>OZ010788.1:246494689-251294689 GCA_963932465.1 Maratus speciosus | reverse complement strand
CAGCATTTCGGGATTTTTCAAAAGAATTCTGTATCGCTTACGTTTCTGATTTATCGCGGCTTTAGAGCCAAAAGCGTGAATTGTAAAATCTTCTTCTCCCACTACTTGTAAACCTAATTTTTCTGCAACGTTACTCAATATAAATGATCTCTCCGACCCTAAGTCATATAATAGACGCAATTTTGATTTATGTTCTTTTCCGATAGCTAATGTAGTAGCGGTTTGCAAATAAATATCTCGTGCTACTTTCCCATTTTGAATTGATGAAACTAGTGTATCTGTGATTTCCCCTTTATTCTCGCTTTCTTCACAAATCACTGAATTATGCCTCCGAAAACAAAATTTACATCTATTTTTAGACTTACAATTTTTAACTAGGTGAAATCGCTTCAAACATAAAAAACATCTTGCTTGACTCTTTATAGCATTTTTCTTCTCTTCTATTGTTTTAGAACAAGTTTCTACATCATGGCTTTCTGAACAGAATATGCATTTATTTTCAACATTCGTATTCAAAGTAGCCGACGTAGGCATTTTGTGCTTAAATGATTTACTATTAACAAAATCCCTATCTGAAAATTCTTTTTTTACAACTACCTTGTTCCCAAATCTCGTGTCGTCATCTGATTCTTTCTTACCAAACGAAAATGTGCGATCTCTTGTTTCGATTTCCGCTCGCAAATAATCTAATAGTTTTGAAACATTCCACGATTCTGCTTCATCTTTATTTTCTCTGTTATAATTCAACATTAAACTATTCGGTATTAACTTTGTTACTATAGGAAATAACAAACTTCCATAACTTTCTAACTTGATTCCTAATGATTTCAAACTGCGTATATGTATTTCGCAAGTATCGTACAAATTGCGCAAATCATTCAAATTAGAAGAATTACGGACGGGTGGCAAATTTAATAACTTATTAATGTGAGACCTGATTAACATTTCTTTTTTTTTCCGTAGCGACTCTCTAAAATATTTACAGTCATATCATAATTTTCTTCAGAAACTAATAATCCTTGAATGGCAGTTTGCGCCTCTGATTTTAGGAGACTTTTCAAATATGTAAATTTATCTATTTTACTTATTTCATCATTGTCATGGATAGCTGATTTAAACTGACTGTAAAATTCTTCCCAGTTCTCTAAATTACCATCGAATTTCTCAATATTCAACTTAGGCAGGTTAACGCGAATCCCATGTTTGGCCATAAAAGGCAAATTGGCGTTCATATCACTAGGGGCGACCGCCAAATTTGAAGCGACATTACTTTCTTCTTTCTGCAAATCCTTCATTTTACGATTTAATTTAGTTTTAACGGAAATATACTTTTCCCTATATTCTTGGTTGGATTCAAAATCCGACTCTAAGCTTTTTAAATCTTTTATTTCTCCCTCAATATTCTTACATAATTCAGGAAATTGATTTTCTTTATCATTAATTTGTGCAAACGATTCTTCTAACCAAAACATATTAATTGTACTATCGGATTTTTCAAACATATCATTGATATTATTCATGAGTTTCGTTGCGCTAGATTTAATAACTTTACGTTTCGACTTCAATGCATCTAAATTTTCCATTTTAATATTCTCAAAGGAAATAAATACTTATCAAATAATATTTCAACCAAATAAAAGCGCGACGTATGGGCGCCAAAATTTTTACTAAAAAATATAAAAATATCTTATAAATATAGAACTTTCTCACCTGAGTCGTGAATTCTACGCCTTTATTGTGGCTGATCTCGTTAAGGTATTTACTTCGAAGAATATAAATACTGCTGTACGAAACAAAACATTTAATAGACAAAAACTAACACTAAAAACGGTACACATACTATGTTTAAACATCTTCAATTTTTAAATTCGTACATCTCATCTGCAGTAAATTCATGGAACAACAAAATGCACATCAAAATTAAATCGTAAACAAAAAATGGGTCACTTTAGTTCACACAGCTTGTTTGTTTTACTTCGCACCAAAGAGTTTGGAATTTGAGTTAGAAAATACAACAATATGAGTACTTAAATTCTAAATAGATCAACTGAGTGAAAACATTAGTAAAATTATACAAATTTAGTCTTAGTTTGAAAAAATTAATAGATTTTTATTTAAATTATTCATAATTAAACCGTCATGCAAATATTACGTTATCCAAAATTAATAGTCTTTAATTTATCGTTTAAGTATGCTTTTATAACTTAGTATAAAAACTCCTATTTTAATCATTATATTAATGAATGTTATCACGTTAAATAGACATTTAAATAAGTACTTGAACAATTTATCTTTTCGAAATGTTAAAGCATTTTTAATGATTATTTATACAAAAATAATTTAAATCACGAAAGTTATCATTACAATGTAAAATAATTTTCATAACAATGTAATAGACTATAGATTTTCTTTGAAATAATATTTTTGTCAGTATTAATATTGATTAGGTATTTCTGTTTAAGTAATTGCTCAAGAAATTTGATATTACAGTGCGTGTTTGAAATGTTATATGCAGCTTGTATCCGCAATGTCATACAAAACTGTAACATTATTGCTGTAACGATGTTCTTTATTTTTGCTAATTTTTGGAAATCTTTTTCACATCACTCATAATCATTTTTGTAAAATGTGAAAGCTCGAAATCCGCTAATCATCAAGGTGTGTGTTCCTTGGTAATATATCACTAGCTTTTTCACAACACTAAATTAAGTTTATTTATAAGAATACATGAAGACGTGGATGACAACACGCTATATACAATTATATACAGATTCTAAATTTCAATTTCCAGTGTACAATACCTTCATACTACAATCCAAATCCTCCAATTTACTATATTATTAAATTACTAACTACTAAAATTATAATATTCCGGTGCTCGTAGCACCTGACACTTTCGTTTTATATCTTTAAAACTCTCGCCGGCCAAACATGCACGGCCTACGTCTACATTTCTCAAAAACCTCTTCCACTCTGAAAAACAGTGTCGCCATTTCCTCTCCACGCGCCCACGTTAGGGTGGAACTTAAGTATAGGGTAAAAAAAAAAACTTTTTTATTTTAATGTGTAATAGTGAAAACTTTTTTCCTTTTTGGGTGTCTAAACTTTTGGCTGAAAAGGGTTTTTTAAATTAAGTTGTTTTCCGGTTCCTCAAGGAGGTCAAAGTTTTGAAATTTCAGTATAAAGTAACTGAAAGTAAACAACGTAGCTGTTAGCTCATATCTACTTTTATTTAGCAAATACCATCCAGAAGTCACCACGAGGAGGTGGTTAAATATCGACTTCCACCCTCCTTACCTCCCTTTGTTATGAATTAATTAAATTGGATATTCAACCTACTGTCTTTTTAGGCAAACTTTGTCATTACATTGTGGGAATTCAACTTTCCCAAGATTAAGCCGTCTTTTGCTTAATATTTAAAGACGGTTGACGCAGCTCGCGGGACAATTTTGACACACGTTTCCACTGTTTGAGTATGACAAGGAAAATCTAAAATTCAGGTGTATCCCCTGTTTGTACTTTTTTTAAGTTCTTCATCCGATCAGACCGTCAAGATAGGATCAATGTTTTTATAGTCTATAATTTCAATATGTTCGCATTTTTTCAAGTAGGTTTCCTACTGGTACAGAAAATCCTTTTGTACCCGTTGTTTTTCAGCAAGATGTTGAAATAAGTATCTAAGAAAAAAGTTCATTTGCATGTAATAATGAAATTATCCATTATAAAGTTTTTAAGGTATTGCTTCCGATGTTTTAACTACTCCAGATTTGCATCCTGCATTAAAGGCATTTCTGTTTCACCTAATAACTCTCAAACTTGAAATGTCTGTATTATTATTTTGAAAATACACCAAAATTGCAGTGGCTATATTAATATAAGAAGAAGATGTCAATGAAATATGACCAATATATTTTTATACTGGTTTTTGAACTGAGACCAGATGTTCGTCTTTAATGATTATTTATACTTTTTTCCCTCTGCTTCAGTTATCATAGCGTTATCCTCTCTGCCATAAAAATACTAACCTTCTATAATTAACTCATTTCGTCTTTCCTGTTCTTTCAAATTCTTCCTTTTCTTTTCTCTTTGTCGTCTTCAAGTCCTTCTTTCAGTTACCTTTTCTTTATTATCATCAGAAATACCCATATCTTCTAAGGTGTCATTTGCAATAATATTTGCAGTTCTGTCTAATACTCCGGTTCTTTCACCGTGTTGATTAGCAAATTCAGTTTTAGAAAAACAACCGATTGAACAATTTCCTTCCGAACTGTTTTATACACTTGCCGATCATTCAATCAAAACATCATTTTTTTGTTTTAAAATAACTTTTTTCCTTGATAATTCCATTTCCAGTCTTGCTACACATTTTTTGTAGTTTTTATATCTATTGATCCTATTGTCATCACCCCATCTCTCTTTGGTCTTTGAGAAAGTGACGTTCTTGTTCTGATACACGATAATATTTAGTGCTTTTACTCAAAGAAATGTTTTTTACAGGATTACCTAACAGTTTGCAATTTTATATTGGATGTGGTATTATTCTTTCTAATCTTAATATTTTTCTTCAAATTTTGACATTTCTCGCACTAGTCTCTAATCATTTTTTATGATGTGTGTATCAGAAACCGTTGGAATTGAAGGTCTCAGCAATACACTTTTAATTGTATCATCAACAGCTTTAGATATTTTAGAAATAGTGTGTACCAGATTCCAGCTGTCAGATTTTATGTTAAATTGAACCCAAAAATAATGTTTCATAACTTCTTCATATGTTCGTCAAAGATGACAGTCTAATGTTAATTGTTTTGGTTCACGAAATACAGGACACTTCAACAATTATTTAGATTTAGGTACGTTAACAGACTTTGTCACTTTTGACACCGAATGTTTATCGAAAAATAATTAAAGAAACTGTTAACACCCGTTAAATCGGACTAACTTGTTATGTGTCGCAGCCAAATAAATCAGAGACAATGAAAGCCGACGCCCACGACGCTGGCTTCTACAAAAGTCAAATAAAGTGGGGCTAACTTTTCTAAGGCACTCAAACTAAATTATTCTCTTTATTACTGGACATTAACACTTAATTAATTTAATTTTGCAAAATATAAATTTAACAATAAGCTTAACCCCTTAGAACCTAAGCCGGCCCATAACGGCCCTGCAACTTAACGCCTAGCTCGGCCGTTCTGGGCCGTTTACGAAGAATTTAGGGGTGAAGGGAAATAGAAAGATATGCGTTTCACTCCGTCCGTACGGAAGTGTCTCTATTGTCGCCGACTGTTTTGTTTGGATGACATTGATGGAATATTCACTTGTGGTTATATTTACCTCTTTTAGCAGTTAAAAGGATTCTTCTGAGGGGAGCTTTTCTTTTTCGAAAGGTTTTAACTTCAAAAGCATGATATCGTGTTTTCTGAAGTTTATTGTTTATCAGCGGTAATATTTAATTTCATTTTATTAAAATTGAATAAAAGTATGAGATAGGTGAAAGACAATTAGAAAGAGTAGCAATATTGTTTGGATCAGGTGATAGAGACTTAGAAAATAAAAGTCATGGATTGTTAAAGAAGCAAAATGGAAATTGCAGTACTTTTTTACAATAAAAGCCCCCTCCCCGATTCGCAAATTCCCGCCAAGAGAAAAATATCTAAATTCAAAACTGGCCACCATTTTTTTTACAATCACGGGCGCATTTAAAATTCGGGTGGTCCTTAAAAAAAAGGGGGGGAGAGCTTTACATTAAAAAAAAAAGAAAAATGGCTTTACATTTACAAGGAATTAATTTTGATTGAAATGATTTGCAGTGGGAAAGTTTTTTTTTTTTTTTTTTTTTTTTTTTTTTTTTTTTTTTTTTTTAATTTATCGATGAATTAATTACATCTTTATTTCCGAGCGATTATTGTCTCAGGATGATTATTGTCAGCGCTGTCGCTTTAAGAAATTGGTTTAAAACGCCAACTTTGAAAGTATTTTGCTTTTAATAATAAAAAAAAAGTTTTATTTTTTTTTCAAATATTCATAAATATTATTGTTATTATTATTGTTATTTTAAATGTTTGTATATAAATTCAGATATAACTTGTAATCGTTCAAAAGAGATTACATTTTAAAAAAAATGATTTAGCTATCTGTTTTAATGTAAAAAAAAAAAAAAAAAAAAAAAAAAAATTACCGAATCGGACGCAATATAGAGGTTGATGCTGCATTTGTGCATTATATTTCTTATCTAATATAAGGTTTTATTTGCAGATTTTTTTCAAAATTGTACCTGGCTACTTTTGAAACATATTTGGATCAGGTGATAGAGATTTAGAAAATAAAGATAATGGATGGTTAAAAAAGCAAAATGGAAAACAGAATATTTTTTACAATAAAAGTCCCCCTCCCCTCTCCCCTTTTTGCAAATTCCCGCCAAGAGAAAAATATCTAAATTCAAAACTGGTCACCAATTTTTTACTATCACGGGCGCATTTAAAATTCCGGTTGTCCTTTAAAAAAAGGGGGTGGGCTTCACATTTGCAAGCGATTAATTGCAATTGGACAGATTTGCAGTGGAAACGGTTTTTTCATTTATCGATGAATTAGTTACATTTTTACTTCCGAGCGCTTATTGTCTCACGATAATTATTTCAACGCTGTCGCATTGAGGAATTGGTTTAAAATGCCAACTTAAAAAGCATTTTGCTTTTACAGAAAAAAAAATCATTTATATTTTTTTTTGTTGTCAAAATACTCATAAATGTTATTGTTATTACTATTAACACTGTAAATTTTTGTATATAAATTTAGATATAACATGTAATCTTTAAAAACAGAGTACATTTTTTTAAAATTTAACAAATGATTTAGTTTGATGTAAAAAATTTAAAGAATCGCATGCAATATAGAGGCTGATGCTGCATTTGTGCATTATACTTCTTACCTAATATAATGTTTAATTTCTGATTTTTTTTTTTTTTTTTTTTTTTTTTTTTTATAAAATTGTACTTGGCTACTTTTTGAAACATATTTGTATCTCTGAATGTGCGAAATGTCTACTAGTATAGAACATATTAGTACTAGAGTATACTAGTTTAGATGCTAGGAAATCAAATGTTTTTCTTTTTTTAGTAAAAACAAGCATTTTTTATGAAATGATGTTAAAAATTGGCGCTTTAAGCCAATCTTTAAGATATCAAAATCCGCGAAAGACCTGCGCTATGAAGAACATTCTAATATAACTACTTATATACATTTTTATCCAAAACCTTTATTAAAAGTTGAAAAACGCTTTTCGATTCCAATTCACTCCGTTAGTTATGTTTGCAGTTTGTATGCTTTTATGTCTAACAATGATTTCGCGTATGTGTGAGTGGAGAAAAACATTTTCTTTTTTTTTTTTTTTTTGAGCAGATTTAAGCTAAATTTCGAATATAGTAAAAGCATATGAAAACGGAAACAACATTTTTCGTCTTAAGATAATTTTACTTTTAGGAAGGTATAAGTTTAAGATATACCTTCAGGATATCCTTGAAATTTTCCCATTTACGACATGATTCCGTTATATACAAATTCCGTTTAAAGAAGCTTTACTGTAGCATGACGATGAGATGACCATCAAAACCTTTAGCGAGACCCGAACAGACACTTACTGGAGTAGAAACCAATAGTTCACCACTAACAATTTAGTTACAGTTAGAAACTTCATTCACTGGATTATTATTTCAGTTTAGTTTTGGTAATGAATGCTAATTGATAGAAAATCTAAAATATTTCAGATAAACTCTGAGTTCTTTGAGTTATGTTTTCTTTTATTAGAGACTAAGTCTTGATAATTAGTAGGAATTTTAGCATTTATTATTACTGTTCATTTTTATATTAAAAATATACTGAGACGTTCCAATGTATTACATTATTTTGATTACCTAGTACGATAAAACCTCTAGAAACGGAACCGTTTAAGGACAGGAAATAGCTTTAGTTTAGACAAGTTTGGAATTTAACAAGGGTCTTCCATTGGAACTCGAATGTTTTTCTGTTTCAGACAGAATTCCGTTGGGAATTATTGATTCATAAAATGAGTTTAGGTAAATTTTAAAACAATATAGTCACCTGAATTTATTATTACTGCTAAATGCACATTTTTATGTTCAGGTGCTTTTATTCAGAAACTATGAAAGCGAACAGCTTTTTCCATTTTACGATAAAAGCACGTATTCTTTTAAAAATACTGTCGAAATTGACGTTCTCAACCAAAATCCCTGACGGAAAGCAAAAGAAAAGTCGTCATGTGACAAAAATTGATTATAATTCAAGATGTAATGCATTTATCGGAAAAAAAAGGAGAAATAAGAATCATTCAAAAGCTATGACTGAAATTTCGTGATTTTACTTTAAAAAATAAATTCATAAATATCGCAGAAAATTTCGTAATTTGCAGAAGGGAAGAACATGTTTTTAGAATCACCTTAAAAGTACTTACTCTTAAATTCTACCGCGAGAGGTTTAGGGGAGGGCCTTTAATTATTATTTGTTTTATTTTCAGAATTTTAAACCCTTAAATTGAGTATGAGCCCTCTCTAATGTAAGCAAATTTTAAATTTTTTGATCTCACACTCTAATGGATGGTACCCAACCTATTTACACCATAATAAAAAGAATGGGGTACAAATTTGCTGAATTATTCTGGTATTTTCATTTTATTGCCCATATAGAATGTTTGCCAAATTTTGCTTTTTCAATTATAATTTTACAAGGATATGCGTTTTTCTGCATCATTCTTGGCCCCACCAGTGGCTGAGAGGTTCTGCTCTCAAAGCTGGTCGACGAGAGGTGCTGGGTTCGAGCCCATTCGCGCTCGTCGGCTTAATCGTTCGGAGTTTTCCGTGGTTTTCTTCGAACCTTGGTTAACCTTGCATTAATACGAATACCTTAGAAATACCCCCACGGAGGGTACTCCCCCTTGGACCTATATCCCTCGTGTAGATAATCGGCCGTCATAAATACCACCTAACACACACCTGTGTCATTCTTGCTATTTTTCGTTGTTCTGTGATTATTACCATTTTTATTATATGAATACATAATTTTCCGCGTGAGGAGGTTCGTGCGAAAATCTTTTTGCACACAGGCGAATGTCAGAGAATAACATTAGAAGCCTTTCTTCCAAGTCTTATAGTTTATAAACATACGTTTCCGATAAAATAAATAGAGTAAGAATACAGTGTAAATATTTCTTACTATAGGTGGATAGGGATAAATAATTTTTTTACTAGAATTAACATTCCAAACAAATAAACAGAACACTGCTGTCCTTTTTTAATTCTTTCTGACAGAGCAAAGGGCGAAAATATCTGGGGGAGAAGAGTAAACATACATCAAGTTGACATTTCAACCACGCCTCTCCCATTTACAACTATAGGAAACTCAAATGGACGGGTTCATTTTCCAAAAGTGTTCCTTTTAAACGTCAGGATTTAAACGTATTATTTTTTTCGTCTTTGTAGGTTTTAAAGAGTTAAAAAACTTTTCATGCAATTATTGGCTTTTTTTCGTTTTTTATGGAAAATCAGGCGCTTTGAGGAACCGGAAAATATCATTTTAAAATTAAAAGAAAAATATTTTCTTTTTATGGAGTTGAAAAGGAAAAAAATAATCACTATTAGAATATAAAATTCGAAACTTCGTATTTTAGTTCCACCCTAGCCCACGTATCACGTGACAATGGCGCCAGCAGAAATTAAAAGAAAAGTTATCCAGACATCTCCAGACATCACACCCCCCCCCCCCCCCCACTGTGACAGCGTTTCTGTCCCATACATATATTTTTATTCAAAATTAATTTAAAACATAATTTTTACTCTTAAATCACATCATCCTCCCCCCTCCCCCGCTTTCTTATGCTGAAATATGTAATTAAATTCATTTCTCAAAACCATTCAGCTTTTATTAAAAGGGTTTTGCTTTCTTCTTTCTAAAAACATCTTTATTTCCAGCCGCAAAGATTCATTCCTTTTTTTTTTTTTCCTTATCTGTCAGCTACTGCTCCCAGTGCAAAGAAATAAATAAGAATTAAATGGCACATCTGCTAGTATCAAGGTCTGCATTTAATTCCATCGGATTTTTGCGCGCCACAGTGATAAGAATTTTTATCTCTACTAATACGTGAACGTTCCATATGTATTAACAATTAAAAAAAAAAATGAACAGATCTTATGGGAAGCATGTATTTATCGTGTCTTGTGGTTGAGCTAAAAGCCAGATGCCTGATTTCCAACATTTTTCTCAGGCAGCGGTCTTCTTTGTATGATCTGTTGTATAAACAAGTTTCGCTTTTCTGACGCATTTCTCATCATATTAGAATCGCTTGCTTGCAATCCCGGCCTCCCCCGTCCGATTGTATCACCACATTTTTGCGGTAATGTTTATCGCCAAGACCCTTTGTTCATTTTCGCGCAGTCACCAAAAGTTGTAAATTGGCGATTCTGTGCAACGCCAAGATTTCTTGACTTCTTGTAAAAACTACTCTTCTGTTTCAGCTTTCAACATGTAAAGTTATCTAAAAGAAATAGGCGCCTCGGCGCCCTATGTATCTATGGGGGTCTCTCTCTCCCATTGTTGTTTAACTGAACCACCTAACGATGCTTTTAAATAAAGAGTAAGTCCAGTAAATTATTAGTTGGAGTTTTTTTTAGCATTTAGAACCCGGTCTTCAAATCGATGCTATATACTTATTGGTGCATCGCCTATATTTTTCTCCAACTTAGTTAAAAAAAAAAAAAAAATGCACGTTAGAGAGAGAAATTCACCCCCCCCCTCCCCCTTAAAATCATTCAATTACCCCATTCAAGTACTCTTGCAATAATTTTCTTCAAATTCTTGGACTGGATATTTTTCAACCATGCCGGACAGTGTGCCTTCCTGGTGTGCCGTCATATCCCGCACTCAGTACATCCTGCGCTCGATGGATAGATGCGAATTTCTCCGTCGGACAGTGATGGAACCCAGTCTAGTGTCTCTTCGCTCACCAGCTGGACATCTTCGAGCCGCTCTTGTTTCGCCGGTATGCCTCCTCCCCCCCTCTGATGTTGCTACGGTTATTTTCTTCGTGCCTGCTCACCATCACCTCCCCCAGATGTGTCGTCGAATTGATCGTATATCGTCACTAATCATAGAAAAAAGAAAAAAAACGTGACTTCAGCGGTTCGCCTTGTGTGTGTTTGTGTCGCCGTTCTGCTTTCTCCTCTCGACAGAATATCGTTACCTAGTGTGTTTTCATTCATAGTGCGTGTGCATTTAACGGTGCATGGAGATTTATCGTGAGGAATGTGAAAAAGTAAAAAAGTTCGTGTGCATTGCTTCAAAGGTGTACGTAAAATCTCATGCTACGATTTTTTTTAGGAAAGTGCCTTCAAAAGTTTTTTTCGAAGTGTTGCGTCAAGGAGTTACGTGTATTACGCCATGTATGTGTTGTCTTCAAGTGAAAATTAATAAAAAAATATGTGGACATATCTCACATAAACGCTCTAATCAGGTGAAATTTTTTTGTAAAGGAAAAGAAAGTGCATCTTAACAGAATTAGTGCGTCCGAAAATATTTCAAATTATGTGAACAATTTTCTTTTAATCTGTGCTTCGCTTCTTGTGCATAAATGTGATAAAAAAAGGAATTTGCTTCAGTTTTCATCATCAAATTTGCATCAGATTGATTTTTGTTTGTTGCTGGTTTCTGCCATCTTAGCTTGTAAAAAATCAGTGCCAATATATTCGCAATAGTAAAAGTGGTGCACCTGATAAAAAAAAAGAAAAACGTGAAGTATAAAAAATGCAAAAATGTACAGAAATGTACCATCGTATGTGTGCGAATAATACAACAAAAAATTCTATGGCTAACAATATTGATTACATAATAAAAGTGTCTAGCTTTCACTGCATAAGCATGAACACGGAAAATTCAAGTGTTTCTTTTAAACTTTAATTGTAATATATACAGTAAATTAGTTATTATTATTTTGCTTTATTTTTATCTGTAGGTATGCGTTATGATTTATCAATTTTCCCTTTTCATGCTGTTTGGGTAAAAAAAAAATAAACATAAAATGATGACTTCTTACTATTCAGTAGATTTGTTAGCATGAACAGAGAAGCTTACGAAATTTAAGCATTATATTTTAAATGTTTTATTCGGCACTTATAATTTTTTTGTCTTCTCTTTTCTTGCTTTATTTTGAAAGGTAAGTTTTTTTTTTTTTTAATTCAGTATTGCAGTGCATATTTATTTTATATTGATATTTAGGTGATTAATTATTTTCCATACAGAAAATAAAATGTCATTTAGTTAAAATGTGTTTGTGATAGGCTAAGCATATTAACATTTATTGCCCTCGTTTCCAAAGGTGCATTATAAAATTTTCTTGGCTATTATTTGATAGTTTTTTTATTTATTTTTTGCTTTTACTCAGCATTTACAAGTGAATATTATTTTTGCATGCATATTATTGGAAGATGTTGCAGTGATTTTGTGCTGTTTTCTATATAATATCTGAGGGTTTATAAATTTTTCTTACTGTATGAATATTTCAGATACTGCATACTTTTTAAAAATAGACAGAAATTTTTTGAGAACTTCCAATTTTTTTTCTCTTCTCTTTTAATCTGCTCATTCAAAAAAAGGAGAAAGGGAGAGAAAATATTTGTTTTGAATTCTTTTCTTGCTTTTTGCTCTAATACAGTAACTAAATTTTAAATTAGTGTGCCATCTTTTATATATTTTTTTTTAATTCTTCTTTGGCTACTTTTTCCAACATTTTTGAAAAATGTCACAGGCCGATAGCCATCCAGAATTAGAAGTATCTATGGCCGAATTAAAATGTTCTCTGCCGTACATGTTTGAGGAAGCACTTAACAGATTTGCGGAAAGGGTAAACACAAAATTCCCTATACTACAGGAACAAATTGGTAGTAAAAACAATGGCATTTTAGTTGAAAATATATCTTCTATGCATAAGAAATTTTTATGGGAATTTCAAATGTTGGGTAATTTTTTTCAGGTTATAAAAGATGATTATGTTAGGTTGCAGAATAAGAACAAATGTTTACAAATTGTTAATACAAAAATTTTGGAAAGATTGCACGCACTCACAGTGAAAGAGAAACATAAAGTTGAAATTAATGAGACGTCTTATCAAAGCACATCCGAGGCATACAGCGAAATACTATCACCTAAGCGGATTGAAACAACACAAATAGATAATTGTGAAATCAACAGTCTGACTGAAAATTCCTTGCAGCATAACTCAAATATTATTTCTGATTTGAAATGCCCACAACAAGATGTTACCACTTCTCCTATAAATAATAACTTTTCGTCCCCTTTTAGGCATGATTTGAAGCCAATTTCAGTTATAATTTGTCAGTTGCCAGAAAATTTTAATATTCCTGATATTCTGTTGGCAATTTCTGACTTAACTGGTATATCCACACCTTCTATTCAATTTCAACAAAAATATAAGATGAAATATGTTGAGTTATTTAATTGGATATTTCTAATGCACCCAAAGATAGCTAAAAGATTAATTATTCATGGCGAAATCAAAATTCAGTCTACTGGTTACCCTGTAAAAAGATACGTTTCGGTAAAAAGATGTTTTACATGTCAAAATCTTCTTCATCAGGCAAAATCATGCACAGATAAAATTAGGTGTCCTGTATGTGCCTTATCACATAAAGATCCTCATTGTTCAAACAGCCCAAAATGCATTAATTGCATTAGATGTAATGAGGTAAACAACACAAAATTTAACGTTTTCCATACAGCTTTCTCACATAGATGTCCTACCGTAAAGAGATATATAAAAGAGCAACGAGAAACCTTAGACAATTGCAATTCATTTCATTGAACACATTTTTTTTATATAGATAGATAAAAAAAAAAAGACCTCCTTACAAGATAAATTATTTTTTTTCTCTTGCTGCATTTTGTATTGTGAAGGATTCTTTAAAATGATAGTTCATTTAAAAAAAAAACATTTCACTGTGTTAGACAGTTATGTACATCTTAATAATTCACCAGATGGCATTAGTGATATTTTATTTCACAGTTAACACTTAACTGCAAATTTAAATATATTTTTTTAGAAAGTATGTGTGTACTGTTAGGTATATCTTTTTGTCATTTGATTATTACTGCAGGAATGGTCGGATGATTAAAAGATTGTATGGGAGAGTAAAATACATTGATGCAGGTCATCAGTTTTTTTTTATTCTCGCTTGTAAAGGTTTTGGTAGTACAGGTGTACACACAAACACTGTACAGAGGTATCTTCTTTTTTTTGCACCAGTTACACTTAAACGATTTTAGATATTTTTTTTCTATTTTGGTAATTTGATAGATACAAGTGATGGAAACATCACATTGCACTCTTTACATTCAGTTTTGGTTTTGGAATTTACATTTTCACAATATAATTTAATAACATTTTCTAGTTTGTCTCTTACTTAACATTTATTTTAAAAATTGACGGTACATTTTTTTATTTTTTTTGACAACATTAGTTCATGTGCTGCACTTGAGTTTTAGATAGATACACAATTAGTTCATGTGAAATCACACATTAGTTCATGAGATTATTTACACAATTAGTTCATGTGGAATCACACATTAGTTCATGAGATTATTTACACAATTAGTTCATGTGAAATCACACATTAGTTCATGAGATTAGTTACACAATTTAGTTCATGTGAAAACACACATTAGTTCATGAGAATAATTACACAATTTTGTTCATGTGAGATTACATTTAGTTCATGTGAGTTTATTTTAGTTCATGGGTATATTTACACAATTTTAGTTCATTGAGTAATACACACTGGCTGGTTTAGAGTTTAACCAGGGTTTACACACACATTACAAGTAGTTCATTTGTTTTTTTAACCCTTATTCACTACATTTTGATGATAACTCATTAATTATGTAATTGAATCTCACTCGTTGTAAGTGTCTTGGGTTATTACACATATACTGTCTGTTTATTTTGTTGGCAAATGCACAACAATTTGAGTTCATTGAGACATTAATACATAGAGTTCATGTGATATTATACAATTTGTTCATGTGTTTACTTACACGTTGTGTATGCTTGCGTACACTTTTGTTCATGTGTTGCATTACAAGTAGTTCATGAGTTTGGGAGTTTTTTTTTCTCCCCCGCCCTCCACACACATACAGTTTCTCCCTTACTTTCCTATCTTGTAAATCTTACACCATGTTTCAATATTAAAATACTTCTTTTTAACAGTTTTTTTTTGTGTTTGCATAATGTCATAATATATCAATGACAACATCACTTTGTCTATGTACAAAGATTTTAAAGTTACAAGGAGTTATCCGTCACATGACATACTAAACTACACATACATTCCGAATTTGTTTATTTTTAACATGTTACATTTTAACACTTTGCTTAGATACTTCTTACTTGAAAGTGGCAGATCGAGTAAGGTATCTTGTTACATTATATAACATTTAGATACATTTTTCTTACCTTTTTTTTCATATTCTTGCCAAGTGTAAGAGAAAATAACTCTAGTGAGTACACAGGCACTTCATATCATGCAGAATCTTGAACACAAGATGGGAAATTTTAATTAATACACAGAAATACAGGACGGCAGTGTGTAAATTTATCAAATGCTAACTTATACTATACTTTGACTTCTTGTTACAGCGGAAACTTAGTTATAATGCAGATATCTAAAAAAAATATACTCTTATTATCTAAGGCAGAAGCCCTAGGCTGACGCCATAAAACTTGTGGTCTCCACAAGATTTAGGGCTACACCTGTTTGCCAGCGTGCTACATGCACCCCTTTGTGGTAGTCCTGTGCCTTGTGCACAAATTTTCTTTTCATATACGATTCATCTTTATTGTAATACAGTACATTTTAACTTTTATTTTATATATACACATACAATACTTTTCTGTGTTCCAATTTTTTTTAAAAAAAAGTTCTTATTGGTGTGTTTTGTTTTAATTTGCTTGCATTTCGTATGAAATTATGATCTCATTGTAAGATCACATTGTGAGAAGTTATAAAATATGTCTAATGTAAATACTTCTCTTTGGAATCATGACACAACAAAAAGCTGGTACCAGCGCCACAAATATAGAGCCACAAAAAAAGCATAGGATCCTAACTCTTCGTCAAATGTGGCACATTTTTTTTTCTCTTGTGGCATATTGAATTGATAAATAAGATTTGTTTTAAATATGAGCGCTCAGTCATGAATAAATATTATTATTTTGAATTATTTGAAAGCAAGCAAATATGTTTATATACTACCTTTCTATTTTATTACTTACATTACTGGAAATGATGCTCTAATAGCATTTTAGAAAAACAGGTTCAAACATTTTTCTGTTATTGGATACAAAATTTTTTTATATTTCTATGTAGATTGTATACTCTGTATGTGCGAAGGTGGACAAAGGATTTTATGTAGATATAAAGCTGCAACGTACATGTTTCAGCTTTCTTCTGTGGTCGGGGTGAGTTATGTGACAGCGTTTCTGTCCCATACATATATTTTTATTCAAAATTAATTTAAAACATAATTTTTACTCTTAAATCACATCATCCTCCCCCCTCCCCCGCTTTCTTATGCTGAAATATGTAATTAAATTCATTTCTCAAAACCATTCAGCTTTTATTAAAAGGGTTTTGCTTTCTTCTTTCTAAAAACATCTTTATTTCCAGCCGCAAAGATTCATTCCTTTTTTTTTTCCTTATCTGTCAGCTACTGCTCCCAGTGCAAAGAAATAAATAAGAATTAAATGGCACATCTGCTAGTATCAAGGTCTGCATTTAATTCCATCGGATTTTTGCGCGCCACAGTGATAAGAATTTTTATCTCTACTAATACGTGAACGTTCCATATGTATTAACAATTAAAAAGAAAAATGAACAGATCTTATGGGAAGCATGTATTTATCGTGTCTTGTGGTCGAGCTAAAAGCCAGATGCCTGATTTCCAACATTTTTCTCAGGCAGCGGTCTTCTTTGTATGATCTGTTGTATAAACAAGTTTCGCTTTTCTGACGCATTTCTCATCATATTAGAATCGCTTGCTTGCAATCCCGGCCTCCCCCGTCCGATTGTATCACCACATTTTTGCGGTAATGTTTATCGCCAAGACCCTTTGTTCATTTTCGCGCAGTCACCAAAAGTTGTAAATTGGCGATTCTGTGCAACGCCAAGATTTCTTGACTTCTTGTAAAAACTACTCTTCTGTTTCAGCTTTCAACATGTAAAGTTATCTAAAAGAAATAGGCGCCTCGGCGCCCTATGTATCTATGGGGGTCTCTCTCTCCCATTGTTGTTTAACTGAACCACCTAACGATGCTTTTAAATAAAGAGTAAGTCCAGTAAATTATTAGTTGGAGTTTTTTTTAGCATTTAGAACCCGGTCTTCAAATCGATGCTATACCCACCTAAGATTGAAAATGGGGGTCTTACATTTTCTATCTGAAGTTTAGTCTGGAGAAGTCGTCATACTTCATTTATATTTTTAACAAATTACCCAAATGAAAATACAAATTAATATATATGTGGTGACAGAGCACAGAGTTTGAACTCTGCACTGCAAAGTCTAGCACATTCTTAGATGAGTCTCGGGATGATCCACCCCGACCTCTGAGTCAAAGAAAAAAACTGCTGAACTGACACAAACTATTGTGAAAAGATAGAGTTGACTGTTGGTTGCTCATGAGAGCAGACGTGTTGAAACGTCGCTGTTCGACCGAATACCGGGTCACGGCGGAATGTCTCGGGCCAGTTATAGTTACCATGTTTAATCTAAATGTAAATACCCCATCTGTAAATATTTCACCCACATAATCAAGAGCATTAAAGTTTGATTCCATCAAGAATCGGCCTGGATTTTACTTCTAGACACCGACCACAGTGTGCATTTATTCGTTAAAATAAATGTGCATTAAATTTCTACAGATTGGGGACTGTCGACCGAGATATTTACATGCAAAGTGTGGATGTGTGGATTTAACGTGTATGAAAATTTTTCTGATGTCTAAAGAAATTCTGATGTCCTTAAGCTGAACGATGCTCTGAAAAGGAAAGGAAAAAGTTGCTTTCATCGAATGTTCCGTGAATTACTGGAAAGAGAAAAAAGAAAAAGGAAAATTCGCATGCAGTGGAGGAAAGATAAAAAGAGTGTTTCTATCTGTGCGCGTTGAAGTTGAACTACGTGTTCGTCTTTTTGAAAAGATCTGTTCCTGTGAGATGAATCATTTGTGAAAATGCATCTGATAAAATTTTAATAGGTCGTTTCTAGTATTCGAGAACAAAATTTACGCTGACCTAAATAGTGAGAGGTGAAAGTTTTTTCCCGTCTTATATGACGAAAGGTTTTCTTTTTTTTTTCTTCTTTTCTTGTGATAAAATGGGGAAGTGTTTTTTTTATTTTTCCCCATAAAAAATGTACAGTAAGTTTCTGTTGTGTACGCCAGAAGAAAAAAATATATTTAGTAATTTATGCAGAAGTGGATTTTTTTTTTGTTCTGCATATTTTTTTAATAAAAGAAATAATGCAGTTGCTTAGACGTGTCTGCGAAGAGGAAATATAGGAAGGTGGTTTTTTTTTTGCTTCCTAAGAAATATGTGTTTTTTTTTTGCTTCTTTGAAAGAAAAAGTATTAACGATATAATTTTTTTATCTTGTTATTTTTTTTATGTGAAAAGAAAGAAATACATATTATGTGAGAATATTTAGAGGGAAGTAAGTTTTTATAAAACAGGTGTTAAATAATTTTTTTTGTATTGTTATATTGTGAAGAAAATATATATATTTATTTTTTTGGTGGAAATATCAGGTACAAAGTAAGTCTGTTTTAGAAAACTGTTAATATTATTATATATATAGATATATTTGATTTATCGGGTGCTTATATATTATTGATTTATATTGAAATGTTTTATTTTATGTGTTAATTGGTTAGATATAATTATGGCACACTTAATAAGGTCTAAAAAGATCGATCTGGTTACTGCGGTAATCGAGTTAGGTTTAATTCCTCCTGATGGTGCTAATAAAAGTCAACTGACTGATTTAATTTTAAAATCCGAAGGGTATAATGAGCATTTAGTAAAAAATTTGCTAGCGGGGATTATAAGCGAGAGAGAAGAAAGTGAAAAATTGTTGCAACAAAAAGAAATCGAAAATCGTGAAGTTGAATTGAAAAAATTACAATTGGAAAATACACAAAATACCCAATTGCATAATCCAATATCTACAATCGCCGGAAAGGGTTCCGATGTTCTAAAATTGCTAAATAGATATAATAATGAGGAAGAAATTAGTATTTACTTAACCCTTTTCGAACGGCAAGCAAAGCGTCTTGGGATAGAAAAAGATGAATGGGTTACATATCTGTTGGCACTGTTACCGCTCGATGTTGTTAGTTTAGTAAATCGTGAAAGTGAAGAACTATCCAGTGATTACGACTGTGTAAAGAAAATACTTTTAAGACGTTTCAAACTTACACCAGAGCAATTCAGGCAAAAATTCTTTTTACATAGGAAACAAAATTCAGCGTCATGGAAAGATTTTTCATTTGAAATCGCAAATTTTCTGAATGAATGGTTGTCGGGATTACACATATCAACGTTCGAAGAGTTAAAAAATATTTTAATCATTGACCAGATTAGGCGAAAATTGTCCCTAGAAATGAAGGAACACTTTTGTGACGAATTGCCAAAAATTACGAGTGTAGAAGATTTGACCAATAAATTGGATGATTTTGAAACCGCCAGAATTAACTTACGGAAAACTGAAATTAAGCCCTCAAACACGGAATTTAGAAAACGTCAAGGTAGTGAAAATAATAGAGCGTTCCATCGAAATGACAATTGTCGTGTACCATATGAGAAAAACTACACACCTACCCCCCAAAAGAATTTAAATAGAAAAATCCGTTGTTTCAATTGCAATGACCTTTCCCACCGTTTTAGGGATTGCCCCCCAAAAAAAGAAAGTCCGGTCTGCTGGAGGTGTAAAATTCCTGGCCATAGGTCTGACCAGTGTACAAATAATTCTCCTAAAAATGCAAATGCTGCCGTAAGCATTAACTCAAATCCGGTTGATAAAATAATAAAAAGCGTGGGGATTTTAGGGAAAAATATGGATGTTTTAATAGATACAGGAAGTGACGTCAATACGTGTAGCAACGATACTTATACAGCCCTGGGATGTCCTAAATTGCATGAAAATGATTTGGTTTTATCAGGTATTGGTGGTAGTCAAATTACACCCATAGGATTTATGACCGTAAAAATTGAAATAGATGGTTACACAGTGAATGCAGATTTATACGTCGTAAAAAATTTGAGCCATTCTATAATTTTAGGAAATAACTTTTTGAAACAGGTAAATTTCAATATGTCGGAAAAAGGATTGCAAATTACAGGGAAACGAAAATTGAAGGAAGTTAGGGTGAATTACGTAACTGCTTTCCCGCAAGAAACAATCATGACAAAAACCAGACGCATCATCTATGTCACACCCAAATTTCATGCGATGTTGCGGTCAGAGTAGCAAAACAATCCCACGATAGGAAAAACGATTGCGACAGCTGAATTGGTGAGAAAGGAGCAAACTAGTCGAAATGAAACAGCTTGCAACTTTAGTGAAAAAATAAACATGCAATTGAGCTCTGATAAAAATTGTTTGTTGGAAAGTGAACAGTGTTCCATCCCACAGTTAGACTCAGCGAAAACCACAGATATTTATTTAGCTGAGACAGCTAATTCTGTTAATTTTCAGGAAGTTGAGCTAAACCACATTAAAAACAACACTATTAAGAAAGAGTTAACGGAGTTGATCACTAATTATAAGCCAAACAAAGTTAAGGACACGGAGTTAAAAGTAAATATAGTATTAACTGATGATATTCCGATTGCGCAACGACCGCGTAGATTAGCATATCCAGAACAGGAATTTGTAGACAAACAAATACAAGAATGGTTGGAAATGGGAATTATAACGGAGAGTAATTCTAATTATGCATCGCCTATTGTGTTAGCGAAAAAGAAAGATAATTCCTGGAGATTGTGTGTTGACTATAGACACCTCAATAAAAAAATAATTAGAGATAATTTTCCTTTGCCAAGAATAGAGGACGTTTTAGATAACATTGAGGAAGCGAAAGTTTTCACTACATTGGATTTAAAAAATGGTTTTGTTCATATAGACGTAGCAGAGGAGAGTAGGAAATATACAGCATTTGTCACGCATAACTCCCAGTACGAATATTTAAAGCTTCCATTCGGATTATAGATTGGCCCGCAGAATTTTCAGAGATATATTCAAGCTGTTTTTAAACAGTTAATTAAAGAAAAAGTAATATCAATTTACTTAGACGATGTCATAGTACTTGCGAAGACTGAGGAAGAAGCGCTTTTAAAACTGAAACGCGTCCTAGAAGTTGCATTGGATTACGGACTTGAACTTAATTTTGCAAAATGCCAATTCCTTAAACGGAAAATTGAATTTTTAGGCTATATCATTGAAATCGGAACTACAAGGCCCTCGGAAGCCAAAACTTTGGCAGTAACAAATTTTACTGAACCCCGCACCCTTAAACAATTACACAGTTTTCTGGGTTTAACTTCTTATTTCAGAAAATACATCCCACATTATGCAACTATAGCGAGACCTTTAAGTGATTTATTAAAAGCGGGAAATACATTTAAATTTGGAATCCTCGAAAAACAAGCTTTTGAGACTCTTAAAGAAAAATTAGTTAACCCCCCAGTATTGCATACATTTCGACGAGGCGCTAGACTAGAATTGTACACCGATGCAAGCGCCATAGGTTTTGGTAGCGTCCTACTACAAGAAGATGAAAACAAAAACTTACATCCTATTCATTATATGAGCCGTAAAACTACACCTACTCAAGCAAAATACTCGAGTTACGAATTGGAAACACTCGCGGTAATAGAATCGGTTAAAAAAATCCGAAACTATTTATTAGGCACGAAATTTAAAATTGTGACAGACCGCGTTTCAAAAGACAATGGACAAAAAAGACATTACGCCAAAAGTAGCCAGATGGGCTCTATTCTTACAGGAATTTGATTACGAAATTGCCCACCGATCAGGATCCCAAATGAAACATGTAGACGCATTGAGTAGAAATACAGTTCTAATAGTTACCCGATCGCAAGATGAATTAACTTTAAAAATAAAGAATGCACAACAAGAAGACGAACACATACAAGCGATAAAAAAATTAATTGAAAAAAATGAAAGTTCAGAATATTTTATAAAAAAAGACATCGTATACAAATATGAAAATGATAGAGAACTTCTGATGATTCCTACAAATATGCAAAAGGAAATAATAAGCGATGTCCATAACAAAGGTCATTACGCAGTGGCTAAATCTGAAATTATTTTAAAAGAAAATTATTTTATACCCCAATTAAGAAAGCAAATTGAAAGTGTCATTGCCAACTGCATAGAGTGTATACTTTGCAATAAAAAGCAAGGAAAAGGAGAAGGTCTGTTAAACCCGATCCCCAAACAAAATATGCCCCTCGAGACCTATCATATAGATCACATTGGTCCCATGCTTTCTACAAATAAAAATTACAATCACATTTTTACTGTTGTGGACGCATTTACTAAATTTTTTGGCTATACCCCGTTAAAACTACAGCCGCTAAAGAAGTCATCGATAAATTGACCAGACAACATGATATTTTCGGAAATCTATCGCGAATCATTACCGATAAAGGACCAGCATTTACCTCCGCTGATTTTGAGAAATATTGTAAGGAAGAGAACATAGAGCATATTCCCATAACAACAGGGATACCTAGAGGAAACGGTCAAATAGAGCGAATGCACAGAATTCTTATCCCAATTTTAGCAAAACTTAGCGTAGAAGACCCCACTAAATGGTACAAATTTGTCGCGCCCGTGCAACGTATCATGAATAGTACCGTATCGAGGAGTACAAAATTTACACCTTTTGAATTACTGACAGGAACGAAACTGCGGCAGAAAACTGACCTGCAAATCAAAACGCTCTTTGATGATGAAGAATTAAATTCGTTCATATCGGAAAGAAATTCGAATAGAGAAATAGCTAAGCAAAACATACTAAAAATACAACAGGAAAACATGAAAACTTATAACAAAAAGCGAAAAAAGGCCAACACATATAAACTCGGTGATTTGGTGGCCATTCAAAAAACACAGTTTGGGACAGGTACCAAACTAAAGCCTAAGTTTCTTGGTCCCTATGAGATTACTGCAGTAAAAAGAAACGATCGCTATAACGTGAGCAAAGTTGGACACCATGAGGGTCCAAATACGACCTCAACGGCTGCAGATCACATGAAGCCTTGGACTTCTACTGTCTAAGACGAAATATTTGAGCTTTAAGTGATTTTTGTGTTTTTTATATATAATTTTTTAAACTGTGTATTATTGATATCTTTTTTTTATTACTATTATGAACAAACTGTGAAAAGAACTGCTTCCAAGTGACAAGCAGAAAAACTTTATTATTTTTCTAACTCTAAAAAAATTGGTCAAGGACTGAAAACTTTTAAAAAAGCAGTATTTAGTGACTGATTTTACTATTATTTTGTTTTATATATTGTTTGTGAATTTTTTTTGTGTGTATAATATACGTTCTGGAAAAAGTAGTCCAGTACCAGTCAGGTATATAGAGTAGATGGGTGACTGGGAGGACCCAGCCCTGTCAGGTAGGCCGAATTGTGGTGACAGAGCACAGAGTTTGAACTCTGTACTGCAAAGCCTAGCACATTCTTAGATGAGGCTCGGGATGATCCACCCCGACCTCTGAGTCAACGAAAAAAACTGCTGAACTGACACAAACTATTGTGAAAAGATAGAGTTGACTCTTGGTTGCTCATGAGAGCAGACGTGTTGAAACGTCGCTGTTCGACCGAATACCGGGTCACGGCGGAATGTCGCCGGCCAGTTATAGTTACCATGTTTAATCTAAATGTAAATACCCCATCTGTAAATATTTCACCCACATAATCAAGAGCATTAAAGTTTGATTCCATCAAGAATCGGCCTGGACTTTACTTCTAGACACCGACCACAGTGCGCACTTATTCGTTAAAATAAATGTGCATTAAATTTCTACACACACACACATATATATATATATATATATATATAATACAAACTAAAATTTTGAAGTAGTCTTGACATACCGCCTATAACTCTTCTTACCTACTAAGAGAAATCAGAATTAATACTAATATTAACAATAATAAATGCAATAAACCAAAAACATATACAAGATATAGATGCAGGAACAATTAAATTAATCTTAACACTTTAAAAATCTCAAAAAAAGTCCAAGTAATCTGACACATTTTGTTTCTAAAAGAAACAAGATATATATCAGGAAGCATTGGGATATTAGATGGAAATATTTCATGTCGAATATAATATAAAAATCAAATTGGTTACTACATTTTATTTTTTCAAATATTTGTCAGAAATTTCTTAATTTTAAATCTGAAAAGTCTCATTGCTATTTTCTTGGAAATATCAGCACATTTGAAAATTCTAAGTATCAAGTCATAGTTTTACGGAAAAGATTTGAAGTGAAAATGACAGATAGGCATTTTAGAGAAATTTATACGATAAAAAAGTGAATAAAATTCCATACCAATCTTACTTTCATTTATTAAGATTCGGCTTTTCTTTTCATATAAAAATGAGATTTCACCTTTGTCATGTGATAGGGTGTGTAGTTCATGTGTAGTACGAATTACATAAGTTTCAAAATAAATTTAAATTTATTAAGGATATATTTCCTTAACGCTTCTTAAATTTAATATTTTAAATATTTGCTATTCAAGATTTTTACCCTACTAACGCAGCAAACAATGTTTTATTTATGGATCGACTTATCACGACTTCTTTCATATTCATTATAAAAAGACCAAGAAGTTTATAATATTTTTTGTTTTCAGTATTTTCCGGTAATTGTAATTAAAGCATATGAGAAATTTTACAAGGGTTCTGACTTTTTAGTATTTGTACCTAACGCCGTTAGCATTTGTATAACCATTTTTCAAGTTTCAAAAACTGATAAAGTAACTAAATTGTTTTAATTGGATTAAAAAACAGTTTAATAAAAATATTTTTCGTTAATTCTATTTACGTTATCTAATAAAGAACGCTTATACTTACAGTAATTTGCAACAGTAAATCTAGCCATGATGTAAACACAGTAATTTTTTCTCAATCTCGTTATTATTCTCTTCCAATTGATTATTTTTTAAAACACATTCAAAACAATGCCCTACACCCCGCTCGTCTGTTTTAGAATTTTTTCACGTTAGCCGTTCCATTCGGTCGCTTTTTTTTTGCCGCAAACAACAGTAGTCTGCATCCAGCAACAGCCGCCATGCTTGTTAATTTTGGTATATTTATGACTAAAGTTATAACTTACCAATCCTAAATTCTTATGACTTTATGACTGAATTTATAATTTACCAACTGGACTGAAGTACTGGATTTGTGTGGTAGCTGCACGTGCTGGAAATGTTTGAATATAATAACTAAACTTTTAGTTTAAATAATACGTAGAAAACAGTCTTGAGTTTCAGAAAAAAAAATTCATTACAGACCTGCGTCACAGACCTGCGTCAATGTACTATATTCATGCTGTCCCTTAAATTTCTTAAATTTTCAAACATTCCTAAAAAGTCAAAGAATTGGGTAATTTGGGTGCGATTTACAACAAAATTGTTTTCATGCGGAGATGGGGAATTTTTTTCTTTATGAAAGAAAATGAAATTTTTGTCCATAGAGGGTGCATCACACATTCTAATTACTCAAAATATGCAAATTAGATCCAAGCACAGAAAAGATTTAAGAAAGGAAAAGGTCCAAAAACTCCTTTTGGTCACGTCTTGTTAAACGGTTTGAAGAAACAAGAAGTAATTGTGTTTGAACTCGCAGCGGTGCACCACGTTTATCAGAGACAGCTACTGAAAACGAGTGCATCGCGGCATTCCGTCCTCCTTAGCCGCGTTAAAGGCCGCCATACACCACGAAAACTCTTGCATCTATACGGATTTGCTACATGCCTCACTTAACGGTGCTTTCACTTGCTTGAAAAGTGGAAATTCTTATGGTAGTGGGCATGCCGAATATTTAATGTTATGAGATTTTAAATATTTGCACGCAAATAAACGCAATTATTACGAAATTTTGTAATTGTAATGGTCAAGCGCTTTGTACTGAAAAAAAGTTTCACTAAAAAATTTTCTTTACCAAAAAAATCTCCCCCGTATGAAATAATTTTTCACAAATAAATAAATCCCTTTGCTTTTTATGTATTTTTGTAATGTTAACCAATTCATAGCATAACCAGTAGATAAAAGTTTATTAGAATATGTATTGCTCCACTTTTGAAAAAAAATTAAAGTTCTATATCATTTAAGAGAAAAGATACTCTTACTTTAGTAATTATATATAAATTTCTAAATACGCTCTAGTATTATTATCTTCAAAGAAAATAATATATTTACATTTGAACTATTTTCAATAAATCAATATTTTAAATCTTTAAAGTCAATGTATGTTTGACCTTAAGGCATTAATTTATATTTCGTCGTGAAAACAATTACATTAATCATTTGAAAATATTCAAAACTCTGCAGCAGATTATTCCTAGATTCATAAAGAATTTGTGACTTTTAATCTTTGAAGCATTTATTATTTAGATGCGCAATTATTGTTCATAAATTATAGGCTGTTTCTCTTAATTAGCAATAGATATGGAATCTGTGGATGAAATTACATAACAAACTAAATATTCGTGAAAGAGGATAAATTAATTGAATTTTTCAGACGCTTTTCATCAAAATAGAAAGGTACGTGTTTCAGACGACATCGAATAGGATATAAAGTAAAGTTGGGCATAAAATATTGATGATCTTTAACAAAATCTCCATTGATAATTATTAGTTTTAAAATAACATTTAGAGGAAATAATTTGATTGGGAGAAGGTTAAAATAATAATTTAAAATTTTGCACATTTCAGTATTATCATTTCTCATCTTTCAAAGATCTATAATGCATTCAGAATTACTTAAATAAAAATAGTTTAATTTCTTTCTTATCTAATGTATATCGGTTAAACAATTTATAATACTTTTTTTTATATTTAACGGATATACGAAGCAAATAGAAATATGATGAATTACTTAAAAAAAAAAAAAGACAAATACCAAAATATAAAGAAGCAATTATGAATTCCGATTTAATTTAAAGGAAAAATTTAACAGAAAATATAAATATTTTTACTATAATTACTAAGCGTTATGAATTTAGTTTCTTTAAACTGTTTTCTACTCGTCACAAAGTCCCAAAGACAGGTCGGAACGTACAGTTCACAATAACTTTGCTTGTTTCGAAGAATGTATGGTTGTCATTGGGCACTTCTAAAACAAAAGTCTTCTATAACGATTGTTAAATTATTTCTATTCTAAAGTCGTATATTCTGTTACTACACTGGTTATCAAAAATTAAGGAAAAGTCACAAAATGCTAATTTTTAAATACGCGAATTCTCAAAAGGAAGTAATATAATTTGAATAATCACTATCTTTGCAGAACAGCTAGTCCATATAACATCTCATTCAGGTCACACATGGTCACAAGAGTCACAGTCACTACGGCGAAACAAAAAATAGGAAATTCCATACGTCTCTTTTATGAGTCTCAAATGACTACTATATGACTCCTTTGACAGGTCACTGTGACTGCTACTTTGTGACGAGTCACCAGGTGACTTTGCAATGTCATTTCATTGAGACTGTCGTGCGACTCTCATCTGGAGATTCAATTTCAAAGTCATTGTGCACGTTGCATTATGATAAATCACCAAATAATGTCACATTAAAGTCACATGGTGACTGTCTGTCACATGACTTTGTCAAATGGTCACAGAGACCCTACTGTAAAGTCACCACTGAGAAAAGTTGTGAAAAGTCACCATGTGACTTTAATTTGACATTATTTGGTGATTTATCATAATGCAACGTTCACAATGACTTTGAAATTGAGTTTCCAGATGAGAGTCACAAGAGAGTCTCAATGAAATGACATTGTAAAGTCACCTGGGGACTCGCCACAAAGCAGCAGTCACAGTGACCTGTCAATGGAGTCACATATAGTAGTCATTTGAGACTCATAAAATAAACGTATGGAATTTCCTATTTTTTGTTTCGCCGTAGTGACTGTGACTCTTGTGATCATTTGTGACCTGAATAAGATGTTATATGGACTAGCTGTTCTGCAGGAATAATAATTATTCGAATTATATTACTTCCTTTTGAGTATTCCCGTATTTAAAAATTGGCATTTTGTGACTTTTCCTTAATTTTTGATAACCAGTGTATTTACATAAACTACGCCGAAATTCACCAGGTAAATTTTAAAATAGTATGTAATTTAACCAAGATAAGAAACAGTAAGACAAATTATAAAACTGTTGTTAATAGGGCTTCACGATTAAAAGTGACTAGATATATAAAATAAATCGAGCAATTTAAAAATTAATTAATAAAAATAATTGATGTAATTTATAAGAAATAATCAGGCATTAAAATAAAATATATATTCTAAAATTGATTAGAGTAAACAAAGTCTTAAACACCGTTTTAATAAACAAACCGACTAGTTTCTTATACGTGAAATAACGGTAGAGGCGTGTAATGATAAATAAACCATTTATATAGAACATTGGAAATATGTTCTCGATAAAGACATATCACGAGGCACCGAGCACCGGGCACCACGAAAGTAGGTTGTTTAACAAAAATGAACTTCCATAAAGTCGATTTTATTTGTACACTCTTATTTTGAAATTTATGAAGAATCTCGTGTAAAATTCTATGTAAATCAAACAAGGCTGACTCATTACATATATTCCCATTGCTTTTGTAGATTTGTATTGAATCGCATATAATGGTTGGGGAATAAAAGCTAGGTGATTAAATTATTTTACTACTTTTATATTATACAATAACGGTATTATGTGTGTCATTTGGCTAAAGATGCAGTTTTCTTGTTGTATTTGATATCTGTTATACAGGGTGTCCCAAAAATAACGACCCATTTCTATGAAAACACTAATATATTGGTTTCTTCCACAGGTGTTTGGAGAAATACTCTCCTTAGAAGAAAGAATAGGCATCGGTTCCTGCAAACTGAGTGATAAAACATACGAAGAGGTGCGTCAGCTGTACCAGTAATTTGAAAAAATCTCAACTCACGGGTAAGCCGACGTACAGAAGCACGTGGGCTCCTTTCAAGCGCCTCACGAATGCTCTTGACGGTATTGTCAGATGCTGTTGATCGTTCAGGCCGTTTTTCAACCCCCACAAGCGATTCGTCTGAATTTGTTCACAATTAGCTTGATATTGGCCCTTGTTGGTGGCTGTTTTCCGTATTTCCGATGGCATAGCTAACGCATCTCTTCGTATGTTTTATCACCCAATTTCCAGGAAACGATGGTTATTCTTTCTTCTAAGTAGAGCATTCCATCAAACACCTGTGAAAGAAATTAATAGATTAGTGTTTTCATATAAAAGGATCGTTATTTTTCGGACACCCTGTATGTTCTTTCATTTGTATTTTACAGATTCCATTCATCATTCTTATGCAGCATTTCGCATCAGATCCTAGGTAAATCAAATAAGACTCATTCATTGCACATACTCTCGTTGTATATATATATTTCTGATTATGTGCAGATAATGGATGGGGAATAATATATTGATAGATAAATTATTTTACTATTTTAAAAATTAATCGATAAAGGTAATATGTTGTGTAGTTTGGGGTGTAGTTTTCTGACGTTTACTTGTTGGTGGCTGTTTTCCGTATTTTTGATGGTACAGCTAACGCATCTCTTCGTATGTTTTATCACCCAGTTTCCAGGAAACAATGGTTATTCTTTCTTCTAAGGAGAGCATTCCATCAAACACCTGTGAAAGATATCAATAGATTAGTGTTTTCATATAAATGGATCGTTATTTTTCGAACACCCTGTATGTTCTTTCATTCGTATTTTACATATTCCATTCATCATTGTTATGCAGCATTTCGCATCAGATCCTAGGTAAATCAAGTAAGGCTTATTCATAATGGAAGACGGTAGTATTCCGAGTGACGCAGCCTTAAGCCTAAAATTGTATCGTATCGTATCGTTAAAATCGTATCGTATCGTATCGTAGAATTCGTAGATGGCGGAACTCATATATACAGCTAACTCGACATCAAAGAAAACGCGAAAAGCCGCCTTTTAATAACTCAGCAGATATAGGTCCTATTGTTCTGAATTTTTTAGAACAATCTTATATCTGCAGTCTAATCGTATACTTAAATTTTTACATTTCTACGTGCAGTATATTTTGAGATCTAAATAGCCATTTTTAAAGTGAAAACGTTGGTATGATATCGAGGAAGTTCCTAATTTGAAAATCTCGAAAACGGTTCTAACGATTATCTTTAAATTGATACATAATACAAATGTGATTAAGGTGAGGTGAATAAGACATATCTTTTATCTGGTAAAACTCATTTTATTTTTGACATTTTCGTGTCCATTAATGCCCAGTCAACCATTAATCTCTGGTAATTTTCTCGTCTGTGATTAGTGAGTGCGAGGCTAACATTAGCCTCGTAATGAATAGGTTTGACGTCATCACATCGCGCCAATGAGCGCGAAGGGCTGTGACTTTCAGTAGATAGATAAAGATAATCCATGTTTATTTGTGTACCGAGCAGAAATTACAAATTACGCTATAACGATGGATTTAGTGTTTTAAGTCGTTGTTTCCTTTCGGATTTGAAGTTAATTATTTTATATTTCCTTATTTACATTTAGTTATTCGCGTTTGTAACAAAAAACTCGCCCTCTAGCGATCTAAAGGGTACCACTGCTTCTTTCATCGCGTTAGCATTACCGGCATTACTTACCGTGAGTCAAATATCATTTGGGATTTTTAATTCTTAATAAATATGAATAAAACCGCAAAAAAAAAGATAATACATGCTGCTATGTGCCCCAATGCAACTCTAGCTAATCGAAAAATCCCGATTTAAGCTTTCATTTATTTCCAAAAGAAAAAAATAAAATACCTGTCGTCTCTAAAAATGGCAACAAAACTTTGATCAGCAGAAAATCCGATGTCTCGTTGAGGCTGACAGTTTGTTCAAATTTAATCGTGATTTAAATCAGATTATTAAAAAAAATAATGGATTAAAATATTTTTTTAATGATGTGAAAGTATATTAAAATAGATGTTACCAGGTTTAAAAAGCATTTCATTTAAAACTTTAATTAAATCTGGTCATCGTCATAAAAACTTTCTTTGAATAATCAAATTATTCACTTTTTATAGAAAATAAGCACAACAAATAAAATAATTTTTTCTAGATTAAATAAAATAAATAAATAAAAGATTCTTATTTGTTTTTTATAAATAAATACATAATAAATTTCAGGTAAAAGAAAATTTCAGAATGATAACATCTGTTATACAGTTATAGTAAGAGAATGGAAAAAAGTAAAAAAAATCTAATTAGTATAAAAATGTTTAGGAAGAACTACTTCAGTAAAAGGTTATAAAATATTTTCTACTTTTGGATTAGCACAACATATCAAAGAAAGCAATTGATAAAAGATGAAAAGTAACAAATTTTTTTTGCTTTTTAATTGGAAGAGCTACGTTCCAATCAAGGTTAATAAATATCACAATAATTTCAAAATGGTCAACTTATCGATGATTATAAATATTTTCGGAGTCCATACAAATTAGAAATTGAAACATAATGCACTTAGCATGAAAACTAATATATTCTAAATGTCTTTCTTCTGCTTTTTTTCTTTAATATTTTGGGTAGTTAATGTTGATAGAATGTATGACTAACCATTAATATGATTATATTTAGTCTCTGTATATGTATGAATTAACAGATATTATTATTATTTTTGTTGTTAATGCACATATATCTGCATCAGCTTAGAATTATGCAACTGCAATAATTTTACATATACATAAAGAACTGCCATGAAATTTCTTTTATTTGTTATATTCTAAGAATTCTATCAATTTCATGCATTAAATTACCTAATGAAATTATTTATTTATCGTTTTTATTATTTATCCAATTACCATCTATTATTTTAATAATTAACGATAAAAATATTCCTTAATATCCTAATTACCGGTTTGGTTGTTTTAAAAACCTACAATTTTGACGGTGATTAACCCTTTATGTCCCAAATTATGAATTCATGAAAATTTCATCTTCTAAAGCATTTTTCGTGAATTTTTTTAAACTATATTAGAAGATTTACATAATCATTTAATAAATTTTAAAAGGATTTTGCCAAATAAAAGTAATTAAATTTGAATTTATTGAGATTTTGTGCAATATTTATAACTCCACTCAAATCTTTTATTTAAAAAATATTTTTTAGTATTTTGGAATTAGGAAATGTACAAATATAATGTTCTTACAATAGAAATATTTCCGAACTGAAACTCCCCCCCCCCCCTCCCTAATCTTTTAACGTCAAGAAAAATAAAAAGATGCAAAGGCAAAAGAAATCATTTTTTTTAAATATTTTTGTTTTGTGCAACCAATAATGATTTTGAAACAAGATAAAATAATGTATCTATAGCTGATTCTAAACTGTATTACTACCAATCGATGTATTAAATGAATTTTATGAAAAGTAATTTCAATGGTACTTTAAAATATCGTCGGCACAAAAAAGGTTAACACAGAAAAACAATCATAAAAATCTATTTTTAATAATAATAATAAAAATACTTGTTTTTTTACACACTACATTACAAACATACTAAAGTAAGCTGATTTTCCATTAAGAGACTTAAAAAAGCAAAAAATTTATTCCACAAGTAACCAATTCACATGAGGCAAACACAAGACACAAGCGAAAGCCAGCTGTGATAACCGCGTTCACGTAAACTGTTTACAAACATTAGCAGGTCTAAAAGCGCCACCTATCTTTGATTACAAACGTGAATTCCTGAAGTGCGAAGTGCTGTCACTTTCAAGTGATAGATAATCTATATTTATTTGTGTACTTCTTGCGAGGAGATGGATTTGAAATTAATTATTTACATTTCCTTATTTACATTTGGTTATTCCTAATACTCAGAAATTTTTTCAGTCTTCGCTTGGATGAACTTCTTGCACCATGATAATATATTAGCATAACTTGACCAGGTTGAAAGCTTAATCCAATTTGCTATGCTGTCAGATTTACATATGTCTCAGCAGGGCTGTACGAATGGTGCAGGCACGGAGGGGGCGCCAAATTTATACTACAAACCTCGTCTTTTTCTTCCTTAAAAAAAAAAAAAAAATGCAGGGGTGCAGAATATGTCCGATCCGGCGATCTAGGATCGGGGGAAATTTTGCAGAAACATATACAATTGATTTCGGTTTTAACAACAAATTCCATAATTTCTGAGATAGAAAAATTTCACTATAAATAAAAAGATCCGTATGGTGACCTTCACAAAATCAATCTCAGAATAATATGTACCGCATATCGGGTGATTCTGTTCCCAATTTTCCAAAAAATTGAGGCATTTGGTTCCGAAAATTATAAAAATCTTTCATCAATCTGAAAATTCGGACATAAAAATACCGCGAATTTTGTCCAAGAATTACGGAAAAAACGCACATTTTGTCATAAGATCGCAAAATAACCGCAAATTTTGTCAAAAGATCGCGAAATAACCACAAATTTCGGCAAACGATCGCAAAACAACCGAGTTTCGTCAAAAGAGCGTGAAACAACCACAAATTTCGTCTAAAGGGGAGAAATGACCACGATTTTCGTCAAAACGTGGCGAAATAACAGCGAATTTTGTCAAAGGAACGCGAAAAAAACCCAGAAATTTCGTCAAATGCTCACGAAATGAACGCAGATTTCGTCAAAAGATCGCAAAATGAACGGAAATTTTGTGAAAAGATCGCGAAAAACCGCACATTTCGTCAAAAGATCGCGAAAGAGCAAATTTCGCCAAACAATCGCAAAACAACCGCGAAATTCGTCAAAAGAGCGCGAAGGGAACGGAAATTTCGTCAAACGATCGCAAAACAATTGAGTTTCGTCAAAAGAGCGTGAAACAACCGCGAATTTCGTCTAAAAGGACAAAATTACCACGATTTTCGTCAAAGGAACGCTAAAAAACTAGGAAATTTCGTCAAATGTTCGGAAAATGAACGCAAATGTCGTCAAAAGATCGCGAAAAAAACCGCATATTTGGTCAAAAGATCGCGAAAGAAGAGCAAATTTCGTCAAATAATCACAAAACAACCGCGAATATCGTCAAAGCGCACGAAATGAACGCAAATTTCGTCAAAAGATCGCGAAACAACCACGTATTTCGTAGAAGGGCGAAATAAGCGCAAATTTTGTCAGAAGAGGGCGAAATAACCGCTAAACTCATCAAAAGGAAGGCAAAATCAACGCATATTTAGTCAAAAGATCGCAAAAAACTGCAAATTTTGTCAAAAGGGACAAAATAACCATGATTTTCGTCAAAACATAGCTAAATAATCGCGAATTTCGTCAAAAGAACGTGAAAAAACTCGCATATTTCATCAAAAGATCGCGAAACAACAATTTATTTCGTCAAAAGGGGTGAAATAACCATAAAACTCGTCGAAAAAAACACAGATTTCGTCAAAAGATCGCGGAAAAACCGCAAATTTTGTCAAAAGATTGCGAAACAACCGCAATTTTGTCAAACGATTGCAAAACAACCGCGAATTTCGTCAAAAGATGGCAAAACAACCGCCAATTTCGTCAAAAGAAAGGCGAAATAACCGCAAATTTCGTCAAAAGATCGCTACAAAACGCAAATTTCGTCAAAGGGCCGCGAAAAAAACATAGTGCTGGGAGTGGATCCCCCCCCCCATTTTCCTCCACTGTGCTGTAACCTTTCAGAAAATTTGCTGTTAATTTCAGAATTTTTGCTTTTCACTCAAAATCACCTCTGCTATATATACTCGCGCATAAGTTGAGAAATATTGGAACCTACGATAATAACAGCATTTACCTACAACATACTGTAAAATTTTCGGGAAATTTTCATGTGGATTGGGGGAAATGTTGGGAGTAGAAACATTTTCTGCACCCCTGAAAAAATGTATATTTACATGTTGTTAATTTTTTTTTCAGTGAAAGTACAAACATCTTTCGTTTCAAAGTTATTGCATTCTCCTTTACCTCATACCGACAGAGGCGTCCCTACGAGTGTGCGACAGGTGCGGCCGCAAAGGGCCTCGCACCCGAAAAACCGTCAACCAATATTTTATGAATATTAGGCAGTTTTTATTTTTCTCTTGAAAAAAAAATTTTTGTCCTTGTAGGAAGGTAGCCGCTGACAATTTCTTAATAGTCACTTTCTACCATTTAGTGTCCATATGGCAGGTGCGAATCCAGCAGGTCCCTATGGTAGGTGCCGGGGGGGGATAATCACGCTGATCCCCCCCCCTCCAAAAAAAATATAAATCCAACTTTTTTATGGCAGTTTTTGCGGAAAATACAAACAAACGGAAACCCGGGGGGGGGGGGGGCAAACGGCAAACGGCCCCGATCATCCTGCCCACCAAATAAATATATATATTGGAAAAACGCGAATTTCACCAAGGGATAACGAAAAACACGCGAAGTTCGTCAAAGGACTCAGGAAAAAACATGGATTTAGTCACTGCATCGTGGAAAACACGCGAATTTCATCAAAGAATCGCAGAAAAAAATGAATTTTGTTAAAGGATCGTGAAGAACGCGAATTTCGCCAAAAGATACAAAAGAAAACATGAATTTCGTCCAATGATCAAGAAAAAACGTAAATTTCGTCAGATTATTGCGAAAAAATGCGAATTTTGTCACAAGATCGAGGAAAAAGCGCGAATTTCACCACAGAATCGAGGATAAAACACTAATGTCGTTAAAAATGCAAAATTCACCAAAGGATGATGAAATAAACACTAATTTCATCAAAGGATCGCGAAAAAACGCTTGTCACAGGATGGCGGAAAAAACACTTTTTGTGACACTATTGCAGAAAAAGTGCGTATTTTTGCCTCAAGATCGTGGATAAAACAATAATTTCACCAAAGGATCATAAAAAAATGCGAATTTCGCCAAAGGATCACGGAATAAATGCAAATTTCATCACAGGATCGCTGAAAAACACGAATTTTGTCAAAGGAATGCCGAAAAACAGGAATTTTGTCAATGCATTGATTAAAAACGTGAATTTCGCCAAAGGATTGATTAAAAACACGAAAAAAACGCAAATTTAGCCAAAGGCCGCAAAAAACTGGAATTTCGTCAATGGATTGCGGAAATAACACAAATTTTGTCAGATAATTGCGAAAAAACACAAATTTTGTCACAGCATGTTGAAAAAAGCACAAATTTTGACACAAGATCGCAGATAAAACACTAACTTCGTTAAAGGATTGTAAAAAAACACGAATTTCATCAAAGGATCACGAGATAAATGTGAATTTCGTCAAAGGACCGCATTGTAGTTGTTGCGACTGCGAGCATAAACATAAATTAAAAGTCGATAGCTTTAACTTTAATATAATGGACTGTTTATTTAGATTATAAATGCGTGATGCTCTTTGAGCTGCGACTGCCTTGGCGCGTACAAACTACTACTGAAGGAATTATGAAACATCTGTGGGAGGGTAAATACTGTGACGTCATAACAACATACAGTGGCGCCAACATACCGCCCCACGTTGAAATAACATTTCAATATTCAATATATAATATCTAAATTTACAATGAATAACATACAATACAATGAAATGCAGAATAGAATAATAATGAATATAACAATGAATAATTAAATATGCTTCAAACGTTTGTTTACATAAAGTTTACAATTGAATGTTATACAGTGTCATATTTAATGATAATATGTCAATTTACTGACAAGGCAGCAAGCATAATTTCGATATGCCTCTCTTGAAAATACCATGAGGCGTTTTCACAAGAACCACTCTAACCTTACCATCTGGTCCTTTAACTACTTCCTGAACTTTACCCATTGTCCATCTGCAGGGTGGAAGATTATCCTCCTTTAAAAGGACCATTGAATTTGGAATAATATTATCCTTCTCAAATTGCCATTTATGTCTGGCTTGTAAGTTGTTAAGATAGTCCAATTTCCACTTTCGCCAAATAAATTGGACCATTTTATTTAATCTTTGCCATTGGGACAAATGATTATCACGTTCGCCAGTCAGGTCCGGTTCAGACACACTGTTCAGAGGTCTGCCTATGAGAAAATGGCCTGGAGTTAGAATTTCAAAATCATTGGGGTCAGAAGACATGGGTGTGAGAGGCCGACTGTTTAAAATGCCTTCAATTTGCGTGGTAACTGTTAAAAATTGCTCAAGAGTTAATCGCGAATTTCCAACAGTTCTTTTTAGGTGGTACTTAAACGACTTCACCCCAGCTTCCCACAAACCACCGAAATTGGGTGACCTGGGTGGAATGAAATTCCAGGCGATTTCCTCACTTGTTAAATAATGAGCCAAAACATCTGGGGGGTTTCTAATCATGTTCGCCAAACGTTTTAACTCTGCACTGGCTCCAACAAAATTTTTGGCATTGTCAGTACAAATAGAAAAACTTTTACCTCTCCTACTGAAAAATCTTTTTAAGGTTGCTATCATTGCTTCTGAAGTTAAGTCGGTGACAACTTCTAAATGAATCGCTTTTGTTACGAAACAAATAAAAATGGCAACATAACATTTATGGTAAATACCCTTCCTTTGACCCTTATATTTTATATAAAACGGGCCACAAAAATCAATCCCTACATTAGTGAATGGTGAACTAGGAGTAATTCTCGCAGAAGGAAGATTTCCCATAATCTGCTCAGTACATTTAGGCTTGTTTTTGAAACAAACTATGCAATCATGAACAATTTTTCTAGCAGTATTTCTACCACCCAATGGCCAAATTCTTGCCTTACAAGATAAAGTAAAGTTTGGGCTCCAACGTGCAAGTATTTAAGATGAAAATATGTCATTATCAATAAAGTCAATTTGTGATCTTTAGGGAGCAATATTGGAAATTTCTTATCAAAAGATAAATCAGCGTTATTTAATCTACCGCCTACCCTTAACAAATTCTGTTTATCAAGAAAGGGATGTAAACAACTCACCTGTCCCTTTTTGGGAATTTCTCCCTGTTCAAGGGTTTTTATCTCATAATCGAATGCTTTTACCTGTACCATTTTGACAAAAAAAGTCTTTGCGGTTCGAAGTTCCTCTGTTGTGATTGGGCCGCGACGTCGAATGGCATTTTTGGCATTAAATAGGAATCTGAAAATAAAACTTAGAATACGTATTAATTTTAAATAATTGTTACTTAAATTAAGAAAATCATCCACAAAGGAATTTTCAGAAGTGGAAATTAAATTGATATTGTCCATTTTTTTAAGTTCTTGCGCATAAAGTTCGTGCGATAAAATGTCAGTATTGTCACTAGATTCATCAGAAAGTTTATGAAAGTTCAGGGGGCCATCCCACCAAAGATTCATTTTGGAAAGTTCTTGAGGACCTAATCCACGTGATATAATATCTGCTGGATTTAAATGCGATGGGACATGCTTCCAATGATAGTTCTCAGTCAAAGTTTGTATTTTGGATACTCTGTTGGCAATGAAGGTTTTTAGTTTGTTTGGCGATGTATTGATCCAAGCAATTGCTATTTTTGAATCGGTGTGCAAATAGATATCACTCACTATCATTTTTAGAGATAGACGAACCTTTTCTATAAGTTGAGAGAGAAGAAGGCAAGCTGACAGTTCGAGGCGGGGAATGGAAATTGTCTTTAAAGGAGCTACACGCGATTTACTAGCGATCAGTTTAGTTGATACAGTACTTGTTTCACTTGTGCAATGCATATAAACTACAGCTCCATAAGCTAATTCCGAAGCGTCTGCAAATCCTAGCAACACTAATTCCTGAAAAGAATCGGTTAGAATGTATCTGTCGATTCTGATCTCTTCGATTTGTTTCAGGGACGACACAAAATTTATCCATTCACTTGCAACTGGATTTGGGATTTCATCTTCCCAACCTAATTTCATGAGCCACAATTTCTGACGAAATATCTTTGCTCGTGTAGTAATTGGTCCTAGAAGACCTAAAGGGTCATATAGCCTTGCAATGGTGCTTAGCACATCTCGTTTCGTGTATGATGATTTCTCCGTTATTGAAATCTTGAACATAAACTGATCTTCAACGGGTTTCCAGATAACCCCTAGAGTTTTACTTGTTGATTCTTCATTTATGGAAAAGTTATAATCTTGAACTTCCAATGGCTTACTGTTCATTAATTCCCTTGAATTGGAATTCCATTTATGGAGGGACATACCACATGTTTCTAACATGTTGCATAACTGATGTTGGAGTTCTATAGCTGTATCTAGATCATGTGCGCCTGTCACTATGTCATCCATATACACATCTTCCTTTATTACTTCCGCAGCTAAAGGGAATTGCGATGCTTCATCTATGGCTAACTGTTTCAGAGTCCTTATTGCGAGAAATGGTGCGCTAGATGTACCATATGTGACAGTATTCAATCTGTAAATAACAGTTTCTTCATTCTCGTCGGTCTTCCACAAAATTCTCAGAAGGTCGCGTTGAGATGGATCTATTAAAATTTGTCTGAACATTTTTTGAACGTCCGTCGTAAAGGCATACCTATAAACACGAAATCTTGTCATAATTTCAAATATGTCTTCTTTTACTTCTCCTTTCAGCAGACAATCATTGAGACTGAAGCCAGATGTAGTGGTAGATGATGCATTGAACACCACACGTAATTTAGTTGTGGTTTTGTCTGGCCTGAGAACACCATGATGCGGCAAGTACTAACATGAGTGATTTTCTGGATGTTCGGAATGATTGTCTGCAACCTTCTCCATGTGACCTAATTCTAAGTATTCTTGCATAAACTGCTGATACAATGCTTTCATAGTTTTATCCTTAGCTAATCTTTTCCATAACTGATTCAGACGTTTTTTTCGCAAGCTCTTTAGAATCACCTAAATTTTCCAAATCCTTGGTTGGCATATGTACGATGTATCTACCTGCGTCATTTCGTTTATGCGTAGTTTATTAATGCTCTTCACAGTATTGTTCTTCTTTACTAAGGTTTTTCGAAGTTTCATCAATGGTTTCTAACTTCCAAAACTTTTCTAAACATTCATCAATGCTTTGCGACTGCGAAACAAAACCACAATATTGCATTTGGCTGACAGATTCTATGCTTCCTGTTGCGATGTATCCGAATACTGAATTGCGAAACACTAAATTACTGTTTGGAATGCGAATTTCTCCATCTTTTATTATATGAAAGAACGATTCAGCGCCGAGAAGCATATCAATTTTGCCAGGAATGCTAAATTTCGGATCTGCTAACTGATGAGGAATTTTTAAGTTATCAATGTTTAAGTTTGTAACTGGGAGTGAATCCGTTATTTTTGAGACAACAAGAAAATCCAAAGACGTTTCAAAAGATCCATTTCCGTTTATAATTTTAGCATGAATTTTGTGTTTAACGTTCATTTCCTTTCCACCTAAGCCTGAGATGGCGATGTTCAATCGCTTTAGTGGGATTCCCAATCGATTAGCGAATTCTGAAGTCACAATATTGGACATACTTCCAGAGTCCATTATTACACGTGCTTGTAAATAACTTCCAGAACAAGGGTTAAAGACCCAAACTAATGCAGTGGAGAGAATGACAGATTTATTTCTGTTATTAACGCAAGATAAAGAAGATGATACAGGTGATTTAGTTTCTGTCTGTCCGTAAAACTCATCTGCGTTCGGATTCAATTTATGACCTTGCGCGGTGGGGTTAACTTCATCAACTTTGCTCGGAAAAGAATTGTTTATATTTCTATGGAGTAATGTGTTGTGTCTTGCCTGACAAATGTTGCAGGAACTTTTAGACTTGCAATTAGCAATCGCGTGTTGACTACTTAAGCAGTTGAAACAAAGCTTATTTTTCATTGCTACATCTTTTCTCTGAAAAGCATTTAATTTCAAAAATGCGTCACATTTATATATTGCATGATTTTGCTTACACATTACACAGAAATTAATGGAATTTGTTGACTTAACAAAGAGAGATTTTTGCTTAAAATTACGATCTTGAATTGATTTGGGTTTTACTGCAATGGTTTTACTTATGTTTTCCAAAATTTGAGAACGTTTTTCTAAAAATAAAATTAAATCATCTAACTTTGGAACTTCATTTGAACTTATTGTCATTTCATAATTTTTCCGTGTATCTTTATCCAACTTTTCAAGAATGATATTTAACATTAAAACGTCGGAGTGATTGTTTCTGTTGTAATCTAAAACCTTTAATGCGCGAATGCTTTTTTTAACGCTGTCTACTAGATTTCTTAGATCTTTTGCGGAAGGCTGTGTAATTTTATCTGCATCTAAAAGTGAGTTTATGTGTATTTGTACTATAACTCTTTCATTTTCGTACCTGTCTTTTAACGCTTGAAATAAAGAAGAAAAAGTATCTTCGGTTGTTTGCAAAGCTCTTGCGTCACTTACTAATGCAGCTGATAGATAATGCAGTTTTTGCGCTTCTGACAACTGCTCGTTTGATGTGATAATATTATCAAACTGTAGTTTAAATGTGCTCCATTCTTCAGGTATTCCGGAAAATTTAGGAAGTGGTATTTCCGGTAACTTAATGTTTAGCGCATTGTTTGTAAGAGTAGGTTTTAATTGATTTTCATTGAGAACCTTACCCACTTCTAAATGCTTAATTTGTTTCTTTATTTTGAATTTAGTTTTTATAATATTTTCACTGTATTCTTCACTAGTGTTAATATCATTTTCATAATCCTTAGGAATGCTTATGGCAGCTTCTATTTCGCTATTTAAGTTTTTTAGCAACTCTTCCTTAGCATTTAATTGTTCCAGAATTTCTAAATAGTCATCGGTTTTTTTATTGTCATCATTTATTAACGTTTCAAATTTAGTGATCAATTTGGTAATGGATGTTCTTAAAGCTGCCCGTTTCTTTTTTAATTTCTCAAGCGGTTCCATTTTATAAAAAACTTATCATGCAATAATCAAAAAAGAATAATCAAATATTTCCTACCTTGTTTCACGCAGACGATTTCGTTTTGGCTTTAATCCATTATGGAAAGTTGCGCAATAACTGTTCTAAAACTGCAAGTATAAAACTCTATGTCGAAACTTCACATGAAAGAAGGGGAACTTTTCCTTTCAACTGCGATGTTTTCTCACTATTTCAGACTAAATTCTTTTTTTTTTTTTTAAATAAATATCTGCGGCTCGACTTAACCAATGTTGCGACTGCGAGCATAAACATAAATTAAAAGTCGATAGCTTTAACTTTAATATAATGGACTGTTTATTTAGATTATAAATGCGTGATGCTCTTTGAGCTGCGACTGCCTTGGCGGCGTACAAACTACTACTGAAGGAATTATGTAACATCTGTGGGAGGGTAAATACTGTGACGTCATAACAACATACAGTGGCGCCAACAGTAGTAAAAGCATTGTTGCAGTAAAAGATCTTTTTAATGCAATTCTCTGTATAACAGACAGCTTCTTTAATGTAAACAATGAATTTTACTCTTAAAAAGAGCCTGCAATCCATTTTGTAGAAATATTGCTACCTTCTAGAGCAGGGGTTCCCAAACTTTTAGGTCGACGTACCACTGAATAGAAGTTCATACTTCCGCATACCACCAAGTTACAAACTCCATGCTATTACAGAAAAACCTGTGTAAATGAAATATGTCTAAAACAAGGTATTTGTGCAGTCTTTTGTGCTCCGTCTAAGCAGATTTTACTGTATTTAATTGGATGATTACTTTATTAAATTATATACTTAGATTGACTGCTTTATATTAACATTCAAGTAAAAAGTACTAGTATCATTATTACTATATTATTAATATGTACATTATCAAAATATAGTGTTTTGATTTTTAAAAAGCTACAATACTTAATGGCATATTGGTGTAGATTGATACATATGCACAAGGATGACTATTAATTCTGTTGTATTGCTAATGATAAGGGTGATGCTTGCTTTACCAAACACATCTTCCTCATATCTGATTCAATCTTAGTTTTAGGCATAAATCAGATTCGATGTTTATGTTTATTCCTGTATTTGTTTTTCATATAAAGAAGTGACGAGAAAGCATTTAAAACAAACATATGTTGTGCTAAAAACAAGCAATAATTTTCAGGGTTGTAGTGGGTATCTGCCCGGGTACCCAACCAGCTACCAGCGTTAAATCTGCACATCATCACAGATGTAAACAATGAAACTTTCAGTTCAGATGTAAGGGCAAAATTTCAGATTTTTTTAATTTTATATCATTCCGTTTGTATTTCAGTATGTAATTAATTCTCTATAATATGACTGAACTCATGATTTTTTAGGAAGGAAGTACAATTTATTTCTGATTTAAAAAAAAAAAAAAAATGGTAATCACAATCTTTTTATCAAATCTTTTTATGTATTTTAATCCAGATTTTTTGACTATTAAGACTGGCTAAACCTGAAATAAAACTTTCTTACTTTATAATTTTGATGCAAATTAATAGGTACCATTAGGAAGGAGGTAAGTTTCATTCAATAATTCAAGGAAAATGATTCTTATCTTTATAATGCAGATTTAATTATACATTATTATTTACTTGATCTTTATCTTTAATAATTTAATTATTTTTTAAATTATCTTACTTCTTATCATTTTAGTTTATTACTGTAATTAATTATTTTAATATTTTACTATATTGCAAGGATATTTTATAACTTTCATTGCATAAATACATTCAAATGACTGTTTAAAAACTGTAAACAAAGCAAGGACCAGAAATCTGCTAAATTCTAAAATCTGCACAACCTCTGGTAACAAGTTGAGCGGATTTGAGGGCGTCTACTGTATAATGATTTTGTTCAGAGGTACTGTTTGTTTTCGTAAAGCGAAACCTTCTGTGCTTTTGTTCATGCATCAGATCTGTTTTGATTTTATCAAAATAAGGATGATCGGAGGCTGTTTAGCTGAGTGACAACATACAACTGGAACTTCGGCAAATACCCATCTCAGCATTACCCCTTTGGATCGTAAAATTGTCTCAGAGTGTCAGGCACAGCTTTCGAAAACGAACTGTATTTTTGATGTGTTTATAAGGCATCATTTTGTTTACATTTTAAAACTTCACCTAAATAGTTGTAATTTTTCTAATAAATATGTTACATATAATGTATGGTAGTAATAATCAGTATATCTGATGAAAATTCAATTAATTTTTTAAAAATAAACTATATTTATTTAATGATTTTTTTTCCTCCCTATTACTGTATTTCATCAATAGTAGTTCTAGAGCCATAATTTTATATTGTAAAATTATTAACGTATTCTGCATGCAGTCCTTGTTCAATCACAAAAGCCTGCCACTAAAAAATTTTAATACAGAAGATGCATATAATGTTTTTCTCAGATGTAAACAATAAATTTTGCAGTTAAGAAGCACATGTGTTTCACAAATATTGCTAATTTCTTGAAACACTAAATTTGATGCATTGTCTTCTTTAACGCATTATTTTGGAGCAATGAAAACAATATATTAAATTTTTTTGTAAATGAGTGTTATAATCGGTGGCAGCTCTTGACAGGGTCTTTTTTTTTTTTTTTATTCACTAAATTCATGCCTTCCAAAAGTAATATTTTTTAAAAAAGAAATTTTTGCCTTATTTAATATAAGAAACTTCTGCCAAAAATAAGGCAAAGATTTCATTATTAAAAATAGTGAAAAAGGAATAAATTTGCCAGCCATGCATTTAGTGCCCCCAAACTGTCAGTCACGAGCTAAAGGTAATTTAATAATGTGTGACATGATCTATCAGGGCCAAAACTAAGGGGGCGAGGGGGCATGTGCCCCAGCGCAAAATGAAGGATTATACTTTTGGAATGGATCATTTTCTTCTGATGGATTGATGGCTTTCATTATTATGAAACAGTCATTATAAATGAAGTGTTAGGTGAAGATGAAAGAGCAGTCATAAAAAGTTAGAACTCTGATTTTCTGCTCAGAATGGGGGGGGGGGGGAAGGGAAATGGCTTTTTTTTACGGCTGCTTTTTCATCTTTACCTAACACTTCATTTATAATGGCTGTTTCATAAAAATGGAAGCCACCAATCCATCAGAAGAAAATAACTCAGTTAAGCAGGACTTGGATAATCGGGACTCTACTGTATATTTCATTTTAAAAATGCTCTTTAGAAAATTTTTGTTGGTGTTCAGAGGGGAATCATGACCCCTGTGACCTCCCCTTTGGACCCGCCATTGTAGATTACGTAGTTCAGAATAACATGTCTTATGATTACATACTTTAAATTTTAAAATAAGTCGGCTATTAGAAAATTAATAAAATTATCTTTGTAAATATACTTTACAGAAGAGGGGGGGGGGGGGGGGGGTGCCAAAATCCATGTTTGTCCCGTGTACAAAAAAGGCTAGTTTTGGCCCTGTGATCCTATTATGTATAGGTGCAGATTCACAGTCGCCATGTGACGACTAAATTTTTTGCTTCGGCTGCTAACTTTCATTGTCTCAGTCGCCATACGCTATACAGGGATGCTCCTTTTCTGCTAATGGTGGATTTCTACCTTTTTAAAAAAATGAAATCAGTGTATTTTCCTTCCTACAGTCCTGAATGATCTGTTTAACACAGAAAACTATTGTATTACATAGAAAAACAAACGTCTGAAGTGTGTTTTGATTTTTATAGCGCTAAATAATTTTTCACATTCACAAATTTTTTAATGTAATGTTTACGATAAAATCAAAATTAGAAATATTGTTATCCTAATATTTCCCACTACCATGATTGCTTAGCTTTACATTTTTTAAAAATGTATCTTGTCCAACTATATCTTCTGAATGAACATAGTTTAAGATTTGTATTAGACTTAATAATTAAAGAATTTTGTGATTAAATTAAACAAACCCATTTGATGTAATTAGTCTGTGTTTTCTTGTACATAGACATATGTATATATAAAATAAATTATGTTCCACTTTGAATTCAGTCCCTTACAAACACTAAATTCTTTTTATGTGTTTGTCTCACAATGAGGCCACTGGACTTTTTGGGTTTAGGAGCCACTTTCTCCTTCCAGATACTGGGAATCTGCACCTATACTATTATGTAAAATTTTATAATTTTCAATATTTCTAGTTCCAAGGAATGTAATTTAAAGCACGTTTAGAAGGTAAATTTAATGATGAATGAAATATGATCTATATAATGCAAAATTCTGTAATATGCAGAACTTCTCATCCCAAGGTGCGTTATAAAGATCTATCGTATTTATCTTCATATGTAATTCACTCACCAAAAACCATAAAGATTTAATACCTGCGAGTGCTTTTTTTTTTTTTTTTTTTTTTTTTTTTTTATGCTGTGCAGTATGGGGGGAGAGGAGAGGAGAGGAGAAGTGTACATTTGGGGAGTTAGGGCTTTATTTATTTATGTTAGTGAGCAACAAATATTGCAGATTTTTTTTTTAAACTAAAGTTTGAAAGATTTCAATTATTTAGGTAAGCTGGAGAGATGGGTGAGAAGGGAGAAGTGAAATTTTTGGGGCTCAGGAGATTATTTTATATGATTTACTATTATTGATAATAAAGAGCTTTAAAGAAGGATAGTGGAAATTTATATGTATATATGTATGTTTAAAGAGCAATATTTCTTGCTATTTTTCTTAAGACAGTAAATTTTTTATTTAGTAAAATTTAACATAGCTTTTTATATCTCTGAAACAAACCAACAGAAATACCATCTAAACATGTATGTTGTGAATTACTTCCATATTTACCAATGAGTGGTTTAAAAAAATCTCATAGCACAGTGCTCTTTAAAATTGAAATATGAGGCATCTTTTTTTGCGGGGAGGGAGGGGGGGGGGATTGAAGGTGAATAGAAAATCTGACTATGAATTCTTTGTCTGGTCTTTAATTTTTGTTGTTGTTGTTTTATTTTTTTTTATCATTAACTTAAAAAAAGTACTGATATCAATACAAAAACCCTTAACGGGTTAAAAGTTTGTGACGCAGCGCTTTATCTTATGCTCTAAGAATTTTAAATATGGATCTTAAAAATAATGATATCAAATTTTGAGTGACACTATGCTATTAATTATAATATCTATATACATTTATTTCATCATTTTATTTTTTTTATAATTGCATGTGCAAAAATTATGTTCATTTTAAAAAGATGTATAAAAGTTTATTCATTGATGCATTATCATCCGTATCTCTCATAAATTCAAAATATGAGTTTTAAAAGATATGATATCAAAATTTAAGTGACGCCTTGATGTTGCTTAAAACGATTAGTTTTAAAATTCAATTTAACTTTTCTTTTGGCTAAATACATTTACACATCTAAACAATACTTTTCATTTTCCAATGCACTGTTGAATATATTACTTTCACTGAATCTATGTAATGCACTGAAATGTATTCATTTGAATAAATTGATTTATCTTTTGTGCCACGCTATCCAAAAATCAAAAGTAAAATTTATGTAAATAGTTTTTGCGTCATTGTATCCAAACTAAGTTAAATGTATGCAAATGGATAATATGACGAAAAAAACTATTTACATAAATTTTGCTTTTCATTTTTGGATAGCGTGGCACAAAAGATAAATCAATTTATTCAAATGAATACATTTCAGTGCATTATATAGATTCAGTGAAAGTAATATATTCAACAGTGCATTGGAAAATGAAAAGTATTGTTTAGATGTGTAAATGTATTTAGCCAAAAGAAAATTTAAATTGAATTTTAAAACTAATCGTTTTAAGCAACATCAAGACGTCACTTAAATTTTGATATCATATCTTTTAAAACTCATATTTTGAATTTATGAGAGATACGGATGATAATGCATCAATGAATAAACTTTTATACATCTTTTTAAAATGAACATAATTTTTGCACATGCAATTATAAAAAAATAAAATGATGAAATAAATGTATATAGATATTATAATTAATAGCATAGTGTCACTCAAAATTTGATATCATTATTTTTAAGTTCCATATTTAAAATTCTTAGAGCATAAGATAAAGCGCTGCGTCAAAAACTTTTAATCCGTTAAGGGTTTTTGTATTGATTGCATATACTCTCGTTGGATATATATATTTCTAAGTGTGTGCATATAATGGATGGGGAATAAAATATTGATAGATAAATTATTTTACTATTTTAAAAATTAATCGATAATGGTAATATGTTGTGCAGTTTGCGGTGTAGTTTTCTGACGTTTCCTTGACGTATTTGATATTTTTTATATGTTCTTCTATCCCTTTTTTAAATTTTATTTTCGTCATTCCCATATAAAATTACAATGCTCCATTGGCTTCCGTGAACTGGATTTTATATACAATCTGCATTTCATCATGTTATATTGGATCTATATTTGTACAGATTAAGATATTTTATTTAATTTTAGGGAATGTTGTTTTGCAATATGACAGACGTCCAGCCGTTATTTTTTTCTTTCAAAGACTCTACAAAGATATTGTAAAGTGTCTTAGATTTTTTTTCTTATTATTGGAGTATCTTCCATTATTATCGTGGTCCAGAATTAATCAATTTATATGTTTTTTTATACCCATTGTTTTTTGTGTTATCGCGTATGTATTTAGTTCACTTTTTATTTGATTAGATGTACAGACTCTGAAGGCTCTCCTATTATAATGTCTAGATGCAGAGACCTTGTTGGAAAAAAGGCTCTCAGCATTTTATGGGATTACAGATTGATTGGCTTTTGGTTTTATATAAACAGTACGTTCCCTACATAAATACCATAATATGGAGGGTTTTGATTAAATACAGATAGGAAATTTTTAACTTTTGTTGGACTTCCAAAGTAAACTTAATTTTAGCATGAAAGTTATTAATATGATCTAAGAACTTATTAATTAAGCTATTTTTATTATGCCTTAAGAAGAAGACAGCGTCTGCGTATCGGATATACGGGAGGTACACTATGACGCAAAAGTTTAGACAATGACGTCATTCAGCTTTAAAATGTAGAGTTATGACGTCAGAATTACAAAAACCTGTAAATATATTCAAAAACTGATTTAAAATGCTATGTACAAAAGACAGTCGTTTTATTTGCTATAATACTAATTTTTTTCATAAAAATTCAAATGTGCTTGTCGCAAAAGTTTAGACACTATTCTAAATTTCTTTGAATATTCGCTGGCATATGCAAATTTAGAATCGATGATGTCACAAATTTGGAGTACTTAAGTTCTGCAAACGATTGCGCTTCATAGTCGACATGCCGAGAGCTAAAGAAATTCAAGTGAATGAGGTTTCAAGGATTTGGCAGTTGAAAGGTGAAGGGAAGAGCGTTTCTGAAATTTCTGCTATTATTAATAGGTCAAAAAATCTATTTATTGAGTTTTATCGAGTGGTTCCGAATATAAAGCAAAATGTCGGTCTGGGAGGCCACGTGTGACAAATGTACGAGAGGATCGCCTGATATAAAGACTAGCGAGTACTCAACAAATGAGCGTACGTGGAGTTCAAAGCTCATCGGGACTCTCTGTATCAAAGGATACGATTCGTAGACGAATTTTAGAAAAAGGAACAATCGTTTATAGCAAAATGCAGAAGAAACCAGCTCTGAAACCACATCATAAGTTACAAAGACTTATGTGGTCTCGAAAGCATATGTCATATGGAGAGAAATGGCAGTCAGTCATATTTAGCGATGAAAAAAAAGTGGAATCTGGATGGTCCAGATGGTTGTTTATCGTATTGGCATGACTTGCGGAAGGAACCTCGACGTTTTTTTAGTCGCAGACAAGGAGGGGGCTCGGTGATGGTTTGGGCAGCCTTTTGCTATAATGGACAAGTATCTCTGACCTTCACCAGTGGTCGTCAAACTTCACAGCATTATACACAGACATTAGAAGAAAACCTACTGCCATTTGCTGAGCTTCTAGGGGGTCCTCAGTGGGAATTTCAGCAAGACAATGCTTCAATTCACACTGCAAAACATTCAAAATCTTGGTTTAATTCCCATAATATAAGAGTTCTCGAATGGCCAGCATGTAGCCCAGATCTTAACCCTATAGAAAACCTTTGGAGCATCATGTGTCGCAAAGTTTATAGCAACGCTAGACAATACTCTTCTGAAAAAGAACTTAAGACATCTATTGAGAATGCATGGTACGATATCGATCCACAAACTATGCAAGATTTAGTTTCTTCCATGCAATCTCGTGTATATGACGTAATACACAAGCATGGATGCGCAACCAGGTTTTAAAAATTGTTTATTTCGATTTTATTTAATTTGTGCCTAAACTTTTGAGACAGCAGTTTATTTTTGTTACCATTTAATTTATTGCAATATGCACAATTCCACTTTTCTTTGTTATAAATATTGTTTATATGTACAGCACATTAATTTCAAGCACTGATTTGAAAATTGAATAAATATTTTTCAAAGTATGTAAGAATTTCTTCATTGTCTAAACTTTTGCGTCATAGTGTATAATCAAATTTATTAAAAATATCCACTTCTAGAAAACGTAATATAATTTAGTTTGTAAAATACATTTCTTCATTAATTTGTATACAGATTTATCGGTCAAAAGTACAACAAATATTCTAAACAATAAGATTAAGAGATTTCTTAATGTCATTTTCATATTTCCATTGATATAATTCCTAAGCTCGTGGTTGTTATTTATTTATATTACTGCTTATTGAGCGTAAATGGACGGGTATAAGAAGATAATATCTATACCGTCTATTAAAAATCGCAGTTATTCAAGCGTCGTCGAATAAGGACATTTGTAGAATCAATTTTACGATTTGAACTATGTAAGATATTCTTAAAGGTGTATGTTTTTCAACGAAATAAGCATTTTTTGGACTGAGCATTTTTTTGCTGGTTGCCTAATCCGCATACCTGGTATGTGACATTTCCGCCTTTCCACGATGGTTGAAATTAACGCTAATTTATTTAATTTTGGACATATATTTTATAGGATATGACTAATTAATTTTATCAACTAATCTAGTTAACTTTTTAATAATTTTCTGCGAGCTTTATTTTTTTATGTTTGCTAAAATCACGTTAACATATGTATTTTATTTTAAAGATATAAATTATTTTTTATGCGCGTGTAGAAATCCTAATATTTTAATACGTAAGATATAATATTAGAACTTTAGTAATTCCACGTGTTTTTTTTAGGTTTATTCAGTGAATGGTTTTGTTAAATATTGACCATATTACCACTGGTGAGATTCCTTCATGGCGAGCTTTTTGGTATGGCATTTATCCTATTAACCGTCCTTCAAGGAGGCGAGGTACCAAAGAAAATCCGAAAATCTTGGAGAATCAGCCGCCAAGACCTTGCTGTTTTTGAATCCTCAAACTTCGATCAATTCTTTTCATTTTGTTTCCAGCATGCTAAACACTGCTCTGTGTCATTTCTGGAAGCTACTTCTTCTACTTACTAATGTAAGCATGTTTTACAAGAAGCGAATTCTAACATACTGTATGACCACCGCGTGAAATTATATTTTCCCACCAGTCCACCTTGATATGGTACACTTTGTATGTAAATGAATATTTCAAATATACCTGGTTCATTTTCGTTTATCAGAACAACATGAGCATAATATATTTTTTAAATAACATTTTCTCTACTTGAAGTTGAATTCCATTGTATTTAAGGACTATTTCTAAGTAATAAAATACTATCTTCAAACATGTAACAATCTAAAAACATAAAAATAAATTTTTTATTTCGACTAGGCAAAGTAATGACAAAGAGAGAGTGGGAACGGTACTTAGAGAAATAACAAGAGAAATGACAGGGGAATGGAAAAAAATTAGATTAGCTTCCCCACTATCATAACTATATACACAAAAAAGGAATTGCACTTAAAGGTAACTTTAAATCTCAATACAAATACGTTTTAATCGCTGATTGAGCTTACATTCAAAATTAAGGCAAATAAAGAAGGCAGGGTAATGATAGTTAATAAAATACTTCTAAAAATATATCTGGAAATATCTGAAATTTACTTTTCTATGCTTGGTTCTGTAAACAGTGCAAATCAAAATAGCTTCTCTGATGATGCCTCTTTTTACAGGAGGAATTCTGCGGTAACATGACTAATAAAACCTGTTAGAATCATTACTTTCATTTTATGGCAGGAGAATGTCAAGAAACCAAAGGACATTTTTTAGTATTTTCTCAGAAAAATATAATACATGATAACCAAGTATTTACATTTAAATGTTTTAATATTATATGAGATTTTTAAATGATTGAAACAAAAACATTACCGCAAATATATTTTGATGGTCAACCATTAAGAATGACTTTTGTGCAAAGGTGAAGACAGGGAGAAATCGGGGAATGACATTTACAACATAAAAAGTTCTATTTAAGTGGTGGTATATATTTATAAATAATATGTTTCATCCCGTAATACAAAAATAAAAATATGTGATTAACGGATTTTAGAATTCTGCATCTTTTTTTATACATGTGTATTCATTATTTTTGAAGAGGGGTCAGGAATTTTCTCTCCTTAGAGACCCACCTATTGTTTTTCTATAAATTTAAAAATCAATCATTTAAAATAAATTGTTTGCTCAATCATTTCACCAGAAAATGTCTGCAGCAGATAAATCATATTTTTATAAACATATTTTTCTTTAAATTTAAATGTAACAAATAATAATACAAAGAATTCCATAAATATAAATAAATAAATTTTGATAAATTCAGTTTGGAAAGTTCACAAAAGCAGATAAAAAATTAAAAGTAAAAATTTACCACACATGAGAAATAAAAACATTATACAGAATTCTTTTTTACAAGGTTATATTCAAATAAAGTAAATTTAACAAATATGCTGGAATGGCCGGAAATCACTTTCTTTCTTTGCCGTTGGCAATAAGATTTACAGTTTGACTCAATTTATTCATTCAAACACTTGAATATTGTGAAGTTATTTTCGAGGAAAAAAAAGTAAAAATTTCAAAATAAGTTATTAAAAGTCAGCTTTAAAAACAACAACGTATTTTCAATTTCAAATTTATTTTGGATGTACGGAAATTTATAAACATATGTATAATTTAATTTTATTACACCCATTTATTTTATCTAAATGTTGTTCTATTTTAATTAAAAAGTTTTACTGAAAAAAACTACATTTTTCAAGCTGATTAATATTTAAAATTTAAGTAAAATGAAAATAAAACAAGAATGATGACTGATTTATTAAACGAGTTTTCCCTCCAGAATGATAATAATTTCAACTGCATCGTGATTAAGATAAGTAAATAGATCCTATACCCTTTCAACACTACCCCAGAACGGCAAGCCTCAAGCCCTATCACGAAGATGTCATCGGAAAAATTTTAAAGCTAAATTCAAGAAGTTTAAAACATCGACCATCGGGTTGAGTCTAGCAGGGGCGTTTGCTACTTTGGACTACCGCTGCGGATTCGAGCTTATTTAAATTACCTTTTATTTAAATATCCTTTTATAAAAAGACAACTATCCTCTGATTTTTAGTATTTTAGGATCACATTATCAATATAGTCAGTCGAATTGATTACAATATGTAGTCACAATAGCCGCAATGGATCACAGACAAAACGAGGGTCTAAAAGTTACATCTTTATTTTGTGACATTTTTATTCATGGCAACTTTGTGAGTTTACTTTAAAGTCAACGTGACCGATTTTTTTAGTCATTTGCAACTAGTCAAATAATGGAAAAGATATAATACCCAATGACGTGGATGTGACTCATCTTCCATGTTGCATTAAGACAAAATGTAGAATAATAGTTGCGTTTTGGTTATGGAGTTTTCAAATTTCGTTCATAATACTATTGCACTAATGGCTTATACTATACAAACAGATTATTATCAATCGCATTATCATTTGTTCACAAAATCTGTTGCGCCCTTTATTTATGATTTGATTCACAATTGTCACTATAACTCTATCACTAAAAATCAAGTAAAGATAGTTAATGCACTAAGATCGTTCGCACACATTAACTACATTTAAGAACCGTTAAAGTTTATTCATATTAAGTTAATTTATATAATGTGTGCACATATTCCATGATTTGAAATGAATACATATAGGGCGACTCTAGGATAGATGGCGATAGCTTTTAAAGATTGAAATAAAAATTCTTAGAATGCAAATACAAGAAATATTTATGCATATTTAAAATTCTTATGCATATACACATCATATTTTGGGGGAAAATAATTAAATATTGAGAACAAAAAGGGGGAAGAAAAATTGAATTTAAAATAGTGGCCATCTCTCCTTGAAGTCGAGGAGCGATTGCTACCGAATACAAGAGGGAAAATATGAAGTTAAATAGAAAAAAATAACAAATTTTATGTAGGTAATCATGAAAAAATATATAAATTTGTAAAGATGAAATTATACCACGGAAAATGAGTGAATAAAACCCGAATAAACAAACATTTTAAGTATAATTTCAATACTTCATTTTTCGTAAAATCACACACATTTATGGCAAAGGATTTGATGGCCTATACGCGTTTCATGGAACCACTTCAGGTACCTTATGCATTATATCCAGACATCCGTTTTGGTTGTGGTATTATATTGTTCTCCACAACCAACACAGTTACCCTCACCCAATTCTATTCCCTCGGAATCCGTAGAATCTGATAATTTTACATGTATTTCACCTTCTTCGTTGCTGGAAGTGTCGTGATTTTGTTTCTTTCATGCGTTTATTTTTGACTTTTCACGGTTTTAAGTTTATTTATCAAATTTCTGTTTTTGGGATGAAAGTTTCGGACGTATTTCATTACTTTAAATATTTTCTGAAAAAAAAATATTTGGCCCTATTGTATTATTATTATTGAAATATTCATATTAGTTAAAATTTAAACAAATAATATCAATTAATAATATGTAAACATAATATGTAAACATAAAATTTATATAATTATTTTAAATGTAATTATAATTAGTTGAAATCCTCATTTCGTATAATTTTAAAATATTGATTAAAGGTGGTCATCTCTCCTCGATTTGCTGCGGCCATCTATCATGAAATTGAAGGACAGGTGGCAGCCCAATTTAAAGAGTCACTCCGCCATTGTTCGCATTTGTTTTAGTCTTAGAAGCACAGATTGGATTATATACGTGTCTTAAATGTCCGTAAAAATGTATATAACGCATGCACTGCAAAACATTCAGATACCTAACTCAACAAAAATGTTCAACCACTAAATTAAATAAACAGTAAAATTACACTCAGTTTTTATATCGAAAACACAACTGCAGGTCACAATGTATAAACTCGTTGAACTATTTCCTACAAACAATCTTTATGCCGCAATCAATGATCAAGTTTTGGAAATATTTAAACTGACCATATCTCCTCTCTGGCCATCTATTCGAGATTTAACCTAATAACTTAAAAACATATATATAATTTTATTTATTGAAAACAGTACATAACGAGGATTTTTACATCACTCATAATCACTACAACATCATTTACTAATCATTACAACATCATTTGCTAATCATTACAACGTAACAATAAATAAAACAATTCTTACTTTTTATGATTGGGTTGCTTTTCACATAAAATTGATGTCCTTTCTCCACCTACATGAAGTAATAAACAACTGCGTCGCTTAAGAAGAATTTGGATCTTATCAAAATCTGAGGAAAGGACGCGTTTTTATTTTGCGTTAGGCCGGTTTTGGCATTTTTAAGCCCGATAGAAATTCTTATTTTATGAACTGAAAACAATTGTGCCAGATGATGCTGAATCTATTATTAATTGGTTCGAAGAAGATTATGTACATGGACGTATGCGTAGAGTTTTTAGGAATGTTGAAATATGAGAAATCAGTCTTTTTTACACCAGAAATATGGTCAGTGTATGAAAACAATGTGTTTGGATTCCCTCGAATACAAAAAAAAAAAAAAAAAAAAAAATCAATCTTGGCATAGGCGGTGGAATACTTTTTAGGTCGTAAGCATGTTGGTTTTTTTCCTATTATTTCGGAAATTTGCAAGGAACAGAAGGAAACTGAATCATAAATAGAAAAATTTATACAGGCGAACCACCACAGATACGGCGAAATGCAGAAAATAAACAAAGAACAGAGACTTCAAAATGTTTTGCCAAACAGGACAAGTGTGTTTAATTTAGATTTTCTACGAGGAATTGCACATAATGTTTTATTATAAATTTATTTTTACTGCAATTTAAAAAAGTATTAAATTATATATATTTTTTTCAATGCAATTTATGTAATGTATTTTTTATAATGTATTTTAAGCAATAAAAATTTGGTGGGTTGCTTATTCATATATCTGCTCATGGCGTACACAGGAAACTCTCTTCTGTCTAAGGTATCACCGACGTTAATATTTTTGTTTCATAACATGTTACAAAAAATACTTTGTTCACAAACCAAATTATCAACGAGATGTAAATTACATACAATGTGTACACGAAATGATATCTCGATTAAGTGTATATGTCAACAAAGTGTACATGCCGACGAAATGATATGTCAACGATGTGCACCACCTCCAATACTTTAAAATAAATAAATTTTGGACTATTTCATTGAAATATTTAGAAAGATATTTCTGTGGCAGTATCTATATTTTAGTTTTTCGGAATGAGGTGAGATGTTTTCTCAAGGCTTTTTTACTTATAAATATTTAATCATTATACATTTTTTTTTTTTTTTTTTTTTTTTTTTACATTTCTTCTAACTCGTATTTAAATGTTTCTCAAATTATGATTCCGTGCATACCTGATGAAGCGTTACATGTGCTTAACACAACTCATATTTAATTTGAAAGATTCGTGAATTGAAAAAACTAAATAATTAAAACAACAAATTCATGCAAATAAACGTTATTTATTTTTATGAATTCCATTAAATTTAATCTAATGGAAGGATTATAGGTAGCAAGATTTTTAATATAACAAGTTTGTCTCTGTACGATATTTTGTTTAATGCTTGGTATGTTAATTTTCAGATGTAGTGGTCAAATTTAAAAAGTTGACTGTTTTTATATTTGGTTATCTTGTACCAGCAAAAACCTCTTCGAATAGCACCTAGGTTTATGATTACTTCTCTTTGAGAAACAATAATGTATACTGTCCATATTTTGAGGAAGATTCAATGGTGACATATACACCTAAAATCTAATGAATGGAATATTAAGAAAAAATATGTCGATTAACAGTTTTATTTTAAAATACGTAAAATAATAAAGAAATCTTTGTTTGATCAAAGAAAGCTTATTTACTATATTTGTAACAATTTTTTACGATGAACTAAATTAAATACACAGCTGTTTTTGACTTCTGTTAAAAATGTTCCATTAATTAAATCATATAAATACCTAAATTTAAAATTTAAATTATTAATTGATTTGAAAATATTTGCGCCGATTCTAAAGCTTGCATTTTCTGAAAGTGGAAGTTAAACATGGTCATTCTTCTAAATCTTGAGTTGCTCAATTTTGAAATTTTAGTAATTATTAAGTAAATAAATATTTTGAATAGTACGAGAATTTTACTGATATGGAATAGAACCGGTTTGAAAAAGTATATTTTATAGCAAGACCTTTAACCATTAAATTTACACGAGTGTTCCAAAATAAATAAATGAACTTGAACATGGATTTTTATTGTTACCACATCTTATTCTTTGTCTTTAAATATAACTGTATGCCATAAATGTGTATTACAACAGCTAAAATGAAATTTTAAATATGTTAATTTTTACTTTTAAAACATATATATCATCAAAACTTTAAAGCTGATATACCTCTGAACAAATATATGAAAGATTTGAATCTCTCACACATTCTAGTGACATATTATGCGTGTATATTTTATGTAATATGAATCTTTAAAAGTATTTATTTAACGACTATATAATTGAATCAGTTAGAACTTTATTATATAAATAGCATAATAAAAAATAGGTATATCTTTTGAAAGAGTCTATAAAATATCAACGTGTTATCGATAGAAGTTATCATAAAAGGTTTTATTCTACTTTATTTTAAAATACACTTTCAAGTAAAACTGGTATTCTATTGAATAAATCCCCAAAAACATATGAATGTACTACTGAAAGGCAACTTATTACTAGTTGGAAAGAATGTTTAACTCGCAAACTCAATTCACTATCAAATAATCACACAGAAAGCTTTTCAATAAAAGTCTTTTGATGTTATGTGAAACGTTTGATATTCGTTTTTTTCCTATTCTTTATACTTTTACATTTATTTTTTAAATCTATGTCTAAAAGAGACATACATGAAAGAAAGTGACATTGAGTTGTTGTAGAAAACTCATACAGTAACCATTTAACAGATAGCTTTGTTTTAAGACAGCAATATAAAACAAGACTCATCAGTAGATTTTATATATGCGCCAATTTGGCTAGTAATGAAAGGCTTTTATTTTTATTTTTAAAATATCTTAATACACAACAATTTTACTTGTTTATATATTTACACACCTACACCGTACACATTTATTTCCGTCATATAACATGCATGTATTCATACTTATAACATACATGAAGAAAGTGGATATTTATCGATATTTACATAGCTATATTCATAAAAGTGGTGTCTAGGTATAGTAAAGTGGCTAAGGTCTACTAGATGAGACCGCTTACTGCGTCACCTGGTGAAAAAGGACGGAGTTGACGTTTGTATCTTGAAACCGAACGATATACGGAAAAATGGTGATTTACCAAGTTGCAGAACATCACCGATTTAGTACGAAAAGACACCTTGTGAACATGAATGCTAAAAACAGAAGGCTTAAAACGCTGATTTATTTGTTAGCGATTTCCTACACTGTGACGTTGCGAAACAACCTTATAAAGAAAAAACTAGTTATCACGAGATATCTTCGATTTTCAAACATCTCTCCGTCAGCTACAATGCACATTTAGACCTCGTCTGAACTTGACGTTGAACGCGAATGACACGTTCGCACAAGCATCCGTAATACACTGTTTGAGGTCTTGCAATGTTGGCGGAGTTGCCGCATACAACTGCTGTTTCAGATATCCCCAGAGAAAAAGCCCATTGGATACAGGTCATGTGAACGTTGAGGTCACTCTACGAAACCACCATACCTTATTATTTATTCCCCGAATTACTCCATCAGCTACTGCTTCACTTGTGTTGTCTTGTGTGATGGCTCACCGTCATGTTGGAACCATACATTCAGAAGTTGGAGCAACGACAGGTTTGGAACGAAATCGGTTATTACGCCCTGCAGAAGTTCTAAATATCGTGCGCCCGTTAACGTACCCTGGTAAAATACTGGGCCGATAAGCCTGTTATTGTAAATTCCACGATCAAAATTCTTCGAAAACCGCATTTGATATCGAACGTCGGTAGAACATGTAAAATTTTCTAGCGCCCAGTAACGGGTGTTCTGCCTATTGTACATTTCATTCAGCGAAAAGCATGCCGCATCCGTCCATACTATATATTCGAATAACGTTACCTGGAATTCTATCTGGTTCATAAAAATGTTGCACAATGCATAATTCCTCTGGGCATCCCCGTCCAGTAATACCTGATAAGGTATTGGCCGATACAACTGAGCACATAATTCGTTTAGGATTTTCGAAACACGACTGCTTAAAAAGCGACAATTTTCACTTATCCCACTTATGCTGTCGTCTTTATATGTGAGGGAGTGTAATAATACACCTTCTGGTTGTATATGCCACGTTGCATTAGCTGGTCTGTCGGATCGAGGTCGGCTGGTCACGCAGCCTGTCTCCTTTAAATGTTTCACAACCATTAGGATGGTTTTGTCAGAAGGATGCGGGCCTACAGGGAAACGTTGCCAGTACAACCGAGCTACAAACTGTGCCTTGCACCTACCTTTACCGCACAGTATAACCATCTCACAATATTCATTTTTGGAAAATCGCTCCATGATCTTCAACATGCAATCCCGAGGAGATATCTTTTTTATAGCTCTCTCAGGTTAACAGGTATGACGTTCATACGTATTTGCACAATGCACAAATTTCGCACACAATATCAAGTTTCGTAGAGTTGATACGTTTTGGCACGCGATTTTGTACGATATGCATACTGTTTTCTCTTTGTAAAAACGATCAGTACAAGAATGCACCCCACGGAGATTGAAGTTTTGTCCGAAAGATAACCTTTTCTCCTTAAATTCAATTTTCGTAAAGTCACACTTCTCAAAATCACGAACAAACAAATGCCCGTTTTAAGCGTTCTGTTTTTAGCATCCATGTTCAAAAGGTGTCTTTTAGTACTAAAACAATGATGCCCTACCACTTAGTAATACACTTTTATTTAATATCTCGTACCGTTTTCAAGATATGAACGATAATTCTTCAATTTTGCACCAGTTGGCACAGTAAGCGGTCTCATCTAGTAGGTAATAGCCACTTTTATGACTATAGCTGCAGCCGTTTGGCAGTTAAGACGGTGTGAACGGACTGTAGTAGGTACCCTATATAAAAAGATTTACGTAATTACGAATATAGATGTAAACCTCCATAGTATTATTTATTGTTCAATGTATTAAATGTGCAATATTTCATAAAAATTACATTGCATTAAATAATGCTTATTTTGCAATGATACCTGAAACTTAGTGAACGTAGTAACACGAGCCTGTCAGTGAGAGGGACCATGATAAGCAAAATAATAATAATAAAAAGAAATATTCCAGAAGGTTAATTCGACGATAGCGACATAGATTTTAACCCAGTACATCCCGCCAACTACCCAGTACAACTGCTTTCAAACACAATCCTCTCATTCATTGGTGAAGACGATTAATTAGCATTTTCCCTCACAATTAGCAAAAATGTCCATGGCATGAAAAATCGATTATGTGTTTTAAATTCATTAAGTGCAATATCCTAAAAGAAAAACATTTTGATAGTTTGGAGATACACTCATGTGTTAATTACAAACGGGACATTCATATAAGAAAATTTATACATACATAAATGACATTATGAACATGCAAATTTAAATTGATTCTATAGATTCTTAATATGCGTAAAAAAATACTATGTCATTAGTCCAATTAGATTTTAATTTGACTTTTAAAAACATCATGCATATAATTTGAGAGTTATTATAGTCATTGTAAACATTATTAATTTAAGAAAAAGTAATTATATATAAAACAAAATTATTTCAAGACATATTTAAATTATTGGTTTAATATATTTTTTTTTTTATAATCAGTGATACGTTCTTAATCTTAATATTAAAGAAAAGCATAATAATATTAATTGAATATATATATATATATTTTTTTTTTGCATTACAACCTAGCGGGCCATTTCCTGCCTATGCAATACATATACATAAATCGTTTGTACGGCGATTACTATAATAGAACACTGTGATCTTCAAAATCCTTTGACTTTTAATACACCAGTAACTATAGGTAACTAGAGTTGAGATCCTCTTTATAAAGGACCTTGTGAATTTGGTGTGTCATAAATTGTTAGTGCAAAAATTACTGCAACGGAAGTCTCATGCGCTTCGCGTCATAAACTATTAATAGAGTCATCATTGTAACTAATGTCTTTGCTGCGGGTTCCTGGAAGTTTCACTCAGATAAAATGTTATTACTGCGATTAATATAAAAGGACTTTAATCTACCAAAAATCAGGAAAATGACCTCGGTATACCATAGACCTAAGGATTCACTTTGGTTAATATTAACTAAGTATCTATAATAATAAAGAAAGAAGTTTGTGTGTGAGTGAGTGAGTGAGTGTGTTGACGGTGTTCTGAAGAGACCGCTGCACGTAGAGTTACAAAATATGGGGAAAAGGTACGTCTATATATGAAGTTTTGCACCTCGAAGCCCGATTTTCGATTTTTTGATTAGATTTTTTTATTTATTTTTATATGCGATTTTTAGCACTTTTTTAAGTTTCGAGACGATTTTTTCCATATAAGTGAGAAGAATATGGTTTCTTTCTTTTAACCCAATATAGTAAATTTTGTTCCCTTTTCAAAAAAAATATTCGGAATTCATGCAGCGATTTTTGAATTTTTAGCGAATTTTTTATGCAATTATTGAACAGCATTTAATGCATTTCCATACCTATATGGAGGTTACTGTACAGGGACACAGTTCTGTTGCCAAATGCCGCCAAGTTTGTCGCAAACTTGGCGGTATATCGCCAAATTTGGCGACCGAAATGAGTCGCCAAAAGTGACGCCAACTTGGCGATATCTCTAATATTTCACCAAATTCCCATAGACTTCCATTGTAAACCAATATGGATTACTTGCTTACAGAAAATCAACAAATTGAGATATTTTAATTGAACAAAAACTAATATTAACTTAAGGGGTTATGTTAATTATATTTAAGGGAGTCCAAGTAAATTAATTATGATTAAAAGTAACATGATCTAATGCTTAGCATGATTTCCAAAACATAAATTTTAAGAAAACCCACAGGTCAAAGGAATTAGATTTGAAACTTTTATCCAATTATAGTAAATTTTGACTTTCGTGATTCTTGAACTTTTTGTGATTTTTAATGCGATTTTTACGTTTCTTCGCGATCTGCTGCAATTTTTTGACATTCCATTTTTGACCAAAACTACATTCTTCCCGCATTTCAAAAAAGTTTATTCGGATTTCGTATAGCAATTTTCGAATTTTTCGGGAATTTTGTATGTGATTTTTAGTGTATTTTAGCGATTTGCTACTATTTTTTCACATTAGTGAAATGAATCAACTTGCAATATTCGAACATAATATATATAATATATTCTCTTTTCAGAATTTGAGAAGCGGTTAAAAAATTTTTCGCAATATCTTATTGTGATTTTCAGAGTTTTTTTGTAATTCCTGCTGTTTTTTGACGTACCCGGGCAACGCCGGGCAAGTTCGCTAGTTAATAATAAAAACATGAATGAACATGTTTGCTAAAATTTCAGGCTAGTATATTACATTCTTCAAAAACAAAGCCGTCGCTACGCTATATTTGAAAAAACAATAATGACACACATTGCACTGGGAGTACTAATAAACTCTTTTATATCTCGGTTTAAGTAAGCAGCTGTAGCACGTATCATAGTAAATAGGTATCATTTATTTTTGGAACAGTATTACAGATTCGACTATGTTCTACTGAATTTGTTTGCAATTAAAAATTCACTTAAATTTGACATACGACAAACTTTCTCATTCAAAAATCATTTAATTTTGACATAATGCAAACTTTGCCATTCAAGATTCATTTAAATTTGTTTACTTTTACGATCACTCTATAAATGAAGCTAAATGTGAAACAAAATCATTTTTTACAATCTCATTTTCTGTTGTTTTTATTATTATTTAAGATTTTTTAACATAATCGATTGATAACGGTATATATAAAGGCGAGATTTATGTGTGTTTTATTATATATTGTAGTGTGTGCGTGTTTTATTATAATCGTTTGATATTTAACATTAAAAAAATTAAACGATTCTTTTGGTGTGTGTTTTATTATAATCGATTGATAATTAACATTAAAAAAATTAAAGGATTCTTTTAGTAGAAATATTCGGGCGAATGTTTATGGTTTCATTGTTACAAGCAGTTAAATAAAAAAATAATTTATTTCAGTTTCTTATTTTATGACATATTATTTAAAAGCGTTTTTTCTCAAAAGTAATAAAGGCACAATTAAATTTTTCTCTTTGATTGTCCTGTCCCCTATAAAAATACTTCACAAAATAAAAATTTAAGCATTACTAAAAAGACCTAGTCTGTGATCCCCCTTAGATTTAATCATATCATTTTGAATATGCTTGGTAACTTAAAATAGGAATTATACATATAGCATTAGAATAACGAATGTAAATCATGAATTAATGAAACAGAACGTATTTTTATAATGTCAAACATGTTTTCACAAATATATTACAAATTTTCACAATTGCTGAAAATCTGTTTTAATACATATCTGTACCTGCATAGAAACATATTTAGTTCAATTAAATTAGTTCACACTAATTATACAGAATATGAAGACTGAATAATTTTAAAGTAATTCCAAATTTATAAATGACATCGCACGCTCAGTTATACACCTCTTTTGATGTACATAAAACCTCACAAAAGAGCAGAATTTAAGTGTCCTATTTTCTGAACGAAATATATTTATAAATGTATATACTCTTTCATGATAATATACATGAAAATATCAAAGTTTTACCAGAATTCCTATAGGCTTGAAATGCACGAGAATTATTATATAAATTCAGTAGACTCTGAAGAAATTAGAAATGCCTTATAAATTTCATCAGATCGGGATAATCGTGCAAGTAAGAACGTTTAGTAATTAATTGTATATTACAGCCATTATAATCTATTAACTTTTTTAATGTGTTCATAATACTAATCAATTCAATTATAGTATAAGTAAGTAAATATATAACCTGAAGAATATCACATGGATAATAAAAACAGAAAAAAAATGAAATCCATTGATTGTCAGATATTAAATTATAGCAGATATTAGCAGATATTAGCAGATATAGCAGATATTAAGTTATAATTATTAAATAATAAAGCAACGAAATTATTGACTTAAAAATCGAACAGGACGTCCTCAAAAACTTTTAATATGTGAAGAGAGGCAAATTGTTAGGGGTGAATCAAATAAAATTAAAAGTTCAAAGGAATTGAAGAAATAACTACAGCTTAACGTTTCACGGGATACCATGCGTTCGAACAATTAAACTCAATTCAAATCTTGTTTTTGGAAAAATGAAACAAGATCCTCGTCTGAATCCTATGCACAAAGAAGTACGATTGCAATTTTGTCGTAGTAACATGACCACAACGTGGAAAGACGTAATTTCTATCTTTTTTCGTTCGTCAATAAAGGATAAAAAAAATAACAAACGTTGCAAATGCATCTTTTATGCTTCACTTTATTTTAAGGACGAAAACAAATTCAATCTTTATGGTTCTGATGGTTTCGCATGTTACTGGTGAGATTTAACAAAGGAGCAAAGGAGCAAAGGTAGTTTTCTAAATGAAACTTTTCGGGAGGTAGCTTAATGGCACGAGGAGCATTCACCGCACATCGTAAGCTGCAGCTAGCCTTCACAACATCAAAAATGAGTAGCATTTCTTACCAACAGATATTGCAAGATTTCCTTATCCCGCATCTCTGCCGGTTAAGGAAAATAAAGTTTACTTTTCAGCACAAAAATACCTCAGTACGAAGCAGTCGCAATACGTGTGTTCGTTTGATGCAACAAAAAATTAATACTTTGAATTGGCCGCCTTGTACCCGAGATAGCAATCCTATGGAGAACCTGTGGGAAATTTTAGTTCGCAAAATCTTTGCCCGCAACAAAAAATATGAATGAAAAGACTAGCTCCTTGAATCAATATTAAAAGCCCGGTATAAAACTGACAAACCTTCGTCGATAAATCTTATTGAAAACATGCCATTACGGATTTATGTCATCATTCGACGTCACCACGTCTTTCTAATTGTTAGTTTCCTTTTATAAGTACAAAAACAAACATTAATGTCATTTCTATGTTGGGTATGTATACTTTTTCATTGGCAAGATGCCATATTTTCTTATTTTTGTTTTATGGTATTTATTAAATATTCATTTTTTTTTTCATTTTGAACTGTCTCAATTACAACTTACATTCCTCCAGTGACTTTCTCGTTTCACAAAAGTCCATATATATTCAGAATTGCCAAATTCTAAGCAGTATGTGTATTTATGCGTTGCAGTGAATTCGATTCAACTCGTTAGGCTCAATTTTGTACAATTTTTTTACGCATGCCTTTCCCTATATTTGAGAGTTATTTCCTGTATACCATAAAATCTATCAAAAAGCAGAAAAACCAACGTTTAAAATGCACAAATAATATATGAAAAGCAGCAAACAGCTGTTTCGAATCTACTAGCGAGATTCTTCTTCAGTGCAAAAGGAACAGCGTGCTAGAAAAAGCAAGGCTGAGCAAAATCATAGACAGAGACGCGCTGGCTTTTATACCCTATGCGGGTGGCGAAGGCGCCGAAACAACCAATGAGAGAGAAGCAGTGGAAACGACTGGGTGGACAAGTAGCGACATCTACCGGAGAAGTAGAGAAAATAAACCAAAAAAGGAGGAATTAAATTAACGCTTTCCAAATACTTGGAAAATCTGGAGTACTAGATAAATCATTGACTAAAGAGTGAGAATTTTTAATGATATGGTAAGCTTCCCAAAAATCAAGATCAAGGTTAGAAGAACATTTTTGGATAATGATGGCTGAGGAAAAATCGAACCTATGTTGAGAAGACCAAGAATGTTGAGCAATAGAAGAACGTTTGAGCTCCTGATTTTTAACATAACCTTCATGCTCTTTTAAACGAAATCTAAGAGCACGTTTAGTCTGACCAATATAAGAAAGACCACACTGACAAGAGATCTGGTAAATGCCCCAATTATCTAGGCGATCAACGGGGTGTTTGAGATTTGAAAAAGGGATTTTATTAACAGGAGAAAAAATAACTTTAAAATCAAACCTTCTTAGGATTTTAGCAACTTGCTGACTGATTTTAGGAAAAAATGGTAATACAACTGAAGTATTAGAGTTGGAATTAGAATGCTTTTCAGAATGGTCGGATTTCGTCAATTTCTTATAAATAGAATCGATAATATTAGAGGAATAACCACGATCGACAGCAATAGCTTTGAGGTAATTAAGTTCAGCACTAAGTAACTGAGGAGTGGAACAAATATTAGTAGCCCGAAAAACAAAATTATTGAAAGCAGCGAATTTCTGGCTAGGGGGATGAGAAGAATACCTGTGAGGTGGGAGACTGCCAGCAAAAGGTTTACGAAAGACGGTAGTCTGAAAGCCATTTTCACAACGAATAACAAGGACATCCAGGAAAGAAAGACAGTTATTGGTCTCAATTTCAGAGGTAAATTGAATGCAGGGATCAATGGAATTCATAATAGAGAGAATATGATTAATATCCGAATTCATTTCAATCAGGACATAAACATCATCAACATAACGAACATAGAACGGAAATTTTAAGATTTCAAAAAGCTTGACCTCAAAATAGTACATATAAATATCGCATAAAATTGGACTAAGATTATTACCCATAGCCAAACCGTCAATCATACGGAAGAAATTACCATTGAAAACAAAAGTATTTTGCGACAAGCAAGCGCGAGTGAGAAGTATAAGTTCCTCGATTTCAAAATAAGAGAAATGGAATTCACAAAGCCTTTTCTTGAGGCAATCTAAAGCCCCCTCAACCGGAACGTTTGTAAATAATGATTTAACATCAAAAGAAACCATCATGTGACCCTGCGGCTTAAAATTATGAAGTTTTTTAACAAAATCAAGAGAATTCTTAACAGTGAAACAGTTACTGCTCAAAAGTGGGGAAAAAACAGAAACTAAATATTTGGAAAGCTTATAAGAAGCTGTACCGATACTAGAGACAATAGGTCTAAAAGGAATGTCAGGTTTATGGACCTTAGGTAAAGCATAAAACCTGGCACAATGCGCAATAGACGGAATAAGGGACTTCTTAAAGTTAGCAGGAATAATGGAAGAAGACTTAATGGCAGACTTAATAGAGTTAATTTCACTAGTGGAAGGGTCTTTGCGGATATCCACATACGGACCATCATTAATTAATTTATGGGTTTTTTCCAAATACGTAGATTTGTCGAGAAGAACAATCTGACCACCTTTGTCGGCCTTAGTAATAATTAAGTTTGGATCAGAACGCAAATTTTTCAGACATTGTTTAACAGGATGTTTAAGATTGGGTTTATAAACATTAGAATTGAAATCAACAGTATTGGCAATGAGATGCCTAATAGACTCTTTCTGAGAAGAAGATAGAGCGCTATGCTTAAAGGCTCTTTCAATGGGAGCAATAAGATTAGGTAAAGAAGGAATAGCAGAGACAGAAAAATTGTTATTCAATTTGAGATCATCGAGCTGATTGTTACTTAATGGAACACTAGAAAGATTGACAATAATTCGGATATTAATCATATTCTCTCTATTATGAATTCCATTGATCCCTGCATTCAATTTACCTCTGAAATTGAGACCAATAACTGTCTTTCTTTCCTGGATGTCCTTGTTATTCGTTGTGAAAATGGCTTTCAGACTACCGTCTTTCGTAAACCTTTTGCTGTCAGTCTCCCACCTCACAGGTATTCTTCTCATCCCCCTAGCCAGAAATTCGCTGCTTTCAATAATTTTGTTTTTCGGGCTACTAATATTTGTTCCACTCCTCAGTTACTTAGTGCTGAACTTAATTACCTCAAAGCTATTGCTGTCGATCGTGGTTATTCCTCTAATATTATCGATTCTATTTATAAGAAATTGACGAAATCCGACCATTCTGAAAAGCATTCTAATTCCAACTCTAATACTTCAGTTGTATTACCATTTTTTCCTAAAATCAGTCAGCAAGTTGCTAAAATCCTAAGAAGGTTTGATTTTAAAGTTATTTTTTCTCCTGTTAATAAAATCCCTTTTTCAAATCTCAAACACCCCGTTGATCGCCTAGATAATTGGGGCATTTACCAGATCTCTTGTCAGTGTGGTCTTTCTTATATTGGTCAGACTAAACGTGCTCTTAGATTTCGTTTAAAAGAGCATGAAGGTTATGTTAAAAATCAGGAGCTCAAACGTTCTTCTATTGCTCAACATTCTTGGTCTTCTCAACATAGGTTCGATTTTTCCTCAGCCATCATTATCCAAAAATGTTCTTCTAACCTTGATCTTGATTTTTGGGAAGCTTACCATATCATTAAAAATTCTCACTCTTTAGTCAATGATTTATCTAGTACTCCAGATTTTCCAAGTATTTGGAAAGCGTTAATTTAATTCCTCCTTTTTTGGTTTATTTTCTCTACTTCTCCGGTAGATGTCGCTACTTGTCCACCCAGTCGTTTCCACTGCTTCTCTCTCATTGGTTGTTTCGGCGCCTTCGCCACCCGCATAGGGTATAAAAGCCAGCGCGTCTCTGTCTATGATTTTGCTCAGCCTTGCTTTTTCTAGCACGCTGTTCCTTTTGCACTGAAGAAGAATCTCGCTAGTAGATTCGAAACAGCTGTTTGCTGCTTTTCATATATTATTTGTGCATTTTAAACGTTGGTTTTTCTGCTTTTTGATATTGTTGCACAAAGGCTTTATTTGCTATTTTTATTTACATAAAATCTATGTCAAAGACTGTTCACTGAACAGGGAGCAAATTCAGCTATCGCCTGATAGCAACCTCATGAAAATTGATTACTTAGAGCTGGATTATTCAAATTACAACTGACAAATTTGGTTATTAAAATGCTTAAAGCATTAAAATGCTTAAAGCATTAAAATGCTTAAAGCAACATAATTTTCTTAAATTTGCTTTTTACTTTATGAAAAATCAAGACACAACCATTTCATACGCAATTGAATTATACACACGGAAGAAGAAGCATAAAGACAGGAAGATAAATACCGTTACAAAATCTAAAATCTAAATTAATCGTTTGCAAAAAATCTTTTTATCAAAATTTGTGAAACCTATGAACAAATTATAGATTATAAAATACTGGTTAAACTCAGAACGATTTTGCGTCCATTAAATAAAGTTAAACGTCTGAAATATTATAAATTATTAAACAAAACTTTAAAAATGCATAGAAAACTGAATCTTTTACTCATGCATAACCATTGTAATAGAATTCAAAAGTTTTGGAAAATGTTCTGGATCATAAAGCTGTTAAAACGCCATTTTAACTTCTCTATACTTCAAAAGTTTATCACTATTATTTTTTTTTTCATTTCGTACATTATACTAGCTTAAAAATATTAGCATTTTTATATTACCTTACCAAATTCTTTTTTCGGGAAAACAAAGTATCTCAAGGGAGTATAAACACGTATTCCCATTTATACAGTTAAGCTTCATCTGGTTACTTCAAGGTCGGAAATTAATTCCAGCGGTGTTTGGAAAAACAACTTAAAGAGACATTTACGCCACGCGGTACCGTAAAATTGCCTAGGAAAAGGTAAATAACACCTCGTGGGATACGATTCATAGGTGCAAGTGCGCTAAACAAAGAAAGGACAATAATTTAAGATTGCTCCAAGGTAAAGGGTTTCTTTTTTTTGCATACAAGTTTTCTAAATAGATAATGGACAATATTCACTTATACCTTCAAGTTGGAAATTTATGCAACATCAAGATTTAGAACGTTATTATTAAAATATACAATTCTCAAAAATTAGACATGAGCATTTCACATTTTTATGTCACTTAAACATTCTATTTTAATATGTAAAATGTTAAAATAGTTATATTCATTAAAATATAAATATAAGAAATATGTTTAGTTTATAAAATGTAAAAATAAGAATTTTTTTTTCAGTTTGAATGATTATGTACATCATAAAACAAAATTGTTTATGCTACTGCAAAGGAGAAAAATATTACTGCAAAGGAACAAAAATATTATAAAGTCAATAGAAGCAGCATATTTGTTAAATTCCAAAACAACAAAAACTCTGCAGTGCACTTTAGCTTTAAGCTTTTGTGTTTGTATTATGATTATTATTAGTTTTTTTATGATTACTACTATAAATAATAATAATATTATCATCATTATTATTCTTATTATTATTAATTTTATTACGGTTATTATTATTAATAAAAGTATTATTATTACTATTATTTTTAGCGATAAGTTGTCTATTATTTATCTTGAGCAAAAGTTATCATTATAATAAGTCAGAAAACACTCCGATTTTAGTCAATAATGTGGGCACTGTTTTTTTATTCATTTGTTTAAAGTTCTATTGCACTTTATGTATTGTTCGTTATCCCATATCCTCCACACTTCGGTTCAGACCTAAACACCCTTTGCTGGTACGATTTTTAATTTTGTATGCATGATTTCGAAGACAACTCCATATGATTTTTATGGAGATATATTGATAATGAGTTACAACGCATGATTCCTATACGAAAACTAATGAAGGGTCGAACAATGATAATTATTTTTAATAACTATTTACTTTTTTTAAGAGATAACGATATATTAGCATGTTTGCATGAAATCATGAAAGAATGTTTTCAAAAACTGCCGCCATTTGAAATATTAGTTTGTGCTAATTCGCACTAGTTTGGATTTAACGGATTAAGTCCTGTAAGTGTGAAATAAAATTTACAAGTATTTCGTAAAATGTAGTAAAAGTATATAAATTTTATGTATGGAAACATTTAAGTAAGATTGTATGCAAATATGAACATAATGTATTAACAATAGAATATTAAACATGTGAAGATTTAAAAAAAAAATTTTTAAGAGTGGAAAAAATTTATAAATATGAATATATTATTAGTTTTACCGTTTCTTTTCCATAAATAAAGTCTGTCACTCAAGCAAATTATTATTATTTATCAGACAAATTATTATTAGTTATTATATTAGGTTCTTAACATATATGTAGGGGAAAGTGGCCAAAAATGATTCCCTTTAGTGGAAAACTTGGAAGTAACATAACTGTCTAAATAAAACTTTGGTTCTATGCTAATATGTTTTACACTTTAATTTGCATCAGAAACATACTTTATAATATTTTAAACCCAAATTGAGTGAAAAACATATTTTTGAAAAACATATCCAAAGGATCATTTTACCCTCAACCAAGGGCAAAATGATCCTTCATTTAAAAATAATTGAAAAATGTTTTTTATCGGCTAAATAAAGGATATAAAAGTAATTATGACAATATATAATGCAATAAAATAAGTTTTACAATCACATAGCATACATAGTTTATTTTATGTAAATTTTAAAATGATAAAGTGTCACAAATATTTTTGAAAAAAAATAATAAAATGGAATATTTGAAAATTATGATCCAAAACTGATAGCCCATAATAAATGCAAAATAAGTTAAATAATGCCTATTCCCACCCCATCCGAGAAATCGGAATATTTAAGCACATATCGCAAAGATACAATTAATCGTTATTCTCATCTATCCCCTGCGCATGCATTTTGCGCCCACTTACGATGCATTGTCACTGGATAAAATCTCCACCTGCTGCAGAGGTGGCAAATAGTTCAGCGCAATAAATACACTTGTGTTCATCTTCTGAATTTATTTCACATAATTCTAAATATTCATTTTTAGACAACCTTTTCTTCTTTATGGGAATCAGTGTTGCCAGTTGGCTACTTTAAAAAAAAAATCAGATTTCTTGATTGGCATCACTTTTTTGAAAGAGTAAAATTCGTTTTATTTAATGACATATTAATTAAGGCGAAAACAAGAGGAATTTTACCATTTCAGAAAACTGGTGCCAATAAAGAAATCTGATTTTTTTTTTAAAGTAGCCCACTGGCAACACTGATGGGAATGCGCCTTTTCTTTGGCTTCATGCTCTTTACTTTGATTGTTCTGGCTATTTAGTTTTTGGATTTAGCATATTTTATTTGGGTTTTCTTAGATGCAGCCTCTTTTATCTTTTCTTTTTGTTCTCTAATTTTCGTTTCCAAGCACAACTCATTCTTATAACGACTGAGCGTTAAAATGGCGCTTTCCATCGATTTCATTTTTCTCGAAGTGTTTGATTCCGTTTCCTTTGGAGATGGTAGGATACCACGTGTACTCGAAGAGAAAGGTTTGGTACAGTCACACATTTGGCTTCCAGGATGGCTAGGAACCGGTACCGGATTATCTTCAGCCAATAAAATGGTAGTAAAACGATCCACATAATGAATCATTTTACCCGGCAACATGACCGTCCATTTTAGATTATATAACTAGATGACGCCGAGAAACATAACAAACTTAGCATGTGGAATTCACATCTAAAAATATTCTCTATTAAGTAAACCAAGTCATATTTCTGTACATAGAAGACTGTGAATGTAAATAAATATGAAAGTTGGTGCTTATCTTATAACAGATGTTATAAAACCCACTTTTCTAAAGAATTCTATTCAGACGCGTAATACTGCAATCGTTTGAATACCGCCATTGCTTCTTCTTCACTTGGTACAACTAGTTTATATATTACCTGTAGATAACGCGGATTGTCTGGAAGAAAACCTATGTCGATCGTTTTGCCCGCTAGGATCATTTTAGGCCACCTTCCCCTACATTATTTATATTATACTAGCAAAACCTGTTGCTTTCACACATAAAAGAAATATGCCAAGTAGTACTTGTGTCCCTTTGAAATGTTTGTCAAATTCATTAATTAGCAAATATTATGTAAAATTCCAAAGAAGTCGTAATTTAAGAAGGTTTTAGAGCAATCTCCATTCATTTCACTCTGATAAATTTTGAATTGTATTAGAAACCATTCTTAGAGAACATTTGTATCTTTGAAAAACATCCATTGCAAATTTCAAGTTTCTAGTCCGTTTAGTATCATAAAAATAAAAAGTTTAGAGCTATTTTTCCTGCACCTCTTTAAATTTCGATTAAAAACTGTTCTGTGTCTGTATTTGCGTCTTAAAAGTAGCAGCCATGTTAAATTTTGAGTTTCTATCATTAACAATTCCATAGAAATCATAATTTAGAAAGATTTTAGAACGCTTTTCGAGTATTTAGCTCTTTTAAATATCGATTTTGTTAAATTTAGAATTGTCTTTAAAAATGTCCTGAGCGAGAATTTACGGTGGAAAAGTAACCGCCAGCCAAACGTTTAGATCCTAGTCGCTTCAGTATACAAAAATCCTCATTTAGAATTTTTTCCCCTCCATCCTTTCAAAGTTCGAATATTTAAAAACAACTCCTCAATGTGTGAATTTGCGTTTTAAAAGAAGCAACTATGTCAAATTTTAATATTTTATCCGTTACCATTCTACAGACACCGTAATTTAGAAAGTTTTCATAACTCTTTTCGTGCATTTTACCAGCTTAAATTTTGAATTTTTTAGAAACAGTTTTTAGAGAGCATTTGTATCTTATAAGTATTAACTGCCATGACAAATTTGAAGTTTCTAACTCTGTCAATACCATAAAAATCGGATTTTTAGAAAGTATTTCGCTCCTGCACTCTCTTGGGTGTAGTGGCACGGGCATAACATACAATGTGGGAGCAGGTATTGTTGACAACAATTTGCCACCATTACTTCTAAGATCGGTTCGGTAGTTCCAGAGATTATCTCCTACAAACAAACATTACTTCTTTATTATATAAGTACTAGGGTAAATGTCCGTCCTAGGACGGTGGGTAAAAATTGTGTTTTTCACTGAAAATTTGAAAAACTGATAAAAAAATAATTGACAATATGGAAGCGTTTAGATGAGCAAAGTTCGGCTAGTTTATGTTCTAATAAACACACAATTAGCATTTACAATATTTCTGGGGAAACCAGGTTTTCCGGCTAATATACTATAACAAAATTAAGATTTCTTAAAAAAACAAAAATTTAATAAATATGCAATAAAAGTGCGTAATTAAAACAGACTGCTGCAATTATTGAAATAATACTATTTTTTTAAATAACACTTTGAAATTGTATTTTTATCGTCCCCCCCCCTCCACCCCTCTATTTTTTTAAAATGTGTATTGATTAATAAATAAGTATCGCGGGTTGAATCTCATCCGTCTAATCCCATAAGTTTCTGTCCTCCTGATGCAAAGCTATAAATCAAAAATTATTAATTTTACTTTTCGTATAAATATTATTTTTTTACTTTTAAAATATGGAATATGTTTTTTTTTTTTAGTTTAAAATTATACATACACCTGTATATAGAAAAGGAAAATATAAGTAATGCGTAATTTAAAAATAAGTTACAAAATGCCAGGATATTATTTCGGAGAGGGGGGGGGGCGACTAATCCCCTAAGCTTCTGTCCTCCTGATGCAAAGCCATAAACCAAAAATTATTAATTTTACATTTCGTACAAATATTAATTTTTTACTTTTAAAATATGGAATATGTTTGATTTTTTTTTAAGTTTAAATTTGCATACACCTGTATATAGAAAAGGAAAATATAAGTAATGTGTAATTTAAAAATAAGTTACAAAATAATAAGTCTAAAATATTTAAATTGATTACTTTTTTAAAAGAAAGTCAGTTTTATCAATTTTTTGCTGAGAAAAAAAGGATATTTTTTAAAATACCATATCATTGTTTTCCGTGAATCACTTTATATGAGAAATAAGTTAAAATTCCTTACATGTCGAAAAAGAAAATTTAATATGATTGCAACTTAATACTTGAAATAATCTCAAGTGACACTTGACGATTTATTTTGGTGGTGAAATGCGATGTGCCTTGTTAGGAAGAAGTGTCTACCACTGCTCAATTATCAGGACTTGTAACCTTGAGAAGTAATCGCGGGATTCTTGTTTCTTGTCAACCAATGGGAGAATGGAACCTTTCACCCTTGAGTCTCTTCCTCGGAGACTGGTAAGATTGGTGGATTCGCCCCGCCCTGCGTTACACTGCCTTTTATTATATAGAGATAGCTATGTGTGTATATGTTGTACAATTGTGTTTCCTACATTGATAAACTGACAGTTTTACACTAAAAATCTATCATGGCAGAAACAGTCTATTGAATCTCCATTAACATTTACGAGCGGGGATGACCGAGCATCGCTCAGTCAAAATTAGCCTTATGTTCAAGTCGATATAATATTCTTACTGTATCGTTCGTCCTTCAAATTACATTTTTAGCTCAAATCTGATTAGATTAACTATGTACCAAATCATTAATGTTCTTGAACATTCGACCTAGCCCAATGGTATTCTTGTACCCGAAAACGATAGAATACAAAATTTCGCCAAAATCGTTCCGTTTTCTTGATAAAATTAGCTTGGCCAAAGTGACCCAAAAATGACACACTAATAGAATTTTCTCGAACATGTGACTTAGCCTAATAGTTTTCTCGTGCCCAAAAATGGTTGGATATACAATTTAGTTAAAATCGATTTAGTCTTTTTTAGATGTAATTAGCTTGACCCTGACCGATTATGACCCAAAATGACCCACTAATCTAATTTTTTGGAATCTAACTCAATGGTCTTCTTGACCCTGAAAAGGATAGAATACAAAATTTAATCAAAATCGTTAGAGTCGTTTTCTAGACAAAATTTGTTTGAACCGTAGTGACCAGAAAATGATCCACTAATAGAAATCTCTCGAACATGTGATCTAGCCGAATGATCTTTTTGTGTCTGGAAATGGTATAGTATAAAATTTTGTCAAAATCGTTTGACCCATTGTGACCCTAAATGACCCACTAAGCGAATGTTTTTGAACATGCGACCTTTCCCAATGGTATTCTTGTACCCGAAAACGATAGAATACAAAATTTCGTCAAAATCGATAGAGCCGTTTTCTAGATAAAATTAGCTTGACCCACAGAGACTCAAAAATGATCCACTAATCGAATTTTCTCTAACATATGACTTAGCCTAATGGTCTTCTCGTAATCGAAAACGATAGAATACAAAATTTAGTAAAAACCGTTAGAGCTGTTTTTTAGATAAAATTAACTTGACCCATTATGACCCAAAATGACCCACTAATTGAATTTTCTCGAGCATGTGTTCTATCCCAATGGTTTTCTCGTGCCCGAATGGTAAAATACACTTTTCATTTGCAAAATATCTACAATTCTTATTTAAACAAAACCTTTTGCCTGTCGCAAAATATTAAAATGTCTTTACTTTACATATGTGTAAAACGAAAATATATTACTTATTTCATATTATGTAATTCTTACTTAAATATAGAATTTTCTGATGTTGGTCGAAATAATTTTACGCAATATTAATTCTGGCAGAAGTACGAGGGTCGATCTAGAAGTAAGGTTCTCAAATAGCTCTAGCCCCACGGGAAGGTGCGAGTCGAAATACGGCAACAGCACTGTGCGCGGCTGTTCCCGCACTCGCGATTCCCTCGGCCGCGCTTTGCTGCGCCGATCATTCTTGACTCAGAAGCCGTCTGAAATGGAGCTTCCCATTGTTGATCCAAGTGCGAGATTCGTCCCGTAATTCGCTTTTGGCTCGCTAAAGGGAATCCACACGTGGATATTCGTCGTCAGTTGACAGAGGTGTATGGCGAGAAGTGTATGTCAATTTAACACGTCCGAAAGTGGAGCAGGAAGTTTTGTGCCGGTCGGAAGGAAGTCCAAGATGAAGAATGGAGTGGAAGACCGTCAGTTTCGGAGGCGGTTATCGAAAATGGTACCTAGTTATTATCACTTGTTCCCCAAGTTAAAGGTACACTTGGGTGGTCAACGCTTTTGGAGAGATGATGACGTCAAAGAAGAGGTGAAACTGGTGAAACGCTTCCTCAATGGGTTGGCGGCGAAGTTCTACGACTTTGGGATACAGAAATTGGAGCACTGTCTGCAATAATGCGTAGAAAATGATAGCGATTTGGTAGAGAACTAGAACATACTTCTTTCCAACGATGTAAATTTCTACGAGAATAAACAATGTTGTATATTTGTAAATTTGATGGGAACCTTATTTCTGGATCGACCCTGGTATGTTATTAAAACTTTCAACGTTAAAAATCTTTAATTATAATTTAGAATTTTTTGTGGGATTTTAAATTTACAGAAACACAAAATATATCTTATTTATAAAAATTAATAATTGAGCTAGTTGACAAAGTTAAAAGGAATGCCTATATTTGGTATAGTGAACACAGATGTTTGACATAAAACACGGTTTAGTATACTTTATCATTTTAAACCTATCATAGTGTTTGATAAAGAAATTAAATGAGTTGTAATTTTTCATACTGAACGAATAGTGTCCAGTCCAGGATTTGAACACAGGATCTTTGATTAAAGAACCTTGACCCAGGACCTTTTTCAGGTAAAGGAAAAATTCACAACTCATGTGATTTCTTTATCGTCACTTGGGTTAAAATATTACATTTATACACGTTTAAAATGTTCACTGGTATTCCTTGATGTGCAACTCATCTATCGGGCACTTGTAAATAACAGACCAAATCTCTTTTCCAAAAATATTGTCTCAGTGAATTGCATCCGATTTGTGAAGGATAGGCTCGATAGTAGAGTGTTGCAGCTTAAGACAAGGTCCTGGGTTTAATTGACTTATTGAATATAGTTAGCAACTATATATATTTTTAAATAATGTAGTTTAATTTAATTATATAAATTTTAATATAAATTATGCTAAATGACCGTGTGTCTTCCGTTATATGAATTATTAAAATATACATACTGAAAGTAAATCAGTCCTATACTGTACAAATTTCAATTCTTTAAATAATGTTTTTTACCAATAATTAAAGTTAGATATCAGAAATTTTAGAGAGCATTTTTCTATTTTTTAATAGCAGGCTTTGGCGATTACGTAGGCAGATTGTTTTTTATTTAAATCCAGTGGATGCAGGGAAATCTTTCTGTTTCTTAGAAATTAAATTTTAATTGATCCGTATACGCATCAATGTGCAGTGTTAAAATCTTTCGATTCTTATTAATTTTGATATTTAAAATCTAATATAATAGTACATGTTTTTCATTATTTTTTATAATATAACGATATGGAATTATGTATTCCTTGAATTTTTCAGATTGCAGTATTTGGTGATAACGAATTATTGCCGAACATAAACTCAAATACGTTTTCCAACAAACTGATACATTTGAAAACACAATCAATTTCATATGTATGTGAAATATACCCTTTTTCTTCTTTCCAAATAAAATTGTTTGTAATCCGGTGCCAGTCATTTATTTCAACATTTTAGTACTGAAAGTACTTTGCCACTGAAAGGATAAAGAATATAATGATCAGTTAAGTGCACATGCGGCAGCAAAAGAACATAGCATTGATCGAAAAATCTTTTGGAAGGTATGTAGACAAATTTCACCAGCATGAATACAGTGAGATGAAGCCAAATTATGTGACAATTAAAGTTGTAAGGTCGAGTGTCACAAAAAGTAGGAAAAGGAGACAAAAAAAAGCAGGACAATGGCTATAAATTCCGGGTATAATAATGCATGAAACTCTATGAAAACGGAACCTGCCTCTGACGGAATACTGTTTTAAATGTTAAAATTTTATTTTCCCTGTTATACAATTATACCTGCTCAGGCGAAATTCTGTGTAAAACAAATTCTTTCTCCTCTGACTTGCGATTGCGTCTAAACAGGTGTGATTAAGCATCATATTTTCAAAAATGTTTTTCTAATAATTAAAGCATGTAACATAAAGTTATATTGCCTTTTTTAAACAAATTTTATTTCTCTTCAGAAATACTTCAATATAAAACAAAGTGGGGCAAGCCTCCCATATAGTGGGTCAACCATCACATATGTGGGGAGATTTGACCCATTATTTTCTCATGGTTAAAATCAATCATTTTTCAAATGTCTTGTGTATTGCACTTATATAGCAATTTTATTTTGATAACTGATTGTAGAACGAATAAAATGATATATAAAACTTTATTTTACGTTTAATATTTAAAAAATTAAAAATCATTTTGTAAAAAGTGGGTCAACTCTCCAAAGTCTCCCCTATAACATTAATCTATGTCATGTATTTCAAATATTTCAGACAAATGGACTTATTTTATAAATTTTTATAAACATTACGAAATCCTCTATGAAAAACTGATCATTTAATTGAAAACTTTGTCAAAGATAATTTTACAAGTTTAAGGAGGTGTGTTACTGAAAAATGAGAATACGGATGATTGAAACAGTTCTAAACGTTTTAAGAGGTACACTTACGTCGCATACTATTAATTCTGTTATATTCTTTTATATAAACATTTTAATTTAGCGAAGAATTTGTACCATAGTTTACATTTAAAAAGCTCTATGTTGGTTTTTTTTTTTTTTTTTTTTTTTTTTTTTTTTTTTTTTTTTTTTTTTTTAACTGACGAAAGTTTACTCAATGTAGTTTTAAAAGCATCTAAAAGGAAGTTTAAAGAAATTTTATAGAAAATAAAAATAACGAAGATTTTAATGATTGAATTTTTAAGAACATTTTATGCTATGCACTAATTATTAATTTTAGAATACACTATATGCCATTCATTAGCGTCAGTTAAATGGCGTGTGATTAAAAATATTTTTGAAATACTTATTTTCCAAAGCGATGGACCAAGTGCTAAAAAGGATTTCAATGTCTGTATTTTTCTGGATCATTTTGCACAATCGATTTATAATTTCGAAAATATTGCAATAATCCACTGAATATGAAGTTCATTTAAGCAAAAACAATTTTAACCCTTTCAAACATTACTTAAAAGTGTTCATGAATTCAGCTTATATAGCCACCTTTCCACACCAAAATATCTCACCAAAATATACCACGGATTTCTATGTAATTAATTTATGTTATTGGCATTTACTATGTCACGCTCGGTATTGAAAATTAAGTGTGTAGCATATATAGGTCTTTTACAGGGACATCCAAAATAATTTTGATCCATTGTTGTCTATGGTGAAAAATCTTTTGCAATGTATTTTAATGAAGTGAGACTATTTCGAATATAAATAAATGAAATGTGTATAAAAATACAAATCATTTGCTAAAATGGTGTATAAATATTTAATATAGATTAAAACATTAAAATATTAAAAACATTAAAATAACTATTCTACGGTTTCAGCACACCTCCGTTGCTTTCCTCAGGAGACTATTTCAACCACATTGAACTTGATATAGTATATCACTGAGGTGGGTTATAATATGCTTACTGTAACATATGCTGCGCATAATACTTATTGTTCATTTACACAGACATGTAAAAGAATTTGGTTTCAGTACTGTGTATTTGTGATAATTTCTGTAAGTGCATTTTCAATTGTTGTATTCTATTTTTAGTGTTTTTAGTGTTTCGCATATTCTTGCAGCGTATAAATTCTATCGATCATATCCAGGACTGCACGAAAAAAATCGAGCACATTTCTACTTATTGGCACAAATTGCAAAAGCGGAATTTTCAACAGTTATGCGTTTCCTAACTGAACTAAATATTGGCATACTCTGTACTCCTGAAATATGGCGTGTAATGCGTGTTTTGCTCCTAAGACCGATGAACGGTTTATTTTGGACTTTGGCCAGCCAATTTCCGAAGTATCCTGATATCACTGCCCAATTCCCGAAGTGGTGATCCAAGGCTGTCCGGTTGGTGCTGCTGACGTGCACATAGTGGTAGAGAACATTCGATGCTTCATTATGCTCGCCTGCAGAAATTCACGCCTCTGCGACTTATTTTGATAATGTCGATGCATTGATAGTACTGTATTCTTCGTATTTGTATAGTACTTTATTTGAATACGGTGTACAACAATTCTGTAATTTCTCTCAATTCTAAAAAAGTTAACTAATGCTGCTTCAGCAGTAATTAAATATATTTTAACCGTTTTACTTTCTCGGGTTATCCTGCAAAACTATTCCATATAAAAATATGAAAACTGAGGATTGTATAGATAAATATAAGATAAACACAATTCAGCAGACATTTTTCTTAAATTGAAAAGTTTTAAAAAGTTTTACTTAATGTTGTAATCGTTCAAGATTGTTCCGCTAAATAATTTATAGAATAAAAATCTGTACTTATCAATTTAGCTATCTTTTTCAAGCATATACTTCATTATATTGTGATTTGAAAATTCCAATTATTTATTAAATTTGTCTAACTTTTTATGATTTTTCTATTTTCTTTTGAGAATGTCATTAAACGAAAAAGAGTTATAATTTACAGTTTGAATATCCATTTTTATCTTATGTTGTCAGATTTTTAAAAGCTAAAATAATAAATCAAATTACTTTTTAACATAAAAATTTATTTACAAGTGGATCCAAAAAAGAAAGAAATCTTTTAAATTATTAAATTATAAAGAAAGAAAAGAAATATGATGAAAATTACGTCATTTTCCAAACAGTATATTTAAGACGATTTTCTTATAGCATCTAATACACATATTTTCTGCTAGACATTAAAAAATCTGTGAGATAGAGGCTTCTTCTTTTTTTTTTTTTTTTTTTTTTTTTGCAAACAGTTGACACAAGCTGATTTACATATGCATAATAGATCTCACATAACCTGGAAATCTTTCACGGCAGTAGTGGGTGGATGCGGCCTTGGGAAACGAAAAATCCCTTAGTCAAGGATAAATTATTGACAATCTGAGTACAGAATTTCGCCACTGGTCGTGATAATCGCAGTTTTTGTAATCGGTTTACAGAGCAAAATTTGTGTTTTTAAAACCTGCGTGTGTGTACGGTGGCTGGCGGTAATAGCTCGTAGAGAGAAGTGCTGCTTAGTTTTAGAAAATATATTCGACTTAAAAAACATCTTCGAACAAAAATTCCTTTCTCCAAAATTAATTCTCAAATGCTAATATTTTTTTTTTCGTTTGTAATTTTGAAAATTTTAATAAAAATTATTCCTCGCAAAATATTTAAGATAATTAAACACTAAAAGGAATAGGAAATAAGCATTTTCGTCATAGATTTAGATCCCTCTGAGACCCCCCCCCCCCCATCACATCTATCCTCGTTGAAGACAATTTTTGATTCATTTTAGGTGCGTTCTTAGTTATATAAATACGTAGCACCTATAGTCGTCGTTCAGGCCGTCTGTCCGTCCGTCCGTCCGCATATAACAGAGCAAAAACTACCCAACCGAATGGTCTGACATTTTAAATATATAATTGTTGCAAAATTTTGTCGAGCCATTTCAAATTTTATGAAAATCGGATGTATAGTTTTAATTACAGGGACATTCAAAAGTTTTTCTTTACATTACGGCCAATGGGAAAAAATTATTGCAAGTGCATTTTAATGATTTTACAGTCTTCCGAATGGTCTGAAATTTTAAATATATAATTGTTGCAAAATTTTGTCGAGCCACTTCAAATTTTATGAAAATCGGATGTATAGTTTTAATTACAGGGACATTCAAAAGTTTTTCTTTACATTACGGCCAATGGGAAAAAATTATTGCAAGTGCATTTTAATGATTTTACAGTCTTCCGAATGGTCTGAAATTTTAAATATATAATTGTTGCAAAATTTTGTCGAGCCATTTCAGATTTTTTGAAAATTGGATGCATAGTTTAATTACAGGGACAGTCAAAAGTTTTCCGTTACATTACGGGCAATGGGAAAAAATTATTGCTAGTGCATTTTAAGTGTTACAGACTATGCACTTACGAAGTGCAAAAAAATATACATTCAGTACAATATGGGGTGCAAAAAATATTTATAAAACTAGTTATAGTACGAACGCACCTCATTTGCCACGTTTGACGAGCAATTTCGTACTTGTTCCTTTTGTATTCATGTGCTTCAAAATTATTTTAAACGGGGTTTCAAAGGGTAGAACCTGCTCCAGTCTGACCCAAAATGAAGAAAATTAATAAACTGTTTCAATTTTTCATTTTAAATATGTGCTGTTAGATTTCTCTATTACCTTTTTATGCTGATATACTTAAAAATTGTTTTCATATCAGTTTCCGATTTTTAAAAAAACCTCAGTTTAGTTTATTTCATGTTTATATACCCCTTTTTAAAAAAAGAAAAAACAAACGGATTGTAGTTAAATCCGTTTGTTTATCTTGCCCCTTCTTGAATTTTATTCTGTGGGCGCAGCGCACATATGTCAAAAATATATATAAAGTGATTTATGTATATGTAAATGTTTATGATGAATATGTAATGCCAATATAAAAATAAGCACTTTCACATTAAATTTAGAGCAGGTGCGTTGCCCTTGTTACATTTCACTCTCCTTTGTTTTCTACTAAAGGAAGATTTCTTATCAAGCATTGAAGTATCTGAAAGTTAAATTAATCTGTTTTATTCTGTTTTTATTCTGTTAGTATCTTAGTTTTTTAGCGTCGCATAATCAACCTAAAGTATCAGTTTTTGTATTTATTATATCTGTATTCTTTAATCTTTTCACCCATACATGGTTAATAAGCTGATCGTGTTTACCTTGGTAATTGGTTGTAATTTACTTATGAGGTAACCTGACCCTTGCTGATCTTAAACACCATTTTTCCGCAAATTGAGTTTGTTTTTTGTAATGGAAAAATAACATGAATAACTATAAAAATCCCAATAAATTCGTTTTTATTTTTATTTTCTTGGAAAAATGGTAGCAACTCAATGCCAGCAATTTGTAGAAATTTCATTAAAAACATTTAAGTTTAAAATAAAATAAAAAAGAAAAAAAATTGTGCGAGATCATTTGGAAATGAGCATCTCGCATGGGAAAAAAATAGGATTTTTCAAGCGGAAACTATGCAAATCTTCAAAGTCAGTTCAGTACTTTTATTTTGACTTTGGCAACACACCCGTACACTGTAAAAAAAATTCCGCAACGTTCCTGGGAAAAAATGGGCAGCTGAGTTGCCCATTATTTCCAAGAAACATTTCTTGAAAATGACTGGTACTTTACTGTATATGTTAAAAACTTTCTACAGAAATGCCAGTAAGTTTCCTGCGAAATACCAGGAATATTTCTGTTGACAGCAAAACATTACTGACATATTCAAGGCTGGAGTAGCACAAGAGCGAAAAATGTCCAGACCAGGGATCGAACCTGCATACTTGGCGTGCCGTGCCAATGCCTTACCTGTTAGGCTATCCGGACCGATACCTGCCTGACATAATTCACTCTGGATGTTCGTTCCCTTCATTATGACATTACTGACATTTCACAGCATGCGGGATCCGCAGACGATTTTTACATTTCCAGTTGACAATTTTCGCTTTATTATCATTATTTGTTAGAATGAAAAAATATTTTGAAATTGACATCAAAATTATTATTTATAATTTACACGAAAAAATAAATTTTCAGTTAAAATTCAATAAAGTAAATATATATGTGATATATTGTTTCTGAACTTTGCTTAAAATATAAAAATATATAAATGTAAATAATAATTAGAAAAAAAAATCTAGACATAAAATATTTTGGATTTTCGTCAGTGATTATGTTAGTTTACAAGTTAGATAAAATACATATAAATTTTCATGAAAAAAAACCTAAACGTAATTGTATATTTTTTCCGAAAAAAAAAATTCAAATTTGCAGCAATTCAAAGTGTCAAATATATGTCAAATTTAAATCAAATTGTAATAAAGTGTTAAAATATAAAATTAATTAAAAAAGAAAAAAAAAAAGTCAAGAGGTAGCATCGAACCCGGGCCGTACGGGTGGCGTGCAAGCTTTCTGCGTCCACACCACGAAAGACACGTTGAGAGCTGCAAACTAATGGGTATTTGAAACGTATGCTAAAACTCGGCATCTAATTTCTGAAAATCTAAGGCCCATTTGAAGAAATCCTTTCACAAGAATAATTAGAGATAAGAACTCTAAAACATACTTTAAATTAATCAAAATAAGTGAGAATCATATTTAATTGTCCCCTGGTTAATGCAGATCCAAATAATAGGTGTATTTTTTTTTTACACAGTCTGCTCGTTAAAGATTTCACTGACAAGTACGAGAGATAATCTCTTAGTGATGTCACAGAGGTATTGTATTTTCATCTGAATTATCTTGACAATGGAGACGTAAAGGATTATGTCGTCTATTGATTTATTTGCATTCCATATTGATTTTTTTACATTCATTTAAGGAATTCGTTTTCGACACTCGCGCGCGAGCAACGGATTATAGGGGAAAAAAATAATAAATGGCGGCCGCAGCGTTTTGCTGTTTCCAACTTTTGTTCAGGAACGTTTCAGATAAGAAAACCAGAATTTCACAGGAAAGAGCTAAATTATTCTGAAAACCTGATAAAAGGCGAAACGTTCCTGGATTTTACATGGAAAGTTACCATTTTTTTTTTTACAGTGTAGCCATTTCGCAAACTTGCCGGTCAATTCAGGGATGGTAAAATCAATTTAAAAAGAATTTGGCACTTCGCGAAATGGCAAATTTTAGGCTTGGGCCACAACATATATACAGATCTATATACCGTATATAGGGCAGCACGGAATAATTCGGATATTTTTTTCCGACTATAAGATAGTTGCTGAAATTAGGTCTCAAATGTGTTACGCTTTTTCCGAATTGTTGACTTGTGCATCATTTTCCACATTATTAAAAGGTAGAGTTATGTCACAGAATTTTGAATGTGTTGGATATTAGATATTAACTTGTGCTTGGCACACTGTTTTTCATTCTTGTTTATCCTTTTTTTTTTTTTTTTTTTTTTTTTTTTTTGTACCTTTAAATTACTTTTTTTAACTACTTAAACATATTTATGTATTTCTAAGCATTATATAAATATTGAAAACCATTACAAAATGTTTATATACCCGTAATAAAAAAATATACAAAGAATTTCTATATTCATTAAAAGCGGACGTTCTAGACTTTTTTTAAAAAAGACAATAACATTATATATAAAAAATAAAGAAAATTATTTTCATTTCTTTCATTTTTGCATGATTAAATCAGCACGTTTTTCCTTGTACAATCATTATAGAAAACTTTCCATTATCAACAAAATAATCTTATGCTTCTTATTTAAATATTTAAACGTTTTCAAATTAAAATATTAATTAAAAAAATTTTGCTTCGAGAATTTTAATTTTTTACATAATTTTAAAATGAATATATTACATGAATTTCCGCCATGCAAGAAATTATTTTTTGCTAAACTAATTTTTATGATACACCAGCATGATTAAATGAATTTTAATAGTTAATTTTGTTTTGTTTTATCTAATTATATATTTTTGCAATTATAAAACTTCAAAAAATAAACCAATATAATTAGTAAAAAAAAAAACATTCTTAAATTGCTTCATGTCTTTACAAACAAAAACAATTCAGAATTTTTTATTCGCTTTCATTTTAAAGCGACTAATAATTTTAGTTGATCGAAACACATTGTGTAAGTAATAACCGGAAAGTTTGTATTTTAAATCATGAAGTTAAAGAGTAGCATTTTTTAAAGAGCATGGTGGAAACAAATGTACAGTTGAACGAAAATAATTACCACGCTACTCAATACTAAAAGTTTGGAACTCCTAATGTTAAATTGTTATCTCATTTTTAATCGTTCAACATGAATTTCAAATAATATATATTTCGAAAATAATATTCGAAGAACAATCGACTGTAATATCTCAGCGTTTTAAGAGAAATCAACTTTTAGAGTTTTGGATATGGCATTCCAAAATTACAGATCATTCCTTCAAACAATTTACGAGTAATAATCAAAAACTACTGATTGCAACCTTATTTGCATCGATTGAAAAAAACTTAATACGAGAAGTTCTAAACTATAAACTTACATAATTCGTAAACTACACGACTGAAGGTTTGCTGTTGGATATCGGAAGGTATCATTTAACGTTGAATTGTTAGTTGCTAGTATTGAAAATTTTGGAATTTGTTATAATTTCTATATGTAGCCTATGTCTAAGCAAAATTTAAAACAGCATCATTAGTAGACATTATTACTAATCATCGGCAACAATGGCTGTTTCCGATGCTTGGTAATAACGATGTTTTGTGGGAAAGTTAGCAGTGGAGTATACTTTGTTACCTGAATGCACACAACGTTAGTGTTTTTTAATAAAAACATATTCAGAAATCATATTTCATTTTGACTTTTCGTGTATAATTGACAGACGTAAATTTTTCTTTATTCACAAATTTTGAATGTTAAAAATATATTTATGTGGTTGATTTAGCACAAAGTAAACAAAAAAAACTATACATTCGAAATATACACTGTTAAAAATTTGCAGCATTCTGTCCAGTCATTTGACCGTTTTTATCGAAAACGGTTACACATCCGTAATTTAACACTATTCTGACCATATTATTGGCCATTTTCTGGTCAGAATATAGTTCATTTATGGTTATGAAAGCGTTTTTTCAAAAAACGGTCAAATGACTGGACAGAATGCTGCAAATTTTTAACTGTGTAGGTTTCAGCATGTAAATGAACATTTATAGACATTTAATTGTATTTTTTTCCCTTGCTGATTAGGATTAAAGTTAATATAATATTAATATAAAACGTATAATTATTTTCGTTCTTAACAAATAGTTCTTTGAAACAGATGTTTTGTGGATTTTACCGAAACCCTATCCTAATAACACTGGCAATTGAAAATGAAATAGCAATAATAACGTAACAACAAGAATTTTTTTTTTTTTACTTTAATAGAATTGTAGTATATTCCCGGAAAGTTTTTGTAGACGTTTTAAGGAAAATTAAAATTAACTGAAAGAAATATTTTAATATATTTGAGCATATTATGTCCAAGTTTAATGTAAATCGTTTCACAAGGAAGGTCTCCATACGGGCATACTCAGAAAAATCTTAAAAAAATACAGAATGTTCTTCTCCCATGGGTATGTATGTTTATAAAAAAAATTTTGACGGAACCTCGGTAGAACGTCCGTAAAAAAATAATGAAAATTTCGCTTTTTTGTCGACTTATCACCGTTTGGCGAAAAAATGAAGTTTAAAAAAAGTACGCTTGTAGAATACTCTTTAAGGAAAAAACGTTTTATGTTGAATTTGTTTAAATAAATTTAATTTAAATAACTTTAGCTTTTTCATTTTTAGTTTGTTTTAACTATAGTTTTGTCATATATATTTATATGTACTTATGACGAATTTTAACTATCATATTTTACGATTTAAAATATAATTTAAATTGATTAAAATTGTTCCAATCTCAAAAATATGCCCCATCGAGCACTGTCGATTCAACTTTGTTGCTATGGAAACAACTTCTTCGGTATGGAAATGTATTACGGCAGCATTATTCATCTGGCGTTAAAAGTTATTTTTATAACCGATAAAGCCGTTTAAATTTTTAAAAAAATGAGGATTGGAGAATAAAACAATAGCAAAATTTCGTTCAAATCGGCAACAAGCATAATACAAAGTGTAATAATAATAATAATAATAAATTCTTTCATGGTTTACGTTTAAATTCATTAAATACCGCATATTCTCAAAATCAATTAACAAACAATTTTCAGATTCATTAAAATCGTTTGCTTTTGGCGAGGAAAAGTGCTGACCGCCAAATTGCGTGCCGCTTTCGTCTTTGCACACCAATTATTTGAAAGTATTTTATTTTTTTACAGATTTTCTACTGCAATTCCGCCGCTAATTTTAACTGATCCTTTATTACATACATGAGTACTTTCACTAGCATTTTTTTCAACATATTCTGAGTATGCCCAGTATGGAGACCTTCCTTGTAAGAAGAAGCAAACTATAAAAGTAGCTATGTCTTACAATATTAGATGTTACTAAGAACTATTCTTGCATTATCCAGTACTCATTAAAACATATTTTTAACCTCCATTATCTATTTTCAACAGTTTTCATTTTTAGCTCTTATTTTTCTGACATTCAGTCTAACCAGGTGCACTGCGTAGAGGCTCAAAATGCTTAGGGCAGCAGTATTTTAAAGTAATTTCTTCGCCTTATCTAATGGCAGAATTATCTGTGATTAAATATGACGAAATAATCTTTAAGAAATTAGTGGTTTTCAGAGCATTTTAAGCCCCAATTTACGCATGACACCTGGCAACACTAACAGCATACAATATAATAAATAATCTTCATTTATCCTTCTTAATTAATAAAGTTAGATAATCGAATTTAACATATGAAACTTTATCTAGGATTCATTTTAAATAATACATAGGAATTAATTTAAACATTCCAAAAAATTAAGTACTAATTACCTAAATTTATTTATGGAATAATATCAGTTATTTTCCGTAAAGTAGTCTTTTTTTCTTTCCGCATAAAATTATTTTTATAAAACTAATATGTAACATTTTTAACACATGACATCAAATTATAACTTTTAAAAAAATCACACTGTTCAGAAATAGAACATTTAGAATGAAATTATTCTCTAATTGGTCGATACCAGTTCGATCTAATACGGTTGAAAACAAGATTAAACATTTGAAATTTTAATGAACTAAGAATTTTCACGAGTACTGAAGATGACTAACTGCATATTCTGCAGATCCTTTATTAAACTCGTCAGAGTATGAAAATTTTACTGAGATAATACAAAAATAGGTCGTATATGTATTTCAACTTTTACATTTGTAAAGTGTATGATCGTTTCCATTGTATTCATATACATCCGTTTTATTCTTCATATATTCGGTCTTGGAAATCTTTTTATTTTAATAGCATGGTATTTCAAAGTCTATTCACTTGCACTGTAAAAAAAAAAAAAAAAAAAAAAAAAAAAAAAAAAAATCTGTAGTTCTACAGATGTAAAGTCACATGCTTACTAACTTTTCATCTGTAACTGTACAAAAAAAGCTGAAAATCTACAAATTGTAAAGCTACAGAAATCTGTAACTTTACAAATAAATCTGCTAAAATTGCAGTAATCTTACTAAAATTTTATCTGTAACCCTGGTTGCAGTTACATGAAAAGTTCTAGACATCCCAGTTTCTTAAAAAATTCTTAGTAACCTTACAGATTTTTCGATTTTTGGCGCAAAAGTGTGTCTGTTACATGATTTTTTGTTGTTGCCGTTACATAAAAAGTTTTAGGAATCCTAGTTTCCTAGAAATACTTCAGTAATTTTACAAATTTTTTTTACAGTGTATTTAACTTTTTAAAAGTATGATACAGATTTAAAGAAATTAATTTATATACAACAATATCCAATTCACCGTAAAATTTTTAAGTTGGATTATCGAAAGGTAGTCCATCTGTCGTCGTATTCTATGTTCGATAAGTGCATCTCAGACCACTTATCTACCAATTTCATACATAAAAGAAGTATTGTAGATATAGGGTATTCAGTAATATTATTTTGAAACTGTTGGACTTCTATAGTTACAGACATAAAAATTATGTCTCGACACAATTAAATGGCCAAGACATCCGATGAGGCTGCTTACAGTGTTTATAGGGGCAAAGTTAAGGGTTAACATACTCGAAAACTATAAAAGTTGCAGGAAAGTAGCTAATAGCAAAATTGTAGAGTAGTATTGATTAGGTAAAAAAACATACATTATGTATCAATACTGTTTAATAGTAATATTTTCCCATGTACAATGATCGTTTGATTTATAATACCTTTACGCTGCGCTACGAGTCAAAAGAAAAAAAAAAAACCTGTAAAGTTAGTAAAATTGTTCTTGGGATTCCTAGAACTTTTTATGTAACGGCAACAACAAAAATTCATGTAGCAGATACACTTTTGCACTGTAAATCAAAAAATCTGTAATGTTACCTTTTTTAGGAAACTGGGATGCCTAGAACTTTTTAAGTAACTGCAACCCGTGCTACAGATAAAATTTTAGTAAGATTACTGTAATTGTAGTAGATTCTGTTGTAAAGCTACAGATTTCTATAGGTTTACAAAAACTAGTTTTGTAGATTTACATTTTTTTTTTTTTTTTTTTTTTTTTTTTTACAGTGTACAGATTTAAGTAAAAATACAGATTTGTGTATCTTTGTATATGTAGAATTACAGGGTTTTTTTTTTATATAAGTGTGGTAGTCACTCTCATTTAGCGTCGGTTCAAAATTTTAGTCTTAAGTCATCACTGTTTTGTGGTTTTGATTATTAAAAACAATATTATATACTTTCTGACATGTTTGGTAACACATTAGATTTGGATATAATAAACAAACTAGTATGTTGTGGCCATCACTAAACTTTCGTCTATCTCATACATGTCAATACTTCAAAATTCACTAACTCACTGCCAAATTAAATGGCAATCTGTGTTCAACATGAGAATTCTAAAAATATGAAATTCCGTGCATTAATTCTCGAGGTATGACTGTCACTGAAATCGTGTAAATTCAGCAAAATGCAGCATAGCAGCGCCACCTATTGGGTTATTTACGCCAGAACCTAATTATCACCAACTTATGTCAACGTCTAACTGAATATGAAGTTTGAGGAAAATTCGTGCATTAGTTCTCGAGATAGAGGTATTGCGCAAATCATGACAAATGCAGCATAGAAGCGCCACTTGATGAGCGATTTGCAACAACACATAATCAGCAGGAATATTAATCAAGTTGTTTGAATTATCTGTTATTATGTGCCAAAATGTTGGCAACGCACTTGTTCTGCGAATGTAGGTAACCATAGAAACGTAATTCGTTTCGTCTTGCTAGTTTATGTTCTTGTCTTGCCTTGTGTGCACGCATCGCTTCGCCTGTCAACAATAAAATAAATACAGTCCTTAAGATTATGTGAGTTTATTAATTAGTTTAATACGCATCGCTTACAAAATGGTCAGCGTCGAGCCGGAGAAAGATGCGGTACTTTTCGCAATTTAAAAAAAAATTCTGTGGCTGTATAATGAACTATTATCTCCAGTTCTTTCATCAAAGTTTTATGGAATGACGATTTCGCAAGCGTGTATGCTTCGATTAATGGGATGAAGAAATCGTCTGCTCTGCAATAAGGTAGGAAATATTTATTATTTTCTTTACTGTATTATAAGATTTTGAAATGGAATCTATTGAAAAGTTGAAAAAGAAACGTTCCACGTTAAGAACGTCTGTAACAAAATTGATTAGTAAATTCGAAACATTAATAAATGACAAAAATATAGAAATTGATAATTACTCAGAAATATTAGAACAATTGAATGATAAAGAACAATCGCTAAAATACTTAAATAATGAAATAGAATCTGCCATTACTATAGAGAAAGATTATGAAATAGATATTAACACTAGTGAGGAATATCATGATAACATTATGAAGACTAAATTTAAAATAAAAAAACAAATTAAATGTTTAGAAGAGAGTAAAGTTCCCAGTGCATTTCAATTAAAACCTACTCTAATAAACAACGCAATGAACATTAAATTACCTGAAATTCCACTTCCGAAATTCTCCGGGAAGTCCGAAGAGTGGAATACGTTTAAGCTACAATTTAACAACTTAATAACCTCAAATGAACAACTTTCGGATGCTCAAAAACTGCATTATTTATCAGCTGCATTAATAAATGATGCAAGGGTTATGATTACAACAGAAGATACGTTTTCATCTTTGTTCCAAGCGTTAAAGGACAGATACGAAAATGATAGAGTAGTAACATTAATTCACTTTTAGACGCAGATAAGCTCACGCAGCCTTCCGCTAAAGACCTACGAAATTTAGTTGACAATGTAAGAAAAAGCATTCGCGCATTAAGCGTTTTAAACTATAATAGAAACAATCTTTCTGATGTTTTAATATTAAACATCATTCTTCAAAAGTTAGACAAGGAAACTCGAAAAAATTATGAAATGAGTATAAGTGCAAACGAAGTACCAAAATTAGATGAATTAATTTTATTTTTGGAGAAACGTTCTCAAATTTTGGAAAACATCCATAAATGCACTTCCATAAAACCCTTCATTAAGGATCAGAAGCGTTCATGCAATTCTAAGTCATTAACCTTGTTAGCAGAAGGTCCACACAATTGTTTAATGTGTAAGGGTGACCACATTTTAATGAAATGTTCGCAATTTTTGAATTTGCCCGCTAAAAAAAGGTTCAATATTGTTAAAACGAGAAGACTTTGCTATAATTGTTTATCATCTGTTCACAACATTAGCCAATGTAAAAGTTTAAGTACGTGCAAAAGATGTAGCAAGCGTCACCACAGCTTGATTCACCTGGAACGCGGTGAAGAAGGTGTTGATACTAATCAGGCGATACCAACTCAAAACAGAAGTAATCTTAGTAGTAACTTGTCGCCAACCGCAACCGCATTTTCTCCTCATAGTTACACAAATAGTCAGATGTCTGTCACCACCTTGGGTGAAAATGCACATTCATTTGATAACACGCATTCAACTATAAACAATACTGTAATGAATATGACATCTTCTTTTAGTAAACAAGTACTGCTTTCAACCACGATAATATATGTACAAAATGCTAGAAGAGAATTTGTTCCTCTTAGGGCATTGCTAGATTCAGGATCTCAAAATAACTTTATAACGAAGGAATGTACCGAGTTATTGTTCTTGAAGGGAAAGAAAATAAACGCATCAGTTTCAGGGCTAAATGGTTCAGTCATGAATATAAAAGAAAGTGTTATATCAACCATCGCAAATGAAAATAGAAGTTTTAGTGAAACATTGCAATTTTTTGTTGTTCCTAAAATTACGCGCATAACGCCAGCTACATATCTAAACATCATGCCCATTACGCAATTACAGACATTTCAGTTAGCTGATCCACAATTTGATAAACCAGGTCCAATACATGTTTTATTGTCCAACGAGGTATTTTTTAACTTAATGGGAGCCAATAAAATAAATATGCAAAATTAGGTTTTTCAAGAAACAGTTTTTGGCTATGTTGCCGGTGGTTCTAAGTCTATGCCACAAGAAAACAATTTCAGTAATTATTGTGGTCTTGTTCGATCTGTGGACGATTTATCCAATATTATGCAGAAATTTTGGGAAATTGAAGCGGTTAATGATACAAATCCAATAAAAAGTAGAGAAGAGCAATATTGTGAGGAACATTTCCTGCGTACACATACCAGAAGGGAAGACGGCAGATATGTTGTAGAAATGCCAATTAAAACTGGTGGGCTTGAATGCTTAGGAAAATCAAAAGAAAATGCAAATAAGCGATTAAATCATTTGCTTAAGCGATTTACGCACAATCCAACCATGAGATTCTTGTATGAAGATTTCATTAAAGAATATAGTAATTTGGGACACTTAGAAGAAATCTCTTTGGAAACTAATCCCAGATTTTCATATTATTTGCCGCATCATGGGGTATACAGACCCGATAAGCCCAGCACGAAATTAAGAGTTGTCTTCGACGGTAGTGCAGCTACCACTAGTGGTGTTTCTTTAAATGATGTTTTATTAAATGGAGGTTCAGTTCAAGATGAGCTTTTTGATATCATTTGTCGATTTCGAACACACAAGTACGCCTTTACAGCCGACATCATAAAGATGTATCGCCAGATACCAATTGCGGAAAAGCAGAGAGATTTATTGCGCATTTTGTGGAAATGTGGTAAAGAAGAACCGGTCAAAACATTTAAGTTAAAGACAATTACTTATGGAACATCGAACGCTCCATATCTTGCCACGCGGACTCTAAATCAGCTCGCAATCGATGAAAAAGATAATTTTCCGCTAGCATCACGTGCAGTACTCCAAAATTTCTATGTCGATGATGTGCTAACAGGAGCTAGCAGTTTAGCAGAAGCCCAACAACTGCAAGCACAATTAATCGCATTGCTTGAACGTGGCGGCATGACATTGCACAAATGGTGTGCTAACCACCCCGAACTGTTAAAAATCACAACTAGTAACAAGGAATATTCATTCACTGATAGTGATGAGGACCAGAGCACTAAAACTCTAGGACTCTTATGGAATCCAGTTCATGACTCCTTTTTGTTTAATTCATCAGTTCAGGAGCCAGTTGTGTACACGAAAAGAACTGTTCTATCAGATATAGCTCGAATTTACGATCCATTAGGATTACTCGGTCCTGGAATAGCTAAGGCTAAAATTTTCATATAGAGACTTTGGTTATTAAAGTTAGGTTGGAACGATCCTCTTCCAGATGATGTTAAGGATGAATGGCAACGCTTTATCAGAACGCTTCAACATATAAACAATTTAAAAATCAATCGTTTTGTTTTAAATGAAGGCCATTCGGAAATTGAACTGCACGGATTCTCCGATGCATCCGAGCTCGCATATGGAGCAGCCATTTATCTACGCTGTCCCACAAAAATTAATACATCTTTAAATTTACTGTGCAGCAAGTCTAGGGTTGCACCATTGAAACCTTTGACAATTCCCAGACTTGAGTTGTCCGCAGCTGCCTTATTGTCTCAACTCGTATGTAAGGTAGTGAATCTATTAAAGTTGCATATCAATAAGGTGATTTTGTGGTGTGACTCAACCATCGTCTTAGCATGGTTACAGACTCCTCCTCATGTACTCAAAAGCTTTGTGGCCAACAGAGTTTACAAAATTCAAGAGTTGACCCAGACTTATCTATGGAAACATATACGTTCAGAGGACAATCCAGCAGACCTTGTTTCTCGAGGACTAACTTTTGACAAGTTAATTGATTGTGAACTTTGGTGGCACGGCCCTTCTTTCCTAAGAGAAGGTGACATCACATCCAATAAGGACATTGACTTGGAAAATGAAAAAAACACTATTGAGTTTTCATCAGAGTTAAAACTGAGAAACAATACTACATTAACTTGTTTGAATAATGTTGAATTTGTTAATGAAATTTTAAGTATTAGCAATAATTATACTAAAATATTACGTGTTTTGAGTTATATTTTCAGGTTTTTAGATAATACGAAAAGATCAACTGAAAAAAGAAAGGGACACGTAAGTATAGATGAATTATCAAGAGCAGAAGCTTTTTTGATACGGGAATTTCAAAAAAGTGAATTTAAGGCAGAATATACTGCATTGTTAGAAGGTAAGCAAAATTCTAAGAATAGTAAATTGCGATTGTTAAACCCATTTTTGGATGCAGATAAGATGCTAAGAGTTGGAGGTCGTTTGAATCATTCCGACCTAAAATTTTCTCAAAAACATCAATACATTCTGCCAGCTAAGGGTAAATTGTGTAGCCTGATTGCAATTTACTACCATAAAAAATATCTTCATATAGGTGCACAAGCATTGTTATGCTACTTGAGGCAAAAATTCTGGCCATTACAGGGAAGAAATTTAGTTAGGAAAATAACGCATGAGTGTATAACTTGTAGTAAAAACAATCCTATAACTGTGCAACAAATCATGGGTTCGCTACCCACAGAAAGAGTACGTCCTAGCGCACCTTTTAACTATGTGGGAACAGATTTTGGTGGCCCCTTCTTTATAAAATATAAGGGACAAAGAAAGGGAATTCTTAATAAGGTGTATTTGGCAATCTTTGTTTGCTTTGTAACTAAAGCAGTGCATCTCGAATTAGTGTCAGAATTGACCACAGATGCATTCATTGCAACGTTAAAAATATTCATTGCTAGGCGCGGTAAGTGCGCAGTAATCTTTTCAGATAATGCAAAAAATTTTGTTGGAGCAAACGCAGAGTTACAAAGACTCCATAATTTGCTAAGACGTCCGGAAGAGAGGTTGGCAAATTATTTGTCAGAGGAGAATATCACTTGGAAATTTATTCCTCCTCGTGCACCTAATTTTGGTGGGTTGCGGGAGGCAGGAATAAAATCGGTAAAATATCATCTAAAGCGAACAGTAGGTAATGCAAGGCTAACTTTCGAAGAGTTATTAACTGTAGTTGCTCAAATAGAGTCTATAATAAACTCACGTCCAATCACTCCATTGTCTTCAGACGTGAATGACTTAGAGGCCTTAACGCCAGGCCACTTCTTAATCGGGAGACCTATGACAGCCATAGTTGAACCAGAATTAATTAATATAAGCGAAAATAGACTGTCTAGATGGCATAGAATTACAAAATGCGTTCAATTGATATGGAATCGTTGGAACAGAGAGTATTTGAATACGCTTCAACAGCGTTCGAAATGGCAATTTTCAAAAAATAACGTAATCATAGGTACCCTAGTGTTGATAAAGGAAGACGATCTTCCTACAAATAAATACTTACTAGGACGCATTACAAATGTTTTCACAGGTACAGATGGCAAGATTAGGGTAGTAGAAATCATAACCTCAAAGGGAATACTTAAAAGAAGTATATCCAAAATTGCTTTATTGCCAAAACAAATTTCAGAGAATTAGTTACGAGCTATTTAAAAAAAAAAAAAAAAAAAAAAAAAAGGGAGCTTGGTTGTGAATTTTCTCTTAATTTTTATTGCTGTATTATTTTCATAATTGTATTATTCATTGTTAAAAGAAAATTGTTGTGTTGTATCATATTTACTCAGTCATTTGTAATGTTAATATTTTATTTTCTATTGTATAATTGATTGAAGTTGACCCTTCAATGTCGGGGGGTATGTTCGAATTATCTGTTATTATGTGCCAAAATGTTGGCAACGCACTTGTTCTGCGAATGTAGGTAACCATAGAAACGTAATTCGTTTCGTCTTGCTAGTTTATGTTCTTGTCTTGCCTTGTGTGCACGCATCGCTTCGCCTGTCAACAATAAAATAAATACAGTCCTTAAGATTATGTGAGTTTATTAATTAGTTTAATACGCATCGCTTACACAAGTTATACTTAAATCTGAAGTTTGATGAAAATTCGTGCATTAGTTCTTGAGATAGAGCTATTGAGGAAATAGTTCAAAATGCAGCGTCACCTATTGGGCGATTTGCACCAACACGTAGTCAGCATCATTTCATATGAAGGACTAACTAAATCCAAAGTTTGATGAAAATGTGTGCATTAGTTCTTGGGGTAGAGGTACTGCGAAAATAGAGTAAATCCTGCAAAATGCAGCATAGCAGCGCCACCTGTTAGGCGATTTACACCAAAAACGTAAACAGCATCCATTCATGTCAAGGACTAACGGAATATGAAGTTTTATAAAAATCCGTGCATTAGTTCTTGAGATAGAGCTTTTGCAGAAATCCTGCAAAATGCTGCATAGCAGCGCCACCTGCAGGGCGATTTACACCAAAAACTAATCAGCACCAATCTATACCAGGGACTACCTGAATATAATTTTTTATTAAATTCCGTGCATTAGGTCTTGAGATAGAGCGCCACAAAATTTGTGTCACATACAGACAGACAGACAGACAGACAGACGGACAGACAGACAGACGGACGGACAGACAGACAGACAGACGGACAGACACACAGACAGACAGACTCACAGACAGACATTTTGTAAAAACATGTTTTTTGGAATCTCTGAACCATAAAACGTGTAAATCCGTCGACAACTGGAATTCGAAAATTTTCATGAAACCAATACTTTCTTCTTGTAAAGATAGAAGAATGTAAAAAGCGAACGTACATCATTCTCAGTTTTCATGTGCCCTAGGGGACTTTCTGAGAAAAATCGATACTGCTCTGCAACTATGTTGTTGACTGTTTTCTTGCATCTCGTATAGTTTTGGAAACCGTTACGCTAATCTCCGACGTTTATCCATAGGTAGCATTGCACTGTAAAAAACTGTAATTCTACAGATGTAAAGTTACATAAATTTGAAAATTTGAACATACATTGTTACATAAATTTGAACATTACTTACAAAAATTTTATCACTACACTGTACAAAAAAAGTAAATCTACAAAACTAGTTTTTGTAAAGCTACAGAAGTCTGTAGCTTTATAAAAGAACTTACTAAAATCACAGTAATCTTACTAAAAAATTATCTGTAACCCGGGTTGCAGTTACGTAAAAAGTTCTAGGAATACTAATTTCCTAAAAAAATTCTTATTAACTTTTTTTTTTTTTTTATTTATGGTGCACTAGAGCTACAAAACGTGAGCTACAAAAACGTGATAAATTGCTATGTATAGTTTTTTATCCTATAAAAATAATTTAACAATTATTGACGATTTTAACATCGAATATCGCTTAAAATACTTCTTCTATTGAAAAATATTTGCTTCAGCATGTTTATTATGCATGTCCGTATAAAACTCCGATTTTCCTAGTTTTATACGAAATAACTTTTGAAGTATAAATTAAGAAAGTAAAAAGGGCACAGTCGATTGAAAAAAAGCATCATTAGACACATTTTTGTCAAATAGAGAAATGAAAAGACAATGCTACTCCGTTATCCACGATTTCTTTTATTCCATTTGTCACCCATAGTCATAGTTTTCTTATACTATAAATTATTTAACTTTTTATGTACCGTAAATGAAATAAATTTACTTACATATACATAAAATATATTTAAAATTATTATTCTGCTTCAATACGCAGTTAAAAAATTTATCTAAACCATCTCCGCCTACACTGTGTTATTTTTAAGATCTAAATAACTTATAAAATGCATTACTTTTCCCCATGCAGGAAATTCATTCTAAGCTGGTTAATTTTTTATTATTTTTAGAAGCTTAAACAAAACTTAAAATTTTCAAAATAAAAGGAATTTTTTTTTATGTTTAATTCATATAAATAATAAAATGCGAAGTTATCAAATCATTGTTTCGTTAATTTTATAAATTATGGTGAAAGAAAAAATATTTGTTTTAAAAAAGACTCGTTATTTTCATGAATAAAGAGATGTTAAGGAAAATATAAGGATTAAATTCATTACTATTATTATGCATTGTGGCATGCAGTTCGCTAAGTAAACATTAAATCTCATAAAGAAATATGGATACAAAATATATAACAATGACAACTATTTGATTGAAATTTATTTACTAGCATTTTTATTTTAGCATTTCATGTTTTCCTTTTTATTTATTCTTGATTATGTTGTTATAAGAAAAATAATTTTAGGGAATATTAGTATATGGGTGAGTTTTTTTTAGAAAAGTTCGGCTTCTTAAGTGAAAAATTAAATAAAAATAAAACTAGTACGTTCGTTTAACTCTTTCAGCACAGAATAAATTGAAGATCAACATACACCAAATAAAATTTTAAAACTTAAATAAAACATTCTAAAAGTTTGCATATGTAATTCAAACATTTTATTTGTTATTGTTTTTTATTGTTATTAACAATATTATAGTCAATATTTAATGATATTATTTTTAACATTGTTATAATTATTTTAAAGAAAAATGCCAGTATACCTTTTCCTCATGTATGTTTTTACTTCACTCTGAATTAATTGTTTTCCAAGAGAAACTTTAAGATAAATAATTTCAAAGTTAAAACAGTACAAAACTATAATATGGCTCTTTAACCTATGTTTTAAATTATAGGAATGTTACATTAGAATTCTAAAATCACTTTATTTATTCTTGTTGTTTCTTTCAATAATTTTTTGTATATTTTAAATGTAAAAATACATATTTCTAACTTATATATAAACCAAAAGTTACTCAATTAATTTATATCATTATATTTGAAATTGAAAAACTATTGAACTCGCACCAGAATTCTTGCACCAGAATTCATTTGAAGTGTCTTTGAACAGCTATGATTTTTTTTTTTTTTTTTTTTTTTTATGATACAACAAACTTAGAGTGTTAATTTTGTAATACCTATCAAAAATCACTTTTTAAGTGTCGATTTACTTCCTTTATATGTTTCGAATACAACGTAAGTTTTATGAGTTACTATATTTCAGCACAGTATGTTTCGTAAAGAAATGTGTGAAATTTCCAGTATTAAAGCGTGTAGTATTAACAATTATTTTACCGACCCAGACAAAATAATTCAGTTATACACTGTTAAAAAAACGACATTTTTACAGTACAAAGTACTGTTCATCTCACGCACAAACTCGATCACAGTGAATGTGCTGTATCTTTCTTTCGTTTCCTGACTATATTAACATGGAAAATACAGTAGTTGCGTAAAATTAACAGCACAATGTGCTGGCAATTTGGACGCCAGCAGTTTGTGCTGTAAAAAAATGCGCCCAAATTGCCAGCACATTCTGCTGTTAATTTTACGCAACTACTGTATTTTCCATGTTAATATAGTCAGGAAACCAAGGAAAGATACAGCAAATTCACTGTGATCGTGTTTGTTCTGGCAAATTTACAGTGGTTTTTTGCAGTGTATAATGACCTATTCTTATTAAACGTTTTAATAACGATATAAAGTTTTATCATTATCCTAATTATTATTATTATCATAAAATGCCGAAAAAGATATCACCCGCATAAATGCTATTTCTACTGTACTTTTAGAGGTATTCAGAAACATTTAATAATAATGCACTGTGATTAATGATCATATAGTGAACGGAGGATTGACACGGCACATTTTGACGATCGAACTTGATCACAAATAAAAATTTCTAAATTTTTAGATATAAAGCTTCGATGACTCATAGGTAACGAATGTTGGAGAATGATCCAGATTATTTTCTGCGACATCATAAAATTTAGTTTGAAATCATCCGTGTAAATAGTATTTATTAACTGTTGCGTGAAATAGAGGAATAGAAACCGTTGCCTTAGATATAAAAGAAATAATGGTTGTCGAATGGCTGCCAGTTATCGAATTCTTGATTATGAAGATTATCTTTTGAGCGGAGGCATGCTTTTTTACTGACAGATCTCATTCCACTGTAGGGGAAGATTTTCAATACAACAAATTTATAGCAGTATTATCGTAAAATTTAAATTGTTTCATAATCTAGGAATGTTATATAGATTTTCCTTTTTTCTTGTAAAAAAGGAAGAATTTTTAGAAAACGTAGCAACAATGTTCACAATTGCAAAACTGATCAACCTCTTTCTCCACAAAGTTTTCAAACTTCTTTTCAAAAAAAAAAATATCAAATTCATACAGTGGACAGATAATAAATGAGTTTTAGGTTTTGGCGGTTATTTTACAGAGAATAAATGAATTTCATGTTATTGAGGTTACTGTACAGATAATAAAATAATCTATGGATGTCACACGTAGCTTGGTTGCGGTAGGTATAGCAAACAATTGTTTTTAATTGTGTAAATGTGTAATAATGGAATTTTGTAATATCTCTTTCCTCTGAAGCAAGTTAGTCTCATTTCAGCGTATTTGCTCAACTTTACCATGAATTAGAGAGGTGTTATTTTTTAAAACTTTTTCTCATGAAAAAAAATTATTTTGCTTTAAATTACTTTTTAAAAAATACAGTAATTCTTGTTAATTGCATGAATTTTTGAAATGTCTCCAAAAAATTATCTACAGACCTTTTTATTTTTACTAAAAATTAAGAATTTACATAACCGGGTAACATTTCTGAATGTACTTTTGAAAGAAATATATGCTTAATGAGATTGAAATATATGTTCATTTTTTATGAATACATAATTAAATTCACACAATTACACAATATTAGCTAATACATTTTCTATTAAAAAAAAATTTCTTAATAAAAATTTCTTCTCTGAAGCAAATATTTATGTACATTACCTAGATTGCGCTTGCAGGGCATAACATAAATGTGTTTCAGCGATTGTCTGGTAAACGATTTTATATTTTTTGGAATATCCTGGCATAGTTTAGCTAAATTTGATCGATTTTACGACTAATTCTACAAAAAATACTTTTTTTTTTATCTCATGTAACTCGGAAAATCAAATGAACTGCATCTGCTTTTCAAATATATTTTTTAATATTTGTATCCTTTATATAAAATAGCATTTGAATAATTTAAATATCATTATTTTTTTATAAATTTAAGAAGATTTAAATTTATGTTTAAATAATTATTTATTTAAATTTTTATAGTACTCGGAAAATAGTAATTGTTTTCCAAATTGTACCATTGTGAGAAATATATGTTTGGATCAGGCACAAATAATGTTCCTTTTTTAAGATTTTCTAATAAAATTCACATAATTCAGCAATATTAGTGAATACTTTTTTTTTTCTTCAATAGCTCTTTTTACGGAAATAGCTTCTACCAAGCGATATTTATGTTCTCGAATTTACAATATTCCGTTTCATTTGGTTTACACAAGTTCTGAAATATATTCTACCCCAGTATACATAAAAGTATGCAGAAGTATTTCATGTAACAGGTTAAAAGTGCCTTGGAAAACTTAACTTTGTTTACTTTGTAACATAAAATTTTACGTGTAAATACATTAAATTGGATTACCGTCATAATGTATAATCGTCTGAGGAATTTTTAGGGGTGTTTTTTTAGTTAAATGTATTTCAATCTTTAGCTTAATTACACCATAAGTATACTCATTTCTTATAAATAAAATATCCACGGCTTATGTTTTTCGGATTAAAGTAGTATTTTTTTTTTAAACTGACTAAAATATTTGATAGAGAAAGTTTATATCTTTAACTAAACTTTCTGACGTAGAAATACGGTGATCTTTCGGTTTTAAATTGGGGAATGGATTCTAATTCCATTGTATATTTAGGAAAGTTTAGTATTATTAATTTTTGTAATTATTTTTTGTAAAATTGAAGATAATTACGCTTATAATATAAATAAATTGGGAAGTAACAAAATTATATTTTGCAAAGTTACTTGATTCTGATTCAATTGCAGTGTATTGCCCTTATATTAATTGGTGACATAGGGACAATAAATTTCCATTGGTCTAGAGGATATTAGATAACAATTTTAAGAGCTTGACATTATTTTCAATCTAATGTTTGTTTATTTGTCCAACTCATTTAGGCGAATATAACTGTTTTGTGTCGTAAGTTTCTATGATTTGAACAAAAACGTTTAATCTGAGTGGTTGAACTGTATGTATGTTTGGTCTCCATGCTCAAAACTCCGTGTTCTCTCACAATCTATTCATTTACATTTAAAACTAATTCGGAAATCATTATTTCATATGGATCAATAATTTTAAACAAGTTCAGTTGTTTTATAATAATTATTAAATGTAGACGTAAGTCATTGGATATATATTTTTTTTACATTATATAATTTTTAAAGAGAATGTAAACTAATAACCAATAATTCAATTTATTCAAATAAAAAAAAGGTGTTCACCATTTTTAATAGTATGCTGCTCCATAATGTACATTTTGATCAGAAAAATGGAGTAATTTTGTCACCAACTTAAGAGAAACTTCATTTAAATTAGAAAAATTAATATAAGTCAAATATGAATTTTCTGAGAGCATACAATAATCTGTAATGTTTAAAGAATGGAATAAATTTTCAAAAGAGTCAATGAAAATAACAGTAATAATTTAATAAGTGCAATTTTACAGAATATAAAAAAAATTAAAGAGAGAGTTGGTTCAGTGTATTATAGTATCAACGATGAACTTACCTTAATGCTGTTATTAACACTCATGATTTCGATAGCGTCTATGTAAAATTATGTTTGACAATCCAAAATGAAATAAAGGACACAAATCACATTTGACAATGATGTTTTCCACTAATGACTTTTATTATGTTTCCACAAGTGGCGTTTATTATGTTTCCACTACTAACGTTTATTATGTTTACAATATGTAGTAGAACTCGATAAACCTTGGAAGATGGGAATTAAAAATGTCTGCGTATTAACAGTTATTCGTAATACCCGATAAGATGATGAAAATAATTTTTTAAATATACATAGTTTAAAGTAAATGCAACTGTTATTTACTCTAATTGTCTCAATATTAAAATTATTTTAATATCATAAATTTTCCCGGAAAATGTCTGGTAACGTTATAAATTCACTCCAATTTCCGAGATATTGAATCCACATATTCCTTTTTATTTTAACAATGCAATAAGAGACAGTAGAATGCTGGATAATTTATGCCTCAGTTGTAAATATTACGAAGCGGGATCGGTATTTAAAATATCTTTATCTGCCTCCTGTTCTGACAGAAAATGAGGACACCCTTTTGCCACTTTTTTTCTTTGTTGTTGATTTTGTGGAGGTTGTGTGGTCATTCAAGGTTGAAATTCTGTCTGGTAAAACTAATAAAATACTATACTTTGACAGAGAGTTGTAATGTAATAATAGTATCGGCGAGATTGGCTACAGGAACATAAGGAGATAGAAACTTTAACAACTATAAAAAAAGAATTATAAGACCGTTTACGTGTTTCGGATCCATCGAAGCCATTATCAAAACACATAAGAATATCCTAAAATCTAATGTGCAGTTTCAGAATATTCTTATTTGTTTTCATAATGGCTTCGAATGAGCCAAACTTGCAAGCAATCTAATAAAGCTCTTTTATTGTTCCTGAGGTTTAAATTTTACGGATTTCCACAATTAAAGTAGGCATAATATTATCGGGTGATAAATTGTTTTATATATTTACAATTGGTGGGATTTTTCAATCTTTTTCTCTATTTGTAGAATCTTAAGTTATAAGTTTTGTAAAAATAATGAATTTTACTAACTATTACAATGTTCTTTATTCAAATGTTTCATGAAAATAATATTCTAAACACTCCTTTTTGTGTGTTAGAATATGATTTACTGATTTAAATTTCTTCGTAAACTTGTCAAAAATATTATGCAAGGACACAAATTGATTCTTAACTATACCCTGAAATAGAAATCCTTTAAAGACAAAAAGGAAGTAATGACATAAACGAAATGTATCTAAATTTATTTTTATATGAAGCTTGAAATGTTTGTGAGAATTTTCTTTAAGTACATAAAAAGTTCTTTATAATAATAAAAAAAACTCTAATAACACTGTTATTCTGAAATTTCATATACTTTTCTACTTATATAATAGTTTAAAAATCACTGCAATCTATATCTTTATTAAAATAAATAATTGTGGGAAATGTTTTTATTGTTCTTGTATTTTTACCACATATATTTTATGAAATATATTTTCTTTGTATTACATGGAAATATGTGAGTGGTTTTTCCTTACAAATTAAAACCCAACACCCAGTCTACTCACTTTAAAGTATCCAAAGCTTTTGGCAGCCATTTCTTTAAATAAAGTAAAAAATATATATAAGAGTGATTAATTCAGTTACATTGGTATACGAAATGTAATTTTTATTTTCTAAATAAATTATATTAATGCAATTTCTTTTTATTTTTTTATTTATTTTTAAGGGAAAATAATGTAGCATTTGGTATTTACAAAAACAATCCTGACGATGGTAGTTTACTATTTGTTTTCCATACGTATGTATTTGAAGTTACTAAATATATTACGAAATACGATCTAAGTGTGAAATGGAAAAAAAATTGCAATATACCTGTTCAAACTATCACTTTAATGATTTTTCATTAATTTTCTGTATGTTTATTTATTAAAATATCTGTAAAATTTTAGAAAATACTCATATATTTGAATACCGATATACCGAATTTGGACCCCTTCACATATTTTAGGTGTAACTCACTATATTTTTGGAATATTTGCAAAATATCACTACACGTGGTCCATCTATTAATCTAGTACCTAAATAAATATTTAGAAAAAATTATTTCTGAAAATCTTAAGTTTTATTTTAATTTGAAAATTTTGTCAAAGTGGTCCAAATTCAGCGACTGGCCGCCTAAGTTGGACCCTCAGTCTCCTAAGTTGGGTCAAAGGCTACCATGAGTAGAGAAAATAACTAATTTTATAAAAAGCAAAGTTTGCTATTAATAATAATGAAACAATCAAACAAAACAACCGCAACAAAATATAATGAAATCAAATGTCTGAAAGTAAGAGTAATTATTTTAAATCAAAATGTAATCATAATATAAATCTAATTTATAAGAAATTAAGAATAAAAATTATGGAACTAATTGCTAGTTACTTGAATATCATGTAAGAAGTATATATAGTATATATATACAAGATACAATTTTTTAAACATCAATTTAAAATAACGTGCCAATATTTTTTGATTCATTTTTCAAATATCGGATCGATTTCTGGAGTAGCCTTTCACTGTTCATTAGGGACATTAAAGTTCACTTTCTGCTGGATTCTGTTATCCGATGGGGAATCACTAGCTGCATCAATTTCCAAAGGAAACAGGCGTTGGAAAGGACGGAGGAAAATTCCATTCTCTGTTTGGACTTTGGCCAATCTTGCTATTTTGTTTTTTCCGGGAAATATATCTATTATTTTGGCTAAAGGCCAGTGAAGACGTCTTTTGTTGGTATCTTCCAGAAGAACGATGTCTCCTATTTGCAAAGGTTTGGAATTCTCCTTCTTCATAGACTGTTGCCGCAGCTGTCCTAAGTACTCCGTTCTAAATCGGTTTCGCAGATCATTTATTATTCTTTGACGATATCTTGCTCGTCTTAACATCTTGCTCGTCTAATGTATCTATATCCGGGACGCTGGATGTAGGCAGTTCTTGAAGGAACATCAATGGGGTTAAAGGTTCGGGATCGCGATTATCTTCGGAGATGTATGTTATCGGCCTCGAATAGATATTGTTTTCACAGTCACAGAGTATTGTGCTCAGTTCTTCGTAATTTAATGAGGCGCGACCCAAAACTTTTCTTAAACTATCTTTCACTGTTCGCACGAGGCGTTCCCACCACCCTCCCCACCAGGGGGCTGAAGGGGGGTTGAGTTTCCATCTGATCTTCTGAATGGAGGCTAATATACTTATAGCTTGCCAAACCACACTGGAAAGTGCTCTGTTAGTGCCGACAAAATTCTTTCCATTATCTGAGTAAATATGGTCTGCCTAGCTGTGCTATAAATCTTCTTAGGAACTGCATAAAGCATTCAGCTGATAAAGATGTTATCAACTCCAAGTGTACCGCTCGATAGACAGCACAGGTGAATAAAGCTATCCACATCTTTGAACCATCGGCAAGGTATAGAGGACCGGCTAAATCGACTCCCACCACTTCAAATATAGCTGCATCTCTGATTCTGTCTTCAGGTGGGATTCCTGGTTCGACCTCTGTTCTGGGTATTTGAAATCTTTGACACTTAACACATTGCCTAATGACGTTTCTGATATACTTTCTTGATTTCAAAATCCAAAATTTTTCTCGAAGTTGAGCCATTAGTATGCTAACTCCAGCGTGACGATTTTATAATGTTTTACAAAAATTAACTTCTGGACCACAGGATGTTTTGAGGGCAAAATTATTCGATAATGAAAATCTTCTTTGTCTTGTCTACAGATTATATTTGTTTTTGCTCTCAAAAGTCCGTTTTTGTCTTCCGATGGTCTTAAGGCTCTTAATTTGGGATCTGTGTTTCCTGAAAAGGATTCCTTTTGTACTAATCTGAGTAATATTTTTTCTGCTTTTTCAAATTCATCAACGGAGATGTTGGGTGATGAAATTCTTTCTTTCTTTCTTGTGTTGTTATAAAAACAATATATAAATGAAATCATTCTTATGTTTTTCGATAAGAGGAAAAATATCGATAAAAACAGTGTAAATCAGTGTCTTTATTCTCTAAAAGTGTTAGGATTGTCTTTTTCCTTTCTTTATTTATTATATCCTCGTCAGGGTGTTCTTCCGGTTGTGGCCACTGATCTTCTGGTAAATACAGCCAAGCTGGTTCCTCCCACCATCGTGATTTCTGCAATTGCTCAAAGGAACATCCTCTAGTTGGGAGGTCTGCCGGATTTAAATTTCCTGGAATATGTCGCCAATCTTCAACTTGGGTAAGGCTTCTGATTTCTAAAACTCTATTGTGGACAAATGTACCCCAAGATTGTTCTCTTCTTATCCACCCTAAAGCTACTGAGGAATCGCTCCAAAATATTGTCTTCTCTGGTTTCAACTGAAGATCACTCATGATAATTTTAGCTAGTCTAGCTCCAATGAGGCACGAGAGTAGCTCAAGGAGAGGAATTGTGAGTTCTTTAATGGGCTCTACTCTACTTCTAGCATTTACTAACGGAACTTTAACTCCTTCTTGTGTTTGACATCTGAGATACACGCAAGTGGCATAAGCCTGTCTACTCGCATCGGAAAAGATATGCAAGGAAATGTTGTTTTCATTTTCGGGCGATACATTCAACCAGCGCGGAACTTGAATTTCTTGTAAAAAGTTAATTTGTTTTAACCAGGTCTCAAACTGTTTTATTAAATTTTCAGGAAGTTCTTCATCCCATTTCAATTTTTGTTTCCAGGTTTCCTGAAGAATTAATTTTGGAATAAGAGTGCTCGGGGCGGAGAATCCTATGGGGTCGAAAATCTTTTGGGTAACCGATAATTTTTTTCTCTTTGTGAGTGGGTCTTTCGTTTCAATTTTTTCCTCAATTTTACACATTAATCTATCTTGTTCTAAGTCCCAGACCAATCCCAAAACTGATGCTAACATTGTATTTTCTTCAGAAACATCGATCATGGCCTGAGGCAAATTTGATCGCCAGCCAACATCTTAAATTAAAATGAGCTGATGATAAAATACACTGTAATTCTGTTATAAATTTTCCAGTATCTGCGATCGATTTTAAACTAGTAATGGAATTGTCAATGTAAAATGAATCTTTCAAAATCCGTGCTGTATTCTCCCTCTGCTCGGGTACTTGACTTAAAAGATGGTTGAGTGTACCCATTAATAAAAACGGGCTTGAAATGAGTCCGAAGACTACGCGACAATGTCGATAAACTTTTAAATTATGTTTGGAGTCGAACCAGAGTAAGCGTAAAAAATCGCGATCTTTTTCTGTGATTTTTATCTGGAGAAATGCTTTTTCTATATATGAAGAAATACCTATTTTGTATTTCCGAAAACGATTCAAAATGCTCGGAATTATTTCAATCAAATTAGGTCCCTTTGTGAGACAGTCGTTTAAAGAACGAGGGTTTCCATTATGTGTGGAGGCATTAAAAACTGGACGCATTTTCGTCGTTTCACTATTTTCTTTAATTACTGGTCTGTGGGGTAAGAAATGTACTTTATTCTCCTTATCGTCTGAAATTTCTTCTATAATATTATTATCCTTCCACAAATTAAAAATTTCTTCATATTCTATTTTCTTATTTGTTTTGAGAAGTTTTTGTTCTGTCTTGCGCAAATGTTTCTCGGCTAATACGTGATTGCTCGATAAAATTAAGTTATCAACAATCCAGAGTAGTGTCACATCGTAGCGGCCACATTTCATCACTCTTTCAAGAAAATGGTTATAAGTTTCTCTAGCTAAATCGTCTTTATTTTTGTAATCTTCATCAGTGATACCCAAGGTATCTAAGTTCCACAGTTGTGATAAACTGGCATTTGAAGTAAATAATGACAGCGATAGTACTGACAACGAACCTTCTGAATCATTTCCATTACCCTCTGTTTTGCCCATAATTGTCCAGCCTAACTTTGTTTCAAAAGCTGTTATACCCAAATCAGGAAAATACTTTATATTATCTGTGAATAATTTCGCCGTTATGTCAGCGCCAATTAAAATGTGTACTTCTTCCGGATTATTCTCATATAAACATAGTCGATTATTTTCACGAACATCGGTCAGATGAATTCCCCTTTTTTCTAAGATTTTTATCATCTCGTTATGGCGGCATAAATTTACTCCTGAACAATTTTTTTCTTCATCTAAAGCTCGTATTTTAAATCGGAAACTATGATCTAAATTACTGATAGTAAATTTATAGTGATTATGTTTACTCGTTTTTTCTACCCCTCCGAAGAGTCCGTGTCTAATTGTTTCTGGTCGAATTTTCCTTAATTTCAATTTATTTGTAGATATCTAGTTATATAGCTATTCTGACTCCCTGTATCTAGAATGATACGAATAAATTCGGAAGATTGATTATCATTACGGATCTCCACTATCAAGGTTTGTAAATAGACATTAGAAATTATATCCTGATTTGACAGCATCGGTCTCGTAACATCGCTACTCTCTGAATTAGTAGATTTCCCTTTTGAATTTATTTTTTATTACACATTATCTGGGCGTGTCTCGAATTGCAAATACCGCATAAAGCCTTCGATACACAGTATTTTCCAATATGTCCGTGGGATAAACATACATAGCAAAGGCCTCGCTTTCTCAATAAACCAAGTCTTTTTTCAAATGGTAAATTACAAGGGCTAAAACATTTATTTGTCTGGTGCCTGGCAAAACAAAATCTATAAGTAATCTCATTTTCGCTCTGAACTAATAAATCACTCGCTGCTGGTAATTTTCTATTCAGAGAATCAAATTTATTACTTTGCGAATTAAATTTATTGACTCTGGAGGAAAGGAAGGATTTTTCCTAAATGACTGCGCACCGTAATTATTTTGTGTTGATTTTTCATTTATTTCATTCAGTGATGACGCATACATTTTCTCTCTGGATATTAATTGCTTATGTAAGAACGATATTATATCTTGGACATTAATTGAGTCTTCATGCGTTTTATTAAACTCCAAAACTAGGTCTCTAGGTAATAATTTAAATAAAATGGGGGATAATAAACTTCCAAAAGAGTCTAATGAAATTTTAAGGGACTCTAGACTTCTAATGTTCGTTTGTATCTCATCAAAAAGTTTTCGAAATGATTTGGTGTCATTTGAGTGTCTTAGCGGAGTTAGGTTAAGACGTTTATTTGTATGTACCGAAGTTAACATATCCTTATTTCCGTATCTTTCTTTCAAAATATCGACGGCCTTTACATAATTATCTGCAGTGACACAAAATCCATCTATACTTTTTAATGGAATGGGAGCTAGAAAACTTTTTATATTGTTAAATTTATCTACTGGATCTAATGTGTCATTGTTGTGAATGGTTGTTTCAAAAGCTGGCCAAAACGAAAGCCATTCAACGAAATCCCCAGAAAATTTTGCGATATTTAGTTTCGGTAATTTAATGTTTACGTTTTCCTTTAAGGGATTTTCTTGTTTAGAAAATGAATCATCCTGTGTTTTCTTTTTATCTAACTCTTTTATCTTTCTGTTTGCTCTAAAGCGCCATGACGTAATTTTCTCTTTAAATTCGCGAGCGCCCAGTAATTCTGTATCTAATTGTGCTTCTTGCACCATTTTTTTAATTTCTTCGTCTGCTCGTGTCAGTTCCATTTCTGTCACACTTAACTGTTCCACTACTTCTTCTAAATCAAAAATGTCTGGTTCTCCCTCTTTCAAAACAGCTTCTATTTTATTTATAAACTTATTTATGCTTTCACGTAGCATAGCTCTTTCTTTTTTAGCGATAACTAAACTTTCTGCCATTGCTAACTAATAACAACAACTAAATTCTATTAAAAAGTACAATTCTCTATATGTTCATCAGTTCTCAATAATTTTTCAGTTCTTCAAATTAAATAGCTTGATAAATAATTTCTAATTATTCTATTATCTTAATATCTTATTCTATTTATCTTATAATTAGGCCATATCCACGGAAGGGATGCCAAAATGTTACTACTGATCTTATTATCTGTTTCTAATTTTCTCATTAATCTTATTATCTAATAAAAAAAGCTTTCAGCTTATACAATCATAAAATAAAAGCTAAATGTCCTACCTATTCTTTCCTTCGCATAAGGCGAAATAGCCGGGCATACGATGAAGTAAATGACAGAACATCAAAATAATTAATCTTGAATCTTCGAAATAAAGAAAGATGTATTACGTTAAACATTCATGAAGAGACGTACACAACAAGGTTAGACACTCACAAAACAAACATTATGTACAAATTACAATTCAAGTATTAAAGTTTTCTTAAAGTTATTTTCTTTTCAAGCTACGCATATATCTGGTTTCTATTCTGTTCTAAATCTCAGTCAATTCTCACAGAAAAAAAAACAAGTTCTGTCTGCTCTTGCGCAGTAGGATCGTTCGGTCTAACGCAACACACTGCAGCTGCGTTTGTTTTTGTTTTTTATTCAAGGGGTAAAGGGTAAGATGAGTTACGTGATTTCACAATACTCCTGTTTACAAATACATCACATGAGTTTTTTAAAATTCCGAACAAAACAGTTTTACGAATTAAATCAGTATAAAATTACGAATAAAATGTGAACGAATAAAGCTTGGTGTATTTTCGTATATGTAGAGGCACTTACACAATTCAGGCTTCAAATCGCTCTTTCTAATTATCTACTTTCAAAATCATAATTTAACTAGCAATGATTTTTTAATATACGGGGTGTCCAGTGAATAAGACCCTGATTTTAAAATTAAATATCTCAAAAACAAAGATCAATAGAATTATGCGGTAATCAATAGAATTATGCGGTTTGTTTATTAGTTAAGCTGTAAAAATGTTGTACAGAAGTTTAAAAAATTAGTTCGAAATACCGCTAACAGATGGCGCTATAATCGCAATGCCTATAAATTGTGTTTTGAAGTCGAAAGCCCTAGCGTCTCATTCCTAGATGGCTTCCTATGGAAGAACGAAAAATGGGAAAGACCGCTTTTTCTTTAGGGTGATGTGCAAAAGTGGAGGCATCTGGTCACAGAATTATTGCATCAGCTTCAATTTTAGAGAATTTCAATTAATAGAATTTTGAATATAAAGTTTAGCAATCATTATATCAGAACTTTAAAAACATTTTATTTGGGTAATGTGCAGAAGTGGAGCCATGTGTTGACAGAATTGAGATTTGTTTCAAATTTTAATATAAGCTACTTCGATCCGGATACCAATATCTCTGTGGTATGTCTTTTCTCTCCTAATTGGTAGATCGTGGAATCGAATCCAAGTAGAGGAGGATTTGAAAAAAATGGAAATCTTTACTTTTTAATATTTATTTAAACTGTGAAAAATGTTTGAATAAAAAAATCCTAAGTCTCTGGTTTTGAAATTTAATTAAGCTAAAAGAAATCTCTTTTTTAAAAATCATTGAGAATTTATAATAATGATTCATAAATCATTTTTTTAATTGTAGAAAATAGTTTGAATGAAAAAAATACAAAGTTTCTATTTTTAAAAACTTAATTAATTTAAAAAATAATTTTAATTTTAAAAACTATTTTTCATTTTTTTATCATTGGGCACAGAAATATGGTGCAGCTTCTAGCGATAGGATCGAAGTGTTCGAAAGCAATGCAGCATCCAAAATACTTTTACTTTGACGTTGATGATATGACTTATCATTAATTCCTTTAAAAAAAATAATTTGATGCATAATTTCTGTCTCTAAAACTTTGTTTACAAAGAAAAGAAATATGCGTGTTGTGCTAAAACCAAAGTATTATGCCGTGATTTAAAAATAAATTAAAAGTCAAAAATTACTTTTTTATTTATAATAATTCAGGTATAAACAATAATACCAAACTATTATGCCATGATTTAAAAATATAAAAAATAAATAAAAAGTACAAAATTATTTTTCTAAATATATGCATTTTGATTTAAATAATTATATGGCATTAAAGATTGAATTTAATAAAATATTTTGAAAATTCTTATAATGATTTCCAAACTTTTTATTGAAAATTCTATTAATTGAAATTTTCTAAAATTAAAGCTGATGCAATAATTCTGTGACCAGATGTCTCTACTTCTGCACATCACCCCAATGAAAAAATGGACTTTCCCAATATTCGTTTTTACGTAGGGAGCCATCTAGGAATGAGACGCCAGTGCTCTGGACTTCGAAGTAGTTTACAAGTATTGCGATTACAGCGCCACCTGTTAACGGTTTTTGCAACTAAATTTTGAAACTTCTGTATAATATTTTTACAGCTTAGCTAATAAACAAACAGTTTACCGCATAACCCTATTGATCTTTGTTTTTGATATATTTAATTTTGAAATCAGGGTCTTATTCGCTGGACACCCTGTACATTTTACTTCATCAGGTTCTCAAATAATTGAGGATAGATCAAAATAGTATTTCAAAGATTGTGTATCCGTTTAATTCGTAGTCAGTGTGAAGGGTGGGTTGATTCAAAAAGGTGTATAAATGTAAAATTAGAACAAAAAAACCTTATAAGAGAAAATAATATAAAACATTACTGAAAGGTCACAATTTAAACGATAGCACCCGTTTTATCCAAATAGATATTACAGTCGGTTGTTTTTATTACCTAACAATAGTAATATAAAACTATTCATAAATATGAAGGCTTGACGCTCCCAAACTTTTTCTAGCATTTCTAGGACTGTGCAATACAAATGTTTCTAATCGATAATACAAATGTATCCTGTATATAAGTAAGAAGCAGTATTTATTTTTTATCGGTTTTTGAAGTTTGAATAAAATTGAAAATTTATGAATAAAAGACCGCAATTTAAAATTCTATAAATAAATATCAAATAAATGCCGTGTGAGACGGCAATTTGGGCGGAAATGTTTCGCACTATCGAAAAGTTTGTAGAAATTAGCGAAATGCGTTCAAAAATTTTAACGCGAGTTGTGCTATATCTTCAAAGATAAACAATGTGTCATATAATCAAGATAATCTGCTACAGGTGATTTATTTTGCACAATCTTTTATTAGTTTTGTATCCATATGCTCTATACCACTTGAACCCCAGCTAAATAAAGGTAAATGTTATTACTTGGTTAAATATAGTTGCAAATTCTATAAAATAAATAGTCTGTAGATTCTTATCTAGGGTTTTTTCATGATCTTTTATTGTTGTGGTGGTACAACGCTGCTCAAGGGAAAGTTTGGAACTAAATTTTGCATTCCTTCATAAAAAGCATTTTTGTCCAAATCAGACAATCGTTCGAAAATTGCTTTTTTTTCTTTTTTTTTTGAATTATTGAATGTTACTTTTATCAAGACAAAGGTGTGAACAGATTTTGGGCTACAATGCATTACGTATGCTTACCTGTGTTTAACTATTAAATGTGTTAATTGCTTTTTATTTATATATCTCACTTAACAAATAGATATTTATACGAAAGCCCAGTTAAGTAAAAAAGAAAAAATTATTTTTTTCAGTTCAAAATTAATATTTTACTGAATATTTTTTTCCGACAAACAAGGACTCCATCCTAAATGTGTATTTTCATTGTTATGATAAGAAAATATATTTTCAGATGTTATATTTCTTTTATATGCTTGAATGTTTTCATATGAAAAGAAATAAAACAGGTCAGTCTAAGGAACATCAGTGACCCTTCAGCTAAGAAACTTTTTTTGATTTCAATATTTCAAAATTTTGAACAAAAATTTTGTAACATTTTCAAATGTTTCTCTACATTCTTAGGATACGAACAACTTTCAGATATTTTATGTTATAAAAATTCCAAATGTCTTTTTTTGTTTTGTTATTATAGAACTCGTAAATATCATTTTTGGCATTTTAGATATTTTGCGGCTGAGTCATAAACCGTAGTGACTCATGAATAAAAATAAAGCTAAAAATAAAAAAAATTATAATGCATAAATTCTGTGGAATTTCGGAAGATCTAATCAGAATATTTTACTTTAAATACAAATATTTAGTTAAAACTGTAAGTGAAAATAAAAGTCTTAGCAACTTATATCAAGCTTTATAGTTTGTGCGCCATAATTGGCAATAACTTTGAATAAACTTATTTCACGGGATTCTCATTAGTTTTGAAAAGAAATATGCTTCAAAGTTTAATATTTAACTTATTTGAGATAAAAGTGTTAAACGATTATAGCAATCCTCATGTCGAAAGAATACTGATCTTACTCAAAAAACGAGTATTCTGTTTTATACAAATTGTTTAATACACTACATTATATAAACTACTTGTAAATGTTTCTGAAAATCAGTAGCAGCAAAAGAGACTTTGTTTTAATTATGATTTACTAATTAAGTATTAAAATAACTGGGCACATACACGAGGTAGCATTACATAATACACATGATAAAACATTTATTACTTCATAATACGGGCACATCCCGTCAACAAACAATCGAGACTATTTACAACTGAAAAACAGTTCGCTTATATGAGTGGCGTTTTAAAACATATTATGTGATGCTGCCATCAACAGACTTTGTATCAAACTAACGACATGACATTTCTCCCCCACCTTCGTATCTCAAACCTCTATGTAATACACATAATAAAACATTTATTATTTCAAAATACGAGCACAGCAGTTTTTATAAATGCATTTTTAAATCTCGAAAATATAATGGTTTGAGGAAATTCTAAAGACAAATAAACCTTTTCGAAATCATGGATAAGTCGAAAGAGTTATTGGATATTTTCGTTTGTCATTTGTACTATAATTTCCTAAGAAACATTTTCCTTTATTTACAATGTACGTAAAGGAGACGTATCGTGCATATCCTCATGTTTCCACAACAGAAAGGAATAAGTGTAAGGGAAACATAGATAGTACAATCCTTAGACGAAAACGTAAGTGCACAATCCTTGAAAAACCCTTGTTTAACTTATTCGTGCATACCTAATTTATCTTTTTTACCTTATTCGTGCTTACCTTATTTACCTTGCTTACCTTATTCTGCCTTGGTAGTCGGGCGACCTAAGCACCTTAAACCTTGTTAACATTATATATTTTACTTAATATGATGTTAATGAAGTGTGTATTATTTCCTTCTTTGCAGTTCTTCTTGTGCGTTTTCCAGAGACTTCCGTTGCTCTAACTTCGTACTCATTCGATATGAGATGTTACACTCTTAAACTTTGATACTTTTATCGGAAATCAAAATGCAAAATACTAACCTTATAAACATAATTTTCATAAGCTAATTAGACGCAAGTAAATAAAAAAACGTCCAAATTACTTCTCAGTTATCGCGCACACCCTCTATATTAAACAATATAATTAAACTATGTAAAAGTTAGTAAAAAATATGTGAATATTTTATCCCCTGATTTAGAAATACATTTAGTCTTTATAAAATCTTTAACACGCGCGTATTTATCAAATATTGATTTTAAAAATTTCAATATTTTTTTTAGTGTGTTTAATCTCTACCTTTACTTTGTTATATTTTAATTAGCAAAAAATACATAAATAGATCTATTAATATAAAAATAGTTATTTAATTTTGAACGTAAAAATTTTTAATTTATTAAATTATTTTTTATAAAATATTTATCTACAGTGAAAATAAAAGGCATAATGGAGGGTAAAAAAATCCAATTTCATCGCGAGCACGAATAATGTTACAAAGAAATTCTTCGTTCAAAGGATGAATAAAAAAACAAAAAGTAAGACATGGAACAAAGTGTTAACATACTAAACATACAGAAAATAAAAATTTGCTGTGCTGTAGAATTCAGTCTAAAAACTCTATTTACATGAAAGACTTCAAGTTAATTTAGTATTTTTGTATTTATTAGAGTTACAACACATGTTCGGGGTGATTTAATGCAGAAAATGTATGCATTATTTTTTTAATAACTAAGTGAAATTATTTTAAATGATGTTCATTTTTACTTTCATAGAAAATATTTTTATAAACATGATTAGTTGTATTTTTAATTTGTCACATGTTTAAAAAAATAAATGTCATATGTCTAAAACTTTGCAATAAAGATACCTACTAAAACCACATTAGAAATTACACAAACATGTTTTAAAACTCACTAAATAGATATGAATCCGAAAGTTATTTTAATGTAGATTAATCTAAAATGTTTAAAATTTCATATAGTAAGGAAGGAAAATAATATTTTATTTGTAGTTCTTCGCAATGATTTGTTCATAAAATTGCATAAAAATCCATTAAATATGAACTTAATATAAGTAGTTTAAAATATTTTTTTTTCGAATGTAAGCTCAAATCTAATGCAGTTACCATCAAAGGTTGGGAAACAGGAATTTTTGAATTAGAAGTAAATTTTCTTCCCGTTCATAATACCAAACATTGCCCCAAATCGAAACTTGTCTTGTAAAAGCACTAAAGCAACTAATAGTGACTACAATATTTAAAATCTGATTAAGTTTACCTTTTTAATAGAGAATCAACAACATGCTAAAATGTACAAATCAGTATGCTTTAAGAGTTTGCATAATATTATTAATAAATCTTGTATAGCCACTAATGCAAATAGGCATTAGTTAGAAGATTACTAGTTCTAGATAGTAATAAGATCTTGTACGCAAGCAAAATTGCACACAATATAATTCAGATGCATTCAAAAGTAAAATAATTTTTATGGCGCACTTTAAAAAATCATGCATCCGTGCAACTCTTTGATCTACCAGATGGTTTGTTAGAAATTTTATTAATATAAAGAAGGTGTTGAAGGGACTTTCTATATTAAACTAAAGTATTATGTAATAAAAATACAGAAAAAATTCTCTTATTTTGACAAATATAAGATAATATAAAATAATACAGGATGCTGAAAAAATTACTCTGTTTTACAATAACACTTTAAAAAGTCCAGATAGGGAAACCAATATTTTATACGTTGAATTTACAATTTATGACTTTTTTATTCTAATACTTATAAATACTTTATATGTTAAAAATCGTCCGTAAATGGGGATACATTGTTGAATCCTATTTTGAAAGAACTACATTATCATTTGCAGCCTTGTCATCGCCGTGATTTTCTACTTTAAATTTCATATACGCTTTTCAAATTTGTGGTCCCTCATACTTTAAGGTTTTTAACCCTTAACTAGTGAGGTGCGGCATTTTTCACCTCAGAGGAATTTAAATTCTGAAATACTGAAAGGTCGCGAACGGAAGCGAATACGATCAGTATAATATATAGAAGTCTAGCGAGGAAATGCTACTTCTAAATAAAATGTACCTTTTTTCCAGCCTGTATTTAATGACACCGTCTATTAGACTACATTTTCAAAGAGAGGGGGGAATATTTTGAGGATGCTACTTCACTTAACCCTATACAGCTCATAAATTGTATGTCTTTCTGTTATTTTTCGTGGAGATTCCCGAAAATATTTAACTAGATGGAATGTACATTTACATATATGTATGTGCACTTACAGTACTTTTTCAGTTGTTTTTATGCTAGTAAATAATACAAAATTCACATTAACACTCTTATTTTAATTCGCTAAATTTTGTGGAGTGCACAATGAATCAAATTTTGTGGTTGAATACGCCCAAACTTACCACTTATGTTAAAAATATCACCTCATCACTTATGGGTTAACAGAAAAAATCCGAGATACCAAACCGCTGCGACCGAAGTACATCATTTACGCTAATGGAGCCTGGTTGCATGTAAAATTCGTCGTGAGTCCAAGGTACTCTCAGTTACCTATGAATTACACCTCTGGAGGTGCCTTCCAGGTGACGGTCTCGTCACATGAACAAGTCCCTGAATTACAAAATCAACTTGAGTAGCAATACGCAGGTGTCAAACAACAACATAAAAATGTTAAGTAACCGGCATAAAAAAGTTCACAAGTAAGCAGTAGCCACTGCCGATAGGATGAAGATCTAAGCGCTGGTCAGGTTTATTGCAGCTACGAGACGATTAGGTGGTCACACGAATACTAGGTATCAAACACGTTCGGCTGGGACAACCTGGCAGGTAAGGGCCTGGTCATTAATTAGAATGAAAAAAATTCTGTTTAAGTACACAAACTGTACAAAACAACTGCAGTACTTCTACATCAATAATAGATATGCTTCTTTAATTATTTTATGGTTAACCCTTTATGTACTGAATTATGAATTCATGAAAAGTTTATCTTCTAAAGCATGTTTCGTGAATTGCTTAAACTATATTAGAAGACACATAATAATTTAATAAATTTTAGAAGGATTTTAGCAGGACTGAAGGATTTAGAAGGATTAATTAAATTTGAATTTATAGGGATTTTGTGCAAGATTCATAACCCCACTCAAATCTCTTATTTTAAATATTTTTCTTGGTATTTTGTAGAATTAGGAAATGTACAAATATAATGTTCTTACAATAGAAATATAGAAATATTTCCGAATAGAAAAATCCCCTCCCCTAACGCCAAAAAAGCCGGGAAGATGAAAGGATCAAAAGAAGTCATCCTTTTAAAAATACTTTTGTTTTGTGTAAACAATAATGCTTTTGGAACAAGATAAAGCAATTTATCAACAATTCATTCTAGGCTGTATTATACTGTTATACTAATTATTATAATATTAAATGAATTTTATAACAAGTTATTTTAATGGTACTTATAAGTACCGTTACTAGATAAAGGGTTAAGGTCGCGAACGGAAGCGAATACGATCAGTATAATATATAGAAGTCTAGCGAGGAAATGCTACTTCTGAATAAAATGTACCCTTTTTCCAGCCTTTATTTAATGACACCGTCTATTAGACTACATTTTCAAAGAGAGGGGGAAAATATTTTGAGGATGCTACTTTACTTAACCCTATACAGCTGATAAATTGTATGTCTTTCTGTTATCTTTCGTGGAGATTCCCGAAAATATTTAACTTGAGAAAACATGAGTGTGTACAAGCTTGTTTCATTCACAAAGCTATTTTGTTGAAAAGAAGAACCAACGAAAGAAAACTGAAAATATTCAACTTATTTAAAACCTATATGGATTGATGGATTCGCTTCCGTTGATTGGATTCATAAATTGATTTATAAAAATTAGATTTACGAAATTAAACTTTAATTGTACATTGTCATTTGCTAAAAAATAATAATGAATTATGGGACAAATGGATATCATCGGAATAAATATACTTTTTTTCTATTCGTCTCTTCTGATTTTATGGGATTATGTATATATATATATATATATATAAATATATAAGATTAAATTATTCCTTCTCTTAATCCATTTGAGCCTGGCGTCCTAATTTTGGGAAGCTTTCTTTAAAAAAATCCCAATACAAATGGGATTATGATATCCTTTCAAAACTTTGTAAAATATATGCTTAATATTTGTTTTCAATATTTATTCATAAATGTCAGTGCATTTTTAAGAATAAAAAGGTGAAATAAATGTTTTTTGTAGCACAAAGTTGCATTTTCTTGAAATAAAATGGCATGTAAGAAAAAGTAAGATATTTGTTTTATTTTTTTTATCAAACATTTTATAAGTGGTATTATTTATAAGATGAAACATTATTTTAGAATACATATTTTTGCATTTTTTCAGATTTCTATTTTTTGTTAGAATTTGAACCTTTATATACCGTCCCAATTTTGGGACGCTAGGCACAAAAGGGTAGGGGTTTTCTCCGTTACTGTCTATGCATTAAATGTATGTTTTATGCCATTTATTTTGTTACAAAATGGTTACATATCATTCGGATTATTATTTGGCTATAAAATTATTATTCGGTTTATTATTTGGCTATTCTCTGATATAACTATAGGGGGTGTAGATCTAGAGGCTGGACTCGGCTCAAGAACAAGTTCAGGCCCTCCCCCACACTTAGCTATTGGCTTAGTAAAATTTATATCATACCGTTATGTTTTGTATTAGTTTAGTATTTAACATCTTGAGGTTACTAATATATACTTAGTAGAAGCTCGATTATCCTATATAATTGGACCAAACCTACATCGGATAATCGCAATTTCCGGATATTCAAGAATTTAGCAATAATCATCTAGTTTAACATTAACATCGTCATCGAACTGCTATTAGGATTATTTAAACTGCTTAATAAATATCTAAGTTCAAATTATACCTGAAAATAATTTTATTTGTTTAGAACAGGGACGTGTACTCAAAGGGGGGGGGGGGGGGGGGGAGGCAAGAGTACAATTACACCGAGATCGGATCTTGCGGGAGCTCAAGCTAATTTCCATGGAATTCGAAGGAAGGGGAAACAAAATACTTATCTCTACTCGTGGTTCGGAAAGGAATGCTTGCACACACTAGAAATGTAAAAGTAAAAGAAAAAAAAAAGTTAGAAAAAATTCAGGATATCCACATTGGTTTACGGAGAGTTCCGGTTAAACGAGGGTCGGATAATCAAAGATCTACTGTACCATATATGCTAGTGTTTAAAACGAAGAATTTCTGAAATTTTCTGCAAGTAGATGGGGGGGAGGGGGGGTAGACTTATACGCGAGTGAATTACAAAAGGCAAAAAAAAAAAAAAAAAAAAAAAGAAAAATCGAATACTGCAAAAGTCTGATTTTTTGTGGGTATAAATAATAAAATAATACATAAAATATACAAATAATAATAATTTATTATTTGAAAAAACGATTTGTTTTTGTTCACTTTTTAATTTTTCGCATTAGTAAGTGAAATCTTTTGCAAAATTGAAATAAAAATTTAAGGGGTCGACTTATACGCGAGTTTTCACTTTTTTGCAGAATTTGCATTCAAAAATTAGGGGGTCAGCGTATATGCGAGTATATACGGTATATGTATACCCCATTAGGAATTACTGATTATTATAATTTTTTCTATATAAATTTTTGCTATGCAATAGCTAAAGGTGGGTAGGAAGGGGGTCTCGTTCTTGAGCCGAGCCTAGCCCCCTCTTCCTTTTATAGTAATAATAAAGAAATTTTTATAGTTAAATAATAACCCGAATGATATATAACCTTTTTGTAACAAAATAAATGGCATCAACCATAGACCTAATGCTTACACAGTAACGGAGAAAACCCCTACCCTTTCGTGCCTAGCGTCCCAAAATTGAGACGTTTAGATTTTTATATGTTAAATAAACATTTTTTTCAAAGAGAATTTTTTTATTATTTTTTACGTTCATTTTACACAATATTGAGTTGAAAAAAAAAATCAGGCACTAATGGGTTAATTGATTTTTTTTTTTTTTTTTTTTTTTACTTAAGTCGGCACCATGGATTTTCAATTGGGTTAAATTTTATTTTATTCCAGGGACATTCCAACTCTAGAATGTGATTATCTCGAAAAAACATTTTGCACACTTTCGCAGCAAGAAATGAAGCTGAATTTTGTTTAAATATAAATACTTCATTACCTTAAAAATGGTAACTTGCGGAAAGTTTCACTTGGAGTATTTCATAAATGTATTTTTGAGCATTCATGTTTTCATTAATCAGACTAATTCTGCTCACAACTGTCTATTTCATACAATCCCATATCATAAACACTTTCTGCATGCTTCACGGTGTGAGTAATTAAATAAAGATACAAACCTTCTCTCATTCTTCTCCTTCCGTATTTTATGCCATCATTACGAAACAGAGAGATTTTTTTTTCTCATCTGAAAACTGAACACTGCCCCATTGTCTCATTGCAAAGTTATAATGAGTTTTAGCCGATTTCAAACTTTCATGGAAATATAAATAATGGCTTTTTCGTGGAATTGTGTCATTTAAATCAAAGCCTTGCAGTCTTTTCCGAACAGTTCTTCTTATCAACATTACAGTAACATACACCATTTCACCTTGTATGCGTAGACATGATTTTCTTCTATAACTTATGCACGGGCTTTTAATTATCCTATCACCACTTGAGTTGCACATCTTTTCCTGCCTTTAGCAGTTTTGTTTTGTAAAAACATAGTCTACTTATACAACTTCAAAAATTTTGAAATACCACCTTTGGTTATATTTCCCATTATTTACTCTCTAATTTCCTCTTAACTTTAAACTTGTTTACTTAACAGTACTATATTACATCACTATCTTAAGTGAACAATAAACACTTTGCGCTATTTTTAAATTTTTTTTTTAATGTTTTATATCCAACTCTAATATTAGTCACTTAAAACACTGACAAATGTCGTCCCAAAATGTTCCCCAAAATGTTCCCCAAAACATGATAACAACAGTCTAATCATACTGTTACCTGACTGACTCGCTGCTAATACAGGATGGCACCTGCTCGATTCTCTAAACACTGATGGTCATTGGTTTCATACAAATAAATAAAAATAACTTCATGTTAACCTATGAAAATTGTGTTTTTTATATGAGTATAACTTTTGATTAAATACTAATAATTGAACAACATTTATATCAGTACATCCATGATTAAGTTAAAATGTCACTGATATAAAATGTTATCGCATTACTACAACAGGAAGTGCGGTTATGTGCCATCAAACCTCAAAGATGTACCTTTTGATAAAGGTTTCACAATTTTAGCCACTACTGTAAACTAGTCGTTGGGGCCCACCGTAATACTTGCCCATCATGGATATACATAATATAAAATATGAAAATAAAGCATGTAATACATGCTAAGCATTGTATCATGTTACTTTATACATAATTTAATTTACTTAGACTCCCTTAAATATAATTAATATCACACCTTAAGTTAATATTACTTTTTGTTGCATTAAAATATCTCAATTTGTTGATTTTCTGTAAGCAAGTAAACACTATAGGTTTACAATGGAAGTCTATGGGAATTTGGCGAAATATTAGAGATACCGCAAATTTGGCTTCACTTTTGGCGACTAATTTTGGTCGCCAAATTTGGCGGCAATTGGCGACAGCACAGGATCCCGACTATGGTAACCTCCCTTATAGGTATGGAGATCCCTTATTGGCATCTAATCTTAGAGTTTGGCGATAGTATTTTGGTTGGCGGGATAATCGTGTAGAACCGAATTGCGTAAAAGAAACATCTTTATAACTCAAAAAATTATAATAATATTGACAAACAGTTTACTGCGTCGGATTAAGCGTTTCATTTCCAATTAAAATATATCTTTGAATTGAAATTTGAATGAGATACAGGGTCATGTAATGTGAGAAAAATGGAGTGTGAAAAATAGAATTACAAATATCTCGACAACCCATTATTCGATCAAGTTCATTCATGATGCAAAATTTATGTTTTTTTATTGTCTTTTATATTCACTCCTTCAAATAAACAATTTCGAAAATTTTTGTGTACCTTTTATCAGAACGAATATTTCGAGAGTCCGAAAAAAAAAATTCCGTATAATCGAAGTTACTGATATTCAATAGGCTTCTTCCCATTGTTACTTGCTAAGTGCACACTGAATTTTAAGTCTCTATCTTAATTTGTTCGGGAGGTAGAGTGTTTACAGGCACACACACATACAGACGGACGGCAATTTTCTTTTTCTAAAAATATGTTTTCATATCTCCAGTGTCTGAAACGTGTAAATCCGTCGTCCTAGTCGTTGGGGGCCACCGTAATGCTTATTGATCATGGAAATAGATAATATAAAATATGAAAATAAAACATGCGATATTTGCTAAGCATTGTACCATGTTACTTTTATTCATAATTTAATTTATTTGAACTTCCGTAAATATAATTAATATAACCCCTTAAGCTAATATTACTTTTTGTTGCATTAAAATATCTCAATTTGTTGATTTTCTGTAAGCAAGTAAACGGTATTGGTTTACAATGGAAGTCTATGGGAATTTGGCGAAATATTAGAGATACCGCCAATTTGGCGTTCCTTTTGGCGACTCACTTTGGCCGGCAAACTTGGCGGTATTTGGCGACAGAACAGGGTCCCCCTATAGTAAACCCCCTTATAGGTATCGAGATGCATTAAATACTTGACATTTACGCTAAGCCATTATTGCATTTTATCTTACAGTTACAGATACGCCAGTATTGGCATTTAGTCGTATAGTTTGGCGATAGTTTTTTGGTCGGCGGGATAATCGAGTAGTACCGCATTGCGTAAAAGAAACATCCTTATAACTCGAAAAATTATAATCCTATTAACTAACAGTTTACTGTGTCGGATTAAGCGTCTCATTTCCAATTAAAATATATCTTTGAATTAAAATTTGAATGAAATACAGGGTCATGAAAAATCGAAGAGTGTGAAAAATAGAATTACAAATATCTCGGCAACTAATTATCCGATCGAGTTTATTCATGATGCAAAATTTATGTTTTTTTATTGTCTTTTATATGTTTTCCTTCAAATAAACAATTTCGAAAATTTTTGTATACCTTTTATCAAAACGAATATTTCAAGAGTCCGAAAAAATAGTCCCGGATAATCGAGGTTACTGGTATTTAATAGGCTTCTTCCCATTATTACTCCCTAAGTACACACCGAATTTCAAGTATCTATCTCCATTTGTGCGGGAGGTAGAGCGTTTACAGAAACACAGACTGACCTCATGGCAAATTTCCCCCCTAAAAACATGTTTTTCGGAATCTCCAAGATCTTAAACGTGTAAATCCGTCAAAAGAATGTTAGATTTCAAAAACGATTACAAGGCATACTTTATAATACATATGATGGGTAAGTAAAATTAAACATTTGTAAATCGAAAGATAATTTTTTAAATATATAATGCTACGTATGGCGCCTGAAAAATCAATTTTTTTTTTAAATTTTAGAAGTCTATACAGCAGGATAAAATTTAGTTTGAAGGTTAAAAGTATATATATATATATATTATACAGACATACATACAATAAATACAATAAACCCAACTGGAGTGAAAAATTAGCCATTGCCAGGAATCGAACCCGGGAACACAGTATACAAGACTGCTCCTCTAACTACTGAGCTGTATACTGTGGTCTCGGGTTCGATTCCTGGCTCTGGCTAATTTTTACTCCAATTGGGTTTATGGTATTTATTGTGTGTATGTATATAATATTTATATATACCTTTAACTGATGAATGCAGGCGTTAGTTATGTGTGTATGTGTATTTTATATATATTGTAGTATGTGCGTTTTATTAGTTTGAAGGTATTTATTAGCATAGTTATATTTTTGTTTTATATCAATATAGAACAAAATTAGTAGGTGACAGTATTTAACTTAAAATGTCGGTTGATGAGCTCTGGAAACATGGTGAAGCCAAAAAATTATCTTGCTTAAGGGGATTCTTCGCGCAATTGAAAACACCCGCTCCGTAATGTTACTCCTATGGGTAGGTTATTTTCGAATTTCGCGTTTCAATTTGAATATTTTTAAACAATTTTTTTGCATAGGATAGCAGAGCTCATTTTTTAATATGATTTTTTTTTTTACTTTATTTTTTAAAAAAAAAGGTACTTTCAGTTTCGAAACCGGCTTGGAAACCAAAATCGAAAAAGTAAAAAAGAGTAATATTAAAGATCGACCTAATCTACCCCTATGCAAAAAAAAAAAAAAAAAAAAAAAAAAAGAAAAAAAAAAAAAAAAAAAAAGAAAACTTTTATTGAAAAAATTGTACCATTTTTATGACTTCATTACATCTTTTTTTGAAATATCGTAAATTTAAGATAATCGTAGAATTTAAGAAAAACCTGTAAAACATTTTCCTCAAACTTTCAAAAAAATATTTTTTTCTTGTTAAAAAAATACTCCGCTCAACAAATATACGAAATTTCAGAATTTAGCTGATTTAAAGCACATTTGATAAATTAACATTTTCTAATCAGCTGCTACCTTTTAAACGGACTCTTCACTATTATTAGGTGTTTTCTAAGGTATGCTTTCTAAGGTATAGATTTTTTTTTTTTTTTTTTTTTTTTTTTTTTTTTTGCATTGGTATTAATTTGGAAGTAGCTTTCTTATTTAGCTCTTATTTATGTTCAATAAAATCTAGAAAACCGTTTATTAACAAAGAAATGAGATTTTCTTATTTATAACTCAATTAATATGTAAAAGTGGATTTTCTTTTCTCCGAAGTTTAGTATATAATAAGAAATATAATAAACAAATACTTAAATACCAGCAGCAGAAAAAAAGAAAAAAAAAACTTGTCACTCAAGCCACAATATCAATGTTCAGACGTTTTATTTTACATTTTCCTACTATAAATAGAAGAGGCGGGCAAGAGTTTCTATCGCACGTTGGCCAGTGGTGGACCTTGCACCTTGAGATGACTCTCTCTTTTTTAGGTGCGTTCGTAATTATATAAATACGTAGCACCTATAGTCGTCGATCAGTCCGTCTGTCCGTCCGCATATAACAGACCAAAAACTACCCAACCGAATGGTCAAAAATTTTAAATATATGATTGTTGCAAAATTTTGTCGAACCATTTCAAATTTTATGAAAACCGAATGTATAGTTTAATTACAGGGACAATCAAAAGTTTTTCTTTACATTACGGTCAATGGGAAAAATTATAGCAAGTGCATTTTAATGATGTTACAGCCTTCCAAATGGTCTGAAATTTTAAATATATAATTATTGCAAAATTTTGTCGAGCCATTTCAAATATTATGAAAATCGGATGTATAGTTTAATTACAGGGACAGTCAAAAGTTTTCCGTTACATTACGGGGAATGGGAAAAAATTATTGCAAGTGCGTTTAAATGATGTTACAGACTATGCACTTATGAAGTGCAAAAAAATATACATTAAGTACAATATGGGGTGCAAAAAATAATTATAAAACTAGTTATACTACGAACGCACCTAATTTGCCACGTTTGACGAGCAATTTCCAACTTGTTTTTATTTAGTTCTGGTAGTGGTTTGAAAAGTGGGCCTTTAAAAAATTTTTCAATGACTGTCAGGATTTTTCTTGCTGGCACTGTAATATTTGACAAATGCCGAAAAACACACTGAAGAGAACGAAATGGTCCTGGTCTGGACAATCTTGAATATGCAATCTTCAAATCTTGAATATACATGAGAATAGTTTTCTAATAAAACAGTTAAAAAAATTATAGTTTAAGTGATATTCAAAACAGAATTTTTTTGTTGAAATAAAAGAAAAACTGGAATTTTTTAAAAAAATCTTTCCATAGCACAACATTTCTCATAATAATACATGTGTATAAATTTAAATAAAGCTAAAATATTCATAATACAAAGTATACGTAGTGTTGGATTTTAAACACAGAAAATTAGTTACAAGACTCACAAAACGCATGACATAAGACATGTTTAGAGGGGAAAAGTGCCCTTTGATAAATATATAGCTACGAAATATGCATCTATGTGGATACAAGGGATATTATTTCTTTGAAAATAATGATAAAAATCTGGGTTTGTTCTAACAGTTGAATCTTTAGAAAAGTAAAATTATTCTCTTTTTATGAATGTTTTAAAATGTTATGTATTTCTCTATTCTTACCTAAAATAAAGCCAAAGTATACAACAGCGTATGAAGATATGCAAATGCATATCATCCATATTTAATTATGGAATTTCGTAATTAATTTTTTTATGATTTTATAAATTTATGAAATTATTGAAAGCTTAAAACTCTCTGACTGTCTTGGAAAAGGGCAAAATTGTAATGTTGTTTTCTCTGTATTTTAATTAAATGCTAAAAAAAAATTATTCTTTGAACATTTTATAAAAAACCTTAATAACGAATATGAATGCAATCCTTGGAAGTATTAATCATTGTTCAATATATTAAAAATACATCAAATCAATATAATTATATTACTTTAAATATTGCTTGTATTGCAGTGAAACCTGGAGCTTAGTGAACGTATTAACACGGGCTTGTCAGTGAGGGGGTTAATTTTGAAGCAAATAGAAGAATGTAGGAAAAATTAAACTATAACTATTTTACAAAATAATGATTTGTCGTTAAGAATATAACACAAAATGAAAATTGTTAGTAAAAATACAGAAAAAATATTTTCGGAAGAAAGACATTTTATTTTTTTATGCTTTGTTTCATATTTTGTGGGAACATATTTCTGACAAATAATGCGATGTATAATTTATTTTATTCTAGAAACAAAAGGATTCATTTACTATACATGAATAAATTTCAGCTTCGACTAAGCAAAGAAAACACATTAAAAAACATATATTTATGTTGAGCAAATATTCTTTATTGTATTGCATATCTTAGTCCTAATAAAAGCTTTTTTGACTATATAGAATAAATAAAGGATATTTCTGATTTATGAATCAGGAATTACGAAATAAGCTTTTATATGATGAAAGAGTATAATTAGGAAGATAATATGAATATCATGTTCGTGGAAAAATAAAATATAACAAATAAGCTAGGAGCTATCCAACAATATCTGTCATAAACCTCTAGACATGATAGAAAAATAGTAATATTTAGGGTATCTCGTACGAAATATGATAATGCAATACAAATAAATAGTAAAGTATTGCGAGAAAAAGTCTTAAAACACATTCGGAGAATTGCATTTTTTTCATATGGTCTTCAAAAATATGTCTTTTTTGTAGGGAATCATATTTAACTTTTGACTGATTTTCAACTGTTAATAGCTTAAGTATAGTACATAGAGCTGAGAAATTATAGTTTTTATTATTTTTAAATGGTAGTAGGTGCTCGTAATATTCTTAGATTCCGTTACTGACAAATAGCGAAATTTTACCTGTAAAAAGTAAGGTTTTTGGAGAAAGGGAGAGAGGATGCAGAGCAAAATCACACAGAAAATCTTCCATTGATTGAAAACTGTTTTCAAAACAGATAAAGATATGCAGTGTCTTTCGTTTTATCACTTAATCAATTTTATCACAGTTATAATAATGTCAAAACTATTTATAATGTATTTTCATCGCTTACAGGTGTCTCGGTTTTATTTTTCAAAACACCTTCACAAATTATATACATTATTAAATATTGCATACCGACAGGCCTGGCTGAGCCTTTCCTTTTAACAACCAATAAAGCATATTTTATTCTGAATTTGATTTTGTTCCGAAGTGTTCTGTGAAATTTTAGTTTTTGAATTTTTAAAATGCTTTTTTTTTTACATATGGTTATTTCAGTAGGGTAGAGGAGTACACAGTAAGACAGCAGCCACTTTGACATATAGTTGTAACTTTTTCTTAAAGCTGGCACACACACATAACGACCTCATCTTATGCAACACGTGGATGTCGTTTCGGCACTTCAGTTACTCGTCCGACAAAATAGTAAATTATTCCATATTTTATAGTGGTTAAAGTTACATAAACGTCTACTTTAGAGTTTATTTCCTTCAATATGACATATATTCACCAATCCTAACTGTATTTAATAATAGACTATTTCGGCGAATCTACATAAACGTTTTAATGTAATGAAATTGATGTAACAGATGTGGCATCCATTTTGTTACAACGTAAAGAAAGTACACAGTGAGACACAGAGTTGTGGTACATAGCGAGACGTGTCTTATTGTCTACTTACTATGTGGTTCTGATGTTAAAAAAGTTATTTATTAATAAAATAATGTTTTTTCTGTATATATATATTTCTCTCTGTGTGTGTGGGCGTGCGATGGCTAGGGAAATTTACTAAACGTAAGAGGATGAAAATTTGCATGAAGGTTGCCCAAGGTTTGCCATTGTCCACCCAAGGCTCATATTTTTAATATTTTGAAAATCTAGAAATATTAATTAGAAATCATAAACTGCAGAAAATTATTGATAGAGTGTAAAAATGTATGATTTATAAAAATATATACATTGTTCCACTGTGTACCCTTAGAAGGGGGTGTTTTTGCCCTTAGAAGGGTTAACACGAGCACAGCCAATCCAAGATCGCAAGTTAAAACGAGCAATTTACACAATGAGAAAGTTTCATCATTTAAATTATATAATATTTTCACGCTTATTAGGAGCTACAAAATTAGAATCACGGCTAATAAGACCAAAAAATCTGTTCATTCTAATGTGAATTTCGGAGAATAATAGAGAGGAATTAATAAAAGAATCCTGTAACCTGGCAGAAAACTTCAAAATTTTCACCGAATTTCCGTTTCACAATTATACTTTCATACGTTTTTTATCGCAATAATGAAAACAGAAAGCTGCCAAGAATGCAACCATCACCAAAAAACACGATTTTTTGAGTAACTATGTTGATGTTACTATAGATGTTAAACTAGCCAGATTTAGTACAGCGCTTTGAGATTTTTAAAATTCATAGTGCGATTTTTTAAGCACTTCTTGCTATTTTTTAGGTGCGTTGTGCCATTTTTTGAGGATTCTCTGACTGCGCTGTGCAATTTTCGAAGAGCGATTGGTGATTCGAATCTAAAAATCCCGAAAATTTAAGGCATTCAGTTCCGAAAATTTAAAAAAATGATCTCCAGTTCAAAAATTCTAGGAAAACAAAAAAATCCTGAATTTTTATTAACATAAAACCCTCACAATATTTATTATCCACGAAACAATCACATTTCTGCGAATATATACATCCCGAATTCTCAAGTTCAGATGTAGGGGTGCCATTTCAAGAGGCTTTTTGTGGTGGTGGTGGGGGGGGGGGGACACATAGGTTTTCAATCCGGGGCAGGCTTTGCAATAGCGTGGAGATACAATGATACAATCTGTTAGGGAATATGACCTAGATCACCCAGCCCAATTTGCTTGATAATGAGGACTGAAGTGTTGGGAAGCTTATGCCCCAGCCAGGTGGTCAGCCTAACACGGACCATTTCTTGTTTAGTTTACAAAAAAACATGATGCTAATATTATCGTCACAGAAAGAATGAAAGTTTGAGTGAACGTTGCCCCGTCAGTAATCGAACTGATGACCAGTTAGTATGCTAGCGATCTGCCGACTACTAATTTACTGGGCTTAATAACAAGATATTGATTAGGAAAATCACAGGTCTCTCGAGCACCTTGTCTTGTTTATGGAATGTAATTTATTTACTTACATATTATAAATGATTTTTTTAAATATTTCAACTTTATGAGAAACGATTATTTTAAAGCTATTAAATTATTTAACTTTGAATTATCAATGCAAAAGAACATTTATTTATACATGGAAATTATTCGAGAGTGAAACATTCGCCCCGTATTTCATTCATTTGAAATAACATTTATTTAAATTAATAAATTAATTTTTGCCAATTAGTAACTATGCTTGAAGTCTAAATTTATAAAACAACACAAAAATGGTAATGGGATGAGATTTAATCTACGAATTTATATTTAAAATTCAAGCTTCCAAGAATAATATCAGACTACATATTTTGTTTTAAAAGTATGCATTTTAAAATATCGTCACGATTTTAGATCGTTTGGAAAATAAAAAATCTGCCTCTGGAAATATAAGTATTCAGCTTGTGAAAAGTAATTTTATAGGAATTTAGAGTTTTGTTCGTTTATGTAATTTGAGTTTTAATAAATAACTGTATAAATATTTACTTACATGAATATAAAAACATTTGTAAATTAATATATATTTTTTTATTTTTATATTTGCAGATATCTTACAAAAAGTTTGAAAAAATATTATAAATACACCGGAATGAGGAAACGCAAGAACTATATACAAAAAAGAATTGGTATATATTTGTCATTACATAGGTTAGTTTAAATATCCGTATTATATATAAAAAAATCATGTACAGTTTCTTTTATTATGTAACAAATGTTATTTTTGAAAAATGCTTAATTATGTTAAGGAACATATTTTATATTAAATAAATGCACAATTTTCCATTAGTTTAAATTAAAAAAAAATCCTTTTTTTCTACTATTTGTGCTTTACTAAAAGCTTTTTTCGCAAAATTATTTTTATCAAAAATACTTTTAATAAAATATACTATTGTTGCTTACTTTTAATAATTTAAATTTCTAAAGTATATTTAATGGAATGATGATATTTTTAAATATATATAAATGTTATATAACTCAATATAAAATGTAATTCTACTTTTTTATTTACATTTACAAAATGACAATTTGTATTAAATGAACTTTTATTTGCAATTTAAACAATACTTATTATAATAGTTAAGAAACATGAAATAAAAAATACTTTTTCTGCATTATATAAGTTAAGTTTTATGAAATAAAAATACTCTTTTTTTATTATATAAATTAACATGAAATGAAAAATATTCTTTCTTTATTATTATAAACAAACCGCAGTATGAAACATTTGTAGCGTAAAACGATTTGCACTGACATTTCGTAATCGAAAAATGAATGAAATTAATTTATTGTAAAATGCCAATTTGCAAAAGTTTCTTCTTCTACCGTATATTGTATACGTATGTACGTGTGTGGCAGTTTTCGATTTGAAATATCTACTTTAAATGAAATAAAAATGTAAAAACAATTTACAACGTGTTTGAAATAGCTCTATGTATTTTTTATTCAACAAATATAAGTTAGTACTTTGAATGGTATTAATAATGTACAGTCAGCGATAATTAAACAGACAAAGCACGAATTCTCCTTTAAATACTTTTATTATTTTTTAAAAATGCTATCTGAAATTTGCCTTTTAAAGTTAAAATTTCTTTTGAAAATAAATCTATTGTTTTCTAAATACCTTTTTTTAGAAAAATTCTTAAAGTATATGGTTTACAAGGTGGTACCTTATTTCTCACTGTTTCACCAAATCGTCTTCTAAAAACAATATTTATACTGTTTTAATACGTAGATTGCTTTGATGATTTAGTGATCTAATAAGACATTATTATACTTAAAATAAAATATTTGCTGCAACTACAATTATAAGTACAAGTTAGGATACAAGTTTGAATATAATTTTTAAAGGTATCGCATGTAGATTGTTTCCTGACGATTTGTGATTTTAGAAAATGTTACTCCTGAAGATGGGCTTTGAAGATTAAACCAAAATAGTGAGTTTTTATTTTTACATCATCATAAATTTATTAATAATGTTTACGTTGGATAGTAACCTCTATTTTGTTTATTGTACTATTATAAGATTTATAAGAGAAATTTCCATGAAATTTTACATAAAAAATGTACTACTTCTTTCCGCAACACTGAAATAACTTTAAGAACACAACAACTTTATGAAAACACTTTTAGTGGTAATTAAAAACCTATATTCCCCTCTTAAGGGGTCTCAGGACTCTTAAAATTGGAAAAAAATGAAAAAAGAGACCATTTTCAACATTTAATATCTCAAGATTTATTTTATTTTAAGACACAATTTTAATTGGAATGAAATATATAAGTATGTTCTTTCCTTTCATGTATTTAAAAAATTATAAGATGCAGAATTAGCATTTACAGGGGGCTCCAAACTGTTAGACATTTGACGAGCAAAACATCGGCATAACAGCTTACGCGCACGATTACAAAATAAGTATTGCAACTAGAATGAAAATTTTGGTGCCTACTTATGCTTTAGATTATAAAAATTACCCTGTACCTAAATAAATTTGTATTTGAAGCTTTTTTTATATTTTTAATACAAAGTTGAAATTTTGAAAATTTCAACAGTATAATCACCTAAAAAAATATTGTTTTGAACAATAAAAAGGAAATTTTAGGTTCAGTCTATACAGACTAACATGAAACATATGTTTTGAAATTTTCATGAAAAAATATTCATAAGTTTTTGAGATATCGTGCGCGTTATGCCCAAAAACGTCATTTGGAGAAAAATGGTTTCAAAGTTTCCGAAACGGCGCTTCAGCTATTGAACGTGTATAAATGTAAAAGTCATAACTTCAGTTCTAATTGGAATTTCAATGAAGCAATTGTATCAAAATGTTCAGACAAAATAGGAGTTTAACATCTAAAAAAATAAAAATTTCGAAAATTTTAAAGCTTTAAGAGTCCTGAGACCCCTTAAACATAAATGGAATGAATATTACTGTGTAATTAAACATGCTTGAAGAATAGACCATGAAACTAAATCGGTGGGTGGGAAAAGGAATCTTTAAAAAAGACGCTTGAAATGGGAACTTATTTGGAAAAAAAAAATCATTATTTTAGCAAGTTGCGAGTTTTTCCAATGTAAAAGCATACTGGTTAAAATTAACTAACTAAGAGTAAGAACAGGCTCTGTCCAGTTTCAAGGTCAACTAATTAGCTTTAGAACCAGGAATTATGTTTAATAAAAGGAGGTACTTCTGTGCCAAGGAGAAATAAGTTACGTGTTATAAAGTAGAATTTCAAAAGGTTGCAACCGTTTTGAAATGGTGACAGCGTTACTGAGTTGTAAAAAAAAAATATATATATATATATATATATAGTAATTTTGAGCTTTTTAGCATTACGACGCCGTAAAAAAAATAAAATAAAATAAAAAAAATAAAAAGAAAAGAAAAAGAGAAAAGAGAAAATAAAAAACTGCAAATAATAGATTGTTCAAAATCTTAGACACTTTTGTATGTCAAATATAAATAACTAGCATTTTTATTATATATACATATATATTTGTTGTTGCTTTTAAACATTATATTAAAATTTATTTTCAGTTCTTCCATTCTTCATTGGTATTTAAATAATCGAAGAAAGCAATTCCCTAAATTACAATAATAAAAAAATATTGAGCATCTAAAGCTTCATAATAAATGGAAATAAATCTGGGATTTACATGCGTAGTTCAATTTAAAGAATGACATAAAAGTCTTAAACATATCCAGAAATATAAATTTATATAGTAGCAAAAAATAGCTATATTTCATAACGTTTCATAATATTTTATTCTAGGTATAAAAAATACCTTTTTGAAACTCTCTACTGGATTACTGGTTTATTTTCTGCTTTGCCGAATTTCTAAGTTGTTTGAAATAAAGAAGATAATAAGAAGCTAAAATATATTTTTTCTTTCTTTTTAATAAGAAATGATTTTGATACACTATAGCAGTGGTTCCCAAACTTTTTGAATGGTGGAGCCTTTTTAGAATGAATTTCTATGGCGAGCCCCTGAAGCTTACCGTATCCTATGTTACAAGGTAACGTTTTTTAGGTGCATTGCTACTGAGCACAGGAAGAGAGAATGAATAGTAATCTAAACAGTTGTGCATTGTCCCAGAAATAAAATTATATTTTGAAACTGTTACTCTAATACTGAAGTTATTTTCAATTATCATCAATACAGATGGAATTGTGAAAAGTTTACAAAACTACAGTTTAAAAATCTCCAAAACTCAAGAAATCGTAACATCTGCTTTACAATAAATTTTACATCATTATAGTGACGAGCAATAACGCATAAACCCTTAATGTGATTGGATTGTTCTGCACAAATGCCTGAATTCACGTTCAGTTGATAGTAATCGCACGTGAATGCTATGAGGTGTATGCCTGTATTAAAAAACTTCTGTATTTCGGTTTGGTATTAAAGTAAGATCTTTAACACTACTACATATACCAGGAATTTTACTCAAGTTTTATAAAAATATTTCAGAACAATCATTTTTATTTAAATCTATTTGACTTTTATATGTAACTTATTTCTGCTTGATTTATATTTATTTATTTTATGAAAAATTTCTGTTTCAAATTGAAATATTTTCATTTGGTACCACCAAATAACCGGTTGTTGTTGGTATATTTAATGTAACTTGCTATGAGTTGTCAAATCTACGAGAACCTCAGTGTTTCACGGAGTTTAAGCTGTATTTTTAATAACTCTGAACACATTTAGAGTCGTTCAAAGTGTTTTATATTCAGCTGTTGAAAATATTGTTTGAAAGTTTTTCAAAGCTGTAGGGCTCCCCTGAATATTTATTTGTATACATTTTTTTTATCTGGTGTTGTTTGCATTCATTTTTAACAAGTGGGACGTAATCGATATCACCGTTTCACTCAGAATGCGACCAATGCAAGTTTCCTCTTAAAAGAAGACAAGTTTGGTAAATGAATCGGAAAAATTGACAAATTTTCATTGCAATCATATGTACATTTATTTCATTTTGCAAAACATATCGGGCAAAAATGCAATTAGAATACAGAATATTGTCAAGTTAAAAGGTTTGCCAGTTTAGTGTTATGATATTATGTTTTAGTGTTATTTTCTAATAGCACGTGTGCAGTTGCAACAATCGTGTAAGCGCTTTTCATAGATATACTATCTTACTTCAGTATGCAAGTTTGGGGGGGGGGGCGGATGCCGGCATCCAATAACTTCATACATAACCTTAAAAAGTTTGCTTTTAAGAGTTCGTGACTTTATATAATTCATTATTTTAATGGCAGCATTTAACCTTTTCATTAGCTCAGAAGACATTTTCCCGGGTAAAGCATGTATCTATAAAGAACGTAATAGATGGTGCTACGGTGCTTTATCATCTCTTTAATTTTTGCAATGACATTATGACCCATCATCGATTTCGCATCATCGGTATATTCATGTTCATATGTGTTTTCCTATGTATTGAATCAAAAAATATCACGTTCCTTAGTGTGTTGGTTTGTAGTGATCTACAAAAAATATGATCCTGATAGCTTTGTGAAACCTCTTTCAGACTGGCGTTTTTAAGGCGCTAAATTTTAATCAAGTTAAGGTTCTTAAACAAAACATCATAATAATATTAAAGTCAAGTTAAATTCCGGATGCCCGTTTCAAAAAAGTCAGTTAAGACTCTTAACTCCCCTGATCTCAACGGGATATTAGTATATCTAACTGAAAAATACTATCAAAACTGCTAATCCAGTGACGTCAATAAATTTATTCATTTGTAGTACAAATTTTGTACATCTGAAGGTGCTCTAAAGTGTTCTTTTACGTCACATGTTATAGAGTTAATTTTAAAAATGATCTATTTCACAAGGAAATATTGACACTAAATTAACAACTTTTTATTAAAGCAAATTCATGACAATATCAATTTTACGAGGTTTATCAAGTGTCTTTAGAGTTATATGATCATCACAAACTCACCCGACTCGTTAAAATATCAGGTAAGGGCCGACTTAATGGTGGCAAACTTCTATCACTAATTATAGAACATTATATTTGTCCTTTTTAATCACAGTGATTAAACAGGACTACACTGTAAAAAATGGACTAAAATACGGAAATACTTCTGGCAATCGAGACGCCAGTACTATTTCCATATTTCAACGGATGTTTTCCCCCGTAAAGGCCGAAAAATGGAAATTTTTCTGTTATTTACCGGGGAAAACTTCCGATAAAATACGGAAATAGTACTGGTGTTTCGATTGCGAGTAGTATTTCCGTATTTTAGTTCGTTTTTTTTACAGTGTAAATTGAAAAAATTAAATTAGTTGTTGAAGTATATCTTATTGCCTATTTTGCACCCGTAAAGTTAGCACCTATGTCCAGGAGATTTCATATTTATTTTAACAATTCTTGTGATGTTTTCGTTTGAAAAATGCATACAATACTTTGCCCTTTATATTAAAATAATCAGGTGTTTTATCTTTCGAATAAGGTTGATTTTTTTACGGAATGGTGAGATAGTTGAGTATGAAATTGTCATTGGATAACACTTCACCTCAAGTCCCAGTGAGAGGAGGAGTTAGGAAATTCAAATACCCAAATTTTCCTTCAGAATACAATTTCTGGCTTTCTAACAGTAAATATACGTTTGTTAGTGCATTTATCGTATTTTTTGATCGGAAAACATACAAATAGAGCGTAAATTATTATATGGTTGGTTGGTTGGTTGTGTTTATGACTGCCAATTATCAACACGAGGGATATAGGCCCTAAGGGGGGGAGTGCCCTTCGTGGGGGTCTTTCTAAGGGAACCTAACCCGTATTAACGCTTGGAAATCCAAGGTTCGAAGAAAACCACGAAAACTCCGAACGATTAGGCCGACGGGCGCGATTGGTTTCGAACCCAGCACTTCCCGTCTACCAGCTTCGAGAGCAGAACCTCTCGGCCACTGGTGGGGCAAATTATTATATGCACTAGAAATTTTAAAGAAAATAAAATTCAGTTAATTAAAAGAGTTCGGATTGTGGAAGATAGTTATCATTAATGTATAAATAATTTATACGAAATAATCTCTTCCCGTTTTTGATTTAAAAAAACCCCTTGCTTTAAATGTATTGGTTTAGTTCAAATTTTCATTATTTTCCTACAGCACGGTGGAGCCCCTAGAAAGTTCATGCGGAGCGCAATTTTGGAACGTCTGCCCTAGAGGATTTTTTATGAAACGTTTTGCACTGAATTTTTGTTTCTTATGTTGAACTGGGGAAGAATTTTTAAAACAAGTTTCAAATGCATAAATTAACTGGCATTAACTACTGATATGTCTCCATGGATCACATGATATGATCCATGGATCCGTGTCTAGTTTCTGAATCTGTTTGGTTCGTCTGAAGTTTATATTTCAATTTGTATTACTACGAGAATCTTGACAATACTTTCAAGCATGAAGTCAGAGAGAGATTTTTTTTTTTTTGCCATTCGGTTGTCTTGAAAAGCTGTTACCAGGTGTCTTAACGTCTCTTAGAGTATCTAAATTATCATTAACATCTTTTTAGCATGGAATAATTAATTCATGCTCTAGCTTGAAGGCTCTGATATGCAATGTGGGAATTGTTGACGTTTATATGTGTGGTTGAAACAGTTTCAAGTGAATTTAGCCTGTGTTTTATTGGAAAAACTACCAGATTTCTTAATCCATACTTAACACTCATGCGGCCTGACCTGCATTTGACTGCATCATGAATCGCTGGAGTTTCGATTGAACTGAGCGATCTCATTGCCATAAATAAATCGATAGATTAAATTGGTAAACTAAAAAGTATTATGCCTGTTCATAGTTTCTATCATCCAGCAAGACATGCTTTTAAAAGCCATTTTAGTACGTTTAATTGTGCTTTATTCAAATTGTAATAAGATTCGTCGCGTGAATATAATTCCCTCTCTGAATTCAGTTAATTATTTTAAATTGTTCATCATAAACTACTGCTTAATTGTTCTACATCAGTTAAAAGTATCTGTTTACCTAATTTCGTGTTTTAATTCGAATAAAGTTACATTTAAAAATTTTATGTTATATTTCGCACCAAGTCTGATAGACAAGAAAAGTTAGATTTCTCTTACAATAGAGTTAATACACACAGGAAACATTGAAGATTGGCATACAGATTACTTTAAATTCAGAAATAAAGGAATTATATCAGTTGTATAGGATTACAGCAGCATATTTTAGTAACATCCAAGTCGAAAAGGTAGACTGTGCTCTAGCACAAATTATTTCATTTTATCACATAGTATTAAACATTTTTTACACAAATTAAAAGAGTAACGTATGTTTATATGATTTAAAAAGTTATTTATACTGTAAATAATTTTTTAACAAGTTACGATTAACCACTTTTTTGCATGCACAATATTAAACACTTGCATACTCATAAAATTGTATTCATCTACTGGTAATATTTCTTATTCGTTAATCTTATGTTTTGAATATGTACTAAAATAAGTTATTCCGCAATATCACTATATAAATGCTAATACTTATAATCAATATATATATATATATATATATATTACATTAATATCTTACAGTTAATTATTATTTAATTTTTTTCTAATTAAAATTGTAAAATAAAGGGGAAATAACAAACCATAAAATCATAAAATCATTACATTTAAATGAGTTGAACAATGTATATCTATAAATAAATCATTTGTAAATCGAAAGACTTTTTTTTTTTTTGTAAAGATACATATGGCCACAGAAAAATAACTGTTTTTAATTTTGAAAATTTATATAGCGCTATTAAATTTAGTTTGGAGGTATTTATTATATTAATGTATAACATAATACATTACATAAATTGCCAATATTTAAATTAAAATGGGGAAGTTGGAGCTGTGGAAATATGCTGATGCCAAAACGTTAGCTTTCATCATAAACATTGATCGTATCGCCTTCCCAAATAATAACCACATGTTCTCTACACTTTTCTCTAAAAACGTACATGAGGTTATTGAGATTGATGACATATTTTTGGTTTCATCAAATATTTATAAGCAGTGCACGAAACCAAATTTTTATTCGAAAAATTGTACTTTTTTTTCATGTTTGACTTTTTTACGTATATATCAATTTTTCTTTAATGATCCTGTTAACTTTTCTTGCAAATGTTAAATAGATTAAGCAGAACAACAAAACGTTTCTGTTTAAGATACGCATGGGGCAGCCAATTTGATTTCAAATTAAAAAAATAATGTTATTTTAAAGATTGATATAGTAATTACTTTCAAACAATGATGGCTGATGTGTTTTCTTCCCTTCAATATAAATTTTGCAGTAAACTTATATTTCACTGCAGACAATATGTAATATATTCAATTGTTTGTTTTTCTTAACCAACATTACAACTTCAGACGATTGTGGATAACGTTATTATCAGTGTATAGTAAAACGGTCTCCTGTAAAAATTTAAGAGAAAAAAAAAGTGTTAATAATAATAAAGGACTTTACGTTGTAATATCGATACAAAACAAATAGGTGTTGCTATCCAACGTACAATTTATTTACAAGTTTAACATAAAACTCTACGTTTCGGTTTAATCTTTAAAACCTTCATCAGGAGAAAAATTTTCTACAATATAAATCGACAACAAACTCTTTACATGTTACATTTTGAAATCAATTCAAAATACAAAACTTTCTAACGGAAACCTCTTACTCCCAAATAAACAGTTCAGTGGAGAAGCTACCATAAAGGACTCATTTCATTTATAGACTTTGACTATGCTAAAGTTATTTCCAAGCAAGTTATTCCGCGCAATGCTATTATTCGTGAATCTTTAGAAATTCGTCTAAGAAACCATGAAGTGTGTAATGATAATGTTTCCTTTCACATCCCAGAAATATGGCTTTCAATTTTGAAAAGTCAATGAAAATTCCACTTTTTTCAGCATTTCTTTCTTCGTTAGCATCTTTGGTTAAAAGATGGCTCCACTGAACTGTTTATTTGGGAGTAAGATGTTTCCGTTAGAAAGTTTTGTATTTTGAATTGATTTCAAAATGTAGCATGTAAAGAGTTTGTTGTCGATTTATATTGTAGAAAAATTTTCTTCTGATGAAGGTTTTAAAGATTAAACCGAAACGTAGAGTTTTATGTTAAACTTGTGAATAAATTGTACGTTGGATAACAACACCTATTTGTTTTGTAAAAAAAGTGTTGTTTATAATATAAGCAGAAAATATTAATAGCACTCGTAGTTGGGCAGGAGATATATATAAATAATCCATTCTAACTATCAACCTTAATTTTCGCTTATCGGATAAATGTTACTTATTTGGAATTTTAAAAGAAGGACTCTCAGTTTTAAACAACTTATTACTTATTTTCATATATATTCAATTATGGGAGTTGCATTTGAGATAAAAATTAACAAATCGTAATAAAAGTGGAAGATAATTTCAAATACCCGAGTTTTTCTAGTAGTAGTATTTCATAAATCTTAGTATACAACATACTGCCATTATGTTATTAAGTGTTAGTAAAATGATAATCGTCTTTAAATGTTGGAAAACGTATTCCAGTATTTCATTCGAAATATTTAAAACCTTCATCAAAATACATTTCTTTAAAGTAAAGAAAATCCTATCCTCATTCATGTAGGCTATAACATTGATTTTTTCTCTACAGTATTAAAACATATACAGCATTAAAAATGTATGAACATTCTATTATTGAATTAGTTCTAATATAGATTATATTTAATTTTTACGCAATATGTAACACGATAATACTATTGCTTTTATTATCAAAGTACTTATTAAAGAAAGCATTAGCTAATTATATAACGCATATACATGAAAACATATTTAGCTAAATTGGTTTTAGATTAGTCTAACAGTTTGTAATAATGTTGAGGAGTAAATATTATATTTCAGAAATTTTGTGATTATTTTGTTCTATTTGCTGTATGCATTTATGCATTTTCCCAATGTCCTATAAAGTTTTTTTAATTTTTAAGGTCTTATATGAAAACATTAAAGTTCAAACATCTTACAAGAAAATCAAATATAGGAGAAATACAAAGTTTTAGCATATAGCTTTTTTTTTCAGGGAAAACAAACTATTCTTTATATTTTAGAAAATAACCTACCATGTCATTTTACTTTTGAAGTAAATTTGACTTGAAATCAACATATTGGTTTTCTGATATCTGCCATAATTTTATATAGATCTTGAATTACCCATATAAAATTTCTTTTCCTCCTTTCAAATTTTATTAGATTATGTTGAGTTGTTCTTAGATAGTCTTTAGATATTTTAAATCTAGTAACATTTTATGTAAATATACAGAAGCGTCAGACTTCTCATAATCGTAACGAGTTAAAAGAAAAAAGTCCTTCCGGCCAGTGCCGGGAGGAAGAGGTAGCTTTCATAATCCTTATTTAAAAAAAGCCAACTTATATCATGCAAACACACGAAGCTCAATTTAGTGGAAACCGAATATAGGAGATTCAATACTAATTTTTATCAATATAATGAATGAGAATTTCGCGAAATTAGTCAGCTTTATCCAAGCTGCTTTTCTTTAAAGTAACTTATATTTGGCTGCCAAATTCGGCAATTTCTTAAAGTGCCTGTCATTTTAAGACAACATGGTGGATGAGGCTAAGCAGTGAACTTGGTCGAGACCTTAGTAATTGCTGTGCACATGCTCACTCACATCGGAATCAGTTAATATATAGGAGTGCTGTCGCATGCAAAAAATCAGATTTTTCAAAATGTCACCCACAATAGAAATTGAAACTGCTATATCTGAGCGATTTTTTAAGGTAAAGACAAACAAAAAATGCTCCTGAATCCTTATATCAAGATCAAATACTTAAGAAAGAAACCTTTTTCAATTTCTAATTTTTTTGCACTTCACTTTAAATATATATATATTTTTTAATTTAATGGCCGCCATTTTGAAACAACATGGCTGATGAATCTGGCCAGCGAACTTGATCGAGGTGTTGATGTATACTATCCACATGCCTTCTTACATCGAACTGGCGAATACGTGTGTTATCGCGTGACAAATACAAGATCGTTTCAAAATGTTAGCCATGCTAGAAATTCAAAGTGCTATAAATCAACCATTTTTTAAGATATCAACAAAAGAACAAATTTTCAGAAACAAAAACTGCTCCGGAATCTTTGTATCAAGGCCAAACGCATAAAAAAAATCTTTTTCATTTTCCAATTTTTTAATACCTCATTTTGAATTTTAAATTTAATTTTTTTAAATGGCAACACTTTTGAAACAAGATGGCGAATGAAGCTGGCCAACGAACTCGGTCGAGACATTGGTATGTACTATGTACAGACCAAGTTACATCCAAATAGGTTCATAAATACGCCTGTTATCGCGTGACAAAAATCAGGTCGTTTTAAAATGTCAGCCACAAGAGAAATTCAAAATGCTATTACTCAGCCATTTTTTTTAGATATAGACGAAAGAAAAACTGTTCCGGAATCTTTGTATTAAGGTCAAACACATACAAAAAAAATCTTTTTCATTTTATTTTTTAATTTTTTTAAATGGCCGCCATTTTGAAACAAGATGGCGGATGAAGCTGGCCAACGAACTCGGTCGAGATATTTGTATGTATTATGTACACACCAAGGTACATCCAAGTCGGTTCATAAATACGCCTGTTATTACGTGAGAAATATCAGGACGTTTCAAAATGTCAGCCACGCTAGAAATTCAAAATGCTATAACTCAGGCATTTCTTAAGATATAGACGAAACAAAAACTGCTCCCGAATCTTTTTATCAAGGTCAAACACATAAGAAGAAAATATTTTTTCAATTTTTTAATTTTTGGTACCACATATCAAATTTAAATTTTTCTTAAAAATTTAAATGGCCGTCATTTTTAAACAAAATGGCGGGTGAAGCTGGCCAACGAATACGGTCAAGACATTGGTATGTACTATGTATAAACGAGGTTACATCCAAATCGGTTCATAAATCCGCCTTTTATCGCGTGACAAAATTCAGGACGTTTCAAAATGTCAGCCACGCTAGAAATTCAAAATGCTATAACTCAGCCATTTTTTAAGATATAGGCGAAACAAAAACTGCTCCGAAATCTTTGTATAAAGGTCAAATGCATAAGAAAAAAATATTTTTCCATTTTCAATTTTTTGGTACCACATTTCAAATTTTAAATTTTTAAAAAAATTTTAAATGGCCGCCATTTTGAAACAAAATGGCGGATGAAGCTGGCCAACGAACTCGGTCGAGAGATTGGTATGTACTATGTACACACCGAATTACATCCAAATCGGTTCATAAATACGCCTTTTATCGCGTGACAAAATTCAGGACGTTTCAAAATGTCAGCCACGCTAGAAATTCAAAATGCGATAACTCAGCCATTTTTTAAGATATAGACGAAACAAAAACTGCTCCGGAATCTTTGTATAAAGGTCAAATACATAAGAGAAAAATATTTTTCCATTTTTAATTTTTTGGTACCACATTTCAAGTTTTAAATTTTTTTAAAAATTTTAAATGGCCGCCATTTTGAAACAAAACGGCGGATGAAGCTGGCCAACGAACTCGGTCGAGACATTGGTATGTACTATGTACACACCGAATTACATCGAAATCGGTTCATAATTACGGGAGTTACAGTGTGACATAGGTCAGATATATATATATATATATATATATATAGATATATATATATACATATATATATATATATATATATCAATTTTGAACGGAGGGTGGTTTCGGGGTCTGGGGGTCATGATCGATGAAAATATACCAAAATTTTTTGAAATCGCTTTCCTCCGAACGGCTGCAATAGGTAGCTTTTTTGTAAAGAAAGCTACCTGAAAGTAGGAAATATATTCTATACTAATAAAAGAACAAATCACTCGGTGTGTGTGTGTTTGTGAGTCTATCTGCGATAGCAAGCAAACTCTAAGTCACTTGTGAAGCTCAAAGTTTTTCTCAAGATAGTTCAAGGCCTCTCCTAATGTACCTGAGCTTCAGAATTTTAAAATTCTTATAATTATTTGAGTTATTAATTAACAACCGTAACTCACTCACATAAAAAATCCATCTCGGTCGTTCGGAGACGGGGAAATCTCTGACGTATGCGCTGAAGGCGCTGATACGCAAATGAAGAACGGAAAAAAAAATATTTCGGGGGTATTTTGTCATTATTTATTAACTAAGGTCGTCCAAACTGCTTAGTAAAGTTAAATATGAAAGACACCATTCTGAAAGATTGTACTCTTACGTCTTAAATGCCGCAATCAATTAAAAAATATATCGCAATTAACCCCTTGAAAAAATTGTTCAAAAGGATCGTATTTCCGTAAAATATTTTTCTCGCTTATTGCAACACCTCCCCAAGATTCAATTTTAAAATACTGACAAACCAAAAATATACTCATAAAGCTAAAACCTTCTTCAAATGGATGGTTTAATTGGTTTTTAAAAATGTGAATTTTGACCCTTTCAAATACACCGCCAACCTACATTAAACCTCCTTAGGCGGAAATGCAATGGCCAGTGATAAATTTCGCGTATACAGGCTCTTTAAATTCATCAAAGCATAATTGCATTTTTTGGTGTTGGGGGGGGGGGGGTAGCTAAAACCTGTTTTTTTTTCTTTTTTTTATTGCACGATTTCGTTATAAACAGGCTTTACTCTATTAGAAAATACATTTTCTGGATTGTATCTTTATAAAAACCTATATAGTTGTATTTACTTGCAATTTTATTATTTCTTTTTCAGTACTGCAGTTTATGATGTATTTGTAATTATTTTTTAATCTAAAGATTTTAAATAAAAATTTTAAATTGCGCTACAAATTTCAGGTTCATTTAAGGACTAAAAACGTTCAGAAAATAACGAGACTACAGTCGGGTTGAAAATATTATTATGGGCCTGGGCAATGCCACGCGGGGCAGCTAGTGATGGATAATTCATTGCATATTTAACAACATCAAACATATTTTTTTAATATATTTACTTACATTATTTTAAATAATTGAGAGAATTAAATTAAACAGAAAAAAATCTTTTAAAAAAGTTAAAATAAAATGCAAAAGAATGAAAATACAGTATAAAAGTAGATATAAATTATTTTTATCCGTTTACTTTAGCTACTTGCAGATATGCAAAATGCTAAATTCTTAGATTTAAAAAAAAAAAATGTTAGAAAATTTTTATTAATAAATCCACGATTTTAAAAAGTATGTTGTGTGTGCTGTAAATCGCACTTTACATATTCAGTCAAATTATTTAAGGAAACGGTGATATAACATTTTAAGTTTTTAGCGTGTGTAACACCGAAATGGAATAATGTAACAGGGCTGTCACAGGCGACTATTTTTTCATTCTACCTCACAGCAATTTCTCAAAACAAAAATTATTGACATACTGGTCCAGCATATATGCAAGAGAAATATACTAAAAAATCTGTTTGTTATAAATAGTGGTGCGAATAGAATAGAATAATGGCCGCCTGTGGCACACATGCTTATACTGATACATACTGATTTTTTAGTATATTTCTCTTGTAAATATGCTGGAACAGTATGTCAGTAATTTTTGTTTTGAGAAATTGGTGTGAGGTAGAAGGAAAAATTAGTCGCTTGTTTCAGCCCTGTTACATTATTCCATTTCGATGTTACACACGTTAAAAAATTAAAATGTTATATCACCGTTTCCTAAATAATTCGACTGAATATGTAAAGTGGGATTTACAGCACACACAACATGCTTTTTAAAATCGTGGATTTATGAATAAAAATTTTCTAACATTTTTTTTTTTTAAATCTAAGAATTTAGCATTTTGCATATCTCCATGTTGCTAAAGTAAACGGTTAAAAATATTATATATCTACTTTTATACAGTATTTCCATTCTTTTGCATTTTATTTTAACTTTTTTCAAGATATTTTTTTCTGTTTAATTTAATTCTTTCAATTATTTAAAAAAAATGTAAGTAAATCTATTAAAAAATATGTTTGATTAAATATTCAATGAATTATCCATCATTAGGTGCCCCGTCCGGCAGTGCACGGTCCTGTAATAATATTTTCAACCCGACAGTAGTCTCTTTCTTTTCTGAACGTTTTTAGTCGTTAAATGAACCTGAAATTAGTAGCGCATTTTAAAATTTTTATTTAAAATCTTTAGATTAAAAAGTAATTACAAATACATCATAAACTGTAGTACTGAAAAAGGAATAATAAAATTGCAAGTAAACACAACTATATAGGTTTTTAAAAATATACTATCCAGAAAATCCTGATACATTCATGCTACATACTAATACTTTGTTATAATAGCTTTGGGATACTTATTATTTCATTCAAAAGGAGGAAGGTAAATGTACTTATTATTTCGTTTAACTATACTGTTGAGTCAGTATTGCTATTACTATAAAATTATTTTGGAATCAGCAGGGCATCCGAAAACAAATTGAACATTTGTAATATGTAATAAAAAGTAAACTCTAATCAAAATTTAAACTAATTTGAATACATAATTAAATATGAAATATATTTCTTGTGGGTTGTTTTATGTGTGTGCTCCATTATAAAATGGAAAATTGCAGTCAAGTGATTTTTGTATATAAAGAGTGCCCCTAAAGCTCCTATGCATTTTAAAGAAATTGGTTCAAAAATATTGTTATTTATTATTATTATTATTATTATTGTATACGATCCATTAGAATACATTCCACAGAAGACATTCGACAGAAGATATTATGGAAAATGGAGACATTACTGTTTTATTTCGGATTTAAATACCCTGCGACAACTGTCATGGCGGTTTGTTTATATATGATTTCACATTATCACAACTTTGAAATTGGTCAATTGTTTTTAATTGAATACCGTAAATAATAATTATTGGATTATGGGGTAGGTATAAAAGAATCACTAGCAGTATTAATGATTATTACAGAAGTGAAAATTGAAGCTTGACAACATTTAATTTTTAACTCAGTTATATTTAAAGTTAAGATATTTACAAAATATTTACAAAGAAAAGTGGCATCATCTTTATTACATCACAATTCTGCGAAAACGATCACAGCACATTCTCAGACTCTCCAAATGAACGTCTGTAGATCGGAAATCTGTCCCTCAAACTCATGCGCGCTGTAACTTCATGGGGAAAGTCATCAAGCAGAATGAGGGCGCTTTGGTCGTTAGTTACGTAAGAAGTTGATGGCGCTGCAAGCAGTAGATACTTACTACACCAGGGGGTCACGCAAGTGGCGCTCTGAAAGCTATTAAAGGCACTTGGGATACTAAAAAGCCTTTCCCACATATATAACTTTCAAAAACAACATTTTAAGCACATATAGATTTATTTTTCCCCTGAATAAATATGTAAGCAATTATATACAGGAAAATTAAATACCATTTTACCTTATTAAAAGAATACGCGTAATTAACATATAAAATGGAAGTAAAATATTCAGAGTTATTCTTCAAAAAATAATGATTATAACTTTTAAAGTATTACAGGAATTTCCCCCTTCATATGAGTTTTTTTTCATTAAATTTAAGCAGTTATGTATTTCAAACAGAAACATAATTTTTGTTTTGTTTTTATCTTACCACATAAAAAATTATACTTTTTATTAGGATTAGTAGAGTTTAAAGAAAAAAATTAAATTTAAAGATATCAAAATTTCATTTTTACACCCCCCCCCCCCCCCAAAAAAAAAAAAGTGTAAAGAAATTGTTTAGTTCCTTTTTTAGCTATTTAGTATTGGATTTGTGAGATTTTAAATCATTTTTCTGACACTATTAGCCTCAACAATAACCACTGAGTTGCGCTCTGTCTTTCCGTATACGAACTTCTATGTAAAGTGATTCTTGATATCGGAATAATAGTGATATGTTATTAAACCTTTTGCTATTAATTTGAAATATTAACAGAAAATGACGTCTTAAGATACCTCTTCAGTGTATACGCAATGCATTATGTTACGATGTAAGTTCTCAATTTTTTTTCGCTTTGTATTGCTTGCTTCTGAATAATATCTGAATAAAAATCCAAAAAATTATTACGCTTCGCAAAGACAAGTTATATAAATTTGAAAATCAATTTAGATTTCCATGGGGTTTTTTTTAATAAAGAAAACAAAGTATATAAAAAGAGCAAAGAAATTTTTATTACTCGCTCCAAAAAAAATCTGAAGAAGAATATATCAACTATTTGACTTTTCAATTCAATTCCATACATTTTTTGTTCCTTTTCTATTGTGCTCTTTCTAGCGCTTTCTTTGATGTCAATAAACAACTCTGATCTTCAGCTTGTGTTTCTGATCAATTCTGCTTTTTATTTTGAATTCAATTCAACCATTCAATTAAAAAGAACAAATGTACACTTATATTAGAACTTTCATCCTCTCTCTCTCACAAAAGTTATCGATATTTTCTTCGATGATATATAGTTGTTAATAAGATAAGAATATTGCCACTTAGAACGATAAAGTGTGTATTATACGGTGTTAAAAACAAAAATATTTCTTAGTATAGGTAAATAGGTAAATATAATGTAACCATGAACAAAAACATAAAATATCCTCTCCCAAGTTTTCCACTATTCCAAAAAGCGTTCTTTTTCTTTAAAATCCTAAAAAACGAACATATTTTTGAGAGTTAAAGAAGCTTTTATAAAAACAAATGATATTTTGTTGCCACTAATTTTTGAAAACTTTTCAGGCATATTTTATAATGTAGTAATATATATATATATATATATTTTTTTTTTTTTTCTTTTAGCTTAGAATATAAGATTTCGCATTCTATCAAATCTCAAGTAAACATTTTCACATTCGACAAACATACTAATAACATTCTGAAACGAATATTATTTTGTAACTTTTGCATGCAATGTGAAAAAAGAAAAATGTTTCTTAATCGTGGACAATTTTATATATAGACGAACGAAAATATTCAACAACCTTTTAGGGTTAACCATCATTCCAAAAACATTTTTTATCTCTAGAAAATTTAGAAATCAGTATATATTCATGACTGAAAGAAGCATGTATATACAATCTCTCTTTTGCTATAATGAATTTTTGTAAAAATGTTTCCGTATAGTTATACACTACTCTCTTAGTTATACACAATTTGTGTATTAAACAATATTTGCAAACCAGAATATCGGTTTTTAGAATGTTATATGTTTTCGATTAAATATTTACAGCTGTATATCAGAATTTATACATGCGAGAGTAACAAATATTATTAACTTTAATGAAAATGTTAATACTGTTAATTGATCGTGTTTTTCAGTAAAATGTCAATATTTGTCATGTTTGTTGAACTTCAAAATATTTATTAGAGAATCGATAGCATATAAAAAATATTTATTCTAGGTTGAAAAAACTGATAATATATACTATAAAACTACTCGAGAACGTTCACGAAAATGGATGGCAGAAAAAGGAAAAATTTTTTTAAAGATTTCCTTAAATTTGGAAATTATATTACTTTCTCAGGTTTGTAAACATAAACTAGTCGTTTGGGGCCTCCGTAATACTTACACATTATGGATAAGCATAATATAAAATATGAACATAAAACATGTGTAAATTATTTATAAAATGCATTGCAATTCCGAAATAAAATTTAGATGTATATTTAATTATTTTTAATGCATAGTAATGTTATATTACCCAATTGCGAGTACTACTTCGTTGTCTCGTCGATCAATTTCGACAAATTATGGAAATCGCCAAACTACTCGAAAAAGTATACAAATTGGCCTAATTTTTAGTTTAAATAACGAAAGAACAAAAAAATTAGTAAAATATTATTAAAAATACAAATAAAACTTCGAATTAGAAATCACTTGATGACGTAACAAACACGTGGTACGGGATTAATGTTAAGTGAATGTGACGTTTACGGTCTTATAGTTTAGCGATAGTTTTTTGGTCTATGGAATTATCAAGTAGTACCAAATTGCGTAATTGAAACATCCTTATAACTTCAAAAATGATAATCATATTAAATAAAATTTACTGCGTCGAATTAAGTGTCTCATTTGCAATTAAAATATATCTTTGAGTTGAAATTTGAATGAAATACAGAGTCATAAAAAATCGAAGAGTGTGGAAAATATGATTAGAAATATCTCAGCAACTAATTATTTGATTGACTTATTCTTTATACGAAATTTATGTTTTTACTGTCTTTTATATTCACTACTTAAAATAACAAATTTGGAAAAATTTTATGTACCTTTTATCAGAACGAATACTTCGATAGCCCGAAAAAAATAATTCTGTATAATCGAGGTTACTGATATTCAGTAGTCTTCTTCCCATTATTACATATTAAGTACCCACCAAATTTCAAGTCTCTATCTCAATTTATTCGGGAGATAGAGCATTTACAGACACGCAGATACATAGTAATGCAGACACACAAACAGACGGACGGCCATTTTTTTAAACATATGTTTTGGGGAATCTCTAGTGTCTGAAACTTGTAAAGCCATAAAATTTTTGGGGGGGATTTTTTAAAACGATTACAAGACTTACCCTAAACTAAGTACGATGGGTCAGTATAAAAGCTTTCAGAAGTAAGGGCTATTCGGAAGAGGTTATTGTATATTTCCGTTTGTGGTTAGATAATAGATACATAGATTAAGAAACGCTTGTCTTTTTTTAAAGAATGTGTAAATTAATTTACGCAGCAGAAAACTTTTCATTGGTAGTTTCCTAAAATCGTCATTCCGATATTGAAAGAACTGATTAATACACAGTAAAAATTACTCGGAAGGTCAAAATCGTATTCTCGTTTATGATTGTTTTCTTTCCTTTCTAATCTGCAATTTATGAAAGTAAATTAATTTATTTGATTTTCTTTACATTATTAAGTGATTTTTTTTTATTATTGATTATTTTAATCATAATTTATTGTTTATAAATAAAAAGCTTTTTTTTTTTGTATTGTAGCAATGCCTCCTACTGTGTAATTAAAGTATAAAAATTTCGATGCAATTAGTGTTCTTGATTTTCTCTTTGTATTTTGAATGTTTCGAAAGTAGAGATATAGCTATTTTACGTAAAATGTATTTAATATTATATTTAAATTTCAATATGAGTATTTAAATTACTAGGACTTCCCTCAGAGGGATTAGTCTGAGCGATATTACTGAGAACATAGATTTAATAATAACATGTGGAAGCAAAGAAAATGAGATGTTATCTTTAATTGTCCATATACTGTGATAAACTGAAATGATGAAAATAAACGAATCGTAGAATTACAAAATCTTATATATAAATTCGTATACACTGTTTAAAAAATGGGAAATCAAACCATTCAAGACAGCTATGCATGGATATAAAATTGAAAGTACGCAATATATTAAAAGTAAAATAGAAAATGAAACACTAAATTACTTATATCGGAATTTTAACTGTATTAAATGATGTCAAGAGCATAATCAGACGCTCCGCACCAATTTGAGTAACTATAAATGACAAATATATGATGTTTAAAAAGAATGGACTATACTTTATATGGTGTGTGCTCCCCCGGAATAGTTAATATTGTACAATATCTGTTTTCCACGGATGCAATGAGGTTGTCGATAACATTTAAAGAATTCTCTCCTCAAAATCTAATATAGTATCAAAGTACCGAATACATCAACAGTGGCATGCAATGCTTCGTTAGAGTGTGTTTTAGATATGCTCGATCGGATTTAAATTATGAGTGTATGCTGGCCACTACATACGCTGTATTGTTTTGTTTTCAAACATATTCTGCACAAGTTGAGCTGTATTTAGCATGTATTAAATAAAAGAAATCGGCAATGATTACAACATAAAGTATGACACAAGATCTGAATATATCGTCTGCATAACTTTTGAGCTGCCAAAGTGTCATTTGAAGTAATTTACAAATCCATACATATTTATTCAGGAAATCATGCAAGCTAACATACGACAATTAGATCCCGATTATAAAATTTCATCAGAATAAGTTAATATATAAAAAAGCTACTAATGATAATTGAGAATACGACATTATGATAGAATGTCTAGAAAAATGAATCGGATAAAAAAATTCATATCACATTTAAAACGGCACTTCCCTCTCTTAGTGGCCATCGCGAGAGAAATAAAAGCCTAGAGAAGGGACACTTTAACAAGTACCTTCGGGCAACCTACTCACTGTTTCATACAGGTCTTTATTTAATATTTACACAATTTATTTAATGCTAGGTGGGTATATATCTGTTTTGTTGCATTTAAATTGCATGTTTTGGGGAGGAAATGCAGCATTATGAAATATTTAAAGTTGCTGTACCTAATAATTCCAAATTAATGGTAATTGAGATCGCTTTCCGTTAATTTTATCTTTTTAAATTTTAAATTTTTTAGAAACCATTCATAGAGACAATTGTACATTTTAAAACTAACCCGAAGCAAAATTTCAAGGTTTTGGGCTCAGCAGTAATACAGAAATAGAAAATTTTTGAAATTTTTTTGTTTTTGCACTGTTTCATATAGCGACATTTTTAGAAATTGTTCTATTGCGAGAATTTACGTCATGATAAATACAGCCATGTCAATTTTCATGTTTATATTCCTAACAATTCCATGTACTTCGTTACTTAGGTCATCTTTAGATCTTTTTCCGCTTTGTTTAGTCTTTCTATTTTTTAGAATTCGTTCTACAACGAGCATTTACATTTTATTAATTACTACCATGCCAAAGTACTAGTTTCTAATCCCAACAGTATCCCCAAAATTTCAGTATTCCAAATAAATCATAGTTTAGAACCTTTCTAGAAATTTTTACGTTTATCCGTCAAATTGAACCTTTTAGAGAGCGTTCATTACGAGTATTTACATCTTAAAAGTAACTACCGCACCAAATTTAAAGTTTCTAACCCAATCAATATCACAGAAATCGCAATTTTGGAACTTTTTTGCTCCTGCAGCGATGTAGGTTCTTGCACTGACATAAAATAGTCTTTTTTTTCGGAGCAGAGATGGCCACCAATATTTTTTTAAGTTGGCTATGTAGTTTCAGAGATAACACCTCACAAACGTACAAGCATTAATAATATTATATACTTTATAATATTATAACGCTTTATAATATTAGCATTAGATGTACAGATACAAAAGCCATTTATCTGTTACAAGCTAAAGTGCCGGCGTTGCCCAGAATTTGAAGGATGTTTGTTCTGAAAAATCAATTTCAAAATTTAACATACAACACAAAACAAACATTAAAAAAAGCAGTCGAAATGTTGTATGAATGAATCATATGAAAACGCTATATAAAAGTGTATAAATGTATATAACAGACGCAAAAAAATACAGCTATAAATGAACTTATTTCAATTTATAATTGGAGCAATAATGCTAAAATAGGCCAATATTTCCTTAATCGGGTTTTTATCATGCTTCAATACATTTTTCACACTCATATGACGTTATACTATATCCACCACGTCCTTTATATTTCCAATATGACGTAATATTTTCCTCTTTCACGTGGAAACCTTGAAATAGAAAAAATTATGAAGTTATATTTACTTTCATTTAAATTCGTCAAACCATTTATTTCATTTTCATATTTCACGTGAATATATTGCAATAGAAAAGTTATGACGTAATATTCACCTTTTTTAAAAATTCGTCAAACTATTTATTTCATTTTCATTTTGCACGTGGAAATCTTGCAGTAGAAAATTAATTGTTGTAGTAATAATTTTATTGTGTTTTTTAATTGTTGGCAACTGCTGTAACGAAAAATGTTTAAATTTGATAAGAAATTGCTGTTAAATTGGTGGTTTTTTATTAATTAAAAATTAACTATAAAGTATTTCGATTCCGGATTACTTTAGTTGCCTTGACCATGTTTTAATACACATGTACGTATCTTTTCACAATTTTGGCTTCCAAATTGTGGATTTTTATAGAATTACAAACAGACAGATAGACAAGTTTCATTTTTATATATCTCTCTATTCTAAAAAAAGTAACTAACGCTGTCACTGCCGCCGCCGCCGGTTTTGAATTTTTTGTGACCGGAGGTCTTTCTTCGTTAATATTAAGAAAACTATTGCATACAAAAATATGAAAGTCGGTGGTATTATAGCGAAATGTTTGATCAACACGCTAATGCATACAGTTTTTCAAATCGAAGAATTATTTTAAGAGATATTTAATGCTAAAGTTGGACAAAATCGCTCCATTAGAAAAATTTTTATAGGAGCAAAAGCTATACATGTGAATTTAATCATTTTTAGATCATTTTATTCAATGGAAAATCCCGCTGTGCAGATTTCATTAATTTTTTTAATTTGACTCATTTTTTGAGATTTTATTTCTATTTTAAATTCAAATATTCAGCATCTCGACTGATATTTTTTACATATTTTAGAAAATGGTATTAATTTAAACTGTTGCCAACTGTATAAACAGCGCAAACAATAATGTTTGCTTCAAAAAAAAATTATTTACACGTTACTATTATAAACAGAAAAAAACCTTCAAATTGGAATTAAATAATTAGGTATAAAAAGCAGGCACTTATTGGAAATTACGCCATTAAAACTATATTTACATGTGAATTTTTAAAGAGAAAGGATATTGTAAAATAAATTCATTAATATGCGTTAGAAGTCTGAAATAGAAGAAATTGCGTCACATTACACTTATTATGCAAAATGAACAAAAAATAGTATTGCAAAACAGTTTAAATTTAAAAATTGCGCGAGACAAAATATTAGAGGTTAAATATTAGATTTTTTCAAAATTTTATTATTTGTCTTTGATGTGAGGTGTTCAGTTATAAGTATGCAAATTTTTATGTTTCAACATAATTAGGGGCTGAGTTAGAAAAATTGCTTTAAATACACAAGTTAGAGCCCAGAGGGTTAAATATTAGATTTTTCAAAAAATTTTTATTTGCTGTTTGATGAGAGGTGTTCCGCTATAAGTATGCAAAATTTCATGTCTCCAACTTAATTAGGGGCTGAGTTAGAAAAATTGCTTAAAATACACAAGTTAGAGCCCAGAGGGTTAAATAATAGACTTTTTCAAAATTTTATTATTTGTCGTTTGATGTGAGGTGTTCAGCTATAAGTATGCAAAATATCATGTCTCCAACTTAATTAGGGCCTGAGTTAGAAAAATTGTTTAAAATACACAAGTTAGAGCCCAGAGAATTAAGTAATAGACTTTTTCAAAATTTTATTATTTGTCGTTAGATGTGAGGTGTTCAGCTATAAGTATGCAAAATGTCATGTCTCCAACTTAATTAGGGGCTGAGTTAGAAAAAATTGCTTAAAATACAGAAGTTAGAGACCGGAGGGTTAAATATGACTTTTTCAAAGTTTTATGATTTATCGTGTTATCGCAAGTGTTCAGCTATAAGTATGCAAACTTTCATGTCTCCAACTTAATTAGGGGCTGAGTTAGAAAAATTGCTTAAAATACACAAGTTAGAGCCCAGAGGGTTAAATATTAGACCTTTTTCAAAATTTTATTATTTGTCGTTTGATGTAAGGTGTTCAGCTGTAAGTATGCAAAATTTTATGTCTCCAACTTAATTAGGGGCTGAGTTAGAAAAATTGCTTAAAATACAGAGGTTAGAGACTGGAGGGTTAAATATGACTTTTTCAAAATTTTATGATTTATCGTGTTATCGCAAGTTTTCAGCTATAAGTATGCAAACTTTCAATTCTCCAACTTAGTTAGGGGGTGAGTTAGAAAAATTGCTTAAAATACATAAGTTAGAGCCCAGAGGGTTAAATATCAGACATTTTTCAAAATTTTATTATTTGTCGTTTGATGTGAGATGTTCAGCTATAAGTATGCAAAATTTCATGTCTCCAACTTAATTAAATTAAGAGCTGAGTTAGAAAAATTGCTTAAAATACACAAGTTAGAGCCCAGAGGGTTAAATATTAGACTTTTTCAAAATTTTATTATTTGCCGTTTGATGTGCGGTGTTCAGCTATAAGTATGCAAATTTTCAAGTCTCCGATATATATAGTTTCTGAGAACGAGCTCTGTGACAGACGGACAAACAGACAGACAAAGGATTGAGACAGGTAGGGTTTCGTTAGATGGACGAAACTCTAAAAACATGCTGCGGATGACTGTAACAACATCCTAAAATTACATTACCATCAGCGATCTACCAATCCCGAATTTAGTTTATATTCGTTTCATATATTCTTATTCTTTTGTGCGGCCCTGTAAAATAATTATCCATATTATATACAGTAAAACCTCTGAATAGTGGACACCCGAGAATGCAGAATTTGTCCTCTATTTAGAGGTGACCGCTACTTAGAGTAAAACATGTACAGTTATTTAAGAGTTGGTAATCGAAAAAATGTCCGCTAAATAGAGGTATCCGCTAATCGGGTGTGTCCGCTATGGAGGTTTTACCAGTAAAACTTCTGAATAGCGAACACCTCGGGAGGGCAGAATTTGTCCTCTATTTGGAGGTGCTCGCTACTGAGAGTAAAAAAATGTACAGTTATTTAAGGGTTGGTAATCGAAAAAATGCCCGCTAAATAGAGGTGTCCACTAATTGGGTGTGTCCGTTATGGAGGTTTTACTGCATAATAATATCATCCTTTACAAGAAAATTGCATGCTTTATGATAGACAGACAGACATCCAGAGAAATATAACCTCCGGATCAATAAACACTCATGTCTTTTGTTTTAATCATCCACAATTGTATGTCATACAACATGCCAGATTTTATACAACAGGCTAAAAACGGTCACCGTGGTACGGAATACTGTATTATTTTTTGTTTGCCCACCAAAACTGGTTGCCACGGGTTGTTGCAAGATTTGTGATCACGTGGTTGAAACTGATCTATTCAATATTACTGCGTGCGTATTTTTTTTTATTTGCTCCATGTGTTCAAACCAGTTGTCTACGAAAACATCAACCGGTGAAAGTGACGCACACCAAATTTCTGTGACGTATGCAGATAAATTGTGCTTTTTTAAGAGTTTTTTCTATATAATTTTTAAACGGTTTGGAACTTATTTTTCATAGTAGGTGCATTCAGTAGGCGACCCTCATAGGTACCTTCTGGTGCAATCAGAAACGAAATCCGACAAATATTTTTTGAGTTATGCTTGACGAAAGGTTTTTATTAGGCTTTTTTTTTAGTAGGACATGGCGTTAATATCCATCGTAGTAGTAAAGTGTCCGGACAGTAATATTTCGCTGAGTATTAGCCTTCGCTTCGCTCAGACAATAAATATATCAACTAAGTCGAGTCCAGGCAGATAGACAGACAGTGAGTGAGACGAATAGGGACTCTCCAGGTGAACGAAACCCTAAAAATGAAAGCACTTTTATTTAAATTATGCATAATTATCTATAACTTGCTTAAAAGCAATTTAATTGTTTTATGAATAAAATGTTTTACATTCTTGAATTGGAGTTATGCCTCCTTCTTTTATGTTAAAGTACAGTATTTTACATTATATTTAGTGTTGTTAATTTTACTCTCTTTTTTTTTTGTAAATTTAAAATATAGAACATTATATATTTTACGTAAAATCTACTTAAAATTAGATTTAAATTTGAGTATGATTATTGAAATTCTAATTACATCAACTAAGTAAAGACGTTACCAAAATTATGCAACTTTCAAGTCTAGTTTTTAAAAAAATGAGAGATTTTTTTTTTTATTTAAATGACGCATAATTAAATTGTCATGCAAATATTACGTGATTTTATTCAAATTTAATAGTCGTTTAATACATCGTACAATACATTCTCCATTATCCATTTTAATAAGTACTTTATCACTTTATCTTTTCGATGTATTAAACCATTTTTAACTAATATGTATAGACCAATTATGTAAATCACGAAAGGTGAGTTTTCAGAACAGAATATAAATAAACTGTTCAGTTCAAAGCAAAACCGTAAAAAAAACGCCTTTTTTTTTTTTTTTTTTTTTTTTAAATAATGCTTTTGTCAGTTTTAATATTAATTAGTTTTTTCTGTTTAATTAAGTGCTCATGACATGTTTTATTACTGTGCTTCTCTGAAATGTTATATGCAGCTATATTCGCATTGCTGTGGTAAACTGCATTATTACTGTAGCATTTTTCTTTCCCCTTTTTGCTAATATTTGTTAATCTTTTTCCCATCAGTCATAAACTATATTATAAAGGAACATAATATATTCTAGAAACTTATAACCCATAAATTTGTTTTATGAAATAAACAATATTTGGCATTTAAACAATCACTTTTCTACTATACTTATAGTTATTATATTCACAAAATGTATAAAATATGTGCTCTTGGTACTATTACAGCAGACTCTCTATATAATTCAAATTCGCAGGGACAACAAAAATAGTTCGAATTATTGAAAGTAGTTACAGAAAACAAAATTACAGGGAGAAACTATTCAGGGATTTCATTTCCAGATAAAAGCTTTTCTTTTACTGTTAGCACAAATACAAAAAAAAAAAAAAAAAAAAAAAAAAAAAAAAGTACAAAAAATACAAAAAATATTTTAAATATTGTTATTAATAATTCCAGAAGTTAAATGAGCCGTTCTATAACAGTTTAATTATTTTCAATCGATTACACAAAATACATATAGGAAACACTTACACTATGAAAAATATTTATCCAGGGTCGTTTGCATAGGATTATTGTTTTAGCGTTAATTACTAACCGTACTATTTGCAAGAAACACTGAAGCTCCTTTTCTGAAGAAGGTTTACGAATTGCTTTTGCGATATCTGATTTTCAAAGGCAAACTTCTAATGTATTATCAACAGCTACGTAATCTCCAATTGATACATTTTCGCAATCAAACGTTTTGTAAAATTCTGGAAAATCTGCGTCTTCGCATTAACATACTCACATGCTTTTTCGGAGTATTTTATTTGCCTTTGTGTAAATCGAGTATGTCTAAAATACCCTACTTTTGTTTTCTCTTTAACAGCATCCAAAACAGCACAGAGTTCATTGATGGCAGTCAGTACAATAATATGATATTTTTCCTTACATTCAATTGCAAGCAGAATTTCCTGCAAAAGAGTTTTACAATAGTAAATTTTTAAATTTTATATTATGTCCTGATCCATAGGCTGTAATTTAGATGTGGTATTTGGCAGCAAGTATTCTGATCTAATAGATTTTAGTTCCGAACTTTACTGTGACTAGGCATAGGCACGTTATCCAAAAATAAAATAATTTTGAGTCTTTTTTTATCAAAAAATTTCTTTTTTTGAGGAAATTAAGTCCATTCAGCTATTTGATGAGTATTTCTTGTGTCATCCATGCTTTAGGATTTGACGAGTATTGAACAGTTTATGTTGTAATTCCTTTAACACTTCGAATTTTGAAATTTGCCAATAACAAGAAGTTTTCAATTTCAATCACATCCATATTGGGCCCAGCCGCCACTACAACAATCCTCTTTTTACGTCATTTACCACCGTACACATCTGATTTTTAGACGGCAATATCTTATTTGACAAAAGCTTAGAAAACAAACCTGTCTCATCTGAATTGAATATATCGCTTGGCGTGTTAACAAAAAGTAATTCCGGTGGCTTTTTGATTTATTTATTGCAAATTTCTAGATTTACATGACTACCTTCGCCCCATACACTTTTAAAGGCTAAGCAATTTCAGACTTTGAAATGGGATAGCCATCGGTGAATGCATTTAAAGTCCTAAGTTTAAAATATTGGCTTATTCAATTGCTTTATCCCTCAATATGGGTCACTTATAGACAAATTTCTTGATGAAGCATCTTTCAGCCACAACAATAATGCTTCCTGTAAGTCCTCATGAACGGCGTTTCCCATCCGCTCTCTTCCTTTTCTAAACTTTGCGTTCTCCCAATGTTGAATAACGGAATTTTTATTTTTCAGATTATTCGAAAGTGTACTCTTTTAATCCCATATTCATTCATAATGCATCTTTTTGTTTGGCCATTTCCCACTTTTTTCACTATCTCAACCGAGCAAGAGAATGTATGCATTGTCGCTCCTCCATTTGAAATATTTTTTATATCTCTTTCTTATCTCCCGCGCATGCTCAGTCTACGTAACTAATGGACAGGCTGCAATACTTTTCAGAATTTCCCTAAGCAAAGTTATGACAATCATTCTAGCTGAATACATCTGCTAACAATGCAACTTACTGGAAGTAATGAAATAGGTTCTTAGAAACTAGACCATTGAAACATTGTGTTCTAGCTTGTGTGAGAAATTCAAGGATAAAAAAAGAACTGTATGAGATAGAAAATAAATTTAAAAAAGAAAAGAACCCATAAAACAGTTCATATTAGCCGAAGATATAGAATTTTTCGCTCTGTTGGAATAAACTTCAACTGTGCTACTCTAGCCTTGAATATGATTTAATCCAGTTGAAAAACTATTCGTTCTCTTCATTATGACCTAATTACATGGTATACAGCAGTTTCCGTGTTAAAACACACTTTCATCATGTAAATGCTATAGTTATAGCTCCGATGAATGAAACTAGCGCTGCAGTTTGCAGCCATGTCCAACAAATATGAGTGAATTATGTCAGCCAGGTATCGTCCGGATATCTTAACAGGTAAAGCATTGGCACGGCACGCCAAATATCCAGGTTCGATTCCTGGTCTGGACATTTTTCGCTCTGTTGGAATAAACTTCAACTGTGCTTCTCCAGCCTTGAATATGACATAGAAATTATTCAAATAAACGAATGTAAATTTATATTACGTACTTATAGAATTTTCGGGGCTTTATCATTTGTTAGAATTAACAGAAACTTCGAATTAACGTAGTTAGAATTATCCAGAATCCACTATATACTTTCATGTAAAGACTGCATTGCGAGCATTATTACTGCAGCAGTATTAAAATTTATTTACACGAACGCATTTATATGATGTTATTATTAGTATGTTAATCACTTTAATAATTCTTGATTTTTGTCAAAACAAGACAGAAAAAATTCCTTGAAAAAATATGGAAATGATTTAAATTAAAATCATTAACAATAAAAGGACGAGTTTGATAGTCTGTTATTTTGTATAGTGTCTTATACACTGATGGCGTAGCCAATAGCTAGAATATTTGTTCCATAAGTGCTTCAGTGGGAAGCATAAAAGCTAAAAAATATATTCATTTCTTTTTTTAAATTAAAGCTACTCAATTTAAAATAACTCAATTTACTTATTTTACATCCGTCATATTTGATTTAAGACTTCGTAGCATGTGAGTACCGCATAATTTCACTTCATCATATAAACGAAAATAAATGCTTTTAAATTTTGCTTGGAAAGTTTTATAATATTTATAACAGGTTTTCAGTGATTTAAAAAATAGCTTTAAATTTTCGCTTCTAACTTAGCTAAAATGTAATATTGTAAAATAGCATGCTCCTTTCAATATATTTTAATACGCTCTTAAATTTGTTTGTTTTTCAACTATCAAGGGTTAATTTAATATCTACGATTTCATTCTTTTCTCAAAGACTGATGGTTAAAACTAAATTGATGATTAAACTAAAATGGTTAATTTATATGTTTCTTTATGGTAAGATTTAATTCAGTGTTACGCAAAAATAAGAAGTAAATATGTATTTAATAGCTGTCGATCTGATGTGTTTTATACACTGTTAAAACACTATTCTTAAAAATAAGTAAATTGTACTAATTATTGAGCACTTCCCGATCTTAAAATAGCTCCGAGTACTTAACTCTTAAATTTGAAAAACGCATGTACTCATTTTTCTAGTACATACAGGGACTCGAAAATAAGTATGTATAGAAAAACACATACACTGTAAGAAAAAAAAATGCAAAATTACAGAGAACCGACAAATCACCATTTTTAATTACGGTAATTTTGAATTGCGAAGAACTACAATTTTTGGAGTAAAGAACAACGAATTTACTATTTTAATTCTTGAGTATGAGCCGCCCCGTGATTTGAACCCGAGTCCTTTAGGTGGGAGATCAGTATTGTACTGACTGCGCTATAAGAGCAGTTACAAGTTGCTTCCAAATGACACCTTTTATGAATCAGCGGCGGAAGATCGCTAACAGCAGATATGAATTTTCCCTTTCTTAAATATTCTAATTTCTAATAAAACAATTTTTAAACTAAATTTTCTTCTTCAACATTTCTAATGAAATTGTATATAAATTGGAAAGGTGTGTATCATAAATTAAAAATTATAACAAAGATAGACATATCTTTAAATAAAATCTTGGAAATCCCTACTGTCAATTTGGTATAAGAAAAGGGTTTATCAAAAATATTTTTGAGCACATAGGATTTAAACATGAATATTAAGACTTTAAAATACAAAATATATGTATTCATTTCTGAATACATTTATAAATCAAGTATAAGTATACACAACTTCAAAATATCATGTACTCATTTCTTAATACATTTATAAATCAAGTATAAGTATACACAACTTCAAAATATCATGTACTCATTTCTGAATTAATTGTACTTAAAAAAATCGAGTACAAAAAAAAAATCATATTTAAGTAGATTAATGCTCCTTTTTGAAGCAATTGTACTTAAAAAATATGAGTACATAGAAATGCTCATTTTTAAGTAGATTATTTTTAACAGTGTACTTCTTTTTGAAACAATTGTACTTAAAAAAAATACGAGTACACGGAAGTTTTCATTTTTAAGTAAATTATTTTTGAGAGTGTAAGCCTACAGATGTTTCATATGGATGTGGGGCTTTTGATATGTTTCAAGTGCCGAAACGAAAGGGTTGTATGGATCGAAATTCAAGGACCTCCAATATAAAAACGTTAATGAACCGGTGTGTTGAGACATAAATGATTTAAGTTCAAAAGTGCCTGCTATAAAAGCTAACTATTCGGTTCTATATACTAAGTGCACTCTCTATTCAGTTTCTACAAAATATACTTTCTTATACCATAATTAAGATTCCTCGAAAAGAACACTTATTTATACCTACATTTTAGATTACAGCATTTTTCAGAATATTTGTCTGCAATCTATGGCATATGAGATGACAGTTATAATAATCCCTTAGTTAATTAAGTATATGAACACTTATTAAAAGAACATTTACTTAGAAAATGACATTAAAATAAATATTTTGTTAGGAAATTAATGTAACTTAGAATTGAGGTAAAAGGTAACCACCTTTTCAAGGTTAAACTAAACTAATATATACGATTTTCGTTATTCTCTCAAAGTATTATAATTTAAACTGAAGTTATGGTGCATACAATTTATGCTTAGAAAATGGTTAATTTATAAGTTTCTTAATACTAAGCAATAATATAGTGCGACTCAAAGAAAAGAAGTTAATAAGTATTTAATAGTTATTTCTATGATGTGTTTATAAGCTTATAAAAGTTTCATGTGAATGTGAGGCTATTAATATATTTCAAGAATGAAAGATTTGAATGAATCAAAATTTCAATGTTCTGCTACATGAAAACTTTACTGAACTGATAATTGCCGGTATAAATGATTCAAATTCAAAAGATCCTGTTATAAAAGCTAACAATTCTGCTATTAGAAATCACAATTGTACAGAGTTGTAGAGATTCGCTAAAGAAAAAAGTGTAGTTTTTTAGAAGTATTTCTCTGTAATCTTTTAAAGGAAATTAAGTTTCTAAATATTTCGTTTAACAATATCGCCAATATGTATTTTAACACAGACACACATAGGTTATCCTGATATTCTGGCAATTTATTCGGGGTTCATTAGGCGCTGGTCAATAGAGCCTAAAAACAATGAAGTGTAAGCCCATCTCGTCCACAAAAAAATTAAGTGAGGCCTGGTTCACCCATTGCCTAGTGTAGGGAAATTGAACCTAACCATGTCTGCTGCAAAAAACATTTGCAGCAGTTTTACTCTGCAAAAAACATACATGCTCACTCAACGTTTATTTACTGCACAAAATATGCATCTTTTTTTTTTTTTTTTGCATTATTCAATGTGTTACTTCGATTTTAAGGGTGAAAGTAAAATAAGTCTAGTGTCTTTTTTATAGAGCATTACTTATTAACTAAGTATCACTAAGTATAATTAGATAGAATTAAGTAATAATAATGCAAGAAATTAAATTCCAGTTTATTACAAAAAATATGTATAAGTGCCATTGTTGCATGACAATTTGCGAGAGAAACTAAACTAATTACCATAAAATACGACTTAAAAGAACCAGCGTATCACATTTGGATCAAAGCACCACAATAACACGAAAGTTCCAGCGATTTTTAGGGGAAAAGAAAGCGACCTAAAATATTCTCGACACCGTCTTTATTGTTTGGTTAAGTAAATAATGTTCTATCCTACTTATTCTATACGGGATATACGGGAAAATATTTCCGCAAGGTAAGAAGGAAAAGAAACCGCAATGTAAAAAGGAAAAAAACGCCGCAGGTCACAAGCTTCAGTTACCATAATGTGAATATAAAATGGAGATTTAATTTGTGCAAAGTAATTAACAGAGATAATTTAAATGAATTTTCTATTTTTTTAATTATTTTATTCAAAAATACGTAATTGAAATTAAAACGCTGAATTTTTATTTTTTATAATGTGCAAGGCAAGTGACACAAGTTATTAATAATCTAGGAATCAGCACTGTATAAAAAAATTGCATAGCATCACATGCTATTTCTGATCTAGGGAATTCAGATACACATTTTATACATGCCAAATTAATTTTACTTTTTATTCAATAATAAATATAATTTTTTCTATTATATATGTTCTTCGATGCAAAAAATAAACATTTTAGGTAATCTTAAAAAAATACGCCCTAGAATTTTCATTTTTAAAAATGATATGAAAATAATCTGACACATTTTGCTTCTAAAAGAAATGAGATGTATAGCAAGAAGCACTAAGATATTAGATAAAAATATTTCATGTCGAATATAATATAAAAATCCAATTTGTTACCATGTTTTTGTTTTACAAATATTTGTCAGATATTTCTTAATTTTAAGTCTGAAAAGTTTCATCGCTATTTTTCTTTGAAAACATCAGCAAATTTGAAAATTTTAGGTATTGAGTCACAGTCTTCACGGAAAAGATTTCAAGTGGAAATGACAGATAGGCTTTTTGGAGAAATTTGTACGATAAAAAAGTGAATAAAATTTTATACCAATGCTATTTTCATTTATTAAAATTCTGCTTTTTGTCATTCAAAATTAAATTTCATCTTTGTCATGTGATAGGGTTTCTTGAAGTAGGATGGATTACGAAAGTTCGAAAGTTAAAAATTAAAACAAAGATCATAATGCCGGTATTTTCTTAACGTATTATCTTAAGGGGTCTCAGGACTCATAAAGCTTTAAAATTTTCGAAATTTTAATTTTTTTCGATATTAAACTACTATCTTTTCTGAATATTTTGGTATAAATGTTTCCCTGAAATTCCTATTAGAACAGAAGTTATGGTTTTTATAATTATAGACGCTCAATAGCTGAAGCGGCGTTTCAGAAACTTTGAAGTCAATTTTCTCCAAATTATATTTTTGAGCATAACGCGCACGATATCTCAAAAACTTCTGGATTTTTTTTCATGAAATTTTTTAAAACGTATGTTTCATGTTAGTCTGTATAAACTGAACCTAAAATTTCCTTCTTATTGTTCAAAAATATATTCTTTATAGGTGATTATACTGTTGAAGATTTCTAAATTTTGCATTAACTAAATACAACTTTGTATTAAAAATAGAAAAATGCTTTAAATACAAATTTATTTAGGTTCAGAGTAATTATTACAATGTGAAGCATAAGTAGGACCAAAAATTTTCCTTCTACTTGCAAAATTTATTTTGTAATCGTGCGCATAATCTGTTATGCCGATTTTCCGCTCGTCAAATGTCTGACATTTTGGAGCCCACTGTAAATTCTAATTCTGAAGCTTGTAATTTTTCAAATACATGAAATGAAAGAACATACTTATATCTTTCATCCCAATATAAAATTTTGTCTTAAAATCAATTACATTTTAAGATATTTTATGACTAGTGTAAATGCCCGTCCTAGGACGGTGTGTAAAAATTGTGTTTTTCATTTAAAATTTTTTTAAAAAGAGGAAAATAATTGTCAATATTTATGGGAGCGTTTAGATCAGCAAATTTCGGCTTATTTATGTTCTAATAAACACATTATTAGCATTAACAATACTTTTGGGTAAACCAGGTTTTCTGGCTAATATAACATAAGAAAATTAAGAATTCTTAGAACAAAAGTTTAAGAAACGTGCAATAAAACCCCATAATTAACAAATTCTGCTGCAAAAATAAAAAAATTTTGATGATTTGTTTGGTATAAATCTTGGTAAGTGTGTTATATTTTTTGCAAAAAGCAAAAAAAAAAAAAAAAAAAAAAAAAAAAAAAAAAAAAAAAAAAAAAAAAAGATTTAGCAAAACTTTTAACGGCTGAATAAGCATGTGCACAACTTTTTGAGTTTAACTTACTGAACATATAAATATTAAAAGTACGCACAGAAACTGGGGATCAGCAGTAAGAACATAGAATTTTCTTCAAAATGTTATTGCATCTAACAGCGATGTATAAGACACCCACCAAGTAAGAGTTTAGATGAGCAAGTTTGGTTTTTTATGTTCTAATAAACACACTTTTACGCATTTACAATACTTTTTTTTAAAATTACAAAAAAGTGATAAAATATCTTTACTAAGATTGACGATCGTTTCATCGCACAAACGGCGACATTTTCAAAATGTCGCCGTTTGTGCGATGAAACGATAGTCAATCTTAATAAAGATATTTTATCACTTTTTATAGCATTATTTAGCTTAATCCGGAAATGTAATGTTTTCCTGTGATCCTTTAAAGAAAATCACACTTTTTTTTCCACGATCCTTTAACGTTAATCGTGTTTTATCCGCGACCCTTTAAAATTTTTTTTTCGATCCTTAAAAAAATTTGCGTTTTTCCCGCGATCCTTTGAAGAAATTCGCTTAATTTGGCACAGTTGGCACACGCGTTTTTCTTGTATTTCATCCGTTATCCCCCCCCACTCCCCCCATAAAAATGTCCACAAATTTTAATGCATATTTGCTTAGATCCACGGGATAATAAAATTCAGTGCCAAAAAAGTGCAATTCCGCGGAAAGTAACATGTCAGTAAAATGGATTTTGCAGCTTCAAGTCAGGTTCTCTGTATTTTATAGTTCTGCATTAATGGAATGAAAAAAAAAAAGAAAAAGAAAAAAAAAATGGAACAGAATATTCAGCAAACAGGAATCTTGTAAATGCATGAATTTTGTCTATGATCACTGTGGATTATAAATGTATGTAGAGAAATTTCTAAATCGCTCTTGTGAAGGAAAAAAAAATCGAAAAATTTACCAATCGGTTACAGGGAATTCTTCAGTTGGTCATGCAAAAAAAAAAAAAAAAAAAAAAAAACGAAAAAAAAAACGCAAAATTTGTTAAGAGGGAAAAATGAAATTTGTCACATAAAAAAAAAAAAAAAAAAAAAAAAAAAAAAAATTACCCAATCGGTAGAGTAAAAAGAAAAGTACTGCAAAATTCATCAATTGTGGGGGAAAAGTTGCAACATTCTTCCTTCATTCTTCAGAAAAAATCGTGAAGATTGCCAGTTGATCATCGGAAAAAACTCAAAATCCTTTAATCGGTTGCTTTAAAATATTGTGAAGTTCATATGTAAACTGTCGGAAATTCCTCAAACAGTCGTTGGAAAAAAACGCGAAGAAATTCAGAAAATTTTGCAAAATCGCGCAAAAGAATAAAAATCCCTTTCTCGGGGGGGGGGAAAAAATCGGTAAGAGTCACATGTACGTAGAAAATTTTAATGAGGTGGAACACACAGCATTTTTATTATGCAGCATTTTCTGATTTTGGGAAACGATCCATGAAATCCTGCATGGGATTGCAAATTTTACCCTGAACGAAATTGTCCTCTCCTCACCCCCCCCCCCCCCAAAAAAAAAAAAAAAATCATGCCGTGTTGGACAGCGTTGATAAAATACATTAAATGTTTTCCCATCAACCGAAACATTGATAATTTTATTGTCATTGTTATGTGAATGAATTTCTACCTTTTTGGGAAAAGCTTTTTAAAATAGGATTACACATATATTATGTGTTTTGAAATTTATTCACTCTGACTTATTGGGAATTAATAATGAACTTTTCTTTTGATTTAGTAATCTTAATGGTCTTCAGATTTTCAAGTGGAAATTGTTTAGAAATCTATTGGTATATATCATATGATAGGGCATAGAGAATGTTATTTTGGTGGTTTTTAACACAAATTGCAATCGTTTGTCAACAAACATTGGAAAAACGGTGATAACTTATTTTCAAATATTTTTTGAGTTATGGTGATCCCATAATAAACAATTTAATTAATTTGTAACTCTAACATTGAATTTTAAATTTACTTTAATGTAAGCATTGAAAAATCCATTTATTTGTCAACAGAAACAGTGTAGTCTTAGCTAAATAGTTTTAAGTTTTTTTATCCTTTTTCGCGAAAAATCAATCACCTTAAAATGAATTGAAAACTTCCTTTTGTTTAAATTTGTTAATATTTAAAGTTATTTTAGTTAAAAAATTATGATTAAACATTCATTGTATGATATCTTCTTTAAAAATTAATATTTGTCTCAGCCTTTCCAAGTATTAAGTTTTTCATGCTTAATTTAACATATAATTTTTTAAGAGAAATTTTAATGTATGAAGCTATAAGGTACACTGTCAAAATAATTATTGCTGGATTGTATATTAAAATATTTCTATCGTAATCGATATGTAAACAAAACAAAAGTACAGAAAATTTATTTCTGTTGATCTTTTCAGAAGGTATTCAGAAATTTTCAACTATGAAGCCATAAGGTACTATAAAAATAATTACTGATGCTGGATATTAAAACATTAAGAGATATTTCAAGAGAAATTGAACGGTTCGTAATATCTACATAACAATAGGGTTAAAGATTCCACTTGTTAGGTTATATAGGCGGAAAATACAAAGAACACATTAAATCTAAGTAAATCAAAAGAAAAGTTAAAAATGGAATCCCAAGAAATCAGATTTAAAAAACAAACAATAAATTAACAAAATACCTAATAAAAATCCAACAAAAATTATGAACAGAAGACAGCAAAATCTCAGTATTGCTTTAGATCAGTGAATACGCGTCGCGTGACGATAACTGTATACAGACAGGAATAATACGGAACTCCCATTGGAGATCAGTCTTAGCACATGCGCTGTTTATCCGAAGTGGGAAGCTTCCTGGCCGAAAGATGATCACCGTACTTGATTTGCGCTATAGCTCCATGGTTTATATTTCAATTCAATGAATCAAGGGAATGACTCGCTATCGCTTGTTTACATTTTACGATAATGTATGTTTTTAACTCGTTTTCTGAAATTCCTTTTCAACTGCGCAAATCATTGAACGGTCATCAGTTTTGAATCTTTTAAAGAAAATTATGTTAAGCAGATGGGATTTCAGGTAGAAAAGATTTGTATTTAAGCAGATATGTTTTCTCTCGCACATTTCAAATCGTAATTAAGCCTAACGTGGCTCCAGCTTATCGGAGAATGGTAAGATAGATGGTACAACCCCGGACGCGTTACAATGTGAATTATAATATAGAGATGAAAATGGTCTTTTTTTTTCGATTTTTCCAATTTTAAGAGTCCTGAGCCCCCTTAAGTATTTACTAATTTAAGATTGTAATCATACTGAAATGACACATAATGTTTTATTTATGGATCGACTGTTCCCAGTTCCTTTTATATTTATTATAGAAAGACGAAAAATACTATAATATTTTTAGTGTTTAATTTCCATAATTACGAAATTTTAAAATAACTCTAATTTTCTACTCTACTTTATCACGTCGGCAGCGTATCCATTAAATTGGCTTTTGTGTAAACATTTTTAAAATTTCAAAAATTGTTAAAGTAATTAAGCTGTTTTAATTCGATTAAAAAAAAGTTTCATATAAATATTTTTCATTCATTCTTTTTAAGTGAACTAACTCTGAACATTCATAATTGCATTATTTTGAAACGAAAATGCTAAACAAAATATACTAGTTATAGCACTTTTATCCATCTCGCCAAAATTCTTTTCCAAATCATTATTTTTTAAAGAGAAAATAACACTCCTATATTTTAGAAGTGTTTGCTTTATCCGTTGCATTCGGTGGCTTTTTTTGCAACAAACAACAGTATTAGATGTAAATTCAACAACAGTAGTTTACATCCAGAAACAGCCAGCATGTTTATTAACTTTGGTATTTTTATAACTAAAGTTATAATATACCATTCAGAAGCTGTGATGTCCTACTGACTCAATGTATAATTTATCAGCTCGTCTGAAATTTGAGATTTGTTTTAAAGCTGCACGTGACAGCATTTTTTAAATATCATAACAAAATTGAATTTAAATAACACATATACTTAATTTTGGTATTTTTTTTACTAAAGTTATAACATACCATTCCGAAGCTCTGAAGTCTTACTGACTTATTTACCAACCTGGCAGAAACTCTCAAATTGTGTTGAAGCTACACGTGATAGAATTTTCTGAATATGATCCATAAAATCTGAATTTAGAAAATATATAGAAAACAGTCTCCACTTTTGAGAAATAAATTCATCACAGACCTATACCGATCTACCATATACTTAAAAGTTTTCTGTAATATGTATTACTACAATCTTTAAAAATAATAATAAGTTGTCCATAATACAAGGGAAAATATGTTCCTTATAAATAAAATCATATGACGAAAAGCAATACTCCGCCTTGATTCAATCATAAACTACATAATATTGTAGGATCGATTTGCTCTATTTTCTTCACACGAGCGCCACCTGCTACTTTGAGTTTTTCCACTGAACAGAACAACATATACGCACTTATGAGATGTCTCCCTGTCTTGCTGACATCTCAGTTGCACGTCATAGAGATGACAGACGATGATATTCTTCATGTCAGAAGCGATGGGGAAAAGTGAGAGGAACGAGTTTTTTTTAAACGGACCAGAAATATCAGGTTAAATATGAAAATGTTCGGAAGAAGTTGAATGCCTGATTTTTCAAAAATCATTGTAATAATGTTTTTCGGCTTTCATTTTTTAAATAAATCAATGGAAAAATACTTTAAAAAATCCTATTTTGTTTTAAGTATGGCTTACGGCTAAAAAACAGTTTGTTACTAATCGGCAATACTGGTCTTTAATTGAAAAAATAATTTTCCTTGATAAAATTCTATAATATTAAACACACAAGAATTTTAGGAACTATAATAAGAAATAAATTTTACTTGCTCACTGCAGAGCAAAATAGAGTATTTCGCAAGCTTCCAAACAAAACAAAAAGAACAAGTAGCAACAATTGAAAAAATAAATCATTCTTAATTCTTAAACAGCACAACTGTTGCCATATACATGTTGAAAATCGATTTAATAATATTTTCAGAATGTATTTTATTGGCAATATTGGGCATTATAGCTTCAATATTATTCTAATAGTATTTTAGAAGACTAAATTGAGTATGTTGCCGAAAAGCAACACCCGGCATTTAAGGGTTAAGATGATACCCTCTCTGCTGTAAATAATATCTTATTCTTTAAAGACATAGTTAGCTTGTACATAAATTATTAATACATATATGTTTAACTGAGTTCGAAGATGTTCGTTTTTGTGCATGTTGTGACTTCAATCGCTACAATGTGAATTTTAAAAAGTTCACCATTTACTTAAAACTTGACTAACAATTATTGATGGCTGCGGGATTGCAGACCGAAAGTACTCGGAAGTTTAAATAAAATGTATATTTTTAAACTTATGTATTATTATTATTTTTCACCTTTTAAGTAAACGATGAACATTTTATAGATCATATTCTGTAGTTTATATTCCTTACTTCCGTAACTTCACATAATTATCAAAATACTCTCTAAATTTATCATCTTCAAATAAAATAATATTTTTACATTTGCACCATTTTCAATAAATCAATATTTCAAATCTGAGAAGTCAATGTATATTTGAACTTAAGACATTAATTTATATTTCGTCTTGAAATCCACTTTATTAATCATTTGACAATGTTCAAAACACTTCAGCAGTTTACTCCGAAATTTATAAAGAATTTGTGAGTTTTATCTTTTAAGCATTTATTATTCAGATGCGCAATTATTGTTAATAAATTATACGTTTGTTTCTCTTCATTAGCAACAGATATATAAACTGGAGATGAAATTACATAACAAACTAAATATTCCTGAAAGCGGATAAATTAAGTTAATTTTTCCAGATGCTTTTGATCAAAATTGACAGAAATGTATTTCAACATACATCGCATAGGATGTGATTAAAAAATGCAACGTTATTTTTTTTAAAGTTGTGAAAGTAAAATCCTATAACAAAAGAAATACTGATCCAAATCACCTGAAATTTCACCAGTATGCTCCCAAAGCAATGGGAATTTTTTTGGCGTGGTTAAAGAAAACTTAAAATCACACCAACAGATGGCGATGCATATGCAGTAAAATCGGGAGACGAGTTTGCGCACGACACACGCACAGCGGCGATAAAAACGTGAAGCACGCACACCTCATATTCATTATTCTGATCTCAATCACTGCGATTTCTGGCTCTGGTGGTACCTAAAGAATACTGTGTATTGTGGTGGTGTTACGAACTAATTGATCTGAAGGCACGTATTGCGCACCAGCCCCACAGCATCCAGCCAGATATTCTTTGCTTTGTTGTGGAACATGCGGTTCCAAGTTTCCAACTCGTAGCTGAAAACGGTGGACAACGCATTGAAAATCTCTTGCGTTAATCGTGCAGTTCCGTGTGAATTCCTTACTCCATATTTTTATTTCGTTCTGTTTCAGCGAAGGTGTTCGCAGTAACTTTTCCCAATTACTGCATTCTGTGCGTTTTTGATATGCGTAATAAAGTTTTCTTTTTCTGGAAGTGTCGTCCATTGTTTTCCTCCCACTGGCGATATTCTTTGTTTCTGTTAACTTACAGCGCCATCTGTCGGTGCGATTTTAAGGGTTTTTTTTAACCACGCCAGAAAATTCCCATTGCTTTGAGAGCATACTGGAGAAATTTCAGCTCATTTGGATCAGTGGTTCTTTTGTTTTAGGGTTTTACTTTCACAACCTTTAAAAAAATCACCTTGTATTTTAAAATTTTACACTTTCCAGTATTATTATTTCTCATCTTTCTGTAGTCTATGATGTACTCAGTAATATTTAAATATAACTCTTTTTTTTAACTATATGTCTGTCATACAATTCAAGATATATTTTTTTTTATGTTTAGCAGATACAAGAAGTGAATAGAAAGATAATAAAGAATTGCTTTATCGTAAAAAGTGGGAACGCCAATAAGTAATTACTTAATTATAAATTTCTATATAATTTAAAGGAAGATTTTATAGAAATTATAAATATTTTTATTATAATTACTATGCGAAATTGATTCAGTTACTTTAAATATTATTCAACTTAACACAAAATTCTCGAAATTAGATCGCAACATGCAATTCGTAAGAGTGTATATATGTTTAGAAGAATGTGAGGTTGCTATTATGAACTTCTGCTAGAACAGTCTTCTGTAGCGGTCGATAAACTATTTGAACTAAAGTCATATATTTCCGTTGCTATTTCCATAGACTATGCCGAAACTCAACAGTTAAATATTTAAATAGTATGTCAGTTAAAGAAGGAAACAAATAATGAAAGTAAAAATCTTAAACCATAGATAAATTAAATTTAATAAATCAAAAAACTCGACTGCGTAAAAAGTGAACTAATTAGTTATTTCTCATTAATATGAAACTATTTTTTATATTACCTACCTATTTCTTTTATTTACTTGTATTGATGACTTTTAAGTTATGTTTAATTGTTAGTCATATCTATAAACACTGTTTTGATGAGGCCTATAGATGTCTATGATGGTTAAAGTTGCAGTAAAACTAGAGATCCTACCTGCACAACATCCAGGTTGTGTAATATTTAAACGGAACGTTTGACTGTAAAATAATCAATGAAACATCATCGTCTTCATTTTGTAAGACCTATCCAATGATATGCCACTCAATAGGGTGCGTAAATTTGTTTTTTCGTCTCTACCGCCATTTTGTACTTTACGGCCACTATTTTGAATTTATAAAAACGAAACCTAACCTATAACCATCGGACGGTTATGACAAATCGATAGAGACCTCATTCATTAAAATCCATCCAGGCGTTGGGATGTTTCGAGGGTATAAAGAAATCCACATACCCAGATACGCGTGAAACACATAACCCTTCTTGGCAGTCGGGTAAAAAAGGGCTTAACGATTAAAAGTGACTAGGTAAATATAATAAATCAAGCAATTTTAAATTTAATTAATGAAGATAATTTATAGAAAAAATCCCTTTTTATCATCGAAATGCAATACATACGCTAAAAGTGAGTACAGTAAACTTATAGGCTTAAAAACTGTTTTAATAGATCGCAAAATGTATTTCGTACGAGTTACGTTTGTTTAGAAGAATATGGTGGTGTTATTACGAAGTTTTCCAAGAAAAGTCTTTTGTAACGGTTGCTAAAATATTTGAACTAAAGCCATATATTTCCTTTGCCATTTTCATAGACTACACCGAAACTCAAGAGCTAAATATTAAAATAATATGTCAGTTTGTAAGGAACCAGTAACTTTGTTACAAAGGCACTCTACTGGTTTGAATTTGAACATGGTCTGAGACGTAACTTTAATATACAGGCACTCTAATTGTCCGCGATGCATTTTTAATTAGGAGTTCGCTGTTCCGCGAGCTAGCGGTAACCGTATGCAAATTTATTTGCTCTGTATGTCAGAGTATAAATAGGGAAGTGAAAATATGTTAAGCGGTTAGTTTATTGATAGTTGGTTAGTTGGTTAGTCTCTGCAGTTAGACGTTGGAGAGAGTGTGAGTTGGCGTAAATAGTTTTGGTGTGGAGAAACGGCCATGAACGGCTGGAGCTTAGCCTGAGAGCAAGAACAAATTTAGAATGAGACGAAATCTAGACGTGGATCTGAGATGAACCCCGCCATCGCAGCTCAAGCACGCTCCGGAGAAATGAAGTTACGTGAGTTAACTTTAAAGCTTTATATTTAATTAAGATTGTTTTATTGCTATCACGTAGTGAGGGCGAAATTTATTAGATCTTGTCTGCCAACCCTTTGCCCGTCGTTGAACAAAATATCTGTATTTAAAGCTTATAAGACTCCTCATGAACTCCCACCACTATAAATACACTACAAGTTAACCAAGGAAAGAAAGAGTTAAAGTAAAAATGTTAAACCATAGAACAATTAAAAGTGACTATGTAGATAAAATAAATCGACCAATTCTAAATTTAATAAGTAAAGATAATTTTCAGAATAGTATAAGAAAAAATCACTTTTTATCATCAAAGTAAAAAACACGTGCTAAAAGTGATTAAACTAAACATACAGACTTGAAAACTGTTTTAATAAATAAAGACTATTTCGTATACGCAAAATAACTGCGACATTGTTAAGGCCTTTACTGTAAATAAACTGTTTTATCAGAGCATTTGAAAAACGTACATGATAAACAAATATCACGAGATATCAGATACCCTGAAAGAAAGTGCTTGAACAAAAATAAATTTCCATAAACTTGACTTCTTTTATGCTATCCCATTTTGAAATTTATGCAGCATCTCGTGTAAAATTTTGATTAAATCAAAAGAGGCTGACTCATTGGATATACTCTCGATCCGTATGTAGGTTTTTATTGAATCGCATGTAACGGATTGGGAATAAAATGTTGATGGAAACATTATCTATTTTTATATTATTTAATAAACGTATTATGTTGTGTAGTATGGCTAAGCTGTAGTTTTCTTGTTATATTTGATATCTGCTATGTGTTCTTTAATTCTTATTTTAAACATTCCATTCGACAATCGTTTGATGTTATCAGAATCTTGCATCAGCTTTAGTGAGTGGGATCTCATATACACCAGCTATTTGATCAGGTTCTTTTGGATCTACCTTTGTACAGATGATAAAAAAAAAAAAATTAGTCAAAGATTAAAATTTTAGTTTTTGCGAAATCTGGGTGAGTAAGTTTTTCTTTAAACATTAGACATTTTTCCACTGGAGAGATTACTTCACGGCGGACAATTAATAGGATGTTTACATTAATAAGGTTCATCGAAGGAAGTGATACAAAGGGAATATAAAAAACTTGTAGAGTTATACTGCGTAGACCGAATACACAAACATCGGCCCATTCTTATCATCTTGTGTCCAGCGAGCTAACCACTGGTCTGTTTGGACCCTTCTGTAAACTGAGTTTTCATATATAGTGTAATCGAAAAAGGTTGCACACATTTTATATAATCATGTTTAATCAAATATTTAACGTAAACAAACAATTGTTTGGATGTAAAGTACAGAATTTAATAGAATTTTAGCTTAATAAGTCTCAATATAAGCACCGTTGGTTGCACATATCATGTCGATAATCAATCTCTAACCATATGTTACTGAGCATATCCGGCGTCACTGTGGCAAACGCATTGGCAATTCGTTTCTATAAATTTGTCAAGTCTAGTGCCTTTACGCTGTAAACAATGTTCTTGACATAAGCGCAGAAAAAGAAGTCGAAATGTGTTTAATTGGAACTTCTCGGAGGCCATTGCACAGAACCGGCTCTACACTGTAAAAAAAAAAATCTGTGAAGTTACTAAAGTTTTTCTAGGAAACTGGGATTCCTAGAACTTTTCATGTAACGGCAACAGCAAAATTTCATGTAACAGAGACACTTTTGCGCCGAAAATCAAAAAATCTGTAAGGTTACTAAGAATTTTTTTGGAAACTGGGATTCCCAGAACTTTTCATGTAACTGCAGCCACGGTTACAAATAAAAGTTTAGTAAGATTACTGAAATTTTAGCAGATTCATTTGTAAAGTTACAGATTTTTGTACCTTTACAAAAACTAGTTTTGTAGATTTGCAGCTTTTTCCGTACAGTTACAGTTGAAAGTTTAGTAAGCATGTAACTTTACATCTGTAGACCTACAGATTTTTTTTTACAGTGTAACAGCCCATTTACCCTGATTGTTGGGAACCTGTCGGTCATTGGTACTGTAATGAGGAGGGGCCACATCCTGTTGAAAAATGACACAGATATAATCCTGGTGTTCAATTTGTTCAACTTGTAGGAAAACGTAATGCTCCAGCATATCTAAATAAACATCTCATGTTATTGCATGCTCCACGAAAATAAAGGGCCGTACAACTCGGTTCTTCATAAATCCACACCAAACGTTCTTTTTAGGGAATCGTGAACGTTTTCAATGATTTTATTTGGTTTCTCAGATCCCTATATTCGACTATCATGCATGTTGACACAATCAATCACATAGAATGCTGCTTCGTCTGTAAACAATATTGCCTCAAATAACTGCCGTCGATCAATTTTACTGATCATATCGATTACTTATTCAGGTCGACTTGGACCATGCGTTGATTGAATTTCATGCCCCAACTGCACTTTATATGCGTGCAGCCTTAAATGCTTGTGTAACACGTTTTGAATCATAATTTTAGGAATTTTCCGCTGCTACTGCGACCTTGCAGTAGATTTCTTTCGGCTACGTACACAACTCTGACGAATGTGCTCGACAGTTGCGTCTCGTGTCTTTGGTCTTCTCAGTGACCATTTGTACCTACATCTACGTTTTCCATTTCTTGAAGCAGTCAGAACCATCTTTTTATGCTATTAACACCCGGTGGTTGTTTTCGAAAAAGATGACGGTAATTCTTCGGAGCTGTTTTAAGAGATTTGTACTCCGCTAACCCCATTGTAGGGGAAAATGTAATTATGATAGATTATAAGATAAGTTAATCATGATAGATAGCTATTAATCAAATCAAGTATAGTGGAAAGTAATTAATAATAATAAGATCATTGCGTTATGAATTTGGAATAGATAAATAATTAGAATTATTAACCCATCACTTAATATTAAAAGAGATTACACATAAATAATAAAACATAAATGTACATTTTACTGGATTATTTATTATGGCAAACATGATTTAAATAAATAGATAAATTTAAACACATAAAAATATTTCTTGAATATATGTACTAATATGTCAATACATTAAGCACAATAATGATTGAATAATTAAATAACTATCATGATAATTAAAAAAAACTGCTCTAGGCCTTTCTGCCCATGTGATTATCACTGACCATCATGAGAATTCTATCTCATATCATCACTTAAAATTCAGATAGCAGCAATATTTTTCGTGTTTGATCTATTTCACTCACAGGGACTTTTGCAGGATCCCTTTGTATTTTTTAGCACATGTTATGCATTTACTTGTTACCCGAGATAATTGCAATCTCAGAGGATTAATCTATGGAGCTTCATATTTTTATATTTACTATACAGCCCTGGATTTGGATTTTTCAAAACCCGACACTTAGACTTTTTAGCAAAATATAGCACAACTCGAACCTTCTTGAACACGATCGAAAACTAACATTTTAGCACAGCACTATATCTTCCTTGTACACTATCACAACTTGAAAGTGTTTTGGCACATTTTTATTTCATATTCCTCAGCACCAAACTTTCATCTTAGCACACCACCTCATAACTTTGATGTTTTTCAACACATTTAAAAATTTACTTGCTATCTTGAAAAAAAAAACAGACGCCAACGCCACAGCAAAGATATATTTCTATCTCCTCGATGTGTGCGGCTTACCAACAACTAGTTTTTTCCGCTCGAGAAGAAACCGTTGCCAAACCGTCGTCGAAAGACTAGGGAGAAAAATCATTCCTCCTCCACTGCCTCCCTTGTCTGACTTCGGAAAAGGGAAAGAGAGATTCACCTGTCACGTCTCCCTCTGCGAAGACTTGCTATTCCTGTGAAAACGCAGATGATTGGTTACATTCTTGCGTGCGTTCGGAATGTGAATTATTGCTGTTTTTTTTTCTTTTCTTTTTTTTTTGAGAATATATGCTTTCAGTTCACTGTTTATTTTTAATATGAAGTGGCAATCTATGTAGATAAACTTTTTCTCTACACACATCGTACATTGAACTTTGTCCTGAACGGTAGCCGTTTCACAGCTTGAAAGTCGAACGAAGACCTGTTCCACCTTGCATCGCTGCTGCTCAACGTTCCCCGTCAGGGTTGCGTACCAGTTACATTTCGAAATCTTGGACACGTGCCAAGTTATTTGAAAAGAATATTATTGCGTTTGCTCAATTTCTTTTTGAATTATGAGCTTTCCGAAAATGTCCAATCTTTTTCAATGACCCTGTAAATTTTTTTTTTTACAAGAAGTTAATTCTAACACACTGACTACTTTAACTTCCATGATTAACGTGTTCAGTTGGGAAGTGAAAAAATATGCATACAAATTTCAAGAATTATTCCCGTATTTTTGCATCATAATGTGCTAATAAAAAGATTCATTTTTTGTTTTACTACATGATCATTATTAAAATGTGGTGACCAACACAAAAAGCTCCACTAGCGCGTCACTTTATATTTTTTTCACCAGTCTAACTTGACCTGTTGGATATAGTTGAAGAAACAAATATTTGAAATTTACCTACTGTCTTCATTTCAATTTAAAATTCTTTTTCTGTGATAATGTAAACGCATTTAAAATTGTTACATAGTTCAAACATTTGCAAATAAATGGTTACATGTTTGTGCAATCATTTCAAAAGAAAATGTCTTCAGCTGTTAAATCTTATTTTTATAAACAGATTTACTTTAAATAGAAATGCATCCTATAATAATAAAACGAACTTCATAAACATAAATAAATAAATAAATAAATATTGATAAATTCAAATCAGAAATCTGACGAAAGAGAAAAAAATTCTATCAAAGTAAAAATTTACCGCACATAAGAATAAAAAACGTTAAACAGAGAATTTCATTTTTTACAAGCTTATATTTAAATAAAATAAATGTAACAAATATTATAGAATGGCTCGAACGCATTTTTATTCTTCGCCTCTGGCAATACGTTTTACAGTTTGACACCTACTCAATTTATTTATTCAAATATTTAAATATTGAAAAGCAGATATTTACGAAAGAAAAGTTAAAAATAAGTTGTTCAAAAATGTCTTAAAAACAACAATGGATTTTAAATTCCACATTTACTTTAAATTTCTGTACGTATATAAGATTTAATTTTAATATACCTATTATTATATATATATATATATATATTAATTTTATATAACTATTTTTATAGAAAAATCTACATTTGTCATGCTGATAAATAATTATCATTATTGTAAAATATAAAGGAAAAAGAAAACAAGACTGAATTAACAACAGATTTTATCCTCCAGAATGATACTGAGTTTACGTGCAGCGTGGTTAAAATAAGCAATTATTTTCTAGATTTTAAATTTTATTTGGTTGAAATATTCTTCTATAAAATATGCTTATCCTCTAATTTTCAGTATTTTAGGAGAACTGTAGTATTATAGTCAATCGAAGTGAAGTCACTATGATGTCACAATGGCCACAAATGATCATAGTTAAAACGTTGAACTAAAGGCCACTTCTTTATTTTCTGAGATTATTACTTTCTGGCGACTGTAACTTTGTGATTTTACATTAAAATAAACGCTACCAATTTTTAGTGATTTGCAACTCGTTTCCGAATGAGAAAAACGTAATTCAGAATGACGTGGATATGGCTCATCTTCCACGTTGCATAACGACAAAACGGAGAATACGAGTTGCATTTTCTTTATGGCTATTCATTTTATTTCAACAAAGCTATTACATTATTGCTTTAGACTAGCAATAGGATATTAAGTACCAAGCCCATTGTCATTTGTTGACAAATAAGTTGCATGATTCATTCAAGTTTTGTGTCACAAATATCAGTATAATTATATCACTAAACATAAATTAACATGGTTAATACACTATGAATATTCGTACAAATTATGTAACTAACTGCTTAAGGACATTTAAATTTCATTCGGTTGAAGTTAGTTTATAATTAGGTGATTTTCTACGATCGAGAATGAATACATACAATAAATTAAAAGAAAATTGGATTTTCTACACCAAAAAACAGCGAATTTTGAGTCTTTTTACATCATTCATAATTATTACAACATTATTTTCTAATCCCTAAAACCTAACAATATCCAAAACCAAACTTTTCATCATTGGGTTGCTTTTCATATAAAATTTATTTCCTTTCTCAGGCGGTATGAAGAAATAAGCAAGTCTGTCGATTAAGAAAAATTTGCATATTATCATATATTTTGAGTAGCAAAAGGAGCCCAATAGTTTAAAAGAAGTAAATTTTAGTCTCATGCTTTGAAAAACTCATATTTGAGATATATTTCTGCAGCAGCATCTATATTTTAACTTTTCATAAACAGTCAAAATTTTATCGTGAGAAATTTTTACTTATGTATCATTTATCATTATATTTTTTAATTCTCTGCTATCATCATGCTTGCCAACTTACGACTTTACTTCCATAAAATGTGAGTGAAATTAAACCAGGTTAAACAGGTTTATAACCGGAAAATATTTTAGATGTATCATTTGCTATTTAATTTTTCATTTCCTCGTGGAACTTGTTTGATATCATTCCTTTAAAAAAATTCTGGTTCAAAGCCTGGTTAACCTGGTTTAAAATAACTCGCATTTTACGGAAATTAAGTCGGAAGTTGGCAAGTATGTATCATGTATTTAAAATATTCCCATTTATTGCATACTTGATGAAGAATTTCATGTCCTTTGTTAAATAATTGGAACACCAATTAATATAAATAACCTTACTTTAATTTAACATTTAATTGAAGCTTTTTCATGTGGTGAGTTTTCGTACGATATTTAATTTAATGCTTTGTGAGTAAATTTTGGTTGGTAGAAGTCAACATTATTATATAGTCTGTCTCTATATTTTATTCTGGTATACCAACTAAAACCCCATCGCGTAATACCTAGGATTACGTGTAACCCACTTTAAAATGCCTTGATGAATGCTACTGAGATTTTAAAGAAATTACAAGAGTTACATATGCACATAGACGTATGAATGAACTATTAAAAAAAAAGAGATCGATACACAATGTTATTTTAAAATCCATAAAATAATAAATTAACATTCCTTTCATTATAGTAATATCAGGTATCTTTATGGTTATAATTCTTTTAAGATAAACTAAATTAATAATCAAGTATTTTGGAGCTCAAGAAAAACATTGCATTAATGGAAATATATAAATACCTCTGAGGACAAATTGAACACTTGCTGAATGAAATGATCAATATTAATCCCAGAATAGTACAGTTATATCTTCACCATTTTGTTAAAAGATTGTGCTATATTGAAAGTGTAGTATATCACACTCTAAAATACACACTTGATACAGTCATGTTTGGATCGTTAAAGTCTTAAACAAATTAATATTTGGAATAGCATTTTTCTAAAATTTTTGTGAACCCACTTTATACTGTTTGAGTTTTCTTGTTTTCCTGTATGATATCCCCACCATTACAATAAAATTTCAGGGTAATTTTGGTTTTTCGTTTCCTAAGATTAATATGGACTTTCAATTAATTTTGGCAAAAGAAGAAAAATATAGTAATATTTTCAGAAATAGATAAGAATACGCTCAGACTGAAATACAAAACCGTCTCTTGTGTCCGTTTGATTTAGATTCGAAGTGTTTTATATAAAATATCCAGATAATCTTATACATGAACTAGTCCATCTAGAATATTGAAAATTCAGCCGTTAATTATTTCTTAACAATATTACATAACTTATTCATAACAATATTCATAATAATTCATTAACAATATTCATAAACTTTTGCGAAAAATTAATATTTTTTAGTTACAAAAATTTGTCAATTGTATTTCCAATAGCAAATGATTTTTTATTGAAGTTTTTACAAATGTTTAACTTCGATTTATGCGCACAAAAGTTTTAATTTTTTAAATTTTAAAGTATTTAAATCATACTTGCATACTTACTAGTGTAGGAGAGAGTAGCCGAATATGGACCACTTCACTTATTTCCAGGTGTAACTCACTTCATTTTTGGAATATCTGGAAAATATCACTACAAGTAGTAGATTTATTCATCTGCTAAATAAATAAATCTCTAGGGCAATTTCTTTTTGAAAATCTTAGTTTTATTTTAATTTGTAAAATTTGTCAAGGATGGTCCAAATTCAGCGACTGTTTGCCTAAGTTGGACCTCCAGTCTCCTAAATTGGACCAAACAATATTAGGCCGTTTTAATGAGTAAGTAACATAACTAATTTGATTAAAAGCAAAGTTTGCGATTAATGAAACAATCAAACAAATCAACAGCGATGAAATATAATGAAATTAAATGTCTGAAAGTAAGAGTGATTGTTTTAAATCAAATGTATTCAAAATATAAATAAAAGTTATAATTAATTATGAATAGAAGTTATGGAACTAATTTTCAGTTACTTTAATATCATGTAAAAAGATGGTGCAAGGCTTACATATAAATTTCTTTTGTTCTTTTTTTATTCCAGCGAAAACAACACGGAAACGCATTTGACAATCTGAACACTGAATCAATTCTGCTATTTTACGTTTCTTTCAAATTAGGTAAAACGATACATCACGTTCTTTATTTTTCTTTTTAGATTCTGAATCATTAGACACCTTTTTTTGCAACCGACTTTTTTTTACCTTATGTCTGTAGTTCTCCCCTTCCATCATTTTCTTTCCAATTGAATTACGCCTAGTTTTTAAAAATTTATACTCCAATTTCTTTTGTGCTTTGATAGCTTCCTTTTTTTTTTTCATTTTAAAGCTCACTTTATATGTGGAAGATGTTAACATAGCTGTTTTTTGGCTCCCTCTGTACTTTAACTTAACTGCTTTTCGCAAGGGAGATAACATCATTGCTAATGAGTCTTTTATTTTTTCGGAGTTTTGTAGCTGCAGCATTCTTCTGAGACAATATTTTTATAACTTTGCCTTTCCCTTTCGTTTCCTATATCTTTAACAACTTTTGATGTCACTGATGTTTTTCTTCCAGAGTATTTTTCTGTGTCGTTTTCAGCATTATTTTTTACTCTTTTAGTATTAGTAGGTTTCGTTATTACTGACTGCGAAATCTCACTAACACGAGAATCAACAGATCTGTCTGCAGTGCCTATCTCCGCGTCACGGAATAAGTTCAGAAGAATCTGCAAAATGATGATTTTTAAAAACGTCCGTGTTAGGAGGCCAAATGCCTCTTCCTTAAGCTTACAGCCCTCGACATTCATTATTTACTTTTCAAATTTATGATTGTATATCTGGTCACATTTAAGTAACTCAAATTGGTCCAATTAAGGCAACTGCGACAGTTTAAAAAACAGATTATCTCAAGACTAAGAACGAAAGCGAAAGCAAACAAATCCGCGTTAAACATATTCGATATAAACACATGAATTTAGATATGCATATGCAACCATAACAACTTACCTTAGGTTTAAAAGTATTCTGTTACTGTTAGTAGGAAAAATTTAGATAAAAACAGCTAATTTTGGGTTATTTTTTAAATTGTCTGAAATCAGCAAGTTGAAGATGGGTCCTTCTTCTAATAAGAAATGACGTCATTCTTATGAGTAAAATTTCAAAGGTGGATTGCGTCTCGTTCAGTAATTAACGACAGAATGACAATGGTCCATTTAAAGCAGCGGTCCAAATATGGCTACTCTCCTCTATATTTTACTTTAAAATAAATTTTAATATATTTCGAGTTTTTTGAAGATTAATTAAGGTATTTTAATGTATTTGTAATACTAAAATTTTCTCAAATTTATTAAGCTTTATTTAATCGCTCAGAGATTAGTTCGATTAAAAGAAAATTATACAGGGAACAGGACCTTATTATGTTTATATATTCAATTTAATGTCTCTGTTATTAATCACTTTGAAGTTATTAGTACAATTTCTAAAATAGGTATATTAAGAAAATTCTAGTAAAATATAGTTATTCTTCTGAAAATACAGTTGCTGAATGTTGCAATTTTAGTTATAAATAAATAAATATTTTGAATAGTTGTACGTGGGTTTTCCTATCAAGATATCATAAAGGTTTTAAATACTATGCATATATGTTACAGCTTCAACCATTTAAAAGGATAGAAATCACGCAGTTCCCAAATAAATAATTGTTCTTCAAAATAACTGTTTAATCTTGCCACACCATAATGTTTGACTTTATGTATGATTATATGCCAAAGGTATACATTACAACATGTATTTTTTTAAATATGTTAATTATTAGTTTTTAAATTACTTATAGGGTAACAGAAGATGAGATGTCATATTTGACATGTTGCCGTGTCACGCGGTTTTCGTATGCGGAGGCGCTGCAGGGAAACGACGCTCTTTCGTGAAGGAGAAAATCTCCAACTGATAATTTATTTCCAGTTTGAGTTCTTTTTTTAAGTAATAATTTTCTATTGATATTTCGTCTTAACACCTATAGTAAGTGTCCAAGCACTTCCCTGTGCCACCTTTATTTACCTATATAAGTCATAGTTTGAACATAAAAAATCTCATGATTTTATTGAGTATAGTACCTTTCTGCTAAACGTAAATGGCTATCGGCTTCTTTATGTTAGTAGGTGGTGGTGGTGGTGTGTGTGTGTGGTTGAGTCGACAAATTTTTTTTGTGGGGTAAATGCCGGTTATATTCCGTTACGGTTAGATGCCTAGTTATTTCTTCATCGTTTTAAATTGCTTGGTATTAACACATCCCTTGACGTCCCTTCTCTCAGAAATGAAGAGGAGATCCAAAAGAAAATCCAGTCGAAGTTCCTGTAGTGAAAATGACCTACTAATGATTTAAAAACCGTGTATGAGAAAGAATAACTGTATACAAGCCTAGTAAAACGTTCAAAATTCCTGAGGGAGAAAAAACAACAAAAACAAACAAACAAGAAGGCTGCTAAATAATGATGACAAAAAACATGGACTTCGGCACAAATGCGTTCTGGGCACAGGTATTGAACAAAAGCTTTCTGCTCATATTTAAAAACTGCAAGATGCTTCATTTTTCTCTACTTAGACTGAAGTAAAAATACTTGCGTACGAAGTAGATGGCGATTACAAATTAAAACACAGTTTCAGCAGCGATAAAATGATGGCCAGGTATGACTGGCTCTACTGAAAGAAAATTTGATGTCTTTGTAGGAAAAGCGTGATGTGTTACTCTCACAAGAGCCTGGAACCTCACAAGAGAAAACGCAAATTCCAATTTCAGTTTATTAAAATCAATTCCTGAGAACAACAATTTAATGATTAAACCAGCTAAAATTTATAACGTGAATGAGACAGGTTTTCGTCTTTATAATAAATCAGGTTATGGTCTTGGTGAAAAGGGGGGGAAATATATGCCTGGCTAAAAAATCATTTTAATCGCCGCAAATTGGAACATATTTTTTGTTACTTGATGGAGATACAAGTCACACCAGCGCTTGATTTCGCAGCTCAAAACGACATCGTTGTGCTTTGTTTACCAAGTTATGCCACTCATTTTCTTCAACTACTAGATCGATGTTTATTTTTCTATCACTTAAGCATATTTTTACGAAGCAGATCAGCGATGGGTGAACACCCATTCTTTTCAAAGCAATCCGTTTGAGTTAGGACGAATTCAAGAGGGGGAAATATCGGTTCAGCATGCACAAAATGTACTACTTCACAAAATGAGATTTTTTTCTTTCGAAGCAACTGGAATATTTCTAACAGCTATTCCAATTCGAGTCGTTGTTGGTTTCAACGAAAAATATGAATCACAGCCGCAGTTTTTGCGAGGATAAATACACTTTAATACGACCCAATAAACGCTCAGGACTATCCTTAAACAGTAGATTCTAAATATTCCCAAACCATGGATATCACTGCAATGACACAAGCAAATGACTGACTTAACAATCATTTGGCCATCAAGTGATAAAAATCTAGTTTCAACTGCAGAAAATAATACACAGTAATCTGTAACAAATTTCTACAAGCTATTCCATATGTTCAATTTTATGAAAAAAGAAAATATCGATAAAAAGGCAAAAAGGTCAAATATTACATTATAAGATGTTACTGAGCAAAATAAAGTGAAACACCAGAAAAAAGAAGCATTTCAGATTAAAAATAACAGACAACAAAGAAGCTGGAAATAAAACTTGGCCTATAAAAGCAAAACCAAAGTAGAGATACAATAGAACCTACAAATTGTCCTATGTCTCGGGCCATTGCAAAAGAAATTGTTTAAGAAGAAGTCAAATGATAGAAAGTGATAATTTTCTACAGACGATTATATGGATGATGAAGCAATTCTCTACCAAAGTTCAAAAGTTGAGGAGCTTTCTTTAAGTGAAAGAAAATGACTGTTCAGAGTATCTAGAAGAGTGCTAAAAAACCTCTGAAAAATGTTATTGGATCAAGCGTGTTCAGTGCAACTGCTGGATATATTAAAGATGCTCTACAACAAATTCCTAAACAAACAGTTTGTGGCAGGGCTGAAATACTGCTGAAAATTAGAGACCCATAAGAAAAAACATTTAAAATAAACTGGAATCTAAAGCACTTTATCTCAGTAATTATACTTTATTTCAACTTGTTATAACATTTAAAAAATAATCATACTTAAGAGTCATGTTTCTTTTAAATATTAAGTAGAATAAAACTTTTTATTTTCAAATATTAGTTTGTTATTTATTAAATTGCCACTGTTTATTATAAGGACATTTTTGTAATTGTCTAATACTAAGTAATTTATCAACTTTAGTATGTCTAAAATATTAAAGTTACTTTTATTCGTCCGGTTATGTTTTACACTGTTTCACAAAAATATTGTTCACATTGAAACTCAAAAATGCATCTTAGTCCTTAATAGTTAGCCAACTAATACCAAGATTGGGGTAAGATGCCGAAATGCGTTTAAAAAACAAAATTTTCGATAATTCCTATAATATTTGTAAAGTGAAATATGTTTTTATATCATACATAAAAGTATGAAATTTAACAAGAAATTAATGAACAACAAATAAAAGCATTAAGCGAATTAATATAAAAATAATAAAAATCCACGGCAAATCACTCAGTCGACGCTATCATCTTAAATTTACAAATAAGCTTTTTGTCATAGAACATCCAAAAATTAAAATTTTAAATCAGACATTTCTCTGAATTATGGAAACTCGTAATGCAGTCTATGTGTATATGATACGTAAAATGTGACTTTATATGCATTTACTTAGTGGCTATATAATTGAATTGGTTCGTATTGTATTATATAAGAAAATGTAGTGAAAAAAAAGTAAATATTTGAAACGTAACAACATGTTTTCGATTGAAGTTTCCATCTGTGTTTCCATTGTATTTTCTTTTTAAGTATACTTTCAAGTAAAGTAGGTATTATATTGGAAAAAATCCGAAAAGACGTATGAATACACTATAGAAAGGAAACTTCTTACTAGTTGAAAAGAATGTTTAACTCGGAAACTCAATTCACTATCAAATAATCACACAGAAAGCTTTTCAATAAAAGACTTTTGGTACAATGTGAAACGTTTGATCTTCTTTTTCTCCTATTCTTTAAACCTATAAATATATATATATATATATATATATATTAAATATGTATTATATATATATATATATATATATTAAATATGTATCTAAACGAGACAGACATGAAAGAAAATGACATTGAGCTATTATACAAAAATTATTAAATTACGGCTTTTTGATATTCAAATTATCTTTCTACAGCATTTTATTTCCTCTTAAAATTTGCATATATATATATATATATATATATATATAGTATATGTTTATATCTTTAATTTAGCATACATATATTCATATTTATAGCAGATTGAATATTTGAAAATTCGAATTTTGGTTCTCAAATAAGTGCAGTACCATTTCCAAAAAGAAAAAAAAAAAACTATTTTGATACTGTGGTGATACTTTGCTGATAATGGAATAAAGATTTCCCTTAAGTTTGTTTTAATTTTACCAAGCCCACTAACTTGATTTCCATGACATTTTATAACTTTTATGTATTCATTACCGATGATGATTTTCATAATAAGCAAAAATATAGTTTTATATTATGAATCTATTACATACATCATGACATTATGAAACTAAAATTTTAAATTAAATTCTATAGGATTCTATTATGTGTAAAAATAGCAGCAACTAGATTTTTAATTTAACTTTCTTAATTATAATAAATATAATCAAAGAAGTATTATAAGAAAAAATTGTTAATTTATTTAAAAAATAATCTATATATATAAAAGAAAGTCTGGATTTTGTATTAATCAACGCGCAGCCAAAACTACTGAACCTAAAATCTTGAAAATCGGGGTAAAAATACTTCTTATGATATAGAGTGCCGCTAAGAAAGGATTTTCCAAAATTCCACCCCTAAAGGGGGTAAAAAAGAGAACGAACTTTAAAAAAATTGCTTAAAAATCTGATTTTATAGTTATTTTTCAACTGATAACATATTTTGGTGTATTTTTGTATGCTGAATCGAATGGTACTAATTAAATTCTTTTAAGCCCAATAGTTCGAGAGATAGTTCATATTTTTCTAATTTGGCACTATCTTTGGCGCCAAAACCTTAATTTTTCAAGTGATAATTTCTAAAAACTCATACTTTTCATTCTCTTAAAAGAAGCAAGCGAAAAAATTCAAATTGAATAAGTTTTTAACCAATCCTTTTGGTTAAATAAAAACAATTTCGTCAATTAGAAAAAAAAATTCAAACGCCTCAAAAACTAAAACTAAAACTAAAAAAAAAAAAAAAAAAAAAAAAAAAAACTGTGGTACTCTTTCGTTCTAATTTTCGTCGCGATACCATGCCAAAATGTATGGTATCGCGCCATTTATTTCAACCCTAATCGTGCAAACGATTTTTATTGCAAACCGTGCCACATATTAACATTTGCTAATTATTGAACGTGAATATTTTTAATGATGGAATTTATTTTAATCCATCATGATCTCGCAAAACTTTTGTTATTTTTTGAATAGAAAATATTTATTACTGATACTGATATAGATTTTAACATTTCGCAGTTATCTGATGATGAGGAACCTACAATAAAATTATTTCAGAAGTTAGGAATTATACATATAAAAATGTTTTGTTTAAAAAACCATGAATGTCTTAATTGAAAGAATGAAATGTTTACTGCAATGTGAGACATATTTTACGTATTACGTACGCCATGCTTCAGTAGTAAAAGACATAATTACAATTTTAAGACTGCAGTTTAAATTGACTATATTTTATTACTTGCAAAATATTTATTTATTGTTATATTTTAAGTATTTATTTTGGTACCCGTCGACCAATTTCGCCAAATTATATAAATCACTAAACCACTCGCCAAATTATACAAATTGACATAATTTTTATTTTAAATAACGAAAGAACAAATAAATTAGTATAACATTAATAAAAATACATTTAAAACGTCGAAATAAAAATCACCTGATGACGTAAGTACGTGTAACTTTCTTAAAGTCAAGTGAATGTTACATTTACGATGAACCATTATTGGCCTTTAATCTTATAGTTTGGCAATATATTTTTGGTCGACGGGATAACCAAGTAGTACCATTATTTTTATTGATTTAAAAAAATGGTAGGTAAAAGTATGTAATTTTCAAAATTTATATTTTTTAAATGCCCATTTTTTTATCAAGAATTTTTTTTTCAAATGTATCATTTCATTTTTGTGCCAACTATTACGCTTGGTGACAATGGTGTTGGCATAATAGGGAAATACCAAAACAGTTAATGATTTTATTTCAAATGTAAAGAAAAAAGGTTTAATGAGCAATAAATATTGTAAATATGACTATAACTCAGATTCTACTGAACAGAATTTTGTAGAACTTACTCTGTTAAATAGTAAATTTGGTTTATAAATGGTTTAATGTAAAAACCATCATTTTAAGTTGCTACGGGAGTTCTAAAAATAGGTGAACTTGATTATGAAAGATTTCAAGTCAACTAATTAAATGCGCAGTAAGTTAGATAATATTTCAGAGATTTTTTTCAATATTTATCATATCATTCTGTGTTTTTTAGTTACGGAGCTATGCGGAAAAAGTTCTCAGTGGTACAGTAAAAAAAAATTGTAAGATATACGCTACAGAGATATAGTATACTAGAGAGTATATATGGAATGGTTATGGAAGTTGAGCTGAGTTCTTTACAAAAATTCAGAGGTGATGCAGTATATACCTACCCCTACCTCCCAGAGAGTTCTATAATCAGGTGAACGCGATTATGAAAGTTATATTTAACTATCTCAATATATATATAATGCAAAGAGAAATTTCATTCCGGCCGCTTATATCTTGGGTTCTGCTGAATAGATTTTGACGGGACATACATTGTTAGTTAGATAATTTTTCAGAAAAGATGTTAGTATAAAATATAACGTTCTACGTTGCTTAGTTAAATAATTATGGGGAAAGTTCTAAATCAGATGAACCGAATTTTGAAAGATTTGCTTTTTTTAAAGGTTCCACTGAATGATTTTTTATGGGATTTAAACTATTAATTAGATCATTTTTAGGGAAGGTTTCGGTATATTTTCCAGTTTAAAAGATTATGCTAAGTGAATTTTGATGCAACTTGATCGGTTAGTTAATTCTTCAGTGAATATTTCAGTGTAAAGCACATATCATTTGCTGTTGCTTGGTTGTCAGGTTGCTTGATTGTAGAATTATAGATGAAAGTTCTAGAATCAGGCGAACCCAATTATTATGCACGATCAGCCTTTTTAGTAAGTCCAATTAACAGATTCTGGTGAGACTTGCATTGGTAATTTTTCATGAACGCTTTTAGTATATTACATATTGTTCTATTGTTCTTTACCGAATCCTACACTAACAGATCAACTAAAGAAATTGGTCCTTAACAGTCTAAATTTTGTATGACTCAATAAAAGATATAATAGTGTAATGACACTCTAATTCCTTTCAGCAATTCGATTGGATACACCAGGTAAATGTCCATATTGCTTTAAAACGCATGATCAAATTCACAGATATATTTTGTTGCATCCAAGATTTCTTTAGAAAAACCGACCAACGTAGCGGGCGAAGGCGGCTAGTTATATATAAAATTATGATCTAAATTTTTTCATGAACTACTAAAATAATTTATTTAATACCTCCTAACTTCAAGAATATGTTTTTAATAATAATCCTAATATAGTACCCAAAGTAAGTTTCGAAATTTTTTTTTGTTATCCACTTAAGGAAAAGCACACAAAAATTAATTAAATATGTATTTTTCTCTATTACAGACCAGCAGGACATTATAGACGATACATCTTAATATTCCAGTCATTGTATACAAAAATACTGGTATTACTATAACAGGTCGCTGTGTAGTTAGTATCCGTTAACTTTTAATGTAGGAATAACTAAAGTTGAGGGCCAACAAATTAAAGGGCCTTTGCATGTTTCGAGTCCCATAAGTAGTTAAATCAAAAATCACTATAATACATGCCCTGTGCTTTTCGCGACCACAAATAATTGATAGAGCAATTTTTATAAATAATACCTTTAATATATGTTACTGTACATTTCACGAATGTAAATTGTTAATACTGCGCTAGTTATAAAAGGGAGCTGTTGGTATTGGGATACCAAAACATGACAATCACTATAACGCGCACCAGAAGGATTCTCCAGTGTTGTTTTCAACTAAGCTAGTAAATAATTATTAAATCTATAAAATTTTAAGTACACTTGTTACGTAACAGTTAAAAGAAACGAGAAAAGGCTAATTAAATTAATGACAAATATCTAAAATTTAAAAGATAAAATACTTTATATTTTTCCGAGATTTACATAAAATTCCATAAAAAAATATGCAGTTAATTAAGAATTTCCGACATATGCGTTGAAAAGCTTTCACGCGATTCGGAGTAATTTAAGACTTTAATTGTGAGATTTTAGCATCTTTAATTTAAAATATAAATTATTATTCCAATGCGCCAAATTTACTATCAGTGTATGTTAAAAATAGAAATTCGTCTGAATTCCCAGTTAAAAGCATTATGACATAAAATAAAATATTATTTATTTATCGAACGGATAAATAAAATTTAACCAAACCGTATACAGATAATTCTGATTACTTTGCAAACATACTTACTTAATTACAGTCCAATTGGATGGTTTTTGCGACAGTTATCGCGAAATGTACAAACCCACAAAAATAATAACACGACAAACCAACAGAGACCAATAACATTTCTACTCTACAGTAAGACTTCTAAAATAAGATGTTTGCGATGACTTAGTTTATGAAAGAAAAACGATAATAACACCCATTGAGCTGACAATATTAATAAACTCTGTTATATCTCTACTTAATTAAACTGTTGTAAATAAATTATATATAAATTATCTATCAAACAACAATACAGAATCGAATATGTTTTGCTGAAAATGATCTGAAATAACATAAAAAGGTTATATAAGATCTTAAATATTCCTTTAAATTTATCATCATTTTATCACAACATCAGATTTAATTTTATGAAATCTCTATAAACAAGGCTATATGTAAAAAAGGAAGTTTTTTAAACATTATGATTTGTTGTTTTAGGTAGTTTTCATTACAAAAAGTAAAAAGCTACCTATTGCAGCCGTCCGGAGAAAAGCACTTCCGAAAAATTTTGGTATATTTTCACGGATCACGAACCCTAGACCCCAAAACCAATCTCCGTTCAAATGTTATTTATATATATATATATATATATGTGTGTGTGAGTGTGTGTGTGTGTGTGACGTTTTGATGGCAAGTAGTTGGTATTGTCGAAAATAATAGGGGTTTTCATTCGTAAACAGCACAGGCGGCAGCCGATTGGTTTAAGATAATAAAGAAGAATAAAGAAATCACACAAGGCAGTCGCTTGAAACACTATTCACTTTATTTCCACACTCACGATTGAATCTAGGGAAGATGCTCATTCCTTCAATGGTAAAAAGAATAAAGTCTATTCTCATCACACAATTAGTTTTAAAAGCATTCCATCTCTTGACTGCGTTCTATACATAAATCCGTAAACAACTAACATCTCCGTACCCATTACGATACCGTTTCTTCCTCTTTCTACACACATATAAAACAGTATTCATCCACCGTATTACTACCTCCATCGAGCAGTCACATTTAATATCCAGTCTGCCACGACTGCAATCCGCTACCATTCTCTCTCTCTTTACACTTCTACGTCGCGTTCACCTCTACATGCTAAAAAAACTAAAAAGCTAAAAGCTAAAAAAAGCTCTTCTATGGTTCCCGCCATCCGTATTTATATCCCCCCACCCCTCAAAAGATTGTTCTAGAATAATATTAAATCCTGGCCTCAGATGTCTAAAGCATAATCAAATGTTAAAATCTGTATTCGAGATTATGCAAAAATAACCCTTTTTTCCCTCTTCAGACGATAAAAGAAATGATTTTATGTCTGCGAAAGTTTTAATCTTTGAAATATTTTAATTACACCGGGATATTTTAAATAAAAGAATAAATTGAAATAAGTAGTTTTTTTTCTTTAAGACGGAATAATATTTTAGCAGTTAAATAAATATTTAAGGGGAATATGATATACCGGGATTTAATAGCGGAATTTAATAGGAATTTAAATAATAAAAGTTTTATTAAAGAAAGATGAATAGATTGAGCCATTTTTTGATTTACAAAATTTGGAATACATATTAATATATGAATTAAGATCTTACAGGGTTTAATAGAATAGGGTTTTTAATTTAATAAGCCGGTATAATATACGGAATATTACTGAAAAAGGAAAATTTACATAAAATACTTTAAACTTGGCGCAAAAATTTAAATTTTGTAATATATATATACTAGTGGCCTCTGCCCCTGCAAGCTACGCTCGCCAACCCCCGTTCAGACACCGCAGAATCTAAAAACACGCTAATCTGATTTGTTTTTAAAATATTAGAGATGATTGAATTATACTGAAAAAAGCTGTGCAGATCTCCCTGTAAACGGGTCTTTATTCAATTCCCTTTGATTGCAAACATTTAAGGCCGAATCAGTTGCTGTTAAGACATCCAATGGTTGTTTTCGTTTTTAATTAAGGAGAATCAGTTAAACATTTGAAAAGCTAAAATACAATGAATTAAGTGTACAGAGTCTTTGTCTCCCGGTATTTTAAAACAATCTCTATAACAATAGCCTAAGTCATGTGACTATCATCAACAGTTCCGGGCGTGCCACTTCACTTTTTATACTCTAGGTGCCATTTTGGTACTTTAATGTTAGCCGGACACAGGTGATAAGTCGCCAAATATTATTCTATCGCCATCATTCCATCTATATTATAATAGTTCAAGTCATCAACTGCCATATACAAACGCGGTCTGATCCCGTCGCCTTTCATATGAAAGTTTGGCACAGATGTCATATCATATTGGTGCGATTTTTTTACAACGCCAATTTGGGGAAATCATCAACAACATAAACAGCATCCGGCTTACCATATCAAGCAAAATAACGATACTTTGGCGCCATTTTGGTACTTTAATGTTAGCCAGGCACAGGTGATAAGTCGCCAAATATTATTCTATCGCCATCATTTTATCTATATTATAATAGTTCAAGTCATCAACTGCCATAAATAAATACTGTCTGATCCCTTCGCCTTTCATATGAAAGTTTGGCATATATGGCATAGATGCCCAATTTGGGGAAAGCATATACAGCATAAACAGAAACATCCGGCTTACCCTATCAAACAAAATAACTATACTTTGGCGCCAGTTTCGTACCTGTTGCGTATATGACATTGGCGACAGAAAAAAATCGCGCCAATATGGGGCCATATATGACATCTGTGCCGAAAGTTTTCCATTTTGATTAGAAAATCAATTTTTTTCAATTCCTACTATTAGTTCACACTCTCCCTATCTATATTTATTTATTTATATATCTTGTTCAAATTTTCAATCGTTAATAAAATACTTATTATTCATCCTATCAAGTTGAAATAAAATTTTTTAAACTTGTACTGGATGACAATTGATGTTAATACAGTTTTTTCAAATATTAATTCATTAATTAAATTTTAATTAATTAATTTTAGTTTTACATGGCAGACAAAATGGCGGCCATTGGTTATTGAAGCATTTAAGGCAGCTTCATATCTATAAGGAGGGTTACCATAGGGAGGACCCTGTTCTGTCGCCAAATATCGCCAAGTTTGTCGCCAACTTGGAGAGATATCGCCTATGTTGGCGACCAAAATGAGTCGCCAAAAGTGACGCCAACTTGGCGATATCTCTAATATTTCGCCAAATTCCCATAGACTTCCATTGTAAACCTACTTGCTTATAGAAAATCAACAAATTGAGGTATTTTAATGCAACAAAAACTAATATTAGCTTAAGGGATTATATTACATTTTTCTTTGAAGACCTAAGTAGGAATTGAATTTAAAAACAAAATTTTTATACTACTTGTTTCGAATAAAACTACATAAATGTTGCCATGGTCGCAAAGAATTCTTTGTATTGTTACGCTAGCCGGGTGAAAATCTCGCCAATAGCTTTTTTTCAACTCGCCAGTTAGCATTTTTTATATTTTTCGAGTGGTAAATTAAAACATTGATTTGAAGTTGAAATTAAATGTAATGGTTTGTTGCATTATGCAATATTTGGCCTGATGTCACATACACACCGCAGGTCTGGCGTGATTTTTTTTTTTTTTTTTTGGCGAAAACCTCGATTTCGAATACCAGTTACATATGTATTTTTGGTACTACTTAGTTATACCGTCGACCAGAAAACTAATGCCAAACTATAAGATTAAATGCCAATAATGGGTATCGTAAATGTCACATTCACTTGACTTTACGTAAGTTACATGTATTTACATCACCAAGTGATTTTTATTTCGACGATTTATTTGTATATTTATTAATGTTATACTAATTTATTTGTCCTTTCGTTATTTAAAATAAAAATTATGTCAATTTGTATAATTTGGCGAGTGGTTTGGCGATTTATATAAATTGGCGAAATTGGTCGACGGAATAACTGAGTAGTGCCGTATTTTTTAATTATTTTCTATTATTTTCGAAAGGAAATAACAAAAAAAAAATAATTGATAGCTATCAATAGAACAAAATAATTTATATAATTAAAAAAAATAAATAAATGTAAATAAATATTTATTATTAAATAAACAACAATAGTCGGGTTACCATGTCAATCAAAATAATGCCATTTTGGCGATTAATAGGTGCCCCGGTGCGTATTTGACATTAGTGCCTAATATTTTTCTTTTCGTGTTGTTAAAAAAAAAGGAAAGAAGTGAAAGCCATAAATTTTATATGTTTTAGTTTTAAAAGAAAGTTTTGAATTCTAAATAAAATGAATGAAATGATTATATTTTAAATGAAATTAATGAAATATAAATAAAATGCGACGGGAAAAATGTTTGGCGATTTATCACCCGCGTCTCGTTAACATAAAAATACCGAGTTCTTGATTTCTCTATCAGAATCTTTCAATTTGGCGAAAGCTTGTTCAAGTAAATTGAATTATGAAAAAAAAATAACGTGATACATTTCTTAGCATACATTTAAGAGAGGCCAAACTGGTCGCCAAATTAGTTTAAAATAATAACCTTTTCTGAAACATGAAAAAAAAATCTGTTATGATTAAAATTTTAGTTGCCATCATTAGAAAAATGTGTTTAAAATTAGAAAAAAATTAATATTTCGACAACTAATTCGAATTTAAAAATTCTAATACCAGTTTTGAGATCTGTGTATCAATACGGATTTTTGGTGTTAATTTCATTGCAAAGTATTCCATATTTTAGGAGAAATTGCCGTGAAACAAAATCAGTTGTTTAATCAATCGTTTCATTGAATTGTTACATAAATTCGTTTCAATTCAGTCGTTACATAATATCCGTTTCATAAATTCATTTCATAAGGATTTTATATATCTAGGGTAGATATATATAATCTGATTTTTTTCATGCAATAACTCTCGTATTTATGAACCGATTTCGATCAAATTAATTGCATGCATAGCACATACCGATATCTCGACCGAGTTAGTTGACCAGCTTCATCCGCCCTTTTGTTTCAAAATGGCGGTCATTTAATGATTTTTTTTAAAAAATTAAAAAATTGAAAAGCTGTGAAAATAAATTTAAAACCAAGAAATATATATTTTTTATGAGTTGTACCTTTATACAAGGATTTCGAAGCATGTTTTGTTTTGTCTTTATCTTAAAAAATACCTGAGATATAGCAGTTTGAATTTATAGGGTGGCTGACATTTTCAAACAATCTGATTTTTGCCATGCTGTCACTCAGGTATTTATAAACCGACATAGTACATATAAATGTCTCGACCAAGTTCGATGGTCAGCTTCATCCGCCATCTTGTTTGAAATTAGCGGCCATTAAAACAAATTTTATTTCCGCGCAATTCTTAAGGTAAAGCAAGAAGGGATCGCGCGGTAGGATATGTCGCACACGAATAGATTCAGCGGGAAAGAGTAGAGTGCGCGCGCAGCAATTCCAGGTAGTTGTACAGCAGCATTAGTGCAGTTTCTACATGAATGCACACATTGATTGTTTAGAGCGTCTTGGATAAAGCATTGATATTTTGTTTTGTTTTTTCAAAGTGCTTGAATTTTCATAACTGTTCTTCAAATTTTTTATGGAATCTCGGTAGTATTTTAAACTTAAACGATTTTTTATAAGATACTAACCTAGACTAAGGATTCGAACACAAATAATTCATTTTAGAAGTGGCCATGTTTAAATAAAATCCCGCGCAATCTTTCCTACAAAAATAGGAGAGTTTGCGCATCTGCTGCTTAGGAGACATGGTGCATTGCCCCATAAAATTCAGTGCTATGAGATATTACGCAGCTTATTGGTAAATTTTCATGAATTACAAATTACGTGTGAAACATATGAATGAATTCCTTTCCGAAAAATTTTGTAAAAACACATAATTATCAAAACTAAATTTGGCAACAAATTAATTCGTAAAAAATACTTTTGAAGATAAAAACATTGTTAATAAATTAATAATACAGTTATTATTAAATTAATTTTATGTAATTATTTTTGTTAATAAATTAATAATGTATCGGTTAGTAAATAAATTGCAAATCTATATGTATTTTTTTAATTTATGAACAATTAATTTGCTAAAAAATTACTTTTGTTAACTAAAATTAATTTTCTAATAACACATACAATGTTTTGGAAAAGCTTTCACATATCCCAAGTAGTTTAATGCCATTGAAATCGAAAAGGGAACAAAGTGCAACTAATGTTGTTGGTCCACGAAATATACATGAAAAAAGATTTAAGAAGAATGCCGCTGCAGAAAAAAAAAAAAAAAAGCAGCTGAAGGTAAGATGCTTCCAGAAAAAGTGGGATAAAAAAACTGACGAAAAAACGAAGGTCAATGAGGATGAGTGCATCGAACGTCTGTAACTGTATCATGAATCAACTTCGACCAGTGATTGGATTCAATGTATCGCTTATTGCAGGTGATGGCTCAAAAGATGCACAATTTACAACAATAAGTGCACCGTTTGTGGACGACGGCAACTACAGTTAGCAAACAAAATACAATAAATTGTGGAAATGAAATGAAGTAATTTTCAAGTTAAACATGTTATCAATAGTCCACGCAATAGAGACCGTATAGGGACTCTACCTAGCAAAATTAATGGTAGTACTGGAAATCGGCTTTCTAGATGTTTTTTGGGTCGCTGAATCCGAATTTGTAACTTCCCACCAAAATTTCACCCGGCAACACACCAAATTTTGGTAAAAAGCCCCCCCCCCCCAACAAAAAAAAGGTTTTTATTAAAAAATTCCATTTTTTTATTGTTTTAGGGGGAAAGTAGCTAGAAATTCAGAAAGTAGACAAAATTTGCAACACATTAGATATATGACATTATGACTTAGGATGAAGGGGAAGGGGGGATCTGCCTCGGAACATGCGCCGCAGTGCTGCGTGGACTAAGTTGCGCAATTCCACTTAACCACTCACACGTTTACATTAGCTCTCCCATCTTCCCTCTGAACTTTCTCTATAAGGTTTACTTTAAGTTTTTTGGGTCGCTAAATCCGAATTTTTAACTTATTCACAAAATTTTCCCCCCCGACCCCCCCCCCCCCCAAATAGTTGTTTTTAACTTAAATTTCTTATTGTTTTAGGAGAAAAGCATTACAAAATTCAGAAACTAGACAAAATTTGCAACAAATAGGATATATGACATTATGACTTAGGATAAACGGGGAGAGAGGGAGCTGCCTCGGAACATTCCCCGCGCGCTTTTCTCAAAAACCAAATTTTTTCAAAAAATCAATTTTTGGGTGGGTTGCCGGGTGAAATTTTGGTGGGAAGTTACAAATTCGGATTCAGTGACCCAAAAAACATAAAGTGAGTCGAAATCCAAAACTAGTATTAATTTTGCCAGATAAAATCCCCAATTGCCTGAACTTCATAATTTAGTGCACTTAGAGCCCCAGTGCATGTTCAGAGGCAACCCTCACCCTCCCCGTTCATCCTAATTCATAATGTCATATATCCTATTTGTTGCAAATTTTGTCTAGTTTCTGAATTTCGTAATGCTTTTTCCCTAAAACAATAAGAAATTTAGGTTAAAAACAACTATTTGGGGGAGTTTCGGGGGGGGGGAATTTTGGGGGGAAAGTTAAAAATTCGGATTCAGCAACCCAAAAATCTTAAAGTAAACCTTATAGAGAAAGTTCGGAGGGATGATGGGAGAGCGAATGTAAACGTGTGAGTGGTTAAGCGGAATTGCACAACTTAGTTTACGCAGCACCGCGCGCATGTTCCGAGGCAGATCCCCCCCTTCCCCTTCATCCTAAGTCATAATGTCATATATCTAATTTGTTGGAAATTTTGTCTACTTTCTGAATTTCTAGATACTTTTTCTCTAAAACAATAAAAATTTTGATTTTTTTAATAAAACCTTTTTTGGGGGGCTGTTTACCAATATTTGGGGAGGTTGCCGGGGGAAATTTTGGTGGGAAGTTACAAATTCGGATTCAGCGACCCAAAAAACATCTATAAAGCCGATTTCCAGTACTACCATTATTTTTGCTAGGTAAATTCCCTATTGCCTGGACTACAAGTAGAGTAATGGTTTTTTGTAATCTTAGTAGGGCTTGCTTTTTCTGATATTTTAATCTTCTTTTTAAATTAAATTTATTTAAACGTTGTTAAAATACTTTCTTTTTTTATTATTTAAACATTTGGTTGAAATAGTCCCTCATAATACAATAATATTTACTCAACAATGTTGATTAAGTGCAATTATTATTGTTAACAATTTAATTGTAGGTATTATTAATAACAATCTCTTCTACCTATGTGCGCAATCTCTCCTACCCATGTGCGCAACCTCTCCTACCCTGTAAGGAGTTATTGCGCAAAATAGTTTTCTTTGTTTTATTACTGCTGTTCTATTAAATTACAGCATAACAATAAAATAACAATGGAAATGCATAAAAAACAAATGAAGTCAAAAATATTCATGCAGAGTTTAGAAAAAAATTAATATTTAGATTTTTTATTATTATTCTTTTGAAATGTACGCAGACTCTCCTAGCTTTACCTTAAATATTATTAATATCCATTATCTTCAAACTCTTGCCAACCTTGGCGACATATGGTGAAATATCACCACATTTGGCGACCAAAAATAAGTAGTAAGCATAAATGATGTGAAATTGGCTAAATCTTACTTATTTGGCGCAATTCTCATTGCAATTCAGTATTGACGAATATTCTCTAATCGGGTTTGTCCCGTTTTAGTTTCTAAAAATTTGATTGAAATTCGCTTCGAGTAAAATTTGTAAAATTTTAAAATCAAGAAATATGAAAGCTACCTTTTCTTGCCGAAAGTATTTTTTGCTATTACTTAAGATATTCAGAAGAAGAATGATATTTCACCTTTAAACATTTAAAGGATTATTTTGGTAGAAATATTTAAGGGTCTGGACATATGTAACGTTATCACTTTAAAGTGACTAGCACTTGATACTGTTAGATATCTCTAGGTGGAGAGGGGGGAGGTTTGCCTTTTGATATAGCTATCATTTTTGATCCAATCAAAATTTTGTTTTTGCTTCTTTACATGCATATAGTCTGTTATTTTATAAAAGTCTGTTATCTATTTTCATGAAAATACAAAGTTATTATTAAAACCATTAAGTGATTATAAAACCAATTCATTGCAAAGTATGGAATAATCCAACGTTCGCCATTCCGATTCTTTCGTCACATGCGCATATAATTCGTTGTTAGCAAAATCATGTTCTAAATGATATTTGTTACATTTACTAGTAAAAAGTGGAGAAGAATCTTGTCCACTTATTTGGTTGAAAAGAAGTTCTTTTTACCCGTGTACAGGAAGCAAATGTAAGAATTCTGTATTTCTTTAAAATACTATTTGATATAATGTTATTTAATTCATAATAGTGATATTTTATTCACTTCTCTTACTTTAAGGGGTCTTGTACCTTTTCAACGCGTCGAAAGTTAACGAAAAACTTCAAAGTTTGAATTAGTCTATCTTCAAAACCTTTTTATGTATGAACAGGAAAAAGTATGTATGATTGTCATGAAATTTGGCAAAGATACTAAACAAGTGTGCGTGTTTAAAATGAACTACATTTAAGTATTTACAATGGTAATATTTTTAGTAATGAATATTTTTATTCATTAAAAATATAATTTTTTTTTTTTTTTTTTTTTTTTTTTTTACAAAAATATTTTTTTATATAGTTAATGAAATAATTTGGTCTAAGAGTAGTTCATTTTAAGCACACATATATGCCTAGTACCTTTACCAAATTTCTTGGCAATCCATACATACTTTCTCAAGATATCATGCGCGCAATGACATATGGAGTAAAAAAAGAGCTATTTTGATTTCAACAATACACAAATTCTGTAAAAAGCTAATAAATTTCTAATGATAGCATATTACAAAGCACAATCTGTTTAACTAAAATCCAAAATTTCATATTTATACATACATATGTTTTGAAGATAGACAAATTCAAACTTTGAATATTTTCATTAAATTTCGTCACGTTTAAAAGGTACAAGACCCCCAGTAAAATATGCGAATATTAAGTACAAATCATTGCAAACATGAAAATGAAACGATAGAAAAAAATTGTAAAGAGGTAAAGAGTTTTTAGACACTATTAACGATATATTTAAGGTAGGAGGGGGTCAAGGAATGATAACGTATGATATCCTAAGAGTGGGGGATGTGCTTAAAATTGTCACCCTTAAGTGGGTGTTTACGGTTTCTTTCTTAGAAGCAATTATACAGTACTAGCCATATTATTATGGTAACAAGAAAATATACGCATAAATCACCCCAAAAGTTAGTTTATTTTGTTACATTTAAAATTGGTTGAATATATATGAATTACTTACAATGAACATATTTATATATGTCCAATCATGGCTCTTAATACTTCGAACCATCTTTAGCAGCTATGATTGCCTTTATACGTCTTGGCATCCTTTGGATGTACTTCTTAATCAGTCGTTTCATTTCCTCACTATGATGCCATGCATGAAATACTATCTCAATTAGTTGAACCTTGATTGTTGGTGCAATTTTGTTGACTCTAGTCTGGCAGTAAACAAAATTGCAGAAACAAGGAACGAGGCAGAAACGAGGTTCAACAAAATGAGCGATAAATTCATCTATGCAATCATAGGCTAGAAATGGAATGGCTGGTTCAAAAGAACGGATGCCAAGACATATAAAGCCAGTCATATGCTGCCAAAGGTAGACATACCAAGCGACAAAAGCCATACTTGGACATCTATAACTATGTTCATTGTAAGTAGTGCCTATCCAATCAACCAAAATTACATGTAATACAATAAATTAACTTCTAGGATGATTTATGTGTAAATTTTCCTGTTACCATAATAATTTGGCCAGTACTGTATATAAATATTTTAAATTATTTAAGATTTTCATTTTATCTATCTATGAATATATGCAATACCTTTGAATCAAAATTTATCTTACAAGTTCGTATAACGATGTTAAACAAAATTCTAAAAGAAGATGGCATGTAAAAATATAATACGTTATTCATTGTAAAAAGTATTATAATAAAGCTAATCTGCATACAGAGCCCACAAAGAAAACTCAAAATATCGAAAAACCTAACTAGTTTAATATTATAATATCGTAAATCTTTTAAAATAGTTGAATAAAACAAAAGTGGAAAATTTAGTTTCAAAAGTGGAGGATCAGTATTAGCCAGGGTAAAAATTTACAAAAGGAAGAAAAGAAAAATGAATATCAAGAATATGAATACTACTTATATCGTGGAACTTTTCATCAGAGGCAATATCCCACAAATATAAGAAAACACAATTGAGTTCTATTTTGGAAAAGCATGCATTACATTTAAGAGCTATTTCTCAAATTGCCCAATCAACTGTGCAATCAGATTTACAAGTATAGTAAAACCGAGAAAATTTGGAAAAGCAAAACAAAACTATTAAATTCCATGAAATATAATGAACAAATTAATACAACAGTGAAATAAATTATAGGATTAATAATTAAATACAAAGAATGTAACATGTTGTTTATTAACTATGAGAAATAATTTTAAAAGAAATTTTCTTTAACATGATATTGAAATAAATTTTAAATGTATTTAAATTATACGTTAAATAATACAAAAATATATTTAATATATCTTTAAAATAAAAAATTAGAATAAATAGTATACTAAAATAATGTAACATACTTTATACTAATAATTTTAGTTAGTTTCAGAAAATTTACTTCATGATATTAAATAAATTTTAAATATTTATTATATTAAAACACATGCGATAAATAATATATTATATTATATATTTATTCAGTAATACATTTCATGAAAATTCCTATATATTAAGCATTTTCTCAAGTGGGATAAAGGCAGAAAGAAATTTTTTCATTTATTTTTATCTAAAAAAGGCTTCAGAAAAATAAAAATTTAAACCGTTCTATATTAAAACTATATTGTGTTTTCTTCATATTTCACATCGCATGTGTTTCAATATCATTTCAAATATATTTTGGAAGAGAAAATAGACATTATACACATTACGTTTTAATAATTAATGTAAATTACAAATGGATTAAACATAACGCATTTTGACAATGTCAAACCTATTTTCACAATTATGGTACAAATACCCACGGCGATTTAAAATCTCTTTTAATACCTCTCTATACCTGCATACAATCATAATAAGTTGAATAATTTAGTTCATATTAATTAAACAGAATACGGGGACCAAATAATTGTAAAGTTACGACAAATTTGATTGCACAAATGACATAGCGCTCTCAATTAAATGTCACTTTTGGTTTAAATAAAATTTCACAATACAGCAAAATATCCGTGTTCTATATTCTAAACAAAATATATTTACAAATGTATATAATAGCTCAAATAATATACATGGAAATATCAGAATACAATCAGAATATGCTTTAAATATATTAGAATTATTATATAAATTCAGTAAAATTGAATTTGTTACACATGCATAGATAACCACAATGTAATCAGAATCACTCCTATTGTACAATATTTCTCCTTAGTTAATTGGATATATTGAACATATATATTGAAAATTCCATATATTTTGTTGAGAACGTCACATATATTCTTTTAATTTTCGATTATATTTAGAAGTTTTTTAATTAGAATATTTTCATTTTCCGAACCTGTGCGAAAATGAAAGTAATATCTTTCAAAAAAACATGTAAACAAAATAGAAAAAGGAAAATACAGCATTTGTGGAGTTCGATGTCATTCTATGCAATAATAATAAAAAATAATTTAAAAATTCTTAAGGGGATAGGATACCTTTGAGCACGTCGAAAAAGCTTCAAAACTTGTGTAATAAGTCAAAAATAAAAATCAAACTTCATTTAAATATATATAGATCATATTTAATTTTATATTTGAAAATATATATATACTTGTAAATTCATAGTTTAAAATAGTTTAAAAATACATGATAATAAGAGAAAAAATATTGCGCGCATGATAAAATCTGAAAATATGCATATAAAGAGGAAATTTTCGTGAAAATAAATACGCAATAAACTTACCTTTATACTAAAACCAGAATATTTGTAAAGAATATTGCCTAAATTAAAAAATTAACAAAAAATTAAGAATTTTCACTTTTCGTCAAAGTACAAAGTTTTAAGTTGTAGATAATACAGAAAGGAATATGCGGTAAAAATTTCTTTTGATTGCCATACATAGTTATATAGTAACATTGTGCACAGTATCAAAATTCATTGTTTTGAATAAACGCACAAAGTCTATCTTATGTTTTCTTAATATATAGTCATAATAAAACTGCTATAATTAATAAACTAATGCGAATTTTTTAATGCGGTTTTTTGCATATTGTTCAGAAATGATTAAGAAATCAAAATATGTATTTAAAAAAAATCGAAAATTTTGATGGTTTAAATGTATCCTACCCCTTAAATGAAAACGAGATATCTTTACAAATTTCTTCCATACGGTTATTAACATTAGCGAGCAGATGTTTTTGTGTGCGTAAAGCAGCCCCTTAATAAATCAAAAATAAATAACGTGACTATATTGTTTCAGAATTCATTTATTACCAAAAAAGTTGCAAATGTACTATAAAAGTTATAAAACAATAAAACTATTCAATATGTTAAAAACACAGATGCCAAATCATATAGAAAATTTTCCGAGTGCTTTCTGCAAATCATTAACCATCATCAGAGTAGTTAATATACGAAATACTTTTTTTTCATTTCTATGTGAAGTGGAGTAACTTTAAAAAAGAAATTATATAAAGTTTGTTTGATTGTATATAACATCTTTCTTAACAACTTTGTCAAGTACTTAAATGATTTCAACCATAGTAGCTGTGACAATTCAATGATAAAAAATAATAATAATAATAATTCCCATTTGAAACACTTTTTCCTTTTTGAATATTGAAATTTAGTACATTTTTTCATGCTTTCTGAGAATGTTGTTTATAAAATATAAAAAGAAAATCATATACTCAAACTCGTGTTTGGAAAACATTGAGTATTTCTCCTGTAAGTCATAAAAAGCAATTGACCCATTTTCTGCTGGTGGTACAAAAACGTACCATTTTATCAAATATTTTTTCCTTTCATGAAAATAAATGTTTGAATCTACAAAAATTATTATTTTTTTTAAATCTCCTAAGAAATTTTCGGCCTAGTGCACGGAAGGGGCCGACAGCTGGAAAATCTAAACCCCTGTACAATTAAGGTATAAATGAGACACCAGGCGTCAGGTTGAAGAAACCGCCAAACGACAAATAAACACGTATTTTCTTAAATATTAGTTTTAATGTTTTAACAATTTTGTGTATGCTACAAGTTTTATGTTAAGAGCGTTCTTACATTTTAAATTTCCAACGTTCAATAAGGCGCATCTTTCTCAAAAATTCATGAAATCCTTTTTATCTAACGGCACTGGAACAGTCAGGTTGTGAAAAAAAATAAGGCTTTAAGTTTTAAAGAATTGATCATTATTACTTTTCATTTAACCATAGTACATCTTGGAGTATAATTGTCTATTCCCCAATGATCACCTTTCAGTAACTATCATATCTTTAAAATTGGCTTAAAATGCCAAGAATGGGAATATTTTCTGAAAGATCCTTTGCATTTATATGAAAATTAGAGACGTTATTTGATTACTTGGTGAATTAACATTAGATTAGCAAATGTTATGCTTTTACGAATGAAAATGCATTTATACATCTGAATGTTTGCTCTATATCTCATTTATCTTGATTATTAGAATAAATGAATCTCTGATATTCTATTTTTTTTACACTGCGAAATCTGCTGACAACGTAGGCAAAAAAAAAAAAAAAAAAAAAAAAAAAAAAGAATGGACATCGAAAAGATACATCGTTTAGAAGTTACAGTAAAACCTCTAAATTCGGACAGATCGAGACTGATGTGTTTGTTCACTATTTCCAGGTATACGGCATTTGTAGAGATCGATCTCATTCTATGCAATAATAAAAAAATAAAAATATTTAAATACAATCTGCATATCTTCAAAAATTACTTTAATGCGATTAACATTAGCGAGCGGATGTTTTTGCGTGAGCGAAGCAGCCCCTTAATAAATCAAAAATAAATAACGTGAATGCATTGATTCAGAATTCATTTATTATTAAAGCAGTTGCAAATATACTACAAAAGTTAGAAAACAATAAAATAATTCAATATGCTAAAAACTTAGATGTTAAACCATACGCAAAAATTTCCGAGCGCTTTGAGCTAATCATTAGCCATCATCAGGGGAGTTAATGTAAGAAATACCCTTTTTTCATTTCTATTCCAAGTGCGGTGACTTTAAAAAAGATATTATAAAACGTTTGTTTGATTGCATGCAAACTTTTCTTAACAATTTGTCAAGTAATTAAATGATTGCAATCCTAGTACCTGTGACAATTCAATGATAAAAAAGTAAGAAAATTAGAAGCGTTATTTGATTACTTCGTGAATTCACATTAGATTAGTAAATGTTATGATTTACGAATGAAAATATATTTATAGATAAAAAGTTAGAAAGCAATATTTTTAATTTATGAATGTTTGCTCTATATCCCCTTTACATTGACTATTAGCTTCACTGATATTCTAAGATTTATTTACACTGCTAAATCTACTGAAAACGTAGTTTAAAAGAGAGAAAAAAAAACAAATAGACATGGAAAAGATACATCATTTTGAAGTTACAGTAAAACCTCTAAATTCGGACAGCTCTAGACTAATGTGTTTGTTCACTATTTGTAGGTATATGTTATTCAGAGACAAAAATATACAAATAGTAAATAGATGTAATTGATTAAAAAGGTGTTCGCTAAATAGTGGTGAACGCTAATCAAGAGTGTGTATTATGGAGGTTTGACTGTATTATGTTTTATATTCTAGGGTTGCAAACGTTAACAACGGAAATTTCGAGGGAGGGGGTGTGATTTAAATGATTTTTGAATGCCAGAGTTTGCAGATGAACGGAATTTCCTATATAAAAATGAAACATCTACCAGAAAATGAGGTCATGGCGTGTTCTGAAATGATTTTGAGACTTGTCAATCCGAAAAGGTGTTCATAGAAGCAATTGACTTTTTGTCAGAATGTGTATCTTATAAGAAAATGAAATACTGATATGAAAATGAAGAATTAAGTAAAAGTTATCTACCTCTTTAGATCTTCAATATATCGTTCTTGTCGGGAGACAAGATGGTTGGTTGGTTGATTTTCTGACGGCCGATTATCTACACCAGGGATATAGGCCCGAGGTGGAGTGCCCTTCGTGAAGGTCTTTCTAAGGGAACCTAACCCGTATTAACGCATGGAAATCCATGGTTCGAAGAAAACCACGAAAACTCCGAACGATTAGGCCGACGGGCGCGATTGGGATCGAACCCAGCACTTCCCGTCTACCAGTTTCGAGAGCAGAACCTCTCAGCCACTCGGGAGACAAGAAAAAAAGTGAGATATTACCAAAATCATTTAAAAATTTAGAAAGATAGTTTACACTTAATTGTTTTGTCTTCTTGAAAAAAAACGTTAATTTATACACTTATTATAATTTTTTCAATAAATTGCCATCACAGAATTTCATTTACATGTTCTGTTATTTAATAGTAAAGGTAAAAATATTTTTTAAACACTTTTTTCTAAGCATTCAACAGTAATCCTGAAAATAGGGCCTAGTATTTGGACTACAATTAATGATTTTTTTTATATATTCCCGTTACAATACATAAATTTGGCGTGGAAATGAACTCGATTATGAAAACTTTGCTGATTTTTTTTGTTTTTTTAACATTTGGTAGAATGCGCAAGAAAATGAATTTAATAAAAATATAGGCTATATGCTGTATTTATATTTACAGAAATGGAATTGGCAAGAAAAACTAAAACGTTATTTAAGCTATCTTTGTAGGATTTCAAAATATATTTATCAACTTATAAGAGTGATTTAATTAATATTTAACCCTTAATTGATAAAAGAACATTTTAGTATAGTATTATAATCTCCATTTTTTAATAATTCATGCTCGACTTTTAAGTCTTTAAAATGTTTCATCATTGCTGTCTCACAACGCTTTGATATATTTTGACAAGCATTTCTTGGCGCATTGGAGTTAAATCAACAATGGAATTATTTTTCTTTTAACCCTCATAGAATTATACATTTTTTCAGATAATATGTTGTAAATTATCACCAGTGGTAGGCCAGTTGGAAAATACCTTAAATGTATTATTAATAATTAAGTTTTAAAAAATATTAAAATGTTGTATTACCATCGGAATCACACCCTTGTACATAATTTCCATAGATAAACATATCAGGAAGCACGTAAAGCATTTATTGCAAAATTTTCATAGTTTCATACAAAAACGGTGTTTAGTTAAGTAAAAGACTGTAAAAAGTGCTGTTAATGAGAAGAATATTAAATTGCTCAATAATAAAAGAAAGTCAGAAAAAAATCGATTTATCTGAATGAGAGATGTATTGAGGGTTGTTGTACTTTTATATAAATACAAGAAAATGTCAGACAAATATATGTGAAAATAATTTGCTTTAACAATAGATGGTAAATCACCTTCCTTCTCATTGAAGAACATAAAATATTTCAGTACTGTAAAACTCGAAGCATATATTAGTATTTTCTTCAGACAGAACAGAATTAGAACTAAAATAAATCGTATAAATTATGCAGGTTATTTTTTATTTAAAGCAATGTTCGCTAAACAAGGGGTTTGAATTTTTTCTTTATATTTTAAAGTAATGAATTCTGACAAATTATAGAGTAACTTGAATATGATAGAAATCTTAAGGCCAGACAATGATCCGTTTTATCTCGAAGATTTGCTCAGCTGAGACAGCGCACGGTGGGTGATTTACCGATTCTAGCTGGCCAAAAGTCAATTTTTAAAAGTTTATCATAACGTCATTTATTTTTTGTCTGTTATAGCTCAATAGTTAGGGCGTTGTACCACGCTATTGGTTTTCATATAAATATAATTGTATGGTCCATAGACTATCGAAAAGTTGATGCTTCTTAGTTGGGAATTAATGAATCAATTTAAGTATTGTTCTTTAATCTGTTACTTGAAGCGGAATAAAATATACTGCTCGATTATGGACGCTTCCAAGCAAAATATGGATTTTATTTTATCGGATTTATGTGCATAAAGTTTGCACATATCAGCTTTTTTTAGGTAGATTTCGTATGAAATACTACCAATTGGGATCGTTCCTATGTTGGAATTTCTGAAAAATGTTTGCAGATCTACACCGATCATGACCCCTAAAGACCAAAACCACCCTCAGTAAAAATTTTTATCTATCTATCTATCTATCTATCTATCTATCTATCTATATATATATCACTTTCGTCTGGACACGATAACTTTCGTAATTTTTCACCAATCTCTTCCAAACTGATACATAAAATCAATGGGCATAAAATCTCTGTCAAGTTCGTTAATGGCAAAAATCGGTCCAAGGGGATGGAAATAGGGAGGGGTTTTGTGAAAACAGAAAACCACCCATAACTTCTTAATTTTTGTACATATCAAATGAGTTTAAAGTTTTTATTACTTTTAAAAATAGGGCCAAAAATTTATGTATCACAGATTTTTGATAATGTTAAAAATGGGCTCAAGGGGCGCAAAAAATAGGGTTTTGGGGAGAAAAAAATTCATAACTTCGTCAATTCTCAAGATATCAAATCCAATTAATTTTATTATACATCTTCTTAACATTATCTACAACTTTTATATTCACAAGTTTTTGATAGGACCAATGCGTACCGCAAAAAAAATTAAAAACGAAAACAAAAAGGGGGTTTGAAGAAGAAAAAAAAATCCATAACTCCGTCAATTCAAAGGATATAAAATCCCCATGAATTTATCATATATCTTCTTAATATTGTCTACAACATCTATATAGGCAAGTTTTGGATAGGACAAATTCTTACAGCAAAAACAAATTAAAAATACATAGCGGTTGAAGAAAAAAATCATCTTATTGAGGGTGTATTCAAATCCAAACTGCTTATTTTCTGACTCATTTTACAATTCATTTTTGCTCTCAAAGGCTTCCAATTGGTACGTTTTTTTACTCAGAAACTATATAATGTACCGTAATGGTCGATTTTTTGATAGAGGCAGAATATATTTTTAAAAATGCTGTTAAAAAGGGCATTTTGAACCGAATTTACCGAAGCGGATTGTGTTGGAAAAATCATTGTATTAAGGATGCACTCAAATCCAAACTGCTTATTTTCTGACACATTTTTAAATTCATTTTTGCTCTCAAACGCATTTAATTGGTATATTCGCTTATTCAGAAACTATACAACGTACCGTAATGATCGATTTTTTGATTGAGGCAGAATATATTTTTTTAAAATGATGTCAAAGTGGGCATTTTGAACGGAATTTTTCGAAACGATTGTATTAGAAACGAAAAATATTGTCCTTCTTAGAAAATAATTGTTTATATATCAAGTTTTAATTAATTGAACAAAAAATAAAAACACAGGTCGCTTATAAATCTCTTCAAAAATCACGTCAGCAAGTTTCATATATATATATATTTTTTTTTTATATTAAAAATGAATCTGGAATTATGCCAGAAAATTTCGAGTTGTTGAGCATGGAAAAGTATTTTTCTTAATACCGCCCTAACATGATTCTGATAAAACCAGCTATTATATAAAAATAAAATAAAAACTCGTTAAAAGCGGCCAGATAAAATTGTTAAAGTGGATTTATCTCTAATCATGATTTAGTTTTTTTCATGTGTGAAATTAGTATATTTGACTTCGAAATCTACCTCTGCTTGTAGGCTGGGCCGGGAGGGATTTTTCATATTTAAAGTCGCATAAAACTCTCTACTTTTTTTTTTTACAATTTTTTCAGATTTAATATGGAAAATGTTATATGATAAAGCACAATTAAGCTCAATTTTTGATATAATTAAATAGTTTAGATTATTACCTTTTCGTTCCGATTTAATTTGTCTGCCCGCAGGTGCTCTCCCAGTTTTTAAAATTATTTATTGCTTATTAAGTCTAAATACTTTTTTTTTAATTTTAGTTCAAGTACCATTTTATTTTTATCAGAGACAACAAAAATCAAGTTAGTCACATAAATAAACTTTTGCACACTATTATGGAACGGCAACAAGATTTAAAATTTAATGAAAATAAGAATTTGGTTGAAAATACTTTGTTTATAGAGGAAAATTACAATGAATAGCTCATGAAGTTTTGCAAGAGCGAAATGTTTATATTTATGACCAAATTTGGACAAAATTGCCAGTTGTATGTAGATATCTCAGGACAAAATGATTTAAAATATATTACTTTGCTGCATATTTCGAGTGGTTACAAGACTGACCCAAACAAATTCTCCAAATTCAGATTTGGTACAATGCTAAACATAATGTAGGCATTTTCTCATGATATCTTATTATTCCCTTTCTTTACACAACGTTTCTCTGTGCGGAGATAAATAAAAATATACAACAGAATATACATATAAAACACAGCAATTTTCATTAAAGCTGTTGAATTTTTGCCCCGTATCTTAAATTTTAGAAAAAGAAATTTTAGGATTTGTTATAATAATACCAAAAATAGTTTTTTCACTTTAGCTCCCATACCGTTAAGAAAGTATCATTAAAATTATCATGAAGAACGTAAACTTATGCGCGAATCAGGTAATGATACATTTTTCAACGCATTCGGACTACTATAATAAAACTTCATAGCTTAATAACGTGAAAAACGATGTCTAAGTAATAATTTGTAAAACATATAACACTTTTGAAAACACAATTTCAATCAAAGTCGAAAAAACAGCTAAAAATTTTGTACGTCCCTGTATATGAACTGTAGATTTATCATAGAATTCACAATATGCTAAAATTTAGAACAGCTAGTGAACGCATAGCAGAGATGAAAATTCCTCGTTAGCAATTTCAGTCAATAAACGGAAATGCACTTCAGATGTTTTGGGCAGCCCTGTATGTGATTAATAGAATTTATGCACACTAAATAGTATGCAATTTTAATAAATTAAAAATGTGTTCCACAATTGAAAATGAACTTTTATCAATTATTGTTTGTATAGAGAAAAATATAATTGGTTTATTTTGTGTGCCCCTGTATATGAAAGATGAGTGGCGCATCATATTCAATAGTAAGCATCTTATACAGCACCTCGGTGACATATATCAATTTAATTACTTTTGAAATAGTGTAACATGAATAAAATACACCACAGACAATTTTCCTCCGTAGACCATAATGTAACATAATTCTTTTTAGTGTCCCTGTAAATAGTCGATAAATGCTATCCATACCATATTCTATAGTAATCATCTTGTAGTGCACTTCATAGATATGTATATAAATTTCAAAGCGTTTGAAATTAAGAAACATCATTAAAACCACCGCAACCGATTTTTCCCCATAGGCCGTAATGTAATGAAAGACTTTTGAATGTCCCTGTAATGAAATTATGACTGCTGTTCGCTACATTTTGCAATACCTAACATTCAATAGTGAATATCAATAACGTTTTTCAATTTCATGGCGATGCGACTATACTGACGTCAAAAATAATTTTGGCCAGCTAGAATCGGCAAATCACCCACCGTGCGGCGGGTGTCATGTGACTTTTCTAAATCGGAGATCCCGACTTTTTCGTTACCCTCCAAATGTATGCATATGACGTCACGATCGTGCAATAGTAGATAAATACAGCAAAAAGCGATGACTTCATTGAAAACAAATGTATGCTTTCCTTTGTTTGTAGCATTAATAGACTGAACATTGATTATAGTTTATAATAGCTTTACGTTCTATCAGAAGTCATTCATTTACATTTTCTCCAAATTCGGAAAATTTTAATTCACACTGATTAATAAAATTGCACTCTTTCATTTTTTTGCTACGAATTAATTATTCACCGGGTTTTATAGCGGCGCGACCAGCGACATAGAAGGCCAGTTCATGATATTTAAAAAGTCAAACGGAATATACCATCTTTACACGGCGATTGGCACAAAACGTTAGGCGGGCCGCGTTGTACCAATCACGGTGTAAATATGATTCACTCCGTGTGATGTTTTAAACTGGCATTGTATGTCGTTGGTAGGGATAGCAAATGATAATCTTGTCATAGCACGTAATTTTTTCTCAGTCGTTATGAGATAATGGCAACAAATAAGACATAGTAATCCAATATTTTTCTTTACATGCATATTTTTTTCTACAGTAACTGTGTAGTTTTGTTTCCATCAGTACTTAAATATCATTAAAAATTACCAAAAAAAAATTATATCTCGAAAACTAATTCAAATTTTATAATTTTGAGACCGCTTTTGGCAAATTCGGATCCGTGTGAATAACTGTTGTTAATTTGATCGCACAGCCATTTTCTAGGAGGAACAGCTGTGAAATAAACGGACAGTACATTTTTAGAATTATAAAACTATAAAAAAAAAGGTTCAATATTTGTTAGGACAGGACATTTTAAGATGAACTTTAAAGAAGTTTATTTAATAGCTCAATAAAAGTTATTTACTCTCATCCAATTTACGTGGCCACCCTATCATCGTTCCATTGTGCAAGGCTGAGACGTGCAAATTCAAAATGGCGAGTGCACAGGAGAAATCTATAAATGTGTATTGTGATTTTTCGAAAAAAATCAGCCATTAAACGATGTCGCTTCAGGAGTACGTAAAGGAAAAATTCTTTAGATAAATTGGATAAAATTTTAATATTAATGTTTATTTGATTATAAAAATTTTTGATTTATAACTTTTTGAGTTACAACTTTAGGAATCGATTTATCCGCTTTATACATTTACTGTTATTGAAAAAACATTTTGAGCTGTACTTTACGAGTATGAAATAATACTTTTCATCATAGTGTTCAATCAAAAGTTATGAGGGGTAAGGAAACCCTGACAATAATATATGGGTACTAGGGTGTTTACAAGCAACATTGGATTTTTTTTAAACATTTTCTTCTGGGGAACCCCCCCCCCCCCCCTAAAAGTTGGCAATTAGATAGGCAATGTTTCAGCTCAATTGAATAACATCAACCCATGCCTCATCGAGGTTGAATTCTTCAAAATTTGCAATTTTTGGCGAAAAATTGAAGTTTTTCTTTCTTTAAGTGAAAACTATTTGTCTTTGAAACCTGATTCTTGTTTTATTTCACAGAGACTGTTGTTTCCTTGAACTTTTACTCTCATCAAAACTTATATTTAATGAACCTTTAATATTTTTTCAGGTCAGCTCCTAAACCAATACCTTGAACTCTGCACTTTCACAAATAAGTAAAAAATGACAAATTAATAATTTTACTTTGATAATTCTTTTGTATTATTCGAATTAATTGGCAAAAATAATTGAACAATTTTTGCAATTTTAAAATATTTCACGAATTATAATTAATTATTAGTTATCTAGTTCTGTGTCTAGAACGAAAGAGCTTCTCGATTTGTATTGCAGTTGAAGCGCATTTCAAACGAACATCTGAATTTCTCTTTTTATAAAAAGACTTTTTTTGTTACCTGCTAACATTATCTATTTTCAGACTGATGAAAAATTTCGTAACATCCTCTCCCCCTTCCTGTACGATGGAAGAAATGTAATTTTTAGGTAGATTTCGTATGAAATACTACCTATTGGGATCGTTCCTATGTTGGAATTTCTCAAAAATTTTTGCAGATCTACACCGATCATGACTCCTAGAACCCAAAACCACCCTCAGTAAAAAACTTTATCTATCTATCTATCTATCTATCTATCTATCTATCTATATATATATATATATATGTATATATCACTTTCTTCTGGACACGATAACTTTCGTAATTCTGCACCAATCTCTTCCAAACTGATACATAAAATAAAAGGGCATAAAATCTCGGTCAAGTTCGTTAATGGGCAAAATCGGACCAAGGGGATGGAAATAGGGAGGGGTTTTGTGAAAACCGAAAAACCCCCATAACTTCTTAATTTTTGTACATATCAAATCAGTTTAAAGATTTTATTACTTCTAAATATAGGGCCAAAATTTTATGTATCACAGATTTTTGATAAAGTTAAAAATGGGCTCAAGGGGCGCAAAAAATAGGGTTTTTGGGGGAAAAAAATTCATAACTTCGTCAATTCTCAAGATATCAATTCCAATTAATTTTATTATAAATCTCCTTAATATTATCTACAACTTCTATATTCACAAGTTTTTGATAGGACAAATTCGTACCGCAAAAAAAATTAAAAACGAAAACAAAAAGGGGGTTTGAAGAAGTAAAAAATCCATAACTCCGTCAATTCAAAAGATATAAAATCCCCATGAATTTATCACATATCTTCTTAATATTGTCTACAACATCTATATAGACAAGTTTTGGATAGGACCAATTCTTACAGCAAAAGCAAATTAAAAATACATAGCGGTTGAAGAAAAAAATCATCTAAGTATTCAAATCCAAACTGCGTATTTTCTGACTCATTTTACAACTCATTTTTGCTCTCAAAGGCTTCCAATTGGTACGTTTTCTTACTCAGAAACTATATAATGTACCGTAATGGTCGATTTTTTGATAGAGGCAGAATATACTTAAAAAAATGCTGTTAAAGTGGGCATTTTGAATCGAATTTCCCGAAGCGGATTGTGTTGGAAAAATCATTGCATTAAGGATGCACTCAAATCCAAACTGCTTATTTTCTGACTCATTTTTAAATTCATTTTTGCTCTCAAACGCATTTAATTGGTATATTCGCTTATTCAGAAACTATATAATGTATCGCAATGATCGATTTTTTGATAGAAGCAGAATATATTTCAAAAAATTATGTCAAAGTGGGCATTTTGAAAGGAATTTCCCGAAGCAATTGTGTTATCACTTTCTTTTGGACACGATAACTTCCGCAATTCTGCACAAATCTCTTCCAAACTGATACATAAAATCAAGGGACATAAAATCTCTGTCAAGTTCGTTAATGGGCAAAAGCGGACAAAGGGGATGGAAATAGGGAGGGGTTTTGTGAAAACCGAAAAAACCTCATAACTTCTTAATTTTTGTACATATCAAATCAGTTTAAAGTTTTTATTACTTCTAAAAATAGGACCAAAAATTTATGTATCACAGATTTTTGATAAAATTGAAAATGCACTCAAGGGGCGCAAAAAATGGGGTTTTTGTTGAGAAAAAAATTCCTAACTTCGTCAGTTCTCAATATATCAAATCCAATTAATTTTATTATACATCTCCTTAATAATATCTACAACTTTTATATTCACAAGTTTTTGATAGGACCAATTCGTACTGCAAGAAAAAAAAAACGAAAACAAAAAAAGGGGGGTTGAAGAAGAAAAATTTTCATAACTCCGTCAATTCACAAGATATAAAATATCCATGAATTTATCATATATCTTCTTAATATTGTCTTCAACATTTATATAGACAAGTTTTTGATAGGGCCAATTCTTAAAGCGAAAACAAATTAAAAATACATAGCGGTTGACGAAAAATATCATCTTATTAAGGGTGCATTCAAATCCAAACTGTCTATTTTCTTACTCATTTTTAAATTCATTTTTGCTCTCAAACGCATCCAATTGCTAGATTCTCTTATTCAGAAACTATATAATGTACAGTAATGATCGATTTTTTGATAGAGGCAGAATATATTTCAAAAAATGATGTCAAAGTGGGCATTTTGAACAGAATTTACCGAAGCGATTGTGTTAGAAACGAAAAATATTGCCATACTGAGAAAATAATTGTTTATTAATCGAGTTTTAATTAATTGAAAGAAAAATAAAAACACAGGTCGCTTATAAATCTTTTCAAAAATCACGTCAGCATGTTTCATATTTTTTTTTATTAAAAATTAATCTGAAAATGTGCCAGAAAATTTCGAATTGTTGAGTATGGAAAAAAAAAAATTAATATCGCCTTAACATGATTCTCATAAAACCAGCTATTTTATAAAAAGGAAATAAAAACTCGTCAAAAGCAGACAGATAAAACTGTTAAAGTGGATTTATATCTAATCATGATTTAGTTTTTGTTGGTGAAATTAGTATACTTAACTTCGAAATCTACCTCTGCCTGTAGGCCGGGCCGGCAGGGATTTTTTTTAACTGGGCACATGTCTCATCAAATCATCAAAAGTAAGTCATCAAGTAATTGTCAAGTTTTACGTATTTTATTTTATAATATGCGCTAAGTGAAACTGAACGCCAGAGAAGCTGCTAGACTCATAGTACGTCCATCAGTTAACCACAGACTTTAATTTTAAGTAGAAGTGCAATACGACTCCGCAGATAACTATTTCGTAAACAAAGAACTGAGCTCATCAAAAGCAGATTTAAAAATTCCGGTTTAGAGAGAACTGTTGTTCACTGGGATTGAAATCTGCTTCCTCATTTTTAAATAACGAAAATGTAGAGTGGATAGCAATTTTAATTTGTTGTTGAGATGAAGAACAGTTACTACGAGTTCCTCAGCTTGAAAATAGTATGTAAATAATTCAAGCGAAAGCTGTAATTTCAACAGTTGAAGACTGGGAGGAAGTTGGTAAAATCCGGACAATGTGTTTTGATACGACTGGAGTAAACACCGGCCGCCTCCGAGGAACCTGCATTTTTCTTTAGCAATTGTGAAAGGAAAAATCTTCTGAATTTACAATGTCGCCCCCATAATTTAGAAATTATCCTATATCTATTTTTGATTGGAAAGTGGGTACAATCTCTGCCCCTCAGGCAGATATTAAAAAGGAATTTCTAATTGGGTAGTTAAAATTGAACCAGTTCAAGTATAAAAATTCTATCGAAGAGGAAATACTAGATGTAAATAGTTAATTCAGAAGAAATTTCAAGTTTTCTTACAGAACCTTTAAAAAATTAACAGACCAGGAATGTTTATAAAGAATTTATCCAAATTTGTTTATTTTTTATAGGACGTCTTCCTCCAAAAGACGTTTTTTCCAGAGAACCTGGTGTTTTTAATCATGTCAGATGGATGGCACAGGCCATTTATTCTGTAAAAATATATCGTTTCAGGGATCATCTCTGAATAACAAATTTAGAAAAATAAGGTATTAGAGACCTTTTGCTTATTTCTAATAAATATTTAGGTAAAAGCGTGCTTCAATGCTCCCACTTCCACTTTGCCCCCTATCCAAGACCTGCAATTAATAAAATCACTTACTGGCAACTGAAAAATTGATAAATACGTCGTAGACAAAGCCCTGGCTAAAATGATAAACCACCTTTGGTATCTTAACGGATCAAGTTGCATTTTCATTTTTAGATCTCACTTTGTGAAAAAAAAAGCCAACATAAGCATGGCAGTAAAATTAATGTCATTCGATGAAGAAAATGATGATGATGATGATAGGAATGTAAGCGCAACAAAAAGTTTCAACGAAGTGGATTATTTTTTGAACAAAAAAGTCGATGTTTTATCTCAAACTTTAAATTTTTTAAAGAGATTTTATTATAATAAGCAATTTTTAAATACTGATCGGAATGTATTGTGTGAAAATAAACCTTATTTGAAAGCAAAAATAAAATAGTGAATGGTTTTAAACTTGTCAATAACACAGCTGAAAGGGGAATAAAATTAACCCAGATTTCAAATCCTATTTATCAAAAGACGAAAAATGAAAACAGTATAAGCTAAAAGTTGTATCTGAAAGTTGAAAAAATTTCAAGACGCAATGGTCCCAAGTCGGGACCTAATTTTAATTCCAAACTTACAAACGGCGCCAAGAATATTAAAAAAAAATCTTGCTTTTAAAAAGAACGTTTAAAGTAATGTTTTTATTTCTAAAAATGTCGTTTGTAAATCCCGGTGTTAGTCAATCATTTCATCATTTTACGAACCAAATTTTTCTGTGCCGGGAAGAAATAACGTGACAATTGTAAGGGATAATAATTTCTTTTTTTTTATCATGCTTCTTTTCCTGTAAAACAACTTTTATAATAAAGTGCATTTGTGCATTATTTGTTCTCATTTCTATACTTTTTTGTGCCCCCCCCCCCCCATTTTTTTAATTCTTTGAGTTTTTAATTTCGTTTGGAAATTTTAAAAATAATTAAACCCTTTATCATGTAAAAAATGAAAATAAATTTAAAAAATCAAAAAACCCGACTGAGTTAAAAGCGAACTAATTAATTATTTCTCATCAATGTGAAATTATTTTTCTTACATTACTTACCTATTTTTTTATTTACTTGTATTGATGACATTTAAGTTTTTTTAATTGTTAGTTTCTATCTATAAAAACTGTTTTATGAGGCCTATAGGTGTCTATGATGATTAGAGTTGCAGTAAAGCTAGAGATCCTACCTACACAACTTCATGGTTATGTAATATTTAAACAGAGTTTCTGACTGTAAAATAGTCAAAGAAAGATCGTCTTCATTTTGAAAGACCTATCCAATGATATGCTACTCATTAGGGTGCGTAATTTTTTTCGTCTCTACGACCATTTTACATTTTACGGCTGCCATTTTGAATTTACAAAAACAAAACCTATCCTATAACCAACGAACGATTAAGACAAATCGATAGTGACCTCATTCATTAAAACCCATCCAGTCGTTGGGATGTTTCGAGGGTATAAAGAAATCCACTTACCCAGATACTCGTGAAACACATAACTCTTCTTGGCAGTCGGGTAAAAAGAAAAAGGAAAGATTGGAAGCAGATGAAATGGAATGTTACAATGTTATTTCGCATTTTCATAAAAAGTCAATTTTTAGGATTTGTGTAAAGTCGGGTCATGAAAAATTTGCATACGCTTAAATCTACACATTTTTAGTAAAAAAAATAGTGAGTGGTTCTTCAAGGCAAAACTTTTTTTTTATAAAATGAGATTAGCATTATGTTTCTAGGTTCAATTATATTCATTTCATGAAGGGAAAACAGCATTTCTTTGCGAAAAATCACTTTGCGAAAAACTTAAACCTCAATGAGGCAAGGATTAATATAATCCAAATGATCTGAAACTTTGCCAATCTCATTTTCTAGTCAATTAGCAACTTTTGTTTTGAGGGGGGGGGGGGGGGAGCGTGGGGTCCCCCAGAAATAATTCGAAAACTGATTTCTTATGACCATCCTAATTTGCACACTGTATATTATTTTACATTTGGATTACAAATTAATATCCGCGAGAGCAATTCCATGAAATAATAATAATTCGAAAAAGATAATTTATTTCATAAAGTGTGGTGATTATTGTTGTTTATTTCCTAAACAGATAATAAATGAACTGAATTCAATGTTCACACTTCAGTTTAAAGCGTAGACAATTCATGTAATCACTCTGTCACTTTCAATACATTTTAGATTAAGTGAAACAAATACAATGAATGCTAAGAAATGCCCTTTAAATGTCTGAGATTAATTAACCTATCAATAAATATCAATAATATAGGTTTTATCTCAGTGTTTACTAGATACTCCTTTCCGCAAAAAATATTTTCCACAATTCTATTTAGATTGCAATACTCTGCTTAGTTCTCTAAATATGAAGACAATATTTAATTTATCAAAATTTAAAATTTCTGCCCGATTTACAATTTAAGATAACTTTACAGCAAATAAAATTAACGGATAATTTAATCTAATAGCATTTATCAAGAAACTGATAAAAAAATACATAAAACAATAAACACAATTCCCAAAAGACATTTTTAAAGAGTTTAAGTATACTTACAGTCCGAACGGCAGCATTTCATTTTAGTAACCACATTACATGTTATAAATAATGAAACATCCAATTCGCTGTCGCACTTGCTGTGGGATGTAACCATACCGAAATGGCTCATCTAGCTACAATATGAAATGAAGGCGATCCGATTACTGATATTAGCTAGAGTCGTGGGCGTCATAAATAAACATGTTGTATTTATATTTCATTGCAGCTGGATGTGCGATGTTCTTATGGGAACATTCACCTGCTGGTGATTGGAATTTTCATTGTCTGTGACATCTAATCATGATATATACTAAAACCGTCCACGCTACTCGAGGTTGCTACCAGGATTGTTAGGAAAACCTATCAGATACATTAAATATATTTTTTCTTTCTGTTGTTTTTGGCTTCCTATTAATATTAGAAATAAATCTGAAATTATTAAACTATAATTTCCAAACAAATATTATTAAATTATTAAAATGAAAATGTCTTTCAATGTAGCACAGATTTTCTGTTGCATAAGAAGTAGAAGCTTGTTTAAAACACGCAAATAAAATAATAATAATAATCTTGAATAAGCAAAAATGAAATATCTGTATTCGCAAATTTATCTGCATTAATTTCTACCTAATTGTTTTAAATAATAGTTCGTTAAATATCCTATTGATTTTGCTATAAATTCTCTGTAGGGTGAATTTGGGTAATGGTGAACAAAATATGCTAATTTCAAATACTAACAGCTTTAAGGAGTACATATTTTGGACAAAACCTTGTACAACCGCCATAAAGTTATTGTTTAACTCTTATACTTCAATTACAATTAGTATTTAGTGCTGTAAGATGTTAATTACATACCCAAAATTACCAGTTTACAATTCCACTTATGATTACTGGGTAATTGTAGGCATCTATTTTTGTGTGGTATAATTAACAAATATACATCAAGCTCACACACAACTTTCCTTCAACAACAGGTATACAATATACACATATTATTCTGCTTCCTAGTTGCCCGAGTCCGTCATAAAATCTTCAATATATCTAAAATTAATGTTGAAAATGTTTAAATAAAAAATTTTCCAAAAGAACCCGATGTTGGGAGCATTACTGACTTCGACAGCATAAAACCTCGAATATGTATGATTTTATATATTAATAAAAATCTATCCAAATTAACCTAGATTTAGTGCCCAGTGCCTTCCGCCGCGAATACCGGGCAGGCTCCCTAGCTCCGGTTTGTTTTCAATTTATATTTTTAAACAAAAATCTTTCCAAAAGAACATAATGTTGGGGTCTAACTGCCTTTGAAAGCGTAGTACCTCAAATTTTGATGATTTTACATTTTTCAATGAAAATCGATCCAAACGAACCTAGAGTTAAGCACCCCACTGCATTCAGTCGCGTATAAGGGGCTTTCTGCACTCTTTCCGATCTGTTTTGAATTTTTATTCGTAAAGAAAAATATTTTTATACTAACTCAAGTTTGGGGACTATGTAACAAACTGTGGGATCCTATTATAATGATTACCGGTTAAATTTCTGAAATTTAGACATATGCTTTCAACACTGAAGAAAAATCCCTGGGGAAATTTAAAGTTTCAACTATAAAAATAATTATGACTTCATATGAGTCTTAATATCATCTTATACAGAACGAAATAACGAAACATAAACTGTTCATATCACTCCGTATCTTGGTAAATTATGAACATGATGCTGTAGACCCTTGAAAATAAATTGGAGCAACAATTTGGTGAAACTCCGCTAGAGTAATCATAAATTATCAATATTCTATTAGGAACAAAGTCTACCCTTTATTTTATATGATAAAATCAAAGAATAATCACAGATAAAAGTAAAAGTGTTTGTCACTTTTAAAATATAAGGAATTTATTCGCGCATAAGCTTGCCAACTGTGATACTCAAAATTTGGGAATGCTTTCATTTAATCAACAGGGATGTAAACTTTTGTATTTTACTTTACTTTAGTATTAGATACTCTTACATGAGCTTTAGTGGATCATATTCTGAATCACCCCATATTCATTATTACAGTAATTTACCTTATATTATTTGAAAGGTTTTTATGGACTAACAGTTCTAAAATAGTAAAATTTGTTAATTAAGAAAAATAATATAATGCGAATTCGCCATAAAATGCATTACTATTTACAACAATGTAGATCGTGAGTAATAGAAACATTAAAATAAGAACTGTAAAGTGTAAGTTTATTAACATTAGGTGCTGATTCTAATTATTCATTTACATAAATAATTTCAATGATGCCCGGTAGCATAGTGGTCGGCACGGCTGAGTGCCAAGTTACAGGCCGAGAGTTCAGTTCGACTCGCAGTTATGCATGTTTCACTCAATCTTTCATCCGTTCGGGGGCAATAAAATGAGTACCAGGCTAGCTTGGGAACTTAACACTGAGGGTTCCACTTTTTTCTGAACCCCTCACCGAGACTATGCGGTATAGCACCTCAGGACGTAGAGCCAAGAAAACGGGGATGGGCAGCGAATGGTCTTATCCTTAATGGATAAACAGACCACAGGTTAATTTAGATATTTTCAATTGCACTTTCATTTTCAAAAATATAATCTTTTCAATTAAGTAACAACTTAAAATAGCCATAGTTTCGGAAAATTTGTATATTTTAGCGTATTTATGTAACACCAGTGTTTGAAGGTCTAATATTTTAATACCTTATTTTACAGCAGAGATAGCTTTTTAGGGAGAAAAAAAATCTATCACATATAATATAGTGGAAGAAGTTGAAAGAAAAAATTAAATTCACTATCTTTGATATTTCATCAGATTCATGATTAATTTTTTTAATACAAAGCATATCTTTGTCATAGCTTTATTGATGTACTACGTATTTACCGGCATTCAGGTAAACATTTAATTTTTAACATATTAATCCAGTGATAAATCTGTTCCTCTTTGAAATCAAGTTGAAAACTGATCGAATAAAAAGAGGAATCGAAACAAGCCGGTAAACAACTTAAATATGAATCTTTAGAATATGTCTGTTTGATAGAATTTAACAAACTAAGAAATGAGTAATTGCAATGCAATATAAATTACTAGTAATTTTTCATTGGATTTGTCACACTGCACTTACCTCAAACACGTTTTGTTGCGATTAAGAAGTGTAAGTTTTATTTGCATATTTCATACATAAAGAACATATAGGAATGGATACAATTTCTGAAATATGTGCTATGTTTTCAACAGATCTTGCATATAACTATTTAATCGAACTGAGCGAACGCAACGCGTGCACTGTAGCTGTTCCTTTTGATGCTATTGATCCTAAACTGTTTGGCCGATGATCATCTAATTCAGCGAGATGATAACTGCTATGACCGGCATGATTTCCGTAAATGAAAAAAAAAACTCTCAAGAATCGTCTCCCTGAGGAATAATTATTGAAAGTAAGTAGCATTGATTTAACATTAGAAACTTACATTTAAACCCCTAAATTGCGAATGCTCATGTAAATTCGGACATTTTGACTGGAGCACTCTATTCCATGCACCAATGCAGTAGAAGAATGGTTGTTTTAAAGCCTTATACAAACTTACCTTAGCAAAAATATTTAAAGCTGCTTAAAACATAGAGTTTTAAACAACGCGACAAAATCTTAGGCCGCATTGAAACTATTAAAAGTCGAGTTTTTGAAGTGCTCGAAAACAAACATTCCTCAGAAAACTCATCTTAATATTCACTTCAAAATTAGAAAATACAGATGTATACTTGACAATATTAAATGAATATTTTAAATTTAACTCAGCTGAATAGTTGAATATTATGCATGCCGTGCATGTGCTTCTTTTTTAATGAAGACTAGCTCCTGTAGAGATATACAATAATGTCTAAGTCAAAGATTGTTCATTGGACAGTCAGTGAATTTGCCTGTTGCCTCATAACAGACTTAGAACTAGTTTCTACGCAGTCTACGGAGCCAGTTTCTACGCGGTCGGGTACGGTAGAAAGGCGGAGTCTCAAACCCCTGCATCGTTGTGTTTTCATAGCATTTCGGCCCAAAATTAATTTACGGTGCAACTTGTCTATCTGCGTCAGCCCATGTTTTGTTTTCCCCTTTCAAAATCCTTTCTCTTATTACAAGTCTGCACCAATAATTCGGCTTCAAACTCCAGGTAAATCAGAAGTAGTTCGAGCAGAGGTGCCCAGTTGGCAGAGCATCTAGCCCGCAGCTGAAGGCCGCGGGATCGAGACCTACTGCTGGCTATAATCCCCCTTGCACACTAATGGCGCCTGGTGCATCTAAAATCCGTCGTGGGTGCAAAGTCCTCCAAGTTACCTGTGAATTATACCTCTGGAGGTGCCTCGCCATGTGAAGGTCTCGTTACTTGAGTAAGGTACGAGATCACGTCATTACGAGATCAACATGAGTAGCAATGTGCAGGTTCCAAACAACGGGATACAAATGTTAATCAACACCGTTAATCAACGTAACACCGTTCACAACTAAGCAATAGGCACTGCCAATACGATCAGGCGCTCGTTAGCTTTATTGCCGCTACGCGGCGAGTAGGCGATCACCCTCCTCGATAAGAGGTATCAAATCCGTTCAGCTGGGACTTCCCGACAGGTAAGGTCCTGGTATCGATTAGAAAGAAAGAAACAGCCTTATGAAATTTAATTACTTAGATCATTGTGCTTTATTCAAGTTACATATGACAAATGCGGTAACGCATTATAATTAATAAATATTCATAATTATTTTCAGTTTATGAAATAATAAGACAACAAATGTTTCAAATATAGTGCAATTTCGAATAGGGAAGAAGAAACAGGAATTTAGAGATAAATATACCGCTACGAAAATCTAAGAAATTAAAGGGCACCTTTAAAAAAACAGTTTTTCATACAGCAAAATTTGAAACATCTAGAACCAAATTTTAAATTATAAAATAATAGTTAAACTTTGAACAATTTTACATCCGTTAAAGAAAGTTAATCATCCGAAAAATTCTAAATTATCGAACGAAAGTTCCCAAATGCTCAGCAAACTGAAACTTTTAATCATGCATAACCATTATCAAACAGGTCAAAAGTTTTGGAAATTTTGGATCATAAAGCTGATTGAACACATTTTTACTACTTTATACTTCAAACATTTATCAGCATTCATTTTTTCATGTTTGTACCTAACACTAGCTTAATAATATTAGCCGATGTAAATTTCCCCACAAAAGTCTTGTTCTGGAAAACAAAATGTCTCAAAGGAATACAATTACGTATTTCCATTTATAGAGTTAAGTTTCATCTGGTTACTTCAAGGCCGGAAATTAATTCCAGCGGCGTTAGCAAAAACAACTTAGGGAGATATTTTCACCTCTAACGAACATAAAAATGGCTCGGAAAAGGTAAATAAGATCTCTTGGGATACGGTTCATACGTGAAAGTGCGCTAAACAAAGAAACTACAATAATTCAATAATTTCAGATTGTTCCAAAGTATAGAGTTTTTTTTTACATTTTGAATGCACGTTTTCTAAATAGATAACAGACAACATTCACTCATACTTTTACGGTGAAAATTTATGTAATATCCAGATTTATTTATGAGAAATATGTTCCACAAGGTCAATCTGATCCACGAGCTTATTCTAATTTCTCGAAACAAAACTATCCAAAATTACTAAAATATTAAACACTTTGAAAATGATATTATTAATTTTACAATATTATAAAGATAATCTTTTAGTTATACTAGGAGGGCTCCGCCCCCCTACTCGTTACGACCACCAACAGAATGCGTAATCGCTTCGCGATTCCGTTCGGTATCGCGAAGCAAACCCTATTTTCTAGCCAACCCCAGGAGAAATTGTTTCGCGTTTGCATTCTGGATCGCTTCGCGATTCCTCATTTTCTATGCATTCAATTTTTAGATTCCATTGTGCATAAACACGCTCCGCCCCAATTCCTGACGATTTTATTTCCTTATCTACAAACAAGTAGTCATTAGAGCTTACAGAGTTTCATAATTAATAGAATTATTAAATATAAAATCATTAAAACAGTATAAAATTTATAATTTATTGAATAATTACAAAATAAATAAAAATTATATATATAGTGTTATGAATATTGTAAATAAGTAGTGTTTGGGCTTAAAAATAATGTAAGTAGATCAATTAAATTCCATTCATAAGCTAATATTAGTTTTTGTTGCATTGAAATATCTCAATTTGTTGATTTTCTGCAAGCAGGGATGACAGGGATGACCGCCGAAGTACTGGAAATAGAGCCAAGTTGGCGTCACTTTTGGCGACTAATTTGTATCGCCAAACTTGGCGACAAACTTGGCGACAGAGCCCGGACCCCCCCCCCCCCTGGTAACCCCCCTTATAGAGTCAGAAATCTCTGACCAATCAGCTGCGTTTCACGGTATCTACGCAGATTTTCCTTGGTCTATTTTCAAAGCGTTACTTTTTTTTATATATAGAAGGATACAAATATTTACAGACAGTTTAAAAATTGCTGGAGTCCCTTTTTTACTGCAAAAAGAAAGATAACATTAAATGACAACAGGTGCAGCACCTGTGTTCATTTCAGAAGGACAATGCCTTTGCACTGCGTTATAGCGGTTTGCTTTTCGTGATTGTATTATTATTATTATTATTATTATTATTATTATTATTTATATTATTATTATTTATATTATTATTATTAATCTTATTACTACTATCATTATTATTATTATTGTTACTATTAATCTTAAATCTATTATAAAATAAATAAGTATTGTGCTGCCGCGCAATACTTAAATTACTATTATTAGACGTAAGATATCTATTATTTATCTTCCGCAAAAATCCTTATAGTAATAAGTCAGAGAAGACTCCAATTTTGGATGAATAATCAATTCAAATAAATGCTTCTTTATTTTTCTGTGAATTGGGATAACTGAATATGCTTCATTATTTATAATGTGGTCACTATTTTTTTTTCATTTCTAGAAGTTTTAAATTCTGAATTTTACTTTATGAATTGTGCGTTAAGCTATGACCTCAACACGCCAGTTAACCCTTTCATGCATAAATTACTTTTCATTATTATCCATTATTCACACAAAATCTTTTTTTGTGATAAATGAAAACCCATTATAAAATAATTTTATTATGGGTCTGCATGCTAGCTATTATCTGCCCCCAAATAAGATCTCCATAAACGAATACTGAATTTTTTTTTTGCTTTTTAGGGCAATACTTATCTGTCCTCATATGAGGCCCGTATGAATGAAAGGGTTAAATAGCAACACGCTCTGCACAAGCTCACATTAGAATCCCATAACTACAACTGCATTTAACTTTAATGGAAATATAGTTATAAAGGGATATAACACACAATTCCTATGCGAAATTTAATGGTTAATCGAACTGTGATATTTATTTTTATCAACTGTTTCAGTTTGTTTGTTGAAGAATTCAAATTAATAAAAGCATGTTTTCAAAAACTACCGACAGTTGAAATATTTGTCGATACGAATTTTCACTATTGTAGGTTCACTCGTTATGTTGCCTAAGTATAAAATATAAAAATAAACTGACACTTTGACTATATGATCCATGAACGATGAGGGCCTACCATGTACAACCCTGCTTACTTGACCCTGGTTCTCGAGGTGCTGTACAGTATATGTCCCTGTCAGGTGGTTAGACGAGACCCTCAGTGTTCAGTTCCGAAGCAAGTTTAGTACTAACTTTATCGACACCGAAGGAGTTTGAGTGAAGCTTGTCTAGCCGGGAGTCGAACTCTGGATCTGTAGCGCAGCAGACAGGTGTGCTAACCACCGCACTACTGGGCATTAGGATGAAATGTAAGTTATATTATAGGTATTTCGAAAAATTTAGTGAAGTATGTAAATTATTTGTGAGCAAACATGTAATGATAGTCTAATGTATGCATGTACGGACATAATGTATTAAAAAATGAACTATTAACTATGTGGAACATAAAAAGTAACATTAAAGCATGGAAGTAATTTCAAAAATATATACAGTCGAACCTCTATTTAACGAATTCACTAAATCCCGGAAAAAAGTTCGTTATATGGAAAATTCGTTAAATAGAGATTCACCTTTTAAAATACTTTAAACTACATAAAACAGATTTTAAATTCCTAATTACTAAATATTTTTACTAAAAGTAATTAATCACATTTTTTTAAATAAATTATATCGATTTGTTTTATTTATTTTATCCACCAATATCCATCATCAATTCCTTTTGTCTATGTGTTTAAGTCTTTGAAATCTTCAAGGAAAACAAAACATTGTCTGGGAATACACTGTACTTTCTGTTTAAAGTAAATAGTTTTACATTAAAATTAACGAATTTTAATGACATTGTTGTATTTATTATTATTATAACGAATAATTTTAACCATACATTAACATATGCGAATATGCGTCCTTAAATTTAATTTCTGAAAACTGTGTTAATTCTGCCTGAGTTTTTTCTTTTAAATAGTGCCTTATCTCATAATACTTCTCGCATCTTTGCAATGTATCAAAAATCCCTTCATGCGTATTTTCTTCTAACTATAATCCGCAACGGATTGTTTCAAATGATTTTAGCATTTCATCATATGAAGTTTTGTTAATTCCTGCATCATGATCATTTCCTTCATCATCATATTCGTCTTCATTGCATTTCATTGCTGTATTGTTTTTATTTTTCACACTGTCGAAAATATCTAATTCGGATAGTGTTTCCGAAGTCTCAATTTCAGAATTAGTGAAATACAATCATCATGGTTAATTTCTTCTTTTTTTCTCCTCTGTATCCACATTTTTTTTAAGTTACTCTAAGGGTTTATCGTCTTCGTTTTGCGTACTTACCGAATTCTTACTGTTGACAAAGAAGGCCCCTTGTAAAACCAGTTCAAGGCCATTGAACATCAGAAAATGTGTTTAAAGAAAGAATAAGTTTGAAATGTCCAGAAATATTTTGAGAAATGGGGAGAAAAAAAAAATTAGATCACAAGAAAAAATTCGTTAAATAGAGAATGCACTTCGTTATTTGGAGGTTATTTTACGAAGAAATTCGCAAAATGTTCTTGGTTCCAAGGAAAAGTTCGCAAAATAGAGGTTCGTTAAATAGAGGTCCGACTGTAAATAATTTTACCGATTCTTCTCCATAAATGATGTGTGTCAGCGAAGCAAATTATCATTATTTATCTTTATTGTTTCTTTTTTTTTTAATTTAGAGTAAAATGTATGCTCCAAATCCTTGACACAGATGTATGCTATTTATATTACATATTTAATTATGTTTTTTACCTTGGTAATTTCACTCTAATTACACAGGCCTGCGATGAAAAAAATACAAGGGAATTGATAGCTGAACTTAATGTATTTCTTGGTGCTAAATTAAAAAAAAAATAATGAAAAAATTCTATCGCGTCACGTTTTTTGAAAAATTCAATTTTACTTGGATTTTTACGAACATTCCATCGGCCATAAGTCCCGTTCCTCATGGACCTCTTGTGCCAGTGTGTTTGTCTCCAGTTAAATTGCCAGTCATCTCTTCAGAGTCTTCAGACTCGGATCATTCAGAAGTTCAAATCTCCGATAGCGAATATAAGCCCTCTGGAAGCGATTCACCTCAGTCGTATTGCTCCAAAAGATTGCGATTGTTTCAAATACCTGTGTAAAAATTTTCCAGGTTTATCCGAAGCCATGTTGCATGAGCGAATTTTTGTTGGTCCAGATATCCGAAATCTTGTGAAGGATAAATAATTTGAGACTAGAATGACAACGAAGGGAAAAGAAGCTTGAGTTGCCTTCAAAGGTGTCGTCAGTAAATTTTTATGTAATTACAGGGATCCTTTACTGTAAATCAATTTTAGTGAATATGCTGGACAAATTTCAAGTGTTGGGTTGCTCCATGAGTGTCAAATTCATTGCTTTTACTCCCATGTGGACTTTACCCCGAAAATTTAGGATCAGTCGGCGAAGAACATGGTCAAAAGTTCCATCAAGACATCAAAGCAGGCCCGTAGCTAGACCAAACTTCCAGGTAGGGCAAAGATTTTTCCAGGGGTGGCAGATTATTTCTTCATTTTTTTTCTATCTCTTATTCGCAGTTCTTCAAAAATATGCATTACAATTTTAGGGAATCCTTTTTTAATTTAAAATATAAGATATTTTTAAAGTTAGTACGAAATTTTAAAATTTTCTTCAGAGACATAATAAAAATGTATTAAAGTTAAATAAGATATTTGGCATAACCAGGGCCATAGGAAACGTCTCCCATACCCCCCCCCCCCCCTATATCCACTATTCTTTGTAAAGGTGCCCAGATGATGGAAGAGCTTTTGAAAGCTTAAATTCTATTTTTTAAATATAATGGTATTTTAGTCTTCTTCTTCTTCTTCTTCTTCTTTTTTTTTTTTTTTTGTGTGTGTGTGTGGGGGGGGGGGGGTCCTATAACTGGGGGAAAAAGATGAAACCAAAAGTTCAAAACTTCATTAATACTATTACTTCGTTCCACCTAAACAGATATGCATTTTCTTTCTACAGCCGCCGTTCTTTTTAAAGGTGCCCATATGAAAGAAATTTTGTTGGCTCTAAATTCTTTTCGAATTGTCTTTTTTAGTGCCTTCTATAAAAGTGAGGAAAAGTTGGAACCCAAGATTCAAAACATTTAGCCCAAATTTTTTATTCAAATGTTTAAAAAATATACTTTTTAATCTCATTGGGACTCCCAATAAGTTTCAAAACTTTCTTAATGCCATTACTTCCTTCAAAAAATTTGTACTTTCTTAGTATAGTCACCGTTCTTTTTAAAGGTGATGAACAAAAATTTTGCAGGCTCTAAATTTTTTCTGAATTGTGTTTTTGGGGGGCCACTATAAAAATAAAGAAATGTTGGAAGTCAAGATTCAAAACTTTTAGGCCCCATATTTTTTATTCAAATGTTTAAAAAATATGCTTTTTAATCTCAATGGGGTCCCAATGAGCTTCAAAACTTCCTTAATACAATTACTTACTTCAACCAAAACAGATAATGTGCTTCCTTAGCCACCATTTTTTTAAAGGTGCCCAGGTGAAAGAAATTTTGCATGCTCTAATTTTTTTTTATCGTCTTTTTTTTGGGGGGGGGGGGGGCTATGAAAGGGAGGAAAAGTTGGAACCCAGGATTCAAAACTTGTAGCTGCCTCTTTTTATTCAAATGTTAAAAAAATGTGCTTTTTAATCGCGTTGGGGGTCCCAATCAGGTTTAAAACCTCCTTAATACTATCACTTTCTTCAACCAAAACAGGCATGGGCTTCTTTCTACAGCCACCATTCTTTTTAAAGGTGCCCAGATGAAAGAAATTTTGCAAATTCTAAATACTTTTTTAAATGTCTTTTTTTAGGGTCCCTATTAAATGGAGGAAAAGTTGAAATCCAAGATTCAAAACTTTTAAACCTCATTATTGTTATTCAAATGTTTTAAAAAAATGCGCTTTTTAATCTCGTTGGGGTCCCAATAAGCAGGCATTTGTGTGCTATGCCTTTGCAACATATCCCCTTACATCCAACCTGTTTCTTTTTTAACGTTTCATCTCTCTTCTCTCGACAAATTACTAATGTTAATTATGCATAAATTATAATCTGTAATTATTTAAATCTGCTAGCTGAGCTTCGCTTGCTTTGCCGGTTGGTTTTTCAAAAAAAAAAAAACTTTTTTTTTTATGGGGGATTGGTTCCCCCTTGGGGGCCCCACTGCCTTCAACAGCGTAAACCCGTTCGGAATATACCAATCTGATTCTTGAATTATTGTAATTTTTTCCCCATAAAAATGATAGTCTCTAGGTAAAAGTTAAATTTTCCAGCATCGTCGTTCATCTTGCTACAGGAGCCATTTTGTTATTTTCCCACCTTCATCTTAATCATGAAAGCAGCAAAATCTACTGGATAATTCTTTGGTTCAGAAAAACTTGCCAAAAGGTCTTCGCAAAATGCGAAAAAAAAGGTATAAATCGCATAAAAATTTGGACAAAAATTCAAAAATCGCAGAGAGCAAAATTTGACTATATCGAGCCAAAAGATTGAATGTGGAATTTTAAAAAAATACTCTAAAAATCACATAAAAGGTTTGTAAAAAAATCACTAATTGCAAACGATAAACTTTCTATATTGAACTAAAGGACTTAAACTTGATTCCTTTTAGGAATGTACAAAAAAACCACCGCGGAAAGCGAATAAAACGCCGCACAGGGCAAAATTTACTATATTGGGATAAAAGATTGGAACCGGATTCCTTTTACATTCTCAAATAAATAAATAAATAATACACGCGCACACACACAAAAAAATGCTTTGATTTGCCCATTTTTCGCAAAAATATAGAAAGTCAATCAGCTTAAAAATTACCCAACATCCTTCAATATAAAGATGCAGTTTCATCAAATCAAATCCCAATAGTGTTCCGTCAACTGTGTTGCATTGTACTTTTCATAATTAGAAACTGAACTTAAGCATTAATATTTTTTCCTTCAGCCTATCGCCTATCAAAGTCGCCTATCAAAGATCAAAATTTCTAGAAATTTTCAAAAGACGAAAATTTCTTCAAATATGAAAAAAATCTCTTCTAATCACAGGAGCTTAAAAACGGGAAAAGCGTTTAAAATCGCATAAAAAGTTTGCAAAAAATTCACAAAATTTTGTACTTGTGGTTAAAAGATCGAAACCTGACTCTTTTTACTAATGTAAAAAAATCCCGTCGGAACGCGAAAGAAAGTAAAAAATTACATAAAAGACTTCGTGAAATATTCAAAAATCGCAGAAGACTACTTTACTGTATTCGGCTAAAATGGAAAGATAGATTGAAAAATGGATTCCTTTTATGAATGTGGGGGAAAAAAGCACGAAACTCGAAAAAACACTAAAAATAGCATAAAAAATTAAATTTAAAAATCTAATTAAAAAAAAAACCTATTTCAATGTGCATAATTTAAGGCATACAGGTATTCTCCCTGTCAAATCTTATCGTGAACAGAAAAACATCTGGTCAAACCAAAAAAGAAAAAGAAATGGACAGAGAGACTCGCAAATGCCTTTATTATTATCTAGTAAGAAACCCATCTTCGTTGCCCACAGAAAGGTACTGTCTAACCGAAGCCTTTCTTTTTCAATTTCTATCTGGAACACTTGGGTGACAATTTTAAATTGGAGAAAACTGAAAAATACGAAGACGACATCCCAAAGGTAATTTTTTTGGAATTAGTAAATCTCTAAATATATATATATATATATTAATAAAAGGCACCGTTCAAAGCAGAAAAAAATGTAAGTGAGTATTTTCTGCTTAAAAAAATCTGTCTGGGCCATGCGGATGGCATTGTCAAACTGAAAAAAACAAACAAACAAACAACAAAAAAAAAAAAACAGAGAATGCGAAAAGGCTTCCATATTTTTTTTTTATTTATGTGCAATATTTGGGGGTCTTTTGTGGCGGTTCATTTGCAAAGGGAATTCAGTTTGAAACTTTTTTTTTTTTTTTTTTTGCCAAATTTTGTTTTTTGCTATTTTTCAATTTTTAGAGAATTTTTAGCTGTGTTTCTGGTAATTTTTTTAACATTCGTAAATAAAAAATCCGGTTTCAATCTTTTAGCACAATATAATAAATTTTGCTCGCTATGAACTTCGAAATATCTTTATCAATTTTTGGCATCCTTTCGCATTTTGCGGTGATTTTTTTGATTTTTTATATTGGCAACTCTGACGACCAACTTTGGAAACTGATTTGCTTTTAAGAAAAAGTACAGAACAGTTTCATTAAACAATGCATTCAGTTTCTTCGTTTCTTAATAAAAGCATCTATAGCATTTTTTAATTTAAGAATAAAAATGGCAGTGAATAAAAGTGTCAGTAAGTAATAAATTTGGATTTGCAAAATCGTAAGTAACCTGACATATTGTATTGTTTAAATTTGAAATAATGATCTGGTTTATTTTAGAAGCGACATTTTTTTAAAAAAATTTCAGTGGAATAGGAGACAGTCGAAGAGATGAAGGGACAGACCTTCCATTATCTATTTTGTATTTTCACATTTGGGGGGGGGGGGGAGTGTCCTTTGGAGTTTGTTGTAATCGGACCAAGTTTCCACGAAAGAAGCATTTAACATCATTTAACATCATAGCATTAATCTTGAATTTAACTGTCATTCAAGATTAGTTTCAGAAACCTTTGATTTCAACCCCGCCTCCTAACGATAAATTACAAATGTACAAAAGGTGACAAATGTATAAAGAAAGCAAGCTTTAGGGATTTAAACCCGATTTGTTGTTGAAGCGGTATGGGATAATTTCTACAAAGCGAAAAAGCGAGGCACGCACAATGGAGCAATTTTCGACAGGTCTGTTAAAGAGAGACAGAAAAAAAGCTTTATACATGGAATTTTGCTATTTTTGTTTCCAGTCTAGAAAGGAAATTTAGTTGTAGAGGGCAAGGTCTGGCATGGAAAAATTAAAATTTGATGTTGCATTGCATAAATTTTTTAAAGAGAAATACTGAGTGAAAAAATGATCAGAATGTCGAGCTTCATTCTAGGTTGGACAAGAAGTGGGGGAAAACTGGAAATTTAATGTTTTTTATCGGAATGCGCTAGGCCGCTAGGTCGGGCAAAACATTTTCCAGGTCGGGCAAAGCCCGACCTGGCCCCCACCTGGCTACGGGCCGGCATCAAAGATATGGAGCGCAAATAGACGGGACAAGAAATAGCTTGCCGACTACTGCTGGATGTTAATACGAGATAGGCCTGATATTTAACATAAAAGAAAAACATCAAAAAGAAGTTTCAAAGGAAAAAGAATACGTACTTAAACAGAAATTTGTTTTGTTTTGTTTTGTTTTGTTTTTTGCTCAGTTTAAAATTTGTTTGAAACTTTCATGTACACATACATAATATTTTCTCCTCTTGGTTAATCATCTATTTTATGTACGTTACCTTAATAAAAACAAATTAAAATAGTATGTTAATGATTTTTTTCTAGAAACTGCACCATAATTTGATGTAAAATGTTTAAATTCAAGGGAACCTTTTTGTTTTTCTCTCGACCAGCGGCGGTTTGTGCCGTCTGTCAAAAGTAGCTTTTATCAATTTAAACATATAAAAAAATTATTTATTATTGGAAAATCAATTTGCCTCACCAAGAATCTATTATTTTACATAGATTTAAATAGATAAAAACCACTGTTTCCAAATAGTACATGCAAAATTGTTCCAGAGAATTCCTTTTCAAATAGTATTTTAGCAAATATATCGATATCGATTTTACAAAAATTCCTGACGTGATGGAAAAAAATGGAGATCATTTTCGAAATCAGCACACCAAATAACATAACAATTAGCGTAAACTTCTCTTGTATTTTTCAAAAACTTCAATTTCGCAGGCCTGTATCATTTATTATAGCAAAAACAGTCTATTGCATCTCTGTCATCATTTGTATGTCGGAGGTAAATAAAGTTTATTTTGCAAAGACTTTATGAAAAATCGATTTTATGTAGATAAATTTTTTGTGATAACGGTTTTAATTACCTTGTTCATCTAATGTAACACTCTAAAACTAAAATACCAGATTTTACCACAAACGGTTTTTATTTTATTTATTTATTTATTTATTTTGTAAAATATCTACAGTTTTTATTCAACAACACCTTTTCCCTGATGGAAAATATTAAAATGTTATTGTTTTACTTATGTGTAAAATGATAATATATTACTTATTTTTTATTTTATAATTCTTCTTAAATTTACAATTCTCGAATGCTAGTAGAAATACTATCACTCGAGTAAAATTTGTGATGGCAGAAATTCATTAAAACTTTTAACCCTAAATAACTTTAAATATAATTTTGGATTTTTCATGGGATTTTAATTTTATTAAAACACAAAATATATCTTTCCAAAAATTTATTAAAAGTCAATGATTGAGCAAGTATACAACTTTAAAAAGGAATATATATTTTTTAACATAGATATACATTCAAACATAAAATAGGGTTGGGTATACTTTAATATTTTAAAAACTATCATAGTGTTTGGTAAAGAAATAAAATGTGATTCAATTTTTCCAACTGAGGAAAAAGTGACGAGACCAGGATTTGAACAGAGGACGATTGATTCAAATCCTTTTCCCAGAACCTTTTACACTCAGTTGATTAAATTACATAATGATTTCGTTACCACTCCTCTTAAAATAATAAAGTGTAATCACGTATACTACGTTTACTAGAATTTGTTCATCTGCAATTCATTCTGTCTAGCAAATGAAGAAAACAAATCAAATGTCTTTGCCAAAAGGTTGTCTGAATGAATTGTGTTCGCCAGATGTGTCCAGTATAGACTAGTTAGTAGAGCATATCCAGCTTAAGCCAAGTCCTGGGTTCAACTGACAGGGTGAATATAGTTATCAATTTTAAAAATTGTTGTTTGGTTTAATTATTCCAGTTTTTACAAGGAATTATACAAAATGAATACATGTCTACGGCAATGTGAATTATTAAAATACATTGACTGTAAGTAATTTACCCCTACACCATACGAATTTTTCTTTTGGAACTTTGTCTTTGTACTCATATTTAGAGTTAGATACCAGAAATTTTGAAGAGTAAATTGAGAAACTTAAAACTCAGAACGAGCTCAGAGTGGAATGACACATTCACCTCGTTCAAATAACTAAAATTAAAAATCTGTTTAGTAAAAAGGTGCATTCCGTTACAAAATGAACTGGTCTTTAAAAACTTAAAAACATTTAATGTTAAAATCATATGAAACAGAAAAGATAATTACCGGGATCTTTCAATCGCAAACGCGATCATTTTCAAGAGATCGTTTCACTGAAATGTCGCATTCACTGTACTATTTATATACCAGTCTGGGAAAAAGTATCAGTATATTACTTGTTGGGGGTTCCTATGAAGTTGTTTCGTTCCGATGCTGAAGTGTTACATGCTTTTTAAATATTAAATGAAATATGAGGTATGTCATAACATTACGTACATTATTTCCTTTACTTAAAATCTCGGATGATTCCCTGATTCTCAAAATATAATAATATGATGTAGGTATAATAACTTTTGCTTTCTCGAAATCTATTTTTAAATTTTGTCGTTCATTTAATCTTGAAAGTGCTGTAGACGGTCGGTTAATTAAGGTCGCTTAATTTAAATTTTAGTTCCAATTTTAGTATTTTTGTTTTGTCCTCATTTAATAGCTTGTTTAGATAATTTTAATTTCCTTATTTTTGTGATTTCGGAAACAGATTTTTTATCAATGCAATAGTTTCATGAAACTGAATCTATTTGTTAAAAATCAAATTATAATTCCATTCAAATATCGATCAGTGTGCATAGTTCGGTTAAAATCTTTTTTCGATTCTTATCAATTTTGATATTTAAAATACGATATAATATGGAATATTTTTCATTATACTTCATAGTATAAAGATCTAAAACTACCAGTTCATAGAAAATGTCAAATAACAGTAATTTATAATAAAGAATTATTTGACGCACATTAACTTGAAAACATTTTCAAGTAAACTAACTTATTTGAAAACAAAGGAATAAACTTTGTTTCTTCATATATTCAGCAGAAATAGTAAGAATATATTCAATGGATTTATTTTTCAGAAAACCGTTTGATAATAGACGAGAACAGTTATAAAGGATTTAAAATAAAATATTCCAAAGTAGCTACTGAACTAGTGATGTAAGTATTCGATAAATTTTTAAACCGTCGACGTTTGTCCAGATAACTGCTGCGTAACTTAAGCTTTACAGAAAATATAATTTTGAGCTTAACAGACAATATAATATAGCGTTTTAAGACTAGATTAGAATAAAAATCTATAAACTAAATTTCAATTAGGGGTATATACTTCTCTGGGGATTCTCCACAAAGTATATATTTTTTTTTCTGAAATCTCGAAGATTCTGCATGAATTTAATATTATTTTAAAAGAATTTTCATCTCAAATTATCTATTAATCTCGGAAAATAATTGATAGCAAGAAACATATTTTATTTCCATTCTATTTACCGTAAGCTGATTACTTACTATTTAAGTTAAGGATAATTCTGTTTCAGTACATTTAATATGCTAAATTAAAAGATTTTCGAATACAAAAAATATTTTAACAGCTTAAATAATAAAAATAATGATGGTCTGAAAATTTTAGAAACTTTCGGAGCACTTATTATCAGTCCTTGAATATAACATTAATCTCTGGCATATATTTCAAATATTTTAGACGAATTACTTATTCTATAAATTTCATAAACATTTCCAATACCTTTAAGAAAAAAAATGAATTTTAATGGAAAATTTATCCAAAAAAATTTACATGTTTAAAGACGTATAAATAACGGATTAATCGGGATATGGATTAGAGATAAGACGGGATCAGACCGAGCTGGACACAGGCTCGGGCTCAATCCTTTTTAAATTGGCATTTTTATTTATTCTCGTATAGAAACAAACAAATAATATAAAACTTTTGTTTTTAAAGTCAATTCCTACTTAGGCCATTAAAGAAAAATTTAATATAATCCCTTAAGCTAATATTAGTTTTTGTTGTATTAAAATATCTCAATTTGTTGATTTTCTAGGTTTACAATGGAACTCTATGGGAATTTGGCGAAATATTAGAGATATCGCCAAGATGGCGTCACTTTTGGTGACTCATTTTGGCCGCCAAATTTGGCTATATATCGTTTGGTGACTCATTTTGGCCGCCAAATTTGGCGATATATCGCCAAGTTGGTGTCAAAATTGGCGGTATTTGGGGACAGAACAGGTCCCTCCTATGGTAACCTCTTATTGAAAATACTTTCATTGATCTTCAATAACTAATGACCGCCATTTTGTTTCCCATGCAAAACTAAAATTAATTAATTAATTAATATTTGAAAAAACTGTTTTAACATCAATTGTCATCCAGTACAAGTTTTAAAAAAATATTTCATCTTGATAGGATGAATAATGAGTATTTTATTAACGATTGAAAATTTGAACAAGATAAATATATAAATAAATATAGGGAGAGTGTGAGCTAATAGTAGGAATTGAAAAATAACTTCCCTTCACCCCTTTAAAATTACTTATTCCACTTCATTTCATGTTAATGCAATTTTGATCAGAATGAAAGATAAACAGAATTTTTCTTTCCTTTTGTAGTATTAGTAGAACGCTATTTTAAAAGAAAACTTGTGATATTTGCAGATTTATATCTGGAATTGATGGTGAGCGACGACCTACTGATATGACGCTATTAGGATATTTTTTTAATTTAAATGTTTATTACTTCTTTTTAGCGATCTGACGCGAAATGAATATTTTCTTTTAAGTCAATCACCATTAGCTTAAGGTTGCAAAGTTTGAGTCTTCTGTTGTTTGCGAGTGGTATTCGTTCTATATATGAAAATAACGTTAGTGATTCTATCCATTTTTAATACTTTCCAACATAGCTGAAACGTGTTTATGAATTCGGTTTATCTGTCCGTCCGTCTCCCCAGATAGCCGTGCTCTAACTCGCGTCAATATAGTCCGATTGCCATGAAATGGATGTATGTAATGGATATATGCTCAAATAAAATTATTGAGAATGGTGTGATGTCAGCAACTATGAATAAGACAAGGAGGTATGGGTATCATTCTGATGTTCGGAGAATCAAGGTATGAATCTGGCAAATACCTAAGTGCACCAATTTGTTATTAAGATTTTATGTTTGTATCGTGAGCCCCAAATGAGAAACTCGGTCACTTTTAAGTTGGAATTGCTAATTAAGGGAACCTTCTACATTAGAAGACCAAAAAAATATCTTTTTATGATTTTTTTTTTTTTTTGTAAGAAAACTGCATGATGGATCTTTTTTGAAATTTTAACAGTTTATTGTACATATCTTAAAGTATACACAAGAATTTTTTATTAGATTTTGTTGCTTCTACTCTAACTTAAACAAATATGTTCAACTGCTTTGGAAAATTTCGTCTGGACGGTGGGCGTGATAGCGCCTTGTAGAATTATCTGAAACACAAAAATAAAATTTTTTCGTAAACTTCGTGAGTATAGCTTCTAGTTAAATTAAAGGACCCCATAAATTTATTTTTAAAAAGTTATGTAATGGCTGATTAAAAAAAAATTGTTAAAAAAATTCGTTCTTAATTGTTAATAACTTTTTTTTAAATATTTTTAGTAAAAGCTTTAATTCATATCGAAGGCAATTAAATAAGCATTAATTAAAAATAAATCAAGATGATCCATTGAGTAGTTTTTTTTTATTTTGTTCATCGTGTCAAAAAATGTGGTTGAACATATTTGTTTATAACTTAGAGTAGAAACAACAAAATCTAATGAAAAAATTCCAGTGTATACCGTAAGATATGTACAATAAACTGTTAAAATGTTCAAAATATCCATAATGCAGTTTTCTCACAAAAAAATCATAAAAAGTCTAAATCTTTTTTTGTCTCCTAATGTAGAAGGTTACCTTAATTTAATAGAATTAGGGGATTTTAAAATCCAGTTGTCATAATGCTTCTAATTTGTTTATTTTTGTGTGTACTTATTTATGTATTGTTATTTATATGTAATTGGAAATAAATTCTATCTTACAGTTAAATATCTGTTTTTTTTTTTTTTTGGAATTAATCTTTTCTTTTTTTTTTTTTCATGATTTATTTCACACATTTTTTTTTTTTTTTTTAAGTTGATAAATCGTAATAATCCGGGTTGGTTTGCAGAAACCGGTTTTTTCCACTCCCTTAAAATCAAAGGCAAAAGGTCACATAAGCTACAAAATATTAACACAGTGCAATTGTAATTATATTTCTTAAAATGATAGTCTTCAAATTTAATAACTGCAGGCCACCTCTTGTCTATCTAGTTTTTTTAACGATCACTTAGACTTCTGTAACCAGAAGCCCTGAATTATACCAAAAGGTTTAGGGTTGAGGATAACCCAATCCTCGATTGTTAGTTTAACTTTTAACGACACATTTTTAACCAAACAGTATGCATATGTCTCAAACGTAGCAGCACAGACATAGCTGAAAATGTTTACGAATTCAGTTTGTGTGGCCGTATGGCCCCACTCATATAAGGATACTTGGATATATATGTAATTTATATATGTTAATGAGATGTGCAATTTTAAAAATGAAGTTTGTTGCAGTTATAGTTCTTTTACAGGAAAACTCCAAAGAATTTTAATAGATTACGGCCTGAAGCAAAAAATCATTTTCAATGTATTGAAATGATGTGAGACTATGTCAAACATATAAACATATGGATATACTAGGTGTGCTATAAGATGCTTGATGTAGCATATGGAGTGCATAACTTTTTTCGTTCATTTAGAGGGACATACAAAATAATTCGGTTACAGTACTGTTTATATGCGATAATTCCTGTAAGTTCATTTGCAGTTGTGGTATAAGGTTTTAAATTTAACTTTTTTTTACTTGCTATGTAAAAAATTTTATTGATCATATCCAGGGTTTCAGGAAGAACATAGATAACATTTTTGCTTATTGACGGAGGTTTCTAAAGGTGTATTTTCAAAATTTATTCGTTTCCTATACTGTTAAATATTTGCATTAAACAGCCCATTCATTCAACCGTTTTTATAGAAAAGGGTTATATAACCAATTAACTGTATTCTGATGTGCTGTAATTATCTATATCCAATTAATTGTATTTAACTGCATTCTGTCCATAATATGGGCAATAATATCATCAGCTAAACGTTAAATTACGGTTTTATAACCGTTTTCATTAAAAACGTACGAATGACTGGAATTTTACGAATTTTATCGCAATTTTTTAATGGTGTAACTGAAATAAATTTTAGTAAACCGTCTTGTACAGTCGTGGAAAAAAAGTAAACACCCCTTACTCATTCTGCAAAAAATCGTGTTAGAAGAAAGTTACTGGTACCACACGAGTGATAATAAAATCTACTTTTAAATGATGTATATAAAATTTGCTTAGAAGGCTATCTACATATTAAAACGAACCATAACTTCGTTTTTTTTTTTCAATAGCAGTACACAATTCTGACAGCAGAAATGAACTCTACTCCCTTCAATTAGCCTATATACAAATTTTTATGCAATTCGTACGATAAGTTTTCGAAATAGTAATTATTTTAAAATGAGCGTATTTTAGGGGTTGTATCCAAATTGAAATTCGGTATTCGATTGTTGAGCGAGAGAGCCCCCCCTTCTTGATCAAGGAACCTAAAGCAGTCATTGAAGACTACTAGATTACAGGATAGCATAAGGAATTTCAAAATATCTTCTCACTTCTATCACAGACCGCCCCTTAAATCATCATTTTGCTGTTTTTAAGCCTAATATGAAAACTGCTTGGAAGAAAAAAATGTGAAATTTTGTATTTCCATAAAGCAGGACTTAATAAATCTAAATCCATCAAAAAAATTGTAGGTTTAAATTCATGATTTTTTCGGATATTAATTGCATAATTCAAAATTCATATCATAAAATTATAAAAATTGCATATGAAAATATTAGAAGTACTAAATTTTTAATGTTTATAAGTCAAAAACTTATCATTCAAATGACTTGACATTTGGTGTCTAGGCATAGTTTGATCCGAAGATTTGAAATATCTTGTTAAAATTGGGTATTGCCTCTAAAAAAAATGAAGTTTAGGTTCTTTTTATTATGTAGATGGCCCCCTAAGCAAATTTGTATACATAATTTAAAAGTAGACTCTATTTCGAATCGTTCGGTACCAGTAAATTTCTTCTACGATAATTTGTTGAGGAGTTAGTAGGGGGTGTTTACTTATTTTTTCCACGACTGCACATATGCAAATCTATACGTCATATACAGGTCTGCACAAAATAATTACTATTTTTTCCGACAGCTGATGTAAATTTCTAAGTGTTTTATAATCCATGATTGGCAAATGATTTCTCTTTTTTGTTTTAAATATTACAAATTTGAAAACTATTTTTTAATTGCGTACATCACTTTTTGTACACATTTTACAAATTTCGAAAACCATTACAATTACAATATATAGTACATAAGGGGACTGGAGATGGTTGACCCATTTAAAAAAAATGATTTTCTTATTTTTTAAATATTGAAACTAGAATAATGTTTCATATATAATTTTATTCGTTATATAATCAGAGTTATCAAAATAAAATTACGACATAAGTGTAATGTATAAGTAAATTGAAAAATTAATGATTTTAATCAGGAGAAAATAATGGGTCAAGGGGCCCCAGATATGAGTCTTGACCCGAATTATTTTATCTTGAAACATTTGTTAAAGGAAATAAAATAACTTTACAAAAGGGCAAGATAACATAATTTTACATGGCTTAATTATAATTAAAATTTATTTGGGGAAATATGATGTATAAACAATCCTGCTGAGATGGGATTTAAGACACAGGAGGAAAATTCTGTTTTAAAAGCCTACTTTTTGTGACACTCAACCTGGTAACACTAGCTGTCACATAGTTTGTCTTCATCGCATTCTGTTCATCTTGCTGTAATTTGTCTAGATACCTTCATAAATTATTTTGATCAATCTTATGTTTTTTTTGCAGAGTCATGAACACTTAACATTTCTTAAGGCTGCTGCTTTCATCCTTTCTAGCCTTATTTTTATTTATTTACCTACTATGAATACTATTAAAATGAAATAAAAGTTCCTGTCAACATTCCAATTAATGTATCATTAAAGTTTTTCTTGTTCCATAGCAATTTTTGACATTTTCATTATCCTTTAATCAATTTTAAACATTTTCCTTTCTATGAACCCATTTTACTGTAGCTTTACAGTATAAATTTACGTTAATTTAGAAAAAAATCTACCAACCCTTCATTATGTACAATGTATAATAAAAATATTTAAAAAAAAACCCTCAATTAACCCGGGAGAACTCGCTACATGAGATTTTCTCTCACAGTCGTACTTTTTTATGACTCTTATTTAAATCATTTTTCATTTTAATTAAAATTTCAAAATGTTTTTTAATTATTTTACCTATTTTGTGAATAAAAGTACTACACCAAACAAAAAAAGTTGATATTATATATATGTAAAGTAAAAGAAAAGCAATTGGGCATACTCACTAGGAAGTTCTCCCGGGTTAAGGGAGCTTTCACCATTTAGTAAATCCTACTTGACACTGATAGGGTCAAGCCTCAACCCATAGCCACTTTTAGGTAGATTTCGTATGAAATACTACCTATTGGGATCGTTCCTATGTTGGAATTTCTGAAAAATGTTTGCAGATCTACACCGATCATGACCCCTAGAACCCAAAACCACCCTCAGTAAAAAACTTTATATCTATCTATCTATCTATATATATATATATCACTTTCTTCTGGACACGATAACTTCCACAATTCTGCACAAATCTCTTCCAAACTGATACATAAAATCAAGGGGCACAAATCTCGGTCAAGTTCGTTAATGGGCAAAATCGGACCAAATGCATGGAAATAGGGAGGGGATTTGTGAAAACGGAAAAAAACCCATAACTTCTTAATTTTTGTACATATCAAATCAGTTTAAAGTTTTTATTACTTCTAAAAATAGGGCCAAAAATTCATGTATCACAGATTTTTGATAAAATTAAAAATGGGCTCAAGGGGCGCAAAAAATAGGGTTTTGGGGATAAAATATTCCTAACTTCGTCAGTTCTCAAGATATCAAATCCAATTAATTTTATTATACATCTCCTTAATATTATCTACAACTTTTATATTTACAAGTTTTTGATAGGACCAATTCCTACTGGAAAAAAAAAAAAAAAAAAAAAAAAAAAAAAAAAAAAAAGGGGGGGGGGGGTTGAAGAAGAAAAATTTCCATAACACCGTCAATTCACAAGATATAAAATTCCCATGAATTTATCATATATCTTCTTAATATTGTCTTCAACATTTATATAGACAAGTTTTTGATAGGACCAATTCTTACAGCAAAAACAAATTAAAAATGCATAGCGGTTAAAGAAAAAATTATCTTATTAAAGGTGTATTCAAATCCAAACTGCTTATTTTCTTACTCATTTTTAAATTAACTTTTGCTCTCAAACGCATCCAATTGGTAGATTCCCTTATTCAGAAACTATATAATGTACCGTAATGATTGATTTTTTGACAGAGACAGAATATATTTCAAAAAATGGTGTCAAAGTGGGCATTTTGAACAGAATTTCCCTAAGCGATTGTGTTAGAAACGAAAAACATTGCCCTAAAGAAATAATTGTTTATTAATCAAGTTTTAATTTATTGAAAGAAAAATAAAAACACACGTCGCTTGTAAATCTTTTCAAAAATCCCGTAAGCAAGTTTCATATTTTTATCTCTTAAAAATGAATCTGAAAATGTGCCAGAAAATTATATAAAAATGAAATAAAAACTCGCCAAAAGCGAATTTATTTGGGGAAATGTGATGTATAAACAATCCTGCTGAGATGGGATTCAAGACACAGGAGAAAAATTCTGTTTTAAAAGCTCGTTAATATCGCGTTTCCATGATTAAAATAACAATGTTTAAATAAAACAATCATTAAGAAATAGTTTTATTATCAACAAAATAATCTTGTGATTATTATTTAAATAGTTAAACATTTTCAAATTAAAATATTAATTAAAATATTTCTACTTCCTACTTTGAGAGTTTGATTTTTTTTACGAAATTTTAAAATGAATATATTACCTCAATTTTCACCATGCATGAAATTAATTTTCACCAAATTTTTATGATAAACTAGCATGAATAAATGAGTTGTGGTAATTTATTTAATTTTGTTTTATCTTAGTTTATATTTTTGAAAAGATTAAACGTCCACAACAATATAATTAATAACAAAAAACACAATCGGATGTTATTTGCTTCATCTTTGCAAATAACGACAATGTAGAATTTTTTATTCGCTTTAATTTTAAAGCGAATAATAATTTTCGCTGATCAAAACACAGTGAACAAAAACCCTGGAAACTTTGTATTTAAATTTAAGAAGTTAGTGTGTAACAATTTTTAAATTAGTATGTAGAAATGTTCTGTTGAGGGAAAATAATTACAACGATACTCATTACTAAAAGTTTTGATTGTCTACTTTTAAATTGGTAAATTTACTTTTAATCATCGAATATGAATTGAAAAAATACATAAGTTGAAAATCCTATTCGAAAAAAATTGGATTGTTGTTTGTGAATGTTTTAACCTAAATCAACTTTTAGAAGTTTTAATGTGTGTGTGCGTGTGTTGTTTATGACAACTAATTATCTGCACGAGGGATATAGCTCCGAAGGAATGGGGGTGCCCTTTGTCTTTCTAGGAGAATCTAACCAGTATTTACGCAAGGAAATCCAAGGTTCGAAGAAAACTACGGAAAACTCCGAAATATTAGGCCGACGGGCCCGAATGGGTTCGAACCCAGCACCTGCCGTCTACCAACTTTGAGAGTAGAACCTTTGGCGACTGGTCGGGCTTTAAAAGTTTTGAATATGATAATCAAAAATTTTAGTTCTTTCCTCAAAATAGTGTTTGAAACAAAAAACGTTTCCATTACAACTTCATTTGTGTCGATTAAAAATAATTTAATACTAGAAGTTCTGAACATTAAACTTACATAATTCGTAAACTACCTGACCGACTGACTTTCGATTCGATATCAGAAGGTAGAATTTACCGAAAAATTTTAGTGCCATGTCAAAATTACTTGTTAGTACTGAATATTTTAAAGCTTGTTTCAATTTCACTATGTAGACAAGCTCTAAGCAAATTTTAAATGTATCTGAATTAATGGACGTTCGTTGAGCTGGTTGTCAATTTGTAGAAAATTCGTTACAATAAATCTACTTTTAGAAATGAACTCAATATATCGCATCGATCTTTTTGAATTTTCAAGGTATTTCACTGGACTTGTTTTATATAAATTGCCCTAAGTAGTTGACTACCAAAGTATGAAATAAAAATTTTGGAATCTTTTCATATGCATTAAAAATTATTTCGTACAAATGCCCACATCTCCCCGAATAGTCATTTACTACATTGACAGACCATTTTGAGCATTTCGTGTTACATGAGTAATTACAAACATTATTTTATTATTAAATTTTATTGTTGGCACCCTATTTGTCCCCGCATTAAAAATTCTTTGAAGCATATGGAATCAAACATGTCCTTTACATCCCAGAAGTTCAAAGACATTTCAAGAATTTTGAGAGATATTTGAACAACCGTGTTCAATCGACATAATCCGGTCACTGTTCCCTCACTTTTGGATGCCGGTGTATTTATTTTATATATTTTTTTCTTTTCCATATTCACGTGTAAATATATGCCACTGAAAATACATTGCTTGAAATTATAACGATCCTGTCTTTTAAATTTCGGCAATGGTAAAATAAATAACTCTTTGAAAAATATGAAGTGATTTTCGATTTACTAGGTGCGAAACTAAGTTTCCGGGACTTACACACAATGGATAGTGCTAATGGCACATTTAGTCGACATACATATCTGAAGTTGTGTTTTTTAATAGCTTCGAAATCTTTTAACATTAACCAGTCATAATACCAACACATGTCGCAACGCAGAAATATTTTTTCTAACAACGAAGATGTCGAGTGTTCTGCCAAATAAGCAGCATCTGCGAGAAGTTTTGCTTTTCTACTTTTCTACTTCAAAAATGCAGTTGAAGCACGTCGTTTGCATGAGAAGGCCTACGGCAAACTTACATCATATAAAACTTCCACTAAAGATTGGTTTAAATGCTGCAGAAGTGGTGATTTCTTCGGAAGACCAAAAGCAATTGAAGACGCCAGTATGCAAACGTTATTGGAAGGAAGATTATTCGCAAACACAAGATCAACTCTCGCAGACATTAAACGCTAAAGTATTTCTAAATGCTTATATACCACGGAAAAAAATCAAAATGAAGGAAAACGGGTGCCGCATGAGTTGACTGGGATGCAGATGGAAAATTGAAGAGCCACTTCTGAAATTTTGCTTTTGCAGCATGAAAGAAAAAGTTCCCCTCATCGAATTGTTACTGGCGATGAGAAGTGGATGTTTCGAGAATCCCAAACTCAAAGTCATGGCTTTTGCCTACCGAAGTATCAACATCGATGGTATGACCAAATCGCTCCGCACTGTAAAAAAAAATTCCGCAACGTTCCTGGGAAAAAATGGGCAGCTGAGTTGCCCATTATTTCCAAGAAACATTTCTTGAAAATGACTGGAACTTTACTGTATATGTTAAAAACTTTCTACAGAAATGCCAGTAAGATTCGTGCGAAATACCAGGAATATTTCTGTTGACAGAAAAACATTACTGACATTTCACAGCATTCGGGATCCGCAGGCGATTTTTACATTTCCAGTTGGCAATTTTCGCTTTATTATCATTATTTGTTACAATGAAAAAATATTTTGAAATTGACATCAAAATTATTATTTATAATTTACACGAAAAAATAAATTTTCAGTTAAAATTCAATAAAGTAAATATATATATGATATATTGTTTCTGAACTTTGCTTAAAATATAAAAATATATAAATGTAAATAATAATTAGAAAAAGAAATCTAGACATAACATATTTTGGATTTTCGTCAGTAGTTATGTTAGTTTACAAGTTAGATGAAATACATATAAATTTTCATGAAAAAAAAAAAAAACCTAAACGTAATTGTATATTTTTTCCGAAAAAAAAAATCAAATTTGCAGCAATTCAAAGTGTCAAATATATATCAAATTTAAATCAAATTGTAATAAAGTGTTAAAATATAAAATTAATTAAAAAAGAAAAAAAAGTCAAGAGGTGTAGCATCGAACTCGGGCCGTACGGGTGGTGTGCGAGCTTACTGCGTCCACACCACGAAAGACACGTTGAGAGCTGCAAACTAATGGGTATTTGAAACGTATGCTAAACCTCGGCATCTAATTTCTGAAAATCTAAGACCCATTTGAAGAAATCCTTTCACAAGAATAATTAGAGATAAGAACTCTAAAACATACTTTAAATTAATCAAAATCGGTGAGAATCATGTTTGATGGTCCCCTGGTTAATGGAGATCCAAATAATAGGTGTATTTTTTTTACACGGTCTGCTCGTTAAAAATTCCACAGACAAGTACGAGAGATAAATTCTTAGCGATGTCACAGAGGTATTGTATTTTCATCTGAATTGTCTTGACAATAGAGACGTAAAGGATTATGTCGTCTATTGATTTATTTGCATTCCATATTGTTTTTTTTACATTCATTTAAGGAATTCGTTTTCGACACTCGCGCGCGAGCAACGGATTATAGCAAAAAGATAATAAATGGCTGCCGCAGCGTTTTGCTGTTTCCAACTTTTGTTTAGGAACGTTTCAGATAAGAAAACCAGAATTTCACAGGAAAGAGCTAAATTATTCTGAAAACCTGAGTAAAGGCGAAATGTTCCTGGAATTTACATGGAACTTTGCCATTTTTTTTTACAGTGCGGAAAAAAGACAATGCTCTGCGTTTTGTGGGACCAGAAAGGAATCGTGTACTATGAGCAGCTAAAAACGGGCGACACTGTCATTGAGCTTTGCTACCGACAACAACTAATCAATTTGAACAATACATTGCTCGAAAAACGGCCAGGTTGAGACACGAGACACCAACGAGTGGTATTGCAGCACGACAAAGCTCTATGTCATCGCACTTCGGCCGTCCAGGACACTATCAAAACTCTGAAATGGGACTGCACCCGCACCCGCCATATTTGGCAGACCTGGTCTCTTATCAGTGGTTCCAGTCGATGGGGCATGGCTTGGCTGGGCTAAATTGGCAAAATGCACAATTGGTTGGATGAATGGATTTGGTCCAAAGACGCGTCGTTTTATCGTCGCGGTATTCCTCTATTATCAGAGAGATGACAAAAATGCGTAGCTATCGAGGTACGATAGTTTGAATAAAACTTTTTTTGTATTTCTCTTAAAATTTTTCATTGATAAAAAAAAGAAAACCCAGACTCTTAGCTGCACACCTAATAGACAATAATTAGTATAAAAAATTCAAACTTACCCCTCAACATGCACGAAAAAAATGTCAAATAAAAAAGTAATGACACTGCACATAACAATCTGGGTCATGTATGTGACTGCAAAAGATGCTTAAATTGCTACGAATAGATTTTCATCCCATAAAATTTATGTAACTAAACGAAATTGGTTGATTTTGACGCCAAACAGCTCTTAAAATAAACTTATTTATGTACATAAAATATATTCAAAATTGAAAAGTTAAAATATTTATTTGAAACATTTCCGCTTAACCTCTTCTCGGGGGCTGTGACAGCATGTGTCCAGAAAGAGAAGAATCTTCTGAGGGGCTCGTGACACTTTCTCTTGGAACAGGGGTAGAGAAAACGAAAGTGGAGAAGGCGGAGATTAGTGTCGTAAAAGTGTCAAATCCGTAAGTAATGACTTCGCGCGCTCAGTACAGAATAACCAGATATTATCCTTTCAATCACACGCCAGTTGAGGCAATAGTTCAACTTTTATGCGTATGTTATTTTTTTGTTAGTACTTTATATAGAAATATCTTTGGCAAATAAGATTTTTGAAAATACTCTTGATATATATATATATATATTACGCTGTTCATTTATTAGATCATATATATATAATTTTATATAGATCTAATTAAAATTTTAAAAAAAACTAGTCGGATGTACCAATCCCAAAACTTTCTTCTATCTCATACATGCTAATACTTCAAAATTCTCTATCACACTGCCAAAATTAAATGGCAATCTACGCATCTCATGAGGATTCTAAAGATATGAAATTCCGTGCATTAGTTCTTGAGATATGACTATCGCTGAAATCGTCTAAATCCAGCAAAATGCTGCCTAGAAGCGCCACCTATTGGGTGATTTATACCAAATCCTAATCAGCAACAATTTATGTCAATGTCTGACTGAATCTGAAGTTTGGAGGAAATCCGTGCATTAGTTTTTGAGATATAGCTATTGCGAAAATCGTGAAAATTCCTGCATAGCAGCGCCACCTATTGGGTGATTAACACCAAAACCTAATAACAACTTGTGTCAACATACAACTAAATCTGAAGTTAGATGAAAATTCGTCCATTAGTTCTATAGATAGAGCTATTGAGGCAATCGTTAAAAAGGCAGCACAGAAGCGCCACCTGTTGGGCGATTTACACCAAGACATAATCAATAGCAAATCATATCAAGGACTAACTGAATCTGAAGTTTGATGAATATCCGTGCGTTAGTTCTTAAGATAGAGCTATTGGGGAAATCGTGTAAATCCTGCAAAATTCATCATAACAGCGCCATCTGTTGGACGATTTACACCAAAACGTAATCAGCATCAATGCACATCAAGGACTAACTAAATCTGAAGTTTGATCGAAATCCGTGCATTAGTTCGTTAGATAGAGCTATTGCGAAAATCGTGAAAAATGCAGCGTAGCAGCGCCACCTGTTGAGCAATTTACACCAAAAACTAATCAGCATCAATTTGTATTAGGGACTCACTGAATATGAATTTTTATTAAATTCCGTGCATTAGTTCTTGAGGAGCGCCCACAAAATTTGCGTCACATACACACAGACAGACAGACTCACAGAGTCACAGACAGACATTTTGTAAAAACATGTTTTTTGGAATCTCTGACCCCTAAAACGTGTAAATTCGTCGAAAACCGGAATTCGAAAATTTTCATGAGTCCAATACTTTCTTCTTGTAAAGATAGAAGAAAGTAAAAATGGAGATAATGTATGAACAACAAAATATACGGGACGAAGAGGCACAGGTAGGGTGTATATGCGCTACGCTTATTATTATTGCAAAATATTAGAGTAATTTTTTGTTGTTGTTGTTGTTCTTTTTTTATTACGCATTAAGCCCTGTGTACATACATAGTAGGTTGTGTGTTTAGATTAATATCATGAAACGTCTGTGGAAATTCTCTATCCTATTTATTTATTTATTTTTTCGCAAGCGGGGATGGGGGGGGGGGAGCGGGGGAGAAAGAAAGAAAAGAGGAAGAATGAGAGGGACTGATTCGTTTACTCAGAGGAAATAATTATGATCTAAAAAAGATAATAGCAATTGATTTTTTTTTTTTTTTTTTTTTTCCGATAATTGTATTTGTGTATACGGATAATTGTATTTGTGAATGTAGAAATAATTTGTTCAACATTCAAGATATAATTTATATAAGCAATTAAAAAACTATTTTTTCTTATTATTATTATTTTAGTATCCGATAAATATCTACATTTCAAATTCTTATTGAAGTTGTGACTATAAAGCATTCAATATGTAAGGTTTTTTTTTTTTTCCCAGTGTGTCTATCTGCACATAGGATCTTTAATTTGAAAAAAAGGGGGGGGGGTCACATCCAGATTTTTCAAGGCTTCATAAAAGGAGCCCTCTTCTTCAATAGTCAGAGCAAATTTTTTAAAAAAAAATCAGCGATAATGAGAAACAACAGTAACAATAATACTATTGTGTTTGTGCTTTATTATTTTTTTTCCCTGAAAGAAAAACTCGTATTATAAAATTTTAAGACATTTGTATGCGGAAATTTCGGTGTTTCATTATTTTTTTTTTTAGATTGGTTTGAATACATCATGCATTAATCTTAACATAAAGCATCTTTTACATTTGTCTGAAATGGTGTTAAATTTTAAGTTCTTCGCTGTACCCATGTATATGTCTATGTATTTGCTTATATGTCTGTATCTCTAGATGCCTACATAATATCCATTTATTTATTTATGAAATATAAAATTTAAAATACAATTTTAATTAATTTTTCAACTACATTTCAGCAGTGAAATTACGCTTGAAATTATGTGATAATTCACATCATTAATATTAAAATACAATTTTTTAAAAATATATATATACTGGTGTAAACCCCGTCCTAGAACGGTGAGTTGAAATCGAGATTTTCAACTAAAATTAAAAATAATTGCTAAAAATATTTATTACTTTTATGTTGCCTGTTAGCAGATGATAAATCCTGAAATATTATATTCCCAACGCCACATCATTCATGTGGTATTAATTCAGTTTTAAACACAAACATATTTTCACAATTTTAACATCTGCATACGTAATTATAGGCAATGATTCCATTTTACTGGAAACCAAATTTTTAAAGAGAAACCTTCAAACCTTTGCATACGTAATTGTAAAAGAATGATTTCATCTCACCGTAAACGAAGCTGTGACAGACGATGTAACAAATGAACAGAGGAGCTCGAGCTGGAACCATGACATTGGATTTTATTACATAGTGAGATATATCTAAAACTAAAGGTTAAAATTAGCAAGAACTGAAGAAATCTGAAGATTAAAATGAAGATTAAACTGTACAGTTAGTTAAATTAGAAGAAATAATTATGATCAAAAAGAGATAATGACAATTGATTTTTTTTAACAAATAATTGTAGTTTGGTGAATGTAGAAGTAACTTGTTCAATATTCAGGATGCAATTTATATAAACAATTAAAAAACTATTTCTTCTTCTTCTTCATAAGTAAGTAAAATTTGCCTAAAAGTATTTATTATGACTCCTTAAAAACATACATCATCATTATATTTATTGTAGCAGTAAATGTGTTAGGAACTAGATTCATTGAAAAAGGAGCATTTTTAATTTTCTATAGCCCACCGAATTTCCGTAATTCCTAAAATTTATAGCCAAATAGTTTTCAGCTTATCTGAAATGAATTTTTAAAATAATATTAAAATTATACATAGTGCTACTAGGTTGCCACTGTACTTCTCTTTTGTAGTCAGATCACTTAAAAATCTATCACATCATGATGGCACAGTGCACGACCTTCGAAAGTTATGTTTACTTCAGTAAGAAAAGTCACTTTACAATGTAACATGCAGAAAGAAAGAAAAAAAAAATATTGGTTCCCCCATGATAGGAGCCATTGTTCTCAACCATAAGGCACTGGCGAGATGGAGACCTTGTTTTTGAGTATTGTTTGGTCAGAAGGGTGTAAAGATTCTATCCTTTTTATTTATTTATTGTAAAAGAAGTTTTCTTGGAGATGGAAAATCCTGCACTATCGGAGCACGAAATGCATAGGAAAAATGAGAACAATATTTCGATTCCTTAAATTATGAAAAATATTGTTCCGGTTTGAGATTTTATTCTGCTGTCAGTAACATTTTTAAAATTATTTAGAATTTTTAACGCATTTTTAAAATTGTTTTTGTATGGTAGACTAATTTGCCTGAAGTTTTTTTTTTTTTTTTAAATAATGAACAATAATTTTGAAATAGCATTCTGACTCGTAGAATTTTCCATTTCCAGCCCTGTGCATTAAGATTTTCTTATATATATATATTAATTTACTTTATTTTTTCTATTAAAAAAATACTTATAAGAAAATGAGTAAAAAGTACAAAGACTTTTTATTTTATTTTATTTTAGCAAAAAGTATCCAGATTAGAAGCTTAATGTTTATTAGAAGTGATAAGCATAAGGTTTGAAGAAATATTTTATAACTTTTCTACGAATTTCAAAAGTGTATGTGACTTCGGGTCATTTATCCGTCTCTGCGATGGTATGTCTGTCCGTCTGATTACTCTTTAACGTTCATGAATATTCTTGAAATATTCATAAATATTCTGGAAATTTAAATAGTATTTAGGATCATTACAAAAAATTTCCTATCGAAAATACAGTGCGTACTTGTAATTTATAATTCTTTTAGAAAAATGCATACGACAATTTGAATAAATTACTATATAACATCAGCAATTCTTTAATCTACATTTCATTCATGTTAAGATGTTTGAAACTGATAATATTTTATAAAGGATTGCTGAACCATATTTTGGACAGGAATTTTTGTGTTTAACATGTATATAGTGTTATAGGGAAAATGTTACAGTTTTTATGCATTATAAAATTTACTGAATGTTAGACAACAATTTAATACTCAAAACAAGAACGAAAGATCTTGTGTCAGGTCTGTCTCTGAAACAATTTACGATACTTTCAGAATACCATAACAAAAATTCACAGTTTATTAAGGTGAAAAAAGATGTCTAAATAAACAATTTGAAAAAACGCATAATGCATTTGGAATCCCAATTTAAGGAATCACCATCAACACTTGGAAAGGTGTCCATATCTTTTGTACAACTTTGTGTATGATTAACAGATTTGTATGCATGCTTCATAATATGCTAAAATTTAGTTCAGTTAAACGCAGAGCGCAATTGAAAACTCTGCTTCAAAAGTATCCCTTCAAAAACTAGATATGTACTAGATATTTTATACAGCTCTGTATATCATCTAAAGAATTTAGACACAAAAAAAAAAAAATCATAAAAACGCATACCACAATTAAAATCATCTTCCGGTAATTATTTTACATATTATTCATTGTTTACATTATATTTTCACGGTACCCGAATTTGTTTGTATGCACTGTAAATTAATGTAAAACTCTATGCACATCATATTCTTCAGTTAGCGTTTTGCAATACACCTCATTGAGATAGATAATTTTCAATATATTTAAAATAATGTAACGTCATAAAAATAAGTCCAAAAGATCATAATGTATCGGAATTGCTTTGAATCTACATGCAATTGAACCGTAAATGATACAAACTTTATTTTCAATACTGAACATTCCATAGTAAACCTGAATAACATATCAAATTTATAGCAAACTATATGGGATACTATACTTACTATACTTATGGGATACTTACTATATTTATGGGATACTATACTTATGCAATTTAGAGCATGGGCAGACAAAACGAATTCATAAACTCTTTTAAACTATGATGGAAAGTGTTATATGATGGAAAATGTTATATGGTAAAGAAAAAAAAAATGAAAGTGAAGCTTTTATGGAGGCTACGTAAAAAACCATAATATTTTAAGAATTTTTAAATAAATCATTTTAATTCGGGAAGTTTGAAAATATTGGACTAAAATAATATTTTAAAATTAGAGAAGACATAAAACTTTCGAAATATAACATGTTGAATAAATACGTTTATTGCAAATGTGATCTGCAGGAAAAGAAGAAAATGCTATTTGCGAAAAGAGATACTTGTCTAGTTGCAAAATTTTCTCAATAAGATTTTAATCAAGCTTTTTAGATTTCCTGTATAGTTTGCCAAACCCTAAAGTAACAAAATTAAGTACTTTTTAATAATTCCATTGCCACTTTTCTTTTGTTGTTGCTTCTGAGAAAAATAATTTATTCTTTCAATCAAGCGTTGCAGGCACTTTCAGTATTTTTTCTTTATAAATTTGAGATGTTCATTTTGAAAAGTTAACTTTCTGTGTAGTTTAACGCGTGTGAATACATTATTGAAAAGCATATATGAAATAACATGCTGGAATTATTAAAAAGGAGGTAGGAAGTGGGGGGAGTGTCTCTTAACTATGTAGCACTTTGGACGGTCTAAAAATCTATCGTTATTTTTAAAATATTAAAATATTTTTATGAAAACTTCAATATTAATCATTTACTGTAAAAATAAACAAACGCATCACCGAAGATTACCCTCTGACTTTTATTTCCTCCAAACGCAATTTACTAATACAAATTATGACAAATGTCATGTTTGAAGATTATTTAGCTTTCAATTCAAGATTAGAATCGCGTTTTTAACGAATATTTTTTAAAAATAAACAAATCAACATGAAAATTTACATGCAATTTCTAATTATTTAAAAGGCATATTAACAGGACATTTCTGACAATGCACTTGTTTTTCGTATTGTTTCGTAACACTATTGTTTATTCTTGTTTAAAATCTAAAAAGGTGATTTTCAAGGAATTTCAATTTACATTGGCAATAAGCTGGAATATAGATAGAAAAGTCTGTCCATTTTAATACTAATCTATTCTTTTTATAGAATCATTTTATTATATTTAATTAATTTTTTTAATTTCAGAATAAAATTGAAAAAATTCTCTTAGAATTGTGTGAATTAAAACTTACAAATAATGCTTTTTTTAAAAAAAGGCTTTCCTAAGAATTTATCAAAACCCTTTTTTTTTAGTCAAAAAGCATCATTTTCAATTGGGTCGCGAAGACTACAAAACCCCAACTGGTGTAGAATTAGAGAGGGTGCATTACTGAAGCTGCTGATAAGAATGAAAAGAGAGGAGAAATCTCTTGTAACTTCCTCCCTTCAGAAATCTTTTAGAGAGAAACCAGGCTGAGTATTTTCGACCCCCACAAGACAAATAGCCCCTCACAAGAACTCTATGCTGGATTGGAAGCCCACGGGAAAAGGTTAAACTGTTTTATTTTTAATTCAATGTTCTAAATACTTATATAATGCGTAATTTTTCCATGTATGAAATTAATTCTTAGCTGGCTCATTTTTTTTTATGTTTTCGAACTTAAAATAAAATTTAAAGAGTTCATAAAAAATATGTAATTTTTAACTATCTAATTTGCATAAATAATAAAATGAGAAGTTCATGAATCATTTGCTTCGCTGCTTTTATAAATTATAATAAAACACAAAATTTCTTATTTTCAGAAAGACTCGTTATTTTCACGAATAAAGAAATAATAATAAAAATATAACTAGTCATTTCATTTATTATTATTATTGTTCGTGGCATGCAGTTTTATAAGTAGTCATTAAATCTAAATAAATAAAGACGTTTACTAAGACAGATAAAAACGAGATTTATCTGTTTGAACACTGTTTACTACCATTTTATTTATTTATTTTTTACATTTTATGTTTTATTTTTTATTTATTCATATTTTTCCGCTTTAAGAAAATTCACTTTAGGAAATGTTAAAAAAGTGTTTTTTAGAAAAGTTCAGCTTTTTAAATCAAAAATTGAATTAAATTAAAAATAGTATGTTTCTTTAACTGTTTAGGCAATAATAATTTGAAAATCAATATACAGCAAATAAATTTTTTCGGCTTTTTTTTAGGGCTAGAGATATTTCGATGTGTAAGACAAGTATCGTATTTATTACTATTATTAATTATATTATAGTCATTATTTATTGATATTTTTATTATATTAAATTAAAATGTCAGTATAAGCAAATTCATAATTTTTCTTTATGCGCTTTTATACTTGGTTTTTAAAAAATAATTAAAATAATTATTGAATAAAAAATAATAACTTAAAAATTAAAAGTGTGTAAACCTAGTTGTTTCTTCCGACAATTTTCTGCATATTATAAATATAATCAAAATATATTTTTCATTTTATTATAACTCAAAATTTACTCATTTGTTTGATTCACATATATTTAAATTTATAAAACTATAAAACGCATTTATCGCACCATAATTGCTTTGAATATTTTTTATTTGATAAAAGATAAACAAGTTATTTACCTAAAGCATGCGCAGTGTCTATGCATCTGTAGGACCATAAAAAGGTTTGAGAAGTACAGCAATGTCAGACGGTTAATTTTTTAGACCTTTTATGAAATATTTTTCAAAAGACGTTTTACTTCATTTGTATGTTTCGAATACATCGAAAATTATATGAATTACTACGATTGAACATTGTATGTTTCGTATAAGAAACAGGAGATATTTTCAGTAATACAGCGTGTAACATTCATAATTATTTTACTATACCACACAAGAGAATTATATTATATTACGGTTTATTGCAAGTAAAAGTTTTAACAATAATATCTATATATATTATTGTGGTACGTTGCATCATACTCCGCTTTAAGCTCTAGATAGACGTACCATTCTACTCGCGATCTTATTGTCTCGGTCAGGGGGCACTTTCTTGTGGCCAGGTGTCTTTTATGGCTGTACAAGGAAAGCGCTGTACGTCCTTCAGTAAGGGAGAGATTCCTTCGAGTTCGATCAAATCTTATCTCCTGACTCATTATTGATCCTGCTATCCTTTTCTATAAAACCACAAATGGGGTAGTAAAAGAAAGGTTTTATTACTTTAGCATGACGGTGAGCACTTTTGCTTTAAAAACGCAGCCTTTAACTGGCATTTAGAATCCTACATAAGTTTTATTGTATCAGGATAAATTAGCGTCTTACACTGTAAAAAAAAATCTGTAGTTCTACAGATGTAAAGTTACATGCTTACTAAACTTTCACCTGTAACGGTACGAAAAAAGCTGCAAATCTACAAAACTAGTTTTTGTAAAGCTACAAAAATCTGTAACTTTACAAATGAATCTGCTAAAATTTCAGTAATCTTACTAAACTTTTATTTGTAACCCTGGCTGCAGTTACATGAAAAGTTCTCGGAATCCCAGTTTCCAAAAAAATTCTTCGTAACCTTACAGATTTTTTGATTTTCGGCGCAAAAGTGTGTCTGTTACATGAAATTTTGTTGTTGCCGTTACATGAAAAGTTCTAGGAATCCAAGTTTCCTAGAAAAACTTTAGTAACTTCACAGATTTTTTTTTACAGTGTACAAAGTTTTTATTTTGAATTAATTTTGTAAACATTGTTGACTAGAACTTAATTTTAACTGCATATTGTGTACACATATCTGCAATATGTGATATACAAAGTCGCCGAAAATAATTCAAATGGAATATCATTACCATCAGTTATTTTTAGCACTTTCCAACAAACTGAAAAGTGTTTATGCATTCGGTTTGTCTGACCCTCTGTCCACGCTCTAACTCCTGTAAATAGACTCGGATTTTCACGAAATTGATAAAGGTTATTTAGGATCACCAAAGCATTGTTGGTATCGTATATGAAGTATGTAGGAGTTAATAGTTGAATTACAGGGGCACACAAAAGTATTTCATTATATTATGGTATATGGGGTAAAATCGTTTGCAGAGTATTTTAACGACACTACGCTATTTCAAAACTGTAAAAATGTATGGATTGAAACTGATATAAATCACTGAATTTCATTATGATCACAATAGAACATGACATTCACGGCATTTTCTATTCATTTACAGGGACGCACGAAAAAAATCGGTAACAGTACTGTCTTTGAGTAATAATTGCTGGAGTGTACGGTTTAAAATTTGGTATGCTCATTTAAATTTAATTACTTTTTTGTATGTTATTCGTTATATATAAATTCTATACCTCACATGCAGGGCTGCACAAAAGTATTCACGTACAATTGTAGAAATGGGAAGCCATTGCCAGCGATATGAAAGGAGCGTGATTGTCGAAATATTGTCAAAATGTCAATTTCTTGACCAAGAATGATCATCTTTTGAGCGGAGACCTGATTTGTTACTTACAGATCTCCTTCCACTGTACGTAAAGATAAACGGTTCATAGTAATATTATCGTAAAATTTAAATTGTCTCATAATTTTAGGACTGATGCATAAATTTTATTTGTTTAATAAAAGGAACGAATTATTTCAAAATAAATTATAAAGAACTTCGTAATAAAATTCGTACATAGTTACAAAAGTGATCGAATTGTTAGCTTTCTACCAAAGTTCCAAATTTTCTTTACAAAAAATACCTATCAAATTGTTACAGTTAACAGATAAGAAATGAATTTTTTGTTGTCGAGGTTATTGTACAGAGATTTAGCTATGGATATAACACAGCTTTTGTGCTCGAAACGCAGAAGAGAATGTGTTTTTAATGATGAAATTGTGAAATTTGCAAATTTTGTTTGATGCGTTTTCTGTGAAACGATTTTTTTTAATGGCCCATGAATAAGACATCTCGTAAAAGATACTGGCTGATTCCAATCATTTGTAGATTTTATCAGTAAAGGTGATGGAAATACTTGGACGTCACACCTGCTGGTTGACCAAAAATCTCTGGACTACCACAAAGCTCGAAACTATGCTGTGTTAGTAAACAATATGCTTATTAATTTCAGGGACTTCGCTTGCAATTTGAGCATTTCTTTTTATTTAACTAGAATAACTATATGTATAATTTTGTTGACCTTTACAGAAATTCGAGCAATACTATTTTTTTCGCATGTAGCTCATAGCAATATAATAAAATTCATTTATTTATTTTTTAAATGGTACATTTTATAACGTAGTTATTCATTTATAAATATATGAAATTTTAAATTTCGTCAAAACTTTATGTATTGGAATTTCTTGTTTTTTATGAAATTTTGGCAATATATTCAACTGTAGATTTTACTGAACCACACCTTTTGTATAGATACATTCTTTAAGAAAGTGACGTCTATGCACATTTCTTTATGAATACACACTTAATTGCGCATGATTCCACAATATTAGCAAATACAGTTTCTTTTAATAACTCTTTTTGTTAAAATAGATTCTCAAAAACACATACAGTAATCATTGTCTAAGGCGGAACCGAGAAAAGTTTCCGTAGTAGACAATATATCGCTTTAGACAAATTTTACTCTATGTCTATGGCTCCGTAGGAACTTGAAATTTTTTCCGAGTCAGACACATTTCCGTAGAGTTTACTGAATTTAATTGTACAATACATGGTTTGTGTGTGTGTTGCTTATGAGAATATTGTTTTAGTGATTATCAGGTTCACAAATTTTATGTTTTAGGTTATCCCGTGCCACAGGTTATCTAACTTTCTTCTAATATGATAGACAGCTGCTACAAATTATTATGTTTCCACAATAAAAAATTCTTTAGTTTTTAACGCATGCAACTATAGAAATTAAATGAACTGCATGTCTTTTTCTTAGATATATTTTATAATTTACATATTTTTTAATATTTTTATCAACTATTAAAAAAAAAATCACGCTAATAATTGTAAAAGTATATATCTTTAAAAAATTTACAATGATTTGATTTATGTTTTAGTAGATATGTACTAAAATTTATAACCTACAGTATTCTGACAACAGTAATTTATTTCTTAATCTTATACTTGCGAGAAATACATGCTAGGTGAAGGCGCAAACAGTGTTCTATCTTAAAGATTTTCTAATAAAATTCGCATAATTTCTCAATATTAGCAAATATTTTTTCGTTAATAGCTCTTTTTATGTAAATAGCTCCTCAAAAGCAAATATTTATGCATACGAATTTTCAATATTCCGCTTCATTTGCTTTCTACAAGTTCTGAAATATATTCTACCCCAGTATACATAAAAGTATGCAGAACTATCTAAGGTAACAGGTAATAGTGCCTAGGAAAGCTTAATTTGCGTACATTGTAACATAAAATTTTACGTGTAAATGCAGTAAATTGGATTACCGTGGTAATTTATGATCGTCTGAGGAATTTTTAGTAGAGTTTTTCTTACTTGTATGTATTTTACTTTTTAGCTTAATTACACCATAAGTTTACTCGTTTCTTATAAAAAAAAGTATCCGCGGCTTATTTTTTCTGGTTAAAGAGTCTTTTTTTTAAATAAAGTAATATGATATTTGATCGTGAAAGTTTTTTATCTTTAAATAATACTAAATTAGCAGCCGTGCAAACAGGTTTGTTAAATTTGCATTGCATGAGATCTTTCAGTTTTAAGCGGAAACAAAAAAGAAGAATCATACGCAAAGCATAGATAATGAAACACTTTCTGAATTCTTTAACAAATATTCGTTAAGGTAAATAAGATAACTAAGTAAACATTTTTAAAAACGCATAAAACATTTGAAAAACTGATTTAAGCAGCTACCGTCCATAGGCAAATATGTATTCCAATTCTTTTGAACAGCCCTGGATTTGATCTGTAGGTGATATATATACTAACTAGTAAATCTGCAGATCAGGAGCCTCAACGTCAGCTCTACAATTCATTGTGTTTTGCACCCTTTGAGTAATATTAATCTTTCTACAAAAAACGAAATTTAAAGTTTTGAAATTACATAAACATTTATAAAACGAAAAAATATTTCGAAGGTTTCTGACATTAGAAGCGTTAAATTAAACCCCTTGTTATGTAATGGTATTCTGAAAATCTCATGAGCTACTTATTCTGGTAATTTTTAGATAATAAAGTAGATTTCTTCAGGGGGGCAGAGCCCCCCTGAACCCCTTCGTTGTGTAATTTAATTTACATTTGTAATTATCAATTAATTGTGTTAATGTCCTTTAGTAAATTCTACCAATAGGCGGAAACGTACATGAATTCTTTTCTATAGCCCTGTATATTACGTGAAGATTTTTACGCGTCGTCTATAACATTTAAATTTAATGCAGACAAAAAACCCTCATAAAACTGCTCATATCACATTTCCGGGGATTAGTATGCATAGTGTGCACCATATATCCAGTTTCTGCGGAGTCCTGTATATGGTTCTATTTAAATTCTGCAAACATTTGCTAGTATACTAAATGTAATTGGGCTGAGAAATACATAACTCAAATAAAAAAAAAAAACACACTGAAGCAATTCGCGCTCATTTTCATTTATACTTGCGAATTCATATGTGTATCCCTGTACATGGTCTATACAATATTTAAGCACTACTTATTAAGCACAAATTTACTTAACGTTAAAACGCACACCATAATCGAAAATGCTCTTCAGCAATCATCAATAATAGACCAGAACTGTATCCGAAATTTTTTATGTGACCCTATAAATGAACGATAAATACGATACAAATCATATTCAAGCTTCTTGTAGTCAACCACAGTAATGTAATTTAATTTCATAATGTTTGAATTAGTGCAACACAATTAACACACTGACGACAGGCAATTTAATTAAATCTGGGTTTAAAAACAATAGAAGCTCCTACCTCTTCTGAAAGTGTCTCGGAAATTGGTTTCTGAGATATGTTTTTCATGTTTATGCAGCAGTAAATATCTTTCAATGTACGGATGTAATATATAATGTCTTACAATTTATAAAAAATATGGACAACACAATATAAATGTCTTTTCTGTAAGGTAGAAGTCACTCCCTTAGCCAATGATGTATTCTGAATAAAAACGAGAATTCTCGTTTCCCGTCGCTAATGTGTTAAAATAAGCTGTGAAAAGTTTTTTTCCCCCGTAGACCACATTTTAATCGACCACTTTTGTGTGACCCTGAAAAAAACATATGCTTTGCACCCCATATACTACAAAAATGTTTCAAAAATACATATCAATTTTATTATTTTGTAACAGAGTAACATCATTAAAAAACGCCACAAAAGGATTTTCTTCAAAGATTGTAATATTATGAATACTTTTGAGTCCCCTGTGCGCATGCTGTAAGTGCTACACATAACATATTTTATAGTAACCAGGTTCTAGTGCACCTTAATAAAGTATATAAATTTCATTACGTTTAAAATTGTGTAACATTATTAAAATACACCGCAGACGATTTTTCCCAAATACTATAATGTAACGGAATAGTTTTGAGTGCCCCTGTAATTAAGCTATGAATGCTACACTCTTCATTTTTAATACCAAACATACTTTGGCAAACCTCAATAACGTATATCAATTACATGTAATTCCGACTATATTTACGCCAGTTAGAGCACGTAGAGAAACACGGCAGGCGACAGATAGAAAAACTGAAGTCATAAATACTTTTCATCCATGTTGGAAAGTGTTAAAAAGGATTTACATGCCTTTAACTGTACTTTTTTTTCACTTATAGCATGGTTAAACATTAGTTTAAACATCCTAATCCATGCGATAGCAATAACATATTAAAAGCCCCCCAAAATATGCATATCTGGAGATCTATAAATCTACTGGAAAATAATTCATTATCGTGCCCACTGTTAATTGCATAAATTGCATCGATTTGGTGCGATAAAATATTTTTTGTGATAGCCTTTTAATAGTACCTGCAACAAAATTAACGTAATTTACTAACTTCATTCATATTTGACGGAATGAGAGGGTACGAGTAACAGTCGCTAGGCAACGAAGAAAAGGAAAAAAAAAACCAAATATGTATCATGTAAAACAAGAAAATTAATTTAAAAATTCTTTATATTATTGGAATACATGTATAAATGTCCTCAAAACAATATACACGTAAATAAAAAATTCTGATAGATATATTGATAAAACTTCAATATAATAGGAATAATTTAAAACCCTTATTTGGAATTTTAGTATCCATAATTTGACATTTAAATCCATTAATCAAACGGGCCATTTTCTTTTAACAAATGGAAATTTGAAAATCGTCTGACTTGCCGTAGAAAAGCATTATAAAGAAAAATAAAATCTTCCATATTTTCCGAACGAATGAACCAAATTTAACCAAAAACTATACAGCTACGTCCGGGTATCTCACGAATATGCCCAATTAATTTCAAGCTGATCGGGTGCTTTTTGCGGCAGTTATCGCGGAACAGACAGACAGACAAACGGAAATCAAAACTTTTCGTGTCTCCACAGTAAGCCTTCACTGACGTTTCGGCAATTAATGGGGAAATAGAGTTTAGCAAGGAGGCTAACAGGTTGAAATTTCTCTTTCAGCAGTTTAGACTAATAGATGGAAACATACTTGAATACTTTTGTATAACCCCGTATTTACCTAGAAACTTTATTACACGCCACAATTTACCTAAAATTTAATTCAAACTAAAACACTCTTAAAAAAATGAAATCTCTAGTAGTGTACTACTGTTAATTGCTCAAATTATACCATTGCTAAAATTAATTTAATACCGTAAAGTTCACCAGAAAACTCGGATAGCATTACATAGTCATTGCAATTTTCGAGCATCATTTTCATTTTAATAATGCAGTAAGAAGCGTGAAAAAGCTGGTTAAATATGAAAAATGGTGTGGATTTAAAGAAAAGAGACAAACTATAGAACAGGAATTCTGCTTTTTCAGAATTTAGTGTCGCCCCCGGCATTTCCATTATTTCATTTTCTTCTGGTGGACTGGTGGCTTCTATTATTTTGAAACAGCCATTATAAATGAAGCATTAGGTGAAAATGAAAGAGCAGTCGTAAAAAGTTAGAACTCTGGTTTTTTGGTGAAAAAAATAGCCATAATTTTTTTTTGAAAAAAAAAAAAAAATATGACCATTTTTTTTTCCATTCTGACCAGAAAATCAGAGTTCTAACTTTTTACGACTGCTCTTTCATCTTCATATATCCATACACATTAATATGATTTTTATAATAGTCGATTGTTTATACAAGGGTTGTAAGAAGAGAGGGAGGCCCACAGTGGGGAGTCTTTATAAGAAAACTTAACCCGTATTTATGCAAGGTTATCCCATGTTTAAAGAAACCATCCAAATCTCCAAACGATTAGACCAACGACCGCGACCGGGAACATTTTCAACTGCAATTACGCTTATTGAAAATTAACTCTTTGTAACTAACACAAAGCAAAGATTGAAAATGAATAGTGGACGACAGTATTGCAAGTGAACCTTTCGTTACCTTGGCAACGGAGCAACTGACGTAAAATCGTGACGACAGCTTCTACAGGTACATTCTCAAAAGGAAAAAAATCATTCGGAATTCGAACGGTGAAATGGAAGTACGCACAGTCTATACTTTTGAGTCTAAATTTTATTATTCGGTGTGATGTAAGAGTATAAATCATACTTTTTAAAGTGCAGCCAAGAATTCGTATGCAGCGTTCGACGATATTTGTAAATCGATCAGATCCATATGATTCGAAATTAATAAGTGCATTCAAAAGGATTCTACAATATTTGTTTATATCAGTTCTTTGTATTATAATAAAATTGTGACGTGTTTTATACTACTGTCCTGTTTTGTCAGTGTCTGCCTGAATGTCTGGGAAAATGGGGTAAGTAGCGCATATTTAAACTTAATTCTAAATTCTAATAATGACAACTCGTAGTTTTTGTTTTAAAATCGAATCGTGAATTGAATTCTGTTAAGTATCATTCTTTCGTCATATGATTTATATTTCTTTCGCTAACTTGAAATCGAGTTATTCAAAATTAATTCTTAAATCTTCTATCCATAATTTTGGTCCGTATCGAGCCAGTAGGTACAATGGAATCTGTTCTTAAGTCGTAGCTGTCATTAATTTATCTGTGCTAGATGTAAAGTTAAAAAAAAAAAAGGTAAAAACGGTTGTGTTTATTTATTCAATTCTTGTTTGTTTTTTATATTTTGTATATTATGGTGCATTTTGTATTAGGATGTGTGAATTACGTATTTTTATAATTTTATTCTGTTCTTATATTGTTCATTTGTAAATATTAAAAAATGACTAAACAAACTAAACAGGAGTTGTATTTTGAGCGAGTTTGTAAGGAAATAGATATAATTAAGTCTAAAGTTCAGATTTCGAATTTAGATGAGCAGGCAAAAATTAAAGTGTTGAAATCGAAAATATCTTCTTATGAAGATACTCTTGCGCAAGCATTTTTCGCCGAAAGAAAATAATGAGAATTTGGATAATTTTTTGAAGCATCAGGAACTTATTTGTGATTTGTTAGTCGATTTAGAGGAGAAAACCAAAATTTGATTCTCCGACCGAAACTGGTGTAGAAACTCAAATTGAACAGAATTATTCGCAAGTTAAATTGCCCAAATTCGATCTTCCCCATTTTTACGGCGATTCAGAGCAATGAATTTCGTTTAAAGAGTTATTTCAGTCTACGATTTTGAGGATTGAAAATTTATCTGATATTGAGAAATTGCAATATTTGCATTCTTCTGTTCGCGGAAATGCCGCAAAATTAATTCGAGAATTTTCTTTAAAAGCAGAAAATTTAGTGCAGCGTTGGGATTTGTTAAGTCAAAGATATGAAAATAAAAGACAATTGGCATTAAGTCAAATAAATAAAATATTTTCGATAAAGATTATTAAAGCTAGTAATTCAAAATCTTTGTTAGAATTGCTTGATACGTGTAATGAAGCAATTTGGAATTTGAAAATTTTGGGATTAGAATCTAATGCCTTGAGTGATTTAATGTTAATAAATTTTATGTTGAATAAATTAGATCAGCCTCTCAAACAAAGATGGGAATTGTTGTTAGACAATGATAAAATACCGGATATGGATTTATTTCGAAAATTTATTGAGCGGGAATCTCGAAGTGTAGAGGAGTCTAAAAGCACTAAAGTAGAGCCTAAATTTAATTTCGCAAAAAAGCCTCTAGATGCTAGTCGAGTCAAAACTAACGTAATGAACAGCGCGTTTGTCAGGAATGGTAATAACTGCATACTATGTATCGAAATCCATGCGTTATTTAAATGTCCTGTATTTAATTCAAAACCAGTGAAAGAGAGGTGGAAAATTGTTGAATTAAACAAATTATGTGAAAATTGTCTTAGACAAAACCACAAATTAGGGCAGTGTAGAATTAATGTTAAATGCAAAAATTGTTCCAAATGCATCATACATTATTACATGTGTATACGACAAGTCAAATTAATAGAGAATTTGTTAATGATAATGCACGAGAAATTTCCTTTTCTAATAGTGCGCAGTGTCATTCATCTTTGCAGAATTATAATGTTTTATTATCTACAACTCTTATTAATGTAAAATTCAGCACAGGTAATGTTATTCAGTGCAGAGCACTTATTGACAATGCTTCTCAAAATTCATTAATCTCAAAAAATTGTGTAGAAAGATTGAATTTGCCTGTAGGCAGAACGAACCATAGACTTGTAGGTATAAATGGCATTTCGGCTGAAACCTGCCTAAATTTCACTGAATTTAAGTTCTCCCCATATTTTGAAAATAATTGCAATTCTTTAAAAGCCCTTGTAGTTAATCAGGTTACTACCCCGTTCCCTAACTTCAGGCTTCCATTCATGGCCGCACAAGGCAAATTTACAGCTGGCTGATCCCGAGTTTCATATCTCAAAATCAATTGACATTTTACTAGGAGCAGATGTCTTTCCTAATCTCTTATTAGGGTCACCCATTTTTGGACAATCTGGTGAACAAGTTGCAATTCCAACTCGACTAGGATATATTCTAAGTGGTCCAGTACCCTATTCAACTAAACCGGCCACGACCGTGGTCTGCCATTCAGTAGACTTGACTGATTTTTTCAACTCAGAGTCTGTTCCTCATGCTGAGGAGTTTATTAAACCAGATGCTGCTGAAATAATGTATCACGATTCTACTCGCCGTAATTCTGAAGATAGGTATATTGTTAAATTGCCTCTCATGAATAACTTTGAATTGGGAGATAGTACTGCACAAGCTTTAAAAACATTTTACGCGTTGGAAAATAGATTTTCAAAAAATCCTACTTTAAAAAAGCAGTACATTTCTTTTATGGATGAATATCGCGAACTCGGCCATATGGAATCGTTAAAAGCTGAGGACTTAAATATTAAACCTAACTATTTTTAACCTCATCATGCTGTCATAAATCAAAACAGTTCCACAACAAAATTAAGAGTTGTTTTCAATGCGTCGGCCAAGACGTCTAATGGCCAATCCCTTAATTCGGTCCTCCTTAAAGGACCAAAATTACAAACCAGTATTTATGGTAACTTAATCAAGTTTAGACTGCATAAAGTTGCTTTATCTGCTGACATCGAAAAGATGTACCGTCAAATCCTAGTCTACGAGGAAGACACCCATCTATAACGAACTTTCTGGCAAAAAGAGCCCTCTGATCCGTTGCTGGTGTACCTCCTAAAAACGGTTACTTATGGAACTTCTTGTGCCCCATTCTTAGCTCTACGAACTAATCAGCAATTATGCGATGATGAGAAAATTAATTTTCCTATTGCGGCCAGTATAGCAGAAACCCATATGTATGTTGATGACTTTTTAGGTGGTACAGAGTCTGTTGAATCAGTTCAATTTCTCACTGGTGATCTCCAAAGTTTATTTCAAAGCGATGGTTTCCAACTGAGAAAATGGGCCTCCAACGAACCCCTTGCTATTGAAAATTTGTCAGATTCCTTAAAGGCAAGCAGCTTAACACATTCTTTAAATCCTGATTCATCTCAGAGGATTCTTGGACTAGAGTGGAACCGGGAAACAGATTCACTACGTGTACAAGTTGTAGAAAAATCTAATGTACGCACTAAAAGGCAATTATTATCAATAATCGCGCGTATTTTTGATCCTTTGGGTCTTTTGTCACCTTCCATTGTTATGTTGAAAATGTTATTGCAAGAAGTGTGGAAGGCAGACTTGAAGTGGGGTGATCCTCTCCCCTCAGTTAGTTTAGAGACGTGGAATAGTTTCCATTCCGAAATAAATGCTTTTAATTCTATACACATTCCACGATTTATGAATTTCAGCACATCATCACCTTTCGAACTCCATGGGTTCTGTGATGCCTCTATACGTGTATACATTGCGGTTGTATATATCAAAATTTTAATCCTGTCACGGCAATGCTAGTCGCTGCTAAAACAAGAATAGCGCCCGCCAGTGCAATAACATTGCCAAGGTTAGAGCTATCTTCAGCTCTTTTGCTAGCAAACCTTATTCAAGTTGTGCAAGATGCATTACCTAACGGTATCCACGAAACATTCTTGTGGACCGATTCGACCATTACATTAAGCTGGATTTTGAAACCTCCAACCAAAGGCAACCAATTCGTGCTTCACCGTGCCAATAAAATCAGATATTTGACCTCAATTGAAAATTGGCATCATATTCCTTGTATACATAATCCAGCAGATTGTGCAACACGGGGTCTATATCCCTATCAGTTAAAAGATTGCGAATGTTGGTGATCTGGGCCTACTTGGCTCTACACGTCTTCTAATCATTTCATTGATGATCCATCTCCAACTTCAAACTTTGCAGTTGAGTCTTTACCCACCGAAAGTTCTTGTTTAATAAATCAACTAGAAACCGATGTAGACATTCTTACCAGATTTTCTTCATATACAAAAGTAATCCGAGTAGTTGCTTGGATTCAAAGATTCGCCTACAACACAAAATTCCATTTAAAAAGGAAAGGTCCATTAAATGCAGTTGAACTTAACAACGCTTTTAAAACTGTCGTCAAGTGCTTACAACAGTCAGCCTTTTCTGATGAAATTAATCTACTTAAACAACAAAAACCACTACTAACATCCAGTAAATTGCTTTCTTTAAACATTTTTCTAGATGCAGATAATATTTTGCGAGTTGGTGGATGCCTCAGCAAGCCCAAAACCATGTCATTCGATTCCAAACATCCAATGCTTATCCCTAAAAACCATCCCTTAACAGAAGCTATTATCAGGTACTTCCATCTTTATAGTCTGGATGCGGGTCCTGATCAAGTTCTTTCCTTAATTCGTCAAAAAGTTTGGATTCCAGATGGCAGATCAACAGTTAAGAAAGAATTAAGAAAGTGTATACGTTGCATTCGAATATCTGTCCAGCCGCTTACTCAACTCATGGGTGACTTCCCTCTTCACGAATTAATCCTTGTAGAGCGTTCCAGCGCACAGGGATTGATTTTGCAGGCCCAATCAATACAAAATGCCAACATAAACGGAAGTCTACTTCTTTTAAATCCTATATCTGTCTTTTTATATGCATGTGTACGAAAGCAGTACACATTGAATTAGTTTCAGAACTTAACACCGAAGCCTTTATATGTACTTTACAGGTTTCATCTCACGCCGAGGACATACAACAGACATTTATTCTGATAACGATAAAACATTCGTTGGTGCAGCCTCATATCTTAAAAAACTGTTCCTAATTCTCAAAGAATCAAAAGTCTAAGATTTTTGCGCACAACGCCAAATTATTTGGCATTTCATACCTCCATATGGTCCAAACTTTGGAGGATTATAGGAGTCTTCCATAAAGCTAGCCAAACGGCATCTAACCGAATCATGCCAAGGTACTCTTATGACTTTTGAGGAACTATCCACAACCATATGCCTTATTGAAGCATGTATAAATTCTCGTCCACTTATTCCTTTATCAACAGACCCTAATGATTTATCCGTTTTAACTCCAGGACATTTCCTCATTGGTGATCCATTACTTGCTTTACCTGACATGTCATCTAATAATAATCCATGTATTAGTTTCTCTTCCAGGTGGAAACTGTGTATCAAGATTCGAGATAATTTCTGGCAACGCTGGACTCAAGATCATCTCCAAACATTGTACTTAAGGCATAAATGGAAAAAAATGGCAATCATATTATCAAGATTGGTCAACTAGTTTTGGTAAAAGAATCTTCAATTCATCCAACACATTGGAAGTTAGCTCTGGTCGAAAACATCCATCCTGGTGCGGACGGTGTTGTCAGAGTTGTGACTATCCGTACCGGTGAAGGCACATTCAAGCGTCCGATTCAGCAGATTGCTGCTTTACCTGAAGTCCACGCCGGCTCCCCGGAGGTTATGGGCGATAGTATTGCAAGTGAACCTTTCGTTACCTTGGAAACGGAGCAACTGACCTAAAATCGTACGTCAGCTTCTACAGGGACATTCTCAAAAGGAAAAAAAAATCATTCGGAATTCGAACGGTGAAATGGAAGTACGCACAGTTATTCGTTGTTGTGTAAGAGTATAAATCATACTTTTTAAAGTACAGCTAAGAATTCGTATTCAGCGTTCGAAGATATTTGTAAATCGACCAGATCCATATGATTTGAAACTAATAAGTGCATTCAAAAGGATTCTACAATATTCGTCTATATCAGTTCTTTGTATTATAATAAAATTGTGACGTGTTTTATACTACTGTCCTGTTTTGTCAGTGTCTGCCTGAATTTCTGGGAAAATGGGGTAAGTAACGCATATTTAAATTTAATTTTAAATTGTAATAATGACAACACGTAGTTTTTGTTTTAAAATCTAATCGTGAATTGAATTCAGTTAAGTCCCATTCTTTTGTCATATGATTCATATTTCTTTCGCTAACTTAAAATCGAGTTATTCAAAATTAATTCTTAAATTTTCTATCCAAATAGTATTTATTTAAAGATTCATAATTTCTTGAAATAGAGTTAATACTTTATCAACTATTTATTACGGATAAATATATTCATTACAATCAAAATTGGGGATGTTTTTCTTCTTAAATTACTCCACGCTATTTATATAAAAATCAAATATGATGCTACTGCTATCTATTGACAGAGGCCAGAACATTTAACTGATTTATTTTACGAGAAAATCTCCTATTTCCATTATTCCCCAGTCTCCTCTATTCTACTTGAAATACAAGTAAAATCATATGCATTATTAAGGTGCACTATAACATTCATTCAATAGAACAATGAGTTATTCGAATTTATGGTTTATTTACAGAGACATATGAAATATTATCTTATAGTACATTCTAAGAGTTATAACAGTTAGATGTTCCGTCTTCAGTTCTGTATGCGTAGAAGTTTAACTAAATTTTAGTACATTACTAAATGTTGTGTATGAATCCAACATATCACATGCAGGGAATTATAAACCAACACTTAAGCGTTACTGTATATCTATCATTTATTTGCGTGTATGAGTGAGTATACAAAGTCACACGCTCATATATCTGTGTAAGGGAACCAGATACAGACAACGCATTTGCTACGTATTATACTAAATCAGCAAAATATTGGAAAGTAAGTAATTCTTTTGAATAAAAGAACTTGTCAATATTGTAAACAATAAAATAAAACGTGTCATCGATAAAACTTTCGATCTATAATACGGTTCCTTCCTTATTTCTAAAAAAGACTTCCAGACAAAGCAGGTATAATATTGAAAGAATCCGAAAAAGAGAAGGAATATACTAAAGAAAAAGAAATTTTTACGGATTGAAAAGAGCATTATCCTCGAAGACTCAATTCCTTATCGAATAATCACATAAAAAGGTTTCCATAAAAGCGTTTGACACAATGTGAAACAACAGATATTTTTCTTCTATCTTTTATACTTTCACAATCTTTTTTTTCTTCATGTATTTCAAAACTGGATATACATAGACGAAAGTGACTTTCAGCTACTGATTAGCAAAAGTATTAAACATAAGCGAATATCTGTATTAAAGGGGAAACACGAAAAAAATCTTATTGTTATTTTATTTACCTATCAATATATACGGGGTATGTAATAAAATCATATCTAGTCCATTTGATTTTTGCACTCCCACAACTATAATCAAGCCAATGGTGCTAAAGGAATAGGAAAATGACCTTCACGATTCGATAAGGATGCACTTCTTCGCAGCAAAATTAAGAGGTAGTGTGCCGATTTCGAAAAGTATAAGATATGAAAATATATTCAATTAAAAAGTCGCAAAGCCGCACTGATTTAGTACAAAAGTACCTCTTTAGCATATTAATGTTTAAACTCGAACCCAGTTGTATTTTTTTAGAGTGAAACCAATAGGACACTTCCCGCTCACCTAGAATCTAGAAATTTGTCACAAAGTAAGGTCTAGAGCACATGAAAATAACAACGTTTGAAAATCATTAATTCATAATACTATGACAATTTATTTATATACTAGCTAAAGAGGAAGTTGTTCTGAATTTGAAGAATGTTTGTTCTGAAAAATAAATTCCATCATTGCAGCAATAATATTAAAATAAGCCAATATTTTCATAATTGGGTTTTTATCATACTTCAATACTTTTTTTTCACACTCATAATACGCTATACTATATTCACCACGCCCTTTATATTTCCAATATTACGTAATATTCCTTTTTTTTTAATTTGTCAAAATATTTATTTCATTTTCATTTTTCACGTGGAAATCTTAAAATAGAAAAGTTATGAGTAAAACTCATTTTCTTTTAAAGTTATCAAACTATTTATTTTATTTTCATTTTTCACGTGCAAATCTTAAAACAGAAAAGTTATGACGTAATATTCCCTTATTTAAATTCGTCAAACTAGTTATTTAATTTTAATGTTTGTTAATCTTGCAATAAAGAATTAATTGTTGTGATACGAATTTTATTGTGGATTTTTAATTTTTGGCATCTGCTATAACGAAAAATGTTTAAATTTGATAGGAAATTGGTGTTAAATGGGTGTTTTTTTATTAATTAAAAATTAACTATAAGTTATTTCTATTTCGGATTACTTTAGTTGCCTCGGCCGTGTTTTAATACTCCTTTACGTAACATTTCACAATTCTCGCTCCCGAACTGTGGTTTTGTATAGCATTTCAGACAGACAAATTTTCATATTTAAATATGAGAATTGTCAAGAAACTAGGTATTACTAAACTTTACAGCATTACAGCAATATGACGTACAAATACGGAACCCTCAGTTTGCGAAATCCTACTTATTTTGTTTTTGCGTCTTAATGCAGCCTATTGTGTTGCCAGAATTATTTAAAATCTTTTTTCAAAGCAGACAGTATCTTAACTTTTTGCAACGTTGAATTTTTGGTATATCATCAGTGTTTTTAAAAATAAAATAATTCCCAAAATTTTCTTACTGACCAACGTAATTTTTTTTTTATACTGTAATCATTCTTTGATTCAAACTGCCTTATGTGTGTAAATATATTTAGTTAATATAGCTCAGAACAAGTTATTTTATAAGAATTTATATAAAAAAAATGCTTATTCAAAATAAATTTTGTATATAGAACATCACGCATTTTTAATGAAGTTAGAATTATACTGTTTTTGTTCGATTTCAAATATATTACATATTTATTTAAAACAAAACTCTGTCATCATTTATCATTATTTAATTTTTGTTATTTTTATGGAAAATTTTTCGTAATTTATTTTAAATTCTTTTGTTTGGAATAATGAAGTCTCCAGATCTATTTATCATCGAAATGTAGAATGAATGAATTATGCCTAACATAAAGGGAAAGCCAAATTATATTCCATAATGTCATAAAATTAATTATGATGATAACGTACAGCATGCTTTTGGCATATTTGCATGTATTTTCGAGTGTATTTTAACGAAGGGTTGACAACAATGTGAACATAATATATTATTCTACAACTAAGAATGAGACTAATAATTAAATGATTATATCCGTTGTATTGAAAAGGGAATTTACTAAAACAGCACAATTTCATGAAATTGAGATATGATGTTTTAACGGGTCATATGTTTGACTTATTCAGTTTGTAATATAATTTGTTTGTAATAATTTTGTATTGTTGCTATTTAAAATCATGTATTGTAATCATGTAAATCATTTCAGAAAATATAATGTACCTACTTTTAATTGTAGATCGTTTACAATATAAGCGATGTAAATATGTCGTCACTGTAAATATGTCACGAAATCGGAATAAGTGTTTTTTATTTATTAATGTGAGAACAATTATTTAGATAGGATATTATACATGTTACCCCATTATGTCCCGACTGTACTTTAAAGTACCATTCTAATAAATTGTTATAAAATTCATTAACACATCGATTAGTAATAATACAGTTTATAATGAGTTATAGATATATTACTTTGTCTAATTCCAAAAGCATTATTGGTTACAAATTACAATTTGGTTATTGCAAAACAAAAGTATTCTTAAAAGGATTATTTCTCTGGCATTGGCATCTTTTCAGCTTGCATGACGTTAAAAGATTGGGTGGGGAAAGTTTCAATTTGGAAATATTTCTATATATCTGTTGTAAGAAGATCATATTTGTACATTTCCTAATTCTACAAAATACAAAAAAAAATATTTTAAATAAAAGATTTGAGTGGAGTTGCACAAAATCCCTATAAATTCATATTTAATTAATTTTAATTGCAAAATACTTCTAAAATTTAATATTCATGATTCGGGCCTGGTTCTATGAAAGGATCCAGGTGCGCACTTTAGAAAAATAAAAAATTAAAATAAAATTTTTTTACCAGAAAAAAGTGATTCGTTTTAAAAATTCAAACAAATTTCACACATTGCGTAGAAGTGTTTAACAATTAATATTAAATACGATGTATTTTGGAAATAAAATTGGTAAAAAAATGAAGAGAGAAATGAAAGTTCAGAAATCCCAAATTCTTAAATTCAACTTAAATTCAGTCTTAAATTCAACTTAAACATAAAATGAACAAAAAAAGTTTTTCAAAAATCCACTCTAATAATAAAAATGTTATCAAATAATGCATTTTTCTCGATTAAATTTATTTGTCTTTATTTGTCTTTACTTGTTTTTGCAAAATGAAAATGTGATATTGCACAAAAAATCGTAATAATATTTAAATAAATAAATGCATTACTTTTTTTAATATTGTCTAACAAAGCCTTGAGACAATTTTTAATTTTATACAATCGAAAAAGTTAAATTTTTCTTAAATGCAAAATTTATTTAGAAATTTGAGATAAAATTTAAATCTTTGTTCTTTTTTGTATTATAATTTTTAGAAATGCATTTATTCTAGGAATGAGCATTATTAAAAAAAATCTAGCTAAATTCGATGGTTTGGGCAAGCACTCAGCATTTCTCGGCATTTTTACCTACTCCTTTATAGTCTATTTTGGAAGAAAAATACCTCATGGAAGTCATTACACCTGGCGGTTTTTCTAGGATTGATAAAATTGTTAGTACATAAAAATTTCTGAAAATTTACAGTAACATTCTGAAAACAAAATCTGATGTCGATTCGTTTTCTAAAACCTGATAGTAAATTTTTCGATAGATTTTTTACATTTGTTAACATGAAAAACAATCCGATATGATTTCCTCACATATCTCGCCTTTGTTGCATGTATCAAAACTGATGCATAGAACCAAATATTTTTTGAAAATTAAACACTTTAAACTTTTTTCCTTAAAAACAATATTTATTTTGTGTAGCGCTGTATTTAGGCGTGCGAAAGAAGTGGTTTCACAGTACTACAAACTCTGATTGAAAGATTCTTTTTATTTAATGCAAAATATCAAAATATTTAACATTCAATTGGTTAAGAGTTATTTATGACCCGATAAAATTTATATATTAGATATGTATAAGTCCATTTATTTAAATTAACTGAATACAGGACAGAGCAAGAAGTCAAATAAATAGCCTGTGGCGTTTCCGGCAAGGCTTCCACTTAAAAATTCTGCCATGCACATGCACTGTTAAAAATTGCAGCATTCTGCCCAGTCATTCGACCATTTTTTGAAAAAACGGTTTCATAACCGTAATTTAACTGTATTCTGATCATAAAATGGCCAATAATATGGTGAGAATAGTGTTAAATTACGGTTGTGTAACCGTTTTCGGAAAAAACGGTCAAATGACTGGACAGAATGCTGCAAATTTTTAACAGTGTGTAAAAAGATTTAAAACACCTTTATTTGAACTAATTGAGAAAGAGAAGGATAGTGTCACTTTCAGATTTAGACCAGAGTACGCGCCGAATAAGCAGGGTAAGTAACTAACTGAATAGTTATGAAATATCCAATCTTCAAGTTACATAGAACTCTTCGATACTTGACGTTTACGGCAACTTTCTTAAAATAATACGATAGTTTCAGCTGCAAAACTAAACATTAGTCAAATCTTCAACGCAATAACGTTGAAAAGTCGTGGCTGTCAAGAAACTTTTATTTTCTCAAATGATATTGCGTAAACGTCTTTCCAACGGGCAAGCGCTTCTAACACAGGCGTGAATTTTCACTGCACATGCCGGAAATTTATTTTATAATCCTTCCGACGCAGGCCTAATGCTCCTCCGAGGTAGGACTTGACAAAAGTCCTTCGACGCAGGTCTCATACACCAGTGGGGTAGGACTCGGCCCAAATCTGAAGAACCATACTTTGGCATTACATTTTATACGCTGCAAATTGAGCGACTCAGCCGAATTTGCATAAAAACATAGCAAAAACACTCTACCCTAGATTCTAAGAGAAACAAACACACAAAAAATTAGAGTAAAATAAAGTACAGAGGTCTCTGTTGGGCATACAGCTTAAACGTTTGACGTCACATTCAAAACACTAGAGGCTCTTTTTAAGTCAGTTGCTAGTACACTATATGCCAACAAGGATTAAAAAAGCCTTAGCAGCCTCGAAGATATTAAAAGAAATTAGAAACGAAATTTAAAATGATTAAGATTAGTTCTTAGTGGGCATATTTTGAAGATTTCCTCAAATAGAACAGAGATGATCTTAAATATTCAGATGAGTTTAAATATCAAAATGTTGAATTTATAATTACAAATGCAGAGATCGAAAAAAGCACTCATATAAGAAAAGAAATAGTAATCACCCGGACGGACGTGGGTGTATAAATGTTAAGTAACATTTCAAATTTAATGTTAAAAGCATTATCAGTATACAGTGAAACCCCAATTTAACGTTATTCGAGGGATCACAAAGAAATGACGTTAGGGTAACTCCGGGAGAGTCGCCGCATACGGGATAGATGCTGCACCCCTTGTATTTCTTGGAATTATCGATAGAGTGTCGTCAAACGCACAGTATAGGTGCACATTGAGGTTATTTTAACTGGTGTATAGCGTGAATCCCATTTCGATGTTTACTTGTAGAAGTACAATCATTAATTTGACGTAAGTGCATGATTTCACAGTCCAAACTTTTAAACACGTTATGTTTAAATACTTTCATACACTAATTACTAAATGCATGCATGATTTCGAAGTCAAAACTAAGTGTAGAATTTGTATAGAGTACTGTGTGTATGGTTACTTCATTCCCCTTAGCGGTGGCAGGTAACTGTGATGGCCGACGTCTGCACCATGCATGTATATACATGCAGCACTGCTATTCCGGTATACATGCCGCGGTTTCTTTTGTACGGGATGATTAAGTGGTATTAACTTTTCCTTTTCTTTTTTAACAGACTAACCATGTTAGGCATGTTATCAAGTTTACTAAAACCAAAGTAGGAAAAGGGGAAAATAAAAAGTAAGAAGAGCAAGAAAGATGAATGTCAAGATGATAATAATGAAAAATTGGATTACGCGTAACGCAGACGTTCTTTGCAAAAAATGTTTAGAAAACTACTCCAAAAAAGAGGAATTGTAATTGGCTTCGTTACACCATGTGTTTAAATGCGACACATTTTCTGTAGATTATAATGGAAAAAACAGGTCTTTTAACCAATTCGGGACCATAGGTACATATAAGCACCTTCATAAAGACCTTACAAAATTTGTTTCTGGCACCAGTAAAAAGAAAAGTAATATTTGTTTTGTTTAATTACAGCATTTTCATGATTATTTAAGTAAAGGTAAGTTCTTTTTAAAAAAGTGGAACCTATCAAAGAAAAATTGTGTAAAAGCCACCGGTCCCGAAAGGATTAGCAATTAAATTATGTAAACACAATTTTACTTTTTTTCTTTTAACTTTCTAATACATTGATGTTACGTTGGTGCTGAAATAACAATTTATATTAAAATTTAATGTAAAAAAAATAATAAGTTGATAATTTTAATAGCGAAAGTAGGCAACATTTATTAATTTGAATCTACTAATACGTTTCCTTGTACTCATTTAGTTTCATTTTGTTATTATATTGTTAATTATAGTCCAGATATGAATATTTTTTTAATATTTTTATTTATAATTTCATTCTGTTCTTATTACAAGCGCGGCATAACTACCGCACAAGTGAGGCGTCTCAGCCTGAATGTACGGGTGACACGCCGCAGTGTAATGATTTAGAAAAAAAATGTTAAAAAATATTAATAATTTGTTTTGAAATTTTTTGTCGCAGTACACGCGTTGTATATTTAACATTAAATAGCACAGCATGATTTTTTTTGTTATGTCCACCATGGGACTTTATACACAAATTCAAAAAAAATGTCCTGCATAAATCCCGGAATTACCCAATATGCGGGAGAACGTTAAATCGGGGTAAGACAAAACAAAACACTGAGCAGAAAATAAAGGTAAATTTAGGTGACATAGGTTTTATTTCTCCGTTTACATAGACAAATGACTATGTTTAAACAATGAAATGTTTAGATATCAGTTTTCTAAATTATGTTTTAAAGAAATCGGTTGTTTTACTTTTCGTTATTTTTAGCAGCTACAGTTACAAATCGCAGTCTCAACATATAGAATTTTTTGCAAATGTTTCTTTTGGACTTCACTATTTGAAAGCAATGTTTTCACTGTTTTTAAAGCTTGAATGGTTTATGTACAAGAGGAATTCCAAATTCCTGATAATAATTTTTTTATCAGAATTTCCCATGCAAGGCATTTCTTTTAAAAACGTCAGCACAAAAAGCAATAAAGAAATTTAAGTAGTAAAAAGATAAACTAAAAATGAAACACTAAAGAAAATTTTCTACAAACCTTTTTCTAAAAATTAATTTAAAACAGTAATCTCTTTTCGTCCTCAAGTGATGGTGGTGTGCTCTGACCTCCGTTAACCCCCGTTTAAGATAGATTTTAAACACATGAACGCAAAATGGAAAACGCAACTAAAAATTAACTTTCATGGAGAGTTCAGGAGGTTCTGCCCCCCACCCCCACCCCACCCTCATAATGAAAATTTCTTAGTTCCTGTTTCTCGTACAGCATTTTTTATTTTAATTCACTTGGGAAGAACAAATTTTACTATTTTTTATTTCAAACTCACCAAAGTAAAAGAAAAGTTAAATAATATTCTTAATAAGTTAAATTAATTTATAAAAAAACAAAATTACTGAAAAATTATCAAGTTTCCCAAATTATTTTACTACAGAACCATTTTTTTTTCTTTTATGTCATAAGTTGGCGATGCTTTAACAATAGAAATCACTTATTGGTTGACGTGAGCCGAGCTGCCCTGCTGCTAAATTCTAGTAAGCAAAATCCAATCACATAAAAGGGTTGCAAATGGAAGAGGGGGAGGCTGAATCTTGCACCTGCAGATTGTAAACAACAACAACAAAAAAGAGAAGGGGATTCCGAGTTTTGCACGTATTGACTTTGAATGCATATTATTATTTTTTTTCAACCTAACTTCTATTTTGGGAAATTTTCATGGAGTGTTTTTCGGCTGGAAAAACTTTAAATGCGGGAAATATTTGTAAGTGATAATGTTAAATCCGTCATTTTTTAAAACTGCGAGAATAGGAAATTAATTGGGACTAATGAATAATGACGCTATATGCGGGAAATCGCTAAGAACCTGTTACTTTAGATCGGAGTTTCTCTGTATTAACTTAATTGTTCAACCAACTGATAGCAGAACATCCACTTTTACACCGTTAAACATTTGCTGCAAACTAGCCAGTCATTCAACCGATTTAATTAAAATAATTAGATAACTGTAATATAACTCTATTCTGACGAAAATGTCATATAGTGTATAAAGTGTCATATTATGGTCATAAAAGAATTAAATTAAGGTTATCTAACTGCTTTCTATAAAAAAGGCCAATTTACTGGTCAGTTTGCTTTAAACTTTTAAGTGCACAAGCATTGAAATATATTTAACACCAATTTTTAAGAAATGGGATAAAATAATTCTGCAATGCGCGTTACACGTGCGGTAATAAGGATACTTAGAGGAATCTTAAGAAATAGCCTAGAATACTAATATGAAATAGCTTTTCACAAGTAGATCTTGCGTTTTGAAAAAGCTTATGGCAGTAAACAGAGACATTTACATTGCAAAGTACTTAAAATAGTAAATATAAATGAAATGAAAATCAATATCATTAAAGCAATTTGATATAAAAACAGTTGTAGATTTAAAGATGATTTCTGAAACTTTCATTAAGAGTAGAGACATTTTGTGAGGAGAGGATACTGTCTGTCATTAACTTTATTTAAAATATATCGCTCACCAGCAAGTAAAGTGACACATACAGGGCTCGTCGCGTTCCTAATTTTTTTTACATTTCTTACCTCTATTTCAAAGGACAAATATCCATGATATATTACATTAGCGTCTGCAATAGAAGTCAACAATATATATTATCTTTTTGAATTAGTGGTAGTCAAGTGAGAAAATTTTAGGAACGCTGCGAGCCCTGCACATATCGACAATAGTAAATTTCATAGTACAGGCAAATAAACATTCGCATGATTTTACTGTAACATAAAATTATATAACTTAGCTCTCCATGCAGCAGTCAAAAAGTGCATAAAAGCGTAAAACCTATAAGAATGAAGATGTAAATACTATATCCGTAGATGAGGTTTGAAGGGTTTAGTAATTTTAACTCCATACAATTTGCCCCTTTCTGTGGTCATGAATGTACATATATCGTAATAAAGCGATTTTTCGGATTACTACACTTGTTAAACTTTTCTTGTAACAAGACGCATCTATGACAGACTTATTAGTGGAATAAAACGAAAAATGAATTTTTGATAGTTGTGTCATTTTTCTTGCGGGTGAGCGATATACAGATATCTGCCTCAAAGAATGAACGTCGAAATGCATAAAACTCACTTACAACTGAATGATAGTAAATATATCCATCACTTATTATTCACAGCCATCGCATGACTTAACGGAGATACATTATTTGATGATATATATGAAAACTATTTAGAGATTCAAATACATTGGATCTATCATTATTGAGAATAGATCAAGCTAAACAGATATAGTAAAGGGAATTTTAGAAAATAAAAAATTATTCAAATATTGAATACTGTTCTGTAGAGTAGAAATTTTCTCGTCAAAACAAAGCAACGAATTTCTATTGCCATCGTGCAAAATATTATATTGTATAGTTGAGATAATTGGACATAAAATATTTCTAAAAAAACCCTTCTCTACCAAAATGGACTGCTGGCGAAGATGAGAAAGAACATCAAGGCTGTGAAAAGTTATTAATTCAAGAATACGTGAAATCATGTAAATCAAACAGGATGTTTTACAGACGATAGTCTATACTCCTATTATAAAGAGGAAAAAAATTGTTTACTTGTCGGAGATAAGCTCTGGAACTACCGAGACGATTCCAAAAGTAATGGTATCAAAATGATGGTGTTAGTCCAACTTAGAACATAGGCTATATCTTATGTCAGTACCACTATCCCAAAGGGGGTGTAGGAGCAAAAAGCGTTCTAAAAATGCAATTTTAGCGTTACTGAAGGGCTTAGAAATATGAAATTTTGAATATTAGTTACTTATAAGATATAAATGATGTCCAAGAACAGTTCTTAAACAATTCGAAATTTAAAAGGGTTGAAAATGCACAAAAGGTGTTCTAAGAAACGTTCTAAATGGTAGTTTCTACACAATCTCAGGAAATATATACCGATTTAAAAAATATTGATGTCAAAATGATGGTGACAACGCTTGCTCCAAGATAGGCTATGTTTTATGTCGGTGCCACTACCCCAAAGGGGGTGTAGGAGCAAAAAACGTTCAAAGAATGCGATTTTAGCGTCACTGAAGGGCCTAGAAATATGAAATTTTGAATATTAGTTACTTATAAGACATAAATGATATCTAAAAACAGTTCTTAAACAATTCGAAATTTAAAAGGGGTGAAAATGCACAAAAAGCGTTCTAAAAAACGTTCTAAATGGTAGTTTCAACACAATCTCAGGAAATATATACCGATTTAAAAAATATTGATGTCAAAATGATGGTGACAACGCTTGCTCCAAGATAGGCTATGTTTTATGTCGGTGTCACTACCCCAAAGGGGGTGCAGGAGCAAAAAACGTTCTAAAAATGCGATTTATGTGTTACTGAAGGGCCTAGAAATATGAAATTTGATATATTAGCTACTTATTAGATATAAAGGATTTCTAAGAACAGTTCTTAAGCAATTCGAAATTTGAAAGTGGTGAAAATGCGCGAAAATCGTTCTAAAAAACGTTCTAAATGGTGGTTTCTACACAATCTCAGGAAATACCAAACCGATTTAAAAAGTAATGGTGTCAAAATAAGGGTGTTAAAATGACGGTGACAACCCTTGCTCCAACATAGGCTATGTTTTATGTCGGTGCCACTACCCCAAAGGGGGTGCAGGAGCAAAAAACGTTCTAAAAATCCAATTTTTGCGTTACCGAAGGGCCTAGAAATATGAAATTTGAAATATTAGCTACTTATTAGATATAAAGGATTTCTAAGAACAGTTCTTAAGCAATTCGAAATTTAAAAGGTGTGAAAATGCGCGAAAAGCGTTCTAAAAAACGTTCTAATGGTGGTTTCTACACAATCTCAGGAAATATTAAACCGATCTAAAAAATAATGGCGTCAAAATGATGGGGAAAACCCTTGCTCCAACATAGGCAATGTTTTATGTCGTTGCCACTACCCCAGACGAGATGCAGGAGCAAAATCCGCGAAAAACGTTCTAAAAACGTTCTAGATGCCGATTTGTCGGTAATATCTCAGGAAGAATGAATCTGATTTCAAACGTAATGGTAGGAAAATGATGCTGACAGCCTCTGCTCTAACATAGACGCCATTTTATGTCGGTATCACTATCACCAAGACGTTGCAGGAGCAAAAAAGCGTTCTAAATTTCGATTTTTGTGATCGGTAGGTGCTAGCAACTTAAAATTAGGCAAGGTACATATTTATTAGCTATAAATGATCTTTAAGAACAATTTCGAAAAAATTGAAATTTAAAAAGCGGTGAAAATGCGCGAAAAGCGTCCTAAAAACGTTCTAAATTGCGATTTCTACTCAATCTAAGGAAATACCAAAGTTATTTCAAACGTAATGGTTGCAAATCAATGGTGACAGTCCCTGCTATAACATAGGTTATATTTTATGTTGCTGTCACTATCATCTGAGGGATGCAAAAGCAAAACATGTTCTAATTTGCATTTTTTGCACAACTGAGGGGTCTAACACTTTGAAGTATGGCATGGTATTTACTTACAAGATGCAACTGCTTTCTAAGAACAGTCGAAAGAAAATTCCAAATTAAAAAAAAAAAATGAAGTGAGTGAAAAGCGTTATAAATTACAAATTTCAAGCAAACTTATAAATTACCAAACCGATTAAAAAAATAATGATGACAAATTTTGGTGATAGAACCTGCTCAAATATAAGCTATATTTTATGCCTGTTCCACTACCACCAGAGGGTTGCAGGAGTTAAAAACTTTCTAAATTGCGATTTCTGTGATACTGTAAAGGATAGAAACTTTAAATATGACATGGTAGTTACTTATAAAATATAAATTAAAATATAAAGGAACGTCGAAAATAAATTCGAATTGAAAAGGGGTGAAGCGAAGGGGAGGTGCGAAAAGCATTCTAAAAAAGTTCTAAATTACGATTCTATGCAATTTCAGGGAATATAAATCGATTATAAAAGTAATAGTTCCGAATCAGTGATAACAGCCTCTGATCCTACACAGGCTATATTTTATGCCGGCGATTCTACCACCTGGGCTTCACAGGAACAACAAACGTTCTAAAAAGGGGCTTTAAAAGCTTTTTAAATTACGTTTCTGTGAAATATTAGGAAATAACAAACCGATTTCAAAATTAATGTTGGCAAATTAATGGTGACAGTTACTATTTCAACATAGCCCTTTGTGTTGAGAGAGGTGGTAGGACTTGGAATTCGACATGATGGTTAATTTTAAGATGTAAGAAGATGGTTTCTAAAAAATTCAAAACTTCAAATGAATACTGAAATGAGCATATTAATTGAGCATAAAAGTTTCAAAATATTTTCTAAATTATCATTTATTTAGTTTTATTTCATTTTATTAATTTAGGTCTCATTTCTGCCTAATACAGTGTAATAATGATTTTAGTCAAACTGTGTTTTAAATAGTAATTTTTGAATTATTCCTAAAAGTAATAAGTACCTTTTAATAAAATAAAATATTACCTTTTAATAAAATAAAAAATTAGTTAGTACCTTTTGATAAAAATTAGACATATAAATATCACTTGGCATATTTCAAATATTACGCGAGCAAAGCCGCGGGGTTTGCTAGTATACAATAAACTTAGATGGTATAGGCATGTTTTTAGAATAAATGAGAAGCGCCTAACAAAAGTTCTTATAGATTGGAGTTCAACAAGTAGACAAATTAGAGGCATACAAAGGGTGAATTGCATGAATACGATTGAAGAGTCGTTGAAGTATTATACGTTAATAGATTGTACTGCCCTGGACTGGAAGAAATGTAAAAGAGTCTTCAAAAATATTCTTTCTGTTTTAGTAAAACAGCTAAATAGTTGAAATTCCTAAAGATGACGATTACTTATAAAATGTTAGTTTCAGGATGCGAAAGTGCGAGAGCAGAGCATATTGTTTGTCGGCTGTACTTAATATTATGCCCTCGTTAAACTCTAGCCCAAGAACCTCGTGAAAGCTGGTGATGTACTAGTATTAAAAAATGCTCTGACGAGCACCAAAAAAGGCTAATATGTTTTTAAGTATGAAAAAGGGTTTGACAAGTGCTTCTAATTGAGCATGAAAAAGGCATGAATTGAGCATGAATCCTTTTTCATGCTCAATTAGAAGCACTTGTCAAACCCTTTTTCATACTTAAAAACATATTAGCCTTTTTTGGTGCTCGTCAGAGCATTTTTTAATACTAGTCATTTAAATTTTTTGATAATTATATATTGAATATAAATAAACCTGAGTTGCTTTTAAATATTCCCAATACTTATATCTTATTTCGCACAATAATGCACTATTTAATCAAGTGATACACACTGTTTTAAGAGGTTAAAAGTTTTTTAATCAAATTCACGTTATTTTTATTCATAATTTAATTTACTTGGGCTCCCTTAAATATGATTAATACAATTCCTTAAACTGATATTAGTTTTTGTTGCATTAAAATATCTCAATTTATTGATTCTCTCTAAACAAGTAAACACTATTGGTTTACAGTGGAAGTCTATAGGTATTTGGCGATATATCGCCAAGTTGGCGACAAACTTGGCGGTATTTGGCGACAGAAGAGGTTCCAGCCTATGGCAACCCCCTTTATTTATATATTTAACTGAATAACAAACATACGACTTGTGTGCTTGACATAAAGCCCGCTTATAAGTCGGAGACAAGATAGCACAAGGAAATATTACAACACAAGAGAAATACACCCTGGGAGTTCCACACAAAGTGTGTGTGCAATGGAACCAACGGGAATCGAACCCACAAACTCTTACGCACAAGCGATTAGCTGACTGATGCTTTGACCACTCAGCCGTAGAGCCCCCGGAAACCCCCTTATAGGTATAGAGATGCATTAAATGCTGTTCTATAAACAATGAGATGCGTTTCATTCGAGCGTTGCCATTAAGAAATTAAAAAATAATCGCAATTTCTGTGACACATACGATAGCGTAATATATATATACATATATATATATGTATATATATATATGTATATATATATATATATATATATATATATATATATATATATATATATATATATATATATATATATATATATATATATATATATAGATTATCGTTGAAATTGAAGGTATAGGCCACATCGTATTGTTTAGCTAGACCGATTATACTAACATCGTTCTCATGTTTTGCTACAATTTCTTTTATTGAACAGTAATTCGCTTAAGCTTCTTACTACTGCTATCACTAAGCACTTTTTCATCGTTAGAAGCCATAATGAGAGCTAATATTAGCGCAAACCTGAGTAAAAGTAAAACAAAAAGTTAATTTTTTTACAGTAATAAAGGTACACAAAGCACTCTGATATGCACACATTACTCCAAACTTGACTAATAACAACAGTTATGTGAGGGTTGCCAACTTAACTAATCGGCAGCCTTGGTCGTGCTCGTGAACCGAGATATTGCACGCCAACCGAGTCAAATTTTGATCATCGAAGTTGGACACAAACCGAACTGGTCGTAAACAGAGGTGGTCGTGGACCGAGGTTCCACTTATATTTTGACCTATAAGTTTGCAAATATGGCATTATGTACATATTCAATGGCGATGATCATTAAGCATCTTGGCGATTTTGGCGATGAAACTCACCGATTTCAAAGTAACGTTCCGAAGTGTACTTGAACCGCCACAGATGTCACATGAACATCACGTTGATGCGATTTTTTTCTGACGCCAATGTCATATACGCATCGGGGTACTTAACTGGCGCCAAAGTTTTGTTATTTTACTTGATATGGTAACCCGAATGTTGTTGTTTATTTATTAATAAATTGTTTATTTACTTTTATTTTCTTTTTTTAAATTATATAAATTGTTTTGTTCTATTGTTATTAATTAAACATTTATAAATTTATTGTTAATCCCTTTTTAAAAATATATATGTAACTGGTATTCGAAAACGAGGTTTTCGCAAATTGGCGTCAGAAAAAATATCGCTCGACCGTGGTGCGTATATGACATCTGTACCATACTTGGTACAACTTGATTATCCTGTCGACCAAAAAATTATCGCCAAACTATAAGATTAAATGACAATAATGGATCATAGTAAATGTTACATTCACTTGACATTAAACACGATACACGTGTTTGTTACGTCATCAAGTGATTTTTAATTCAAGTTTTGGCACAGATGTCATATACGTCCCATATTGGCGCGATTTTTTTGACGCCGCCAATGTCATATACGCACCGGGTACTTAACTGGCGCCAAAGTGTTGTTATTTTATTTGATATGGTAACCCGGATACAGATGATATATTAACGAGGTTTTCGCCAAATTGGCGTCGGGAAAATTCGCGCCAATATGGAGCGTATATGACATCTGTGCCCAAGTTTTTATTAGTATTTTTATTAATGTTTTACTTATTTATTTATTCTTCCGTTATTTAAAATAAAAATTATGTCAGTTTGTATCATTTGGCGAAATTGGTCGACGGGATAATCAAGTAGTACCGTATATTTTTGCTGTACATTTTCGACAATATCTCAAGCAAAAGTACCTAAAGTTAAATGAAACCCTAATTATTTAAGGCACAGATGTCATATACACAACGGGTTTGGCGCGGGGTTTTTTTCTGACCCCAATTTAATGAAAGCCGCGTTTTCGAATAGCAGTTACAGATATATTTTTCAATTACTTTCTATTATTTTACAAAGGAAATAACAATAAATAATGAAAAGTTTAATTAATAACTATAGAACAAAACAATTTATATAATTTTAAAAAATAAAATAAAAGTAAATAAAAAAATAATTGATAAATAAACAACAATAGCTCAGTTACCGTATCAGGCAAAATAACCCCATTATCGCGCCAGTTATGTACTCTGGTGCGTATATGATATCACTTCCTTATTAAAAATAGATGGAATAGTATTTTTCAATTCCTACTATTAGCTCACACTCTCCCTATATTTATTTATATATTTATCTTGTACAAATTTTCAATCGTTAATAAAATACTCATTATTCATCCTATCAAGTTGAAATAATTTTTTTTTAAACTTGTACTGGATGACAATTGATGTTAATAAAGTTTTTTCAAATATTAATTAATTAATTAAATTTTAATTAATTTTAGTTTTGCATGGGAAACAAAATGGCCGCCATTGGTTGTTGAATTTCAATGAAAGCATTTTCAATAAGGGTTACCATAGGAGGGGACCCTGTTCTGGCGCCAAATACCGCCAAGTTTGCCGCCAACTTGGCGATATCTCGCCAAATTTGGCGGCCAAAATGAGTCGCCAAAAGTGACGCCAACTTGGCGATATTTGTAATATTTCGCCAAATTCACATAGAGTTCCATTATAAACCTACTTGCTTGTAGAAAATCAACAAATTGAGATATTTTAATGCAACAAAAACTCATATTAGCTTGATTATATTAAATTTTTCTTTGAAGGCCTAAGTAGGAATTGACTTTAAAAACAAAATTTTTATATTACTTGTTTAAGGTATGCTTAGTATGTGAAGTATTTATATTACTGCATAACTATCGCTTGTGTAAGTCAGGATGTTATGATGATAATAAAAAAAAACCCTTACATTTAGCTCCTCAACAGAAGCTTGGGATTTACCCTGTTTTTCTTTTTGCTATCAACTCGTTTGTGCTCCATTGTGTATATTACTCCAGTTCAAAATGCTAATCAAGAAAGTTTATATATATATTTAGGAAAATTATGCATTATCTGCTTAGGTTGACGCCGATTTCAAAAATACAAAACTCTGTCAGTTGAATTTCAATTTTTATTGACTTATAAAAACAAAAGTACACGTGTTATTCTTTTTTTAAAATTATTGTACTGCTTTTTAGGGAGTGGCAACACGAAATAAGTTATTGAATTAGAAAATTAGAAAATGAAAAGGAGAGATTTCTATAAATTTATGGGGACATTATAAAAGACAATTTCGATTTTCTCAGCGACCGTCAAACATACAAAGATGAAAAAAAAACCTATTTTAAGTTTTAACAAGAGGATCAAAATAAAACAAAAACGAAGTTAATCCACCCACTGGAACGTTAGCTACCCTTTGTTGAATTTTGTGTCTTCATTATTTCGTTTAAGATTAAATAAAAAACTACTGAAAGCGACAGTAATTTTTTAAATGCTATCAGTTTATTCGTCTCGTCGAGTTCTATCTTTCAAAAGAAAAATCATTGTCGTATGTCAACTGGTTCGCCAGAAATTTAAGAAAGTCGTTTGCATTTTCTATTTCTTAATCATATTATAGCTTAACGCTACCGCGTTTGCTATGATAACCATGCACATGGACTAAATATGAACTGTTTAAGGACCGGTGTTGTAATGATTCTGATAAATGACGTTATTATTTGAATGCTTAGTTTTAGTATAACATGATTTTACTTTTCTCAGAAAGTAAAATTTTACCACTGAATTGCATATTATATGTTTTAGATATATTTCAAACTTCATTTCTGTTCCTTTGCATATAAGCCACAAAAGTCATGCGAGTTTTCTCGAAAGGATCGTTGTACAAAATGGATGGATTAAATTGTTTAGAAGAGAGGGGCCTCGCAATAGTTATTGTGCCCAATTTTGCTTTCGATAAGGGCGGCAAGACGTGAGATTTATTAAATTATGTTGAAGATTGATAAAATATTTTGCAGGAAAAAAATTTCTAGCTTTGTACTGCAGGCAAAAAGAAATTTTAAGGAAAATATATCATTTTTTACCTTATTTTTAGCCATGATAATTATTTAATTTTGTTAATTAAAGTTAATTGGCTGCACGTACTATTTTCAGCGTATTTTCGCAGGATTTTACATTTATCTTTATTCGTTATGTGTCTGTCTACATGTCTGGGTCAAATCTTGGCACTCGATTTATAATACACTTACTTCTTTTAAAACAATTTTCCGCAAATGTTTCATATCTAGTTCATTATTTATGACAATACACTTAACAGGTAAAGTCAGGGTAATAAATAATGTTTAACGTTTTGCTGGAAATCATGTGTCTACAAGTCCAATTTTGATTATATGTAGCACACAAGCTCATTGCAGATGACAATAAAATATTTATGATACCCTTTGTCAGTATAAGTCTATTATAATTTATACTGAATTTTGCAGAAGTCTAAATTTGAGCTTTGGAAGATAATCTTATTAAAATTAGGTGCTAATTTCACAAGACAGTAAAATGTCATTTTATTAGTAATTTTATTAGTGATAGTACAATTCTTTTTTAACTTCAATCAAAGCAAATTTAATACTTCATCCTATTCTAAATCAGTTTTCAATTCATTTTGATTCTGAGTAAAACTTAGATAATATGACTAAATAACTGATTGATATTATCTACTATTAAAAAGGATTAAACGTCATCGCAACTGAAGTTGAACTCGATTCACAGATGTAGTTTCAGGTTAAAAGATTGAAATAAATCGGTTTATTGAAATATTAAAATCCAGTTTTTTAAAACAGCTTAAATTTTCTTTTAAATCATAACTAAAGTGATTCTTAATATGTAATCACCGTAAAACTTAAAACTTCCTATTGCAATTTTAGCTTGAGATGTTAAATAAAATATCTTAGGTCATCTCAGAAATTTAATCAAATAAAACTAAAAATTAAACGCATCGAAACCGTATCGACAGTAGATTTAGAAGATTCGAAAAAGAAGCTATTGCGTTTTACCATGAAATGTTATATATACTCTAGAAGAAATGACACAAAACGATCTCACTCGCGTAAGAGAGTGGGTTCAGGAATGTTCCATGTAGAGAGACATACCTATAATTAAAATCACAGTGACTATAATCTGAAGTGAAGTGAAGTGTGTGCTTTTGAGTATTGTGTTGAAGATGTGAATATTAGAGAAAGCGGCTGAGCGCAGCCTTGTGCTATTGTGTTAATAAAGAGATATATAAAGTTGCCAGCGCCTTGAAAATAATTTGAATGAGTGAGTTTATTCATCATGGTGCGTCAACGCAACGGAGGTGTGTATTTAAATAATTAATACAGACAAAGTCGAACTATATGTGACGTAGTTTTGGTTTGTGCTTAAAGATATTTAGTTCATCTTTTTTTTGTGAGAGACTTGTGATAATTTGTGCCCAATAAGAGGATTATTGTGACTAAGAAGATTTAAGTGCTGAGATTACTGCTCAAATGTACCTCTGGACATAGTACAGAAATAGCTACTTCGTGCCTTCGTGATTTTCGCAGCGGTATGAGTTGAGGTAAGAGCAATTTCCCTAGTTTTGATTTAGATAAATTATGTCTATTATTGATAATTTAAATAAAGACGAGCTTAAGCTTGTTGTTGAAAAAATTAGGTTCAACTTTTCCTGAAACCAGTAAGATTATTGATTTAAGAGATATTATAGAGAAAAGTTAGCATTACTCAAATGAGCAATTAATGAAAGACATAGTCAATTCGGTTGTTGAGGAATATAAATAGCTAAAAGAAGCTGAGAAATCAAAACTAGAATTAGAAAAAAATTAAAAATCGGAAACGGAGATAGTGAGCAATAACCTAGAAAGTTTTATTAAAAGTGTTAAAACATTAACTAGCCCTGTACCGACGAGAGGTGAGTCGTTTAATCTTTTCTTTCAAGACGCCCTGCACGTCATTAATGGTATTCCTCCCATCACTCTCACTTTAGAACATGAATATTACATGAGTCAAATTTTACACCTTAATAACAATGAAATAACTGCTTTACATTTCCCATGTGCAGTCATTCAACAAAAGACTCCAAGCTGGCAACTCCATCCTTCCGAAGACACTACCCATATACAAGTAATTCCCTCCCTCAATTCTTTCAAACCTTCTAATTTTCTTACGGTGTTCACTGATGGTTCACGTACTGAAACTGGTGTTGGTGCAGCTTTCTGCGAAACGGAAGGAGGAGTCGGGATCCATGAATGGTCCTGTAGACTGGATGACAACAACTCAGTTTTTGAAGCAGAACTATTTGCCATTCACGAAGCTTTGGAACGGACGTCTAATGTTCGTTCCAAAAATCTGATTAAAATTTATAGTGGTAGCCTTTCCAGTTTACAAGCCATTAGCGCGTCTAAATCAACAAACCCACAAGTTTTGGAAATTAAAATCCAGCTGAAACAACTTTTACATAAATCCTCACTTGGTCACGTCTCAGCACACAAGGGGATCTTTGGTAACGAATATGCAGATACACTTGCTAAAAACGCAACCAACTTCTCCGTAGTAGACTACTCTCTGCCAGCTCCGCACTCATATGTTAAGAGAATTTTGCACGCAAAACTGTTGGAGCAGTGGCAGGATCACTGGGACTATTCGGAGAAGGGTAGATTCACACATGACCTGGTTCCAGAAGTCTCCTTAGAGCTTCCTCCCCTCTCTCCTGCCGTTACCGCATTCCTTACAGGATATGGCCCATTTAGAGAGTACCTGTATAAATTCCATTGCTTAAGCTCCTCTGTATGCAGATCTGGCGATTTAGCAAGTGCCTCACACTACTACTACACTTGTCCACTTACCTCACACTGGCATATTCGGCGCCCCTTATCCATACCTAAAAATTGGCTAAGTAATATTTTATCCCGTCCAGCACTACACTGTAAAAAAAATTCCGCAACGTTCCTGGGAAAAAATGGGCAGCTGAGTTGCCCATTATTTCCAAGAAACATTTCTTGAAAATGACTGGTACTTTACTGTATATGTTAAAAACTTTCTACAGAAATGCCAGTAAGTTTCCTGCGAAATACCAGGAATATTTCTGTTGACAGCAAAACATTACTGACATATTCAAGGCTGGAGTAGCACAAGAGCGCAAAATGTCCAGACCAGGGATCGAACCTGGATACTTGGCGTGCCGCGCCAATGCCTTACCTGTTAGGCTATCCGGACCGATACCTGGCTGACATAATTCACTCTGGATGTTCGTTCCCTTCATTATGACATTACTGACATTTCACAGCATGCGGGATCCGCAGACGATTTTTACATTTCCAGTTGACAATTTTCGCTTTATTATCATTATTTGTTAGAATGAAAAAATATTTTGAAATTGACATCAAAATTATTATTTATAATTTACACGAAAAAATAAATTTTCAGTTAAAATTCAATAAAGTAAATATATATGTGATATATTGTTTCTGAACTTTGCTTAAAATATAAAAATATATAAATGTAAATAATAATTAGAAAAAAAATCTAGACATAAAATATTTTGGATTTTCGTCAGTAATTATGTTAGTTTACAAGTTAGATAAAATACATATAAATTTTCATGAAAAAAAAAACCTAAACGTAATTGTATATTTTTTCCGAAAAAAAAAAAAAAATTCAAATTTGCAGCAATTCAAAGTGTCAAATATATGTCAAATTTAAATCAAATTGTAATAAAGTGTTAAAATATAAAATTAATTAAAAAAGAAAAAAAAAAGTCAAGAGGTAGCATCGAACCCGGGCCGTACGGGTGGCGTGCAAGCTTTCTGCGTCCACACCACGAAAGACACGTTGAGAGCTGCAAACTAATGGGTATTTGAAACGTATGCTAAAACTCGGCATCTAATTTCTGAAAATCTAAGGCCCATTTGAAGAAATCCTTTCACAAGAATAATTAGAGATAAGAACTCTAAAACATACTTTAAATTAATCAAAATAGGTGAGAATCATATTTGATTGTCCCCTGGTTAATGCAGATCCAAATAATAGGTGTATTTTTTTTACACAGTCTGATCGTTAAAGATTTCACAGACAAGTACGAGAGATAATCTCTTAGTGATGTCACAGAGGTATTGTATTTTCATCTGAATTATCTTGACAATAGAGACGTAAAGGATTATGTCGTCTATTGATTTATTTGCATTCCATATTGATTTTTTTACATTCATTTAAGGAATTCGTTTTCGACACTCGCGCGCGAGCAACGGATTATAGGAAAAAATAATAATAAATGGCGGCCGCAGCGTTTTGCTGTTTCCAACTTTTGTTCAGGAACGTTTCAGATAAGAAAACCAGAATTTCACAGGAAAGAGCTAAATTATTCTGAAAACCTGATAAAAGGCGAAACGTTCCTGGATTTTACATGGAAAGTTACCATTTTTTTTACAGTGTACGTTTAAAATTAAAACAAATATTTACCTTTTTAATGGATCTATCAAACAATTAATTATATTTACTCTTACCTTAAACAGTTGTCGCGTTGGACATACTATCGCCCCTTGTCGCGTTTTTGGTGATCTAGTCCACGACCATAATCTGTAATATTCTACTTTTTGTTATTCTTCTATAAGTCGCCCATTGCTCGCGTTTATTTTCCAGCGACTTGAGTCTACAGACTCATTGACGTATTTTTTTTTAAGACCTGAATAAAGGTGTCCGGGGGGAGGGACATCTATACTCTACAGACGTGGTCCCCGCGTCTGAGCAGTTCCCATTAGGCAGTCAAAATCACTTGAAAAAGCGTTCAAAACTAAAAATGTACCCGAAGAGTTTATGGCGGAAATTCTTTTAAACATTCTTGGGGAATACACGAGTAATTTAATATTTATTTGTCAGCGGATGATTTGATTAGTTATGATAAATTGAAAACTATAGTCTTAAAGGAATTCCAACCTACTGCACAAGAGTGTTTAAATAATTTCCGGGGAAGGCAAAAATTGCGTCGGAAAATTATGTTCAATTTGCATCCAGCTTGAGCTCAATTTTTCTATATTACTGTAGCCTGCGTGAAGTAAATGATTTTAAATATGCGATCTGATTGTTTGAAACAGAAATTTCGATTTGTTAGATCGCGAATTAATGAGTCATATCGCAATTAAACAAGCAGAGTCTTATTTTAAACCACAGCAACTATTCAGAGAATGCGATATATTTTTATCGGTTAAAAATAAAAACAGAAATGAATAAAATGCGAATATGAGAAATTTCGTAAGTGAAAATAAACAAATAGCGGTAAATAAATGTCAAAATTCACGGCCTCAAAAGGGCGCACAGTGGTCCCAAATCACGATCAAGTGGCCAAAAACCATTTCTGGCTTTCCTAGTGGTTATATATAATTCCTTTTTAAATTATAATATTCTAAATGATATTACATTGTGAATTTATACTAAACTAGGGGGCTCTGCCCCCTGCAAGCTACGCTCGCCAACCCCCGTTCAGATACTGCAGAATCTAAAAGCACGCTAATCTGATTGGTTTTAAAAAGATTAGAGAAGATTGAATTATACTGAAAAAACCTGTAGCGATCTCCCTGTAAACGGGTTTCCATTCAATTCCATTTCATTGCAAAAATGTAAGGTAGAATCAGTTGCTGTTAAGACATCCAATGGTTGTTTTCGTGTTTGGTTAAAGAAGATCAGTTAAACATTTGAAAAGAAGCCAAAATAAAATGAATTAAGTAAGCAGAGTCTTTGTCTCTCGATATTTTTTAACATCGTTATAAAACAATGATAGAATACAATTTACTACAATTACTAAAATTTGCTGCTTTAACCTCTTCAAAGGCGGTGGTTCATTTTTGGACCACTTAATTTTAATTCTTAAATGCCACATTAGCACCAGAATATTGGGATGAAAATTTCCCTTTTATTAAGTAAGTGAACAAAAGTATTTTTGTATTTCAAATTTTTTTGTAAATTCTGGTGCCATTCACTGATTTCAAGATTTTACAAATAGAAGTGCCTTGTCCGTGAAAGGGTTAAACGCATATTAATGTATTTATTATTTTAAAGTTTCCTTTCTCTTTTAATATTCATGTGTAAATACAATTTTCAAGACATAATTTTCAATATTTTCCTGCTTTTAACACGTACTCATTTAATAGTAATTTTAAAGTTTTTTTTCTGTTTTTAATAGTCACGTGAAAATAATTTTTAATCGTTAGGAAATCTGATTCTTTGCGCTGTTTTTAGAATTGAAAACAATCTCTATAATAATAGCCTAAGCCATGTGACTATCATCAACAGCTTCAGGCGGATCCCTTCGCTTTTTATATTCCAGGGGGCCATTTTGGTACTTTAACGTTAGCCAGCCACAAGTGTGATAAGTCGCCGAATATTATTCTATCGCCATTATTTCGTTTATATTATATTAACCCAAGTCATGTAACTGCCATAAACAACGGGCTGATTCTTTCGCTTTTCGTAATAGCCGTTTCCATTTTGATTAAAGAATCAAAATTATTTTTTCGAATAAAACTACATAAAAGTTACCATGATCGCAAAGAATTCCTGGTACTTTTATATTAGCCGGGTGAAAACGTCACCAATAGCTTTTTTTTAATTTGCCAGTTAGCGTTTTTTTTTATTTTTCGAGTGGTAAATTAAACGGTGCTACTTGGTTATCCCATCGACCAAAAATCTGTCGCCAAACTATTAGATTAAATGCCAATAATGGTTGATCCTAAATGTCACATTCACTTGACTTTAAGGAAGTTACACAGTCCACGCCATCAAGTGATTTTTTTTCGATGTTTTATTTGTATTTTTATTAATGTTATACTAATTTATTTGTTCTTTTGTTATTAAAAAAAATATGTCAATTTGTACAATTTGACTATTTATATAATTTGACGAAATTGGTCGACGGGGGAAGTAATAACATTAACACGTTGCTTTGAAGAGGAAATTAAATCTCATGATTTGTTGCACTGTCATACACGCACTGGGTTTGGCGTGATTTTTTTTTACGACAATTTGGCGAAAACCTCGTTTTCAAATACCTGTTGCATATGTATTTTAAAATTATTTTCTGTTATTTTTAAAATGAAATAACAATAAATAAAAAAAATAATTAATAACTATAAAACAAACAATTTATAACATTTTTTGTAAATAAAAAGAAAATAAATTGAAATAAACATTTATTAATAAATAAGCAACAATAGCCGGGTTACCATATCAAGCAAAATAACGCCATTTTGGCGCCAATTAGGTATCCTGTTGCGTATATGACATCTGTGTCTAATATTTTTTTTTTCGTTTCGTTTAAAAAAAAGAATGAAGTAAAAGCCATTTATTTTAAAGGTTTCAATTTTAAATGAAAGTTTTGTATTAAATAAAATGATAATGAAATACAAATTGAATTATGAATAAAAGTAACATGATGCATTTCTTAGCATACATTTAAGGGACGCCAAACTCGTCGCCAAATTAATTTAAAATAACGTTTTCTAAAATATGAAAAAAATATCTGTTATGATTAAAATTTGAGTTGCCATCATTAGAAAGAAAAGTATTTAAAATTAGAAAAAAATTAATATTTCGAAAACTAATTCTAATTTAAAATCCTAATACCAGTTTTGTAATCTGTGGATCAATACGGATTTTTGGTGTTAATTTCATCGCAAAGTATTCCATATTTTAGGAGAAATCGCCGTGAAACGCAATCAGTTGTTTAATCAGTCGTTTCATAGAATCGTTACATAAATTCGTTTCAATTCAGTCGTTTCGTTAGGATTTTATATACTAGAGGGCTCTGCCCTCTGCACGCTACGCTCGCCAATCCCCGTTCAGACACTGTAGAATCTAAAAGCACGCTAATCTGATCGGTTTTGAAAAGATTAGAGAAGATTGAATTATACTGAAAAAACCTGTAGCCATCTCCCTGTAAACGGATTTCCATCAATTCCCTTTGATTGCAAAAATTTAAGGCAGAATCAGTTGCTGCTAAGACATCCAATGGTTGTTTTCGTGTTTGGTTAAAGAAGATCAGTTAAACATATGAAAAGAAGCTAAAATGAAATGAATTAAGTAAACAGAGTCTTTGTCTCTCGGTATTTTTTAACAGCGTTATAAAACGATTGACATAATACAATTGCAGAGAATTTTATTGAACGATAATTTTGAGGAAGAAACAAAAAATTTTCGAATTACAAACAGTGACTTACGGAACTGTCAGCGCGCCCTATTTAGCAATGAAAACGCTCAATCAACTGTCGATTGATGAAGGAAATAATTTTCCAATGGCAGCACCAGTTCTTCATGAAAATATTTATATGGATGGTATTTTGTGTACTTGAGGAAGCCAAAGAGTTGCAGCGGCATCTCATAGCGATTATGCATAAGGCAGGTGTGCAACTTCATAAATGGTGTATAAGTTATAAAAGTTTTCCGCTGACACCTGGAGAAAGGTATAATTTTGAAAACAATATTGAGGCTAAAACGTCAGGGGTTTCGTGGAACCCAAAGGATGATTGTTTTTATATTTCGAGTTAAAGTAGAATTGAGCGATTCCTATACCAAGCGACAAGTATTGTCGACAATTTCCAGAATTTTTTATCCATTAGGACTTCTTGGCCCAGTTATAGCGAAACACAAAATATTTATGCAAAGATTGTGGAGAATTAATACTGACTGGAATGACGAGCTGTCTGAGTCAGAATATCACGAGTGGCATCAATTTCTTATATCGCTTAAAAGTGTTAATAATATGCAAATACGTCGACACATTTTAATTGAAAACACGGAAATTGTTGAAATACATGGCTTCGCAGATGCCTCAGACCGCTGTTATGGAGCAGTTCTTTATTGCAAATCTTGTGACTATCTAGGAAATGTAATGGTGAATTTAATCGCTAGCAAGTCACGCGTTACACCAGTATAGTGTCTAACTATTCCCAGAATCGAACTATGTGCCGCAGTTTTGCTAACCAAACTAGTAAAAAGAGTCTTATCATCCATGAAAGTAATAGTTAATAATGTTTTCTTGTAGTAGGATTCAAGGATTGTGTTAGCTTGGATTCAAAAGGAACCTATCGATCTCAGAAAATTTGTGCGGAACAGGGCGGCTAAAATTCAAGAAGACTCTAGTCCTGAACAGTGGCGTCTTTATCTGCTCTGAACAAAATCCTGCTAACAAACATTCCTTAGGTATGGATCGAGATAAACCTATTGATTGTGACTTGTGGTGGAGAGGACCTATTTTTCTTAATAATACTGACTATCACCGACGTTCAGTAATCATACCAAAAGCTAATGAGGAGTTCTATAAAGAGCTCAAAACCAATTCAAACCGTATCAATGAATGTAGTATTATCAACTGCAATGTTACAGAGAACTGTTTTGTAAATGACTTAATTATTCGTAGTAATAATTATGTAACTATTTTACGATTTCTTAGTTATATTTTCAGGTTTGTCATGATTGCAAGAAACCCAGTTCATAAGTGTGGTGGACCCTTGTCAAACTCAGAACTAGAGAATTCGGAGATTTATTTAATTATATCTGTCCAAAGAGAAGAATTCAAATCAGACATACGTAGTCTGTAGACAAAAGCTTCGGTAAGTCCAAGCAGTAAGATAAAATGCCTCAACACATTCTTGGATGAATTGCGAATTTTAAGGGTTGGAGGTCGGTCAGATAGCAGTAATTTAAATTTTGCTAGAAAGCACCCAGCAATTTTACCAAAGTCTAATAGTATTACTTTATTTGTTATACATTATTATTATACAAAATACCTTCATGTCGGTGCTTCAACATTACTTTCGATGGTAAGAGAAAAAGTTTGGCCAATAAATGGTCGTGCAACATTTCGAAAGGTAGTATATTGCATCCCATGTTTTAAAGCTGAACCAGTTATTGCAAATCAATTGATGGGCGTTTTGTCAAGGGATAGAGTCCATTTGGACTACTGCTTTAACCCATTAACGCCCGATTTATTTTCTTCGTTAAAATTTAAATTTTGGATTTCCTACCACTTTTAAAAGGAGAGAAATTTTTATCTTATTTTATCAAGGAATTTGTCTCCTGAAAGAAAATATATATTTATCTTCATATTCACTGGTGTGAAAAGCGCTTTCTTGCCACTAAGTCTAGCAATCTAAAAATATGCCACGGGCGTTAATGGTTTAATATTTCGGGAGAAGATCTGTGTGGGCCATTTATGGTCAAAGTTGGGTATGCACGTAGAACTACCTTGCAAAAAAATTATATCTGCATTTTTTGTTTGTTTTGTATTTAAAGCTGTACATATCAAAATTGTTTCAGATTTAACTTCAGAATCATTTATTGCTGCATTGAAAAGATTCATTGCACGCATAGGTAACTTTCCCACATTTTATTCAGATAACGCGAAAAATTTTATTGGTGCAAATACGATTCTTAAGGCTTTTTATGAGTTTGTAAAAAAACCTGATGAGAAATTCGCAGCATATTTATCCACGGAAGGCATTGAGTGGAAATTTACCCCTCCCATGGCACCTAATTTCGGGGCAGTGGTGTAGTCGAGGGGGGACGCGGGGGGACGGCGTCCCCTCACTTTTTTATTTTTTCTCGACCGTCCCCTTACTTTATATTTTCAAGGGGGACGCTAGAGACGCGGGAGGACGCAGATTTTCCAAACTTATTTATTTTTTTTTTTTAATGAACTCACAAATAAATTAATAATTTTAGAAATAAGGTATTGATTTTTAATACTTTTCAACAAAGTTGAAAGTGTTTACTGTGCTGGTTCGCCTATCCACATTTTAACTTTCATAAGTTTGTATTGCGGCAAAATTTTATGTATATTTTTGAGGTTCAATGTAGTACATCACTATTGTAAATGATGTGTATATCATTAGTATTTCGTTTACGCGAAAACAAAAAGAGCGTTCTTTCATATTACGCTTTATTGGCAGAAATTGTTTGAAATAGACATTAATGAAGTTATAATATTTTAAATATAACAAAAATGACATTTGAAATTCGTTACATGTTCCCTATCGGAAATAGCATTTATCATTCGTTTACAGGGACATTAAAAAATATTTCCAAACACCACGATAATTATTTGAATTGCATGGAAAACTATGGAAAACAATACTATGGAAAACGGTGCAACGAAACATTTATAAGTACAATTACAAGGCCAGACAAAAAAATCCATCACATTGTCATCTATGGGTTAAGTCTGAAACGTGTTCCGATTATATTATAAGGCTCCCAACACAATTTAGTCCCCCAAAAGTATGAATGGGGTCATTTTATTTAAAAAAGGGACTTCAAGGAACCATTTAGGTATATTAAAAAAGGGGGGCTAAAAGAGGCCAATTGTCAAAAAATGCTGCATCGAGTTTTTCTAAATATGTAAACAATTTTTTTTTAAATACCCTAGAAAGTATGTCAATTCGTTATCTTTACAAAGATAGTTATTAAGCAATGTACACAGCTTTATTTAAACATACTTAAATATTCTATTGCAAGAAGATAGAAAGTGTTCAATATTGAGCGCTCACTTTCATAATTGTCGTTAAAGTAGTACGAACTTTTAATTCAAATTGTTGAATATTAAATTTTTAAATTAATTTAACATATATATTGTTAATTATTAACCTTAAACATTAAAAATTTTAATTTAAATTTTAGTTACTTTCTACACAAAATCTGAGATAAGCTATGATGTTCATCAGAAAAAGCATAGTATGGCAATGCACTCTGTAGAGTGATCAAAACCAATATTGAATAAACAGTTATTCATAATCAACTTTCATATTAAATTTGATGACATTCCATCCCAAACATGCGGAAATCAGACTATGATGGAAATCGTTAAAAATGCGACACAGTAGTTGGGCGAAATACATCAAAATCTAATCAGCATCAATTTATGTCGAGGGTTAAGTGAATGTGAAATTTGGTGAAATTTCATACCATAGATGCTGAGATATAGATATGTAAATTGTGAAAATTACAACATAGCAATGCCACCTGTTGGGCTATGTACACCAAAACCTGATTAGTACTTGTATGTGTTAAGGTCTAATTAAATATGATATTTGATTAAATTCTATGCTTCAGTTTTTGGAATAGAGTGGCTAGGCTACAAAATATGTATCCAGCGAGGAATTTTCAAAAAATTCTCAAATTATATTCAGATCAACATAAAACGTGTAAATCCATCAAAAAGATTCCAATACTTTCTTCTGATAAAAAATATTTAAGAAGTATAACAAAAACAAGAATAAATTTTAACTAAGATTTCCTTTAATAGAGGGATATGCTTCTACATCAAAATCGAAAACAAAACTAAATCTATAATAATAAGGACAGTGTTTGGTCTGTGTGGTCTATGTGCTGAAAAGACTGCTGCACATACAGCTACAAGATGGAGGCGATGTACATTTATGCCTAAAATTATGCACTTCGAAGCCAGTTTTCGGATTTTTTTAATTTGATTATTTTGCGATTTTTAACTTTTTTTTTCTTTACTTTTTCTCACGGTGATTTTTTTCACATTAATAAAAGGAATTCAGTTTCAATGTTTTAGTCCAATAGTAGCCAATTTTGTCTTCAAACTTTTTCAATAAAGTTTATTTAGAATTTGTACAGCGATTTATTTTTGGAGAATTATTTATGCGAATTTCAGCTTTTATTTTTTTCGCGTTTCGTTTCAATATTATGACATTCGAAAAAGGAATTTGGTTTCAAATTCTTAGCCCTAATGTAATAGATTTCGTCCTTTCACGATTGCGTCCACAAATTGTAATTTCTGCTGATTTTTACCGTTTTTCATTCCGCGACACAATGTTTTAGCCCACTTTAATAAATTTTGTCTTTTGCGATTTTTATGAATTTTTAGCGATTTTTATACATTTCGCCGTGATTTTTCCACATTAGTAAAAGGAATCCTGTTTAAATTTTTCAGTCCCATTATAGTAAATGTTTTCCACTTTTCAATAAAATTTATTCGGAATTCGAGTAGTGATTTTTGAATCTCTCACAATTTTTTATGGGAATTTTAAAGTTTTTTTACCTGTTCCAATCTTTTGCTGCAGTTTAACGTATTTCGTTCTCTTTTCAATAAATTTTTTTGGGGGAATTCATACCGTGATTTTTGATTTTTTTTTTGTTGTTGTTTTTTTTTTTTGTTAATTATTAATACAATTTTTGAGTTTTTTGGGTTTTCGGGCGATTTTTTTTCATTCGGTTTCAATTCTCTGGTAGATTAATGTAGTAAATTTTTTCTCTGCGATTTCTGAATTTTTAGTGATTTTTAATGCAGCTTTCATTGAGTATAACTTTTTTCCTCATTCCATGGCGATTTTTTGAGCAAAAAAGACGCCCGTCTCGTCTGACATTGGTCTAATTAAAAAAAGTCCTTCCGGCCAGTGCCGGGTGGAAGAGGTAGCTTTCATATTCCTTATTTTAAAAAAGCCAACTTATATCATTCAAACACACGAAGCTCAATTTAGTGGAAACCGAATATAGGAGATTCAATACTAATTTTTATCAATATAATGAATGAGAATTTCGCGAAATTAGTCAGCTTTATCCAAGCTGCTTTTCTTTAAAGTAACTTATATTTGGCTGCCAAATTCGGCGATTTCTTAAAGTGCCTGCCATTTTAAGACAACGCAAGAGGATGAGGCCAACCAGTGAACTTGGTCGAGACCTTGGTAATTGCTGTGCACATGCTCACTCACATCGGAATCGGTTGATATATACGAGTGCTGTCGCATGCAAAAAATCAGATTTTTCAAAATGTCACCCACAATAGAAATTGAAACTGCTATATCTGAGCCATTTTTTAAGGTAAAGACAAACAAAAAATGCTCCTGAATCCTTATATCAAGGTCAAATACTTAAGAAAGAAACCTTTTTCAATTTCTAATTTTTTTTCACCTCACTTTAAATATATATATATATTTTTTTTTAATTTAATGGCCGCCATTTTGAAACAAGATGGCTGATGAATCTGGCCAGCGAACTTGGTCGAGGTATTGATGTATACTATCCACATGCCTTCTTACATCGAAATAGGCGAATACGTGTGTTATCGCGTGACAAATACAAGATCGTTTCAAAATGTTAGCCATGCTAGAAATTCAAAGTGCTATAATTCAAACATTTTTTAAGATATAAACAAAAGAACAAATTTTCAGAAACAAAAACTGCTCCGGAATCTTTGTATCAAGGCCAAACACATAAAAAAAATCTTTTTCATTTTCCAATTTTTTAATACCTCATTTTAAATTTTAAATTTTAAATTTAATTTATTTTTAAATGGCAACCCTTTTGAAACAAGATGGCGAATGAAGCTGGCCAACGAACTCGGTCGAGACATTGGTATGTACTATGTACAGACCAAGTTACATGCAAATCGGTTCATAAATACGCCTGTTATCGCGTGACAAAAATCAGGTCGTTTTAAAATGTCTGCCACAATAGAAATTCAAAATGCTATTACTCAGCCATTTTTTAAGATATAGACGAAACAAAAACTGCTCCGAAATCTTTGTATAAAGGTCAAATACATAAGAAAAAAATATTTTTCCATTTTCAATTTTTTGGTACCACATTTCAAATTAAAAAAAAAAAAATTAAATAGCCGCCATTTTGAAAGAAAATGGCAGATGAAGCTGGCCAACGAACTCGGTCGAGACATTGGTATGTACTATGTACACACCGAATTAGATCGAAATCGGTTCATAAATACGCCTTTTATCGCGTGACAAAATTCAGGACGTTTCAAAATGCCAGCCACGCTAGAAATTCAAAATGTTTTAAGATATAGACGAAACAAAAACTGCTCCGGAATCTTTGTATAAAGGTCAAATACATCAGAAAAAAAATATTTTTCCATTTTTAATTTTTTGGTACCACATTTCAAATTTTAAATTTTTTAAATGGCCGCCATTTTGAAACAAAACGGCGGATGAAGCTGGCCAACAAACTCGGTCGAGACATTGGTATGTACTATGTACACACCGAATTACATCGAAATCGGTTCATAATTACGAGAGTTAGAGTGTGACATAGGTCAGATATATATATATATATATATTTGAAAAAACTGAAATATTAATTGGTATGTTGTGTAATATTTCTATTTTATATGCTATAGATATTTAAATTGGTTTTATTGAATTTTCCATTTCATATTATTTGATTCTATTCTGTTTTCATTTTGAATATATTCACTTGATTATAATGGTTGTTCAGGCACAGAGAAAAGAAAAAAAATTTAGCTTTAGCTTTTTTTTTTCTCACAGAAAACAACCATCTTGCTTATATCATTGAATTCTGTGCCCTTGAAAACGTAATTCAATATATAAGCTTTTCCATTATTTGTCGGTGTCCACTTTCTTCTTTTTTCTTCCATAATAATTCTTGTAATAAATTATTTGGCACTTTATTTTATACTTACAGTTTTAATTCACAATATTACGGTTTTTGATGGTGGTAGGTTATGTTTAATTAATGGTTATATATATATATATATATATATCAATTTTGAACGGAGGGTGGTTTCGGGGTCTGGGGGTCATGATCGATGAAAATATGCCAAAATTTTTTGAAATCGCTTTCTTCCGAACGGCTGCGATAGGTAGCTTTTTGTAATGAAAGCTACCTAAAAAAGTTTTAAGCCAGTAGTCCTGAAAATATATAAGTGCTATGTTTTACGTTTCTTGAGTTTCGTGATAAACTAAAATTTTAGAATCTTCTTTCCGCGTTTCACACCGTTAAAATTCTAATTTTTGAAAAAAAAAATTTTCAAGTATTGCATTTACTCATTAGAAGTAACATATAGTTACTAATTTAAAGTTTCTATTTCAAGTTTTTTTTTTTTAAGTAATCTTGATGAAACGCAATTTTTGGACATGTTCTGTAAAAGGATATTTATCTATTTCCACTCTTTAAAATCCATATATTTTTTTAAAAATTCGATTTGGGTCAGCATTTGAGTACTAAACGTATTCTTCGGGCCAATAAAAAGCATTATTTATTGATTATCTTCGGCCTTGGTCACATTTTTAGATATTTTTTCTCACGTAAACAGTACTTATTTGTTCTTTCTGGTCAAAAACTCGTTTAAAAATTGCCTAGATGCAAAAACCGAGTCAAATTTCTTTCATATTAGAGTTCGGACAGTGGCATATAGTCTCAGAATATTAAATAGTCTATTCATCATGTATAACTTGAAAAATTTGAGCCCAGTCGAAAACACCGTTTGAGCGCTATTACGTTCAAACCCACATGAGAAAAAAAGACTAAGGAAATACCAACATACACACATGTATACGCACATGTATAGTTGTAAAAATAGGCAAAATGGATTCAGGGGGCTTCAAAAAGTAAAGATGTGCCAAAATTTCACAGCCTTATTTTTCTTTTCCACGATTACAATAAATTCCTTACAGTAACCATAAAGTAAAAATGCAATAATCTTCAATGTTCTCAGTGGAAAACAGTTATTTTATAACTATTTCCAAAATAAATAATGCAACACAAATTCTAATAAAAATTTCGTTGCCTGAATCAGTGTTACTGAATTACGAATTCTATTCCAAAAAATTTCAGCCATGAAATAAGGTTTTAAATTTTTGAATTCTATAGCAAGCTAATTAGTGTCCAAAAGAAACTAATTAAATTAATTTTAATTTAATTTTTAAATTTAAATTTTAATTTTTCAATTACTTTTCTCTGCAATTGAAAATGAAAAGAAAGATTCAAAATAAAGTTTGCCTTGCGTGTGATATAGACCCTAATGTCCGAAACTATGAGCGTCCCCCCACTTTTTTTTCCAGGACTACACCACTGTTTCGGGGGTCTTTGGGAGCCGCTAAAAAACCATTTAAGTATCACTTTAAGAGCGTTGTGGGAGGTGCTAATCTCACTTATGAAGTACTTCTTACTGTAGTCATACAAATTGAGGGAATTCTAAATTCGAGGCCTTTGAGTCCATTATCAGATGATGAGTATGATTTTGGAGTCTCAACTCCACCCCATTTTCTGATAAAGAGGCCGTTAAATTCCATTATTGAGCCTGATCTAACCAATATAAGAGAAAATCGTCTCAAAAAATGACAACGGATAACTAAAATTCTACAATTTTTTGACGTAACTGGCATCATAATTATTTAAGTGAATTACAACAAATGGGTAAATGGAGGTTTTAAAAAGATAATGTAAAATTGGTGATTTAGTGGTGTCAATAGATAAAAATTTACCGACAAATAAGTGGCCATTAGGCAGAATTATTGAGGTGTATTACGGTAACGATAACAAAATTCGAGTGGTTGAGGTAAACACTCAAAATTGAACAGTTGAAAGGTCCATCAGTAAATTATGTATTTTACCCATGCCTGAAGAACATAGTAATTAACAAAAAAAATTGTGTATATATGTGTGTTGTATTGATTTCGTTCGAGGATCATATTTAAGTTAACATATATAGTGACTTTTTGTAATAATTTGTGTAATTTAGAGTAATTTGTAAAAATTGTTATTGAATGTTATGATACATATCAATGGGCGCCGGTAGGTTCCATGTAGAGAGATAGGCCGCGCCACCTTTAATTAAAATAACAGTGACTATAATCTGAAGTGAAGTGTGTGCTTATGGGTATTGTGTTGAAGATCTGAGTATTAGAGAAAGCGGCTGAGCACTGCCTTGTGTTATTGTATTAATAAAGAGATATGTAAAGTTACCAGAGCCTCAGAAATAATTTGGGTCTAAATTCTAAATTATCTAATTTTAGAGTTGAGAAATCAGAAAAATTTGGAACATTTAGTTCAATGAATTTTTCTATCAAGATTTTTGAAATCTGTTTATAACTAGTACAATTAACACAATCATTGATATAGACTTTTAGTGTTTCACCCTTTAAATACTGTGGAATAGATTTAAATTTCCACTCTAAATCTTTATTTTTCCTATTACACATATCATCATAATAGTTTAACCAAGCCTGGATTTCCATTCCAGTACTAGGATCAAAATTGACTAATTTTGGTTCTGCCATTATATCAGTATTCATTAAAATAAAAGAAGCACTTCTATTCTCTTTAATAAATCCTGACCTTAACCACATTTAGAATAAAATCTTCAACTAATAGAGTTCTATTTTTCATAATAAATAAAATACTATTTCAGACTTTAATAATAAATAAATAAATAATTCTCATGATTTCATAATAAATAAATAAATAAATACCCTTCACGAATAAATAATAAATAAACCTCGAAAATAAATAATTCTCATACTTAATAATAAATAAATCTCAATAAAAAAATAACAATAACAGAAATAATAACATAAGAAGTTCAAAAATATTGTGAAAAAGAACTCACTCCAGGCATCTTGTTCTCAAAGTCACAAGCACTATAATTTTTTATTGACATTTTCGATGTAGATTTTTAAATTTCCGGCAATGATTTTTAGTAAAGATCATAAACTATCGTGTACGAGTACCTCTACCCATTTGTAACTTTAGAGACATAATCGCTTTTATTGCCGTTGCTTCAAAATCTTGTCGGACTAATTCTTTCCTTGTGACGATTTGAAGGCAAGCAGCTGGCATTGTCGAAAATTGATGGGGGTTTCCCTTTATAAACAGCACAGGCGTTTCAGCCGATTGGTTTAAGACAGAGTAAAAGAAAATGAAGAATACACACAAGGCAGTCGGTTGAAACACTATTCAGTTTATTTCCAGACTCACGTTTGGATCTCGGTAAAATGCTCAATTCCGTCGATGGTAAAAAATAATAAAGTCCGTTCTAATCACACAATTAATTTTAAAAATGTTCCAACTCTTGGCTGTGTTCGATACATAAATCCGTAAACAACTCCGTACACAGTACAATACCTTTTCCTCCTCATTCTACACACCCATAAAATAATATTCATACACCACATTTCTACCTTCATCGAGCAGTCACATTGTATATCTAATCTGCCACATCACCTCTCAACCTTGTTACTTTTATCAACATCTCCGTAATCTATCTCAGTAAATTCTCAGAAGAATCTCGCCAAAACATTCTCTTCTACCACATTTCTCTCTCTCTACACTTCTGCACCATATTTCTCTGACTGTCCCTTCACTTCTACACACTCTGGTTCCCGCCATCAGTATTTATATTTCCGCCAAAAGATTGTTCGAGAATATTCTATATCCTAGCTCCAGAGGTCTTAAATGTAAACAAATTTTAACCTCTGTTGTCGAGACTATGCAAAAAATAACATTTTTCCCTCGTCAGACGATAGAAGAAAATGAATTTATGTTTGCGAAAATTTTAATCTTTGAAATATTCTAGCTGCACCTGGATATTTTAAATAAAAGAATAAATTGAAATAAGTAGATTTTTTCTTTAAGACGGAATAATATTTTAGCAGTTAAATAAAGATTTAAGGGGAATATTATATACCGGAATTTAATAGGAGTTTAAATAATAAAAGTTTTACTAAAGAAATACAAATAGAGCCATTTTTAGATTTACGCAATTTGGAATAAATATTATTATATGGATTAAGATCTTATGGAGATTAATAGACTAGGGTTTTAATTTAATAAGCCGGTCTAATATACGGAACATTACGGAAAAGGGAAAATTTATGTAAAATACTTTAAACTTGGCGAAAAAATTTAAATTTTGTAATATATATATATATATATATATAATTAATGAAAAATTATTGCATAACAGGAGCCAAAAGTAGCTCATATTAAAAGCAACGAAATGTATTTCATCAATAAGTAAAAATGGAAATGCACCATAACTTTGGAAAGAAGACGTATATCAACAATAATTAACTATAAAAATCCCTAAAACTTCAAATTTAATTTGCATTGGTAAAAAACAAACCCATGCAAAAAACTGTCTGTTTTTTAAAAGTGGGTGGACAGACAAATCTAACTCCACCCCCACTGTTAAAATCTTGCATGACAGACAGACCGTTCTTAGAACAACTTGAAGAACAGACAGTTTTTTTACCTGTGTTTGTTTTTTACCTGTACAACTTAAATTTGAAGTTTTGGGGATTTTTATAGTTAATTATTGTTGATATACGTCTTCTTTCCAAAGTTATGGTGTATTTGCATTTTTATTTATTGATGAAATACATTTCGTTGCATTTAATATGAGCTACTTTTTTTCATTAATTATATATTTATTTATTTATTTATTTGGATGAGATTTATTGTGTGTATAGTACATAGAAATGTATCGACCAAGTTTGTTGGCCAACTTCATCCGCCATCTCGTTCAAAATGTCGTCCATTTAAATATTCAAAACTAAAAAAAAAAATACACAAAAAATTTTGAAATCCAAATTTGTTTTATGTTTAAGTGTTAGGCCTTGATACAAAGATTCCGGAGTATTTTTTGTTTCGTCTCTAACTTAAAAAATGGTTGAGATGTAACAGTTTGCAATTCTAGGGTGGTTGACATTTTGAAACAAGACAACAATTAAAGAAAATCAGGTATTAATTTATGAGTATTAGTGAACGTTAGTTTCAAATTAACACCATGCTTGGCGACAATTGGCGAAATATCACCAAATTTGGCGACCTACCATGTTCATCGCATTTTATCTCCTTAAAATTTTAGTAAAATTAGCGTCGAATGGAACTTTTAGAACCAAAATTTTAGAACCAAGAAATATGAATGCTACTTCTTCCTCCCGGCACTAGCTGATAGAACTTTTTCATATGTTGTCGGGCAATAACTTAAGATGAAGTTCTGTGCCAAAAACATGTTTCATTACGTTTTTTATTTAAATCACAAACCTAAAAAAACGAGTTTGTTAACTTTCCCATCAAGTCCTAGTGCGATGACAATGCATTAAATTTTGAAGTAAAACATATTGCTTTAATTTTAAATTTCTGACTGAAATAACCTTCCTACCCCATAAAATAATATCTATACGCAAAACACCAGAATGAGTATGAATCGCTATATTAAAAACGGAAAATTCATTGAAACTTTATTACACATTTTATATTTTTATTAACACTAGATCAATGCACATAAAATGCAAATGTGTCATTTGACAGAAAACAATAGAATTTTTTTATAAGAGTATCATTCACTTCCTATGCATTATTCCTGAATTTTTTTAAGGAGTGATGTTATTTCAATAAGTAATCTTTTATCGCTATTGCAGTTTTAAGAAGAAAAAATAAGATGAAGTTTCTTATTTTTCACAAAGCTATATAAATGTCGCATATATATTTTCACAAAACCGAAAACTCTTTTAACATATTTCGCTAAAACTAACATACAATAAAAACTGTTAAAATATGTATTGTGGTTCAGAAAATTTTTGGTCCATGGATTTATTTCAACATTTATATGTTTGTAAAATTTACATGGAATAAAAATTTATAGATAGAGAGCAATAGTGTCTAGACAACATACTATATTATTTTCAAAGAAATACTAAAGACATACATAAAGTATATTAATTGATACATAATTAAAGTAAATACAGGATTTTTTATCCTAAAAAAAATTATGGTTTTTTAAAATTTGTATATTAACAATTATAAAATAAATCATTCTTTGGCTAAATTTATTTTTATTAAGTGAAATAAAACATATATCTATTTTTCTCACGATCAACGCTACTTAAATAAATTTCTACAGAAACATTTTGATCTTTTTACATTCAATTTTTTTTCTAGAATCAAGCACCGTTAGGCGGCGTCGAAAGAAAATAAAGCAATAATGTGTTATCTCAAAAATAACTATATATCTGAAGTACAATAATAATTTTTATATTCTAATTAACATTTTAAAAATGTTAGTCTTGATGAACTTTGTTTTATTTTACTTATAAATATCATTCATTTATTTTGAAGGTGAGAGGTATTGATTGCGCATATGGTATAGATACTGCACTGGAAGATACTCCACCCATTTGGCATCGTACACAAGCTTAAACAGAAGTGATCACACTTACAATAATGTAATAATATAATTTATTGTAATATAAATGTAATTACCGTGCTTCGTGGGAAGTAGTTTATATAAGAAAAAACGACTGCTAATACTTTAAGTACAGAAGAAACAAATGTTTTAGTCATTATTATTATAAAAAAAGTTAACTAAGAACAGATCTGTAATTTATTTCGCTATATCTACAAGTTCGACGCTACCAAAAATCTTTACTAAGTTACTAAATGTCAAACAAACTCAGAAATCTCTCTTTTACTACATGATTTATTTTTCTATCGCTTCTCATTGTTTTTCTAATTTGTTAAAGAAATTTTATCTTCAAACTAACAGTTAGTGCTCTGGAAGATACGAAAATTCCAAGACACGGTTCAGTTTGGTTCGTTTTGTATTTTCGCAATACAAGTCCCGACCTGTGCAGAAATCATTGAAATCGGACCCGACCAAGCCCTTTCTTATTCATTGGAAAATTCATCGAGGTCATACCTGACCATCGATTATTTGATCACCGGACATACCTGAAATTCTAAATTATTTTACAGAAATTTCGATTTTGTTACATACAATTAACCTTTTGATTGTGGGTTACGACTGGCGAATATTTTTTATATTCATTCGTACTACAATTTAGAAAAAAAATATAAGTGTATGGCTGAGATTAGTTTTCAAAAGTTGGCGCAAAAACAATAAATAATAGGTTGAGCAAAAGGTTCTGGGGATTTTTTAATCTAATAGTTACCAGAATTTGTATCGTACATGATGTTCGTGCCATCAATGCCGAGCTCTATTGCCAGCAGATGGATCGCGCCTACGATAAGTTGGCGCTGAAGTATCGAAGATTGGTCCGCCGAAAGCGCGTTTTGTTTCAGCAGGACAATGCCAAACGGCACGTGGCCCAGAAGACCAAGGACAAGTTTGCACCGTTGGACAGCTTCGAAATTCTCCCACACACCGCCTATATTCCATACGTGACTTCATCCAATTATGGCCTCTTTCGATCAACGTAACACTTTTTCAAGGGCCGTCAATTTTAATTTTTTAATGAAGTTCAAGAAGCATGTCAAGAGTTTTTCGATGTCTCTACTTTGAAGAATAGTCCTTGTTGCTTTTGTTGTTAATTTGCGCATAACAACGCAACTTTCACAAATTTCCCAGAAGTTTTTGCTCAACCTAGTAAATAGTCTCTGGAACCACATATATCCCATACCCGTAATCAAAGCGTTAAGATTGCTTTAAAAATTTTTGCATACATATTTATACGAAAATGTAGTATATTTTGCTTTATTTGCCAGCAAGTCACAGAATACAGAATAGGAACATTAAAGATCACTTAGACTATTAGACTGTTACATTCAAATAATGATTCATTAAAAATATCAATGTGGTTCAGAATAAAAGAAAAAAGATGTTTAAAAACTTGAGAACTTTTAAAGGTGTATTGTATATAATAAAATGTAGATTTTTCTAAATATTTTACTGCAATTTATGAAAGTTAGTTTCAAATGAGCCTTTTAAAAATGTTTTTTAATCAGTATTTTTTAATAAAAGATATATGAGTCGGATACGTCCTAGGAACAATTAAGTCCATGTCTTTGCCCTTGTATGTAAAAACAAATATCAGCCTGACCTCAGTCAGGTCCGACTCTACAGAAACAATTAAGGCATGGCTCATGTAACTATACGATGACGATCCCTACGCTAGACATGCTAAATTTCCTTTGTTGGTGTTGTCAAATTAGCATCAACACATTTAAAACTTATTCCCGTCTCAGTCAGGTTCATAAAAAAAAATTCATATTTTATCGGCTGAGAGAGATAGCTTTAATTTTTAGTGTTCCGTACTTAAAAAGTAAAAACGGAACCATTATAAGATCACTCCTGTGTCTGTCTGCCTGTATGTCACAGCCCTTTGACTCGCAAACTATGCAACGTGGAAAGTTCAAATTGGGGAAAGTAATAACGACTATTGACCCACATATTTATAGACTAAAAATATTCAGATATATATTCAGAAAAAATGTAGAGGGACTAATTAAGTTACTTGAAAAAAAATTTCTTTCTTTGTATATCGTGTGAAAGCTTTCGTAACGCTGAAATCAAAAATATATTTCATTTAATTTTAGGTATTATATGACGGAAAATGTAGTGCAAAAATATGTCCCCCCCCCCATCTAATTCCGAATCTATTGAAACTAAAATTCTGAAAAAATTAGAGGCAGTAGACAATAATTTAAACCTTCCAGGAAAATTATAGCGATTACTGTAGGACATATAGTTTTTGAGAAAATCGCATTTTTCCGTTGCACTCAAATTTCGATTTACGGGCTGTAGCAAAAGTGTTGAGCAAAGAATGAGATACTTATCGTAGCAGAAGTATACAAGCATTGTTGATCATGAATTTCGGAAAAAATTGTCGGTAATTAGCAGAGATATTAACCCTTAAAGTCACGGACGGTTTTGACATACATAATGACAGGGACAGCGTACTCTATACTCCATCGGTTTTTAAAGCCTAGATAACAAACTTTAAGGATATATTTATGTTATGCAATGCCCAGTAGCAGTATAAAAGCAATAAAAGTCAAAATGTTAAAAACGGACTAATTTAATGAGAATTAATCATATAAATACTATGGGATTCGCGACTAGTTTCCATTGAGTGTCTCTCTGAGTACACCTACTATGTCTTTAAAGGTTAACTAAAAACCTATATGGAATAACAAATATACAGAGTAGCTATATTTGGTATTATTTAGGTTCCATATATCTCTGAACTTCCATGGTATATTTATTTATACTTTTCTAGTACACCGGGTGCAAACGAAAGTCCCTTCAACCTGTAAATACTTGTGAACAGAGAGAGCTACAGCTATGCAATTGATGGAAAGGTATAGTAAAGTGACTAAGCCCGATTTATTGAAAACAACAGCAGCGCCCCTAGTGGCTAAATTTGGAAGATAGCCACTGGAAATCGAAAACGAAAAGAGATAGAGCAAAATTTCCAGTTAGAAAGTTTTAGAGCATCAATTAATTAATACAATACGACATTTGGTTTACATGAATAAGATAAATATTCGCCTGTTTACCCAAAAAAGTCCGAAATCGATGCACTCCATTTTCTCTAAACGTTTGAATGGAATTGTCAGAAATATAAAGAAATTCGTACAATTTATGCAATAAATACGTACTTATCTCAATACATTTTGATAACATCACACACACACACAAAAAAAAGACAAACTGTCTCACAATGATAAAAGTTAATATTCAGTATGTTCGAAAAGTTCGCCATTGCTCACGATGCACGTTTGTATTCGTGAGAGTAATTTTGCATGCACATTTTTCAGCATGGAACGTCTATTGCAAGCCTCTTCAAAACGACGATATATATTTAACCCTTTGGCAAGGGCGGTGGCCAGACGGTCTAGCCACCTAATTTTAATTCGAAAACTGACAAATTGCACCAAGAATATTTTTAAAAATTTTTACTTTTGTAATGAAAGTGCAAATTAGCGGGGTCTTGTTTTCTGATAATTTCGTTTGAATATTCTGGTGTCAGTAAATTATTTCATCAGTTTACGAACAGAATTCTTCTGCCCTGAAAGGGTTATTCTAAAATTTTAAATGCAGTGAAAGTTAAATCTTTACAGACATTACGGCACAGTACAGCGTCACAATTAGCAATTGTGCACTGCTACATTTCCGGAATGTGAATAGGCAAAGTAGAATCGTAGCTAACAATTTCGAATATTTTGGGGTATGCAGGCGACGATTTATCTTATCCGTGTGAACCAAATCTCGTTTCGTACTAAATAATTGATGCACTAAAACTTTCTAATTGGAAAATTTGCTCTAGCTCTTTTTGTTTTTGATTTGCAATGACTATCTTCCAAATTTCGCCACGGTTACTGTTGTCGTTTGCATTAGGTCGGGCGTACTCTCTTTACTGTACCATTACCTCACTTGTATAGCTGTAGTTCTCTCCGTTCACAAGTATTTTCAGGTTAAAGGGACTTTCTTTGCACCCTGTATACTATACAGCTATACCCAACCCTACGTTGTATTGTTTTTACAAAGTCTTATTATTCTTTTAGCAACGGTATTTTTTTAATAATACACTTACTAATTCATTTATTATTGTACGGAACCCTCTCTGAGCAATTAGTACTCGCACTTGACAGTTTATTAGGGTTCCGTACTTAAAATGTCAAAACGGAACCATTATAAGATCACTCCTGTGTCTGTCTGTCTGTCACAGCCCTTTTACTCATAAACTATGCAATGTGCAAAGTTCAAATTGGGTGAAGTCATAAAGATTATTGACCCACATACTTACAGATTAATAAATATTCATAAATATATTTAGGAAAAATGTAGTGGGGCGAATTAAGTTACTTGAAAAAACAAAATCTTTGTATATCGTGTGGGGTATCGTGTGAAAGCTTTCGTAACGCTGAAATCAAAAATATATTTCATTTAATTTTAGGTATTATATTTTCAAAGTTATGGCGGAAAATGTAGTGCAAAAATACGTCCCCCACCCATGTAATTCCGAATCTATTGAAACTAAAATTATGAAAAATTTTGAGGTAGAAGACATTAATTTAAATCTTGAAGGAAAATTATAGCGGTTACCTTAGTTCGCATAGTTTTTGAGAAAATAGCATTTTTCTGTTACACAAAAATTTCGATTTACGGGCTTCACCAATAGTGTTGATCAGAGATGGAGGTACCTATCGTAGCAGAAGTATAAAAGAATTGTTTATCATGAATTTTGGAAATCTACGGTAATTAGCCAAGATATTAACCCTTAAAGACACGGACTGTTTGGACATACATAATGACAGGAAAGGCATACTCTATGCTCCATCGACTTTTAAAGTCTAGATAACACATTTTAAGGATATATTTATGTAATGCAATGCCCAGTAGTAGTATAAAAGCAATAAACGTCAAATTATAAAAACAGACTAATTTAATGAAAATTAATTACATAAATGCTATGGGATTCGCGACTAGTTTCCATTGAGTGGCTCTCTGAATACTCCTACTATGTCTTTAAAGGTTAACTAAAAACCTATATGGAATAAAAAATATACAGAATAGCTATATTTGCTATTATTTAGTTTCCATATATCTTTGAACTTTCATGGTATATCCATTTATACTTTTCTAGTATACAGGGTGCAAATGAAAGTTCCTTTAATCTGAAAATACTTGTGAACGGAGAGAGCTACAGCTATGCAAGTGAGGTAACGGTATGGTAAAGCGACTACGCCTGATCTAATGAAAACGACAGCAGCACCCCCTAGTGGCGAAATTTGGAAGATAGCCACTGCAAATCAAAAACGAAAAGAGATAGAGCAAAATTTCCAGTTAGAAAGTTTTAGAGCATCAATTAATTAGTAGAATAAGACATTTGGATTACATGGATAAGATAAATCTTTGTCTGTTTACCCAAATATATCCGAAATCGATGCACTCCATTTTTTGTAAACGTTTGAATAGAATATTCAGAAGTATGAAGAAATACGCACAATTTATGCTATAAATACGTACTTATCTCAATAAATTTTGATAACACCACACAAAAAAAAGGCAAACTGTGTCACAGTGATAAAAGGTTAACATTCAGTATGTTCGAACAGCTCGCCATTGCTCACGATACACGTTTGTATTCGTGAAAGTAACTCTGCATGCACATTTCTCCGCATGGAACTTCTATTGCAAGCCTCTTCAATACGACGACATAGATTTAACCCTTTAAAGGACGGTGGCTAGAAAGTCTAGCCACCTAATTTTAATTCCAAAACTGAGAAATGGCACCAAGAATATTTTAATAAAATTTTGCTTTTCTAATGAAAGTGCAAATTAGCGGGTTTTTGTTTTCTGAGAAATTTGTTTGAATATTCTGGTGTCAGTCCATTATTTAATCAGTTTACGAATAGAATCCTTCTGGCCCTGAAAAGGTTATTCTAAAATTTTAAATGCATTGGAAATTAAATCTTTTCAGACATTACTGCACAATGCAACGTCACAATCTGCAATTGTGTACTGCTACGTTTCTGGAATATGAATAGGCAAAGTAGAATCATCGCTCATCGATTTCAAACATTTTTGGGTATGTAGGCGATGATTTATCTTATCCGTGTGAACTAAACGTCGTTTCGTACTAATTAATTAATGCTCTAAAATTTTCTAATTGGAAAATTTGCTCTACCTCTTTTCGTTTTCGAATTGCAATGGCTATCTTCCAAATTTCGCCACTAGGGGTGCTGCTGTCGTTTGCATTAGGTCGGTTGTAGTCGCTTTTCTGTACCGTTATCTCCCTTGTAAAGCTGTAACTCTCTCAGTTCCCAAAAATTTTCAGGTTAAAGGACTTTCCTTTGAACACTGTATACTATACACCTGTACCCAACCCTACGTTGTATAGTTTTTACAAGGTCTTAGTACTCTTTTAGCAATGGTATTTTTTTAATAACTAGGGGAATCGGCCCCCTACGAGCTACGCTCACCAACCCCCGTCCAGACACCGCAGACTCTAAATGCGCGCTAATTTGATCGGCTTTAAAAGGATTTCGAAAGATTGAATTATAATTTTAAAAACATTGGCGATCTCCCTATAAACGAATTTCTATTCATTTCTCTTTGATTGGGGAATTTTAACGCCAAATCCGCTGCGGTACTACTTGATTATCCTGTCGACTAATTTCGCCAAATTATATAAATCGCCAAACCACTCGCCAAATTATACAAATTGATATAATTTTTATTTTAAATAACGAAAGAACAAATAAATTCGTACAACATTAATAAAAACACAAATAAAACGTCGAAATAAAAATAACTTGATGATGTATACACGTGTAACAACATTTCAAAATAAGCTAATATAAAAGGAATTAAGTAAAGAGAGTCTTTGTATCCTGGTATTTTTTAACAAAGGGAAAAGAAAGTTCTTTTAAATGAGACATTTTAAATTAATTCTCAAAATATCAAATAAAAGTCTAGCGCAATTTCTAAATTTAAACTTTTTTGTAATATTATTTTGTGTTCATTTTATGTAATAACTATAATGTGACGTAAATATGACGCAATTTCTCCTAAGACTTCTAACGCATGTTAATGAATTTATTATTTTACAATATCCTTTCTCTTTTAAAATTCACTTGTATACTTTTTATGACGTAATTTTTAATAAGTTCCTGCTTTTTATACGTAATTATTTAATTCTAATTTGAAAGTTTTTTTCCTGTTTATAATAGTCACGTGTAAATAATTTTTTAATTTGAAGCAAACATTATTGCTTGCGCTTTTTATACAATTGGCAACAGTTTAAATTAGTACAATTTTCTGAAATCTGTAAAAAATATCTCTAGAAATGCTGAAAATTTGAATTTAAAATAGAAATAAAACCTGAAAAATTGAGTCAAAATAAAAAAATTAATGCAATCTGCACTCCGGCAAATTCTAACGCATAAAATGATCTAAAAATGATTACACTGCCATGTATAATTTTTGCTGCTATAAAACTTTTTTAGTGGAACGATTTTGTCCAACTTTAGCATTAAATAACTCTTAAAATAATTCTTCGATTTGAAAACTGTCTGCATCAGCGTGTTTATCAAGCATTTCTGTATAAAACCACCGATTTTCATATTTTTGTATGCATTATTTTTGTTAATATTAACGAAGAAAGGCCTCCGGTCACAAAAAAATCAAAACCGGCGGCGGCGGTGACAGCGGTAGTTACTTTTTTTTTTAGAATAGAGAGATACACTTACAAATTCATATATTATTGTACGTAACCCTCTGTGCGCGAGTAATACTCGCACTTGACCGTTTATTTTTATTTTATATCGAGTCAGTCAGCCTGCTTAATTTTTTTATCAGCCAAGTTACTCTTCTTAACTTTTTTATCGGACCAATGCTTTTAATTTTTCATTTATCAGAAAGGCCAGTAAAAAGAAATTGACTTTATTTTGCTTTTTCGACCTCTCCCATTTGAAATTTTTTCTTCGCTTTGCCTTGTTGGGTCAGGTATAGGCATCGGACGTTGTGGAAGGCCCTGGACCATGCTGATCCCTACTGTGTTTCCCGTGGACTCAAAACCAATCTTTATTCAAAAGATTATTAAAAATCTTATTATTTAGAAACGTCAACTTGAGGTAGCTTGAAATCGCCATCTGAGGTCAGAAACTCCCAAAAACTTTGAAAAAACACTGCAGAAAGACACTTGTGTATTTAAACTTAAATCTAGCTTGGAAATATACTAAAATTTGCAGATTTGTAGACAGTTAAAAGTTTCAATTTCAGCTGAATTTATACTTTGAAAATTAAAAAAAGTTGAATGAAGAAATACTATCAACTAAACGTGTGTCATATAAATTAAAATTCAATAGAACATGCTTGCATCATTGACAAACCACTGTTTCTACCAATGTAGAAGTAGTTACCAAAAATTCACAAATTCTTTCTCATTCATCTTGACATAGCATCTTTTCGAAAAAACTCACACATCAAAATTCCCTACTGATAACACCAGCATGCTCCATCGTGTACAAAAACTCATAACTGAGTACCTTAATAAGTCAAAATTGGCTTCATAATCTACTGTTGAACTTTCTTCTCGTCAAATATTAGCAAATGTGAGCAACGATGTGAATAACAATAATATACATGCAGTTGCGTCTTATCACTCTCTTTAAAATTCACGAAATTCAGTGTAATATGTAAATATTCGTATAATTGTAACTCTTTATACTGCAAAAAAGTAACTACGTCACCGGGGTGCTTTGGTCGCTAATATTATTTTTAACTACGTCATACAAACATATGAAAACTGATAGTATTATAGAGAAATTTTTTATAAACTCGCTGATGCAGACAGTTTTTTAATCGAATAATTATTTTGAGAGATATTAAATGTTACAGTTGGTCAAAATAGTTGGTTTAAAAAGTTTTATAGGAGCAAAAACTAAACATAGGAATTTATTATTTTTTTCAAAGAATATACATTGGAAACTCCGGGTGTGCAGACTGCATTTATATTTTTTTAATTTGACTAATTTTTTAGAGTTATTTCCACTTTAAATTCAAATCTTGAGCACTTAGTGAGATGTGATTTACATATTTTAGGAAAGGTTATTATTTTAAATTGTTGCCAATTGTAAAAACAACGCAAAGAATATTGTTTTCTTCAAAATAAAATTTTATTTACACCTGACCATTATAAACAGAAAAAAGTATTTCAAACTAGAACTAAATAATTACTTATTAAGAGCAGGAAAATACTGAAATTTACGACTAAAAACTTTATTTACAAGTGAATTTTAAAAGAAAAGGAAAATTTCAATGTAACAAAATTTATTATATTCGTTAAAAGTCGTAAATAGAGGAAATAACGTCACATTTTAAATAGCCAAATAATGATATTACAAAACAGTTTAAATTTTAAAAATGTATTTAACAAGACATTTATTTCATATTTTGAGATTATCTTTTTAACTATTGTTGTGTATTCTAAGACAGCCCAAATAATATTTCCTTTCTGAAAAACAAAAGTATTTTTACGTGAATATTAAAAAGAGAAGGAAAACTATGGTGAAAATCACGTCAGATTTCAAACGATGCATTTAAAATTTCTTATTTAAAACAATGTTCTTATAGCGTTGTCAAAAACAATATCGGAAGAGACAAAGATCCTGTTTACTTAAATAATTTTATATTAGCTTAATTTCAAATGTTTAACTAATCTTATTTAATCAAAGACGAAAACAGCCATTGGATCTCTTAACAGCAGCTGATTCTGCCTTAAAATTCCACAATCAAAGATAAATGAATGGAAACCCCTTTACAAGGAGATCGCTATTTCTGTCTTATTTCTAATACAATCTTTCGCGATCTTTTTAACCCTTTATGTACTGAATTATGAATTCACGATAATTCTAACTTCTAAAGCATTTTTCGTGAATTTTTGAAACTACATTAGAAGATTTACTTAATCATTTAATAAATGTCAGAAGGATTTTATAAGGATTGAAGAATTAAATATGTTTGAATTTATAGGGATTTTCTACAATATTTATCATCTCCACTCAAATCTTTTATTTTAAATAATTTTCTTGGTATTTTGTAGAATTAAGAAATGTACAAATATAATGTTCTTACAATAGAAATACAAAAAAATTCCGAATTGAAAAATCTCCGACCCCCCCCCCCCCCCCCCCAACGCCGAGAAAGCTAAAAAGATGCAGAGGCAAAAGAAATCATCCTTTTAAAATATTTTTATTTTGTGTAACCAATAATTCTTTTAGAACAAGATAAAGTAATGCATCTATAACTCATTCTAAACTGTATTGCTACTAATCGATGTATTAAATGAATTTTGTAACATGTTATTTTAATGGTACTTATAAGTACCGTCAGCAGATAAAGGGCTAAAGCCGATCAAATTAGCGTGTTTTTAGAGATAATAATACAGTACTCCGTACCACGGTGACCGTTTTTTAGCCTGTTGTATAAAATCTGGCCTGTTTATGACATACAATTGTGCATAATTAAAACAAAAGACATGAGTGCTTATTGCTCCGGGAGGTTATCTTTCTCTGGATGTCTGTTTGTCTATTATACAGCATGCAATTTTCTTGTAAAGGATGATATTGTTATGCATTAAATCCTCCATAACGGACACACCCGATTAGTGGACACCTCTATTTAGCGGGCATTTTTTCGATTACCAACCCTTAAATAACTGTACATTTTTTACTCTCAGTAGCGGACACCTCCAAATAGAGGACAAATTCTACCCTCCCGAGGTGTTCTCTATTCAGAGGTTTTACTGGTAAAACCTCCATAACGGACACACCCGATTAGCGGATACCTCTATTTAGCGGACATTTTTTGATTACCAACACTTAAATAACTGTACATGTTTTACTCTCAGTAGCGGACACCTCCAAATAGAGGACAAATTCTGCATTCTCGAGGTGTCCGCTATTCAGAGGTTTTACTGTATATATTATGGATAGTTATTTTACAGGGCCGCACAAAAGAATAAGAATATATGAAACGAATATAAACTAAATTCGAGATTGGTAGATCGCTGATGGTAATGTAATTTTAGGATGTTGTTACAGTCATCCGCAGCATGTTTTTAGAGTTTTGTTAATCTAACGAAACCCTACCTGTCTCACTCCTTTGTCTGTCTGTCTGTCTGTCGTCTGTCACAGAGACCGTTCTCAGAAACTATATATGTCGGAGACTTGAAAATTTGCATACTTATAGCTGAACACCACACATCAAACGGCAAATAATAAAATTTTGAAAAAGTCTAATATTTAACCCGCTGGGCTCTAACTTGTGTATTTTAAACAATTTTTCTAACTCATTCCCTAACTAAGTTGGAGACTTGAAAGTTTGCATACTTATAGCTGAACACTTGCGATAACACGATAAATCATAAAATTTTGAAAAAGTCATATTTAACCCCCCAGTCTCTAACTTCTGTATTTTAAGCAATTTTTCTAACTCAGCCCCTAATTAAGTTGGAGACATGAAACTTTGCATACTTATAGCTGAACACCTCACATCAAACGACAAAAAATAAAATTTTGAAAAAGTCTAATATTTAACCCTCTGGGGTCTAACTTGTGTATTTTAAGCAATTTTTCTAACTCAGCCCCTAATTAAGTTGGAGACATGAAATTATGCATACTTATAGCTGAACTCCTCACATCAAACGAAAAATAATAAAATTTTGAAAAAGGTCTAATATTTAACCCTCTGGGCTGTAACTTATGTATTTTAAGCAATTTTTCTAACTCATTCCCTAACTAAGTTGGAGACTTGAAAGTTTGCATACTTATAGCTGAACACTTGCGATAACACGATAAATCATAAAATTTTGAAAAAGTCATATTTAACCCCCCAGTCTCTAACTTCTGTATTTTAAGCAATTTTTCTAACTCAGCCCCTAATTAAGTTGGAGACATGAAACTTTGCATACTTATAGCTGAACACCTCACATCAAACGACAAAAAATAAAATTTTGAAAAAGTCTAATATTTAACCCTCTGGGGTCTAACTTGTGTATTTTAAGCAATTTTTCTAACTCAGCCCCTAATTAAGTTGGAGACATGAAATTATGCATACTTATAGCTGAACTCCTCACATCAAACGAAAAATAATAAAATTTTGAAAAAGGTCTAATATTTAACCCTCTGGGCTGTAACTTATGTATTTTAAGCAATTTTTCTAACTCATTCCCTAACTAAGTTGGAGACTTGAAAGTTTGCATACTTATAGCTGAACACTTGCGATAACACGATAAATCATAAAATTTTGAAAAAGTCATATTTAACCCTCCAGTCTCTAACTTCTGTATTTTAAGCAATTTTTCTAACTCAGCCCCTAATTAAGTTGGAGACATGAAACTTTGCATACTTATAGCTGAACACCTCACATCAAACGACAAAGAATAAAATTTTGAAAAAGTCTAATATTTAACCCTCTGGGGTCTAACTTGTGTATTTTAAGCAATTTTTCTAACTCAGTCCCTAATTAAGTTGGAGACATGAAATTTTGCATACTTATAGCTGAACACCTCATATCAAACGATAAATAATAAAATTTTGAAATATCTAATATTTAACCTCTAATATTTTGTCTCGCGCAATTTTTAAATTTAAACTGTTTTGCAATACTATTTTTTGTTCATTTTGCATAACAAGTGTAATGTGACGTAATTTCTTCTAACGCATGTTAATGAATTTATTTTACAATAACCTTTCTCTTTTAAAATTCACATGTAAATATAGTTTTTATGGCGTAATTTCCAATAAGTGCCTGCTTTTTATACCTAATTATTTCATTCTAATTTAAATTTTTTTCTATTTATAATAGTAATGTGTAAATATTTTTTTTTATTTGGAGCAAACATTATTGTTTGCGCTGTTTATACAGTTGGCAACAGTTTAAATTAATACCATTTTCTAAAATATGTAAAAAATATCTGTCGAAATGCTGAATATTTGAATTTAAAATAGAAATAAAACCTCAAAAAATGAGTAAAATTAAAAAAAAAATTAATGGAATCTGTACACCGGGATCTTCTATTGAATAAAATGATCTAAAAATGATTAAATTCCCATGTATAGTTTTTACTCCTATAAAACTTTTTTAAGGGAACGATTTTGTCCAAATTTAGCATTAAATATCTCTTAAAATAATTCTTCGATTTGAAAACTGTATGGATCAGCGTGTTGATCAAACATTTCGCTATAATACCACCGATTTTCATATTTTTGTATGCAATAGTTTTCTTAATATTAACGAAGAAAGGCCTCCGCTCTCAAAAAATTCAAAACCGGCATCGGCGGCGGCGTTAGTTACTTTTTTTAGAACAGAGAGCTATATAAAAATGAGAACTTGTCTATCTGTCTGTTTGTAATTCTATAAAAAGCCCCAATTTGGAAGCCAAAATTGTGAAAAGATATGTACATGTGTATTAAAACATGGCCGAGGCAACTAAAGTAATCCGGAATCGAAATAATTATAGTTAATTTTTAATTAATAAAAAACCACCAATTCAACAGCAATTTCTTATCAAATTTAAACATTTTTCGTTATAGCAGTTGCCAACAATTAAAAAACACAATAAAATTATTACTACAACAATTAATTTTCTACTGCAAGATTTCCACGTGCAAAATGAAAATGAAATAAATAGTTTGCCGAATTTAAAAAAGGCGAATATTACGTCATAACTTTTCTATTGCAAGATATTCACGTGAAAAATGAAAATGAAATAAATAGCTTGACGAATTTAAATCAAAGTGAATATAACTTCATAACTTTTCTATATCAAGGATTCCACGTGAAAGAGGAAAATATTACGTCACATTGGAAATATAAAGGACGTGGTGGATATAGTATAATGTCATATGAGTGTGAAAAATGTATTGAGGCATGATAAAAATCCGATTAGGGAAATATTGGCGTATTTTAACATTATTGCTCCAATTATAAATGGAAATAAGTTCATTTATAGCTGTATTCTTTTGCGTCTGTTATATGCATTTTTATATAGCGTTTTCATATGATTCATTCATACAACATTTCGACTGCTTTTTTTAATATTTGTTTTGCGTTGTATGTTAAATTTTGAAATTGATTTTTCAGAACAAACATCCTTCAAATTCTGGGCAACGCCGGGCACTTTAGTTTGTAACAGATAAATGGCTTGCTTTTGTATCTGTGCATCTAATGCTAATATTATAAAGCGTTATAATATTATAAAGTGTATAATAATTTTAATGCTTGTACGTTTGTGAGGTGTTATCTCTGAAACTACATAACCAACGTAAAAAAATGTTGGTGGCCATCTCTGCTCCGAAAAAAAGACTATTTTATGTCAGTGCAAGAACCTACATCACTGCAGGAGCAAAAAAGTTCAAAATTGCGATTTCTACGATATTGATTGGGTTAGAAACTTTAAATTTGGTGTGATAGTTACTTTTAAGATGTAAATACTTGTAATGAACGCTCTTTAAAAGGTTCAATTTGACGGATAAACGTAAAAAGTTCTAGAAAGGTTCTAAACTATGATTTATTTGGAATACTGAAATTTTTGGGATACTGTTGGGGTTAGAAACTAGAACTTTGGCATGGTAGTAATTAATAACATGTAAATGCTCGTTGTAGAACGAATTCTAAAAAATCGAAAGACTAAACAAAGCTGAAAAAGATCTAAAGATGATCTAAGTAACGAAGTACATGGAATTGTTAGGAATATAAGCATGAAAATTGACATGGCTGTATTTATCATGACGTAAATTCTCGCAATAGAACAATTTCTAAAAATGTCGCTATATAAAACAGTGCAGAAACAAAAAACTTTCGAAAATTTTCTGTTTCTGTGTTACTGCTGAGCCCAAAATCTTGAAATTTTGCTTCGGGTTAGATTTAAAATATACAATTGTCTCTATGAATGGTTTCTAAAAAATTTAAAATTTAAAAAGATGAAATTAACGGAAAGTGATCTCAATTACCATTAATTTGGAATTATTAGGTACAGCAACTTTAAATATTTCATAATGCTGCATTTCCTCTGCAAAAGATGCAATTTAAATGCAACAAAACTGATAGATACCCACCTAGCATTAAATAAATTGTGTAAATATTGAATAAAGACCTGTATGAAACAGTGAGTAGGTTGCCCGAAAGTACTTGTTAAAGTGTTTCTTCTCTAGGCTTTTCTCTCTCTCGCCAAGGCAACTAATAGAGGGAAGTGCCGTTTTAAATGTGAAATGAATTTTTTATCCGATTCATTTTTCTAGACATTTTATCATAAGGTCGTATTCTCAATTATCATTAGTAGATTTTTTATATATTAACTTATTCTGGTGAAATTTCATAATCGGATTCATATTGGCGTATGTTAGCTTGCATGATTTGCTGAATAAATATGTATGGATTCGTAAATTACTTCAAATGACACTTTGACAGCTCAAAAGTTATGCAGACGATATATTCAGATCTTGTGTCATACTTTATGTTGTAATCATTGCCGATTTCTTTTATTTAATACATGCTAAATACAGCTCAACTTGTGCAGAATATGTTTGAAAACAAAACAATACAGCGTATGTAGTGGCCAGCATACACTCATCATTTAAATCCGATCGAGCATATCTAAAACACACTCTAATGAAGCATTGCATGCCACTGTTGATGTATTCGGTACTTTGATACTATATCATATTTTGAGGAGAGAATTCCTTAAATGTTATCGAAAACCTCATTGCATCCGTGAAAGACAGATATTGTACAATATTAACTATTCCGGGGGTGCACACACCATATAAAGTATATTCAATTCTTTTTAAATATCACATATTTGTCATTTAAAGTTACTCAAATTGGTGCGGAGCGTCTTATTATGCTTTTAACATCATTTTATACAGTTAAAATTCTGATATAAGTAATTTAGTGCTTCATTTTCTATTTTACTTTTGATATACCGCGTACTTTCAATTTTATATCCATGCATGGCTGTCTTGAATGGTTTGATTTCCCATTTTTTTAAACAGTGTATACGAATTTATATGTAAGATTTTGTAATTCTAAGATTCGTTTATTTTCATCATTTCAATTTATCGCAGTATTTGGACAATTAAAGATAACATCTCATTTTCTTTGCTTCCACATGTTATTATTAAATCTATGTTCTCAGCAATATCGCTCAGACTAATCCCTCTGAGGGAAGTCCTAGTTAAGATATGATTCCCAGTATTTTTTTTACTCCTTGGTCAAATAGTTTCTGAGAAAAAAATTGTCAAAATTTTGAAAACTGCCATCAGTTGGCATTCTTGACTGCTCGATTTTCAAATGTAGCATGACATAAATATGATCATATTTCAATATCTATTCCACAAATCATCTTCAAATAATTTATGCATAATATATAGGGTACGTATTTTATGAAAAAAAATACTGTTACGCTTATATAATATTTTACGTGTGTCTAAAAAATGTTTAATCTTTGAAGTCGTGATTTTTTTATGAAAAATAATGCATTAACTAAAATCGCATTATTAACAAAAGGCGGTATTTTTATTAAATTTATTTTTTGTGGGGGATATACTTAAAGGTGTCCTTTACCTGATTCTGAAATATAAGTAGTGGGATTTTGGGTGTTTTTAGTAGTATTTCATATTTAAAAATATTTTGAGGCGTATTTCAAATCAAATCAAGCAGAGTCATTCCATGTCAGTTCGCCTAAGATATTTAATTCACAGTCACAAATTTCAATGAAACTGGGTATGTTTATAGCTCATTTTAAGACAGGATCAAGGAAATTAAAGGTCATTACCAGTAAAATATTTTTTAAGATAAAAAAAATATCTAAATTTTGAAATTTTTTTAAAAATGTTTTTAATGGCAGATCTATATTCAAAGACTGCATAAAAAAAAGTCATTTCAATATAAAATCACTAAATAAGTTTCAAATAATGTATATGTGACAAATAATGTAGGCAGATTATTATTTATTGTTGTTTGTCATGTTTAAATGCTAAGAGTGTGTTTAATCTTGTGAATTCTTAAAATCAAGAATTTTGTGAAAAATAATGTGTTAATCAAAAATTTATTATTAACCGAAGGCAGGCTGTTATTACTTTTTTTAATTGTACGTAAAAATATCTTTTCAATAGTTATAAAATAAAAATAGTGAAAATATGAGCAATTTTAACAAAATTTTCATAAAATGTGAATGTTTAATGATAAATATTGAAACTTTTCATGCTAAGATGTACTAAAATGACTACGATATCGTGTATTTCTACTCTTGCTTAAATACAATACATACAATAATAAAATAACAAATATTATTTACAGCAATAAAAATTAAATTAAATAGTACCAGTTCCTTTACCAACACTACATTGCTCAACAGCCGGCTTAAAATCAACAGCCCGCACTCTTATTGAAAAATACTTTCAACTGTTCAAATAATAAATAAACTGCATTAAAAAATTTTAATATCAACTTATTATCTTAAGACGATAATAATAACTAAACAACATGATGAATTTATAAATCAGCTTTTAATTGAAAAGTCATGAAATGGTCCCTTTAAATATTGTTGTTCATCGAGTCAATCAAAACAAATTATATAAAAAAAAAATAGTGAGCCTAATATGCTGACTGCCATGACACTTCTAACAAAACTAATTAATTCATTACCATCTGAAATCAAACCCGAAAGATCAAAAGAAAAAAAAAATCATCTGTAGTGTGAATGTGACATACTCAGTGGTTGTTGAGGTATGTCTTTGTGACATTTTCACCTGTACTTCAATAAAATATAAACATGTAAGCTTTTTTCATTCATCCAAATTAAGTAAAACAATTATAAAATTTTGTTGTCATTACACCAGATGTTAAATTTTTCGTTACATACTATTAGATAAGTTCTTTACTTTTAGACATTATTGACATAATATCATAAAATTTGCTATATGTATTTTCTGTAAGTGTATAAACAATATATATATGCTTTATTAAACATAAATGAATAATTTTTAAATAATTTGTTTGAGAACAGGGATATATATACACACATATATATGTTGAAAATCCATCTTTCAGCAATATTGTGATGAAATAAATCAAATTACCGTAATTTCTGGTGTATAGCCCGCGGATCATACAATCGTGTTTCGACCCAGAAATTTTTAAAAATAAAATGTAACTTTTTAGATCACAGTAAATATTGGTCTTCAAATACTGAATAAAATTTCTGGGTCCAAACTGAATTGTTTGATCTGCGGGCTATACACCCGAAATTGCGGTACATATCATTAGAAACTGAATAAAGTTACAAAAGTTCAACTCATTAAGTTTTAAATATTTTTTTAGATATGGTTATTTGAAAGATATAAATATAATGGATAATTGCATTTTTTGCATATATTTAAAGCACAATACGTCAAAATTTTCTTCAACAGACTGAAATTTGGTTTTTTTTCAATATTAGCAGCTCAATGCTAAATTTTCAATATTAACAGCCAAATATGAGTTTAAAGATTAGGACTGTCATTTTGAAAATTTCTATTGGGCGGTGAGGAGCTAGTGATTTTTCTCTTTTTTGGAAAGGGATAATTGCTCTTCGCCCTAGAAGTTTTACTAAAAAACAATATTGTTTATTTTTTTCCTTAAGAAACGAACATAAAAGATAATTTGAAAAATAAAATAAATGTATAAATAAAAATATTTCCAGGGATGATACATTGGATAGGTTTTACATTTGAAAATATTGATAATTTTAAATATGATTTAAATACTACTAAAACCAACCAAAATCCCACTATTTTTATTTCAGATCCAGTTATAATGTAGTATTATGTACAATTTAAAATTAAAAAATTAGTCATAGAAACTCCGCCTCTGATTGATAAAGATTTTTTAATAATTTCATTATTTTTTGTAAAATATTTTTGATTTCAAAGATTATACAATTTTTTAGACACATTTAAATATTTTTTAACATTACAGCAATATTTTTTTCATAATCTACATACTTTATTTACCTTGCTTAAATTATTCGAAGAAGATTTCTTTATTAGTTATTGAAATATGATTTTATATATAAAATGAGGCCTTTGAAAATTGAACAATGATTAATGGCAACTCGTGGCATTTTTCCAAAATTTTGATAATTTTTTCTCATATGTTCACTATTTTTATTTTATAACCATTTAAAAGATATTTTTACGTACAATTAAAAAAAAGCAATAACACCCTGCCTTCGGTTAATAATAAATTTTTGATTAACACATTATTTTTGACAAAATTCTTGATTTTAAAAATTCATAAGATAAAAGACACTCTTAGTGTTTAAACATGATAAAAATCAAGAAATAATAATCAGCCTACATTATTTGTCACATATACATTATTTGAAACCTATTTAGTGATTTTATATTGAAATGACTTTTTTTTTTATGTAGTCTTTAAATATCGAACTGTCATTAAAAAAATTTAAAACAATTTTTCAAAATTTTGATATTTTTTATCTTAAAAAATATTTTACTTAGGATCAAGAAAATTAAAGGTGATTACGTCTTAAAATAAGTTATAAACAAACCCAATTTCATTGAAATTTGTGACAGTGATTAAATGGCTTAGGGGAACTGACATGGAATGACTCTGCTTGATTTGATATGAAATGCACCTCAAAATATTTTTAAATAGGAAATACTACCAAAAACACCCAAAATCCCACTATTTTTATTTCAGAATCAGGTAAAGGACACCTTTAAGTATATCTACCATAAAAAATAAATTTAATAAAAGTACCGCCTTTTGTTGCAGTGGCGTGGCGTGAAAATTTTCGGTGGTCATCGCAATTATTTAAGTTTGTGGTGAAAAATTATTAACTCTAAAATTCAATGGTTGAATGTTCAAAAAAGAAACTTTAAATCTTACCTTCACTTATACATGAACTCCAAATGTTCTGCTAAAACTGGATCGTAGAGTTTTAAAAGCTTATTAAGAGTTTTAAAATATTGCTTGTTCATTGCCGCATCCAGCGATGACCGGACGCCACGCCACTGTTTTGTTGATAATGCTTTTTTGTTAATGCATTATTTTTCATAAAAAATTCACGACTTCAAAGTTTAAATATTTTTTTACACACACTTAAAATGTTATAAGCGTAACAATATATTTTTTTCATAAGCTGCGTACCCTAAATATTGTGCATAAATTATTTGAAGATGATTTGTAGAGTAGATATTGAAATATGATTATATATATGACATGCTACATTTGAAAACCGAGCTATCAAGAATGCCAACTGACGGCAGTTTTTCAAAATTTTGACAATTTTTTTCTCAGAAACTATTTCACCAAGGAGCAAAAAAAATTACTGATGATCATATCTTAATAGTAAGAACAAACACACGCAGTTTCATTAAAATCTGTGATGGTGGGTTACATATTGATATTTTACTGCCTGATTTGACGCCCCATATATCATATATATATTTACTTTATTGAATTTTAACTGAAAATTTATTTTTTCGTGTAAATTATAAATAATAATTTTGATGTCAATTTCAAAATATTTTTTCATTCCAACAAATAATGATAATAAAGCGAAAATTGTCAACTGGAAATGTAAAAATCGTCTGCGGATCCCGCATGCTGTGGAATGTCAGTAATGTTTTGCTGTCAACAGAAATATTCCTGGTATTTCGCAGGAAACTTACTGGCATTTCTGTAGAATGTTTTTGTCATATACAGTAAAGTTCCAGTCATTTTCAAGAAATGCTTTTTGGAAATAATGGGCAACTCAGCTGCCCATTTTTTCCCAGGAACGTTGCGGAATTTTTTTTACAGTGTGGCTTGGCAAGAGTAGCTCGTAAGGAATCGTTTTCTTGATCACTGATTTGAGGTGAGGTTTTTTTTTTTCTTTTTCTTCATTGAACTTTTCCTGGAGACTTCATTGATCTATCATTCATACATTTCAAATTAATTTAATAATTTAACAATAGCGTTTAATATAAACCTTTGACACATATTATAATCTTTAATTCTGATTCTCGGATGTGTTAGTGATCTGAATCTTCTTGTATCAACTTCCAATTAATAGTTTTATAGCATTCTGCAACTTCTAAATCTATTATTAATGATTCGTCTTTAATAAATAGTTTCAATGTGTTCATCTTAGTATTGATAAACATTCTAAAACCATGAATGCTATAAAAGGTAGAATATTAATAGAACGAAAATTATTTTAAAGTCAAAATTATAAATCATATTTATTCGTTCAATCGTTTGAGCACAAAACAGATCTTGTGGATATATGCGAAAAATGCGAGTGTGATTGGGTTAAAAAAAAAAAAAAACATTACTTGTAAGCCGACGATATACACAGAAATCGTACGCTTCACTAGTGCAACCAGCTTAACCATTTATCTACTGACGGTACTAATAAGTACCATTAAAATAATTTGTTATAAAATTCATTTAATACCTCGATTATGTGTAATACAGTTTAGAATGAGTTATAGATACATTACTTTATCTTGTTCCAAAAGCATTATTGGTTACACAAAACAAAAACATTTTAAAAAGATGATTTCTTTTGTCTTTGCAAATTTTTAGCTTTCTTGGCGTTGGGGAAGAAGAGGGGGGACTTTTCAATTCGGAAATATTTCTATATTTCTATTGCAAGCACTTTATATTTGTACATTTCCTAATTCTACAAAATACTAAGAAACATATTTAAAATAAAAGATCTGAGTGGGTTTATACACATTGCAGAAAATCCCTATAAATTCAAATTTAATTAATCGTTCTAAATCCTTCAATCGTTCTAAAATCCTTCTAAAATTTATTAAATGATTATGTAAATCTTCTAATGCAGTTTAAACAATTCACGAAAAATGCTTTAGAAGATAGAATTTTCATAAATTCATAATTCAGTACATAAATTGTTAAAGGCACACCAAACTGAGACAACAAAGAGGAGCGCAATCACCCTCTTCGCAATTTTATCATAAAACATGTGGAACGCTATCGAGCTTTCCGCAGTTTTGGCACATAATAATAGGAGTGCTGTCGCACTCCTCCGCACTTAAATGGTTAATAGACATCTAATTAAAATTATTATGATGCTCACATAGAAATATTATCATTAAATCACTATAGAAGTAGCGCTATATATTTCGTTTACAAAGAATTACTATTGTAGCAAAATTTGAACTTTAATGGTATATTTTCCGCTTTCTCTCTATTAAAAACCACTGTATTGGATATAAGAGAGTTTCACATTGTTCCCAAAGAAAATCGAATGTTTAAGACAAAGATTGCATTAAGCTGACATAGATTCGTGATCATTTGCTTTTGTCCGTAAATTTGCAAGGAAATTAAGTTTAGGCTTTAGTTTCAGTAGTTCTTGTACTGAAGTATTATGAATTCAGTGCCTGTAATTTAATTTTTAAAAGGTTTATTCAAAGAGAATGCTTTATAATACAAAGGATTTGCGATTGATATTATACATTCCCGGAAATAAGATTGTTAAACCAATTCTCTAATAATTTAATAGTGCTTTTGCTATTGCACTAACAATACTTGCGTTATCAGAAGAATGGTATTGATTATATTTTTAATGCAACTTATTTTCCTTTACATTACTTATAGTGTATAAGACAAAGCAACAAAATTTTTCGTCGTGTTTCAACTCTAATTCGCTTTCATTGTACTTCGACTCAATGGTCAACTTCCTTTAGTTGTTTTTATTTCTCAGAACTTTAACTTTGGTTAAATTAACAATCATATCGTGTGCGGCTATAACCACCATATATATAAATTACTTATTTAAATTGATGTTGCAAAAATAAACCTAAAGGAAATATTGTAATTATAATAAAGTTTGACATTTTTAATGTGTCCATATAATTTTGAAATTGTATTTGAGTTTTTCAGGAAATTTACTTTGAATCATTGTGTGGAAAAGTTTCAGAAGTAAACAGATGTAAATTTTTAAACCTGTATTTCTAAATCCATTTATAATTGTTGCAAAACAAGTTTCAAAAAGCAATTTATCAAATTACAACGACCATTTATAAAACGATTTTTTTTTAAGACTAAAATATAAGACATAAAAAATCGCACGGAGTTTATCATACATTACGTACGCCATGAATTAAACATTAATAGTGTTATTACACGTAAAAATTGCAAGCCAAAAATATCGCCTGCGACCCGTCAGATTTCATGAAACTTAAGTATTATCCACCTGAAACTTACATAAATATCCAAGCATTTCATTGGCTGTTCGGGAAAAGGCTTTTCCATCGTCAGATTTCCAAGAAATCTGACGGCCAATTTTAAATGAAATTTCATTCTTAAACTTCTAAACATCCGACAATATTACTTTTTATACTGTCTGATAGGGAAAAAAATCTACTTTTTAATGCAATTTATTTGAAAGCTGTATTTTAATTTGTTTCTGAGTTATTAATTTTTTTCTGTAGTTTTTATTACTTTATTGTCATAGTGGCAACAGAAAGTATCCATCGTAGTTGAAATTAAAGGGAAATACAGATTACTGTATAGACCGATCAGAAAACGAATAAATTGCAGATTAAACCAGTGAAAACCTTCAGATATGCTTTTCATTTCCCATCCTGACGAGAACAATAACCATTTTTCCAAATGGTTAATAAGGGTAGCTTTTTAATCATATCTCAGAAACTATTAAGTGGAATGAGCTGAAATTTTTTATATGTATATTTGAAGATAATATATTTCTGTTAAAATTTTTATAGATTTCAACATATATTTTCTCAAGTATACACTCATATTGCACTCATACTACACTCATACTACACTACACTATATTGCACTCATACTACACTACATCACAGGGTGGCTTTTCATTTAGACAACATTTTCAAAATTCAAAATTGTGTGTTCGTCATAAAAATTTCAAAATTTGTTACAATTTCAAAATGAAGACAGCTCTTTTATTTTCATTACGAATTTTAAGTAGACATAAATCGTAATCGAATAATTAAGTTCGTTTTTCTACAAGAATTTTTGTTTTTAACACAATGTAAGGTTACTTGTTTTTCCCTTTTTTTTTATTTAATGGACTCTGTGTTCAGCTCAGCTTAATTGCGTGTAACACAAAATAGCAACGTATTAAAATAAATGTTAACATTTAAGATAAAACTGTGTATTAACTTTAAACAAAATGACTTATTATGGAGTGATATTTCAAAATTTATAGCTATATTTATAGCACACATTCAGCATATATTCAAATACAGCATACATTCAGATGTCTTCTAAATATACATGCAGGGTGGCTTACTATATTACTGCCAAATAACTAACTCTTAAACCACTAATTTGAGATGTAAAATTCATATTTGTATATTTCTAATAAGTTTCGTAAATTATATTCAGTGATCTAACAAGTAGATAACAAGATAGATTCATCCTAGAAAGTATTTATAGGTGTTAAAAATTTATTTTTAAAATCGTTGGTTTATTACACATTCCATATTTTGTAGATTTCATGTAAAATATGTCAAGAAAGCGTAATTTAATCGTGCAATGTTGACTTTTGTGAAATACTCCATTTCTCTCTTAGTCGAAATTTAGCCGAAATTGATTGTCAATCTTGGAAATTATTTTCTCTAATTTCGTTTAACGAAGTATCTTTGCATAGTAAAGCATCGCTGAATCTCGAAATAAAAGACAAATGTTACTGATTTTAAACTAATCTGAAAACTTCGCAACCAAATGGAACACCTTATTTTATGTAACAATTAGTCAACGACACGTTTCATGACACTTATTATATTAAGGAGATTGTATCCTTTGAAACACTTTGAAGGATTTTTTGTTACTGATGTACATTTACTAATTATATACACATATTATTATATGAAATACTTAGGAAAACTCATTTTGGCAAGAAATAAATCATTTTGTGGGTAAAAATTAATAATTTGAATTTTTGTGTAGTTTAAAGGCTTTTAAAAATTTTTCTTCTTCTATAGTTATTAAAATTCTATTATGATTTTTTGGCAGGTTATCTATCAGATTATACTTTATAATTCTAAGGGTCGATTTTACAATTAATGAATTAGCTTTTGAGAAAAAACATATGTATACAGATATAAGCAAAAACGCAACAAAAAACAGGATTTCTTCAACGCTAGATTTTTTTTTCATTTTCATTATACTGTAAAATTCATCCCTAATTTTATTAAGTACACTATACTGCGGATGCAAAAAGTAATGGAGCGATTTGTCAATTATTTATTGTTTTAAACTCAATAATGTATCAAAACGCAGCAAACTGAGAGAACTCGATTGAAAGATTTTTAAACGTGCCATTTAAAGGCCTGTCATGATAATAAAAGGTATTTTTGATACACTTGTAATCGTCAGATCACCTCAAAACCTTGTGTCACTATAATATTGTTCTTACAGTGGTGACCAAAATTGTGGGCATTTTTTGAAATTTTCTTTTTTTATAAATTTGCGTGCTTATAGAATATCTTAATTTTCACTTAAATGCAGATGTTGTATATCAAATTCAAGGAAATTTAATTTAGAATTTAATTAAAAAAACATAATTGAAAAATCTGCATTACAAAAAAGTTACACTTACTTAAGTCTAGAATACAAACACAATTATTCATGAATGCTGAAGTGTATTATAATAAAAGCTTCCTAGTCAACCACAATTACTGCCTGAGAACAAATCAAATGTCAGTAACTAAACTGTAGTATGTTTTGATTTGTAAAATCGGTATTTTGCTGGAACGAATTTTGCATAAGGGTTAATAATAGTGTAACTAAATAGAAAATAATGTTTTTAAAAAATATTTCTATTTTTTCTTAATATGAGTAATTTCAAACAATGTCATCAACAACAAGAACGGATTGGATACCTACAAAAAGAAGCAGAATTGCCATATTGAGAGAAAATGGTCCCTCTTATGCTCAAATTGCAAGACAGGTTGGTGGATCAGTCACTTTATCTGGAGTACGAAAGTTGTGCTTACGTTATGAAGAAATTAAATCAGTGATAAATAAAGCAAGATCAGGCCGAAAGAAATACACAACTGTGCTTCTGATAATAAAAAGATAAAAAGGATATGTCTGAAAGATAGAAGAATTTCATCAGATGCTGTTAAATGTGAAATGAATGCAATGGGTATTTCAGTTAGTTCAATACCAATAAGAAGAAGATTAGCGGGTTTTAGGCTGAAAGGTAGAATTCCAAGGAAAAAAATATTTTTAAATCTTTAGCAGCGCAAGAAACATGTTTAGTGGGAAAAAGAACACATTAATTGGTCAGAAAATCAGTGGAAGCAAATAATCTGGAGCGATGTGAGTAAAATATCGCTCTTTGGTAGTGATGGACGAAAATATGTGAGATGTACAGTAGGGGAAGAGCTGCATCCTTACTGCTTTGAAGCAACTACAAAGAACTCAGCAAATGTCATGATTTGGGCCTGTATGTCTGCAAATGGTGTGGGCCGCATTCAAGTGTTTGATAGTATTCTGAATGCAAATAAATACATCGAAACTGTCCTGGAACCAAAATAGATACCTCCCATTAGGAATATCTTCACCAATAAAGAACTATTTATCTTTCAGCAAGATTCAGCTCCATGCCATACGGCAAAAATATGCAAAGAATGGTTTAAAAATAAAAGCATACAATTATTACCATGGCTAGTAAACCTGATCTGAATCCTATAGAAAATTTGTGGCGACGTTTAAAAATCCTTGTACAAAAAAAGTGTCCATCTAATAAAACGACCCTTATTGAAGCTATAATTCATTCTTGGTGTCATGTGATTAAAAAGGATGAACTCCAAACACTAGTTCTCTCAATGAAAAGACTCTGTGATACTGTAATAAAAAACAAAGGTTATCCTACTAAATATTGAATGTGTAAGTGTAATTTTAAAATACAATAAAATCTAAGATAGATCTTTTTTTTGTAAGCTTAACTCTTTTGTAATGAAGATACTTTAATTGTGTTTGTTTTCATTAAATTCTACATCAAATTCTACATTAAATTTACTCGAATTTGATATATAAACATTTGTATGTAAGTGAAATTTATTATATCCTTCAAGCACACAAATTTATAAAACATGAAAATTTCAAAAAATGTCCACAAATTTTGCCGCCACTGTATATTTTTAACAAATAATTGTAAAATCGGTAGTTTTATGAATATGAAAATAAAATAAAATAAAATATAAATAAAACGAACTTACCATAAAGAATAAAAGAGTGATATATTTCTGTGGACGGCGATAGATTTTTAACTTAAAAATGTCCCTTTATCATTCCTAAATCTATACTAATATTATAAAGAGGTAAAAAATTGTTTATTTGTAGGAGGTAAGCTCTGGAACTACCGAACCGATTCTAAAAGTAATAGTATCAAAATGATGGTGTTAGTCCAACTTAGAACATGGGCTATATCTTATGTCCGTGCCATTAGCTAAAAGGGGGTGCAGGAGCAAAAAACGTTCTAAAAATGCAATTTTTCTGTTAATGAAGGGCCTAAAAATATGAAATTTGGAATGGTAGTTACTTATAAGATACTAACGATCTCTAAGAACATTTCTTAAAAAATTCGAAATTTAAAAGGTGTAAAAATGCGCAAAAAGCATTCTAAAAAATGTTCTAAATGGTGATTTTTACGCAATTTCAAAAAGTACCAAACCGATTTAAAAAATAATGGTGTCAAAATGATGGTGACAACCCTTGCTCCAACATAGGCTACATTTTATGTCGGTGCCACTACCCCTAAATGTGGTGTAGGAGCAAAAAAAACGTTCGAAATTGCGATTTTTGTGTTACTGAAGGGCCCTGATAATTGGAATTTGGCATAGTACCTACTTATTAGATATAAATGACCTCCAAGAACATTTCCTAAAAAATTCGAAATTTAAAAGGGGCCAAAATGCTCGAAAAGCGTTTTAAAAAACGTTCTAAATGTCAGAACATGCACAACCTATTTCAAAAATAATGATTGGAAATTGATGATGAAAGCTCTTGCTCCAACATAGGCTCTATTTGATGTCGGTGTCACTACCACGTAGGGCTTTCAGAAGCAAAAAAATGTTTAAATTTCAATTTTTGTGTTACTGAAGGGCTTAGAATCCTGAAATTTGGCAGGGCAGTTATTTATAATATACAAATTATCTCTAAGGACGTTTCCTAAAAAATCGAAATTTAAAAGGGGTGAAAATGAGCGAAGAGCGTCCTAAAAAAACTTTCTAAATTGCTATTTCTACGCTGTCTCAGGAAGTACCGAGACTATTTTAAAAATAATGGTGTGAAAACGATGGTGACAGCCCTCGCTCCAACATTGGCTGTATTTCATGTCGGTGCCACTACCCCTAAGGGGGTGAAGGAGCAGAAAACGATCTAAATAGCGTTTTTGTAATACTGCAGGGGCTAGCAAGTTGAAACTAGGCATGGTAGTTACTTATAAGATATAAATGATCTCTAAGAACATTTCCTAAATAATTCGAAATTTTAAATGGTGGAAATGGGCAAAAAACGTTCTAAAAAACGTTTTAAATTGCGATTTCTATGCAATCTCAGAAAGGTGCCCAACTGATTTCAAAAGTAATGGTTGGAAATTGATGATGACAGCCCTTGCTACAATATACGATCTACTTCATGACAGGGTCACTACCACCTTGCGGTTGCATTTTTAAAAACGTTCTAAATTGTGATTTTTGTGATACTGAAGGGGCTAGCAACTTGAAATTTGGCATGGTAGTTTCTTATCATGTGTAAATGCTCTGTGAGAAGAGTTCTTTGAAAATTTGAAATTTAAAAGGGGTGAAAATGAACGAAAAGCGTTCTAAAAACGTTCTAAATAGCAATTTCTACGCAATCTCAGGAATATTAAACCGATATAAATAATTTTTGAAAGAAAATTCCAAATTTAAAAGGATGAAGTGAGCAAAAAGCATTCTATAAGCGTTCTAAATTACGATTTTTATGCAATTGTATAAAATATGAAACCGATTTCAAACATAATGGTTGCGAATTGATGGTGATAGAACCTGCTCAAACATAAGCTATATTTTATATTCGGTGCCACAACCCCTAGAGGGTTGCAGAGGCAAAACACTTTCTTACTTGCGATTTCTGTAGTACTGAAGAGGCTGGAAACTTTAAGTATAGCACGGTAGTTACTTATAAAATATAAATGTCTTCTACGAACAGTCGAAAATAGATTCGAAATTAAAAAGGGTTGATGCGAAGGGAAGGAGTGAAAAGCATTCTAAAAGTGTTCTAAATTACGATTTCTAAGAAATCTAAGGAAATAATAAATCGATTACAGAAGTTATTGGTTGTGAATCAAGAGTGATAGTCCCTGATCCAATACGGTCTAAAATTTATGCCGGTGTCTCTTCCACCTGGTTGGCAGGAACAACAAGAATGCCTTTAAAAACTTCTAAATTCCGTTTTCTACAGAATATTAGGAAATACCAACCGATTTCAAGGTTAATGTTGGCAAATTAAAGGTGACAGTCTCTGTTTCAACATTTTTCGAGACATTCTATTTCAACTCGGTTTCAGCATGTTATGTTGGTGCCACTGACACCAGAGACGTGGTAGACTGTTAGACAAGAACCTTGGAATTTGACATGATGGTTAATTTTAAGGTGTAAATGTGCTAAGATGGTTTCTAAAAAATTCAAAACTTCAAATGAACATTGAAATGAGCATAAAAGTCTCAAAATACTTTCTAAATTATCATTTATTTGGATTTAGTTGTAGTTCTTCTTATTAATTAAAATCTCATTTCTGTCTATTGCAGTTTCATAATGAAGTTTAGTCAAACTGTGGCTTAATTTGTAATTTTTGAGTTATTCCAAAAAATGTTCTTCTAATAAAAAATAGTCATGCAAATATCACTTGGCATATTTCAACTATTACGCGAGCAAAGCCACGGGGTTTGCTAGTGTCTTATAATTCGAAGAGAAAAAAATAAATCTTCAATTTAAAATATATACTATCTGCAGCAAAATATTCAGTCATTCAATCAGCTTTACAGATTACCTTAAATTATTTCCAATCTTACTAATTTGAATTCTTAATAATATGGTCAGGTAACCGATATCTATAAAAACGTTCGCAAGACTGGACTGCGTGATACAATTTTTTATAGTTTATGAACTTGAAAACAAACAAACAAAAATCAGTTAAATGAAAACAAAATTGTTCAGAATAAAATTAATGAGGAATAATATAAATGTAATTCATCACTTTTCATCATTGCCGTTTATGAAGCATTTACTGCTGGCTTTTGCAAAATTTCAAATACAAAAATAGTTATAGAAATATTGTTATGTATATATATAGAGAGAGAAAGAGAGAGAGAGAGAGAGACAGAGTCTAACGGAGCGAGAACTTAAAATATTGCGAATCCCCATCTAGTGCAAGAATGTTGTACTTTTTTATTATAATGAATTTTTAAATGTAGCTATGAAAAATATATCCCTATATTAGGGGTAACAGTAGTATAGACCGATCTATTACCTTTATGTAGATAAAAAATTTCATTTTGAACCCAAACCTAAGAAACCTGATTTATTCTAATCTGGTAAATCGCTGGCATGTGATATCACTCAAAAATTCAGGCACTTCATTGGTCGAAATTGACTGTGCCACATGGGGTCTTTCGTCTAGGAAGTTTGAAAACAACCCGTTAATTTGCAAAGAAGCTCGCATGCATTTTCTTCCATTTGCGTTTCGCTAGGGATGTTGGATTAAACCATTAATGCTTTAACCCTTTAACGGTACTTATAAATATTTAAAATAACGTGTTATAAAATTTATGTAATACATCGATTAGTTGTAATACAGTTTAGAATGAGTTATAGATGCATTACTTTATCTTGTTCCAAAAGCATTATTGCTTACACAAAACAAAAGTATTTTTTAAAGGATAATTTATTTTGCCTTTGCATCTTTTCAGCTTTCTTGGTTTTGGGTGTCGGGGATTTTTCAATTCGGAAATATTTATATATTTCTATTGTAAGAACATTATATTTATAAATTTCCTAATTCTACAAAATATTAAGAGAAATATTTAAAATAAAAGATTCGAGTGGGGTTATAAATATTGCCCAAAATCCCTATGAATCCAAATTTAATTAATCATTCTAAATCCTCCAATGCTTCTAAAATCCTTCAAAAATTTTATAAATGGTTATGTAAATCTTCTAATATAGTTTAAAGAATTCACGGAAAATGCTTTACAATATAAAATTTTCATAAATTCATAATTCAGTACATAAAGGGTTAAAAGGTAGTAAAGAAAGTAAATAAAATAGGAAATCTCCTCCCTCCTCTATCTCATTCAAACAACACAAACACAGACACACATACATACTGGATTTCAGCAATCGTCTGTCGCTATGCTTAGCGCTTGCTAGTAGAGTAAAGAATGGTATTACTCCCATTTCTGCATACCAGAGGAAAAACGCATGCATCGGCTTACAAAGAAGGGAGAGGGGGTAATTCAACATTTTTAATTTGTTTACAAAACTCTCATGTGAAAAAAAGGTACGCAAATAAACCGTGACGAATTAATTCACTGTCATAAAGCCATAAAAAAGAGGAATTTTAGTTTTTTTTTTTTTTTTTTTTTTTTTTTTAATCTAAATTATCTTTGTAGAAAACTTTACCATAATTTACGATCTAAGATCTAGTTAACATGGCACAAAACTCTATATCAGAATTAAAGGTAAAATGGTTCTCATTTTAAGTTATGGTGAAACGAGAACAGACATGAATGTTGCTACTTTCCGAGCGAACTATTATAAACTTAACAAAGAACTATTATTTTTAACACAATCATACTGATTGGTAAAGTTACCATGCGAAGTATAAATTAATATGATTGTGTTAAGTATAATAGTATATATACGCAACCATCGTTATATGGAGTTCCTTTACTTGCGGTTTATTATGTTGAGCTGCCTACATGGCGGACGAGATGTTATTACCAATAATGTTATCTTAGCGAAATATGCTCGTCGGTTGTCAGTCAATGTAGTTTAAACGGTAGAGCACTGCTAATGTAAGTCAAGGATCTGGGTTCTATCCCCGGCTTGGGCATTTATTCGCTCAGTTAGAAATATCCATTTCGTATGTTAGCAAAGCACATCTAGGATGGTTTTATCCCTACATATGATCTACAACCACTCATAGACTTACTGAAGTAGAAATAAATGTTGAGAATGTTTATATTGCTATATACCAGGAAAAGGAAAAGTGTAGGGGACTCGTTTACAAGCACAGGGAATCTAATCTAAAATTTTGATAAACTGATAAAATGACGTTATAAAAATTTACAATATAAATAGAAACTGATAAACAGGTTATTCTATATAAATTTAAAGAAAAATGTGTTTACACAGTTTATTAAATAATAATGGAATAAATTATTCTTCTTAGTTTTAGAAAAGAGGAAATTTACACACTTTTCAAAATGTATAATAAATCTATTGAATAGATGCAAATAATATAGTTAAATTTATAAAAGCTGGGTGTATTTGTATGGATGCGTTAACGTACAAATTATGTGAATCAATCTATAAGATATATAGGTATGAAAATCATTATATGCACATACACACATATGCACATATAATGTCAATGTGCGTAAATATGATGACAGATAAATACGATAGAATTTTCGTACCTAAGCTTCTAACTCAGTAATTGTACAAAAGTGTAACATAATGAAACATCCACCTTTTAGGAACAAACCGGAAACATTTTACCCCATTTAAAACGTTTCTTTTAGGATAATTTCTCATTAAAGTATACGTCCTTAATTATCAAACTCCCAAAAACACTTCCTAAAAGCAAGGAATAATTCTGAAATCTAGTCTCCCATTTCATTTTTATCTTTAAATTTAAAATAATCCTATAAGCATCACGGCCTTGAACATCTGTTTCACCTCACTGATGTTAAAGCGAAAAAAGACTACGTTTCGAACGAGGATTGTTTTAAAATGTTCATCGCATTTCAGTGACTGTTTTATTAAGATACTTATTAAAGACAAAGTGATTTTTCCAGTTACAAACAGGCTTTCAGCAGATCTTCTAAATAAATTTTATGTGATGTTTTCATACATTAAATAAAAATTATGTTTATAAGCTGTAATTGTGAATAATTGAGCATTGTTTCAGTAATATATTTAGCATTTCCACACAGTGTTATATTAGTGTTTTTCTTTGGCTGAGTATTTAATTGCGTATTAAAATTTTATAATATTTACTAACGGTTCAAAAGATTAAACAAATCAATATAAACAACCCATTATTTTTACAGAAATCTACTACATGATCTAGAAATAAATGTACAGCAAACAATAAACCTGTCCTAATAATGCCAACCAATAATTCCTTATTGAATATAAATGAATTTTTGATGGAAAATGGCATAAATAAATGACAAATGAATAAATACTACTTTCTAATGGACCATCATTAAGATCTTATCGAATATATCTAGCTATTTTGTTTTATTTTGTTTTTAACCTTGAATTTATATTAAGACATATGCTTGATCTAATCTCTATTAGAACTGAATAAATGCTAAAAGAACTTGAATAAAAATAATTCATTTTATAGATCAATGTTATTGTTTCAATTTTCATATCCATTATTAACGACACGCTGTCAAAATATCCATTTCCTTTTTATCAATTAAGAAGCTATTTAACTAAACTCAAATTATAAAGATAATTTTTATTTCTAGAAATACATGTAATTATTCTATGAAATGTACTCTCAGTATTTGATAGTAATCAAGGAGTCAATAGAATCCATTCTGTCTGTCTATTCACGTGCAATTGTCATATGTTTGCATATTAATTAAACTTTAGGAGTTGTATTCAAAATTCATTGTCTGCAATCAATGTTCTGAAAAGGAACATAGGTGACGGGTTAATCAAAATTTTCTATTGTATCAGAAAACATAAGACTATTAAATTTGAAGCTGTGGAAGAGTTATTGAATATAAATTAATTTTGCATGGTATGTAGTTTAAATAAATTACAAATCACTAAATACTACTTCCTAATGGATCATCATTAAGATCTAAATACTACTTTTATTTCCAATCAAATAGAGGGAAAATATTTTCTACTGTTTGAATTCGTACGTTATTATTAGGTAGCACAAGTTTCATTATCGATTATGTATATCATTAATTACACTGTTATTATTTCGATATTATAATTATAAAGCAGAGTTTGTATCTAAAGTTAACACTTTAATTTGAATTAGCTAATTAACTTCTCAGTTCCATATTTGAATAAATATTATGCAGTTCATACATTGCGGTGATCTTGTTTTAATTTCCTAATCATAATATTTATTTCTTGTCCACGATTCATTTTGAAGAATTAACAAGTTATTTCATTAACGTGCTAGTACAACGATAGGTTTCATTTTACTCATATCGTACCAAACATTGAAAAAATTAAAATTTTGTTATTAAACTCTTAAATTTGTCTTTATCTAAGCATATGTATAGTGGTGAGTAGCCAAATTTGGAACACTTTGCTTATTTTCAACTGTAACTCACTTCATTTTTGAAGTATCTGCAAAATATCACTATTCATTTTCAAAAGTAGTCCAAATTCAGCGACTGGTCGCCTAAGTTGAACCCCTAGTTTCCCAAATTGAACCAAACAATATGCAGCTGTTTAAATGAGTAGTGAATATAAATAATTTTTTTAAAAGAAATGTTTGCGATTAATGAAACAACCAAACAAAACAACGACAATGAAATATAATGAAATCAAATGTCTGAAAGTAAGAGTAATTGTTCTAAATGAAAATGTATTAAAAAATAAATTTAAGCTATAAGTAATTAAGGATAGACATTATATAAACTAATTGCCAGTTACTTGCATATCATGTAAGAATTGATGCAAGGCTTACACATGAATTTATTTTGTTCATTTTTTATTCCAGCGCGCTCAGTGTGGTGCCATTATTAACATGGAACAATATTTAGCAATCTGAACACTGAATCATTTCTGCTATTTTATTTTTCTTACAAATTAGCTAAAACCAATCATCACTACCTTGATTTTTCTTTTCAGATTCTGAATCATATTTACACATAATACCACATTATTCTCCGATACAATAATGTTTTCAAAGTTTTGTGATCTCTCACAAAAATAGATTCAGTTTAATGTTTGTGACAGTGACTGTGATGCGTGTAACGTAACGTTGTTAGAATATGCCTGAAAGTTAAGTATATTTTTAAAGTGTATTTAATATTGATTTTATATATGTAGTACGCTGATGCGTATTTTAAATGTTTTTAATCATTAAATCGTCATTATTTTGCATTAAAATATTCAATGGAATTTATATACTGTCCGCTTATGTGTGCTGGTCTATCTTTAGGGCGAGGAAATATCGGTTAAAGAGTCATATAAAAGAAAATTTGCGATATTTACTGCCGAAATTTATTGTCAAAAGATAATAATCAAGCAGTCAATGAAATTCAATATGATCTGTCAATCCACGAACAATTTTCATATGTTTGCATATCAAAATATATTGGATCATCATCTATTTGAAATTTATTGTCTGAACTCATTGCTTTGAATCCAAAAACAGATATTTTGTCCCAAAAATAGAATCCAAAAATTAGTTTGTTTTGGAATGACTCTGTAAAATTCTGCAACGATTATATATATTAAATTTCAAACCCTGTGATTCGGTAGTTTTTGCGCTGTTGTACACGGACAGATGGATAGAGAGACAGACGGACGGACCAGACAGCGACTATAGGTGCTACGTATTTATATGATTACGGACGCACCTAAAAAAGGAGAGAATACCCCAACGGCATACTCTTTAATCTTTCACGACTTTCTTTCAATCTCCGACTCGGAATTTTTTCATATTAGGATTAACTAAATATTAACATTTGTACCAACTTTGAATTTTCAAATAATAACACTCACTTTTCACCCTATAATTGAGTTCCGTGTATCAAAAACTTAAACAGATATAGTTCATATACGTTTTTGAAAATTTCTCAGAATTTAAAAAGAAAATGAGTTAGAGACTTATTCTTAAAATTTGGAAGTTAAAATTAAGTTCTTTAAAGCAGAAATGCCAGTAACATTTAATTAGTTACCAGGAAAATAATATTTTCAACGACTGTGTTCTTTAATAATTAATGTAGATATTTAGTCATTATTTCTTTAACATAAACTTATTATAATTATCATCGTTAAAAATATGTTTGAGCATAGAACATGAATGCATAGCATGCCTGAAATATGTTTCGGTGCATTCATTTTAACTCATTATAAACAAAATTTAAATATATGTTTTTGGGGATAATATGTGATAGTTCCGTGGACTTAATCTTGGCATCCTAAAACTTCAAGCTTTTCAAACTCTATGAATATTTACATACATAAATATACATATATCTATAAACAATGCCTATATCCGAATTGCAATAATACAAGGGACGGAAATATGGCATCAGAATATACTTTTAATATTTCAAAATTTAAAATATGTACGTTACAAAAAAGTAAAAGGAATTTTATAGTAATATAAAATTATCATTTCATTTACTGTAAAATTATTATTTTATAATTTATTTTGCATTTAATTTTTTTAAATTATGTATTCTACATATGTAATATGTAAAAATAAAATATATGTAACACAAAAATATGTGTACACAAATATGAGTACACAAAAATATGTAAAACTCTCAAAAATCAAAAATTTGTATTCTTATTCAGAATGAAGACACAATTCGCTACTGATCATTATATTTTCCATCTCTATACAACAACTGGTAATTACTAGTAAATCTGCAAATCAGGAGCCTCAACGTCATTTTTGCAACTCATTGTTATTTAACACTCATTGCATAATATTCAACTTCCTACAAACCGCTTTTTAAAGTTTGCAAATTACATAAATATTTATGAGCATACAAGATACTTCGTAAAGTTTCAGAAATTAAAAGTGTTAAACAAGTGGTTGTACATTGATGTTCTGAAATTCTGATGAGCTACTTATTCTGGTAACTTTTTAAATCAAAAATTGCATTTCTTCAGGGGGGCTGTGCCCCCCTGAACCCCCCGTAGTCTATTTAAATTTACATTCGTAATTTTTTTATTGATTGTGCGGATGGTTATAGTATATCTTAGATTTTTTTACGCTGTGATTTATAAGGATAAGCATAAGTTTTGTTTATAAATTAATAAAATTTAAATTTTAAATAAAATATTCATGTTAACCGTACACAGACAATAAATCTTGAAGTGACGCCAAAAATGTAACCCTAAAATCAGCTACATTCGGCACAACACAACGACGTGCTTAAAAAAAAAAAAAAAAAAAAAAAAAAAAAACAACAAAAAAAAAAAAACGGATGAAGTCAAAGAATTTGGTCCCTGTTCCACGTGCTTGTTTTGTTTGGGCCGAATGAGGGCATTTAAATCTGAGCGATAACGCACATCGTATTGCAAACTGTTTTTACGGCATACTGCATCTCCATCTATCTCTTTCCTCCGTGAATAATAGTTAATTTTATTTTACCCAAGATCTTTTTATTCCAGCATCATTGTTTTCGATAAATGACTTCTAATTCACCTGCTATGCGTACTTACTCAAAACTTTTCATCTTATTATATTAAGAAATACTCGAGAGTTTTATTTTTATTTCCAATATGCCGCCATATTAATTTTTCTATTCTTAATTTTATTTTTCATTTTCCTGTTTCACGACAAAACATTTCAATTGAATATTGTTTAAAAGAAAATATTATTCCGGGTTTTGATTTTCTTGGCAACAATTAAAGAAATATTGGTAAATGTTATGGGAAAATGTTACGCTATTCTCTATGAAAATAATGAACTTTTGTATTTTTAAGCAAAATATTTCAATAAAATAAATAAAATAAAAGAAATATTGCCTATTTTTATTTCTGGGCTAAAATCCTTCTATATGCAAAGATACAAATTTATTAATTCATCTGTTTTGACGTTGGCTTTACTCAAGCATTATACACGCAATTATACTAATATTATTAGGACCAAATATGTTGCTAGGCAACAGAGAAAGAAAAGGAAAAAAATGAAATATGCATTATGTCAAATTGATAAAACAAAATCCTTTATATTACTGCAAAACATGCATAAAATTCCCCCCAATATTATAAACCTAATTAAAAAAATCTCGCAAATATATTGACATAATTTATTGGAATAATTGCCGAAACGTCAGTGAAGGCTTACTGTGGAGACACGAAAAGTTTTGATTTCCGTTTGTCTGTCTGTCTGTCTGTCTGTCCGTCTGTTCCGCGATAACTGCCGCAAAAAGCATCCGATCGGCTTGAAATTAATGTGGCATGTTGATGAGGTACTCGGACTTAGCTGTATGGTTTTTGGTTAAATTTGGTTCATTCGTTCGGGAAATATAGAGCATTTTATTTTGCTCTGTAATGCTTTTCAATGGCAAGTCAGACGATTGTCAAATTTTCATTTGTTGAAAGAAATGGCTCATATAAAAAATGGATTTAAATGGTAAATTTTTGATGCTGAAATTTTTAAATAAGAGTAGTAAATTATTCCTATTAGTTTGCAATTTTGTCAAAACATTTGTCAGAGCTTTTAAATTAGGTGTATAACTTATGATGGAATTTTATACATGTGTTCGAATAATATAAAACATTTTATTTTATGAATTTACTTATATTTCATTTTTTTTCTTTTAACCGTTGCGTAGCAACTATATCTCATCTAAAAATATCATAAATGTGAAAGTATGTATGGTTTTTAAAGTCAAATCAAAGTTAAAAGTAATGAATTAATGAATGCCTTTGTATAGATATTTGCATATAGATTGATTTAAACGCAGAAATGAAAATAGTATTTATATACTATATAGAATAATATCTTTATTTATGTATTCAACTATTTTGATTATAAAGGAAAAAGTTCGTTATTTTCATACAGAATAAACTGACATTATTCTATTAAACTTTATAAACTTTATTGTTGCCAAAAAAAAAAAAAAAAAAAAAAAAGGGAATAACAATTTCTCCCAAAGAGTTCATTTTAATTTGTAAGATTTTCACGTGCAAAGGGAAAATGCAGCAAATTACAAATAATAAAAAAGATAAATAGGACAGGAATGAATACATATAAACATTTCACACCAAATACCACCTAAATTAATTTTTGTAGTGGTATTTTCCCACACTACGAAGAAAGATTCCTCGATTTACACGATTTTACTTGGCCTTCCTTTTCTCATTGGTTGCGATTTCATTTTCGCAATTGCGTATATTAATTCGCACAAAATTTTACATTTTTATGACTGAGGTATATGTAAGGCCATACAAATAAGAAATTCCGTATTGTTTCCTATAAAATGTGATAAAGTGTTGGTTAACTATATATGTTTCTATTAAGAGGAGCAGGGCTTCCAAGCCTCCGGCGTTCTGGATACCAGTATTTTAATACAAAAAATGTTACTTTATTTAATTGAAACATTTGCGCGATTTAAAAGAACAACATTTTCTGTAAGGTAATAGTGTTGTGCAAAAAGCCTGAGACTTGCCATGTCTGGTGGTGAGTGAAATGTTTTATTTAATGCATTTATCTCTATTTTAATGCTACGTGAACAACGTCCCGTGTAACAGCTTGTAGAGTGTAAAATAAATTATTAAAATAATCCCTATTACGAAAAATGAAACAAAATGCCCGGCTAAGGGAAATAAAAGGTTAGTTAACCTTTCGTAATTTGACCTGAACACAGGTGTGCATCAAATTTCAACGGTGTTTGTAACATCACGATTTTAAATTAAATGTGGATACTATTAAAAGGCTATCACAAAAAATATTTAACGGCGCCATATCACGTTTATTTATTTAGTCAATTGGAAGTGGACACGATGATGAATTATTAACCGTTAGGTTTAAAACTCCCCCTACTTTAGGGTGATTTTAGTAAGTTAATGCTATCGAGTACATTTTTAGATATTTAGATTAGATCTTAGATATAAATATTGCAGAATGGTAATTAAAATTATTATTAGATTTCTAAATTAGATGTCTCAGTTTACATTTCCAAAAGTTCTTTATCCATTAGATACAGATGTTTGTGGCTAGCAGGCAAGTAAATACTGCTGTATGGATATTAGGATAACGTAAAATGCTTGACCAAATTGTTGCTTATCCTTATAAATCGCAGTGTAAAAATGAATCTAAGATATAGGATAATCATTAACTCAATCAATAGAAAATTACAAATGCAAAATAAATTACACAACGGGGGGTTCAGGGGGGGGGCACCCCCCTGAAGAAATTTGCTTTATTATATAAAAATTACTAGAATAAGTAGCTCGTGAGAATTTCAGAATATCATTACATAACAACGTGTTTAATTTAACACTTCTAATGTCTGAAACCATCGAAATATTTTTTTCTCCTTCTATAAATGTTTGTGTAATTTAAAAGTTTAAATTTTGTTTTTGTAGAAAGATTAATATTAAGCAAAATTTGCTAAAAACAATAAGTTGCAGAGATGACGTTGAGGCTCTTGATCTGCAGATTTACTAGTTTAATAATGTTATTTAAAAATTTCAGCATCAAAAATTTACCATTTAAATCCATTTTTCATATGAGCCATTTCTTTCAACAAATGAAAATCTGAAAATCGTCTGACTTGCCATTGAAAAGCATTATAGAGCAAAATAAAATGTTCCATATTTCCCGAACGAATGGACCAAATTTAACCAAAAACTATACAGCTTTTTCCGGGTACCTCATCAATATGCCCAGTGAATTTCAAGCCGATCGGATGCTTTTTGCAGCAGTTATCGCGGAACAGACAGACAGACTAACAGAAACCAAAACTTTTCGTGTCTCCACAGTAAGCCTTCACTGACGTTTCGGCAAAAAAGTATAGGATTTTCTTTTTTTTACGACTATATATTTTCAAATAAATCATAAAACAGTAAACAGTTCCCTTAATGGATCATCGTTTAGTATCTTTTAGTATTTCCAATTAAATACAGGTAAACAGTTTCAATTGTTTGTAATTGTGAATAATTATCGTTACACAAGTTCTTTATGCATTATTTATTTAATTTATTATAATGTCATTGTTTTGATATTCCAATTATAATACACAATTTGGAAATTAAAGCCCACACTTCCAATTGAATTATCTAATTAAGCTCCGAAGACAAAGGTTGAATAAAGATTATGCATTTCATAGATTCTAATATCCTTGTTTTAATTCCCTAATGATAATGGATGATAATTTAAAGCCTACGTTTCCTCTTAAATAATTAAAAAGCAAGTTAATTAAGCTTCTATAACAAAGCCAGTTTTTATTTATTCGATAAAATTTACTTTAAAGTTATGACAATCCTTATAATATTATAAATGTCAATGTGTCCGAATGTTTGAAGGAAATCAGCATCTAAATGGATGAATTAATGCTTTTGTATTTTTCTGATATAGATGGATTACAACCCGGAAATGAACATAGGCTATAGTTTATTTAATTTATTCAAATAATTATCTTCATAATTCAAAATTTCATTGTTTTTCATACAGAATCAATTGACATTTTCCCGATAAATTTAACCATCTTTCTTTCTTGTTGCCAAGAAAAACTAAATTTGGAATAATAACTTCTCCTCTACAGTTAATTAAAAATTAAAATAAAAAGAATTCAAAAGAAAATAAATATGACGTCATACTTGAAACAAAAAATGGGGTATTTTTTATTATGCATGAGGATGAATATCGGTTACGTTAATAAGGGGTTTTCTGCCAAAAATGGTGTCATAATTAGAAGGAAAAAGAATGAAAAAGAATAATATTATTAATAAAGTTATTCGATTGGAAAAATATGACGTTAAATTTGAAATAAAACAGGTATTTCCAAATATTCGTTAAAAATACAATTGGCATCAATATCAGTAACTAATGAAAATAGATAAATAATGACGTCATATCAAAACGAATAACAAATATTTTTTACAAATGGACCCTATTCTTGCTTTTGATTTGAAGCTATAAAAACTGCTATTTTACCAATTGTGACGTCACAAGAATACTGTCCATACTGATTAAAAAGTTTGAATGTAAGTTACATACAAATGAGAGTTTTTTTTTCAAAATTCACGTTATGATTATCAGGAGAAGATATTTTTGGTGGAAAAAAGGCGAAATAAAACGGATTAATATATTTTTTGACGCTATTTCCTCATTAAAATGAAAAAGAATTGAATTTCAATTAGTATAAATGGTGCAAAAACTTGATTAAATTAAATTTTCCAAAATTGAAAACATATTTACACACATCGAAACTTCATGAATGAATTTATTCCACAGAAACAAAAATCGTCTGTCGACATATTGACGCAACCAAGGAGTATATATAACTTCTGTGCATTTAAGTGGATAGTTATTGCCCACTATTCATACGAATTAAAATTAAAATCAAGACTCCCTTATCGGGAGGCCTTGATTAAAATAATCATATACTATTTTAATTGATTAATTTTAAAAGATGGCAGTTAAAACATGTCACAAGGCGTTTTTAGTAAAAGCTTTTATCGGTTAAAAATGATGTAATATTTTTTCAGAGAAAGCATTAATTTTAATACGAAAACATTAACATAGATTTATTTTAATTTCGTCAAAGCGATGTCGTCTTCATTACACCAGCTTCGAAAGTTAAAACGAAATCTTAAAATAACAATATACTTTTCAGAAATAAAATTTTGCATCAAAAGTCGCATTCTTTGAAAATGAAATTTTAGCTTACATTTTAAATACATTTTCTTACATGAAATTTGGTATATTTAAAAAAATTATTTTTCAATGTTTTTCTAAATGTACAATAATATTGGATTTCATTAATCGGTTTCCCTTTTTTTAAACAAATTAAAATGCATAGTTTTAAATGATTCATGAAGTGAAAGAATATATATATATATTTATTTATTTCGACAAGTAACATTCCGTAGGAAAAACTAACCTAGTGTCTTCATATTTTAAATCATTAAACTAATACCAGGCGGACGTCTTTTTGCACGCTTTTTTCCTCACGTATATGCCGCTAGCATTGTGTAGGGATAATACGCAAGAAAAAAAGCGTGCAAAAGACGTTCCTCTGACATTAGTCTTAGCTGCTTTTCTTTCAGAAAATATTAGCATTTTATAGCAGTTTTTATACAAAATGGCGTGATTTGCACAGAATTTAACAATCGCAAATATATAAGTTTAACATCCTTTTACAGTACAATCTCCCATAACACTGGTTTCAATAAAATTTAATAAATGGCACAGGAAAGTCAACTTAAAAAAGTTTAGCAAGTAATTTCAATTTGAGATTAGGCTTTACATGTGACATCATTTACGTGTACACAAGAGCCAAAACCTTAACTAAGCAATAAATTTGCTTTTCACTTCACATCCCTCTAATGTATAAAGGCACCGTGTTTATCGAAAAGCGCAAAGGAAGAAGGGAAATTTTCTTTAGATTTTAAATTGTCGAAATCTATAGTTAAAAATCTCTCTGAAACACAATCTATCACTGTTACCCCATTGGAGCATATTCCTGCAAATTTCAAAGCTTTCATAAGCCAAAATACAACACACAATAGATATGAAAATGTTTATTCATAATTGTGGTGCTTTTACATAAATCGATTTATTCCTCGAAAGCAATAAGTTAACTCTATTGCTGTAATAATAAGTATTTAGGCTCAAGAGTCTTTGGAGCGTGATAAACATTTTGATATTATTGGTAGATCTAGAGCTCATAAAAGTGTGGTACCGTGAAATTAAAATGTAATAAATATTTGAAAGTTAAAGATATTTCCCGTGCTCTTATTATTTATTTTTGAACTTTGATTATTTTTTTACTTTGAACTTTGATTATTTTATCACCACGTTTGATTATTTTTTTAATACCATTTATCTTTTTTTTTCTCTTCCAATATGTGATTTTTTGGAATATAACCATAATAGTGCAGTTGATTTTTCGCTTATTCTAATCATATCAAAGTCACGTCTGAAGTGGCCTACTAATAACCACTTTCCTTTAAAATTCTTTATTAATATATATCTTTAAATAATATTTTTTGTCTCGAAAACATAAATTAAATCAATATCCTTGAACTGAATAAATATAAATAATAAAATAGAATAACAGAGATGTAAATTTATTCCTCATTTAATCTTAGAAAAGGTGTATGAAATTTCATGCTCACAAAAGAAATTTAAATGGTCCTATATGCATATACAAAAATAAGCAAATTGGGATCATCAGTAGCGTTTCTACTATAAAATGTGATAAAAGGTTAATTATATATGCTTTTAAATATCGAAATTTTTTGCTTAATTGATGAATTTCTTCTTCTTTAAATGTTACGTGAACGCAGTCACGGGTAACAGCTAGTTATAAAATAAACATAAGAATCCAATACGATATGTTTATTCACGTAATATTTGTGATGTGTTTGTATATGTAAATATCTCTACACCTATTTTTGAACGAACTTCAATGATTGTTTTATAAAGTAATTTCAATACTGAAACTGAAAATGTTGCGAAAAGTACTCTATTATTTCAAGTTTTCCAGTTATATAGCACAAAATATATGTGTTACGTCATTTTAACACGTATTAGAAACCGTCTGCAATCTTCAAAAACAAAGAGTCATGAACCTAGGACGAACAAACAATAAGTAATAAACCTGGCACCAATGAACTGCACTTTTGCTAACGATTCATCTCCACGGGGTATGTATAAAATCATGCATTCTTTCGCTGCAGCCAAAGACAATAATGGCTGCAGTTGTATGCGGTGGTCTGTAAATATAGAAAGTGCCTTATGCATCTTCCAAATAATAAAGTTTAGTTGATATCTCTTTTTTTTTTTTTTTAATTTTAGATGCATATAAAAATTGTAACTTTTCCAGGAATTTCTGAAGGTTGCGTAAGAAAAATGCGTTGCGTTGAGAAAAAGAACTGACTTGATTTTCCGATTCGCGTAGAGTAAAGCATATACTTCTATTGTTGTGTTTTTTGAACCAAAGGTTATTTTTCCAATATGTATATTAGTGTAATTAATTTTTACTATGTATTAATTTTGTATATTAGTGTAATTAAATTGCAGTTGTCACGTTTAGTGTACGACAGCAATGTTCTGTAAATAAAAAATGGTGGCTTACTAATCAAAATTTCTTATCGTACTGCGAAAGGTATGAACGGCAAAACAAAAATATATCCAAGAGTAATAGAACATAAATTTAATTTTCTTCTTGCATAAACGCATAAATAATAAAACAATAAATATCATTTCCTAATTAAACAAAGTTAATTTCTAAATACTTAAAATCTTTAAGTTAAAATGCAGAAAAAAATTCGACATTGCGAATTATATATAAATGTCAAACAATATAACTGTCACATGGTTCTATGTCTTTCATTCATTGTAGTATCAATTTTTAAAGTTCAAATTATAATTTTTCTTTTATTTCAGCTCTCAGTAAATACAGCAAATATTTTAATTATAAAACAAAATTATAGTAGCGACACAAATACAAAGAAATCAGATCACGTTCGCAGTACAGATGTAAAAATATCTGTGTTAAAATTTATCATATAAATAAATGCATAATTAAATAAATTAATTATTAAATCAATCATCCACATCACATCCACGTACATATATTTTAATATCTTTGATCAATATAAATAATTTTCTTAAATTTATTCTGGAGCAAATTAAAAACGCCGTAAACATTGCGAAACCGCGGCTCTTGACTAGTGGATATTTTTGCATAACATAAACAAAGTATTTAAAATAGATTCTGAGCCTATTCCTTTAGTTTAGAAACTTTTTGACGATGGGGGGAGAAATATGCTTTCTGACTTCAAAAGAATCCAAATACTATCTTAATTCAACAGAGGAATTTCACTTCAATAAATTTGTGACAAAATTAAACGTTTAAAAGTTGTCATTTTAAATTTCTTAAAAATACAACTATTTATGATAGGGCAAAGTGTAAACGAATGCACAAAATTCTTTCGAAACGGTCCAAAAAATTAATTTTTCGCACGGAGCAAGCAAAAGAATAACTGCAAATGAAATTGAAAGCCAGATAAAGCGCCAGCATCAATATGGTCTATCAGAAGAGCACTAAAACGGTGGAGAATCTTTAACAATGTAAAATCACGTTGGTCTCTGCGTTTAACATCTGGCAAAAGGAAAAAAAAAAGCCTGCATTATGATTGTACAGAAACACCTGAATCAACAGACAAACTGGTCGAACATTATTTTCAATGATGAAAAGAAGTTTAATTTCGACAGTGTTATTCATTCATAATGGCATGATCTTTTAAGGATAAGGACGTATTTTTCACTTTTAGATTTAGATTACTATTTCCTCATGTGTTATGCTTATAAGGCCATTTTCTAAAAAAGACGGCTAAATAGGCATACTTATATTCGCAATAAGAACGCTATTTGGTGAACTAGAGCATAAAAATTTCCGGTATTTATTATATTTTTCAAAAAGACAATCTTTCAATTTAATCTGCAAAATACACAAAGAACTAATTTGAAAGTTAATAAGATTCTACATTTGATTGATTGGCTGACAGTTTTGACATAAATCTCTTCGAGGACGTTTAAAATATTATAGGATGCAATATCTACGAAAAAACGGTCAAATGGTCTAATATAGCTTGAAAACAGAAATAAAATCTGTCATTTTTGAGGCATGGAGTGATTTGTCACCTAGACAAGTTTGGAACATTGTATACTTCATGCTGCAACTCTGCATTTAAATTATTAACACAAAAAAGCGCAATCGACATATAATATTTCTATATTTCTTTTCAAAAGTGTGTTACATTGTTATTTTACTTCTTTTGCATATCCAGTGAAAATGCAAGTTATTATACTACAGTAATAACAAACTATTTTGCAATGTTTTCTAAATATTTATATAGACTATTTTTGTATATAAAATAAAATGATATGTTTTGTCTATAGATATAAATATACTTATATAATTATATTCATTATTTACTCAATTAATTGATGGATTATATTACTTCTACACCGATGTATATATCACGGATTTTGTGGATTATACACGATCAGTATTTAAAAAAAAACTTTAAAATTAGGAGAATAATTAACCAAACTAACTTCAGAACTTTTAATTGGACTATCAATAATGGGATTTTTTTTTTTTAAATCTGCAATTATACTTTATTATTATTATTTGTTTATCAGTTCATCAGTAAATCGATATAAATTGAATATCGTGAAATTCTTAATTGTCTCATTGTTTTATCAAGTCAAAACTTTCTTTTCTTTTATATACATTTATTGTATGTATATGATAATTCCGACTACATCGTTATACAATGTATCTTTTAACGAATCAAAGATAAGTTTTTATTAATTTCCCGCTCAATGAAAAAAAAAAAATAAATCCCTGCCGGCTCGGCCTACAGATACAGGTAGATTTTGAAGTTAAGTACTAATTTCACCAAAAAAAAAGAAAAAATCAAGATTAGAAACAAATGCAGTTTAAAAATTTTCTCTGGCCGCTTTTGACGAGTTTTTAATTCCATTTTTCTGTAAGAGTTGGTTTTATCAGAATCATGTTAATACGATATATTTTCTTCAAAGCCTATTTTTTTCATCCCCTGAGAACATTTTTAGTAATATCATTCATCAGTAGATCATCTTATCAAAAACTGTTTACTACCAAAATTATACATAATATTAAGAAGATTTGTATAATGTATTTAAACCGTGTGGTGATTATTTTGTTAAATGAACCACCCACTGTATTTCAAATTCTGGCGTTCATTTTTATGGAGACATGTGCGTTTAATAATGCAACCCAATTCACAACATCTCTTTGGCTTCTCAAAAATGTTCATCACGTGAATTATACTTTTATATCATCTTAGTGGCTGGTTAACAGGAGAAGTGCTTTTTCTTCTATCCTCTCCTCCTCAACCACCTCCCCACTGTATTTATTTATTTACTTTTTTTTGTCCTGTCCAAAACTTGTCAGTATAAAGGTTGTAGATAACGTTAAGAAGATTTATAACAAATTTAAGTGGATATGATATGTGAATTGACGAAGTTATGAATTTTTGTTCTTCTGAAAACCCTATGTTTTTCGCCCCTTGAGGCTATTTTTAGGGATATCAAAAATCTCTCTTACATAAGTTTTTTCTCCTTTCCTAGAAGTATTAATGACTTTAAACTGCTTCGATATCTATCATAATTAAGTTGTAATGGATTTTTTCTGTTTTTACAAATACCCTCTCTATTTCACCCTCATTGTCCGATTTTGCTCCTTAACGATTTTGAGGGACATTTTCTGCCACTTGACTTTTCGTATCAGTTAAAAAGATATTTGTGCAGAATTATAGAAATTATCCATCTATAAAAAGGGATATATTTATAGATAGATAAAGATTTGAAGTGTGGGTGGTTATGTGTTCTAGGGGTCACGATCGTCGCAGATCTGCAAACATTTTTCAGAAATTCTAACATAGTGGAGAATATAATTATGTAGTATTTCTTACGAATTGTACCTGTAAGATGAGAATCCCTTTTTTTCGTTGAATATTGCATATATTCGTTACAGAGAGGTTATGTCTCACTCACCACAACGGAAGGTATAGTGTGTGTCGTCCCTATTATCGTTATACATCACGATGCCATACTAATTTTGGGATAATTTTTTTTTATATTAAGTGACGAATAATTTTCTGATGGCAACGTAAAAGTCCATACTGCAAGACATTGCTACCAAATATCAATACTATAAGTCCAGTAGCATACATTTTTCATATATTTACATATCAATGAATTTGGGGAACATGAAGTCAATTTCATTTCCTTCGGTAAACAACGTGCAAAAGGATGGTTTTACCCGATACAAATCTGCAATTTCAACCAAATTAGAGGGGAAAGAACTCTAGAACATTGGAAATAATCAAAACTACTTGAAACGTTGACTGAATGTGAATACAAATGTTCAGTCTTCTCATGAATGCGAGAAAACGTACAAAATAATGAGAATTATTTACAACAGGAACAATATTAAAATATAAAACATCCTTTATTTTTCCGAATATATAATGAAATTTTTTTCTACAGATTTAAATAGCACATAAATTTCAAACAGCATAACTTCATTTAGGCATTATTCATTTCATTGATTACAGTATCATTATTTTGATATTCTAATTAAAATAGAAAATTTTAAATTGAAATTAACGCTTTAACTTGAACTAGTTTATTAAGCTTTCAGAATAAATATGTATGATATTTAATTCTTGATTTGTCAATTTCTGGATTTCCTATAAATTAAAAAGGAAAGAAATCTAGAACATTATAAAGGAAGTTAACTAAAAGAGAACATGTGTCAAACTGGATTTAATTGTTGTCACGTTTCCTCTAAAATCTAATAAGATTTATTTAGAAAGAGAATAGCAATCAAACATAAATAATTCAATTGTCTTTTGTTAAATATAGGAAATAAGTTTGAATTAGTTGGAATCATCCCTAATTGTCAAAGTGAGCCACTTTCAAATAAGAATTATTATTTCTCAGGCCATGATTTTGTTATTTCGACATCCTTCTTGCCATGGAAGATTTTAAAGTTAACATTTCCATTTCAAGCATTAAAAACTTATGCTATGAATATAATTAGAAGGTTTATTATAAACTATTAGATATTTTTTGTAACTTAATCATTGAATCTTAGATCGCTTTAAGATATAATTTCAAGAAACTGAAATATAATTTCAATATTTTGTATAAAAAATATCTCTGTAATACTTTTGTATTTGGACTCTTTTAATTTTTTTCATAAAAATCTTTTATAAAAGACTACGGGTTTCCACCTCTTACGAAGTACGATCTTTTACTCTGGTCCAGTCCAAAAGGATTTTGAAATCACGCTAATTTACTCTGTTGAAAAAAATATTACCCAACTATGAAAGATTTTCTGTAGTGATTATTTTCTGTAATCGGGTTGCTATTCATTTCCCTTTTCCCGGATTTTCCTGTTCTCAGTGTCCCACTTATCACAGTCGCGACAACTCTCTACTATTTTGAGAATCATCAAAAAGATCATTTATGCATTTGAAAATCAGCTGGTATAAAATGGTTAAGTAAAAATACTCGGTGCCTCAACATTAATACGTGTCGAAGAAAAGTTTCCTTTCAGACGCTATAAGTTAGACGTTTTAAATACGTCAAAACTTTCACTTTTAAATTCCTTTTATACGCAATAATTTAATTATTTGAATGTTTTATTCCTGTTTTAATATTTGTGAGTAAATATATCTAACCTATTAAACCGTGCGCGTATCTATGTAACCTCGAAAACTCGGAAACGACTGGGCGCAGGGCTATGAAATTTGGCACACGGGTTCCTGGTAGGAAGCACATGAACGACAGGGAAAAAAATTCGAAAATTATAAATATATATATTTTTTTATTTTATGTTTTTCACGAATTTTTCCCTTTTTTATGTTTAACCCGTAATCGCGCGAGTTCTAACCAGTTCTAAATGTTTACTGTAATATGAGATATACATATTACGTACGCCACGCTGCAACACTAAGAAGCTCTAACGGATATTACGATAATTCTTTTACCTGGCATGCAAATAATTAGATTTATTTAATTGCGCTTAATTATTACCTTCTTTAAAAAATAAAGAAAAGCATTTTATTACAAGCATTAAAAAACCTTTTAATTATATTTATTCCTTTATTCCAAAGATATCGTTTTATCGTCTACTGCCATAGCAACATGATAAATTAAATTTCATTAAAAAAATGCTCAGTAGTGAAAAAATATTTTTCTAAAACGAAAAGTTTTTGAACAACTCAACGCTTTAACAGGGGAATTCTTATTTCTTATTTAGATATTTTAAAGCTGTTCGTTGTCACTGCGATTTTATGCTAATTTTCGTTTCATATTCAATTATTATTATGTCTGTTTGATATGAATTGTTTACCTATTACTATTTTTTACTACGGATTCTAATTTTAAACTCACGTACGTAGAACGCGTTAAACGGCTAGTTTCTCAGATAAAAAGTGTTTGAAAATACTATTATTTGTGATTTTTATAATCTGGTACATTAGGTAAAAGAAGAACATTTCAGAATATGAATTAAATCTCTAAACAAATAATGAAATTCTGTACAAAATTTAAAAAAAAAACTCAAAAAATTAGACAAATTAAAAAAATTATTGGGCACTGCATATCCTAAACTAATAATGTATATGCCTTCAAAATATGGTTAACTTTATATGCATAGCTTTTAATCCGATAAAACATGCGATTGAATTATTTTGTCCGATTTTGACAGTAAAGAGCACTTAAAATAATTCTTTTCGATTTAAAATTGCCTTCTCCAGTGTTTTTATCATACATTTTTCTATACAGCTACCAGTTCCATGTTTTTATATGAAATAATTCTTGTATTGGAATATAACCACGAAATTTTAAAAAGTCATAATAAATTCATAATTTAAAAGTATGGAAATATTATTATTTGTGCCTTCTAAAATCTAATAACATCAGGTAAAAAACGGCTGTTTCAAAATATGAATTAAATCTCTTCTCAAATATTGCGACATTTTGATTTTTTTTATGAAAAAAACTCAAAAAATTAGATAAATTAAAAATATATATATATTGGACAGTGCACAGCCGAATCTAGCCTGCAAAACATTGTTGCGCATAGTTCTTTATTCTAAAAAATATGTAACTACATTATTTCGAAAGACTTCGAAATTAAATAGCACATAAAATAGTTTTTCTGTTTTTAAAACTGGCTTCTTTAGAGTTTTTATCGTACATTGTTTTATGAAACTATCAATTTTTATGTTTTTTTTAAGCAGTAGTTTTTGAGGTATAAGCCAAGAAATTGAAAAAGTCGTAATAAATGCAATTACGGCAGGAGCAGTAGCATCAGATATTTTTATAGAATAGAGAGATTTTAAAATTTGGACCTCAAAGAATAGTCAATGTTAACTGTATAAAGTAAGAGATAACGATTTTGCATCGATATTTCAATTGCGTTGGTTTGAGTTCACATATTGTACATGTTTTGTAGAAGATGAGAAGTTACTAGCCGAGTTAATTATTTTTCCTTTAATTTTTTTTCTTGTAATTTTTTAAACGTTTCCATGCTTTCCTTAGATAGGAAACGAACATATAACTCAAATTCTTCAAATTCATTTATCATAAACCCGAATAAAATATTTAAAACATATATGTTGCGAAATCCGTGCATGCCATATTACACATTTTCTTATTTATGCTTATAATACGTACATGCGATAAGAAATAAATTTATATAAATAAATAATTTTTATATGATATTACTTAATTTAAATTAATCTTCAACAATCATTTTCAGTGTGATAATTCACGTATTATACATTCAAATATTTTTTAATATAATTTTTTTGGTAATTGCTCTCGTACTATAAAATTTTAATATTAATGTAATAATGATTTGGTTCCAGAACTTAATTTTTTGTGCAATAAAATATATTGTGGAAAGAAAAAAAATTATGTTTTAGAGTAAATACCCAGTAATAAGTTTAAAAAAAGCAAAATGTACATGCTGTAGAAAAAATAGAAATTCAAAATTTAATTCAATAGATATTGAATAAAAATACGGATTAAATTTTAATATACACATTTCTCATATCCAAATTTAGAATTACATTTTAATATTCATTTAATCTTATTAAGTTTTAAAATACTTCGTCATGCATTTTGATCTAACCATTCTAATTTTACATTTCAATATTTATGCTAGTGCTTATAGATGAAACATCTTAAAAGCATAGAAAGAAGTTTTTTCTCCCGGAGAATGTCAAAATTCAGCTTAATGATGGCAAAATGATTCACATACTGGCTCAAATAAGTTTTCCAACATAGTTATTGACTTAAAAATACATATATTAATTTTCCCATTTAAACAATTTTAATGAACTGATAACAGCAAGAATAAATTCAGTATTTTCGAAAACAATTTTGATTATATAGAGGCACTTTGTTTTCGAGAATCTAATCTAAATTACGCCAACGTATTTGCTATGCTAATAATGTTGACATTCCTTAAATGTTTAAATTTACTGCTTTTGTTGAATAAAATTACAGCTTAAATAAATACTTTGGCATGGAATTTCATTTAGATTTTCCAATCTTAGATTCAAATATCTACGCCAATGATTACAGATGAAACAAGTTAAATTGATAGAAAAAAGTATTTCCCCTGGCGGGAGTCAAAATGCAATGTTTGATAATAGCACAATAATTCTGGAATTTTGTTTTCCAATAAGTTTGAAAGTTTTTTTTTTTTTCGATAAAGGAATTGAATTTAAAATACACATAATAAATTTTATATTTAAACAATTTCACCGAGATGATAACAACTTCAAGAATAAATTGAGTATTTAGGAATACAAATTTGACTATACGGCAGGATTGTTTTCGAGTATTTAAACTAAATTACACCAAAGTAGTTGCTATGCTAATAATATTAACATTCCTTAAATGATTAAATTTACTATTTTAGTTCAAATAATTGCAGTTTATGTAAAGTTGTTCTAGAAACATACTAACCATAGATTGAGAACCTTATATATTGTTTAAGATTTTAAGATTTGCTTAGGGAGAAAAGAGGAGCATTATAATTTATTAAAAGAAAAACTTAAAGAAGAATTTGTATCTTTTATCTATCTTTTATCTAATTCTTCTTTCAATAACATTCTTTACATTCAAAATACCGAATTAAATACCAAATGTATTTAATTCGGTAAGAATTATTTTGAAACTGATTAAAATAATTTATATACGGGAGGGTAGTGCACAGTGTGACGTGGTACACAGTGAGTCAGCAGTCACTTTGACATATAGTTGTAACTTTTTCTTCAAGCTGGCACTCACACATAACCACCTCATCTTATGCAACACGTGGATGTAGTTTCGACACTTCGATTACTCGTCCGACAAAATAGTGAATAACTCTTTATTTTATAGCAGTTATAGTTACATAAACGTCTATTTTAGAGTTTATTTTCTTCATTATGTCATGTATTCACTTAACTAAACCTAGCTATATCTAATAATAGATTATTTCGACAAAACAACACAAAATTTTAAAGCGATGAAATTGATGAAACAGATTTGGTATCCATTTTATTACAACGTAATGAAAGTACACAGTCAGACACAGTTATGGTACACAGTGAGGCGTACCGACAATGTGGTTATGATGTTTTAAAAAGTTATTTATAAACAAAAGAAAGTTTCTCTCTCTCTCTCTCCCTGTGTGTGTGTGTGTGTTCGTGTACGCGTGCGATGACTAGGGAAACGTACTAAAAGTACGAGGCGAAAAATTCGCATGAATTAAGCCCAATGTCTGCAATTGTGTAAGTGAGACTCATATTTTTAATATTTTGGAAATCGGGAAATATAAATTAATTAGAAATCGTAAACGACATCTCAAAGAGGTGCACTGCTGATCTAGGTAACAGAAGCCCTTCCCATAAAAAGAAGAAAGGAAAGTCGGAATCCATAACTTTATTTCCGAAGTCTTCAAAAACACACCAGACGGTGCAGAATGTTTTCAAATAGTGTGTTCTATGTAGGAGAAATCTTAACCTGTAAGGATGAAGATGATGATTTTTAAGTGATTTGTCTTCGCAAGAGTGTGAAAGTAGCAGCCATCGCGCCTCATGTTCCATATATGGCGTCTGATGATGAATCAAATATTTTAATGCTACTGCCAGAACTACAATTTATAATAACAAAGCAACTATCAGGATAACATCGGTTTCCGATTTCCTTTGGAAACATGGGTGTACGTTGAGCTACAGACTCTTATTGGTAGGCATACTCTTAAACCTTTATTTAAGAGGGATAACAATAGTTTAATTACCACAATCCACCATACGTGTTGAATTAAGCTCACAATGTATGATTTATGAACATATACACATTTTTAAAGAGAAAATTCCCGAAACTCCGTTATCATGCTTCTATGCTTTTATAAATATTTTTTTTAAATTATTTATACATTAATGTGCAGCGCATTTGCGTTGCTTCAAGTTGTAGCGAAATTTCTTTCAAAAGAATAAAAATAGTCACCTTAGGGTAAGAAATAATATTTTTCGTCTCACTGTGTGCTACTCTCCCCTATATATATATATATATATATATATATATTAAATTGTTTGTCAAGCTAACCGGAAAATTTGTGCATATATATATATATAACGTGAGAGTTGGTTGTCAATTACCGTTTCATGTCATTTCGCTCAATATGAAAATAAGATAAATATGAATTAATATGTGTTGTTAAGGTTCAGTATTGCACATTCCCCATTGCCATGTAATTCTATAGCATTTTTACATGTCCAAATATACTCGACAGAAATTTGATATATTATGCTCTATATGTAATATCTTTTTTAAATATATTTTGTGATGTTATACTACTTCAAACATTGCAATGCTATTGTGCAATACACCGATTCACCGATATATTGCATTTATCCAAAACAATACATGAAATAGTCAATAGCCAATTCCCAATAGCACCTATATGCCGTACATATTCCCCATAACCGTATTAAAATACATGTTAGTGATGTTACACTACTTCAAACATTGCAAAATTTATATGCACTGTTGAGGTGCAATGCATATTTTCTATATAAAATTGTGTGTGTTTAAAAAAAGAACCCTGATCCCATTAAAATTAATACATGAAACCCGTCAAAACTTTACGGCAATCAACTTCATGGAACAATATAAAAAATTTGTGAGAGCTTTAAAATGTTAGAAATTTTTAAGAAAATAATTGGTAGCAAAAATTCAAATAGTAATTGTGTTAAATCGGGACATAAAATTCTGAATTATTATGCTTTCCAAAATCCTCATCGATTCGTTAAATGGAAAAGAACATAGCGTATATGAATGTATTTTGGATGCACCAAAGTCACATACCACCAATAATGTATGACTTTTCTGCATTTTGTTACTAAACGGAATAATGATATTAAATTATTTTAACTTAAGTACATCATATGCATCAGGCAAGACTCGCTACATGCATAAATGCGCACACTAAAATTATCTTTTATTATAATACAATCAGATAAATAAATACTTTCCCACCCAAATATGAAGTAATAATTTTTAGACACTTCTTATTATATTGCTGTTTGGTAAGCATGGTAAGTGAAAAGTATAATGTAGCTACTGCTTTGAAAAAAATTATTCTTTAAATTTATTATAATTTGTAAAAGCATCCATTGTGAACGCCCATTATTTTGCTCATTTTCATTTATTTAGCGAGTGATAAGCTTATTTAACAACTCCATTTGCTATTTAGGCTAATGGTACAGCAAATCCTTACTCGCAGTATTCAATTATAGCATTATCTGTTTTATAGCTTAATATATTTGAAATATTTTAAGGCACACCAATAATATTTTTCACAGGGCCTTCTAGTTTCATAGTTTGAAAACGTGCTGCAATAAAAAAAATGTTTTAACCAGGTACATCTCAGGATTTAAATACAAAAATAAAAAATACCTATGACATTAAAAGTTACAAAACTTGACCTTCTTTCCCTAACCTCCAAAAACTAAAAATGAAATGAATCGAAAGGGCCGATCAAAGAGAGCTACCGATCGTGTAAAACATTTAATAAAGGCTGTTGACCGCCAGGCACTGTTCCCTGCCATACTGACCTACAGTTAACACTTTTTTGCGATTTCCAGTAATCTCTTTACAGATTGTGTACGACTGTAAATTGTGTCGTCTAGTTGCAAAACCGGCCATCTCCAAAAAAGAAAATTTTGGGGGAAAGCTGATTTTTTGCCACACTTAGCCAAATAAAGTTTGGAACCAAAACTCTTCAGTTTTATAGTAATTAGGGCAGTATATTTGAAAACACGAAATAAGATGGCAGGGGCACATGAAGGGAGGGGGCTATTTAAGTCTTTGTTTTGGCCTCCGCCTTTGCAACTTACTTTGGAGTTGGCCGCTTTTGCAACCAGAAATTAATTTTTGCTAAATTTAATCTGGCATTGGGTTTTTAGGGGTAGCAAATGCACAAAAATGTTTTGTTAAACTAAATGTTATTTAACAAAAAGAACTTATTAACGTTATTAAAGTTATTGACGTAAAACGACTTTTTGCACAGTTACTGATTGTTAAAACTGACTAACAGTTAAACTAACTGACTAGCTGTTGAAACTGATTTAAATGTCACTAAACAAATGATTTAAATGACATGATATTATCTATCTATATTATAAAGGGCAAACATATCTGTGCGTAACGCATACGTCATTTTGCGAATGGTAACACTTTGAAATTTGAAATGAAATTTTGGTTTTGCAATTTTCTCTACTACAAATTTTTAAACTTCTAAACATCGCACATTTTAAATTTTTACACCGTCGTATAAGGAAAAAATGCTCTTTTAAATGCAATTTGTTTGAAAGCTGTATCTCAATTAATTTTTGAGATATTAATTTTTTTGCAGTTTTTAATACCATTTTTCTTATCGTGGCAACAGAAGTACCTCATTTCTATTGAAAGTCATTGAAAGTGAACGGAAAATAGTTGAAAATAGGAGATGCTGTATCTTTTTATTGCCATTTCTCATAAAACCTGAAAAAATAGTTGAATATAAAATATGGGCTATGTCAAGAATATTGTCAGTTATTCCGTGATAATGACGTCATATGCACACTTTTCTATAGACGAAGTTTAAGACGGGGTTGTAAAAGTAGATTGCTTTAGCGGATGCAAATGACGTCATTTTATAAAAAAGCGTGTATTTTAATTCTTAAACCTGAATTATGTTTTGTAGAAGTGCGTCATTTTCACATCCCAGCTGCTTTGAAACTCTTCACAGGTGAAAATATTTCACTTTTGAAAATAATGTAATCGAAAGCACACACTGATAAACGCAATGTTTTACAAAAATGTAGAGTGTCTTTATAAAAGAGAGGTGACATGCAAATAATAGCGATTTATGTTAACGAAATTGATGATCCTCGCCTGGATGGATTTGCTTCGAAGAGTTAGACAAGCAAACAAATAATTCGTGGTTTAAAATAATATTGTGTTGCTGAAGTTTTTGTCAAAAATTCTCTCGAATAATAAGATTTTAAGGCTATTCTTTAGGACATTCTACTATAATTTTATCAAAATAACATAATTTGCTTAATTTAATTTTTCCTAATTTTATATAATCTATATATTTAAAACACAAGTGTGTTTTTTAGTTATCTGACCTGATCTTTCTGCTGAACCAATTTTACTAATATACATATTTTTTTTTTAACTGAAAGCTCTTCCTTTGTAGATGTGGTCGCACTATCTGTTTTTTTTTTTAAGTATCCCCACTTTTATATTTTAATTTTAAAAGCATTTTATAAAATTTCTTCAAAATTATGAAAATTAGATGGATTTCATTGCTGCAGACAAGCGGGAAATAATGAGTTGTTTTTAACTTTATTCATCCTATTTTCTGATAAAAATTCAAAATTGTTGATAAAAATTGTTGTATAGGGTTTAGTGGCGCAAAATCCCATTAGGAGCAGAATATTATATTAGGGGTATAATAATGGAAAATGACATACTGCTTTTGAAAACACGCATTTTTCCTCATAAATTTTCTATAGTGATTTTCCTTGTGCATGTGTACTAATACTAAGTATCAGACACTAGGCGAAATGCTTATTTAAGCTAAAATGAAGTCATATTTAAAAGAAAACGATCATTTTCTTAGATAAAACTAAGCCTTTTAACACAAATGCGTCTAAAAACCATAAATTACGGAAATTTTTACTCTCCAAAATTGAGATTAGAATCTCAAATAAAGAGTGCGTCTGTTCACATAAAAGATGTTGCTGGCAATCTTGACTTCAAGTTTTGAGTTAAAATGATTTTTAAATGATCAAACAAAATACAATTTTTTTAAAAATGATGAATATGGATATGAGAAGTGTGTTACAAATTTTGAGAAGGTGAAAATTGCTGTTTTCATTCCGGAAATCCAAGCATAAGAGCCTCAATTGATAACCACATCCTAATAACTGATCTTTATTATATTTTATTGATTATGTATCTATATTATAAAGAACAAACGTATCTGTGCGTAACGCTGACGTCATTTTGCGAATGGCAATACTTCTTGATCAAATTTTGGTCTTGAAATTTTCGCTACTGCATCTTTTCAATCTTCTGACCATCATACATTTTCAATTTTTGTCGCATAGGGAAATAAATGTACTTTCAAATGCAATTTGTTTAAAAACAGTATTCATTGACTGATGTATTATATTTTCTAAAATAATTTTTAATCATGATTTTTTTTTAAGTTTATCTTATCACGTGCCGGTTTCAATACATAAAATAATAAACATTTTGCACATAAAGCAACAAACATTTTTCAGCATTTGTTTCTGACTATTTTTGCATAATGAAATTAATACTTCCTTTATAAGCAAATAAAAGAATAATATTAAAAAAACCACCAAACTAACATATTTGTGAGAGACAAATTAACGAAATTAATACTTCTTTTATAAATAAATAAAAGAATAATATTGAAAAAACACAAATCTAACATATTTTTAATCGTACAATTTAAATTTTTATATCACCAAATAGGATTTTTTTTTAATGGAATTTCTTTGCAACGTTCATCTCAGTTTACTGATTGTCTATGGTTTTAAAAACAATTTTAAAGCATGATATATTTTTTTATTTATCTATATCGCGCGGAGCTCGATTACGAAAGATTAATCCGTTTGCCCTTAAAACAAAATAAAGAGTTCGGCATTTTCTTACGGCTAATTACCATTAAAAAAAACTTCCCTATGAATAAATAAATAAAATAACATAAATAAAACACAAATTTACCAGACATGTATAAGCTCTGAAATTATCAGAATATAAAAGGATGCCATAAGTAGTAAAATCTTGGCAAATAACTCTTAGCATGCGGCTAATAAGAAAATATCGCTTTTGATAAATTTCAAAAATGTATTTGACTGTGTAATTCGTATTTTCCATATTATAAATGCTTTTTTAATGTAAGTGGTCAATCTAAAAAAATTATTGCATATAACAAAATTGTTAGTTTTCAATTAAAAAAAAATGTTTTCACTTCTTTAACCCGGGATGCCCGGGTACTATCCCCTAGTATATATAAAAGCCATTCTCTGTATGTATGTCCTTTATACAAATCTTCAATTTTTGACCGATTTGCACGAATCTTCCTGTACATACGTTTTAGAACTTGGAAAAGATCACTGTCTACTTTAAAAAATCCCCAGAAGACTATTTACCACTTTTTTATACCACCTTTCATAAATTAGCATTATGGAAATATCTCTTTTAAATTTTCAAATTCAACAGTTTATTTCCTGTTGCCAAACATCTAAAAACTGCTCAATAATTTAAAAAAATGAAAAAATGATAACTCGAGTACTTTGTTTTTATAAACTAATAAAATTCAGACTGAATCGCTATATTTTTTCATTTTCTAAATTGTTGTCATTCTCTTCAGGAAATGCACAATTTTCCCATATAAATTAAAAACCTTAACTAAATGTGTGTTCAAATGACGTAGTATATCTTCATTTGAATGTTTTTGAAGCTAAAAAATCTATTTTAATACAGGCGTTTCAATATCAAGAAAATAATTTAGGGAAAAGATAATAATAATAAAAAAAATCGTTTGCTAGATATGACGTCAATTTCTGATTAACTGACACTGCTTTCTAATGATGTTTTATTCTAAATGGATTGATTCTCTTGATCTTCTGAAATAATTCCTTATCATTATTCAAATTAACTCAAATTTCTTATTAACATTCAAATGAAAATACTAAGTCCTTTTAAAATACGTATGGTTAAAGTTTTTACATATATGTATGAAAAATGTGCATTTTCTATTTAGAATGACGTCCATTTCAAAAATGCAAAAATACAGCAAGATAATCTGAATTATTTTATTGTGTTGCCACACCCTAAAAAACAGCACAAATAATTAAATAAATGGGCAAACACGTGTAGTTTCTTTTCATAAACCAATACAAATTCAGTCTCTCTCGATATATTGTTACATTTTTTAAATTGATGTCTCTCTAAGCAGAAAATGCGCATTTCTCATATTTAAAATAAAAAATTCAAGGCTTTGAGCAAACATAAAGCCTCCATTTAATATATTTGAAATTAAAATTTCACTAAAATATAGGCTTTTCTATTCCAAGAAAAAGGAACAGAAACACAAATCACTAAATACGGGGTACACTTTCAATAAATTATGACGTCAATTTGGAAAAATATGGCCTAAACTGGCTCTAAAATCCGGTTGCTATGATTTATTTCCTATTTCGTTATAATGTTGTTTTTTTAATTATATTATTTAGGTAAATGTTTTAATATTTTAAATGCAGTGATAACATTCTACGTTTTACATCAAATACCATAATGTAAAATCTACTTTTATCGATTTATATTAAATTGAAATTAAAACATAACAACTATTTTTTTTAGAGTTAGCTTTCTCATTTTAAACAAAGCTTAATAGATTGACGTCATTTTCATGTTAATCGCTGCGGATTTGGATTTTATGATTAGTGTGAGTTTCTGTTTAAAAATAATACGCAATGAATCTTAGAATACCTGTGTTTAATGGTACCTGATGTACATCTCATTAACAGAACATAAATAAAAATCGTTTATAATTTGAAGCACTAATATACTTAGTGTATTTTTTAGATTTCTCAAAAACTACATGCAAAAGCATTTTTCGTACTTTCGTATTATAGCGGGCAGTTAATCGTGAATATTTTCACTATAATTCCCTTATAATCTGAGTAGCACATTTCGCCCACTGTGCTGGTCGGTTTCTCCAAACGAATCTTGAATTAAATGAAATATATCGGTGAATTTGATCCGTCATTCGAATGCAATATGGGTCTTTATCTGAAACGCCCGCGTAGATGAAAACGTTACTAACGCCACTGCGCTATTATACTGTCTAATGTTTAAGACAAAACTTCGTTGTTAAGAGCTAAATTTTTTAGTTGATGATTTACAGTTGAATTTGGTTTAAGAATGATAGACTGATATGCAATATACTAAAATTATCCCTGAAAAACTATGTAACATTTTAAAAGGCTAATCATTCAGAATGGGGTTCAACTGATTAGTAACTTTTCAGTTAACTCTATAACAAAACATGTAGAGCAAAATGGAATATACTAAAACCGTTATAGAAAAATGCGTGCATAGTAACATCGCAAATTCCAACAAAATATGTCCAGTAGAACTTTTTTAAAAGGCTAATCTTTTATAATCGGCCTCATCTGATTACTGAACTTTCTTCCATAATTTTATATATAACTGCCTGACGTAAATGCAATATTCTAAAACCATCCGTGCAAAATTATCCATGAAACGATGCAAATTCCAAGGAAGTCCATTAATAAAAATCTTTTATTAAATACCAGTCTTTCATAATCGGGTTCACATGATTATAAAACTTTTCCCTATAATTCTATGACTAAGCAACATAAAAAATTATGTTATACACTAAAACCTTTCCTGAGAAACTGATAGTCGCATTGAAATCCATTCAGAAGAACTCAAATTATAAGCAGCCAGAACGAAATTCGCATTTGCATTTTCTATACATAATAGATTGTTTTGCGTAGTTCTTTTTGATATCTGTTAAATTCGTGTTTTATATTATTTTATTTTATTTTCGCATTTTAATTTCGTTTACCAATTTAGTTATGAAATATTACAGGAAAACAAACAAGTACTGAATTATTTGCAACGTTTTTGAGCAATTGAGTTAACCTTTTGTAATTGCACGCACATTTAAAAAATATTCATGCTTGAGAATCACTTTAAAATTTATAAAAAGTTTATAAATTGACATAAACTTTTCAAACAAATATTATTGAAAGGTTCTATTAGGCTTTGGAACAATTGAATATGCGATGTGGTATTCGGCCTGTGGCTATTTGCCTGTCATATTTGTTCACTCTTACTCTTGTAAACAAACTTTCTCACTTCTACTTCAGATTTGTAGAAGATCTCCCCTTGCACCAAAACCTTATTTTTATATTTTGTTATGAATATTTTTTTTCGTAGGAGCAAATTTAAAATACCGCAGTGCAGGTGGTTTGGGGAAGAAATTGCTGGTCTTCTTCCAATCATGGTGGTGTAGTCTTTTTCCGGCTTGAAAACTGTTCCATGTTCAGATAAAATTTCTTCATAATTTACGGGCTGAACGAGGGACTCGATTTTCTTCATTCTCCTTTCAATTTGACCTAAAGCACGCTCTGGAGGGATAAAAGAATACTGAATCAATAGGCAAGTTCTTAGATTAATAACATATTGTGGCATCATGGTGATTAATTAATCAAAATATGCTAACTATGATGCTATTATGTTATCAATTAATTATGTTTTATATTATCACCAAGGTGGATTACCCATAAGGCAACTTAGATCATGGCCTAGGGGAGTACGTTGGGTAGGATTCTCACAATTAAGAACTTTAATGTTTTTAAATTTAATTTTAACGAAAAGTGTTAAATAAATAATGAATTACTAACAGATACATTTAAAACAGTTTTTTCTACTTTTCGATACACCAACACGAAATTCTCCCAGATTTTAAGTATAACAAAAATCATTCCCAATCTATAATCCTCAAAAAAACTAAAATTTATAAAACAAAATTTAAATGTATTATTAATTAATTAAATAGATTTAAAATCTTAAATTTATCAAAGAAAATTCGCTTACAGTTTTATGTAAGCCCCCTCCCCCCCCCCCCCCCCGAACAAGTTTCGGGGTTCGGGGGCGCGGAAAAGTACAGGATGATTATAATTAAAGTTTAACTTTCGAAATGCACTAAAAAAAAAGAACCACTGGTCAGAATGACTTCAAATTTGAAGTGAATATACTGGAAGAAGTGCGATACGGTATGGCATAAAAAAAGTTCCAAAGTGTCTCAATAGATGGCGCTGTAAGCGGCATAACGAAAGTGGATTCGGCGTCAAGTGACATTTTTATTCGAAATACGACGATTTTGTCATGAGTTTCACAGTAAACCAACCGTACTGTTCAATGTGCATGAGTGTTTCGGTTGTTTTACGGAAAAAATGGCTTCCAAATCAGTCAACAGTTCTGGTACTGTTAGTGGAAAGTCCATCCACCACGGTAAGGTCGTACCACATTGGATGGGAAAAATCGGTTTTTAATTGTCCTTGGGCCAAAAACCGCATAAAAAGCGAATAATGATTCTGTTTTTAATTATTGCTAGACATGCGGCAGACAGGCCATATGCTGTCCACCATTGTCCGCCACAAGTTCAAACCGATAATCGTTATCGGTTGTTTCATCGCATGTCTAGCAATAATTAAAAACAGAATCATTATTCGCTTTTTATGACGTTTTTGGCCCAAGGACAGTTAAAAACCGAAACATTAAGTGATTTTTATGCGTTTTTTGCCACAAGGACAATTAAAGACCTAATCATTATGTTCTTTTTATGCGGTTTTTGGACAAAGGACAATTACAAAAGGAATCATTATGTGCTTTTTATGCGTTTTTTGGCCCAAGGACAATTAAAAACCGATTTCTCCCATCCAATGTGGTACGACCTTGCCCTGGTGGATGGACTTTCCACTAACAGTACCACAACTGTTGACTGATTTGGAAGTCATTTTTTCCGTTAAACAACCGAAACACTCATGCATATTGAACAGTACGGTTGGTTTACTGTGCAACTCATGACAAAACCGTTTTATTTCGATAAAAATTGTCACTTGACGCCGAATCCACTTTCGTTATGCCGCCTACAGCGCCATGTATTGAGACACTTTGGAACTTTTTTTTCTTATGCCATACCGTTTCTCCCTTATTCCAGTACATTCATTTCAAATTTGAAGTCATTCTGACCAGTGGTTCTTTTTTTACAGCATTTTGAAAGTTAAACTTTAATTATAATTACCCTGTATTTTGGTCTAGGGCGTCAAAAATGATAAACCGCCCCTGGATATCAAAAGGTGTACATTACCTTTGAACTTTGGCTTTTCTCCTTTTCCACATTGTAGGTCCACGTTGCTGCTTCCTTGGTTTATTAATAGACACTTCTTCCGCAAACTTTTCCATAGTCGGAGAAAACACGAAGCTAAATTATTAGAAAATTTGTCTGCACCAAGGGAGAGCAGTCACAGGCGAGAGAAAACGCGATACGTTAATCTAATCAACAAGTGAGAGGTTATTGTGGGGTCGAGTAGAAGCGTCAACCAGCGGATATGGAGGTGGCCGGTTTTGAAACTCAACAGCTGAAGGATTTGGCCGCTTTTGCTTTCAAACGCATATAACACGCATATTTTCAAACGCATATAACACGGGGATTGGCCGGTTTTCGCATGGTTTATCGTTTCCAGATGGTAGAAACCTTTACTTAGAACTACAAAAACTGAAAAAACACATTTTCCATTTTTGAGGAGTTGACCGGTTTTGCAACTAGACGATACAGTTGTTCATAACTAGAATCTTACAAAAAAAACTTTATGCATCATTCCATAGTCCTGAAACCATTTTATGGCAGATTCCGCATCATAAAATGACAAAATTCCTTTCAGTTTCATTTAAAAAATATACTTTAAAATTTAATAAAAAATATTTTTAATTCCAAAAATAGCAAATTAAGACTTTTGCATGGTTATGATTAAATAATTAAAAGAATATTATTCACATTCAATAAATAGTATGTCACACTGTTTTGTATGGTTTGGTTTGGTATGCAAATCTTTTGCCAGGCCAGTGCTGACATAAATGTTACAGTATCATACATTTTAGCATAGCGTTGGTATAACATAAAACTAATAGAATTACTTTTAGGTTTAATGAATTCACAGTAGTAAAATACATGTGGCAAAAAAATAATTTGCTGAAATTTAATGAATTTTATTTATTAAAATCTAACAAATATAGTTATTTTGTGTACTATAATTATAGCAATAAGAATAGGAATGATACAGATATACAAAGAGCGCTCAAAACAATTTTCATTCGATTTGAAAAGTTGTGAAAACAGAATGGCAAACAAAGTAAAATTAATTAAAAAAATTCAACTCAAACAATATAAAAAAATCCAGAATACAGGCATTAAAAATTTTTAAATACATATTATTATATACATATAAATTATTATATACTATTATATACATATAAATTTTTTAATTTCAACATTTTCAAGTGGAAATAAACATTTTCAGAAAAGAGAAAAATATCTGCCACTCCCATCTTTAGGCGGACGAGGATGTAAATAAATTTAGGTTTAAGAAATTTAAAAACATAAATGTAGTAAAGTTTACTGTATCTGAAATCGTCAGATGTACTCACAAATTTTTTTAATGTATGAAGATAGAAGGCATTGTTTCAATAATTAGTGTTGGCTCTTAAAACATTTCAAATGTATTTAGCATTGAAATAGGTAATGCTATAAAATATGATTAATATTGACAGCTGCGGCTTTAAGGAATTTGAAAAATTGCAGACAGAACAATAAAAACAAATTAGCTTTACAAAATATGAAGAAAAACACATTATAATGTAGCTATTATAAAAAGTTAAATTCAAAAACTCAAATTTATTAATAACATATTGTACAATTGTATTAATAATATACGCGAGTAATGATCTTCTGTCCGAAAGCGATCTAAATATGCACATCCACTAGAATTTTGCGATTCTGCGAACATTAAAATAATAATAAGTTAAGATGAACACCCCTACAACTTATAAAAAATAAATAAAATAAAATAAATACCTTCTTTTTTTTTTTTTTCAAAGCAGCAGCTGCCAAAATTTCTTAAATGACTTTTTATATGTTCAAAGAAACCCGAGAAATAATTTTCTACAACCCTTTACATATTAACTTCATTAATAGTTTTATTTTTATTTTTAGAAGTATCAAAGGAATTCTGAATCAATTTGTCAATTAATTTTACCTGATATCCATTATCAATAGCAATACGTTTAATTCTCTGTAATTCACTTCCCAGATTTATATCGGAATAAGTCCTGAAAGCACGATTAATTAAGAACCTCAAAGTGGATAATTTATAAGGTATTGGGGTGGATGCATCGGAAGGTATAAAGCTTAAATCCGCGATAGGTTTTCGGTAAACTGACCGAATTAGCTCATTCCACTTTCTCTGTAACTCAACATCTAAAAAAGGTAATTTTCTCCCTGTTTCTAGTTCAAAAGTAAATTTTATATTATTGTCAAGTTCATTTAGTTTCTGTATGAAAATCATTAACTCATCTATATTCCCTCGCCAAACAATAGAAATATCGTCTACATAACGTAACCATAATAAAAGAACTACCTCAAAAGTGCTGAAAATTTTAGATTTGATGGGGCGTAATTTAAATTCCGCCAGAATTGTTTGGCGAGGGAATATTGATGAGTTAATGATTTTCAGGGCTGCATGAATGTATTCACGTATCATTCTTCTTATCAGAGGAAATTGCGGAAGAGGAATTTTCAACTGAAATATATGTATTTCTTGACTAAATTTTGGCGTGCATGTAGTTAATAAATACAAATCCATCATAGAAACTCGACAGAGTTTCTCGCCAAGCAAAAGAAACAACAGTGCAATGAACCGTAAATGAAAGGAATTTCCGCCAATTAATGCCAAACGATTTTGTAAAATTTTTTTAGTACTCTGTCTAGTTTATATTTTCCGGACTGACCAAAACGGGATTTTGACACATCTATAGCTCGAGAGCTATTTATGATGGAAACAAAATTCTTGTTCCTGTGGAATGGGGCGTGCCACGTGACTCAGAAAACGAAAGTAAAGTTGAATCCGGCGAATAGGTTTTTAGTAAATGCGATTTTAAAAGTGCTGTTTTTTGCACTTTTTAAATTCTTGTTCCGACCAAATCTGTTGACAGGGCTACAGAAATGTGTAATTATCGGATTTTTACGCGCTTTACGGCATTTGAACAGTTTTTATGAGTAGTTCAAACCTTTGAAAGTTTCGTGTAAAAATATTAATTAGTTTTTTATTTATACTATTTTAAAGTAATTTCAGCGTATATTTCAGCGTGGCGTACGTAATAATATCACTACTTATATTTCCATGTGAGCTCAGCGTGGTGTGCGTAATATGTAAGGTCATTGTGCCTAAATGAGACGCGATTCCCCATAGTTTTGTCGCATTTAGGGTATACAGTGAAACCTCTCTGTACGACCACCTCCCTGAACGACCATTTTTTCATGGAACGAAATTTATTCCCATAGGCTCAATACTAATTTTACCTCCATTCCGAGACCATCCCAGTAGAACTCCCTCCATGTGCGACCCATTTCTTTGAAGAAAATAAAACAAATTCCGCTTTTTCCTGGTCGCTTGAAGAAGGTTTTATTAGAAAAATAATTCCGGAGAGCGCATTATTCATCAAACTTCTAAACTAAGTTTAGAATTTTTTTTATTACAATAACATTTAAGTGTTTAAACACCGTTGTGCCTTTTTAGGCAATGAATTTAACTCTGATGACAAATTAAGAATGACGGTCAATAAACTCCCCTGCCCTATTCTGCCAGGAAACTCTCAAAGAAATAGATAAATTAATGAAATCGTCATTATTTGTTCCCGTCTAAAAAAAAAAACATTTATTTACGGAACTTTGAAAGAACTTGGTAATAACAGTTATAAAAGATAAAACGGTAAAATCAAAGCAAATGTATTCATTTTTTAAACTCTGGAGCAGTTAATTTATCTAATTAACATTTGTTCTTATACTTAAATTTGTATATTTTTCCTTAATGCAGGGCTCCCAAATGGTCCGCCAACTGAATATCAATATTTTTTTAGAAAAACTTTCTTTAGATTTTTCTTACAAACCGCCCCGAAATCACATTTGAAAGTTAATTCTAGATCAAACCTACCCTAAAATTTTCTGTTAAAATTTATTGGTATTCAGTTGGCGGACCATTTGGGAGCCCTGCTACTGTGAAAAATAAATTTTAGTAACATTAGTTGTTACCTTTTTTCAACAGTTAAAATCGATATTTAAACATGACCTCCATTAAGAGAACGTGGTCTCTTTAGGGAGGTTTTACTGTATTTAGAATTTTATTATATAAACATACATTTTATTAAGCAGCAAATTACTGAATACTGTAGCTATAGTTCAAAACTAACTTGTTTTGTATAAATTTAATAATTATCTGTAGTCACCACAATATACGATTGTCGGTCGCAATTAGGTAATTTTTGTCGCATTTACGGCAGTTAAAACTTGAATGAGATGTCCATAGTCCTAAATGTAATAATGCATTTTACACATGAGAATTCATCTGAAAAAGTTCATTTAACCCTTAACTGCTGTTGCAGAAAATTGCCGCATAACAATTCCGAAAGTTTTGCGAAACCATTCGATTGAAAGATGAATAAGTCACAATTAATCATAAAATATTGTTTTTGCACTAAACTGTTTGTAGAGTAATATTTCTAATAAAATCTTGCTTTTTCAAACATTTCAAACAATTGTACTTGGACTGCAAATGAAGCAACATTTTAGTGTATTGATAGTTAACCTGGAAATTAGATGTTAAACTGTGAAAAATAAAAAAAGCAGCACTAACAGCAGATGAGGGTTAGTTGCAATTATTTTTTGGAATTACTTAACCATTAACTGCTGTGACAGGAATTGTCGCATAACTACTGCGTGTGTTCTCCGAGACCGTTTAAGTAAAAGATGAATGAAAGGCTCTATTAACTCACAAGCACTGTTTCCAGGACTATTATAATTAAACTTCAAACATTCAGAATGTCTAGCAATAGTTCTAGAGCTCAGAATGAAAGAAAATTTCACCGGTATTCATACCTTAACTGGAAATTACAACTTTAACTGTGAAAATTGAAAAATATAGTGGTCTGCGAGATCGCTAACAGCAGTTAAGTGTTAATAAAGAGTTGAAATACATAAAATTGAGAGATAAATAACTTATTATTGAACTACTAAATAAATTTTATTTAATACTAATTTAAATCAAAAAACATTAACTAAGATGCATAATCTTAAATAAATTATAATTAAACATATCACATTTCAATATTCATACTTTGCAACAGATCCACCAAGTTTGAATTGTTTATCGCGGGCGGCGCAGCACCGTTCTGTTTGCCAATTTTACACTGCTATATCAGCCAGGAAATGATGTAAAATGTATGACTTACCATTACGGACCAGCTACTTGGTTTTTAACAATAAGTCCGAGTGAATGGAACTGGAATGATCTTGCTACTTTTATTATAGAAATGAATCCTTTAGTGAAAAATATACATAAAAAAAGTACAAGTGAGTTAGTTGCATTTGATCCGGTTTCCGGATCGCTATTCATTGACAACAAATTTCAATCATTCATAGATTTTATACTATTACCAAATGCTCCATAATGGTTTTGAATTAAAATGTTATCCGTTTGAAGAGAAATAATTTCCATTTTTACTAAACGGATTGTTTTAAACTTCATATAATTATCAAAGGATAAAACAAATAAAAAGATTTTATAATATTTTATTTGACCTTTAATGTTCTCTTCAATTGTAAAATTGAAATCTTTTTTTAAAGTTTCAAATATTGGACTTCACAAAGGGAACAAGCACAAAATATTACTTGTTAGTTCGCACATTTTATAATCTCTAAAAAATAAATGATTTCTTCTAAGATTTGTAAGGATCGATAAAATGGTTTTGAATTATTTTTAAAAAGTCCATCATTATGTCTTACTAGATATATTACACTTTTGAAAAGTTTATAGCATCACTATTTGATTATTTTTTTTTACTTCTATAATCTTTTGTTTATCTTTTCTTTTCTGAATTAAAATGGAATATGTATAATGCAAATGAAATACCTTACAAAAAGAAGTGACATCTAATCAAAAACAACTCGTTGTAAATGATCCAGCCAAGCCACAAACCTAAAACGTCAGTCATAAAAAGAAGTGATATCACATAAAAAGAAGCGATATAGAAGTGCCTACTACGAGTGCCGTGTAAAAATCTATCACTACTCATAATGTTTCCAAAGGACTCGGAGTGAGGTACAGTATGTGAAAACTGCTTGGCGACCTGCAGGCGTACATTTAATATATGCAGTACCTACATCAATTTCGAAAAATTGTGAAAGTCGAAAAAATTAATTTTAAATTCTCATTATATAAGTCTTATAAATATTTGTAGGAGGAAGATCTGTAATAAATCAGAAAAATTTGTAAGCCAAGCAGAAAAAAGTATGTAATTGTGGTAATCATCGATTTTTACAATTATACTTTTCAATATTTTAAACATAATGTTTAATTACATAAATACGTTTAATAATACACTGTTTCAAAATTAAAGGGAAAACTGGTAAAATGAATCCTGTTTATGACAGAATTATTTCTTAAACGTAAAATGTCATGTTTCCGACATAAGGAATATTATATAATACTATTGTAACAAAGCCTTACTAGAACAGATTTTTCCCCTGTCATGTGCAATTCCGTTAACGCAGGCTTTACTGCAATATATCTTAGTTTAGTTAACGTTTATTATTAGGTGCATTGTTAGTAATATTCATATGATCATTATTTTTTATTATTATTTCAGAAACTCAAAATGTTTATTAAATTTTTACATAGAAAATCCTCCGCGTAAAAGTGGTCTTTCTTGTTCAAATGAAGGTAAATAAAATCAACAAATCGATCCTATGATGTTAAATAAGAATGGGCATGTAAACACCAAAAGCTTCAACTTTTCACAGTTTAATGGGATCAGTAATTAAAGAAGAAAATTGTTAAACAAGTAATCATATGTAAGTGCGGGAAGAACAAACATTATAAAAGCCTGCAGGTCGCCAAGCAGTTTTCACATACTGTACCTCACTCCGAGTCCTTTGAAAACATTATGAGTTGTGATAGATTTTTACACGGCACTCGTAGTAGGCACTTCTATATCGCTTCTTTTTATGTGATATCACTTCTTTTTATGACTGACGTTTTAGGTTTGTGGCTTGGCGGGATCATTTACAACGAGTTGTTTTTGATTAGATATGTCATATGCAAGGTTGGAGAAAAAATTCGGATAATTTTCCGATTGTAGATGGGAAGAGATGAAATTAGGTTTTGAAATGTGTTATGCGTTACCATATGGTTAAATTACACGGAATGTTTTAATTTTTTAAACTGTGTTGTTTTGTTACATTATTCTGAATGTGTTAGAAAGTGTTTCATAATCTATGCTTGACGCATGATTGTTTCTTTCTAGTTTTATCTTATGAATAAATAAAGTTTCGTGGCAATATTTTGGCAATTTTAAAAACTGTATCATACTTTTTAGTACGTGAAAGTATGCTCTTCCCTTATCTTTTATTTTCTATGCCAGGAAAATAGGCAAAAGCATCAACAAATCTTTAAGATTGTTGATAGTTACGTGAAATTTTTCTTTCTTCTTGTTGTTATACCTATTTTACTGGCCAAGATTAAACATTTGCCGCCCAAAACAAGCGAAATCCAAAAAGAGTTAAGTTATTTCTATTTCAGTTGTCAATAAATGTTTAGCACAAAAAATAGAAATGGACATGCGTATCTAAACACAACGTCAAACGCAACGCAGAAGCCCTCGCTTTTTAAATCTAGCACCATAAGTTAGACTTTTTTAAAAACATTTGCATCTAAGAATAAAATTTACAGGGATAGAAACTGAATACGCATTGAGCATTTTAATCGGTTAAATTACGTGAAGTAAAAGGAAAAAAAAGCTATAGATTTTTATAAATTTCAGTGAAAAGCTTTTTGTTAAAACTTAAAATAGAAGTATGATGAGAAACTAATTTCATGATATAAAAAGAATCCTGTGACTATACAGAAAATGAATCATTTTCGGTTAAAAATGACTCATTTTCGATTAAAAATGACTGCTTAAATGATACATTTTTGATATTTAGCTCCTTTTGACATATTTATTACTTAGTTTATTCGTGATAGTTAAATAATTTACATTGTAATGTTGGACTTTAATCTTAATCTGAGCTAAAAATAAATTGAATAGGGTGTATTTTTAAAAATATCAATGAATTCATATTATGTAATATTTCTTTTTTCATCATCATGTTTGCTGCTTGTTCAGCATAAATTAAAACAATTAACATTCAAAAATAAAATTCTAGTGTCCTCGTTGTAAAAATAAAAAAATAAAATACTTTAAAGAATTTACGTCTCAATTCTTTCGCATTTTTATTTGAAGTTACGAAATTAAAACATCATATATTTCCAAGCATGAAATTAATTTTCTGCAATCTCATTTTTTACAATTACCTTTAAAAAAGTACCCTAGTAGCATCGACAGATCGTATTTTTCTCGGCCTTTCATCAATTCCTCGAAATGTGCTCGAGTAATAACACAGGTATATCCTTGCGAGCAGTACCTGAGAACCGGTTTTCGATGGGCACTATTTCCTCGGGTAAAAGGTATCATTATGTGCATAATTACCGAGGAAAATGTGCTAATCGCATAGTCATGTGCAACAGGTAACGGCCCGATATCAAATCACGGTGAAATATACCAGAAAACGCAGTTTTTCTGGAAACGTGAATCTGATTGGTTGAAACACGAGAGCTACGAAGATCCCGGATGAAGACGATGTTGTTGTTGATGGCTGTTCGCGAGGAAGAAGGAAGCGGTCGCCATTGCTACACCGCATTCATTATCCGTGGAATAAATACATTTTTTCCGGAAATATGTAAGTACCTATTTCATTCTTTCTGATGTTATTACCTTTTTCATTTGACAATGCTTCTGATTTACACACGTTTTCCCGTGCTCTTGATTGTAATGCACCTTTTTTAATAGTCTGTGTAATTGTTTATATTTAATCTTATATGACAACAAAGCGCAATTTAAAACTGAAAAAAAAAATTGATTTCATTTCTGATTTTTGGATTTCGGAGCTTGGCAAGTCTGTATGTAGTAGGGTGTCAACGATTTAAATCAGTTGATTTAAATCAGCGATTTAAATCATAATTTTAATCAAGTGATTTTTTAAAAAAAATCATTGATTAAAATCAAAAAAATTCTAAATGTTTAAAATGACGTAAAAAGTATTCAAATCTAAAATGAACATAATTTGGAAAGTTTCTACAGGTATTGTGACTTATGAATACACAAAACAAAGCTTTAAATAATTGTTTCTAAGCATAATTCCTGAGTATTGTGAAATTTTAAGTACAGTAAGTTTGTAAAAAGCATGGTTTTTATCTAACAAACATAAAAAGCATTTAATTTAAAAATGATATTTCAATCTAATATAATTTACAATGCCATAATTTCCTTTTAATAATCAAGTTATTCATTCTTTTATACTATACAATAAACATAGCAATAGAGTGTCAATGATTTTAATCAATTGATTTGAATCAGATGATAAAATCACATATTTTCTGATTTTTTAAAATAGTGTGAAAAAGCATTATAATCAGTAATGAAAACGATCACTAAATCACTTGTAAAAAATGTAATATTTGTTATTGTTAATTATAAAAATATTAAACTGTGTAAAAAGAAGTATTATACATTTAAAAAAAAAATCTAACTAAATGTTAAATAACTTCAAAACATTATAATATTTAGTAGCTATTCAAATATTTTAATGTTATGGGGAAAAAAATCCGATTTAAGTTTCAAAAATACAATTTTTGTAATCTATTTTTAAATTATGTGTGAATTTGCTGTATACATTGCTACAATTTTTGATCGATTTGATATACATACGCTTTAGAACCTGTGTAAAATTACTGGCTGCTTTATGTATTTATCAAACTATTATTTATCACCTTTTTTCAATCACTTTTTCAAAAATGTAGATTGTGTTCTTAAAAAGTTAATTGTTTAATAATTACAAAATTTAATCTGTATCATCAATTTAAAATTAAATGCAATTTATCAATAACTTTAAAATGTAAGCAGTATTTAATATTGGTTTACATAATTATTACAAAATATTAATGCACATAATGTTGTATGTTACTAAAGAAATTTTTAATTTGCAGTTTTTTGTAAATTCTATAATTGCATAATTAAAATTTTATTAATTAAAGCAAAAAAACATAGATTATGTTAGTAACTGAAGGGTTGTTCATTTTTGAAATGCTTAATTCTTGGTAAATGTTTAATATTTTAACACAGGGAAAAAAATAAAAAAAATCTGATTTAAATTAAAAAAATCTGTACAGATGTCATATTCGCCCCATATTGCCGCGATTTTTTTCGCTTGCCAATTTGGCGAAAACATCAACAGCATAAACAACATAATCCGGGTTACCACATCAAGCACTTTGGCGCAAGTTAAGTACCTGTTGCCTATATGATATTGGCGACAGAAAAAAATCGCGCCAATATGGGGCGAATATGATATCTGTTCCAAAAAATCATGATTTTTTTACACCCTAGTATGTAGTAGTATTTTGTTTCTGAAACCAAGCAGTCTGGCAGCCAAAATCCAAAATGCTTTAGTATCATTCAGTCAAGATTTAAGGATACTAAACAAAAAACATCTTTTAACGCTTTCGTTTATTAACACACAAAACAACCCCTACTGCTGGGATATTTAAAAAGAAAAAAAAACAGGCAGAGGGGGGGGGGGTGATATTAAAATACAAAAAAGTTCATAAAATACTCTTATTTTTATCGCTTATGATAAAAAATAAATTTTTGCAGGGTCGCAAATATCAAAACAGCGGTAGAAATGATTAAAAAAAAATCACTGATCACAAGGAACAGTAAACATCAGAGTTTACTGGTCCGCAGACATCGTCACTGGCCCTCTACATAAAATTATATTAAGTACTTTTAACCCTTTGAGTGACACCCCCCTCTCCTCCTCCGAGAATATAAACCAAACTTCCTTTCAGTTACCCAAAATTTTCGGCATAATAAAATGTAAAATTATAATTTGCTAAAGTAGTACATTATCAAAAACTGAACTTATTAATTATGTATTTTATTTTCATTTACTTATTTTAACTAACTAAGTTTTTATGCTTATTGTAATGTTTGGTTGCGGTTTTTGTCAGGGATGGGGTAATTTAAGTTTACCTGTCAGAGAGGGAAAAAAGTTACTTGCTTCATCGGAATGTTAAAAGACATATTGCATAGATTTTTTTTTTTTTTTTAACCAAAATTTTTCTAATTTACCAATGTTTTTGAAGACAAAATAATATTTTGTATTTATCGCTAATGCTGCGTGGGGACAAGCATTAACAAATGTTATTAAATACAAGAATATTGTTTTGAATTTTTGCTTTATGGGCATGCAGTGCTCATACATGCAGTATTTTTTACTTACTGCACATGCATGCACAAAATTTTTTGTTTATTTTATTACTATTTGCTTTTTACAAATTCCCTTTCCCCTCTCTTTTTTTAGAAATAACGTTTGGAAAATTTTGGTATTTTGTTTTGAAAACATCATTGTTTTTTATTGGGCTTAGATCAATTTTAATATTTATATGAATCTCAGAATCATTATCATTACAAAATTTTATACTATTTGCTTTTTACAAATTTCTCTCCCCCCCCCCCCCCTCTCTCTCTCTCTCCTTTTTCATAAATAACATTTGGAGAACTTTGATATTTTGTTTGTAAAAGCATGTTAAAAGATAGATTGAATAGATCTTTTTTTTTTTTTTTTTTTAACCAAAATTTTTCTAATTTACCGATGTTTTTGAAGACAAAATAATATTTTGTATTTATCGCTAATGCTGCTTGGGGACAAGTATTATAACAAATGTTATTAAATACAAGAATGTTGTTTTGAATTTTTAATCTTATCATCTGTTAACCTTATGTTAATTTTTATAATGAAATTGAATGAGTTTTTGTATATCCCTTGCATATTCTCCCTTGATCGTCCGTCATCTTTTTTGTTATGACCGACATTTTTTTAGCGATTTTGCAACCCTGACTATTTTCAGCGGTAGAATTGATTAAAAAAAAATCACTGATCACAAGGAACAGTAAACATCAGAGTTTACTGGTCCGCAGACATCGTCACTGGCCCGCTACATAAAATTATATAAGTACCTTAACCCTTTGAGTGACCCCCCCCCCTCTCCTCCTCCGAGAATATAAATTAAACTTCCTTTCAGTTACTTAAAATTTTCGGCATAATAAAATGTAAAATTATATTTTGCTAAAAATTAAATAGTACATAAACAAAAACTGAAATTATTATGTTTTTTATTTCCGTCTATTTATTTTAACTAAGTTTTTATGCAAATTTTATGCTTATTGTAATGTTTGGTTGCAGTTTTCTCAGGGATGGGAAAATTTACATTTACCTGTCAGAAAGGGGAAAAAGTTACTGTTAGTTACTGGTCCTTCGGACCACTAAATTTTTTAAATTAGTGGTCCAATTGAATTTTTAGTGGTCTCGGACCAGCGGACCACCAAGGATTTCGAACGCTGCAAAATAGTCAAATACTTATTGCTGATTATAAATATTTTGAGATTTAATATAAATTGGAAACTAAAATATATTGCACCTAAAAAGAACACAATCTTTTTCTTTCTATTTACACCAAAATTGACAGTCAACTAATTGAAAACAGAAACAATTTGCTTTTCACAAAAAACAAACATTCACTATCAAGGGAATTTTTATACACAGAACAAAATATATTTTTTACTGAAGAATTTGAATGCAAATGTTAGCATGCCTGTATTTTTATTGCCTAACCTTTTTAAACTAAATTAAATGAAAACCAGAAATATTCTTTCTAATGAAACTATAAGTAACTCATTGTCTTCTAAATTAGGCAGTTTATAAATTAATATTGCTCCACATAAATATTCGTTCTGCATTTACAAATCAACATTCAGAATCCTTGGTGTTCTGCTGGTCCGCGACCACTGAAAATTCAACCTGACCACTAAGGGACAGTCCATAAATGATGTCACACTTTTTGGCCCCTTCCCCCCCTTTTTTTCACACTTCACCTTACCTCTTGCCCTCCCCTCTTGTCGCATGTCATGCTATATTACATAACATATACTTGCAGTTCAGAAACAAAGCACTGCTTTATAGATCATATTTAAAATTTTAACTTTATAATTAAACTTTCATATTAACTTTAACTATTTGTTTTCACGACATTTGTGAGCATAACTATAAAATATGATTTGTACATTTATTTTGTATGAAATAATATTAAGGTTTACGACAAAAAACATAAATTAATATGCAATAGTCATAAAATATTAATATGAAAGAGCATTTGAAAACAGTAGTATTTTGGAATTTGAAATGGAATTTAATATATTTGGCTTTAAATCTTATCCTTTAGTGTTGACTCTAGAAAAAAAGGGCCGCCGGGCAGTAATTTTTCAAAAAGGGAACACTATTCTAAAAAAAGGGAACACTATCTAAAAAAGGGTACATTTCTTCAAAAAGGAAACATTGTTCTAAAAAAAGGCACATTTTTTTTTTTCAAAAAAGGGACACTTAAACCTTGTTCACAAAAATATTTTCCGGATTATCCGGACTACATGTTGGAATGTAAACAATGAAAATTCCATTAACAGTTAAACTCTTAGATAAAGTTAAATTTGGTATTTTTTTTTCATAAGTTATCAGTTCTCCAATGAATAAATATTTAAATATAAATTGGACATAAATGTTTAAATTTCTCAGGGCAACAAAATTTTATCTCAGAGCAAAAAGTAATGATTGTTCATAGACTATAGAAAAAAATTATTGACAACAAAGCAAAACTGAAATTACCATTATGTTGTGTCAACGTTTAAAAAAATTAATACAATTAGTAAAATAATAATGCATTATGTTTTTCTTTTACATTGCAATTATAATTTGTGTGCAGTTGTTTCTAATTTATTGCCAGACTCTAAAAAGTAAAATGTAAACAAATGGATGATCTATAATCTGCAAAAATGTGTAATCCGCAAAACCCTCTGTCCCTAAGTGTGCAGATTTCAGAGTCGACTGTATATAATTTTATTTTTATTTTATGAAAATCAAAAGGGTTTTGTCGTAAAGATGAAAATAAGCACTCGCCACCCGGCGATTAAACTTGAAAGACTGGCGACTAAAAATATGGAAGGAACCGGTCAAATGCAGGATTTTGTAAAAAAAAAAAAAAAAATATCATCAAAAAATCACGGAAAATGCCGCTAATTTTGTCAACAGATCGCGAAAGAAGCGTAAATTTCGTCAAAGGATCGCTAAAAACTCGAATTTCGTCGAAGGATCGCGAGAACTCAAATTTCTTCGAAGGATCACAAAAACTCAATTTCTTTGAAGGATCGTGAAAACTCAATTTCTTCGTAGGATCACGAAAACTCCAATTTCTTCGAAGGTTCGCGAAAACTCCAATTTCGTCGAAGCATTGTGAAAACTCTCATTTCTTCCAAGGATCGTGAAAACTCTCATTTCTTCGAAGGATCATTAAAACTTGCATTTCTTCGAAGGATCGTGAAAACTCTCATTTCTTCGAAGGATCGTGAAAACTCGCATTTCTTCAAAGGATCGTGAAAACTCGCATTTCTTCGAAGGATCGTGAAAACTCGCATTTCTTCGAAGGATCGTGAAAACTCGCATTTCTTCGAAGGATCGTGAAAACTCGCATTTCTTCGAAGGATCGTGAAAACTAGCATTTCTTCGAAGGATCGTGAAAACTCGCATTTCTTCGAAGGATCGTGAAAACTCGCATTTCTTCGAAGGATCGTGAAAACTTGCATTTCTTCGAAGGATCGTGAAAACTTGCATTTCTTCGAAGGATCGTGAAAACTCGCATTTCTTCGAAGGATCGTGAAAACTCGCATTTCTTCGAAGGATTGTGAAAACTCGCATTTCTTCGAAGGATCGTGAAAACTCCAATTTCTTCGAAGGATCGTGAAACTCTCATTTCTTCGAAGGATCGTGAAAACTCTCATTTCTTCGAAGGATCGTGAAAACTCCAATTTCTTCGAAGGATCGTGAAAACTTGCATTTCTTCGAAGGATCGTGAAAACTCGCATTTCTTCGAAGGATCGTGAAAACTCGCATTTCTTCGAAGCATCGTGAAAACTCGCATTTCTTCGAAGGATCGTGAAAACTCGCATTTCTTCGAAGGATCGTGAAAACTCGCATTTCTTCGAAGGATCGTGAAAACTCTCATTTCTTCGAAGGATCGTGAAAACTCTCATTTCTTTGAAGGATCGTGAAAACTCCAATTTCTTCGAAGGATCGTGAAAACTCTCATTTCTTCGAAGGATCGTGAAAACTCCAATTTCTTCGAAGGATCGTGAAAACTCCAATTTCTTCGAAGGATCGTGAAAACTCCAATTTCTTCGAAGGATCGTGAAAACTCCAATTTCTTCGAAGGATCGTGAAAACTCCAATTTCTTCGAAGGATCGTGAAAACTCCAATTTCTTCGAAGGATCGTGAAAACTCCAATTTCTTCGAAGGATCGTGAAAAGTCCAATTTCTTCGAAGGATCGTGAAAAGTCCAATTTCTTCGAAGGATCGTGAAAACTCTCATTTCTTCGAAGGATCGTGAAAACTCCAATTTCTTCGAAGGATCGTGAAAACTCCAATTTCTTCGAAGGATCGTGAAAACTCCAATTTCTTCGAAGGATCGTGAAAACTCCAATTTCTTCGAAGGATCGTGAAAACTCCAATTTCTTCGAAGGATCGTGAAAACTCCAATTTCTTCGAAGGATCGTGAAAACTCCAATTTCTTCGAAGGATCGTGAAAAGTCCAATTTCTTCGAAGGATCGTGAAAACTCCAATTTCTTCGAAGGATCGTGAAAACTCCAATTTCTTCGAAGGATCGGGAAAACTCCAATTTCTTCGAAGGATCGTGAAAACTCCAATTTCTTTGAAGGATCGCGAAAACTCAATTTCTTTGAAGGATCGCGAAAACTCAATTTCTTTGAAGGATCGCGAAAACTCAATTTCTTTGAAGGATCGCGAAAACTCAATTTCTTCGTAGGATCACAAAAACTCCAATTTCTTGGAAGGATTGCGAAAACTCAATTTCTTCGAAGGTTTGCGAAAACTCCAATTTTTTCGAAGGATCGCGAAAACTCCAATTTCTTCGAAGGATCGCGAAAACTCCAATTTCTTCGAAGGATCGCGAAAACTCCAATTTCTTCGAAGGATCGCGAAAACTCCAATTTCTTCGAAGGATCGCGAAAACTCCAATTTCTTCGAAGGATCGCGAAAACTCCAATTTCTTCGAAGGATCGCGAAAACTCCAATTTCTTCGAAGGATCGCGAAAACTCCAATTTCTTTGAAGGATCACGAAAACTCAAATTTCGTCGAATGGCTGCTGAAAAATCGTGAATTTCATCGAAGGATCATGGGGGGGGGGGGAATGCAAATTTCATCATAGGGCATGGAAAAGTTCAAATTTTGTGAATGGTTCGCAGAAAAGACTAGAACGGGCTCTGTGACAGACTGACAGAGGAGCGAGACGAATAGGGTTTCATCAGATGAACGAAACCCTAAAAATTGAATTTCAAGCCCTGTCTTCAGCGGTTATAAAATTTTTGCGACGATTGATAAATCCTGCCATTTCATTTTACGATTGATTGACAAAATTTACTCTGTTTTTCCTCTGTTGAATTGAAAAATTGCATGTTTTTTTTCTGAGATGAGTAGACAATTTGATATTTTTTCCCATTAATCGATCACAATTAAAAGATTTCGCAGTTTTTTTCTTGTGTGGAGTTGACATATTTCTTGATTTTTTCCCCCCTCTTTACAATCAATTAACAAATTTTGCATTTCCCTTGCCTATTCGATGAATTTAGCTGGGTTTTTTTCTCCTTCGGCCAATTAGTGAAATTCAGATTTTTTTTTGCATCTGATTGATGTATTTTTCGATTAAATTAAATAAAAGGGTGAATAAAAAAAAACAGTAAGGACCCCTGGGTGCATAAAGTAGTTAGTAGTAGGGCCGCCGGGCTTTATGCCCTGACAAATAAGCCCATAGTCAATACTATTTTTACATTACCAAAATTCCTTTTTAGGTGCATTCGTAATTATATAAATATGTAGCTATAGTTGTCATTCAGTCAGTACGTCTGTCTGTCTGTCACTCTGCATATAACTGAGGAAAAACTACCCAACCGAATGTTCTGAAATTTTAAATATTATAATTATTGCAATATTTTGTTGAGTCATTTCAAATTTTATGAAAATCAGATCTATAGTTTAATGACAGGGATAGTCTAAAGTTTTCCATTACATTACGGCCAATGGGGGAAAAAAAAAAAGTGCATTTTAATGATGTTACAGCCAACAGAATGAAATGGATATGCACTTATTGAACCGTACTAAAATATACATTCAGTGAGTACAATATGCGGTGCAAAAAATATTTATAAAACTAGCTATAGTACGAACGCACCTCATTAGCTACATTTGACGTGCAATTTCCAACTTGTTTTTGTGTATCAGTACTTTAATGAAATCCAATATTTTTTTTACATTTCAATTTCTTTTTTTTTTGTTTTAATCCTTAGGATATACCTAGAATTCCTGAGAGTCCACTCTGAGAATGCAAACAGTGTTCCCCTTGCAGCATGACTTTTTAGAGAAATCTGTTTAACGGTAATTATAATTATGTTTATGCTAAAGAAACTACTTTTTGCAGTAGATGCTGCTTAATGTGATTATGTGTAATATCAGCCTGTTAGTGTTTTCAAAATCATCATGTCTCGACCTAACGCATCATGCTAAAAGCATCGCTTTGTGTGAAAAATATTTTGAATTATATTAAGAATTATATAAAAAAATTCAGTTGTTGGTTCAATATATTCTTAATGCAGCAAACCAGTCCCATGAGATACAAATGTACTTTTTAAATTAACTTAATTTTTTATATATATATTTTGCTAAATCATACTTAATTAATGCAAAATTATACCCAGGTTTCACTGATAAATGTATATGTATTATGCAGAAGTTTAAAGTGTTCTGCAAAAAAACTCAATAAAGTCCCAACCCCCCCCCCCCCCCACCCTTTTTTTTTTAAAGAAATCTCCAAGTTTTAGACCAGTGTGCTGGGTGTTTTAAAACCCTGTATATTGTTATCAAAAACTTGTGGTCCCGAAGTAATCACATTAAGCAGCATCTATACTATACAGTGAAACCCCCGATCTATCGTTCCAGCATCCATCGTTTTCCCACATTGATCGTTTTACTTCTATGGTCCCTGCACAAATTATACTTAAATAATGTTAACGAAACCTGCATTCATCGTTCGTCAAGAAATCTTTTTCCCGCATTCATCGTTGTAAAATTTTTCTCTTCACCGAAATGAAATTGGAGGTCAAGCGGATCCATATGACATACAAACTGGAATTACTTCTTTTATCCTAAAGTAACTCATTTGAGCTGTTTCGGCAGGGGGGGGGGGGGCAGAGATTATCAAGAGGTCGTACATCTTCTTGATGCCAGAATAATCAATTGTTTTAAGCAATTTTACAGGAGAAAGCTAGTGAAATATCTTTGTTTCATGGAATAAGCAAAAGAACGTACTCCAAAAATAGAGCTTCTGCAGGCTATTCATTTTGTACTTTCAGCTTGGCATGGAGTAACTTCTTCATTCCATCCAGAAGTGTTTCGTGAAATGCAGTTTTTTTGCGAAAAACTCATGAAGAATGCTCAACAGAGGGGAAAGAAAATAATGAATATGCTGACGATAATGCAAATGAAGAGTGGTTGCGTGTAAAAGAGGATGTCTCTGTTACAAAATTTAACGATATATTTCTATTGATCGAGATGTTGCGACATGTGGTGTCCTAAGCATAGAAGAAATGTGTGATGATGCAAAAAATGAAAATAATGGCGAAGAAGCAGAGGATAATGTTCATGCCGATGAAGCTAAGCCTACACCAGCGCAAAGTCTGTCTGATTTAATTACGGCATTTGAAACTATACGAACTTTTTTATATGTACATGAAATTACAGAAAATGACCAGAAATATGTTGTACATCCTGAAAATTTGTTGTTTAATTTAAAAAATGAACAAAAAACTGAATATAAAATTACTCATTTTTAGAATAAATATCCATTTTCTACAACTTTGATTTATTTATTTTACAGTTTGGTCTGTAACAAATTAGTATTTATTAATATACTGTATACATTGCATGTATTAGTAAGTAATGCTTAAACTTTTTTTTTTTTTTTTTCGTGTTTTGACGTTAAACCACATTCATCGTTTTCCTGCATTTATCGTTTTTTCCACACACACACCTTGAAAAACGATGGATCGAGGTTCTACTGTATTTAAATATTAATAAATTTGTATGTGTTCAAACTGTTCAAAGCAAAAAAGACAGTATTTATATGAAACATTTAATTATAGACTTTTTTCCATAATTGTATTAAAATATGTATTACTTTCCTTTCTCTTCAGTTTGTAGAATTTTTTTGTTGTTGGATTCGTATTGATTTTAAGCAGAAAATTCGTGTTTTGGTTGGTATAAACTGATCCATGTTAAACGTTAATGTTTTTGAGTTACCAGACGTAACTTGACGTCTCTTGCTACTTCAAAGAGTATGTTAAGTTATACACTAATGTAACAAATACTTCTTTATTATAGGGGCTATGACATAACTCAGTCATGACCGAGTTAAGATTAAGAAAGTGTGATTTCTTGGCAAATATTATAAACTGTCGTGAAAGTGAAATTGCGACCAATAAAAAATGTCTAACTATATATGGCTTATTTCTTATTATATATATATATATATATTGTATTAATTGTTATGTTTTATTTATGCATAAATTAAACTAATAGTTTTTTAATGTGTATATTAAATGGTATCAATATAAAACAAATAATTGTTTGTGCGTTTGATACATTGATAACTATTTTATAAAGATATTTCAATCTGTGAATGTTTTTAAAATGTAAATAAAGGTTGCCACAAAGTGATTTTGAAAATGTTGATAAATTGCCAAATAATTTTTGCAGTTGTAATTATTTATGAGTACAAAAACAACGAAGATAATGTGTCAAATGATTTCTGCCAAAATATGCCAACTGACTGTGAATCTGCAGTAACAAAATATTTTAAGCACTAAAAAGTAGAAAATATAAATAAATAAAAAATGTATTTAAAAATATTACTTTTTTATCATTTCAAATTTTCAAATAGTTTAATATTAATATAATTATGATTACACATTGAGTAAACAGTTTAGAAGAAGTGTAGTTATAATTGTTTATGAGTACAAAAACAATGAAGATAATGTGTCAAATCATTTCTTCGAAAATATGCCAACTGACTGTGAATCTGCAACAACAAAATATTTAAACACTAAAAAGTAGAAAAGATAAAAAAAAAAAATGTATTTAAAAATTTATATGCCTACTCTTTTTATCATTTAAAATTTTCAAATGGTTTATTAAATATAATTATGATTACACATCAAGAAAACCGTGTAGAAGTCTATTTTTAAGGACCATTTCATGTTTTTTATCCAAGTGTCAATCAAAAGGATGAATTTTCAATAATCGGGCCCATGCCAAATTAACGTGTTGTAATGAAAAATTTTTTTAACTACATAAACTTGCAGTTTTGAAAGGTGTGATTTTTAAAGATAAACGTTGAATGCTTATGAGTTGTTTTTTAAATTGTTGTTATTTTTTTTCACCCCTCCCTTTTTTTCCCCTCTTCTCCCTCATGTCTGTGGAAACATAAATAATTTCGAAATTGGAAACTCCTCCTCCTCCCCCCCCCCCCCCCAATTGTGAAAATTTGGCTTTTTTTTTCCTCCTCAGGTTTCAAAGAATAAAAATTATATAAAATTGTATTTTTTTTTTTTTTTTTTGCTTGGTTTTATGCACCTTGGACCTGAAATAAAACAGATGTTGTAAAATTATCTGTGTGACTGAAAATAAAGCCAAAATGGTAAATTTTCTCTTCAATCTGCGTGCAGTCTGTCTCAAATCGAAAGGTCTGTGTGACATAAAATAACGATGGTGGTGTAAACTTTTTACAAATTTTACAGCAGTTCATTGAAATTTAATTTTTTTTTTTTTTGGGGGGGGGGGGGCGGGCGAAATTGTTTTCAGAAAAAAAGTGTCATCTTTTTTCTGAAAACTTTTATCTCTTAACTTCGGTGTAGCTCAAAGAATATATTATATTTACACATGTAAAAGGCTGATGGGCCCGCAAAATATTCTGCTATTTCCAAAAAGAAAAACATGATTGGGTGATCCATTTAAACTGTATTTTACATGTCATGCTAAAAATGTTGTATATGCAACTGACAATATTGCCATCAGTTTTAATAGTTGTTGTCCCGGTAGCAGAATGTTCGAAACAGGAGACGAGCTTCGCAGATTTTCTTTTCTGTTTTGCAGATTCTTCTTTGTCAGACCTTTATTTTGCTTCATAGTATTATGTTTAGCTCTTTCTTTATTACTTAATACAAAAAGTTAATATTGTTATTAATAAAATATTTTAAAATGTCTAAAAACGTTACATGTAAGTGATTGTTTGATTAATTAACGCTTCAATTGTAAAAATATTTTACCTGCAGATTATTTTTTGTCCCCGAAGTATCTGTCACAGGCACATGGAGAATTTTCTGCTACTGGGGTTGTTGTATAATAAAAAATATCTGTTATACTACAAACTATGAATAATAACTGGTTAAATTCAGTTTTTGTGGTACTTTATTCTTTCTATGGGGGGGAGGATGAAATTGACCTACTTTTTCGGCTCAATGAATGGTATCCTGCCTTTAAAGAAAATTATAGAGGATTCCATGAAATCATAAAACCACCTTTTCTTCATAGCAAAAAGCTGGTTTTTGTTGTTTGAAATAAGATTTTGGGTGAAATCTGTAGGGTATACTTGATAAGTACCAGGTTTCAATCTGAAGAAAATCTCCAAAATTGGCCCTTTGTAAAATGGTTATTTAAACACTGAAACTGTTTATAGAAACAAAGTGTAATTTTGTATATGAAGTCTTAATTTTTTTTTCTTTGCAAATTTGCCGGTTCCTATTTGGAAAGTTTTATGTTTGTTAATTTTAACTTGTATATAGAAAAATTAACTGAAATAACAGTAGACATTAAAGGTCTGCACAGACTAAAATTTTCAGGTTTGGCCTTAACAAATTCTATCTTGGCTTAAAATTTTTACAATTTTGCTGTTATTTCAAATTGTGCAGACCCAAAAAATCCAAGATTTAAAAAAAAAAATACTAAGCTGGGGCCAAAATCCCAAATTCACCTTCAGTTTCTTTTTTGAATAAGTATTCAATCCTTTTCAAAAGATATTTTTTCTTTCTTAAAAATTTCAAAATGGACTTTTTTGAATGACCCCATATATCTCTCATTGAAATAAAATACAAGGGTACTAAATAAAGCTTACTGAAATAAACCACAGTTTTATATGTATATACACAACACATGATTATGCACAAAAATTTACTATTTTTTTCTCTTTTTGTCTAGCTTTGTGAACTGCATTTTACATCTGATGACATTCATGATATCCCCTCTCTACACTGCAGAAAATGAAATATTGTCAGCAGTTTTGTTAGCTACATTTAAGAAAAGATGGCATTCCGTCCTGATAATTTGGCTAGAACACTTCTAAAACAAGATACTTCATGTAATTACCCAGATGACTGACTTCAAATAAAAAATACAGATCAACCTTCCCTTGCGATTTTTTTTTCCGAAGTTATTTTAAATGCATTAGTTTTTGTTTGTTCCTGTTGGAACATTAATTATAAACAGTGTAATTGATGCACTTATATATTTAAACTTACCTTGAATTTCTTTTGATGTGTATGTTATATTATGTGTTATTTAAAAATAAATAAATCTTAAATTTATATCAGAGTTAATTAAAGTTTGCTTTTGAAATTATTAGCTATATTTGAGGACATGAGTTTCAAAATTCGCCTTATCCAGAAAATCAAATTTTCAGAAATCGTGAAAAACCTCTGATCACGTCCATTGGTCTTCATTCTAAACCAAGATTTTACAATGCCAGAAATACACAGTAAAGCTAGTGTTTTGCAGATTGTATTGTTTTCTCAATTCATGTCCACCAGTACCAGTAGAATAGAATGACAGAGAAAACTCGATTTTTTAACTTTTAGATAAGACAAGTTTTGAAACTGACGTCCTCATTTAATTCTTATGCATGAATATTCAATAAATATTTTATTACTTCTACTTTTTTATGGGATGTACACAGCCACGTTTGAATCATTCTGTGACAATAAATTGCTTCAGAAACTTATTTAACTTAGAAGATTTGTGTTTAGATTTCTATGAAGAGTTACGGGAAGAAGCAACAATTTTTTTTTTCTGCCATTGTTTAACCTTAATAAAACTTTCAAATAGTACATTTATATGAAATGAGCAAGTTAATTGAACAGAATTTAAGTACTTTTTGTGTACTCTAATTTCAGATGTACATAGTTTGCAGCCGATCCAATAAATTTTACATCAAGAAAGTTTCTTTAAATATGTTGCATACTATGTAGAAAATAGAAATAAGATAAATCTTATTTATTAACATTTCTGGATCTAAACATGTTTGTTTGATCAGCAGAGTATGCACTAGAAATTGGGGTATTTTATTAATGTAGTAATTAAAAAATGCAGATAGTATATGTAGATTCTTAAAACAACACTTCAAGTTTAGAAACAATAAGATAAAATAGCTAACATTAATGTGACATAGCTGCCAACTCTTCCGCTTTTTCAGACCACAAAAATTTAATAGAAATCTTTGCCTTATTTAATCGGCAGATTACGGCGATTTAAAAAGGTAAAATTTACTATAAAATTTTTGTGGTCTGAAAAAGCGTAAGATGTTGGCAGCTATGATGTGATGTTTTATGTAGGCATAGAGATATAAAACTGAAAAAAAAAAGGAATTAAGATAATGTATTTTTTCAGTCATCTGCCCTAATATCTAAACAGCATAGCTGCCAACTTGTACGGATTTTTCATACCACTAAAATGTAAGAGAAAATTTTAGTTAATTTAATCACCGCAATTCAAGCAATTTTAACGTTTAAATAAATAAAAAAATTCTATAAAATTTTAGTGGTAAGAAAAATACGTACAAGTTGGCAGCTATGAAACAGAAACTAACAGGAGATGGATGTTGCTATTAAACAACAAAAAGTACATTCAAACCTCATTAACATGTACAGAATTAACCTGGTATACTTTTAATATGAATTGTTCCTACAATGCCTGTCAAAATTAATACAACGATTTTGTTACTAATAATATAAACTATTGATGATAACATGAGGGAAAAACTTTTAATTTGCCTTGAAATTTATGTTAACGAGGTTTGACTGTATAACTACTACAGTAGTATTTTAAATTTTGTTTCAGTCATGAAATTTATGGATTAATAAACAAAAACAGTTAAACATTTTAAATAATATCACGAGCATTAAAGCCTTTCCTTATTCCACGTTGTGTGGATTTGTTCGCATTCAACTATTGTGACCTATGCATCTGGATGCGTAAGTTTAGGTGTTGAAAATTTTTTTCCTACACTTCCAGAGAATGTTGATCCTGTGCTAATGAAGCCCAATTCCATAATGAATATAAATTTATGTAAATTTTTTGAATGAAAAAAATCATCGCAGCAGTGTTTTGGGAAAAAAATTATCAGAAAGGCTCAAAAAGTTATTTTCAAATAAATTGGACAATTAGATTGATCAATAATTATTAAAATATTAATTAAAATAGTTTTTCTATCTATTTTTCTTAAATCATATTAAAGATACAAATATTTCAGAGGGGGAAAGACCTACTTTACAGAAGTTTTCACAGACAATACAGTCTTGAAGTATCAGCGTGACATAAGATTTTTCCTTAAACATCTAGGTAGTACCAATAGAAAAGAAATTAACCGTAGACGTGAAAGTTGTGAATATTAACCCCTTGAGAGGCGATGGGATATATTTTATCTCACCTAAGTTTAATCAAGATTTGCACCGGAAACTTTTAAATAAATTTTATTTTTGTAACTTTGATGGAAAAAACTTGTAAAATTGCTTTTCCTTATTTTGAAACAAAAATTTTCAAAGATCCGGTGTGAATTTAACATTACAGGAACACAATCACTTTCTCAAGGGGTTAAATGAATTGGATTTGAATTAAAAATGGGACTTGCAAAGCTGAACCTAATTCATACATTTGTTTTAGAAATATAATCTGTTATTACGGTGTGCTTTATTTTAGAGTTTTATTTTTTATACTTTACAGATATGAATTATGAAATATTTAAGAAAAAAAAATATAAGCATACTTATTACCACCTTCCCACGTAATGAAAGAAAAAAAAAACTTTAAACCAGAAATTTTATTTAATGAAATAAAGTATATTTCAAATCTCTACCACATAGAGGCAAGACACATTTAATTAAATAAATTTTCTGGTTCAAAGTATTTATTTTTGGGAAAAACGGCTTATTGGCAAATATGGGTATGTGTTTGGGACAGTTTGTGTGAAAAAAAATGGTCTTTATTTAAACGAGGAGGGTGTGAGGGCCTTTTTCTTTTGTATGCCTCTTGCCAAGGATCTCCGAAGAGACCTAAATTGTACCTAATTAGACACCTGAATCCCACTTTAACCCTCCCCCCCTCCAAAAAATGCTTATTTAAAAATATGCACTCTTGTGAGTTATGAGTGTTTATACAATAGTATAACTTACTGAATTATTCATATGTACCTTGGTAGAAAAAAGGCCCAATGCATTTTTCATCTCTTAAAGTCGAATAAAATGAAAGAAATAACCTTTCACATTTTAAAATGAAAAATTTAAAGGGCAAAAACTTATCAAAGCAGAACAATAATTTAGAATTAACAAAATTCTTTTAAAATATTTCTATCAAACAAAATGATAAACAATAACAGTGGTAATTGTTAGTCCAATATTAATACTTAAAAAATCCCTTTTTTAAGTATTAATATTGGAAAATCCCTTTTTTAGAGCCCTTTTTTTTTTTTAATAAATCAGTTTGAGTTCAGCAAGCAAACTTTATTTAAAATAAAAGGCTCTAGGAAGAGGATAAATAATAGAATTTAATAGGATTATTTAAATGAAGGAGTAGTATTTGTTCAGAAATAAACTAAGAAAATATGGAACTTTAATTCAGCCCCCCTCCCCCCTCAAAAAATAAAACAAAATTTGGATATTTTTGTTTAAATATTTTGTTTCAAATGATTGTAGTAAAGCTAATAGAAATTAAAAGTGAGCATATTTAAATTTCTAACTCCTAAAATTTTAATGTATGTATATTTCGCAAAATCTGAAAATGAATATTCTGAAATCGCTTTCATTTATACACCCAACCAACCAATCTATAATTCATCGCTTTCTCATCAAAATTTGCTTGATAACTCATCTAAAAGTCATCGGACATTCATCGTCATGAAATCGTACTCCTCGGTGATTCATCATACTTTTTTCTAAAATTCATCAGTTTGCGATCATCCATTGATCTAAGGCCAATGAGACATTTCTGAGTAATTGCCGATGAAAATCATCCCTGTCCGATGAGAATACGATAATCGGCCACTTATCGTGTAATCGGATTTCGATGAGAGGCCATTCAAGGGCCAGACACAATTTGCTACTAGGGTAGAGTCACATTTTTAAAAGCTAAAACTTTTTCAATCAATATCCGATATTAATAATCACACGCAAACTTCGTGCTTCATTTCCTTCGTTGCTTTAAAAAATTATTACAAAAGGAAATTCATTTTTATTCTGCCTTTTCAGAAAGACTCATCATTTTCATGGATGAAGAGATATTAATAAAAATCGAAAATATTTTTATAATATTTTTCTTATTTATAGAATTATTTCCTGAGTATGAAAATACTATAAAAATAGTGTTTTATACAGTTAAAATGTGTTAATCAATATTTATATTTTAAAATTAATTGTTTTGTATTTAAATGGCTGTCCATCATATTTCAGGCTACTTAATTATTGTTTCTTTTTTAAATAAATTTGTCAGGAAAGACTATAAGGTATGAGATATCGTGAACATTTTTAAAAGTATAATTTGAATGTATATTCAACCAAAATATTACTTAGCCATGTTTTTATATTAACCATAATTAAAATGAAAATATATCAGTTTATCTACTCATTTTATAGAATTTTCATTGAAGAAATTGTACAGAAGTTTTATGTGTATTTCAACTTCTTTTTATTATAAGTTTACTTATTTTTTATAATGCTTTTATATTTTCTCATGTTTTCTTCTTTTAAAGAATTTTTCATTGCATTTCTGTGCAAAATTATTTACAGAGAACAGTTATCCAGCTCATAATCGTGTAAATATGCCACAAAGAATAAGTACCGTCTAAATAAGATATTCAGATAACAGAAAAAAAGAACGCTATTACAGGTAGAGGAAGCAATATAAATGAGTTCGACCACGGGCAACTAGTTGCAGCATATAAAGTTTCATGGTCGATTTCTGGAACCTGTAAACTTTAAGGTATGCTTCTTAATACCATAATGCAGTGTGTGATAACATTTTGTGAAATACAACAAAGAATGTGTTTATGGGATAATCTGCTGAAGAAACCTCGACTAATGTTTGCGTAGTACCATGGAATGCGAAAAGACCTTTTGAATACATAATTGCAGATTTTAATAATTACTAGCAGACCCGTCCGGCGTTGCTCGGGGTCCGTAAATAATAACCTTAAACAAAATTCAACTTTCTATGATTTTATATATGTTCAACTTCTTTTAAATGAACCTAAATTCGTAAGCACGTATTGCCTTCCGCAGCGTCTAGCGTGTTCCCAACAAACTTCTTTCCGAACGAACCTCTAATCTGGGTCCACGCTACCTTTTTCAGCATGTAGCGGAAGTGCTCCGCACGTGCCGGAGACATTTGAAAACCAAGTTGAGTGAGCCAAACCTCGTAGTATTCAAGCCCATAGAATCCAAAAAAAGAATGCATCATTAATGTTAGAAAATGTTGGTAACTGAAGTCTAAGATAAAATTTCATAATACAGAGTGTAGCTGAATTGCAATCTATGTTGAATGAACCAAATCTCATTGAAATTAGGTCCTTAGAATCGAAGGAAAGAATGCGACCCCAAGCGGTGGAAGATGACCTCTCCTCTTGTAATTTTCGCGAATTACATTTAACATTACACGATATTTAATTAACTAATGAAATCCATTATCTAAAATTACCTTTAAATAAACACGATTTTAAATTTACGGCTGTAGTGAGTAAACGTAAATTGATGCTGAACAATGAGATTAAAGTTTAAAAAAGTGGTTCCTGAAGTATAAAGAAAGACCGGTCCCTGGGGGCCAGCGTCTTAACTGGAATGTAGATGGGAATAAGAAAATTTGTTAGTTGTTTTAAAGTAGCTGGAAGATGCTGAAACTATGTTAAAGAAAAATGTAATGGAATCGGATAGTTTTTAAAGAAGCTGCAACAAAGGACCAAGACGCACATTAATATTCAAAATCGGTGGTAGTTGAAGCCCGAGAAATTTTTTTGCCATTCATGTAGAAGCAGGAGGACTTAAGAAGTTGTTTAAAAAAGCTAGTGAATCGGACCGTTTTTAAGGGACCTATAACGAAGCGGCCAAAGAGGGACGACAGATAGTAAAGAGCAGGGCCCTGAAATGAAAACTTGTTAAAAGGTCTAAGTTCTAGCACTTCAGATCTTCAATTAGACAAAATTAAGTTCATTAAAGTAAAATTTTAAAGGGAAGCGCAAAAGGTAGCGGGAAATGAGTAAAACAGGGCCCTAGGATCCAGTAAAAATAAGCGTGTGTTGGTCCGGGGAGAAGAGAGCAAGACTCAATTTTAAAATTTTGCATTGATAATGCGAGAAAATCAGATGGTGAAAAATGCATGCCGCACAAAAAGTTCAAGGGGCTCAGGATCGGGCCCTATGGAACACTAGGATGCCAAAGAATTTTAACTGGAATAAAGAAACTGGAGAATAAATAAATGGAAAAAAGGTTTCCAAAATTGAAAATCGGATTAAGAGGAGGTAATTTATTAACAATTTATGGTGCAAAAAATTTAAGGGGACCTGTACCGGGCACCAAAGGGCCAGGGACTTAAGTTGCATGTAGTTGCGTATAAAGTGACTTTTTAGTAGTTTATAAAGTTGTTAGAGGATGCAAGAAATATGTTAAAGAAAATTGCAAGCAATTCCGATCATTTTTAAAGAAGTTGCACCAAGGGCCCAAAAAAGGCGAGTAATATTCAAAATTGGTGGTAGCTGAAGTCTGATTTTTTTTTCTTTTGTTCATGTAGTAGCTGGCTGAACTAAGAATTTTTAGAAAAAAAAAACTGGTTCTGAATCTTACCATTTTTAAGGGAGCTACAGTATGGGGCCCAGCAGGGACGAACTGATAATTAAAAACAGGACCCTAACATGGAAACATGCTACAATGTCTTAGTACTTAACAAATTAAGATCTATAATTAGTCAAAACTATGCATAGGGTATGAATTTTTCGTTAGAATAATATTTTTAAAAAAAACACAAAAAATGAGTAACTGCTTCAAAAAAAGACCCTAGGGCCTCAATAAAAATATGAGGGTGTTGGTCATGAAAGAAAAGTCCAAGACTCAATACTAAAATTATGCACTGAGGAGGTGAGAAAATTTGGGAGTGAAAAAAACATAGGGAGTGAAAAATGGCGCACAAAAAGTTCAAGGGACTGGACTCTACGGGACTATACGAGGTACCAGGGTCTTAATTGGAATGTAGAAACATGAGAATAACTAAATGTAAGAAAAGATTCCAAAAATGAAGATCGGATTAAGAAGGGACAATTTATTAAGAATTTATTATGCAAAAACTTCAAGGGGCCAGGGACATAACTTACATGTTGTTGGGCATAAAGATATTTTTAGTAGCTTTTAAAGTACTCGGAGGACGCTACAACTATGTCAAAGAAAATTGCGAGCGATACGGATAATTTTTAAAGAAGCTGCACCAAGGGCCTCAAGAGGGTGATTAACATTCAAAATTGGTGGTAGCTAAAGCCTGAGAATTTTTTTTTCTTTTTTTGGCGTTCATGTAATAGCTGGAGGACCTAAGAAGTTCTTAGAAAGAAAAGCTTCTGAACCGGACCAGGTTTAAGGGAGCTATAATAGGAAACTAAAAAGGGGCCAACTGATAGTTAAAAACAGGGCCCTAACATGAAAACATGTTAAAATGTCTTAGTACTTAGCGCTTTAGATCTTCAATTACTCAAAATTAAGCGTAGGAAATAATATGAATTATTCATTAAAATAATATTTTAAAGAAATGCTAAAAAGGGGGTAAATGTTTAAAACAGGGTCCTAGGCCCCCAATAAAAATATGAGGGTATTGGTCTGGGAAGAAGAGTCTAAGACTCAACTTTAAAATTATGCACAGGGAAAATGAGAAAAATAGGAGATTAAAAATGATTGGCGCATAAAAAGTCCAAGGGGTCCTGAACCGCCCCTACGCACCCCAGTGGGGCCCAGGGCATTAACTGGGATGTAAAAACGTGAGAATTGCTAAATGGAAAATAGATACCACAAATGAATATGGATTAAAAGGAAGCAATTTGTTAACAATTTATTTGCACAAAAATTTCAATGGGCCCTGTATTGAGCACCAAGGATTTAACTGCAAGATTTAACTGAAATGTAGAAAGGCGATAATCACTGAATGGTGATAAGTCCCCCAAAATGAAAATTGGATGAAAAGGGGGCAAGTTATTAACAATTTAGTGCATGAAAAATTAAAGGGCACCAGGGGCCCCGGCCCTTAAAAAATTAAAAATCTGAGCCTCAGGTGTATCAGGACCTGTCTTGGACTATTCACATCTAAAATTTCAGACTTCTACGTGCAGTAGTTTTCTCTAGCCATCGCAGACAGACACACACACAGAGAGAGCGATTTGATATTTTATTAGTATAAGATACTCTAATCGTCGAAACATTGCGAAAACATGTACTTGAATAATCGAAGACAGCATCACTCTTTTGACTGGAAGGCCTGGAGTTTTGAGGTTGCAGGTTGCAAAATCTTACCGACTGTTGACCGTTTATGCTTAGAATCGCGTTATGTTTTCAGAAGAATCGAAATTTCAAATTTGTTATTATGACGGAAGAGTACAGTTGAACAAATAACACACGAAGCAATCCATCCCTCCTGCCAGACAAGTAAGTGGTAGTGGTATCAGTAAGAAATAGGTTTACATGATCAGTGCTAAATAGTAGTATGCAGTGTTGTGCAAACTCATTAGTAAAAGGAAGTAATTAAACACAATTTCAACATCTGAAAAATGAGTTATGTTTGAGCTCAAATGCAAAATTTATAACACGAATTCGCTTAATTCAAACAAGCGATAAACTCACTGAGAATTTCTTTAAAAAAGAAAAATAAATTAAAAAAAAAAAACATGAGACACTTTTTTTTTCTTTGATTAATTTTTGAATTAACTATTGTTATATCAAAATCTCTTTACTTAATTTAACAATGAAATAACACATAAGATATTCTGATATATCTGAAGTATTGTAATTAAAATAGTTACATTTTGTTAAACTTAAATTATTAAATAGAGACGAAACACTGTTTTAAACATTAGTGTCGTGAAGGAAATTTTCACCTTGTTATGAATAAACTTTAAAATATACTTATAACTACTTAAAAGGTGACACAAATCATTGTGTCATCTTTTAAGTAGTTATAAGTATATTTTAAAGTTTATTGAATTATTAAATCACTAAAATGCTTTCGTTAAAACTTCATGATAATTTTCTTTGAAAAAAGTTGCTTATCTTTAAAAACATTAAAGAAGTATCACTTTTTAAATTTTGTTTGTGTTCGTACTTCGTGGCATTTTTATCTTGAGGGCAATAAAATAAAAAATCTCCAACAACAAAGACGTTTGTTAAATAGCTATAAAAAATGATTGAAAATATATATAGTTACTATTTTACAAGTTTTCTATACACATTTTCACTCAGTTCTGCACTGGGTCTCCGCTACTTTGTGGCGACTGATGTTTAAAGTGAAAATAAAAGTATTTTAATGGCAAAAATGATTTTTAGAAAATTGAGTGAAAAAAAAATGTGGTTTGATTTGTAACTTTGAGTGCTTAAGCCATTTGGTAGGCCTCCCCACCTAGCTGACCCTGACCCTTGTAACTTTGATGGTGTCCGTTAGGTTTGATGGTGTCCGATCAAGGTGTTCCGTTAAGTTTTCTTAAAATTTGGTACCTTACAGTCCTCAAAAAACAAATCTCATATGGCCATGAAATCTGGTTCGGTGATTTAAAAAAACACGGGTTACAGAGACTGACTTCGTGTCAAAGGGTTTGCTTGCTTTCAATTGTCAGGTCATACAGGTCCGTTTCAACTGATGCTCTCTGTGTGCTGGCAGGTATACCTCCAATCCACTTGGAGCTGGCAAGCTCTGCGTTATATTATCAAATTATACATGGTAATTCTAGTATAAAGATAGAAGGTTTACGGATAGATTCTGGCAACATTATGAAAAAGCTCTCTAGTTATACATATCCACAATATTATTTAAATCATAGAATTAATTTTGTAAACCCATTGGTAAAGGAAGCTCCATTGATGAATCACCCTATCATTTATACTGATGGATCGAGGATGACAACGGGTGTTTCGGCTGCTTTTACTGTTTCTCTGAAGAACAACACAATCTTTGAACAAAGAATTAAGCTTAATAATTTCAATACAATCTATCAGGCAGAACTGGTCGCAATTCAAGAGGCAGTTGACTGGTGTCGCTCGGCACCTTACAATAGTTTTCATCTGTATACGGACAGTCTGTCTTCTTACAGTTCACTACAACGTCTTTTCCCCACAGATGATATTTTGTATAATATTTTCACTAATCTTCGGTTGCTCCAGAATAAAATTATTCATGTAGGCTGGGTGAAGGCTCATGTCGGTATAGGTGGTAATGAGAGAGCTGATGAACTGGCTAAATCGGTGATTGTGGAAAATAAATATGACAAAGAAATAGACCTACATGTTCCTGTAAGCCTTGTTAAGAAGTTCTTGAAAGATAAATTAAAACAGGATTGGCAGACTTATTGGGATCAAAGCACCAAAGGCAGAGACACTTATAGGATAATTAGAAAAGTAGATCAGGATTTTTTGTGTATTTCTCAGGTAAGTCTTTACTTCTTGACCGTACATGGGTCCTTTCCCGTTTTCCTTTACAAGATTGGAAAAAGAGACAATGATAGGTGTACCTGTGGTGGACAAGGTGATGTTAAACACTACTTATTTGATAGTTGTGACTTAGTACCTGGAAGGTTTGACTTTATAAGAAATCGCACTTTGGAGTGGAATATCCAAACTGTTTTGTTAACCAGCTCTAATCAAGTAAAGTTACGTGCAATTTACAATATTTTGAATAAGCACTATTCATTTATTCGGTACGTCTTCTGAGTTTCTATAACTTTGTTATTGTACTTAAGAGCAACATTTTGGGACATTTTGGATCAGACATCCAAATTGTGTTGTGATTTTATAGACTATGGATTAACTATTTTAATGACTATTGATAAACTATTTTAATGACATTTTTAAAGACATTTTCATTTGACTGTTTTATTTTTGCCATCTAAGCAGTGGTTTGAAATACAGGACATTATAAGGCCTCTTAGTTTCGTCTTTAAAAGTGATTGATATTTATTGCAGTTTGAACTTATGCTCAGTCATTAAAACATCAATATTTGGAATGATTTTTCAGTTGAAGTGATTGGTTTTCACTTTGAATTATATGTTATAACATAACTAGTATTATTGGGACTTCTGATATTCTTTTGTGGACTTTTCGTTAATAAATGTAGAACAGTTCAGTTAATATTTGTGCTGCAATTTGTGTATTAATTTGGCGTCAGTCACTTTGACTGACTTTTGCACTGTTATTTCCAGTGGTGCAGCCTTGACTGTGGGATCGTCTGTCATATCGTTTTTTTTTTTTTTTTTTTTTTTTTTTTTTACATGATATTGTACTTGTTTATATATTTTTTTCCTTTTCAGGCGCAGTGGCGTCTTAGTTTATTGTTCTTAATATAATCCCCAATAGCAAGAGATATCGGCTTAATTTCGGCCTAATACCAGAATTGTCGGGAAATGATCAGTAGTTGAATGGAGAGCTTCATATAATATCGTCTGAACAGAATCTAGCGATTAACCTAGATAATATCGTGGAAAAACGTCGGCAGGAAATTGTATTATTATTACAAGTCAATTAATCGGAAAAGTATTCTTATGCATGTAATCGGCCGGCAATCGGAAAGTAACGAAAAATGAATCTTTTTACTGAGTTGTTATTGTTTGTTTCCGCTGTATAGATACCCCCTGCAGTGATGATAGGGGGTGTGTGTCACGTGAATAAATCTGTCCAATGTGCTGCAATATCTTATCTGCCTCCCCCTCAAAATACTTTTTCACGTTTCAAGGACATCATTTGTAAATGGACAGTCGAAGGAATAGGGGAAAAAATACTTTCCAAGAAATGTTCTTTGGTGAGAATGCATTATTATTTGCAAATCAGTAAACTTAAATCTCATAAAAACTTACAGATAGCAGGGCAATTACTGTAAAAGTAAACTGACAATTTAAAAGCGTTTGTTTGTTCTTTCTTTCTTTTTTTTCAATATTTACGTATAGACATTCATACTTAAAATTATACTTAATAAAATGTTTAGAGATACTTGCTGTTTTGTTGATTTAGATAAATAAATTGAAAATGATAAGATCTGAATTTAGATTAATTTAGGATAATATCAGAAATTTAGACTATTACAACATCAAACTATTTGCTCTAAATGTACTTTATTAGTTATGAATTAAAAAATTTTAATTTAAAAATTAATTTATTTAGAAATACTTCAAGCAATGTTATTGTATAGATTATAATGAAGTTGATCATCTTTTCTTTTATTTTCTCTATAAAGTAATAAATTTAATTTTATACCTTTTAAAAGTTAAAAAAATATCCGAGCTTTTTTATTTAATTAAAATTATTATTAGATAAATAAATTGAAAAATATAAGATCTAAAATTTAGATTATATCAGAAATTTAGACTATTACAACAACGAACTATTTCTTCTAAATGTATTTTCTTAATTATGAATTAGAAATTACTGATTTAAATAAATCATTAAATAAATCATTTTTTTAATTAAAATAATTATTAGATGAATAAATTGAAATTTATAATATCTGACATTTAGATTATATCAAGATAATATCTGAAATTTAGACTATTACAACAACAAACAATTAGAAATTTCTGATTTAAAACTTAATTTATTTAAAAATAATTCAGATAATGTATTGCATAAATTATAAATAAGTCTCCCCCCCCCCCAAATAGTGATAAATTTAATTTTATACTTTTTAAAAGTTAAAAAAATGACTGAATAATATTTTTAATTAAATTCATTATTGAAAATTTTAAGATCTGAAATTTAGATTATATCAGGATAATATCTGAAAGTTAGACTTTTACAACAACAACAAAATATTTGCTCTAAATGTATTTTCTTAGTTATGAATTATAAATTTCTGATTAAAAAATTAATTTATTTAGAAAAAATTAAGATAATGTTATTGTATAAATTATAAAGAATTTGATCCTATTTTTTTTTTCTCCAGATAATAATAAATTTCATTTTATAGCTTTTAAAAGTAAAAAAAAAAAAAAAAAAAAAAAAAAAAAAAAAAAAAAAAAAAGACTTTTTTTTAATTATTATAATTATTTAGATACTGAAAAAAAGAATTTTTTTCCATAAATAACAAAAATTTAATGAGGCGCTTTAAATGATAGAAATATCACAGCCAGGAAGCAATGTTAAATGAGAATATTTTACATTGTACCATGCAAAAAATTATCTAATTAAAATGTATCAAAGTTCGTTTTAATTCAAACAGTAGATTTTGTTAGACGGAAATATTTTCCACTATAAAATACAAAAATGTTTTCATATCGAGGACGTAATTAATTAAAAGGTAAGACATTTTGTTTAATTTAAATTCTAAATATTGCTGATCTCGGGATGATAATTACAATTAATTATTCTCTGTAAGATGCAATAATATTTGTATATCAACAGTGTGAGTTACTTATAAGCAAGAATATAATTTTTAAATTAAATGTAAGTTTATTTGTATCTTACAATGGAAAATTAATTGTAATTTTAATTGTAAAATTATTTAACAGCAATATTTTGACTTTAAACAAAACAAGATTTATTACATTTCAATTAGTTACATCCTTGATATGGAAATATTTTTGCATCTTATAGTGGAAAATATTCCCAATTAACAGTGTTTATTCTTTGAATTAAAACGAATTTTTTTACGTTTTAAATGCTACTTTTGCATCGTATAAATTCTTCTATTCGATATGATTAGCTAATCGGCAAAAGATCATATGATATTGCAAAGTGCTCGGTAAAAGATTACCAAGTGACTAAATTATCGAAAACTAATACGCAAAGGCTTCATAACCGATTCAATTGTAGTCGGGAGGGGATGCTCGACAGGTGATCAGCCTTGTGGACAAGAAGTCATATCTGCCGACCCCGGAAAATGAGATCGCCAGGATGAAATATAGTCGAGTTAGGACTTTCGGCGGAAGTTCGGCCAAGGATTATTTGCTGTTTGGGATATAATTGCCGTCTGTGTTCTGGGCCTTTTGCCTTGACTGGGCCTTCGTGGATGGTAGAGGGGACTTTTCCTCCGGGGCATTCAGCCTATGCCAAATTTGCTGGGCGCCCCGGTTGGGTGATCCTTGTCCTTGTAACTTTGATGGATTTTGTAACTCAGATGTCTAACTTACCAAATGCTTTATCAAAAAGTTAATAGAAGTCAACTCAAAACTCAAGGAAAGTAACCCGAACTCACAGGATTTAGCTCAAGGAGCTCGCTTCTGCACAATCCTATATCGACTAAACTGATATCTGAAAACTGTAAAGTAAAGTAACATCTGGCAACTCTAATATCATTCTGCAATGCACAGTTCCCTTACCGCATATTTCGTTTAAGTATTTAGCACAAAGGTGCATTTACAGTGAGTTATTTCATGTCATTTCCGTATCACAAAGGAAGAGGGAAAAAAAGGGGTACATTCTATCACAACAGATTTGGTGCAATGAGAGGGGTAAGATGATGCTAGTACTTTTAGAGTGGATGCACGCTATTTGCTTTTCCGTCATGTTGCAGTTAAATTATTATATAAATAAAATGTACCAGCTGAGTAGGAACTCGCTGTGTTGCATTTAAATTCCACAGAATCTCGCGATTGTTATGGGAGTGGGGTAAATCTAGTTTTATTATAAATTTCAAGTTTCTAGACCTAGCAATTCCAAATAAAATGTAACTTAGAACATTTTTAGAACGCTTCCGTTCAATTCATCTTTTTTTAAATTTCGATAGTATTAGAAACCATTCTTGAGAATTTGCATCTTAAACGTTACCAACATGAAAAACTTTAAGATTTTAGTCGCAGCAGTATCACAGAAATCGGAATTTTAGAATGAATTTTGCTCCTGCACTGCTTTGGTTATTGTAATGACATAAAATATATTCTATGTTGGAGCAAAGATGGTCACCAGCGATTTGACACCTTTATTTTAAAAATCGGCTTAGTAAATCCAGAGATTAGGCCTTTCGAAAAACACCCAAAGAAACAGCAATTGTTGCTTGAAAATATAATTCGGTTTGTTGTGGAATAATGCATGCTTAATAGATGAAATATATCTAAAAAACATATAGGACTAAATTTAGAGTCTAAAACATAATTTATAAAAATATGCAGAAAAAAATATAACAAAAAAAATAAGGAAATATTGCAATTTTCATTAGTAATATTAGTATTAACGTTGCACAAAATTGTTAAATATAAGTAAACTAAACATAATTTTACAAGTTGAAACTGTTTATCTAATTAATTGTTCTAACATTATAACTTCCCCATCATACGTAGTATAGGGTAAGTCTTATGATCGTTTTAAAAATCGAAAAATTTTTTTGACGGATTTACAAATTTCAGACACTGGAGATTCTGAAAAACATATTTTAGAAAAAAAAATTACTGTCCGTCTGGGTGTGTGTGTGTCTGTAAACGCTCCATTTCCCGAACAAATTGAGATAGAGACTTGAAATTCGGTGTGTACTTAGGAAGTAACAATAGGAAGAAGCCTATTGAATATCAGTAACCTCGATTATCCGGAACTATTTTTTCTGGACTTTCGAAATATTCGTTCTGATAAAAAGTATAAAAAAATTTTCGAAATTGTTTATTTGAAGGTGTGAGTATAAAAGACAATACAAAAACATAAATTTTGCATCATGAATGAACTCGGTCGGATACATAGTTGCCGAGATATTTGTAATCCTGTTTTTCACACTCTTCGATTTTTCATGGCCCTGTATTTCATTCAAATTTCAATTCAAAGGTATATTTTAATTGGAAATGAGACGCTTAATCCGACGCAGTAAACTGCTAGTTTTTATGATTATAATTTTTCGAGTTTCAAGGATGTTTCTTTTACGCAATTCTGTAGTACTCAATTATCCCGCCGACCAAAAACTATCGCCAAACTATAAGATTAAATGCCAATAACGGCTTATCGTAAATGTCAAGCATTTAATGTATCTCCATACCTATAAGGGTGGGTTCCCATAGGAGGGACTCTGTTCTTTCGCCAAATGCCGCCAATTTGGCGCCAACTTGGCATTATATCGCCACATTTGGAGACCAAAATGAGTCGCCAAAAGTGACGCCAAATTCGCGGGATCTCTAATATTTCGCCAAATTCCCATGGACTTCCATTGTAAATCAACAGTGTTTATTTGCTTACAGAAAATCAACAAATTGAAATATTTTAATGCAACAAAAAGTAATATCAGCTTAAGGGATTATATTAATTACATTTAAGGGAGTCCAAGTAAATTAAATTATGAATAAAAGTAACATGATACAATGCTTAGCATGTATCACATGTTTTATTTTCATATTTTATATTATGTATATCCATGATGGGTAAGTATTACGGTGGCCCCCAACGACTAGTTCTCTTATTGTTGTTAAATTTAAGTAACTATTATTTCCCCTGGAAACAAAACACGCCACTTTTAAACTTCGCCAGAGTTTTATTTATCTGCTGCTGTTAAGTACTAAACTGGTAAAAAATAAGATATTTTAAAACTTCACTAGGGGACAGCAGCCATATTTCTACCGCCAATTTAAATGGACCGCTGCAATTCTTCCGTTAATTACAGAAACAGACACCATCTACCGCTGAAATCCTACTCATCAGACAGACGTCATTTATGATAAGAAGAAGGACCCGCCATCCACATGCTGTTTTCAGAAAATTAAAAAAAACCCCTAAAATTAGCTATTTTAATCTAATTTTTCCTACTAAACGTAAGAGAATACTTTAAAACTAAGGTAAGTTGTTATTTTTTCATATATATATATAACTAAATTAATCTGTTTATTGCGCATATTTTTCAGGTGGATTTTTTTTTTGCTTTCTTTTCTGTTCTTAGTCTTGACATTATCTGTTTTAAAAAATGGCGCAGTTGCCTTAATTGGACCAATTTCAGTTCCTTAAATTGGACCAGGTACAAGATCATCAATTTCAAAAGTAAGTAACAAATTTTTAAAAACTCCCTTGCCAAAATTAGTTACGTTAAAGTACACTGGAAGTCAAAAAACAACTGTGTTAACATCATCGCTATAAAAAGTAAAGTTTGAAGAAAAAAAAAGAAAGATAAAAAAAGACAAAAATGAAGCTCTCAAAGCACAAAAGAAATTGGAGCATCAAGTTTTTAAAAATATGCATAATTCATTTGGAAAGGAAATAATTGGAGAGAAGAACTACATACATAAGTTAAAGAACACTTATGTTCCAAAAAAATTCTAATGATTCAGAATCAAAGAAGAAAAATCAAGACCACTTTTATCTAATTAAAAAAAAATAAAATAGCAGAAATTATTTCTATTCTTAATTACTTGCAATTTTGATTTATATTTTGAATACATTTTGATTTAAAATAATTACTCTTACTTTCATACATTTGATTTCATTATATTTCATTCCTATTGTTTGTTTGATTGTTTCATTAAACGCAAATTTTGCCTTTAATAAAATTAGTTATAGTCCCTACTCACTGAAGCAGCATAATATTGTTCGGTCCAATTTAGGAGACGGGGGGGGGGGGGGTCCAACTTAGGTGACAAGTCGCTGAATTCGGACTATTTTTGACATTTTTTTTTTTTCAAATTAAAATAAAACTCAAGATTTTCAAAAAGAAATTGTTATAAAGATTTATTTTGTTAGTAGATGAATAGATTGACCACGTATAGTGATATTTTGCAGATATTCCAAAATTTAAGTGAGCTTCACCTGAAAACAAGTGAAGTGGTCCAAATTTGGTTGCTCTCCCCTAAATCATTCGATTCCAGAAACCTAAAGAAGAATTTCATTTAAAATTTAAGAGCCATTTTGAAACACTTCAGTCAATTTTGGAAGTGTCGTAATATGTTACAGAAGTGATGAAGAAACTATGCGATACTCGAGAAAATGTAACAAAAGAAATAATCAGTGAAACACATGTAAAGAAGACGGGGAGAGTAACTGAAGAAACGTGCTGTTTAATGAAGAGATGCTTAGAATTAAAAATAACGAAAAATGATCTGAAATAAAGAGCTCGAAACGCCGAGTTTTGGAAAGTGGTAAAATGATGATTTCATCTTCCTTTCCCGCGTTCTCGAAATCTTGTGCTTATGCGCCAGGTCAGCCTGGCCTACTCAAGTACACAACACAAATACATACTTTAAGCCAAGGGGGTTGTATATCGCTCCTCCTGAAATCCTGAACTATTGGATGACTGTTCGTAAAAACAGCAAAACCCGTGTAGTAAAGCACTGATCCGCAATGTTCAAGCTTGGCACCTCCGTGCCCACCAGGTAAAACCAAACTCCTGTGGGAATGACTGGGCCGTAGGAGTATATCCTGGATTTCCCGGAGGTACTTTTTCTTTACCCACAAAACCTTACCTTCTGATCCTGAAAGTCTACGTAAAACGGCACTAGCTCTTTCGCTATGCTACGAAGTAAAACGCTAAAATGCGTTACAGTGATATCAAAAAGTTCAATTAAGATCTTTTCAATAAAATTCTATAAGATAATATTGGTTTAAAATCGCAAAGTACGAGCTAAAAGAAAATGTGTTTTTCACTGAAGAAAAAATATTGAACAAGCACCAAAAACATTGCTAAAATTGTTAATATTTTTCAAAAAATTTCTTTCAATCTATATCAGGATGGATCGAAGAAGAACTACCTAATTAGAAACAAGACATAACAGAAGCTGGAGATAATCCCAAAGACGAAACATAACATTTTACAACTCATTACTTATATGAAAAATAAGTAAATATTTTGACGAAGATCAATTCACAATTCACTTTATCAACGAAGCAGTGAAAGAATTTACAAAAATGTGAGCCACACAGTCTTCCAAATGTCAGATATACCAAAATAGTGCATGCGTGCTGTGATGATGATACTTTTTAAGGGAGGGGATAAGGAAAACAATAAAACTTACCATCCGGTAACTTGCTATCAGTGATTTATAAGTATTTTATCAAACGTTTAACTATCAAACTTTTTTAATCGTCATAGGACTCCACCCAGCCTAAGGAACAAGCGGGATTTCGAAGTTGATTTCGCAAAACCAAGAACTCGTAGACAAACATATGGAAAATAATTTATTTCTCGATCGTGGCTTTATTCATTACGAAAAGGATTTTCATTCTATGTACACATTCGAAATAATTAAATATGTAGAAGACATCGATATAAATGAACCGCAAATCTATATTATTAAGCAAATTTACAAGAAAGCATCAAGAAAGCTCCGAACAGACAGATGAAAAGGAAATATAAATCTTAGACGATAAGTTACACAATGTGACACAATTGGTCTAAAAGTTTTTTCGCTGTCCCAGAAAAGGTTTTCAAGACACTGTATTGGTATTACAGACAGATTCAAATAAATATGGAAAAACTAAATCATCACTGGTTAGCTAATGACATTTAAATTTTTAGTAAAAGCTCTGAAGATTCCGGAGAAATGTTAGACAGATTTGGCAAAATATCACATAAATAAAGGATAAAAATAAATTTGGAAAAGACAAAGTCGTACCCAATTCGTTTGCAGGAAAAAGAAAATCGCTGAAAACAACATCAGGATTGCTCAAATGAGAAGTTAAGTGTACATTTAAACAATCTTATATATATTGGCTGATATTTTTTTTTTTACTATGATGTCATTTTAAAATCAAAATATCTTGTATGTTAGTTTACTAACATATTTTCCCCTTTCTATCAATTACATTGCGCAGAAATCCTCTTTTATTGATCATTTTCATTCTGTAATCTTATAATCTCGATTATTTCACAGTCAAATGAGTAAATATTGATAAGGTTCATCTCAAAATAATTTATTATTAGATATCAGAAAACGAAAATATCAGAAAATAATAAATAATGTCAATAACAGCATTTTTATTCGTTTTACAGGAATGCCATAATCCAGAAAAATAGATTCTGATAATTGACAAAGCGAGCATTATTTTCCTTGCTTGTTGTGTTTTGTGTATTATTACTGAAATCGCTAAAGTTGTCATTTGTAATTCTTCGGAGTCGAAAAGAAAATATTTTTCATCTTTTGCCAAAGAAATACCAAAGAAATTAAATGTCGTCATTGAAACCAAATTAAATTACAAATATTTTAAATATATAATTTAAAAAAATCATTTATGCATTTCACATGAATATTCAAAAGTAGAAAATTAAGCCTTTTATCCACTAATTTTTTTTTTTTTTTACATTACAGAATATGTATATATTTTTCTAATGTGTTTCGACGGGAATAAAAATTTAATGAATTCAAGTTTAACGAAATTTTATATCCTTCTCTACTAGAAATAAAATCTTCCAAAGAAAGTGATAAGAGCGACACGTGGAAATTAGTAATAATAAATTTGTGTATTAATAAAACTGAAAAGTTTTACTGAAGACAAAAGTTTATCTCTGTTATCAATTCAGTTTAAGATATCAATGTACACAAAAAGTTTCAGATTTGATACAGCACATTCATTTAAATTACAAAAACTTATTTTTGAGAATAAATTCTTTTTTTTTCGAAATTGAATTTGCCGGGAATTGTGAAGAGAAAAGTGCAGGAATAATGACTGTTTTCTTTTCATAAGGTTTTCATTTTCAGCAGAATGATATTGTATATAAATTTTGTAAAGAATAATGGCTTAACCCCTTGAGGGGCGGTGGGATATATTATATCCCACCTAAGTTTAATTAAGATTTGCACCAGGAAATTTTAATTAAGTTTTACTTTTATAATTGTGTTGGAAAACAGTTGAAAAATTGCTTTTCATTATTTTGAAATAAAAATTTTCTAAATTTCTGGTGGAAAGTCAGCATTACACAAACGCAACTGCTTTCCCCTCAAAGGGTTAAATTTGTTCAAAATGTTAAATAAAAACGTTTGCAATAATTATTATTTTTTTATAATTTGCTATATTCATTCTAAACAGAAAATCTTTTTTAACAGAGACATTCTTTTTAACCGAGATTAAGAACATTTTCACATTAAATAAATTTTGTTCATTTAACACATTTTTCATCTATTAAATAAAGAAGAATTAAAATTTCCGGTATTAAAGTGAAATAAACTTTGTTTTCTGTTATTACTCATCTTTTGACGGCAGCAAAAATATATGAAGTTCAGATACTGAAATAAACAATTAAATTTAAAAATTCAAAAAACCCGACAGCATAAAAACGAACTAATTAATTATTTCTCATCAATGTGAAACTATTTTTTTTCAATTCCTACTATTACCTCACACTCTCTCTATATATATCGTGTTCAAATTTTCAATCGCTAATAAAATACTTATTATTCATCCAATCAAGCTCAAATAATTTTTTTTAACTTGTAGGGGATGGCACTTGATGTTAATCCAGTTTTTTTAAATATTAATTAATTAATTAAATTAAATTAATTAATTTTCAATAATCGAGAGAGCCCTCTTCTTGATAAAGGTATTTTAAGACCGTGGGAGCCCTCTTCTTGTTTAAGGCGCCACTCAACAGGAAAGAAGAATGGGCGAAAAAAAATTCTCTTATTGACCTTAGTAGAAATTGACTTAAAATATTTTTTTATGCTACTTCTTTATATTACTTACCTATTTTTTTTATTTACTTGTATTGATGACTTTTAAGTTGTGTTTAATGGTTAGTTCCTATCTATAAACACTATTTTGATGAGGTCTATAGATGTCTATGATGGTTAGAGTTGCAGTACAGCTAGAGATCCTACATACACAACTTCCGGGTTGTATAATATTTTAACGGAGCTTCTGACTGTAAAATAGTCAATGAAACATCGTCTTCATTTTGAAAGACCTATGCAATGATATGCCACTCAATAGGGTGCGTAATTTTTTTTCCAGTCTCTACCACCATTTTATATTTTACGGCCGCCATATTGAATTTATAAAAACAAAACCTAGCCTATAACCATCGGGTTGTTAAGACGAATCGATAGAGACCTCATTCATTAAAATCCATCCAGGGATGTTTCAAGGGTATAAAGAAATCCACATACACAGATACGTGTGAAACACATAACCCTTCTTTTCAGACGGGTAAAAACAACAACAACAAAAAAAAAAAAATGGAAATTTAAAAATGTATTGTTCAATTTTCGGATGCAGTCTCTGATTGTACACAGAATGACACTATTTGAAAACAATGCGATACAATGTGGGCTTCCGAGATACAGAAGACTGGTAAAGAATATTAAATATTAACCGAATTTTAATTTCGTTATTAAATATTAACCGAAAACAATATCTGAACTACTTATATTATTTTAAGGGCAAATTGGAAAATATTTCGTAAGTCATCTGCATGCGATACAGATATATGTTTTAAATCATGCTTGAAATTATATTAAAAACAGTAAATTGAGATAGAGTTTACAAATAATTGCGTTTGAAAGAGCTCTCTTTTTCCTTTTCAACGACGCAAATAACAAAATTGTGCAATGTGAAATGAAATAAGTTGCAGTAAAAGTTAAAGTTTTTTGTCAAGTGTTGCCACCGACAATATGACGTTTGCGTTAAACAAGGACGTTTTATTGCTTTATAACATAGAAATCATGAAAGGGTTTGGAACATTTTCTCTTAAATAGCCCATGCCAAAATTTTATGTGCATTATATATTAAACGTATAATGTTTACCAACAATCCTATTGCTGGGACAAATGTGAAATTAGACATTATTTTTCCGTTAATTTATATATTTCCTTTTTTATAAATTTTTATTATATCGCGCATTTTCCCAGTGGAATCTTCCAATAAACAAAAACAGAAAAAAAAGAAGAACAATAGGAAATATAAATCACTATATTAAGGGAATTGACATTTTTTGCTTTAGAAGTAAATTCTTCTATTTTAGCCAGAACAGTTAACAGGTTTTTGTCGCATAAAATCCCAGCTTCGATATTGCACTTTCATTTTGCAGCCTTTTGTTTCTTCTCAATCAATTTTGATTTTCCTTAGAAAGTAAATTTATCGGGAAAATACGAGGGCACAAACATATAAATATTGTAAAGTTTTTGGATTGCTCTCTCTTATTAACATAAACTGTCTTCATATAAAATAATTATGTTGTTATTATTTTGCCAAACAATGACATTATTGATTCTTTTAGGTTTTCTTCTTTTAATTGGTTATAAAAAAAACACTTTTTTAGACTATACAACTCTTTTTTATATTTTATATTATTTTAATAATAATTTAATAATTTACTACTTTTATTATTTTTTTTATTATTATTATATATTAATTTAGAAATTAATGTATAAGTAGATTTTTTTTTCATTTTCTGACTCATTCAAACGAAAACTAAATCAGAACATCTTCGTATAATTTTCAATTCTCAAAGAAACATTTTTTGACTCCGCATGAGACTTATACATGCAAGAATAACAAAATAATATGAATGTTAATGTTAACACTATTATTTATGATATTAACTCGGAAAAATGGGAACGGCTAATTCGGGAGAGCATATTGAATGTTTCCGTTATTGGTTATATTATATTTTCCTATATTAAGAAACATTTGACTTTTTTTGTCTGTGGATGTCCGAACTGGGTATCCAAAAACCCCATGTAATCACGTATATCATTCTTAAAAAATAATGAAGAGATTTATATTAAAATAACTAGCTGATCCGACCGGCATTGAATGAGCCCGTGATAATATTCTTAAATGAACCTTAAATTCTTATGATTTTATATACTTAAATTTGTGATTTTATATCTTTTTCACTGTCTGAAAATGAGGGAGAAGATGCTAATTGTTGATATTTGTCATGTATTTTTTTTTTCTAATTTTGGAAAATTGTATGGGGTAGTATGAAAAAATTGAAACTTTAAAACGATCTCTACCGATAAAAAAAAATTAGTTACGTGGGGAGTGGGATTGGGTACTTGTAATTTAAATGCCAAAAGCTAATGATCTATTCCAGCAAAGAGGAAATTGCTGGTCAGCAGCAAGATAGGTGCTGGCAATGATGGAGAAGTGCTGGCTGATGGTCTACCACTGCATGACCACTGCTGGACAGCTTCAGTCAACTTTGCTGTTGGAAATCATCACATAAAATTCTGGTGGGCATCCATTTTATCTCATGCGTTGGCCCACCACTACATGAAAGTGCACGAACTTTTGCAGTATTATTGCTGGGAACCCTTACGCTAGGTGGCGCTGCGAATATCGAAGAAATTGAGTATTTGAACACAAATCTGAAATGAATATCTTTACACAATTTAAGCTGTGAAGCTAATATTTTTTTGAAACTGTAAAAAATATAGCACCACTGCCACCAACAAAATAAATAAGTAAATGAATAAATAAATAAATTATTTATTCCAACGCACTTTTTTTCTCTCCTTAAATCTGGTTTTACTAGGTTACAAAGGATTTCGGTTTTCATAATTTACGCAGTTCAGAATCAATAATAAAAAAAAGCGTATAAAATACATAGGATTTCTATACAATAGAATAATTTTTATACCAGTTTAATGATTGTGAACATAAATCACAAAAGAAACAAACTTGAAATAGTGTAATGAGAGCTCGAAAACTATGAGCAGTCGTAGCGTACGCTGAAAGCACTTGTTCATATCCGACCACGAAAACCAAGCAGCATCGAGCGCGGTCTGTACTTGGGAGGGTGACGACATGCAGTTCAAGTATTTCTATAGACACTTCTACAGATATTTCTACAGCTCTTGGTGAAACTAAATTATAGAAAAAGAGCCATAATTATATAATACTTTGTTTTATTATAGAATTCTATAAGAAATTTTTGTAAGGGAAAGTGCTCGGCCAGCAAAGGAATAGCAGTGGGATAGGTGCTAGCACTGCGGGAAAAGTGCCGGATTGAAGTAATGTGATTGCATACCAATGCTGGTCTGTTGTTGGACATCACTGATGGGCCAGCTGCATTCGGCTCGGACACTTTTCGACAGGTTTACGTAATGGCAACCTTGCACTTTACCGCTGATGGCACTGCTGGCTGCCCTCTTTTTTCCAGCTGATGGTCCACTGTTTCTTTCATTGCTGGGATCACATGAAAAAATCAATTTCGTACCGCCCACGAAGGAATGCCCCTAATAATCTGGGGCCAAAAATAGGCCACAGCAATCGAAGGACAGTGAGGAGTTTTATCCTCGGTAAAGCCTTCATATAAAGTCGAATCCAGTGTAGCTTAATTAGGAGGTGAGTTAGGAAATTTTGAAATGCTCCCCTTCCGAGGGTGGAAATTTGGGTGAGGCTAAAAAAAGTTTCATAATATGAAAGAGTGGTCCGACGGCTTTCCGATGATAGATCACATGATGGTTTCTGAATTAGTATGAAAACTGTCCCCCCTCCCTTGGTTCCAATCTCGCGCCTCTAGTATTTACCCACACTCCTCTTTGACATTTTTATATAATAAATAATACTTATCGCAGGTCTCCGTCAGAAAACAACATCTAAAAAGGAACTTATTGTAGAAAAGGTTACGGTTTTAAGAAACAATATCTCCCAACTCTTCCCTTCCCCCGAAATTCAGCTGACTGCGGCACCGTATAGCAAGCATGATGCGCACGCATTAGAAAATATTTCAGTTTCACTTTCGACCGCCAGGGTGCGTACATTTCACTACACAAACCTATATCTAAACGAAACGCCGATTTTTAACCCATCCGTAGCTATATTACTCGACGGGGTGGGGACTCAAATAATAATTTAAGAAAGTTGCCGAAATTTCTTTTCGGAAATAATGATAACGATAACTCATACATTAAGCGTGCAATATGTTCTATACGAAAATCTGACAGAGGTCCCCGTTGCCTACAGCATCGTAAAGCAGACATGAAATAAATTCAAAACATTATTCTTTATTTAACAAACAAAAAATATTTAAGAAAAAAATCCATTTGAAAATGCCTTTAAATTAAATAAAATCTTTTCTGAAATAAAGAATTATCAATAATAGTATCAAAAATGAGAATTTAACTTGTATTTAAAATGTTCCTACTTGCTATAGCAACAGAAAACATTAGGAAGCAAAGACATGCTGTTGCCAATTTCTAACTCCCAGTGGTAAAAGAGCTGCAATTAAAATATGTTATAATCTTTTATTAAACGTTTAAAAATTACACTTCTTGTTATCTAAATAGATCAGTTTCAATCACGTAACCACATGCCCCCAATGTTCAACTAACCAACAAAAATCACCGATTTTTTAGCGGATATTATGGCTCACACAATCAAATTAGAGAAAAACCGGAAAAACCGATGGCCAATCAAAATTCCCGCGAGGTTGTCAATTTGGTTGCTACGTACGGTGTGTCATTAGTTGAAACTGATCTCTTCATGAGTATCAAATATAATGTTTCTAAAGCATGTCTTTAACCTTCGTGATAAAATACTGATATGTAGTTGAAATAAGAATGTTTAAACACCAAACACTTAAATTGCATTACTACCCCGGTTTATTTAATTATTTCTGAGAAAGCTTTATACAACCAACCGCAAGAATGCGGAAAGAAAAGGCGTATTTTTGATGAGCATTCATTTTGATTTTTAATTAATAATTCACTAACCCTCTCGCTGCGAAAGTAATTCTTCGCGATGAGCGTCTTTTACAGAATTTTTAATCTTTTTTCACCGGTTCTTTAAAGCAGAAATTTTTGAGTATCGTAATCGGGGAAAATGTCCTGATTAAATCAGACAAAGTTTTCGCTAAAAAATAACTGGTGGGAATAACCAAACAGTATTAATTAGACGAGAAAATGCATGCCGAGTATATATCAGGTTACGCAGCGGGAGGGTTAACTAATAAAAGAATTAAAATTCTGAGCCCCAGGTGCACCGGGACAGGACAGTCCTTGGAGTACCCTCACAAACATTTTCAGTTTTGTACGTTTGGTAAGTTTTGCTAGCCATTTCGCTAGACAGACAGACACACGCACTCACACACGACGTAAAAACTTTCTTTTATTAGTATAGATTCTCTTACTATGTTAATGATAACGGAAAGATATTTTTCCATATTTATTATTTTATTTATATTGATATATATATATATATATATATATATTTAGTTAGTTAGTTAGTTAGTTATTGTAAGAAATATACTCAGTTTCAGCATTTTTTTATTATTCTTTGAATAAGAATTCTTTAATAAAAGTAAAATGTTCAACAGAATTAATAGTAGAAGCCCGGAAAATACAAATTACTGTGTTTGTGAAAAGTTTTACTAAAGGCGAAACTTTATATCTTTTATCAGAACTATTAAGATTTTCTTTTGTTCACATAAATTTTTAGCTTCGACATTGCACTTTCATTTTGCAGACCTTTAATTCAAAAAACCGATTGCAATTTTTAGTTTAGAAAAACCCACTGGGAATTATTAATGTAAAAGCATATATGTAATGACAATGTTTCTCATCACAATTTCTTTTTTTCTTTTACGATCTTTTCAAGAAAGAGTTATATTGTTAATTTTGTCGAACTGCGACATAAATACCTTCTTATTAACACCTTGAGCTTCAGGCTTAATTTCGCCGGTGAAGGGCTATATACCAGGCTATGCTGTGTAAAATGTTTGTGTCATAAAACTCACCTGCGACCCTGTTATATCAGTTATATCAGTTACATAGCACAAACCAGTCCGGTTCAAATATGCAACCATCACTGTATAGATAAGGACGTACGACGTGTACGATATGGTCGATGATTACTGAAATGAGAGGACGTACGCAGCGTACGTCCTGGAGGTCAAAAGGCTAATTATTTCTTGGATATTTTTTAAACAAAATTTTCACATTAGGAATGACATGTTTCAATGCCATCAACAGTATAGAATTTGTCCGGCACCGCGGATTAAGGCAAAATAAGTAATAAATAAAATTTGTTTCAGGAAAACTAATTAGTAATTCACAATTCTGATAAATTGCAGCAGTAGGTTAAACATAAGTTACTTAATTCAGCATTTTTCAAATTAAGTTTTTTTCACTTCCGATTTGGTTTTCTTTACTTTTTCGCGCGCGATTTTGCTGTGGGAAAACTATGACTGAAAAAGTAATTTATACTTGATACTGTAAAGCAGTGCACTTTTTATTTCTTTTTATTACATTATTATTGTATGTTTTCTTTGCAAATCAATGATATATATATATATATATATATATATATATATATATATATTAGGGAGGTCCTTAAGCGATTAACATTTAAATTTTGTATGGAGCACCCTCATATTTTGTTCTATGTATAAAATAATGACGTCCACAAAAATTTCAAAACATGTTTTAAGGGTCGCTACCACGGATTGGATCGTAAAAAAATAAAAATTGACATATTTGACATATTTTGTAATCTAATTAAAAATTATTACTACAAATCTTTAAGCATTGCGAAATTGAGACATAGTATGATTTAGGCCAGTGGTTCCCAACCTTTTATTGACCACGCCGCACCAAAACATTTGTAAAGTCACTATGTCCCATCAACCCTTTAATCTGTAAATTATGTCTGTTATTATTTGAAAAGTGAACTCTATTCGCACGGTAGAAGCGCAATAGAGCTTTAACAATAACTATTCATTTCACATTTTTAACTTATCAAAATGGTGAATCTTCCGTCACAAATATGCTCTTAATATAATTTTATAAACGCATTTATGCTATACAACTTCATGTTTGTGCCAAAAATTGTTTTGGGTGTACTTTTTCAATTTATCTCAATCTTAAAGTTCACAAAATATTCTCACTATAATAGTCATAAAAGAGAGACTTATATTTAACTTTAAAACTGATACCATTCACACAATTTGTAATTCATCTTTATAACTTATTAAGAGTTGGTGGAAAAGCTTCGGAAGCTACATTTTCTGCCTATGGCTAACACAACATACAAGAAGCGTTTCAAGATTATCATTTTTGTCAAATTTAAGTTGCCATTATTCCCTATCACAACACATTTTCTCTGTTTTCCCTTTCCCAATATAATTAATTCTCTTACACGCATTATCTAATTTTAAATTTTAAAAAGCACAGTCGTGGGAAAAAAAGTAAACACACCCTACTAACTCCTCAACAAATTATCGTAGAAAAGTTATTGGTACTGCACGATTGGAAATAAAGTCTATTTTTAAAGGATGTATATAAAATTTGCTTAAGAGGCCATCTACATATTATAATAAAGGGCTGCGGACGAAAAGAGGCCGCTCGCCGCGGCGGTTGACCCACCAACAGAGACTAATAATAAGCTCGACGCAGCAGTGGTTGGTCGGTAGCCTCAGAGCCCCGAGTCCTCCCATCCCGCTTTTCGTTGTCTTTAATTTGTGTAATTTCCTTTTTAAATTTATCCGGTTTTAATTTTTGATTTTTTAAACCTTGCTTCCGCAAAAGAGTCGTACAATGTGGATGAATAAAGGGCTGCGGACGAAAAGATGCTGCTCGCCACGGCGGTTGACCCACCCGTCCACCGATACTAATAATAAGCTCAACGTAGCAGTTTTGGTCGGTACCCTCAGGACTCCGAGCCCTGCCTTCCAGCTTTTCGGTGTCTTTAATTTGTGTAATTTCCCTTTTAAATTTGTCCTGTTTTAATTTTTGATTTTTTTTAACCTTGCTTCCGCAAAAGAGTCGGACTGTGTGAAAGAATAAGGGGCTACGGACGAAAAGGGGCAGCTCACCGCGGCGGTTGACCCACCCGCCCACCGAGACTAATAATAAGCTCGAAGCAGCAGTGGTTGGTCGGTAGCCTCAGGGTCAGGAGCCCTCCCTTCCCGACGTTCAGTGTCTTTAACTTAACTGTTAACTGTTTTTCCGAAACAGACTTCGGGTAAGAACATTTAGCTTGTTTCGTTACTAAAAGCTTTTCTATACTATTAATTTTTACCTGTGATATTCGGTCCATTAATTGACCGAACTTTTTCCGATTGCTTAAGGGAAATATTTTAGTTTTAATAAATTACTTAAAACGTGGTGTTTCATCCTTGTTTTTAGTTTATGGTATCAAAAAAGAAATGAAACTGCTAAGGGTATAAGGGGAAGGTTTGGGATTTGTTTCTTTGTTGTTGTTGAAATCTTAATTCAAAAAACCGAGTTTGTTCATTGTTCCCATACAACTCCGGTGCGATTACAATACAATAAGTTTTGGATTAAATCATGCTACGTTAATTTTTAATTTCTTTCTGAAAAACCATTTTTACCTCCAAAATAATATCTATGCGCAAACACAAGAACGGAATATGAATCATTACATTAAAAAAGTGACGATTTTATTTGAACTTTGTTGCACATTTAATATTTTTGTTTACACTAGATCAATGCATATAAAATGAAGATAAGTCATTCCACAGAAAACAATGGAATTTTTATATAAGAATAACATTCACTTATGCATTATTCCAGATGTTTTGGAGGAGTGATGTTATTTCAATAGATAATCTTTTATCGCTATTCTAGTTTTATGAAGAAAGAATGAGATTACGTTTCTTATTTTTCACAAAGCTATCATAAATGTTGCATATACACTTCCAGAACAACGCAAAACTCTTTTGATATATTTTACTAAGTATAATAAAACGAAAAGACTATAAAATCTTTTAATATGTGCATTGTGGTTTAGAAAAAGTTTCGTGGATAACATTTATAGATTAGTATAATATAGATGGAATGAAAAAATAGAAATAGACAGAAATAGTTTCTAGACAACATGATATATTGTTTTCATATAAATACAACAGACAGGCATAATGTATATTAAATGAGATACACATAAACGTAATATAGGAGTTTTTCTTCTAAAAACGTTTTTTTTTTTTTAAATTGCCATGCTCACAATTATAAAAGATATCATTCTTTTGCTAAATTTATTTTTATTAAATGAAATAAAAACGATTTTTTTTTAATTTATCAAGATAGCGTTATATAAACCAATTGTTACTGGAATAGTTTGCTCTTTTTACTATCAGTTTTATCATTTGCTGGGATGATCTATACTCATATTACAAAGCGGTAAAAATTGTTTATTTGTAGGAGGTAAGCTCACGAGCTACCGAACCGATCCCAAAAGTAATGGTATCAAAATGATGGTGTTAGTCCAACTTAGAACATAGGCTATATCTTATGTCGGTGCCACTACACCAAAGGGGGTGCAGGAGCAAAAAACGTTCTAAAAATGCGATTTTTGCGTTACTGAAGGGCCTAGAAATATGGAATTTGGAATATTAGTTACTTACAAGATATAAATGATGTCTAAGAACAGTTCTTAAACAATTCGAAATTTAAAAGGGGTGAGACTGCACAAAAAGTGTTCTAAAAAACGTTCTAAATGGTAGTTTCTACATAATCTCAGGAAATACCGAACCGATTCCAAAAGTAATGGTATCAAAATGATGGTGTTAGTCCAACTTAGAACACAGACTATATCTTATGTCTGTACCACTGGCCTAAACGGGGTGCAGGAGCAAAAAAAGTTCTAAAAATGCAATTTTTGTGTTATGGGAGGGCCTAGAATCATGAAATTTGGAATGGTAGTTACTTATAAGATACTAACGATCTATAAGAACATTTCTTTAAAAAATCGAAATTAAAAAGAGGTGAAAATGCGCGAAAAGCGTTCTAAGAAACGTTCTACATGGCTATTTTTACGCAATCTCAAGAAGTACCGAACTGATTTAAAAAATAATTGGGTCAAAATGATGGTGACTAATGATGGTTACTCAAAGGCCCAGATACATGGAATTTGGCACGGTAGTTACTTATTAGATATAAATGATAGCTGAGAACATTTCTTAAAAAATTCAATTTTTTGAAAGGGGTGAAAATGCGCGAAAAGATTTCTGAGAACGTTCTAAATGGCGATTTCTACGCAATCTCAGAAAGTACCCAACCAGTTTCAAAAGTAATGGTTGGAAATTGATGATGATTGTCGGAGTTTCCTCTTAGTCCGCACAACTTTGAAGAAAATCCTTTGCTATTTATATGCTGCCACCACCGATATGATTATGTGATATCGGTCACGCTCTGGGAGGATTGTTTAAATGAAAACTAACTCGTTCAATTAACTAAATTAACAGTTTATTTACACACTATTTACAAAACACAAAACACTATTTACACTTAAAACTCGGATGTAGGTGATACGGTTCAACATTAAATTAAATACAGTAAATGCTGGCTGTGTACTGTTAAACTACGTTATATCACTCTCTCTCTACACTCGTTAAATTAGCGTTACCGGAGATTACTCTTAATCTCCCAACATAAGGGCTCTAAGCTCGGCGAGCTTCACTCAACACTACGCTCTATCTAAGAGCTCTACTCAGGAACAACCGTCCACTTTGCACTCTCCGCTCCAACTCCCTTTCTCCCAGCAGAAGCGACTGCTTCTAGCAACCCCTTGCTTTTTCTGAACTCCTCCTCTTTCCCCAACATAAAATCGGGTTTTCCACTCTGACCCCAATGTCAGTTCTTTCCCTCTCTGGTGAAATCCTTGTCTCCCTTATCTCAGGCAAGCACCTGAATAGCAGGGCAAACCCCTTTCTATTATAACTACTTCCCTTCACCCACTCTATCTAATTCACCAGCCCGGATTAAGTTTTAGATAAGAAAAGAATATTACATTGAAATTCTCAGTACACAGACCAAGTGACATGAATACAATATACAAATAAAAAGAATAATATGTAACCCCAGTTCCAATAGCAGATGTTTCTCAGAACCTGACACCCCCCCCCACCTTAGTGGAAAATAAGCCATTTAGGGGCTAATTTTCCCCGAACATATGGTAATATCACAGAAGATTTCAATAGTCTCTTTGCAGATTTCTTCATTATTATTATTACATATATATTTCAAGGTGTCTGAACATTATCTACTGACATCTTTACTGAACCATGTACTAATATTATCATTACAGACAAACTACACATGCTAATACACTATTATAAACACAAGTTTCAAATACAATTACACATACACCAAAAATAATTTAAAACGTGATGTCACCCCTTTAAGGTTTGTCCACTATTTTGTCACTGATGTCGATGGACTAGCAACTGGCTGTTCTTCCCAGCTCTTCCTATGTAGCCTAGAAATTGCACCAGCATTCAAATGTTTCGCTCCTGGATGATGAGAAATACTCAGGTTCCAGCGTTGCAAGGCAAGAACCCATCTAGTGAGTTTGGGGGACCTTGGGGTTGTTTAAGTGAGAAATGTTAATGGATTATGATCCGTTATGATCTCAATTTGAGATCCATATGTCCATTTTTCAAATTTCCGCAACCCGAAGAGAACGCCCCAAGCCTCTTTCTCTATACTCGGCCAAGCACGCTGAGCCCCTGATAATTTCTGACTGGCAAAAGCTATCGGCTTAAACTGCCCCTTTTCCTCTTTTTGAGTAAGACAACATCCTACTGCCAGGTCTGAAGCATCGGCGTGAAACTGATATTCCAGGCCTACGGTAGGTGTAGCCAAACGCGTCACGTTACATAACTCATCTTTAAGGGTATTAAATGCTTCTTCTGCCCTTTCATCCCATAGTACAGTATTTTTAACCTTCCCTTTAGTTAGTTCAGTTAAAGGTATGGTAATTTCTGCATAATTTGGAATAAAAGATCGGTAAAATCCCATTAATCACAAAACAGATCTAACATCCTTTTTAGTTTTCGGTGTCTCTTTAAGTTCCTTATTGCTCCTATTTTCTCCTCATCAGGTGCATGCGTTCCACCCCCAATTACATGACCTAAAAACTTAGTCAATTTCTCTCCAAATTTACATTTGTCCATCCTAATCGTAAAATTTCTATTTTTAAGTTCTTCTATGAAAGCCCTAACATGCTCACAATGCTCTTTCCAAGTGTCGGAGAAAATGATGAGGTCATCAATATGCTTGCGCATACCTCCGATGAGCTTGAAGGACCTCATTCATATCTTTTTGGAATGTAGCAGCCGCCCCTGATAAACCAAAATGCATAGTACGCCACTGATAGGTCCCATTATGAGTTGTAAAAGCTGTCAAAGGTTTACATTCCTCAGCCATTTTAATCTGCCAATAACCCCTCAATAAATCAATCGAAGATAAATATTTATCTGCCCCCGCAGTATACATGATTTCTTGCGAATCTTTCATAGGAAATGGTGGGATCTGCGTTACTGAATTTAAAGCTCTATAATCTATGCACAGCCCAACAGTTGCGTCTGTTTTCGCCACGCAAACAATTGAGTGACTAATTTCAGCATTTGACACCTCGATTAGATTTAATTCTAATAACTCCTGAATCTGTCTATCTACTTCCTCTTTGTAAGCAACAGGTACACTATATAACTTTGGATTTTTCCTTGCCACACGCGGTTTCAAATCAATACAGTGCTCCCCTACCTCCGCTGGTCGCACAGGACCCATAATATCTCTTTATTATCCCTCAAAATGGACTTTATATCTTTGACTTGACTATTAGATAATCCTTTTATTTCGAACCTTTCTATGTCCCGTTCTACCTCTTGTTCCCGAACTTCCCCAACTTCTTCCCCAATTTCCCCAAATTCCTCATCACCTTCAAAAACAATATTAACTATATTACACTTAGCAATAAATTCTCCTTTATTCTGATACACATACTTTTTGTTACCATCCTCCAACTCAACTAAGACTCTATCACCCACTTTCACTTTTCTAGATAATTGACATTCTAGTCATGATTTACAGAATTTTTAGCTTCTTTAGCCATACCGTCCCAATAAAAAGATTGCCTAATCCTCTCTAAGATTTTCTTTGCCGCGTGATGTTATCCCTCATTAGACACATGCGCTGACTTTAAGATTCCTTCTCTTTTGACTTTAGGCACTACTAAATGAGCTATAGTTTCGCCTAACAATAATCTTTATGATACAATAAACCATTTACAATATAATAATCTCCTTTATCCATTTTAGCCAATTCCCAAGCTCTCTCTAAATTTTTGCAATCCAATTGGGATTTCTTAAACATATCTGGATTACTAACAATAACTTTATTATTTTCCTCTACTTCCGTTTTTTCTACATTTCGACCTTGTAAATTTCTCGATCTCGTTTCTATTGCGTAAGTATTACAATTATCGCTACTCATATCTTTCCTTTCACTCGAGTTATCAATTCTAACTTCCGAACTTTCTAATTCTTGGGACTCTAGCAATGACTCCTCGTGATTGACCCCTGACAACTCATTAATCACTTCGGGATGTAAAATTACCTGCTCATTAATATTATCGGTCACCGCGCAAAGTACTTCCTGATGAATTATATTAGTTTGTCCGAATTGCGGAATAGCTAATGGTAATTTAACCAACGGTGATTTAACTGCTTCACCAAATAATCCTTGTAAATAAATACCACCCGTTCATTTTAATTTCTCTTTCGGTACCAAATCTTTGTGAAAAACACTAATTTCACATCCAGAATCAAACAAACCTTTCGCTTTCTGCCCATTTACACTAACTTCAATTTTCTCGAGTTTATTTAATTTCTCACCAATAACATTAGTTCTCCGTTCGGCCTTTGCCGATATCCTCGCCACAATAGCTCCTTTAGGTAATTCTTTGTTTCCTTTCACGGCAATCTTATTTATACCCACTTTCTGTTTACGCCCTTTACTACCATTATTATTTCTCTCATTACCCACTTTATTACAAAAACGTGGTACTGACCTCTTAAACCATATTTAAAGCATCTAGGAGCTGAATCATCACTAGGTTTCTTAAAATCAGTTTTCCTACCCGAAAAAGAATTAATCTCATTAATCCCGTTTTGCCTCCAATTACCACTATTTTTAATATCCTCGCTCGGTCTCACTTTTTCACTGTTTACATACCTATCTTTACGCTTAAACCTTTTATACGTAACCGCATAAGACTTGTGCTTAGCGTCAAAGTAACTGTCACATTCTTTAGCAATTTTAGAAGCTTCTAACCAATTACTCTGCTGAGTTAACCCAATATATGATGCGGTTTCCTCATCTAACGTATTTAATAACTTATCAGTAATTATTAACTGATTGACCTTTTCATATGAGTCCGCACCCCTAATCTTACAATAAATTTCCCATGTTGCTATTGAACGCGATACAAATAATACACGAGTTTCATTCTGGTTTCTCCTAGCCTTCTTAAAATTTTCCAAACATGCCTTCGGTGTCGGCTCATGTTCCTTTAGAACTAACTCCTTTAATTCCTCATAACTCTCAATTTGTTCCCTAGTGGTATATATTAACAAATTATCCGCCTTATCGCCTAACATATTTAGTAGAATTTCGGCCTGCTGGTTTTCCGGCACATTTTTAGTTTTGAATGCCCTTTCTAAACTGTTGAAAAATAAATTCCATCCCTCAGTCCCTTTTGGTACTTTGATAAACAGCGTTTTAACACTTTTGATAAATTTTTCTAGGTTACTCTCATTATTAGATTCCCCAGACCCATTACAGTTATTTGTCGAACCTTGTATCCTTAGCCTCTCCATTTCTAATTCATGTTCCATCCTCAATTTTTCAGACCTCTCATCTCTTTCGCGCTCTAATTTTTCTTGCTTTTCTTCTCGCTCTAATTTTTCCTGTTTTTCTAATTTTTCGCGCTCTAGTCGTTCCGCAACAATAGTGTCAGATAATTCCATAATAACCTCCTCGTCATAGTCATCGCTGTCCATTATCTTTTTCCTAATCTGCATTCTGGTATCATCTTCCGTGAATTCAACCCCCATTTATTCGGCTATCATGTGAAGATCCACCCTTTTTAATTTCAATAAGAAAGGTATACCTTCCACCGATTACTATTACGACTCTACAATAATATTTAAACCTACTAAATTAATATTTCCTAAATTTCTACTTTAGTACAGTTACCTCCACTTATTATACTAATTAATACCTTTCAGATAATCGATGTATTATATTTCTAATTTAACATACTGTATAACCTGATTTTCCTCAACCATTGATATCACACACTTTACTTCTAATAAAACAAAAGGTAAAACAATAATCTCGATTTGATTACTATGCAATACAGATTCCAATTTATACAATTAGATAATAACATACAATTTGCATAATAATACTGATACGTTGCGAACTGAATAAAAATATTGATGCTAATAGAAACATCCACATAAAGAAAAATTGTATAATACACACATATAAATTTCTACAATGATCCTCAATAAAATATTTCCAAATTCAGCAATGGTTCTCACACTTAAAACAAATAAAATCAAAACCCTCACTTTTTTTTCCACTGTGAGCCTTTTTTTTTCGAAATTTACTTCTAACCAATTAAAATTCTAAGCAAATGTTCATTGCTCGTTTGTTATCAACTCTTCAAACTTAAAACGGTATTGCTTCATTTAAATATTACTTTAATAGTAATTTAAATTTCAGTAAATTTAATTATTCCTTCCAACTATTATTAACATAATGAATTAATTTTGTTAACTACCATTATTAGTAAAAAAAAAAAAAAAAAAAAAAAAAAAAAATAGAAAATCAATTTTTGCACAAGCTATTACGATCTTTTCTTAAAACGATAGTAAATATGGTTGTTAATATCTCCTACCTATCTGAACACAATTATTTGATTGCACATAAATTATCAAGATTTAGACAATTTTTCTTAAATTACTATTAATTATACAACAACAAATACATTTGATTCGAGAATGTCAGCAGAAGGAAATGATCAAAACACCTTACCTTATACTTTATCTGCTGGGATACTACGCTGCTCACACGTAGTTGCACGATGAATTCATCGTGTAACACACTGTAATTTGATTTACTGTAGCGATGATAGAGCACAAACACTAGTTCGGTTCGCTGTAACGACGATAGGGCACAACACTTTAGTTCGGTTCGCTGTAACGACGATAGGACACAACACTTTAGTTCGGTTCTCTGTAACAACGATAGGGCACAAACATTCTGTACTTCCACTCGACACTTGGTTGCTATCTCTCTAAAATTCCGCTCGACGATCCGGCATTACCACGCAAGAATTCCACTGGGTGCTCCGGCATTAACACACTGCAACACGGCTCTCTGGTCACTGGTCTCAGACGGTTCTATGCCACCGCTGCCACCAATTTGTCGGAGTTTCCTCTTAGTCCGCACAACTTTGAAGAAAATCCTTTGCTATTTATATTCTGCCACCACCGATATGATTACGTGATATCGGTCACGTTCTGAGAGGATTGTTTAAATGAAAACTAACTCGTTCAATTAAATAAATTAACAGTTTATTTACACACTATTTACGAAATACAAAACACTATTTACACTTAGAACTCGGGTGTAGGTGATCCGGTTCAACATTAAATTAAATACAGTAAATGCTGGCTGTGTACTGTTAAACTACGTTATATCACTCTCACTCTACACTCGTTAAATTAGCGTTACCGGAGATTACTCTTAATCTCCCAACATAAGGACTCTAAGCTCGGCGAGCTTCACTCAACCCTACGGTCTATCTAAGAGATCTACTCAGGAACAACCGTCCACTTTGCGCTCTCCGCTCCAACTCACTTTCTCCCAGCAGAAGGGACTGCTTCCAGCAACCCTTGCTTTTTCTGAACTCCTCCTCTTTCCCCAACATAAAACCGGGTTTTCCACTCTGACCCCAATATCAGCTCTTTCCCTCTCTTGTGAAATCCTTGTCTCCCTTATCTCAGGCAGGCAACTGAATAGCAAGGCAAACCCCTTTCTATTATAAGTACTTCCCTTCACCCACTCTATCTAATTCACCAGCCCGGATTAAGTTTCAGATAAGAAAAGAATATTACTTTGAAATTCTCAGTACACAGACCAAGTGACATGAAAACAATATACAATAAAAAGAATAATATATAACCCCAGTTACAATAGCAGATGTGTCTCAGAACCTGACAATGATAGCCCTTGTTCCAATATAGGATCTATTTTATGTCAGCGGCACTACCACCTTGAGGTTGCATTTTAAAAAACGTTCTAAATTGTGATTTTTGTGATACTGAAGAGGCTAGCAACTTGAAATTTGGCATGAAAATTACTTATGAGATGTAAATACTCTCTGAGAAGAGTTCTCTAAAAATTTGAAATTTAAATGGGGTGAAAAAAACGAAAAGCTTTCTAAAAATGGTCTAAATAGCGATTTCTACGCAATCTCAGAAAACATAAACCGATTTAAAAAGTAATGGTTTCAAACTGATGGTGACAGTCCTCGCTCTAGCATAGCCTATATTTTACGTTGCTGTCAATACCATCTGGGGGTTACACGAGCAAAAAATGTTCTAAATTGTCTTTTTTGTGTTAAAGAAGGGTCTAACATTTTTAATTTGGAATGGTAATTGCTTCAAAGATGCAAATACTTTCTAAGAATTGTCGAAAGAAAATTCCAAATGTAAAAGGATGAAGTGAGCGAAAAGCGTTCTATAAGCGTTCTAAATTACCATTTTTATTCAATCGTATGAAATACGAAACCGATTTCAAACATAATGGTTGCAAATTGGTTGTGATAGAACCTACTCAAACATAAGCTATACTTTATGTCGATGCCACAACGCCTCGAGGGTTACAGGGGAAAAAAACTTTCTGAATTGCGATTGCTGTGATACGGAAGAAGCTAGAAACATTAAATATAGCGCGATAGTTACTTATAAAATATAAATGTCCTCTAAGAGCAGTCGAAAATAAATTTGAAATTAAAAAGGGGTGAAGCGAAGGGAAGGTGCGAAAAGCATTCTAAAAGAGTCCTTAATTACGATTTCTATGGAATCTCAGGAAATAATAAACCAATTACAGAAGGTTATTGATTGCGAATCAAGGGTGATAGTCCCTGATCCTATACGGGCAATATTTTATTCCGGTGTCACTACCACCTGGTTGGCGGAAACAACAAGAAAGCCTTTAAAAATATCTAAATTCCGTTTTCTATAGATTATTAGAAAATACCAACGGATTTCAAGGTCAATGTTAGCAAATTGATGGTGACAGTCTCTGTTTTAACATTTTTCGAGACATTCTATTTCATCTCTGTTTCGGCATTTTATGTTGATGTCACTAACATCAGAGATATGGTAGACTGTTAGACAAGAAGCTTGGAATTTGACATGATGGTTAATTTTAAGATGTAAGAGGTGTTAAGATGTTTTCTAAAAAATTCAAAACTTCAAATGAATACAGTATGAAATGAGCACAAAAGTCTCAAAATACTTTCTAAATTATCATTTAATTTTAATTAGTTTTAGTTCTTCTTATTAATTAAAATCTCATTTCTCTCTATTGCACATTTATAATGAAGTTTAGTCAAACTGTGGATTAATCTGTAATTTTTTAATTATTCCAAAAACTGTTCATCTAATAAAAAATAATCATGCAATAATCACTTGGCATATTTCAACTATTACGCGAGCAAAGCCGCGGGGTTTGCTAGTACTATATAATTTGCTAGAATGCACTGTGAGGCAGAATCAAAACAAAGTAAAACAATAATGTGTTATCTGGAAAATAACAACGAGGATGTATCAATAAGTTTTTGCCCTCACATAGAAATAATTGAGTGAAATTTATGAAATTGCTACATTGTACTTTTCCTTTTTCTATATAGTCACTGTGCACAGTAACGTTTTTCTGTTAACGGTATTTCAAAGAGAGTGTTGAGGATGCATCCAGGATGCTCGATAGCAGTTGCAAAGGGGATTATTTAACTAATTTTTGCCAACCCGCACATGTGATATATTGTTGGAAAGGCCTGTAACCACTTATTCATGCTATGCACCTTCCGAGCCTTCCCCCCAAATTTTACCCCTGAGGGGGGGGGGGGGCTTGAATGACGACCGCAAAGTTTAGAAAAGTGTCCCGGAACCACAAATTTGGGGGGAGGGGCTCGGGAGGTACATAGCATGAATAAGTGGTCACAGGACTTTCCAACAATATGTCACATATGGGGTTCGGTAAAAGTTAGCAAAATGCCCCCGTTTGGGTTTAGTAATTCAGCTCCTGGAATACACCCTCCACCCTCTGTTTGAAATACCGGTTCCAAAAATGTGTTACTGTGCTCACTGACAATATATAAAAGGATTTATAAAATGTAGCAATTTCATAAATTTCACCCAATTATTTCTACGTGATGGCAAAAACTTATTGATACTCCATATTCCTGAATTACAAGAATATTTTCATATTCTAAACAACACTTTTTAAATGTTAGTTTTGACGATATATTTTCCTTTAAATTTTAAATTTTATTCACTTGTATTGAAGGTGTGATACATTGATTACGCTTATGGTACATAGACTCCACTGGAATATTAGTATGATCGTGTGACATGATGTAAAGGCTTGAGTAGAAATGAACAGATTTCAAATAACGAAATAATGTTATCGCAGTAAAAACTTAGTTGTCCTGCTTGATGGTAAGTATTTATAATGAAAAAAGACAACTACCAATATTTTAAGTACAGAAAAAGTAAGTGTTTCAGCGATTAAAAAAGAAATAAAAGTAAAATAACAATAGCTCTGTAAAGTGTCTACAGGCGACAATCTTCACTATGTTACTAAATGTGGAACAACATGACAAAGCTCTATTTTTCTATTTAAATTGCTTTTCTACCTGGTTAAGCAAATTTTATATACTAAAAGTTAAAAGTCTCCACGTGACAAAATTTCCAGGATCAGTTTCAGCACTGCCCTTTTATATTTTTGCAGCTCAGAGCCCGGCGCGCACAAAAATAAATGAAATCAAGTCCGGCACTGCCCGTCCTGATTCATCGGATTAATGACCATGCATGAAAATCGGAATATCTTTTCGGAAAAAGGCGATTTTTTTAGCACACAATTAAGATTATTTTAAAGAATGCTGCATACATATTTATGCGAACAATTTTAAGTATATTTCAGACTATATATCCGCAAGCCATAGAAAACAGAAAAGCAACTTTAATGATCACGTGGACTCTTAGACGGTAACTTTTAAAACAAGACTAATTAAAAATGAACTTTTAAATACAAGAAACACTGTGATTATAAAAACATTTAAAGCTGTAAACAACTTTTAAAACTGTCTTTAATTTATTAAAATGCATTCAACAGATTATGTTAACAGATGTGCACTATCACTATTTTTTAACAAACAATGCCTATCCTGGGACTATTAAGTCTAGGTCTAATATATCTGTTTATTCAGATCGCTTTAAATTTGTTATATAAGGCCGGTCATTAAGCTTAATTTTTTATAGATTTGGCTGGTCAGATTAATTTTCTATCGCCCCACCCACGTCGAAATTTGTATTTATTTTTCTAGCTATGCAAGGCCCATTTAACACGTTCACGCCGGCGCGGTGGGTCACACTCGACTGTCTCGGGGCTGCCAAGTCTCCGGCTCTTTGGATACCAGTATTTTAATACAGAAACTCTTGTTTTACTTAATTAGAACATTTGGGCGATTTAAAGGAACAACATTTTCTGTTAAATAATAGTGGTGTGCAAAAAGCCGGAGATTTGACAACTCAGAGAACGTCAACTGTGACCACCGTGCCGGCATGAACGTGTTAAATTTTGTCTTCATATAGGCCTCAAACCTTGGATTTCGGGCTGGCGCCGGACCCGTACTCACATTTACCGTGAGTACCTCTGTTTCAAAGCCAGTCACCGTTTAAAAGAGTTTTAAACATTTACCTTACTATTCATCAACGACACTTGAAGTAGCTTGAAAATTATATCCGAGGTCAGGAACTCCCAAAATCGCACTATACGGAAAGATACTGGTGTTTTTATACTGAAATATAGCTGGGAATATAAGTTACATTTGCACAAATGTAAACAGTTAAAAAGTCCTATTTCGGCGGCATTCAAAACTTGAAAATTAGAAAAGTTTCGTAAACAAAAACTCATAACTATCCGAGTACCTTAATATGGCAGAGTAGCCTTAAAACATGTACTATTAAATCTTCTATTCATGAAATAAAAAGAGCAATTTGAAAAAAATTAAATCAGATAACATTAATAATTATTCTGTTGTGTCATATCAGTTGCCAAATCAAACGTAATAAGTAAATATATATGTAAAAGCAGTAAAATATATATGCCCTTGAAAAATCACTTGATGTGAGTTTCATTTTTTTCTACTTCATTGAACTTTTCTTATTAATCATGCATACATGCATTTCAAGTTCATTTAAATTTAACAATAAATTTCATGTAGACCTTGAATATACATTATCTTCTTTAATTACATATTTTATATGTTATGAATGATGGAAATCTACTTCTATAAACTTGCAATTAATATTGCTAAGACAATCTTCAACTTAAAAAAATATCCCCGATTTGACTTTATTAAAGTTGTGTTAATCATTGTGCTAATCTTCGTTTTGTTAAAGACACTAAAAACAGGAATTGACTATATAAAGTAGAATATTAATGGAGCGAAAACGATCTTAAAATCATTAATTGTAATTCTTATTTGTTCGTTTAATAGACATCCAATTCAAACTTTTATTGTGATGCTAACATAGAAATATTATCCTTCAATCGCTATAGAATTAGCACTAGGTATTTCAGTTTCAAGGAATTATTGTGATAGCAAAATTTGGTCTTTAATAGCATATTTTCCGTTTTCTCTCTATTCAAAACTATTCTATTGGAAATAAGAGAATTTCACATTGTTCCCGAAGGAAATGGAATGTTTAAGACAAAGATTGCATTAAGCTGACATAAATTCGTGATCATTGGCTTTTCTCCGTAAATTTGCCAGGAAATTAAGTTTAGAAAACACCTCTTATACTTATGTATTATGAAATCGGTGTATGTAATTGAATTTTTAAATGCCCTTTTCAAAGAGAATATCTTATAGTACAAATGATTTAAGATTTAACTTATGCATTCCCGGAAATAAGATTGTTGAATACATTTTGTGTTACCTTTTAAGAGTAGTTTTGCTTTTGAGGTAACCATACATGAGTTATTACAGGAATCGGATTGATTATTTTTTTTAATACAATTGATTTTCCTTTCCATTATTTATGATATGTAAGAAGAAATAATAAAATTATTCCGTCGGTTTTTAACCCTGATTATTCTTCTTTCTAGTTGGATTCAATAATCATTTTATTTTAGTTTGTTTGCATTAACCAGAATATAGACTTTGGTTTAATTAGCCACCATATCGTGTGCGGTTAATACTCTCAAAAATATATGATACATGCCACAAATACAAATATGAACACATGTACCATTCATTAAATATGAAATAAAGGGAAAAGTAATAAAATATAAACGTTTAAGAATGAATTAAGCATTTCAACCTAAAAAATATATTCAAGACAGATCATTTTTTTCCCTTCATCCAGCATCAGCATTAAGAGGTGTCCGAAAACCCCTGGTCACATTTTAAAATTATCTAATTTATAAAAATGAAAATTTGTCTGTCTGTCTGTAATGCTATACAAATCCGCAGTTTCGAAGCCAGAATTATGAAATGTTACGTACATGTGTATTAAAACACGACCGATGCAACTAAAGTAATCCCTATTCGGAATAACTTATAGTTAATTTTTCATTAATACAAAACCGCAAATTTAACAGCATTTCTAATCAATTTAAACATTTTTCGTTATAGCTGTTGCCAACAATTGAAAATCCACAATAAAATTCTTACCACAACAATTACTTTTCTATAGCAAAATTTTCATGTGAAAAAATGAAATAAATTGTTTGACGAATTTAAAAAAGGGGAATATTAAATCATAACTTTTCTACTGCAAGATTTGCACGTGACAAATGAAAAAAAAAATAAATAGTTTGACGAATTAAAAACAAAAGTGGATGTTACGTCAAAATTTTTCTGTTTTATGATTTCCACGTAAAAAAATTATAGTTATTTAATTAATTGGAAGAAAAAAATGGCATATTACGTCGTATTGGAAATATAAAGGACTTGGTGAATGTATAACGTCATATAAGTGTGAAAAATTGTATTGAAGTATGGTAAAAACTCGATTATGGAAGTATTGGTGTATTTTAACTTTATGGCTCCAATGATGAATGGAAATAAGTTCATTTACAGCTGTATTATTTTGCGTCACTTATATAAATTTATACATTTTTATATTAGGTTTTCATTTGATTCCCGTGTTTACAACACTTCGACTGTTTTTTTTTCTTTCTTTTTTCGTTTTTCGTTTTTTATGTTGTATGTTAACTTTTGAAATTTGTTTTCCAAAATAAGCATTCGTAAAATTCCGTGCAACGCCTGGTACTTTAGCTAGTTCAATATAAACTTAAATAATTGTCGTGCAGGAGTACGGTTTGGACTAAGAACTTTTGCTTCTCAGGATGAACATTTTTTTGAGACGATTGGAAATAATTAGTTCCAGATTTCAACCATAAATTGCGCAACATGATCCAATTCGCCTTGGAACATGCATCTTTTCTGATTTTCAGATTAATTTAGACGCTGTGACATAGAAATGACAACTACCAAGAGTCTCATTTCTGTGTCACAACGTCACAAATTAATCTGAAAATCAGAAAAAAACGCATGTTTGAAAGCAAGCATACGGACAACTGGCACCATGTATGATCGAAATTCGGAACTAATTATTTTCATTTGCCTCAAGAAACTTTTCATCCTGAAAAGCATTTTAGTTCAATCCGCATTCCTGTACGACAATTACTTGAATTTATATTGCATTTTTAAATGTATCCAGGAATTTTCGGACACTCTGAATTTTCTTTTAATATCAATTGACTCTGGATCTTTCTACAACAGTTTTCATACACTATCACTTTATCTTTAGATTTATGACTTAATATAAGTGACACAATACTTCATAAATTATAAACAGATGGCAAAAGTACAGTTAAAAAAACATACAAAAAACGAAATCCTTATAAGCAGGGGTCGCTTCATATAGGACAAATTTTATTGTTCTTACCAGTAGCTTTTATCAATAATCGTCATGGTATAGTCCTATTGCATATCTTATAAAAATGTCTCTTCACGATTACTGATAAAATATACTGGTAAGAACAATACAATTTATCCTATATGCTGCGACCCCTGTTATAAGATATCGCTGCTTGTTTGCAGAGAAAAACGAAACTAGCCATTTGATTACGAATTATGTCTTAATTCAATTGATCTTGATAACTGATTGATCGGGAATAATTGATCGTGAAAAGGACTGTCTTCATATTAAAATTTTAATAAACTTTGACATTTTTACTTTCTTCTATCTTTACAAGAAGAAAGTATTGGATTCATGAAAATTTTCGAATTCCGGTTTTCGACGGATTTACACGTTTTAGGGGTCAGAGATTCCAAAAAACATGTTTTTACAAAATGTCTGTCTGTGACTCTGTGAGTCTGTCTGTCTGTCTGTCTGTCTGTGTGTATGTGACACAAATTTTGTGGGCGCTCTATCTCAAGAACTAATGCACGGAATTTAATAAAAATTGATATTCAGTTAGTGCCTAATACAAATTGATGCTGATTAGTTTTTGGTGTAAATCGCTCAACAGGTGGTGCTGCAATGCTGCATTTTTCACGATTTACGCAATAGCTCTATCTCCAGAACTAATGCACGGATTTTGATCAAACTTCAGATTTAGTTCGTCCTTGATATGAATTGATGATGATTATGTTTTGGTGTAAATCGCCCAACAGGTGGCGCTGTTATGATGAATTTTGCAGGATTTACACGATTCCCCCAATAGCTCTATCTTAAGAACTAACGCACGGATTTTCATAAAACTTCAGATTAAGTTAGTCCTTGATATGACTTGCTACTGATTAGGTGTTGGTGTAAATCGCCCAACAGGTGGCGCTTCTCTGCTGCCTTTTCCACGATTGCCTCAATAGCTCTATCAATAGAACTAATGGACCAATTTTCATCTAACTTCAGATTTAGTTGTATGTTGACACAAGTTGTTGTTAATTAGGTTTTGGTGTTAATCACCCAATAGGTGGCGCTGCTATGCAGAAATTTTCACGATTTTCGCTATTGCTCTATCTCAAAAACTAATGTATGGATTTTCTCCAAACTTCAGATTCAGTCAGACGTTGACATAAATTGTTGCTGATTAGGATTTGGTATAAATCACCCAATAGGTGGCGCTGCTAGGCAGCATTTTGCTGAATTTAGACGATTTCAGCGATAGTCATATCTCAAGAACTAATGCACGGAATTTCATATCGTTAGAATCCTCATGAGATGCATAGATTGCCATTTAATTTTGGCAGTGTGATAGCGAATTTTGAAGTATTAACATGTATGAGATAGAAGAAAGTTTTGGGATTGGTACATCCGACTAGTTTAATATGAATGCATAATTTTGACAATGTATTTGGATTCTTCAGAAAATTTCATCTTCAATCATTAGGCTAAGAAGTTTAGGAATAACGTTGATTTAAAGTTTTTAACCCCGTGTGTTATATTCAAGTAAAGTCAATAAGTTGCAATACGGATAGTATTCAATAGGCAAATAAGTTGTAATACGGATAGGATTTTAGACAAAACTCAAAAACTAATAGGTGAAATTGGTTGAAATGTTAGATTCGCACATTTGAAGATTTTAGAAATCGATTTCAGTTAAACTCGTTTTAGATTAAAATATAGAATTTTACAGATATTAATTTCTGTATTACATCAAAAGGAAAATTAATAACCTTAAAAATATGTAGTGAGACTTAGAAAAAAATTGACAGAAATTTATTTCTAGAAGCTTTAAATACGCGAATCTAAAATTTAAGCTCATTCAAGTAAACAGCTGATGATGTATACTTAAAAAGCTATCTATCTAACTTTTGTTTAAAAATATGAAAAAAAAAATATTGGGAATTCAAAACTTTAAAACTACATTATGTGCACATACTCACATATGTATATATATTATATACGTGCCTAAATATGACGACGAATAAATGTGGTAAAGTTCTTAACCGTACATAAATGTGACACAGTAAAACATCCGCTTTTCTGGAACAAAACGCAAGCATTTTATTGCCTTTAAAATGTTTCTTTTAGTATATTTTTTCATGACACTTTACATCATTATTCCGCACACTACAAAAACACTTCCTGAATGCAAGGAATAATCCCATAATCTAGATTACCCTTTCTTTTTTATTTAAATGTCAAATGAAAAATACGCCATGGTCTTAAACGTTTCTTCCACTTAACAGAAATGATAGCGGTAAAAGGTGATACGTTTTCAACGATAGTTCTTCAAAATTTTTCAACGCAGTTTAGTGCCCTATTTTTTATACATTTATTAAAGACAAATTGGATCCCCAGATGCAAAGTGGCATTCAGGAAATCTTTAAACTTATATTTAAGATACGTTTTCACATAGTAAATCGATGTTTAAAAGCTGTATTTGTGATTAATTGTACTTTGTTGAAGTAATATTTTTAGTAATGTCCACATATTGTTATATTAGTGTTTTTATTTGGCTGAGTATTTGGTTCTGTGCTTAAGGGGTCTCAGGACTCTTAAAAGTAGAAAAAAAAGAAAAAAAAAGACACTTTTTCATCATTTAATATCTTAAAACGTATATGATTTAAAAACACAATTTTTATTGTGATTAAAAGTATGTTATTTCATTTCATGTATTTAAAAAAATTCAAGATGCAAAATTAGTATTTACAGGGGGCTCCAAAATGTCAGACATTTGTCGAGCATAAAATTGGTATAACAGCTTACGCGCATGATTACAAAATAAATTTTACAACTAGAATATCATTTTTCGTGCCTAATTATACTTCAGGCTATAGTAATTATCTTGAACCTAAATAAACTTGTATTTAAAGCAGGGTTCTCGTTACCTCTCACCATTCCGCCAAATCGCGACAAATTTCTTCATTTGGCGAGTAAAACAACAGTCAAATTCGCCAAAATTGCGACTGTTCAATTTCTGCTTATTGCGCGCGTGTGTGTGTTTGCCAATACAGTCGAGATTCTTAGGCTCTTTACTGAACGATTGAGGTCGCTTTCCATGTTCAATCTCACGGTGCCAAGATACTGACTCAACACCAATTTAGTTTAACAACAGGCAAAGAAACAGAAAGGATTATGCGATAGGTATTTCTCAGTTTATCACTATCTATGCTCCAGCGTCGCGACCGTAAAAATGCAAACAAAATTACTCGCATTAAGCGCCAAATAGAGAAACATTTTGCTAGAATGCGGTGTTGAAATTAGCCACTGTCTATTTATTAAATGTATGCAAAGTATCATTGACTGGCCGAATTTTTCCAATCGGTTAAGAGTCAAAATCTCATAGACATTTTTAGTGTATATTTTCACAACGGTAAATCAAAGATTGCTCTATTTAATTTAAATTTAGACAGCTAAAAGAATGTCTGAAACATTTACACACTTAGGGGACATTTAGTATGTACTTATTTTTAATAGTTTCTGTAACGGATACTCGAATGTCTATTGTATAAGCAATTACAAAAACTTAAGTTATTTTAGAACATATTGAAAAACAAGGGATACAATAAAGTGCTAAAGATAGTTTTTTCATTTGCTTCAAGTCGAATCTATTTTGCTAACATTTCTGTTCATTTGGCTACTGTTGTTTTTATTTCTTATTCGCCAGATCACTAATGTTGGTCAAAAGCCCGCGAGAACACTGATTTAAAGCCTTTTTATGTTTTTTATATAAAGTTGTATTTAGCTTGTACAAAATTTTGAAAATTTCAACAAAATAATCCTCTCAAAAAATATTTTTTTGAACAATAAAAATGAAATTTTAGGTTCAGTTTATACAGACTACAATGAAACATATTTTGAAATTTTCTTGAAAAAGTACTCAGAAGTTTTAGAGATATCCTGCGAGTTATACCCAAAAACGTCATTTAGAGAAAAATGATTTCAAAGTTTCGGAAACGCCGCTTCAGCTATTAGGTGGGTATTATTTTAATAGCCGTAACTTCTGTTCGAATGGCAATTTTAAAGAAACAATAATATCAAAATGTTCAGAAACTATAGAAGTTTAACATCTAAAAGAAAAGAAAATATCGAAAATTTTGAAGCTTTAAGAGTACTGAGACCCCTTAAATGTACGGACATCTACAAACTTTACAAAAACGTAAACAAATCTATCCAATAGATACATCCTATTTTTTTTACAGAAATCAGCAAGATAAGTAAGAAATAAATTTACAACAAACAATACTTTTTGACCTAATAATAATTACAATAATTTCTTATTCAATATAAATGAATTTTTCATGGTGAATGGTGTTAGCAAATCACAAATCAATTAATATTACTTTCTAATGGATCACCATTAAGATATACTAGACAAAATCTAGCTATTTTGATTTACTCGAATAGAAATTAAGAAGTCTGCTTTATCACATTTCTATTAGAACAAAATAAATGCTAAACGAACTTGAATAAAAATTATTCGTTTATAGGCTACAATGTCATTGTTTCAATTTCATGATCATTATTAACGTTATACAATTAATGTACCCACTTCCTTTTTATCAGTTAGAAAGCTATTTAATTAAATTGATATTAGAAAGACAGTTTATATTCGCAGAAATATATAATTAATTCTATGAAATTTACTCTCAATATTTGACAGTAATCAAGAAGCCAATGAAATCCATCAAGATCTGTCCATCCACCTGACCTGCAATTGTCATATGTTTACATGTTAATTAAATTTTGGAAGAGGGATTCCAATTTCATTGTCCACAATCAGTGTTCTGAAAAGGAACAACCGTGACAAGTTAATCAAAACTTTCTATTGTATTAGAAAACATAGGACCAGTAAAGTTGAAGCTATGGATGTATTAATGCATATAAATGAATTTTTCATGGTAGATGGTTTAAATAAATTACAAATCAATAAATTGTACTTCCTAATGGATCATCATTAAGATCTAAATACCTCTTTCATTTTCGATCAAATAGACGAAAAATTATTTTCTACTCTTTGAATTAGTACGTTATTATGTGGTGCCATATAATTCATTGTGGATTGTGGATTTCATATTGCAATATTATTATTTTGATATTATAATTACAATACAGAACTTGTATCAAATGCTAACACCTATTAGCTAATTGAACTCTCTGCACAGTAATTGAATAAATAATATGAAATTCATATCTTGCGATGATCTTGTTTCAAATCCCTAATCATAATATTTATTTCATGTCCACGCTTCAGTTTAAACAAGTAACAACAAGCTATTTCATTAAATTGCTATTTCAAAGATAGATTATATTTTAAGAAGAATGTAAAAGGAAATTTACGAAATTTATTCTCTGTTTTAATAATAATCACGCATTCAATGAAATCCATTTCGATCTGTTTACCAACGAATCGTTTTCATATGTTTGTTTATTATATGTCTATTAGAAGATGTATTGCAAATTTCTTATCTGAATTCAATGCTTTGAATGAAAACAACAATGTATAATTAATCTATTTTTTTTTACCTTATTAGAAAATATACTAACAGTAAATTAAACATATGAAAGAACTTTTTAATATTCTGTGTCTGATAGCAAAAATGCAATACCATGAAATAATATGTAAAGTATGATGAACTTTGGCAGACAGACATCACATTTATATATAAAAAGTGATTTTACTTGCAAAAATATATTGCAATACAGTGATCAAATATACAGGCTTATGAATAGGAAGTACGACAACGTCTTGAGGCGATCTAAGAGACTAACCTTGAAGATACAGAGGAAATCCATGTCTGTATTCTGTCCTCGTGGATTCATGACAATATGCTTCAATCATATGTCATAGTTCGTACTATAGTTAAGGTGGAACAGGCGGGCATATAAAGCGAATGACAACTGATCACAAAGTTACTTGGCTGGAATAAAATCTATATACAGTATATGGAAGGAAATATTTAAATTAATTAAAAACCTTTTTCTACTGATAATCGCCTACTGATGTGCGTTATCTTGCTGCAAAACCACATCGACTGCGAATCAACTGAAGGTAAAATGGTGCAGTCGACTGTAGGAGTTTAAACCCGTATGCAGTAAATATTTTGATTCTGATAAGAACAAAAGGTTAATGATTCTCTATGATGATGTAAACCTAAAGTATTTTACCACGTTACCGAGTAGTATAGCTATTAGTTGCAGCAGAATTAGACATTCCATTATCTTGCCTTGTTAGTTCCTTCTCAACGATGAGTATTCATGAAGTAGAAAACATATTTGTCACCACTATATTTTCCAAAACACCCTGTCTTATAACATGCAACCAATACAATGTTTGGCGTCAATGGCTTCGCGTGAATTGTAGTCCTCTTAAAGAGTTGTATGACTGAAGCTGTTTTCGACGAATTATCAAAAAAATTGTTCTGTTTGATACTGGAGCAATCTACCTATATAGCGGCAAAATGTTTATAAAAGTGGATTGTGGGGCTACCACCGCATGTATTGGAATGCGTCAATCAAAAATGTTTGACTTTCACTTGTGTCATCAATACATTTGGCATTATAGAAATCCCCTGCTTTAATATTTTGTTTTAATTCTTTGCAAAGTGAACAGATGTAAGTGAATTTCATCTTCGACATAATGGAATGATCAGCTAGTCATTCTTGGTTCGACTAGTTGAAAACGGCTAACTTTCGTAATTAACTTTTGTCTCGTCGCTCAGTAAACTTATCAACAACAAGAAAAGAACAAAAAAGCAACTGCTGAGTCATTTAACATCTCGTAAATCTTTATTCGCTAATTTATTATTTGACAAACTTGTGTTTCAGATCATTTATTAATACAAAAACCGTTCAGCTGTAAATTTCTTTGCAACTTACAAAATTAAAAAAATAAAATTTTATGGCGTTGGATTTTGCCTGTCAGATAGTGTAAATGTAACTTTTATGGTAGAACTAAAAAAAGTGATATAAGGATAATAAAAGACTTATAAATTATTAAGCTTTTTAATTATGCTTTCTTTACAAATATAGCTTATATTTCTAAAAACATATGTAATGGATTCTAGGAAATTTACTCTTAGCTGATGAAAATGATCAAGTTGTCAATAAAGCGATATATCCGTCCACATGCAACTGACATATGTTTGTACGATAATTATTTTTTGGAAGCTGTGTTGAACTATTATTGTCCGTAGTTAATACATAGAATTTGAAAAACGGAATCTGGTTGAACGAAATTTTCTTTCGTATTAAAAAATATAAGAGCACTAAAATAAAAAAGGAAGAGCTATTAAATAAAAATGCAGTTTTAATGGAACAGTTGTAAAAAAATGAGAGACTACCCCTATACTTTTTAATCTATATTCAAACTATTTCAAAGTGATGCGAAAGGTAGCGTTCGACTCGGATATTTTCTAGTTTACAAATTTATATGCATATGGAAATAAGGATCATTTAAAAATTAAAAATTCTACCAAATTTGATTTCTCAAATGATAACCGGTCCTTTTGTCAGAATATTTTAATTTCTTGCATCAAAGCAACCTGAAAAGGATATACTACATACACTTTTTTCTGAAATCTTCTTAGAGTTTAAAAAGCGGCTTACCCACGTTTAGGAAAATAAAATTAAGTCCTTTAAAACAGAAATATCAGAAACATTTAATTAATTAGAAGGAAAATTGTATTTACGATAAATTGTAGAATAAATTCACTTTAATGGGAAGAAAATTCCGTATTTAATTTACAGTGAGTGTATAAGATTTTCTTTTACGGTGATGGCAATGACAACAGGAAACAATTTTCTTAGACCGTCAAAAATTTGTCTTATCTGAATCATAAAAACTATTAACTGAAATGTGTCATAAACTTACACAATTATATTTTTAACGACTGTGTTTCGTTTTATTAAAAAAATTAATGTAGGTAATTAGACATTATTATTTTGATATAAATTTATTATCATTAAGAGTATGTCTCTGGATAGAAATATGCCTTAAATATGTTTGGGTGTATTAACCTTCTCACCGCCGCGAACTAATATATCCGTTCACTAAGCTGTAGGTTTCACTGCAATGGAAGCATTATTTAAATTAATATAATTATACAGATATAATCCAGTTTTTAAAAAATAAGGTTATAATTAATACCGTCAAGGTTTATATACCTATACTTAATAAAATATTATATGATATTTCAAATGAAAATCAAATTTCAAATTATGGTGCTGGAAAAATTTCCAAATATTAATATATTATATCATGTTGTAAAAAACATCTTTTCTTATAATTAAAAACAAAATTGAAGAGGAAAACAACATTACAATTGTGTTCTTTTGCGCGGAGTTCAGGGGGTTAATGGTATTAAATTATAAACAAAATTCAATGATATTTTGAGTGGGGGAGATATAATAACAATTTGTTACGTGGATTTAACATTAGCATCCTAAAACTTTAAACTTTGGGAACACTATGAAGATTTAAAATATATAAATATATATAGTATAAATGATGACTGTTCACGAGCTGCCTTGATCCAAATGAAGCAAATATGGCCTCCAGAAAAGCGTGTTAATATTTAAAAAATTAAAATAGGTACGTTTATTAATATGTAGTCCCACCGCTCAAAAATCTCAAAATTCGTGTTCCTATTCAGAATGAAAAAACACTTTTCTGCTTAATGTTATCTCTCCCATCTCTATAGAGCAATATGATAATTAAAAACTGTAGGTGTTTTACTTGTTTTTTTCTTTGATGACTATATATTATTAAATAAATCACGAAACAATAAAAAATATATTTCCATATTGAACCATCATTTAATATCTAAATTATTTTATTATTTCTAATCAACTACACGTAAGTAGTTTCAGTTGTTTGTGATTGTGCATAATTATCAAGTCGGATACGTTCATTATGCTTTATTTATAAAATTAATTACAATGTCATTGTTTTGATATTCCAATTATAATACAGAATTGGAAATTAAAGTCCACACTTCCATTTAAATTAGCTAATTAAGCTCTAAAGACAAAGATTTAATAAAGATTATGCATTTCACAGATTCTAATATCCTTGTTACAATTTCCTAATCATAATGCAAGATGTGAATTTAAAGTTCACGCTTCCTCTTAAACAATTATTAAGTTATTTAATTAAGCTGAAAGAACCAAGTTAGTTTTTATTCATTCGACAAAATTCATTTTCAAGTATGGGCAATTATGAAACAGTGAATAGAATCCAATACGTTCTATTTATTCACTTACATTTGTAATATGTTTGTATAGTAAACATATCTGCACAAATTTCGAAACTCTTAACCCTTTCGCTGCGCAACCCGAGAGTTTCTCGAGCAACCTAAAAATAGCAAAATTTGCGCAACCTGAGATTTCATCGGGGGATGCATTTTCTCCGTCTAATTAACCCGACTTGATCATTCCCACCAGTTACTTTTTATTGTAAATTTTGCCTTATTGTCCCGATTAAATCAGACGAAAATTTTTGTTTTGAAAAACCGGTGGCAAAAGAATAAAAATTCTTAAAAGACGCTCGTCAGGAAGGAATTAAGTACGCAATTTTTGCAGCTATTTAGACAAAACAATTACGCAGTGAGAGGGTTAAGTCAACAGTTGTTTTATAAAATATTTTCAATACTGAAACTGGAAATGTTAGTGAAAATACCATATCACGTCACGGTTTTTAGTTATATAAACTAATTATCCATATTATGTCATTTCTGGCACGTATTAGAAAAGAACAACGCTTTAGCTAATGATTTATCTCAACGTACGCATGTTTAAAATCACTCATGCTTTCGGTGAAGTTAAAGACAATAATGGATGTGGTTGTGTGTGGTAGTCCGTAAATTCAATAAATCTCTTATACTCAAATTTATTTGATTTCATTTTATATAATCTCAAAAATGTTCATTTACCTAATTAAATAAATTACTAAACAATAAATATTATTTCTCAATTAAACAACGTTAATCTCTAAATACTTCAAATATAGATAAAATATATTCGGCACCTCGAATTATACACAAATATCAAGCAGCATAAATCTCATCAAATCTTATGTATTTTCTTCATTATATTGTCATTTTATATAGTTGTAATTGCAATGAAGAATTTAAATTTAGAATTCCAACTTTTTTTAAATTAGAATTTATATTTCTATCCATTTCACAGTTCTATTTCAGCTCTCAAGTACATAATGTGGGCTGCAAAGGGACAGAAACGACCCAAAAGAAAAGTTCGCGTTTGGTATACAAATTCACAAATATTTGTGTTAATATAAAATAAATCATATTCCAGTAAGTAATCACTCGTCTACAAAAATTTTATGTTTATAATTAAATCTATTTTAAAATAAGTATTTTCTTAAATATATGTTGGGGCAAAATGATAAGAACGTATATTTTGAAAACCGGAGATTATTGTGAAATTGCGGCTGATGATTGGTGGATATTTTAGAGTATCATTAAACAAAGTATTTAAAATAAATTTTGAACCCATTCGTTTAGTTCGCAAAAGGTTTTGACGATGGGGGGAGAAGGAAATAGCTTTCTGACATCGCAAGAGACCAAATTCAAGTTTAAAACAACACCGGAATGTCACTTCAAAGAATTAGTGATAAAAGTAAACAAATAAATAGAAATGCTTAATTCATCTTTAAAAGTTAAATTTAAATTTACACTATGTGTAAAAAACTACTTAAAAGATGACAATATTTAAAAGATGTTAAATTACTTTAATACCTTAGTAATTTCAACTATAAAAAATATAGTCTTCGTCAGAGAACTATAAGAAATACTATTGTTATTAACGTCTAATTTTCAAAATCAACGTAGATGATGACGAAAGGAGTGAAAGTGGAAGTCAATTTTTAGATCCGGGAAACAATGGGAAAATAAAACATGGGTATAGGGAAATAAAATATTACTCGTTTTATTATACTTTAAGCAAACTGAGCCAAATTTTGGGTGTATTGTAGGATAAAACATCATTACAAACGGTATTTTCTTTGGTAATAATTTCTATTGATTCGCGGATAATTAAATCATGATAATTCTTTCAGGGATATATAATTTTTGCGTCTTCGAAATTAACTTGTATATTCTGCTTCTGGTTAAGTCTTGACAGGGCTGTTGTTGGTCAGTTGTACTTTAAATCTCTCAAACGTTCTTTAATGCGAACTTTAAGTTTACGCGAAGTAGGAATGACTTCATATGTATGAATGAATACATAGGAATGACTTCGCGTAAACTTAAAGTTCGTATCAAAGAACATTTGAGAGATTTAAAATACAACTGACCTACAACAGCCCTGTCAAGACTTAACCAGAAGCAGAATATACAAGTTAATTTCGAAGACGCAAAAATTATATATCCCTCAAAGAATTATCATGATTTAATTATCTGCGAATCAATAGAAATTATTACCAAAGAAAATACCGTTTGTAATGATGTTTTATCCTACAATATACCCAGAATTTGGCTCAGTTTGCTTAAAGTATCATAAAACGAGTAATATTTCACTTCCCTATACGCATGTTTTATTTTTCCATTGTTCCCGGATCTAAAAATTGACTTCCACTTTCACTCCTTTCGTCATCATCTACGTGGATTTTGAAAATTAGACGTTACTAACAATAATATTTCTTATATTCCTCTGACGAAGACTATGTTTTTTATAGTTGTAAGTACTAAGGTATTAAAGTAATTTAACTTTAAATGTTGTCATCTTTTAAGTAGTTTTACACATAGTGTAAATTTAAGTATAAAAGTAAACGTTTAAAGACTGCCATATTTTATTTCATTCAAAATACAACAGCTTATGGTACAGCAAAAGCTAAAGGAATGCCTAGAATTCTTTCGAAACAGTTCAAAAGTTTGATTGTTCGCACGGTAGCAAGTAAATCATGACTGCAATGGAAAATGGAAGTCAGATAAAAAACCCAGCATTAGTATAGAGACTATGAGAAGAGTAGTAAAATATTAGGAAACTATAACCATGTAAGACCATGTATGTTTCCGCTTTAAACATCTGGCCATAAAAAAGCTTGCAATCAGTTTGCAGATAAACATCTGAATCAATAAACGAACAGGTTTAAAATTATTTTCATTGATGAAAAGAAGTTTAATTTCGGTTGTTTCGCTTTTATTCATCCATATTGGTGTGACATTCGAAAGGAAATTGACTTACTTGTTACTTGTCGGTTGAAAGCTCCCTTACGATTTGGGGCGCTTTTTCTTCAGGAGGTAAGATTAGAAATACTTTTCTAGAATGACAAATTAGGCATAACTATATTCATACTTAGAACGCCATATGCTGAACCAGGGGGTAAAATTTTACGGTATTTACCACGTGATTAGAGAAGAATAAGACTATATTCAATCTGGCAAAGATACAAAGAAGCCAAAGAAGTAATTTTAAAGAAATAAGATGACGACAGTTGATTCTTAGCCAATAGTCCTGACCTAAATCCCATTGGACGTTTGAGCTATTGTACGGCGCTTTATCTTCCGAAAAAATGGTTAAATGATCCAGAAAAGCTTGAACGCAGAATTAAAATTTGCCATTTGTGATACATGGAGTGATTTGTCACCTAGACAAGCTCGAAACCTTATAAACTTTATGCCACAATATTGCATAGAACTTATTAACAAAAAAGAAGCGCAGCCGACATATAATATCTCTATAATATACAGTACTCTTTTCCTCTCTTATTTTCTTCCTTTTTTTTCCCTTCTTTTGTATATTCAATGAAATGTAACGTATTATATTGTAATGCTTTTAAGTATATATAATTATATTTATTATTTATTCATTTAAATGATTGATCATGTTATTGTACTCGGTATATATATCTTGGATTTACTGGAGTATACACAATAAGTATTAAGAAATCAATTTTAAAACTCCGAGTATAATTAGCCAGCAAAGTTTTAAATATCTTCCATTATCAATAATGATATAGTTTTTTTTTTCAAAATCTGCAGTTATATTTTATTATTATTACTATTAGTAGTAGAGGTAATATTATTTTTATTATAATGATTATTATTATTTATTGTATCAGTTCATCAGTAAATATCGCTATACAGGGTATAGCGGGAAATTCTTAATTGCCTCATTGTTTTTGTAATTCAATATTTTATTCTATTTTATATGTTACACAGTTATTGTATGTGTATGCAATTTCTAACATATTCTTATACAACGTATCTCTTACGTAATCCAACTAAACTTGATATTAATTTACCGTTCAATATTTTAAAAAATGGAATCTGTTTTTTCGTTGAATACTGCATATATGCGTTGTTCATAGCTGATGTCTGAGCCATAAGAGCGAAAGGAATAAGTGGGTCGTTCCCATTATCGTCATATATCGCGAACTAATTTAGGGATAAAAATCTTATATTAAATGATCAATAAATTTCTGATGTCATCGATAACTTCACAGTGAAATAAATAAAACTTTGTGGCTAATAAATACCAATACTATAACTACAGCTTCACACATTTTCAATACATTTAGATATCAATGAATTTTAAGATCCTGATGTACAATTTTCATGCATTCGTTAAACATCGAGCAAAAATGATGGTTTTAATTGATAAGAATCAACGTCAACCGAAATGAGAGTGAAAAGTAATCTATAGCGTTAAAAAATAAACTATATCAAGTGAAATGGTGGCTAAATATAAATACAAATTTTCAGTATTCCCTTGAAATTCGAGAAAACATACAAAACAATGAGAATTATTTACATCAGGAACAATATTAAAGTATAAAACATCCTTTATTTTTTCGAATAAATAATTAATTTTTTTCTACAGATTTGAATTGCACATATAGTATATCAAACAGCATAACTTTCATTTGGAATTATTTCTTTTATTGAATACTGTATGAATATGTTGATTATTCTAATTGTAATAGAAAATTTTAAATTTAAATTTTCGTTTAATATGAATTAGTTAATTAAATTTTCGGAATAAATATGTATGATATTTAATTCTTGATTAGTCAGCTTTTGCATTTTCTATAAATTAAAAAAGGGAGAACTCCAAAACATCATAAAAGACGTGAGCTAAAAGACAACATGGCTGAAACAGGATTTAACTGTTGCAATATTTCCTTGAAATACGATTAAAATCGAATACGCATTATTTTGAAAGATAATAGCAGTAAAATATAAATAATTCAATTATCTTTCGTCAAATATAGGAAATATGTCTAAATTTGTTGGAATTATTCCTAAATGCCAAAAAGAGCAATTTTGAACTAAGAATTATTATTTCTCAGGATATGATTTTATTATTTCGACATCCTTATTATAATAGAAGATTTTAAAGTTAACATTTCCATTTCAAGTATTGATAAATTAATTTATTAATATAATTTGAAGGTTTATTATAAATTAATATAGATCTTCTAGAATGTAATCATTGAATGTTAGTTCGGTTAAGATATAATATCGACAGGCAAAAAGATAATTAATATTACCATAAATAAATATCATAAGTACAATTCATATATCTATTTTATTTAAATATTTTGTACAACAAATTTCTCCGTAATGTTTTTGTATCTGTGCTTGTATACAAAACTTTTAAAACCTTTGATAAAACACTACTGGAAGCTGAAACCTACGAGATATTCTCAAATACCCCGTCCAGATCCCACAGGCTCTAAAAACACGGTATTTTGTCTATTGGGGAAAAGATTATCCGATTATGAAGGACTGAGTAATTTTATTACGACTAATGGCGATTTTCTGTAATCGGATTGCCATCAATTTCCCTTTGACTGGGTGATTTTTAAGGTTCCCAATCTCCTATTCATCACTGTCGTGACAGCTTGAGGCTATTTTGAGATTTATCAAGAAAGCTCACTTACGCATTTTAAAATCACCTGGTGTAAAATGGTTAACTAAAAATAGTCTGTGCCTACCGGACATAATTAGCGTCCTGGAGAAAGGCTTTCGCATAGACGTTATGGGAAAATCGTTTTAAATATGTTGTAATTTCCGCCTTTAAATCCTTTTAACACGAAATAATTTAACTATTTTAACGTTTTATTCCGCGTGTTTTAATATTCGCGTGTATATATATATATATATATATATATATATATATATATTTCAAGTTAAAAAAAAATTGAAAATATTATTATTAGTGCTTTTTAAATCCTGGTAACAGCAGGTAAAAAAAAAAAAGGCCATTTCAAAATATGAATTAAATATCAACACAAATAATGAAATTTTAAACCAAAATATTGGAAAAAAACTCAAAGAATTTGATAAATTTAACGTATGATTGGAATCCGTACAGGTATCTGCTGCGTACTGTTAAATCAATATGCATAGCTATTGATCCTAAAAAAACCTTTGTAAATGAAATAGTTTGACAAATTTAAAAAATAATGAGCGCTTAAAATCTTTCTTTTAATTTTAAAACAGTCTGCTTCAAGGGTTTTTCATACATTTTTTTTTTTTTTTTTTTTTTTTTTTTTTTTTTTTTTTTTTTATGAAACTACCATTTTTCATACTTTTATATGTAATAGTTTTCGCAACATATAAACCACGAAATTGAAAATTTTGTAATAAATTCAATAATGGCAGCAGTGGCAATAGCATGAGTTATTATTATTTTTTTTAATGCAGAGATTTTTCAATTTGGACTTCATTGAGAAATGTAATTAATTTTACTCTTATGAAGTCAGAAATAACACATTTGCATTGATATTTCAATTCGATTTTAGTTCACATATTCTACATGCTTTGTAACAGATGAGAACTTGCTAGGCATCTTCAATTACTATTTCTTTAATATTTCATTTTTTTAAACATTTTCATGGTTTTATTGGAAAGGGAAGAGACTCTAAAAATGAATTTTTTCAAAACCGCAAGAATACATTTCTCATAAACACGAATAAAATATTTAAAATTTATATTTTGCTAAATCCTTGCATCCCATATTACACGTATTTTCTTATTTATTCACATAATATATACATGCTATAAAAATTATGTAAATAAATATATTTTTAAATATAACATTATTTTAGTAAAATCTATCATATTATAGAATTTTAAATTTTATATAATATAGGTTATATTTTTAAATAATTTAAATTATTGTGCAACAAAATATATTGTAGAAAGACAAAAATTAATGCTTTAGAGTACATGCTGAGTAATAAGTTTAAAAAGAAAAAATGGACATGCTATAGGAAAAATAGATATTCAATATATATTGAATAAAAATACAGGTTATATTTTCATATACATATTTCTGATATATGAAATTGGAATTACATTTTAATATCTTTATTTAATCTTATTAAATTTTAAAATATTTTGTCAGGCAATTTGATCTAAACCTTCCAGTCTTACATGTCAATATTTATGCTAATGCTTTTAGATGAATCATATTAAAATCATAGGAAGAAGTATTTCCCCGGCGAAAGTCAAAATCGCTGTTTGATGATAGTAAAATGATTCGCATATTGGCTCACATAAGTTTTCCAACAAAGTAAGTGGAATGAAAATACAGGTAATAAATTTCCTATTTAAACAATTTAATGGAAGTAGTCACGGATTCAAGAATAAATTGAGTATTTTGGAAACAGTTTTTGATTATATGATACAGTTGTTTTCGAGAATTTAAATTATATTGTACCAAAGTAGTTGCTATGCTAAGAATGTTGAATATACCTTAAACCTTTAAATTTTCCGTTTTTATTCAAACAAAATTGCAGCTTAAGTGAATACTTTTTCATGCATTTGCCACTGTAAATTGCGATCTTACATTTCTTTATTTATGCTAATGTTTACAAATGAAACATATTAAATTCATATAAAGAAGTATTTTTACTGAGAAAAGTCAAAATGCAACATTTGATAATAACGAAATAATTCTGAAAAATTGTCTCAGACATGTTTTCCAACAAAGATATCAAATTGATAAAATAGATATAATAAAATTTCTACTTCAGCAATTTTATGGGAACGATAACAACTTCAAAAATAAATTGAGTATTTGCAAAAACAATTTTGATTATATAGTAGAATTGTTTTTGAGAATTTAACCTAAATTACGTCAAAGTAATTGCTAACAATGTTGACAATGCTTCAATGTTTAAATTTACTATTTTGTTCAAATAATTGCAGATTAAGTAAACTTATTCTAAAAATATAACCATACATTGAGAAACACACATATATTGTTTATGATTTCTTTAGGGGGGAAAATATGTGCAATATAATTTGTTAAAATAACTGAGAAAGCGAATTTATAAATAAATCATCCATTTTATTTAATTCTTCTTACAACAATTCTCTCTGTATTCAAAATACCGGAGAAGCGAAAGTTTGTTAACACTTTAAAAAACTTATAAAAAAGGAAGAAATTATTATTAAAGAGTGCAGTTTCCAAGAAAGGATTTACAAGGTAGTCGGAATTTTTTTAGTAGCAAAAAAAAAGTTAAATAATCACATGAAGAGGCCGCTGACGACCCGAAACACAATGAATAGGACAACAGTTTTGTAGTAAAATGTTCTGGAGATCATGTTGAATATTTGTTATAGGAAGAACAAATGAATGGAGCGTATTGTTGTCCTGTTCATTGTGTTTCGGGTCATCAGCGCCCTCTACATGTGATTTTTTTAAATAAATTTATTTTAGTTTCTAAAAACATTCGACTACCTTGTGAGCCCTTTCTTGCAAACTGCAGTCCTTTATCATAATTTCTTCCTTTTTTATGAGTTTTTAAAGTTTTAACGAACTTTTGGTTCACCCGGTACTTAGACATAACTTGGTAAAAAATATTTTGAAATTGATTAATATATATATATATATATATATATTCCTTTAAGTTTTTTTTTTTTAAGTTATCCGTAAAATGTGTGAAAATGTATATATAACGTTAGTTTTTTTATGTTTATTAATTTGGCCGTTTCATGTTATTTCAATCAAAATGAAAGTAAAATAAATTTGAATATATGTTATTAAGGTTTAATGTAGCATGTTTCCTATTGAAAATGAAAATGTATAGAATTTATAAGTATTCAAAGACACGCGAAACAATTTTTGTACATTATGGTCTGTAAACTATATATTTTGAAGTACATTTTAGTGATGCCACACTAATCAAAAATTACAAAATTGATATGCAATGTTCATATGCAATACATTTTTTTTCCTGTAGAAAATAGTGTGTGTTTAGAAAAGAGCGATAATTACATAAAAATCTGAATTCAATAATCATTGAAGTGCATTTTAAGAAAGTTAGATATACTTTAAAGACTTTCCGGGCTGAAAGTAGACGAAAGTAACAATAATCTTTTGCATTAATCGTACTTACGAGTTGAGGTACATTTCTTCTATGAGTGATAAATGGAAAAAGTGTTATATGACTTCAATCTGACAAAATATTAATATATGTAGTGTGTAATGAGTATAAATTCCAAAGATCATATACAGAGTTATTTCATACTCAGATATCATATAAAGAATTCGAATTAATAAATTTCTATGGGAAAGAATTGCTGAAAGTTCGTTTGAAAATGCAGCTGAAATAAGTTTCACTATACTACGTGGTTTTAGTGAGGTGTAAAAAAAACTGATGTAAAGTGCACAAATTATATGTATATGGCTGTATATGGATAAAAATTGCTAAAAAATTCTTTCAGCTGTAAAAGCGTTTTTCAACAGATTTCCATTCAGTATAATATGCATTCAGTGTAGTATGTACAAAAATGTATAGATCACACAGACAACTACTCAAACATGTTTGAATATACATCTATTTGACAGGAAGTCGTTGAAAGCGGGTTTTCATTTCCGTTACGTGTTTTCTAAGTTATTTGTTTCTATATCTTTTTTCATCTTATGAATAAATGAAGTTTCGTGACAATATTTTGATAGTATTAGAAAGTGTAGCATACTGTATGTTTGATTCTTGCTCTTAAAGTCTCGTTTTTTCCTATGCCATAAAATAGGTATCAAAATCAAAGATTTCCATAAGATTGTAGATAATCACATGGAATTTCACTTTTTTAGTTGCTATGCCTTTTTTACTTGCCAAAATTAAACTAAAGTGCTACATTTTCCGCTGGCGACAAAAATACGAATTTTCACTACATTTATTTTCCATGTTCTATCGTATGTACATCAAGTTTTGGTCCATTTGTCTTACTGTAATTGTTGCAATCAACCTCTCAACACCCCTTCTTTATTTACATCTATCCTGTATGTTTGCTTTTCGATTGCTTTTAACCACTGTTTTCCTATAAAATAAATAAATTGTTGCAATCAACCTCTCAACACCCCTTCTTTATTTACATCTATCCTGTATGTTTGCTTTTCGATTGCTTTTAACCACTGTTTTCCTATAAAATAAATAAATTGTTATTCCCAAAATATAAACTCTGTTATTTATCATCTTTTATTTATAAGAAAATTTGTAAGTACTTTATTTGTAAGACAAATACTTTTTTTAGTCTGTCTGTGTACACACTCACGCTCTGTTGGAAAGGCAAGCGCTACGACATTGTATTTGGAGTTATGCCATGGTGTACCCGAAAACTCTTGGAAGAGATTTTTTGAAAAATCAAAATAGTTTTTTTTATATTAACATTTAAAGTATATTTTACTGGATTTTTGTACTAGGTGTTTTCTTTTACAATATTCATCTTTGTATTAAAATATAGTATTATTTCAGGCATTACAGCACAAATAGAACAAAATTTAAATTTTCAGATAAAGTTTTTTTAAAAGTTGTAATATAATGCACGGATTTTCAATGACTAATTTTAATTAAAAATTTTAATGATTTAAATGAAATGAATAATGAATTAAAAATGACTATTTTAATTAAAAAAAATTTAAACTTCAAATTTTTTCCATTTAATTTAAACAAATGTCAAACTGCAAACAATTATTTTGTCTAAAATCAGTGACTCAAAGTAAAGAAAATAAAATACATAATCATTCCTGATATGAGGTGTTTCAAAGGATGCAGCGTAAGTAACAATGTTCAGAAGTTAAAATTTATAAACATATCTTGATTACAATAGACCTAAACTTGATTAAACTTGATTAAACTACATTGAAATAGATAAACTGGATTACAATACTTGTTTAGAAAGAAACAATTCTTCAGTTATGAATACAAAATTTCCGTTCGTGTGAAATACAAAGTTACGTACATATCAGCATATACAAATAAAAAGATGTTTAAACGGCACTCTTTAATATAGAATCAAAATATGATTAGGCGTTGCTTCGTGTCTTAAAAATTCGATGTTACACATGAAAAGTACCTCTAAAAGTTTAATGTTAACGCAGCACGGAAGTCACAAAAACATGCATGGAAAAAACGCTACAGTCTCAAAGTAAGAATTCATTACGATTTTCCTAAATATTCACAGGTTTCAAACTTTCAAAAAGTAGTATGTAAGCACTTCTAATACTAAGGTGAATCAGCTAAATTGCAACAGATTATCTTGTGCTTTCTTCTTAACTTCTAATACTGAAGTGAATGAAAAAACTGTAACTGAAGATGAGCTGAAGTGTGTGAACTTATCGTACTATAGCGTAATGTACTTCTTAAAAGAATACCGAATTCAAAAGAAAATTCTTTATAAAAATATAATATGTAAAAATAAATACTAAATTTAAGTTTATTTGCTGAATATTTTTTCTCATTACGAATAGCGACCGACTACACCGCGGCTATGCTTAGCCCGATTAATGATGTAGGTTGGCATAAAAGTCCGACTACATGACAGGTCATCGGAAAAAATTTTAAAGCGTTTACCGTTAAGTAAATGACATCAAAGAGTGATTTAGGTACGCTTGGGGTATTTGATAATCAATGACCCTATTCAGTGATTTTTGAGGTGATCGAAAGTTTAAGAGAAGGTTGACACACGTCTGTATACACCTCCGAAAGGTTTAGCCCGATTACCGAAGACTGTCTAACATAGGGTAAGCATTAGAACTTTGCCTTTAATTTCTCAGGCCACAAACCGAATTTAAAAATTGCTTCCCCTTATTATACCTCTCTTTTAGTGAGATCTATGTTTGTGATAATTTACATCATAATTTTCTAGCAGTTACGTTAAAATCGCGTACAATTCCTTGTGTGATTTCAGTAGTTACAACCCAACTCCGGCTGCCTTCGACTCGCTGCGTTTCAATTAAACTGTCATAAATGAGAAAAGGGTAAAATCTTAGGAAAAAAATCTTGCATATGTTTTTTTAAATACATTGCAGCTAAAATTTCGGCGAGTTCGCATGTTAACAAAACTTTTGGTTCTCAATTGGGTACGTGTATGAAAGGAAGCACGAGAGAACGCATGCGTGTATGTAAGTATATATCCATACATTCAAGTGCTTATAAACTTCCAAATCATATCCAACTAGAATATTTTAATGTGTGTATAGTTTAGAAATTAATTACTCCTACTATTCCTAGATATTAATTACTTTAGAAATTAAATTAATTACTGATGTTGAAGCATAATTTTAATCACATTGTAACCACTAGCATTATTATATCAGCGTTGCAGATGCTCACGTTTGTGCTTTATATTATGGATCTTTATTTCAAAACTCTAGCGAAATTTATTGACCTTTGTTAATTTTTGTTCGTTATTTGATAAGTAAATGTTTTGCTTTTATTTGACCAAACATTTAAGTTTCGTGTCATCATCCATACGGTCGGAAAATAATTTCTGAAATTTTTAAACAGCTTATTTCTGTTACTTTCTCAGATTGTCCATGGGGTCATATTCTCTTCAAAAGCATTGACTTTTTAAGACTAGAATCTTAAGTAAATTTTTGAAAACATTTTAATCTGATGATGGCATTTACAAAGGGGTATAAAATGAAGAGGTGTTGAGCATTTAAATTAGGTATTTAAAATAAAATTATTTCTATTATAGCTTCAGATTTTTATAAAATGTAGCAAAAGGCATTTCGTCAAAACTGAAGTTGAGTGCGATCGATGAAAAATTCTTTTAATTTGCATGCCAGGAAGAATTCTGAGAGTTAAGACAAAACGACTCATCTTTTATAAAAAAAAAAAAAAAAAAAAAAAAAAAAAAAATCTCAATTTCAATATTGGATTTTGCTATTATGCCCCTTTTATTGGTTATATTGCTTTGTTTTACCCTTGAAAATTAATCAGATTCCATTTGTGAGGTGGCACTTTAATCTTAGTCTTAGCTGAAAATAAAAGAGATAAGTGCATCCCATTTTAAAAACCACTGTAGTACGTTTCAATTTTGTGTATGAATTTCGCCGATATCATTTTACTTATGTCAAATTCACCGATTGAAGCGTTGCGTCTTTATATCTGTAGGGTTGAGGAGTATACTTTTTTTCATTTTCCACGTGTGAAGAACGGGTTTATTGCTAATTCTGTATAAACTAAAATAATTAACATTGAAATGTAAAATTCTGATAACTCTCAATTTAAAAATAAAAATTAATTTGAAAAATATACGTCTCAACTGTTTTACACTTTTATTTAAAATTACAAAATTAAAATATCATATATTTCCAAGCTAGAAATTAATTTTCCGCAAGCTCATATTTTACAACATAACTTAAAAAATAGTTAGAGTAACTTTTTTAAAAGCTAGAAGTTTTTCAATCAATATTCAATATTAATAATTACGCTCAAACATCCGGCTTCATTTCCTTCGTTGCTTTCACAAATTGTGACAAAATGGAATTCCTTTTTATTCTGCCTTTTCAAAAAGACTCGTCATTTTCACGGATGAAAAGATATTAAAAATTTAAAATAGTTTTTATCGTTATATTTCTTATTTATGACATTATTTCCTAAATATGTGATGACTATAAAAACATAATATTTTTTATGCAGTTAAAAATGTTAAACTGCATTTTTATTTTAAAATTAGTTGTTTTGTATTGGTGTGTTGCTAGCGTTGTTTTATGACGGCCAATTATCAACACGAGGTATATGGTCCCAAAAGGAGGTATGACCTCCGCGGTGGTCTTTCTAAGGGAACCTAGCCCATATTTAAGCAAGGAAATCCAAGGTTAGAAGAAAACCACCGAAAACACCAAACGACTAGGCCGACGAGTGCGATTGGAATCGAACCCAGTACCTCCCGTCTATCAGCTTTGAGAGCAGAACCTCTCGACCGTTGGTGGGGCAACTTGTTTTGTATTTAGTTGGTTATTTATTATATTACAATCTTCTTAAATATTGTTCTTTTATAACTCCGTCACGAAAAAATATAAGAAATAAGACTTGGTGAAAAAAAAAAAAAACTCTTTTAAAACTATAATTTAAATGTACACTCTAACAAAATATTACTTAGCATGTTTTTATAATAGCTATAGAATTTTCACTGAGGAAATTTTGCAGAAGTTTTTTATGGAATTCAATTTCTTTTTATTATAAGTTTACACAACTTTTATAATTATTTTATACTAGCTTTTACTCGTGACGTCGTTCACGTAACATAAAAAGAAGAAGAAATGAATTAATTAAGCAAAGCATTTCCCTTCCGTTAATTAAAAACATAAGTAATAAACCAATCCTTTATCACATTTTATGGTAGATAATCTATTTATATATTACGCTATCGTACGTGGCACAGAAATTGCAATTATTTGTTAATTGTTTAATGGCAACGCCCAAATGAAACGCATCTCATTGGTTATTCAACGCAGTGGTTATTGAACATTGGTTATTGATTATTATTGGTTATTTAATGCATCCCCTACCATAGGGGGGACCCTGTTCTGGCTCCAAAAGTGACGCCAACTTGGCTATATCTCTAATATTTCGCCAAATTCCCAGAGACTTCCATTGTAAACCAGTAGGGTTTACTTGAATATAGAAAATCAACAAATTGAGACATTTTAATGCAACAAAAACAAATATTAGCTTAAGGGATTATATTAATTATATTTAACCCTTTCGCTGCGTAATTTTTAAAAATCAAAATAGGTTCAAAAATTGCACATTTTTTATTACATATTTCAAATCTATACATATTTTAGAGTTTAAATATGTAGACATTTTTTGTAAAAGAGTTCAGGATCTCAGTTGGGATAGGATATCAGAAATTAGGCGAGATCAGGACTGTCACTGGAGACTATTTTTATTGTCTCGCACCACTATTTTAAGAAAATCAACTTTGCAGTGTATTTCACTTGAAGATGTTGTTAAAGTCTATAGGGAATTTTTTGTATTTAAAAAGTGGTGCGAGTTGAATTAAAAAATAGTCGCCAGTGGAAAAAATGTATCCTTGAGGAAATCTTGGATTGCGCAAATTTTGCTACTTTTACGTTTCAGGAGGAAATCTTGGGTTGCGCAGCGAGAGGGTTAAGTGAGTCCAAGTAAAATAAATTATGAATAAAAGTGACATGATATAATGCTTAGCATGCTTTCCCAAACACAAACTTTAAGGAAGACCAAATTGATCGCCAAGGGCTGCTAGTATGAGTAATTTAAGGTATTTGTTTTATTATAGGGTCGTTGACATAACTCAGGTTTATACGCTGAACCAGAATGTCTGTTTATATCATGAAGTAATAAGGAAGTGGAACAGATGTCATATACGCACCGGGGTACCTAATTGTCGCCAAAATAGATTATTTTGCTTGACATGGTAACATCGGCTATTGGTGTTTATTTATTAATAAATGGTTTATTTACTTTAATTTTCTATTAAAATTATATAAATTGCTTTGTTCTATAGTTTTTAATGAAACTTTTTTTATTTATTGTTATTTCCTTTTTTAAGTAATAGAATATAATTTAAAAACATGCATGTAACTTGTATTCGAAAGCGATGTTTTCGCCAAATTGGCGTCAAAAACAGATCGAGCCAAACCAGGTGCGTATATAGCATGTGTGTCAAGAAAATTATCGGATGATATTTTTTTATATGTTTTACTATCATACTTGGCATCAAAGGTGGGCAAAGAAATGATCTAGAATATTATTAGGTCTTTACCACACAGAAAACAAACCTGTTTACAACAATGTATTTACTTTTGCACCAAATTTCTTTCTCTAAAAAAAGCAAATTGACTACGAACCCGATTACAGAACATAACCTTTCTATTCTCATCTATGATCTACCCGTATATGGACAATTTTCAACTATATGAACTGCGCTTTTATGTTTATAATTTTAGAAATTTTATTATTACGAAGAAAATCTCAAGAAAGGTAATTTTTTGACAAAGAATCGACAGCCAATGCTGGCATCAAACCTGTGTGATAATAGCAGCAACTGGTTTCAAACATATGAAGATTACAATTGCGCATTATTTTCATTCTGGCGAAAACCACCTTAAATTCTCTGACGTAGTCTGGCGTAGCAAAAAATTGTTTTATTCAGGTAACCTAGTTAAGTTTTACTTTTTAAGAATGAAAATACATATTTTCTGCTAATCATTACGTCATTTTCGACATTGATAATTTTACTGTGCATATTATTGAAATTTGCAATCCATTTGCTCTTCAAAAGTTTATTTATTTATTTATTTTTTTAATTAAAATTTAAATCGTTGTGTTATCTATAAATCGTAAGCATTGATAACAATTTTCTTTAAATAATAAGAATTAGTACCATAACGCGATCTCATTTTATTTCAACATCAAAGCATATCCGTTTTATTTTCCATATATGACGTCACATTTGCCTTCTTTCCGCACTTACTCAAAATTCATGCATCTTGCATTATTAAAAAGTCCTTCCGGCCAGTGCCGGGAGGAAGAGGTAGCTTTCATAATCCTTATTTTAAAAAAGCCAACTTATATCATGCAAACACACGAAGCTCAATTTAGTGGAAACCGAATATAGGAGATTCAATACTAATTTTTATCAATATAATGAATGAGAATTTCGCAAAATTAGTCAGCTTTATCCAAGCTGCTTTTCTTTAAAGTAACTTATATTTGGCTGCCAAATTCGGCAATTTCTTAAAGTGCCTGTCATTTTAAGACAACATGGTGGATGAGGCTAAGCAGTGAACTTGGTCGAGACCTTAGTAATTGCTGTGCACATGCTCACTCACATCGGAATCGGTTAATATATAGGAGTGCTGTCGCATGCAAAAAATCAGATTTTTCAAAATGTCACCCACAATAGAAATTGAAACTGCTATATCTGAGCCATTTTTTAAGGTAAAGACAAACAAAAAATGCTCCTGAATCCTTATATCAAGATCAAATACTTAAGAAAGAAACCTTTTTCAATTTCTAATTTTTTTGCACCTCACTTTAAATATATATATATTTTTTAATTTAATGGCCGCCATTTTGAAACAAGATGGCTGATGAATCTGGCCAGCGAACTTGGTCGAGGTGTTGATGTATACTATCCACATGCCTTCTTACATCGAAATAGGCGAATACGTGTGTTATCGCGTGACAAATACAAGATCGTTTCAAAATGTTAGCCATGCTAGAAATTCAAAGTGCTATAAAGCAACCATTTTTTAAGATATCAACAAAAGAACAAATTTTCAGAAACAAAAACTGCTCCGGAATCTTTGTATCAAGGCCAAACACATAAAAAAAATATTTTTCATTTTCCAAATTTTTAATACCTCATTTTGAATTTTAAATTTAATTTTTTTTAATGGCAACCCTTTTGAAACAAGATGGCGAATGAAGCTGGCCAACGAACTCGGTCGAGACATTGGTATGTACTATGTACAGACCAAGTTGCATCCAAATAGGTTCATAAATATGCCTGTTATCGCGTAACAAAAATCAGGTCGTTTTAAAATGTCAGCCACAAGAGAAATTCAAAATGCTATTACTCAGCCATTTTTTTTAGATATAGACGAAAGAAAAACTGTTCCGGAATCTTTGTATTAAGGTCAAGCACATACAAAAAAAATCTTTTTCATTTTCCAATTTTTTGGTATCTCATTTAAATTTTTTTATTTTTTAATTTTTTTAAATGGCCGCCATTTTGAAACAAGATGGCGGATGAAGCTGGCCAACGAACTCGGTCGAGATATTTGTATGTACTATGTACACACCAAGGTACATCCAAGTCGGTTCATAAATACGCCTGTTATTACGTGAGAAAAATCAGGACGTTTCAAAATGTCAGCCACGCTAGAAATTCAAAATGCTATAACTCAGCCATTTCTTAAGATATAGACGAAACAAAAACTGCTCCCGAATCTTTTTATCAAGGTCAAACACATAAGAAGAAAATATTTTTTTCAATTTTCAATTTTTGGTACCACATTTCAAATTTAAATTTTTCTTAAAAATTTAAATGGCCGCCATTTTTAAACAAGATGTCGGGTGAAGCTGGCCAACGAACCCGGTCGAGACATTGGTATGTACTATGTATAAACGAAGTTACATCCAAATCGGTTCATAAATACTTTTATCGCGTGACAAAATTCAGGACGTTTCAAAATGTCAGCCACGCTAGAAATTCAAAATGCTATAACTCAGCCATTTTTTAAGATATAGACGAAACAAAAACTGCTCCGGAATCTTTGTATAAAGGTCAAATACATAAGAAAAAAATATTTTTCCATTTTCAATTTTTTGGTACCACATTTCAAGTTTTAAATTTTTAAAAAAATTTTAAATGGCCGCCATTTTGAAACAAAACGACGGATGAAGCTGGCCAACGAACTCGGTCGAGACATTGGTATGTACTATGTACACACCGAATTATATCGAAATCGGTTCATAATTACGGGAGTTACAGTGTGACATAGGTCAGATATATATACATATATATATATATATATATATATATATATATATATATATATATATATATATATATCAATTTTGAACTGAGGGTGGTATCGGGGTCTGGGGGTTATGATCGATGAAAATATACCAAAATTTTTCGAAATCGCTTTCCTCCGAACAGCTGCAATAGGTAGCTTTTTTGTAAAGAAAGCTACCTAAAATACTTGAAACTTTCCGTTTTAATCTTTCAGTTGGAAATTAAATTATTATTCAGGGTTTTTATTTTTTGACAACGAAAAAGGAAGATGGTTAAATTTTATCGGGAAAATGTCAATTCATTGTGTATGAAAAATAATGAAATTTTGGATTATTAAGAAAAATATTTGAATAAAGTAAATTAAACATAGCCTATGTTCATTTCCGTGTTGTTATCTATCTATATCCAAAAATACAAAAGCATTAACTGATCCGTTTACACGCTGAATTCATTCAAACTTTCGGACACACATTGACATTTATAATATTATAAGGATTTTTGTCTTGATGTTTGTTTGAAGAATATTTTACTCATTACATTTCTATACAACATTTTATAAACAAAATTAATTTCAGATAATATTTATTCAGCACTGAATAGCGGAAATGTGCTGCACGGAGTAAGTTGCGTTTAAATAAGACTTTCGGATAATAGAAAAATGAAAGCTATTGTAGGCAAAGGAAGTCATATAAATGAGTTTGACCACGGGCAGATAGATGTAGATCATTACGTTTCATGGTTGATTTTGGCAACCTATAAACTTTTGGGGTATAACCTATAAACTTACTAACAACTTCGTAATACCAAAGTGCATTCTTTGCCAACACTATGTAAAATACAATACATCCGGTGTTGGTGGGAAAATCTACGGCAAGAAACTTCGATTAATGATTGCATAATACCACGGAATAGTGAAAACACCTTTTGAATACATAATTACAGATTTTAATAATTATACACTTGCGTCGATGTATGGGAAAAACTGGCACTTCATAATCGCTGTCCGCATCGCTTCCCTTCTTCTGACTTGAAGGCTTGGAGTTTTGAAGTTGTATTTTCAAAATTTTACTGACTTTGAACCGTTTATGTTTAGAAGCGTGTTATCTTTTTAGGAGAATCAAAATTTCAGATTTGTCATTCTGACGGAATAGTGTTGTTGAAGCAAAAATCTCACGCACCCATCCTACCAGATCAATAAGTGGTAGTAGTATCAGTAAGAAGTATTTTTACATGATTAGCGCTAAGTATGCAGTGTTGTCTAAACTCACTTAAAAAGGGAAGTAATTCAAACCCAGTTTCATCATCTGACAAAGGAATTAATTTAGCACTCAAATATGAATTTTATAAAACAAATCCGTTCAATTTAAAACAAAAGATAAACTCACTGAGAATTTATTAATTATATCTGTATTTAAATTCTGTTAATTAATTATAAATTATTAAATCACTTGAAATCTATTGTTAAATACGTATGGTAATTTTCTCTGGAAAATGTGGCTTGTCTTTAAGATCATTAAAGGAGTATCACTTTTTAAATTTTTGTTTGTTTAGATGCTTCGTGGAATTTTTATCTAGGTGTCAGTGAAATTAAAAATCTCCAATAAAAAAAAGTTTACTATTGTTCTGTAAACTTATAACAAAAATAATTCGAAATGTATATAAAACTTCTGGAAAATTTTCCGAATGAAAATTCTAGAAATTGTGTTGACAAATTGAGATATTTTTTTTTTAGTTTGGGCAAATATAAAAACATGCTACGTAATATTTCGTATCAATGCACTTCTAAATTATACTTTTAAAAGAGTTCTTCTTCGTAAAATCAGATATCTTATATTATTTTGTGGCGGAATTATAAAAAAAAATAATTAAATAAAATGAAATTATAATTTACAAACAAATACAAAACAACAAATTTTAAAATTAAAGTGCTATTTAACACCTTTTTAACTGCATAATTTTTTTTTAAGTTTTCAGAAATTATTAAAAATAGATAGGTATTTTATAGGTAGGTTGCTATTATGTTGTTGTTAGTAAAAAATAATACACACGTTTTCTCGCAGTTCTACTCTGGTGTTCCGGTAGTTAGTGGCGTCTAGGTTTAAAGTTTAAAAAAATGTATTTTAAATGGCGAAAAAGAATTTTAAAAAGTTGTGAAAAAAAATATTGTTTGAACTGTGATTTAATTCAACTATTTAACGTATCCCATACTCGATTTTCATAACTGAATCAAACTCAACTCATAACTGATATAATGTAAGTTATAATGTAACATTTTATTTGAAAACTGCATCCCAATTTATTTTTGAGATATTAATTATTTTGTAGTTTTTAGCACCAATTGTTTAATGTTGGAAATTCAAGTACTCCATTTCTGTAGAAAGTAAAGGACAAATATTTTGAAAATAATAATTATACGTTTTTGTTTCCATTTTCCCATAACTACTGGAAAAATATAATTAAAATACGTGCTATTTTGAAAAAGATATAAATGAATGATTTTTGATAAACCATGGAGCTATTATAAACTATATTGAATTTTAAGTAACTATATTAATATTACACACAAATGAAGGCATAGGAATCATTAGATAGCTAATTTTTTTGTCGAGTTTCTTGAATGACGATATCTCTTTTTTAGGATTTGTGTATTATTTAGCGATAGTGACGTCGTATGCATACTTATTGTTTAAGACTAGATCGTAAATAAGGAATTCTTCCTCCGGATGCGAATGAAGTGATTTTATGTAAAATAAAAGCGTGTGTTTTAAGCCTTAAAACGGAAATATGTTTTGTACTATCTATATTTATCCCTATTTTTGTTTCATCGGGGGCGGCACTAAATTCTGAAAAAGCAGAATTCCTGTTTTCTAATTTCCATAACATTTTCTTTTTAGACATTATGATCTTGTTAAAGACGTAATTTTTACCACATTATAACATAAATTATTTTGTATTAATTGTTCTTTTATTCTAATTGGTTAACTTCATCTTAAACAGAAACTAAAAATAAACTTTAAAACTGAAAAGAACACTTTTACACTACTTAAATCATGTTAATTTATTACATTTCTCATCTACTGAGTAATTATTTACATTTTTAACATTAAAATTTAATAATCTTTCGTTTCTGTTCAAAATCATATTTTCAGGATAGTAATAAAATATGAGATCCTGTTGTAAAAAGAAATAAACATCATAGTGGATATTTTAACATATGTTCGGTTTTCTGATACAGATTCTGTACACACAAAATTACATGAAAGAAGGGGATCCAACGCTGACTTTCTGGGATACAGAATCCATGTGGGAAAAAAATTAACTGAAAACCCAAAGAAATTTTTTACATTAATTGTATTTTTTTAGATTGACCATTAACAACACAAAAAAGTATTTTTATATAAAAAATATCAATAATGTATTCAAATACAGTTTAGAACTGCATAAAAACCTGCACTTTCGAAATAATCACATGTTAGAAGTTTAAATCTGGTGTTTTCAGTTGTTTAAGCGCATAGTTTGATTACATGTCTGTTAAATTTGTGTTTCATTTTTATTATATTATTTAATTTCTGAAGAAAATATTTCGGTTTTGCAATATTAGTCCGGACTAATTTTTGAACGATTTATATTATTTTGTTTGCAAACAGGTAGAGTTTCCGTAAATGAGTTTTTAAGATAGAGATAAAAAAAAAATCATTCTTGAGTACTATTTTAAAAACCATAACAAAACAGAAAATTGAAATGCAGTTTTAAAACAAATTGCATTTCAAAGACCTCTGTTTTCCTTTTCAATAGTGCAAAAAGGGAAATCGTGCAATGCTTGAAAAGGAGATAAATTGCAGTAATAGCGAATGTTATGTATAAGGGGTTACCACCGTCAAGGGTCAGCTAGGTGGGGAGGTCTACCAAATAGCTTAAGCACTCACAAGCCCCACTCAGCGGTTTCCATCTACTACCGCCGTCACCACACACACACACACAAAAAAAAAATAAATAAATAAAATAATAATAATAATAATAATAAATAAATAAAAGGCCCGAAGGGACCTACAGAAAAGCCAATTGAGAATATTAAGATTAAATACAATATAAGTACAATATATACACGATGTAAAGCCCAATTTTTACTGGGCGTTTACGAGAGAAATTTAGATATTTGTAATTAATAAGATCATGAGATAACAGATAATAGGATTTTTAAACTTGTTGGAGCGGCAAAAGCTCAATTACTCTGCAAAGCTGGGCGTTCTGCAAAAATACAATAAAAGCTACGTATATGTATACTAAATTAGAAAGAGATTCATAATTTTAAAAATAATGTAGAATATAAAAAATAGGTAAAATAGTGAATAATTATGATGAATATTATATAATTATATACACACACAAAAGTTCAAAAGTCTATTGTTCTTGCAACAGTTCAATTATAGTTCAATCGTGTTGTTTGTGGCTAAGAGTTTATTTTGAATTGGTGGTATCTGTCTATTTGTTAAGATACGTTCTCATCATCATCTATAAATGGCAAAACATTTTGAAACAAATAATGGTTGTTTTCTAAAACTTTAATACATTCAATTATCTTTTGACAAAATGATGGATTTGACAAAACCACTGAGAACCACTGAGACAAAGAAATTTTTGGAGATTTTCTTATATGGTAATATGATGTAAGGGTACAGTTAAAGATATAATGCAATGATGTAGCTCGCTGACCGCATACACATAATGGAGAAGGAACCCTGTCAAATTTATAAAGATATGATGAAAATGGGCCGTGATTAGTGGCAAACAGAAAAAGATTTCTATGCAGCAGGATTCTCTTTTCCGAGACTTTTGGGGCTAAAGCGTATGTGTATCGTCCTGTGGTACCATGGTCCCAGCGAGTCTGCCATTGTTCGTGTAGAGATGATTTTAGAAGCTTCTTCAAGTAAGAAGGAGGGTTGGGAAAGAATTTGTATTTGGCATGTGATGTGGCTTTGGTTGCTTCTTTTGCCAAAGAATCTGCATGCTCATTCCCCACATTACCCACATGTCCACGGACCCATTTAAAGAAGATCTTTTTTCTTGTTTCTTGGAGTAGTTTGATAATTTGTACTGCGATGAGATTTTTTGAATAAACATCTTCTATTGCTAAGAGACTTGAGAGACTGTCCGAGTGTATTAATACTTCTTTATGAGGGGAGTTTCTAATCCACAGCACAGCCTCTTCTATGGCCAGGAGTTCTGCCTGAAAAACAGTATTTTCTTTACTTAACTTAGTTTGATCCTCGTGGATTAACTCTCCTCTCTGATACACACAGAAGGCATATGCCGTTTCATCTTCCATCTTGGAACCATCCGTATAAATGTTTATTTCTACATGTGGAGTATTTTCTGGATCTATTTGAAAGAAATATTCTTTAAATGGTTCAACTTGATCTGACTTCATTTTTGGTTGGTAAAATATTGGTTCTTGATTTCCTGTCGGGATTCCAAGACGTAAGACTCTTCCTGTTGTTGCTATATATTCAAGTTGAAGTGCCAAGGGCGGAATACCTGTTAAAACACAAAGGGCATCCGCCGAAGTTTTTCTGTAGGCACGTGAAACTAATAACAGGCATTGGTATTGTATTGATGAGATCAGACGAAGCCCATGGGCTTTGCTTATCCGGTGAAACCAAGTTGCTGCAGCATACGTGATTTTCTTCTCCAAGATACTATTGTACCAAATCTTCAGAATTAATTTGTTTACCCCTCCGTAAGCTGAGGCAAACTTCAATAGGTCTTGCGAAAGTTGTGTAATTTCCTGCCTTTTCTTTCGTAAATGGGGGAGAAACGACAACGTACTATCCAGAACGATACCTAAGTATTCTAAAGTTGGCTCACTTTTTAATGAATGGTTGTCAATTTTGAGTGTTGGAGCTCTTTTCAAAAATTTTGGTCTTCTAAGGTGGAGAACTTTACATTTATTGTAAGATATTTTCATGTTGTGATTTGACATCCACCTACTAATATAATCTAAGATGTCCTTTCCTAATTTTTCTAATTCTCGCCTTGTTTTACCATTTAATATAATTAAAATGTCATCTGCATAAGCTATTATTATGTAACCTAACGATTTTAAATGGCGTAAGAGAGCGTTTAGGAAGATTCTCCATAGGAAGGGCCCAAAGCATGAACCTTGTGGGCACCCCTTCCTAAACCAATGAATTTCTTGTGCTAGCCAATTTGGTTTCGCTCCTCTGTGAGATAAAAAGGATTTCAGGATATTAACATATGGCTCCTCCAACCCCAAAAATTTCAGTTCTTGGATTGTTGCGTCCCAAGGTAAGTTGTCAAAAGCATTTTGGATGTCTAATGATATTAATGAAATGTAGTTGTTTTCTTGTTGAAGTAAGTCAGTTGTTGAGAGAACTTCTTGTATCGCTGATTCAGCCGATTTACCCTCTAAGAATCCGTGTTGAGAACTCTGTAGAACTGTCGAATTTCGAAAATGATAATTTATTCGTTTTAATAATAATTTTTCAAAAATTTTCCCCAGAATTGGGAGTAGAGTTATTGGTCTGTATGACTGAGCAGATTGTGGGTCCCTACCTGCCTTTAGAAAAAAGACTAGTTCTCCAATTTTCCAACTTTTTGGGAAGTAATTTAAGTTTAATAGATTATTGTAAAGATTCAGTAATAGAGATGAATGTGAGTGGTAAATATTTCGTACAATCAGATGGTCAACATTATCAGGACCTGGTGCTTTATTCCGATTGAACGAGAAGATGGCAGCTTTTAGTTCTTGGAGTATAAATGGATTAACTGGCTGGGTTGAGTGCGGATGAATTTGATGCGGTTGCAAGTCCGAAGGACCAAATATTGAATTGCAATTTCTGCATAAAAAGATTGTCTTGAGTGGGTTGCTGTAGTGGAATCAGAAAGAGCGTAGACTTCGGGTTACCACCGTCAATATGACGTCAGCGTTATCTACAGATATGTTATTGCTTTATAGCGTAGATATCATGAAATGGATTGGAGCACTTTCTTTTAAATAGCCCATGCCAAAATTGCATTTGTATTACATATTAAACGTTTAATGTTTAGGAACAATACCATTGCTAGGACTAATATAACATTTGACATTATTCTCCCTTTAATTTTTATTACATACCGCATTTTCCCAGTAGAATAAGCAAACTAAAGGAACACAATAATAGAAAAAGTAAAATAAAGGGAATTATAAATCATTGTTTTAAGTAAATTGATAAATTTTGTTTTGGAATAAAATTCTTCTCTTTTAATCGGAACAGATAAGACTTTTTCCGAATAAATTAGCAGCTTCGATATTTCGCGGACTATTGTTTCTGAGAATCGATTCTGATTTTCTTTTGAAACTAAACTTAACGCGTTTTCTTTTGAAGGTAAAATTAACGCGGAAACACGATCACAAAAACACATAAATATTGTGAAGTTTTTGGATTGCATTTTCTTACTGAGCTAATGATTCTCAAATGAAAGAATTATGTTGTTAATTTTTGTTTTATAATGACATTATTTTTCCTTTTTTCTGTTTTTTTAATTAGTTAAAAAATACTTTCAGACTATCTAACGCTTGTTTATTTGTTTGTTAATTTAATACTAAATTAATAATTGACTATTTTTATTATTATTCTGATTATCATTCTATATTATTTTGGAAATTAATGCATAGGTAATTTTTTTTTCTTTTGCATTTTCATTCAGACGAAACCAAAATCAGAACATCTTTATATAAGTTTCAATTCTCAATTAAACATTTTTTATACTGCGCAACTGATTTGCGCATACAGAAGTAACGAAATAACATTAAGATAAATGTTAATGGTGTTATTTATCACGTTTATCTGTAAAACTTGTTTGTTGTACTTTAAAATGTTTATTTGAAAATTCATAACATTCGAAAAAACAATATGGTTTGAGAAAACAAACTGTAAAATATATTCAGACATGTTTCCAAAAATCAATGGAAGAAAAAGAAATATTGTTTTATAAATACATCTTTAAATCTCGATTTTGGTTTCTGAGATTTCTAAAGATAATGTTCCCTTTTCGAAATCGTGAGTAACTCGATTGAGCGTAATGTGTATTTTAGTTAGTGGTTATATAACTTTTTTTGTAGATTCAGAAACATTTGTCATCTTTTTTTTTTTTTTTTTTTTTTTTTTTTTGTGCATTAATCTAGCTTTCAAAAATCTCATTAAATCAAAAGACTTTTTCTTAAAAATAAAAACAGTGTAATTTATTATAATAATTCTGTTGGAATAATAATGATAGCGAAAAAATACTTTTGAATAATTATTTATTTATTTTTATTTTATTTTAATTTTTAATTATTTTAATTATTTTATTTTTTATTTATTTATTTATTTATTTGAAAGAAATGTACTCAAAATCAACAGTTTTATTAATTCTTTGACTAATAATCCTCTAATAAAAGTAAAATGAGCAACAGAACTAACAGTAGAAGCCTGGAAAATACAAATCACTGCGTTAATGAAACAGAAAAGTTTTACTAAAGACGAAACTTTATCTGTTTTTCCAAAACTATAAAGATTTTCGTTTCGCATAAATTTTTAGCTTCTACATTGTACTTTCTTTTTGCAGACCTTTAGTTCACAAAAAAGATTTCAATTTTTCGTTGAAAAAACCTATTGGGAATTACAAAGATAAAAGCTTTTCATTAAACTTTCTTTCTGTCTTTACGATCTTCATAAAAAATATTTATGTTGTTAATTTTTTCGAACTCTGACATAAATACCTTTTTATTAATTATTTATTTTCTATTTCTTTAAATTATATTTATACAGCTGACATGACAATTTTCAAAATTTATTATCTATATTCATTGTTAGTAATATTATTCTTATTACTTTCTTCTATCTTTACAAGAAGAAAGTATTGGATTCGTGAAAAATTTCGACTTCCGGTTTTCAACGGATTTATACGTTTTAGAATGCCCAGAACACGATTTGATGGTTTTTAGAAAATGTCTGTCTGTGAGTCTGTCTGTCACTCTGTCACTCTGTAACTCTGTCACTCCGTCACTCTGTCACTCTGTCTGTGAGTCTGTATGTGACAAAAATTTTGTGGGCGCTCTATCTCAAGAAATAATGCACGGAATTTCACAAAACTTCATATTTAGTTAGACCTTGATATAAACTGGACCTGATTAGTTTTTGGTGAAAATCGCCCAACAGGTGGCGCTGCTATGCGGCATTTTTCACGATTTCTGCAATAGCTATATCTCAAGAACTACTGCACAGATAAAACTTCAGATTCTGTTAGTCCAAGATATAGTTTGGTGCTGATTACTTTTTTGTGAAAATCGCCCAACAGGTGGCGCTGGTATGCTGCATTGTTCATGATTATCGCAATAGCTCTAACTCAAGAAAAAATGCACGAATTTTCATCAAACTTCAGATTCAGTTAGTCCCTGATATAAATTAGTGCTGTTTAATTTTTGGTGTAAATCGCCCAAAAGGTGGCGCTGCTGTGCTGCATTTTTCACGATTTCCACAAGAGCTGTATCTCAAGAACTATTGCACGGATTTTCATCAAACTTCAGATTTAGTTAGTCCTTGACATGAATTGACGTATAAATTAGTGCTGTTTAATTTTTGGTGTAAATCGCTCCACAGGTGGCGCTGCTATGCTGTATTTTTTGCGATTTCCGCAATAGCTTTTTCTCAAGAACTAATGCTTGGATTTTCAACAAACTTCAGATTCAGGTATACCTTAGTATAGTTTAGTGCTGTTTACTTTTAGTGTAAATCGCTCAACAGGTGGCGCTGCTATGCTACATTTTTTCAGAATTTCCGCTATAGCTCTACCTCAAGAACTAATGCACGAATTTTCATCCAACTTCAAATTCAGATATACTTTGATATGAATTGGTGCTAAATCGTTGTTATTTCTTGTACTATTTAAAGGATTTAATTGACGTGATTTATATAGAAGAAAGTTTTGTGATGACCACAACATACTAGTTTGTAACATATGTTTTCAAAATCAACATTTCATTAGTATGTAACTTCACTTGGAAAAAGTGAACGATGACGCTTTAAACCATTGCTTTCTAGATCGCGCAACTGTAGAAAACTCTCATTATTCTTAGTAATTATAGATTATGGATAAAATAGTTAAACAGAGTATATTCTCAAGCTTTTAAATTTAATCGCCTGCGTTTAGTTAGGGAGCTCGAGTCGGAGAAAGTAAAAAACGTAAACAGTGGAGTTCCAATTCACTGCATTATAGATCATTAGATCACGGAACTCAAGAATATTCTCATTTGCTTTCAAAAAAATCAACCGTGAAGCCAAAATATGTGTACAGTTTATTTATCAATTTATTAAAAAATATTTTATGGTCTTTATTTAACACATTGTAGCAATAAAAGAAGTATCTTAGTTAGAAATTATTTTTGTAACATGTGTTTTTATTGTTAATTTAATATATTTTTCTATCTATAAATTATTATTTCCTAATTTTGTTTTTCTATTTATTTTTCAAATTAAATTACAGTTAGGTTTTTACTTTTTTTTTTACCTCTCAGTGATTCAAAGGGACAAATATCAGCTCGTTATCAAATAGAAGTTTCAGAACCAAAGTGGATGAAGAACATTTATTTCGTTCAACCCAGATTTAGACGTATTACACTAAAGACAACAAATTGGAAGAGGCCGTAACAAAAAAAAAATTAAATGAAATGTTTAGAGGAATGTTTAGAGGAATGTTGTAAGAGGAACTCACTAACGTCACTCATTACGCTGTAAAATGTAGACAAATATTTCTTAATCTATATAAATATAATATAACTACGAAAAAATATACAATAACGTCTTCCGAATACCGTCTTCCGTCTTTCCGTTCTTGAAAAAAACTCGTTTTTATCTGTAGAAACGTCAGAAACCAATATGTTTCCGATATTTAAAGGCGCATTTATAAATCCTTTTGAGCCAACGTTTACGGGTAGCTTTTATAGCGACTTATTAGGCTACTTCAGTCAGGAGAATAAAACATGTTCGCTAATGTTAATCCTATGGAAGAATTTTTTTAAGATGTCTCGTTCTCATTTTCATATATTTAAGCCGATTTTTTTGCATTGTCTAGGTGAGATCGATTTGTACAAAGACCGTTTCTTAGTCATTTGTTTTTGTGTACAGATTTTTTATTAGGATGCTTATATTTTCGGAACCGGTTTCGAAAGTGAAAGTATTCTCATTAAAAAAAACCTGCAAACGAAATCGAAAAAGTAAAAAAGGCCTTTATACAGATCGACCTCAGCTACTCAATGCAAAAAAATATCTAAAAATATTGAAATACAAGCGAACTACCTATCTTAAAAATTTCTTCCGTATGATTAACATTAGAAAACGGGTGTTTTCGCCTGACTAAAGTTAAACAGTTTTCTCAAACCGGAATGTTATTTTTTAGGATTTTATTCATTATCAATTAAAATTTTCAGTTGCGTAACTGAGTTTATACTGGAAGAGTAACAAAATAATATTAATTTTAATGTTAATGCCGTTAATTTATCAGTTGTATCTTTAAAACAATTTGTTGAACATGTAAAAGATTACTTGAGAAGTGGTAGGATACAAAAACCGATATTTTGATTTGAGAAAAATGTATAGAACACTAGAAAAACTACTCTAAAATGTTTCCGTAAATCAGTAGCAGAAAAACAAATTTGTATTAATATTAGGTTGTAATGAAAGTTTTCCGCCAAATCACCATTACCTAATACTAATTTTGACATTTATAATTAACTATAATTTTATATATAACCACCATTCCTACAAACCTTCACAGTGTCATATGATACAACACAAGTACCTAAAGCTGTACACTTTATTCGGTGACATTCTGTAGCTGACTTTTTGCAAAAGAACTGGAAGTAAATGATGGTACTAATCTGGTAGCGTGATAGTTTCATTTCAGACACCTTGTACTTAATGATAATGATATTTTTTTTTTACAAATTTCACAACACAGTGTTATAAAGCAAGTCATTTTCTTTCAAGTGCCAAAAGTCGTTTAACAAAATATGGCCAAACACGTCAACGCGAACTGTTTGCGCAGACCGTATTAGCTGTGGCGGAAAATTTTCGTTACAACCTGATAAATGCGTCTTTAGGTCTCAAAAGTATATTGATTTCTGAGATCTCTAAAGATAAAGAACAGTCTTTTAAATCGTGGGAAATTTGGAAGAGGTTATTGCATATTTCCGTTTGTAGTTATATTGTATTTTCCCTTCATAAGATTTTTTTACACTGTATGTTTATACTGATGTACAAAGAATTGCACAATATTACAATATGTTATTATTTAGAACATAAAGGGTTTTTTAGTTTGTAGCAATACTACGTTTGTCTTTTTCTTTTATTGTACTTGAAGAATGTTTTATGGATATACCATGCTTCGATTTGGAATACCTAAATACAAATGCATTAAATTACACCACGTGATTTATTGAAAGCTACCGTTATGAACTAGCTCGCTTCTGTATACCTTTGCTATGTCAACTTTACAGATATCACAAAATAGCAAAACGGTCAAGTTTAACAGAACAACATTTACAATCAGTTTTTCATTTCAAAGTTTAGAATAATATTAACTATTATGTTGATTTTTGTTGTTATTGTTGTCGAAATACTTTTAAAATGTGGATTCAGAGAAAATGCTGTTTCTGTTTATTATTATTATTATTATTATTATTATTATTATTATTATGTTTAAGGGTGGTATATTCACACAATGGATTTAAAGTAATTTCTGTGTTGATTTTAAAACGAAAAATATGTCTTTCCTTAATTAATCATTTAATACTTTTAATTTGTTTGCAGCTCTCATTTGAGCCTAATAGTTAATCTACAAAAGTTTCATCATAGTGATAATGACACATAATTAGTTTGAACGATTCTTAATCTCATAGCTGTATTATTAATCATTGATAAACCCAATTTTTTAGTTTCTTTGAAAATACCTCTTTTTGTTCTTTTATTTTTTCGAATATTTGAATATGTACTTTCTAAATTTTCCACAATTGTTGCAAATTTGAAATACATAATTTTTCGTTAGGTAACTTTATGGAAAAAAATGTTAAATTGAACCATTCCAATGCCATATTTTAATATTATTTGAAATCATATCGGTACTATACGTGTATATTATATTATACGAAACACCACTACAGAAAAAATAAATTATCTTAACCTAGAAAAATGTAATTAATGGGAAAACTTATTTTGCTCATGGCGGAAATTTTCCATCCAAATAAACATTTTGAAAAGTATGTGTTTCATTCTCAGAGTAATTAAATTAAATATGCATGATTTCAAAATCGTTTCAAGAAATAAGTTAATTATGGAAGTAAATTTTACAAAAGATAACAGTTAAAAATAATTTTACATTAGTTATGTTAATAAAAAGAATTTAATTTTAATTTCTGTTAAAAAAATTGAACTTCGAGAATGTAATAGAGCAGTCACTCTTTTTAAATATCACCATGCCTTTCATGTTCAAATTAAATTTCGCTAGCAATAATATAGTGATTTCAACATGCATTATTTAATACATGGTGCTAAAGAACAGTTTTTAATGAAAAAAAATTAAAAAAATGTATATCTTACTAGAAAAATCTCTTTACGGTTCAGTGTGGTAAAAATTAAGAAATAAATTTTAATTTTTAATAAGTATTTAACCCGTTCAGGTCGGGCGTCATTTAATGACATTTAAAATTTTAGTACCTGTAATTACGTATTTTCCGTTTTATTTTCCAGAAATATACGATTACACAAGGCAAAGTTCTCAATTAAAATATTCTGGTACTAAATAAACAAAACAAAAGAACCCTTTATGGGCAGTATACGCCTCAACCGTCCTGAAAAATTAAAACAGGATATTCCATATAATACCTGCAAAAATTCCTGAATTTTCAAAACTAATATTTTCAAATACGAAATTTCATTTCATTTAACAGTAACTTTTTTTTTCGTATTAAAAAGGGGTGATATTTTTAGAATCAAATGTCGTTATATAAAAAAAAAAGACTATGTCATATTTAATATTCAATGCGTGCTACTTTATTGCCAGACATATATTCAAATTTTCGTTAATTGTATACGTACATACTAATGATCATCTCAGATGGTTATATAATCCAATAAATACATACAGAGTGTATCTGAACTGGTAGTGAGGGAATATTAATAATGCGTAAACCTTTTTTATGTAGAAAACCAGGATCGCTGTCGAATTATTAATGAAAATACAGAGTACAATACTGCCAAATTTAACCATTTTTTCAAGTTAAATAAATATATTTTGAACTATGAATTTTATTTTATGATGCCATGTTATAAGTACCGTGTAGAATAAAGCACGTTTTATTAAATAAAATTTCTGGATCAACCTTGAACCGAATAACTTTGCTCTCTATTACATCTTATGGAATCAAAGGTGTACTGGAATTACATCATTTCAAACGGTTAAAACCTGTACACTGCCAGCTGTTTTTCCAATTTTGAAACTCCTAGCTGGTGTTGTTTGAACGTGATAATGCCCATTTCTATGGCTACCAACCTTCCTAATTATTGTAATATATAAATGGATCACGACCCTGGTTTCCTATACATTTTTTTTTTTTTTACCTTGACGTGTATTAACCAATTATATACTTAAACACCCCTTTAGATAGACGTTGTATGTTCCTACATACAATAATTTAAATACATATTTTTTTTTTTCCTTTTTAGCTAAGAAATTTAAATAACACCGATTAATGAAGAATCGTTCATAATCTTGATTCAAATGAAACTTAATAAATATATTCGATTAATGTAAAAATTAACAGTGCTTAATTTTTATTCGAGATGAATATCATAAATCAATATGGTGTAACTATGTTTTCTTTCTGTGATCGGGATGTTTTATTAAAAAGGACGTGGTGTTTATTCGGCGATAAAAAGCCATAGGTAATTCTGTCACACTGTTAAAAATTTGCAACATTCTGTCCAGTCATTTGACCGTTTTTTAAAAACAAAAACGGTTTCATAGCCATAATTAAACTAAATTCTGACCATAAAATGGCCAATAATATGGTCAGAATAATGTTAAATTACGGTTGTGTAACCGTTTTTGATAAAAACGGTCGAATGACTGGACAGAATGCTGCAAATTTTTAACAGTGCACTTAATCATTAATAACATAACAATTCAAAGACATCTTTTCAAGATATGTAAATAATATGTAACTTTCAGAAAAACAGTATATGAAATATTTTTACAGGGCTTAAAAAATATGCCTTGACTTTATTAAAAAACTTTATGACAGTCATAGGCATAGCATATTAAGGCACTATTTGCGCGACAACCATGTGTGTTACATTTACCTTGCTTGGGATCATTCGAATCTCTGTGAGGAAAAGAAACCTAAATATATTTCAAATTTTGAATACAACTCTCAAATGAATTTTCTTAAGTTCTATATTTAAAGTAATAAATCATATTTAAAATTTAGGTTAACAGCTGTCCCAATAAAATGCTTTTTTTAAAAAATAACGTTGTTTATCAAAAGCATTTCCTTCTTTAAAAAAATTTCTTATAATTACTGAACTTGTGTAACAAACATTATTTCATGTTCAAGTAATTTCATTGCCTACATTCAGGATAATCAATTCTGACACATTGCTCTTCCCGAAAAATTGATTAAAGCAAAAAGTATTCTCGTAATGAGTACATCGAACTTTAGTTTTTTTCTTCAACTGACTCGAGGTGGCATTAAAAACAGTTATGCTTCATTTCTTGAATCTTAAAACAGTAGCAACTAAAAATGATGAAGTTTTCGTCTTTATCAGTGCAATCTCTTTTGGCAAATCCATACTTAAATATACGAATCCATTTTACTGGTCTAAACTTATAGTGCTCCAATGATATTGTCGTTCCAAGTCAACAAGGAAATATTCAAATCGTTGATTAAAATATAGTCGTGTATAAATCGAACGAAGACTTTTCAAGGACGCAAACATATCAAATCCAGTGGTTGACTGAGACTTGTTGAATGTGCAGACACACACGTCAGCTTTATTTGCGCGACTTCAATGGGGCACGAAGCAAGATTCGAAAAAATGAGTAGTCTCATCATGCATCACAATGGCCTTTACACTCCCACGTCTGACTTGTGCCACAGAGGCGTTATACCACTCTTTCAGCAGAGCAAGAGTTAATTTTCTATATGAATACGACATAGAAACTTCTAGGCTTCAAAAGCAGAATGGGAGATATAGTATACTGTAAAAAAAAGGGACTATAGTTACGCTTAATTTGAGTTTATGAAATGCCAAATGAGGATTATGTGTACTCTAAGTTTAATGTAAATAACGAATAAAGTGTCATGATGCACTCAAAACAGTTTAATTTTAATCTTTTAGAGAAATTGTGGAAACCGAACACCAGTTCGGGTGTAAAGTTTTTAAACGACATATGATTCAGTCCGCCATTTTGAAATAGTGTATATAGCCGTGTTCCAGGGCTCGGATTTTGTTCGAAAATGTTTCTCATTAATGATCACTAAACAAAAAGCATTTAACCAGATTATGTTGCAGTACCCGAGCTAAAAGGTTCCTTCATAACTGAAAAAATTCCCGTTTCCTTTGGCTAATTTCTTCGGAATAAGTTAAGAACTTAAAACTTATGTTTAACTTCAAATTTTTAAAAAATGCCTGTTTCATGTTAATAGTACAATCATTTTCCAACATTTTTATACCTACTATGTATCTCTAGCTGCTATATTTATATTTTATGAGTATATGAAGTCAACCTACTTTTACAGTGTATTGGTGCCATTTTAAAATTTTGGCATTTTTGTCACTATTGAGACGCTCAGTATACAATGAATTCCGCTTGTTAACTTTAAAATAATGTTCGATTGCACTAAATTAAAGATCGTAAATTATTTTTTAACCAAGAATTTTAAGTTTTCAATAAGTTTTAACTATTTGCGAGCCATTTTAAAAAGTATCATTTTTAGGATTACGACTTTTGTTTTCCCATAGGAAATATACTACGTAAACAACGATATTCTTAAGCTTTTTTATCTACAAAAACTAACTTTTTCTGAAAAACTAATGTGATATTTAGCTCATTTAAAGCTTAAGCTTTAAGATTTTATCGAGTTTTAAAAGTTTTGAACACTTTTTGTGTATTTGCTGAGCGTTTCAAAAGTTGACATTTTTCGATTTTCCAGTTAGCCCACGATCATAGAAATACATGGGATTTTTACTGTTGTTTACATATTTTAACATAGCTTCTTTTCAACTTTTTATTAATTACTTTGAAAAACTAATACTTGTTCTATGTTTTATAAAGTACGGGCTTCGCTCCGCCATCCACCGTGTATTCCTGGGTTGAATTTAGATATGTTTAAAAAATTCATGAAATTTGGTATAAAAATTTTTGTCTCAGACCACTTTTCCATAGCGTTACGCGTTTTGTTTACTTTGTTTTGCACCTTTTTTAACTATTTAAACCTTATCATTTTGCTAAACCATTAGTATCTTTTAAAAGCTTAAACTTCAAGCTTTTTAGCGGTGTAGTTTTTATTAATTAATTATGTCTTTAAGTATTTCTAATTTGCATTTTATAAGTGATAAAATTTGCTCTTTAGCGCTTGAGAGGTTGGTGGTTTTTAGCTCTCTCTTTCTGATTTTTGTACAATTTGCAATGTTTAGTTGTATTTATGGTATGTTTATTTTAATTTGCTTAGACTATTTATTCAAAAACCAGTCAGGCCTACGCTGAGTTGTTTTTTTTTTTTTTTTTAAGAGTCAAGTACACATGACGTAAGTCCAGATGTAACGAATGGATGATTTGTGCGGAAATTTCGTTGTTTATCAAACTAAAATGTGTAAAATAAATGTTTAATTGAGATATTAAATTATCGCAGTTAAAACAATGTTTAGCAGCCTCTTTGCGTGAAACTATTTATTGTAAATAATGGTAGCATTAGATTTAAAATATAATCTTTAAATTGTTTTTTTTTATTTTGCTGTTAAAGTGCAAACCAAATAAGCAGTAGTGTGACTTTACAACGGATAAGTAGTAGCGTGACTTTACACCAAAAATGGTGACAACTAAGTTGCCACTAAAAGTGGGGTTTGTTTACACCATTTGATAGCTGGTGGCTCATTACACCAATTTACAAATGTAATTTCATTACACCACTTCGGGTGGCAACTTAGTTGCCACCTATTTTGGTGTAAAGCAAGGGAAATTTTTTTTACAGTGTAGACAATATCTTCCGTCCTAGAAGACAGATAAAGGAAAGGGGAAAGGTAGTATTATTTATTGAAGCTGTAAGTTGAACTATTTATGAATGAATCACAGAATTTTTAAATTGAACCAAATCGAAGACGTTCTGGATACCTCTGAAAGTCAAATATTCTGTAGAAAGCATTTGGTAATTGAAGAAAGACTGATTATTTTTATAGATATAAGAAGAAAGTAAGCTCTTCAGATGATGCCTTTAAATTTACGACGATATCTGCATATTGGAATCAAACAAGAGGCTGATTTTTTAGTTAATGCGAGTTTTGACGCTGATGATCTTGCGGCTCACCTCCTGTTTCATGGTTTTAAACTTTCGAATTTTTTTCTTAGAATTTTTTAAGGACGGTTATTTTACTACCGTTATTAGTTCTAACAGCCCAAATCAGAAATTTAATGCCATGACTCCGTTTTTTTATGTTTATTACTTGTGGTAGTTTCAAGAAAATGTGAAGATTTTGCGTGTTAGAGCGGATTATTGATTTGCATCATCAAGTTTTCGAAATCATGCGGATTGCGTTGCTTACCCAAGCTCTAGGGATATGTGGTTGTTTCATATTTTCTTGTTACTTAATTTGAGTAATCTCCAGGGGTAAGATGAAAAGTTTAATCCCCTAATTGAAGCTAAATGCGTTTTATGAAGTCTCATATTAGTTTAGACATTTCTTGTGCTTTGAACACGGTTGTGACATTCTTGTGTGTTGCGTTAAAGCTAGTGATGTAAGAGGAATTTAGCGTTTTCTCAAGCCGTCTTGAAATTAAACAACACGAACTTTGCATTTAGATTATTTGAGAAATGTTACTGTACCAAAAAACTTTCTGGGGTAATTCGAGTTAATTATTTAGATTTGTTTTCTTGCCTTCTGATTAATTGTTTCAAGCAAGTAAACTTAAGTTTAAAGACTGAGTCATCACTTAAATATCTATTTATTGTCAAATAAATAATTTTTTGGTTAATTTGAAAGTTGTAATATCTATTAAACGAAATAGTAACAGACCATGTTTGCTCACTTCACATGTTAAAATTCTCTCAGCACAGAAAGAGTCTAGGGGAGACTAGGGAGGGTTGACCCACTTTTTACAAAATGATTTTTTATTTTTTAAATACTGAATGTAGAATAAAGTTTTATATATCATTTTATTTGCTATACAATCAGTTATCAAAATAAAATTGCTACAAAAGTTTAATATATAAGAAATTTGAAAAATGATTGATTTTAATCATAAGAAAATAATGGGTCAAGGCTCCCCACATATGAGAGGGTTGACCCACTTTCATTTATATTGAAATGTTTGTGAAGAGAAATAAAATCAATTAAAAAAAGCAAAATAATTTTATACTACATGCTTTAATTATCATAAAAAATATTTTTTTAAATGGGATTCTTAAACAAACCTGTTTAGACGCAATCGCAAGTCAGAGGAGAATTTTTTTTTTTTTTTTAACAGAATTTTCTCTGAGCAGGTATAATTGTACAGCAAGGAAAATGAAATTTTAGCATTTAAGACAGTAATCCGTTAGAGACCGGTTCCATTTTCATATTGTTTCATTTATTATTATATCCTGATTTAATATGCACTGTCCCGCTTTTTTCCTCCTCTTCCTACTTATTGTGACACTCGACCTGACAACTCTAATTGCCATATAGTTTGGCATATAGTTTATATTATAGTTTGTATTCACGCTGGTGAAATTTGTCTACATACTTTCGAAAAGTTTTTCGACCAATGCTATGTTCTTTTGCAGCCGCATATGCACTTAACTGATCATTATCATCTTTATCCCTTTCAGTGGCAAAGTAGTTTCAGTACTTGAATGTGGAAAGAAATGACTGGCACCGGAATTTACGTACAAATTTATTTGGAAATAAGAAAAATGTTATATTTCACATACATATTAAATGGAAAAGATTTTAGTAAAATTCTGGTGTCATTGTGGTGTTTCGAAATAAAAATTAAGTGGTTTCATAAGCATACCAATGCTCCTGAAAATGTTAAGACTTCAGCTTTCATACTTTCTAGTCCTTTCAAGTATTTTACACTGTTTCTATTTACCTATTGTAGTAATATTTAAATGGAAAACTTCCTATCTATTTCCCCTTTAATATTTTATTAAATTGTTTCATGCAGTTGATACTATAGCAATTTTTCACATCTTTCTTTAATCTAAACATTTTTTTTCCATCACCCTATTTTACCGTGGCTTTACAGAATGAATTTACATTCTTTTTTTATATATAACCATTAACCTTTCTTTATGCATAGTGTATAATAAAAAGATTTCATCTGGTTAAATCCTCCCTCACATTGACTGGGTCAACCCTCCCCACATAATCCTTTTCTAAAGAATAGCACATTGTTATATTAAGTCTAACTTTCTGCACAATCTTTATGCCAGGAATGAAAGCTCGATATTTTTTGCATTATTTAAAACCTACTTACTTAAATTTCTATGGAATACTTTATCTGAAAAAAGCTTACAAAATATTTTTAAAAACATAACTTTTAGGTTGAAAACGCCTCACAATTGATTTTTTTCCACACCTATTTCGATTATCCGTATGAAACAAAGACTGTCGTTTGAGCATTCCAGTAGCTTTGGTTGACACCTAATGATAAAACTCTGAAATTTTTTTAAATATGAAAACTGATGGGTGGGTTAAGCCTCCCGTATGGTCAACCATCCCTAGTCCCCCCCCCCCCCTACTTGTTCAGTGAGGCATACTTTTCACTGCAATAAATGCATTCCTTAAAACAATAGAAATTTACCTCTATTCATGGCTAATATTTTCATGTTTTACGTCCATATAGAATATCACGCTGGAATAATCTTCGATGTAAAATATTAAAAAGATTTTAAATGGAAATCAAAGTTAAAATTTTGTCCTTTGCTGAACATTGAGACGTCATTAGTCCGAGGATAGTGGCATCTTTTACTTTGAAGTAATAGTTCTGAAGTGTCTTTTTTTCTGGGTTATCAATTAGAAGTAAAAATGGGATAATAAATTAATTCTAATTTAAACTTTCAATATTAAATTTTAATGAATTTTAAAAATGTAATTTTACACATTATTATTCTTAAATATTTATTTTGTTTATATATTATATGTTATTTTCATATTCTGCGCGAGGTTTATGGATCTATACAATTAATTAATCTTAATAGAAACACAAAAGATTTATCAGCAATTTCTTTTAAATTTGCGAAAAAATCCTATCATGTTTTTATAGGTAACGAGTTACAAATATCTTTTCTGATGCAGAAATTCTGCTAAAAAACATTTATTAATAAAAAATTCAAATATTCTGCATAGTGTAATTTAGTGCATACTGTTTTGTATTAGAATTTAAAAACAACATATAATACTTACATCTTTCTCCAGTTTTTAAGCTGTTATTAATATGCTTCATTTCTCATACATTCGAAAAATAAACGCTTTGTCTGGTTTAATACCTTATAGAAAATTTATTATTCACAGCAAAAAAACGCTTTTTTTTTTTTTTTTTTTTGTCTGTACAAAACAAAAAACTTTTCATTTTACTTTACTAAAAAAAGACACAAAATAGAGAGAAACCGACATTTTCAACATTTCAGTTCCTTTTCCATTTCATTCCAGTTGTATCATTTATTTAGTGACAAATCCATTTCATTGTTAGCTGCATTTCTTGAACTGATAATTTTATAAACGAAATTGGTTTATCAAAGAAGTGACGAGAATTTTTTTTTTCATGTTTTTCTATTGTTACATTCTTATTTTATCCCGTTTTTAAATTGTTGTATTTTTTCTTGCGCAATTTTTTACTTTCATCAAAGAATATTAGTTATAAATAATTATTCAATGGGAAAATGTCAGACTGCATAATTTCTGACGTAATTAACTCTATCATTGCATATTATGCTAACGCTTCATTTATTATTTAAATAAATGTTTAAGATTTGGATAAGCATTTATTTTTATATTAGGAGAAAAAATAAAGTAGCACTGTGTCTAACTTGTAATGTATATTCCTTTCAAATGTGAAATGAATATAATTGGCAAAAACAAAAATAATATATTCTGTCAAACGAATACTATATCTAAAGAATGTTAGAAATATTCTATTTATCAGCCAGTCTTAATAGTTGTTATTAATAATTTATACTAAGGTTTTACGAAGTATGTGTATTAAATAACGAGAATAGGATTCTATCTTAAACAAAGTAGTCAAAACTTTATTACTACATGCTTAATGACTTTGACCCTATTTGAACCTACATGAGATACCGAAGTTTTCTACGATTTGCTGTTGAGTGTTAATCGCCGTTCAGTTTGGTGGCTTTTTCTGCATGATGCTATAAAAAATGTTGTTTTCTTAGTAAAAAGTTTAAAAGTCAAACACCGTGACAATTTGAAATTTTTAGTAAATGTGAATAATACACCAGCAGAATATTTTAAAATTCTAACTTCTATATTTGGGAATAACTGTCTGTCTCCTGCACGATGCACAAAAGATTCAGCGAGGACCGTGAGAATCTTGAACATGATGTAACACCCTGGACGTCCTGCAGTTCAAGAACAGAAAAAACAACCGATATCAAAAGTGTAACTTTCCCAGAATGGTATATAGAAGTCACAACAATTAAGTAGCACAATCATAATGAAGTTATGAAAATACTATAAAAAGAGTGTGAAAGAAATGGCCGAAAATTTGGAAAATTTGCTTAATTCTTCACAGCTGCAATGCGGCTGTTCACACGGCACTGTCTTTGAAGCAATTTATGACCAGCAATCACATTAATATATTTTAACGTCCTCGAAATTCACCCAATTTAGCACCATGGGACTTTATCCTTTCTCAAATATTAAATCGTTTTGAGTCAATTGATGCTTTAAAGATAAAAAAGTATGTTTAAACAACTGACGAAAATTAATTTGCTGCATGCTGCATTTATTTCCTGCGATGTATTACTGCAAACGAAGAGGATATTGAAGAAGATAAACATTGCATTTGCAATACAAATAAATAACTGTGATCAATTTAATCAGTCTAGTTATTTAACAAACATGCTCGTATATTTTTACGAATGTTCGTGCAAAAAATAAACATTTTGGGGTTTTAACCAACTAATCCATATTAATATCATAATACTCATATATGTTCAAATACTATCTTCTACACTGTAAAAAAAAATCTGTGAAGTTACTAAAGTTTTTCTAGGAAACTTGGATTCCTAGAACTTTTCATGTAACGGCAACAACAAAATTTCATGTAACAGACACACTTTTGCGCCGAAAATCAAAAAATCTGTAAGGTTACTAAGAATTTTTTTGGAAACTGGGATTCCGAGAACTTTTCATGTAACTCCAGCCAGGGTTACAAATAAAAGTTTAGTAAGATTACTGAAATTTTAGCAGATTCATTTGTAAAGTTACAGATTTTTGTAGCTTTACAAAAACTAGTTTTGTAGATTTGCAGCTTTTTTCGTACAGTTACAGGTGAAAGTTTAGTAAGCATGTAACTTTACATCTGTAGAACTACAGATTTTTTTTTACAGTGTATCTAAATAGTTTTATGCATTGTAGTTTCTGGTGAATTTACAAAAAATAGCATTATTACCACATTTTTCCGATATTTTAACGTATTTTAAAATTGCACCTGTTTTATGGTATATCACATACTTTCAAAAATAATCATTTAATTTCACTATATACTATGTACAAAAATTATTACATGTCTAAAAGTGGTTTTAGAAAAGAATGACGTAAGTCTTATTTTTTGTCATCTGTACAAAGAAACAAATCTTTCTTTTTAGTTTTCTAGAAAAGTAGCAAAATGGAACGAAGCCAAAATTTTTATCCTTCCAGTTCCATTTTCATCTTGTTCTTGTAGTATTATTTATTTAAGGGCAATAACATTTCATTGTTCGCTGCATTGTTGAACTGATAATAGTATAAAACAAAATTGGTTTATTAAATAGGAACTTCTTTTTTTTCTGTGAAATTTGTTACTAATCTTCTCTTTGTACGTATTTGCTTTTTTAATCTATTGTTTTATTTCTTCTTATGCAAAACTTTAGTTATATGCAACAATTTCAGTTTTGCATAGTTATGAAAAGTAAAAATTTAAAAAAACTGATCTGATATAACAGTATTACTGTACATCAAACTAATGCTTGCTGTATTTAAATAAGTATAAGTATCTGAGTATAACACAAAACACTTCTTTTTACAGTAAGTAGTAATAGTAATATTAATAACGTACAAGGAGAATTATTGATAAAATCCATAATAGTATTTTATGTCAAAGCGAATTGTCAGCGCTGAATTGTGAAAATGCATTAAAAATAAAAATACAGCAAATGTTTATTAAAAAACATGCTCAGTAAATAAACTTAAAATTTTCCCAAGCAGGACAGGTGTTTGATATTTCTTTCAAATTTCGGTCAAGACAAATGAGAACATTTGAAAAAACTTTAGACACTTTTCAGCAGCTTTCAATCGCATTCAACATATTACAGCGCAAAATCTTTTAAAACTCGTTAATAATCGCGATGTACAGAATTTATATGTCGAATACTAATGATTTTGCAATTATGAGAAAATATTAAGATTTATTGACAGTCTTAATCCTGAATGCAGTGTTCAGCCGTTAATAGAAATAGTTGCAATTCTAGTGAGAAGCAATGACCATAACAGTTTCAGGGTTCAGTCTTTCATAGATAGCTTTGGTCATTCATGCACTGTAAAAAAAAATCTGTAAAGTTACTAAAGTTTTTCTAGGAAACTGGGATTCCTAGAACTTTTTATGTAACGGCAACAGCAAAAATTCCTGTAACAGCGTTTGTTACAGGAATTTTTCTTGTTGCAGTTACATAAAAAGTTCTAGGAATCCCAGTTTCCTACATAAACTTTAGTAACTTTACAGATTATTTTTTACAGTGTGATGACATCTTCTGTGTTTTTCTTTTGAGTTGCATCTCGCTAAGCCGTAGAAATTTCTGCTATTCAGCAGAGAAGCTAATATTTCGATATTCGTGTTTAATATGATTTCTTTTCATTGCTTTATAGAGTTCAATACAGTTTAAAAAATCTGTAGTGATGCAGGGAATGTGCTTTGAATTCCGCGTTCATGGTAACAAATTACGTCATGCATTTAAACATTTGCCATCACATTATGTCATGTATTTATTTTTTGTTGAATAATCTGTTTTGGAAACGTAAGTGCTACACTGTAAAAAAAATTCTGTAGCTCTACAGATGTAAAATTACATGCTTACTAAACTGTCATCTGTAACTGTACAAAAAAAGCTGCAAATCTACAAAACTAGTTTTTGTAAAGCTACAGAAATCTGTAACTTTACAAATGAATGTATTAAAATTTCAGTAATCTTACTAAAATTTTATCTGTAAACCTGGCTGTAGTTACATGAAAAGTTCTAGGCATCCCAGTTTCCTAAAAAATTCTTAGTAACCTTACAGATTTTTTGATTTTCGGCGCAAAAGTGTGTCTGTTACATGAATATTTATTGTTGCCGTTACATAAAAAGTTCTAGGAATCCCAGTTTTAGAGGAAAACTTTAGTAACTTTACAGATTTTTTTTTTACAGTGTACTTAGATTCTTCAGAACACTTATTTCTTAATTTACTACGGTTTCAGTGTGTAATATTTGTGCTAGATGATTTATATATAGTGAACTGGAGCTCATTCCAATTAAGAAGCATATTTAGTAATGTTCCGTGCTTCCAAATTTTTGTAAAAATTGTAAACCATTTTTCCTTAAGTAAAAGACATCAAATAACGTGTTTGGGAGTGTTAAATCGTCTAATAAATCAATTTCTGAGGCGACTTCCAGCTTATTTATTGGTTTTGGTAGTGGTCAGTGTGTGTGGGGGGAGGGGTAGTACAATAATAAAATGGAGGAGTACCTGTGCACACCATGGTAATATGTAGCTAGAATATGGCAGATTGTTCTGTATAGCTTTTCACTTAGAACTTTGACCCATCACATTCTCAAGCGACTAATCGAATTAAAAATATCGGCCTTAGAATATCTTCTTAATATCTAGGTTAGCTGATAATATACATTTTAATGGATCAAGCCATTGCTGAGAAATTACGTTAAATTCATTATCAAATTAGAAAGGACGAATAAGAACCTTCGCTTACATTCTGTTGCATGCGCTTCAATTAGATACAAAATATAAAGAAAAAGTACATATTCAATCAAAAGCATACATTTAAGAAGAATGTTAAAAATTTTCAAATTGTCATACGTCAGCCAGTAGTTTTCTGAGTTGCCACTAGGAATTTGGTGCCATGGATATCAGTGTCATCACAGATGTGTTTAAAACGATAGATTAAAATTTTAACTCAACAACTATAAGATTAGTTGGGGTAACTGTACCCACGAGGTAACTGGGCCATAGGCTATTTTATAAAAAAAACTGTTGGTATTTTTTAAGTTTTAGCTTTTGTAAACAATGCCCCTTAATCTCTACTTCCTAAAACAACGTGTGTCAATTCAGTCATAACTCTCACTTTGCTGTGATAGGTTGTCAAAAATTTACGTTTCTTTTTTAAAAAACAACGTCAATATGGTTGAACTTCCTCGGCTTTTTATTAAAATACTGTAAGTACTTTTATTAAACAATCCTTTTTTTTTAAGATTAGACATATAACTACATTAATACTATTAGGTATCTATACATATTTACTTCATGTTTCAAATGTAAGCCCGGTGTCCCAGTTACCCCATAAATTTTTCAAAAATGGGGTAACTGGGACATGTATCCGGGGTAACTGGACCATGCTGGATCCAGTTACCCCAATAGTTATAAATAATTTTTTGTGTTTCTCTTACTACGGGAAGTAAATTTCTCCATTGTTTTTTGCTCACAATAAAGAAAATGATAGAATACCTTATTAAAATTGCGTAATGGAATTTAAAAAAAGCATATTGAGTAGTATCAAACCAAATTTCTTGACACCTTGAGAGGCGACGATGCCGTTATGGCATCACTTAATTTTAATTCCTAATTGTCACATTGGCACCTGAATTTTATAATGAAAATTTCACCTTTATTAAGTACGCGAAAATATACTTTTACTTGTTTTCAGATAGATTCTCTTGTAAATATTGGTGTCATTAAATTATTTCAATATTTTACTAATGGAAGTACCTTGCCCCTGAAAGCGAACCTTGAAATTGTACTATACACAGGGGTTACATCCTATAGGGAAACTTTTATCATTCCTACCACTATTTTGAAAATAATATCTTCATCGCACCTTGCTTCAAGGGTTCTGGTAGGAACAATAAAATTTTCCCTTTATAATGCGACTCCTGGATAAAGTACTTAAGTACTTACATAGCCGTTTGTTTATAGATTTACCTTGCTATTTTTTTCCTTAAAATATCCATGTGTCTTTTATATTTATTATCTAAAGTACATAAGTACTTACTTAAGTTTTATGTGTTTGGTATAAATAAATCTAATATTTTATCTTTTAGTGCTTTTTTAGACACACTGACAGCAAAGGTTTCCCTTACAACGCTGTTTATTGACATATAATTTACATTATCTGCCTGGTTTAATTTTTTTAAATTGTTTACACGTTTTCAAACAGGACCTGATATCCGATATGAAAAAATATAAACGCGTGTGGAACATAGACCCCCCCTGGTCCAGTTTCACCATTTTTAGGGGCAACTGGACCCATGAGGAAAGAAAGATGAAATATGTATATTTTTATATTTTTAAATATTAAAATGTAACTTTGAGCATTTCTGTCTGATAGAGGGAACGTAACTGAACACATTTACTGAAGTTCAGACTTTAATTCAAATGATCATTAGCTTTTTGAAGTTTAATTGTCAGGAGCTCACATTGTAAAATCATGGCCCAGTTGCCCCAACTAACCTTACTTCAAAATAGTTTCAATATAATTTATTTTATTCACACTAATTTATCTTAAATTTACAAGGAAAAAAAACATTATTAACGTTTACGTTTTCTTTTTCGATATTTTAACATACTTTACAGGTGCTCTTGTTTCATGGTATGCCACATTTCCTGATATATATATATATATATATATATATATATATATATATATATATATATATATATTATTTTGTTATACATTGCATACAAAGACTATAACTTGCCTAAGAATAGTTTTCTAAAAGAATGACTCAAGTCTTTTCGTTTTATCTATACAAAGAAAGAAATTTTACTTTTCTTTTTTTGTTTTCTGGAAAAGCAGGAAAATGGAAAGACGCCAATATTTTTAACCTTCCAATTTATTTTTCACTTTGTTTTCGATATATAATTTATTTAGTGGCAATAAGGTTTCATTTTTAACTGCATTTCTTGAAATATAATAATTTTATAAACGATAATTTTTTTCCAAAGAAAATATTAAAACATTTAGTGTCGAGATTAGTTCTTCCTGCTGTTATACTTTTATTTCATTTAATGCATAAAAATATTGTTACAGCTATAGAATTGTTGAATTTCCCATAAGAAAAATTAAATATTGTCTAGATATAATTAACTTTACTGGTACCCTATCCTATTAGTATTTACATATTATGTACATATTGCTTATAAATTACTCCAAATATTAGGGGTAATTTTTAGATGTTTATGTTATAAGGATTTGCATATTTTCTTTTTATCTGTACTAAACAACAAAACTCTTTTTAAACAAAAATCATCAAAATGGAAATTGAATGAAACCAATGTTTTTAAACTTCCAATATAGCTTTCTTTTCTGTCTTGATGTAGTCTTGATTTCGTTCCATTGAGTGTTCATTGTTAGTGGGAATTTTACAAATGAAAGTTGTTTCGTAAAAAACGGCGAAATGTTTTCTTTATTGTTATTTGTTTATGTTTCTCTAATTTATTTATATTCAATTTTTTAATATGTTGTTACTTTTGAGCTCTTTTATATTTGTTCTTACACTGTAAAAAGAAAGAAAAAAAATCTTAATCTAAGAAAATATAACATCACAAGGAACGAAAATAAACAATAGTCTCTTCAGTGTTAACCGATTTTCCCAAAAAACTTTATTCATTTTTAGAAAGCACAGAAACCAATATATTTTCGCTATTTAAGGAAAACATTAAAAAAACAAAATTTATGTTGCTACCACTAGTTCTAGAAAACGTTTCCAAATAATTTTTATAGTATATTAATTAGTTTTTCCAACGGGGAATATCACATTTTCGCATGTATCAATTCTCAAGTAAACATTTTAAAGTTCAGCAAACATGTTTTACAATCAAACATGATAAGTTACCAGAACTAACATTAAAATTAATATTAATATTATTTTGTTATTCCTGCATGTATAAATTCAAATTAAGCAGCTCGGTGTGTTTAATTATAATGTGTATTATAAAAAAGAAAAATGCAACACTGAGGGGGGAAATATCAAGGCGAGAGAAGAAAAAAAGAACGAAGGAGAAGAAAACGATTATCATGAAACCTAAAAAAGTACATTTATAAAAATCAGCATAAATAATACTAGAAAATAAGTTTGATAAATAATTTCATTTGAACAATATTGTAAACGGTAAAATCTAGTTGCCCGAGCCCTTGCAGGGCTTTACTTTTAAATATTTTTATCCAATGTAAAGATAAATATAAATTTAAAGTAAGGTGATTACAAACATACGCATGAAAAAAAGAAACCCAACCTATGAAAAAATCGGTTTGTCTGACCGATTCTCCGACACAACTTCCCATAGTCGTTTGACGAAATTCGTGATTTTTTGTTTGTTTGTTTGTTTGTTAGTTTGTTTTTTCTCTTTTGCTCTTCTTTGACAAAATTCGATTTTTTTTTTTTTTATCTAGGGGGCTCTGCCCCTTGCAAGCTACGCTCGCTAATCCCCGTTCACACACTGCAGAATCTAAAAGCAACGCTAATCTGATCGCTTTTAAAAAGATTAGAGAAGATTGAATTATACTGAAAAAAACCGTAGCGATCTCCCTGTAAACGGGTTTCCATTCAATTCCCTTTGATTGCAAAAAATTTAAGGCAGAATCAGTTGCTGTTAAGACATCCAATGGTTGTTTTCGTGTTTGATTCACAATCTCTTGCTTGTTATATCTAAAATCTGTCGCCAAACTATAAGATTAAATATCAATAATGGTAGATCATACATGTCACACTCACTTGATTTTAAGGACGTTAGACGTGTTCATCAAGTGATTTTTATTTCGACGTTTTATTTGTATTTTTATTAATGTCATACTAATTTATTTGTTCTTTCGTTATTTAAAATAAAAAATTATGTCAGTTTGTATAATTAGGCGAGTGGTTTGGCGATATATATAATTTGGCAAAATTGGTCGATGGGAGAAGTAGTACCATTAAAACATTGCTTTGAAGTTGAAATTAAATGTCATGATTTGTTGTATTGTCATATACACACAGGGTTTGGCGTGCATTTTTCTTTACGACAATTTGGCGAAAGCCTCGTTTTCGAATACCAGTTACATATGTATTTTTATAATTTTTCTCTTATTTTTAAAATTAAATAACAATAAATAAGAAAATGTTTAATTAATAACTATAGAACAAAACAATTTATAACATTTTTTGTAAATAAAAAGAAAATAAATTCAAATAAACATTTATTTAAATAAGCGACAATAGCTAGGTTACCATGTCAGGCAAAAAAACGCCATTTTGGCGCCAATTAGGTGCAGCGTTGTGTATATGACATCTGTGCCTAATATTTTGCTTTTCGTTTCGTTTAAAAAAAAGAAAGAAGTGAAAACCATTTATTTTAAATGTTTCAGTTTTAAATGAAAGTTTTGTATTAAATAAAATGATAATGACAACTTGAATTTTCAATAAAAATTACATGATAAATTTCTTAGCATACATGAAAGGGAGTCCAAACTGGTCACCAAATTAGTTTAAAATAATAACCTTTTCTAAAATATGAAAACAATATGTGTTATTATTTAAATTTCAGTTGCCATCATTAGAGAAACGTATATAAAATTAGAAAAAAAATAATATTTCGAAAACTAATTCGAATTTAAAAATTCTAATAGCAGTTCTGAGATCTGCGGATCAATACAAATTTTTAGTGTTAATTTCATCGCAAAGTATTCCGTATTTTAGGAGAAATCGGCGTGAAACATATTCAGTTGTTTAATCAGTCGTTTCATAGAAACGTTTCATAAATTCGTTTTATTTCATCTGTTTCATGAAATCACTTTCGTAAATTCGTTACATTAGGATTTTAGATATATATGATAGATATTTTGAGTTCGATTGACAAAATTTATTTTTTTTGATCGACCGATTGACAAAATTTGCAATATTTTACCGTGACCTACTGAAATAAAAGTATCCTAGTTGTTTCCGCGATTTTTTTGACGAAATTTGCAATATTTTCCCGCAATAGTTTACAGTAATTCGCAACAGCAACTTATTGGGAAAATTTGTAATTTTGGGGGAAATCATATGACGAATTTCGTGATTTTTTGCACAAACGAATATTGAAATGTGCGATTGTTTTAAGGGCAGAATGAAGATAATCGGAAAAGGAGCACATATATTTTGTTATATCGGATTTTCCTATTTTGTGCTCGATTTGTGCAAACCTTCACGCTTTTGAAAACAATCATCCTGAATGAAAATTTCCCTCCTTTTCCAACAACAACAACAAAAACCACTTGAAATGACGACCCTACATTGAAAATAGGAAATCGTGATGTAAAAATTCGCAGCGATGAAAATATACGATCGTTTCATAGTAAAAATCCATCATGGGTGTTTTATGCTAATAAAAAACGTGGATTTTGTTTCTTTAATTAGGCCAATTTTCGGGCTGATGATAGATTTTTAAAATTTTAGGAATTGAATACCTTAAATTTTAATTCCAGAACAGAATCACCCCTCGCTCTTGGAAAATCTGCGCGGTGCTCTCAGGAAATTGTCAAATAATTTAAAAAATAGCCTGGAACACATAAAATATTAGCCATGGCGCATAAAAAAAATAGCACACTGTAAAAAATATTCTGTAAAGTTACTAAAGTGTTTCTAGTAAACTGGGATTCCTGGAACTTTTTATGTAACGGCAACAACAAAAATTACTGTAACAGCGTCTGTTACAGGAATTTTTCTTGTAAAGTTCTAGGAATCCCAGTTTTCTAGAAAACTTTAGTAACTTTGCAGATTTTTTTTTTACAGTGCACGGAGCACTTAAAAACTCTCACGGTGCCCTGTCGCGTTAATTATACCCAGTTTAATCTCTAAATTAAGAATAGGTAGAATCCTAACACAGAATATTTTAGCTTACTTAACTGATTGATATTCTATAAAAACTACTCGTAAAAGTTTTCGAAAATCAGTGACCGCTGAAGAAACTATGATTCTATAAATGCCTCACTAAATCTGGAATATATATTTGTTTCTCTGATTTCTACGGATACGGAAAGCTTTTCGGAATCGTGGGTAACACGAAAGATTATTTTATATTTTTGTACGAGGTTATATTATATTTTCGTAGGAAATATTTGTTATTTTAAAAAGTGTAAGTCACGCTTAGTTACACAAAAATAATTTTTTAATAATTCAAAAATTAAATATGCAAGAAAGTATTATTATTATTATATAATATTTTTTATATTGTATTGATCATAGTTATGAAAACAAATACTTTGTTTTACTTAGTACTTCATACAAGATTTACCAGTCTTCTAGAAATGCATTTCTAAAAGAATGATTCAGTTATAGCTGTTTAGCCGTACAAAGCATCAAATCTTTCCTTTTACATTTCTGAAAAAAAAAGCAAAACGGAAAGAAACATACATTTTTAACATCCCAGTTAATTTTTATATCGATTTTTCTTGGATTAATTATTTATTTAGCGGTAATAAATTTTAATTGTGAGCTGCATTTTTTAAACTAATATATATAGTTTAAAGAAATGAGTTTATAAAAAAAAGTTTTATGTAAGTGTTATTTGTTCTATTTTTGTTATCACTTGCTTTATTTAACTTTATTTTTGCTTTTTCATTTATAAAACACGAATTTTCAATTACCTTCTAAATTATTAAGCTCTTTTATTTAACTCAACATAATTTTTTTTTGTAAAGATGAAATTTTGTGACTGATTTCTTATTCACTTCCTGATATTTCAGAATAATAAAAATTATGAACGCATGTGTGTTTCCAGTGTCAATACAGAATTTTAATATTTTCAGAAGGTAATTATAATTTAATTTAGAATAGACTTCTTTCAGCACAAACAAAAATAATCAACACCTTCTGACTATTTAAAATGTTCTAATGAAACGATTTTAGTTACAATCTCAAATAATTACATTGAAAACTATATACAGTAAATGATGCCGTTTTATCAAAATGAGATCATAATGGCTCATAGTTTTACAACAGCAGCTTCATCCAATATCAAATCAAAATACAGAACATATTCGGTCTAACATCGTCTCTTTTCCACTCAAAACTCTCAACTGACGCGAAAAATCTTCCCGGATACCTCTGTGTATTCAGTGACGTAGGTCGTGATGTATTGATGACGCGGCGACGTGTAATTGTCACATAGGCCGCTCTTTGGCTTACGGCAGTCAAAGTTACTCCTACATTAATAAATTAATTTTAAGGCATTTTCCCGTTAGACGACGGTAAAATTATAAATCGCCATTTAATCTTTATGGTTACAGCTGTTTCCGAGTTACAAATCAGTGGATTTAATAACGCACCTAACCACCCTCATCAAAACAAGACAACTGACTGTGAAACTTTAGCAACGAGATATTTTAAACACTAAATGAAGAAAATATAAATAGTAAACTAAGGTTGTAATATTAACCATATATATATTCTTTTATCATTTAATAGATTAATATTAATTAAATTATGATTATACGTTGAGAGATAGATTTAGAATCCCCGAATAAATAGTTTGAATAATGCTTTTTACGGCAGTCAAAGTTACTCCTACATTAATAAATTAATTTTAAGGCATTTTCCCGTTAGACGACGGTAAAATTATAAATCGCCATTTAATCTTTATGGTTACAGCTGTTTCCGAGTTACAAATCAGTGGATTTAATAACGCATCTAACCACCCTCATCAAAACAAGACAACTGACTGTGAAACTTTAGCAACGAGATATTTTAAACACTAAATGAAGAAAATATAAATAGTAAACTAAGGTTGTAATATTAACCATATATATATTCTTTTATCATTTAATAGCTTAATATTAATTAAATTATGATTATACGTTGAGAGATAGATTTAGAATCCCCGAATAAATAGTTTGAATAATGCTTTTTAACAGTTTCCAACAAAGTTGAAGAGTGTTTATGATTTTGGTTTGTCTGTCCGTGCTCTAACTCTCGTAAATATACTCGGATTGCCCTTAAATTTTTGGATGTTATTAAGGTTCGCCATAGCACGATCCTTATTTCAAATGCAGCTTGTAGCATGTTTAGTTCTTTTACAGGGGCAATCAAAAGTATTCCGTTACATTACGGTCAATGGAAAAAAATCGTTTCAAATGATTTTTAATGATGCTACACCCTTTCAAGCATAAAATAACTCATATGCATTTATGAAGTGCAATAAGCAATCTGAAGTATTAAAATAAGTAATCTGAAGCATTAAAATAAGCATTCTGAAGAATATACGGTGAAAAGAATTCTGTTATATAATGATATGGGGGAGGAATTTGTTTCTGACGTATTTTAATTATGTTGAACTTTTTCATATACAATGAAATTGATATACGACGCTGAGGTTTACTATAAGTTATTTCATGCATAATAAGAAATGCACAGCATTTACAGGGGCACAAAAAATATTTCATATACAATATTTTGTCCGAAGTACTGTACATAAGCGATGATGGCTGGAAATGCATTTTTAATTATGATAAGCGCTTTTATGTTTTACAATATTTATGCATACTATACGGTGTGTATAAATGTTATAGTTCCTATACATCGTTACATAAAAGAATTTGTATGGGTTATTGAGTCTGAGCGTAAATTGCTTAAGAGTCATTGTGCACGAGGATATCAGGCAGGGGGTTTCCATCATCATCTCAGAATTTCTTTTTTTTTATTTCTTGTGTTGCCTTGCCCAAGGAAAGAACAAATCTCAAACATCTTTTGTTATATCTCTTTTAGTTTTGGAATTAGGGGGTGTCAAACTTCCCTAGATGAGAGGTGTAGAATAATTTTGCGACATTTTTGCCACATTATTCTCTCAACTGTGACTGGCTCTGATGTGCTTCAGAGATTTTTTGTTTTCTAACTGATACTATACCTTGAACAGTAACATCTCAAATTGAAAATTCATTTTAAGATGGTCAGAGACCCCAAATAGGGCGCCCCCAAATACCCCTAATTTCGTAAAAAATCAGTTTTCAAGAAGGCTTTAAATCTTGGCTCCGAAGTGATACAGAGAAAGTTTTTGCACAATGTAGTTAGACATTTTCATACAAAGTGAATTTAAGGTTAATATTTTTTGAAGGTCCCCAGTGCCATTCGGTATGGGGGCCCAAATACGGAACTGAAAACTAAGTTATGTAATTTCAAAGCATTGGTGTAGCTGGCTCTGACCGCCTACATGAAAACTTTTTGCATGGAGTTGGAGCATCAATATAGTAGTTTCATATTATGAAAAAATATATTTTGAAGGTACCACCATTTTCATGAAAAATCCAATGAAGTACACAGGTTTTAGTGGGGTAATTATGTGTTTGAAGCTCTTTTTTTTAAAAAAAATATAACTATCAAGTGTTAGCTTAGTATTAAAAAAGTACTTTTAAATGCAATTTGTTTGAAAACTACAATTTATTTTTGACATATTAATTTTTTTGTAGTTTTAACGCCATTTCTGTAATACTGGCAACTGATAATATAAGCTCAATATTAGCAACTACATATGCTTTTTCACCAGTCTGTAAAGAAAATTGTAGTTTTGAATGCAATTTGTTTGAAAATTACATCAATTTATTTTTGAGATATTAATTTTTTTTGTAGTTTTGAATGCCATTTCTGTAATTCTGGCAACTGATGTTCTCCATTTCTGTAAAAAGTAAAGGGAAAATAGTAGGTTACTATATCTTTTTGTTGGCATTTTGTCATAACTAAAAAAAATTATTAAAATACATGCTATGCCAAGATTATCGTCTGCTATAAAAATGTATTTTAAGAACATTTGTGCGACTTATTTTGTCTGTATTTACTTAATTCCTATTAAAAAGCTGAAAGAATGCAAATAATATTTGATATTAGCTGATTAGATATAATATTTAGTATATCTACACATATACCAGCGATTAACAACATCCACAGCGTTGAATATCATGAAAACCACATGACTGTTTAGAGGTAATATGAAATAGGAAAAAGGCATGAAGTACACAAGTATCCGTCTTTTTGATCTGGTCTCGTGATAATATCTGATTTTGAAGAAGGCACTGTTCCCATTACTACTAAAGCTAAAAAGAAAAAAGCAGTCGGAGTCCAACTTCTCTGCTCTGACGATAGCTGTACATGTGTCTTTGATGATGAACAAGATTTGCAGGGACATCTTGTTAGTGGAACCCATACACTAATTACTCGAACTACAGGACTTGATAAAATAAAGCATGCTTATGTAAAACACTTGAAAACAACACTTGTTGCTCCAAAACTAGTTGAAATTTTAAGGCAAACACAAACCAATCTGCAGCAGATTTCTTCCAAAGCAAACACTTATTCAACAGATGGGCCATTAACAAAAGGAAAAAACCAATTCGTCTTACTGAAAAACAAAAAACCTTCCCCCAAGAATGTTATGACATTAGTGAGAAGACTGGGAGCACGTTAACAACAGATTCTGTATACAAGCTAATGGGAACAAAGGACATATAGAATAGGAAATTTTTTGGTCCAGATGAATACTTGACTCAGGAAAGAATAGTGGCATTCTTTAGTCTCTGTAAATCTTAAAAAAAATAAAGATGAGAAATCTGAGAAGGAAGATGGTGAAGAATGTGCTTTTTCAGTCCTAAGAGATGATTTTTATGCTCATTTCCCCCATATATAGAGGTAATCTATATTTTAGTATGTTCTGATATTTAAAAAAAAATGTTTTAACATTTTTACATTTTACATTGTTTTCAGCTTTTTTAAAGATATAATTTTCTTTACAGACTGGTGAAAAACAGTATGTAGTTGCTTATATTGAGCTGATATTACCAGTTGCCAGCATTACAGAAATGGTATTAAAACTGCAAAAAAATTAATATCTCAAATATAAATTGTAATTTTCGAACAAATAGCATTTAAAAGTACTTTTTTAATACTAAGCTAATACTTGACAGTTGTATATATTTTTTTAAAGAGCTTCAAACTCATAATTACCCCACCAAAACTTGTGTACTTCAATGGATTTTTCTTGAAAATGGTGGTACCTTCAAAATATTTTTTATTTCACTATGTGAAATTACTATGTTGATGCTACAACTCCATGCAATAAGTTTTCATGTAGGAGGTCAGAGCCAGCTACACCAATGCTTTGAAATTACATAACTTAGCGTTCAGGTCCGTGTTTGGGCCCCCATACCGAATGGCTCTGGGGACCTTCAAAAAATATTAACCTTAGATTCACTTTGTATGAAAATGTCTAACTACATTGTGCAAAAACTTTCCGTGTATCACATCAGAGCCAAGATATAAAGCCTTCTTGAAAACTGATTTTTTACGAAATTAGGGGTATTTGGGGGCTCTGACCATCTTCAAATGGATTTTCAATTTGAGATGTTAATGTTCAAGGTATAGTATCAGTTAGAAAACAAAAAAAATCTCTGAAGCACATGAGAGCCAGTCACAGTTGAGAGAATAAAGTGGCAAAAATGACGCAAAATTTTTCTACGGCCCTCATCCAGGAAACTTTGACACCCCCTAACTCCAAAACTAAAAGAGTTATAACAAAAATGTTTCAGATTTGTTCTTTCCTTGGGTAAGGCAACACAAGAAAAAAAAGAAATTCTGAGATGGTGATGGAAACTTTTTTCTTTTTTGCCTGATTCTCTCATGCAATGACTCTTAAACGTGGTTTTTAAAAGAGTTATACATTTTTACGCTGAACTACATTTAGTTTACTAAGAAAGGTTTGTAAAATATGGATAAAATTATATACAGTGTCACGCAAAGAATTGGATGCATAACCGTCTATGGATGATAATATCTGGAAATGTCATTTTAGTAATTTTAAGAGTGTTTTAGTTTAAATTAAATTTTAGCTAAATAGTGGCGTGTAATAAAGGTACTATTAGTTATGGACGGTAACTCCAGAAATTAATTTTTGAAATGTTTTATGCGTTTTCTAAAATATTTACTTAATTATCTTATTTCCCTAAAGAACGAAGTTTTGTTAAAGCATTCAGGAAGTGTTGGAAAGTGTTTCATAATCTATGCTTAACGCATGGTTTTTATTTATTGTTCCTTTAATGATGCTGAATATTAAAAATAAACAAAACAATTTTTAAAATATAAATTCACCAGTTGGCGCTTCCTACCAATTGAAAATAAAAAAGGTGAGTTTTCAGTAATCACGTCCTACGTAAAATTAACTTATTGTAACATACGTTTTTAGAACTGCATAAATTGCAGTCATGAAATAAAGCGTGATTTTAAAGTGTAATTCAATGCTAATAAAAAAATGTCTTTTTGAAAAGTAAAAATATTTTTCTTTTCCTAAAAGAATTTTAGTTGGAATAAGGTATAATGTATAGTCGGATATTATGGGTGGTTCTTAAAAACACATTCCGCTTTACGTTTCAAAATATAATACTTCATTTGCATCTAGATAGAAGGAAACCTATCATAAAACTCCTAAAATATTTATTACAATTTAAACGGTTTGATGCTTTTTGACACTGTAAAACGTCATTCAATGCATCATGGAATTCAAAATCTGAGAAGTTAAAAAAGATTGTTATAGCTTGGTGCATGGTTAAAGGCGCATTATTGTGCGATTTTTTTTAAATATATATCCAAACTTAAAATTTTAAAATTGTATAATAAGCTGTATGAAATAAATATTTATATACTTAATTCAATAAAGAACAAAACATAAAAAACATAGTTTGCCACAGGTGCTACCAGTTATTCTTAATATGAAGTAATATAATATATTTTTATTTTTTAGTTCATAAGACATGGTTTTGTTTCATACAAATTAGTATCAATCAATTTTCTTGTTTCTTCTAAAAAATAAATTACATATAAAGAACAGGATTTGAACTATTATTACAGCAGCTCAAATAATTTTAAATTATTGTAGTAGATTTTTAATATTCTATAATTCTCGGTGTTATAGTATCCAATCACTTTTGTGCGGTATTGTATTTGTAACTGAAAGAGAATATATATATATATATATATATATATATATAAAGATAAATATTAGTCATTATCTAACAATGCTAAATATTGAATAATTATTATTTGACCAACAACATAAAACATTTAAAGGCAAGTCATAAATTTTAGAGCATTCGTTTGAAATTACATAAAAAAAAAAGAAAAATGAAAGACTTTTTCTTACAAAAAATAATTAATTTTATAATTTTTTAGAACACAATTAATTCTTCACAAGAAAATAAATCACAAATGTTTATCTACTTTCAACAGACATTTTTTTTCTTTCTTTTTTTTTTTTTTTTTTTTTTTTTTTTTTTTTTTTTTTAAGGAATGTTGAACATATTTAGTTTATTTTTCTTTTAATGCATGGAAATGCATGCCAGACAAACATAATCAAGAATATTTTAAATGTCATAATTCTGTTTTATAAAACCTTATTATAATCTGCTTTTTAATGTTCGCATAAAAAATATCTGCTTTTTATTATGTTACCTAAACATTATTTTTGAAATCTCATTCATCAAAGCAAATTTTAGCCTTAAAGCGACTGTAATTAAAAGATGTTTTATGTACTTTAATTAATTATCTTTTAAAAAGCATTGGGTTAATTCATAGAAAAATTAAATTATGTCCGAATTATTTAAAAATTCGTTACAAAATTCACGCGTTCTACACAAGAAATGAATAAATTTTCTTTCTTCGTTTAAGAACTTTTCTAGGGACCATTTATATTTTCGATCTTGAAATCCTGAATAAATGTTTTTCGCGTAAGTTGCTTCTTGAAAAACTAAATGTTACAATACTCAAATACAAATTCTCACTTAAACATGATTTACTCTTAAAAAACTTTAGTGTGACTGCAGTTTATGTTATTTTTCATAAAAATAATTTTTCGAGGTATTTTTTACTTATGTATCACACCGTTTAAACTGAAACTTTAAACAAGTTAAATAATAATAATAATGATGATGTCGAGACATCGGTTCTAATGTAAATATACTGTAATGCAATAACTGAAAGTAAATAAACTCTTATTTTTCTGTATTTTTTTAAACACACTTTTCAAAGTATTGAAAATGCCCTTAATTTCATTATTACCTTATAAAAAAGAATTATGTAACATTACTCCTTAAAATTGGTGGCAGCCTTGCTGCCTCCATCTTATTGAGAAATTTAACAGATTTAAGTGGTGTTACGTTACACTATGTAACATTACACCAGTTATATAAGTTTAAATTACACCATTATATACGTTAAATTAGGGTAGATCGGGGCTAGTTCGCCATAGGGGCATGTTGGCCCAGTCGCGATATTTCTTAAACTTTGCGTTAGATAACATTGTCTGCCCAGCCAAGTATGCATTGCTTCGCTTTCCTCCTGCAACATCAGCAACATTGAAGTCGGAGCGTCCGTTAAAAAATTATTGAGAATTTCCAAAATTTTGCAAAGGTGAGTAAATTTCCTCTCTTATAAATAATACCTTTTTATTTGTTTGTGGATTACATTTTAGATTTTGATAGATAATAATTCAGAAAAATAATTGTTCGTAGTTATTGTAGGGCATGTTTTTTTTACTGAAATACTTTCAGAATAATTCCTTATAATCACAAAAACAAAAATGGCGATACGGGGTTAGTTGGCCCATTTGGCACGGGGCATGTTGGCCCGCCGGGGCAACATGCAAAAAGCATGGCAGCATGCCCAAAGCATCATGAAGCAATATTACATTTTACTGACAAAAATTTGAAGGGAATGATGCGTTAGAAAAACATCATAAACGAAAGAAAAGAATTATTGCACTTAACAGATGTACAAAGGCCTTGATACAATTTATTTATCATCTGGTGTTTATAATAAATCACCTAATTAAGGATGAATTATTTCTTAAATTACTGTACTCTAAGATTTACCGTGTTTTAATACCTAGCATGAATTTATTAAAAATTATTACTGTTTCGTAATGTATTAAAGACATTTTTTTATGAGAAAATAAAACCAATTTTTAAAACTATTTTTGGTAGAAGTTAATATTTTGAAAAACTCACAGATTTAATATTTAAAATTTTTATTTTAATTTAGAAGGTTATATTGTGTTTTCGTTCTCAAGAAATAAAAATTAAGATTTGGTAAAATTTTGATCATTTCTTAAACTTCTACGCTATCAGAACATTAAAATGTCACGTGGGCCAGCTTACCCCGTAATTGGGGCAGGTTGGTCCAAGCGACTTGGTGTCAATTTGAGCTTCTAAACTAATACTTATAGTTAATATTTTCAAGTTTTATTATTGTGACAAATAGTACACTGATAGTGGTAACATAAAAAGAAATTTAAAATGTTGAATTGTAATTTTTTTTAAATTATTAGAAGAAAAAGCGGGCCAACTAGCCCCGGTCTACCCTACTCTATAAAATTGGAGGCAGCATGTCGCCACCAATTTTATAGAGTAACGTTACATAAAATTTTTACACTGTTCTCTATAGGAGCTAATAAAAAATTCCTTATTAAACACGTAAATTTAATATACTTTAATATTATAGATTTTAAGGAAATTAAAATTTCGTATGCAACAGTTATGAATCTTTAAAAAGTCATAGCTCAGGTAGAATTTAACAATTAAAACGCTAAACATAATGAAACAGAAGAAAAATTTGTGGAGTTATATTTCGCATTTCTTTTTGTTAACGTAGGATTAACATTAAATTTATTATTTTTTTGCGTTAATAAAATTAAACTTATTTGTGCGGAATTTTAATCTTTATTTATTCTTATCTTTAAATAAGTTTATTTCTGTCAAAGGTTGGCGATTCGGAAAATAAATATTCTGGTAAATATCATATGTTTAGTTATCCATCAGAAATTTCATTTATCGTCCAAGAAAACTACATAATCACCCCCAGGCGTCTGTAACTATTACAATTGATCAAGTGGAATTCAGAAACTCATCTAAGCAAAGATATTTTTGCTACATACCACTAATCATTTATCAAAGTTTGTTCAGACATTTACTTGACTCTAGGGAATTTATGCATTTCACTGTGAGGTGTGATTACTAGAGCTTTACTTCCGATGTTACATGGGACTCTGAATAAAAATTGTTAAGCTTGTACGCTGCAGAAGATTTTCTAAATATTAAAAGGACATAATAATAATAAAATAAGTTAGCTTTTTTATGCTTTCCAGTATTTTGAATAATGTTACAAAATGTAAGAGCGAAAATTCTTACAATTAGAAATCTATTTCGAATCTTCTAAGACTACTTGTAATCCATATAAGCTTTGCGAATAAACGGCTTTTCCTAATTGAAACTGTAATCTTCTATGCGCGGATGTCGACGAGTTAAAATTTTAGAAGAAAATATGTCTTCTTTATTATGTACTAGGTTATTAGAAAAACCTCCTTTAACTCTAGAATACTAACCCAGGAAATGCACGTGCCGTATGCGATGAACATCAACATAAATTCTGTTTCAATTATGGCAATACGCCAGTGTAAGAGTTATTTTTTTAAATATGCACTAAATGTATTTTAAATATGGAGTAAATTTTACTCATGGTTTTTATTTAAGTACTAAATATAAAATTGAGCAGGTTTAAAAAAAACGATAATTACTTATTGTTATTTTCGAAATGTTGTATTATTTCAACAATACAATTATGTCGAGTAAGTTTTAAGTATCAAAAAATATTTGTCAAGTACTGCATGTCGGTTTCGGTAGCTTTCGGCGTACCTTCATCAGTACAAAAAGCAATTAAATTTTGTGTCAATTTATCGTGAAAAATCCAATTGGGGTAATATGTTTATTGATAAATAGAATTGCAGGCAGTTTTAGGGGACAGTCAATAGGAAAATAGATAGGGTTAAGGAACTAGTAAAACGAAAAAGGTAAATTAAAATTGAGAAAAGGATTATTTAATATTGACTATCATCTAAAACGTCTTGCATTTCATCGTCCAATAAACCTGACCTTCCAATATACTTCAATATGGTTCTATGCCTTTAAATGAGCAAAATTGATTGTACTGAAGGTCTTGAATAATTTGAAATTTGATTTTCATTTGAAATATTGTATGCAAGGCGAATGTTTCTCTCTGGAAAAATTTCCAAATATTAATGTACTGAAGGTACTGAATGTTACCGAAAGTACTTGCTTGTTGTTTTATTTACTTATAATGCATTGCGCCAAATCTTTCAGTCATCATTCTTGCAATCTTATCGCATCCCTCTCTTCCATCATCCCAGTTTTCGTTTCATCATTTTCCCGTGTAATTCAGGTACTCTGGATTTGCGTGCACTCTTGATTCTTTTATCGCAAATCTTAGGGGGGGGGGAAGCACCTTTCTTTTTTCCCTTATTAAAAGATATCCACTATGTAAGAAATGCACGTATCATTAACACAGGACAAGGCTTCAAGCTAATTTTGCTTAATTTATTGTTAAACAAATTCTGACATTACAAGATAGAAGAAATAAAAAAAAATAGTATTAAATATGTAAGAAATTTATATTTTAAAAGAAAAGTGTTATTAAATTTATGTAATAAAAGATTGTTTAATGAATTTTTTCATAAATAAATTATTTAGACTATAATAATAAGGAAATGATAAGAATAAAAAGAAATAAACTGAAATTGAATTAAAATTGTGTTAAACAATTCAATGTGAAAGTGCAATGTTTTCTGAACATTTTAAAACAGACAGCACAAAAATTACAGTTGTTATAGCTAAATGGTATGGTCGTGGAAGTTTCTGAAAATTGCATTCGTTCTCTAAACTGCCTGTGGGAGGTATGCTCTCTAGGCGTGCGTTTGCATCTGCGTTCGAGAGTGTGTATCCACGTGAAACATAGAAGACACAAGCGACAGTTGAGAACTCGGTGTGTCATCTGCGGACGAGAAATGGTTTTACTTTGTATATAATGTTGAATGATTGTAATTTCTGTTTTATCTAATGTGTGTTTCATTGTATGATGATGTCTTCAAGCAAAATTTAACTTAGAATCCCATTTATTCTCTATAGTTTTTTCTCAAAATTTCAAAAATATGTTTCTTTAATCTACACACATACACTTAAGCTACTTAATATTTTTACATGCAATATTCACTCATCAAAAAATTATATCTATATTATAAGACTTTTCCTTATTTTTTTATTATCCCAAACTTAAAACAATGCACAGATAAACTTTTACAAAATAAGTTATATTTACAACTTTAATTTAAAAATAGAAATTTCGCTTAAATATACAAAAATTTGAGGTCAATTTTAAGATATAGATATAATCTATAAATCCATAAAGATAGCCTGCAACAGTAGTTCATGAAACATAGTGAGCAAAGTTAAAAAAAATTAGATTAACCATTTCAATGCATTCCTTTGAAAGTTGTTTAAATTGAGAACACCTGCCACATTTTCACTAATGGTTTCCTTAATTATAGGAACATTTTTGTTCAGTATGTTTAAAAATGATAAGAAAATATTGGTATTTCATGTGTACTTTAATTAAACAATCGATTTATTTTGAAGTTTTAAGAATTTCATGCCTCCTTAAGATAAAATAATTAGCAAAAATATACTAATATGCTTGGAATTAAAAAAAAATTACAGTCGATTTATATGCAGGGCAGTTGTAATTAAAAAAGTCCTTCCGGCCAGTGCCGGGAGGAAGAGGTAGCTTTCATATTCCTTATTTTTTAAAAGCTAGCTTATGTTATTCAAACACACGAAGCTTAATTTAGTGGAAACCGATTATAAAAGATTCAATACTAATTTTTATCAATACTAAATCATTATGAATGAGAATTTCGCGAAATTAGTCAGCTTTATCCAAGTTGCTTTTATTTAAAGTAACTTATATTTGGTTGCCAAATTCAGCGATATCTTGAAGTGCCTGCCATTTTAAGACAACATGGTGGATGAGGTTAACCAGTGAACTTGGTCGAATGCTCACTCACATCGGAAGCGGTTGATATATACGAGTGCTGTCGCAGACAAAAAATCAGATTTATCAAAATGTACCCACATAAAGAAATTCAAACTGTTATATCTCAGCCATTTTTTAAAGATAAAGACAAAATAAAAAATGCTCTGGAATCCTTATATCAAGGTCAAATACTTAAGAAACCTTTTTCAATTTCTAATTTTTTTGCACCTCACTTTAAATATAATTTTTTTTTTAATTTAATGGCCGCCATTTTGAAACAAGATGGCGGATGAGGCTGGCCAGCGAACTTGGTCGAGACATTGCTATATGCTATCCACATGCCTTCTTACATCCAAATCGGTTCATAAATAAGACTGTTATCGCGTGACAAAAATCAGGTCGTTTCAAAATGTCAGCCACGATAGAAATTCAAAATGCTATAACTCAGCCATTTTTTTAGATATGGACGAAACAAAAACTGTTCCGAAATCTTCGTATTAAGGTCAAACACATACGAAAAAAATCTTTTTCATTTTCCAATTTTTTGGTATCACATTTCAAATTTTAAATAATTTTTTTTTTTAAATGGCCAACATTTTGAAACAAGATAGCGGATGAAGCTGGCCAACGAACTCGGTCGAGACATTGGTATGTACTATGTACACACCGAGTTTCATCCAAATCGGTTCATAAATACGAGAGTTACTGTGTGACAATGATCAGAGATACATATATATATATGGATATATATGTTACGAAACAATTTAATGGGTGTAGTTGAAATATCACATCGCGCTTATTACGTATTACTGGAGTCATACCACATTTTAATCAGCCGTTGGTGATGTTGTAAGCAATCCTACCACTTAGCACAAGCATTGCTAGCGGAGGTATCAACTCTGTGAAAATATAGCAGCTGTAGAGCGATGATAATATTGGTATAGTCCAATCAAACACTTATTATTTCATTATGAAAACAAGGCAGCGTGAGTGGCGAAAAAAGGCGTATGAAGAAATATGGGGTTTTCCCAATTAAACACATGGAAACGTAGTCATAGAACAACTGTTTATTCCATCAGAACATACCAATACTGAACAATTCCCGCAGATGAGAAATCAGAGCATTCCACTCGAGCATAAACTAGTTACTCATGCTAAATAGATGTTAATTTACGAAATGAATATTCTAAATGGCTAAGGACACCATGTAACAGGTTATTTAAACAATCACAGCACAAAAATCTCTCGTTCTGAGCTCATGCTCATGAAATGAAAACTTCAAGCTAAACCAACGAAAATCACGAACGAGCCTCGAAGTGAAACTGGGATCCGACACTCAGCCAATGGAGAGCGATCAAGAAACGTCACAGGAAAGAATCCCAGCGCCGATAATGGAATGATTTCGATGTGAAAAGGTTGTCTCCCAGCTGGCGGGAAAATGAGATGAAATGGAATAAAAAAAATCCCTGCCGGCTCGGGCCTACAGGCGGAGGTAGATTTCGATGTTAAGTACTAAATTCTCCAACAAAACTTAAATCAAGATTAGAGATAAAACCCAGTTTCTTCACAAAGAGCGAGCTGTAGGGAGCTAAATTTTTTGTGAAAATTTTAATGTACACGAATACACACACATATATGGAATAGGTTTAAAAAATGGCTACAAAAAATTCAGAGAACCTTAAAGTGTTAAAATATGTTAATATTTCCATAGTCGGGTTTTTATCATGTTTTAATACGTTTCTTCAAACTTACATGGCGTTACATATTCACCTGCTGAGGTCCATTATATTTCCAATATGACGCAATATACATATATTTTTAATTCGTCAAACTATTTATTTTGAGTTTTCATGCTGAAATCTTGCTCTAGGAAACTTATGACGTAATATTCAATTTGTTTTCAATTTGTCAAACTATTTAATTTTACACGTGAAAATTTTGCAAAAGAAAAGTAATTGTTGTGGTGAGAATTTTATTATTTGTTTTTTTTTAAATTGTTGGCAACTGCTGTAACGAAAAACTTTTATTTTTTTCCTGCCATTGTTGTGTAAGAGCTGGTTTTATCAGAATCATGTTAAGACAGTATTCAAAATTTTGAACTCTCCCCATTTCCACCCTCGTGGGCCGATTTCGCCCATTTTCAATCCCCGCCGAGATATTAGCCATATCAAAGTTGTTGGCGAGTTTGAAGATGATTTGTGCGTAATTGCGACTTTTATCGTGCGGACAAAATTTAGTACATACATACATACATACATACATATATATATATATATAAACTTTTTAGGTGGGGGTGATTTTGGGTTCCTGGGGTCCTATAATGAAAAGTTATGAAGGAATTTTTCAAAAGTCGCACCATGGTAACGACTGCAATAGGTTGTATTTCTTACGAAATCTACCTAAAAGTAAAAATGGTTTTGATAAATATTCGAAAAATAAGTAACTGCGTTCAGAACTTTACAGTTTGGTAGACGATAAAAATTAATGAAGGGATTAAAAGTTTAGATTAAGTTTTGGAATAAATCTATTATTAAGATACGCGTTTTAAAAATAGAGGAATTTAGCTAGAAATAAATAATAGAGCGTATTAAAAAAAAAAGGAAATAATGAATAGGCTGGCAATTTAGAATAATTTAAATGAATAGTAAAACGTAAAATTTTTATATAGCATATATATATATATATATATATATATCAGCTTTTGAACGGAGGGTGGTTTCGGGGTCTGGGGGTCATGATCGATGAAAATATACCAAAATTTTTTGAAATCGCTTTCCTCCGAACGGTTGCAATAGGTAGCTTTTTGTAATGAAAGCTATTCAATTTGCAATTTCAAATCGCTGTACCTAAAAGACCATTAATCAGAATGACTTGATATTTCATCTAGATGTGCTTAAAGCAATATTATTTTTGGCGATAGAAAAAATATATACTTTAACAGTCTAATGAGGCTCACAATGTAATCTGTAGCCAAATCCTCAACTGACATCACTTCTATTCCTCAACCAGGATTTACCTTCAGTGAAACTATTTTCTTCGAATTTGAGAATTATCTCCAAGGCTGAAGCAAACATTAGACAAAGTGTTAATCACAGCTAACGTTGAGTTAGCTTTGTGATAAAACCTTCGCAAGTAAAGCGACAGGCACTCAAAGGCAGGTTAATGAGAACGCATTTGTGCTTAATTAAGGTTTTTTTTTAAGTTCTAAAGTATAAAATGCATCTTACATTTTTTAAAGAAATATAATGTTGTCAAAAACAATGTACAGGAATTTTACCCATTTTTAACCGAAATCTCTGTGTTTAACAAGAAATAACCCATCTATCGATATCTTTATTAAATATTGTTTTGATTGGTCAGCTGAAATATAGTTGCTTCACGTATATTCAAGTCAAATATGAAGCACTTCTGACCAGTGTTTCTTAAGTTATAATATTTTAAATCGCATCAATAATTATCTTGTATGTATTATAAAAACATACTTAAAATAATTATAGCACTTAAGAACATAAATGTTTACTACCCTAGTTGTTCGACCAGTCTCATTTTCACCAGTAAGTGGAAAAGCTGACAAACACCATCCCTTATCAAACAAAGCCAAAAATTGCTAATAGTGATAAAAAATACACTTAAAAAGGCATAATACCTTTATTTAGATCAACATATGTTTCATCACACAAACGGCAACATTTTCCAAATCCTTGTTGATAGAAAAAATTTTCGCAGAAATTTTAAAAAACAAGAAATTGATAAATAATATCACAAGATTTTACGTGTAACTGAAAACCAGTGAAAACATAAAATAAAATAAAAATGGATATTTGTGAGCGTGAATTAACTTTTACTATGGTTTCTAAACCTGCATAGTATCTCCTTCCAAATTTTAGGTAACTCGGAGACTGAACCATTACAAATATTTTCACTGCCTAAAAGTATCTTTATTGATTCCCAGATAATGAATAGTAAATAAAATCTTGATGGATAAATTCTTCTACTATCTGTTAAATCAATCTGTAGCGGTTCTTTGCTGCATAATCTAGCCAAAGCTGTAGTTTTCTTGTTGTATTTGATAGCTGCTATAGGGAAGAGTAGCCGAATTTGGACCACTTCACTTAATTTCGAGTGTAACTCACTTCATTTTTGGAATTTCTGCAAAATAGCTCTACACGTGGTCAGTCTATTTATTTACTAACTAAATAAATCTTTAGAACAATTTCTTTTTGAATTCTCAAAAGTGGTACAAATTCAGCGACTGGTCACCTAAGTTTGATCCCCAGTCTCCGAAATTGGACCAAACAATATTAGGCTATTTTAATGAGTAGGGAATATAAATATATATATTTTTTTTAAGCAAAGTCTGCGATTAAGGAAACAATCAAACAAAACAACAGCAATGCAATATAATGAAATCAAATGTCCGAAAGTAGGAGTAATTGTTTTAATCAAAATGTATTCAAAATATAAATCAAAGTTATAAGTAATTCAGAATAGAAATTATGGAATTAGTTGCCAGTTACTTGAATAGCATCTAAGAAGTGATGCAAGGCTTGCACATGAATTTATTTTGTTCATTTTATATTCCACAACACGGAATCATATTTAGCAATCTGATCACTGAATCATTTCTACTATTTTATTTTTCTTACAAATTAAGCAACATCAACCATTTATCACTGTCTTGATTTTTCTTTTTAGATTCTGAATCATTAGACCTATTTTTTGCAATAGTTTTCTTTACCTTATGTCTGCATTTCTTCCCTTCCATAATTTTTTCTGAATTAAATAACGCCTATTTTTTAAAACTTGTTGATCCAATTGTTTTTTGCACTTTCAGAGCTTCCTCTTTTGTATTTTTTTTTTTTTTAATTTCAAGGTTTACTTTATATAACGAAGATGCTAACACAGCTATTTTTTGCCTCTCTCTGTACTTTGAATTACTGGTTTTGGCAAGGAAGGTAACATTTCTAATGATATTTTTGGCTTTTTAAAAGGTTTTATAACTTCAGCCTTCTTGCGGGTCAATCTCTTCACAAGTTACTCTTTCCTTTTCGTTACTTATCTCTTTCACAACTTTTGCTGTCACTAACGTTTTTCAAATAATTGGTAGGAATAAATAAATGAAACAAAATAAACCCACATATATTTTTATGTTCATGTAAGCCTAAACAGTACAATTTGATCCAGATATATAGTATATATATATATATATATACCAGATATATAGAGAATAAAATATTCTAAAACTTGCAAGGAGATACTAATCCATTAAAACATATACCAAAAAAAGAAAAAAAAAAGAAAAAAGAAAAGAAAAATTGTGTCCAATGCATACAGACCTCGAAATTCACTACTTATTTTTCAAATTTATGATCGCTTATCTCATCCAATTTAAGCAACTCAAATTGGTCCAACAGAGGCAACTGAGCATCGCAAGACTAAGATCAAAAACGAAAAAAACAAACATGCGTTTTAAAATATGCGCAATAAACACGTGAATTTAGATATGTATATGGAATCAACTTACCTTAGATTTAAAATATTCTCTTACTTTTAATAAGAAAAAATTAAATCAAAACAACTAATTTTAGGTTTTTTTAAAATTGTCTGGAAAGCCAATGCTTCTTCCAATCGTAAATGATGTCATTCTGCTGAGTAAGATTTCAGAAGTAGTAGGCGTCTCTTCACAGTAGTTAACCGCAAACTTATCGAAATCCAGTTAGAGCAGCGCGCGTTCCAAATAGACAACTCTCCGCTATGATATTTGATTCTAGTTTTAAGTTTTCTGCTTGTCATAACTATATAAAATTGCATTGTTACGTTTTCTTTGGTGAAAAATATTTGATGTACACTGTAAAAAAAAAATACTGCCAGTTTTCCGGTAGGAATCGGAAAAATAGTTACCCTTATCGTACCGGAATAATTTCCGACCCAGTTCGGAATAAAATCCGTAAAAACAAGGAAATAGTCAGTAAAACGGTATTTTACGGATTTTATTCCGATTTTACGGATTTTATTCAGATCTGGGTTGGAAATTATTCCGGTACGATAAGGGCAACTATTTTTCCGATTCCTACCGGAAAACTGGCATTATTTTTTTTACAGTGTACGCTGTAAAAAAAGTACGACCAGTTTTTCTGTAGGAATCGGAAAAATAGTTGCCTTTATCGTACCGGAAAAATTTCCGGCCCAGCTCGGAATAAAATCCGTAAAATTCTGTTTTATTGACTATTTCCTTTTTTTTTACGGATTTCATTCCGAGCTGTGTCGGAAAATTTTCCGGTACGATAAGGGCAACTATTTTTCCGATTCCTACAGAAAAACTGGTCGATTTTTTATTTACAGTGCATTCCTGATAATTAGTTTGATTTAATTGGATCTACTTTCTTACATACTATATTTTAGAATTTTACGGAAAGTTTTGGAACAAGGGAGATATTGAAATTATTGAGTTTATATTTCAATCTTTCGTGAACTCTGGAAAATACTGTAAAGTTGATAACATGTAATTTTGTGGATTAAAATTTCTTTTATTCATATTCTTCAAGCTCATTATTAATCTTTCTACGGTGCTTTCCTTGTATCCATTGCTTTTGCAATATCACATATTTTATTTATTTCATGATTTAACTGCTCAGGGGTACAGAGTGTGAAAGCTCTCTGAACAGAATGTCTAAATGCAGAAACTTCCCAGCAAAGAGGAAATTGCTGACCAGCAACAAGATAGGTGCTGGAAATGATGGAGAAGTGCTGGCTGATGGTCTACCACTGCATGACCACTGCTGGACAGCTTCAGTCAACTTTGCTATTGAAAATCATCAGATAAAATTCTGGTGGGCATCCATTTTATCTCATGCGCAGGCCCACCACTACATGGAAGTGCACGAACTTTTGCAGTATTATTGCTGGGAACCCTTACGCTAGGTGACGCTGCGAATATAGAATACTCAATGTATTTGAACACAAATCTGAAATGAATATCTTAACACAATTTAAGCTGAGAAGCTAATTTTTTTTTTTTTAACTGTAAAAAATATAGCACCACTGAAAACAACAAAATAAATAAGCAAATGAATAAATAAATAAATAAATTCTTTATTTCAACGCACTTTTTTTTCTCCTTAAAACTGGTTTTACTAGGTTACAAAGGATTTCGGTTTTCATAATTTAGGCAGTTCACAATCAATAATAAAAAAGAGCGTATAAAATACATAGGATTTCTATATAATAGAATAATTTCTATACCAGTTTAATGATTGGGAACGTAAATCACAAAAGAAACAAACTTGAAATAGTGTAATAAGAGCTTGAAAACTACGAGCAGTCGTAGCGTACGCTGAAAGCACTTGTTCATGTCCGATCACGAAAAGCAGCATCGAGCGCGGTCAGTACTTGGGAGGGTGACCACATGCAGTTCAAATATTTCTATAGACATTTATATTATAGACACTTTTACAGCTCTTTGTGAAACTAGCTTATAGAAAAAAGAGCCATAATTATATAATACTTTGTTTTTTTATAGAATTCTATAAGAAATTTTTGTAAGGGAAAGTGCTGGGCCAGCAAAGTAATAGCAGTGGGATAGGTGCTAGCATTGCAGGAAAAGTGCCGGATTGAAGTAATGTGATGGCATACTAATGCTGTCCTGCTGGTGGCCATCACTGATGGGCCAGCTGCATTCGGCTTCGACACTTTTTGACAGGTTTAAGTAATGGCACACTTGCACTCTACCGCTGATGGCACTGCTGGCTGCCATCTTTTTTCCAGCTGATGACCCACAGTTTCTTTCTTTGCTGGGTTTGTAGGAAAAGGGTCTGGAGCATTATGAGTGACAATGGATTGAGTGGAAAATTAACTATTAGCGATGTTTAGTTTAGTTTGGTTGATTATAAGTGATTATCATACATATTTTTATACCATCCCAGTTTTTAATGTAAGATGCAAGTCCTGATTAAATCTAGATGGGCTTTGCGCAAATACCCAGTTGTAGACCCATATAACATGTTTTTGACCTATGTAAAATTGGGATTTTTCAAGTAGTTTTGATTAAACCAGATATATATGTATACACATGCATACATATGCTTACAGTTGACTTTCCGATTACATATGCTCATCAATGCACATTATTGTGTTTATTTTTTTTTATTAAAATTTATAAACCATTGAAGTTTAGAGATTAAAGTCAACAAATTGTTTATTTTCCTGTGTAAATTATAAATAAAAAGGTTTTAAAAAGCTAAACCTGTTACAAATATTTAAAATAGATCCTCAAAATACGTGAAGTGGATATCAGAACTTCCATTTTTCTTATACCTGTTTTATTAAGATTATCGTATATCCCGGAGAATAACACGCATCTCTAATTTGAGAGTATATATTTGTATAAATAGCATATACTGTAGTATGACACACATCAAATTTTCTCCTCGAAAACAAATCAGAAATACCAGCTTTCCCCCACTTCAGATAATGTGCGTTTTCTTTGCGACATGCACACGCCATCGTTTCCGGCCTGCGCAATTCCTATACTTTGGAATCGAAATAATTAGTATTCCAAAAGTCTGGCTTGAAACACGTACTATATATTTTACGCTCATAATTCCTCCTTTCCTATCTGCGCGCGAATGCTCTAATCCTGCCATTACTCAAACTTTTTTCCTCATGGTCCGCAAACATACACGTTTGCGGTGTTAGACGAGTCACAACACACTTAACAAGTTGGAAATTGCTCGTCAAACATGGCAAATGAGGTGCGTTCTTACTATAACTATTTTTATAATTATTTTTTTCACCCCATATTGTACTGAATGTTTAATTTTTTGCACTTCATAAAGTGCATAGTCTGTAACATCATAAAAATGCACTTCCAATAATTTTTTTCCCATTCGTAGTGTAACGGAACGCTTTTGACTGTCCTGTAATTAAACTATACATCCGATTTTTCTAAAATTTGAAATGGCTCGACAAAATTTTGCAACAATTATATCTTTAAAATTTCAGACCATTCGGAAGGCTGTAACATCATTAAAATGCACTTGCACTAATTTTTCCCATTGGCCGTAATGTAAAGAAAAACTTTTGACTGTCCCTGTAATTAAACTATACATCCTATTTTCATAAAATTTGAAACGGCTCGACAAAATTTTACAACAATCATATATTTAAAATTTCAGACCATTCGATTGGGTAGTTCTTGCTCTGTTATATGCGGACAGACAGACGGACGGACTGAACGACGACTATAGGTGCTACGTATTTAAATAATTACGAACGCATCTCAAAACAAGTTGGAAATTGCTCGTCAAACGTGGCAAATGAGGTGCGTTCGTACTATAACTAGTTTTAAAATTATTTTTTGCACCCCATATTGTACTGAATGTATAATTTTTTGCACTTCATAACGTGCATAGTCTGATACATCATTAAAATACACTTCCAATAATTTTTTCGGAACACTTTTGACTGTCCCTGTAATTAAACTATACATCCGATTTTCCTAAAATTTTAAATAGCTCAACAAAATTTTGCAACAATTATATCTTTAAAATTTCAGACCATTCGGAAGGCTGTAATATCATTAAAATGCACTTGCAATAATTTTTCCCATTGGCCGTAATGTAAAGAAAAACTTTTGGTTGTCCCTGTAATTAAACTATACATCCGATTTCCCTAAAATTTGAAATGGCTCGACAAAATTTTGCAACAATTATATCTTTAAAATTTCAGATCATTCGGAAGGCTCTAATATCATTAAAATCCACTTGCAATAATTTTTCCCATTGGCCGTAATGTAAAGAAAAACTTTTGACTGTCCCTGTAATTAAACTATACGTCCGATTTTCCTAAAATTTGAAATGGCTCGACAAAATTTTGCAACAATTATATCTTTAAAATTTCAGATCATTCGGAAGGCTCTAATATCATTAAAATCCACTTTCAATAATTTTTCCCATTGGCCGTAATTTAAAGAAAAACTTTTGACTGTCCCTGTAATTAAACTATACATCCGATTTTCATAAAATTTGAAATGGCTCGACAAAATTTTGCAACAATTACATATTTGAAATTTCAGACTATTCGGTTGGGTAGTTTTTGCTCTGTTACATGCGGACAGACGGACGGACAGACGGACAGACGGACGGACTGAACGACTGAACGACGACTATAGGTGCTACGTATTTATATAATTACGAACGCACCTAAAAAGAGTAATACAATTAGTAAAACAAAATAGTTAGTATAACAATGCAATATAACAAATTAATATCATTTACACTGTTGAACGTTTGTCTCAGAAGAAATGTTACCAAAAACTTTTAACACCACTATTTCTAAGCATAAACTTCATGGTACATTTCTATTGATAATGCTATAGAAATGTGCTGAAGTTTGTTGTTTCGAAATAATGGTGTAAAGAAATTTGATGCCAATTTTTTCGCGTCAAACGTTCAACCGTAAGTAGCAGTATTATTTATATAATAAGTACAAAACGTAATAATATAAAATGCAGAATTTCTATTGAAAAAAAAGGGGGGGGGTGTTCTTTATAATAAATCAATCTTTTGCTCAATGCAAAAAATTCTTAGTATTATATTTTTAATTTTAGAAATAGTGCACATTTAATTAATTTGGAATATTTTTTGATTAGTGTTGAAGATTAAGTAATGTATGACCTCTATAGCACAATTTGGATTACGCGTAAAAATTACTCTTGATTAAGAAAACGGCATTTAGGATGTTTTAACATAATTTTAAATTAACTATAAATGAGTGGACATATTTTATCTTTCCATGAAAATAATAAAAACAGCAGTGAATGTCTTAAATAATTATTTATATATATCTCAATTTTTTATATATGGATTACTGATTATATGTCTCGGCCGCATAAAAAAGGGTCGCTGGGCCACATGGAGCCCGTGGGCCGGAGGTTCAATATGGCAGCTATAAATTGACCAAGGGAAAATTCCCGTTTTACACGTCATTCTTCATTTAGTAGAAGCCATTAACTTTTAGTTGCGGTGATTCTAAAGCCTATGAAAATCAGTTCTTCGTCATAAGGTCTGCCTCCAATAAAGCGAAATAAAAACACACCTGGATTAAAATGCAAAGTAAAAGCATTTTCAAAAGAAAATGATAATCGCGCTCCAGCTAGAACATTCAGAGTTAATGAGTGTTCTTTTCGTGAGTGGAGGAAGAATGAAGTTGCAATTCAAAATATGATAATAATGTATACTGCGGACAGCCCTATTTTAGAGGAAAATGTTGCCCAGTGGATATTAGAAAATTGCCAAAATGGGCAAATAATATCGAGAAATTGTGTTCATTTACTTGCTTTGCAATAGACAAAAAATATTCCCAGTGAAAGTGAAAACTTTAAGGGAACAATGAGTTGGTACGATCAATATATGTATCGCAAAAATTTCGTTCTTCTCCAAAAAACAAAAGTTACCCAACAGCTTCTTAAAGACTTGGAACAAATTCTGTTAAGTTCCCAGATGTTTTTGATAGATAAACAAAAGGAGAAAAACTGTCATTTATCTCTAATTGGAAACATAGACGAAACGTCAGTAATGTTCCATATAATAGGATACAAAAGGAATAAAAACTGTACTACTCAAAACTACGGGACACGAAAAATCCCATTTCAACGTGGCACTTTCTTGCTTAGCTAATGGTGCCAAATTAAAACCAATGACAATTTTCAAACAAAAAACAAATCCAATTGGTAATTTCCAAAATGGAGTTACTGTTCATGTCCATAAAAAGAGCTGGATGGGCGAAAATGGGTTAAAATTATGAATAAAACATGTTTGGGAAAATCGTTCAGGAGTTTTAAGAAAAACAGAAGTCTCTTAGTTTGATATATATTTAGATCCTATGGAACAGACGGAATTAAAAGAAGTTGAAAATTGCACGTCAAATTTGGCAAAAGAGCTACGTTCGTACTATAACTAGTTTTATACTTTTTTTTTTTTTTTACACTGCATATTTTACTGAATGCATACACTGTAAAAAAAAAAAAAAAAAAAAAAAAAAAAATCCGACCAGTTTTCTTGTAAGAATCGAAAAAATAGTTTCCCTTATTATACTGGAATTTTTTCCGACCTAGCTCGGAAAAAAATCAGTAAAAAAGGGAAATAGTCAATAAAGCGGTATTTTACAGATTTTATTCCGAGCTGGGTCGGAAATTTTTCCGGTAAGATAAGGGCAAATATTTTCCCAATTCCTACAGGAAAACTGGTCGTAATTTTTTTACAGTGTACATCCGATTTTCATAAAATTTCAAATGACTCGACAAAATTATGCAACAATTAGATATTTTAAATTTCAAATGATTCGATTGGGTAGTTTTTGCGCTGTTATATGAGAACAGACAGACGGACTGAACGACGGCTATAGGTGATACTTATGTATATAATTACGAGCACACCTAGAAAGAATAAATGAACCTAATGCAAATTTGGCAGTAATTCAAGGTGGGCTGACTTCGTTAGTTCAACCACTACATGTTTCCATAAACAAATCTTTCAAAGAAAGTTTAAGTGGAACACATGGATGCTAGAAGGAGTAAAAACATTTACGAAACTCAGAAATATGTAGCAATCGTCATTAACACAAATGTGTGAATGGGCACCATGAAATGAACACCATGAAATTAAATGAAACGGGAAATATTTGTTAAATCATATTAAAAATGTGGAATATCAAATATACCGTTTATGACTATTTATGGCTAGGTGAAAGCGACAGCGGAAAAGTAGATGGGATTCCAAAAATATAATTGAGAACGAGTACAACGAACTTTTCGTGTTATCTGATAAGGAAGATTAATTTTGTTAGAAAATATCGCTCACCCGCAAGAAAAGTGACACGTCTCGACTCGACAAAATAAATATTCACAGGCGAGGAAAAAGAAGATTTGCATGATTTTACTGCAACGTGAAATTACAGCACTTAGCTCAGCATGCAGGAATAAAAACGCTCTTAAAAGCGTAAAATATTTAAGAATAGTCCAAGAGCTGTTGAACATTTTAGGGAAGGTATTTGAGGCACCCTGAAAATTTGTGCAACACTTCTTTTGTAATGCCTGAATACAAAATCGAATGTCTGGCTGAAGGATCGTGGACCAAAACCTGTGCCAGACAAAAAATGGCACTTGACACGTGTCTGGCACAGTTTTTGTGCCGACTAAAGTGTCTGTCATTTTCAAAATATTTTTTTTCTAAGCATAAATATTATTGTGCCCCAATCTCAGCGTGCCTCAAATACCTTTTTTGGGTAGTCAAAAAATGGCTCTTGACACGTGTCTGGCACAGTTTTTGGGCCGACTAAAGTGTCTGTCATTTTCAAAATATTTTTTTCTAAGTATAAATATTATTCTGTTTCAATCTCAGCGTGCCTCAAAAATTTTTTTTGGTTAGTGTCAAAAAATGACACTTGACACGTGTCTGGCACAGGGTCTGGCACAGGGACGATCCTTCAGCCAGACATTCGATTTTGTATTCAGACATTACAAAAGAAGTGCTGCATAAATTTTTAGGGTGCCTCAAATACCTACTCAAAAATGTTCAACAGCTCTACTACTAGAAGGAAGACTTAGATGAGGTTTGGAGGGTTGGGTCATTTTACCTCCCCACCCAATCCACCCCTCTTCTGTGGTCACAAATGGGCATATAGCGTAATAAAGTGATTTTCCTTATAACTACACTTATGAAATTTTTTGTGTGCCAAGTACACCTATGACAGACCTATTAGTGTAATAAAACGCAAAATGAATTTTTGCGAGATGTGTCACTTTTCTTGCGGGTGAGCGATATATGTTGTAAGTTTTTTTGTTTATATTGATATATAAACACATTTAATTAAAAATTACTCTAAACATTTGAATGTTTTCTTCTTATGATTTTTCATCGACCATTTAGTATTGGGGACATTAAGCACACGGAAAAATAAAATGATTTTTTGGAGTTAAAAGTGCCTATTATACGCCCAAGATATACGGTAAATTTAGACAATGGCAACTATAAGATAGTTTCGAGAAAATTTGTGTACCAATTTAAAACTATGATGATTTTCAATTCTTTGGGTTAATTTTTAACTTAAAATAAATTGTTTTGAAATTTTCTGCGGAAGTCTTATGTGTTTTATTGTGTTTACTTATTTATATTTAGCAGCTTTTTAAAATCCGTACTACGATATTTCGTTTTCTTTCCGAAAAAAATATACTTTTCTTTGATTGTATTGCAGCGTACTGACATTTCTTTTAAATAAGTTCTCGAGAAGAATGATTTAAGTTTTTGTTTTGTCGATACAAGAACAATATTTTCTTTCAATTATCAGAGAAAAGAATCAAACTTTTTCTGAGCTTTCATTTCTTCTTTACAGTGGTGGCTTATTTTTATTTGTCCATATTGTACCAATAAAACGATTCTTCCTCCATCTTATATTTTCAGTTCAGTAATTATGCATGATATACTTTTGCAAGCGTGTGTATACGTTTACCTTTTTCCATAAAAAGAATGTTTAAAAATACAGTTTTCCTAACTATTTATTAGTTTTAGCACTTACAATAAATGAGTTTGATTATTAATTATTATTCTCTAAATAATATTTTTATAAGATGAATATATTCCTTTATTCACTAAATAAAAGTAATAAAGTGAAAAAAGTTATAGTAATATTAAGAAATATTTTATCCTGAAATGCTACATTTATTTTTATTATTATTACTGAAGTTTTTATGCTAAAATAAAACGGAATCCCCTATAAAATAACATTTTTAAAAATGTACAAATTTTTGACACAAAATAACAAAAGATAAAGTTTAATAATTTATCTAACAAAAAATAACAAATATTTTACCTAAGAAAAGTAGTGAAGTATTCATTTAGCATTCCATGATTAAGTCTATTTATTATACGATATGTTATGCTCTAAAAACCTTTATCAAATGCAAGATTGGTAGTAATAATTTACCTTTACTCTAACTTTTCTGCGTTGCTGTCCATTCAAGCAATCCTAACTGCAAAAATGATCAATGGGATGTCACTGTTCCGTCACAAATGTTTATAGCCATTATAGCCTTCAAAATGCGATCTGTTTAATTCACCACATAATGATTCGCAATTGACCGCACTTCGCCTTTCTTATATACTGATAATATCTTGGAGTACTTACTGAGAGTGTAATTTGCGTTTAAGAAATTTATACTAAATATGAGTATAATATTCGTTAGAAAGTTTCATTTAAAGTATTATTACTGTTATTAGCTTTCATATAATATGATCACATTGCTTTATGACGAAAGTTTTACATATGCTGATTATTACGATATTAAAATTAATTTCACTTTTATAGCCCATTAAAAACCATCATATCAATAAAAATCAATGCAAGTACAATAATAGCACATGATATACATATTGTTTCTTTCTACCGTTCCCCAAAAAATCATTTTCAAACCGTCACTATTAGTAATGCAGTTCTAATTTCAAGAATAATTTAAATGTTATTCTTCATTACACGAAAATCCATTTACGTCAAAACAAGTATTCTTTTACTGTAAATATAAATTAATTGTAAAGTTATGATAGCAACATAAAAATATATTTCCTATATGCAACATTATTAATGGAGACATGTGAGTCCATATAATAATATAATTCCAATCTGCATCAGTACTAAAACAGACAACTGTGTTCATGTAATATAACAGTGAAATGATATGGCGTAATAAAAACTTTCTGTACCGGATATTATAGTTAAGCTTTTACATTAATCAAGAGGGCTGTACGCAGAAGTTGCCTTTGGAGAAAAAACACAATTTTAGTAATGCCCAGTTTCAAATGATATGGACGAGAAAATACATTGTCTAAAAACAAGAAACTTTTTTTTTTTTTTTTTTGTCTTATAATCAAAAAAGTTGAAAAGTAAAAAACTACAGAACTTTTGAGTCTCATAGCGCATTATTCACTTTTCTCAACCCAGAAAATAAGAGGCATTCTCACCTAATATTTACTTTCAGAAATAAAAATCTGGTACATAATAAAATAACATTTTAAACTTATATAAGAATGCGCTAATGATTCAAAATAAAGAAAAAGTGGTCAGCAGCGATGATTTTTAAGGAAATTTAATTAACTAAGGAAAAAAGATAAACCTGCATGTTTAATTTTCCTTAATGTCCATTTGACATTTTATCTCTTTAACTTTTTATTTTCTTCTATTTTTTTACTTATAATGAATTTGCATTGCACCCGTAGATTATTTAAATAAAAAATAATAACAATGCATTATTTTTAGTACAAACTTTTGGTATAACATTGTCTTAAAGGCTGAAATTTAGCAGTTTCTATTACTTTATGCTGAATTATTTTATTTTATTATTATTTATCTGCAACACATGTGTTCCAGACATGCTAATTTATTATATATACCTACCAGGCTTCCAAAAAATAAGTAAATTTTGTTATTTAAAATCGTTTACTAAGATGGTTTCAAAAACAAATGTAAGATTAGGGACTGTAAGAATATCACAGGAGCGGTAAGGACCGAAGCAAGTAATTACAATTAAATATTTAGAACATTATTTCTCCAACTATTCGTCGTGATCAGATAATGAGAGGCTGCAGTCAATCCGAAAAAATAAAATGTTTATATTGAAGAAATATCTATTATTAAATAACAATAAGCAAATATTACATAATTAGTATTGATGTCAATGCTGTCTGGTAAGTAAACGTACACATGTATTAATACACGGCTGCGTATATTTATCTTTTGAAAGCTTTACTACATGTGGATTTACAATTGAAACACACAGAAAAAAATTATTTTCAACTAATTTAGTTTTTGATGCTACTTTTGAAGAAAATGCTTTTCACACAGGTAAGAAATAAAAAATATAAAGAATCATTATTTTGAAAGAATCTATTACTAAGATTTCATTACAACAGTATAACAATACAGACTATTTACTTTTTTATAAATTATTAGAGGGTTTCAATACTTAAAAGTTTTTAAAACTATGATTTATAACAAAATACATTTGAGTCGTTCTCCGATAATTTTAACTTTCGTGAATAACATGCATGTAAAATTCAACATATCAAATAGCATTTTTCAACTTCCCGTTTTAAACTTTCATGTTCTTGTTGCTATAAATAGAAAATGTTCTTATTGACCATTAAGGTTTAATACAGTATCATCCCAGTGAGATCCTAGCGATCGATTTAATACTGAAATAGAACAGGGATGGTAAGAAAGGGTGGCATTAAGTAATGAAGGAACTATAAGAATGGGGCGGTAAGGAAAATTACCACCTGTTTTTTGGCAAGACATGTTAAGCTTAAGTGATAGCCATAATATTCATTGATTTTTAGCAACAGTTATTTACATTGAACTATTTTTTCCCTCTAAAAGTGAGGAATAAATCTTCGGAACGGTAAGATTACTAATAAAGTCACAATGCTTGAAATTGATATTTAAATGTTGATTTAAATTCTTCAGTAAATTTCCAATCAACGAATTACATCTATTTTTTCTCTTGCATATTTATGCATGAGAAAAAATATGAAAAAATTCTGTAAATGAATCTGGAGGGATTTTCTGCATAATTTTGCAAGAGGGACGGTAAGGAATTTTAACTCAGAGACAAAGTTTAAAAAACAATAATAACCGTAAAAATGTGTGCGGGTTAATTTTTTGCTACATATTTATGTAAAACAATAGTCCCAGTTTCGGGGATAAATTACTTCACGTTACTGTTATTGAAACAATACTATACAGACAGCTCCAAACTTTAAATTATACATCAGGGACTCGGGACGGTATGCGATTTCATGGTAAATTTTTACCCCCAGCATCTTCCAAAACTGACTTATCTCGTTAATATTTTATACAATCATGCAATGGTATATTTTCCCATAAAATTAATCAAACAAAACCAAGAATATGTACTAAAATAAAAATTATTATTGAGGGACTTAAAAGTCAAAATTATGTTAGAATGGCTCATATGTTTTTGCGGATGCTATTAATTCTGTAGTAAACATTTTCCTGTTCAACAAACATATTTTGCAGAAAACAATAAAAATTAACAATATTAACATTAACATTAAATTGAATAATTTTTTTATTGTTGCGTGCATAAATTTAGTTGCGCTGATAAAAGTGTTTAATTGAGATTTGATCGCATCCTAAAAACCGATATCGCGGTTTCAGAAAACTGATTAATATACTATAAAAACTACTAGGGAATGTTTCCAAAAATCGGTGGCAGCAAAAGAAAGTATTGTTTTTATGTATGCTTCTTTAACTATTAAATTTGTAATTTGTTTCTGATTTTTCCAAAGACAAAGAACGCTTTCCGGAACAACGTGATAATTTCGTCAATAATTTGAATGAAGTTATTGTACATTTTGGCTTGTGGAAATATTATATTTTCGTAGATTACTTTACCATAATTTTACTATAGTAAAGTAATACTATAGTATAGTAAAAGTATAGTATATTATTAAATTACTATATTTTCGTAGTGCTACTTTCTTTACAGTGTATCCTAAATGGCCAGTCATTTGTAAATGAGGTTATTAAAAGCGCATTTAAAACGGGATATAAACTTTTGTGTCATGTATAGTTCATGATAAATTTTCTAACATAAAAAAATACTGTTATCATTTCCTATTTTTCGATATCATGAAAAAAGCTTATAAGCATGTTATAGTTCCCGCTGACAATTTTTTTAATATATTCGGCGATCAAGATGCAGTTATCACAATTTATATCACAAAAAAATGTTCAAATGAGGCGTTTTTCATTGGGAAAGTATTCTGTAACTCCTGGAGGTATATCATTGAGTACTTCTAGACATTAACCCTCTCGTTGTGCATCCCGCGATTTTCAGGAGCAGTGCAAATGTGGTAAAATTTGCGTAACCCGCGATTTCCACAGGGATGCATTTTTTCCGTCACATTAACCCTCCTTGATTATTCCTACCAGTTATTTTTATTGTATGTTTTGCCTGGCTTTTCCCGATTAAATTAGACAAAAATTTCTGTTTTGAAAAACCGGTGATAAAAGATTAAAAAAGACGTTCCTTTTTGTAACTTTTCTTTGTGATCTAATTCTATATTGAAATAAAAAGCTCTTTTACAAAAAGTTTTCACATATTTTAACTCTAAAATTTATGTAGATTTGTAATATATAAAAACATCGCCCGATTTTTTAACCCATTTTGATAAAAGAATTACACAGCAAGGGGGTTAATAAGCAACAAACCCAAAATCTTCCTCAGAGTAACTGAAAGAAAAAAATGTTTTAACTCACAACAATCCATGAAAACTCATTTTTAGATGAATAACTAAGGACTATATTTTAAAATACTAAAACCACTTATTTATAAATTTAATTTCTATCAGTGATAGTATGATTGCATTATTTATTTTTCATTTATTTGTACTGAGTCTCAGTAAATAATTACACTGGCTGTAGGACATGTTTCGAAATATTCAAGTGTAATAGTAATAACAATTATAATTGGACGGATGTGATTTTAAAAAAAAATCATTGGATAGAAGAAGCAAATTTGTTTGTAATGAATCATTAAAATTAAAGCACTTTTAATATCGTTATTAAATAACCTATTAAGAATTCCTTCTTTAAAAGATCGATCATATGGAATGCGAATTACAATTATGAGAAAATTATTGAAGTTTTCTAAAAATATTATTCGCATTTAGCGTTCTTAGTAAGATGTCCACGATATCATAAATTTAAAAATATCGTAAAGAGCCATAATAATTATAAAAGATGCGCCATGTTATTTACAAAGTGTAAGATGTGTAAGTACAATTATTACTATTTATAGGTCGCTAATGATTGAAGGTAAAATAAAATGTACAATAAATTCAAACACTTTGTTTTTTTAAATAGCTTATGTTTGACGTGAGTCATTCTCTCGAAAAGGGTATTTCATTGTTTTTTTTACAATTTTATAGAGTAATGAAACAGAAGATTTCATATATATATTTAACACTAAACGTACCGATATTTTTTATACCTATTCCTACCGGAAAGGTTCAAATGACCCCTATATAAAAAGTTATCTATTCTACGATGTTTTTCAAAAAATATACAAATTGATACACTTTGGAGTAAGAAGAAAACATTTTTTTTCAAATAATTATTACAAATTGTTTATTTATTAAACCTTTCTCGCGTGGAGTAATTATGTTTATAAACTGATGAAATAATGACTGACACCAGAATTTATAATCGAATTTATTAGAAAATAAGAACTTGCTTATTTTCACGTACATCATAAACGGAAAATTTTAATTAAATATTCTTGGTGACGTTAGTCAATTTTGGAATTACAATTAGATGTCCTTTTTTAAGGACACCACCCTCGCAAGGGTTAAAGTAAAAAAAATTATAATTACGCAAAAAATAATAAAAAAAACTAATTATTTCTAGAAATTCTAAAATTTAATAAGCAAATATTGTGCAAATATATTTTATGTTCACGACATATTTTTAAGATTAATTCGTACTCGATATTACCTGAAATGTACAAATTAGAATCTCACTCAGAGTAAAGTCAATTTCTAGGTATACCATCACACATTAACAAATATGATGTAATACAGTAGAACAAATGATGTAATAGCAATATTATACAATTTACTAATGTTCATACAAAATAAAACATTTATATCTTTATGATTTAACATAAATTTATTCAGGGGTCAAATCACCCCTTAAGGTAGTTGTCTAAAATATTTTTTTTTTTCTAGGCAAAAAAAGTAGTTCGGAGATGAGGCATTTTATGGAATAATATGATCCTATATTTTAATAAAAGTCGTGAAAGGTAAAGAAATTTCGTATTTTTTTAATTTAAGAAATTCGAAAGAGAAATTCGAAAAGGGTCATTTGACCCCTCTCGGTAGTTTCAGTGTTAAAGGGTTATTTTATACGAGTAATGTCAATGGAAATTTAAAATGCCTAAATATATATAGATTTTAAAACTTGGAACACAGGAAGGGATACCACAATGCAGCCTTCATTAAAGGAGTGGTATAGAATGGGAAAAAAACATAAATATCTATATTACAAAGGGCAAACATATCTGTGCGTAACGCATACGTCATTTTGCGAATGGCAACACTTTGAAATTTGAAATAAAATTTTGGTTTTGAAATTTTCTCTACTGCAAATTTTTAAACGTCTAAACATCGCACAGTTTAAATTTTTAAACCGTCGTATAAGGAAAAAAAAAGTTCTTTCAAATGCAATTTGTTTGAAAGTTGTATCTCAATTTATTTTTGAGATATTATTTTTTTTTTGTATTTTTTAATACCATTTTTCTTATCGTGGCAACAAAAGTACACCATTTCCATTGAAAGTAAATGGAAAATAGTCGAAAATACAAGATACTGTATCTTCTGTTGCCATTTTCTCATAAAACCTGAAAAAAAGTTGAAATTAAAATATGGGCTATGTCAAGAATATTGTCTGTTATTCCGTGATAATAACGTCATATGCATACTTTTCTATAGACGAAGTTTAAGACTGTATTGTAAAAGTAAATTGCTTTAGCGCATGCAAATGACGTCATTTTATAAAAAAGCGTGTAATTTAATTCTTAAACCTGAATTAGGTTTTGTAGAAGTGCATCATTTTCATAGCCCAGCTGCTTTGAAATTCTTCACAGGTAAAAGTGATTCACTTTTGAAAGTAATGTAATTGAAATCACACACTGATAAAACTCAATGTTTTACAAAAATTTAGAGTGTCTTTATAAAAGAGAGGTGACATGCAAATTATACGATTTATATTACAGAAATTGATGATTCTCGCCTGGATGGATTTGCTTCGCCGAGTTAGACAAGCAAACAAATAATTCGTGGTTTAAAACAATATCATGTTCCTGAAGTTTTTGTCCAAAATTGTCTCGAATAATAAAATTCTAATGCTATTCTTTAGGACATTCTACTATAATTTTGTCAAAATAACATAATTTGCTTAATTTAATATTTCCTAATTTTATATAATCTATATATTTAAAACACAAGTGTGTTTTTTAGTCATCTGCTCTGATATTTCTGCTGAAACAATTTTACTAATACTTTTTTTTTTTAAACTGAAAGCTCTTCATTTGTAGATGTGATCGCACACAGGTTTAATTACCATCTTCGTCCGCAGTCCTTTATTCTTCTACTCTAGTCCAACTCTTTTGTGGAAGCAAGATACGTAGGTCCCCAGCCACGTCCCGAGTGAAAGACACTCTAGCGAAAGCCAGGTTGGAAAAAAATAAACCAAAAATTGAAACCGGTCAAATTTAAAAGGGAAATTACACAAATTAAAGACACCGAAAAGCGGGAAGGGTTGGGCTTTCATTATTGCAGACAAGAGAGGAATAATGAGGTATTTTTATTTTTATTCATCCTATTTTCTGATTAAAATTCAAAATTTTTCATAAAAATTGTTGTATAGGGTTTAATGTCGCAAAATCCCATTAGGAGCAGAATATTATATTAGGGGCATAATAACGGAAAATGACATATTGCTTTTGAAAACACGCATTTTTTCTCATAAATTCTCTATATTGTTTTTTCTTCTGCATGTGCACTGATACTAAGTTTCAGTCACTAGGCGGAATGCTTATTCAAGTGAAAATGAAGTCATATTTAAAAGAAAACGATCATTTTCTTAGATAAAAAAAAAAAAAAAAAAAAAAAAAAAACGGAAATTTTTACTCTCCGGAATTGAAATTAGAATCTCAAGTAAAGAGTGCGTCTGTTCACATAAACGATGTTGCAGACAATCGTGACTTCGAGTTTGGAGTTAAAATAATTTTAAAATGATCAAACAAAATACAATTTTTTTAAAAATTGATGAATATGGATATGAGAAGTGCGTATGAAAATTTTGAGAAGGTGAAAATTTCTGTTTTTCATTCCGGAATACCAAGCATAAGAGCCTCAATGGATAACCACATCCTAATAACTGATCTTTATTATATTTTACTGATTAAGTATCTATATTATAAAAAACAATCATATCTGTGCGTAACGCTGACGTCATTTTGCGAATGGCAACACTTCACGATCAAATTTCGGTCTTGAAATTTTCGCTACTTCATTTTTTTAATCTTCTGACCATCGTACATTTTCATTTTTCTTCGCATGGGAAAAAAATTTACTTTCAAATGCAATTTGTTTAAAAACTGTATCTTAATTGACTGATGTATTATATTTTCTAAAATAATTTTTAAGCATGATTTTTTTCTAAGTTTATCTCATCACGCCCTCATAGCATGCATGGTCACGGTGACGTCGTTGTGACGTCACTGTGAGTCACTGTGGTCACGTCACATCTGTGACCAAAATGCCACCACTCAGTGATGTCACATTGTGACTGAGATGTGAACTTCTTAGAAAACTTTGAAAAATTACAAAAAATATTCAAAACATGTTATTTATGTAAAATTATATTTTCTGGCAATTAAAAAAAATTGTGACGTCACTGTTATGACACTGCATGTAACGTACGTCACGTCACATTTGTGACGAAAAAAATCACCATATTGTAAGTCACAGTGTGACAAAAATATGAACATCAAAAATCTTTGAAAATGAACAGAAATATTACATGCCCGAGTTACAGCGACATAAGGAATGATAATATATTAGTGGATAGGAAATAGTAAATTCGGACACGAAAAGAGAGGGGGGGGGGGAGAAAAAAAATGCACGGTAGAAGTATCAACAAACTAGATTTTCATGCTATATTTTATCAATTTCTTATTTAAGACAGTGAAAGTATACTTTTTTATGATTTCAATTTTATCTACCATTGCAATTTAATCCTTCACTGATTGTTATTATTATAAAAATGTTTCTCGGGAAAATGGTACGTATTGGAGCAATTTGGATAACATATTTAGAATTAGGAATATTACATTTGTACACTTTACATATTTAGTTTTCAGGGAGGAAGTTGTTTTATTTATTTTTTTATTTTATTTTATTTTATTTTATTTTTTGTCGACCAGTGGTATTCTAAACCCTTCTGTGGTTTCAAACTAAAATTTTCTATTACAATTAAGTCTGTAGCTTTTAATGAACACGTAGAAAGAATACTCAGAATTTAGTCATATATGCATTTCTTACTTTAGAATTTGCATTCAAGTCATATTTTTTCCTGTTAGTGTTTAACTATTTTAAATAACTATTTTTTTTTAAATTCTACTTCTTTCAGACTTTTTAAATAAAATTGGTATTTTCCGAAAAAATATGTATACAAATTTTATACAAAACCCATGATATAATTATTCGTATTTCAAATTCGTGTTTTAGAGATATGACTTTAAAAAAAGTTATTTTAAAATTGTTTTATTCTACAGAAAATGAATATGAAAAAAATGACACGTTGACAAAGAAAATTTTTTTATCCTGTATACTCTCTTTTCATTTATTAAGAAGATACGTATTTATTTATTAGGTGTAAAACAAACTGTACTTTAAAAAAAAGAAAGAAAAAAGGCAGGTGTTTCATTCAAATAGAAAATTTTCATTACAGATACTCTCATAAAGGTAAAATTACTGCGCATTTAAACTCTGTTGTGTACAAAAAAAAAAAAAAATTATAATAATACAGTAGGAGCACCTGCTTGGTCAAATATCGTCTGCGCTCGATGAAAACCGCAGAATAAAATAAGGATCAGAGAACTTCTGACACGGAGAGTTAGTTTTTTTAAGCTAACAGAAATATGCCTGACAATTTAGGATAAAATACGGATATTAAAATATTTATGGAACTTAAAAGGTATGTCTTATTTAATTTAAATTTTTTGTTCCTTTTTGACAGATTATTACATGAGTTAAATAGTTGTATGTCATATGCAATGACTGATCTGGTATTCCTTTCAAAAGCAATATGGCGATGGAAAGATTTTTGAGAAATTGTTAAATGCATTTAATTCATCTATTATAGTTTGTTGTTGTTTAATAGTACAATTATAAATACTAATTATTTAGTGTTTTTCAAATTGCTATATTTTTTTTAAATTGTATTTAAGCGTTTTTTTTTACTGTTTGTGATTTTAATCAAACATTTAATTGTAGACATTCAGAGTCAGTTATTAAATTTTCTTTGATTGTAAACTCATTTTCTACATTTTCGATACATTTATTTTATTGGCATTAAAAAATAAAATATAATATTTAAGAATTGAAATAAAGTGTTTTTCATGCCCGATAAAGTTGAAAAGTGTTTATGACTTCGGTTTGTCTGGCCGTATGTCCGCGCTCTAACTCGCGTAAATATACTCGGATTGACTTAAAATTTTTGGATGTTATTGACGTTTACCATAGCAAGACCCCTATTTGTAATGAAGTTTGTAGCATGTTTAGTTCATTTACAGGGACAGTCAATTGTATTCCATTACATTACGGCCTGTGGGAAAAAAATCGTTTCAAATGATTTTTAATGATTTTACACGCTTTCAAACAGAATAAATTGATATGCATTTATGAAGCGCACTAAAATGTGCATTCCATAGAATATGCGATGCAAAGAATAGTTATTGTTCATTTACAGGGCTAAAAAAGGAATTCCAATACATAATGATATAGGGGTGGAGGGAATTGTTTGCGGCGTACTTTATTTATGTTAATCTATTTGATATGTAATGAAATTGATATACGTCGTTGAGGTTTACATACTATGAATTATTTCATGTATAATACGAAGTGTATATAGCATTTACAGGGACACACAAAATATTTCAGATACTATATTGTATCCGAAGTACTGTTCATTAGCGATGGTTGCTGGAAATACATTTTTAATTATGATATGCACTTTTATGATTCACTACATTTATGCATAGTATATGGTGTATATATATATGCTATAATTCATATACAGGACTATACAAAAGTATTCATAAGGGTTACTGGGTATTGCTTAAAGGTGGTTTTTAAATAAGTTATGCATTTTAACGCTGCACTGTATTTAATTTACTAAGAAATGTTTGTAGTAGATAGATAAAATGATATACAGGGTCACGCAAAGAATTGGATACGTTGCCGTCTATGAATTATAATTTCTGGAAATGTGATTTCAGCAGTTTTAAGAGTGTTTTAGCTTGAACTAAATTTTAACTAAATAGTGGCGTGTAATAAAGGTTCTAGGTAAACTACAGGGTTGTACAAAATTATTTAAGTATGTTTCCATATATTAGTATAAATTGCTGAAAGAGACTTTCAACCTGTTATGCGTTTCCTTGATAAACTAAATTTTTCCATTGTATAGTATATATATATATCAATCTACAGATCAAATACAGGACTGTTTAAAAGAATTAGAAAACATATTTGGCTGTGGATGGTAGGGTGTCAACGATTTTAATCGGTTGATTTAAATCAGTGATAAAATCATGATTTTAATCAACCGATTTTTTAAAAAAAAATCATTGATTAAAATCAAAAATTTTCTAAATGTTTAAAATGTCAAAAAAAAAAAAAGTATTAAAATCTAACATGAACATAATTTGAAAGTTTCTACAGGTATTTTGACTTATGAATAAACAAAAAAAGAGCTTTAAATAATTGTTTCTAAGCTTAATTCATTAGTATTGTAAAAAAATTAAAAACAGTTGAGTTTGTAAAAAGCATTGTTTTTAAGTTTTTATCCAAATTAAAACAGTTTCATTTAAAAATGATATTTAAATCTAACATAATTTGCAATGTCATAATCCCCTTTAGGTAATCAATTTATGCATTATTTTATATAAAATACACATAGCAAGTATAATTACATTTCTACAAGTAAAAGAATAAATAGTAATTAATAGCAATCTCAAGTTAAAGAAGAATGAAAGAATGACATCTGCTCAGCAGCTAAATTGTAAATGAATGCATAAGAGAAAAAGAAATAATTGGTATAAAAATGCTAAGCACAGCAAGAGCTTCTTTGGCATAGGTTAAATAAATGTTTATTATTATTATTATTTTTTTTTTTTTTTTTGTAACTCATATATATTAAAAAATTGAACCATTGAAAGCTAATAGAGGTAATAATGCTGTTAGTTAAATATTTTGAGGATTTCAGATATTAGTGGCTAACTTATATTTATTCTATATGAATGGGTTTAACTCTTTTTTTTTTTTTTGGTTAGCATACACGTACATGTGTGTAAATATAGATTTTGGTGGTTTACAGAAATTTTCCTAAATACAAATGCAAAATGAGCTGCAAATAATATTTGTTAGTTTTGTTATTTGTGCTACTAACTAATGAAATTACTTATTTGCAGTTTTTATTAATTCTATAATTACTTATACTGCTTCTTCTAGGCCATTTTTTTTAATGGTGCCACACCATGCCCCTTTTGAAATTGGCAAAATGCACCCTGCCTTAAAAAAAGAAAAAAAAGTTGAAATTTACCTGTAGTTGTAGCCAGAGATTTCTTGTAAAACACTTCCCCATTCAACAGTATTCTAAATTCATGTGGAAAAAATCTTGCAAAAATATGGAACTTTATTTCTTTAGAAAAAACAGGATATTATTAAAATATGTTATTTAATTGTATTTTTCAATTTGTTATTCATAAAATTATCAAAAATTAAGGACACTTTACTTATAATGCTATAAAATATTCTTTTTTTTTTCCCTTACATCATTACTAAACACATTACTAATATATTTCCTCATGAAATAGTGCCCGTTTTTTGAACTAGCATCCTGTCCCTTTTTCTTTCTAAAATGAATTATTATCATTTTAATAATTAAGGCTTAAAAATGTATAATATGTTCCTAATTAGAGAGTTGATTGTTTAATAATTAATTTGAAGTAATGTTAGCAATTTAATATAAAATGCAGTTAATAATTTTCATAAATGTTAAGTATCACTAGTGTTTATAAAGTTTTACATAATTATTACAATATTAATGTATATAACATTATTGTATAATACTACCTAATGAAACTACTAATTTGCAGTTTTTATTTCTGTAATTACTAACTAACAATTATAATTTTATTCATTAAAGTGTAAAAACATAGATTATGTTAGCAATTAGTGGTTTAATTGTTTCGGAAACCTAAAACTCATGATAGCTATTCAGTATTTGAACGCTGGGAAAAAAATCATAAAAATCTGATTTAAATCAAAAAAATCTGATTTAAATAAAAAAAATCCGATTTTTTTTTATTCTTTTTAAAAAAATTATGATTTTTTTACACCTTAGTGGATGGTAACTGCGTAAATCAGTTTTTCAAATGTTTTACGCGTTTACATGTTTACTTAGTTATCTTATTTACGTTATTTCCCCAGATGTCTTGTTAAAACATTTAGAAAGAGTTGGAAAGTGTTTTATAATCTATGCCTAACGCATGCTATATCTTACTTGTTGTTTCTATTTCCCAGATCAGTCTTTTCATATAAAACATACCAAATCTAATTAGCTCATATTCACAAAATACAATATATATGGGAATAAAAAATTTAAATAAATAGGGCTTATCATGTAGTTCTATAAGTAACAGTTGTATTAATGTCCGTTAGACTCCATGTTCGTATTTAATAAAGCAATGACAAATCATAACACATTAAAAAAAGTTTACACATTCTTAATATTGAGCTTGAATTCAAGATCAAGCTTAGAACTTCAGTTAATAAGCATTGTTTTTTAAATGGAAAATTAAAAATATTTTAGAAGAATAGGACTCCAAAATAGTGATATCTTGCTAAAAAGTACGGTAAAAAGATAAAATTTTATATTTCAAACAAAACTTTACTTTAAAATTATCGTAGTTTTTATGACAAGAATCATCACAATATTAATACTTAGACATTTTTCCAGAGAGAAACATTCGCCTTGCATACAATATTTCAAATGAAATTCAAATTTCAAATAAATTGCTTAAAAGGCGCAAAGGCCAACATTGTGAAAAATATCCACGCCGGGACTCGATCCCGGGTCATCAGTATAGCGCACTCACATTCTACCGACTAAACCACATGGAACGATACCCAGCCTGGAAATTTTCTCCCTATTACATGTTGGCAAGGCTACAAACGTAGCACAAGATGGAATATTTATCGTGAGCCACCGTCATGGGGCAAAAACGAAACTTAATTAAATCCAGCATCGATTGAAACTATATTAATACTTGGAAAATTTTCCAGAGAGAAACATTTGCCTTGCATACAGTATTTCAAATGAAAATCAAATTTCAAATTAAAATGGCCTTTTACACTATTAATTTGAAATTTGATTTTCATTTGAAATATTGTATGCAAGGCGAATGGTTCTCTCTGAAAAAAATTTCCAAGTATTAATATAGTTTCAATCGATGCTGGATTTAATTAAGTTTCGTGTTTGCGCCATGTCGGTGGCTGACGATAAATATTGCATCTGGTGCTGCGTTTGTAGCCTTGCCAACATGTAATAGTGAGAAATTTTCCAGGCTGGGTATCGTTCCATGTGGTTTAGTCGGTAGAATGTAAGTGCGCTATACTGATGGCCCGGGTTCGAGTTCCAGCATGGAATCTTTTTCACTAGTTCGCCTTTGCGCCTTTTAAGCAATTAATTTGAAATTTGATTTTCATTTGAAATCATCACAGAGTTTATGACAAGTTCGTCACAAATGACACATATTTCACAAATTGGTCACAGTGTGACTTCAAAACATTGTCACTTTCGTCACAGGTTCGTCACAAAGTTAATGCTAAAATAGTCACAAATGACACACTTTTCACAAATTAGTCACACCGTGACTTCACAGAGTGGTCACAATGTGACGTCACAAACGACCTCTAAAACGGCCATAACGACCTCGCATTCTAGTCACTGTGACGTCACATCCACGTCACGTGACGTCACATCGACGGTCACAAAATCACAGTGTGACTTCACAACGACGTCGCCGTGACGTCACCATGCCTTACGGGCGTGCTGGTTTGAATACATAATAATAATAAACATTTTGCACATAAATCAACAAACATTTTTCCGCATTTGTTTCTGACTATTTTTGCATAACGAAATTAATACTTCCTTTATAAACAAATAATGGAATAATATTAAAAAAAAACCACCAATCTGACATATTTGTGAAAGACAAATTCACGAAATTAATACTTCTTTTATAAACAAATAAAAGAATAATATTGAAAAAACACAAATCTAACATATTTGTAATCGTACAATTTAAATTTTTAGATCACCAAATAGGATTTTTTTTTTTCAAATGGAATTTGTTTGCAAAGTTCATCTCAGTTTACTTATTGTCTATGGTTTTAAAAACAATTTTAAAGAATGGAATATTTTTTTATTTATCTATATCGCGTTATTAATTATTAGTTTTCAATTTAAAAAAATGTTTTCACCTATATTCTTTAACCCGGGAAGCCCGGGTACGATCCCCTAGTATCTTTAAAGGATTATTTTATTTGGGTATTGGCAATGGCAATTTATAATACCTAAAAAGATATACCTTTTTAATATTTAACCACGGAAATGAATTTCACAATACAGCATTCACTAAAGAAATAATGGAGAGCAAAATATATATATCTTTAAATTGTTAAAAATTATGTATTAAAAACAAATACATAAACTTTAAATTGTTATTTTATACGGGTGATGACAATTGTAATTAATAATGCCTAAAAATATACAGATTTTTAAAACATGACCACGGAAATGGACCCGACATATAGTCTTCATTAAAGGAGTGATGGTGAACCAAACCAATTTCTATAAGTATATGTTTAAAGAGTTATTTTAATTTAAACTTTACCCGTATGAAATAACAATTAAAAATAACAATTATAAAAAAACCGTATAAAATAACAATTTAAAATAATTTAAATTGTTATTTTATACGGGTAAAGTCAGTGGTAATTCATATTGCCTAAAATTATATAGATATCTAAAACATGACCACGGAAATGGACCTGACAATATAGTCTTCAATAAAGGAGTGATGGTGAACCAAATCTATTTCCATAAGTATGCCTTTAAAGGGTTATTTTATACGGGTAATGTCAATGACAATTCATAATGCCTAATCATTCACTGTTAAAAATTTGCAGCATTCTGTCCAGTCATTTGACCGTTTTTATCGAAAGCGGTTACACACCCATAACTTAACACTATTTTGACCATATTATTGGCTATTTTATTGTTAGAATATAGTTAAATTATAGATATGAAACAGTTAAAAACGGTCAAATGACTCGACAGAATGCTGCAAATTTTTAGCAGTGTATATAGATTTTTAAGGCTTGAACACGTGAATGGATTCCTTAGTACAGACTCCATTAAAGACGTGATGCTGAACAAAAAAGTAAAAAAGCATAAACATATTTTTAAATGGTTATTTTATATGGGTAACGTCACTGGCAATTCATAATCCTTAAACATATATGGAATTTTAAAACTTCTACACCGCTGTCAACGCTGTCTTCATTAAAGGACTGGTGTTGAACAAGATGAATGATGGTGTATAAAACTATGTTCTTCAAAAACACATTTTTGGAACACTGCATATTCACAAATATAATGTCTTCAATTTCCTAACTTCTACACAGAGCTTTTATCACATTGGTCACCAATGACTCATTACTTGAGGTTGACTCGACAGAATATCTAAACATCGAAAGAAAAAAACTATAACTATTTCCACAATAGCTATTATCACAAACGGCTGTGGAATGGTGGAAGAAGCAGGAGCAAATTTTTTAAAAGTGTTTCAAGAACTGTTTAGCAATACAGCTTTGCAATTTTTTAAGGTAGATTTCATAAGACATTCTACATACATTTCATTCTACATAATACATTCTTTACCATGGTGAGACTTTTGGAAACTTCCTTCATAACTTTTCATTATATGACCCCGGGAACCCAAAATCACCCCAAACCTAAATTGTTTATATATATATATATATATATATATAACCATTAAATAAACATTACCGACCACCCATAAAAACAGAATGAATAAAATGATATTAACAAATTGACAAAAATGCAGTTCCCCCAACACATAAAACACAGATTCCAGAAACATAGTAAATAACAATAGGAACTGAATAACTGAAATGGAATAATGGAAATGTGTAGAACATACATAAAATCATCGGGTCCCAAATGACTTAAGTTCCATAAATAAAATGTGTGGTTTTATCTTCATATTAGCCATAAATTAGCTAAAGAATATGAATTTTGGACTACCACACACATAAAACAGAAAAATAAACCATTGAACACCAATTAAGTTGTATTAGCAACGTAGTTATAAATCAAATGCACCATTTAAAAAAAATTAATTAACCATTGAGTATTTTCCTTACAACACCACCCTCCTTCGTACTCTAAAATCTACCCACCCAACCGTCCTATAATAATATATATATATTTAATTTTTTATAATTATTTTCTTATTTTATACATTTTTTTGTAATTTTTTTACGCATCTATTAATTTGTTTTTTAAGATCATTTAAGTACTAATTATATATTACAGAATATATGAATTATTTTGGAAAACCATGATTTAATGCATCATAAATTTGTTTTTTAACATTGTTGTTAATCAGATGAGAAGAACATAAACTCTTTATTCTATATAAATGATTAAGGATTATATTACGAGATACAGAATTATGAAGACAAGATTTAAAATTAGTTAATGTATTAACTTTGAATTTAAATTCTTTACGTTTGTCATGCAGATCAGTTATTGTTTTGTATAATTTCAATGTAATTTTAAGATCTAAAAAGTTAATTGTATTGATAGATTGGAGGTTTTCCGTTAATACTAAATTAGTAGGGTAATCTACTGGAAATTGAGAAATATTAGTTTGATCGGTGGCAATTAAAATTGTCATCAATACAACGATATAAATGTAGATTACTGTTAGTAAAAGTACGTTCATAGTGATATAAGTATAATTCAGATAATAAACTGGATGTACATCCACCTTCTGGTATACCGACGTTCTGTAAATATAATGTGTTATTTTGCAAAATATAATTATTATAGATAATGAAATTTGTTAGAGTTTTAAAATTAGATAGCTATATCTATATTAAATGGTAAATCCAGTTTATGATGATACTTTTTAAATAATTGTCTGAGCGAAGCGAAGGCTAATACATAACGCAGTATTACTTTCCAGTCAAAAACAGCTACGATGGATATTAAAACCTTTCGTAAAACCTTTCGTCAAGCATAACTCAAAAAATATTTGTCGGATTTAGGTTCTGGTTTTACCAGAAGGTACCTATGAGGGTAACGTACTAAATGCACCTACTATGAAAAATAAGTTCCAATTCGTTTAAAAATTATATTAAAAAAACTGATAAAAAAGCACAATTTATCTACATACGTCATGGAAATTTAGTGTATGTCATTTTCACCGGCTGGATGTTTTCGTAGAAAACCGAATTATAGCACATGGAGCAAAGAAAATATGCCCGCACTAATATTAAAGTGCAAAAAAACATATTTAAATTTAATCAAACAGGAAAACAAATCTGGATTTTTCTTCTATTTCAAAGAGAATAGCCATAATAACGTAGGATTTCAGATTTTACGATAATCTACCCAATAGCATTTTTTAATCACCAAAAGCAACCAACATTTATATTTTGCGTGTGAAAATTTGAAACAGTTATTTTATGTTTAAATAAACAATTTTTATTTGTGGCATCATCTATTCTTAATTTATTTATTTTTGTCTTTTTAGTATTTTAAATGAAATTTGGGTGCTTGTTAGTTATCCCGTCCATCAATTTCGCTAAATTATATAAATCGCCCAACCACCCGCCAAATTATACAAATTGACATAATTTTTATTTTAAACAACTTTTTAAAAAATAACTGAATATTAATACTAAATAACTTAAACATTTTAAATAACAAATAAATTAGTATAACATTAATAAAAATACAAATAAAACGTCGAAATTAAAATCACTTGATGACGTAAACACGTATTGTCAAGTAAATGTGACATTTGCGATCAACCATTATTGGCATTTAATCTTACAATTTGGCAGTAATTCGGTCGACGGGATAGCTAACAAGTACCGAAATTTGTACTTTTCCAGAATAGGCGTCTTATAGGTAAAGAAAATGATGTTTGGCGAGAGAAGTAAACTTTTCATGCATATTTTCTGGTAACCTACTCATTCTTTCATGTGCCGAAGCAATTTGTTAAAGATTTAAACAATTAATTTAGTTAAACAAGACATTTGCGCACAGATGTCACATGCGCACAATGCTGGCGCGATTTTTTTTTTCTGACGCCAATGTCATATACTCACCGGGGTACTTAACTGGCGCCAAAGTGTCGTTATTTTGCTTGATGGTAACCTAGATGTTGTTGTTTATTTATTAATAAATTGTTTATTTACATTTATTTTCTTTTTTTAAATTATATAAATTGTTTTGTTCTATAGTTATTAATTAAACTTTTTTTTATTTATTGATATTCCCTTTTTAAAAATATATATGTAACTGGTATTCGAAAACGAGGTTTTCGCCAAATTGGCGTCAGAAAAAAATCGCGCCAGCGTGGTGCGTATGTGACATCTGTACCAAAAAGGTTTATATTTATTTGTAAAAAATAAACATAAACGTTCATCGGGTTTGTAATAAATTGGTCAGGTTTGTATCTTTTTGTAACAAATCTCACTTTCTGAAGCCAAAACTGCATAAAGCTTAAAAAAAAAAAAAAAAAAAAAAAAAAAAAAAAAAAAAAAAAAACGCCAATGCAAAGTAATGTTGTTAAAGTACAGTGAAATTAGTTAAAAACGTGTATTTTAAATGAAGTGAATGAAAACTTTAAATTTTAAATGAAATGAATGCAAGATGAGTATAGTATGGAAAAAAGTCCTTCCGGCCAGTGCCGGGAGGAAGAGGTAGCTTTCATAATCCTTATTTAAAAAAAGCCAAATTATATCATTCAAACACACGAAGCTCAATTTAGTGGAAACCGAATATAGGAGATTCAATACTAATTTTTATCAATATAATGAATGAGAATTTCGCGAAATTAGTCAGCTTTATCCAAGCTGCTTTTCTTTAAAATAACATATATTTGGCTGCCAAATTCGGCAATTTCTTAAAGTGCCTATCATTTTAAGACAGCATGGTGGATGAGGATAAGCAGTGAACTTGGTCGAGACCTTAGTAATTGCTGTGCACATGCTCACTCACATCGGAATCGGTTAATATAAAGGAGTGCTGTCGCATGCAAAAAGTCAGATTTTTCAAAATGTCACCCACAATAGAAATTGAAACTGCTATATCTGAGCCATTTTTTAAGGTAAAGACAAACAAAAAATGCTCCTGAATCCTTATATCAAGGTCAAATGAAGAAAGAAACCTTTTTCAATTTCTAATTTTTTTGCACCTCAGTTTAAATATATATATTTTTTTAATTTAATGGTCGCCATTTTGAAACAAGATGGCTGATGAATCTGGCCAGCGAACTTGGTCGAGGTGTTGATGTATACTATCCACATGCCTTCTTACATCGAAATAGGCGAATACGTGTGTTATCGCGTGACAAATACAAGATCGTTTCAAAATGTTAGCCATGCTAGAAATTCAAAGTGCTATAAATCAACGATTTTTTAAGATATAAACAAAAGAACAAATTTTCAGAAACAAAAACTGCTCCGAAATCTTTGTATCAAGGCCAAACACATAAAAAATCTTTTTCATTTTCCAATTGTTTAATACCTCATTTTGAATTTTAAATTTAATTTTTTTTAAATGGCAACCCTTTTGAAACAAGATGGCGAATGAAGGTGGCCAACGAACTCGGTCGAAACATTGGTATGTACTATGTACAGTCCGAGTTACATCCAAATAGGTTCATAATTACGCCTGTTATCGCGTGACAAAAATCAGGTCGTTTTAAAATGTCAGCCACAAGAGAAATTCAAAATGCTATTACTCAGCCATTTTTTTTTTAGATATAGACGAAAGAAAAACTGTTCCGGAATCTTTGTATTAAGGTCAAACACATACAAAAAAAATCTTTTTCACTTTCCAATTTTTTGGTATCTCATTTAAATTTTTTTATTTTTTAATTTTTTTAAATGGCCGCCATTTTGAAACAAGATGGCAGATGAAGCCGGCCAACGAACTCGGTCGAGATATTTGTATGTACTATGTACACACCAATGTACATCCAAGTCGGTTCATAAATACGCCTGTTATTACGTGAGAAAAATCAGGACGTTTCAAAATGTCAGCCACGCTAGAAATTCAAAATGCTATAACTCAGCCATTTCTTAAGATATAGACAAAACAAAAACTGCTCCCGAATCTTTTTATCAAGGTCAAACACATAAGAAGAAAATATTTTTTCAATTTTTAATTTTTTGGTACCACATTTCAAATTTAAATTTTTCTTAAAAATTTAAATGGCCACCATTTTTAAACAAGATGGCGGATGAAGCTGACCAACGAACCCGGTCGAGACATTGGTATGTACTATGTATAAACGAAGTTACATCCAAATCGGTTCATAAATACGCCTTTTATCGCGTGACAAAATTCAGGACGTTTCAAAATGTCAGCCACGCTAGAAATTCAAAATGCTATAACTCAGCCATTTTTTAAGATATAGACGAAACAAAAACTGCTCCGAAATCTTTGTATAAAGGTCAAATACATAAGAAAAAATATTTTTCCATTTTCAATTTTTTGGAACCACATTTCAAATTTTAAATTTTTAAAAAAATTTTAAATGGCCGCCATTTTGAAACAAAATGGCGGATGAAGCTGGCCAACGAACTCGGTCGAGAGATTGGTATTTACTATGTACATACTGAATTACATCCAAATCGGTTCATAAATACGCCTTTTATCGCGTGACAAATTTCAGGACGTTTCAAAATGTCAGCCACGCTAGAAATTCAAAATGCTATAACTCAGCCATTTTTTAAGATATAGACGAAACAAAAACTGCTCCGGAATCTTTGTATAAAGGTCAAATACATAAGAAAAAAATATTTTTCCATTTTTAATTTTTTGGTACCACATTTCAAGTTTTTAAATTTTTTAAATTTTTTAAATGGCCGCCATTTTGAAACAAAACGGCGGATGAAGCTGGCCAACGAACTCGGTCGAGACATTGGTATGTACTATGTACACACCGAATTACATCGAAATCGGTTCATAATTACGGGAGTTACAGTGTGACATAGGTTATATATATATATATATATATAAATTATTTAGCAATCTTTTAAATATTATACGCTTAGATCATTGCTGCAATTAGCGCACAATCTATGTGTATTATCAATAAGATTTCTACCATGTAGTTATCTGATACCTATTTTAGGATTCCATTAATTTTTTCATTCCTATCATTGCAACGATTTATTTAATGTTTTTTAATTTTCTAGCTATGATTTTATCTGAATTTTCTTGTAGTTAGTGTATGATATTGTCCTATATATTCTCTATTTGTGCTATAGCTTTACATAATTCTGTAGAGATAATCATTTTATATATACATTAATATGGTAGCAATAATTATTTCTATTCAATGATTTAATGTTAATTTGCTTTAGTTTAAATTCATATTACTTTGATCTGAGTAGTTAGTTGGGTAAGCGTTTTGGTTGTCTTTGCATGGTTATAGTTGTTCTAGGATTTGGATGTTATGCGGATCTTTTTAGACTTATTTGTTATAAAATAGTCTAGTGGTTGCTTGATATTATTCATCTACGTTATTTGGGTTGTTATCATAATTTGGTTTTGGATAATTTGAAGTTTGTTTCTGCGTTCTGCTTCTATGATTGTAAATATTGTATATATATATTTTTTCATACTCACGTTTTATTATTTAATCAAGGCTAATTTAATTAAATTAATAATTTTTATTATTAAAATTTCTTATTTTTATGGCAATTATTGCACTTTCCATACATAATTTTTATATGGCAGTTCTTAGTAAACATCTCGATAATGGCAAGATACACTTAGCATCTATGCAGTGTAGTGCCCTTTACAGGAATAATAATTGGGTTGTTCCTGGATCGTCATCCAGCGACCATTTATACTCTCCCCCTCGTCCTTTATTTTTTCGTAAGTGCTATGATTCTCGGTGCAAGACATGTCCATACGCTGCTCAGACACAAATTGTCTCAGATCCTAACTATTCAAGTTTTTGTAAAGCATTTAATGTTATTTATAGTATAAAGTGCAACTTATGTAATATGAAATATATTGGTGAAACATCAGGTCCAATTCATAAACGAATCAATCATCATCGATCAGACTCTAATAATAACAAAGCAAAAAATATACAATCTACAGCTGAAATTCAACATTTTCATAAACATCTATTTAAAAATACGACAATTGAAATCCTTCAAATTCTAAAAAATAAATCAGAACGTCTTTATATGGAATCATCATATATGAAATATTATAACACAATATATCCTTATGGACTTAACAGTGAAGTATTTAACAGACCTGTCAAAGTCTTCACATCTATAAATAACAATATTGATTATTCTCCAATTTATCCTACTCTTAATCATAATTTAAATGCTAAAACAACACGTAATAAACGCGGAAAGGGTTCATCATCAGTTGTAGTTTCCAAAAAATCTATCACAAAACAAATTAATGATCTTCAACGAAATTACTTAGAGAATTATAACTGGTTGTTAATTCGTAAAAACATCTTTGCTATTAAAAAGAAACAGCTGGTACAACATTTAAATGTCTTTCTAAGTAAATCTTTCTCTAAACATTTCTCTGATATTTACTTTGACCTTATTATGAGTAGGGTTAATCTTTTAAATATTAATATACAAAAAAAACACAAAATTCAGAACATGAATACTCAAATGATAATTACTTTTTCAAATCACATTTTTAATAAAATTAATATCAATTCTATAATTAATGATAAAAATTGTTTTTTTCCTATCAATAATCTTCATATATCAAAAACCTTTAAATATCCGAATACAATTGGGAGAAAAATTTTTAACTATAATACATTTTCAAAAAATACATCTGCTGCAAGTACTTTTCCGTGTAACTGCAAAGACCCCACTCTAAAAAAATACATAAACAATGATCATGGACATATAATCACTGGAAATCTTGATATTGTTCATGATTTTAAATTGAAACAACTAATGGGTTATGGTACTAAATATAGACTTCCATCTAAATTTAATGTTAAATCTATTATCAAACAGTTTACATATGATATTGATATTTTTATTTATAAAATTTCTATCTCTTATAATAAGCCTATTGAATATTTTAATCAATGGAAGATATTAGTAATTGAAAAATTAACTATGGTTTTAAAAAATAATATTGCTGATTTGGTTTCTATTAATACACAGCATTATTTCCAACAAATTACTAAATTACAAAAAAACTTCGTTATTACATATGTAGACAAATCTCCTAACAATTATGCTATTATATGTAAATCATATTATCACCAACTACTTACAAATTCTATTTCTTCTAATAAGTCTTTTCAAAAAACTAATGAAAATGTTATTGTAAATAATCGTAAAATTCGAAGTTATTATAAACTTTTAAATATTTTATCTACTAATTTTAATTATCCATATTTAGTTCTTATTCCCAAATTTCATAAAACACCTATTAAATTTAGGACTGTTACTATTGGTTGTAATACATATAATAATAAAGCCAATACACTTCTCTTAAAAATTCTTAATCAAATATATGAACTTACTACAAACAATGATAATACACATTGTATAAAAAATAGCTATCAACTTGTTAAGATTTTAAAAAATCTTCATTCTGTTTGTAATATAACGACATATGACTTCAAAGATCTTTTTAATAATATAGACCTATTAGATTTACATAAAATTATAAATGCATTATTTAAAAAGTATTATAAAAAACTGGAATTACCATCTTATATAGATATTGCATATTTTAAATCTTTAACTAACTTCATTATCTATAATAATTATATATTGCAAGATAATACTTTATATTTACAGCATGTCGGTATACCACAAGGCGGTTGTACTTCCAGTTTACTCTCAGACTTATACTTATCTCATTATGAACGCAATTTTACTAATAATAATCTACATTTATATCGTTATATTGATGACATCATTTTAATTGAAACTGATCAATCTGCAATTACTCGATTTCCAGTTGATTATCCCACTAATTTGGAATTAACGGAAAACCTTTTATCTAACAATACAATTAACTTCTTAGATCTTAAAATTACAATAAAAGACAATAAAACAATCACAGATTTGTATGACAAACGTAAAGAATTTAAATTCACAGTTAATACATTTACAAATTTTAAATCTTGTCTACATCATTCTGTATTTCGTAATATAATACTTAATCATTTATATAGAATAAAATGTTTATGTTCTTCTCCTCTAATTAACAATAATATTAAAAAACTAATTTATGATGCATTAAATCATGGTTTTCCAAAAAAATTCATATATTCATTAATATACAATTAGTACTTTTCTTACATGATCTATAAACACAAATTAACACATGCGTAAACAAAATTACAAAAAAAATTATAAAATAAAAAAATATCTATAAAAAATTAAAAATTGTAAAATAATATAAAAAAAATATTATAGGTTGGTTGGGTGGGTAGATGTTAGAGTACGGAGGAGGGTGGTGTTGTCTGGATAATACGCAATGGTTAATTATTTATTTAAAAAAAAAAAAAAAAAAAAAAAAAAAGCGGGGCTCTTGTATTATTACTATTTTTTTGTTATGTATTTTATGTGGATGTTGATTTGATATTTTATATGTAAGTTGGAGATTTTCATTAATATTATAATTAGCTTAATTATTCATTAATCTAATTTACAATTATTTGTTATTAAATTCTAATTTACTAAGGACAATATCATATTAATTACTAATAGTATGCCACTCTTAGTTTAATGTTTTTGAATGTCCCATATTCATACTTTATGGATTTTTATGGATGTCTGAAAATAATCCACATTCTATATTTGTGCGTTTTAAGTAATGGGATTTTAAGTATTATTTAACCTTCTATATACTTCCACATGTTTGATATTTCCTGTTCATTTTATAAATATCTTATATATAATTCATTAAAAAATAATTTTTAGATAATTTTTAATAATTATTTATATTAATTATTACTGAATTTATTTTGTTTTATAGCATATAGATATATGCTATATACACTGCTCAAAACAATTAAAGGATATTTGAAATTTTATATAAAATAAAGATATAAACGAAATTTTTTTTGCCGAAAATAGAGGAAGAGAATCACAAATGCAAAATTTTCTGGTTTTGAAACTGTGGAGTATGCAAATTTTGAGTTCGACGTCAAAAACGTCACTTCAGCGGCAGCGAATGAAATTTGACTTTCAACTGGATAAAAGAGAATGAAGACAAGGATGTTCGGCATTCAGTGATTGCTTTGTTTCGAAGAGTACGATGTCTCAGCGAAGTCATTTGACAGATTCAGAAGCTTTGAGAATTGTTGGTAGGTTAGAAGGGGGCCAAACTCAAGCCGAAGTAGCGCAAGCCATTGGAGTGTCACAAAGTGTCATTTCCAGGATCTGGAACCATTTTTTGGAGAGTGGATGTGCAAGCCGAAGACCAGGGCAAGGTCGTAGACGGGCAACAATGCCCAATGAAGATCGGTATTTAGCGTTAACAGCTCGGAGACACCCAACCATGAACGCTACTCTTCTCCAACAACACATTCGCTCGGCTACGGGCACCACGATTTCAACTCAGACTGTCCGAAACCGGCTCCATGCTGTAGGTCTGTATGCTCGCTGACCGATGGTATGTGTTAGATTAACATCAAAGCATCGTCGCGACCGCAGGGAGTGGGCAACCGAGCATGTCAACTGGAGGAGAAATGAATGGAGAAATATTCTGTTTTCTGACGAGTCCCGTTTTCTGTGCATCCGGATAATAGGCGTATTTTCATCTGGAGGGACCGTGGCAGTAGGAATAATCCTGCGTTCGTGCACGAAAGTATCAGATTTGGCGGTGGAGGAGTGTTGGTGTATGGTGGCATCTCCATTGACGGACGCACTGACCTCTACATCATTCTAGATGGAGCTCTGACTGGTCGCCGATATAGGGATGAGATCCTCAGACCTATTGTAGTCCCTTACGCTGCAGCAATCGGAGATAACTTCATTTTAATGGACGATAACTGCAGGCCACATCATGCAAACCTGGTGGAGGATTTCCTTTTCGAGGAAGGAATCGTTCGAATGGAATGGCTAGCGTGTTCTCCAGACATGAATCCAATCGAGCACGTTTGGGACGCTCTAGGAAGACCAGTTTCTGGCCGCCAACAACCCCCACAAACTCTCCAAGAACTGGAAAGAGCTCTTCTGGAATAGTGGGGCAGAACACCCCAACTCGTCATTAATAGCCTCATTGAATCCATGCCTCAAAGGTGTTCAACGTTGCTGGCCGCCCGTGGAAACCATACCCCCTACTGAAAATGATTTTCTTTGAAGAAAACACCTTTTCTTATTCTTTTTTTCTCATATGCACAAATTGTGTTTTTTTCCTTTAGTACACAAATGCGCAATAAAATGCAATTTTTTCTGCCAAACATGTGTAATTTATTCTCATATAACCTACTATGTCTGTCGACCATGTATCAATCAGCTAAACAGTTTACCAGATACAAAATCCACCTAAAACTGCAATATCCTTTAATTGTTTTGAGCAGTGTATTATCAATGTTCTAACATTATTTAAACTCTTAGTTTAGTTTAAATAATTTAGCTAATAGAACATATTGTATGCTTTTAAATTTTATTAACAATAGTTTTAAATACTTTGTGTGATTTATATTAGGTTTATAATTCTCTATATATAAGGATTTGTTTGGTTTTGCTGTTTAAACAGTTATTTACATTCAAAAGCTTGCAAATTTTTATCTTGCGATAGATGTTTAATATAATTATTAATAGATGGCAGCACTAAAATTGTATCTTTCATATTGCTCTTATTTTTAATTTTTCTAGCTCCATTTTAGTTATATTTTATACACCAGGGTGTATTTTTAGCTAAATTTTGACGATATTGTTAAACTGTTATCTATTAATTTAATAGTGCATTTTAAATAATGTAATTAATATCTATATATTTTATATTAGATTAAATTTGTTTTACAAGGTATTTCAAATATTATTTCAAAATGTATTAACTGCATCCTTTGGTATCATTTACTGTGATTTCTTAACTGTTTTATTCACCTTTATCTTTTTGATATACTGGAAGACATGTGCACATGGATTTTTGTAAAATACTGAAATATTAATCGGTATGGTGTTTATTATTTCTATTTTATATCCTATAAATATTTAAATACGTTTTATTGATTCTTCCATTTCATATTATTTGTTTCTATTCTGCTTTCATTTTTAATCAATTCACTTGATTTTAGTGGTTGTTCGGGCACAGGGGAAAATTAATTTTAGCTTTAGCTTATTTCTCCCACAGAAAACAACCATTTTGCTTATATCATTGAATTCTGTGCCCTCGATAACGTAATTCAATGTATAAGCTTTTCAATTTTTGTCGGTGTCCACTTTTTTCTTTTTTCTTCCATAATAATTCTTATAATATATATATTTTTTTTAATACTTACAGCTTTAATTCATAATAATTGACGGTGGCAGGTTATGTTTAATTAATGGTAATATATATATATATATATATATATCAATTTTGAACGGAGGGTGGTTTCGGGGTCTGGGGGTCATGATCGATGAAAATATACCAAAATTTTTTGAAATCGCTTTCCTCCGAACGGCTGCAATAGGTAGCTTTTTTGTAAAGAAAGCTACCTAAAAGATTGTCAATTTATCACCTTCGCTTGATTAACTTAAAAGTATCAATAATGCAATTGGTACATGCTATGCAAAATGAAACAATTATGTTATAACCACTCTTCGTGCAAGAAAAATGGCCAATAATTCGTATTCAGATACACAGGCAAGGTTAACGTCAAACAAGAGTAATACTAACAGCAACATTGTTATAACGGACGGGAGTTATAATAGCTAAGTAATAATGGCTTTAAGCACACATACCACACAAGCAGTACATATGTTTCGAGTGAAGCTCGATCATCAAGGTGCTAATTATTCATACAAGCAACCCTTACATAAACAAAAGTTTAAAATTTAAATATAAATATATGCAATCTTGCATTCCACCCCCCCCCCAAAAAAAAAAATCAATTTAACAAATTACAACGACCATTTGGAAAATGATTTTCTCAAAAACTAAAACTTAAGACATAAAAATTGCACGGAGTTGATCATACATTACGTACGCCATGAATTAAACATTAATAGTGTTAGCACACGTAAAAATTCCAAGCGACAAAAATCGCCTGCGACTCGTACGTATTATCCACCTGAAACTTATGTATTATCCAAGCATTTCATTGGCTGTTTGGGAAAATGCTTTTCCATCGTCAGATTTTCAAGAAATCTGACGGCCGATTTTAAATAAAATTTCATTCTTAAACTTCTAAACATCCCACAATATTACTTTTTACACCATCGTATAGAGAAAAAAATGTACTTTTAAATGCAATTTGTTTGAAAGTTGTATCTCAATTTGTTTCTGAGTTATTAATTTTTTTTATAGTTTTTATTATTTTTTTGTCATAGTGGCAACAGACGTATCCATTTCTGTTGAAAGTAAAGAGCAATACAGATTACTGTATAGATCAATCTGAAAACGAATAAAATGTGGATTAAAACAATGAAAACCTTCAGATATGCTTTCGATTTCCTACCCTGACGAGAACAATAACAATTTTTCCAAATGGTTAAAAATAAAATGTTACAGCAGTGAAATTTAATTGGAGTTAAGCGAAGCTTTTTAAAATACGATGTTGGTTGAAAATGAGATTACGTAATATTCCTATAATATTTGACTTAATCACGGTACATTTTTTTTTAGTCCGGTTCAGATTTTGCCAAGATTATTTTATTTTTATTTTCTGTCAAAAACCGCCTTTTTCCCCCGCAAGTGTAACTTGTTTTGATGTTGAAATAAATGTTTTGACTTATGCTATTATCTCTTATTATTATTTTTATTTATTTACTTATTATTATTTTTAATTAAATGAGTCAAATCGTGTTTATAAATTTATTTAATGTGTGTATTTTGAATTAAAAGAATGCATTACGAAAGATGGCGATAAGAACAATATTTGACGATTTATCAATTGCGCTCACCAAATGCTTTATTACCATGCGTTTAATTCCCTTCATGGAACTTTATTGTTATATGGACTTTGATTTTTTAAAAAAAGCTTCACGCAATTCGAGTTTAAGAAAGTGAGATTTTTTGCCAAATGATATAAACGACTATGAAAATAAAACTGAAGAAGTACTATACTGGTTTATGTATGTATTTTAAAAAATGCAAAAATGTCGGGTTGAAACAGCGAATAGGTTGTCCGAAAGTACTTGTAAATGTGTTCCTTTTCTAGGCTATTCTATCTCTTGCCACGGCCCTTTACAGAGGGAAGAGCTGGTTTAAAATTGATATGGATTTTTTTCAGGTTCACTAATCTAGATATTTCATCATTTGAATTAGTAACCAGTATATGGCCAATTAAAGACAGTATCTCATTTTCTTTACTTGCAACAAGTTATTGTTAAATCTATGTTCTCGCCAATATCGCTCAGACTAATCCCTCTGAGGGAAGTCCTAGTGCATTTATAATATTATGTAGATCTAATAAAACTATGTTATTAAAAAGGTCTTTGAAATCATATGTCACTATATTGTTTACGCATTTAAGATTTTTCATAATATTGACCAGTTGATAGTTATTTTTTATACAGTGTGTATTATCAATGGTTGTTGTCAGTATATATATTTGATTGAGAATATTTAACAGAAGTTTATTGGCTATATTATTATATGTATTACATCCAATAGTTAACTGTCCTAAATTTAATTGGTTTCTTATGAAATTTGGGTGTAAGAACTAAATAAGGATAATTAAAGTAAGTAGAGGAATATTTAATAGTTTATAATAACTGAATTTTACGATTGTTTACTATTACATTTTCATTAGTTTTTTGAAAAGATTTATTAGAAAAAATTCAGAATGTAAGGAGTTGTTGATAATAAGATTTATATATGATTGCATAGTTATTAGGAGATTTGTCTGAATGTGTAATAACATAGTTTTTTTGTAATTTAGTAGTTTGCTGGAAAAAATGCTTTGTGTTAATAGTAACCAAATCCGAAATATTATATTTTAAAGCCTTACTTAATTTTTCAATAACTAGTATTTTCCATTCTTTAAAATATTAAATAGGGTTATTGTATGAGAGTAAAATTTTATAAATAAAAATATCTATGTCATATGTAAACTGTTTTATAATAGAATTTACTTTAAATTTAGATGGAAGTCTATGTTTAGTACTATAACCCATTAGTTTTTTAAATTTAAAATCATTAACCATATTAAGATTTCCAGTGATTATATGTCCATGATCGCTACTTATGTATTTTTTAGAGCGGGGTCATTGCATTTACACGGAAAAGTACTTGCTACAGATGTATTTTATGGAAATGTATTATAGTTAAAAATCTTTCTTCCGATTGTATTCGGATATTTAAATGTTATTGATATTTGAAGATTATTAATAGGAAAATAAAAGTTTTTATCATCAATTATAGAATTAATATTAATTTTATTAAATATTTTATTTGGAAAAGTTATTATCACTTGAGTATTCGTATTTTGAATTTTAGGGGGGGGGGGGTGTAAATTAGTGTTGAAAAGATTAACTGAAGTCATAATAAGATTTTAAAAAAATATCAGAGAAATGTTTAGAGAAAGATTTACTGGGAAATACACAAAAAATGTTGTACTATCTGTTTCTTTGTAATAGCAAATATGTATTATCGAATTAATAACCAGTTATATTTTTTTAAATAGCTACTTTGAAGAATATTTATTTGTTTAGTAATATATTTTTGGAAACTACAACTGCTAAAGAACGCTTTCCTCGCTTATTTCGTGTTGTTTTACGGTTTAAATTATGATTTAGAGTACTATAAATTGGAAAATAATCAATAGATGAAAATACTTTAACAGGCCTATTAAATATTTCACTATTAAGTCCATATGGATAAATGGTGGTGTAATATTTCATATATGATGACTCCAGATACAGACTTTCTGATTTATTTTATAGAATTTGAGTTATTTCAATTGTCGTGTTTGAAACGAATTTATAAAAAGATTCTTTGAAACGACTGATTAAACAACTGATTATGTTTCACGGCGATTTCTCCTAAAATATGGAATACATTGCGATGAGATTAACATAAAAAATTCACATTGATCCCCAGATCTGAAAACTAGTATTAGAATTTTAAAATTTGAATGAGTTTTCGAACTATTAATTTTTTTCTTAATTTTAAATACTTTTTTCTAATGATGGCAACTCAAATTTTAATCATAACAGATATATATATTTTTATATTTCAGAAAAGGTTATTATTTTAAACTAATTTGGCGACCAGTTTGTTCTCTCTTAAATGTATACTAAGAAATGTATCATGTTGCTTTTATTCATAATTCAGTTTACTCGCACAATATTTCGCCAAATCGAAAAATTCTGATAGAGAAATCAAGAATTCAGTATTTTTATGTTAGCGAGACGCAAGTGATAAATCGCCAAACGTTTTTCCCGTCGCAAATTTTTTTTTATATTTCATTAATTTCATTTAAATTATAATCCTTTCATTCATTTTATTTAAATTACAAAACTTTCATTTAAAACTGAAACGTTTAAGATTGATGACTTTCGATTCTTTCTTAAAAAAAAATAAATAAATAAATAAAAAATAAATGAAAAGAAAAATATTAGGCACAGATGTCATATACGCACCGGGGCACCTAATTGGCTCCAAAATGGCATTATTTTGATTGACATGGTAATCCGGCTATTGTTGTTTATTTAATAATAAATGTTTATTTACTTTTATTTCTTTTTTAAAATTATAAAAATTATTTTGTTCTTTAGTTATCAATTATTTTTTTTTGTTAGTTCCTTTTGAAAATAATTTAAAAATATGGTACTACTTAGTTATTACGTCGACCAATTTCACCAAATTATATAAATTGCCAAACCATTTGCCAAATTATACAAATTGACATAATTTTTATTTTAAATAACAAAAGAACAAATAAATTAAAAATATGGTACTACTTAGTTATTCCGTCGACCAATTTCACCAAATTATATAAATTGCCAAACCATTTGCCAAATTATACAAATTGACATAATTTTTATTTTAAATAACAAAAGAACAAATAAATTAGTATACCATTAATAAATATACAAATAAAACGTCGAAATAAAAATCACTTGATGACGTAAACACGTGTAACTTGCTTAAAGTCAAGTGAATGTGACATTTACGATCAACCATTATTGGCATTTAATCTTATAGTTTGGCGATAGATTTTTGGTCGACGAGATAACTAAGTAGTACCAAAAATACATATGTAACTGGCATTCGAAAACGAGGTTTTCGCCAAGTTTTCGTTAAAAAAAAAAATAAATATATTTATATATATATATGTATATATATATATATATATATATATATATACGCCAAACCTGCAGTGCGTATATCACATCTGTCCAAAATTAAATAATGCAACAAACCATGATATTTTTTTTTCAACTTCAAATGAATGTTTTAATTTATCACTCGAAAAATAAAAAAATGCTAACTGGCGAGTTGAAAAAAAGCTATTGATGAGATTTGAATCCGTCTAGTGTAATAGTACCAAGAATTCTTTGCGACCATGGCAACTTTTATGTAGTTTTATTTGAAAACAAATTTTTGATTTTTTAATAAAAATGGAAAATTTTCGACGCAGATGTCATATACGGCCCCATATTGGCGCTATTTTTTTCTGACGGCAATGTCATATACGCAACAGGTACTTAACTGGCGCCAAAGTATCGTTATTCTGCTTGATATGGTAAGCCGGATGTTGTTGTTTATGCTGTTGATGCTTTCCTCAAATTGGCGTAGGAAAAAAATCGGGCAATATGGGACGTATATGACATCTGTGCCAAACTGTCATATGAAAGGCGAAGGTATCAAACCATATTTGTTTATGGCAGTTGATGACATGAACTATTATAATATAGATGAAATGATGGCGATAGAATAATATTTGGCGACTTATCAGCTGCGCCTGGCTAATATTAAAGTACCAAAATGGCACTTAGAGTATAAAAACCGAAGTGGTCCGCCCAGAACTGTTGATGATAGTCACATGACTTAGGATATTGTTATAGAGATTGTTTTAAAATTCCAGGAGACAAAGACTCTGTATACTTAATTCATTTTAGCTTCTTTTCAAATGTTTAACTGATCCTCTTTAATCAAAAACGAAAACTACCATTGGATGTCTTAAAAGCAACTGATTCGGCCTTATATTTTTACAATCAAAGGGAATTGAATGGAAACCCGTTTACAGGGAGATCTACAGAGCTTTTATCAGTATAATTCAATCTTCTCTAATATTTTTAAAACCCATCAGATTAGCGTGTTATGAAATTCTGCGGTGTCTTAACGGGGGTTGGCGAGCATAGCTTGCGGGGGGCAGAGTCCCCTAGTATATATATATATTTTTTTGATACATAGAAGATGCAATAATTGCAAAAATTAATATAAGTAAAATAAAACTAAAATAAATATCAATAATAAAAGATATTTATTAATTTCGATTAATATAATTAATTGAATAATATTAAAATGTCTTGAGTATAAAATATAAATGAAAGTATGTACAATATGTGCAAATCAGATAAGCAGCGCTCAAAAAACTCCATTACTAGGGTAAAGTGCCCATATTTCGTACCCTCTCCTAATTTCGTCCCCCTTAACTTCTCCGCTTCTGCGAAAGTGGCGCCAATTAAAACGCAGGGCATAAGGGACGGAAAGTAAAAGGTGTGTTTATTGCTGAAAAACAGAGAATTTATAAGTCCCGTAAGGGGGCGTCGCGAGTTCCTCTGGATTGAAAATGTGAAGTGAACGGAATAGAGAATAATGTTGTTGTGAAGTAAGATGGCGACCAGAGTGTTCGCTCATCGAATTGTGATTTAAATAAATAGAGATACAGTCCAACAAATAGTTGTGTTTAATGAGTAAAGTTTAACATTTTGTGGTCGTACGAGCTCGAAGGAGACCTATGGATAAGTAGTTCATTTCGCCAAATATATCATGTTCATAAAAATTTAGCTTCGAAGATTTTGCATCTATGTTTTGTGAACATTATTAAAAAGGAACTAAGTATTGTTAATATCGGCCTTGGATAAGATGAAAAGGTGTAAGTCTGACTTCTTTATTGCTTGAATATGATTCGTATTTGTTCTGATATATTATTTAAATATGGAATCTATTTTAAAAGAAAAAAATTATTGAAATCCAACGTAACTAAGGCTACAAATGAGCTTACGAATAAAAGTGGTTTAGATAAATTTGAGGTGGAACTTTACGAGAAAAAAATTATCCGTTCGAAAAAGAATCTGCAGAAATATTTAGGAAAATTTTTTAACTTTGTGACGATAAAGATGATGATAAATGTATATCTGAACAACAATCTATTCAAGAGAATATAGATAAAATATATTTAATTGTAAAAAGAAAATTAAGTGAGTTAGCTCCAGTTTTAACGAAACGCGAAGGAAATGTTAACGAAACATTTCGCTTGCCTAAATTAAATCTTCCAACATTTAGTAGACAATTACATGAATGGTTATCATTTAGAGACATTTTTATTTCTACTATCCATAATAATTCACCTTTATCAGCTTCACAAATCTTTCTCATTTGAAATTATCCCTACATGCTGATCCTTTAAGGGTCATTCAAGCGATACCAATTACTGATGCAAATTATGCGATAGCATGGAATCTTTTAGAAGACATATATTCGAATAAACGAGATCAAGTATTTGTGCATTTGAAGCGTTTTATGTCTTTTCCCTCCATTCAAATTGACAATTCGTCTTCTATTTTAAAATTAGTGGACAATGTAACTGAATGCATTAGGTCATTAGAAGTTCTCGAGCAAAAAATAGAGAAACCATATTCAGAAACCATATTTGCATAAGTGTTAATTCAGAAATTAGATTGTTCTTGTAAGCTTTGGTGGGAACGAGAATCCAAAAAGGATGAATTGCCGAAAATCTCAGAGTTGATTTCCTTTCTAAAAAATTATGCTAGAACTTTGGAAGCTTCTAAAACAAACATTAACACCGTTAGTCAAAAAAGCAAGTAAAAGAAAAAGCGGCATCATTAAACTCTAGTGCGAAGAATTCAAAGTGCATTTGCTGCAAAAATGATTCACATTCATTATTTAGATGCGATGTATTTCAGGAGATGTCTGTTAATGACCGCATTGAATTCGTAAAAAGAAACAAAATATGTTTCAACTGTTTATCAAACTCAAACCATTCTGCGAGAAACTGAACATCTAATTATTTGTCTACGTATTCTCTAAACGTCTTTCATCTCTCATTCACATATCCAGAGAAAAAATAAATAATTCTCCACCAGTGGAGTTCGAACAGCAGTCAGGAGGGTCCGATATGATTGCGAATTCATTTGCTCCCACACAAAATGAAAAATACAGCTTAATCCCGAAGCTAAGTGTTTTGAAAATAGGAAAAGTGATTTCATCGGCACTTCTGTAAATATTTCATGTTAAAGGAGAGAAACCACTATTTTATCTACTGCTTTAATTAATATTGAGAATTTGTCTAGTGAATTTATACTTGCGCGTACATTAATAGATGTCGGCTGAAATTACTCATATATTTCTGATAACTTTGCAAAATTATTAGGAATTAGGAGGGAGAAATTTAATGTTTTTGTTTCATATTTGAATGATTCTCAAATAAGTGTCAAATGGAAAATTAGGGCCACTGTTTCGAATAAAGCTGATTATAAGAGAACAATAGATTTTTTGATTGTTCCAAAAATAACAAACCTTATACCAGGGCATTATTTTAGATTTCCATTTTCCGAGCGGCCTAAAGATGCGAGATTGGCAGATCCAAAATTAAATGAACCTAATAAAATAGATGTTTTGTTAGGGACTGAATGTTTCTATGAATTATTGCGAACTGGTCAAATTCGCTTAAGAAGTTCTAACGTCATTTTGCATAATACCGTATTTGGGTACGTGGCGGGAGATTGCATCTCTGATTCAAATACTGATAATAATGATAATTATTGTGGATTAATTTGCAATGTAGAAGAAGAATAAAGCAAATTTTTCGATTTAGAATCGATTAGAATTAGGGATGATCCTTACTGTAATGATGAAGATAAGGCATTGGAAATTTTTACAGAAACAGTTTCCTGTAAAGATAATCGTTACGAAGTAGCCCTTCCATGGAAAAAGAATTGGATAAATTTGAACGACAACTATGACGTCTCTGAGAAACGATTTAAATATTTAATTAATAAAATACGAAAAGATGACATTATCTTTCTCTGTATAAAGAGATTTTGACCTAATATCTTGATTGTGATATTATTGAAAAGGTGTTAGATTCAACTAGACCAATTTTCTATTTGCCACATCGAGCAGTTTTTAGAAAAGATAGTGTCACCACGAAAACACGCATTGTATTTGATGCTAGTTCTCACGATGTAGGTCAACTTTCTTTAAACAATTGTCTGTGGCCTGGTAACAATTTAAATCCTAGTATTTTTCAGTTGCTCGTTAATTTTAGATTGGATAAGATAGGAATTTTAGCGGATGTGGAGAAAACATTTCTCCAAATTTCATTATCAGAAAACGACAGAAATGCTGTCAGATTTCTCTTTGTGGACGTTACTGAAGATCTGTCAAATAAAGTGTCTGATAATTTGAAAATTCAAGTGTATCGTTTTAAACGTTTACTTTTAGGATTAAATGCTAGCCCATTTCTCCTAGCTGCCACAATAAAAGCGCATATACGAAAATTTAAGGATCGATATCCAGAGCGTTTTGAAGTCCTCGATACTTGTCTTTATGTCGATGACCTGGTGAGTGGTACCGATAATATTGAAGAAGCATTGAAGATTTCATATGAGACTAAGATAATCATGAATCAAGCTAGTTTCAATTTGAGGAAATGGTTAACAAATGACAAATCGTTACTAGAACGGTCGAAGAAAGAAGGGTTCGAGATTTATCCATTTGGTCAAAATCATAGAATTATAAATTCATCGGAGGTATTAGGAATATCATGGGATGTTGAACAAGATTCTATTTGCATAGGCATTTCGAGTTGAATAGAATTTTTGAAGAATAAGAAAAACACTAAGCGGTTTGTTTTACAGACTTCTGGAAGAATTTATGACCCTACTGGTATTCTATCTCCATTTACTATAAGACTTAAATGTCTTAAAGATTTATGGATCCACAAGCTGTCTTGGGATACTGAGCTCCCCATTGACATCTGCGAAAAAGGGGCACAATGGTGTTCAGAATTCTCTAAATTAAATCAAATTAAAATCCGTAGATTTGTTTTCTTGTCATCTGATACAAACAATGTTGAAATTCACTGCTTTTCTGATGCAAGTCAAAAGGCTTATGGTGCTGTTGTTTATTTTAGAGTGCAAGATGACGATCAAGTTTCTGTTAGTTTCATAGCATCTAAAACCAGAGTTGCCCCAGTAAAGAGAATAACTTTGCCACGCTTAGAGTTGATTGGTGCTTTACTCTCATCTCGCTTAGGATCAGAAATTAAAAAGGTAATTGATCGTAAAAATACTTCTAAAATCTATCATTGGGTAGATCCAAAAATAGCTTTATTCTGGATTAAGGGATCCAGCAGAAAATGGAAGTCCTTCGTTGCCAATCGTGTGGATGAAATCCAAACATTAACTCAACCAGAAACATGGTTTCATTGTGCAGATAAAGACAACCCAGCAGATATTCTTTCACGAGGAATAAGTGCGAACTCCCTTGTGAACATTTCCAAGTGGTTTACAGGCCCCGAATTTTTCATGGATCCAGAATTTTCCTCAAGCTATTTGCAATCACCTTTTTCTGAAAGTGACTTACTAACTGAAAGTGAAAGTCAGAACTATTTAAGTGAAATGAAATGTTCCGAAAGGTGAAATAACTGTGAAACGACTTTATTTCTAGCCACCGAGAATTTATCCTTTTTTGATAACTTTTTTTATCTCAGTAATGACTATTATAAACTTTTACATATTTTTCCTTTGTTCGCAGATTTATATACAATTGTAGAAATTCTGATAAAAGAAAGGGTAACTTGATTTTTGAAGAAGTCATGGAAGCTGAAAACATTTTGATTAGAGCATCAGAAAAATGTTTATGTAGTAAAAAGGCTGTGACAGGTAATCTTAATATTTTAAATCCCTTTATAGATGATAAGGGAATCTTACGTGTTGGCGGAAGGCTCAACAAAGCTTCCGTATCTTATGAGAAGAAACATCCGGCTATTTTGCCAAAAAATTCTAAATTAAGTAAAATTTATTTTTTTACTATGTATAAGCATCTTTTTCATGTTGGTCCCCAAGGACTCTTCAATTCTGTTAGATTAAAATTTTGGCCTCTAGGGGGTAGAAATTAGGCAAGGAAAACGGTGCATTCTTGTGTTATTTGTTTTAAGTAAAACCAAATCCATGCTCTCAGCTAATGGGTGAATTACCTTATGAAAGAATTAATGAGTCACAGTATTTAATTGTACTGGTTTAGATCTATGTGGTCCATTTTATGTAACCTATAAAAATCATCGCAAGGGTTCATTGGACAAAATATTTATTTGTGTTTGCATATGTTTTGTAACGCGAGCCATTCATCTAGAGCTTCTCTCGGATTTAACCTCAGATGCTCTGATTGCCACTCTTAAGCGTTTTGCTGCTAGACGTGGAAAATGTTCTAAAATTTTTACGGATAATGCTAGGAATTTCGTGGGGGCAAATTCCAAACTGAAAAAGTTTTACAAAATGATAAATTTTCCGGATGAAATTTTAGAAAATTATTTAATTAATGAAGAAATTGACTGGAAATTCATACCTCCTAAATCTCCCCATTTCGGAGGACTTTGGGAGGCAGGTGTGAAATCAGTTAAATATCCCCTTAAACGAGCGATAGGCGATTTACGGTTTCCTTACGAAGAGTTTGAAATTATAGTTATTCAGATAGAGGGCAATTTGAATTCTCGACCTCTTACACCTGTATCTAACGATTTTGATAATTTTGAGGTCTTGACTCCAGGTCATTTTTTGATCGGGAGATCCATAACTGCTATACTTGAACCAATGTTAATTGATACTAATATCAATCGATTAAACCGTTGGCAGAAGATTACGAGGGTCGCCCAGACAGTTTGGACAAAATGGAGGTTAGATTATTTAAATACGTTACAGCAAAGATCTAAATGGGTAGTGGAAAAAGATAATTTAACAGTAGGATTAATGGTATTAGTAAGAGAAGATTTTTTTCCTGTGTGTAAATGGGCGTTAGTCAAATTTATACAGGGTCGGATGGCAAGGTCAGGGTAGTAAAGGTTCGCACTACATCAGGCGAAGTAAAGCGTTCAATTTTAAAAAGAGCTGTCCTTCCTATTCATAACTAAAAACAAAATTGTTATTAAATTATTATATATTTTGATTTTTTTTATGTTCTGTATACCTGTTTGCTGTTGAAATTTTTATGTACATTTTTATGTACATTTATTTTATTGTAAAATTCTGAGATATTGAAATTTGTACATTTCAATCCGGGGGAGAATCTTTATTTCTGATAAACAGAGAATTTATAAGTCCCGTAAAATGACGTCGCGATTTCCTCTTGATTGAAGATGTGAAGTGAACGGAATAGAGAATAATGTTGTTGTGAAGTAAGATTGCGACCAGAGTGTTCGCTCATCGTACTGTGATTTAAATAAATAGGGATACAATCCAACAAATAGTTGTGTTTAATGAGTAAAGTTTAACAAGGGGTCAGATTGAAAGTTTCGTTCACCAAGACGCATACATAAATTAAAGACGGAGAATTTCCTATTTTTAGAAGACCTAAGTTCTTATTACCACGTTTGTAGAACGCTATTTACTGTACTGTAAGTATTTATTTCTTATTCATTGAATGTATTTTACGTTGGTAAGATGCTGACAGTAGCATACAGTGAGTTTTAGGACGCTCAGTTCATCTTACAGGAACTGAAGCTCCGTCATATTGGGAAGTAGCGTGGTACCAATTTCGTCCACCTTGCAGTTCTTATTTTCGTCCCGGAGACGAAATTAGGAATGCTTTTTCATGACATTTTTTTCATTTTTTTCCTCATGTTTGCATGGCTAATGTTTCGTTATGTTATTCTTCCACTGATAATTAGTACATTTCTTTGTGCCTTACTTTAATGTAAATTAAAGTAATTTAAATTATTAATTTAGAAATAAATTTTGATTTAGTTATAAGTTAAGCTTCTGTGTATTGAACTTTTTGGGGGGGACAAAATTGGGACCATTTGTTTTCCTTTGCATTTTTTAGATACTTTTGAAAAAACAATTTTTCACATTGTTAAAAAATTTTGTACGATATTTGCCTATGTTTGTATGTGCGTGGGTAGTTAATCTATCTAAAATCCAAATTTGGTAGATTTTCACTGAAAATTACAACTTCCAAGTGCCTAAAAGTGACTGGGGGACGATAATAAGGCACCTTACCCTATATCCATAACTATAATAATGATAACCCGCAGTGCAAAAACTACAATAGCAAGAAACTAATGGACTTTTTAGTACAAAAAAGTCAAATAACTAATATATGTATACATATGTGTGTGTATATATGTATGTACTAAATTTTCTCCGCACGATAAAATTCGCAATTATGCACAAATCGTCTTCAAACTCCTCAAAAACATTGTGATGGCTAATGTCTCGGCGGTTATTGCAAATGTGCAAAATCGGCGCAAGGAGGTGGAAATAGGCAAGGGTTTTGTGGAAACTGATAAAAATCTATAACTTCTTAATTATAATACATATAAAATCAGTTTGAAGTTATTATTACTTCTAGAAAAATGGCCAAAAATTTACGTATAACAGATTTTTGATATAATTAAAAATGGGCACAAGCGGAGAGAAAAATAGGGTTTTAGTTAGAAAAAAATTCGTAACTTCATCAATTCTCAAGGTATCAAATACAATTAAATTTATTATAAATCTATTTAATATTATTTACAACTTTTCTGTTGACAAGTCTTTGATAAGGGCAACTCTTACTGAAGAAAAAATAAAAATAAAAACGAAAACAAAAACAAAAACGGAGGGGGAATTGAAAACGAAAAAAAAATTATAACTTCGTCAATTCACAAGATATCAAATCCGCTTAAATTTACTTTAAAGTTTCTTAATATATTCTATAACATTTATTTTGAATGTTTTTGACTAATTCTTACAGCAAAATTATTTGTAAAAAGCATAGGGTTGAAGAAAAAAGTATCGTATTAACATGATTCTGATAAAACCAGCTCTTACAGAAAAATGAAATTAAAAACTCATCAAATGCAGCCAGATAAAATTGTTAAATTATGTTTATCTTTGATCTTGATTTAGTTTTTGTTGGTTAAATTAGTGCTTGACTTTGAAATGTATCTGCACCTGTAGCCCCAGTCGGCAAGGATTTTCTTCAGTTATAAGAAACTAATTGTAATCAGTAATTTATTTCATTGTAAATATATAGACTCTTGCAAAATTTCACTGGCTGAAAATGAACTGGACTTCGAAGACATTTTGCCGAAGACAGAAAAAAAGAGAAAAATGAGGATAGAGGAGAAGCTACCGAAACTGGAAAATTGAAGACATGGAAATAGGAAAAAAATAAAGAGAATTTACATTTTAACGAGAGAAAAATATATTTAAAACATAAAAAGATTAATTTATAAACTTTAAAAAAAATTAGTTCTCGAGAATAATTAGGAAAGTCAAGGTTAGTAACCTTCCAAAAACCGACATTTTCGAGGAAGAGCTCAGAAGATTTTGCAAAGTATAATCGGAGACAGCCAGGGCAATTATATTTTTGTTGTCTATTTCTGTTATTTTTTTAAATATATCTTTATACGAAAGGATAATCTTAAATTATGTAAACAATCATAGCTTAAAATAAAAGTCATTTTTACAAAATTGTTAAAAAAAATAATTATAGATTTAACAGGAAATTCATTTATTCATTTTTTTAGAGAATCATTAGTAGGGTAGACTGGGGCACGTTTACGCGGTGCACTTTTTCCGAAATGAGTTCTAACTGGCTCACCACCAGTTATGACAGATTGATGCTGCTCCCTAGTGGGTATTCTCACACGTTTTTGAGCGTCAGTCGAACTTCGGTCTGGGGAAATCGGTCTGGGGATTAGGAAAGGACAATCTGTTTTCTGTCAAGGTGAGTAATTTTTTTTGTTGAACTTATTGCAGCTTATTATGAGCTAATAATACTTAGTTAAAGATAAGCAAATATATGAGCATTAGCAGAATTTTATCCTTTTTTTTAGAACTGTACTTGCATGAACAGAAATGTTAATAATTCCATTGCACGTTAAAAATAAATCCAAACATGGCGACGGGGCATGTTTACGCATTGACATCGAGGCACCTTTACGCACGCTCAAAAAGAAGAAATTACGTAAAAGTTTACTAGTTTCTATGGAAGCAGAACAAGAAGACAGCAAAGGAAAAGGTATGAAACCAAAAACTGCGAAAGGGAAAAAGTTAGTATACGCTAAAATAAAGAAAATAATGAATTAATCTGATGACGAAGAGGAAAACTGTGTGTGTATTTATTGTTTGAAATTATACTACCAACCCAAAAAAGGACAAGACTGGGTTCAATGTTCTAGATTCAAAAGGTGGTCCCATGACAAGTGTGCTAAAGGAAATACTTTATTTTTTGTTTGTAAAATCTGTAACAGTGATGATGAAGATGAATAAATAGTTTCTGTTTTTAATTGACAATAAGCCCTATGCTTTAAGTTTAGTCTATAAAATGTTCTTTTATTAATTCTCTTTTTAAAATAGTGTTTTAAGTTATAAATAAAGCATTTCAGTTTCATTAAATATTTATTTCACTTATTCCTTGGTATCACTTATAATATGCGTAAACGTGATCCACTTGATGCGTAAACTTGTCCCGTTCCCAGAGCAAGTTTACGCAAAAGACTTAGACCTAAAAAAAAAAAAAAAAAAAAAAAAAAAAAAAAAAAAATTACGGTTAAAATAACAAATAGGGCAACAACTGAATGCACAAATTTTGAGTTCGTTAACTGATTTATAAAACCACAATGTCTAACATTTTTAAGTTAAAACATAAAAATTAGAGAATTCATTGAAAAAAAACCGCACCGCGTAAACGTGCCCCGGTCTACCCTATGCAAAATAATATTAACTCCAAAAGGTTAAACCAGTTTTTTTTCTGTCTCAAAAAGTATAAATTTGCAACATCATCAAACACCAATTCCTTTTTTAATCAACAGAGTATCTCGATAATAAATACGCACAAGTTTCTGTTTACAGTTTTCTGCTTCATTTGTTTTCTTAAAACCTAAAAGTAATTCTGAAAGAATTACCAAGGGAATGCATGAAGCAATTTAAAAGAAGTAGTAAAAATGTCTAGGGAAATCTTATAGCAGCTTCTTGTGAGATATTGCATCAGAAGTATATAAAATTACCTGGAATATTCAGTGTTATAATAATTATGTATCTAATAAATAATTGTAATTCTATGATTCTATTTGTATTACATTTTTAAGAAATCGAATACTTTAAGAATGAAATATGTAGTTTAAAAAATGGAGAAACACTTCATAATACAATCAGAAATAAATTATTATAAACTGGATGTGAAAAATATATAGAACTAGATCGATATGAAAAAAGTATGATTTTATGTCATATTTTGCCTTTATTTTTACTTTAAAAATTAAAATATTATCGAAACTTTTATTTAAACAACCTAATTATTTTTTCTAGTTCTAATATACCAATTCCTATTTTTTTTAATCATATTTAGTATTTTAAAAGAACATTTTTTTTTTTAATTTATATATAAAAAAAAAAAAATAAATAAATAAATAAATAATAATAAAAAAATAAAAGTACAAAGTCACCTTGGCTTGGGGGAACTTTGTCTCATTATTAAAAGAAAAAAAAAATCCCCGAATAAGCCTTAAAATTTTTGTAAGGCAATGCTACCCCACTTTGGCGATAAAGTAATAAAACATAATAAAAAAACACACCATTTCGTCATTAAATAAACTAGGGGATCGAACCCGAGCTCCTCGGGTTACAGAGTAAAGGGTAAAACCATTCTTTATTTATTGTAATTATTTTTTTACATGTAATATATATTTCAGATCGTCCACTAACATCAAAAAGAATTTTTACGTGAAAAATATCAATTATGCAATCAAATAAAGTTTTAAAATTTATTAAAAGCAATACATTCACATGTCGCCGCATGACAGGAGTTATTAGTCCAAGATTTAGAGACTTACGGCCAGGGATGTAGTGGAGAATATACGCCGTATACCTTCTGGATTTTTTTGAGGAACGCCGTATACCCTCTGTTTTTCAAAAAAAAAAAAAGCTATAGTATATACACTGTAGGTTATACCCTCTGTCTTGAGCGTATACTCTATGCTTAGAGCGTATGTCCTCTGCTTTTTTTACGGCTACACCACTGCTTACGGCAGTCTTTCCGATCATTTTAGTTCTTTAAGCGCGTGGTTCAATCACATGCCTGTTAAATTTGTTTCTTATTTACATTATTTTATTTATTTTTCTATAGAGGAAGTTTTAATTTTGGTATGGAACATTAGACGGAAACAAATGCTAAAATTTTTACATTGTTTTAAGGGCAAGAGGATTAATCTTTCGTAATCAAGCTACACGTGAGAGATAAAATAAAAAATAATTCATGCTTGAAAATCTATATATATTATACTATCGTACGTGGCACAGAAATCGCGATTATTGGTTAATTGTTTAATGGCAACACCTGAATGAAACGCATCTCATTGGTTATTATGTAATATTTTTAAAAAGAGAATAACAATAAATAAATAAAAAGTTTAATTAATAACTATAGAACAAAACAATTTATATAATTAAAAAATAAAATAAAAGTAAATAAACAATTTATCAATAAATAAACAACAACATCCGGGTTACCATATCAAGCAAAATAACGACACTTTGGCGCCAGTTAAGTACCCCGGTGCGTATATGACATTGGCGTCAGAAAAAATTGCACCAACGTGGTGCGTATATGACATCTGTGCCGTCTTTTATTCATCTCATTTAAAATACAATAAATAAATAAATAAAGGTATTTTTTCAGTATAGGCACTTGGCGAAATAGAGAAAAGGTCCATGGCGAGAAAAGAAATTTTGCAACGTATTAATGGCAACCTATTTCACCAAATATTTTTTTCGAATAAAACTACATAAAAGTTGCTATGATCGCAAAAAGTTTGTCCTTTTATGTTAGCAGGGCGCAATTCTCGCCAATCGCATTTTTAAACTCGCCAGCAGCATTTTTTATTTTTCGAGGGGTAAATTAAAACAATACTTTGATGTTAAAATTAAATGGTTTATGGTATTTATTCTTTTATTTTCTTTTTCTTTTTTTAAAGAATTTTTTTAAGTGAAATTCATGAATTTGAAATGTTTCGGTTTTAAATTAAAGTTATCCATTTTAAAATGAGTGAAATGATTATATTTTAATCTAAATTAATGAAATATGAAAAAATACGACGGGTACAACGTTTGGCGATTTATCACCCGTGGCCGACTAACATAAAAATACCGAGATCTTGATTTCTTTATCAGAATCTTCCGATTTGGCGAAGGATTGAGCAAGTAAATTAAATTATGAATAAAAGTAACATGATACAATGCCTAGCATACATTTAAGGGAGACCAAACTGGTCGCCACGGGCGGTTAGTTATTTTAAAAACCGTAATAACTCAGTCAATTAAGATACAATTTTCAAACAAATTGCATTTGAAAGTAGATTTTTTTTATCTATTTGACTGTGTAAAAATTGAAAATGTGCGATATTTGGAAACTTAAAAAATCGCTGACATAGATCGCATTATAATTTCAATTTTTTTTTCAGTTTTTATGAGAAAATGGCTACAAAAGGTACAGTAATATATTATTTTCTTTCCTCCGTGATTATTTTCCTTCTACTTTTAACCCTCCATTACTTTCAACAGAAATGTAGTAGGACTTCAGTTGCCACAATTACAAAAAAAGTATTAAAAACTAAAAAAAAATTGATATCTCAAAATTAAATTGAGATACAGCTTTCAAATAAGTTGCATTAAAAAGTACATTTTTCCCTTATACGACGGTGTAAAAATTTAAAATGTGCGATGTTTAGAAGTTTAAAAATTGCAGTAGAGAAAATTGCAAAACCAAAATTTCATTTCAAATTTCAAAGTGTTGCCATTCGCAAAATGACGTATGTGTTACGCACAGATATGTTTGTCCTTTATAATATAGATACAAATGTACGAAAATGAATAGAAAAATGAAATTTTATTCAAAAATGACAATTACGTAAGACATGTAAAAATAATTAAAAATAGAGAGATGGTTGTAATAAATTTATAAAGATTTTTTTTAGATATATTCACGTATTACAGAAAATGAATCAAACATTTCTTTTACAAGAAATAGGATTTTGAGTGTTAATTATTTTAGGTATATTTAACTTATTCTTTAAAGTAGTTATTCAAATTGAATAATTCTCTCTGGTTTTCTTTGGCTTAATATATGTTGTTGAATAACATCTTCCACTTTCTGCAGCGTTTCAACAACATTTTTTTTATAATTACGACTAACTACAGCAAATTTATACGTGCGAAGCCTTTTTAAATCAGTACCTGTAATATATATATATATATATATATATATATAAAGTTTCATAAAAGATGTGTAAAAATTTAAGATGTCGTAGTACCCTAAGCGAACACAGAACAATCGGTAAGCAATGGGCCGACAACTGCTTGCCGCTACCGGTTCCGTATCTTTTTGGATAAGCCGTGCGAATGCGGCCCGATTCATGAGGCACACTGCCGGCCTGGAAGAACACTATGCCGATAGCTAACCATACAAATGTCGGTCGCAGCCCGGCACCAGCATAAATTGAAAACAAATTCCATTTTGATGGCGCCATCTTGGCATGTACATTTGTTAATATTCAAAGGAGCATATTTCGGCTCTGGTAGAGGTTGGGTTCGATGTCACGCCCCAAAGAACAGAAGGTAAACGCCTTAACCACTTGGTTACTGCGTCTTGTTGAGGAGAGGATTCTATGGGGTAATAAGGGGGATGTATTTCCTTAAGCATTTCGAAAATTTCAATTCTTATTTTATATACCAAAAATGTATTAAATGAACAACATTTAAGTAATGTGAAAGAGTTCTTACTCTCTAGGTTAAAGTGTCTATGTTTAAAAGTTTAATTTTCGCTTCTGTTTAGAATGAATATAGCAAATTTAAAAAAAAGAAAGAAAATGCAAAAGTTTTTTTGTAATATTTTGACTAAACTTACTACATAATACTTTAACAAGAACACTCTGTTGAAAATAAAATTGTAATGAAAAAAATAACAGTCATTATTTATGCACTTCACAAATTCTGATAAATACAATTTCAAAAGAAAATCGGAATTTATTCTCCAAAATAAGTTTCTGTCCTTTAACTAAATGTGTTGTATCAAAGCTGAAACTTTTTGTGAAGAGATATCCTTAACAGAATTGATAAAAGAGATAAACGTTTGTCTTCAGTAAAACTTTTCAATTTTATTAATACACTAATTCATTGTTACCAATCATCCACGTATTGCTCTTGTCACTTTCTTTGGCAAATTTTATTTCTAGTAAAGAATGATATAAAATTTCGTTAAGTTTGAACTCATTAAATTTTTTTCACACCCAAACGCATTAAAAAAGTACATAAACATGTTATAATATATGAGAAATACAAAAACATGCTGTAAAAAAAAAAAAAAAAAAAAAAAAAAAAAAAAAAAACATTTTTAAACAATACAAGATTTAATTTTCTACTTTTGAATATTCATGTGGGATGCATAAATGAGTTTCTTAAATTATAGATTTAAAATATTTGTAATTTAGTTTGATTTCAATGACCACATTTAATTTCTTTGGTATCGTAGGCTGCTTTTGGCAAATGATAAAAAATATTTTATTTTCTAAGCCAAAAAATTAGAAATGGCTTCTTAAGCGTTTGAGTTGCAATGCTTTAAACACAATAAGGAAGGAAAATAATTCCTGCTTTGGCAGTTATAAGAATTTCTTTTTCTGGATTGTGGTATTCATGTAAAAAGAGAAAAAGTCCTGTTATTCACATTATTTATTTATTTTCTGCTATTTAATAATAAATTATTTTGAGAATAAACTTATCTATATTAAATTCGTTTGAGAGTGAAACATTAGGTATCACACTGTAAAAAAAAATGTAATTCTACAGATGTAAAGCTACAGAAATCTGTATGCTTACTAAACTTATCTGTACACTGAAAAAAATAAATAAAAAGGTAAAAATCTACAAAACAAGACTTTGTAAAGCTACCGAAATTGTTGCAGTTGCATAAAAAGTTCTACGCATCCCAGTTTTCTAAAAAAATTCTTAGTAACCGTACAGATTTTTTGTTTTAGAGTGGAAAACGTGTAGCGTGTATCTGTTACACGAATTACTTTTGTAGCAGTGACATAAAAAGTTCTAGGCATCCTAGTTCCCTAGAAAATTCTTAGTAACTTATAGCGTATAAGATTACAGAAAATAAATTACCAATAAAAGAGAATTGCTGCGCAATGCAATTGATAGACAGGGGGAAATGATGTTAGTCAACTAATATATTTAGTACAAGATATTTTTTAAATGACATCATAGGAAAAAAAAGAATCTCTCAATATATAAATAAGAATATTCAAATGTACACTTAACTTGGAGGTATGAACCTCGAACATCACGACTCTATCTGTTATTACACGGGTTTTGCTGTTGTGAAGATCAATCATTCAATCAGTGTTGCCAGATTGGGGGGGGGGGGGGGACTTTTTTGCCCCCATATTGTTGACTGTCACCGCATTTTTTAAATAGAAATGTTCGGCCTATTTAAAAATAGATTAAAATTTCTGAAAAGTTAGGAGAATTATACTGTTTTAAAAAAGGGGTGACAGTCAAATTATCTGAATTAAAAAAGTCCCTAATCTGGCAACACTACATTCAATAGTTCATTATTTCAGGGGGAGTGATGTAGAAGACACTTCTATCCCTCGGCTTAGGCGCATAAGCACAACTGTATTCCGAGGTTCTGGGACATAAATGTGATATCTCCATTTTACCGTTTTGCAAAACGTTTTGCGTATTTAACTCTTGATTTCAGATCGTTTTTAGTTATTTTAAATTGTATGAGCCTTTTTATTAAACGTCTTGTTTCTTCAGTTATTTTCTCCGTCTTCTTTACTTGTGTTTCACTAATTATTATTATTATTATTATCGATTATTGCTTAGTTTCTTACTTGTGCAACATCTTGCGCCACTTCAAAAATTGATTGAAGTGTTTCGAAACGGTTTTTAAATTTCAAATGAAATTCTTTATGTCTCTGGAACAGACTGATTTATTGAAGTTTTCTAAATTTTTCATTCCTTTCACTTTAGCTTTTAACCGCAGCAGATAAATAAAACTCTGATGAATTTTAAAAGTGGCTTGTAGTGGCAAGTAAGAAATAATAGTTATTTAAATTTAACAACAATAAGACAATAATGTTAGGACAATTAATTATTTAGATGAACAGTTTCAGTATGTAAAATTATGTTTAATTTAATTATATTTAAATAAAGCTTGTATGTAGTGTAGCCACTAATATTACTAATAATAAATGCAATATTTCCTTCTTTTTTGTTTATATTTTTTCTACATATTTTAATAAATTCTGTTTAAGAATCCAAATTAAGCCCTATGAATTTTATAGATATGTTTCATGTATTAAGCATGCATTATTTCACAACAGACAAAATCATATTTTCAAATATATTTTAAAGTTTATATTCACTAATATTATAAAGAAGTTTTATTGGTTTGTGTGTTTGAGTGTTTTTTTTTTCTTTTTTGTACGGGGCAATCTCAGTAATTACCGAGCCGATATTAAAAGTAAAGGTGTCAGAATGCTCGTGACCATATTTTCTCCTTATAGGATATATTTTATGTCATTACAACAACACCCAAATGTTTGCAGGAGCAAAAACCGTTTAAAATTGCGATTTCTGTGATATTGCTGGTATTGAAATCTTAAAATTTTGCATGGATGCTACGCTTAAGGTATGAATTCTTTCTAAGAACTGTTTCCAAAACAATCGAAATAGAAACAATGAATAGAGCGTAAGCGCTTTAAAAAGATGTAAATTACGATTTATTTGGAAGTTCCAAGACTAGAAACTTGACATTTATAATAGAACTAGATTTACGCCACCTCCATAAAAATAGAAAGACCCCATGGAATTTAAATGAAACACAACGGGTTGCTATGCAACTTGTACATTAGATTTATAAAATAATTTTACCGCAAAATCGCGTAAAAACAAACTGCGTGTTATCACTTTTAAAGTACCAGCATCATCTGCTTATTGCAATAAATGTATTTTGTTTCAATAGTGAATTCGGTTTACTTTCTGTCAGCTTTGAATTGATTTTGATTAACTTTTTAAAAATTGAGCATATGAGCATGTCTTACGTTAGACGGTTGAGTTAAAAAATCTTTCAAAATTACAACTCAAACCAAATTTCTTTCGCAATGTTCTAAAAATCTTTTTTTTGCTATTAAAAATGCTTCTTTCCCCTTTAAATGTCAGTCACCACAAAGTAGCGGTACCTCGGTGTAGAATTGAAAGTATATGCGTATAGTAAAGTTGCAAAGGAGCAACCATATGTATTTGCAATAATTTCTTAAAACTATTCAACGAACGCCTATGTTGTTGAAGATTTTTCATTTCATCGCTCCGCTCCCAAGATAAAAATTCCGCGAACCACCTAAATAAACAAAAATTAAAAAGCGATACCTCTTTAATGTTCTTAATGATAAGTCACATTTTGCTTAGAAAATTGCTATGAGATTTAACAAAAGGATTCGAGTGATTTAGTAATTTAGGATGAATTAATAGAATTTAATTATGTTAATTACAGTATTTTACATACACTCTCAGAAAAAACTGTAAATTTATAAGCGTTTGCCCTTCAATTTTCACAGGCAACAGCCTTATTTGATGAAAAACTATCTGATCCATTAAATAAGCGGCCTTATTCCTCAGATTCTGAGAAAATAAACGGCAAACCACACATTTTTACAGTTCTAGCCCATGATAGCAAAAATATGGTACAACGCCATACATTTTCCTCCGCTAGGGTGTAACATTTCATTTTAGTCGTGTTCCTAAAAATAATGTCACTTAACCGCGACCGTAACATATTTTTAAACCGCCAAAAAGGGATTCTGGGATGAATATCTAACATGATACGTGCTACGGAACAGTAAGTAAAGTGTTATTGTGTTTTAAAATGCTTTATATCCCTTTTTAATGAACTGTATTACGTTGCTCCGTAAAATTACTGCCTGCACAAAATGATGAGCATGGTTTTTTTTATTTTACGGGGTATGACTGGTATCTCTGCTGCCGGCCTCTGCCCGTAATTTTACAGGGATATTTTTAACTACACCTGAATCTATTCTGTGATGTTCCATTACTAAATAAATTAAAGAAATTTTGACATAACATTAGTTAATTCATAAAATTAAACAAAGAAAAAATATTTTTCTCGTGATTTTTTTTTATCTGTTTTTCTTTTTGTAAGAAATCCTCAGTCAGTTTATCGATTGCCTGAATTAAGCGGATTCGTTTCAAAAATTTTGCATTTAAGCGCTTAATTAACTCATTTTTCTGATAACGAAATTATGTTTGAATTACGTCCCTATTTTAGTGAGTTTGCACAACACTGCATATTACTACTTAGCGCTGATCATACAAACATACTTCTCACTGATACCAGTACCACTGACAGGTCTGGCAGGAGGGAGTGAGAGTAACATTTGAGTTACAAAATCCATCAAAGTTACAAATCAAACCACATTTTTATTCACACAATTTTCTAAAAATCATTTTTGCCATTAAAATACTTTTATTTTCACTTTAAACATCAGTCGCCACAAAGTAGCGGAGACCCTGTGTAGAACTGAGTAAAAATGTGTATAGAAAACTTGTAAAATAGTAACTATATATATTTTCAATCATTTTTTATAGCTATTTAACAAACGTCTTTGTTGTTGGAGATTTTTTATTTTATTGCCTTCAAGATAAAAATGCCACGAAGTACGAACACAAACAAAATTTAAAAAGTGATATTTCTTTAATGTTTTTAATGATAAGCAACTTTTTTCAAAGAAAATTGTCATGAGGTTTTAACGAAAGCATTTTAGTGATTTAATAATTCAATAAACTTTAAAATATACTTATAATTACTTAAAAGGTGACACAATGATTTGGGTCACCTTTTAAGTAGTTATAAGTATATTTTAAAGTTTATTCATAACAAGGTGAAAATTTCCTTCACGACACTAATGTTTAAAACAGTGTTTTGTCTCTATTTAATAATTTAAGTTTAACAAAATGTAACTATTTTAATTACAATACTTCAGATATATCCAGAATATCTTATGTGTTATTTTATTGTTAAATGAAGTAAAGAGATTTTGATATAACAATAGTTAATTAAAAAATTAATCAAAGAAAAAAAAGTGTCTCATGTTTTTTTAATTTATTTTTCTTTTTGTAAGAAATCCTCAGTCAGTTTATCGATTGCCTGAATTGAGCCGATTCGTTTCAAAAATTTTGCATTTAAGCGCTTAATTAACTCATTTTTCAGATAACGAAATTATGTTTGAATTACGTCCCTATTTTAGTGAGTTTGCACAACACTGCATATTACTACTTAGCGCTGATCATACAAACATACTTCTCACTGATACCAGTACCACTGACAGGTCTGGCAGGAGTCATGCATTGCTCTCGCTAGTTTTTTGCTTCAACCACACTCTTCCGTCAGAATAACAAAGCTGAAATTTTGATTCATCTGAAAAGATAGCACGAATCAAAACGGTTCAGTTTCGATATGATTTTGCAAATTGCAACCTCAAATTTCTAAACTTTCCAGCCAGAAAAGGAAAGAGATGCGGTCATCGACTAAGCAAGTACAAGTTTTCAGCATACTTCTTTGATCAGTGTGATCAATTGAGCATTCAAAAGATGTTCTCCTACTCAAACATTAATCAAGGTTTTTTGCCGCAGATTTTCCGATAAACGCAAGATTTTTTATATTTCGTACTGAAAAAATATCCTGCCACTGGCATCTAGAAAATAAATTGTAGCTCAAGAAAAAATAGTTCCGTGTCATCCTTATAAATTCTAGTTCCCTTTGCCAGAGTATTCTACTTATATCTATTAAAATTCAAAGTCGTTTTTCTAAACTATCGCGGTCGAACTTATTTAAAAATCTCTGCAAATAAATGCAAACACAAGAAGTGAATTTTAGTAACTATAACTCTAGTTTATGAATCATTTCTTGAAATCAAGTGAAAATTTCTCGCAATTAAAAAGATTCATAATATAATGTATCGTTTTATCTCCTAGGAAACTACAGACTAGAAATTCTTGGACATTCGGTCTATTCAGTTTATTTGTTTACCTTATTCGCATAACTCGGAAGTCTATATTTCTAGTTTAGGGATTTAGAAAATGACTACCATTCGGTCTAGATGAAGGCGGTATATTTCTTATTTCAGCGCACATACTGTTGCCACACACTGTGCTACGGTATTAGAAAGCATGCTAAAAAGTTTATAGGTTGCAGAAATCGGCCATGAAACTTTAAAAACTGCAACTAATTGCCCATGATCGAACTTGTTTATACCACTTCCTGTACTTGTAATACCTTTTTTTTCTATTATTGGAAGGTCTTCTTTAGACGGTACATATTCTGTGTGGCACATTTACACTATTAAGTGCAGGATAACTATTCTCTGTAAATAAGTACTTTTATAAAATGTGGCCCATAAATGCTATGAGAAAAATCCTTTTCAAGCACAAAACATGAAAAAATATAAAATAATTATAAAAATTAAGTGAACATATATAAAAAATAATTTTAAATACACATAAAACTTTTGTAAATTTTCTTCAATGAAGTTACAGAAAAACTGTTTAGACAAACTGGTATATTTTATTTTTAATTTGAGTTAATATAAAAACATGGCTAAGTAACATTTTGTTTGAATGTACATCTAAATTATACGTTAAAAAGAATTTTTCTTCTCAATGTCTCCTATCTTATATTATTTTGTGTCGGCGTTATTAAAAAAACAATTATTCAGATAAATAGATTGGAATGTAATAGGCAACCAACTAAATGCAAAACAACTAATTTAAAAATAAAAATGCAGATTAACTCATTTTAATTCTATAAAACAAGAATATATTTTTAAAGCCTTCATATATTCAGGAAATAATGCTATGAATAACAACAATTTAAAAAAAAATTCAGATTTTAATAATAGCCCTTCATCCGTGAAAATGAAGAAGAAAAATGAATTCACTTTTGTCATATTTTATCAAAGCAACGAAGGAAATGAAGCAAGAAGTTTGCGGGTAATTATTAATATCGGATATCGATTGAAAAAGTTTTAGTTTTTAAAAAAGGTACTCATAATTGTAAAAAATGAGATTGATGAAAATTATTTACATGGTTATAAATACATGATGTTTTAATTTTGTAACTTTAAATAAAAGTGTAAAACAAAGTCTTTAAATTATTTTTTTAATTTTCCAATGAGGGCACCAACCTTTTATTTATGAATGTTAATTGTTTTAATTTATGCCGAACTAGCAGTAAACATGAAGATGAAAAAATAAATAGTCTTAAATCATAAAGAAAGAAAGGCACGACGTCATCGATGAATTTGACATATGTAAAAGCATATCGGCAAATTTCAACCAAAAATTTGAATCATGTTACATTAATTTTTTAAAAGGGAGACCCTGTTCATTTTTATTTTCAGCGCGGATTAAGACTTAAGTCCCACATCACAATGTAAATGGTTTATCTTTCACGGATAAACTAAGACATTTTTTAATATCTCAGGATTCTTTATATAACATGAAAATTAAAAAAAGAACATTCTCGACATCTGCTATATATGAAGTTTTGCACCTCGAAGCCCGATTTTCGATTTTTTGATTAGATTTTTTTTTATTTAATTTTTTCAGCGATTTTTAACACTCTTTTAAGTTTTGAAGCGATAAAAGAAAAAGAATACGACGAAAAGAATACGATTTCTTTCTTTTACCCTAATGTAGTAAATTTTGTTCTCTTTTCAAAAAAATTTTTTGGAATTCGTACACCGATTTTTGAATTTTTAGCGATTTTTTATGCGATTATTGAATAGCATTTAATGCATCTCCTTACCTATGAGGGGGTTACCTTAGGGGGGAGCACAGTTCTGTCGCCAATTGCCGCCAAGTTTGCCGCCAACTTGGTGATATATTGCCAAATTTGGCGACTAAAATTAGTCGCTAAAATGACGCCAACTTGCGATATCTCTAATATTTCGCCAAATTCTCATAGTAACCAATTCCCATTGTAAACCAATACGGATTACTTGCTTACCGAAAATCAATAAATTGGGATATTTTAATGCAATAAAAACTAATATTAAGGGGTTATATTAATTATATTTAAGGGAATCCAAGTAAATTAAATTATGAATAAAAGTAACATGATACAATGCTTAGCATGCTTTCCCAAACATAAAATTTAAGAGAGCCCGCAGGTCAAATGAATTAGATTTGAAACTTTTGTCCAATTATAGTAAATTTTGATTTTCTTTGATTTTTGAAATGTTTGTGATTTTTAATTCGATTTCTACGTTTCTTCACGATCTGCTGCGATTTTTTGACATTCCATTTTTGTTCTATAATACTAAAGTTATTTCTGCTCTTTTTTCAATAAATTTTATTCGTATTTCGTATAGCAATTTTCAAATTTTTTGGGAATTTTGTATGTTATTTTTAGTATATTATAGCGATTTCTTATCATTTTTTCACATTAGTGAAAGTAATCTATTTTCAATCTTCAAACATAATATATATATATATATATATTTCTCTTTTCGAAATTTGTGCAGCGATTTAAAAGTATTTCGCGATGTCTTATTGTGATTTTCATAGCTTTTTCACAATTCGTGCTGTTTTTGGCATACCCGGGCAACGCCGGGCAGGTTAGGTAGTAAACAAATAATTTAGAAAGCATTTGCCACAGTTGAAAGCAAATTTTTAGCGTTTTCCTCTTATAAATGGTAGTATATCAGAATACTTTTGTGTAGCTCTCTAGAGATTTTTTATACATACCCATATTATACTGAAATATACTTCAGTAGTTGAAAAACGTTTAAACAGCTGAATTGTTCTTCACTTAATATAAATAGACAGAAGTCTGTGCATATAATTCGTGCACTCTATATAAGATTTTGTTACATTACACTAATAACACATAGTATAGTAAGACTTATTTCAGCTTGAAATCACTTAACATTTCTTGCACTGATCATGTATCTCAGTTCCTATGTGTAATCCTATAACACAAAACGTTAAATGTTATATTGTTTCTTTTATCCATGGAAGACATCATTTCCAACGTCTCTAAAGTGTAACTGACTTTCATAAACTGCACTTCAACGATTATTGACTATAATGTATATTAAAACAATAATCTGATTCTGTAAGACCAAATTTGACACATTTGCGCATGCGTCAACTCTTCCGGGTTGCCACTCTTGATTCCCGTTAGTGAACAATTCATCATATATAGAGTTTTTTTTTTAAAACATTTATATACAGCGCAGGCGCAAGGTGTTTCCTGTTCAGATACGAAGGGATGATTCTCATTCTTAAGATTTATTCATATTTCCGCTACACCATACATACGGGCAGGGGAACCTGCTTTGATTAATGATTTTAAGTATGTAGCTGCTGTTTTGAAAAAAAAAAAAAGTATTTATTATATTTTACTAATTTAATATTGTGTTTTTAAGTTGTAGAGGAGGAGTTGTTCAATGTTCATATCGACTCCTCAATATTTTAATGTTCGCACAATCGCAAAATTCTAGTGGATGTGCTTATTTAGTTCACAGTCGGTCAAAAGATCATTACTTGCGTATATTGTTAATGCAATTGATAATTGGAGTTAGTAAATTTAATTTTTTATAATAGCTACATTCTAATGTATTTTTTTTCATATTTTGAAAAGTTTATTTCTTTTTATCATTCTGTCTTCTTTTTCAAATTCCTTAAAATTCATAAAATTTATAAAATTGTCTGTCATAAAATTCATGTATTATACCATTACCTATTTTATAGCTTAATACATTTGAAATGACTCAAGAGCCACCAATAATGATTGAGATAGCGCTTTCTACTTTCATACAATAAAAAATTTGCAATTGCATATAATTATTTAAAGTACAGTAAAATTTACTACATTATTTTTTTTTTAATTTCATAAACCTAAATGTAATCCTATCACCTTCCACCTAGAGATGGGAATGCCAGATATGGGTTTTTTTCCGAAGAAGTTTATTTCCACTTGCAAATACTGAAATTTAATATATTAAATATTGTATTTAAAAAATTTAATTGCTGTATTCTGGATTTTTTACCTGGGATGAATTGATTTTTTTCTTTATTAATTTTAATTTATTTATAATTCTGTTTTCACTATTCAAATCGAATGGAGACTATTTGGAACGGTGTTTTTATAGTTCTTAAGCTTACTGCTATATTAATCGTACCAAAAATAACTATATTTGTAAAATTTCTGTAAATGAAATTCGTTAAATTTCAGTAAATTAAAATTGTGTTTTTGTGATATTTATTATACTACTTTGAATTTCTTAAACCTAAATGTATTTCTATTACTTTTCTGTTATATCAAAACTATGCCAAAATGTTTGTTAATATGATGTTTATATCAGCACTGACCGTGCAAATGTAACTGTACCAAACATTGTGATTCTCTATTTATTGATTGTGAATATATATTTTTAAATTATTTAATCGAAAAAATGCACAAATTTTAATTTGCTATTTTTTTAATTAAAAACAGTTTTTATTAAATTTTAATGTACAAATGTTTAAATTTTTCTGACAGTCAAATGAATTTTACAATTTTATAATTAGGAATCTTCCATAAATTGGTTTCAGAACTATGGAATTTACATAATTTTTTTTCTGCAAGATTCCAGCGACGAACATTTTATTGTCGTACACATTCTGTTGAGAAATTCCGGGACATCGCAAAAATAGTGTTGATTCTAGGTCAAGATGGATGTGTATAGTACCTGACGGCCTTTTTAAACTACTTTACGTTCCCTGCAACCTTTTTTTACTGATTTACGGATTCTACAGCACTTATAAAATGTTTTACAAGCCCGCTTTTCCTTCTTCATGGGCCCTTTCCATTTATTTCCTTTTTAGATATGATACACAATTCCTATTTGAATTTTTGCTATGAATTATCCTTTAAAAAGTCTAACATTTTGAAGCTGTCACGAACTTTTTTATATGGTACAGTCGTGGGAAAAAAAAGTAAACACCCCTTGCTAACTCCTCCAAAAATTATCGTAGAAGAAAGTCACTGGTACCGAACGATTGGAAATAAAGTCTACTTTTAAATTATGTATATTAAATCTGCATATTAAAACGAACCATAACTTTGTTTTTTTCAATAGCAGTACACAATTCTGACAGCATAAATGAACTCTACACCCTTCAATTAGCCTAAAAACAAATTTTTATGCAATTCGTACCACAAGTTTCCGAGAAATTTTTAAAACGAGCGTATTTTAAGGGCTGTATCCAAACTGAAGTTCCGTACTCGATTATTAACCGAGAGAGCCCCTTACTTGATCAAGGCACCTTAAGCGCCACTCAAGGAGTCAAAAAAGATTGTTAGATTACAGTACAGCAGAATAAATTTCAAAATATCTACTCACTTCCATCATAGACCATAGTTCCATCTTAAACCATCCTTTTGCCGTTTTTTAAACATAATTTGAAAACTACTTGGAAGAAAACTGTGAAATTTTGGTTTTCCATAAAAGAGGCCTTAATAAATCTAAATCCATCAAAAAAATTGTAGGTTGCAATTCATAATTTATTCAAATATTAGTTTCATAATTCATAATTCATATCATAAAATTATAAAAATTGCAAATTCAGCGTATCTATGTTTGGGTATATTAGTATTATTGCTACAAAAAAAATTTGCACATTAGGAGCATAATTTCAGGAGATATAAATAAAAATATGAAAATGTAATTTAACATTAGAAGCACTAAATTTTGAATGTTTATAATTCAAAAACTTATCATTCAAATGACTTAAAATTTGGTGTCTAGGCATAGTTTGAACCGAAGATTTGAAATATCTCGTTAAAATTGGGTATTGCCATTGAAAAAAATGAAGTTTGGATTCGTTTTAATATGTAGATGACCCCCTAAGTAAATTTTATATACATCATTTAAAAGTAGACTTTATTTACAATCATTCGGTACCAGTAACTTTCGTCTACGATAATTTGTTGAGGAGTTAGTAGGGGATGTTTACTTTTTTTTTCCACGACTGTACATTCAAGTTGTTTGCCGTAAAGTTTTGACGTGTTTCATCTAGCAGATTTTAATGCGGTCAGGGTTCTTTTGTAACCATACACCATTTTCTAGAGAAAATATGTATCGCACCTCAACAGTGCATATAAACCTTGCAATGTTTGAAGTAGTATAACTCCACTAAAATGTATTTTAAAATAGTTAATATTAGGAATAGGTGTTGCATATAAGGGCTATAGGGAATTGGCTATTGTCTATTGCATATATGTCTATAGGGAATGTGTATTCCTCATCAAAATTGCAATGTTCGAAGTAGCGTAACATCACTGAAATGTATTTTAAAACATTTATTGTCTACTGAGCGTAATGAATCGAAATTCTTTCGAGTATACTTTCGAATATAATGATTCTATAGCGTTTATTATGTGCTATACTAAACCTTAATAACATATATGAATTCAAATTTATTTTATTTTCATATTGAGTGAAATAACATGAAACGGCCATTTACCGTCAACACTAACGTTATTTAGGTATACGTACAAATTTTTCGGTTAGCTTGACAAACAATTTAATATATATGTACAATTTATTTAATCAGTTTCAAAATACTTCTTACTAAATTAAGTATAGGTATTTTGAATATAAGGAGTATTATTGACAGAATAAATAAATAAAATGGGAGCTTTATCTATAAAATCATTTAGATTTTTAAATTAATTATATTGCTTCTCTTTTCTCTTTAAGCAAATCTTAAAATCATAAATAAAATATGAGTTTCTCAATGTATGGTTAGTATGCTTCTAGAATAAGTTTACATAAGCTGCAATTATTTGAACAAAAATAAAATAGTAAATTTAATCATTTAAGGAATGATAACATTGTTAGCATAGCAACTTTTTTGGCCTAATTTAGTTTAATTCTGGAAAACATTTCTACCATATAATCAGAACTATTTTCCTAAATACTCAATTTATTTTTGAAGTTGTTATCAATTCGGTGAAATTGTTTAAATGTGAAATTTATTATATGTATTTTCAATTCAATTCTTTATTGGGAAAGAAACTTATTTGAGACAAAATTCCAGAATTATTTTGCTATTATAAACATTGCATTTTGACTTACCCCAGAGGAAAATACTTCTTTCTATCAATTTAACTACTTTCATTTGTAATCAGTGGCATAAATATTGAAATGAAAGATTTGAATATCTGGATGAAAATGGATGACAAACCATTTATTTAATCTCCAATTTTATTTAACAAAAGCAGTAAATTTAAATATTTAAGGAATGTCAACATTGTTAACTTAGCAATACTTTGATGTAATTTAGTTTAAATTCTCGTAAAAAAAATCCATATATTCAAAGTGTTTTCTAATATTGTCAATTTATTCTCGAAGCTCTTATCACTCCCATTAAATTGTTTAAATAGAAAATTTATTTCTGTGTTTTTAAATTCAATTACTTTGTTGAAAAATTTATATGAGCAAATATGCGAATCATTTCGCTATCAACAAAATGTGCATTTTTACTTTCCCTGGGGAATATACTTCTTTCTATGATTATAATATTTTTTATATATAAGCATTACCATAAATATTGAAATATAAGATTTGAATGGTTAGATCAGAATGCATGGCAAAGTATATTAAAACTTAATAAAATAGAAAAAAATATATATTAAAATGTAATTCCAGTTTCGTATGTCAGAAAAATGTATTTGAAAATCTAATCTGTATATTTTATTTAATATATGAATTAAATTTTGAGTATCTTTTTTTATTATAGCATGTACATCTTTCTTTTCAAAACTTATTATAGAGCATTCATTTTTTTTTTTTTATCTAAAGTATATTTTATGCACAAAAATTTAAATTCTGTAATAAAATCTGTATTACATTATAACTAAAATTTTATAGTATGGTAGCATTTACTAAAATAAAATTACCTCTAAAAATATTTATTTACATGAATTTATTTCTTATAACAAATAAGTAATCTAACCATTAGTGAGAAGAATACGACTAATGTGGGATGTACGGATTACGCAACATATAAATTTTAAATATTTTGTTCCTTCTTCTGATAAATGTATTCGTATGGTTTTCAAGAATTCCATTCCTAGGTTCCTTTACTTTCTAATGAAAACATGAAAACGTTTAAAAAATAATTTAAAAAATGATAAAGAAATAGTAATCAGCTTGACTGGCAACTTCTCATCTCTTACTAAGCATGTAGAATATGTGAACTAAAATTTATAGTAAAGCGAAGAGAGTCTGCGCACCTTTCAAAAGAATAATAATAAAAAATCTAAATATTAATATTTTGCTAAACTATGCATGAATAATTTTGACTTCATTTGTTTTTTATGCATTTCCATTGTTATTTTGTTGTTATACTGTAAATTAATAGAACAGCAGTAATAAAACCAAGAAAACTATTTTGCGCAATCTCTCCTTACAGGGTAGGAGAAAACGCGCGCATGGGTAGGAGAGATTGCGCACATAGGTAGAAGAGATTGTTATTAATAATAACTACAATTAAATTGTTAACAATAATAATTACACTTAATTGACATTTTGTGAGTAAATATTTTTGTATTAGGAGTGAATATTTCAACCAAATGTTTAAATAATAAATAAAAGAAATAATTTTAACAACAGTTAAAATTTTTAATTTAAAAAGATTAAAATATCAGAAAAAGCAAGCCTTACTAAGATTACAAAAAAACATTCACCTAGTAGATAACATGTTTAACTTGAAAATTACTTCATTTCCATTTCCACAGTTTCATTGTATTTGTTTGCTAACCGAAGTTGTCGTCGTCCACAATCGATGCACTTATTATTGTAAAACGTGCATCTTTCGTGCAATCAGCTGCAACAAGCAATACATTGAATACAGTCAGCTGTCGAAATTGTCTCCTGGTACAGTTCCTGATACTCAGTGCACTCATCCTCATTCACCTTCGTTTTTTTTCCCTTGAGTTTTTTTATCTCACTTTTTGTAAAAGCACCTTATCTTCAGCTTTTTTTTTTTTTTTTTTTTGTAGCGGCATCTTTTTTGAATCTTTTTTCATATATATTTTGTGGATCAGTAACATTAATTGAACTCTGTTTCCTTTTTATTTCGATGGCATTACACTACTTGGAATGGGTGAAAGCTTTTCCAAAACATTGTATTAGAAAATTTATTTTAGTTAACAAAATTAATTTATTAGCAAGTTAATTGTTCATAAATTAAATAAATAAGTATATATATGTTTATTTAATTAAATTATTAACAAATATATTATTAATTTATTAACAAAAATAATTACGTAAAATTTATTTAATAACAACTGTATTATTAATTTATTAATGAAATTTTTATCTGCAAAAGTTTTTTTTTTTTTTTTTTTTTTTTTTTTTTTTTTTTTGCAAATTAATTTATTACCAAATTTAGTTTTGATAATTATGTGTTTTTCCGAAATTATTTCAAAATTGATTCATTCATATGTTTTACGCGTAATTTGCAATTCATACAAATTTATCAATAAGCTGTGTTATCTCTCCTAGCACTTAAACTTATGGGGAAATGCGCCATCTCTCCTAAGTAGCAGATGCGCAAACTCTCCTATTTTGGTAGGAGAGATTGCGCGGTCTTTTATTTAAATACGGCCACTTCTAAAATGAATTTCTGGTGTTCGCATACTTAGTCCAGGTTAGTAGTTTATAAGAAATTGTTTAAGTTCAAAATATTTTGTATTATTGACGATCTATAAAAATTCTGACGAACAGTTATGAAAATTCAAGCACTTACTTTGGAAAAAATACCAAAATAGCACTGCTTTATCCAAGATGCTTGGAACAATAAATATGCACATTCATGTAGGCACTGCAATAATGCTGCTGTACAACTACCTGGAGTCGCTGGGCGCGCACTCTACTCCTTCCCGTCAAATCTCTTTGTGCGCAATCTCTCCTACCGCGCGAACTCTGCTCGCTTTACTATATATGATTGAACAACTGCAATTGAAATATGGATGCAAAAGTGTTATCTCTTGCTTCATAGGGTTAAAAATATTTTATTTATTTTTTGAGGACCAAATTTTAAAATCTCTGAACTCTAAAAAAGATAACTAATGCTGCTGCTTCTATCGCAATTAAATTTATTATGATTTTTAGGGTTTCGCACTTAAAAAGTAAAAACGGAACCATTATAAGATCACTCCTGTGTCTGTCTGTCCGTCTGTCACAGCCCTTTTACTCGTACACTATGGAACATGGAAAGTTCATATTGGGGGAAGTAATAAAGACTATTGACACACATATTTACAGACAAATAAATGTTCATAAATATGTTTAGGAAAGCTAGAAGGGGCTAATTAAGTTACTTGAAAAGAAAAATCTTTTATTTTTGTATCGTGTAGAAGCTTTCGCAACGTTGAACTCAACAGTACATTTCTTTTAATTTTAGGTATTATATTTTTAAAGTTATTGTCGAAAATGTAGTGCTAAAATATGTTACACTCCCACCCCCATCTAATTCCGAATCTACTGAAACTAAAATTATGAAAAAATTAGAGGTACTAGACGTTAATTTAAATCTTGCAGAAAAATTATAGCGATTACCATATATCACATAGTTTTTGAGAAAATTGCATTTTTCCGTTACACACAAATTTCGATTTGCGGGCATTCAGCAAAGATGTTGAGGAGCGCAGGAGGTACCTATCGTAGCAGAAGTATAAAAGCATTTTTGATAATGATTTTCGGAAAAAATCGTCGATAATTAGCCGAGATATTAACTCTTAAAGACAAGTACGGTATGGCCATACTTAATGAAAGGGACGGCGCATTCTATGTTCCATCGGCTTTTACAGCCTAGATAACAAATTTTAAGGATATATTTGTGCAATGCAATGCCCATAGTATCAGTATAAAAGCAATAAATGTCAAACTGTTGAAAAAAGACAAATTTAATGAGAACTAACCACATAAACACTATGTGATTCGCGACCAGTTTGCATTGATTGGCTCTCTCAATACACCTACAGTGTCTTTAAAGGTTAACTAAAAACCTATATGGAAAAACGCGGCACGGACCAAAGCGGCGTTGCAACTTTGCGACGTCCTTTCGAAGCGCGCTTAGCAAAATGGTAAGTTTAAATTTTGAACAAGGGTTTTGCTTTATGTACACTGTAAAAAGAAAAGAGTATTACTACGCTGAATTTAGGGTTATGAAATGCCAAATGAAGTTTAAATATGCACTACTTTTATTGTCAGCAACGAATTAAGTTCATTTTAAACAGATTAGGGTAAGAAAAAAGAAGAGTTATACAGAATAGCTATATTTGATATTATTTAGGTTCCATACCTCTTTGAAATTTCATGGTGTATCATTTTATACTTTTCTAGTATATACAGCTATACAAAACCCTACGTTGTATTGTTTTTACAAAGTCTTAGCATTCTTTTAGCAACTTTTTTTTTATAATATACTTACTAATTCATATATTATTGTGTGGAACCCTCTGTGCGCGAATAATACTTGCGCTTGACGGTTTATTTTCAATTTTGTTGATTATACTGAAAAAACTATTGAAGATAGAAACAGGAAAATTGGTAGTTTCATAAAATATATATATATGTGTATGATAAAAATTCTGAAGCAGACAGTTAAAAAAAAGATTTATTTTAAGCGATATTTGATATCAAAATCTTTCAAATAATGCAGTTATATGTCTTATAGGATAAAGAACTATACATAGTAATTTAACTTTTTATGTGGGCGAGATTCGGGTGTGGAGCGTCCAGTCACTTTTTTAATTTGCTTAAAAACCACAAACAATTATGTTTCCAAACATTTTGCATTTTAAATAATATTTACACGCGAATATTAAAACAGGATAAAGCTTTAAAATAATTAAATTACGGCTTAAAAAAAAGAATTTAAAGTTAGAAAGTATACATATTTAAAAAGACTTTCTTATAGCGCCTAAAATAAATTATCTTCTAATCGTTATTAATGTCCGGCACGCGCCGACATTTTTTTTTTTTTTTTTTTTACTATTTTATACCCGCTGATTTTCAAATGCGTAAATGCTCTTTCTTGATCAATCTGAAAACAGCAGTGAGCAGTCCCGACAGTGATAAATAGGACATTGGGAAACGAAAAATCTCCTACTCAAAGGGAAATGAATATCAGCTCGATTACAGAAAATCGCCACGTGTCGTAATAATATTAATACATTTTCCATAATCGGGTAATCATTTTCATGAAGGAGCTAATTAGCGTGCTTTTTTAGAGCCTGTGGGGTCTGGAGGAGTGTTGACGAGCATATGGAGCAGAGCCACACTATTTACCTCTTAGAGGTAATTTAACCTCTGTCAGAGAAATTTTTAAAAAGCAGAAATAGCAAAGTATTACAGTGAGACTTTTAATACAAAATATTGAAATTAATTAGAAATATTACATGATTTGTACTTATAATATTTATTTATGGTATTATTATTCATAATTTTAAACATTAAAATGTTATCAGTAGTATGGTTTTGCGGGTTTGGCGGCGTCGGTGGTCCGACGGTGGAGGATGTGGCGGTGGCTTGTGGATGTGGAGACTTGTGGAGGCTCATCGCGTGCGTTGATAAGAGTCGGTGGTGGAGGATGTGGCGGTGGCATGTGGATGTGGAGACCTGTGGAGGCTCATCGCGCGCGCTGATAAGAGGAACGCATTTCAGTGGAGGAGATAAGGACTTGCAAAACAAGGTAATTAACATGTTGAGTTTATTTTGCAAAACGTTTAACAAAGTTTCATGAAAATATTCAAACTCTATTTTTCTTTTAGGAAAAATTAGGTTTCTCCAAAACGAAAGGTGAAGAAAATTCAATATGTCTTGCAAAACAAGGTAACTAAAATTAACTTCCTTTTTAAACACTGGCACCTTTGAGTGAAAATATTTAACGTATACATTTTTTCTCTTTGCAGGTATCTCGCTGGCACGAAGATACGTTGAGAAAATTTTGGATGCAAAGCTGGAAAAAAAAATAATAATAAAAAAATAATAAAATAAAAAAGGCGGCGTTTTAAATATTTTTTAAAACGGGTTGGTCATGGGGGGATCACAATTAAAAACAATTCCCCTAAAAAGAATTCAGCAAATAATTTTACGTGAAATTAAAAAAAAAAAAAAAAAAAAAAAAAAAATCCTCGAACATCGACAAAATTTAATTCTCAAAATAAATTATCTAACGAGTCAAAATTAAAAATTAAATTCGAAAATAAAATTCATTTCGCAAATAATTTCTATCTCTAAGTAATTTTAAAAGAAAAATAAAATTCAGTTCGCAAAAATTTTCTTTGCCCCCTAATTAAAAATTAAATTCGAAAACAAAATTCATAAAATAAATTCAGTTCCTAAAATTTTCTATCTCCCCTAAATAGAAATTAAATTCGAAAATAAAATTCATAAAACAAATTCAGTTCCTAAAATTTTCTACCTCCCCTAAATAAAATTTCACTTCGCAAGAAAAAAAAAAAAAAAAAAAAAAAAAATCCATCTCTGTTAAATAAAGTTTGAAAGGAAAAAAAAATAGTTCGAAAAATAAAATAGTTCTCAAATCTTTTCTAACAACTAAAAATAAAATTCGAAAATACAATTTCGTTAAAACAAATTTCTAACACATGGAAATAAAATTCGAAAAATAAACAAAATACCCTCGAACTATAAGACGATCTCTCCCAAAAATAGTTCCGTCAAATATTCTCAGTCTCGCTAATTCATTCATTTTCCGAAATAATTACACCCGTATTATAATACAACTCCTTATCGATTCCGCGACTCCCCCGAAACGCGTTTCCTCCACCACCGACTCTTATCAGCACGCGCTCTGCACATAGCGCATGCCTCCACAGACCACTACATCCACCACAGACGCAACGCAGGGGGCGCCAAATCCGCAAATACACACTACTACTTACCAATCTAACCTTCAAAGAAACATTCAATGATTACATTCTAAAAAATTTCTACAAATTTATAATAAACCTTCAAATTATATTCATAACTTAATTTACCAATGGTTGAAATGGTAATGTTAACTGTAAATTCTCTATAATGATAAGGATGTCGAAATAATAAAATCATAACCCAAGAGATAATAATTCTTAGTTCAAAATTGCTCTCTTTGACAATTACGAATAATTCGAACAAATTCAAACAAATTTCTTATATTTGACCAAAGACAATTGTATTATTTATATTTTACTGCTATTCTCCTTCAAATAAATGCTTATTGTATTTTAATGATATTTAAAGAAGAGTTTGCGACATTTAAATCCAGATTTAACCGTGTTATCTTTTAGCTCACTTCCTTTATATTGTTCTGGAGTTCTTTCCTTTTGAATTTATAGGAAATGCAGAAATTGTCTAATCAAGAATTAAATATCATACATATTGTTCCGAAAATTTAATTAACTAAATCAAATTAAATTGTAAATTTAAATTAAAAATTTTATGCTATAATTAGAATATCAGAATGATGATACTGTAATCAATGAAATAATGCCTAATGAAAGTTATCTTGTTTGATGTTTATGTGTATATCAAATCTATAGAAAATATATTTCATTATTTATTCGGAAAAAATAAATCAATGTTTTATACTTTAATATTATTCATGTTGTAAATAAAGGTCATTGTTTTGTACGTTTTCTCCATTTCATGAGAAGACTGAGGACTTGTATTCATATTCAGACACCATTTCACGTGGTTTAGTTTTATTCTAATGTTCTAGAGTTCTTTTCAAACTAATTTGTTTGAAATTTTTGATAGACAAAACCATCCTTTTGCTCGATGTTTAGCCAAAGCAATGAAATTTTACCTCAGATTCCTAAATTTCATTGATATGTAAATGTGTTACAAGGCTTATAGTATATATATTTATTAACCACAAACCTCTATTTCGTTTACCATGGATTTTTTGTTGTCATCAGAAATTAGTAGAAGTTAATTTAAAACTTGTCCGAAAAGCATAGAGATTATCCTAGGTCAAATAGCTCTTGAGAAAATCGCATTTTTGCGTTACACACAAATTTTTATTTGCCTGGGTTCAGCAAAGGCGTAGAGGGGCGCTGCAAAAGCCTAATTTCGCAAAAGTATAAAAGGATTGTTAATGATGATTTTCGAAAAAAAAAATTATGGGTAATTAGCCGATATATTAACTCTTACAGACGCGGATGATTTGGACATACATAAAGACGCGGGCAGCGTACTGTATGAGCCATTGATTTTTAAAGCTAATAACTTAGATAATAACTTTTAATGAGGTGTTTGTATAAAGCAATTCCCAGTTACTAATTCATATATTTATTGTACGGAACACTCTGTGCACGAGTAATATTCGCACTTGAGCTCTTATATATTAGAAGTTTGAAATTTGAAATTTCTAAATTTCTAAATCACTTGAAATTGAAGCATAACGGTGACGTTCTGTGTGCTTTTGAAAGTCAGATTTTATCCAGAAAGCATTTTTTGATTGCAGAAAAACTAATTGCTATAGATACAAGCTGAATCAGACCCTTCAGATGATACTTTGAAATTTACGACTTAATCGGCATATTTTCCTGAAAGAGTGATTTCTTTTTTTTTTTTTTTTTTTTTTTTTTTTTTTTTTTTTTAATAAATGCAATTTTTGACGCTGATGATCTTAAGACTCACCTCCCTCTTCATGGTTTTAAACTTTCGGATTCATTTCATATATTGTTTGAAAAGCGGTTATTTCACGGTCTGATTAACTCTAAGAGTCAAATGAGAAAAACAGTGCGGTAATTCTGTTTCTTTATGTTAATTGTATGTGGTAGTTTTCAATAAGATGTGGTTTTTTTTGCCTGTTAAAGCGAATTACTGAATGTGGATAATTAAAGTTTGGAAATCAGTTTGCTGTGCTGAGTGGCTTGCTCTGCTGAATTCCGACGATAGAACCCGTTATGAGATTATTTTAGATTTTCTAGCTCCTTAATTTTAGTAACCACAAGTGGTAAGTTAAGAAGCTTATTCCCTTACATAAAGCTGAGTGAGGTTCATTAAGTCTCTTTAATATTGACATTTATTGTTCTGTTAACATGTTTGTGACATTCCTACATGTTGTGTTACAGCTAGTGATGGAAGAGGAAGTTATCGTTTTCTTAAAACATCTTGAAATTATTAAACGCGGAATTTCTCATTTAGATTATTTGAGAGTGGTTATTGTAGCAAAAACTCTTTCTGGGGTAATACAGATTAACAATTTAAAAATATTTTTTCTTCCCTAAAGTTGATTTGATTCAATTGCGAAGTAAACTTAAGTTTAAATGTTGAGTCATCATTGAAATATCCTATTTATCGTCAAATAATTTTTTTGTTTTTAACTGGTTGTTGTAATCTCTATCAAACAAAATACTAACGGATCAAGTTTGCTCACTTCACATGTTAAACTTCTCACGGTACAGACCGAGTATACTCGTTCAGTGACATATGCTTTTCGCTGCGATAGATGCATTCCTTAAAATAAAAGAAATTTTTCAGATTTAAAATTTCTATTCATGGCAAATATTTTCAAGTTTCATCTTCATGTAGATAAATATATTATTTATATCATGTTGGAATAATCTTCGTTTTAAAATATTAAAACGGTCTTAAATACAAACCAACGTTAAAATTTTGCTCTTCCGCAAAAAATATAGAAATCATTAGACCTAGAATAGCGATACGTTTTATTTTAAAGATAGTTCTTGCATGCCATTTTTCCCCCTCTGGTTTATCAATTAGTGGAAAAAAGAGAGAATAAATTAATTCTAATGTAATCTTTGAATATTAAACAGTACTGAATTTAAAAATTAGTTTTTACACAATTACATTCTTAAATGTGGTTATGTCTATTTATTTCCAATGTGTTATTTTCATATCATATTTTCGTCTTGTTATAAATATCGTTTATGATCCAGAAATTCTGTTGAAAAATATGTATTAGTTAAAATTTCAAATATCCTGCCTAAATTATTTTAGTGCGTACTGTTTTGTATGCAATTTACAAATTATCGTAATATTTACATATTGCTGTATTTTTTATGTGCTTTAATATACTTCATTGCCCATGCATGTTAAAAATAAGCACTTTGTCTCATTTAATATCTCTCTATTCTAAAAAAAAGTAACTACCGCTGTCACCGCCGCCGCCGCCGGTTTTGATTTTTTTGTGACCGGAGGTCTTTCTTCGTTAATATTAAGAAAAATAATGCATACAAAAATATGAAAATCGGTAGTATTATACAGAAATGTTTGATAAACACACTGATGCAGACAGTTTTCAAATCGAAGAATTATTTTAAGAGATATTTAATGCTAAAGTTAGACGAAATCGTTCCACTAAAAAAGTTTTATAGTAGCAAAAACTATACATCGGAATTTAATAATTTTTAGTTCATTTTATACGTTATAATTTACCGGTGTGCAGAATTGATTTATTTTTTTAATTTGACTCATTTTTCGAGGTTTTATATCTATTTTAAATTCAAATTTTCAGCATTTCTAGAGATATTTTTTACAGATTTCAGAAAATTGTACTAATTTAAACTGTTGCCAACAATATAAAAAGCGCAAGCAATAATGTTTGCTTCAAATTAAAAATTTATTTACACGTGACTATTATTAACAGGAAAAAAACTTTCAAATTAGAATTAAATAATTACGTATAAAAAGCAGGAACTTATTAAAAATTACGTCATAAAAAGTATACACGTGAATTTTAAAAGGAGAAAGGATATTGTAAAATAATAAGTTCATTAACATGCGTTAGAAGTCTTAGGAGAAATTACGTCATTTTTACGTCACATTATAGTTATTACATAAAATGAACACAAAATAATACTGCAAAAAAGTTTAAATTTAGAAATTGCGCTAGACATTTATTTGATATTTTGAGAATTAATTTAAAATGTCTCATTTAAAAGAACTTTCTTTTCGCTTTGTTAAAAAATACCGGGAGACAAAGACTCTCTTTACTTAATTCCTTTTATATTAGCTTATTTTGAAATGTTGTTACACGTGTATACGTCATCAAGTTATTTTTATTTCGACGTTTTATTTGTGTTTTTATTAATGTTGTACGAATTTATTTGTTCTTTCGTTATTTAAAATAAAAATTATATCAATTTGTATAATTTGGCGAGTGGTTTGGCGATTTATATAATTTGGCGAAATTGGTCGACAGGATAATCAAGTAGTACCGCAGCGGATTTGGCGTTAAAATTCCCCAATCAAAGAGAAATGAATAGAAATTCGTTTATAGGGAGATCGCCACTGTTTTTTAAATTATAATTCAATCTTTCGAAATCTTTTTAAAGTCGATCAAATTAGCGTGCATTTAGAGTCTGCGGTGTCTGGAAGGGGGTTGGCGAGCGTAGCTCGTAGGGGGCCGAGCCCCCTAGTTTTATACAAAGACATTATTTTCAAGGAGAAAAAATAGGTATTTTCTTTTATCCGTACAAAAAAGGAAACTTTTTCTTTTACTTTACTAAAAAAGACACAAGATAGAGAGAAACCATCATTTTTAACATTCCAGTTCCCTTTTCATTTTATTCTCGTTGTATTATTTATTTAGCGACAAATCTATTTCATTGTTAGCTGCATTTCTTAAACTGATAATTTTATAAGCGAAATTGGTTTATCAAAGAAGCGACGAGAATTTTTTCCTCAAGTTTTACTATTATTACATTTTTATTTAAACCCATTTTTAATCTGTTATATTTCTTCTAGTGCATTTTTTTACTTTAAACAAAGAATATTATTTTTAAATAACTATTAACAGGGAAAATATTAGAAACTGCATACTTTCTCAGGTAATTAACTCTATTACAACAAACCAGGCTAAAATTTTATTTAATATTTAAATAAATAAAAGCTTATGTTTTGGAAAGAGCATTTATTTTTACTTTAGGAAAAATATAATAAATTATTATCTCTAAATTAATTTTTTTTCCTTTTAAATGTCAACTAAATACATTATGTCCAAAATATAAATAAAAATTATTTATTGTTATTATCTGAGAGAAATATGCTCGCCGGTTGTCAGCCCAGGTAGCTTAAATGGTAGAGCATTGGCAGTGTAAGTCAAGGATCTGGTTTCGAGTCCCGGCTATGGCATTTTTTCGCTCAGTTGCAAATAATCAATTCGTAAAAATGATTCATTCTAGCAAATGGATTGTTTCTTCAAAGAATGTTATTTTTATTTATCATCCAGTTTTACAATTTACCATTAATACTGTTACACTAAAATTATACGAAATATGTCTATTAACCCCTTAATTCTCGCTCCCGTCATATTCACGGGCTGTGTCTTTTACTCAAATGGATTGATTCCCACCAGTTTTATAAAATAGTGAAATTGGGTATATTTTGGTATCGTTTTTACTGTCATTAAATAAGGTGAATATTTCTTTTCATAAAAGTGGTGCCAATAAGCAATTTGAATCATTCAACCGTAATTTAATTCGAGCGTTAAGGGGTTAAATAAGGAGACTGTGATTCCACCAAGTGTACAAAGAAATCAAAACCGGTTATAACTACATGTTTCTATTGACCTTGATCCCATCTGAAACTACATCAGATACCGCAATATTCTACGATTTTCTGTTGATTGAATCGTCGTTTAGTTTGGTGGTGTTGGATACATTCAAATTCTTACTACTGTCTGTCTTCTGTGCGAGGCACAAAAGATTCAGCGACGACTGTGCGAATCTTGAAGATGAAGAAATGACCTGGAAGCCCTTTCAGTTCAAGAACAAAAGCAAAAGTAGATATCTAAGATCTAATTTTGCCATAATGATTTCTAGAAGGCACAACAGTTAACTTGCATTATTATAAAGAAGTTTTGGAAAAGTTGAAAAAAAGAGTGTTAAAAAAGCGGCTGCAAATTTGAAAAATTGGTTTCATTCTTCACCAGAACAATGCGTCAGCTCACACGGTACCGTCTTTGAAGAAGTATTTGACCAACAATCATATTACTATACTTGATCTTTCTCCACATCCGCCCGATTCAGCAACTTGTGAATTTTATCTTTTCCCAAAAGTTAAATGAGTGCTTAAAGGGACACATTTTGAGTCATTTGTTGCTATAAATAAGAATATGTGATGTTTAAGCAACTGACAGATATATATTTGTTGCCTGTCTTCGACCATTGTAAAACAGGATTACAGCAAATTATTACTGCAAATGAAGAATATACTGAAGGGGTCAAATATTTCGTTTGCAGTACAAATACATAAGGATGCGTTATTTAAGCAGTACCGTTATTTAGTAGATATACCTGGTGCATTTTTACGGATGTTCGTGTCAAAAAATGAGCATTTGGGCATTTTAATCAACAGTCTCATAAAAAATATATATTGAAATACACTGTCCTCAAAAAGTTAATGTACAACCTATTTTCGACATAAGTGTCGTCAGTTTAGTGGTACACATAAAATTGGTCGTCTTAGATAGAGACCAAAATTGTGAAGATGTCTTCGCACCGTATTAGCGGATATTCTTTTCCCTGAAGCAATAAAATGTTCAGGAACAATTTGAGACACAGTAGTGGTTCTCCTTCTGGATGAAAGAGCTAGAAAGTAGTCTCCCGCAAATGTAAAAGTGGTCGGCCTGGAACATGTCTTCTAGAAACAGAATCTTTTAATGAACACTTATTACACCGTCGTTGGACCGCACTGCGAAACACATTGAGAATAATTACATTTCTATCCATCCGATCGTCCGCCAAATTAAAGAATGGGATTAAGGACATTTGTGAGGCATTGCTAGACTCGCATGGGTATTGTCATCGAAACTGCTAACAACAATTGAAAATAAACAATCATACACAATACTTGCATATAAAGTCAGAAATTTTGATTCCGCATTTTTCCGCATTTGAATTTTTTCCGCATTTTCTCTTACTTCTACATAACTGGCAATTTCTTTAAGTGAAAAGTGGTGACCAAGGTTTTTTACCGACTTTTTCTTAAATTTTGATACTTACCATTCATATGAAATATGCATTTCATTTTTGCCTTTATTTTAAGGGTGAGTTTAGAAAAAATGTTGTACCTTAACCTTTGGAGTCCAGTATATCTTCTGTCCAAGTAGTTGTATTCATGCTAGTTTCCCTTAAACTACAAAACTTTGTATTATAAGCACATTTTTCCGATATTTTAAAGTTGCCGCTGTTTTATGGTATGTCACATATTTCTCAAAAACAAACGGTTCATTTCTTTATATATTATAAACAAAAAAAATATTACTTGTCCACAAGTAGTTTTCAAAAAGAATGACATAAGTCTTATCTTTTTCATCTGTACAAAGAAATGAATATTTATTTTTGGTTTTCTAGAATAGCTGTAAAATGGAAAGAAGCCAATATTTTTAACCTTCCCGTTTCACTTTCATCTTGTTCTTGTAGTATTATTTATTTAATGGTAATACCATTTCATAGTTAGCTACATTGTTGAACCAATAGTTGTATAAAATGAAAATGTTTTATCAAATAAGAGCCATTTTTCTTGTCTGGGAAATTTGTTTCTTTTCATCTATTTTTACGTGTCCTTTTTTTTTAATCTATTGTTTTGTTTCTTTTTATGCAAAACTTTAGTTAGGTAATAACAATATTTGTTTTGCATAGTTATCCAATGTAGAAATTTTAAAAAATGACCTTATGTTTCTTGTATTAACATTATTAGGGGAGGCCGGGGCTAGTAGGCGCAGTTTTTAGTTATTGATTTTTATTAATTTTTTGTTGATTTTTATTAGTTTTTTATGAAACTTTAACTGTACTTTTAGAGGACAGGCATTTGGGTATAAATACCCGGAGTTTTGAATTTTTAGCTTTTGTAGTTTATGTTTAGAGGAAGCATAAAGTAAAAAGAAAATTGTGCGCCAACCTAACCCGTCACGGGGCAAGTTGCCTATACTTATGGGGTAAGTTGGCACACGCTTATTAAAAAAATTAAATGAAACTCAAATAAGACACGCAGTTAAGAGAAATCAATTTCATTATTACCAGTAAGTTTAAGGCGTTATCGCCGTACAATATAAAATCTAAATTATATAGACATAAAAATAATGAAAATAAAACATTAATATTGAGTAACTTCTATTCTACTCGATATCATCATCAGAGATACACTTGTCACAAATAAAAAATCGAGTGTCTCCGTTTGGGCAAGCCTCGTGTGCCCAAAATCTTGCATTGCAACCACTTTTCTCGGTGTTTGCTGTTTTTCAAGCTACTAGCACACACCAGACACCGAGCCAACTTGCCCCGTGTTCAATGCGCCTACTAGCCCCATAATAAATTTCTTTACAAAAGGTACACGTATCCATCTAAGCCTAAATAATCCAAATAAATCCTGTATGGGGTAGGTGCAGTTAATCATACACTAAGAAAAACTGCACAAGTTAAATCGTAATTATTAAGATGAGTATTAGAAATTAAAAAAAGAATGAAGCAACAAAAAATTATTTATGAGTGCAAAAAAAAAAAGAAAATCGTAATAAATGTCCACTGCACGTAGGTAACGCTGCAAAACTACAATGAGGATTGCAAAAAGCAAGAAGAAAGGTACTCTGTGATTGGTTGCGCAATCTATTCACAAACCGGCGATTTATGAGGACTGCGTCTACTTACCACTGTAGCCAACTAGCCTCGGTCTCCCCTACAGTACATCAGGCTAATGCTTAATATATTTACATAAGTATTAATATGTTAGTATAACAAAGGAAATTTTGTTTTACTGTAAGTAATAATAATAAACTATTACGAGTACAGTTGCATTCACGTGAACGCAGAATCATAGATAAAATCCCTAAAGGTATTTGATGTAAAAGCGAATTGTCAACGCTGAATCGTGAAGACGCATTAAAAATGAAAAAAACAGAAAATAAGTCAAGAATGTTTATTAAAAGGCACGTTCGTCGTTCAATAAACACCTTAAAAATTTCCCCCAAGGATAGGCTTTCGATTTTCTTTGAAATTTCAGTGGAATATCACGCATAAATTAGACAAACAGATAACCTAATTGAAGAGAGTTTTAGTCACTTTGTAGCTGTTTTCAATCGCATTCATCGTATTACAACACAAAAACATTTAAAACTCGTAAATAATCAAGGTGTACAGAATTTACATGTCTTACAAGAACGATTTGATAAATATGAGAATATGTTAGGTTTATTTTTAGTCGTATGCAGTATTCTGCCGTCAATATTAATAGTTGTAATTTTCTCTCAAAGGTAGTTTAGGTCCTTCATGATCACATCTCTTGAGTTTCCAGATTTGCGTCTTGCAAAGTCACAGAAATTTCTGCTATTCAGCTGAGAAGCTGATGTTTTGGTATTCATGTTCAATATAGTTTCTTTTTATGGATTTAAAGCGCTTACAAAAATTCAAAAAATCTGTACTGAGCCAAGGAAAATCTTATGAATTCCGTGCAAAGCATTATTCTACGGTAAAGTCTTTCATAATCTTCTTGAAAAGTATCTACATTCTACTATTAAAACACCTTACCATGCTTCAAAGTTGCCAAATATGTTAGCGCGAATGAAATGCAGTTGTCCAAACCCTGGGATATCCATTGAAAGTATTCTTGAAAAAAAAATTCCTCTTGGTTCATTATGAGAGAAGATGGGTGAAACAATTTACAGAACTTCTAAATTGCTATGCGTCTTTTGTGTAAGCATTTTTAGCAATCTGCTAAAAGATATAATTGTATATATTTACTACATTAGTTTTAATTATTTCACAATTTAGATCATGATAATAATCATACTTAATATTCAAGGTAACAAATTATCTCATGTATCAAAACATAGGCAATCACATTATGTCATATATTTACCATTTGTTGAATAATCACTTACAAAATACCTGTTACTTGATCTACTGCGCATTCAGTGTGTAATATTTGTGCTAGATGATCTTTATATACTGAACTTGCGCTCATTCCAGTTGCGAGGCGTACCTAACAATGAACCGTAATTTGGACTCTTGTGTGTTTTTTATTGAAGTAAAATGTTTGCTCGACAAATCTGCGCAACGAATGCATTATAAGCAATTTATTAAAGGATATTTCATCTACAATTAAATACCAAATAACCATTAACGTCTGAGAGATTAAGATGAGAGACGCATTTTTTAGGATAACCAAGACGGCACTAATATTTCTATCTTGCTTCTTTCTTCAACATGTAATACCATGATATAGTGTATGAATATGATTGAGCATTTTTTCTAAATTAATTATGAGTTTTTGCACCACATTTTGGAGACTTTTAGTCTGTATAAGTTGATTAGAAATATCTATTACATCAAAATATTTACTGTAGGTATGTGGTCGAAATAAAGAAATGCCGATAACACATTTGCAACGCTACGGTCAACGCTTTGTAAGTTTCTTGCATAATTAAGTCATACAAAGTAAAACATATATATGTGGGCTTGTTTAAGAACAAAATCTTGTTATTTTGCTTAAAATTAAAAACATTTATTTTAATTATTCTGTATCCGACTTGCTAGCCCCTCATTTTCTACATTGAGATGACAGCATGTAGGTCAAGTCGTTTAAACATTTCAGAATATAACTTGGATGCATTAAGATTTTAGCCCATAACTTGGACATTTTCTGAGCATTTATACATATCATACAGATGCAGAAATCCACTTCTCGTGGATAGCTAACTGTGTAGAATAGTAACACAGAGTCCTCGAGGTCATTTAGATGCAAAAGACATATAGAAATTAACATCAGAAAACTCTTTGAAGCAGATCTCACACTTGAGTAACAACAGATGCGGTTTCAAATTCTCCCACCCAGCTTTTCTCCATTTCAATAATCTGAATTACCGAATATAGCCCTAGTTGAAATGCTAGCCTTTGATAGGCAATTAGATTCACTCTGTGTATTTAAGCCTCTTATAATGTGCATGGTTTTTGTGAGCGAATACTTACATATAATTACTTTAAAAACTTCTGCATACTAATGAAGAAGAAAAAAATAGACAAAATTAAAAACCTGTTAAAAGTCTCACAAGAATGATAATTTGAATTTTATCATAGAAGGTGGATTTGAACAGAAATCATAACAGAAAACGAAAAAAAAACTTTCTATAAGTGTATGCACAAATATGTAAGTTGTAAGCGCAAATGAGGAAGAAATTCAAATATGAAATCAAATTATATAGATTCAGACATTAGAAAAATTGTAAAGTCTAATTTGAAAAACCATAAGTTTGAGATTTAAAAAAATGACATGTCACTTCCAAAAATCAACCTTTTTCCGAAATCAGAATTGCGTGCCTAAGTAACGCTGGCGTCATAACGATTCTGGGATAAATGTGGTAAAATATATGAAAATGAAAATAATGGAGCAATTTTTTCAATTAAAATGAAAAAATCGTAATACTAATTCTATAAATAATACTCAAAATTTAACTTTGTCACTACGTATTCCAAGAACACACGACGAACTGTCCATTGAATTTCACAGTTTTTTCTCTCTGTAAACTACGGTGTTTAGTTTGATAACTTTGAGTATTGTGCATTCGTGATCACAATGTCTTCTCAATTCGACCCGTAATCATGATCACAAGTTGCATTTTCCCAGGTATGGCCGAATGCTCCGATAATAAATTTTTATAGGTTAAATGATTTTGAAATCATCACAAGAATAAACTTGGCTGAATCAAAGTATTCGTTACTGACCTAATCTTGCCACTATGAAATTCAGAAGTTATCATATCACAGCTGAAAGTAGCTCTTGAGTAAATACCAAATTGAAAAGAAAATACTGTATAGAAATAAAATGTAGAAAAATATTACAATTAAATTATAGAAATAAAATTTTGAAAATTATTGCAATTAAATTTTATTCCTAAATTATTCAGTTCATTTTAAATAATAATGACATACGAATATCAAGGCTGCGGCATAGCCGATTCCGACTAATGAAGATTGTTTGAAAATTGGCGCGATCACGAAATTCCCAACGAAAAATTGAAAGTCGATTTTGCTCAATTAAAGTACATCAAATAGTGTGTTTGAGATGGTTAAAGTGTTTAACCTTTTTGCAATCAAGGGCTCCGCTGCGGAGACATAATCTTTCTTTGCAAAATTTGTTTTCGGCACCAGAAATAAAGGAAGATAAAATCTACCTTATTTAATCAGAGCATTTTTGAAATTGTGTACTTGAACGAAACTTCATTTAAAAAAGTGGTGATGATTGAATAAAATTTGTTTAAGAGACGCCGAGCGCAAAGGGTTGATAAATCAACGGGCTGAGGCGTCCAGCTTATTTATTGCTTTCGGCAATGGTCGGTTTGTGCGTGTGGGTGGGTGGGGAGGGCGAAGTATCATAATAAAATTGACCGATGTCTGTACACACCGTGGTAATGACTAACTAGATTATGACAAATTGTTCTACATAGGTTTTGTCTTATATCTTTGATCGTTGCGTACTCAAGAGACTCATCGAATTAAAAATATCGGACCACGCAATTACTTCTGTCTTATTAAGATCTAGGTTAGATAATAATATGCATTTCAATTGATATAGCCATTGCTGAAAAATTATGTTCATTTAATTATCAAATTAGAGCAGATAAATAAGCTTTGCTTACGTTCTACTCGATGCGTTTTAATTAGAGGCAAATCATAACGAAAAACTACATATTTTATCAGACCAATACAATTAAGAAGAAAGTTGAAAATTTTCCCACTGTCATATGTCAGCCAGTTTTACTAGTTGTCACTAGTAATTTGATGCATTGATTATATATCGTTGAAGATCTGACTAAAAATGATCGTTTTAGAATTTAAGGCAACATCTATACGCCCAAACAGTTACTAAATAATTAATTTCATTCATAATAATTTATCTTAATTGTATAACAAAAGAAGCTTTCTTAACACATTTTTTCAATATTTTAACTATTTCATAAATGCTCCTGTTTCATGGTATGCAACATTCTTAAATATATGTATATATATATTTATTTATTTATTTATTTATTTATTTATTTATTTATTTCTAATGTACTGCATTCAAAGTCTATTACATGTTTAAGAAAAGTTTTCAAAAAGAATGACTTAAGTCTTTTCGTTTTATCTATACAAAGAAAGAAAATTTACTTTTTTTTTTTTTTTTTTTTTTTTTTTTTCTGGAAAAGCAGAAAAATGGAAAGAAGCCAATATTTTTAACATTCCAGATTCTTTTTCATTTCTTTTTCGGTATATCATTTATTCAGTGGCAATAAAGTTTCATTGTTAGCGCATTTCTTGAAATATGATAATTTTATAAACGATATTGGTTTATCAAAGAAAATATAAAAATATTTCCTTTCAGGATAACTTGTTTCTGCTGTTCTATTTATATATTTTTAATGCATTGGAATAGTCTTTAGAATTGTTAAATATCTCATACGAAAAATTAAAATAAAAATTTACGTTTAATTCATTTTACTGAAACTGTGTTCTATAAAAATTTATAAATCATGTATATATTAAAGGTACATACTGTAAGAAAAAGTAAAACACAATTAATAAAATAACACAACATGAGTGGAAAAAATTCCGGGAAATGAATGATATATTGCTTGCAAATTTCTCCAATTTTTAAGGTTAATTTTTAGATGTTTCTGTTACACAAAATTGCTTATCCTTTTGAGAACTATATATTTTGTTTAATTAGGTAATGAATTCAGAGGCTTGTCGGTTATCTAAAAATGGATTTCAACAAGAATGATTTACATATTTTCTTTTTGTTTGTACGGAGCAACAAAACTCCTTAACAAAAATCATCAAAATGAAATTGAATGAAACCATATTTTTAACCTTCTAATATGCTTTTTCGTTTCAATCTTAATGTATTCTCGATTTAGTACCAATGAAGTTTCATTGTTAGCGGACACCAATGATTTTACAAATGAAACTTGTTTCGTAAAAAACGGCAAAATGTTTTTTTTTTTTTTTTTTTTTTTTTTTAGTTCTACTTGTTTCTGTTGCTCTAATTTATTTATTCGATTTTTTTAATCTATGCTACATTTTTTTTCTCTTTTATATTTATTCTTACACTCTAAATAAAAGGGAAAAAAATCATAATATAAGAAATTATAATATAACAACGAACAAAATAAACAATAATTTCTTCAGACTTACAAGACTTTCTGAAAAAAGTTATTTATCTTTAGAAACCACAGAAACCAATATATTTTAGCTATTTAAGGAAACATTTTATAAAAACAAAGTTTCTGCCACTTGCCTACGAAAACATTTGATAACAGTTTCTATAATGTATTGATCAGTTTTTGCAACGCAGAATATCAGTTTTTAGATTGTGATCAATTTTCAAGTAAACATTTTTCAGTCCAACAAACGTTTTACAAGCAAATCTGATAAGTTACCAACATTAACCTGACATCAAAATTAATATTATTTTGTTACTCCTGCATGTATTAATTCAATTACTCAGCTGAAAAGGTTTAGTTAAATTAAGAATGGATAGAATCCTAAAACGGAATATTCCAGATATACTTTAAAACATACTTAAAATTACTTAAAAGTTGACTTAGGGACTATTATACTTGGACTATTAACACAAACATATTAAGATAATATTTAATATAACCCTGAGATCCTTCAAACGCATACGGATTCATTTTCAAAGGGAAAGGATGACGGACTGAAAGTAGAAGACATATTTAAAAACAAAACAAAATACTACACTTGCGCAAGTGAAGTTCGTCCATTGCTCTACAGAGGGGAGAAAAGATCATATGGAATATTCCACTTTGCTTAAATGATTGATACATTATTAAAAAAAACCTGTTTTCGAAAATCAGTAGCAGAAAAAGAAACTCTGATTTTATAAATACTACTCTAATTCTCGAAAATATTGGTTTCTGTGATTTATACGGATAGAGAAAGCTTTTTAGAATCATGGGTAACTCGAAATATTATTGTATATTTTTGTACGTTGTTATAATATATTTTCGTACATTATGAAATATTTCTCTTTTTTAACAGTGTAAGCTACGCTTAATTTGACGAATATAACTTTTTAATAATTCAAAAGGTAAATACGTAAAAAACTAATAATATTATATATATTGATTTTTTTATATAGTATAGATTTTAGTTATGAAAACAAACACTTTGTTTTATTTGGTACCACATAGAAGACATCACTCTTCTAAAAATGCTTGTCTAAAAGGTTGTTTCAGTTATAGCTGTTTGTCCGCACAAAGCAACAAATCTTTCCTTTTAGCTTTCTCAAAATGAGTAAAACGAAAAGAAACATACATTTTTAGCCTCGCAGTTAACTTTTATTTCAATTCGTGTTGTATTAATTATTTATTTAGAGGTAATAAAATTTAATTGTTAGCAGCATTTTTTAAAAGAAATGAATTTATAGAAAAAAGGTTTTTACACTCTTTTATTCAACTCACGCCAATTTTTGTATGTAAAAAAAATTGTGTGAGCGATTTCCCATTCAATTTCTGATATGTTATAATTATGGAAATTATGCACTCAGCTGTGATTTCCGGTGTCAATACAATATTTTTATATTTTTATAACATAATTTTAAATTATCATCAATTTTAAGGCATTTTTCCGCTAGCAGACCATAGCTAATAAACCGACATATAATCTATTAAAGCTGTTTGCAAAAACAGTGGATTTAATAATGCGCCTAACCAACCTCAGCAATGCAAGACAACGGGCAGCGAAACTGCAATAACCAGATATTTTAAACATTGACTGAAGAAAATTAAAATAATAAATTAATCTTGTACTATTAAAAATATATATATTATCTTATAATGTAACAGTTTAATATTAATTAAATTACGATTATACGTTGAGAGATCAATTAAAGATTCAATGGTTAAATAGTTCAAATAATGCTTCTTTTTTTTACCATTTATAAAAAAAAAATCTTCAGTAAGCACTTTCTGTCAAACGTAAATCAAAGCGGTGAGTTTTTATTAGTCGGGTCCTACGCTCAATTAACGCATTATAACAATAGATTTCCGGATTGAATGTATTGCAGTCATGGGATTAGGGGTGATTTTTAAAATATCATTCAATACTTATAAAAAAATGTCTTTTTTAGAAAAAGAAACATTTTTGCTTTTCTTAAAATAATTTTAATTGGATGATGCTTAAAAACACATTTCGTTATATATTTCAAAATATAGTACTTGATTTGCATCTAGGTAGAAAGAAACCTTTCAGACAAGCTCCTAAAATATTTATTACAATTTAACACGAGAATTATCGGGTTTCTTGTATACCTAGAACATCCGTGGTGGGTCATAGCTGACCCATTGCTTTCAGTGATGTTATTCTTGTTAACCATTTGGAAAAATGGTTATTGTTCTCGCCAGGGTAGGAAACGAAAAGCATATCTGACGGTTTTTATTGATTTAATCCGCATTTTATTCGTTTTGTGATTGGTCTATACAGTAATCTGTATTTCCGTTTAGTTTCAACAGAGATGGACAACAGAGTGTTGCCACTATGACAAAAAAGTAATAAAAACTACAAAAAAATTAATAACTCAGAAACAAATATAGATACAGCTTTCAAGCAAATTGCATTTAAAAGTACATTTTTTTCTCTACACGACGATGTAAAAAGTAATATTGTGGGATGTTTAGAAGTTTAAGAATTAAATTTCATTTAAAATGTGTCATCAGATTTCTTGGAAATCTGACGACGGAAAAGCCTTTTCCCAAACAGCCAATGAAATGCTTGGATAATACGCAAGTTTCAGGTGGATAATAACTAATGAAAATGAAAGAAAATGAATAACAGTTTCTGCCAAAGAGTTAATTTTAATTTGTAAGATTTTCACGTGAAAAAAAAAAAAAAAAAAAAAAAAGGAATAATCCAATTAAAAATAACAAAACAGATAAATAGGACAGGAATGAATACATATAAATATTTCACACCAAATACGAGTCGCAGGCGATTTCTGTTGCTTGGAATTTGTACGTGTAATAACACTATTAATGTTTAATTCATGGCGTACGTAATGTATGATCAACTCCGTGCGATTATTTTAGGTCTTAAATTTTAGTCTTTGAAAAAATCATTTTTGCAAATGGTCGTTGTAATTTGTTAAATTGCTTTTTTTTTTTTTTTTTTTTTTTTTTTTTTTGAAGTGAAAACTGCTTTAAGCGCGTTGAGCTTTTTTTGAGATGGGGAAAAAACACTGATTTCGAGACACTGTAACGTAACCGACATGCTAGCATTTTGACACATAGACACTAGCGCGCCAAGCGGTGAATGACAGGAACTTTTCCCTCTTCAGCTCAATCCGCAAAAGAAGAAGGAAGCTAAAACTCACTTTTACTCCCAGCGTATTGCTAAAACAAATTATTATTTTGCTTTTCGTCAGTTAAAATGAATTATACCGTATTCGTGACCTACCTATTTCATGTAACTAAAAACCGATAACGCTGTATTTTATCGTGTTGATGGTCTGGTCAATGACCAACAGTATGGGCGGGAATTTCGATTACGGAAGATAAAATACGGGGCACAGATGTCAGATACGCACTTGGGTACCTAATTGACAGCAAAATGGCGTTACTTTATTTTACAAGGTAACCCGGCTACTGTTGTTTATTTATTAATAAATTGTTCATTTACTTTTATTTTATTTTTTTAAATTGTACAATTGTTTTGTTCTATAGTTATTAATGAAATTACCGTTTATTTATTGTTGTTTACTTTTTAAAACAATAGAAAATAATTTAAAAATATATATTGTAACTGGTATTGGAAAACGGGCTTTCGCCAAATTGACGTTAAAAAATCGCGCCAAACCTGGTTCGTATATCACATCTCTGCCAAATTCTCGGTTTTTTGATTTTTCGACTTTTTATCCAAATTTTCCGGATTTTTTAAATTTTCCCTTTCATTGTATCCCAAACACTACCTTCATACCAAATTTCAAGATTCTAGGGATACAGGACGTACCTCTGAGTTTTGATGATCGGTGAATCAGTGTCGAAAAGGCGAAAGTTTAAGTTCATATATCTTCTGAAATAAAAAAGATAGAAACGTGAAATTTCAGCATTTAGTTCCATTTCCACATTACTTTAGATTTACGAAGTTTCAAGTTTCTGGGAATCACCAACACAAAGATATTGCGGGGTCAAAAGTACCCTGAGTTGCTTCCAGAAAAAGATGCTTACGGCTGTGCTTTCAAGACTTGGCAGGGGCACTGCCGTGTCCCCAGATGCTTTCATTAGTGCTTCTACACAATTCAACGCATAAAACATTTCCTGACGATTAAAAAAACACACACGTAATTGTTGAAGTTTTCACTTCTATTGGCACTCCCGAAGTGTTACTTTTTTTTTTTTTTGCATGGGATATACAAACACGCAATAACGTTTGACGATTAAGACAATGGTGTCCAAGCAATAGTTAATAAATTTAGCTTCCAGACTATTACAAAATATGAAATTTGGCGAATCGCTGCCACCAGAGAAAATTTTTATTTCTAATTTCACAATAAATACTTCTAGATTTGTCAGTTCATTCAAATAATATAGATATATAGATATCAATTGCCAATTTAAATTATGTACTAATGTTCTTACGATTAATTAGATAGTAAAATAAATAAAAATATATACAGCTTCGTGATTTTACTTTACTTGCGTTATTCTATTTCTAATCCAATCAATTCACAAAAATGCTATGGTCTTTTCTTCTGTGCATAATCCACACACAAATAATAAACATTTTCGGCAACCAGTATTAATTTTATTGTCTTAACATTGCTTTATCTGGCAACTTTTTCATTTATTTGAAACTTCTGGGATGATCCAGCGGAGGATAACTTCAAGTTTGTTTCCATTACTTTTATCTCTGGGCTAATCTGTTAATTTTAGAATATAGAAACTTCATTTATAAGAAACTGTTTTATCTTTAAAAACTAGCCAAGCATTTAAGACCGCTATATCTTGAACCGCTAAATTTTGAATAGGTTATTAACCAGAAAATACTGAACACTGCGGCCCTATCTTCCATATAGTTCAGTATTTAGCTTACTCTAAATCAATTTGAAGGGGTAATTTATTTTCCATCATTCTCTTATTTTTTTTTAATTCTCTGCTTTGTTTATAAATTCTTCAAACACTAACGATTCATTGCTATTTCACCACTTCCTCCACACAGCATTTACTTGGCTATTTTCATTCAGATAACTGTCATTTTAATTGTTTTCGGACGATGAGATTTTATAGGCATTTTTACCAAGATTTGTTCTGTCATTTATGTCAAAATTGTCGTCATCACCAGATGTAATTTCCTTGCTAGAATCATTTTCTAAAAGTTCACTTTGCAATTCAAAAATTTTCTTATGCGAAAAACCACCATCACGACACCGTCACCTTAAATGTGCGAAACTGGAATAGCACTAAACACTTTTCATTTTCTGTCCTATGAGGTTTTCATCATGCAAATTATTTGTTTTACTTCGTTTCTAAGGTATAACAAGTATAACAACATTCTACAACATTATAACGATAGCTTGAAATCAGATAAAAGCTCACACATGATTTTGCAGGTGTATGGCACATATGTGATTACGTCCCCACCCCGTTTCTTCCCTGCTGAAAAAAGCAAGTGTGACACATCTCCTTACATTATTTTTATGTTATTGAAAAATATAGAGTTGAAAGCCCTTTTGAAATAAAAGAAAAATCCATTATTTTGTTTGTGTCAGCGATGAGCCAGCGCGGTAATTCTAGGTATACCGAGCTAAAGGTAAAAAAGTGTTCGTTGGATTTCAACTAAATTCGTGTTAAGGCATTAGTCTGTGTATTTAGGAAAAGTCAAAACATTTCAACGTTTTATTTTGAAAAACAACAGTAATACGAGCAAAAAAATCTGAGACGATCAAGACGATCGTTATAGTAGCTTTGCGCAAGGTTAAAGAATAATTATTATCAAAAAAAAAAAATTAATACCCATATTTAAAACGTTAAAATTGTATAATAAGCAGTATGAAATAAACCTTTATTCAAAAAAAAATTGGAGAGTTATGCTATCTACAGAATTTCATGGCGGCATTTTCCATAGCATCATAAAACCACATCCTCTACATTTTATATCTTAAAATAAGTTGTTTTACAGAATATTTTTTTCGACCCTGGCTAAATTTTTATCTTTTTTAATAGACTAAACATCTTAACTCGTGGCAAAAATTGTCGCATGAATACTATAAGAGGTCTCTTAGACTGTTTGACCAAATAACGAATACTAGAGAACAGGAATTCTGCTTTTTCAGAAATTAGTGTCGCCCCCGATGAAAAAAAAATTACATATGTATATAAATTTCTCTTAAATTTTAGAGGTAACAAAACCGTACAAATAGGCAGCTATGCGATTGTACTAGTGTCATGAAAATTGCAGGTGTAGCCTCTTCTTCCTGCTCAAAGTATTAAATGTTTTTTTCAATCGAACTTATACCTTTGGAATGGATCATTTTCTTCTGATGGACTCATGCCTTCCCTTATTATGAAACAGTCATTATAAATAAAGTGTTATGTGAAGATTAAGAGCAGCCATAAAAAGTTAGAACTCTGATTTTCTGGTCAGAATGGGGGAAATGCCCTATATATATTTTTTTAATTATAGTCATTTTTTTCCATTCTGGCCAGAAAATCAGAATTTTTTAAGACTGCTCTTTCATCTTCACCTAACACTTCATTTATAATGACTGTTTCATAATAATAGAAGCCATCAGTCCATCAGATGAAAATAACTCGGTTAAAGTGGAAATTCGGCTATGCGGGACTCGGATAATAGGGACTCTGCTGTAGTTCAGTTTTAAGACATAAAACACTCAATTTTATTTTATACTAGCAAATCCCGCGGCTTTGCTCGCGTAATATTTGAAATATGCCAAGTGATATTTATATGACTAATTTTTATTAAAAGGTACTAACTAATTTTTTATTTTATTAAAAGGTAATATTTTATTTTATTAAAAGGTTTTTTTTTATTAAAAGGTACTTATTACTTTTAGGAATAATACAAAAATTACTATTTAAAACACAGTTTGATTAAACATCATTATTACACTGCATTAGGCAGAAATGAGACTTAAATTAATAAAATTAAATAAAACTAAATAAATGATAATTTAGAAAATATTTTGAAACTTTTATACTCAATTAATACGCTCATTTCAGTATTCATTTGAAGTTTTGAATTTTTTAGAAACCATCTTCTTACATCTTAAAATTAACCATCATGTCAAATTCCAAGTCCTACCACCTCTCTCGACATAAAGGGCTATGTTTAAACAGGAACTGTCACCATTAATTTGCCAACATTAATTTTGAAATCGGTTTGTTATTTCCTAATATTCCACAGAAACGTAATTTAAAAAGCTTTTAAAGGCCTTTTTTAGAAAGTTTGTTGTTCCTGTGAACCCCAGGTGGTAGAATCACCGGCATAAAATATAGCCTTTGTAGGATAAGAGACTGTTACCATTGATTCGCAACTATTACTTTCATAATTGGTTTATATTCCCTGAAATTGCATAGAATCGTAATTTAGAACTTTAATAGAATGCTTTTTGCACCTCCCCTTCGCTTCACCCCTTTTTAATTCGAATTTATTTTCGGCGTTCCTTCGAGGGCATTTATATTTTATAAGTAACTACCATGTCATATTTAGTGTTTCTAGCCTTTTCAGTATCACAGAAATCGCAATTTAGAAAGTTTTTAGCTCCTGCAACCCTCTGGTGGTAGTGGAACAGACATAAAATATAGCTTATGTTTGAGCAGGTTCTATCACCAAAATTTGTCATCATTATTTTTTAAATCGGTTTTGTAATTTATAAGTTTGCTTAAAAATTGTAATTTATAACGCTTTTCACTCACTTCATTTTTTTTAATTTGGAATTTTCTTTCGACTGTTCTTAGAAAGCAGTTGCATCTTGTAAGTAAATACCATTCCATACTTCAAAGTGTTAGACCCCTCAGTTGTGCAAAAAACGCAAATTAGAACATGTTTTGCTTTTGCAACCCTCAGATGGTAGTGACAGCAACATAAAATATAACCTATGTTATAGCAAGGACTGTCACCATTGATTTGCAACCATTACTTTTGAAATAGCTTTCGTATTTCCTTCGATTGAGTAGAAATCGCAATTTAGAACGTTTTTAGGATGCTTTTCGCGCATTTTCACCCCTTTTTAAATTTCCAATTTTTTCGAAACTGTTCTTAAAGATCATTTATATCTAATAAATATGTACCTTGCCTAATTTTAATTTGCTAGCCCCTACCGATCACAAAAATCGAAATTTAGAACGCTTTTTTGCTTCTGCAACGTCTTGGTGATAGTGATACCGACATAAAATAGCGTCTATGTTAGAGCAGAGGCTGTCAGCATCAATTTCCTACCATTACGTTTGAAATCAGATTCATTCTTCCTGAGATATTGCCAACAAATCGGAATTTAGAACGTTTTTAGAACGCTTTTCGCGCATTTTGCTCCTGCATTTCCTCTGGGGTAGTGGAAACAGACATAAAATATATCCTATCCTGGAGAAAGAGGTGTCACCATCATTTTTACACCATTATATTTGAATTCGGTTCAGTACTTCCTAAGATTGCACAGAAATCGCAATTTAGGACTTTTTTTACAACGCTTTTTGCGCATTTTGACCCCTTTTTAAATTTCGATTTTTTTAGGAAATGTCCTTAGAGATCATTGATATCTTATAACTAACACCATTCCAAATTTCACGATTCTAGGCCCTTCCGTAACGCAAAAGCCGTAATTTAGAACGTTATTCTCCTGCACCCCCTTTGGGGTAGTGGCACCGACATAAAACATCGCCTATGTTGGAGGTAGGGTTGTCACCGTCATTTTGACACCAATATTTTGACACCATTATTATTTAAATCGGTTTGGTATTTCCTGAGATTGTGTAGAAACCACCATTTAGAACGTTTTTTAGAACGATTTTCGCGCATTTTCACTCCTTTCAAATTTTGAATTGTTTAAGAACTGTTCTTAGAGATCCTTTATATCTAATAAGTAGATAATATTTCAAATTTCATATTTCTAGGCCCTTCAGTAACACATAAATCGCATTTTTAGAACGTTTTATGCTCCAGCATCCCCTTTGGTGTAGTGACACCGACATAAAAAATAGCCTATCTTGGAGCAAGCGTTGTCATCATCATTTTGACACCAATATTTTTTAAATCTGTTCGGTATTTCCTGAGATTGTGTAGAAAATACTATTTAGAACGTTTTTTAGAACTTGTTTTGTGCATTTTCACCCCTTTTTAATTTCGAATTGTTTAAGAACTGTTCTTAGATATCATTTATATCTTATAAGTAACTAATATTCAAAATTTCATATTTCTAGGCCCTTCAGTAACGCTAAAATCGCATTTTTAGAACGTTTTTTGCTCCTACACCCCCTTTGGGGTAGTGCCACCGACGTAAAACATAGCCTATCTTGGAGCAAGCGTTGTCACCATCATTTTGACACCAATATTTTTTAAATCGGTTTGGTATTTCCTGAGATTGTGTAGAAACTACCATTTAGAACGTTTTTTAGAACGCTTTTTGTGCATTTTCACCGCTTTTAAATTTTGAATTGTTTAAGAACTGTTCTTAGACTTCATTTATATCTTATAAGTAACTAATATTCAAAATTTCATATTTCTAGGCCCTTCAGTAACACTAAAATCGCATTTTTAGAACGTTTTTTGCTCCGACACCCCCTTTGGGGTAGTGGCACGGACATAAGATATAGCCTATGTTCTAAGTTTGACTAACACCATCATTTTGATACCATTACTTTTGGAATCGATTCGGTAGTTCCAGAGCTTACTTCCTACAAATAAACAATTTTTTCCTCTTTATAATAGGAGTATAGATAAAACCATGTCATACGCATCCGCTGAAGAATTCCTCATTTACGATCCATTCATAAACAACATCAACAATAAAGTATGCATAGGATGTAACTATCTCAGAATAATGCACAAATCCAACAAAAAGAAATCACCAAGAAAAAATTAAATATTGTTTATAAGAGCTCCATGTTTAATCAGAAATCATTCATTCTTATTTTTTCAAAATAGCACGCATTTTAATTAATTTTTTTTTTCAATTTTTGGGGAAAAATGGCAACAAAAGATATAATTGCTATTTTGCAACTATTTTCTCTTTGGATTACTTAAGAAATGGATTTATTTACTTTATTTACTTTAGAAATGAATTACTTAAGTTGTCAAAATTAAACAAATTTCGCCAAAAACTAAAAAATAAATAATATCTAAAAAATAAATGGCGATGTATTTTTCAAGCAAATTTCTTTAAAAAGTACTTTTGTTCCAATACGACGAAATACAAATTGAAAATGTGCGATGCTTAGAAATTAAAAAAAAATCAGTAGAGATTATTCCGTACAATGATACACCTGCTTTGTTTTACGGCAGGCTTATACAAAGAAACGTTATTTTTTGGAGACGACACTTTATTAGCTGTGAGAAAGAAATAGCATACCGGGAAGTAAAAAGTTTTGATTAACTCATGGAATACTATTTCTAAACTTATAAACTTTATGTATTCATCTATTACAATTAAGATTTTCCTAATCACAAGTGTTTTGCAAGAGTGCTAGTGCTCCAGATAAAACAAAATTGCACTAGTAACTATAAGTTTAACTGAATAATTAAGCTTACAAGATAAATTGTAAAAAAAAAAAAAAAAAGCAGCGGTCTACGAGGACTAGTGCGGTGTTGTCTCGTGTCTCGCGTAAATCGGAGTTCAAATGTTCTGGACACCACTAATTTCTTACAGTTTATTTCGCCATCTACAATCGCAGATAATTCTGCCATTAGATAAAGCGAAGAAAATTACTTTAAAATAATGGTGTCCACAGCATTTGGACACGATTTACGCGTGATACCTAGCAACAATAGAGGACAAATCTAAGAATTTTTTCTGCTTTTATTAAATCGCTTAACATAAACTAATCTTTTTTTCTGATAAAAAGTTTATAAAGTAGACTTTAGGCGTTTTGATATTTTTTCTAATGCAATTTTTGACGCGTTGCATTCGTTCATGAGACTCAACCGACTATATCCTTCATCCAATATTTTTGTGTGGAGATTTAAGCCTCACTTTGAATTATGGTTTTCTGAAAATTTAAGGGTGCGTACTCTTGAATTTTTAAAAATAACACTTATAATACGCGTTTAATTATGTATGAATCTTGAACAGCCTGCTTGAACTTCTCACATTTATAATTCTATGATATACTAAATGACACTTAACGCGTCAAAGATTCTCAAAACTTTTAAATTGAAAAGAAAGTATCATATTTTTCTGACAGATTTACGACTATCTAGATATAAATCGGGTGTTATATTTCGAAATATAACGAATTCGAAAATTAGTTCGAAAATGGATTCGAAATATGGAACAATAAGTATATATATTCCAGAACTATGCATAACATCAAAATATGAAATACAGTGAAACCACGATTTAACGTAACCCGTATGTAACGATTTCCCGGATATAACGTCATTTTTAGCTAGTCCCAATTTATTTCCTATACTTGTAATGTTAAAAAATTCCGGATTTAACGTTTTCATTTTGAATTATTTCCCGAATTTAAGGTTTTTTGAGCTGTAAAATCTCAATGAATTTTTTCTAAAATAGTGAGAATTTGTGATTGAAAAAACTTTGTGATCAAAACGTTCAAATTTAGGAATCTCTTTTTTTCTTTTCATCGTTTCTTACCAACTGCAAATCCAATATTCAAAAGCCCTACTCTTTTTCATTTGCACCTTTTATTTCATTCGATTGTGCGCTCTGAACTACAACGCAAGGTTACCTACAACGGAGCTGATAGCATTCGTTAGAGACTTTTCATTAGCTTTTGATTCTAAGGCGTCAAAAAGAAAGAGATTTTCTTTACTTTAAAAATTAGAAATTATCGCGAAAGCCTAAAACTACAATTAATATGTTTTAATTTGAATTTCATATTCAAATTTGTAATCAATTTTCCAGTAAATTGATTTAAAGGAGCAAAATTGTAAAAAATGGAAAAACAGGCTAAAAAAAGAAAAAGTGTGAAATTGTCACCGTTTAAGGAATTTGAAAATTGGTAGCCATTAGAAATTTCATAACACTGAAAGCATTCACCTGAAATACTGAAGACAAAGAGGAAAGCTTACACAAACTCTTATACGTTGAGAGAGCGATTTGTGATGTAGCTTCTAAAAACAGGACGTAAAGTAAAAATAAAATATTTCTTTAAAACATGGTTTAGAAACCTGATGTCTAAATCATTGTAAATCAAGAAATGAAACGTATCTTACGTAAATTAGTCTTTATTTTACGGTCAGTGTTTTGTTTTCGTCGTACCCCGATTTAACGTTTTCCCGCATTTAGCGTTATTTCTTTATGGTCCCTTGAATAACGTTAAATCCGGGTTTCACTGTATTCATATTCTAGATAAAATTATTTCAATAAAGTAAAATACCTAAAACATAAAGTTTGCCACAGATTTTCTACTTACTCTTAATAGGAATTAATATAATACATTTTACTTTTTTGTTCATAGAAGATTATTAGGGTTCCGTACTTAAAAAGTGAAAACGGAACCATTATAAGATCACTCCTGTGTCTGTCCGTCTGTCACAACCATTTTACTCGTAAAGAATGGAACGTGGAAAGTTCAAATTGGCTGAAGTAATAAAGGCAACTGACACACATATTTATAGATTGTTAAGCATTCAAAAATACATTTAGTAAAAATGTATAGGAGCTAATAAAGGTATTTGAAAAAAAAATCTTTCTTTTGTATACCGTGTGGATTATCATGTGAGAGCTTTCTTAACCCAAAACTCAAAAATACGTTTCTTTTAGTTTTAGGTATTATATTTTCAGAGATATCGTCGAAAACGTAATGCAAAAACATATCCCTCCATCTATTTTCGAATCTACTGAAAATAAAACTATGAAAAAAATTAGGGATAGTAGATGTTAATATAAACCTTGCAGGAAAATTATAGCGATTACCCTAGGTCACATAGTTTTTGAGAAAATCGCAATTTTCTGTTTCACACAAATTTCGATTTGCAGGCATGCAGGAGAGGAATTGAAGAGCACTTGAGGCATATATCGTCGCAGAAATAGAAAAAGATTGTTGATATCGACTTTTGAAAAAAAATTGTCGGTAATTAATCGAAATATGAGCCCTTTAAGACACGAGCGGTTTGGACGTACATAAAGACACGTGCAGCGTATGATGTGCGCCATCATAAGATCATTACTACGCTGAATTTGGGTTTATGAAATGCCAAAAGAAGTTTAAATATGCACTACTTTTATTGTCTGAACCGAATTAAGTTCATCATAAACAGACTAGGATAAGATTAAAAAATTGTCATACATAATAGCAATATTTAACACTCTTTAGACTTCATATCTCTCAGAACTTTCATGGTATGTTCATTTATAGTTTTCTATTATATATAGCTACTAGGGGGCTCTGCCCCCTACGAGCTACGCTCGTCAACCCCCGTTCAGACACCGCAGACTCTAACAGCACGCCAATTTGACCGCCTTTAAAAAGATTTCGGAAGATTGAATTATAATTTGAATCTGACAATTATAATCTGACGTAATTTTCACCAATCTTTTCTTTCTCTTTTTAATATTCACGTCAAAATACTTTTGTTAGAAATGAAATATTATGATCATCTTAAAATGTCAAGTAAATGTCTCGCGCAATTTTTAAATTAAAACTGTTCTGCAATATTATTTTTTGTTCATTTTACGTAATAAGTGTAATATGACGTAAATTCTCCTATTTGGGACTTCTAACGCATGTTACTGAATTTATTATTTTGCAATATTCTTTCTCATTTAAAATTCACGTGTAACTATAGTTTTTATGACATAATTTTCAATGAGTTCCTGCTTTTTATATTTTTTGTTTATAATAGTCACGTGTAAAATAAATTTTTAATTTGAAGCAAACATTATTGGTTGCGCTTTTTATACAGTTGGCAACAGTTTAAATTAATACAATTTTCTAAAATTTGTAAAAAATATCTCTCGAAATGCTGAAAATTTGAATTTAAAATAGAAATAAAACCTCGAAAAATTATTCAAATTAAAAAACTAACTGCAATCTGCACACCGGGAAATTCTGACGCATAAAATGATTTAAAAATGATTAAATTCCTATGTATAGTTTTTGCTCCTATAAAACTTTTTTAATGAAACGATTTTGTCCAACTTTGGCATTAAATATCTCTTAAAATAATTCTTCGATTTGAAAACTGTCTGCATCAGCGTGTTTATCAAACATTTTTCTATAATACTACCGATTTTCATATTTTTGTATGCAACAGTTTTTTTAATACAACGAAGAAAGACCTCCGGTCACAAAAAATTCAAAACCGGCGGCGGCGGCGGTGACAGCGGTAGTTACTTTTTTTTAGAATAGAGAGAGAGAGATACCCAGTCTTACGTTATATAGTTTTTTTACAAAGAGTTATTATTCTTTTAGAAACGATATTTTTAATAACTAGGGGGCTCTGCCCCCTGCAAGCTACGCTCGCCAACCCCCGTTCACACACCGCAGAATCTAAAAGCGCGCTAATTTGATCGGTTTTTAAAACATTAGAGAAGATTGATTTATAATGAAAAAACCTATAGCGATCTCCCTGTAAACGGGTTTCCATTCAATTCCCTTTGATTGCGAAAATTTAATGTCGAATCCGTTGCTGTTAAGACATCCAGTGGTTGTTATTGTGTTTGGTTAAAGAAGATCAGTTAAACATTTCAAAAGAAGCTAAAATAAAATGAATTAAGTAAACAGAGTCTTTGCCGACCGGTATTTTTTAACAGCGTTATAAAACGATTGATATAATACAATTTGCTACAATTACTACAATTTACTGCTTTAACCCCTTCAAGAGCGGTGGTTCATTTTTGGAACAGTTAATTCTTAAATGCCATATTGGCACCAGAATATTGGAATGAAAATTTTCCTTTTTTTAAGCAAGTGAACAAAAGAATTTTCATATTTCGAAATTTCTGGTGTCATAAATTCTGGTGTCATTCACTGATTTCAACATTTTACGAATAGAAGTAACTTGCCCCTGAAAGGGTTAAACGCATATTAATGTATTTATTATTTTAAAGTTTCCTTTCTCTTTTAATATTCACGTGTGAATACAATTTTCAAGACATAATTTTCAATATTTTCCTGCTTTTAACGCGCACTCATTTAATAGTAATTTTAAAGTTTTTTTCTGTTTTTAATAGTCATGTGTAAATAAATTTTTAATCGTTAGGAAATATTATTATTTGCGTTGTTCTTAGAATTGAAAACAATTTCTATAATAATAGCCTAAGTCATGTGACTATCATCAACAGTTCCTTCGTTTTTCATAAGAAAGGTTTCCATTTTGATTAAAGAATCAAAGTTACTTTTTCGAGTGAAACTACATAAAACTTGCCATGATCGCAAAGAATTCTTGGTACTTTTATGTTAGCTGGGTTAAAATCCGGCCACTAGCTTTTTTTTAACTCGACAGTTAGCATTTTTTTTTTATTTTTCGAGTGGTAAATTATAACGGTACTACTTGGAAGTTACATGTGTTTACGCCATCAAGTGATTTTTATTTCGACGTTTTATTTGTATTTGTATTTTTATACTAATTTATCTGTTCTTTCGTTATTTAAAATAAAAATTACGTCAACTTGTATAATTTGGCGATTGGTTTGGCGATTTATATAATTTGGCGATATTGGTCATTGACTTATAAACGGGCTCTCATGTCAAGCACACAAGTCATATGTTTGTTGTTCAATAAATAAATAAATAAAATAAATGTCTCGCGCAATGTTTCTCTACAGTCAATGGACATAAAAAAAAAAAAAATAAGAATATTCATCCTATTTAGTTTATTTTAATTTTAATTTTCCATTTATTCAAGATAAACATAAAATCACAAGTATTTTAAACTTCATATATATTTATTTTTTTTTTGAAAACCTTATTAAAATCTGCTTTTTAATTTTCGTAAAAAAAATCTGTTTTTTATTATGATACATTAACATATTTTTTGAAATATCATTAATGATAAAAATTAATGTATGCTTTAAAGCGACTGTAATCAAAAGATGTTTTATGTGCTTTAATTAATTATCTTTTAAAAAGTATTAGGGTAATTCAGGGATTAGTTAAATTATGTGTGAACTTCTTAAAAATTCTTTCTAAATTCATGCGTTCTACAAAATAACAGTATAAAATTTATTTCTCCGTTTAGGGACGTCGTCTCGGAACCGTCTATATTATCGATCTTGAAATCGTAAATAAATGTTTTTTTTTTTTTTTTTTTTTTTTTTTTTTTTTTTTTTTTTTTTGTATGTGTGTGCATGTTGCTCCTTTATAAAGAAGATATTATAATAGTAAAATAAAAATTCGCACTTAAACATGATTTACTACTCAAAAACTTTAGTGTTACTGCATTTTTATGTTATTTTCCGTAAAAGCATATTTTTTTAGATATTATTTATTTGTATAGCGCAAAATTTAACATACAACTTAAAACAACTTACAAAAAATTATGATGCCGAGATATCGGTGTTAATGTAAATATACTGTAATATAAATAACTGAAATAAAATAAACTCTTACTTTTTTATATCTTTTTCGAAAAACTCTTTTTAAAATATTAAACATGTCCTTAATTTCAATAGTCTAAAGGAACTAATGAAAAATTCCTTATTAAAAACGTAAAGTTACTATATTTTGATTTCATAGAATTTAACAAAATTACAGTTTCACATACAACAGTTATGAATCAGTAAAATGTTATGGCTCATGTAGAAAACAAATATAACGGCTATGAAAACGGATAAACATAATGAAACGGGAAAAATGATTGTGGAGTTATATTTCATATCTCTTGTTCTTTTTTTTAACAGGCTTTCATTTAAATTACAATTCTGTTTTCATGTGACAGTCAAATCTTGTTACTCATTTTTCACCAACTTCCTGCTGACATAGATCTTTGAAATTCGGAACATATATGTATTCCTGTGTGCAATATATGAATTGAATATTGGTATTTTAAAATTCGACCCCAAAGGAGCACAACGGAGCCCAAATTTAATATTTAATAAATCACCATATCTCATAAATCAATGGAAATGAAATCTTGAAACTTGACATGTATATAGTATGACTAAAATAAGTAATACAGGTGTTTCGGAATTTTTCAAAATTCGACACCTAAGGAAGGATAAAGAGGACCTTCCCGCAAGCACCCTCCATTTTTGAAAAACATCGCAAGTTAAACTAACATTACTAAGGATAACGCAACTTAACCGTAATAGTTACTCAATTATAGTTTGATTTTATATGGAGTATCAGTATCAGCTTCAAGAATGAATATTTGATGAAAAACACTAATGACGGGGCTATCAAAATAGCGCCAAATGTTGGTCATCTTGGCATAATATCTCTAATTTTGGCGACAAAATAAGTTGCCATATACGAAGTCAACTTGGCGGTAGTTGCCTAATTTTACGAAATCCCTATTTAAATCAATTTATCCATATTTCTGCATTTTGTGAGTTTTAATAAAAGCATATTTAAAATAACAATTACATTCATATTTATCTAACACGGGATTAACATTAAATTTAATGTTTTTTTTATTAATGAAATTAAACTAATTAATAAACTAATTTAACTAATTTTAACTAATTTTAATTAATGAAAATTTTAATTCCTTATTTATGACGGTCTTCTTTAAATAACTTTATTTCTGTCAAAGGTTGGAAATTCGAAAAATAAATATCATATGTTTAGTTATCCATCAGAAATTTCACTTATCGTCCAAGAAAACTACATAATCACCCCCAGGCATCTGTAACTATTACAATTGACCAAGTGGAATTCAGAAACTCATCTAAGCAAAGATATTTTTGCTACATACCACTAATCATTTATCAAATATTGTTCAGACTTTTACTAGACTCTAGGGAATTTATGCATCACAGTGGGAGGTGAGATTACTAGTATTTACTTTCAGTGTTACATAGGACTCTGAATGATAATTCTTAAGATTGTACGCTGCAGAATCTTTTCTAAATATTAAAAGAATGTAATAAAAATAAACTGAACTGGTTTCTTTATGCTTTCTAGTATTTGAATACTGTTAGAGGATGTAAGAACGAAAATTCTTAGAATTAGAAATCTATTTCAATTGTTCGAAGATTGCTTGTAATTAATATAATCTTGCCGAACGACGGACATTTCATTATTGAAACTCTAATCTTCGATGGGCGTATGTCGACGAGTGAATATTTTAGTAGAAAATATCTGTTATTTATTCTGTATTTTATTAATAGAAAACCTCCTGTAAAAAACCGACAATTACTTATTGTTATTTCCATTATTATTATTATTATTATTATTCATGTTTTAAAATAACAATAATATATTTATGTCGTGCAAGTTTTAAGATCAAAATGTTTACCAGGTATTGCATGCCAGTTGCGATAGCTTTCAGCGTGCCTTCCCCAGTACAAAAAACAATTGAATTTTGCTTAGACTTATTTTGAAAAAGCGAATCGGAATGATACGTTTATTGATCAATAGCAGTTTAAAGGACAACCAGAAGAAAAATAGATAGAGTTAAGGAACTGGTAATACTAAAAATGCAAATAGAGATTGAGAAAAGGAATTTTTCCTATTGGCTGTCACCTTAAACTCCTTGCAATTCAATCGGTCGATAAACCTGTCTATTTCTAATATGGTACAATATGCTTCTATAGCTGTATATGAGCAAAATTCGTTTTTTTTTTCTTTTGTACTGAAGACGGTACGCTGAATATTTCCGAAAATACTTGCTTGTTGTTTTATTTACTTACGGAAGGTAGGAGTAATTAGGATCATGGGTAATTGGATTCAGGGGCAATCTGTAACACATAAAAAAATTTATAATGCTAATTATCTGACTAATATTCTACATGTGCAATTTTTTGGAGTGAAAATGTATGTTCCTATAGAAGTAATCACTGTTTCCCCATTACACACGGAAAAACATTGTTCTTCAAAGGGAGAATCTTTTAGTAAAGAAGGTCCTGTGTAAAAAAAAAAAAATGTAGGAATATTGAAATATATCTATATTTTTAAATTTAGAAAATGTTGTTTTTAAGAGGAAATGTTTTCATTTTGCAACAGACGAAGTGTAATATTAATAATCTGCATGATCCTAATTACCCCAGAAATAGCATTTTTTTGGAGGGGGGGGGGGGGTAAATAGCATCATAGAGTTTTTGGGTTAAGGTATCGCATATTTCACTTTCTATTTAAATCAAATTGCGGCATGGAATGCATTTTTTACTCTTTCAGTTTTAAGATCCTGTGAAATACTCCTAGTTTGGTTTACTTAACTGCATATTTTGTGTTAGCAAAACATTTATTTTAGAATTTTATTTTGCATTTATTCCGAATTTTAACCTTGACTGCATGTTTTAGGCCTAATTAGGCCTCAACACTTTCAATGTAAATGCAATTTTCCTCCTTCACAAGTAGAGTTGCGGTCCTTTTTATCCCGTTGCTTTCATTTCATGTTATTCTAAAAAAAAAAAAACGATTTCGTTTTACTTTAAAAATTACTTCTTTAGTAATACAACAAGGCTATGACTGTGCAATAGAAAATTTTGCATTTGATTTTGTTTTGTAGGCAGACTGTAAAATACATAAATATTGAAAATCACTTAAAAAACGTTTTTCAACTTACTTATCTTTCCAATACTGTTTTTCTGAGAATTGTTATATTTGTAAAACCAAAATATCTTGCTATAAAGCCCATACTGAGATCTTTTAATCATATTTATCTATGATTGTGTATTTTGTATGGAATGAGAGAAAACCCCACTTATCCCAATTGCCCTAAGAGATGGGATCAGAGAGGTAGTTTTTGAGAAAGACACTTGTGCCAGGTAATATATTATATGTAGTTCATTTCATTCTCAGACAATTAATTGTCAAAGAGTGATATCTCATCTCATGCCTCTCTCTTATCATCTCAATTTTCATTTTATCTTTTTCACGTGGAATTCAGGCACTCTGGATTTACGTGCACTCTTGATTTTTTTTATCGCACGTAAATCTTAGGGCAAGAAAAACCTCTCTTTTTAGGTGCGTTCGTAATCACATAAATACGTAGCAGCTATAGTCGCCGTTCCTTCCGTCTGTCTGTCCGTCCGCCCGCATTTAACAGAGCAAAAAATACCAAACTTAATGGTCTGAAATTTTAAATATATAATTGTTGCAAACTCTTGTCGAGTCATTTCAAATTTTATAAAAATCGGATGTATAGTGTAAGTAGAGGGACAGTCAAAAGTTTTCCTTTACATTACAGCCAATGGGGAAAATGTTTCAAAGTGCATTTTAATGATGTTACAGCGTTTCGAACAGAATGAAATTGATGTGCACTTATGAAGTATACTAAAATATACATTCAGTACAATATGAGGTGCATAAAATGTTTTTAAAACTAGCCATTGTACGAACGCACCTCACTCGCCACGTTTGACGTGCAATTTCCAACTTGTTTCCCTTAATCTAAGAAATCCATAATTAAAGAAATGCACGCATCAACAACACAGGACAAGGCTTCAAGCTTATTTTTCTTAATTTATTATTAAACTAAAATATCACCTTACAAGACAGAAAAAGTTTTAAAGAATATTAATTATGTAAGAAATTTATATTTGAAAAAAATGTTATTAACTTTATTTAATAAAAGATTACTTAGTGTATTTTTTCATAAGTAAAATGGTTAGACTATAATAATAAGGAAATGATTAGAATAAACAGAAGAAACTGAAGCTGAATAAAAATTTTGTGAAAGGGTGGATTGCGAAAGAACAAAGGTTTTCTGAACATTTTAAAACAAACGTAGAAGACAAGAGGAGCAGTTCAGAACTCAGTGTGTCATCTGTGGACGAGAAATGATTTTACTTTGTGTGTAATATGGAATGAGTGTAATTTCTGTTTTATTTTATCTGTGTTTCATTGCGTGAGGATTTCTTCATGTAAAATAACGTTGAATCCAGTTTTTTTCTCGTGAATGATATTGTAGCTATAGTTTTTTTTTTCTAAAAAATGACAGCTAAACCAACACGTAAAAAAATGAACGTCATACATTTGTCAATCTAAAAAACGATTAAAATCATACTTTAAAGAAGTTATCTCATTTTTTTTTCTTCTTTTAACTGTACTCTTGAATCTCTTAAACTACTTAATATTTTCACGTGCAATCTTCACTTATTAAAAATTATTATATTATAAGACTGATATTCCTTTTTATTATTATTATCCTACCCATAAAAAAAATGCACCGATAAACTTTTACAAAATAGGCAATACTTACAACTTTAATTAAAAAATATAAAGTTTGTTTATATACACACAAATTTAGGTTCAATTTTATAATATACATATAATCTCTAAATTCTTGAAGATAACATGAAACAGTACTTCATGAAAAATCTTGCGCACGGTTAAAAAAAACAAAAAAAACATAAACCTTTTCACCGCATCCCTTTGAACATTGTTTACTTTGAGAACACGTGCCACATTTTCACTAAAAACTTGCTTAATTACGGGAACATTTTTGTGCAATTTGTTTTAAAATTATCAGAAACCTGTCATATTTCAAACGATTAAAATCATACTTTAAAGAAGTTATCTCATTTTTTTTCTTCTTTTAACTGTACTCTTGAATCTCTTAAACTACTTAATATTTTCACGTGCAATCTTCACTTATTAAAAAATTACTATATTATAAGACTGATATTCCTTTTTAATTATTATTATCCTACCCATAAAAAAAATGCACCGATAAACTTTTACAAAATAGGCAATACTTACAACTTTAATTTAAAAATATAAAGTTTGTTTAAATACACAAAATTTAGGTTCAATTTTATAATATACATATAATCTCTAAATTCATGAAGATAACATGAAACAGTACTTCATGAAAAATCTTGCGCACGGTTAAAAAAAACAAAAACAAAAAAAACATAAACCTTTTCACCGCATCCCTTTGAACATTGTTTACTTTGAGAACACGTGCCACATTTTCACTAAAAACTTGCTTAATTACGGGAACATTTTTGTGCAATTTGTTTTAAAATGATCAGAAACCTGTCATATTTCATGTGTACTTTAATGGAAAAAAATCGATTTATTTTAAAGTTTTAAGATTGTTATGTCTCCTTAAGTTAAAATAATTAATAATAAAAATTCTACTATGCTAGAAATCAAAACCAAATCTGCAGTCAATTTATATGCAGGGTAATTGTAATTAAACTTCCAATTTGAAAACGCTCTATCTAAAAGAACATTAATAAAAAAGATTTGTTATTTATTTAGATGTACTTGAAGCAGTATTATGTTTGGCGGTAGAAGAAAATGAGACTCATAATGTAAACTGTAGCCTTAACTGACATAGCTACTACTGTTTTCCGCCCTCGACAAGCTTTCATCGTCAGTGAAAATGTTTTCTTCGAATTTGAGAGTCATACCTCGGTCTATAGCAAATATTATACAGAATCTTAAGCCCTTTAAGATATGTGTCTACCTTTGGGGCACTTTTTAAAAAAAAATATGAAATATTTATATTGAATTAAATTTTTAGTGGAATTTTAATTAATTTTCCAAATTTAGGCAATATTTAGTCAAATTTTAGCAATGAATTGCGTTTATGCTAAACCATCTATAACAAAATCTATTCAATATATTTCACTTTTTTTTCAACAGTATACTACTAGCCAACCACTTACCTGTGTTATGAAGCAAAAGATTTGCACCACCTCTTAAATTTACTAATATATACCAAATTTTGTATAGAAAACATGATTTTCTATTTTAAAAAAATGTGTATTTTTCAATAAAAACAGCTCTTAAATTAATATATACATACTTAAAAGCTGTATTTTGCTTCATAACATACCAAGAGATGTGCAGAACCTTGTGACCAAAGTTTATTTCAATATCTTAAAAACATTTTAAGAAATGAGGTTTCTTGTAAACTTAAACAATGAAAAACGCAAGTTAACATTTGAATATAGCACAGAAACTTATGTATAAAGGTTTATATTTTGGACTAAAACTTTGCTTCTAATTATCACTAAACTAAGCGTAAGACATTTTTGGAATCCTAAATGTTTGAACTTTAATTTAAAATTATAAACACAAAAACGAAATTTTTCACAAGACCGGCGATTTGAGGGTAGGTGGTACATTCATGTCCGGAACTTCTTGATACCAGTTAATGTTGAGTTAGTTTTGTGTTAAAAGTTTCACGACTAGAGAGTCATAATAACTCATTTGTGCTTACTGTTTTAATCAAAGTTTTAAAATACAAAACGCATCTCAATTTCTTTTTTAATAGTATAATGTCGACAGAAAATAATGTGCCGCAATTTTACCCATTTATAAGCAAAATTTCCATGTTTGACCGAGAATAAATCTATCGATAATTTTATGAAATATTTTTTTGATTGGTCAGCTAAAATACAGTTGCTTCACTTATATTCAGGTCAAGCGCAAGATCCATTTTACAAGTGTTTCTTACATTATAATATTTTAAATCGTAACAATAATTACCTTGTACGTAATACAAAATCATAATTTAAATAATTATAAAACTTGATAACTGTTAGAATAATGTAATCATAGAATTACATTATATTCTTATTAATTCAGTTTTTTTTTCAATACAATTGTTTGTGTTTAACTGAGATTGTATTTAAGCTAACTTTATAGCTCTCTTCCACGTCCGCTAAGATGTCGGTCATGGGCCTTTCAAAATCGATAAATACGATGGTAAATCAAAAAATAAGTTACACTTCCAACTTATGGCCATTTATTCAACCACATACACAAAGGCAACACGGCTATGGCAACATATAATGTAATTCACTTTTCCGCATATTCCCCAAGTGCCTGTAAACTTTTCTCGGAACGGTCAATCAACTTTTCGATTCCGTATGCGTAGAAATATCCTCCAGCGCTATGTAACCACCCAGAGACGGCGAAATCCAAGGTGCTCGCGAACAATGGAAAACACACTGTCGTACGAAATGTTCAGCATTCTAGCAGTTTCCAGGAGCGTTATGCGCTGATTCTCTCTAATGATCGCATCCACACGGTCAAGATTTGCAATGGTATTGGATGTTTCAGACCTGCCTTCGCGATATTCGCCCGTGATATCCGTGCATGCTGAATATTTCGTACGGCAGTGTTCACGAGCACCTTGGATTTTCACTGTCTCAGGGTAGTTATATAGCGCTGGAAGAGATTTCTATGAATCCGGAATCGAAAAGTTGATTGACCGTTCCGAGAAATGTTTACAGTCTCATGGAGACTATGTGGAAAAGTGAACTTACATTGTATGTTGTCATAGCCGTGTTGCCTATGTATATGTGGTTTAATAAATAGCCCTAACTTGAAAGTTTAACTTATTTTTTTATTTGCTCTTGTACATGTTATTTCTCTGTTTTATTTCAGTTATTGTAGTTCTGGTAAATATGCAACTTAATATACTCAATTCGATCCAGCCTTGTTTTTTTTGTCTCTTAATTTATTTTCAACAATAGAGTGCGGTTTTAGCATAAATTGAAATTTGCTGGTAGACTGTCTGGCGCTATTTTTTTCTGTCTTTCATTTCTGCTGTGATTTCGAGTGAAAAAAGTTTTTCTGTTTAGTGTTTGTGTTTAATCGCGCAGAATGGAGTCTCAGAAAGAACTTTTTGGCATTTCTTTTTTTGAAGGAGGCAGTAAAAAAAAATTTCGTTTGGAAAAGAAGAATTACTGCAATTTTTGCTGCTAAGGAATTCGAAAAAATTTTGCATAATGAACCGACTGAAAGAAATGCTGCGGATATGGTGAAAGCAAAAAAGGCACATGCTTTATTATTATCACTTTTAAGTGATGGTGTGCTTGCGTCGCTTCAAGGTGAAAATACGGAACATAAAATTTTGAGAACCCTCTGATCACGGTGCTAAAACTTTAAAGTAGAATTGTAACCTTAATATTCAATAAAAGTATTAAGTGTAGATACTCATTTTATTCAGAATTTTAAGTTCTACAACATTTGTATCGACGATGTTTTTGAAAAAGTTAGTGATTTCGAGATAGTGTTATGGTATTTAAAATAAAACGTGTTTTTCGACTATAAATCTACGTATAATTCCGAACGCTCACCTAGTACGAGAGGGAAAACGTACCATATTCATTCTAGACATAAACTGAAGGGATTAAAACAATTTCCAGCTTTCCTCTAATTACTTGAGAATTGGGCCTTTTTTTGCTCCCCGACCACTTCGCTATATTATAATCATAGGATTACATTATTTTGTTATGAACTCAATTTTCTTTTCAATACATTTGTATATGTTTAACTGTGAGTGGTTATTTAAGCTACCTTTGTAGCTCTATTCCATGTCCGCTAACCTGCCTGTCATGTGCCTTTCAAAATCTATAAATATATGTTATTTCTCTATTTTTTTCAGTTGTTGTAATTCTTGTATACATGTAGCTCAATAAACTTAATTCGATCCAACCTCGTCTTTTTGTCTCTTTATTTATTTTCAACAAGAACATAATTTTTTACTACCCCAGTTGTTCAATCCACCTCATTCTCACAATTGGAAAGGCTGACAAACACCATTCATTCCTGAATTCCCATTTCAAAAGTAATAAGAAAGTAAAATCGTTCAACAAGCACAGATTATGAAACACTTTTCAGCACTTCCAGAATATTTTAACGAAACTTTGCTCTTTAATTAGCTAAAAAAAATGTTTACGTAAACATTTTAGCAAAGACATTTAAAGCTAGATTTCGTCAATTACTGTCCCTTGCCCGAAAAGTAGTGCAATTATTTTGTGCAACCCTGTATTTAATCAACAGATCTGAATAAATTCTACATAGTATGGTAATACGCAGTTTAATTTAAAAATGCATAATAGGTTGAAAATTCATATTCAGCAACTCTACCAATATACGGAATCATACTTTATTTATGTAGTACAGCTCTGTATATGACCAACAGATATTTATATGCCCCACATATTAATTTAAAATTTTATTCAGCCTAAAACATAGTTCAAACAATTGAAATCACATTTCCAGACATTATCATCCGAAGGAAATCATGTTTCCAGTTCTTTTCGCAGCCCTGTATGCGTGATATTTATATTATACAAACATCGTATGTTAAGTAGAATTCAACTTCAAAGTGAAAAACTCAATTAAAAACCGCCTTTGAGGCTTTCAAGCTGATACTTCTCAAAGCTTCAAAATTCTTTTGTGTAGCTCTGGATATGATCTATAGAATTTATACACACCGTATAGTAAGCAAACATTTAGTTAAACATGCATACCATAAATGAAACCGCACTTGCATCAATTATCGCTAATAGATACTACTACAAATACAGTACTGTATCCTAATCTTTTGTGTCTTCCTGTAATTAAGCGATAAATAGTATGCGCATCATTTTATACAACAAGTATGTTAGTAAGCCGCTGTAATGTATATACATTTCGCTATGTGTTAAATACTGCAACAGAACTAAAATAAGCTACAAACCGTTTTTCCCCGTAGACAAGTTTATAACAGAATTCTTTTGTGTGGCCCTGTAATTGAATAATAAATGCTTTGCATCTCATATTTAACGAATTACATACCAATTTCAGTATGTTTCAAATGGCCTAATATCATTAAAATGAATTTGAAACTATTTTTCCCATTGACCGTAATGAATGGGAATACTTCGGACAGTTCACATAAATGAACTATAAAAGTTGTGCACTTCATTTTCAATACCGATCGTGCTCAATAACATACAAAAAAAAACTGGACAATCCAAGTATATTTACGAGAGTTAGGGCTCGGACACACGTCATAGCCAGAGTCATAAACATTTTTCAATTGTGTTAGAAAGTGTTAAAATTTTCCACAAGTTTTTAATGTCAGGATTTTAACCCCCTCACTGACAAACCTGTGTTAATACGTTCACAAAGCTCCAGGTTTCACTGCAATACAAGCAATATTTAAAGTAATATAATTCTATTGAATTAATGTATTTTTAATACATTGACCAATGATTAATACTTCCAAGGATTGCATTCATATTCGTTAAGTTTTTTTATAAAAAGTTGAAAGAATCATTTTATTTTTTTTATTTTTTTAGCATTTAAAAAAATTCAGAGAAAACAACATTACAATTTTGCCCTTTTCCAAGACAGTCGGAGGGTCAATGGTAAAGATTCATGTCCTGACTAAATCTAGATTGCGGTTTGGGCAAATACTCAGTTGTAATCAAATTTAGCATGTTTTTAGCCACAATGTGTACTCTTTTAGGAATAAAATCAACTTTTTGGATTTGGTGTTCAATTTGGAGTTGAGTAGCAGTTTTTACCTACCTTAATCAGACCCAGGTAAGATTGTGCTTTTTCAATCAGTTTTGAATGAAGTAGATATACATGTAATTATTAAGATGCTACTTGGCGCAGAATGATATAAATTCAAAAACAACGTTAAAAACGCCAGAATAAGCAAACTTTCAGCAGACTAATTTCGGTAGCGTTTAGCATACCGTCCTCGGCACTGAGGACAGTACGAAACTAGTCTACTGAAAGTTTGCTTATTCTGGAGTTTATAACGTTGCTTTTGAATTTATATATATATATCCATACATACATAAACATACAGTTGACTTTCCGATGACATATGCTTATCTAAGAACTTTATTGTAGTTATTTTTTTTTATTTAATTTTATAAATCATTGAAGTTTAGAGATTAAAGTTAACGAATTCTAATATTTTCCTGTAAAAATTATAAATAAAAGGTTTTAAAAAGCTAAACCTGTCACAAATCTTTGAAATGGACACTCAAAATAACTGATGTGGATAACGGAATTTCCATTTTTTTAAACCTATTTTATTAAGATTGAATTTAGACGATGGCAATTATAATTAGATCGTTTTAGATAGTTTTCAGAAAGTCTGTGTAGCAATTTAAAACTATGATAATTTTCAATTATTTGGGTTATTTTTTAACTTAAAATAACTTATTTGAAATTTTCTGCAGATGTCTCATGTGTTTTATTACGTTTACTTATTTTTATTTAGCAACTATTGAAAATCCGCTGTACAATAATTCGTTTTCTTTCAAAAAATAAAAAAAAGTTTATACTTTTCTTTGATAGTATTGCAGCGTACTGACATTTCTTTCAAATACGTTCTCGAGAAGAATAATTTAAGTGTTTGTTTTGTCGATACAAGAACAATATTTTCTTTCAGTTATCAGGGAAAAGAATTAGACTTTTCCTGAGCTTTCATTTCTCCTTTTCATTCGTGGCTTACTTTTATCTGTTCATATTGTACCAATAAAATGATTTCCTCTCCATCTGAGATTTTCCGCTTAGTAATTATGCATGATATACTTTTGTATGCATAAGTGACGTTTGCCTTTTTCCATAAAAACAACCTGTAAAAACAAAGTTGTTAATACCATTTATTAATACATTTTTGCACTTACAGTAAATGACCTTGATTATTAATTATTATTCAATAAATGGTATTTTTATAAACTGAATTTTTCATTTATTCACTAAATAAAATAGATAAAGTGAAAAAAATTAAAGTGATATTAAGAAATATATAATCCTAAAATGCTACACATATTTTTACTTTCTTCTATCTTTACAAGAAGAAAGTATTGCTTTCATGAAAATTTTCGAATTCCAGTTTTCGACGGATTTACACGCTTTATGGGTCAGAGATTCCAAAAAACATGTTTTTACAAAATGTCTGTCTGTGAGTCTGTGAGTCTGTCTCTCTGTATGTATGTGACACACATTTTGTGGGCGCTCTATCTCAAGAACTAATGCACGGAATTTAATAAAAATTTATATTCAGGTAGTCCCTGATATAGATTGGTGCTGATTATTTTTTGGTGTAAATCGCCCTGCACGTGGCGCAGTAATGTAGCATTTGGCAGGATTTCCGCAAAAGCTCTATCTCAAGAACTAATGCACGGATTTTTATAAAACTTCAGATTCCGATAGTCCTTGACATGAATGGATGCTGTTTACGTTTTGTTGTAAATCGCCCAACAGGTGGCATTGCTATGCTGCATTTTGCAGGATTTACATTATGTTCGCAGTAGCTCTATCTCAAGAACTAATGCACACATTTTCATCAAACTTGGGATTTAGTTAAGCCTTCATATGAAATGATGCTGTCTACGTGTTGGTGCAAATCTCCCAATAGGTGGCGCTGCTGTACTGCATTTTTAACTATTTCCTCAATAGCTCTATCTCAAGAACTAATGCACGAATTTTCATAAAACTTCAGATTTAAAAATAACTTGATTAATATTGCTGCTGATTATGTGTTGTTGCAAAGCGATTGTTTCAAATCGCTCAACAGGTGGCGCTTCTATGCTGCATTTATCATGATAAGCGCAATACCTCTATCTCAAGAACTAATGCACGAATTTTCCTCAAACTTCATATTCAGTTAGACGTTGACATAAGTTGGTGATAATTAGATTCTGGTGTAAATAACCCAATAGGTGGCGCAGCTATGCTGCATTTTGCTGGATTTACACGATTTCAGTGACAGTCATACCTCGAGAACTAATGCACGGAATTTCATATTTATAGAATTCACGTGATGAACACAGATTGCCATTTAATTTGGCACTGAGATAGTGAATTTTGAAGTATTGACATGTATAAGATAGAAGAAAGTTTTGTGATGGCCACAACATACTAGTTATTATTATTATTAACAGAGTTTTTATAGTGAAACAAAAGGGAACCTCAAATAAAATAAGATTTTTAAAAGTTTATAAATTTTTACCTCAAAATAAGAAAAGATAAACTTTAATAATATAACTAACAAAAAATAACAAATATTTTACCTAAGAAAGTATCCATATAGCATGCAGGATTAAGGGGGCTGGTCACTCAGCTTCTGAATTCTCCGCCGTAATGTTAAATCTATGGACTTTTGATGCATACGTATATTTGAAATATTTTCTTGGGAAATTCATATTTTTAACATCTTTTTTCTTTGTACCCTTCTTAAAAGATGTCTCTTTTCTTCTTAGCTTCCAAAATATTTCTAAAATCTATGCTGAACTTAATATTTTATTTGTTAAACGCGGGCGAATTGTGAGTCAGATTTTAACACATCATATAAAATTAAGTCTATAATTTAGAAATATTTTGAGAACTAAGAAACAAGAAACATGTTTTAGAAAGTGTACACAAAAGAATAGAATATAAAAATATTAATTTCCCGAAGAGATATATTAAATATACGAATGCATCAAATGCCCATAGAGTTTACATTAGTAAGGGGAAATCGGAAGCTGTGTGACGAGCCCCCTTAAGTCTTTTTGTCATACGATATATTATGCTCTAAAAACCTGCATCAATGCAAGATTGGTATAATTTACTTTTACACTAACTTTTCTACTCTATCCATATCTTCTAGTAATCACATCATCGTAACTGCCCAGCTATTCATTACGATGTCACTATTACGTCATAAATGTTTCGCAATCGATAGTCTCCCAAAATGCGATCTGTTTAATTTGCCACAAAATGATGACTAAATTGACCGCCATATGTTTTTTTAAACTTATAATATATTTCTGTAGTTATTTAGAGTATTATTTGCGTTTGTGAAAGTGAAAATAAATATGAGTATAATATTTTTTCTTTTTTAAGCTTCAATTAAAGTATTGTAATATAGGTTTTTTTCGACTTCCGGTTTTCGACAGATTTAAACGTTTTAGGGGTCTACATGTTTATACAATTTGTCTGTCCTATAAACCGTGTATCCGTGCGTCGCATTGTTTCAAGGAACAGTGTATGAAGTTTACATATAATTGAACCAAATTTCATGTATATGTTTTTGACTATGGAAAGCAGGTCCTCCATATATTTCGAGTTATTACGCGGCAAGGGGGCACTGTAATAGCGATTTTTGTATAATTTTTATTATTGTACCTTTGAAAAGTGTATGAAGTTATGCATAGAATTTAATCAAGTTTCATATACATATGCTTTTGCCTATAGCAATCAGACTCTCCTTGAATTTGGAAATGTTCCGCCGGAAGAGGGAGCTTTAATAGCGAATTTTGCTTAATTTTCTCGATTTTTTGTAGTGCTGTTGTACATCGACAACATCTGTTGTACATCATGTTAGTGCAGCGACAGGAACTTCCCATCCTGCTAAGCTGGCTATCCGGAAACAGCTGACGTACAACAGAATAACGAGAAATATTGATTTTATTAAATATCATGATCGAGATTAACTAGTGTTTACACCGGTTACTTGAGTGAAGCAGAACTTTAAGATGAAAGATAAAGTTGGCATAGTATTGAACTAATGATGTTGAAGTATTAACATTTGTAATTACTTTTTGAAATATTAAGAAGAAGAAAGTTTTGGGATTTGCACTTCCAACTAGTTAATTATGTTTTCATAATATGTGATCAAATTGATTTGCAACGGATTTTTTACATTGCTGATTAATATGTCATTAAAATTATTTCCAATATTATTATTCATTAAAAACCATCAGACAATTTTAAATCAATGAAAGGACAATAACCAATTTATATAAAATCCAAGTCTGTGTCTCCCTCCCAATTCCGGAAGCATCGCCTCATTGTAATGAGCAATTGTTGAAAATCACTAATACAGGTTTACCACAGTAGCGCCAAATGTTGGCCAACTTGGCGAAATATCGCCAAATATGACGACAAATGTAAGTTGTCATATAGGAACCCAACTTGGCGATAGCTTGCTAATTTGGTGAAATTCCTATTTAAAACAATTTCATAACCGAGGTCACCACAATTTAATTTAAACTCCGCGCTTTAAGGGATTTTTTTCAAAATCTATGAGTGAGAATCTAAAGTGTAATATACGAAAATTTACGCATTTGCATCTTCATCCCGATGCTACAAATAACTGGGGGGGGGGGGGGGGGGTAGTTGAGCTCAAACTGATTTGTAGGCCTCCCCACCTGGCTCAATCTGATACTAATAACATAACAGCCAATAGACGGCGCTGTGCTTTCTGACTCCTAATTGCCCAATTTTAATGTGCTTTAGGTACTTTTGAAGTAAAGGGGAAATGGCGAGATAGAGAAAATGAAATCTGGCAACTTATTTTCCAGCAACTTATTCACTGTTTCATATACATAAGTAATTTTTCAATATTTATACAATTTATTTAATATAAAGAAGCCATTTAAATATTTTTGTATACAAACAAAAGTAAATTGTGTAAAAAAAGCAACAATAATATAGATATAAATCAAATGTTTATAGATTATGTAAATATACTTAAATGTTCATTAATTTTATTTTACTGGCTATTTATATCATTTGGCAAAAAATGTTCCTTCTGAAGGCCAAATTATGACAAACTTAAAATAAGTACGCCAAGGCTACGGGAAAAGTACCGCGCTTTACATAATCGGATACAAAAGCTAAATTCTCAGTACTTTTCCACTTTATGGGCCTTGGCGAAGAAGGGAAATTTGCAGCATATTTTCTGACAACCTATTCGCTGTTTCATTTCATATACACACACTTTTTTTTCAATATTTAGATAATTAATTTAGCATAAAGAAGCCATATATCTAATTTTGTAACATAGACATGACCTGTAACCCGCAAAAAGCCTCAAATCCGACAACAGAAGCTGTGCGGATTAGTAGTCTTCTACTATATTACAGTTTTTTAAAAATGAGTTTCGTTTTTAAAATCTGTTATTTTCATTTATCACTGCGGAACAAGCGAGAAAAACTCATATTCTTGCACATGTGTAGTATATATCTTTATATCTCATATTCCGACATTTTTGATGGGCTATCATTCTGGTAGTACATAATATATATTATTTTGTTGTTTTTGTTGTTGTTGCTGTTTTACCATTCACGAAAAGATAATTTCTAAACCGTTACTAATGGAGGTGTAGTTCTAATTTTAAAAGTACTTTAAATGTTATTCTGCAGGATACGAAAATCCATTTATGTCAAAAATTATTTTTTTTAAACCATTCACTGTCAACTACGAGTATACTTGAGGCTTTAATTTATTAATTACTTTGTCACCACTGTTTTCGAAATAAAAAAATTGCCTTATTTATTTTCAGAAATTTCACTGTATTAGCAAAGCGAAATTTATCTTTCTGAATTTGTGGGGACAAACGACTTTCAACAAGAAGTTTGAAAATTCTTACTTCATAGTTTACACAGTGAACGTGTTAAATTATAAATACAAATTTAATTGTAAAGCTAATTACGTACAATTGAGATTTGATAGCTCCTAAAAACCAATATCCCGGTTTCAGAAAATAGATTTATACAATATAAAAAATACTCCGGAATGTTTCCAAAAATCGGTGGCCAGCAAAATAAACTGCTTCTTTATGTATACTTCTTTAAATCTCAAAATTATTTTTTTTTCCAAAGGCAAGGATTTATTTTCGGAAACGTGGGTAATTTGGATGATGTTAACGTATATTTTTCTTCGCAGTAATGTTATATCTACTAAAAAACAACATTTCAAAAGTAAAAAAAAAGCCAAGCAAAAAAAAAAAAAAAAAAAAAAGGGTGAAAGTTGTGGTTAAAAAATAGTGTGATATCAAATTTCCAAGCTTATATTACGATACTTATTTAACATTTTTTGATAAAAATTTACCATATGTAAGTCGAGTACCTAAGTATGCGTTGATAGAAAGCCTTTTCTCCTTTACTAAATACATCATAACGTGTTTCTGAAAATTAATTTTTTTTTTTAATTATGCATGATGGGCTTGGCGGCCATCTTTCCATATTTTACACAAATTTCTAAGCACACAAGTTCATTGTTAAGATTGGAAGTTCAAAATTGTTACTAAAGCAAACATTTTATTCTTTTAATTTATGGAAATGAGTGGCTAAAAATTTGTGTCTAAAAATAAAGCTGAAGTAACTTCAGGTTTCCTCTTATGATTCTCTTTTTTCGGAGGGGGGTTAATTAATTAGTTAAAGCAGTAAAAATCAATTTGTTTTTTCAAAATAAAAAACTTTCTTAATTTATCTGTCTGTAGCTAAAACTAGAAGTTCGAAATTCTTAATAATGCAAATATGTTACGAGCTTGAGTGCTTAGAAATTTGTGTAAAATATGGAAAGATGGCCGCCAAGCCCATCATGCATAATTAAAAAAAATTAATTTTCAGAAACACGTTATGATGTATTTAGTAAAGGATAAAAGGCTTTCTATCAACGCATACTTAGGTACTCGAGTTACATATGGTAAATTTTTATCAAAAAATGTTAAATAAGTACCGTAATATAAGCTTGGAAATTTGATATCACACTATTTTTTAGCCACAACTTTCACTTTTTTTTTTTTTTTTTTTTTTTTTTTTTTACTTTTGAAAAGTTGTTTTTTAGTAGATATCAGTTCTTTTTTTAAAACAAATGATACATAATTGAAATAATTCTACTAGCTCAAATTAAAATTAGTCCTTGTATAGCCTTTATAAGCAGGGAGCAAACACAATATTATACATTTTGTTTACCTATCATTCATTTTTTATAGTGATTAATAATTTAAAAGTAAGAAAAGTCAATTTATTCTTTCAAAGTATCAGTCTTTCTCAATTTATATCTCCTTAAAATTTTCTACGAAAGATGAAAATTTAGTAAAAAACAGAGTCGAAATAAAATATATATTTACAGTTAGTCCGTCAGTTAATTGTTTTTTCTAACTTTTTTTTGCTGACGGTTTTGCAAAATAAATTTACCTTTACAAATACCTACGGTTAATCCGAGAATGAAACCCCGCAGTCATCAAAAGAATCGAAGATCTGTAAATCTAGCAATTCTAGATATAATAAAGGAACATTTTTGATAAAAAAAAATCTAAAAATTTAAAGATATAAACTGTACATATAACTCCATCTTCCTTTAGATCGTGTTATAGAGAAGAAAGAATAAATATGTAATTTTACTCAAGTCTGTTTATCCATACCTATTTCCATAAATGTGAGGATATTAATTTACTATAAAATTTCCCCTAAATTGATTATCTTTAATAGTCTATTATTGAAGCCGCATATACATTAGAATTAAATATTTTTCGGTTAAAAATTACCTGAAATCTATAGTCTTATCGTTCGTCAAATTTGTTTTTTTTTTATTTTATGCCCAGACTCTTTTTCTGAAATCTGACAAAAGATCACAGACATATTGAAGCTATCCAAATTCTTATATCTTTCTATCGTATTTCCTTTTTTGAGGGGGGTGTGAGGAAGAGCCCTTAAGAACTTCGTTTTGTTCTCAGAATTTTGAATTATTCATTCAAAAGATCTACCTACATAAGTCTTGTTGCAGAATTTTCATTAGCTAAGAGTTGCATCAAGTTATACATCATGTGAATCTATTAAATTAATTTTGTGAAATACTAGATGGGAGCCATTAATATTTCCAGACCATTTGCCTACATTTTAAACTTGAGTCATTTACTACTATTCATTAATTTTCTATACGAATTAAAGAAGTCGTTGTTTCCATGCCAACTGTACCTTTCACAATTGCTTGTTTGTTTGTTTGTTTGATTTATTGAACACATACATCATATCACATGCGGATCACGGCGGGATTCCAATCTGCTTTCACCTACGCTCTCAAGCGATTAGCGGCATGATGTCTCATCCACTCGGCCACTGTGGGCCACTATTGCTTTCTCTAATGCCCAGATACTCAAATTTAACCAACTGCACTTAGAATCATGGTCATAACAGAGAACATTTATATGTTAGAGCAGTGTTGCCAGTGGGCTACTTTCTATAATTCAAATTTCTTGATTGCCAGCACTTATTATAAACGGTAAAATTCCCTTTGTTTTCGCCTTAATTAATATGTCATTAAATAAGGCGCATTTTACAATTTCAAAAAAGTGGTACAAATCAAGTATCTGAATTAAAAAAGTAGCCCATCTGGCAACACTGTGTTAGAGTGGTGAAATATGCACAAGTCGTGTACTCATATTCAATTTTTTGTCCAAAGTACGGTAACTCAGTTTTCAGTAATACACGAGGAAGATTTCAATTAAACTAACCAGAAAAGTTAACAAACATTGGCTTCCTGATTTGATTTTATTCAAAACTGTTTTAACCAACCAAAGTTAATGTCCGGGATCCAGATAAATTTTTCTCTGTTAGTAAAATTACACTGACCAATCAGTAGCCTCCATCCTTTCAGGCTTTTCGGTGTTTACTGCAAACATCAAAAAGTTCGGAAAAATGCAGACGTCTGATTGATCAATCTCATCCCGCTAATAGCGAAAAATCTATCTTGATCCCGGCCTATTCAACGCTCTTTAAATATTGGAGAAAGCCTTGACACGTGTCAGGAAAACGTCACACAAAGCAGGAAAAACAAAGAAGAAAAATCATTCATTGGCTCGTTCATATTCACGAGCCAATGAATGATTTTGTTTCTTTGCTTTGTGTGATGTTTTCGTAACGCGAGTCAAGACTTTCTCAAATATTTAGGAGGCTTTGGCTTATTTCACCACCATGAAGTTATGAAAGGAGAGGAACAGACATGTCAATCTTCCCGTGCGAAAAACTAGTTACCAAAAAAAATGAGTTCCTTCTCTCTCTTCTGCCCTTTTCTCTCTTATTTTGACCGATAGCAGCCCATTTAGCAGTCTCCAGTACAAGATGCCGCTATATACGGTGGACGCAGGAGGGAGGGTGTTAGCGCGACCAATGACATAATAGGCCAGTTCATGATGTTTAAAAGTCACACGGAGTTGGATCGAAGCTAACGAAAAAGACAGGCTACCGCGGTGGGTCCGATTCTTCTTTTTTTACAAACCGCTGGAGTCACGTGATGCTCTTTTCACGCACCTTCTTTGATGCATTCGAGCATCACGTGACTCCAGCGGTCTGTAAAAAAAGAAGAATCGGACCCACCGCGGTAGCCTGTCTTTTTCGTTAGCCTCAGAGTTAGATCATCTTTACACGATGATTAGTACAAAGCTGCGCGCCGATTTTTTTTTTTTTTTTGTGTCCACTGCGGTGTACAGATAATCAACTCCGTGTGACGTTATGAACTGGCCTTATATGTTGTTGGCCACAGTTTAGGAACAGCTACAAATGACTTCATCTATATCTACTCCGAGGTAAACGAAAAAGACAGGCTACCGCGGTGCTACAGCGCCTAGAATATATAGTGTGGAAATCGGCTATCCCAGTAATACTTTAAAAAGTGCTAAAATATTGGATCTCTTAAATTTCAAATGATGCTGAAATCCAATGAGTCGATCACAGCGATATCTGCAGGATATTTCCTAAAACTTCATGACGATTTGTAACAGCGTCTAGAATACCTCGTGTGGAAATATTTTATTAAACAACGCTAAAAATTTGTATCCCATAAATGATCGACGATACTGCTAAAATCCCAAGTGTCGATCGCAGCGAAATCTGCGGGATTTTCGTATTACATTGTATAGACTAGCAATATCTTGCAGTTATAGAAAATATCCTGCAGATGTCGCTGCGATCTGTATGTTTCAGCAGCGTCGTTGCACATTTAAGGATACAATATTTTAGCATTTTTTTAAGTATTACAGGGATAGCCAATTTCCACACTATATATTCTAGGCGGTATAATTTGGTCTAGACGTTGTAGCATTTTTTTTTTTAGATTTTATTAACATACATCTGACCTGTGTGCTTGGCGTCAAGCCCGCTGTAATAATACGATGTTTACTTTGAAAGTATATTACAGGTGCGTTGCGATCAGCTCCCTGGATTTCAGCGTCAGTGATCATTTAAAGGATACAACTGTTTAGCTAAAAAATTGTATCCCATAAATGTTGAACGAGGCTGAACGATGAATGTCGATCTTAGCGACATATGGTAATTACGTAATATAACCAACGTAACTATTTCAAAAACATCAAATGAGAAAACGTTTCGCTCAGAGAAGATCTAGAAAATTTTGCTGTTATCGACATTTGTCATTCAGTATTTTTCAATATTTATGGGATTCAATTTTTAGCAATTTTTAAAGTATTACTGGAATAGCCGGTTTTTACACCATGACCATGATCTAGGTAGATTTTTCTTTGTTATCGCAACGAGATTGACCAATCGGAAGCCAGAATTATTGCTAACTTTTCACTGTTTGCAAAAATGTACCTGGATCTCGGCCTATATTTCTAGACGTTATAACTGAGCTCGGGAATAGTACAGAAAGCAAACTCCGTATTTTGATACATTAAGGCCGGGATCCAATTAGGAACAAGTGTGTCGCTATAACGAAGTAGCAACATATGGCCAATAAAGGTTTATTGGTAGAAGTGATAAAAACAAATCGTTAAAGGTCTTTGCGAGCGTGTCATTATCGTCAGGCTAATGTATATTGAATTATTTCCCTAGTCTAATAAAGCTCGTCCATGCGCGTATCGTCTAACGGAGGATATTCCAAATATGGGTTCAAGGCTGAAAAAGTCACGTGGTACCAGCAATTTACCTAAAGAACTTCTAACTGATGAGAAGGGAAACAGGAAACTATTACTGCTTTCTCCCGTGAACTGTTTCATTGGCTAGCGGGGATTTACATTACGTCGACGGAGCCTTCCCTTCTTTACGTTAGACGTTTTTGCCTTGACCACGTGATCATAACGTAGATAGAATAGCCTCTATTCAAGAAAGGGGATTGCCGTACTATAGCACCTAGAATATATAGTGTGGAAATTGGCTATCCCTGTAATACTTAAAAAAGTGCTAAAATATTGTATCCCTTAACTGTGCAACGATGCTGCTGAAATATACAGATCACAGCGATATCTGCAGGATATTTTCTCAAACTGCAAGATATTGCTAGTCTATGCAATGTAATACTAAATCCCACAGATGTCGCTGTGATCGATACTTGGAATTTTAGCAGTATCGTCGCACATTTAAGGGATACAAATTTTTAGCGTTGTTTGGATAGCATATTTCCACACAAGGTATTCTAGACGCTGTAGCCATACTTTCGGCAAAAACTTGAAATGAGCATGCTTCCTGTGCATATATCACCACTATTATGTATAAAGGCTCTCTGTTATGGTGTTGATTCTGAGCGCTCTTTGTTAAATTTCTATATTTGTGTTTAGAGAAAGCAATACAGAAAAGTACTGTTACTATGGAAACAACAACTTCTTTAATATCGAAATGTATAGCAAAGGAGTTCAGAATCAGTGCCTTAAATAGTTTCAAATATGTATTGTTGTTATGACAATCAATACCCTTCCTGGATGTGGAAATGCAAAATTGTGTTCAACATAATGGAGGATATTCCATCGACATTTTGATCACGTGGTCAAGGTAAAAACTTCTATCGTAAAGAAGGGAAGGCTCCGTAGACGTGTAATGTAAATCCCCGCTAGCCAATGAAACGGTTCATGAGGCAATGTAGTAGTATCTTCCCTTCTTATCAGTTAGAAGTTCCTTGGATAAATTACCGGTATCACGTGATTTTTTTCAGCCTCGAACCCATATTTGGAATATCCTCCATTGGGCGATATCTAGATAGATTTTTGGCTGTTAGAGAAACGAGATTCATCAATCAGAAGTCTGCATTTTTGTGAACTTTTCGCTGTTTGCAGAAATGCAGGCTATTGATTGGTGATTCTCGTTTCGCTAACAGCGAAAAATCTATCTGGATCCTAACCTACATTTCTACAAACATTGCACTTCATCCACGGCACTAAAAAAATGACTCAAAACTTTCATGACATAGGCCGGGATCCAGAAACAGCAAATATTCTCAAACATGCAGGCTTCTGATTGGTCAAACTCATTTCGCTAACAGCGAAAAATCTATCTGAATCTCAGCCATAGTTATCTTCGATCAATTCAATGTAAAAGGTTAATATAAAAGAAAACTATAAGATTTCTAAAATATTTTGGCGGGTTTATCGCTATATGGCATAATTTGTAAACTTTAGAACTAATTAACAGTTTTTCGCTAAGTATGAATAGAAAATTAATGTTTTTAAGGCTGAATTTTATAAAAGCACGTAGATTGAGTAAATATCTATCCAAAAATTCAATCCTTACTTTTTTCTGTCCATTATTTAAGTCTCTGCCTCGATTGAGACATAAGTTGTGACGAAGAAAATAAATCTGTCATTTTCAGTATCTCGACGTTATTTAAAAAAATCTATATCTCTGTTTATAATTAATTTTTGAGGATGCATTTGATCTCAAATTGAAGATCTTCTTTATTAGGTCCTTCTGGTGTTGGTTTTATTTTTCTACGATGATTGCTTGTTTTGATATGGGAAATTTTACGCTGGCATATTTCGTCCATTTAACATGGACAAGTTGTCTTCAGTATAATAAGCAGTTACGGTGTCTTGCCATTATTCTTGGCGTTTGTTTGTTTGGCGGGGTTAGCATTTTTTTCAGCTTGGCTTGGCAGAACGACCGTCCTGCTTGATTTTCGTATATTGTAAATGCGGTTATGAGACGCGCATTTAGAACGAGATAGAAAAATGTCGTTTCATGTATATTCATGATACATTTTCCAACATAAAAAAATACTGTTGCAATTTCTGACTTTTTATGTGTATACTGAAAAAGCTTATAAGCATATTATATCTTCCGCTTACAACTTTTTTATAACATATCCGACGATCATGATCCCAATGGTATATTATAGAATAGGGTAAGGTACCCTATTATCGTTCCGCAGTCACTTTTAGGCCCTTGGAAGTTGTAATTTTCAGTGAAAATCTACCAAATTTGGATTTTACATAGACTGACTACCCACACGCATAGAAACATAGGTAAATATCGTACAAAAAAATTTAAGAATGCGAAAATTTATTTTTTCAAAAGTATCTAAAAAATACAAAAGAAAAAAGATGGTCCCAATTTCGTCCCCCTTAAAAATCCAATACGCCGAGGCTTAACTTATAACTAAATCAAAATTTATTTCTAAATGAGTAAGTAATTTAATTTACATTAAAGTAAGGCACAAAGAAATGTTCTATTTATCAGTGGAAAAATAACATAACGAAACATTAGCCATCCAAACATGAGGAAAAAATTGAAAAAAAAATGTCATGAAAAAGCATTCCCAATTTCGTCCCCGAAACGAAAATAAGAACTGCAAGGGGGACGAAATTGGGATCACGATTCTTTCCAGTATGACGGAGCTTCAGTTCCCGTAAGATGAACTGAGAGTCCTAAAACTCACTGCGTGCTACTGTCAGCATGTCACAAGCGTAAAATACATGCAATGAATAAGAAATAAATACTTAAAGTAAAGTAAATAGCGTTCAACAAACGACGTAATAAGAACTCAGGTCTTCTAAAAATAGGAAAATTCGCCGTCTTTAATTTATGTATGCGTCTTGGTGAACGAAACTTTCAACACTGACCCCTTTTACCTGTCCCCTGTATCTTGCGTTATAAATGTAGCCACTTTCGCAAAAACGGAGAATTTAAGGGGGACGAAATTAGACGAGGGGACAAAATATGGTCACTTTACCCTACATCTATTCAATAATTTAAAAAAAATCCAAAATGTTCCACAGAGTAATTTAAAGAAAAAGAAATGTTTTATATCAAAATCATCCTAGAAAATTCATTTACAGATGAACATCTATGAAACATATTTCAAAATACCAAAAACATTTCGTTAGCAAATGGATATTGATCAGTGATAGCATGACTGCATTAACTATTTTTTATGTATTTCTACTGAATAACTGTAAATAGTTACAATGGCTATACAAACAGAATTCGGAATATTCAAGTGTAGTAGAAATAGAAATTGGAATTAGAACTGTATTAGATGTGATTTCAAAATTTATTGTACAGACGTAACTAATTTGTTTTTGATGAATCCTTAAAATGAAAATAACTTTAATATTATTAAAAATTTACATATTACAAAATTCCTTCTTTAAAATATCGATCGTATTAAATGCGAAATACAATGATTTAACAGTTGTTGAAGTTTTATAAAATATTACTTGTATTTAGTATTCTTATTAAGCTGGCCACGATATTATCAATTTAAAAATATCGTAACGCGCCATAATAATTATAAAAAATGCGCCATATTATTTACAAAATTTAAGATGTGCAAGGAAAATCAATACTATTGAACGGTCGCTAAAGGTTGAATATAAAATAAAATGTACAATAATTTCAAGCCCTTTTTTAAATAGCACATATTTGACGTGAGCCATTCTCTGGAAAAGGTATTTCGTTGGTTAGTATTACAATTTTATAAAAAATGAAAAGAACGATTCCATATATATCTTTAAAGGGTTGTGCTATACAGGTAATATCAATGGCAATTTATAATGTCTTAAATTATATAGATTTTTAAAACCTGACTAGAGGAAGCGGTCCCACAATACAGCCTTCATTTAAAGGAGTAATGGGGAGCAAAATAAAATATATTTCAAAAACAAATTCATTAAAGTGTTATTTTATGAGGTTAACGCCAATGGTAATTCATAAAGCCTAAAAATATATGAATTTTTAAAACTTGACCGCGGGAATGGAGCCGAAAATACACCCTTTATTAAAGATGCGATGGAGAATAAAAATAAATCCATAAATATGTATTTAAAGGGTTACTTTAAACGGGTAATGTGAAAGGCAATTCATAATCTGTAAAAATATATAGATTTTTAAAACTTGACCATGTAAATGGATCCCATAGTACATCTTCCATTAAAGCAATGATGGATAAAAAAAAGAAAATCAAATCTTAAGTATATTTTTAAAAGGTTATTTTATACGGGTAATGTCAATTGCAACTCATAATCCTAAAATAATATATGGATTTTTAGAACTTGTCCACCACCTTATACTACCTCCAGTAAAGGACCGATTTTGAGCCAGATGAGTCATTTCTTGAGGTTGACTCGAGAGATTATCAGAATTATTAATAACTATTTTCACAAAAAGCTGCGGAATGATGTTAACACTTGGAAACAAACAAATTTCTTAAAAGTATTTCGTGAAATGTTTAACAGTAAAACTTTTCTGTTTTTCTTTTTCACTTATAAGGAAAATAATTGTAATTATTAATTTATTTTCACAACACATTTTATTCTAAATATATAGACTCCTTTAAACTTCAATGACTTAAAATTAACTGGATTTTAAAGGCATTTTTCCGAGGAACCTGCGAACAAACGTCACACCTCCTCAGATGATAGAATATGGAGGATATTAATGTGGAAAGCAATTCCCTCAACTTATACAGTCCTCAGCAAAAGTTTAGACACTGGTGATTTTTAACCTTTAAATAAAAAATACGAACACTTGGGTTATACAAATGGCTGTACTTATTTTTAAATATATTTTAAACGTTTTAAGACAGAAATAACATTTTTAATGTAGGATATTATTTAATTTAACCGAAAAAAGGAAATTTGCATATTGCAAAAGTTTAGACACTTTTGTGATTTTTTGGCAACTGTTCGTTCATAGAAAAGCGCAAATTTTAATCTTATGCCGACACATGCATGAAGTATTTAAGTACCCCTCGCGATAGTATCGGTTATTGAAGATGCCGAGAGCTAGACATTTTCAGTTAGATGAAGTAATTAAAGTATGGAAGCTGAAATCGAAAGGGAAGACTGTTGCAGAAATTTCGGCTACTTTGGATCGTCCAAAGAAGTCTGTCTATTAATTACTGCCTAAGGGTGACTCTTTCAAAGTAAAACATAAATCTGTAAGGCCTAGTGTGGCCAGAAAACGAGATTATAGAAGGATCCATAAACTGGGATCTAGACAAATGAGGACTGTTAATCGAATTAAAATTGAGTCAGAGCTTTCTGTGTCAATGGATACTTTCGTAGATGAATTGTAGAAAGATGTACATTAGTTTAGATGAAAATGATAAAACAACAAGCCTTAAAATCTCACAACAAATTGACCCCTTTCCGTCATGGAGTAAAAACTGATGAAATAATGGGCTGAAACCAAAATTTATAAACGAATTTATTAGAAAATACGAACTTGCTTATTTTTACTTATATTATAAAATGAAAATTTTAATTAAATATTCTTGGTGCCGTCTGCCAGTTTTGGAATTAAAATTAGGTGTCTTTTTTAAGGACACCGCCCTCGAAAGAGTTAATGATTTGGGCCTCACTTTGTTTTAATTCTCAAGTATCTCTGAAGTTTCTCAATGGTCGCCAAGCATCGTAATACTACATACATACGTTGGAAAACAATTTACAGCCATTTGGTGAACTTTTAGCTCTTCCAAAGTATGTATTTGCGCAAGATCATGCGTCTATACAAATAAAAAAATTGGTTTAACTCTCAAAACATTACTGTTCTCGACTGGCCGCGTGTAGCCCTGATCTGAACCCAATCGAAAACTTTTGTGGCATCATATCTCATACGGTTTATGCAATTTTTTTACAATACTCCTCGGTAAATGAACTTCGATCTGCTGTTGAACGTGTTTGGTACGAAATAGACTCCCAAGTGATGCAGGATTTAGTTTCTTCGATGGGAAGTCACATTTTTGCATTAATAGCATACAATGTAGGTGCAGTTCGATTTTAATTTATGGATATTTTCTGTTAACAGACAAATTGTCTATACTTTTGCCAGAATGTTAATTTTTTTGTCATTATATATTATGTAAAGTGTATAAATTAAAATTTATTGTTTGTGTATGAAAGATAAATCCCCAGTAATATATGACAATTGAGTTACAACAGTTCGTTACATATTTCTCAGCACAGAAGCTTAATCGATCATTGCCTAAACTTTTGCTGAGTACTGTAGTAAAACAGAGGAAAAAAGTGGGAGAGGAGAAGCCACGAAAACTGGAAAATTGTACTCATGTAAACGGGGTAAAAAATGAAGAAAGTCGTAATTTTTAATGACACCAAAATAAATGTTAAACATAAAAAAATTAGCTCTCAAAAACAATTATGATAGCCATAGTGTAGTACACTTCATCAGCCGAAGATTTCCAGGATGAGCTCGGGCGGTTCAGAAAATTTAGATTGGAGACATCAAGACCAATTATATTTTTATTGCAATTTTTCTGCCCTTTTTTAAAAAATATATCATTTTACAAACGGATACAATTACTAGAAAACGGGAATTCTGCTTTTCAAAATTTAGTGTCACCCCGAGGGAAAAAAGTATATTGATATACATATACATTGTACAAAACATATTTCACAAGTCTTAAAACACACACTTTTATTTTATATAAAGTGACGTCATTCTTATCCGCTTATGAATTCGACATTCAAATTTCAGTTTTAAAAGGCATCAGAAAATTATGTATATGACGTCACTATCGTAGAATAATACACAAATGCAGAAAAAAGCATTGTCGACATTTAAGAAAATCGACAAAAATAAGTAGGCTATCTAATTATTCATATGCCTTCATTTGTTTGTAACATTAATATAGATACTTAATAGCAAATATAGTTTATAATAACTCCATGATTTATCAGAAATAATTCATTTACTTTTCTGCAAAGTAGCACATATTTTAATTACATTTTTTTCAGTTGTTATGAGATACTGGAAGCAAAAAAATATAGTAATCTACTATTTTCCAAATATTTTTTCTTTACATTGTACAGAAATGGAGTACTTTTGTTGCTAAAATTAAAAAATTGTATTAAAAACTGCAAAAAAATAATATTTCAAAAATGGATTCAGATGCAAATTTCAAACATATCGCATTTAAAAGTGCTTTCTTATCACTATACGACGGTATAAAATTTTACATTTTGCGTTATATAGAAGTTAAAAAAATTACAATAGAGATTATCCATAACAATGACCTCGTTTCGCGGCTGGCTTCTGTAACGGAACGTTATTTTTTAGAGACCACACTTTTTTTTTGCTGGCCGAAAGAAATGGCATATCGGGGGCTAAAAAGATGTAAACAATTATAGGTTAAAATAAAAGTAAAATTTTTACTAAAAATTTTTCAAAATAATCATACATTTAACAGGAACTTAATTTATTATTTTCTAGAGAATCACTAATACACAAAATAATATTAACACCAAAAGGTTAAACCAGTCTCTTTTTCTATCTCTGAAAAAATAATTTTGCGACATCATCAAACATCAATTCCTCTTTTAATCAACAGAGTATCTTGATAATAAATACGCACAAGTTTCGCTTTGCAGCTTTCTGCTTCATTTGTTTTCTAAAAACCTAAAAGTAATTCCGAAAGATTTACCAAGGGAATACATGAAGCAATTTTAACCAAGCTGTAAAAATGTCTAGGAAAAACTTGTAGCAGCTTCTTTTGAGATATTTGAAAAGGAGTATATACAATTACCTGAAATATTCAGTTTTTCAATAATCATGTCTCTAATAAGTAATTATGTTTTCTATGAAATTATTTGTATTTCATTTAAAACAAAATCAATTACAATTTTAAAACAAATTCCGTAGTTTAAAAGGGAAAAAATAACCTTTAATCCAATCCGAAGAAAATTACTATAAACTGGATGTGAAAAATATATAGAACTAGATCTATCTTTTTTTATCCATAAAATGAGTAAAGAAATGCAATTATATTTAGAGAACAATTAATTATCTACCCTTTCCATCATGAAAAGTGCAGATCCGCTCTTCGGGTCAGCTATTCTCTGCTGATAATCGCTTGATTAAAAGAACAGATAATTAATTGCTCTCGAAACTAAAGTTCTGTTTTTTATTCATTTTATTGAGGAAAAGACGATTTATATGAATTTAAGTTTTTCTAGTAATTTTAATAGTATTTTAATTCGTTATTTAAATAAAAATTTAAAATGTTAAAAATCTTAGGCTAAACGCAGCAAAACATTCCTGAAATACTATTTTGACAATGGATAAAATATTTAATACGAAAAAAAGTAGCTTATATTTTCACAATTGTGTGAGATATCAGGCTGATTTTGGGCAGACAAATTGTAACAGGAATTAAAAAAAGAGAGACCATTTCGCGTGATTGTCCAACATTTAGGAAATCTATAATTCCTACTGTTTGAAAACCTATTTTTACCACTGATAGCAATAAGGTTAAATTCTTTTTTTTTTTTCTTAGAAAATTTATTTTCCATCGTATAAATAGTATTAATTATACCAAAATTTGCTGCGTTTTGTTGCGTTATCTTAGTAAGTCATTGCGCTATTCTCTTTTTTAAAGTTTTCTTCATGCGTTTGAATTCAGTTAGTTAAAATTATTGGAGCAATTCTTTCTTCGCTGCGTTTCAAAGAAAAAATCGATACCCTTATTTTCTTTAACAAATAATAAAAAAATTACGTATTTTTTTCTTAAATTTATTCCCGAAATCTACTCCAAACAGGGGTGTAAAATATAAGATTGCACGGACAAGGTATCAAATAGATATCAGTATTTTTGGTAAAACAGGTATTTTGAAAAAAAAAACTAAAAAAAATAAATAAATAAATAAAAAACACTGTACAAATTCTAAATAAACATTATTAAAAAGGGATATAACTTAATATATCGCTCAAAAATATTCAATTTCGATTTCTTTTAAAATTAACTGAAAATCGTCGGCAAACTTGGAAAATTGAGAAAATTATTGAATTTTCCCGTTCAATAAAAAATAACAAACAATCAAATCAATCAGGCCAAAATATGAGACTCGGTTGCACTTTGTCTTCTCGAACCAAATTTGCAGATTTCAACATGCGATAAATCTTTTTGGCATCGTCCAGAGACGCACAAACGGCTCATTTTACCAGTGTAAACATGAAATAATCTCAAATTACACTGTAAAAAAATCCGCTAACATACTGAAATTGTACTGGCAATCGAGACGCCAAAACTATTTCCGTATTTTAACGGAAAAATTTTCCCGTAATTTCCAGAAAAATTTCCCTTTTTCTGGAATTTACGGGGTAAGATTTCTGTTAAAATACGAAAATAGTACTGGCGTTTCGATTGGCAGTACAATTTCCGTATTTAACGGATTTTTTATATTTTACAGTGTACTTTATTCCTTTAATTTCATTGTTTACATTTCATTGATTCTTTAATTTTATTGAAATGTAAAATATATAATACACAATCTTTTCATGTGGAAACCCTACATGAAAATATAAATTAAGGACTTAATCTTTCAAATGCAGCTCATTTCTCATAAGTGCAAATAAATTTGTTTATTTTGTAGCATTAACCAATATATTTCTCTTAACGTTATTTGTATTGCAGTTGCACTGCTGAAAAACGGTCTTTTGGTGACAATCGATTTTTACATTTATGACTTTTAGAAGAATTAAAACAGATTTCATTAGTATTAGAAAAGAATATCCGTTTACTGTTAATGCTAAGCCATAAAGAAACTGAAGGATTATTTACAAAAGCAGTTTCAGAACATTAAGCATTTAAAAGGAAAGGGATTCGATTAGGATTTTTAGCAATTTAAGGTACCTTGAAGAGTTTTAAAATGACCTTTTTTGTAAGTCATTTTTTACTCATTTTTGTTTTTAGTTATAATGTTAATTTTACAAATTAGGCAAATGCGTAATTTATTATTAAAGAGAATAAAGTGGTTTTGATTCCTTTTTTTAACATTAACATTGTTTTAGCATTCTGGAAACAATAAATACATAAAGGCTTCATTTACCTGATGGCAATAACTATTTAAAAAAAAGAAATATATATACACCTATATGTGTTTGAAAGTTATTTGAAGCAGAGAAAACGGGTGTCTGTAACGTATGGGGTAGTAACATACGATTAAATTATTCAATCACACATTTTAAATGTATACGTAAAAATAATGCTATAACAATTCCCCACCAAAAATATAAATGAAATAGAATAAGCTAAAAAGAAGTTTTACCAAAAAGAAATACAGCTTTTTATTTTATTATATGATTGTAATTAATATTAAAACTTTACCTTGTATGTGTACATTTTAAAATTGTTGCCAGCAAAAAAATATTTATCTGAGACGTTGACAGAATAAATTTTTAAAAATAAACATAGAGGTTTGTCAGTCTGTGTGTGATGGTGAAGATGGTTTAGATGAGGACTAAAAGATTTAACGGAAAGGTATACGAAGATGCTCAAAATAATGCACATTATTATTGCATTATGCATAATTATGCCAATATTTGTTTATTTATTTTTTGGGGCTCGAAAGCTAGATTTGTTTGAATGGGTTTACGTTTAAAAATGAATTATAATACAAATATTAGACTATAGGCAGCTCCCATTATGAAATTACCCCTCCCCTCCCACGGAGAAAAGTGTCTTAATTCAACGCAATTTTGAGGCATATTTAATGTTGTTATCTCGGGTTCGGGTAACGTCTGCAAGTCAGCCCGACAGTAATGCATTTGAAATGGGGAAAAATTGGAGGCATTGTATTTTTTCGGAGAAAAAAAGTTCTTAATTTGGCTAAAAATAGTGATTTTGAAAAACATTATTAGGAAGATAAAAGTTCTTTTTTATCGCAACGAAAGCAAGTTACATAAAGAAAACTGTAAAAATATGGAGTAATTATAGCTTCTTCAATCATGATAGTCGATTAAAAACTGAAAGAGAAAATGGAATAAAAAATAAACAGTAGTTAGTTAACCAAATGCTAATGCTGTAAAAAGTTATTAATATAAAGATATATAAGCATATTACATTTCATATTATTTTTAATGATAAAACATTCTGTGTAGAAGATACTCTTAATATAATTAGTAAGTACCAACGATCTTTTATTACATTTCCACGCAACTGTTAAAAGTCTAAAAACTTCTATTTGTATATATATTATCACTTAACTTTCCGTTATAGTTTTACTACTCTTTGGAAGTACTAATCCATTTACGGCGAATACAATACCATTAACAACGCAATTTTTTGAATTTATGTTGTGAATATAACTAATAAAAAATAAATAGAAAAAATATAAAAAAAAATTTATCAGTGAGAAAATACGACAAAATCTACCGATAATTCTCACTATTCGCATGGGAAAATGTACTTCTACATTAGCGGAGTCTTGCGGATAATGCGTCATGGGAGATATGGACCGGTGATGAATTCAGAGAGCGGTGGCCATGAGCGGACACCACATGGTGTCCAACAAAATGTCAATCCATGGAAGATTTCAGATTTTGTGTTTCGCAACAGTTTGGAAGAGTAAATCCGCCCCCCCCCCGGCGAAGTACAATTCCCTCCCGGAAAAGATAGTTTAATTAAACACTATAAAATAAATCAGTTAAATGTACAGGCTTAGAGTGCCAGAATTACACAAGCAATTGCACTGAAAATTTCTCCCCTAACTCGTTGCAAAATAATACGCAAAAAATCGCTTAATCCTAACTGTGAAGGATTATTTAAATGATTAATAAAGAGTTGTTTGCACAAACAATGTTTTTAACAATATTGCATTTTGAGTTTTGAAATTTTAATCAATGCTTTACATCTGCAATTTTCATTTTGTGTTAGCGGTAAATAATTAATTTAAAATAACCTTAAACTCAGTTCGAAATGGCATGGGAACTAATTGGATATATATGACGATGGAAAACCTCAAACTGGTTATATATGAACATTGCATCAACATTTAATGTTAAATGAAATGTTTTGTGTACAAAAATCGTGATGTGCATTATATTTTTAAAGCTTATAAAATCAATAATATTTTACCAAATTTACTGCCAATAAAAGCATGGCAAAGTATAAAACTTCAACCTTTAGTAAGTTTCCAAAATTAGGGAAAAAAATCAATTTTTTTAAGTAATATTTTTTCACTGAATTTTTAAGTATGCTGTTATAACTCTTGAATTCGTCTACTTAGCAAACATTTATATTTAATTAATTTGTTCCATTAGATCCTGGATTAGGTGTCTAGTGAAGCAAAATATCATTTGCAAAGTAAGGCTGTTTTTCTTTCAATGATTAAGCTGTGACTAACATTTTTACCTATTAATAGAAAAGTTGTTAAAGTAATGGTTAAAGGAAAATATGATATTTGGGGATTTTTTAAATTACACTTTCTACAGTATAAAATTTAAAACGTGTCGCATAAGGCCTCAGTTCTCCGTATAAGTGAAATCAATTAACAATACATCTAAGCTATACGGAAGAGGGTAAAAAATCTTTCGCCAAAGCGATTTGGGAAATCTATTGAATTCATCTATTTGGGAAAAATTTACTTTAAGCTAATGTCTCGTTATACCCATGGTAAGTCCCATTATACACTGGTGTCAAGTTCTAGAGAAACAAGGATTCATTTTACAAGTTAAAGCCATTTCTAACTGAATAAATAAGCTATTACTAGCGTTGTCTATCTATTGATAAAACATATTTTTAAATGCTTGTCTGTCTAAAACAAATCTGGAAATTTTATAAATTACACTTTCTACAGTATGAAATACAAAATGTGCCCCATTATCTCGCTGTCTCCCCAATCTAATTTTTGTTACATTTCTTTTTCTGTTTATTTATTTATTTATTTATTTTTTTTTTTTTTTTTTTTTTTTTGAGTTGTGGTTGTGGGTTTTCATAACCCAAATCAACTACATAACTCTGGATTTCTTTTATTGAAAAAAGCAGGTATTACATGCAAGACAGATGAAAATATCATTACAATGTTCGCGCAATGTTGGAATTTGTTTCATAATCCATATGCGAAACATGATTTTCGATCCTTCTTTCTATACATGTTAAGACGCATTGACATAAATATCGATTTAACTATGAATCCAATGTTTTTCACAATGCAATTTTATAAGTTGCTGCTGTCAGCATTCCTAAAGTAAAATAAATAGGAAATACCGAAAGACTAATGTGATAAATACAGCACATTTCAGCGATAGATTTCAGTGTTAGAGTGGAAAATATAGATTTCAAGTAACTGACATTTGATGCAAATTCTTTAACTCCGTTTTTCGGATAATTCAATAATACATTATACTAAGATTTTATCTATAAAAAAGTCGCGATACTTCTTTATTAAAAACGGAGGGGATAAATTGAACTTTTAACGAGAAAAATAAAATGATCAATTATGTGATAAGTGATTGTGGAATATAAATACGAAATAAAGGAAGGCTATTAAGAGATAGTTCATTTATAATTTTTCCTTTCCTTTATAAGGTGGAGTTGCAATGAGAGAGATATTTTTTTTATGTACAAAATGTGATAATTCTTTGGCACTTTTAAAAGGCAAAAGATGTCTGCTTTAAAATGAATGTTCCCTATTAATAATGTGATTTTATAATAGTTAGAATTTTCTATAAGTTCAATTGCAGAAATAGATTATAAATTATAGATTTGTAGTGATTGACAATAGCTAAAATTTTTTTAATATTCCGTATCTTATAAAAAAAAATCATTTTTTTAAAGAAAACTTATAAAGATATATTTTATTTTAAGAATAAATTCTGTGTTATCTATACTCCTATTATAAAGAGGAAAAAATTGTTTATTTGTCGGAGATAAGCTCAGGAACTACCGAACCGATTCCAAAAGTAATTGTATCAAAATGATGGTGTTAGTCCAACTTAGAACATAGGCTATATCTTATGTCGGTGCCACAACCCCAAAGGGGGTGGAGGAGCAAAAAACGTTCTAAAAATGCGATTTTTGCGTTACTGAAGGTCCCAGATATATGAAATTTGGAATATTAGTTACTTATAAGATATAAATGATAACTAAGAACAGTTCTTAAACAATTCGAAATTTGAAAGGGGTGAAAATGCACAAAAAGCGTTCTAAAAAACGTTCTAAATGGTATTTTCTCACATAAGCTCAGGAACTACCGAACCGATTCCAAAAGTAATGGTATCAAAATGATGGTGTTAGTCCAACTTAGAACATAAGCTATATCTTATGTCGGTGCCACTACCCCAAAGGGGGTGGGGGAGCAAAAAACGTTCTAAAAATGCGATTTTTGCGTTACTGAAGGGCCTAGATATATGAAATTTGGAATATTAGTTACTTATAAAATAAAAATGATGTCTAAGAACAGTTCTTAAACAATTAGAAATTTGAAAGGGGTGAAAATGCACAAAAAGCGTTCTAAAAACGTTCTAAATGGTATTTTCTACATAATATCAGGAAATACCAAACCGATTTCAAAAGTAATGGTGTCAAAATCATTGTGTTAGTCCAACTTAGAACATAGGCTATATTTCATGTCGGTGCCACTACCCCAAAGGGGGTGCAGGAGCAAAAAACGTTCTAAAAATGCGATTTTTGCGTTACTGAAGGGCCTAGAAATATGAAATTTGGAATATTAGTTACTTAAAAGATATAAATGATGTCTAAGAACAGTCTTAAACAATTCGAAATTTAAAGGGGGTGAAAATGCACAAAAAGCGTTCTAAAAAACGTTCTAAATGGTATTTTCTACATAATCTCAGGAAATACCAAACCGATTCCAAAAGTAATGGTATCAAAATGATGGTGTTAGTCCAACGTAGAACATAGGCTATATTTTATGACGGTGCCACGACCCAGAAGGGGGTGGAGGAGCAAAAAACGTTCTAAAAAAGCGATTTTTGCGTTACTGAAGGGCCTAGAAATATGAAATTTGGAATATTAGTTACTTAAAAGATATAAATGATGTCTAAGAACAGTTCTTAAAAAATTCGAAATTTAAAAGGGGTGAAAATGCACAAAAAGCGTTCTAAAAAACGTTCTAAATGGTAGTTTCTACATAATCTCAGGAAATACCAAACCGATTTAAAAAATATTGGTGTCAAAATGATGGTGTTAGTCCAACTTAGAACATAGGCTATATTTTATGTCGGTGCCACTAACCCAAAGAGGGTGCAGGAGCACAAAACGTTCTAAAAATGCGATTTTTGCGTTACTGAAGGGCCTAGAAATATGAAATTTGGAATATTAGTTACTTAAAAGATATAAATGGTGTCTAAGAACAGTTCTTAAACAATTCGAAATTTGAAAGGGGTGAAAATGCACAAAAAGCATACTAAAAAACGTTCTAAATGGTATTTTCTACATAATATCAGGAAATACGAAACCGATTTCAAAAGTAATGGTGTCAAAATCATGGTGTTAGTCCAACTTAGAACACAGGCTATATTTTATGTCGGTGCCACTACCCCAAAGGGGGTGCAGGAGCAAAAAACGTTCTAAAAATGCGATTTTTGCGTTACTGAAGGGCCTAGAAATATGAAATTTGGAATATTAGTTGCTTAAAAGATATAAATGATGTCTAAGAACAGTTCTTAAACAATTCGAAATTTAAAAGGGGTGAAAATGCACAAAAAGCGTTCTAAAAAACGTTCTAAATGGTAGTTTCTACATAATCTCAGGAAATACCAAACCGATTTAAAAAATATTGGTGTCAAAATGATAGTATTAGTCCAACTTAGAACATAGGCTATATTTTATGTCGGTGCCACTAACCCAAAGGGGGTGTAGGAGCAAAAAACGTTCTAAAAATGCGATTTATGTGTTACTGAAGGGCCTAGAAATATAAAATTTGAAGTATCAGCTACTTATTAGATATAAAGGATTTCTAAGAACAGTTCTTAAAGAATTCGAAATTTAAAAAGGGTGAAAATGCGCGAAAAGCGTTCTAAAAATGTTCTAAATGGTAATTTCTACACAATCTCTGGAAATACCAAGCATATTAAAAAAATAATGGCGTCAAAATGATGGTGAAAACACTTGCTCCAACATAGGCTATGTTTTATGTCGGTGACACAACCCCAAAGGGGGTGCAGGAGAAAAACGTTCTAAATTGCAGTTTTTGCGTGAAGGAAGGGCCTTGAATCGTGAAATTTAGAATGGTAGTTAGTTATAAGATATAAATGATCACTATGGACATTTCCTAAAAAAGTCGAAATTTAAAAGAGGGTCAAAATGCGCAAAAAGCGTTGAAAAAACGTTCTAAATTGCGATTTCTAGCAATCTCAGGAAATACTAAACCGATTTCAAATATAATGGTGTAAAAATGATGGGGACAGATCTTGCTCCAAGATAAGCTATATTTTATATCTGTTTCACTACCCCAGAGGAGATGCAGGAGCAAAATGAGCGAAAAGCGTTCTAAAAACGTTCTAAATGCCGATTTGTCACCAATATCTCAGGAAGAATCAAACTGATTTCAAAAATAATGGTAAGAAATTGATGCTGACAGCCTCTGCTCTAACATAGATCCTATTTCAAGTCGGCATCACTATCACCTAGACGTTGCAGGAGCAAAAAAGCGTTCCAAATTAGAAATTTGTGATCGGTAGGGGCTAGCAACTTAAAATTAGGCAAGATACATATTTATTATATATAAATGATCTTTAAGAACAGTTTCGGAAAAATTGGAATTTTAAAAAGGGGTGAAAATGCGCGAAAAGCGTTCTAAAAACATTCTAAATTGCGATTTATACTCAATCTCAGGAAATTCCAAAGCTATTTCAAAAGTAATGGTTGCAAATGAATGGTGACAGTCCCTGCTATAATATAGGTTATATTTTATGTTGCTGTCACTACCATCTGAGAGTTGCAAAAGCAAAACATGTTCTAATTTGCGTTTTTTGCATAAATGACGGGTCTAACACTTTGAAGTATGGCATGGTATTTACTTACAAGATGCAACTCCTTTCTAAGAACTGTCGAAAGAAAATGTCAAATTTAAAAAGATGAAGTGAGCGAAAAGCTTTATAAATTACTATTTTTATGTGATCTTATCAAATACCAAACCGATTTAAAAAATAATGATGGCAAATTGTTGGTGATAGAACCTGCTCAAACATAAGCTATATTTTATGTCTGTGCCACTACCACCAGAGGGTTGCAGTAGCTAAAAACTTTCTAAATTGCGAATTCTGTGATACTGAAAGGCTAGAAACTTTAAATATGGCATGGTAGTTATTTATAAAATATAAATGCCCTCGAAGGACTGTCGAAAATAAATTCGAATTAAAAAGGGGTGAAGTGAAGGGGAGGTGTGAAAAGCATTCTAAAAAAGTCCTAAATTACGATTTCTACGCAATTTCAGGGAATATAAACCAAATATAAAAGTAATAGTTGCGAATCAATGGTAACAGTCTCTGATCCTACGCAGGCTATATTTTATGCCGATGATTCTACCACCTGGGGTTCACAGGAACAACAAACGCTCTAAAATAGGCCTTTAAAAGCTTTCTAAATTACGTTTCTGTGGAATATTAGGAAATAACAAACCAATTTCAAAATTAATATTGGCAAATTAATGGTGACAGTTCCTATTTCAACATAGCCCTTTATGTTGAGAGAGGTGGTAGGACTTGGAATTTGACATGATGGTTAATTTTGAGATGTAAGAAGATGGTTTCTAAAAAATTCAAAACTTCAAATGAATACTGAAATGAGCATATTAATTGAGCATAAAAGTTTCAATATTTTTTTTAAATTATTATTTATTTAGTTTTATTTCGTTTTATTAATTTAAGTCTCATTTCTGCCTTATGCAGTGTAACAATGATGTTTAATCATACTGTGTTTGAAATAGTAATTTTTGAATTATTCCTGAAAGTAATAAGTACCTTTTAATAAAATAAAATATTACCTTTTAATAAAATAAAAATTTAGTTAGTACCTTTTAATAAAAATTAGACATATAAATATCACTTGGCATATCTCAAATATTACGCGAGCAAAGCCGCGGGGTTTGCTAGTCTATATTATAAAGGACAAACATATCTGTGCGTAACGCATACGTCATTCTGCGAATGGCAACGCTTCAAATTTCAAATGCATTTTCGTTTTGCAATTTTCACTACTGAAAATTTTTAACTTCTACACATCGCACATTTTCAGTTTTTATACCGTCGTATAAGGAAAAAATGTACTTTTAAATGCAAATTGTTTGAAAGCTGTATCTCAATTTATTTTTGAGATATTAATTCTTTTGTAGTTTTTAATACCATTTTTCTAATCGTGGCAACAAAAGTATTTCATTTCGATTGAAAGTAAACGAAAAATAGTCGAAAAGAAGAGTAGATAACTGCATCTTTTAGTTGCCATTTTTTAATAAAACCTGCAAAATATTGAAATTAAAGTACATGCTATGTAAACAATATCGTCTGTTATTCCGCGATAATGACGTCATATGCATACTTTTCTATAGATGTTGTTTAAGACTCGATTGTAAAAGTCGATTGCTTTAGCGGATGCAAATGACGTCATTGTATTTTAATTCTTAAATCTGAAATATGTTTTGTAGGAGTGCGTCATTTTCACCCCAGCTACTTTGAAATTCTTTACAGGTGAAAATGCTTCGCTTTTGAAAATAATGTAACCGAAATCGCACACTGATCAAACGCAATGTCTTACAAAAAATTTAGAGCTTTATAAAAGAGCAGTGACATACAGTGTGCAAGCTCAAATCACAAGATATCTTCACTTTTATAGTTTAATTTTAAAATCATTTATGAAATTTCTTCAAAATGGTGAAAATTAGCTGGCTTTCAATACTGCAGAGAAGAGAGAAATAATGAGGTTTATTTATCTTTATACATGTCATTTTCTGATAAAAATTCAAAATTGTTGATGAAAATTGTTGTATAGGGTTTAGTGGCGCAAAATCCCATTACGGATATAATATTTTGAACGAAGAATGACGTACTGCTTTTGAAAACACGCATTTTTCCTCATACATTTTCCATATATTTTTTCCCTTCTGCATGTGTACTGATACTTTTTCAGACACTCGGCGAAATATGCTATTTAAGTGAAAATGACGTCATATTTAAAAGAAAACGAGCACTTTCTTAGATAAAACTAAATATTTTAACACAAATGCCTCTAAAACACATAAATTACGGAAATTTTTACTCTCCGGTATTGTGATTAGAATCCCAAGTGAAGAGTGCGTCTGTCCACATAAAAGATGTTGCTGACAATCGTGACTTCAAGTTTTGAATAAAAATACTATTAAAATGATCAAACTAAAATACAATTTTTTAAAAACTTCGTTCTGGCACCCGGGGCACATGTCCCCCCCCCCCCCCTTCAGTTTCGAACCTGAACGTATCTGTGCGCAACGCTGACGTCATTGTCGAATGGTAACACTTCTTGATCAAAAAAGCAAAAAAATAATTGTTCAGCATTGATTTCAGACTAATTTTGCATAACGAAATTAATACTTCCTTTATAAATAAATAAAAGAATAACATTAAAAAAACACAAATTTAACATATTTGTAATCGTACAATTTAAATTTTTAGATCACCAAATAGGAAAAAAAACTTTCAAATGGGAATTGTTTGTAATGTGCATCTCAGTTTACTGATTGTCTATGGTTTTAAAAGCAATTTTAAAGCATGAAATATTTTTTAAAATTTATCTATATTGCGCGGATCTCTATTAAGAAAGATTAATCCGTTTGCCCTTAATACAACATAAAGAGTTCATTTCATAATTTTCTCACGGCTAATATTCCATTAAAAAAAACTTTCTCTATGAATAAATAAATAAAATAATATAAATAAAACACAAATATAACAGACATGTAATTAAACTACGCATTTAAAGCTCTGAAATTATCAGAATATAAAAGGATGCCGTAAGCAGCAAAATCTTGGTCAAATAACTCTTAGCATGCGGCTAATAAGAAAATATCGCTTTTGACAAATTTCAAAACTTTATTTGGTTGTATAATTCATATTTTTCATATGAAAAAATGCTTTTAACACGGGATTCCCGGGTATGATCCCCTAGTTTTAATAATAATTCTGTGTTAAAGAAACTTTTAATATATTTAAAAGCATTGTTTGTTTCTTTGTTGTTGTTGTTTTCATAATTTTAATTTTTTTCACTTCAGAACATATTACATTATTAATAACTTGCATTTTTATATCGCTTATAACTTACTATTCTTGTCTCCTTTATACGATAAATAATCTTTGACAAACTAATACATTCGTCAGTGCTTTCATACAGTAATTTTATGAATTATTGCTGTCACCATATCTAAAGCAAAATAAATAATAAAACTAATAATAAACTAAAAAATAAGAAAACCGATGTAGTAAATACGGAAAATCCAATTGTTACATTTTAACATTCTCGTGGAAAACATAAGATTTGAAATTTACTGACAAGAGATGAAAGATTTTTACTTGTACTATCGCTGTTGTGATTACTCAATAACGTCTGGGACTGGGATTTCATCAATGAAATTATCGGTATTTTTCTATTTAGAGGCAGACGGGATTATTAAAATTTTCGAAAAATAAATTTATTTATAATGTGACAAATTGAAATCAAGTTTGTTAAGTATATTTTCACATAAAACATGTGTATCATATCCATTTATAATGTACTAGCAAATCCCGCGGCTTTGCTCGCGTAATATTTGAAATATGCCAAGTGATATTTATATATCTAATTTTTATTAAAAGGTACTAACTAAATTTTTATTTTATTAAAAGGTAATATTTTATTTTATTAAAAGGTTTTTTTATTAAAAGGTACTTATTACTTTTAGGAATAATTCAAAAATTACTATTTAAAACACAGTTTAATTAAACATCATTATTACACTGCATTAGGCAGAAATGAGACTTAAATTAATAAAATTAAATAAAACTAAATAAATGATAATTTAGAAAATATTTTGAAACTTTTATGCTCAATTAATACGCTCATTTCAGTATTCATTTGAAGTTTTGAATTTTTTAGAAACCATCTTCTTACATCTTAAAATTAACCATCATGTCGAATTCCAAGTCCTACCACCTCTCTCAACATAAAGGGCTATGTTGAAACAGGAACTGTCACCATTAATTTGCCAACATTAATTTTGAAATCGGTTTGTTATTTCCTAATATTGCACAGAAACGTAATTTAAAAAGCTTTTAAAGCCCTTTTTTAGAACGTTTGTTGTTCCTGTGAATCCCAGGTGGTAGAATCACCGGCATAAAATATAGCCTGTGTAGGATAAGAGACTGTTACCATTGATTCGCAACTATTACTTTCATAATCGGATTATATTCCCTGAAATTGCATAGAATCGTAATTTAGAACTTTAATAGAATGCTTTTCGCACCTCCCCTTCGCTTCACCCCTTTTTAATTCGAATTTATTTTCGACGTTCCTTCGAAGGCATTTATATTTTATAAGTAACTACCATGTCATATTTAATGTTTCTAGCCTTTTCAGTATCACAGAAATCGCAATTCAGAAAGTTTTTAGCTCCTGCAACCCTCTGGTGGTAGTGGAACAGACATAAAATATAGCTTATGTTTGAGCAGGTTCTATCACCAAAATTTGTCATCATTATTTTTTAAATCGGTTTTGTAATTTATAAGTTTGCTTAAAAATTGTAATTTATAACGCTTTTCACTCACTTTATTTTTTTTTAATTTGGAATTTTCTTTCGACTGTTCTTAGAAAGCAGTTGCATCTTGTAAGTAAATACCATGCCATAATTCAAAGTGTTAGACCCCTCAATTGTGCAAAAAATGCAAATTAGAACATGTTTTGCTTTTGCAACCCTCAGATGGTAGTGACAGCAACATAAAATATAACCTATGTTATAGCAGGGACTGTCACCATTGATTTGCAACCATTACTTTTGAAATAGCTTTGGTATTTCCTTAGATTGAGTAGAAATCGCAATTTAGAACGTTTTTAGGACGCTTTTCGCGCATTTTCACCCCTTTTTAAATTTCCAATTTTTTCGAAACTGTTCTTAAAGATAATTTATATCTAATAAATATGTACCTTACCTAATTTTAAGTTGCTAGCCCCTACCGATCGCAAAAATCGAAATTTAGAACGCTTTTTTGCTCCTGCAACGTCTTGGTGATAGTGATACCGACATAAAATAGCGTCTATGTTAGAGCAGAGGCTGTCAGCATCAATTTCCTACCATTACGTTTGAAATCAGATTCATTCTTCCTGAGATATTGCCGACAAATCGGAATTTAGAACGTTTTTAGAACGCTTTTCGCGCATTTTGCTCCTGCATCTCCTCTGGGGTAGTGGAAACAGACATAAAATATAGCCTATCTTGGAGAAAGAGGTGTCACCATCATTTTTACACCATTATATTTGAAATCGGTTCAGTACTTCCTGAGATTGCATAGAAATCGCAATTTAGAACGTTTTTTACAACGCTTTTTGCGCATTTTGACCCCTTTTTAAATTTCGATTTTTTTAGGAAATGTCCTTAGAGATCATTGATATCTTATAACTAACTACCATTCCAAATTTCACGATTCTAGGCCCTTCCGTAACGCAAAAGCCGCAATTTAGAACGTTATTCTCCTGCACCCCCTTTGGGGTAGTGGCACCGACATAAAACATCGCCTATGTTAGAGCAAGGGTTGTAACCATCATTTTGACGCCATTATTTTTTTAGATCGGTTTGGTATTTCCTGAGATTGTGTAGAAACCACCATTAGAACGTTTTTTAGAACGCTTTTCGCGCATTTTCATTCTTTTTAAATTTCGAATTGTTTAAGAACTGTTCTTAGAAATCCTTTATATCTAATAAGTAGCTAATATTTCAAATTTCATATTTCTAGACCCTTCGGTAACGCAAAAATCGCATTTTTAGAACGTTTTTTGCTCCTGCACCCCCTTTCGGATAGTGGCACCGACAAAAAACATAGCCTATGTTGGAGCAAGGGTTGTCACCGTCATTTTGACACCAATATTTTGACACCATTATTTTTTTAATCGGTTTGGTATTTCCTGAGATTGTGTAGAAACCACCATTTAGAACGTTTTTTAGAACGATTTTCGCGCATTTTCACTCCTTTCAAATTTCGAATTGTTTAAGAACTGTTCTTAGAGATCCTTTATATCTAATAAGTAGATAATATTTCAAATTTTATATTTCTAGGACCTTCAGTAGCACATAAATCGCATTTTTAGAACGTTTTTTGCTCCTGCATCCCCATTGGGGTAGTGACACCGACATAAAACATAGCCTATCTTGGAGAAAGCGTTGTCACCATCATTTTGACACCAATATTTTTTTAAATCGGTTTGGTATTTCCTGAGATTGTGTAGAAACTATCATTTAGAACGTTTTTTAGAACGCTTTTTGTGCATTTTCACCCCTTTTAAATTTTGAATTGTTTAAGAACTGTTCTTAAACATCATTTATATCTTATAAGTAACTAATATTCAAAATTTCATATTTCTAGGCCCTTCAGTAACACTAAAATCGCATTTTTAGAACGTTTTTTGCTCCGACACCCCCTTTGGGGTACTGGCACGGACATAAGATATAGCCTATGTTCTAAGTTGGGCTAACACCATCATTTTGATACCATTACTTTTGGAATCGGTTCGGTAGTTCCAGAGCTTACTTCCTACAAATAAACAATTTTTTCCTCTTTATAATAGGAAGTATAGATTAAGTTCTAAATTAAAATTAAGCTATTATAAATGTAAAACTCTGATCTAAACAAATGATACTGTTGCCATTCAGAATCAAATTCCAGCAAATCTACAAACAAATGAATGACTCTTTGAACGCTTCATTTTAAAAAATACATGTTAACGCCGATGCTGGTCTTAAAATATTTGAAAATTATATTAAAATCTTTTAATATTTTAACTTTGTTTAAAATCTTCAAAAACTATCCGATGAAGTTCTAAATTTAAGGGCCAAACCACCACCATCATCAACAACAACATCTTCTAAATTAAAAATAACTAATAACTATCGCCATCTGGTGGAGAAAATATATAGCTTTCGCTCTAAGAAGGTCCATGCAAGCACATTGAATTATATGTATTTTTAATTTATTCAGAATGATTATTCTTTTGCACAATTTCAGGTATCCTGTAACATTTATTTTCTGTCTCATATGACAAAGTAAGCTCACAGGCTATCAAAGCATGAGAGCTAATATGCCCGCCCGTTCTGTATGTATGTATTAGAAACATTCGATTTGCTTCAAATTTTTTTTCTAGGTTCATTGTGATAAGGCGCTTCCCTGATTAGTTTTGGGAGTTCTTTGGTTCAGGATAAAGGGGGGAAAACGGGGTTAGTCCAACCCCTTAATTCAAATAAATGGGTTTTTCATACAGAATCATTCGATTTGCTCCGAATTTGGTATACCGGTTTATTATGTTAAGGAACTTCCCTCATTAGTTTTGGGGGTTCATTCATTAAGGATAAAGGGGGAAAAGGGGGGTTCGTCCACTCCTTTTAACTCAGACAAATGGGTTTTTCATGCAGAATGATTCGATTTGCTCCGAATTTGGTATGCCGGTTTATTATGTTAAGGAACTTCCCTGATTAGTTTTGGGGGTTCATTGGTTAAGGATAAAGGGGGAAAAGGAGGGTTAGTCCACCCCTTTAATTCAGATAAATGGGTTTTTCATGAAGAATCATTCGATTTGCTCCGAATTTGGTATACCGGTTTATTATGTTAAGGAACTTCCCTGATTAGTTTTGGGAGTTCATTGGTTAAGGACAAGAGGGAAAAACGGAGGTTGTTCACCCCCTTAATTCAAATAAATGGGTTTTTCATGCAGAATCATTCGATTTGCTCCGAATTTGGTATACCGGTTTATTTTGTTAAGGAACTTACCTGATTAGTTTTGGGGGTTCATTGGTTAAGGATAAAGAGGGAAAAGGATGGTTAGTCCACCCCTTTTAATTCAGATAAATGGGTTTTTCATGCAGAATGATGCGATTTGCTCCGAAGATGGTATACCGGTTTATTATGTTAAGGAACTTCCCTGATTAGTTTTGGGGGTTCATTGGTTAAGGATAAAGGGGAAGGGGGGCTAGTCCACCCCCCTTAATTTATATAAACGGGTTTTTCATGCAGAATTATTCGCTTTGCTCCAAATTTGGTATACCGGTTTATTATGTTAAGGAGATTCCCTGATTCGTTTTGGGGATTCATTGGTTAAGGATACAGGGGGGCTAGTCCACCCCCTTAATTTAGATAAATGTTTTTTTTTTGCAGGATTATTCGATTTGCTCCAAATTTGGTATACCGGTTTATTATAATAAGGAGCTTCCCTGATTAGATTTGGAGGTTCACTGGTTAAGTATAAAGGGGGAAACGGGGGCTAATTCCCCTTCACTTATTTTTTTGAGGGCATTATTCTTTAAAATAAGAGTATAATATACAATTAGTGTGAATAGCCTGTGAGCTCAATGCCATCAGTTTAGCTGTGCACTTTTCTTTTTCGAAAAATAAATATATTTATAATGTGACAAATGATTATGGGGTATCAACTTATAATAAAATCTGAGTGCAGGAAACTGTCGGAACGATGCCGTTGCGAACCACCATTGTCTGCGAATGGACCGTAGCAAAACGCCATGTTAGGCTTAATGAAAAACATATCCTAACATATGACAGCTAAATGGTAATTTTTTCTACTTGAAATCAAGTTTGTTAAGTATATTTTCACATAAAACATGTGTATCATATCCATTTATAATGTATTATGTTCTAAATTAAAATTAAGCTATTATAAATGTAGAACTCTGATCTAAACAAATGATACTGTTGCCATTCAGAATCAAATTCCAGCAAATCTACAAACAAATGAATGACTCTTTGAACGCTTCATTAAAAAAATACAGGTTAACGCCGATGCTGGTCTTGAAATATTTGAAAAGTATATTAAAACCTTTTAATATTTTAACTTCGTTTAAAATCTTCAAAAACTATCCGATGAAATTCTAAATTTAAGGGCCAAACCTCCACCATCAACAACAACAACATCTTCTAAATTAAAAATAACTAATAACTATCGCCATCTGGTGGAGAAAATATATAGCTTTCGCTCTAAGAATGTCCATGCAAGCACATTGAATTACATGTATTTTTAATTTATTCAGAATGATTATTTTTTTGCACAATTTCAGGTATCCTGTAACATTTGTTTTCTTTCTCATATGAAAAAGTATTAAAAAAGAAAAGTGCTCAGCTAAACTGATGGCATTGAGCTCACAGGCTATTCACACTAATTGTATATTATACTCTTATTTTAAAGAATAATTCCCCTAAAAAAAATAAGTGAAGGGAATTAGCCCCCGTTTCCCCTTTTATACTTAACCAGTGAACCTCCAAATCTAATCAGGGAAGCTCCTTATCATAATAAACCGGTATACCAAATTTGGAGCAAATCGAATAATCCTGCAAAAAAAAACCATTTATCTAAATTAAGGGGGTGGACTAGCCCCCCTGTATCCTTAACCAATGAATCCCCAAAACGAATCAGGGAATCTCCTTAACATAATAAACCGGTATACCAAATTTGGAGCAAAGCGAATAATTCTGCATGAAAAACCCGTTTATATAAATTAAGGGGGGTGGACTAGCCCCCCTTCCCCTTTATCCTTAACCAATGAACCCCCAAAACTAATCAGGGAAGTTCCTTAACATAATAAACCGGTATACCATCTTCGAAACAAATCGCATCATTCTGCATGAAAAACCCATTTATCTGAATTAAAAGGGGTGGACTAACCATCCTTTTCCCCCCTTTATCCTGAACCAATGAACCCCCAAAACTAATCAGGGAAGTTCCTTAACATAATAAACCGGTATACCAAATTCGGAGCAAATCGAATGATTCTGCATGAAAAACACATTTATCTGAATTAAGGGGGGTGAACTAACCCCGTTTTTCCCCCTTTATCCTTAACCAATGAACTCACAAAACTAATCAGGGAAGTTCCTTAACATAATAAACCGGTATACCAAGTTCGGAGCAAATCGAATGATTCTTCATGAAAAACCCATTTATCTGAATTAAGGGGGTGGACTAACCCCCCTTTTCCCCCTTTATCCTTAACCAATGAACCCCCAAAACTAATCAGGGAAGTTCCTTAACATAATAAACCGGTATACCAATTTCGGAGCAAATCGAATCATTCTGCATGAAAAACCCATTTATCTGAGTTAAAAGGGTGGACTAACCACCCTTTTCCCCCTTTATCCTTAACCAATGAACCCCCAAAACTAATGAGGGAAGTTCCTTAACATAATAAACCGGTATACCAAATTCGGAGCAAATCGAATGATTCTGTATGAAAAACCCATTTATCTGAATTAAGCGGGTAGACTAACCCCCCTTTTCCCCTTTTATCCTTAACCAATGAACCCCCAAAACTAATCAGGGAAGTTCCTTAACATAATTAACCGGTATACCAAATTCGGAGCAAATAAAATGATTCTGCATTAAAAACCCATTTAGCTGAATTAAGGGGTTGGACTAACCCCGTTTTCTACCCTTTATCCTTAACCAATGAACTCCTAAAACTAATCAGGGAAGCGACTTATCACAATGAACCTAGAAAAAAATTTTGAAGCAAATGGGATGTTTCTATCAAGAGTTATCGCGTTACGTACATACATACGTACATACATACAGAACGGGCGGGCACATTAGCTCTCAGGCTTTGATAGCCTGTGAGCTAAAAATTATCCGAATATGAATATCCAAAACTCTCGAATGCATTTGCAATAAAGAATTATTTCAATGGCACTTTAGCATTATTTAAAAGAAAATTAAAGGAGCAATTTTTTCTGTACAAAAGGCTGCGAGCAGCGCCTCTGCAGGCCGTTTAAATTCCCAATGAATTAGGAACTTATGTTTCTTGATATAATTCTTTTGGCGTCAATTTTCTGTTGTTTTTACTATGCATTTTATGAGATTTCAAGACATTGCAAATAAAATGAATATTTCTTATCGGTACAACATATTTTAATTATCTTGCAGATAAAATTTTGAATTTTAACATAGTTTGTAGCGAAAAAAAGTCACGCTAAACAACAATTTTTTAATGTAGAGGGAACCTAAACGAGGATTTTCATCATGGAATGTGTAGCTGGAATTCGCGCGTTTAAGTGCTGGTGACTAAATTGTAGTTTACATAATTTCTTTTTTTCTAATCATAAAAAATCAAAGGATAATACTTTTTGATTAAGAAAATGCATGAGGCATCTTATTATTATTATTATTATTATTATTTATCAGAAAAATATTTTTTAAAGCACTGTTTTGAAGATTTAGCATTCACATTCCGTCATTTTTGACGGGGATTATATACTAGTTTAAAATAAAACTTTAACGAAAAGTGCTTTGAATAGACGTAAAAATTTCATTTATATATATATTGAAGTTAAATCGTTTACTATAACATAGGCATTTCTGTATGATGAAAAAAATATCAGGAAACAATTCGCTAAATATGGCGTCAATTTCACTATATGGCGTCAATTTCACTCACCCCCCATAGGTATACCCCTTATCTGCTGAAACACATGCTTACCATCGAATAAATAATTTTCATTAACTACGAAATTAAATAAATTTGTCAAATGATCCAAATTTTTACCCAAAATATTGTACCTCTTAAAAAATTCAAATATTTTATTTTTAAGATCATATAAATCAATACTGTTATATAAATCTTCAAAATCATAAACATATAGACCTTTAATATTACTCAAACCTTTCAATCTATTAAGTAACTCAAAACTATTTTTTATAATACATGTGTAATTTTGTTTCAATGCCGCTTCAAATAAACTCTGCAAAATATCCAAAAACTTTTTATTAGCTACTTCCAAATAAGTGCCAAAACCACATGTAATTGTACGAAAGGCAATGGGGTCCTTATGAAATTTAGGAATCAAAACCATATAAGGCAATTCCTTACTACGTTGTGTGTATTTTAACCTTTTATAAAAAGCAGCAATTCTACTTTCTATCTCATTTACACTGGTATTTAACAATCTATAATTATGTGTATTGTTATAACATTGTCTTAATTGATTACAGTATAGCTCTTTACAAATAATAGCAAAATTTGTATTTGCCTTATCAATATATGTTATAACGAAATTACTCTGTAAATCCTTGATAGAATCTTTTAATACTTTATATTCTTCCAACGAAATCCCCCCTGTTTTACCACAGTAAATTGAACTCAAATCCTTTAATATATTGTGTTTCCATTCCAGAAAAGTTATTTCTGGTAAGCAAAATTTGTTCATTAGTTTATGTATAAACATATCCACGTTGATTTTTAATCGTTTTTTTATAAAATCCTTAGTGTTTAATCTTTTTAAACGAAATTTTGTACCAAACCGCATATAATCTCTCAATGTTCTGTCTTTGACAATGTCTAAGTTACCGGTCAATACATGACCGTGATCCACATCGACATAATCACGATAAACCGGATCATGACAATGACATAAATTATTATCGTTGTTTCTACCAATTTCTTTTGAAAAATTATTATAATTAAAAACCATACGACCTAAAGGTTTATCGTATCTATAAACATTGACAATCTCCATGTTCTTATCTGGAAGCAAATCATTGTATTTATTTAATACCTTGCCCATATTTATACCATGTTTTTTAATTTCTATGTAATCCATTACAAAATACATTCTATTAACTATTTTGTTGTTATTGTTGTTACTTCTGCCCAGATATTCCTTCAAATGTTGTGAACTAATTCTATACCTCAAAATGTCCAAAGCCAAATCTATATTATAGTTACTCTTATGTGAATACAATAAGTTTAACAAATCACCTATAAAACGTTTTTTCACATTAAATATAATAAATTTTATATTTCTTACTATTCCCACGAAATCACTCTTGAGAATTGAACTTTTAATTTCATTAATATTGTCATATTCCTTTGCTATTATCTTGTGGTCCATCTCCTTATTGAATTTATAATTCATGGGATGTTCAATACGTTCGTATATTGAAACTTCAAATAAACTGTTTCTTAATTTTTTCAAAACGTTAGTTCCATTGAACATAACATTTAACCCGTATGGGTAAACCGTACCACATTTAATCATCATGTCACTTTCACATAACAATCTTTCTTTTTTGTTAGGGACAATCTTTAAAATCGTTAATTCCATGTTTTTAATACCATGCATGTTGAAATGTCTAATTTCAATCTCTTGTTCTTCTTTATTAGTTTTGCAATGTCTGATATCAGACTTATGGTTATTGAAACGCTTATTAATCGGGTCAGAAGTTTGACCTATATAAGACATTCCACATATCTTGCAGCTAAGTTTATAAACACTGTTGTAAACCTTACATACTTTTAAATACCTAATGTCCCCGATAGTGTTATACTCTGAGCCCACACTCGGGCATACTTTACAACGTTTATCACTACATTTTCTTAATTTGAGATTATTGAAAATCATCTCCCTTTTTAAGTTTGAATTATAAAACGTTCTAGTTTTATATTTAACACCATTATCTCTACCTTCACCGTCATCGTAATTCTCATTAATTAAATGACTATTATAAATATATCTGGTATTATACCTGATCGATTTCCTTTTCCGTACATCATCAACTTCCCCTCTTTCCAAAAAAATATCAAACACACAATTTTTTACATAATTTTTTTCACAATTTTTATAATTTTTATACATTTTTTTATTTTTCTCAAAAACTAAACCTTGCATACTCTTTTTGCAAAAGCTATCATCAACTCCTTTACTTCCGTAGCCAACCAAATCCACTTGTAAATCATGGTTACTTTCTAACGATCCATTCCCTACCATGCTATCAGGAACCGACCGAGCACAATGGTCCTCTAGTGAATTCCATTTCTTGCCGGTATCTAAAATTCTATTTTTTGTAAATTTCATAATTATAAATGTATATTCACACTCAATACAATTTTTTAATAAAACTGAACAAAATGGGAACTAATGAATAAAACACTTTAAACAAAATCATAAAATCTAAAAAATAGCATGAACGAATAATATATAACAAAGATGAACAAAAATAAACAGTACCAAACTGCAAACACTACAACTAGAAATAATAAACAGACTAGGGAAAAACTATAAAAGGAATAATTACAGCGTCAAAATATGCCTGACAATTGCCTAAAACATATCTAACGATTATCTAATCAATTCATAAAAACATAAACCATACTCAAACTGAACCACTTGAAGACGTAGCCATGCCATCGAACTTCAAAGGTTAATATAATACCAAAAACCACACACTACACATCCAATCCCAAAACTACTGAACTACAGAGAAAATTAACAAAATAACCATGGAAAAAACTTACTAACTAAATCATGAACGAAAAGAAAACAACCAATGGAGACAGACTGCAAGGCTAAAGACTTGCATGCTGGGTTTTACCGGCAATTACTCATGAAACTTCCCCCATATCTGTCAAGACCATACTGGCCAAAGAAAACTTTAAAACTGGCCATCCAAAGCAGTAACCGAATTCGAAAGAACACTTTAAAACTGTCCATCCAAAGCAGCAACCCAATTCAAAAAGAACGACGCATCCAGACAGAGCTCCTTATAAAGCCTACGATTATTTGGCGATGTTTTTAATCGCCAAAAGTAAAGCGTCGCAGTAATCTTTATCCTTGACGAAATTGTTTACCAAACTATTTAACAAACCAACAGGAAAATTCTGATCCATTGCATCTTGATAGAGATTTATAATGTCATTTATTATACTATTATGATTAGAATTTAACTTTACTATCCTTATTAAACTATTGATAATGATATTTCTGAAAATGGAAATATGTACATTGGAATTAAAATTTAATATCTTAATAGTTTCAAAGTTGTAATCCTTTCTCTTATCATAAATGCTAGTCCGTAATCCACCCCTCTCAATGTCGATAGTGAGATCCAAATAATTTACATGGTTTTCGTCATATGAAGTTTTTTTTAATATCAAACCTTGGGGATAGTAGTCTAAATTTAAATCGCTATTGGAATCGTTAATCTTTACTAACAATATATCATCAATATATCTGAAACTTAAAAAATCCTTATCCGTTGTCTCTTTAACCTCGTATAAAAATAAATAAATATCTGCAAGTACCGAACTGCAACTACCCCCCATAGGTATACCCCTTATCTGCTGAAACACGTGCTTACCATCGAATAAATAATTTTCATTAACTACGAAATTAAATAAATTTGTCAAATGATCCAAATTTTTACCCAAAATATTGTACCTCTTAAAAAATTCAAATATTTTATTTTTAAGATCATATAAATCAATACTGTTATATAAATCTTCAAAATCATAAACATATAGACCTTTAATATTACTCAAACCTTTCAATCTATTAAGTAACTCAAAACTATTTTTTATAATACATGTGTAATTTTGTTTTAATGCCGCTTCAAATAAACTCTGCAAAATATCCAAAAACTTTTTATTAGCTACTTCCAAATAAGTGCCAAAACCACATGTAATTGTACGAAAGGCAATGGGGTCCTTATGAAATTTAGGAATCAAAACCATATAAGGCAATTCCTTACTACGTTGTGTGTATTTTAACCTTTTATAAAAAGCAGCAATTCTACTTTCTATCTCATTTACACTGGTATTTAACAATCTATAATTATGTGTATTGTTATAACATTGTCTTAATTGATTACAGTATAGCTCTTTACAAATAATAGCAAAATTTGTATTTGCCTTATCAATATATGTTATAACGAAATTACTCTGTAAATCCTTGATAGAATCTTTTAATACTTTATATTCTTCCAACGAAATCCCCCCTGTTTTACCACAGTAAATTGAACTCAAATCCTTTAATATATTGTGTTTCCAATCCAGAAAAGTTATTTCTGGTAAGCAAAATTTGTTCATTAGTTTATGTATAAACATATCCACGTTGATTTTTAATCGTTTTTTTATAAAATCCTTAGTGTTTAATCTTTTTAAACGAAATTTTGTACCAAACCGCATATAATCTCTCAATGTTCTGTCTTTGACAATGTCTAAGTTACCGGTCAATACATGACCGTGATCCACATCGACATAATCACGATAAACCGGATCATGACAATGACATAAATTATTATCGTTGTTTCTACCAATTTCTTTTGAAAAATTATTATAATTAAAAACCATACGACCTAAAGGTTTATCGTATCTATAAACCTTGACAATCTCCATGTTCTTATCTGGAAGCAAATCATTGTATTTATTTAATACCTTGCCCATATTTATACCATGTTTTTTAATCTCTATGTAATCCATTACAAAATACATTCTATTAACTATTTTGTTGTTATTGTTGTTACTTCTGCCCAGATATTCCTTCAAATGTTGTGAACTAATTCTATACCTCAAAATGTCCAAAGCCAAATCTATATTATAGTTACTCTTATGTGAATACAATAAGTTTAACAAATCACCTATAAAACGTTTTTTCACATTAAATATAATAAATTTTATATTTCTTACTATTCCCACGAAATCACTCTTGAGAATTGAACTTTTAATTTCATTAATATTGTCATATTCCTTTGCTATTATCTTGTGGTCCATCTCCTTATTGAATTTATAATTCATGGGATGTTCAATACGTTCGTATATTGAAACTTCAAATAAACTGTTTCTTAATTTTTTCAAAACGTTAGTTCCATTGAACATAACATTTAACCCGTATGGGTAAACCGTACCACATTTAATCATCATGTCACTTTCACATAACAATCTTTCTTTTTTGTTAGGGACAATCTTTAAAATCGTTAATTCCATGTTTTTAATACCATGCATGTTGAAATGTCTAATTTCAATCTCTTGTTCTTCTTTATTAGTTTTGCAATGTCTGATATCAGACTTATGGTTATTGAAACGCTTATTAATCGGGTCAGAAGTTTGACCTATATAAGACATTCCACATATCTTGCAGCTAAGTTTATAAACACTGTTGTAAACCTTACATACTTTTAAATACCTAATGTCCCCGATAGTGTTATACTCTGAGCCCACACTCGGGCATACTTTACAACGTTTATCACTACATTTTCTTAATTTGAGATTATTGAAAATCATCTCCCTTTTTAAGTTTGAATTATAAAACGTTCTAGTTTTATATTTAACACCATTATCTCTACCTTCACCGTCATCGTAATTCTCATTAATTAAATGACTATTATAAATATATCTGGTATTATACCTGATCGATTTCCTTTTCCGTACATCATCAACTTCCCCTCTTTCCAAAAAAATATCAAACACACAATTTTTTACATAATTTTTTTCACAATTTTTATAATTTTTATACATTTTTTTATTTTTCTCAAAAACTAAACCTTGCATACTCTTTTTGCAAAAGCTATCATCAACTCCTTTACTTCCGTAGCCAACCAAATCCACTTGTAAATCATGGTTACTTTCTAACGATCCATTCCCTACCATGCTATCAGGAACCGACCGAGCACAATGGTCCTCTAGTGAATTCCATTTCTTGCCGGTATCTAAAATTCTATTTTTTGTAAATTTCATAATTATAAATGTATATTCACACTCAATACAATTTTTTAATAAAACTGAACAAAATGGGAACTAATGAATAAAACACTTTAAACAAAACCATAAAATCTAAAAAATAGCATGAACGAATAATATATAACAAAGATGAACAAAAATAAACAGTACCAAACTGCAAACACTACAACTAGAAATAATAAACAGACTAGGGAAAAACTATAAAAGGAATAATTACAGCGTCAAAATATGCCTGACAATTGCCTAAAACATATCTAACGATTATCTAATCAATTCATAAAAACATAAACCATACTCAAACTGAACCACTTGAAGACGTAGCCATGCCATCGAACTTCAAAGGTTAATATAATACCAAAAACCACACACTACACATCCAATCCCAAAACTACTGAACTACAGAGAAAATTAACAAAATAACCATGGAAAAAACTTACTAACTAAATCATGAACGAAAAGAAAACAACCAATGGAGACAGACTGCAAGGCTAAAGACTTGCATGCTGGGTTTTACCGGCAATTACTCATGAAACTTCCCCCATATCTGTCAAGACCATACTGGCCAAAGAAAACTTTAAAACTGGCCATCCAAAGCAGTAACCGAATTCGAAAGAACACTTTAAAACTGTCCATCCAAAGCAGCAACCCAATTCAAAAAGAACGACGCATCCAGACAGAGCTCCTTATAAAGCCTACGATTATTTGGCGATGTTTTTAATCGCCAAAAGTAAAGCGTCGCAGTAATCTTTATCCTTGACGAAATTGTTTACCAAACTATTTAACAAACCAACAGGAAAATTCTGATCCATTGCATCTTGATAGAGATTTATAATGTCATTTATTATACTATTATGATTAGAATTTAACTTTACTATCCTTATTAAACTATTGATAATGATATTTCTGAAAATGGAAATATGTACATTGGAATTAAAATTTAATATCTTAATAGTTTCAAAGTTGTAATCCTTTCTCTTATCATAAATGCTAGTCCGTAATCCACCCCTCTCAATGTCGATAGTGAGATCCAAATAATTTACATGGTTTTCGTCATATGAAGTTTTTAATAGAAAGTTTTTTTTAATATCAAACCTTGGGGATAGTAGTCTAAATTTAAATCGCTATTGGAATCGTTAATCTTTACTAACAATATATCATCAATATATCTGGAACTTAAAAAATCCTTATCCGTTGTCTCTTTAACCTCGTATAAAAATAAATAAATATCTGCAAGTACCGAACTGCAACTACCCCCCATAGGTATACCCCTTATCTGCTGAAACACATGCTTACCATCGAATAAATAATTTTCATTAACTACGAAATTAAATAAATTTGTCAAATGATCCAAATTTTTACCCAAAATATTGTACCTCTTAAAAAATTCAAATATTTTATTTTTAAGATCATATAAATCAATACTGTTATATAAATCTTCAAAATCATAAACATATAGACCTTTAATATTACTCAAACCTTTCAATCTATTAAGTAACTCAAAACTATTTTTTATAATACATGTGTAATTTTGTTTCAATGCCGCTTCAAATAAACTCTGCAAAATATCCAAAAACTTTTTATTAGCTACTTCCAAATAAGTGCCAAAACCACATGTAATTGTACGAAAGGCAATGGGGTCCTTATGAAATTTAGGAATCAAAACCATATAAGGCAATTCCTTACTACGTTGTGTGTATTTTAACCTTTTATAAAAAGCAGCAATTCTACTTTCTATCTCATTTACACTGGTATTTAACAATCTATAATTATGTGTATTGTTATAACATTGTCTTAATTGATTACAGTATAGCTCTTTACAAATAATAGCAAAATTTGTATTTGCCTTATCAATATATGTTATAACGAAATTACTCTGTAAATCCTTGATAGAATCTTTTAATACTTTATATTCTTCCAACGAAATCCCCCCTGTTTTACCACAGTAAATTGAACTCAAATCCTTTAATATATTGTGTTTCCATTCCAGAAAAGTTATTTCTGGTAAGCAAAATTTGTTCATTAGTTTATGTATAAACATATCCACGTTGATTTTTAATCGTTTTTTTATAAAATCCTTAGTGTTTAATCTTTTTAAACGAAATTTTGTACCAAACCGCATATAATCTCTCAATGTTCTGTCTTTGACAATGTCTAAGTTACCGGTCAATACATGACCGTGATCCACATCGACATAATCACGATAAACCGGATCATGACAATGACATAAATTATTATCGTTGTTTCTACCAATTTCTTTTGAAAAATTATTATAATTAAAAACCATACGACCTAAAGGTTTATCGTATCTATAAACATTGACAATCTCCATGTTCTTATCTGGAAGCAAATCATTGTATTTATTTAATACCTTGCCCATATTTATACCATGTTTTTTAATTTCTATGTAATCCATTACAAAATACATTCTATTAACTATTTTGTTGTTATTGTTGTTACTTCTGCCCAGATATTCCTTCAAATGTTGTGAACTAATTCTATACCTCAAAATGTCCAAAGCCAAATCTATATTATAGTTACTCTTATGTGAATACAATAAGTTTAACAAATCACCTATAAAACGTTTTTTCACATTAAATATAATAAATTTTATATTTCTTACTATTCCCACGAAATCACTCTTGAGAATTGAACTTTTAATTTCATTAATATTGTCATATTCCTTTGCTATTATCTTGTGGTCCATCTCCTTATTGAATTTATAATTCATGGGATGTTCAATACGTTCGTATATTGAAACTTCAAATAAACTGTTTCTTAATTTTTTCAAAACGTTAGTTCCATTGAACATAACATTTAACCCGTATGGGTAAACCGTACCACATTTAATCATCATGTCACTTTCACATAACAATCTTTCTTTTTTGTTAGGGACAATCTTTAAAATCGTTAATTCCATGTTTTTAATACCATGCATGTTGAAATGTCTAATTTCAATCTCTTGTTCTTCTTTATTAGTTTTGCAATGTCTGATATCAGACTTATGGTTATTGAAACGCTTATTAATCGGGTCAGAAGTTTGACCTATATAAGACATTCCACATATCTTGCAGCTAAGTTTATAAACACTGTTGTAAACCTTACATACTTTTAAATACCTAATGTCCCCGATAGTGTTATACTCTGAGCCCACACTCGGGCATACTTTACAACGTTTATCACTACATTTTCTTAATTTGAGATTATTGAAAATCATCTCCCTTTTTAAGTTTGAATTATAAAACGTTCTAGTTTTATATTTAACACCATTATCTCTACCTTCACCGTCATCGTAATTCTCATTAATTAAATGACTATTATAAATATATCTGGTATTATACCTGATCGATTTCCTTTTCCGTACATCATCAACTTCCCCTCTTTCCAAAAAAATATCAAACACACAATTTTTTACATAATTTTTTTCACAATTTTTATAATTTTTATACATTTTTTTATTTTTCTCAAAAACTAAACCTTGCATACTCTTTTTGCAAAAGCTATCATCAACTCCTTTACTTCCGTAGCCAACCAAATCCACTTGTAAATCATGGTTACTTTCTAACGATCCATTCCCTACCATGCTATCAGGAACCGACCGAGCACAATGGTCCTCTAGTGAATTCCATTTCTTGCCGGTATCTAAAATTCTATTTTTTGTAAATTTCATAATTATAAATGTATATTCACACTCAATACAATTTTTTAATAAAACTGAACAAAATGGGAACTAATGAATAAAACACTTTAAACAAAATCATAAAATCTAAAAAATAGCATGAACGAATAATATATAACAAAGATGAACAAAAATAAACAGTACCAAACTGCAAACACTACAACTAGAAATAATAAACAGACTAGGGAAAAACTATAAAAGGAATAATTACAGCGTCAAAATATGCCTGACAATTGCCTAAAACATATCTAACGATTATCTAATCAATTCATAAAAACATAAACCATACTCAAACTGAACCACTTGAAGACGTAGCCATGCCATCGAACTTCAAAGGTTAATATAATACCAAAAACCACACACTACACATCCAATCCCAAAACTACTGAACTACAGAGAAAATTAACAAAATAACCATGGAAAAAACTTACTAACTAAATCATGAACGAAAAGAAAACAACCAATGGAGACAGACTGCAAGGCTAAAGACTTGCATGCTGGGTTTTACCGGCAATTACTCATGAAACTTCCCCCATATCTGTCAAGACCATACTGGCCAAAGAAAACTTTAAAACTGGCCATCCAAAGCAGTAACCGAATTCGAAAGAACACTTTAAAACTGTCCATCCAAAGCAGCAACCCAATTCAAAAAGAACGACGCATCCAGACAGAGCTCCTTATAAAGCCTACGATTATTTGGCGATGTTTTTAATCGCCAAAAGTAAAGCGTCGCAGTAATCTTTATCCTTGACGAAATTGTTTACCAAACTATTTAACAAACCAACAGGAAAATTCTGATCCATTGCATCTTGATAGAGATTTATAATGTCATTTATTATACTATTATGATTAGAATTTAACTTTACTATCCTTATTAAACTATTGATAATGATATTTCTGAAAATGGAAATATGTACATTGGAATTAAAATTTAATATCTTAATAGTTTCAAAGTTGTAATCCTTTCTCTTATCATAAATGCTAGTCCGTAATCCACCCCTCTCAATGTCGATAGTGAGATCCAAATAATTTACATGGTTTTCGTCATATGAAGTTTTTTTTAATATCAAACCTTGGGGATAGTAGTCTAAATTTAAATCGCTATTGGAATCGTTAATCTTTACTAACAATATATCATCAATATATCTGAAACTTAAAAAATCCTTATCCGTTGTCTCTTTAACCTCGTATAAAAATAAATAAATATCTGCAAGTACCGAACTGCAACTACCCCCCATAGGTATACCCCTTATCTGCTGAAACACGTGCTTACCATCGAATAAATAATTTTCATTAACTACGAAATTAAATAAATTTGTCAAATGATCCAAATTTTTACCCAAAATATTGTACCTCTTAAAAAATTCAAATATTTTATTTTTAAGATCATATAAATCAATACTGTTATATAAATCTTCAAAATCATAAACATATAGACCTTTAATATTACTCAAACCTTTCAATCTATTAAGTAACTCAAAACTATTTTTTATAATACATGTGTAATTTTGTTTTAATGCCGCTTCAAATAAACTCTGCAAAATATCCAAAAACTTTTTATTAGCTACTTCCAAATAAGTGCCAAAACCACATGTAATTGTACGAAAGGCAATGGGGTCCTTATGAAATTTAGGAATCAAAACCATATAAGGCAATTCCTTACTACGTTGTGTGTATTTTAACCTTTTATAAAAAGCAGCAATTCTACTTTCTATCTCATTTACACTGGTATTTAACAATCTATAATTATGTGTATTGTTATAACATTGTCTTAATTGATTACAGTATAGCTCTTTACAAATAATAGCAAAATTTGTATTTGCCTTATCAATATATGTTATAACGAAATTACTCTGTAAATCCTTGATAGAATCTTTTAATACTTTATATTCTTCCAACGAAATCCCCCCTGTTTTACCACAGTAAATTGAACTCAAATCCTTTAATATATTGTGTTTCCAATCCAGAAAAGTTATTTCTGGTAAGCAAAATTTGTTCATTAGTTTATGTATAAACATATCCACGTTGATTTTTAATCGTTTTTTTATAAAATCCTTAGTGTTTAATCTTTTTAAACGAAATTTTGTACCAAACCGCATATAATCTCTCAATGTTCTGTCTTTGACAATGTCTAAGTTACCGGTCAATACATGACCGTGATCCACATCGACATAATCACGATAAACCGGATCATGACAATGACATAAATTATTATCGTTGTTTCTACCAATTTCTTTTGAAAAATTATTATAATTAAAAACCATACGACCTAAAGGTTTATCGTATCTATAAACCTTGACAATCTCCATGTTCTTATCTGGAAGCAAATCATTGTATTTATTTAATACCTTGCCCATATTTATACCATGTTTTTTAATCTCTATGTAATCCATTACAAAATACATTCTATTAACTATTTTGTTGTTATTGTTGTTACTTCTGCCCAGATATTCCTTCAAATGTTGTGAACTAATTCTATACCTCAAAATGTCCAAAGCCAAATCTATATTATAGTTACTCTTATGTGAATACAATAAGTTTAACAAATCACCTATAAAACGTTTTTTCACATTAAATATAATAAATTTTATATTTCTTACTATTCCCACGAAATCACTCTTGAGAATTGAACTTTTAATTTCATTAATATTGTCATATTCCTTTGCTATTATCTTGTGGTCCATCTCCTTATTGAATTTATAATTCATGGGATGTTCAATACGTTCGTATATTGAAACTTCAAATAAACTGTTTCTTAATTTTTTCAAAACGTTAGTTCCATTGAACATAACATTTAACCCGTATGGGTAAACCGTACCACATTTAATCATCATGTCACTTTCACATAACAATCTTTCTTTTTTGTTAGGGACAATCTTTAAAATCGTTAATTCCATGTTTTTAATACCATGCATGTTGAAATGTCTAATTTCAATCTCTTGTTCTTCTTTATTAGTTTTGCAATGTCTGATATCAGACTTATGGTTATTGAAACGCTTATTAATCGGGTCAGAAGTTTGACCTATATAAGACATTCCACATATCTTGCAGCTAAGTTTATAAACACTGTTGTAAACCTTACATACTTTTAAATACCTAATGTCCCCGATAGTGTTATACTCTGAGCCCACACTCGGGCATACTTTACAACGTTTATCACTACATTTTCTTAATTTGAGATTATTGAAAATCATCTCCCTTTTTAAGTTTGAATTATAAAACGTTCTAGTTTTATATTTAACACCATTATCTCTACCTTCACCGTCATCGTAATTCTCATTAATTAAATGACTATTATAAATATATCTGGTATTATACCTGATCGATTTCCTTTTCCGTACATCATCAACTTCCCCTCTTTCCAAAAAAATATCAAACACACAATTTTTTACATAATTTTTTTCACAATTTTTATAATTTTTATACATTTTTTTATTTTTCTCAAAAACTAAACCTTGCATACTCTTTTTGCAAAAGCTATCATCAACTCCTTTACTTCCGTAGCCAACCAAATCCACTTGTAAATCATGGTTACTTTCTAACGATCCATTCCCTACCATGCTATCAGGAACCGACCGAGCACAATGGTCCTCTAGTGAATTCCATTTCTTGCCGGTATCTAAAATTCTATTTTTTGTAAATTTCATAATTATAAATGTATATTCACACTCAATACAATTTTTTAATAAAACTGAACAAAATGGGAACTAATGAATAAAACACTTTAAACAAAACCATAAAATCTAAAAAATAGCATGAACGAATAATATATAACAAAGATGAACAAAAATAAACAGTACCAAACTGCAAACACTACAACTAGAAATAATAAACAGACTAGGGAAAAACTATAAAAGGAATAATTACAGCGTCAAAATATGCCTGACAATTGCCTAAAACATATCTAACGATTATCTAATCAATTCATAAAAACATAAACCATACTCAAACTGAACCACTTGAAGACGTAGCCATGCCATCGAACTTCAAAGGTTAATATAATACCAAAAACCACACACTACACATCCAATCCCAAAACTACTGAACTACAGAGAAAATTAACAAAATAACCATGGAAAAAACTTACTAACTAAATCATGAACGAAAAGAAAACAACCAATGGAGACAGACTGCAAGGCTAAAGACTTGCATGCTGGGTTTTACCGGCAATTACTCATGAAACTTCCCCCATATCTGTCAAGACCATACTGGCCAAAGAAAACTTTAAAACTGGCCATCCAAAGCAGTAACCGAATTCGAAAGAACACTTTAAAACTGTCCATCCAAAGCAGCAACCCAATTCAAAAAGAACGACGCATCCAGACAGAGCTCCTTATAAAGCCTACGATTATTTGGCGATGTTTTTAATCGCCAAAAGTAAAGCGTCGCAGTAATCTTTATCCTTGACGAAATTGTTTACCAAACTATTTAACAAACCAACAGGAAAATTCTGATCCATTGCATCTTGATAGAGATTTATAATGTCATTTATTATACTATTATGATTAGAATTTAACTTTACTATCCTTATTAAACTATTGATAATGATATTTCTGAAAATGGAAATATGTACATTGGAATTAAAATTTAATATCTTAATAGTTTCAAAGTTGTAATCCTTTCTCTTATCATAAATGCTAGTCCGTAATCCACCCCTCTCAATGTCGATAGTGAGATCCAAATAATTTACATGGTTTTCGTCATATGAAGTTTTTAATAGAAAGTTTTTTTTAATATCAAACCTTGGGGATAGTAGTCTAAATTTAAATCGCTATTGGAATCGTTAATCTTTACTAACAATATATCATCAATATATCTGGAACTTAAAAAATCCTTATCCGTTGTCTCTTTAACCTCGTATAAAAATAAATAAATATCTGCAAGTACCGAACTGCAACTACCCCCCATAGGTATACCCCTTATCTGCTGAAACACATGCTTACCATCGAATAAATAATTTTCATTAACTACGAAATTAAATAAATTTGTCAAATGATCCAAATTTTTACCCAAAATATTGTACCTCTTAAAAAATTCAAATATTTTATTTTTAAGATCATATAAATCAATACTGTTATATAAATCTTCAAAATCATAAACATATAGACCTTTAATATTACTCAAACCTTTCAATCTATTAAGTAACTCAAAACTATTTTTTATAATACATGTGTAATTTTGTTTTAATGCCGCTTCAAATAAACTCTGCAAAATATCCAAAAACTTTTTATTAGCTACTTCCAAATAAGTGCCAAAACCACATGTAATTGTACGAAAGGCAATGGGGTCCTTATGAAATTTAGGAATCAAAACCATATAAGGCAATTCCTTACTACGTTGTGTGTATTTTAACCTTTTATAAAAAGCAGCAATTCTACTTTCTATCTCATTTACACTGGTATTTAACAATCTATAATTATGTGTATTGTTATAAGATTGTCTTAATTGATTACAGTATAGCTCTTTACAAATAATAGCAAAATTTGTATTTGCCTTATCAATATATGTTATAACGAAATTACTCTGTAAATCCTTGATAGAATCTTTTAATACTTTATATTCTTCCAACGAAATCCCCCCTGTTTTACCACAGTAAATTGAACTCAAATCCTTTAATATATTGTGTTTCCATTCCAGAAAAGTTATTTCTGGTAAGCAAAATTTGTTCATTAGTTTATGTATAAACATATCCACGTTGATTTTTAATCGTTTTTTTATAAAATCCTTAGTGTTTAATCTTTTTAAACGAAATTTTGTACCAAACCGCATATAATCTCTCAATGTTCTGTCTTTGACAATGTCTACGTTACCGGTCAATACATGACCGTGATCCACATCGACATAATCACGATAAACCGGATCATGACAATGACATAAATTATTATCGTTGTTTCTACCAATTTCTTTTGAAAAATTATTATAATTAAAAACCATACGACCTAAAGGTTTATCGTATCTATAAACCTTGACAATCTCCATGTTCTTATCTGGAAGCAAATCATTGTATTTATTTAATACCTTGCCCATATTTATACCATGTTTTTTAATTTCTATGTAATCCATTACAAAATACATTCTATTAACTATTTTGTTGTTATTGTTGTTACTTCTGCCCAGATATTCCTTCAAATGTTGTGAACTAATTCTATACCTCAAAATGTCCAAAGCCAAATCTATATTATAGTTACTCTTATGTGAATACAATAAGTTTAACAAATCACCTATAAAACGTTTTTTCACATTAAATATAATAAATTTTATATTTCTTACTATTCCCACGAAATCACTCTTGAGAATTGAACTTTTAATTTCATTAATATTGTCATATTCCTTTGCTATTATCTTGTGGTCCATCTCCTTATTGAATTTATAATTCATGGGATGTTCAATACGTTCGTATATTGAAACTTCAAATAAACTGTTTCTTAATTTTTTCAAAACGTTAGTTCCATTGAACATAACATTTAACCCGTATGGGTAAACCGTACCACATTTAATCATCATGTCACTTTCACATAACAATCTTTCTTTTTTGTTAGGGACAATCTTTAAAATCGTTAATTCCATGTTTTTAATACCATGCATGTTGAAATGTCTAATTTCAATCTCTTGTTCTTCTTTATTAGTTTTGCAATGTCTGATATCAGACTTATGGTTATTGAAACGCTTATTAATCGGGTCAGAAGTTTGACCTATATAAGACATTCCACATATCTTGCAGCTAAGTTTATAAACACTGTTGTAAACCTTACATACTTTTAAATACCTAATGTCCCCGATAGTGTTATACTCTGAGCCCACACTCGGGCATACTTTACAACGTTTATCACTACATTTTCTTAATTTGAGATTATTGAAAATCATCTCCCTTTTTAAGTTTGAATTATAAAACGTTCTAGTTTTATATTTAACACCATTATCTCTACCTTCACCGTCATCGTAATTCTCATTAATTAAATGACTATTATAAATATATCTGGTATTATACCTGATCGATTTCCTTTTCCGTACATCATCAACTTCCCCTCTTTCCAAAAAAATATCAAACACACAATTTTTTACATAATTTTTTTCACAATTTTTATAATTTTTATACATTTTTTTATTTTTCTCAAAAACTAAACCTTGCATACTCTTTTTGCAAAAGCTATCATCAACTCCTTTACTTCCGTAGCCAACCAAATCCACTTGTAAATCATGGTTACTTTCTAACGATCCATTCCCTACCATGCTATCAGGAACCGACCGAGCACAATGGTCCTCTAGTGAATTCCATTTCTTGCCGGTATCTAAAATTCTATTTTTTGTAAATTTCATAATTATAAATGTATATTCACACTCAATACAATTTTTTAATAAAACTGAACAAAATGGGAACTAATGAATAAAACACTTTAAACAAAATCATAAAATCTAAAAAATAGCATGAACGAATAATATATAACAAAGATGAACAAAAATAAACAGTACCAAACTGCAAACACTACAACTAGAAATAATAAACAGACTAGGGAAAAACTATAAAAGGAATAATTACAGCGTCAAAATATGCCTGACAATTGCCTAAAACATATCTAACGATTATCTAATCAATTCATAAAAACATAAACCATACTCAAACTGAACCACTTGAAGACGTAGCCATGCCATCGAACTTCAAAGGTTAATATAATACCAAAAACCACACACTACACATCCAATCCCAAAACTACTGAACTACAGAGAAAATTAACAAAATAACCATGGAAAAAACTTACTAACTAAATCATGAACGAAAAGAAAACAACCAATGGAGACAGACTGCAAGGCTAAAGACTTGCATGCTGGGTTTTACCGGCAATTACTCATGAAACTTCCCCCATATCTGTCAAGACCATACTGGCCAAAGAAAACTTTAAAACTGGCCATCCAAAGCAGTAACCGAATTCGAAAGAACACTTTAAAACTGTCCATCCAAAGCAGCAACCCAATTCAAAAAGAACGACGCATCCAGACAGAGCTCCTTATAAAGCCTACGATTATTTGGCGATGTTTTTAATCGCCAAAAGTAAAGCGTCGCAGTAATCTTTATCCTTGACGAAATTGTTTACCAAACTATTTAACAAACCAACAGGAAAATTCTGATCCATTGCATCTTGATAGAGATTTATAATGTCATTTATTATACTATTATGATTAGAATTTAACTTTACTATCCTTATTAAACTATTGATAATGATATTTCTGAAAATGGAAATATGTACATTGGAATTAAAATTTAATATCTTAATAGTTTCAAAGTTGTAATCCTTTCTCTTATCATAAATGCTAGTCCGTAATCCACCCCTCTCAATGTCGATAGTGAGATCCAAATAATTTACATGGTTTTCGTCATATGAAGTTTTTTTTAATATCAAACCTTGGGGATAGTAGTCTAAATTTAAATCGCTATTGGAATCGTTAATCTTTACTAACAATATATCATCAATATATCTGAAACTTAAAAAATCCTTATCCGTTGTCTCTTTAACCTCGTATAAAAATAAATAAATATCTGCAAGTACCGAACTGCAACTACCCCCCATAGGTATACCCCTTATCTGCTGAAACACGTGCTTACCATCGAATAAATAATTTTCATTAACTACGAAATTAAATAAATTTGTCAAATGATCCAAATTTTTACCCAAAATATTGTACCTCTTAAAAAATTCAAATATTTTATTTTTAAGATCATATAAATCAATACTGTTATATAAATCTTCAAAATCATAAACATATAGACCTTTAATATTACTCAAACCTTTCAATCTATTAAGTAACTCAAAACTATTTTTTATAATACATGTGTAATTTTGTTTTAATGCCGCTTCAAATAAACTCTGCAAAATATCCAAAAACTTTTTATTAGCTACTTCCAAATAAGTGCCAAAACCACATGTAATTGTACGAAAGGCAATGGGGTCCTTATGAAATTTAGGAATCAAAACCATATAAGGCAATTCCTTACTACGTTGTGTGTATTTTAACCTTTTATAAAAAGCAGCAATTCTACTTTCTATCTCATTTACACTGGTATTTAACAATCTATAATTATGTGTATTGTTATAACATTGTCTTAATTGATTACAGTATAGCTCTTTACAAATAATACAAATAGCTTTGAATGTACTTTTGTTTTCCATTTGCCGTTGAAAAAATCGAATGTGTGATGTTTAGACGTTAAACAAATTCCAGTAAAAACAAAATTTATGGGTTAGGTCATTGCCACCAAAAATATGATTCCACCGTTACTCATAGACATGTCTTTTCCGTATAATGTTGCATTCAGAGCAAATGGATTCATCTTTCTTAATTTTGGGTTGCAAATTTAAAAAGATCTAGGCTTTAAAATTAATTAAAAATCCATTAAATTCAGAAAAATGTATCTCAGTTCTAGGATTTTAATGATCAGTATTAAAATCAGAAACAATTAAAATCTGAAAATTTAGATATAATTTTCAAATAAATTTCATTTGAAAGTATTTTATTCTATTGAGTGTAAAAAATGCAAATTGGGCATGTTTAGAAGTTACACTAAAGGCACAATTTATGGGTTAGGTCGTTGATACCATCAGTATGATGTCAGCGATACTCACTAACATATTTTTAGTTATAATGTTTATATATGCTATACAATCCAGACTTTTACTAAATACTACGCCCATTGGTTATTTTTTTTCTTCGTATTATCAGGAAAATCATATATTTTTCTGTTACACCAGCCAAGAAAACGAGCATTCTGATATTTAAAGCTGAGGGGTTTTACTATGGTTGCGATACTATAATGTCATGGTTTCTGATTGTTTTTATAATGATTTGAGGACGGAAATGCACAAATATCAGTTATTATTGCAGTATAATTTCATTTTAATTTATTATACCCGGAAGACCCTCCTAACTCACAAGAGCGACGCCGGGTAATTCTGCTAGTATGAAATAAAATAAGAGATTTATTCTGATATCGTTAACTTTTCTGTTTCAAACTGTATTTTGGAATATATAACTGTAAAACGAAATATATATATATATATATAGTAGTGTAGTAAAAGTGATACTGTTTTTAAATTTTAAAAGACAGCATACATCTGAAATTACTTGCTACTTTGAAGACAATGTTTCTGTAACCAAATAAAGAAGGTTATTAAATAACAGCTTATAAATTCAAAAAATTGGTTATGTCGCACAGAGATAAATATAAGTATGCTGATGGAAAATTCGATTTTGTAATAACACAAATATTACAGAATGCAGGATCATCGAAAAAATTTGAACACATTTTTTAAAAAATCCCTGCCGGCTCGGCCTACATGCGCAGGTAGATTTCGAAGTCAAGTACTAATTTCACCAACAAAAACTAATTGAAGACGAGAGATAAACTCTGTTTAACGATTTTATCTGGCCGCTTTTGATGATATTTTAATTTTATTTTTCTGTAAAAGTGGGTTTTTGTTGCATTAAAATATTTCAATTTGTTTATTTTCTGTAAGCAATAAGCCTTATTGGTTTACAATGGAAGTCTATGGTAATTTGGCGATATATTGCCAAATTGGCAACAGAACAGGGTCCCCCCCTACGTAACCCCACTTATATGTATGTAGATATAACAACGTAATATATATATATATAGATTTTTATTTTTCACTTGGAAATCTTGCAATAGAAATGTAATTGTTGTGGTAAGAATGTAGTTGCTTTTTTTTTAATTGTTGGCAACTGCTATAACGATTTTTTTTTCATTTATCTGCCGTTATTCTGTAAGAGCTGGTTTTATCAGCTCTTACAGAAACATGTTAAGGTGGTATTCAAAATTTTTAACCCTCCCACATTTCTACTGCCTTGGGCCGACTTTTCTCATTTGCAATCCTCGCCGAAATATTAGCCATCTCACTGTGTTTGGCGAGTTTGAAGACGATCTGTGCATAATTGTGGCTTTTATCGTGAGGACAAAATTTATTACATACATACACACACACAGACACATATATATATATATAAATATAACCATTATATAATTACAATTCATCATCTATTTCCATTTACTAAATATAAAATTAATAAATGTAGCTTCAATACATTACACTGACACCATACGAAATAAAAATGGAACCTCATATATGCATATATATGTGTGTGTGTGTGTGTGTTTGTGTTTTGTGTTCCTGGGGTCATATAATGAAAAGTTATAAAGGAATTTTTCAAAAGTCGCACCATGGCAGAATGCAATTTTTTAATCCGTGTATAACAACATTTTCTGAATTTTGAAAAATTACAAAAGAATAATTTCTGATAAATCATGGAGCTATTATAAACTATATTTAATTTTCAGCATCCATATTAATGTTGCAAACAAATGAAGGCATATGAATCATTAGATACCTGATTTTTTCTCGAGTTTCTTGAATGACTACATCGCTTTTTGCTGGGTTTGTGTATTATTCGGCGATAGTGGCGTCCTATGCATACATTTCTACGGATGTTTAAGACTGGATCGTAAGTATGGAATTATTCAGCGGATGCAAATGACGTCATTTTATACAAAATAAAAACGTGTATTTAAAGTCTTTGAACTGATATATGTTTTGTACTATTTATATTTATATTTTTTTCATAGGGGGCGACACTAAATTCTGAAAAAGCAGGATTACTCTTTTCTAGTTTTATAATTTCTGAATGGAAAAATGAAAGTAAAATTGAATTAATTTCAATGAAAGTAAAATTGTGAAAAAAATTATGGAAAAAATGTACATCTATTCAAGCATTCTGGTAGCTATTTTGAATTAAAAATGCCTGTTAAAAAGCATTTATGTATTACTCTAATGAGATAACAGATAGCGATGACTTCTGCGTGTCAAAATGAGTGTGCCTGCCTGAAGTATAATCCGCCTGACAAGTCCTCCCGGCTCTGTCGAAAGAAATTATTCTGATTTATTGTTTTATAGTACATACTTCATATTTAATACAAATTAAACAAATTGGTCTCACTCCTTCTAAATTCAATTATTTGGTGTGAAAGTTTAATTATAGATTTTTTTTATTTACACTTACCGAATATAATTGAGGAAATGTAAGGCAAATATATTCAAAATTATCAAAATTTGTTGAAAGTATTGTTTAAAATCCCGTGAAGGCTGTAAAACAATTAAAAAAGCTCAAGGATTGTCATGGGAAACTTTTGTGTGTCCCTGAAAACGAATTAGAAGAGCAAAATACTTGATTAACGAATGTATCCAAGTGATTTAGATGTTCAATATACTTTCCCAATTATGATTGAAATGGTTTCGCATTTTTGACGTTATCATGATGACATATTTTGAATGTTTTTCATTTTATGCATCCCCGTAAACAAACATCAAACGCTATATTGTTGAAATGCATATAAAAAGCACAAATAAATGTACTAAAATTACTTTTAGGTGCATACATATAATATAAAAGTATATAAAAATATATTATAAATATCTTAAAGTACAGTCGTGGAAAAAAAAAGTAAACACCCCCTACTAACGCCTCAACAAATTATCGTAGACAAAAGTTACTGGTACCTGACGATTGGAAATAAAGTCTACTTTTAAATGACGTATATAAAATTTGCTTAGGGGGGCATCTACATATTAAAACGAATCCAAACTTCATTTTTTTCAATAACAATACCCAATTTTAACGAGATATTTCAAATCTTTGGTTCAAACTATGCCTAGCTACCAAATATCAAGTCATTTGAATGATACGTTTTTGAATTATAAACATTCAAAATTTAGTGCTTCTAATGTTAAATTACATTTTCATATTTTTATTTATAACTTCTGAAATTATGATCCTAATATTTTATTTTTTTGTGTAGCAATAATACTAATATACCCAAACATAAATACGTTGAATTTGCAATTTTTATAATTTTCTGATATGAATTATGAATTATGAAATTAGTATTAAAAAAATTATGAATTGCAACCTACAATTTTTTTGATGGATTCAGATTTATTAAGTCTTGCTTTATGGAAATCCAAAATTTCACATTTTTCTTCCAAGTAGTTTTCATCTTATGCTTAAAAAACGGCAAAATGATGGTTTAAGAGGCCGTCTTTGATAGAAGTGACTAACTATTTTGAAATTTCTTATGCTATCCTGTAATCAAACAGGCGTAATTGACTGCTTAAGGTGCCTTGATCAAAAAGGGAGCTCTCTCGGTTAACAATCCAGTACCGAACTTCAATTTGGATACAGCCCTTAAAATACGCTCGTTTTAAAATAATTAATTTCTCGGAAACTTTTGGTATGGATTGCATAAAAATTTGTTTTTAGACTAATTGAAGGGTGTAGAGTTCATTTATGCTGTCAGAATTGTGTACTGCCATTAAAAAACAACAAAGTTATGGTTCGTTTTAATATGTAGATGGCCCCCTAAGCAAATTTTATATACATCATTTAAAGGTAGACTTTATTTCTAATGGTCCGGTACCAGTAACTTTCTTCTGTGATAATTTGTTGAGGAGTTAGTAGGGGGTGTTTACTTTTTTTTCCACGACTGTACATTAAAAACTGTTAAAAAATCCAAAACGTTTTCAATCATTACACGACCGTCATCAGTGGGGATTTAAATGTTATTATTAATTTCCTTTGCTCTTATTCTAGAATTGCCTATATCTAGAACAAAACATTATAATTTGAAGGTTGTACGTCAGATTAGATGCCAGATAAAGGTATTCAAATTTCCAACAAAACAGCTTTTATCTATTATGCAGCAGATCCTTCCATACTCCATGGATATCGTATGATAGTGCATTGTTGCAAGCTATTTCTTTACTAGCAGTTATTTCAATTGATTCTCGTATAACGACTTTCTGGTAATTATTTGTACAAAAGATAATTTTCGATTTATTAAAGCCTACTTCCATAGATCGTGTTTGAGCTCATCTTGATAACGTAGTATGTTTAAATTTCATACAAATAATTACCAGGAAGCCATTATAAGAGAATCAAGCGAAATAATTGCTAATACATACTGCGTTATCAAGATTAACTCAAACTCAACCTATAGATTATAACAGAATCAAGTGTAATAATTGCTACTAAAGAAATAGCTTGCAACAATGCACTATCATACGATATCCATGAAGTATGGAAAAAGATCTGCTGCACAATAGATCAAAGCTCGCTTTGTTGGAAATGTGATCACCTATACTCGAATAAGCGCAAAGAAAAATAATAACAACATTTAAATCCCCACTGATTAACGCCGTTTAATGGTTGAAAACATTTTCGTTTTTTTAATGGTTTTTAATGTATTTTAAGATATTTTTAACTCTTAAGTGGTGAGGTGGGGTGTTTTGCATGCCACAGAAATTGTATATGAGTTCTAAATTTACAAACAAAATTTTTGTGGTATTTAGATACGCGAATTTATATGAATATGTACACTGTAAAAAAAATAATGCCAGTTTTCCGGTTCGGAATCGGAAAAATAGTTGCCCTTATCGTACCGGACTAATTTTCAACCCAGCTCGGAATAAAATCCGTAAAATCGGAACAAAATCCATAAAATACCGTTTTACTGACTATTTCCTTATTTTTACGGATTTTATTCAGAGCTGGGTCGGAAATTATTCCGGTACGATAAGAGAAACTATTTTTCCGATTCCTACCGGAAAACTAGCAGTATTTTTTTACAGTGTATGTACACTTACATTACTTTTTCTGTCGTTTTTATACAAGTAAATAATGCGAAATTCACAGGAAATTCTCTTATTTTAATTTGTTAAATTTTAAGGAGTGTACAAGAAATCAAATTTTGGGGTTACATACACCCCACTTCACCACTTACGTTAGAAAAAAAAATTACCTCACTACTGAAGGGTTAATGTATTTTAAATAATTTTATATTATATATATGCGCCTGAAAGTAATTTTAGTACATTTATTTGTGCTTTTTATATGAATTTTAATTATTTAACTCAAGGTGAATTTTAGCACTAGAATTTTAATTTTCAATTATTGATATACTGGTTAGATCAATATGCTGTTTAAATTAAATTTGAATTAGTTCAGTATTTCTCACATTAACGGGAAGAAGGCTTTACAATATTTAAACAAAAAAAATAATTAATAAACTTCATACAGGTGGTAATTTTTCGTTTACCTACTTGACGTTTCACTGCAACAAATGAATGAATCTATTAGCTCTTCAATTTCACACATTTATTATTCATTCAAACAAATAGTATGCTTAATACATCGCGGCAATTCAACCACATGGTTAACATAAACATTGTAAACATAAATATCGGAATTCACATAGAATTAATTCTTAGTTAAATCTTGTATTTAACATTTAACGGTACTTCCACCTTCCTGTTGAGATAAAACCCATCCATCTCTATTGCACATTAATTCTAATCTAAATTACACGCGAAGATCGCCTCAAAACTTTTTTCTCCACTTCCTCATATTAAGGCGACCGTGGACCGTTATTTGAGCAAAAATTGACCCCAAAATCGACATTTTTTTTTTCTGTGTATTACTATTCTCCAATTTTTACTACGTCATTTGTGGAAAAACGCAGGCAGAAGCGATTATTTTACGCAAAGTTACACGTGTTTGATTTTGTTCACAAACAATTTCTGGACCTTTCAATATACTTTAAATCTGTTTTTCTCAATACTGATGTTTCAGCTTTTTTTATATTTTTGAAATGCTCCTTGCTACTTAATTTTTGATCAAAATTCATGAAAGTGTTAAGGAAGAATACTGGTATTGCTTAAAAAGAAATCGTGTATGCATTTTAAAATTCGACTTCATTAAGACAATTAAATTTGATTTTTAAATTATTATAAAGCAGAATTTTGATGAAAATCGATATGGAATTCAGAAAAGTATCTCTAAACAATTAACTATTCGAGGGATTAAAAAATCGATACACAGATTTCTTTGTAATGGAGTTTTGCGTGCTTAAAATCCAAAATCGGGGAAATATCTCAAAAATTAAGACGCAAGGAGCATTTAATTTTTTTTTTAATTTTTAAAAAGATCTTAAAATTATAATAAGGATGGGTTTTTTAAAGGTGCTTGATATACTTATGCATAGCTGCCAACTTTACGCTTTTTTGCTACCACTAAAATTTAATAGAGATTTTCGCCTTGTTTAATCTGACATTTCGATGATTAAATAAGACAATATTTACTATAAAATTTTAATGGTAGGAAAAAAGCGTAAAAGTTGGCAGCTATGTTTATGGTAAAATGTATATTTGCAATAAATTTCAAATCTCTATTAGGAAAATTAAAATAATTTTTTTAAACGTCAAGCGTCCCCTTAAGCTTTTTACTTTCTTCTGTCTGTACAAGAAGAAAGTATTGGACTCGGGAAAAAATTCGACTCTGGTTTTCGACTGATTTGCACGTTTTAGTAGGTCGTGAATACGATTTGACTATTTTTAGAAAATGTCTGTCTGTTAGTCTGCCTGTCTGTCTGTATGTATGTGATACAAATTTTGCAAGCGCTCTATCTCAAGAACTAACGCATGGAATTTAATAAAACTTGAGATTCAGGTAGTCTCTGATATAAATTGGTGCCAATTACTTTTTGTTGTAAATCTCACATCACGTGACGCTGCCATGCTGCATTATTTTTTATTTCCACAATATCCACATCTGAAGAACTAATCCACAGATTCTACTTTCAGAGACTAATTCATCAAACTTCAGATTCAGTTATACATTGATATAGTCTTTATTACACGAGAAGATCACTCATATCTTGCGATTTCTCCATGTTCCTAGAGTTATCTTTTTTATTTCCAAATGATACCGTGTATCGATTAATTTGAATTTTCCCTTGAATTTGTTAAGCTTCATTGTTGAGCTTATTTATTGAGGAACCACACACATATCTGTAAGACAAGTTTGATTAATATATTATATTGAATATTTTACCTTACACATTTAACCTTAAATTTTAATTGGAAGTTCATAAAAACTGAAAACTTGATAAAGAAAGGAAGTAATAGATGGTAAAAAAAAACCAGGAAGAGAGATTAATGATCAATGTATATATGAAAGATCGCCTAAAAAATATTTCAGACGTTATCGCGATGAAAAGATTTACAAGATACATAGATGCGCTATAAAAATATCGATATAACAAAGTAATAGCAATAGGTTGATTTCTAAAAAAAAAAAACATTCTTAAATGCACGTAATATGGAGATATAAAATTGGAGATCATTTTTCCGAATTTGTGTGGGGTTTAAATTAAAGGGTTGTGATTTCAATATTTTTGATAAAAACCCTATATTCGAAAAGAAGTCCAGTTACTCAGATCGTTTTCGCTGTGTAAAGAATATATTCTACACGGCTTAATGCCTGCATATTTATTGCTTATTTAAAGAACTTTAAGTTAAAACAATTAAATACTTCCAATATATTTACACACCGTAATGGAATTTTGCCTCTTAGATCTACTAAGTTAAAAGCAAACTTTAATTTATAATAGAACTTTATTGTAATAAAAGCGGAAGCCAATGATAATCAAGTACTATGAATTCCGTAGATGTTCGTAAATTGTATTCTCATCCAGTTTGTTGGAGTTACGGGAAACTGTTAACATTTCACTAAGTTCACTTTAACCTTAGAAAGGTATTTTATGGGAAATTTTAAGTGGGAAATGATACGGATTTTGTTACGTTAAGGGAATTAATTATAGATCTGTAGAAACTAAATGAAACTGATAATTGCGAATTAAAATTACACACACGCTTACGTTCTAAAAGTGGTTCCTCTGAGAGCGACTTTTAAATAGAAACTATTGGTTTCTATTTCAAACTATAAAACTTCCTCATGGAAAAAAAATAAACACAAGTAGGGGCTTTTAAATTATTTTAAACGACAATTCCTATTGCTGGAATGCTATATGCACACTGATTAAATAATAATAAAAGTTATTGAGATAAATTTAATTCTAACATACAGAGAAAATTAAGAAATTGGGAATTTATTAGATATATATGCCGTGATATGTTCGTATAGTAAAAAGCACCATGATTCTGGATTCTTGTAGTGCAATTTAAAATTAATGTATTGTTGTATTAATTAAAATTTCATAAATTAAATTTACCTGCGCTGTGTGATTTCGAAGTACAAAAATCTTATGAATCACACAGGGATTATAGGTGACCTGGGAGAGTTACAGTTTAATTTATAATTCGGCCATAATTTATAACCTACCCTGTGAAAAAATCACCAATTTCTAAGATAAGAATAATTAATTTGATGCAAGGCATAAAGTGAGGAAATCAAAATTTAATATAAAGTGAAAGTTTATTTACATATATTTACATACTATAAAAATTCGAAAATTTGATAAGATCCTGAATACATCAGGTTAAATGAATCTCTCAAAGATTTACAATTAAAATTAAGAATTATGTTTGGACATATGACTCTTGAGTAAATAATAAGTGAAGCTATTTTCACTCATAATCTTAGTTGCATAAATTTGAAATCTTATTAGTTTTGATGGAATTGTTAAAATAGTATTTTGCCTATACCTCATCAGGGTAATCATCAATGTTTGGATCCTTCACTGACATCTTTTGGTTATCCAACTGCATGTGCATCCATGAATGGAATATTTTTGAAATATGCTTAGTCTATTGTTTTTAGATTATTTTAATATAATGGACCAACTGTTATGGCTCAAAAACATGGAGAATTAATTGTTATTTTGGAAGTAATCTTCCTTCAAAATGTGAATATAGCATCGCTAAAAATGGTGCATCATCATAACAGGCCATATATTCTGGAGAGAGACTTCTTCTTCATTCACTAGAGAGAGATGGAGTTCTTTAGTGGGAAGAGATTTTTTTTTTTTTTTTTTTTTTTTTTTTTTAAGACAGTGACTTGTATTCTGTATCTTTCAACCAATAGAAATATACCCTTATTTTTTTCTATTAGATGTGTGATTATCATGTGGTTGTTGACACCTACACACATGATTATAATGCTCACATAATTTCACGAAATTTGCATGTCAACTCCTCCCCTGTGACCCATGACCTGGGTATCTTGCTCCCTTCCTCTTCGCGAATATTTATCGTTTCCTGCTGACAACTCCTTATAGAAGTTTAATTTTGAGTCCTTTTTCTCGTTCATTAGTATTTTAAAATGTCGTTATACAGTACTAATTGTTTTAGAGTATAATTATTTCTCATTAAGTTGCTGGTATATCGAAAAGGTGGAGATTGTAGTATAACAATCCACCACCTCTGGAAATAAAAGTGGTTTTTGGTGAAGCATAGAACTGTTACGCCCTCCTTTGTTTTTCGAAAATCGCGTATATGAAAAAGCAATATTTTTTAATCATTTTATTTTTTTTAAATAAACAATTCCTAAAATTATATTGTTTATGACAAAATGTTTAAAGGTGTTCTATACATGAGCAATAATTTGCCGTAGATTATTTAACGACACAGCATGGAAACTTTGTATTTAGCTCAAATTATTATAAAAGTCTTTTCTTTAAATTACGCTCAAGAATTCTTTTGAACCACTTAATATTTTTGCATAAGTTTTTTTTTTTTTTTAATAAAATATAGATTACTTGCAGACACAGACGGCTATTACCGTGGCTAAAAAAGCACAAAGATAACTGTGCTTCCGTGCCCCAAACTCAGCAATACCACGATCAACATAACGTGAGCCTCCATGTTTCTTACCCATATTTTATTAATATGGTGACCAATAAAACGAAGTACTGTGTAATTCCAGTCTCATAAATTACTAAAACGACAATATGCTCCATAAAACTTTAAAATGACAATTCCTATATCTGAGGTTCTCATTTCACTCGGCCCTCTGTGCTTTACTCTATAAATTAATAATACGGAAATCACTATGCAGCCTTGTGCAATTTGCGCACATAAATCAGTAATATGGCAATCATTACTTATTTCTAAAATTTCTACGTCCCAAAAATTAGTTTTTTAAGAAACAGAAGAAAAGGTATTGTATTTTATATAGAAATTAAAACTTCATCGTTAAAATGCGAAGATTTAGAAGTAGTTTAGAAAACTATTGAGTTCCGCACCCTGCTGTCCAAAACTCGCCAACCCCCGTGAACACAATTCCAATTATGACTAGGCTGTCCCAGCTCGATTCGCTCTCTCAGCACTTTTTGCAGCAACTCTAGCCAGAATGAGTACCATTATAAAACAATTTAACATGTATGTATTTATTGTGATGATAAGTCAAGAAAGTTAAATTATATTTCATAAAAAAGATAATATTCCATTTATGCAAATAAAATTGCAAATCTTCTAAAAATTTAAAAGCTATATTGACTGCGTTTTCGGATTTTTTGACTAATAAGGTGGAGGTTATAAAAGGTATGAAGGCAAAACTCCATCTAGAAAAATATTTTATTTCCATATTTTGTAACGCTAGAACTGTAGCTTATGCATTACGTGCAGCTGTAAATGAATAATTGAAACAGTTAAAGGATAAAAGTAAAATAAAACCTCTCAATTAGTAGTAACCGGGAAACTCTTTTAGTTTCAATGGTTAAGCGTACTGGTAAATTGCGTTTACTGTTCGCTTTCGAAAGCCGCACCCAGCACTCTGGGACAATTTTACTATCCAAAGAGGTGGTACGCTGAGATGGGTAATTTCCGAAATTCTAATTCGTCGTTCATTTGTAGGTTGTCACTAAGATTGGCACTCAGCCAAACGCAGCTAAACAAACTCAGCTCACCCCTATTCTGATAAAATCAAAACAGACCTGACGCGTGCGTAAAAGAGCGGAGGGTTTTGCTCTTGGAAAACAATCAGTATGTAGTTTTTTTTTAATTGCTCTAACAAGAGAACCACTTTTGGTGTTGCTCGCACCTAGCATCAAGATCAGGTGCATTTTGTAGCCCTATACATAAAAGTAAGAGAACCGATAGAATTTCTCTGTTAAAATCATATTATACACATTTTTTTATACTTTTAATTTTTTATTATTGGGTTTTTATTTGTTTATTTCACGCCAAAAGTGAGTTAAGCCGCCAAATATGACGCTAAACATGTTTCGCCTGCTTTATCCCTCTAGTGTCCAGTATACGTACGTATTAGAAATCAATCAGATTGCGATTTGTTTGCTAATAGCATAAGAAACAAGAATTAGTTTTTTTTTCTATGCAGACGATAAATGTATAAATAGTAAATATATATCTTTTAAAAGCTTTCAAGATCATTGAAAACTATTTTTTTAAGTACAAAATAAGCAAACTATTTTCTTTTGAAGTTAGCTAGAATAAAGTTTCGAATGTTTAAAATGAAACGTTGTTGTATTACATGTTGTGTCTTTTCGTAAAAGTAATCATACAGTAAATTATTAACATTTTTATATACTTTAGAAAATTTACTATGCCCAATTAGTTCGTACATTACAATTTCTAGGGAAATCAAAAGCACTGCTCACTCACACACAACAAGCAGCTATGACATTTGGATAGGGTTGCCCCGGAAAGCTCTACTTTAAAAAAAAACGCCAAAATTTCTCCAGCTAAAAATGTTAATATAATGCTGTAATTTTACAATATCAATTTTGCAGGTTCCTGAAGGAAATTTTTAATTTTTTTTCGATATTTTATACTTATTATTGACGAATTTGTATTTTTAAATGCTTTGCTTTAAAAAAAATTCTATGTTAATAGTCCGATAAGTGGTTTCGAAAATTGCATCTTCAGAACGTTATGCTGCTGAAAAATCACAAAATACGATTTTAACAGAAAAATTTTATCAATTCTCAAACTTCCTAATATATGGCTTTAAAATGCACCACGTCTGAATGAAAGGTGCGAGCATGACCAAAAGTTTTTCCCTTGTAAGTAAATATTTCAAAGTAAAAATTATCCTTTGCTTAAAGTAGAAGACATTTTGCTTACGATACGAGATGTAGAATAAATATAATTTTATGTAATCATTTGTTAAACATATGTTATGTGCTCTATACCATCCTGCTAACAACGGTCAAGCCGAACGTTATGTACATATTTTCCAACGTGGATTAAAAACTATCGATTCAGAATATTGTACATAATATGGTTCAGAATATGGACATGTAATTAAACAACTTCGTTTTGCAATATAGGAAGATTCCTCATTTTACATGGGAGAAGATTTCTGCATTTCCATTTATAAAGAGTCATATTAGCACAAAAATAGATTTCTAGTTCCACACGTTAACAATTCTTACCAAGATAAACAAAATGCGAAAAATTCAAATTCTACAGTAAAATAATTAAAAATTAATCAGAAAGTGGCTATAAGAAATTGCAAAATGGCAATTTGGTAGCATTTTAGCAACATCTGTCAGGTTGCATTATGGAATTCAAGATGTTATAAATAACTGAAACAGACATGTTGATAAGATAACTAACGTAATTTCTAACAAGGAAGGTCTCCTTGCTGGACATACTCAGAATCTTTTGAAAAAATACCAATTAAACTACTTATGTGTGTAATGAAAGATTAGTCAAATTTAGCGGCGCAATTACAGTAGAAAGTCTGTAAAAAAATAAAATACTTTCGAGTATTTTATTTTACTTCAACTGTGCTACACCAACCTTGAATATGATTTAATCCAATTGGAAAAAATATTCGTTCCCTTCATTATGACCTAATCACATGGTATACAGGAGTATCCGTGCTAAAGCACTTTCATCATGTAAATGCTATAGTTATAACTCGGATGAATGAAACTAGCGCTGCAGTTCGCAGCCAAGTCCGACAAATAAGAGTGAATTATGCCAGTTAGTAATTGTCCGGATAGCCTAACAGGTAAGGCATTGGCAAGGCACGCCAAGTATCCAGGTTCGATTCCTGGTCTGGACATTTTTCGCTCTGTTGGAATAAACTTCATCTGTGCTACTCCAACCCTGAATATGAATATAATAATGTACTTTCGAGTATTTGGCACGAAAAGACGAAAGCGTCACGCGATTTGGCGAGCTGAACTTTTCCACGCCAAAGTAAACTATTTTAATGCAGCTGAAAATTGCTTGTTAATTCGTTTTTAGAATGCGTGTAAATAGTATTTAATGAATTTAAACTTAAACAATAATAAAGTTTAATAAATGCATTTTTTGTATTACATATTTATGTTGCTTGTTATTTATTTTTATTACTTTAAAAACAATTTCATATATAAAAAATATTTTCATATATTTAAGCGTATTCCAAAATAAAAGCCAGATGAAGAGTGCTGCAGTTATACATTTCAATATCCGAGAAGTTTTTGTTTCTGTAGCAACAAAGTTGAATCGACAGTGCTCAATTGGACTTAATTTTGATATTGAAACTATTTTAATTAATTTAAATTTCGTTTTACTTCATAAAATTTCATAGTTAACATTCACTATAAATATATATATGATAAAACTATAATTAAAACAAACGAAAACGGATAAAACTAAAGTTATTTAAATAAAATTTATTTAAATAAGTTCAACATGAAATATTTTTTACCTTAAAGTTTATTTGACATAAAAAAGTGTTTATTAAAATTTCATTCCATCGCCAACCGGTGATAACTCGCCAAATAACGAAATTTTCATTATTTTGTTACAAACACTCTATCGAGTTCCCGCGGAAATTTTTTTATAGACATATCTATCCTCATGAGAAGACCATTCTATAATTTTTGTCTGATTTTTCGGAGTATGCCCGTATGGCGGCCTTCCTTGTAAGGTATCTTTCACTAAAGATACAAATTTTGATGAAAGAGACACAGAAATTGCAGAATCGAAAATGTGTTTATTAAACACAGAGATTTTCACATGGTACATCCTAATATCTCATAAATTCACCCTGCTGATTCTCGATATTTACATCATAATACTATAAATCCTAAACCAGCTGACCCTGATTTGATACCTGGGGTTCTTAAACCTACTGTTCCCAAACTTACAAATGAAGTTTGTAGCAAATAACCTGAGTTCGTAGGTGTGGCGCCATGTAGGAACGCGCCGAAGCTCAGTGACGCTTTCATTTTTGTACTAGAACCATCTTGAATTTCTACTGGCCAAGATGCGAAAATATCGCTTCCTCGAATTGCATGAAAAATCATATTAGATGTAAATTTCCAACTGGGCGAAAAATCTAGTGCATGAGAAATGTTATTGACATTTTAAATGTTAGTCTGTGTTGTGCTTGTGAGTGTTTGTATCAATAAAATCAAGAAAAGGAAAGAAAATTCGTTCGCGAAAAATAGTATAAGCACACATCTCACAGAGATTTTAATTATTGGATTATTTTAATGTTTCTCCAGATGTTGCAGAACCTGTAAAATCTAATTATTATTGTTGTTTCCCACATCTACTTATTATGTCCACAACAATTAGAAGAAATCCTTCTCAACTAAATAATTAAAGTGGCGAGAATTGGAGTGTTTTTTTATTTAAATAAAAAGCATGCAGATGGCAGCATTAAATATTCAGGGTGAACATTTAATTTTACGATATTTTCCTAAGCGCGTTGGTAGAACTTTTTACTACATAATGAAAACTTGTTCAGAATGTATTGATTGTGTTTACGTCATGTTATCTGATCAGTTGTGAAAGAAATACTTAGATGTTACTAACACAAGTTATCATTTACTTGAAGTATGTTCTTTTTTAAATTAACTGAATTACTAAAATACCTTATTTATCATTTATAGCACATTTCAATAAGTATTAACCTAAAATATTGCCTATTTTTAAGCTTTCATTGACAGATTTTGAAGGTACATGCTACTTTTTCTACAATAATTTCAAATGCACGCATTTTCACTAGTGTGTATATATTTTGTCAGCAAAGGCTTACTATCAATTGCATCGTTTTAACAAGTGAAACATCGTGAATATATCAAAGTTTGCGCTATCACAGAATCCTTTCATCCAAGTATTTTGCAAAATAATTCTATAAAGTACCTGACTTTTCAAAATTCATTATGGTTTTAACATCAGTCTCGAGAGTATTATTAAAATCTTTTTAAAGTTTCTCGAAATTTACTTCTTCAAAGATTTGTCACTGAAATTCTCACTCTTGATTTCTATTAAAATTTAAATACTCAATGTCAGCTTAATATTGCGTATATATTTTTGAGCTTTTGTTAGTAAATTATAAAACGTACTCGCTATTTTTTTTTTTTTTGTACAATAAACTTAAAGGGTACATAATTATAGATATTTTCTGGAAATATAGGTAACGTATTAACTGCATCTTTATAACAAGGCAAAGGTACTATGTATATCAATGCTTCAGCTAACACGAGATTTCTTCACCCAAGAAATCAAAGAGCCTTCTCTGCAAAAGAAGTCGTAAAAAATGCCTGATTTAGCAGAATTCACCTAAGCGAAAACAATAAATGAAGCATAGTCCTTCATGTAGTTATTGAAATGAGACGGTGAAGTTTAGTAGTAGCAACTTTTTTTACATATATTTTGTTACCTTAAATATTGTTGGTTATAAAAAATGCGCTTGTTCATAATTAAATTTAGTCAGTATAAAATAACTTATAACATGTTAAAAACAAGAAAATAAAAGGATTTTCCATTTACGAAATTATTTGTGCATAGAAATGTTTATTTGTATTTATTTATTTTTTTTTTTTTTTTTGGCTCATAATTCTAGGATTTGTAAATTTCTTTCGGTAATATAATTTTAACAAAACAATATAAATTCATAATCAACTATATAAATTCAAATTCATCATTCATAAAGCAATGTATTGATAACGAAGAAAACTTAGATAAAAATGATTGATTCCCAATGTTGTATTAGGAATACATTTAAAACGGTAATTACAGTTAAATAAAGTTAATCTCTGAGTGTTTCGGTATTTGGCAATACGATGCATTTTCAAGTGATTAGATTTGGAGAATTGTGAATGTTCAACAATTATAGATTCTTTCTAAAATCGGAGAAAAATAAACTTTAAAAAAAAATCCGGACAAGAATGCCAGCAAATGTGGGGTAGTGGGGGTTCAAAATTGCTTCCGTTAAGAAATTTACGCAATAACAAACTTTAAAATAAAAATGCACATTATTGCAAAAAATACTTCATTTAAGCCTGCGATTCCCTTCCCCTCCCTAAAAAATAGATATATTTTTTAGAAAAGTGGGGAGGAGGGGAATACCTTCAAAAAATCAAAGCAGGTCATTTCGGTCCCGCCAATTTGGTCACGTTGTCATTTCGATCGATCCATTTTTTTATCGATATTTCGCTAAATTTCAAGTTTTTAAATGTAGTTGTGCATTGTGCTGGTATGCGAAAAATAAAAAGTTTTTTGAAAACAAAAATTTTAGTTAATGCATATTTGCAACAGTGAATCATCAAACAGCACTTAATCATAATTTGCAAAAGATAGCAGAAAAGCAACATGCATTAATTATAATGAATTACACAACTTATAAATAATGTCAAAAATCTAGAAATATAATACAACGTACTAATAAGTTGAGTATATTATACGTCATTATAATTTTAAATTTTTTCAAATGAAATCAAAGTTTTCAAAACCTTATTTAATAAGTATTAATTTAATAAGTATTAATTTAATAATTTTTCAAGGGTCTATTGTTCAAATTCTGTGCTTTAATTCTTCAAATATACTTGTTAGAAAGATCGTAAGAAGCGTAACATAGCAGCGCTATTTGTTGAGCGATGTACTCCGAAATGCGATTTAGCAATATAATTTTAGGGGGGGGGGGGGGACTGAACGTGCAGTTCAATAAAATTTTGCACATTAGTTCTTAATGCTGACACAGAAATCATAAAAACACAACAAGCATTTCCTGTTGAGCAATATACACCAAAATGTAATGAATACCAATTTATATCAAGTTATAACTGAACATACAGTTAGATGATATTCCGTGCATTAATTCTTCAGCTAAAAATATTACGAAAATAATGATAAAACTGCAGCCTTCTTTTACGCTACATACACCAAACGATAATTAGCACCAATTTGTGACATTTTCTATCTGAATATGAGATTTTACGAAATTCTTCGTATTAGTTCTTGAGATATAGATGTTAACTCATAAAAACATAGCATAGAAGCTCCATTCTGTTCTGAGTTTACACTAAAATTTAATTAGCACTAATTTATGTCAAGGTCCAACTAAATATCAAGTTTAATGAAATTCGATGAGACAGATGCCAAGATATAAGAATCACAGTAATCTTGAAAAACACAGCACAGTATTTTCTCTGTAGGGGGATATAAAAGTAGGGTTCATAAATATCATCATATTTTAAAAGTATAAAAATTATCCATTATTTTGAAATATGTGTTATTTTTTATAAAGTATATCTCATATTTTTAAAACAATCAATTTACTCTTGAATGTAAAAGTTTTCAAAAATAATTTATATTAGAAACTACAATATAATGGACATAACGTGAAAACTTAATAAATCAATATTCAAAATGTCTTTCTCTGCATCCTCCCATAACTTATAACAAAACTTCAACTACTGGAAAGAAGAAAAATTTTGCTTTTTACACTCATCAAAAAACAAAATACTGGTTTCAATATCAAGTATCGGGAAACTTTTACGTTTTATGCATCAAAATTATAAATAAAATCACAAAATATATATGTTTTTAATTCAAAATTTGAACAAAATATTTTTTATTGTAAATTTCAAACATTAATGTAAGTTAGCCTACTTTTATTTTCCCTAACCTGTTGTGCAGTTTAAACTGAGATAAACAAAAGTAGAAAAGAATCTTTCTAATAAAGTTGTAAATAACATATTACTTAAACTAAACAGTTTATCTTTCAATGGATGTTCGAAGTTGATATTGTCTCACTAAATTATCAGTTCTGCATTTAAAATTCAGCGTTAAACATAAAACTTCAAAAAGTTTTTTTTTTTTCGGGGGAGGACAGGGAGTCCAAAATAGTCACTGACAGGGGAAAAAGTTCCTTATCTATAAAACGACACAGTCAATAAAAGTACAAAAATTAAAACGTCACTGAAAGGTAAAAAATGGATCAAAGCATATGCAGAGAATTATATATTATAATAATATAACGTAAAAAGTTTCACTTTCAAAAGGCTGTAAAAAAAAGAACCACTGCTCGGAATAACCAGATATTTCACATGAGTATATGTGAAGCAATGAGAATTTGTTTTGCAAAAGAAAAAAAAAGACAAATGTTGAATGATAGATGTCACGGTACTCTTCATAAGACACTAATTAAATTATGTAACATGCTATTGTGGCATTCTTTGTTCATAGCGTAACCACCACGATAAGGTTGTGCCATAGCCAATAGGAAAAAAAATGGATTTTAATTGTCCCTAGGCCAAAAATCGAGGAAATAGCTAAAACGAAAATGAACGCGTTTCTTCGAATTTATGAATTACGTTCTTCAGACTGAATGCAGTCATCTAGGCAGATCCACTTTATGTTCGGAATTTCTTCAATCCAATTACCACACAGTCATCGTTCTTGTAAAAAAGCTTCACAAGCAGAGCCCGATCCTTCAATGATAGAGTGATGACTACATTTTCAGACACAGAATAAGAGGAACCGCATGTTCCCCGACTTTTTATCACGTGTAATGTGCAGTGCGCCTTTCACGGTTTTTTATTAGTATCTTATGACGACCACAACGCCATCTATCGGTATACTCACATGAAATATCGGATCATTCTGACCAGTGGTTCTTTTTCTGCAGCCTTTTGAAAGTTTTACTTTAATTACAATCACCCTGTATATTCGCTCATTCCGAAGAGAAATTCTCTTATTCGATTATTAAAAAGAGGGGTGAAATGCATGGTTTTAATATTCTCATATGTAAAATAAGCAACATAATTAATTGTAAAGAAAAGGACGGTCAAAGTTTACATTTGACTGTGAAATATATCCCCAAAAATGTATGTTCAGGCGAGAAAGAAATCTAAAATGTTGGTTCAGAGAAAACAAGGACAGTTATTATGGTTATTCCTCTATTCTCTTACAAAGAAAACTTAAGATAAGGAAAATAGGCAGAAATGTGAAAACTAACTCGTATTAGTAAAGATACATATATTAACACAAGCCATCCTTGCCGATATCCTAGTCAGGCAGTTTTCCTCTAATAAACCATATTAGAGAACGTCATCACGGTACGCTATGAACCCCGGGACGAGTCGTTACCCTGGATAATTTTTCACTCCTATTGGGTTATTGTGTTAATTGTTTTCAAATCTGTCTTAATTTACGTACCTTTACTAAAAAAATACATTCAGATGTTAATTTATGTGTGCTTTAATAACTCGTATTACTATCACAAAAGTTCGTTTTAACACTTGTTTTCAAAGAAGATATTCGATCACTTTACCCAAACAAACTTCATTATATTAAGTTCCATCAGGATAAGGCTATCGACCATACTCTAAATCTACTGCTTAATTTTTAGAATAAATGAGAAATGAAACTAGAATTGATGCTATTCGATTTAACTGCATCCCACACAAGTCGTCTACGTGTCTCCTGTGATTAATGTGTGTTTAGACATTAAAACACGTTACTTATAAGCTGCATCCCGAAAGATTCGATGTATTCTGGAAGATTGTAATGGAGGAGTAGAACAAAATCAACCTTAACATTTAAAGAAATGTTCTTTTATTTTTGGAAATAAAGGTGTGATATGATTTTTCACAAAATGGCTATCAGACTGAACATATTAAAAATGAAATTTTTATATGTGTTTATTTATTGATTTTACCAAAATCGTTATAAAAATGACTGTATATTTGCTTCAATTTGAATATTTAATAAATGTCAGCACAACCTACTTAAAAAAAAATATTATTCCTTTTAACTAGGACTTCCCTCAGAGGGATTAGTCTGAGATATATTACTGAGAACATAGATTTAATAATAACATGTGGAAGCAAAGAAAATGAGATGTTATCTTTAATTGTCCATATACTGCGAAAAATTGAAATGATGAAAATAAACGAATTGTAGAATTACAAAATCTTATATATAAATTCGTATACACTGTTTAAAAAAATGGGAAATCAAACCATTCAAGACAGCCATGCATGGATATAAAATTGAAAGTACGCAATATATTAAAAGTAAAATAGAAAATGAGACACTAATTTACTTATATTGGAATTTCAACTGTATAAAATGATGTCAAGAGCATAATCAGACGCTTCGCATCAATTTGAGTAACTTTAAATGGCAAATATATGAAGGTTGAAAGGAATGGACTATACTTTATATGGTGTGTGCTCCCCCGGAATAGTTAATAATTACAATATCTGTTTTCCACGGATGCAATGAGGTTGTCGATAACATTTAAGGAATTCTCTTCTCAAAATCTAATATAGTATCAAAGTACCGAATACATCAAAAGTGGCATGCAATCCTTCGTTAGATTGTGCTTTAGATATGCTCGATCTGATTTAAATGATGAGTGTATGCTGGCCACTACATACGCTGTATTGTTTTGTTTTCAACCATATTCTGCACAAGTTGAGCTGTATTTAGCATGTATTAAATAAAAGAAATCGGCAATGATTACAGCACAAGATCTGAATATATCGTCTGCATAACTTTTGAGCTGTCAAAGTGTCATTTGAAGTAATTTACAAATCCATACATATTTATTCAGAAAATCATGCAAGCTAACATACGCTAATATGAACCCGATTACAAAATTTCACCAGAATAAGTTAATATATAAAAAATCTACTAATGATAATTGAGAATATGACCTTATGATAAAATGTCTAGAAAAATGAATCGGATAAAAAATTCATATCACATTTAAAACGGCACTTCCCTCTGTTAGTGGCCTTGGCGACGGAGAGAAAAGCCTAGAAAAGGAACACTTTAACAAGTACTTTCGGGCAACCTACTCACTGTTTCATACAGGACTTTATTCAATATTTACACAATTTATTTAATGCTAGGTGGGTATCTATCAGTTTTGTTGCATTTAAATCCATGTTTTGCAGCATTATGAAATATTTAAAGTTGCTGTACCTAATAATTCCAAATTAATGGTAATTGAGATCGCTTTCCGTTAATTTCATCTTTTTAAATTTTAATTTTTTTAGAAACCATTCATAGAGACAATTGTATATTTTAAAACTAACCCGAAGCAAAATTTCAAGATTTTGGGCTCAGCAGTAACAGAGAAATAGAAAAATTTTGCAAGTTTTTTTGTTTCTGCACTGTTTTATATAGCGACGTTTTTAGAAATTGTTCTATTGCGAGAATTTACGTCATGATAAATGCAGCCATGTCAATTTTCATGTTTATATTCCTAACAGTTCCATGTTCTTCGTTATTTAGATCATCTTTAGATCTTTTTCCGCTTTGTTTATTTTTTCTATTTTTTAGAATTCGTTCTACAACGAGCATTAACATCTTATTAATTACGACGATGCCAAAGTTCTAGTTTCTAACCCCAACAGTATCCCAAAAATTTCAGTATTCCAAATAAATCATAGTTTAGAACCTTTCTAGAAATTTTTACGTTTATCCGTCAAATTGAATCTTTTAGAGAGCGTTCATTACGAGTATTTACATCTTAAAAGTAACTACCGCACCAAATTTAAAGTTTCTAACCCAATCAATATCGCAGAAATCACAATTTTAGAACTTTTTTGCTCCTGCAGCGATGTAGGTTCTTGCACTGACATAAAATAGTCTTTTTTTCGGAGCAGAGATGGCCACCAAGATATTTTTAAGTTGGCTATGTAGTTTCAGAGATAACACCTCACAAACGTACAAGCATTAATAATATTATATACTTTATAATATTATAATGCTTTATAATATTAGCATTAGATATACAGATACAAAAGCCATTTATCTGTTACAAACTAAAGTGCCGGCGTTGCCCAGAATTTGAAGGATGTTTGTTCTGAAAAATCAATTTCAAAATTTAACATACAACACAAGACAAACATTAAAAAAAGCAGTCGAAATGTTGTTGAATGAATCATATGAAAACGCCATATAAAAATGTATAAATGTATATAACAGACGCAAAAGAATACAGCTATAAATGAACTTATTTCAATTTATAATTGGAGCAATAATGTTAAAATACGCCAATATTTCCCTAATCGGGTTTTTATCATGCTTCAATACATTTTTCACACTCATATGACGTTATACTATATCCACCATGCCCTTTATATTTCCAATATGACGTAATATTTTCCTCTTTCACGTGGAAACCTTGAAATAGAAAAGTTATGAAGTTATATTCACTTTCATTTAAATTCGTCAAACCATTTATTTCATTTTCATATTTCACGTGAATATCTTGCAATAGAAAAGTTATGACGTAATATTCACCTTTTTTTTAAATTCGGCAAACTATTTATTTCATTTTCATTTTTCACGTGGAAATCTTGCAGTAGAAAATTAATTCTTGTAGTAATAATTTTATTGTGTTTTTTAATTGTTGGCAACTGCTATAACGAAAAATGTTCAAATTTGATAAGAAATTGCTGTTAAATTGGCGGTTTTTAATTAATTAAAAATTAACTATAAGTTATTTCGATTCCGGATTACATTAGTTGTCTCGGCCATGTTTTAATACACATGTACATATCTCTTCACAATTTTGGCTTCCAAATTGTGGATTTTTTATAGAATTACAAACAGACAGATAGACAAGTTTTCATTTTTATATATCTCTCTATTCTATAAAAAGTAACTAACGCTGTCACCACCGCCGCCGCCGATTTTGATTTTTTTGTGACCGGAGGTCTTTCTTCGTTAATATTAAGAAAACTATTGCATACAGATATATGAAAATCGGTGGTATCGGTGGTGGTGGTAAAATTGCTCAAAATACACAAGTTAGAGCCCAGAGGGTTAAATAATAGACTTTTTCAAAATTTTATTATTTGTCGTTTGATGTGAGGTGTTCAGCTATAAGTATGCAAAATGTCATGTCTCCAACTTAATTAGGAGCTGAGTTGGAAAAATTGCTTTAAATACACAAGTTAGAGCCCAGAGGGTTAAATATCAGACATTTTAAAAAATTTTATTATTTGTCGTTTGATGTGAGGATTTCAGCTATAAGTATGCGAAATTTCATGTCTCCAACTTAATTAGGGGTTGAGTTAGAAAAATTGTTTAAAATACACAAGTTAGAGACCAGATGGTTAAATATTAGACTTTTTAAAAATTTTATTATTTGTCGTTTGATGTGAGGTGTTCAGCTATAAGTATACAAAATGTCATGTCTCCAACTTAATTAGGGGCTGAGTTAGAAAAATTGCTTAAAATACTGAAGTTAGAGATTGGAGGGTTAAATATGACTTTTTCAAAATTTTATGATTTATCGTGTTTTCGCAAGTGTTCAGCTATCTGTTGCAAACTTTCAAGTCTCCAACTTAGTTAGGGGATGAGTTAGAAAAATTGCTTAAAATACATAAGTTAGAGCCCAGAGGGTTAAATATCAGACATTTTTCAAATTTTTATTATTTGTCGTTTGATGTGAGGATTTCAGCTATAAGTATGCGAAATTTCACGTCTCCAACTTAATTAGGGGTTGAGTTAGAAAAATCGTTTAAAATACACAAGTTAGAGCCCAGAGGGTTAAATATTAGAATTTTTAAAAATTTTATTATTTGCCGTTTGATGTGTGGTGTTCAGCTATAAGTATGCAAATTTTCAAGTCTCCGACATATATAGTTTCTGAGAACGGGCTCTGTGACAGACGGACAAACAGACAGACTAAGGAGTGAGACATGTAGGGTTTCGTTAGATGAACGAAACTCTAAAAACATGCTGCGGATGACTGCAACAGCATTCTAAAATTACATTACCATCAGCGATCTACCAATCCCGAATTTAGTTTATATTCGTTTTATATATTCTTATTCTTTTGTGAGGCCCTGTAAAATAATTATCAGTACAGTAAAACCGCTGAATAGCGGACACCCCGAGAATGCAGAATTTGTCCTCTATTTAGAGGTGACCTCTACTGAGAGTAAAACATGTACAGTTATTTAAGAGTTGGTAATCGAAAAAATGTCCGCTAAATAGAGGTATCCGCTAATCGTGTGTGTCCGCTATGGAGGTTTTACCAGTAAAACTTCTGAATAGCGAACACCTCGGGAGGGCAGAATTTGTCCTCTATTTGGAGGTGTCCGCTACTGAGAGTAAAAAATGTACAGTTATTTAAGGGTTGGTAATCGAAAAAATGCCCGCTAAATAGAGGTGTCCACTAATCGGGTGTGTCCGTTATGGAGGTTTTACTGCATAATAATATCATCCTTTACAAGAAAATTGCATGCTGTATGATAGACAGACAGACATCCAGAGAAAGATAACCTCCCGGATCAATAAACACTCATGTCTTTTGTTTTAATCATCCACAATTGTATGTCATACAACATGCCAGATTTTATACAACAGGCTAAAAACGGTCACCGTGATACGGAATGCTGTATTATTATTTGTTTGCCCACCAAAACTGGTTGCCACGGGTTGTTGCAAGGTTTGTGATCACGTGGTTGAAACTGATCTATTCAATATTACTGCGTGCGTATTTTTTTTTTTTATTTGCTCCATGTGTTTAAACCAGTTGTCTACGAAAACATCAACCAGTGAAAGTGACGCACACCAAATTTCTGTGACGTATGCAGATAAATTGTGCTTATTTAAGAGTTTTGTCTATATAATTTTTAAACGGTTTGGAACTTATTTTTCATAGTAGGTGCATTCAGTAGGCGACCCTCATAGGTACCTTCTGGTGCAATCAGAAACGAAATCCGACAAATATTTTTTGAGTTATGCTTGACGAAAGATTTTTATTAGGCTTATTTTTTAGTAGGACATGGCGTTAATATCCATCGTAATAGTAAAATGTCCGGACAGTAATATTTCGCCGAGTATTAGCCTTCGCTTCGCTCAGACAATTAAATCAAATTTTATTGTCTCAATGTACACTGGTGTCCAAAATTAAGGACCACACACAAAATGCTAATTTTTAAATAAACGAATACTCCAAAGGAGATAATATAATTCAAATAATTACTATGCCTACAGCACAGCTAGTCCATATAGCATCTCATTAATGTCACACGTGGTCACAAGTGTCACAGTCACCACGGTGAAACAAAAAATAGGAAATTCCAGACGTCTCATTAATGAGTCTCAAATGATCACTGTATGTGACTCCACTGAGACATCAATGTGGCTGCTGCTTTGTCACGAGTCACCAGGTGACTTTACAATGTAGTTACATTGTGACTCTCGTGTGACTGTCATTTTTAGACTCAATTTCAAAGTCATCATGAACGTTGCAATATGATAAGTCACCAAATAATATCACATTATAGTCACATGGTGACTTTTCACAAAATAGCACAATGGTGACTTTACAGTAGTCTCTCTGTCACTTGAAAGTCATCACGTGACTTTAATGTGACATTATTTGGTAACTTATCACAATGCAGCGTTCACGATGACTTTGAAATTGAGTCTACAGATGACAGTCACATGAGAGTCACAATGTAACTACATTATAAAGTCACATGGTGACTCGTCAAAAATCAGGATTCACAGTGACGTCTCAGTGGAGTCACATATAGTGATCATTTGAGACTCATAATGAGATGTTTGGAATTTCCTTTTTTTTTGCTTGACCGTTGTACTGTGACACTTGTGACCATGTGTGGCATTAATGAGATGTTATATAGGCTAGCTGTGCTGTAGAAATAGTAATTATTCGAATTATATTATTTCCTTTTGAGTATTCGCGTACTTGAAAATTAGCATTTTTGGATTGGTCCTTAATTTTGGACACCAGTGTATTAGACAGATAAAAATGATTTGAATTTACATTTAGAACTTCAATTTAAATTGTTAAAAGTCATTTAATTAAACTGGTTATATAGATATTCCTCTTATTTATTGAAACAGACTTAGTGAGCACTAAAGAAGCTTTTTAAATCGTTGGAAGTAATTACTGTACTAAAAAAGCAATATTGCCTGTTTTCCAGTATTTCAATGTTATTCGCTAGCTTATAAAAGAAATTTTGTGTTGAAGTTCCATTGTTTATTCTTAGTATTTGGGCCATAGACAACAATATTTTATTAGTCAAACTATAAAATGTATGTCAAATTAGAAAAGAAAAGACAGTTTTAATTTAAGTTTCTCATTCTAAGTTTAGGCATAACCAAACCAGCCACAAAATAATGTCAAAATCAACTTCATTTCCCAACGAAGCATGCATAGATTCTAAATAATTTATTTCCTTTAGGCCAACTACAGGAAGGGTATTTGTTTCTATTTGTATTTGGAATAAACGTCTTAATCAGCAACTTTGAGTAAGTTTCATTTCAGTTTCCTAATCAGGTAATAATTATGTGAATTCAGAGTTCACAGTACTCTTTAGATAATGCAATTCATTTAATTAAACTGTAGTCGGTATAAAATTTTGTCAGATTTTCTAAAGGAAACAGAATAAGTACTAAACAGGCCTTTAAATCTTTGAAGAAAGTTATCCTATTAATAAATGCCGATATTGTCTATTCATCAACATTCAGTTCTTAATCGCAAACAGAGCGATGAAATATTAATTAATTGTATTGAATTTTAGTTGTTGAAACTTTGTATGATGAATATGGCCAACAATACTTGATTAGCAAACACTTGAATTTACTATCGGTATCAAAAAGAATCTTTTTGTTGTCTTTGTTTTTCTTGAATAGGTACGTAGACGAGTAACTCAGTTTAAATGCAAATAGTTTAGCCTTTTTAACGGCAGAACATAATGAACCAAGACATAAACTGTTTGAATTTATTTTTTCCATCGAAGAAGCTATAAAAGCAGTTGTTTTTCTTTTCATTACCATTGAACTATTTCAAGAAAATATATTTGCAAATATTTTAATTAAACATAAATTTGAGTGACAGCCTTTCCGGGGGATGATTATTATTTTAATTAAGTGTTATATATTTATTTTAATTTTTGAATAAAATAAAAGTTATTTGAATGTAACGTGTAAACTTAATTTTAAATCAACAGCAATAAAACGGTTTGTACTAATATTTCTTGAAATATACACAATGGGTGTTAAGAACAGCTATTTAATCTTCTAAATATTGCTTTCTGCCTACGACAGAGATAAATTATATACTTATATGCCTGCTTTCCTCATTTCGACTGCATTGCCTATTGATTTACTTCAGCTCCTTCATGTTTAAAACCTTAAAGTCTGTTTCCTATTTAAAATTCTTTACTTTTGCACTTTTATTTCTTGTTTCTTATTGTTTTACATGAATACAATTATAGTATTTGTTTTAACATTTTATATAGTATTTTAATGCTTTTTCTCAAAATCTAATTTTCCTGCCAAATTAGAAAACGGACATTGAAGACAACAAAAATTAGAAATTCATTTTGCAGAAAATGCTTCAATTATTTGTTCTGAAATAACAAAATAACTTATAAAAATAATTAATATTTTTCAGAACAACATAGTTATATTTCAAAGTTTTCAAATATTACTTAGTTTTCAAATATTTTGTTTACAAATATCAAAGAATATATATTTTTTATGTTCATATTATATTTACCTCCTGAGTAAATTAGAAGTATAAAATCAAAGTTTACATTTTCATTTGAAATATTAATAAATTGCTTAATGTTTTCAAAAGTAGATTACATTTTTTACTACTTTCTTCAGGAGTTTATTTATAACGTAGATCAGTGCACAACAACATTTTGTAAGAAAAAAATAAAATAAAAATATTTTTAATTTATCTGCATTATTAACTTTAAAAACAAATTCTCTGAATAATCTTTTAAAATAACATTTTACAGTTTTATTGAATACCTTACAAGTAATGATTTGTTTTAACCTGCTGTAAATATAAATACTGAAAAACTTGAATGTGGATATTTTTTTATGTTCAATGTAGTTAAATAAACTAGGGGTTTTTTTCTCCACTCTGACAAGACTAATACCGAGATTTTTTTTTGGCAATCGAAGACTCTTTCGGATATTCATCTTTATAACATTTTGCATGTAATTACACGTTTCAGTCAACCTGTCAGCAACAAACTGCCTATCTTTATGAAAATAAAAGTACTGTACACTGTCGTTAAGTCTGCTTATGTAGTATATTTTAATATTCAAAGCAAAGTAGAAATTGGTGTATTTAGTTAACATTTTGATTTATATATAAAACTAATTTTTGCCATCTTTTTGGCTCACTTCTATATGTAAATTTAAACTATAAACATATTTATATTGTCATGTTGAATATATATACCGGGTGATTCAGAACTCTTTGTTGATAATCGACATGTAGGTTAGGAAGACCTACAAGCAAGACTTAAACAAGCAATAGTCAATATAAGAACATAGGGTCGCAAATGCAATGCAGACGCGAAACGCGCAATATGCCCACAAAATTAGGGACGGCTACCGCTTGCTGTCCAAACCAATGTGTCCAGTCCAAACGGTGTTCGTAATCACCGGCGGTCAGAGGCTGCACATGTTGCACAATGTAGGTATGCAACTCGTCCGCGTGTAAGATACGCCAAAGACTGGATAGATACGCCAAAGACTGGATAGATACGCCAAAGACTGGATTGAGACGCACGTACATGTGCGCAACACGTCGAACTACTCTCCCCTGGGTCGTTTTAAAATTCGGACAGGACGACTTCTTCCAGTCTACGTGTCCCGTTGATCTTCGAACACCAGTATCGATCAGTCGTGTGTCGAAACATATCGTTTAGCTCAATCGATTATGCAGACATGCGAACGTGGTATGAGTAAGGATACGTCTGGTTGGAAACCGGGAAAGATACAGTTCTTTAGCGGTTGTTCCACTGCAATTGGCCGTACCGTAAATATAAATCAGAGTAACGGAAAATATTTTTTTTATTCTTTTTAAAATGTGAAAGAAATAAAATTATATTATTAAATAGAATAATTCCAGTGGTATGAATAATAACTTTAATGCTGAAATAAAATTAATTCATAATTTAATAACTTGATAACTTGTAACTTTGTAATTTATCGAGAATAGAAGTAAGTTGAAAATAAGAAAAAATACTAATATAACATTCAAATTAGTCTTTTTTTGACTGTGTGTCATAATTATTTTCATACAAATAAACCCTGTATAAGGTGGAATCGATTGTAACCCAGAAAAATTTCCGTTGTAAACATTATTCCAATAAGTCGCAATAATCCCTATAAATTTAATGCATAATCCCATATTCCTAACTATCCTCTATGTCTGTAAATACGGCGAAACTTTAAAATCTTAGATCTTAGTTAGACATATTTCCAAATACCAGAGCGAACTCATTCAGTTGAAACTCGTGAGTATCACTCACTTTTGTAAGTTTTGAGTTGAGTTTCATTCACTTTTTGATAAACGAGCGTGAGTTCAACGAGAACTCAAAAAATCAATGTGTTTAAATCAAACTTATAACTCAAACTAATTCAATTTTTTTCGTAATTTACATAATTTTCTCGTCGTTGAGAATACGTTCTTTTATCTTTTAAATGCTATTTAGAGGACTGCACGAGCTCAGGTCGGCCAAGTCTCACCGTCATTCTTTGCGGGCAGTACCCGGGCAGTTTTACTTTCCTGATGCTCGGGTCACACCAAAATACATTTTTTCTGACCGAACTGAGCCTGCACTTCGTTTTTTCTAGAGGTCTTCACGGACCCAACTTTTCAGATCCCTTTGCAGCTAAACCCATATTACAGAGAGTTCCCCTTTAGACAAAATTTACTGTGCTTAACGCGTTCACTGTCTCCATAGGAAGTGAAAAAAATTTACTGGTGAGAATAATCGCGGATTCTGAGAGGTTTATATTTAATACTATATGTAACTGTGTAACTGTGTTACTATATGTATATGTTAATACTACCTGTGACCCACGGGTGATGCTGACCGCACAGAATGAAAAAAAACTTGAAACCCTCCGGTGATGCTTTTGGCAGTAAACGTGTTAAAGTTTGAAATTAAAATTTTTCCCGAGACTTCTTGAATTCTTCATTCATCACAATAAAGAATGTCTATTAATACATAACATTAATGCATTTTAAATCACATTAAAATATTTTAATCTTACGTTTTTCTATTAAAGCTTAATTTTACAGAAACACGTTATAATATAGGAAACATATATTTAAAATAAAAGTTTGCACTAATATTTTATGCCAAAAACATAAAATAAAAATATTTATTATAACACATTCTAAGATAAAAAGCAATTTAATATATTTTAATTCGAAAAATTCACAATTCACTCTCGCAAGCATGTTTTTATTATCCAGAATGCAAAACTATCCGTTTCTATTTTATCATACACTATATATCGTTTATTACAATTTTCCCTTTTAAACACTTTTCAACAAAGTTAAAAGAGTGTTTACAAATTTCATTTGTCCGTCTGCCTATCTGTCTGCCTGCCTATCTGTCTGCCTGCCTGTCTGTCTGTTTGTCCGTACTCTAGCTCTAGTAAATATAGTCTGATTGCCATGGAATTGAAGTATGATATTGGGTATCACTATCGTATGTTCGCTATTAAATATAAAGAGTATAACTTTTAAGGTTCATTTACAAAGACACTCAAAAGAATTCCGTTACATTACGATCTATGGGGAAAAATCATTTGCGGTGTATTTTAATGTTATTACAGTATTTAAATATTCTGAAATTTATATATATCACTGAGGTAAACTACACGGTAATTACTGTAGAATATAGTATGCATAGAATATATCGTTCATTTATAGGAACACACACAAAAATTTGACTACAGAAAAAATTGAACTATTGAGGTCTGTAAACAGTATTTGCTAGAAGTGCTGTGGTACGCGTTTCTAAATTGAACTAAAACATATTGTTTGGCGTGGATAAATTCTGCAGATCATATACAGGGCTGCACAAAGTTTCTCAAGCACATTTCTGTTCATTCACGGAAAATTCTGAATGGAAATTTTCAACTGTGATATTCGTTTCAATGAACTAACTTTTAGCATACTATGTAGTACGCATACAAATCCATCGATCATACACAGGTCTGCACAAAAAACGGATAATTTTCTGACTATTGAATGAAATAGCGAAAATTGGGTTTTCAAATGCGATATGAGTTTTAAAAATTGTTTATTCATACATCATATTTAATCTTAATAAACTGGGAAATGTTGTTACAGTATTCTAAATGTGTTGGAAAGTGTTACATAATCTACGCTGGACGCATGATTTTTCGATCTTGTTTTTTCTCTTCAATTCAAGTTAAAATCTAATATGGTCCATTTGATAACGTTTCCGGATGAAATAATTTATATATTTAACTATCCTTTGTGAATCTCGTAATATATTATTTGATGATAATAGAATATTTGTCCCACGTTTTCTCAGATAAATTTTGGAAGTGCAGTAATTTAATTTAAAACTGAAGCAATAAACTTTGCTTCTAAACAATTTCTTAGGAGCGACAACATTTCCAAGAATGATTTGAGTGTTTCGGACGATAGCTTTGATTACATGGTGGAAATGTTATCCAGATTTTAAACTAAAATAAACCAAAACAGCTACTGAGCTAACATTGTTAGCATTTCTTAAATCTTTGGCTTTTGATGAAATTATTGCAGATTAAGTAAAGCTTTCCTAATACATAATCATGCTCTCGCGATGTCGTATTTCGTCTATAATTTTAAGATGTATTTAGAATAGAAGTGGATTTAATAAATTTTGGCGAAGTGCATTTTAAAGATGCATTTTCAATTCTATTTCAATTTTAGTTGTTATATGAACAATATTTATTATGAAATGGCGGATATTAAACGATATTTTGAAAATAAATATATTGCAACTTCATGGAAATATTAAGTATAATAAATTATTTAAGAAAATAAACACAATGTTTTCTGATAAAAACATACTTCAGTACTATGATAAAACGAATAACATGAAATGATCATTTGGTATCATTCAAAATTTTCTTTTAAATTACATGTAGATGCATTTCAATGTCAAAAACAGTTTTATAAGTTTCTGGTTCTTGATTAGATTGTGGCTCCTACTAGCTAAAATTTTATGTATTAATCTCAGATGTAATATTAGATTAACAGAATCTTCAAAGGGTGAAATTTTCAGGGTGAAATTTACATGTTTCACTTGTTATTTATTATAGGACAAAATAGTATTATCTCTCTTATATTCTAGAGATTTTTTAAATTTCCCTTTTTAAAGTTTTATAAGGCTGACCTTTTAAACGTTTTATTTAGAAAACTATAAAATTATTAACATTTGATCTAATAATTTGTTTTTGTAAAAACGAATCGTTATAAATAACTTTGAATTGAAAATAAACCTTTTGTAAGAGAATGGCAATAACATTATAACATATAAATTCCGTCTATTGTAAAGATTTATTTCAAAACCTTTTTCGATATGTCTAAATTTATACAGTTCCTAAAAAGGGAGAAAATTCCATTTCCGTAATAAAACCTATTTCATGTGTGTATTTAAAAATTCTATTAATATTTTTCCGGTTAAAAAAATTATTTTGACTCTCTCTCAACTCAAGAGTTTGTATAATTTTTAAATTCTAAAAAACAAATTTCCATTCATACATAAGAGTTTGTAGTATTTAAACATTCAAATAAACTTTTTGTTCACAAGTCTTCAATAATAAAAAAAATTAATTCAGGAAGGCTACAATTACAAAAACGCGTAGGTGTTTTAATGCCAGTTGCTACTACAAAAATGTATATAAAATATCACATTAGCTGGTACAAAATGTACTTAGCACGCAATTAGTAATAACCCCAGAATGTGCGAAACATTTTTTAATTTAGCCATTTATGGAGTTAACCAATAATTGAATTCATGACATATAAATATCCATCAACTATTTCGCACATCAACTTTTATCACTTTTTTTCGAATACTCATTACCAACTTTACCAATAAAAAATTCTGCAATGGAATAAGATTAAGATTGCTTTCGAAAATTTCATTAAGTCATATTAATCATTAGGTCATATTAAATATCTCTATAAATTTTATTCTTGCTATCAAAGAAAGACTGACTTTTGATGTCTGATTTTGGTTATTTCTTACAGGTTATTATCACTCAGTATTAATCTCCTACCTTGTGTATTAGTGTTGGATGCTTTTTTGAATAAAATTGTAAATTGTAATTCAAAATCGGCCTTTATGACTAAATTCCTAATTTAACATTCATACACAAAATTTTGACAAATTTTGACATTAACACCGGCTAGACGTGTTAATGTCACCAATAATCGTCAGATGTGACGGTCCAGATGCCGTTGGACATTGAGATGCAGTGCGGAAAAAGACATTCATCATAGATAGAGAATATAATCAACTAGATTTCTGACAGTCCTTGACTGACTGATGAACACGACTGGGTCTTAGTTTATCTTTGGACACCAGCAACTTCATATTCGCAGCCAACGACGATAATTTTCGCAATTGCGCGTAGTGGCCCAACAAGTAATGGTTTCATGGAGTATAAAAAAGAAAAAAGTGTGTATGGAGTAATATGAGATTCAGTACCTTGAGGACAGTCGATGTCAACTAAAAAGTAATTAACTTACAGTTTGTTCAAGTATAGAATTAAATATATTAATTTTACGAATGGTTCGAACAATTTTAGTTTTAAGGGTTCTTAAAGATTTCTAATTAACCTCATAATCATAACTCAGTTTAATATTTTATTATTATAAATATAGTATGAATAAATAACTTAAATGTTCATAATTATTCATAATTATTTTAATCCTCGAAGTTCAAAATTATTTGATAGCAAGACTATTAATGCTGTCTTATATAGACTGAACGAATTTCCTTCATTATTTATGATTTCGTACATCTTGTAAATATTTTTGTAAATAAGATTTTGGTAATTGTTAAACTTACATTTTATTTATTTAATTTGCATTATGTGTTAATTATTTTTAAATCGATTATTTTACTCCAAAAAGTACATATACCAAAATCTTCAAAACAGATACGAAAAACCCTTTAATTGTTTAAATGATGTCAAATATCAATAAAAAAACCTTAAAATATTGACATCTTTCTCAATCAAAACATGTCACTATTTTAATGGGGGGGGGGTACCCTTTTAAGATGTTAAAGTGTTCTCAGCACATATTTTGAAATTTTTGGAATATATATTTTATGGTGTTCCTATTAATGGACATAAATTAAGATTTTGTTCTTTATATTTAATATAAAATTTGAGATTATTTTACTGTTTGGAATGGTTTTAAAATTAATTATTCTTTCATAAATTAATATAGTTCTCATAAGTTAAAGTTTTTTAATAGAATACACAAAGCTCATTTTAGTTGTTAGTGATTAACTTTATGTCTTTGGTCAGAGGATCTTCACGATCACAAAACTCCACTATTAAAGTATAAGTAAGATGTTTGAAATAAGCCTATATATATATATATATATATATATATATAGCCAGATTTTTTGGAATCTCATTTTTTTTCCAATGTTTGCTATAAATTTGATAAAAACCTCTGTCTGAACACAGTCTGACCATGTGACCCGTGTGATGTCGCCAATCCCATATAGAGGCTTCTTACGCATATGACTGGCGTTCGCTGGTCTTTCTCCTTTTCGCCACCTTCAAAATAAATAGAACGATCTTTTTGGAAATGATAGAAAGTGGAATTGAAGGTGTAGTTTTCTTCACAAAGTTTGTGTTTTTAGGCTGATATTGACCTTTGAAAGTGACTAAAATTTTCATAATTATAGACAATTAAAAAATTAATCTATTATTTGGTGTTTATTCAAATACATAACCGTGTACAAGAGAAAAACTATAAATAAAATTGTGTTAGATAACTAAAACTGAATAAAATACATTCACACTACTCAAAAACCATTATTTCCATCAAACTGCACTGTTTATCAAATACATCGATAAGATCGATTCCAAATTTAGCTTAATTTTACATTTTTCGAATAGAACACTCTAATGACATCGGAATTTTACGAACGATAATTCGTAATTTGCCATTTAAAAACCTTTCTATGCCGGAGTTTCTATTAGTTTCCATATATTCCCCTTAAAATTAAACACGATATCAAGGGTTGCTCTCGATAACTCTATTTATTTACCTTACAACATTTACGTTATTTATTCAGTGTTTTCCATAAACACAATTCCATAAACGCAATTCCATAAACATAAAATTACATGTCCTGTTAAGAGTACAGTGGACGATCAAAATCAACACTTTTTTATTTACCAAGGAATTTTTTTAAACTACAGCAAATGTATTTATTGTTATTACATATCGGTATGTAAATTGTGGTTAAAATATCTTTAATTATTCTTGAGATAATTGAAATTTAATTTTTTAAATCAATAAATAGCCTACTAAATTCTCCTTGTGCATTCCATTTCTACTTGCAGTTTCAACATTCTTCCACAACATAAACTACTAGCAATATTTTGTTTATTTTATAAATACTGATTTTTAAAATGAATTCATTTTGAACTCCCATAGATTTCACACACAAAATTGTCGAAATTTCTATTTCTTTTCTATTTTTATTTATCTCTTTTTTATTTTTAGTAACTTATGTTCATTCATTTATAGAAGAATCTGTAAGGAATTTCATTAAAATTGAAAAAATGAACCGTGTGTTGAAACTTTTATCAATTTTTTTGCATTTAAGATTAATATATACAGTTTATAGGTCCACTAATAAATATCTCTGTACTACTATAGATTTTCACATGTAACATACATTCAAAAATATATTTTTAATACATGCAACCACACCGATTTTGTTTTTAATAATATAAAATTATTTGTATTTTATGAATTATAATAAAATAAGGAAATAACCTGAAATTAGAAGCTATGTTTTAGAAAGAAGAAATCATAATATAATTAAAATTGCTATAAACTTATTTTCTATTATTACTCGCTGTCATAATATATGTATGACTGTATTTAATGATATAATCAACCTTTCTGAGGTAAAATTTACAAATATTACCAAATATTTTCTACATAACTGATTTGTCGCTGGAAAAGTAGAAAAAGTACCTCATCTTTATAAGTGCAGTGTCCAGTTGAAATTCTAAAATAAAATTTTGATGAACCTTTTTGAATCTATTTTAATAATAATATATTCTATGACAGAATATGTATTCATGGTAAAAATAAAAGACTCGGGTCAGCGAAAATAGCTGTTCGCAGAGGGTATATGATGACACGTGCAGACATCAGCGAAATTCTGTTGTTGTGTTAAAGAGTGTTTTAAAGCATAACTGAAATAATTGTTGCCTGTCGATGCATAAAAATGTACATAATGTGCTTAAAAATATTTTTTTTTTATTTGAATCCGTGATCATAAATATTATTAACATGCGAAAAATATTTAAAAAAAGGTTTTTTGAAAGGTTTTTAAAAGCACCATTTCGACTGTACCCTCAAACGGTATTAACGAAATTTTATGCAGATCTGAAAAGCTACAGTAAACAAATTTATCTTTGAGAACTTTATAATTAATTAATTTTTTCATTTCGAATATCTTCGAGTCTCTTCATGGACATTTATATTCAAGCTAATGAGAATGAAGATTTATGTTATTGCGTCGAAATTAAGCATTCTTTAGGAAAAATTAAACATTTTTTAGTATTTAATCATGAAGCCGTACCCTATACTTCTTTTTTATCTCTGTTATTTGAAGATCATATAATTTCTTTTAGAATTGTTTTTTTCTTTCTCCGCAATCTAATGATTAGATAAAGGCAGTCTCGTGATTAAAATATATTCTCGAGTTGAAAACTTTGCAACTGAGTGAAAATATTCCCAGTCGAAGGCAGAAAATTTGGTATAAATTCCCTACGCACAATCAACTTAATGATCCTGGACAACGCTGTCTAACATAATTTACTATTTTAGCAATGGCATCTTATCTACCATATCACACAGCTCAACAAAACTGAATACAGATAAAGGTCCAATCTCCAATAAATGATTGATATTTTGTGTTGGGCAGTACAAAATACATTACAAATTAAACCCACGTAATGTTATTCTTGCTGAATTTTCTTTTACTCCCACTTACAATATAAAATAAAGATTTTTTATTGAAAATTATTTGGTATTATTATATATTTTTGAAAGACATTTCAACAAATTTAACTGTTCTAAATTAAGATGGAAAATTTATGAAGATAAAGAAAAAAGCAGAAATATTAGAGATGAGGAAAAATGATGTCAAAAATTTTCAAAATATCGATAGAATGATTTTTAGATATATCGTCTTAAAAACCTCAATATCCAAAAATGCACTGAACTGAAAACATCGATGCTTTGATTATTCGATATATCGGAATACTTTTATTTTACATAAAATTTTAATACACGAAATGCTTTGTTTTAGCTTATGTTAAGTACTAATTGATTTTAAAATGGCTTTTGAGCTTTTAGAGACATATTTTTTAGATTAATGTTTATACAGTCGATGAAATTATTTGCAGAATGTTTTGTGCAATCCGTTGAAAAATAATTTTGTTGCTAATTGTATTTTCGATTTTAGAAAATAGACTTGGATCTGGGATGGAATTCGCAACGGCATCAAAACATTGACTTTTAAATCATAAAGCTTTGGGAAAATATGTTACAGAAATTTCCATGTTTCCAAAAGATTCCTTTTTAATTTATAGCTTCGAGTATTGAAATACAAAGATATCTCAAAATTCTTACTTGCAGAAAAGCTTGCAGTCACAGCCACATGAAGTTAAAAACCTATTTTTTGTATAATCGTTTTGTTTTTGAAGAGGAATAGTTTCTTGTATCATATATATTATTTTTTTTCGATTTAACATCAATTTTAAAATTTTTGGTAAAAAATGTCGAAACATCACGGCTATGAGCCATGTTACCTTTTTAAACTCTTTTTCTCAATTGTAAAAAAAAAAAAAAAGTTCCATTACACAAACAAAGCAAACATATAACTATACTTGGGAATGTACGTTAAAAATGATAAATTTATAATTTCACAGTTAAAAGAATAATTTCCTCCAAGTATCATTATATCTGATGCAAAAAACTGATCTATCAATATCTGTCTAAAGTCTACTGTGCAAACTGTACACTATGCAAAATCAATTTTTTTGTTTACAATATACCGATTTTTTGATAAATAGATATTTTCCTGGCATTCCTAATGACGGGATTAAGCTTCCAAAAATTTTCCTGCACTCAATATGTAATTGAAATGAGGCTACACTTCACTCCAACAAAAAATATTTGAAATGTTTTGATCTGCCCTGTAAGTATACAATATAAAGTACTGTAACTTTTCTGAACTGTAAAATACTATAAAATACTGTAAATTTTCCGAAGGAAAACGTCATCCTGTCGATGAATTCGTTATGTTAACTCACATAGGGGTAAGATGACGAATACATAACATTATTTATCCAACTATAACATAAACTTTTAACGAATATTGAACACATTTTACAACATCACATACACATTCATAATTTATTCAAATCAGGTTATGAATTTATTATTCAAAAGCAAAAGTCATTTCGCCATGGTTTGTGCATGGACTGATATTACATCCTAAACAGCACAATCAGACTGAGCTCAAGATTTGCAAATGAAGTATTGTACCCAGAGTTTATACTTGCCCTGTTAAATACAGATGATGCAATCTTTACTGTCATAATCTTCCATGCATTATCATTTCGTAATTTTGCCCCATCGTAACAATACTTACTTTAAGTAGGTTTATCAGCATATTCTTATTTATAAATGTATTGTGTTTCAGTAGTTTCTATGTAGTTATATGCTCAAGTTAATAGTTAAGTTATAGTTATATGCTCAAGTTTTCGATTTTATTTTGAGAATAATATTTAGTAAGGGATTAAACTAACTTATCAAAGATGTGTTTTTCATTGCAATGTGAAGTCTAAAAATTACACACACACTTGAAAATCGAACTACGGTTCATAACTAGAACAAATTGTTTATATTAACCCTTTATCTACTGACGGTACTTATAAGTACCATTAAAATAACTTGTTATAAAATTTATTTAATACATCGATTAGTAATACAGTTTAGAATTAGTTATAGATACATTTCTTTATCTTGTTCCAAAACCATTATTAGTCACACAAAACAAAAATATTTTTAAAAGGTTCATTTCTTTTGCCTTTGCATCTTTTCAGCTTTCTTGGCGTTGGGGGTGGATTTTTCAATTCTGAAATATTTCTTTATTTCTATTGTAATAATATTATATTTGTACATTTCCTAATTCAAGAAAAATATTTAAAATCAAAGATTTGAGTGGGTTATAAATGTTGCACAAAATCTCTGTAAATTCAAATTTAATTAATCCTTCTAAATCCTTCAATCCTTCTAAAATCCTTCTAAAATTTATTAAATGATTATGTAAATCTTCTAATGTAGTTTAAACAATTCACGAAAAATGCTTTAGAAGATAAAATTTTCATGAATTCATAATTCAGTACATAAAGAATTAAGTTACACGAACGTCCAGAAAGGGTCTCTGGTAGACGAATCCTCATGTTGTTAAAGAGACATGAGACAAATTGAATTCGTCGTCATACCAACTTCGTCATTGTAACCTTTTTGTCCCAATCAGTTAAAAATTAGGCGCTGTAGAACAAAAGTTAGTTTTTATTTTTAAAAATTTCAGTTTTCAATTTTTAATATTTTTTATGTCTTCTAAATTTCTGTCAAGTATTTCAGGCTTCTTTTTTCCATAAAATGGAAAATAAATGCTCGATTTGTTCCAATTTTTAATATTACAGCAAAAAAAAATTAAAGAGAGTTTAACTGTGTTAAAATAAATACACGTTTATGCAGCAAAACATCTGTTTCATTTCCAAGATTATACTTTCACCAAAAAAAAAATCTTATGTATTCCAAATGTATTATTTTGAGATAAAGAAGAATAAAGTGATTTCCAGATACCGTTTGTACTTATTTTTAAAAGCGGTTAAGCTAACTTTAGCGAGTTTGAATATTAAAACATACAATCTATTTTATGCAGAGAAAAATATTTTCTTTTCGGTTAACGAAAGAAGCAAAAGAGACTTTTTTCTGAAATTCAATTAAAATGGAGCTCTTTTTTACCTTTTTTTTCACTTGTGAGCTGGTATTCTAAAATCCTTGATGTTTAAAATTCTACCGTTTTTCTGTTAAATACCGTATTTCATTATTTGTGCGTTATAGGTTTTTTGAATTAAGCAGTAGACTGTATACACTAACTTTTTCCACTATTTAATTGAAAGCTTTCACAATTTCACAAATAAATTATCCGCTTGGGGATCACAACACACTCTCATCGAGATCCACAAACTCGACTGACACAGAAAAGAATATCAACAATAAATTCCCTGCGCAGAGGGAAAAACAGAGTACGTGTTTTCATTTATCCCTACGCAGAGGGAAAAGGCTGGAATATTCAGTTTCACTTTAGCACAACTGAAATACATGCAATTAAGAATTATAAAAGCAATTTAAAACTAAACATTCTCCCGGCCTTGAAAGCCGAAAGGGTTTCAAAAATTTACTCTAAAGGTAATTTACATAACTTAGTAATTGGCCTTTTCAATTCACTATTTTCAGTTCTCAGGGTAACTACACGAACCTTTTTATCAGGTCCAGGATGTGTTTTAATCACTCTAGCTAATTTCCATTGTAAAGGGGAAAGACCTTCATTTTTTATTATAACTAAATCACCTATCTTAATATTAGGCTCTTCTTTAAGCCATTTTACTCTCTGTTGTAGGGTCGAAAGGTACTCATTACTCCATCTTTTCCAAAAGTGTTGGAGCATTTTCTGCACTAATTGCCACCTGGTCAATCTTGAAGCAGGTACCTCTGAAATATCAACTTCTGGTACTGAAGTAAGAGGAGCACCAATTAAAAAATGACCAGGGGTTAAGGCCTGTAAATCATTAGGATCAGAACTTACAGGACAAAGGGGTCTAGAATTTAAACAGGCTTCGATTTGAGCTAAAAGAGTTGAAAGTTCCTCAAATGTTAAAACTGAATTGCCAACGGTTCTTTTTAAATGAAATTTCATCGATTTAACACCAGCCTCCCAAAGTCCTCCAAAGTGAGGGGCCGAGGGTGGATTGAAATGCCAATTTATTTCTTCCGAACTTAAGTACCTTGCCACTTCTTCATTATGCTGAGAAGAAGTTGCAAATTTATACAATTCTTTCAACTCCTTGCTCGCACCGACAAAATTTTTGCCACAATCACTTACAATTTCTTTAGGTTTGCCTCGTCTGGATATAAATCGCTTGAGACAAGCTAAAAAGGCCTGAGTAGATAAATCAGTCACTAATTCAATGTGAATTGCATGGGTAGAAAAACATATAAATAATGAAATATAACACTTAAAAGATTTTGTACCTCTACCCTTTCTAAATTTACATAATATAGGTCCTGCATAGTCAGTTCCTGTGACAAGGAACGGACGGGTAGGTTGCACTCTAGTAGAAGGTAAATCAGCCATGATTTGTTTGGACATAGAAGCAGAAGCACGAGCACAAATTACACAATTTTTTACAAACTTTCTTACAACACTTCTTCCACTTAAAATCCAATATCGCTGTCTGATAACACACAATAGTAGTTGAGGGGCAGCATGAAAGTGAGATAAGTGAAAATATCTAATAATCAGCACAGTCACTGGATGATTTTTTGGTAACAATATTGGATGGATTTGATCATGTGTGAGATTTGAATGACGAAGACGTCCTCCCACCCTGAGTATTCCTTCATCATCAAGGATTGGAGAAAGATTGATCAATTTGCTATTGCGAGGTAAACACTTACCAGAAGTCATACATTTAAGGTCATCTGTAAATGATGACTTTTGCACTTGTTTGATTATCACTTTTAAAGCACTCTTAATTTCTGTGTTTGTAAGAAAACCAAAGTTTCGTTTTGAAACAGGTAAACGAGAATTCGTAAGAAATCTCAAACACCAAGCAATTACACGTTTTAGCTTAGTAAAGGACGATATATTTGAGAGAATAGGCATTTCCTCACTTAACTGAGCTGTAGCACAAAAATAATTTTTTCTTTGCTCTATTAAGGCTTCGTCACACAAAACAGTACCTAATTGCGGTTCTGGAGAGGTGAAAGATGGATCACTAAGCCAACTCGGACCATTCCACCAAAGTTCTAATTTAGGCAAAGATATTGTTTTTAATGGTGAAACTCTTGTTTTTGCAGTTAATATTCTAACTGATACAGTTGAATCATCGGATAAGGACCTTAAATAAACAACTGCACCATATGCTATTAAGGAAGCGTCACTAAATGAATGAATTTCAAATTTGTTAGCTGAGGGAATAATTGCTAACCGAGGCACAGTAATCGATGTCAAACATGCAAGTTCTTCCCGAATTTTTATCCACCTATTTTTTATGAGTAGTGGAACAGGATCGTCCCATGCTAGATGTAGACTCCAAAGTTCCTGAAGTAGAATTTTTGCAGAAATTATAAAGGGAGAGATCCAACCAAGTGGATCAAACATTTTGGCTATATCTGACAATATAGATCTCTTTGTAACTTCTTTTAATGTTGGTTCTATGGTTACACTAATTTTGAAGACATCGCGATTCGAGTCCCATTTTAATCCTAGCACTTTTATTGAATTATCGTTTTCAATTGATAAATCGGGTTTAGTCTGAATTAAATTTTCAGGAATGTTTTTTAGTACACTAATGTCGTTTGATGCCCACTTACGTAATTCAAATCCGCCTCTTTTCATTAATTCTTGTAACTCTGATATTAATTTAGTAGCTTCTTCGGGAGATGATGCACCTGTAAGTAAGTCATCGACGTAAAAATCACGTAATACAATGTTTGATGCTAATGGAAAATTTAATTTTTCATCTAACGCTAATTTTTGAAGAACTTTAGTAGCTAAATATGGGCTAGATGCTAATCCATATGTTACTGTAGTGAGACGATATTCACTAATATCATCGGAAAATTTATCTTTCCAGAGAATTCGTTGAAAATCTTGATCTTCAGGATGTATCTTAATTTGACGAAACATTTTAGCAATATCAGCGTTAATAGCTATAGCGTGTGTGCGGAATCTCAACAAAATAAAAAATAACTCTTGTTGAACCCTAGGTCCTACAATTAAATTTTCATTAAGAGAAACATTATTTGTAGTTTTTGCACTCCCATCAAACACAACTCTAAGACGGGTTGTTGTGCTAGATTCTCTAATGACTGGATGATGTGGAAGATAATAAACTTCATTAACGGGTTTTTGAATTTCGCTCTTCGGTATTTTTTCCATATGTCCCATATCAAGATATTCATTCATAAATAGACAATAATTTTCATACAAATCCGGTTCTCTATTAAATCTTTTTTCTAAGTTTAGAAATCTTTTCATAGCTAGTGATTTTGACTCCCCTAATTCTTTACATTGCTTCTTAAATGGCAAACGCACAATATATCTTCCATTCGAATCTCGTGAATGGGATGTATCGAAAATTTCCTCACAATATTTTTCTTCATTTGTGTATATTTCCTTCGAGGGGATATTTTCTAACTCCCAGAACTTTTTCACATAATCTGTTTCAACATTTGCAAAATTAACTATAATATTTGGTTTATTTTCTGAAAATGTATCACTATCTCCCGTTATTAACCACCCGTAATCCGAATTTACTGCAAAAGGAAGTCCTGGTTTCCCAAATATTTTTTCTCCTCTAATTATAGATAATGATAGAGACACGCCAAATAATAAGTCTATTGGGCCTGGTTCATTCCACTTAGGGTCAGCTAATGTTATGTTCTTTAAGTGACTGAATGAATTAGTATCATATGATAAAACTGGTTGATTACTCGTTATCTTTTTCAAAATATAAAAAGTACCTAATCGTGTGTTTTGTTTATCAAAATGTGGAGAAAATTCCAATCTTACAACGCCACGAGTTTCTTCGGAGTATCCCATTCCCAAACATTTAATCTGTAAATTAGCTGAATTTCTTTTTATTCCTAATAATTGTATTGCACGCTCACTTATAAAATTATTGGTACTGCCAACATCTATAATACAACGCAATAATGTATTGCCTCCATAATTATCTTTCACATTAATCAGCGCAGTTGCAAGTATGCCAAATGATTTTGAGTATATTTCACCAAGGCAAGAATTTATTGACATGTTTACATTACTAGATGATTCACCAACAATCTCACTATTTTGATTCGAGGATTGAGGCGTTACTTGTTTTTTTATATCTGGATAATTTGTTTCTCGCCTTTCATAATGTAATAAGCTATTGTGATTCTTCAAATTACATTTCGAACAAACTCTTTTTGACTGACAATTAATTAATTTATGTTCTGGAGATAAACACGCAAAACAGAGATTTTTATTTTTTACAAATTGCACTCTTTCGCGAACAGATAACTTTAGAAACTCACTGCACTTTGATATTTTATGACTATTCAAAGAACAATATTTACATTCAATATTATTAACAGAAGCAGTCATTGCAGTTAATTTAGGATAACTGTTTTTCTTATAATTAATATTTCCTCTAGCAGATTGTAATGAACGAGCATAATCTTTCAGAAAAATTATCAATTGAACTAACGTTGGAAGCTCGTCATTTTTTAACTGGCGTTCCCACCATAATTTAATATTATGATCAACTTTTTGCAATATTAAATAAATCAACAAAGTTTCTGAAAAGCCACTTACCTTCTGATCCAATATTTCGAAAGAACGGACACATTCATTTGTTATATCTACCAAATTAAGTATTGCTGCGGGTGCATCACCTTGCACGAATGGAAAATTTAATAATTTTCTAATGTGGCTGTATATTAATTCACGTTTGTTAGAATATCTTTCAGATAGCAAGTCCCATGCGATACTATACTTCGAATCTTCAATAGGTATTGATTTTATTATTTTCAAAGCGTCTCCTTGACAAGATAATTTCAAGTATTGCAGCTTCTGAGCTGGCGATAGATTTTCATTATTATGTATACTCGCATTGAATAAATCTTTAAAACTCAACCATTCACTAATTTGACCACTAAATGATGGTAGAGAAAGCTTTGGTAATTTTATTTCATTAACTTCCTTCTTCGGATTGTTCACATTTATTTTTCTCGCTGTAATTGCATGTTCGATTTTTACTATCAATTCATCAAAGATGTCTTGCTGTTCGTCCTTTTCTTCTATAAATGAATCGATGTCGTTTTCTTTACAAGCAGAAAAAATCGTTTTAAACAACACCTTCAACTCTTCCTCTAATTTTTCTGTTTCCCTTTTTAATAACTGAAGTTGCTCTAATTCACACACATTCAGATCAGTTTTAAGAAATTTGTTTTTCAATCTCGTTATTGCCGATTTCAACACTCGTTTATCAGTTTCTAAGTTTTTATCCATTTTTCTCTCTCAGTATTCTAATTTGGCACAGTTCCAATGATTTCACGCTTTCACTTTCGAACGAAATTTAGATACGCATTCTTTTTTGCACTTAGTTCGTTTTAACTCCGGATTTAGACGACCAAATGTACGTTATAGGTTTTTTGAATTAAGCAGTAGACTGTATACACTAACTTTTTCCACTATTTAATTGAAAGCTTTCACAATTTCACAAATAAATTATCCGCTTGGGGATCACAACACACTCTCATCGAGATCCACAAACTCGACTGACACAGAAAAGAATATCAACAATAAATTCCCTGCGCAGAGGGAAAAACAGAGTACGTGTTTTCATTTATCCCTACGCAGAGGGAAAAGGCTGGAATATTCAGTTTCACTTTAGCACAACTGAAATACATGCAATTAAGAATTATAAAAGCAATTTAAAACTAAACAATGTTCTTTACTTATGACTTCTAGATAAAACAAGGTGGTGTTCCCGGCTTCCCTGATTACAAAATATAGCGGAAAAAATTTGTTAGTTGATATAATAGATATTTTACATTTAAGATATATTTTGAACGCGCACTAACAGTAACAAACATCATATTTATTTTTAAATATTAATTATGGGTTTAAACGAAGTTTTAAATTTTGTCGAAAACGATAGTTTTGTATCGGCCTCGCGCCAAGAGTTAGCCGAAGAAAACGCAAAAGATCACTATTCACAATCAGCCTCTTTGATAATTTCAGCGGTCAAAGTGCATAGTTTAATTAAATGTCTTAAATTTGTGTTTTACGTATGATATTTTATTTATTTATTAGTGAAAGTTTTAATTTCCTTATTGAATATAAGCTGGTAACAAATGATGATCTATTTATATCAATTTAAATGCAAACGAATTTATCTTTCGTAATCGTATGCACGCAATACAGATAGACTTTTTAAAAAAATCATGATTGAAAATTATTTAAAAAACAATAAAAATTGAGTAGATTGCGGTGCCTTTTCTTTCAAATAAAATGCCATACAGTTTTCAAAGAATTTTCATTTGAAAATAAATTTTTTCCCCTATTCGACGGTGTAAAATGCACGATGTTTAGAAGTTTAAAAAAATTGTAGTGAAAGTTAAATTTATTTGTCTTGTGTCACCACTGTAAAAACGCGTCAACGTAACGCACGGACACGTTTGTTCTTTATAGGGCTTAGATGCTGTATACTCCCGCGGCCGCCATCTTGGATTTCTTGGCGATTTTTTGTTCGCGTTTATCGATAAGGCAACCCCGACGTTTGACGTGTTCTGGCAATCCCGTTAAGCCTAATATGCGCATAAATCGCTGATTGGCGATATTTAGTACTTGGCGGAAAAGCGGTTTTCACGCCAAGAAAAACTCCAAGATGGCGGCCGCGGTAATATACAGCGTCTGTTCCCTTTACAGTATACATATATAGATGGCCATACTTAATGGTAAAAACTAAAAACGTTCTGTATTCTTAAAAAGTCCTTCCGGCCAGTGCCGGGAGGAAGACGTAGCTTTCATATTCCTTATTTTAAAAAAGCCAACTTATATTATTCAAACACACGAAGCTCAATTTAGTGGAAACCGATTATAGGTGATTCAATACTAATTTTTATCAATACTAAATCATTATGAATGATAATTTCGCGAAATTAGTCAGATTTATCCAAGCTGCTTTTCTTTAAAGTAACTTATATTTCGCTGCCAAACTCGGCGATTTTTTAAAGTGCCTGCCATTTTAAGACAACATGGTGGATGAAGCTAACCAGTGAACTTGGTCGAGACCTTAGTAATTGCTGTGCACATGCTCACTCACATCGGAATGGATTGATATATACGAGTGCTGTCGCAGGCAAAAAATCAGATTTTTCAAAATGTCACCCACATTACGTATTGAAATTGCTATATCTGAGACATTTTTTAAGATAAAGACAAACGAAAAATGCTCCTTAATCCTTATATCAAGGTCAAATACTTAAGAAAGAAACCTTCTTCAATTTCTAATTTTTTTTCACCTCACTTTAAATATAATTTTTTTTTAATTTAATGGCCGCCATTTTGAAACAAGATGGCTGATGAAGCTGGCCAACGAACTTGGTCGAGATATTGATGTATACTATCCACATGCCTTCTTACATCGAAATAAGCGAATACGTGTGTTATCGCGTGACAAATACAAGATCGTTTCAAAATGTTAGCCATGCTTAAATTCAAAGTGCTATAATTCAACCATTTTTTAAGATGTAAACAAAAGAACAAATTTTCAGAAACAAAAACTGCTCCGGAATCTTTGTATCAAGGCCAAACACATAAAAAAAAAATATTTTTCATTTTTCAATTTTTTAATACCTCATTTTAAATTTAATTTTTTTTAATGGCAACTCTTTTGAAATAAGATGGCGAATGAAGCTGGCCAACGAACTCTGTCGAGACATTGGTATGTACTATCTACAGACCAAGTTACATCCAAATCGGTTCATATATACGCCTGTTATCGCGTGACAAAAATCAGGTCGTTTTAAAATGTCAGCCACGCTAGAAATTCAAAATGCTATAACTCAGCCATTTTTTAAGATATAGACGAAACAAAAACTGCTCCCGAATCTTTTCATCAAGGTCAAACACATAAGAAAAAAATATTTTTTCAATTTTCAATTTTTTTGGTACCACATTTCAAATTTAAATTTTTCTTAAAAATTTAAATGGCCGCCATTTTTAAACAAGATGGCGGATGAAGCTGACCAACGAATTCGGTCGAGACATTGACATGTACTATTTATAAACGAAGTTACATCCAAATCGGTTCAAAAATACGCCTTTTATCGCGTGACAAAATTCAGGACGTTTCAAGACGTTCAGCCACGCTAGAAATTCAAAATGCTGTAACTCAGCCATTTTTTAAGCTATAGACGAAACAAAAACTGCTCCGGAATCTTTGTATAAAGGTCAAATACATAAGAAAAAAATATTTTTCCATTTTTAAATTTTTTGTACCACATTTGAAATTTGAAATTTTTAAAAAATTTTTTAAATGGTCGCCATTTTGAAACAAAATGGCGGATGAAGCTGGCGAACGAACTCGGTCGAGACATTGGTATGTACTGTGTACACACCGAATTACATTCAAATCGGTTCATAAATACGAGAGTTACAGTGTGACAAAGGTCAGATATATATATATATATATATGTGTGTGTGTGTCAATTTTGAATGGAGGGTGGTTTCGGCGTCTCGGGGTCATGATCGATGAAAATATACCAAAATTTTTTGAAATCACTTTCCTGCGAACGGCTGCAATAGGTAGCTTTTTGTAATGAAAGCTACCTAAAATAAGTATGGTCATATCCTTTATGTCAAATCAGCGAGGAACTAATTTCATCTATTTTTGTACAGGGTATTAAATTTTTTTTTAATGAGCTTTAAAATTCTATTTAGTTTATAACACTTTCCATCGAAGTCGAAGACTGTTTATGAGCTCGATCTGACCTGCCGTCAAAGCTCTAACTGTCATAAATATAGTTCAATTTCTACGTTATTTATATACAGGGTGTCCATAATTAAACTACACTACTTTAAAGTTGTCTACAATTTAAAAAAATTGTAAAATTAGGTGAAAGACATAATAAAAGAATAGGAATTTGTTTAAGCAAAAAAAAAAAAAAAAAAAAAAATGTCAAAAATTTCGCCACCAGAGGGCAATTTTAAATAAATTACACATTTAGCCTTAGATTAGTTTAGAAATTTTATTTATTAACTTAACCTTATTGTAAAGACAGCCTTTCACGAGATGTTCCTAGCATTTCCCAGAACACCCTGCGATCAACAGTGGAACATGCTATCTTACGTTGCCAGATTGCATCTGAAAAGGATGACCGTCATGCGGAAGATGTTTGCTTATAACAAAATTTGTTAAACTATCGTTATTGTATGCTAAATGTGTAATTCGTTAAAACACGACCTCCTAATTTTTTTTTTCACTCAAACAATTCCCCATAGCTAAATTATGTCCTTCACAAAATTTCACAACATTCTGAAACAATAGTTTCGTCTCTAGACAACTTTAAAATAGGGTCGTTTAATTAGGGACACCCTGTAAATAAAGTAATGCTAAATGTGTAATTCATTAAAAATCGCCCTCTGGTGGAAAATTTTTGAACTTTTTCCCTTAAACAAATTCCCATCCCTTTATTATATCTTTCATCAAATTTCACAACTTTATGAACAATAGTTTGGTCTGTAGACAACTTTAAAGTAAGGTCCTTTAATTATGGACACCCTGTATATTATTGAGATTTACCATGACATGTTCCCTATTGAAAACTATGTTGTATTTATAATAGATCATTAACAGACACACTCAAAAATATTCCGTTAAATTATAGTCTACGGGGGAAATTGTTTGCAATGTACTTTAATGATGCCATGTTGTTTTAAACATAATGAAATTGAGATTAATTTATGAGAAACACTAAAACATTAATATGAAGTGGAAAGTATTTATCATTCATTTACAACAGCACACAAAAGCATGCTATTACATAATGGTCTACGGGGGGAAATCAATTGCAACATATTTTATGATGTTACGTTACTTAACACAAAATAAAATTTAGTTAGTTATATGCATTACAAGATTCTTACTGTAGAATATACAGTGCGTAGCAGTTATCGTTAATTGACAGGGACGCACAAAATTATTCTTTTACAGTACTATCTCTAATCGATCATTTCAGGAAATGAATTTTTATGTTCACCTAACTTCTTTTATCTACCATACAATCTATCATTTTTTAACTGATTTAAATTTTTGCATAATATGTGGTACGTCTTGAAATATGTAGATAACATACAAAGTTGAACAAAATAGTTCGAATACATATTTTCTTCTTTTGGCAAGATGCTGATGGTTATTTTTTTACAGTGTTATACGTTTGTTATCTGGACTGAATTTTATAGTATATATATATATATATATATATATAAATCTATTTATTGATCATGTACTATGTACAGGGCTGCAGAAAATAATTTGTTCATCTTTCCGACTCTTAATGATAATTTCTAAAACTGGGTTTTCAAATCTGTCGTGCGTGTTCTAATAATTACCATTTATTTCTGTCTTTCTTTTTCATAATTGATTAGAATCTTTTGTTGAATAAAAAATATTCTCTAATTTATTGCTTATGTATCATGTGCATTAAAATATTCATAACCAGTAGTTATGATGGAAATACTTCCTGAAGCGTGCAATTTAATCTTAAAAACAAATCTGTCAGAATTGACTCACCATTGATTAGAATGTAGTGTTGTACGCAATCCTAGGTCTTTATAAGTGCTGCTTTGTATTATAATTTTTTTAAATATTTTCACTGTTTTTATGTGTCTAAAATTTTAAAAATCAGACAACAAATGGTGAACGTGAGTATCAGCATTTTAATAGCATCAAATTTGTAATTTTGTTCTTAGAGGTAGTGCTGTAAAATTTTTTACTACAACGATACATTGTTCGCTGACTTCCACGCCATTGGAAAATGTTACGAATTTCAACCTACATTGTTTAATATTTCTAACTTTATGTGGGTAAGTATAATGTACATTTCTATCATAACTAATGGTTTATTTAAAATTACTTCAGTCCTTGTATATTTGATATCTTGTATTGTTTAATAGCACACTCAGACAACTAGGCTGTGAGCTGTAATAACATTGTACAAACTTTTGCAATTCTGTCAATAAACAGTTGTCTTGATACACTTAGGTTTGTTCTACCCAAGCCATTTGGTATACCTACCTGCCTCGTCGGAACTTGTTACTTAAGATACTTTCTGTCACCTATTATATGGTGATAGATCATTACGGTAATCTGGAATTGTTGGAAAGCGTTTCTATGCATGATATAAAAGTTTTTTCTTTATTGATTTCAGTTATATAATGCATTTTACGCACCGTTTTAATCAATTAATAACTCACGTTTGCCGTATCACCGCTAGCACGTTCTAAGTCAGTCAGCATTTACCTTATCGTGGGAATGACTATAACTGTGACCAGACATGCTTCCATATTATTGGCACACTTTCCATTAGAATGCTTTTTTGTCATATACTCGTTGAAAATTTAAGTATCAATAAGAAAGAGCCATTCTCTTGCAACTTTTGACATTGACAAAGTTAATTATTATAAGTAATTCATTCTGGATATTCCGATTGTCTGAATTTAAAAGCGATGAAAGCTTGAAACAGGATCGATCATCCGACTTATTATACACCCATCCTTCCTCATACTGCTGGTCGATGGCTTAAACTTATCGAATTTAGATTTTTCTTTTTTTTGGTTGAATCTTCTGTGATCGCGTCTTCTACTCTTCCAGGCAGTCTTAAAAAAAGGGGAAAGGGCGTTGCGGCGTTTGTATTAGTATACTGACTAGCTGTATCTCATATAAGATTATACATTTCAGATATCTAAAACAATCACAAATATTAATATTACAATTATCTCGTTTTCTACAATCTTTTTGAACTTTAACCATAGAGAAATATATCGCTTTAACTTATTTTATGATTATTATAAACTTAAAGATATTTATTATTTTTATTAAACACGTGGTTTAAAATGTTTTGCGCTTTTTTATGTTTATATAATAGAAAAAAATATAATCTATTAAATAAAATAAAATAAAAATTACACGTTGTTACTAAAATTACTTTCATTATTACCCTACCATTAATACCACTTTTTACATCGGTTGGTAGAAGACACAAAATTACTTTTATTTTACTTTTGGGTATTTATCACTATTTCCAAACAGTAATTTATGTGGTATAGATATAATACATATCTACCACAAAAAATTATTGTTCTGAACATATTGGTCGCTGCTGGCAACTATATTTGAACACATGTGTATCGTCGCAGCTTATCAATTAAAAAATATAATCTTTGGTTGGAGTAGGGTAACTTGAGGTGAGATGCAGTGTTATACAAGATGCCGTATCATGTAGTTTTTATATGCATAGGCACTGTAGGGAAACGCCGCTTAGTTCTAAGGAAGAGGGTTCCCTACTGATACTTTAAATTCCGTTTGCGTTCTTTTTTTAATTTTGAGTGGTGCTTTTTATTGCTATTTCGTATTAATACTTCTGGTAAGTGCCCAAAATCTTTTACGTGAAATCTTTATTTGCCTATATAACTCTTAGTTTAAACCCCAAAGAAATCAATCTGATTTTTAGAAAGTACTGGTGCCTGGCCTTTCTTCAAAGCATAAATTGCGGCCAGTTCCTGCTTCTTCACGTCAGTGGGGAAACCAGCCTTTTGCCCAATACTTTTTGGCGAAACATTTTTGGGGGTAATATGCAGGTTGTTTTCTCTTCGGGTAAGATGCCGTTTATTTTTCGCTCCAGTCAAATGCCTGGTTGTTTCTTCATTGTTTAAATTACTCTTGGTTATTAACTAACTTGTCAACGATTTTAATCAGATAATTTAAATCAGTGATTAAAACTTGATTTTAATCAACTTATTAAATAAAATTCATTGATTAACATCATAAATTTTCTAAATGTTCAAAATGGCATGAAGAAATATTAAAATCTAAGGTTAACATAATTTGAAAGGTTTCTATATGTATTCTACCTTATAAATAAAATTTATTGGCCCTATAAATAATTGTTTAATAATTATCAGTTTTAATCACTGTAAATTTTTTTATTTTAAATGCAGTTATAAATAATTTTAATAAATGTAAATATAAGTAGTATATAATATAGTTTTAAATAAGCAGGGTTTTCTCCCCCTACAAGCTACGCTCGCCAACCATCATCCAGACACCACAGACTCTAAAAACACGCTAATTGGATCTGCTTTAAAAACATTACGGAAGATCAAATCTTAACTAAACGACTAGTGGCGATATCCTGTAATCAGGTTTCCATTCATTTCACTTTGACTCGGGGATTTTAAGGCCGAATTATATGGTACCGAGACAGCTTACAGCTACTTTCGTGATTGATACAACCCAATAATTTAAAATAAGCTTTTATAAAATGGCCAATTAAACAATTTTATAAAGACGCTATAAGAAATTTATTTTAAATTAGACATTTTAAATGTATCGTTTTAAATATGACGTAATTTACACAAAGTTTTGTTTCTTATTTTAATATTAACATAAAAATAATTTTAAAGTTCTATAAAAGCCAAACTAAATCAGTATAACAATAGCAACTGCGAATTTCTAGATGTCTCAGGCCCTTCTAAAAAGTAATCAGATAAGAATAAGTAAAAGGCCAGAAAGAGAGAATCTTCATCAGACAATGATATGGATGATGATTAAATTCCCTATCAAGATTCAGAAGCTGAGTATTTTTTTTAAGTGAATAATAATGAGTGTTCAGAATGTCTAGCAGAGTGTAATAAAAGCTCGGAAAAATGTGACTGGATCAAGTGCATTCAGTGAAACTGTTGGTTATGTAAAAGTTTCTCAAAGTTCCTAAGCAATTGGGCAGTTTGTGGCAGATCTGAGATATTGCTTTAAAGAACAAAGGGGCTTATGAAAAACATCCACAAAAAAGCGGGACTCTAAAGCACTTTATCACAGTGGCTTTACCTTATTTAAACTTTTTATAATGTTTAAAAATAGGCATACTTAAGAGCCATACATTTCTAAATGTTAAGTAGAGCATCACCATTTTTTTTTCAAATATTTGTTTATTCCTTTATTAAATTGCAAACTTTTGTTACATTTAGATTTATATTTTTGTAATTTCCTAATATTAAGTAATTAACAACTTTAGTATGTCTAAAATATTAAAGTTACTTTTTTTCGTCCTGTTATGTTTTATACTGCTTCTCAAAAATTATTGTTTACACTGAAACTCCTGAAGGCATCTTACCCCTATATATTTGGCCATCTTACCCATACCTTGGGATAAGATACCAAAATGCAGGTGTTTACAAAAAAAAATTAAAAAGAGATGCTTTTTATAATATCTGTGTTCTATTCTTTTCACTTAATCTAAACATTCATTTCAAATTAAAACTAGCATCTAGGTGGTTCAGTGGTAACTTAATTCTACAATAATCTACATATTTACGGCACAAACAAAACATTTATAAAGAAAAGAGAACATAAAAATCTAATAAGAGATATTCGACACATTACATCTAAAGCATTCTAAGATCAACAAAGGATCAGTTCTTTTCAATTCAGAAGACAGTTCTTATAGAGCATGCGCTGGCTAACTAGCTGTTTAGAGAATTAGCTGGAACATCCCGCCTAGCGTTGTACGGCTGTCCAACATCATCATAAAATGGCAAAAGTACTACTCTGGTGATATTTCGACGTAACATACGTGTAGAGATCTTAAGATCAATTACACGGACATGTCCATCATCACCTTTATAAGTTTTCACAATTCGAGCTAGTTTCCAGTCTATAAACTTGTCATTTTCTTCCTTCAATAACACAATCAACTTCAATAAAATTTGAAGATTGTGCAGGGACTTTTTCCATTCACTACGGAATTGCAGCTGATTTAAGTATTCTCGGCTCCAGCGTTGCCAGAATTTGCATTTTTAATCTTTGAACTAGTGTCCACCTAGAAGAAAAAGGCAAAGAGTCTAAAATAGCATTATTTTCAAGAACATTCAAAAGAGGACCTCCAATGAGGAAGTGACCAAGTGTCAGTGGTTGTAGATCATTAACATCTGCAGACAAGGGTGTCAACGTGAATTCATAACGGCCTTAATTTGTGTCACAAGTGTTGTCAGTTCTTCAAAATTTAAGATAGAGGATTTAGTTATCTTGAAGAGGATTCGCTTCATGGTTTTTATATTTGATTCCCATAATCCGACGAAATGTGGGGATGCAGGGGGTATGAAATTCCATTGAATTCGTTCTTCAGTACTAAATCGCTGAATTTCTTCAGAGGAACATATTTGACAGAAGGATTTCAAAAGAGCACAAGAGCCCTTAACACTTGTGACATTATCACTCCATATGACACAGGTTTTAGATCGTCGACAACAAATCTTCTTAGACAGGATAAAAATGCTTCTGTGGTCAAGTCCAAAACAACTTCTAGCTGAACGGCTTTAGTAGAAAAATAAATAAATATAGCAATGTATGATTTTAGGGTTATCCGTGAACGTTTTAAATTAGGTTTAGTTATAATATGACCTGCCAAATCAACGCCTGTTTTCTCAAACGGTCTAGATGGTACGATTCTATCACGGGACAAGTCACCCGATGTTTTGTTCGAAGACAAGTCACACACCTATTTATAATTTTCTTTACTTGACTTTGACCAGATGGTATCAATAAAATTGTCTTATTAAAGATAAAGTTGTCTGAGTGCCTGAATGTAGGCATTTTTATGGTAATAATCAATTAAGAGTTCAGTAAAATAGTGAGACTTTGGTAAATGTACTTGGTGTTTCTGAGATTCTGATAAATTAGAAAATTTCAGTTTTCCACCGACCCTTAACAGTTCATTTGCATCAAGAAATACATTTAAGTTCAAGATCTTACTGTTATTTGGGAGAAGACATTTTTTCTTTAAACATCGAATTTCAGTTTGAAATTCGGAATTTCGAACAATCTTTATCAGCTTCTTGGTTGCATTCTGTAACTCAGGAGTATCTAAATAATCATATTTTCTAATACCTGATTTCGATTCACAGTTCTTCAGAAACCTTAAACACCTTGCAGCAATTCTTATTAACTTCATAAAAGAAGAATATCGATTAATCAAATCAATGTTTAACTGATTTTCATTTACAATAGTTCATTTTATCACAGTATTATCACCTTAGTTCTAACTGATCTTTAATTTCAGAAATATCTAATTTATCGAATGTATTGACCAATTGTGGCCAAAGGGATCTGTCTTGCTTTAACCATTGGGGACCTTCCCACCAAAGATGGTTATTTTTCAATTCTGAAACTTTCAAACCTCTAGTAACTAGATCGGCAGGATTATCTTTTCCAGGACAGTGAAACTAAGATTTCTGATTTCCTTTATCCGGTTTCTGACAAACATTTTAAATATTTCTAGCTCTCCTCTAATCCAAAAGAAAGTAATAGTAGAGTCAGTCCAAAAGAAGTAAGTTGTAGGAAAGGCTAATTCTTTAGAAATTTTATTGCAAAGTCTAACAGACAAAAGGGTTCCTAAAAGTCAAGCCGGGGTATTGAGACAGTTTTCAAAGGGCGACTCCACTTTTTCCTGCCACAAAACTGGTAACAATCTTCTTATTCTTTAGCACTGCTCTAAGGACTGCTCTCGTACCATATGCCTTCTTTGAAGTATCTGAAAAACTATGTAACTCAAAATAATCAACTTCATTCAGGGCAATATCAGCCAAATAATATCTGGGACTGCTAATACAATTTATTTCTTTTATTTCTTCAAACCATTCATTCCATAAATTGTCTAGATGTTTGGGTAGGTTTTCATCCCAATCAAGTCATAAACACCAAATTTCTTTAATTAAACATTTAATTTTAATAGTATAAGGACTTATAAAACCAACTGGGTCAAAAATGCGACCAACAGTTTGCAATAAATAGCGTTTAGTACTAAGTTTATTCGAAAGGAAATTTTCTAGATTTTGAGTCGTAAATGGAAACATGTCATTATTTGAGTCCCAGACAACCCCTAAAACCTTGGAAGTTAGATTTAAATTATCAGGCATTTCATCAACATGTAAACGATATTCTTTCCGTTTCTCACGTAATTCATGCGAATTGGTTTTTCATTTTCTAAAAGTCATACTAGCTTCTTGAAATATTTCATAGACTTCCTTACTAATTTTAAATGCGTAATCAAGATTCTGTTGACTTGTAATAAAAAAGATGAATTTAAACACATTTTATACAAAGATGAATTTAAAATTTCAAAACATTCAGGAAATGATTCTACATAACTTTGTGGATGATGCTTGATGGTAGTAGCCAGTAGAAAGGGACTTGATTTCACACTGAAGAGAACTCTCTTTAGCCTGAATATTTTAAATTCCTTACCTGGATCATCAATCCATGGTTCATCGTCCCAGAAAAATCTTATGAAGTCCCTATCTGGTTCATCAATCTCGATCTGCAAAAACGCTGCTTGGATATCTGCAGTAATTGTTATGGAGAAGTTTCTGAATTTGATTAAAAGGCTGAACAATTCGGGGATGAGATTCAATCCAGTATGTAAACAATCATTAAGTGACAGTTCACCCTTAGCATGGGCGATTCCGTCAAAGACAATGCAAACTTTAGTGGTAAACTTATCTTCCCAAATTACTGCTCTGTGAGGTAAGTAAAATGTGTTTACATCAGATATGTTATCAACAGGTTCGATAATATTCTCTGCTAAATAACTATCTAAAATAGCTTTATATTCTGAGAATAACAAAGGGTCATTTTTAAAGCTTGTTCTCAATTTCAAAAATATTCTGTATGCGACTTCGCGATTGTTATTAAGAGATATTTTCAAATTCGCCTTCCATGGAAATTTTACTTTATGCCAGTTATCCTTAAATACAATATTACACTGAAAATAAGCCATAATGGCATCGTCCACATTACTAACATTTTGAGATTCGCATTCAATTCCTAAACTTCCCAACTGCCAAAAATTTCTGATTTGATCGGATATATCCTTTTCTTCAACGATAATTTTCATTCTGAACAATTCATTGGCTGACCCCGTAAAACTCTGTAAGCACCAGCCAAAAAGGGTTTCGGTAGCTACGAGATTATTCTTTAGTCTTTTGATTCTACGAGTTCCGATATTATAATAATTATCCGTGCCGATTAAAACTGCAATTTGTTTACCAGTATATTCATAACTATCAACTAGTTGTAAATCTTTTAATTTATTATATGTTTTCCTAGTGTATTTATCAGGAGTGGGTAAGCTGGCAGCGGAAATTTGATCTGTTTCCAGAGCTTCAACTTCAATGTCAACTTTATTTTCTACATTATACGTTTTCTCAGTTGCCATTTCGGCTCCAAAAGCATAAACAGATAAAGTTTCTTTTCTAATAACCTGCAGCTGTAACTTTTGTGAAATGTCGCGAATTATAAATGTTCTCATGCCACCATTATCTAATGAGACACGAACTGGTTCATTATTATTATTTTTAGGATCATTTATTATAACAGAACAAGTCTGCAAAAATATGATGCAATGCGTGTTTTCATTCTGTGCATTACTAGTGGAATTGTCACCACAATGGGAAACAGATACGACATTTTTATCAACATTTATTTTGGAATCATTTTCAAATTAAAAACAAATAGCACTATTATGTTTCTTTCCGCAAATATCGTACATTTTGGTATTTTCACAGTCTTTAATTCTCTGTTTACACTGTAAGCATAAAAAGCATCTTCCCTGCTTTTTTAGTATTTCTTTCTTCTGATCTATGGTTAAAGAACTACACATTTCACTAGTAGGATCAACACTATTACAAAACAAACACGAATTCTTATTTACTGAAGCCATTAATTCAGTAGCTGGAACACTATTTTGTTTATATCCTTTAGTATTAAATTGATATCGCGGCTTACAGTTCAATTCTTATCTGTAAATTTTGGTCTATATTCAACTTTATTATCATTAGCAAAGGATTTCTTACCATCTAAGTCATGGATAGTTGATACCCGTTCCCTACTTTCAACTTCATTTTTAAGAAAACTCATAATTTTGTCTATATTCCACATTTCTCCGTTTAGATTTCTATTAAATTCTAATGTCAAATCTGGGGGTATTAACTTCAGTCATATTGGGCAAAGTAACCCTATGTATGCATCAGATTTTACACCTAACGACTCTAATTTTCGAATTTGCACTAGACATTTATCATTCAAATTTCTTAAACCAGCAGTGTCAGAAGAACTTTTCAAACCTTTCATATTTAATAAGTTGTTTAAGTGAGCGTGTACTAGCATGTCATGTCAACCATACCTTTCTTTCAAATGTGATACGGCCGCTGCATAATTATTTTCAGTTCATACAAAACCATTAATCGTGTTTCCAGCCACTCCTGAAACCAAAGTTTTCAAATGCGTAAATTTTTCAATTTCTGTTAGACTTGGGTTTTTATCTGTCACTAATTCAAACTGGTTCCAAAATTCTAAAAATTTGTCTTGTTCCCCCAAAAATCGGTTTATTTGTAGCTTTGGCAATTTTACTCTTTTCGGTTCAGTAGCAGCATGACATATTCGCACTGAATCAATCTTATTACTATTAGTAATATTTTCATTAGAATATAAACTTTTAATTTTAAAGTTTAATTTATTTCTGTAAGTTATTATTTTCTGGTCATATTCATGAATATTCAAGATTTCATTTTCGACATTTTTCGCATTTAATAGGCTTAAAATGTTATTATTATGATCCTTAATATTCTTACATTTAATGTTTAATTTATTGACTAATTCTTCTAAATTTTCTAATGAATATTCATTACTAGCTAAATACTGTTCAATTTCTTCAAATAATTTATTTAATTGAATTCGATGGGTATCACGCATTTTTCGTTCTTATTTTCATTCATTTTCAAAAAATAAAATAATAACAAAAATCAAGACTCACCAGTTCCAACTCGAAACAAAACAAAAATATTGCGCAGTAATCTTTTCACATCGAGATTTAACGGCACGATGAACCATAAAATGTTCTATTCTTTTTCACTTAATCTACTGAATCATTTCAAATTAAATCTATTGTCTAGGTGGCTCAGAGGTATCTTAATTCTACAATAATCTACATATTTTACGGCACAAACAAAACATTTAATAACGAAAAGGAAACATAAAAAACTATTAAGACATGTTCGACACAGTACATCTAAATCATTCTAAGATCAACAAAGGGTTAGTTCTTTTCAATTCAGAAGACAGTTCTAATAGAGCATGCGCTGGCTAACTAGCTGTTTAGAAAATTAGCCGGAACAATCTGTAAAATGAAATAAATTTTTAAATCGTACATAAGAATGCAAACTTTATCAAGAAATCAATGAATAACAAACAAAAACAACAGGCGATTATTAAAACAATTAAGTCAAAATCTACGGCATCTTTACCAAATCTACCCTATATCATAAGCTAGCGTGAAATTTTACTTTCAAAGAAATGGTAATTTAAAAATAAAATTATTCTTAAATTGATTTAAGCATACTGTTACGATTACAGCACATCTTATATCTAACACAATTAAAAATTAAAATTATCATTTAGCTTATTGCTAAATTATTTTTTATGTAACATTTTGTTTCATTTATGTAAGTTAATATTTTTATAATGATTTATTTGTATTTTTTGAAATGAAAGTTTTGTATTCATTTTAACATTTTTTTTTTCATATTGCAAATGACAAGAATCTTATAATAAATCAATAAAGAATAAAAAAACTGCACTTGAAATATGTTCATAATGCAATATGTAGTTCAGTGGATTACCCTTAATGTATAAATTATTGATCATTCATTCATCTTTTCAGTGAAAATCTCTATTCATGTGTAAAAGAAAAGGTTAATCGATGCCTCTAAAGACAATGACAAATATTAGCTTAAAATGAAAAAACAAATTAGTTTAAATTATTAAATCAGAAATTTTGTCAATATTTTTTTAGAATTCAATGGATTTCTAAGTGATAAAATAATATTTTATAAAATCGCCAGAAAAAAATGAAACTTTTAACAGCATTTTCAGATTATATTACTATTATTTAAAAAAATTTTAAAACATTACATTTTACAATTAATATTCTGTGCCACAAAAATCTTTTTTCAATATAATTAAAATAAATAAATTTAAATAGCGCAGTTATGCACCATGAAATGTGAATATGAAGTATGGGGCATTTTTCTGAATCAAATATGCAGTTATAGTGAACATTTTCAGATTAAAGAAAAATGAGTTCATTAGATCCGCAACAGTACAGAGTACAGTAGTCGCAATTGCTCAGTTCAATAACTGTATGTCGGTATTTTTATTAGTGTAGGATAAAATCCCGTACACAACTATACCACTTATTACAATAATATATAGTTTAAAACGCTCTTATAGATATAATAGACACTTGAAATAGCGCAATTATTGGCAAAAGAAACACAAATTCCGTGAGATAACGGGGGTTCAGAGATGTACACTTTTATTCTACAATATTGAAAAAATGAGCAGTTGAAGAGTATAACCTCGTCAGACCCCATGGTTTATTTTCATATATTTTCTTACTTCAGTTATGAATTTATATTCGCAAAGTGATAACTAAGAAAGATTGAAAAGCAAAAAATATATACATTTATTTCCTGTACTTAAAATTTCATAGATCATATATGACACATGGGACTCAATAAGTACATTTTTGACAATTAGTTAGGATATTTTCTTTTGTTTTGCATGGAAAAAATAATGAAAAATATGAAATAATTATTCATTTAATAAATTTTTATTTTTAATGGACACTCCATATCGTATTTTAATGCATAAAAAATATTTACTTTTCGTGTTTGTATATTTCCCTCATTTTTGCTGCAAGTCATTTTCAAATCCCATTTTATGGCCAAAAAAGCACTAAAAGAAACAAATTGCTATTTTTCTTTAGTTTGGCTATCTTTTAAAATTCCATTCACACCATTTTCATTTTTTTAAACATTACTTATGTATAAGAAAAATATTGCAAAGATTGCAATTGTATCCTATAGGATACTTCAGGTTCAAAGAGGATAATTGTATGGAACGTGTTTAATTTAATAAATCTGTAAAGTCATATTTTCTGAATCTTTGGGAAGATCTTATATACTTAAACATATCTATATAATCATACATTATTAAATTTTGTATTGCAACGTGTTAAACAAATATTATGTAAAATGAGATGAAAATTAAAATTTCTTGCAAAATTGACGATGATACCTCTGATCTGAAGATTTACTAGTTCTTAAAATGTGAGTTTCTGGAATGAAGACTCATTTGTACATTTAAATTCTTGCAATGTTTACCGTCAGATGTAAGAAAAGTTTAAAGCATAAAAAAATTACAAAGGCAGATTATATTAGCCTTTAATTTAAATATTAAAAGAGAAAAAATATTTAATTTAAATCAATAAAATTATTTAATTTTTTCTAATCTATTATGTAGTAATTTACATATTATTGACTATCTCTTGCATCTCTGTAAATGCTTTTTTATTACTCATTTGAAGAATTTTTAATAAGGTTTTCTCGACAAATTCGAAAGTAATTTATAGTAAATCTATCGATCAAACAATTACCATGTAATATATACATATCTTTTGATGAGTTATTATGTAAGTATTATGTTAGGTAATTACTAAGAAACTTAATTCTATAACTTTTTTATCGATTGCGCATGAATTATCATGCTATTGATTATTTCTTTTCTTCAAACTTGTAAAAGATATATTTTATTCTCACTTGAAATTTTATTGATAAATTTTCATCGACAAATTCCAAAACAGTTTATAGTTAAGCTGTCTGAAGCACAAAAGTTGCGAAAAAGGCAATAAAAGTAAAAGATATAAATCCGTAATTACGATTTCAAACATTTCATGAGAATGTCGTGATCTGTAACAATAATGTCTTTTAAATGACACTTCTGGTACTCTTTTTGTAGTTTGTAGTATTTTTATATTGCTAAAAATATCTAAAGGCATTCGCACAAGGCGATTCGCTGTCATTAAAAAAAGTGAAATTAAAAATTGCACTATATGCAAAATACTTAAAAATTAACATTTCTTTGTACAGACATTTTTTAATAGATGTTAAATTAATTAATTCTTACTTCTTTCAGCTATAAACATAGCGTTCGTCAGAACATAAAAAAAAGCACTATTACTAACGTCTTATTTTTCAAATTTTAAGTAGTTGGTGGCGAAAAGAATGAAAGTGAAAGTAAATTTTTAGATCTGATTGGGCGATTCCATATGAATTGTAGGTAAGTGTTAAGTGGCACGAGCAAAATGGACTGTGGCTTTTTTTTTAATATATAAAATTCAACTAATTAAATTTTAACGAACCATTTTTTATTCACAAGTATTTTTGGTTTGCGGAGCTCCCATGGAGACAACCGCTCGAAACGAACGATAAACAACTTCTGACGTTACATGTTCGCCAAGCGAAAGTAGATGCCAAGGTTGGCGACAACATACCGGCCACCTCTGAAATATTTATTTCAGCACATATCTTAGACAATGTCCTTAGTTTTAAACAATTAAAATTTAACATTAAATCTTCAATGCTAAATATAAGTTTCAATTCAAATCAAGAATATACAATATAAATATAAAGTCAATTCAATTCAATAATATTAAGATACACAATTACTACAAATTTTTCAAATATAAATGCACAAAAAAATAGAAGAAATAAATATTTACATTATAATAAGGAGTTATTTATATGTAATATACAAATATTTGATATGCTGCGTTTAAAAACACCGGTTGGCGTTTTGACGAGCACTACCCTAACTTTACCATCATGGCCATAAGTAACATCTTGAATGCGACCTACTGAACAGGTGCACATGAATAAATTATTTTCTTTCAATAAAACCATGAAACCAATTTCAACTATTTCTTTTCTCAATTAGCCATTTACTGCGTTGTTGTAGATTATTTAGCTAATCTCTACTCCATTTTTTCCAAATTAATTGGTTAATTTTGGTTACTCGCTGCCATTGGCTAAGCTTATTATCTGCAAGGTCAGTTAAGTTTGGTTCAAATATGCTATTTAAAGGGCGACCAATTAAGAAATGCCCTGGGGTTAAAGTTTCATAATCGCTAGGATCCGAAGATAAAAGTATTAGAGGCCAACTGTTTAAAATACCTTCTATCTGATTAACCATGGTTAAAAATTCCTCAAAGGTTAGTTTTAAATCTCCAGTTGTTCTTTTTAAATGGTGCTTAAAGGATTTGACTCCTGCCTCCCACAAACCACCAAAATTAGGAGATCTGGGAGGCAAGAATTTCCAAGAAATTGAGTTAGCTAATAAATAAGCAGTATTTTCATCAGATTGATTTTTCACCAGATTATACAATTTTTTTATCTCTAAATTTGCACCAACAAAATTAGGGGCATTATCAGAAAAAATTATCGAGCAATTCCGCGCCTAGCTACAAATCTTTTTAAGGTAATTTAAGGCTTCAGAACTTAAATCTGTTATAACTTCCAAATGAATTGCACGAGTAGCAAAACAAACGAAAATTGCGGCATAATTTTTTTAAAAGCTCCTTTTCGTTGGTGTTTATATTTTATGACAAATGGGCCACATAGATCAACACCTGAATTTGTAAATGGGGGATTGATATTTACCCTTTCTTTAAGTAACGAAGCCATTATTTGTTCTACAATTTTAGGCTTATTTTTGTAACAAACAAGACAATTATGGACTATTTGTCTGGCTATATTTCTGCCATTTAAAGGCCCAAATTCCTGCCTCACAAAATGAAGCAGTGTTTGAGCACCTACGTGCAAATTGTTTAGGTGAAAATACTGAAATATTAAAAGAGTAAACCTGTGGTCATTTGGCATAATAATGGGGTATTGTTTAATCATATGATAAGTTTGATTTGTCTAAACGACCACCTATACGTAAAATTCCCTCACTATCAAGAAAAGGGTATAAATTACTTACGCGACTGTCCTTTGGCTGCTCACCTTCCTTGAGTGCCTTCATTTCCCTGGCAAAATACATTACCTGAACCAATTTTATTAATTTGAGTCTTGCATGAGCAAATTATTTCTTGGTAATAGGGCCTACAGTTTTTTCTTTATTTTTACAGTTATTTAAAAGCCTGTAAACGTAACTTAGAATACGAATTAATTTAACATAATTATTACTTAAACTACAAAATTGGTTAATAAATTCATTATTCACAGTAAGTAAACTAATGTTCGAAACAGCCTTGAGTTCATTTGAGTATGCATCATTATTGAGAAGATCAGTTTTTTTTATGTCTGGTAAGTCAATTAAAATATTAAGCATTAATGGACCATGCCACCAGAGTTCCAAATCTAAAAGTTCCTGGGGATTTGTTCCACGTGATATAATGTCCGCAGGATTGTTATTTGACGAAATATGTCTTCACATAAATTGTTCAGTGAGAGACTGAATTTTTGAAACTCTATTCCCAATAAAAGTTTTAAGTAGGTGAGCTGATGTATTTATCCACGCCAAGGCTATGGTTGAATCCGAACACAAAATTACTTCTTCAATGTCTAATTTCAAAGAAGGAAGAACTTTGGACACAAGTTGCGATAAAAGCAAACTAGAGCATAATTCAAGTCTCGTAAATGAAATGGTCTTTAGAGGTGCAACTCTTAATTTACTTGCTACAAGGTTCGATGAAAGAGAATTGGATGAATTTGCACTATAGACATAGATATGAGCACCGTAGGCGGTTATAGATGCATCAGCGAATCCCAGAACAAAGATTGCTTCAGTGGAAGGTGCTAAGATGTATCTACTGATTTTTATTTTCTCTATATCCTTTCGTTGATTTGCAAATTTACACCAATAAGTAGCAAGAGGTTCGGGAATGTTCTCGTCCCATCCAATTTTAGAAAACCACAATTTTCGGAGGTAACACTTAGCCTTGCAAATAATCGGGCCAATGCGTCCTAGAGGGTCATACAATTTTGAAATGACAGAAAGGACTTGTCTTTTGGTATGCGATTCTTGTTTTTCCACGAAACTCGAAATACAAATTGATCTTTATTGGATTGCCACACCATACCCAAAGTTTTAACTGAAGTTTCATCTTTAGAGCAAAAGGAAACATCTTCATTTTCGATATCGTTTAGAAGCTCATCCAAATTCGAATTCCACTTATGCAAGGTCATTCCACAAGACCAGAATATTTCAATTAACTGATTTTTTAATTCAATAGCTGATTCATAATCAGGGGATCCAGTGACGATATCGTCCATATAACTGTCCGATAATATAGCCTTTGCAGCCAATGCAAATCTATCCCTTTCATCTAAGGTTAATTGTTTTAAACATCTTATGGCTAAAAACGGAGCGCATTTTGTAACGGTATTCATTCTAAAAGCAATTGTTGAATTATTTTCATAATCTTTCCAGAGAATAGAGGAGAAGGTCCAAATACCGGCTAGGGTCCAAATACCGGCTACTAGGTGTTCTGAGAACTGATCGCAGCGCAGCCTAGCGGCGATTGGTAGAGTTTGTAACTTTAATTGAGAAAGAAAGTTACGAAAAGTACGTCGCTGAAGTCTGTCTCATTTACAAACAGTAAAAGCAAACGAACAACGTAATCTGGTACATCAAAAGTTTTTCAGATATGTGTTTCTCATTTTTTAAAAATATACTGATCGTATATTGACTTGAATTGATGGCTAAGTTATTTTCTAGCCATATTTAGCTCTCAATTACCGCGCGCACATTATTGGTATTTTATATTATGAAGGATTAATATTGGTTTTAACTTAACCATAGCAGTGGTCCGAATACCGGCTACCTATATTGGTCTAAATACCGGCTAGCCGGTATTTGGACCTCTCTCGGTTGCTCTGCTTGAAGGGGAGGAAAATAAATTAATTTAAATAGTTCCATAATTAATAAATTAATTTAAATAGTTCAGAAATAGTTCCAGTCTCATTTCGCAATATGAAAAAAAGCAACTGAGGCCCTAAATCTTCAGGAGTGACACTGGTTACAGGACTACTTCACAAAAAAGCGCTGAAAGACACTCCAAAATTGTCTGCAATAAATGTGAAGAGAAAGAAAAAATAATGACGTAGGAAAACAGGAGAAAAGGGCAAAAAGTGGATGTTAACCCCTTGAAGGGCACTGGTATATGTTAAATGCTACTTAATTTTAATTCCCAAATGCCACATTCACACCAGAATTTAAAAACTAAATTTCGTTTCATATAATGTACGCGAAGAAAAGATTTTACTTAGTTTCATATAAAATTGTTCATAAATACCGGTGTATATCCAATATTTTAACAATTTAGCAACAGAAGTACTTTGCCCCTGAAAGGGTTAAAAAGTGAAAAATGAAGCTATCCAACAGAGGACGATATGATGCAATTTGTGTCTTCTGCATGGGTGCTTTCTCTACGGACAATAATGAGGGATGGTTCAGCGTTAAGAATGCGATATGTGGGCCTATAGCGACTGCACAAATGGAGAGAGTGTTATTGTTTGTGACTTTTTCAGGTAAAATTCTCATTTCAAACAGCAAGCTTTATTTTGTTTTACACGTTAAAAAACAAAACTAGAAACATAATGGAAAGAAGACTGTAAAAAATACTCTTTAAGAATTTTATAAATTTGACAAAAATGCTTCTTTACTAAAACTTACGTATTTTTTCTGTATATAAGAAATGTTATTAATCAATAAAATTTATTAAAATAATATTCTTATTGCTTAATAATTGTCATTAGTTCTATTTGTATGATCTTTTGGAAAAAAAACTTAGCTAGCCGGTATTTAGACCCCATTTTCAAAACTCGAAATTTGAAGACTTTCAGAATTTTGCTTTTTATAAACAGAAAAGCCATTTAAACTGATTTTTTTTCTCTAAACAGTTGTAAAACATGCCAAGGTACCCTGCTGTCACTTTTTCTTTTACTGATTTTGAAAATTGTATGATCTAGATTGAAAACAAAAGTGGTAGCCGGTATTTGAACCTTTTCCTCTACGTAAAAGGTCCCTTTGCGAAGGATCGATTAATATCTGACGAAACATTTTTGTTATATCGGCAGTCAAGGTGCTTTATGTTTTCGAAATCTTATCAAAATATCAAAGAGATCTTCCTTAATGTCACCGGAAAGCAAAATGTCATTCAGGCTTTTCCCAGTTGTAGTAGGAGCAGAGGCATTAAATACTAACCTTAATTTAATACAGGACTTATCTGGTTTTAAAATGCCATGATGAGGCATGTAATGAACTACTGAGGATGAGAGAGTGTCTTCGACTGGTATTCTCTCCATGTGATTTAAGTTTTCATACACTCTTAAAAATTCACAATAAAGTTTTTTCATATCAAAATTAGTTTCTAATCTTTTTGCTGTTTGGCATAAACGTTGCTAATGTTCTCGAATCTCCCAAAAATCTAATTGTTCTAATTTAATAGGCATTTCTACGATAAATCGGCCGGTTTCATCCCGTTTATGAGTATTTTGGAAATGAGGTTCACAAAACTCTTCTTCTTTACTTAGAAGACGATCCGATGAAATATTTTCTATTTCCCAGAACTTTTGAAGAATAGTTTCAATATTCTCATTGTCACTGTCAAATGTCAGCCCGCAAAATGAATTAGAATTGCTTATTGAGAAAGTATCCGTAGCAATGAGTTCAAATACTGAATTTTGAAACATTAGATTTGGTGAAACACGAATTTTTCCTTCTTTTATTATTTCATAAAAATGTTCACCCCCAATTATAAAACGGATTTTTCCTGGTTTGTCAAACGTAGGATCTGCTAACAGCGAACGGTTAGGTATAATGTTTTTATCAATTTTAATGTTCCTAAAAGGTACACAATCTGTAATTTTTGGGACAACGAAGAAAAAAGTAGCTGACGAAAAAGGAGAATTCTTATTTCGAAAAACAGTAGAAACTTTCGATTTCACGTTAAATGAATTTCCACTTAATCCAGATACAGCGATATTTATTTTTTATTTTTTCAAACCCAATCAAAAGCCATTTCTGAAGTAACATAGGAAGCCTGGCTCGCGCTATCGAGAATTGCACGAGCAGAAATGATTTTTTTATGTTTTGGGCTATAAATAAAAATAAAAGAAGTAGACAAAAAAACACCCCTTTCACTTGCGTTGCTATGAGCAGAAAAACTTTTCGAAATTTCTGAAGCATTTTGTTTATTAGAATCATCAAACATGCACCTGTCTTCATTGCTGGCGCGACGGGCTGGCGGCTGAGAAGATAAATCAATTTCGGAATCCGACTTTTTTGATGATATTTTATTATCAGAATGAGTTTTATTTTGATTTCGATGAAGTAATACATTATGCCTGGCATTGCAAATTTGTCAGTTTTATTTAGAATTACATCTAAAAACGTGAGTATGGGCAGAAGAAAAATAATTAATACGCAGTTTATTTTTTTTAACTTCTTCAAATCTTTGAATCGGTGTCATTTTTAAGAAAACTGGGCATAAATGTAAACCATGTGATTGTTTGCAAAGTACGCATGGGTTAGATTTTAGAACAAAGGTTTTATTTTTAATTTGACCTTTAAATTTTGGGGAATTTACTTGTGTTCCCTGTAAATTTTCCAGAATTAGAACACGATTTTCAATGAATTCGAAGAAAGTGTCCCATTTGGGTAAATCTGTAGATGTTAGACTCATTTCAAATTCTTTACATGTTGCTTTATCTAACTTCATTAAAATAATGTTAATCAGTAAATTTTCACTAAAATTGTTCATTTCAACATTTAAAACTTTTAAAGCTCTTACATGCTTTAAAATACAATCAAGCAGCATTCTTAATTTTTCAGCTGATACTACACCGATATTATCTAACATTAATATGGATTTAATATGTGTATTAACAATTAATCTCTTATTTTCAAATCTATTCTTAAGTGCGTGAAATAAGGACTCGTAAGTGTCGTCCGCACTTTGGATTTGTTTTGCTGTACCCACGAGAGAAGACTGTAAATAAAAGAGCTTTTGATCATTGGATAGCAATTCGTTCGAATCGATAATACTACCAAATTGAGTTTTAAATTTATTCCAATTTTCATAAGAACCATCAAATTTTGGTAAAGGAATTTCAGGTAACTTTATTGATAATTTTTGTATATTATGCGAAAAAATATTGTTTCCATTTACTACTTCAGGATTTTTACTTTTCTTAAGATCTAGAAAACGTTTAAAGCTTACCTTAAGCTTTTGGAGATCTTGGTCGATTTCTTCGAACTCAGCTTCGCATTCATCAACTTCTTCGTCCTTCAAAATTTTATAATATTCCATTTTAAGCTTATCGAGCTTATATTCTAATTTATTAAGATTTTCAATCTTATCTACAGTGAAGCTTGATAATTTATTCAACTGGGCCTTTGTATTACCCCGATTTAAACTTTTATTTACATCTCCATGTCAAGGGTTTTTTTTTTTTTTTTTTTTTTTTTTTTTTTTACAAAACGAAACGAAACGATCTCTTCCAACGGTCGCAAATTTTCACTCCGGAGAGCGGTACCAATGTTAACTGGCACGAGCAAAATGGACTATAGCTTTCTTTTAATATATAAAAATCAACTAATTAAATTTTAAGGAACCATTTTTTATTCACAAGTATTTTTGGTTTGCGGAGCTCCCATGGAGACAACCGCTCGAAACGAACGATAAACAACTTCTGACGTTACATGTTCGCCAAGCGAAAGTAGATGTCAAGGTTGGCGCCAATAGTAAGAGGTAGAGGAAAATAAAAAATGGATATAGAGAGAAGTGGAATATTACTTGTTTTATGAATCTTTAAGCAAACTGAACCAAATACTGGGTATGTTGTAGGCTAAAATGCCAGTACAAACGGTATTTACTTTAGTGGTAATTTTTATTGATTCACGTATAGTTAATTTATGATAATTCTTTAACGTTTTTATGACGTTAATAATAGAGTTTTTTTTTTCTTCGACGAAGGCTATGTGTATAGATGAAGCAGAATTAAAGTAATTTAACACCTATTTAAATATGTTTGTCCTCCTTTAAGTATTTTGCTAATAGTGTAATTTTTAATTTTAACTTTTTAAAGATGAATTTAGATTTCTATTTATTTCTTTGCAAAAAAAAAAAAAGTTATCTTTGTCATAATTAAAACGTATCTTATGATATCGAGTGATAACACCGAATTATTTGTAATTCAGCCACGAATATAAATTTGCAGAATTTGAGCTGTTACATTTTGGAAGCTGTATAAAATGCATTGCATTTATTAAAAACTTTAAAATAGTTGTCCGCACTTTAAGAAAAAAATATTAATAGGATTATTTTCTTTCAATATTTATCTAAGGGTGTAATGTACTGTTTAAAATCTGCAGCAAACTATCTAGTAATTCGACCGTTTTTAATGATAACAGTTACTTGACATAAAGAGCTAAAATTTGCAATAAACTGTCCAGTCATATGTAAACAAAAGACTGTTAGATAGCCGTTATTTAACTCTATTATGGCCATAGTATGGGCTATACTGTAGTCAGAATACAGTTAAATTATATTTATGTAACAGTTTTCTATAAAAACGTTCGAATGTCTGGACAGTTTACTGAACATTTTTAACAGTGTGTTATGAAATTTATTTGACCATATTATTGAGGATATTGTGGGCAGAATATCGTTAAATTACGGTTATGTAACCGGTTTCAATAAAACGGCCGATTGGCGGGCTTGTTTGAAGAAGATTTTTAACACAGTGTTTTCCATTTCATGATGAAAATAAAATAAAATTTCACCTTATATTTCCTTGAAATTTACCCAAAATAACAGGTGGATCATTTATTCTTTAAATGTATTTGCATGGAAATATTAACTTAATCTGGAAGCATTTTGTATATCCTTAATTTAATTTTCATTTGTTTTATTCAGAAAATTTTATTCTGAAAATGTGGTATTTCGGGATAAAGACTAATTCAGATTATCAGAATGTTTAACGACAAACATAAGAAAAAATCCAAACACCGAAACAGTTACAAGACATAGATCATTTTCACCTTTAATTTCAATTTTAAACGAAAAGTAAATTGTTAATTAATAAACTCAGTATAGTTCTTTCCGATTTTGAAGTACATTATACAGTAACTATCCTATTACTGCTTATGTTTGGCAGTAAAACCTCATTTTAACTGTCATTTTTAGCGTTCTTCATACGTTTTCATTGACAAATCCCAAAATTATTCATAGTAACGGCAGGTATGATAGAAGCAATTAATATGGAATGTAATCTTTGTTATTATGTTATTATATAGATATTATGTTAAGCAATTCATTAACATGTAATTTGACTGTATATTCTTTTTCTTTTTTTGTCAACTCGGTTGCATATTAACTATCGTGTTAGTGATTATCTTTTTTGTTTAGGCTTGTAACATCACTTCTTTAACTTCACTTCAAAATTTATTTTTTATCGACAAATTCCGCAGCAAATTTTAAGCTTCTGCGGTGGTATGTTCACTCTCAGCCACCAAAGCTTTTTTTACCGTTATTGTCGTATGTCTGTTCTCAGCCACCACAGCTTATTAGGGGCGTTTGTAATTATATAAATACGTAGCACCTTTAGCCGTCGTATGGTCCGTCTGTCCGTCTGTCTGTCCATCTATCCCCATACAACAGCATAAAACTGTTCAACCGAATCGTTTGAAATTTAATACGTATAATCGTTCGAGAATTTTGTTGAGTCATTTCAAATTTTATAAAAATCAAATCAAAATTTAAAAAGATATGGATAAAAGTTTTCTGTATTCTATTAAATCCTATCATACTTAACTTATTCAATGATATCCCATGATATATATTGCTAGTTTACTATGGTGATTACGTTCTGTCTAGGTTGGAGGTATATTATTTCCGTATTACTGAATTTAATATACCGGGTGAGCCAAAATTTCGTTACAAATTCAAAAACTCATAAAAAAGTAAGAAATTATGATAAAGGAGTGCCGTTTGCCAGAAAAGGCTCACAAGGTAGTAGGATTTCTTTTAGCAGAAAAATAAATATAAAATCTCATGTAGAGGGCGCTGACAATCCGAAACGCAATGAAAAACAATAGACTCCATTCATTTGTTCTTCCAATAATAAATGTTCAACATGACCTCAAGAACTTTCTACGACACAACTGTTGTCCTGTTCACTGTGTTTCGGTTCTTCAGCGCCCTCTACATGTGATTTTAACTGAACTTTTTTCGCTGCAAAAAAATCCGACTATTTTCTGAGTCCTTTCTTGCAAACCGCACTCCTTTATCACAATTTCTTCCTGTTTTATGAGAATTTAAAGTTGTAACGAACTTTTGGCTCACCCGGCATATAATTGTAATAAATTTTGTATTCATGCATTTTACCATAAGAGTGCAACAGCTATTGCACCATGATCTGAATATTTATAAAAATAGTTATAGTACGAAGGCCTCTCATTTGCCACGTTTCACCTACAAGTTCCGACTTGTTAACTATTTCAGTTATATATCTGCTCTCAGCCACCACAGTTAACAACCATACTGTTCTTATATTATATTAAACCGACAAGCATCGGAGATATGTAGAATTTGAAATAATATTTTACAAAATTATGTTTAAGTGTAATTAGGCATTTTCGTTTCTTAAAATATATATTTTTTTTTTACATAAAACTCTAAAATGGCAAAAAGAAAGTTACCGAAAGAAATGTACCGTAAAATTGAAATTACTTTAAAAAAGATATAGAATGCGAAGAGTAAAGATTGTTCTGTACGTTCAAACAGAAAAATTAAGGACTGCATATTGAAAATTGCTTTGAAAGATACCACACGATGGAGAAATATAAAATATAATTTTTACATAAAATTAAAACATATTATTGTGTTACACATACGTAAGGTTTAAAAAATAATTAATAAATTTTGTTTTTCCTTCATAATCTTGCATATTATGTATTAGTGTTCTTTGAACGAAAATTAATTCCTACCAGCATATGACATTTACGTATAAACTTAGTACGACCGCAAAGAGTTAAGCTATCAAAGTAAAGTAAAAGAAAAAGCAGGGAAAGATATATGTCAGTTACCACAATTTCATTCTTTTCACTTGATAAGCGAGATCTAGAAAAAAAATTCTTTTACATTTTCCCTAAGGATAATCTTTTTGTAGTTTGTTGTTCTTCCCATGTTGTTAAAAATATCCATAGATTTTCTAAAACTATCATATAGAATTTGTTTTTATATCTGCTATAATTTAAACGAATCTTGTGACATCATATGAGACTATGTAGATTTTTTTTAATTCATATAAACTTATAAACACATGTACAATAATCACTTATAAATAGATAAAGTTAAAAAATGCTATAAAAAGTGATAGAAAATCTTTATTAAGATTGACGATCGTTTCGTTGCACAAACGGCGACATTTTCAAAATCATTCAACGATAGAAAATATTTTCACATAATTTAAAAACAATAAACATAATAAACAATGTCACGCGACATGATGCATAATGAAAAACGTTTGTGCAACGAAACGATCGTCAATCTTAATAAAGATTTTCTATCACTTTTTATAGCATTTTTTAACTTTATCATATAAACTTGGTTAATTTGATCTTTTACATATTTAAAGGCATAGGAATCCATTTAATTAGCTCCAGAGTGCATTTTTTAAAACAAAGTATCACATTGTATTCCGCTTGAGTCTTGATAAAAGAAGTATTTTTTAAAATCTATTTTACGTTTAATTATTTGGCGAAGTAGAAATTGAAATATATTGTTGATTAATACAAAAAAAGCGAAATTTTAGATGTTTATTACAATATTTTTTACTTTAAATATACCAGGTTTTTAAATTGAATAATCTATTTAATGAATTTTTAGAATAATTTTATAATCTTATGAAAAATGTTTGCATACAATTTGTGTACGGATCATTTTTATGGAAAATGGAGAGAGAGGGAGACGTAATATATATACATATATATATATATATATATTTAAAACCACAAACAAAATATCAAAATCCTTCACTCACCATATCTAAATTGGAAATCTACATCATAAATATTAAAATAACCAATATAAACATTAACTCTTTAAACCAAACTAAGGAAAATATATATAACAGCAAAACAGAACAGTAGACGGGCGGCATTGCTAACGACATGCTCTGCAGGGTTAAGTCAGACTTTACGCATGCTACGTCCCCCTTCACTCGCCGAGACCAAAAATGAAAAAATGAAGAACAATGAAAAACTAAACATATCTACAAAATCCATCAAAATATCTTTCTATCTCATTAGATAAATCAAAGCATCAAAACCACCATTCTCATCCATCACTGAGTTCAGTTGAGTTCCGTAACTGCTACTCTTAATAAAATCACTAGTTATTCTCCTGATAAAATTGCGAGGATAACCTTGCTTGAATTCCTGACGACACCACTCTAAAATGTCATTAAACATATCCTTAACTCTAGTGCTCAATCTTTCGATTCGTATTAAGCCTTTTCTTAGGACATTTCTTTTAACCGAAACATGAACATTCGAATCAAAATATATCAGCTTTAAGGTACTAAAATCGAAATCATTTCGTTTATCAAATAACTTAGAAATAAAATTTTCACTTTCTATGTTTAGAGTCACATCTAGAAAGGTCACATCTAGGACCTATATATATGTTTATATGAGTATATATATATATATGTATGTATACATATAAACATATATATATATGTATGTACAGGGTGATTCTAAATTGTTTTTACATATTAAGAAGGGTGATAGTACCAATCCAGACGATCAGTAAGTACATATGAATATTGGGTCGCATTCGACTCTGAGAGGCACAAAAGAGGAATATTTGAATTTCACCCTGAACTAACAACAGTGTTGAGAAAGTGGATGAACTATACCACACGTTGCCCAATCATATTATCTGTTTAGTGAAAAACTCAAACCAAGTGCTTAAAATACCGACCACGCGTGTCTTGCACAGTTGACACCGGCGAAGGAACGACTGGCGCACCCTCTGGAAGATTCCTGGTGTGGTCTGAATTTTATCCGTGGCAACAACGATTCTCGTCATGAGATCTTCAGCTGAGGCCACAGGCGTTTCGTACACTAAAGATTTCATGTGTTCCCCCCCCCCCACCCGAAAAAAAGTCCATTGAGTTGAGATCCGGTGAGCGAGGAGGCCAAGCCACAGATCAACTACGTCCGATCCATCGTGTGGGATATTTGGTATTCAAGAAATTACGAACACTGATGGATAAATGTGGTGGGACTCCATCGTGCATAAACAACATGTCACTCTTGATAGGGGGCGGAACAGCCTGCAATAAACTAGGAAGCATTTGTTCCAAGAGGATAGGGTATGTTGCGCCGGTCAAATGGTCTGGCAAGATGTAAGGGACTACGAGGTAATCACCAAGAATACCTGCCCAGATGATAACGGAAAATTTCTTCTGGTTACGAGGAGTAGCGCAGAGGGGATTGTTGACAGACCAAATGTGTTGATTGTGCATGTTGAAAATGCCGTCTCTGCTGTATGTTGCCTCATCACTAAATAAGTACTAATTCAGGACATCGTGGATCGTTAATCTTTATCCCCAGCATCCGATGCACAATTTCTGCCCGGCAGGGATAATCATCTGTCTGCAAAGATTGCACTCAAAGATTGCACTTTTTGCACGTGGTAGGGGTGCAAGCGTTCCTCATGTATCGTACGCCACACCACTGGCTGAGAAATATCACATGTCGTATGTCACTGCTCGTGTGCTTGTGGAAGGAGCTGCTTCAAATCTAGTCAAAATTGGCTTTTCCATTTCTGGCGTTCTTACATTTCGCGAACGTCCTGCATTCCTGTATGAGATGGCAAAAGAACCGGTTTCTCGCAGCCGTCGATCAACACTGGAAAAGGAACGAAGACCTGGAATGCTACGAGTTGGAAACCACTGTTCGTACAATCTTCGTGCTTCGCGTCCATTCCCTTTTGCTTCACCGTATGTGAGGTGCATATCTGCCAATTCCTAGTGCGTGTACTCCGCACATAGCATTCACGAAAAGTTTCGGACGATGTTATCAATATAATACTGGAAGCCATAGTGTTGTGCCGTTTTAAAGGACAACGTTTTTTCTGATTGGCTTTCTCCGTTACCAATTAAGAGTAAAATACTGCTTCTTCTCAGTGGAAATTTGCATACGGTAAATTCTTGATAATCTTAGCAGATATGCTATATAGGCAAGTACAAAATGAAGTAAGAGGCATGACTTATATTGCTTGATCACGGAGGATCCTATGAAGGAGGTTCGGTAGCTTTTAGGTTCATACATGCAATAAAAACTCCTACACAAAAATACGGGAACAAAAACTTTATTTTAACTTTAAAAATTACTAGAAAGCAAATTAAAAATACAATAGGGGGAAATGGATTTCTTAGCATTAATGGAGAGAGAGGCCCCCATTTAAACAAATGCACCGAAGTGCTGAAAACAGGAAATTAGTACCTTCTCAGTACATGGTCAGCATAGAAGTGTCTCATTTTACAAACAGCTTCGATAACTTGGCGTTACAAATCCATCGCCAATTTTACTATTCTAATCGTGAACGAAGAGTGAACAAAGGTTTATTGGCACGCAAAAATGATTATACGACGCAATCTGGTATCTCTCCAGGCATCAATCAAATGGTTGTTAAATAACTGTCACCCAGCATAATCAAAACGGCGTCAAAGTTCTGAATTGAATAAATTTGTTTATGCATAATAATGTTTTATATGATAAAAACGACCGTTACATGAAAATGTGCTATAATTATAAAAGGCATCTGTATTAGACAAAAAGGAAGTTAAAATTAACTGCAATCATTTTCCGAGACATGAGCTATAAACAACATATTATTTATGTTTGATTATTACATTGTAACGGCGAAAGATAAGCAATAAATAAGAATGAATAAATTCAGCGTGGGCATATACGAATCAAAGTTATTGACAGCTGCATTTCTCTTTGTGTGATATATTTAATGACCCACGAGTTATCGGAAAGTAAATTGCTTTACTGGGAATGAAAGATTACAATAAACTAAAATGAATATTACTACTTTAAATAAACCAAGGTTATAGAAAGAAAAATAAAACAGATAAAATTCGATACGGAAAATAAGCGCCGACTTAGATTATAAAATTTTAACTTAAAGAGGGGGAATAACAACACGTTTTAAAAGACAAAAAAATGATTTGAATTAATTTAGAAGCAAACATGATATGAGATAGAATCTCTATATATGTATGAAGGAGGTTCAGTAGCTTTTAGGTTCATACATGCAATAAAAACTCCAACACAAAAATACGGGAACAAAAACTTTATTTTAACTTTAAAAATTACTAGAAAGCAAATTAGAAATACAATAGGGGGAAATGGATTTCTTAGCATTAATGGAGAGAGAGGCCCCCATTTAAACAAATGCACCGAAGTGCTGAAAACAGGAAATTAGTACCTTCTCAGTACATGGTCAGCATAGAAGTGTCTCATTTTACAAACAGCTTCGATAACTTGGCGTTACAAATCCATCGCCAATTTTACTATTCTAATCGTGAACGAAGAGTGAACAAAGGTTTATTGGCACGCAAAAATGATTATACTACGCAATTTGGTATCTCTCCAGGCATCAATCAAACGGTTGTTAAATAACTGTCACCCAGCATAATCAAAACGGCGTCAAAGTTTTGAATTGAATAAATTTGTTTATGCATAATAATGTTTTATATGATAAAAACGACCGTTACATGAAAATGTGCTATAATTATAAAAGGCATCTGTATTAGACATAAAGGAAGTTAAAATTAACTGCAATCATTTTCCGAGACATAAGCTATAAACAACATATTATTTATGTTTGATTATTACATTGTAACGGCGAAAGATAAGCAATAAATAAGAATGAATAAATTCAGCTTGGGCATATACGAATCAAAGTTATTGACAGTTGCATTTCTCTTTTTGTGATATATTTAATGACCCACGAGTTATCGGAAAGTAAATTGCTTTACTGGGAATGAAAGATTACAATCAACTAAAATGAGTATTACTACTTTAAATAAACCAAGGTTATAGAAAGAAAAATAAAACAGATAAAATTCGATACGGAAAATAAGCGCCGACTTAGATTATAAAATTTTAACTTAAAGAGGGGGAATAACAACACGGACGTTCGTTGTTTGTCGTTTTAAAAGACAAACAAAATGATTTAAATTAATTTAGAAGCAAACATGATATGAGATAGAATTTCTATCACATATCTGTTCCTACTTTCCTCTTTTCCGCCTCTGAGAATAGAATGCGACCGCAAGTTCCTGTGTAATTATTGGTCGACTGGATTGGTACTATCACCCCTTTTAATTTGTAAAAAAAAATAGAATCACCCTGTATATATATAATAGTTCAAATTTCTAAATTTCTTCCTTTTCTTTATTTACACATTAAATTTACTTATTGCCAATTTAAAAAAATGTCCTTATTGTTAGCTTTCACGTACTTATATCATTCCAATTCGTATGTTCTTTTTCTTACATAAGCTTAGTTTTTTATTTTTCGATACAATCAATAAAACGTTTAAATTCAGTTTTTCGTTATTATTTACAGTTTTTCTTTTTTTATTAAGATAATTAGTGATTTCTTACTAATACACCCGATCCGGATAGCGCTGGCTTTTAGACTTCGAGTTCTAATCCTGGCAGTGAGGCGAAATGTTAACAGAAAAAATAATGCTCTTAACAACCCAAACATTTACAAAATAGGCCTACTTAAACCTTTTTTCTGAAACTACAGCCTTTCGGTTACTGTTAATTACGATCTGAACAGAGATTATAAAGCTGTTTTCTCTATAGCATCTGACTGATTTTTTTTATTAAAATGAATGTACATTTGCCATTTTTCTCAAGCACGGCTCGACTGCTTTAAGTGTGCGTTAGATTCCTCGAGTAATTGAAACTTACAACTGCAATCGTGAAACATTATGAATTATTTTGCCAATATCTTCTCGTGTAATTTCATTACGCTGCAAGCAATCAAATCTACAGAATTTACTAAATATAATATTATGTTAGAAAGGTAATCTACGTTATTTACATTAGACATAAATATATTCTATACATGTATATTCTACTCATAAACATATTCTATATAATACGTAATTAAGTAGATCTCCGAGGTGCCAATTATTTAGACATATGTATGGCTGATATTTGTGCAAAATGATTATCATAAACATCACGTGTACGCTTCCACAGCCAATAATCCTTCTGCTAATTAAGTAAATAATTAAACAAATTGTGAAGCTTTTAAATATAATTCTCATCTGAAAAAAAATTATATTTTCTTAGACAGAGAATCCTTCAATAAAAGTAGAAAGAAAAAAAGACAGCAGAATAAAAGAAATGAGACTGGAAAGTATAAATTATAGTGCTAATTAAACTGGAAAGTTTTACTAAAGCAGAAACTTTCTATCTTTAACAAGAACTATTAAGATTTTACTTTTCACATAAATTTCAGACTTTAAAATTACACTTTTAATTTGCACAGCTTTGTTTCTTATGATCAATTCTCATTTCCTTTGAAAATAATATAAATCGTAACGCAGAAAACACATAAATAAGGACAAGATTTTTCATTTCACGTTCTTATTCAACAAAACGTCAGTTTCATAAAGGGAGTCTTATTGCTAATTTAGTCGAACTCTCACATAAATATTTTCTTGTTAATCTTTCTTTCTTTCCAACTAACATTCTTACTTGTGTATTATGTTTTTATTTTAATAAAATGCCAGTTATTTATTAAGGGGGGGGGGATGGGCTATTCCAATCAAATCGGGAAGCGGTAGCCAGCTGGCACAGCATCGAATCAGGGGCGTAGCTACAGATATTTTTTCGGGGGGGAGAGTTCGAAAATTCCCCAACTTGAAACAAATTCATCCAACATTCAACTAAAGAGATATGCACAAAGTGTGTAATAATGATAATGAAGCTTATGCATAAAAAATTTCTGTCCAAAGAAAAATTTTGAAACTAGAAATATAAAAATTCTATTTATTGGTTTGTTTAATAAAAAAACAAGCACGCGTTTTACTTTCTTCTGTCTTTACAAGACGAAAGTATTGAATTCGTAAAAAAATTCTACAACTGGTTTTCGACAGTTTGATACGTTTTAGAAGGTCCTGAACATGATTTGACTGTTTTTAGAAAATGTCTGTCTGTGTGAATGTGACACAAATTTTGTGGCTGCTCTATCTCAAGAACTAATTCGCGGAATTTTATAAAACTTTAGATTCAGTTATACCTCGATAAAAATTAATGTTGATTAGTTTTGGATGTAAATTACCCAAAAGGTGGCGCTGCTATGCTGTATTTTTCACGATTTACATGATTTTAGCGATAGTTATATCTCAAAAACTGTTGCACAGAATTTGATTAAATTTCATATTATGTTAAACCTTGACATAATTTAGTGCTTATTAAGTTTTTGTATATATCTGTGGCACTGCTGTGCAGCATTTTTCACGATTTTCGCGTTAGTTATATCTGAAAAACTAATGCACTGAAATTTAGTCAAACTTCATATTCGGTTACACTTCCTTATTGGGCTTGGGTGTATACTGTCCAAAGGTATCGCTTTTGAGCTCTTTGGGTTTGGAATTTTGGTTGAAGAGCATGGGTGTCGAGATTCAATGATTTGATTGAAAAATGCGATGCTTCTATCTCCTTTTTAAATGCACACAATTAAACGAATTATAAATTAAATGCACACAATTAAACCTTTAGAATTCATTATTATGGGCATAGAATTGTTATGTAATTTTAACATTGTGATTGCAAATTTTGAAGTATTAATATGTATGGGATAGAATAAGGTTTTGGGATTGGCACATCCAAATAGTTTTCATTTAACATCAATTCTTTTGGTCTTCAAAGAAGCTAACCCTGATGAAGCTAACCTAACATCGTCCAGTTTAATAAAATCTACTATTTCACTTTCACATTTTAAAAGCATTAGGCTGTCAAGTCTGTCAGGCCTCATTGTAGCTTGCAATATATATTTTTTTAATTTTTATTTGACTAAAGATTCTTTCATTAGATGCAACGCCAAAAAGATAAGCTGCTGTGAATGTTAAGGTACGAGTATATAGTTTGACAGTGTTGATCCCAAATAGTCTTTGAATTTCATGGCATGAGTAAAAGGTTTGTTAAGTGAGTTGGAATTTGGTTTATTTCTGTTTGACTCTGCAAGTCATGCACATCCGGTTTCTCATATCCAGGTGGAAACATTATTAACTTTTCTAAGTTAGTGATACTCAAATTTGCCTTGCACAATTGTAATTTAAATATGGCATGTATTGGTGCAATATTCTCCTGATATAGGGAACATTGTCATTTAAGCCCATTACTAAATTGCCGAAAATTTCTTGTATTTCTTATAACTCTTCCCTGTAAAACTTATGTGTATCAATGTCCATTGCTATGCTATTATTTTTATCTATTCCATTTGGTGAAACCGTTTTCCCACGTTGCTTTCAGAAGTCAGCTTCTTCAATCACATCCTAATATTCGTAATTGTTTATGAACTTGACTATAAGGAAATCTTTATTTCTTCAAAATTTTATTCAAGTGTAACCTGTCAGTGTTTATGTCAACCTGTATGTCGATTTTTTTCTTCAGTTGATGGACTGCTTTCATGGTCATATTTCTGTTCCAAATTCAAATCATCCACTTTTTTACCTTTTTCATCCTCGAATGGATTTTTAGATGCTCCAAAATCTTGTACGAAAGCTCTTTTCTTATTATGAGGGGTTATTTCGTGCTAAGATTTATAGTCATTTTTTAGAACAGCTTTAAACACACAACACTGGACTTTTGGTTTAAAATTTCATAAACACCTATAAATATAAATGAACAGGACATATATACATTTCCGCACACAAATAAAGGTAAAATGTGGCAAATTTATCTAAACTAACGGCTTCTTATATTCATTCACATTTGCTCATATAATGCTTTTGTCTTGACAGCGAAGGGTTAACTAATTTTCGGAGCAAAAAAATTACGAGAATGAGTAAAATACTGTCCAAAAATCGCAAAATTAGTGCAATTTGTGAAAACTCATCAAATTTTCTTGCCCACCTGTGTTTCAAGTAGGTGACTACATTCCTTTCTGTTGTGCTACAAGTGATCTAAAATTTTCAAAAGAAGCTGCAATCCCTTTGGATTAAAATAACTGGATTCTCTTTTGGGAGGGAAAAGGGAGGAAGGGTGAAATTTTTGAAAAAGGAACAAAGTTTTGAAGGAAATAAAGGAACTGGATAGTCAGCTATTGGTAGATAGGAGTAGAGAAATTTAGGTCTGGTAGATGTATAATATTTTTGTAGAACTGAAAAATACAATGATAGATTGAGTGTGGCTGATTTCTTTTTGTATTTCTTTTGATAATTTAACTTGCTTACTGTTACAGTACTCAGTCAGAAACATAATCACCAAAACAATAAAAATTTCATAATGTCTCAAAAATCCAGAATTTCCCAACTCTAAGCTCAAATTTCCCAACTCTAAGCTCAAATTTCCCAACTTCACAAATATTGGGGGGGGAGGCTCCCCCCCATACCCCCCATGGCGACGCCCCTGCATCGAATTCGTGGATGAAAGGTCACGGGAACGAGTCTTATTTCCTGCTAATATCCACAATGTGCGATAATGGCACCTGGGGCATGTAAAATCCGTCGTGGGTGCAAAGTCCTCCATGTTACCTGTGAATTATACCCCTTGGAGGTGTCTTGCTAGTTAAAAATCTCTCATCTGATCAAAGCTCTAAATTCTGAGATCAACTTGAGTATCAATGCACAGGTATCAAACACCAAGGTATAAATGTTAAGTAACCGGCATAAAAGACACATAACTAAGCAATAGGCGTTGTCGATAAGAAGACAAACTAGGTGCCCGTCAGACTTATTGCTGCTACTCGGCGATAAGGCGGTCACCCGCCCCGATACCAGGTACCAAAGCCGTTTAGCTAGGGCAACCCGGTAGGTAGTGACCTGGTCATCGGTTTGAAAGAAAGAAAGGAAAAAGTGATGAAGAGTAGCTATCAAATTTTCAATATAAATGCTCAAAAAGTTTATCATATAACTGAGCATCAAATTTATAAATTAAAATTAAATAGTTTAAATAGTTAGAAGATATTAGTCTTTTTATTCACATAATAACAATGCATAATTATTTTTATGGAATGTCAATTATTAAATATTCTTTCTCTGAGCTACATCATACCACATAATTTAGTAGTGTAATACGATAAAAACATGGTAATTTAATTTCTCTGAATTTATGCAACTCACCGACTATTAAAAATATGTCGATGTTCATTTAAAATATTCCAAATCGATCTTACATATGCACTGTTTGAATGCATGAATATTTTGAATACAATTGTTTGAATAAGAAGTTGTTAAATTTTCCTTTACAAGAATACAGAGTAGCACATAGGACAATCTGCCAAATTTACCATATCTCAGAGATTAAAATTTTGAAGAACATTGAACATTAGTCTCAGTTATGAACAGTTGCTGAACTGCGAAACACGTAGGATCTTTCTAGGAACAAGGTGATAGATACTGACATTACATTAAACTTGAGTATTTTATGATGTACAAGTATATAAAAGGAAATAAAGAAAAAATATTCATTACATAGAATGTTTTGTATAAAGTGGAATGCAAATTGTGAGCTCTGGAGTAACGCAGTGCCGGCACACAAGTCTCCGCGATTAAAACTTACCCAGGTAGGATATCGCGACAGGCACAACATGACTGAAAACTCTGGTATGACTGATAGTATTGCAGATGCTGCATTGTTTTGTCATTTGAAAAAATATAAATAAAATATTTATTTTAGTTTGATTTTTTTAAAAGTAGACATACTGCAATCACTTCGCTTAGACAGGGTGTTCAAATACCATCGCGAAAACTTTTCACAACGAGAATCCACGCAAATGTTCCATAAAACGTTGTCTCCGAATCGTATGGTTTTCGAAAAAAATGCGAAAAAAGGAGGATCTCAAATCCGAAGAACCGGAAGAAAGCTTTATTAAATCTCGTGAAATTTCAAAACGGGTGATAAACAACATTGTAGAAAAATAAAAGATATTAAAAGATGAAAAATGTACCAATGGTTAGTGAAAGAGAAACTATTTAAAATAAATGATGGGTAGTAGTGTTTCTGATATGCAAAGGAAAAGTCGTCGTTCGGCTCGCTTTAAAAGGTGGCAACATGAAACTGTTCGTAATCTTTGTATAAGGATAATGTATTCCATTTGTGAATATTGCAATAGGTGCTTTACTTTTGGTCAAGGTAATGGTAAGGCACTACAAACTGCTGAGGTATTGGCGACGTCATAATTTTCCTTTGCATTTCTCTCGAAAACTATGCTTCGTTGAAGTATAGTTTTTGGACAACATTTATGTACCGATAGCGAGAATTCTGGTTTTTCACAGTTTGTATAGCAGTATTCGAACATGTATACACTATATAGCCATTAATCACCGGACACTTGCAATTTTAGACATTTTGCCGAATATGAAAAGACTGGATATTTTCTGAACTTCAGGATTATGAATAATATATTTGACTTCATATTTATCAACGGCGATTTGATCAGAAGGAAAATTAGTGGGCCAACAAAAAATTAAAGAAAAACATAATGTTTGGGATCACCTTGTAAAATAAAATGCACGAAATGATCTATCTCTATAGCTTTTGAATGTATGGATATTATACAATAAATGTATTCATTTGTAGAAGAATAGCACGAATATTCATGGAGATATATCGATTTTTTAAAAAGTTAAAAAAATAGTTGCATGTTTTTTTTTATATCATGCAGGGTTTTTTACCAAAATTAATGCCAGTTTTAGACAATTTGTCAACATGTAGTAGAAATAACACAATGCAATTAGAATGCAAATGTATTAAATATTTGATGAATATAAGCAGCAGTTGTTTGAAATACTTCTTCTCTGCGCATGAGCGCACGATAAAAAATATTTTCTTTTAGATTTGATAGTCATCTCTATGTAATAACTCATAAAAAAACCAGTCAAATATCGTGAAAATTCAGAAAAATATCGGCGATAGAGTGAGTTGATTTTCAGTTGTTCTCTTAAAACTGGTAAATGATAAGGATTTTCCATAAATTGTAGTTTTTAATTTTTATTCCATTTTTATCAATGCTTTAGTTCTTCTTGGAAAACCATCAGAACGACCCAATTCGCTGAAAAAAGAACTACCAAAATCTAAACATTTCGTCTAAATCTACTCATTGACATTCATTAAATATAAACTCCTTTGCAGAAAGCCAGTTAATATAAAATGACAATTTGGGGAAAATCCCTTACCACTCAGCAGCTTTTAGAGAGCAATTAATAATCAGCCCACTATATCCCCCATATCTTTTGAAATTTTTACGATATTTGACTGGCTTTTTTTGAGTTGCTCCATACGGTTGACTTGACTGAAATCTTGAAAAAGAAAATATTTTTTTATCATGCGCGCATGCGCAGAAAAAACATATTTCATACAAATCTACATATTTTATTAAATGTTTAACTATATTTACATTCTAATTGCAGTATATTATTTCTAATACATTTTGTCAATTTTTCTAAAACTGGTGTTAAATTTGGTAGAAAACCCTGAATGATATGAGCAACAAACATGCAAGAATTTTTTGAACTTTAAAAAAAATCGATATACTTCCATGAATATACGTGCTATTCTTATACAAAGGAATACACATATTGTACAATATCAGATATTCGTGAGCTATAGCGATAGATCATTTCGTGCATTTTACTTTACAGCGCGATCCCAAATATTATTATTTTGCTTTTATATTTTGTCGGCCCCTTAATTGCCCTTCTTATCAATTAGCCGTTGATAAATATGAAGTCAAGAACATTCTTCATAATCCTGAAGTTCCAGAAAAATCCGACAAGTATATCTTTAAATATTCGACGAAATATCTAAAATTGAAAGTGTCCTGTGATTAATGGCTATATAGTGTATATATATATATATAATACAAGTTTTGTCATCATGACAACGCCCGAAATGATGAACAAATTTGAACATAATTTGAAACAAGTATATGTAGCACTTATAGTTATTTTATTGGGAGTCACAATAGAAAATAACACGCATATTTTATAATAACGATAATGCATAAAATCCTGAACCAATTGAAATCTAGTTGTATATTGTATTGATATTGCTAATATATTGGATCAGTTCGTGAACCAAGTATGTAGCTCTTATAGTTTATATACAAAAAACACAAAAAAGCAAAACACATAAGAACTATCGTTATCGCGATAACGTTTGAATTAACAAACCAATACAAATCTAATTGCGTTAAAGTATTAAACATTAAACACACAAGAACATTAGATATTTCGTCAATCAGGTATGTAGTGCTTATAGTTCGATTACAGGGTAAAACCTGATTGATCTAACCTTTATCCTTAAGTATATGGCTCTTATAGTTCGTTTTTCGGGCCACACTAAATTTTCCGATGGGATTCATTGAATGGCTCCAGCTCGAACCTCGTTTTAAAAACATCAAAAACAAATTATATAAATTCTCCATATTCATTCATTTACATTTGGTCAGCTAAATTAAAAATTACCCTGCAATTATTTTTCTAGATAAAATAGGAAGCTTAGAAAGAGAGAGACAAACGTGTTTAATTTGTACTAAATCTATGCATCCACCTTAAAATAAATAAAAAACGAAACCAACCTTATCATTCGATTGAGGCTGAAACATTTGTTTCTTTGTAATATTTTGGTCATATTTATGATCGTATGTACTGATGTACCTTTTATCATTTGAAAAATTATAAACTGTAAGGAATTATTGTATTATGTAATGTAGTTATTGTATTCAGATACTATTTATTTATGCAACATATATCTTAGTACTACGCCTTAGCAAAATGTAGCACATCAATGGCATAATGTAGCACCAATAGCTGTAAAATTATAAATTCTGATTTGCAAAAGTATTTTGGAAAAATTTCTTTTGATTTCATTTATTCGCCACTTTTGTCCAACTAAATTGATATTTGGTATCAAGGATAAATTTAAAAGTAGAATGAACATATTTTGTTTTACATAATTTTATAGTTAGATCAAATTTAATATGCAAACTTCACCCAAAGCCCAATTTTATACATACAATTTAATAGTAGACGTTGTCAAAAACAATTTATATCAGTAGCATCTTAAAACAATAATTTACAAAAGAGATATCCTTTTTTTAGCACGGTACATAGAAATGTAACGTATAAAATAATGTTAGCAGGAGGGCTATGCATAAAGTCAAAAGTTTTTTTACAGTGATTTTCGATTTTAGTTCGAATTACAAACAATAGATGGCGCTGCGATCAATAGAGGCTAAATTCAGGCTCGATTTTTACTTCGTGGCCCGGATAATACATTTCCATCTCCTTTTTCTGCATGGAACAACAGAAAGAACCAAAAATCGAGCCTGTATTTAGCGACTATTGCTTACAGCGCCATCTATTGTTTGTAATTCGAACTAAAATCGAAAATCACTGTAATAAAACTTTTGACTTTATGCATAACCCTCCTGCAAGAATTTTTTTAATATCTGTCACCGTTTGGAAGTTATTGAATTTTAAAATCAGTCAGTCCTTTTTGGGACACCCGGTAGTTGAAAAAATTGTATGACTTAGGTTTGTCTTTTTACCGTATGCCGTCTATCCGTTCTTTACCTCTCTTAAACTTACTCAAATTCCCGTGCAATGGACATATGGATTTGATGTTTATTATGACATACTCTCTGTTGAAATCTTAGTGTGTAGCATTTAAAGTAAATTTACAGATACGCCTCAAAGAATTCTGTTATATTATGGTGTAAAGGAAAAATTCGTTTGCGTTGTAATTTAATGATGTTATACTATTTCAATCACAATGAAATTTGTACACTGAAAAAAAATTGTAAATCTACAAAACTAGTTTTTGTAAAAGTTTCAGAAATCTGTATGTTTACTAAAATTTTATCTGCACACTGTAAAGGAAAAAGATGTAAATCGACAAAACTATGTTTGTAAAGCTACAGAAATCTGTATGCTTACTAAAATTTTATCGGAACCCGTGATAATTACACGATTTTTTTTTGTTGCAGTTATATAAAAAGTTTTATGCATCCCAGTTTCTTAAAGCTTTCTTAGTAATCTTACAGATTTTTTTTTTTTTTTAACAGTGCAAAAGTAAATCTGTTACATGAATTTCTTTTGTTTCAGAGTTACTTAAATGTTTTAAGCATCCCAATTTTCTAGAAAATCCTTAGTAACCTTATATTTTTTACAGTGTATATACTTCTGAGCTGCACTAAAACATTCTTTCTGTAAAATGCAAAGAACGTATCATTCATTTTCAGTGTAGTAGAAAAGAATTCATCCCCTAATGGTAATGATGAAAACTAGTTTGCAGCCTATTTTAGTATTGTTACACTATTTCAAACATAATGCAATCTTTATACCTTTATGAGTTGAACTTAAAGATGCTTATTTTAGGATGTGACAAACATAACAATTATCTTCCATTTGCATGGACACGCTAATTTCTCGCGACAGATATCACATGACCATACTTAGATTCCTGCTCTTTACTTCTTTAAACATGATTTTAGCCCAGTGGTTAGGATTTTGAATTCGGAATTAATTAGGGGAAAGCTAGAAATTGTTTTAATCCCTTCAATTTAGCTCTAGAATGAATATGCTATGTTTTTCCCCTCGTACTAGGTGAGAGTTAGGAAATATTTATAGATTTACAGTCAAAAAACACGTTTTTTTTTACATACCATAATAGTATCTCCAAACAGCTAACTCTGTCAAAAACATTGTCAATACAAATGTTGTAGAGTTTAAAATTCTGAGTAAAATGAGTACCTACACTTAATATTTTTTTGAACATTAAGGTCACAATTCCAGTTTAAAGTTTTAGACCCATGGTCAGGGGGTTGAACTCAGAATTAATTAGGAAAAAACTGGAAATTGTTTTAATCCCTTCAGTTTAGGTCTAAAATGAACATACTATGTTTTCTTCTTCGTACTTGGGTGAATGTTAGAAAATATGTATTCGAAAAACACGTTTTTTTTTTTTTAATTACCTTAACAATATCTCAAAACAGCTAATTTTTTAAAAAACATTATCAATACAATTGTTGTAGAGCTTAAATTTCTGAATAAAATGAGTACCATCTTTAATATTTTTGTTCAACTTTAAAGTCGCAATTCTATTTCAAAATTTTGCCTTAATCGCTAATCAAGAGCTTGAAGCCAAGAGAGACAAAGTTAACTTAACAATATTTCAAAACAGCTAACTCTATCAAAAACATTGTTAGTGCAAAAGTTATAGAGCCTAAAATTCCGAGTAAAATGAGTACCTACACTTAATATTTTTGTTCAATATTAATGCCGCAATTCGAGATATTGTTAAGTTAACTTGGTCTCTCCTAGCTTCGAGCTCTTGATTTGAAAATTTTTGAAATAGAATTGCGACCTTAATGTTGAAGAAAAATATTAATGATGGTACTCGTTTTATTAAGAATTTTAAGCTCGAGAACATTTGGATTGACAATGTTTTTTATAGAATTAGCTGTTTTGAGATATTGTTAAGGAAACTAAAAAAAACGTGTTTTTCGAAAATAAATATGCACATATTTTCTAACATTCCCCCAAGTACGACAAAGAAAACATAGTACGTTCATTTTTGACCTAAACTGAAGGGATTAAAACAATTTCCAGTTTTCTCCTAATTAATTCTGAGTTCAAACCCCTGACCATGGGTCTAAAACTTTAAACTGGAATTGTGACCTTAATGTTCAACAAAAATTTTAAGTGCAGGTACTCATTTTACTCAGAATTTTAAGCGCTACAACATTTGTATTGACAATGTTTTTGACAGAGTTAGCTGTTTGGAGATACTGTTATGGTATGTAAAAAACGTGTTTTTTTACTATAAATCTATAAATATTTCCTAACGCTCACCTAGTACGAGGGGGAAAACATAGCATATTCATTCTAGACCTAAACTGAAGGGATTAAAACAATTTACAGCTTTCCATTAATTAATTCCGAATTCGGCCTTTTTTTTGCTCCTCTACCACTGGGCTATTTGTTTAAATAAAGAAAGTATTTGATAATAATGCACTGAAAGGAATCTTTAAATATTAAAAGGCGTTTTAATGTAAAATTTTAAGCAAATTTTATCTCATTCAAATAAGTATTTTATTATATTAATAGAAATAAATCTAATTGTTATTAATATCAAAATTAACTTTTATTAAAATATTCCATGTATAACATTTTGAAATCAAAAAGTAAAAAAAAAGTTCTAAAATACAATATTTAAGTACAGTAAATTCCCGACTATCCGGCCTAATGTGGCGGAAGGGTAGGCCGAATAACAAAAAACCCGGATAGACCGGAATTCTATAAATGTTTATTCCTTTTCTGACGTCTCTCTGCCATGATATTAGAAACACATGCTACACATTTTAAGATAAATTTCATATATACAGTACATACAGTTTCAGAATAAGCAAAATATTAACGTAAAATGTAAGCCTAATTTGTAAAAAATGAGTAAATCTTACTTTACTATTTACTAATAAATGATTGCACAAATATGAAAATTATGCATAAGATAAAAGAAGCAAAACTTACAGTTTTTAGTTTTAAAAAAGAGTTTAATTTTTTTTCGCTTCTCATTGTTAGCGCTCTTCCGCGAAGCAATGTCCCTCCATTTACGAAAGCAGATGATATCAGCTGGCGTCGCTTCCTCCTGCTGACTAACGTACTGCAGTGCCTCAATCGTCTTGAACCATTCCGAATGTGGGATGAGATTTTATCTACAATCTTCCTTTTGTTTTCTTCTATTACTTCTCCCTCTGTCACGATTTCTACAACATCGTTGTCAGTTGATTCGCTAAATTCGTCGTTTACCCTCCATTCTGTAAAGTCCTCTGCATTGGCATCGTCAGAGCCCGGTATATTTTTCCGCAAAGAAAGAAGCTTACCGTTCTCATCTTCCACTTCAGTTTCCCATATGGGTTTATGTCCACCTTTATGGTCCAAAAGAATGTTCCAAGACCTTGCAATTACTGTGTTTAGAATTCTCTGCTATTGCATTTTGCAATCCATTCTTGCTCCTTCCTGTCGTGAGTCAGCACATTCCCACAGACGGTAACCTGTCTGTCTAGGCCACTTACAACTGCTAGTAGTACTTTTAACTTTTTACTACGCCGGATAGTACGGAGAGCCGGATAGTCGGGAGTTTACTGTATATTGTAAAACAAAATCTGTGAAGTTACAAACATTTTTCTAGGAAATTGGGATTCCTAGAAGTATTTATATAGCGGCAACAACAAGAATTTATGTAACAGATACACTTTTGCACTGAAAATCAAAAAATCTGCAAGGTTACTTAGAATTGTTTAGAAAACTGAGATTCCTGGAACGTTTTATGTAACTGCAATCCGGGTTACAGATAAAGTTTTAGTAAGATTATTGAAATTTTAGTAGATTCGTTTGTAAAGTTACAGATTTCTGTAGCTTTTAAAAAAACTAGGTTTGTAATTTGCATCCTTTTTTTTTTTTTTTTTTTTTTTTTTTGTACAGTTTACAGGTTAAAATTTATTAAGCATACAGATTTCTGTAACTTTACATCTGAAGAAATACAGATTATTTTTTACAGTGTAAGTATTCTTTTTTAAATGTGAAAATAAATCTTTAATTGTTATTTACACCAAAATTTACTTTTATTAAAAATATGCCATTTATCATGAAAAATATGCAGCAACCGATAAAATAATTTTTACGTAAAAAAGTTTAAAAGAAAAAAACCTCAACTTGTAAAACTTTTTAAATAAAGATTTGGAAGAAAAGCTAGGAATAAATAAAAAGACGTGGGATTCGAACTCATGCTACCTGGTTTCAAACCATTCAACTACCCAGAACATAGCCGTTCAGTAACAAAAAATTAAAATAAGTAGGCAAATCTGTGATCTGAAAGTAGGAATCTAAGTTTAGTCACTTGATGTCTGATGCGAGACACTAGAGCAGGGACAAAGAAAATATTCTGCTACTATAAAGACTATAAGCGATAAAGGTGCGTTTTCAATTGTGGTATCCGTTTTTCAATTCCTACTATTAGTTCACACTCTCCCTCTATTTATTTATTTATTTATTTATTTATATTGTTCAAATTTTCAATCGTTAATAAAATACTTATTATTCATCCTATCAAATTGAAATAATTTTTTTTTAACTTGTACTGGATTACAATTGATGTTAATATAGTTTTTTCAAATATTAATTCATTAATTAAAATTAATTAAGTTTAGTTTTACGTGGGAGACATGGCGGCCATTGGTTATTGAAGCATTTAATGCATCTTCATATCTATGGGGGGAGGGTGGGTCCCGGGAGGGTGGGTCCCATAGGGAGGACCCTCTTCTGTCGCCAATTACCGCAAAGTTTGTCGCCAACTTAGCGATATGTTGCCAAAGTTGGCGAACAAAATGAGTTGCCAAAAGTGACACCAACGTGGCAATATCTCTAATATTTTGCCAAATTTCCATAGACTTCCATTGTAAACCTACTTGCTTATAGAAAATCAACAAATTGGGGTATTTTAATGCAACAAATATTAATATTAGCTTAAGGGATTATATTAAAATTTTCTTTGATGACCTAAGTAGGAATTGACTTTAAAAACAAAATTTTTATATTACATGTTAAGTTTAACTATTTCTTCGTCTACTGCGGTAGTGTATAAATTATATAAACTATATACAGGAATTTAAAAAAAAGATTTCATAAGCATTACTATGTATGAGCGTGAAATGCTTAAGGGTATTTTTAATAGGTTTATGTGTTTTCCTTCACAACTATATTTAGTGTATTAAGAGATGTTTCTAGAATATAATTAAATTCCTATACACTGCTACATAAAAGTGCGTTTTCAGTGGGGATATCCGTTCTTAAGTTTAACTATTTCTTTGTCTAGTGCATGGAGTGTATAAATTCTATAAATTATATACAGGAATATAAAAAAAGATTTCATGAGCATTACTATACATAAGCGTGAATTGCTTAAAAGTGTTATTAATTGATTTATGCATTTTTTATCGCAACTATATTTGGTGTATTAAGAAATGTTTCTGAAATATAAATACACATCCACTGCTACACAAAGATCTATAGACCCCATCAGTGTGACGTCACAGGAACTCAACTCCGCGTATAAACCTCAAATTGGATCCAAAAAAACCCACAGAGTTTAGTGGAAGACCGAGAGGAAATGCATCAGTTTATGGAACTTTGGAGCCAGTTAAAACGGCTCACAATACGGCTAACACTTGGGCTTGCTTTGAAAACCTTTAAAAGAATTGAGCACTTGTTCGACATGTTTATCTTTTTTGGGCCGAATGGTCCAAGAAATAACTGGTTTCACACTGCAAGCTGTTTTGATGGTATAGTGTATCTCTAATATATTCTGAACTCTGTGCTTTGTGTGGATCCAATTTGCGGTTAATATGCGGAGTTGAGTTGCCGTTGACGTTGCCGTTGACGTTACCACTGACGGGGTCCATTGCGTCTATGGATGGAAATTTCTGAAAGTGCGTTTTCATTTGCTGTGTGTTTTCGAAATTTTTTACTTAAGATATCTTCTTTCAATTTATTAGACGGTAAACTTTAGTTACAGTATTTTAGAAGTGCTTTGACTACTTTCTCACTACAACCAATATTGATCATAGAGAATCATAATTACTTTTCTCAATTCATTTTTTTATTATCTGCAAACAGTTGCTCACATAAATACCATGCAAAAGGAAATATTAAAAATGCAGAAAATATGACTTAGGTTTTTTATAAAGGGTAAGAAATAAAAATAATTCTCCACACGAATTGTACATATCCTTTTTCATTTGAAAAGCACTTTTAATTTAAAATTTTATTTGCTTGTTTCCAACAATATCATTCTAAAGTTCGATTTTAATATTCTTTGAATAAATAAAATTTTTTGTATATCATTTTCAAAATACGTTTATGTTCCCCTAGAGAAAGTGTAGTTTAAGCTAAAAAATTCTTACACTCCCATCGCCATTTTTTTTCCTTAAAAAACGTTAAAAAGGGCTAGTGTCATTAATGAGTAGTTAAATAAAACGTGAGAAATTTTTATGATTGCTGTAAGGAATTTGGTAATTTAAAAAACGATTTCATGAAAAAAATCACGTTGTAAATATTTTTTTTCTAAACGTGAAAAATAAAATTAACGCTTATTTACTGCATAAAACTTTAAAATATTAAAATGCAAATGGGCATTTATTCCTCGAGAATTTTTTGCATACTAATGCTATCTACGAGTTTTGATTTTAGTACATTAATAAGTATTTTCTTAATAAAAATTTTCTTATGAACAGAAAAACGACTTTTTTAAGCCAGGAAACAAAATATATATATATATACAATCTATTATTACTCGATACTATTTTGTCATAAAAGTTTGGGACATTTTTTAATTTCTTTAGTCACAAAGAAGATATACTTGATTTGTTTACTTTTATAAACGGGAGCATTTTTCCATCAGCAGCAGCATTTGAATCAATCGGTATAATAAGTATAAAAATAATATAACAATGCAAAGTTTGCAAGTTATAAAGAGGATACAAGAGATTTTTGCTAAGAAATCAAATTCTCTTCAATTCAATTGTCGAGTTTTTAAATCTAACACTACAATGTGATCCAAAAATAACAAAATAATTAAAATTTTAACTATTCGAATAGTACAGACATTAGCAGGATACTGCTTTCACACACATACAAGGTGGCCATAATTAAACTGACGGTACTCAGAGTGTTCTGTAGCGCGATCTAATTGCGAGAGTGGCGCCAAATTTTGTAGGAAGATTAAACAAGACCGGGGACGAAAAAAAATTACTTCCAAAATCCAGCGCCAGGGGAATGTGTGGCGCTGTGTATTCGAAAAAGAGAGTTTCAAAAAAGAAGAATCAATACTGAAATAAAATTACCGTTTATTTAGCACCTTCAACTCAGGTTCGATGTGGCCGCCATTTTTGTGGACTACATATCGCATTCTGTGCACAGCATTTACAAGAGCAGAGAATAAATATCTGCAGGAATCTCCCGTACAATTCACGATATGTTATCCTTCAACGTAGCCAGGTCATGGACACCTCCGTGATAGACCTTGGACTTTAGGTAACCCCAAAACCAAAAGTCGCAGGGTGTAAGATCGGGGGTACGAGGTGGCCATGCAGTTGGAAAACAGCGGCTAATGACTCTTTCTGTTGTGAATTTCTGTCGTAGCAGCTGCTGTACTCGCAAAGCAATATGCGGAGAGGCTCATCTTGCATGAAAATGATTATCTCTAGGCACTGTCTTTGTTGAAGTGCAGGAATAATAAAGTTGTTTAGCATTTGGCGATATTTGTCTCCGGTAACAGAACAAGTTACAGGTCCTGGCGGAGTAATGTTCTCATAGAAGAATTGATCTATGATCATATGTGCAGTGAAACCACACCAAACAGTTATCTGTGGTGAATGCAAAGGAATTTCTTTGAATGCTCTTGGTGACGTTTTATCCCAAATTCGGCAGTTCTGGGTGTTTACAGTTCTATTCAGGCAAAAGTGGGCGTCGTCTCCCTATAAGATTTTCCAGGGCCAAGCTTCATCCAACTCCATTCTGGCAAGAAAACTGAGAGCAAAAGTCAATCGCTTACCATGGTCGGTGTGACGTAACTCTTTGACACGGCTGATCTTGTACGGATAGAAGTGGATAATCTTTTTTTAGGATTTCCCATACCGTACAGTAAGCCATATGCAGATTCCGAGCTATCTCGCGAGCGCTGGGAGTAGTAGCAATATTGTCTAGTGCTCTGTCGACAATCGCCGTTGCTACTTTTTCGATTGCATGGGTTTTCGTCCTCTGCCTGACTGAACATTTAGAGAACCTGTTTTCTCAAACTTCTCAACCATTGCTTTTAAACCATTAACTGACAAAGGACCGTTACTTTTACGCATTTTTTGTGGTTTCTAAAAGCACGAAGAGCTGCTGGCGCATTGCACTGGTTGAGGTAAAAGATTTTGACTAGTAGAGCTCGCTCGACTAAAGAAGGAGACATATGAAAAATAGCTTTCAATGAAATTGCTTCTAACAGTAGCACATTACCTTTTAAAGCCGAACAAGCAGGCACTGGGTCAAAAGATGTAACGTGAAATTTGAATAAAAAACTTCTTTTTCTGCGGTTGCTTTCTTTGGGGCTCTGTAAGTGAAATTGCAGATAAAGAAACTTTAGCAGTGTTTATGTAAATTTTTAGCGTTTTATAAACTGTTACCATTTTGAGTTTGGATTAAATTGCTAAATTCGTTAAATAAACGGTAATTTTATTTCAGTATTGATTCTTCATTTTTTGAAATTCTCTTTCTCGAATACACAGCGCCACATATTCCCCTGGCGGTGATTTTTGGAACTAATTTTTTTTCGCGGAATCTTTCGTCCCCCGTCTTGTTTAATCTTCCTACAAAATTCGGCGCCATTCTCGCAATTAGATCGCGCTACAGAACACTCTGAGTACCGTCAGTTTAATTAGGGCCACCTTGTACCTTGTATATCTAAATCAGCAACCATATCTATATTGAATAACATATTATAATAAGAATAAAAAATGGTCACATAAAACAATAGAACATTTTATGTATTTTTTAGTCACAGAAAAGTTATACTTGATTTGCATAATTTTTATAATTAGTAGTATATTTTTGTCGTTAGTGGCTTAATTAGGTAATATCCATTACATCTATTTCGAATTACTCGGTATAATAAATCTCAAAAATGAGACTCATAAAAGAATTGGACTTTTTATGCCTTGTTTAGTCACAGAGAGGACATACGAGGGTGGTTCAATAATTATTGTCTCGAGTATGTATAAAATGTTTGTACTGCGATGGTTGGTATTGAATATCAAAGCCTAATATCTTAGATGCCTATATTCTAAATTTCAGAACCGTAGCTGCTATACTAACATATTTTTTTTTCGTTTTAGGTGTGAGATGTGGCACCTAGTTTGAAATGGGGGGGGGGATAGTGAGGGGGTAAAGCTGGTTTGGAGCTTATGGGGCTATATTTGTTACGTGAATGAGGCATGGCTACATCACTCCGGGTCTAAATTGACAGTAGCCACGTCTCATCCACTGTCACGAATCTAGCCCCATAAGCTCCGAACCAGCCTTCCCCCATCCCCAACCCTCTCTTTCAAGCTAGGTGCCACCTCTCACACCTAAAACGAAAAGAAATATGTTAATATAGCAGTTACGGTTCTGAAATTGTGGATATTGGCATCTAAGACATTAGGCTTCAATATTCCACATCAACCATCGCAGTACAAATATTTAATACACACTCTGGAAAATTATTAAACAACTCTCGTACTTGATTTAAATACATTTTAAAATCGAGAGCGTGTTTCTAACATCAGCAGCATAAATGTTATTCGGCATCATCTCCATTCTCAATCACCGGCATAGTAAGTTTAAAAGATAATATAAGAATGCGTATATCCTGAGTGGTCATCTCTAACTATGTCATCTCTTAAGTGTTAAAGACAAAAAAAACCATTTAAATTTGCTAATAAAAATTGCTATTATTGATAAAAAATATACTTAGAAAGGCAAAATACTTTTACTTAGATCGACATATATTTCATCGCACAAACGGTGACATTTTCAAGATCCTTGGTGATAGAAATATTTTCGCAAAAAATTTTAAAAACAAGAAATTGGTAATTAATATCACCAGAATTCATGTATAATGAAAAACCAGTGCAAATATAAAATATAATCAAAATGGAGATATTTGTAAGAGTGAGTTAACTTCAACTAGTGTTTCTAAACTTGCATAGTTTCTCTTTTCAAATCTTTATGTAATTCAATGGAGAATGAATCATTGCAAATATTCTCATTGCGTAAAACTATTGATTCACGTATAATGCATGCTAAATAAAATCTTGGTGGATAAATTATTCTACTATTTTTAAAATCAATCTGTAAAGGTTCTTTGCTGCATAATCCACGTCAAAGCTGTAGCTCTCTTGTTGTATTTGATGTCTGGATAAATTGTTCTACTACTTTTAAAATTAATCTAAAAAGGTTCTTTGCTGCATAATCTGGCCAAAGCTGTAGCACTCTTGTTGTATTTTATGCTGTATTTTTACGACAAAGTGACGTATTAAAATGAATGGAACGACAATTAAATATTTTCCTCTACGCAAGTTTAATCCAAAGCACTTCTACATCTAGTACGGTCCAGCTGCGCATTTAAATATGAAAGCGACGTATGTGAACAAATTGATGTAGTAAAAGAAATGAATCGGCAATTAAATATATTTTTCCTCTAGAAAAGTTTAATACAGAGTACTACTACATCTACTTCTAGCTACCTAAGAATTATAGATTCTCCCATTTCAAATGAAGTGACGTATTTGAAATGAATAGAGCGTTAATTATTGAAAACATTCCTTGAAGATGGCTTCGGATTTTGCAGGCCGAAAGCACTGGGAAATTTAAATAAAATTTATATTTCAAACTTGTCACATCTGTAGTATTATTCTCTGTCACCTTTTAAGTAAACAGAAAACGTTTTAAAGTTCATTTTGTGTAGTTTGTTATGTTTTTGTGTTTCTGATAGTAAAAGAAGAAGAACTATTAGTTAAAGTTTAAAAATAATGAATAATACTTAATAGCTACAGACTAAGCAATAATTTTAATTAAAATGGAAAAGTTATATATAATTAAATTAATCCCAAGCATTAAAAAAATCCCAGCCTTTTCTTTTTAATTTTCATCTACATTATAAATCACTGCAATGTAATATTCGGCATGTACAAACACATTCTTTATTTCTTTCCTACGCATGGTTTTAATATCCCACTAATTATCAAAATCTTTTATCTTTCGTCGGCGACAATTATAAAATGTTTACATATAATTTACAAAATTTATAAAAAGTAGTTTAATTATTTGTAAACTATTTAGGAAATGCTTCCAGCAATTAAATCGGTCAAACAATCAGTTGCACAAAACCTGAATTTCTGTTCACGAATTTATTTTATATATTTAAAAATTATAAGTCAGAATAATTATTTTCTGGATAAATACTAATGTTATTAAAATAAAAAATCCCTGCCGGCTCGGCCTACGGGCGCAGGTAGATTTCGATGTTAAGTACTAAATTCACCAACAAAAATGAAATCAGGATTTGAGATAAACGCACTTTAACAATTTTATCTGGTCATTTTTTCGAGTTTTTTATTTCATTTTTATACAAGAGCTGGTTTTATCAGAATCATGTTAAAGCAGTGTTCAAAAAAAAATTTCCATGCTAAAAAACTCAAAATTTTCTAACAGATTTTCAGATTCATTTTTAAAAGGAAAAATCTAAAACTTGCTGACGTGATTTTTTAAGACGTTTATAAGCGACCTATGTTTTTATTTTTCGTCCAATTATTAGAATTTGATTTATAAACAATTGTTTTCTCAATAGGACATACTTTTCGTTTCCAACAAAATCGCTTCGAGAAATTCGTTTCAAAATGCCCACTTCGACATCATTTTTAAAAATATATTCTACCTCTATAAAAAAAATCGACGATTACGGCACATTATATAGTATCTGAATAAGAGAACCTACCAATTGGATGCGTTTCAAAGCAAAAATGAATTTAAAAATGAGTCAGAAAATAAGCAGTTTGGCTTTAAGTACATCTTTAATAGGATGTTTTTTTCTTCAACCTCTATGAATTTTTAATTTGTTTTTACTGTAAGAATTGGTCATATCAAAAACTTGTCAATATTAAAGTTATAGATAATATTAAATCAATTTATAATAAATATAATAGGATTTGATATCTTAAAAATGATGATAGCTTATGAATTTTTTTTCTACCCAAAACCTTATTTCTTTTGCCTCTTGAGCCCATTTTCAGTTTTATCAAAAATCTGTCATACATTAATTTTTGGCCTATTTTTTAGAAGTAATAATATGTGTTTTTTTTCGTTTTTCACAAAACCCCTCCCTATTTCCACCCCACCCCCCTGATCCGATTTTGACCATTAACGAACTTGGCTGAGATTTTATGCCCCTTGATTTTATGTATCAGTTTGGAAAAATTTGTCCAGAATTATGGAAGTTATCGTGTCGATAAAAAAGTGTATATATATATATAGATAGATAGATAGATAGATAGATAGAGATAGAGATATAGATATAAATAGATAGGTAGATAAAGTTATTTCTTGCGGGTGGTTTTGTGTTCTAGGGGTCATGATCGGTGTAGATCTGCAAAACATTTTCCGAAATTCCAACGTAGGAGAGATCCCAATAGTTAGTATTTCGTACGAAATCTACCTAAAATGCTAACTAAGTGCATATACGGGTTACAGCAGGTATTTGAGAACACCCATTATAGGTGAAATACCACACTGCACACCAAAGTTACAAATTATTTTCTGTTACATGTAAACATGTCACAATCTTGAATAATTGAGGAAATGAGGCATGCGGTAATTGTCTCATTGGCTGAATAACACTTCGATTTAAACTGCTGCATTCTGGAATCTCGCACGGTCATTCATCATTAAAGCAATGGGCGAACTGAAGGCTACCTGGATTCATGTGGCAAACGTTTCATAGCGGGAATGACATTCCCAACACGCCGGGATTCGTCATTCGTGTAGATGAAAATTTTAGGAAGTTGGTGAGAACACTCGCTAAGGAGCTTCAGGTTGATGAAGCCACCATCCGATGTACGATTCGTAAGGACCTTCGTTAGAGATCGTACGTGATGAGAAGAGGACAGTCCGAAAGAGCCAGTATTAACCGCCTGACCAAAGCCAAACGCTTCTTTAACAAGCTGAAACATGAAGAGGAACCAGGAATGCGGTTTTTTCATTAGATGAGGAAATCTTTGTCAAGGTACAGGATGTGAACAGCAAAAAGATCGGTGGCTGTATAAAATACCGAAGAGGTTCCAACCGTCCAGCACAGAAAATTTCCAGCTTTACATATGATTCAGGGAATGAAGAGTCATTGAGCAGTGAAGACGACTTGATTCCTCCACATCTCTTTCTTTAAGGTGCCAGAGTCAACGCTGTTGTTTACACCGAGGTGTAGATGCTCTGGATTACTTCTATTACACGTGGGAAGCTGTACGTTTTTCAACAGAACTCTTCACCATCCCATATTGCACATAAAACTTTCATGAACATGTCATATTCAACTTGTTAACCCACAGCTCTCCAGGTACACGAGGGGCTATTACATATGTGGCGTGGTTAAGAGTGGCTTCAATATAACACTGTAGCGGCATCCACACAACACTGTAGCGAAGCTCAGGGCCGCCGTTTGTATTTAAGGGCAAATGTTTCCAATCACATCTGATTATTGCCTGCGGTTGCCTCCGATAGAATGTAGAAGCTGTTATGCCTCTTAGAGGTTTGAATGCATGATGCCATCCACTGTGTATGTGGTCAATTGTACAGAACGCTAAAAATGTAAAAAAAATGCTCCATCTCTAGTGCCTATTTAGGTTTGAAAGTAGACGTTATTTTGTCCTCAAATACCTGCCGCACCCTGTATATTCTTTTAAACAGAATTTATGTTAGTATTATGATATTTTTTTTAAATGATTTTAATTTCGTACTTAATTTCTTACTTGATACTTAATATTTTCAGATACACTAGTTTCTTCATAGATAGATACTTTAACAGATAAATAATGGTATGTTATATATCATATTATATCTTAAAATAAACACAAACTCATTTAAAAATTGTTTTTAGATAAACAAGTACCAAATCGCATTATAAATCTTTGCATCGCATTTTATTTTTTATAAATTAACCTTAGCAGAATATGTGGAATCTAATGTAAAGCAAAAAACTTAGTTACTCATTTCAAAAAGTAAAAATAAATTATACAGTCACTGAGATTAACGTTTTATGAATTCTCGTTGATACTGCAAAGTTAGACCCTTATATAAAATTAAGAAAACAAAATTTCTGGGAAAACTTAGAATCATTAACATTTTTTCTTCACAAACTAATAAAGCTAAAAATCAAATGAAACAAGAACTTTCCATAAACATTTAATATCAAAAGTTTCAAAAGCGAAATGATATACAGTCGAACCTCGTTATCCCGACATTCTAATGACCAAAAAATGTGTCGTCATAAGCGGAGTGTCGCGGATAAAATAGGTTTATAAAAAGCTGCATTTTAAATTAATTTAAGACAATTTTACATTCATAACTGTTTTTGCAGTTTTAAGCAATAAAACGTTATTATTAAACAAAATAAATATAAAAACAAAGTTGAGAAGTATAAAAATCAGATTTATGATGATCCGTTTTTTCATTTTTACATGAAATGTTGATGAATTAAGGTTCGTTTATCTAGATGTGCTTACTACAATTCTTTTTTCGATATTATACAATGAATTGTAATCAATATTCATTGTTCGAGAATGGATGTTAGGTAATTTCTGATCATTTCAATGCAAAGAATGCTTAGTCGGATGTAAAACACCATGTAACCACAAGAAAGCGTTGCCTGACCCAGAACAAAAAGACCGCGAGTAGACTGATACGTGTATCTGGAGCTTAGGTGGGTCATTCATGGCGTGTGATTTTATTTATTCAGATAAAGGATTAAAGTAATATTTCTCATGTATCTCAATGGGTATTTTAGACACTTTTATGAAAAGTTTGGCTAAGGCATTTCGTAGCGCTTAATTTCCGTGCTTATAAGATGGATTATAAAAAATGGACCATTTTCCTAAACCGTCGGGATATCCGGAGTTGAAAATTATTCAACGACGTGAATACCGAAGTTTATTTACGTTAAATTTATATTCAGAAAATTGGGACTTTGAAAAACTGACGTGATAAGCGGAGTGACGTGAAAACCAGGTGTCGGGATAATGAGTTCCGACCGTATATATTTTTTAATTTTTACTACTACTTTTGATCTCTTTGAAAATAATTTTATCATAAATTTGTCTCATATGAATACTAATTAGAAAACATGAAAATTTGTATTCCAATAATACGAACAAAAGAGGTTTAAAGATTTCATCTGAAAAAATATATATATTAACATATAAATAATATAGAATGTTTAATTATATGCATTCTGATGTAGTTACACTAATATGTGTCCTAAAAAAGCGTGAAAGTTTTGCTTATATTCACATAATATTTAATTTAATATTTGAGAAAAGAAAACTTTTTGTCAAAGAACTTTTAAACAAGAATGCTTTAACATTTAACCAGAAATTATATAATTTAATTAAATTATATGTATGTAACAACGTTACGAAATATGTAATAGTATCTACTAAAATTTCTTGTAATCAGGCTTTCTATGTATTTTCTTATTTATTTGAGTTAAAATAATTATTCCTTTTGCACATACTCATTAATTAATTCATTATTTTATGGTTTACACATTTTTATAGCTATAAGAAAAACTCTAAAACCAAGTTTTCCTTTAAGAAGCAGAGATTCTCGATTTAAAAAAATGCAGTTTATTATACATGGATTGCTAACTATTAAGAATAAAAATAAGTACTTAAGCAAAATGAACATATCCAGAAAAGTAACTTGGATGAAATATCATTTCGAAAAATATGATTTAAGAAAGTTGGATTGGACGAAAATTCACAGCGGCAATTGTGTTTTATTTATTTGATATCTTATAATAAAGATTATTTTTTTCTTTACGAAATTGTGTGCATTTCCTGAACTTGGGGGGGAAAATATTTTAGAAGACATATAAAAACATCATCAGTTATAACTTCTGTGAATTTCCCCTTATTATTTTTTGTTAGAAGTTATTCTATGGTAACATAGAAAAACAAATCAAGTATTGTTACAAAGTGATAATAAGTAACAAAAAATAAAATTATTTATAATATAATATTTACATTATAAAAACGCACAAAAGGCTTTTTTACACCATGATGATTCGGAAAATTCAAAGTATCATAACTCGATAATCTCTGGTCATAGAGGAGTAAAACGTTTAATGTTTTATGTTTTAGATCATGGATGAAGTTTTCTGAATACATAATGAGATAAATAATGTGATAATATCGTACTAGATTCATTTCAGTTTTAAAAACTAGATAAGTTATAAAATAGTTTCAATGGAAACACATATGTAATTTCTTAAACGATTCAACATTCTATCGCAATTTCTTTTTCTGACAATAACTTGAAATCCACTGCAAAGCAAAATATTCGACGTACCATGAAGGAGTTGTCTTATTCTGATGAAATTTTTCGTATGCAAAGATGTTTCGACCGAAAATGCAAATTACTGAAATTTTGCTTACAAAAAGTGAATTCACGTAGCTATCGAAAAGTATGCCTAAATTAGTCAATTTAGGCACTAATAACTAATTAGTCATTAGCACCTAATTACTCAGTGGGCACTAATGACTAATTTGATAGTCATTAGTGCCCATTTAGATATTAGTACCTAATTAGTCAGTGGGCACTAATGACTAATTTGATAGTCATTAGTGCCTATTTACAGCACAGTGGTACATTGACGAAGTGTTGCAATCTGATTTGTAGCCTCTCGGACATCAACAAGATAATGCCTTGACACATACGGAACATATTGCTACAAATTGTCTTCAAGCTTAGGCTAATGTCAGACGGACGTCTTTTTGCACACTTTTTTACTTACGTATTATCCTTACACAACGCCGCTAGCATTGTGAATGGATAATACGTAAGTAAAAAAATGTGTAAAAAGATGCCTGTCTGACATTAGCCTTATCGTACGCGTCTTTAATCAGCTAGGTTGCCTTATCTATACCCGATAAAACATCTTTTGGACGTAATGGGAAGGGAATTGTAACTATCCCGAAATGTTACCTGTCTAGCCCGACAGTTGGTAATAATTTGGCGCGAAATCCTGCAGCAAAACACCTCAGGAAATTTATTAGTCTATAAAATTTGGAGATAAGTCCGGTGATTCCCCGCCAGCGATGGACCAACATCTTATTGATTTTCTTACTTTGTCAAAGTTAAATTCTGGAATAAGTGATTCCATAATTGCGAAATTTGCTGATTTTTCCTTACAATCGGAAAATTTTAAATCTTCTTAGTGCGTACATTCTTTTTTTTTTTTTTTTTTTTTTTGTTATAAAGTTTATTGAAAACAAAAATATTTTCATTTAGGGGTCTCGGGACTCTTAAAATTGGGAAAAATAAACAAAGACCGTTTCCAACGTTTAATATTATAAAATGTACATGATTTAAAAACACAATTTTTATTGGGATGAAAGACATAATTATGTTCTTTCATATCATATGTTTCAAATATTGCAAGATGCAGAATTAGTATTTATAAGGGGCTCCAAACTTTCAGACGTTTGTCGAACAGAACATTGGTAATAACAGCTTACGCGCAGGATTACAAAATAAATTTTGGAACTAGAAGGAAATTTTTCATGCCCAATTATACTTCCGATTGTAATAATCACTATGAACCTAAATAAATTTGTATTTAAAGTTTTTTTTTCTAATACAAAGTTGTATTTAGCTTTAAAATTTTTTGAAAATTCAACATTACAATCACATAAAAAATATTTTTTGAACAATAAAAGTGAAAATTTAGGGGTTTTTTAGTCGGGCTAACATGAAACATATGTTTTCAAAATTTCATGAAAAAATATTCAGAAGTTTTTGGGATATCCTTTGCGTTATGCCGAAAAACGTCATTTGGAGAAAAAATATTTCAAAGTTTCGGACATGCCTCTTCAGCTATTGCGCGGCTATAATTCTAAAAGCCTACAACTTCTATTATGATGGGAATTTCAACGAAATAATTATATTAAAATGTCCAGAAAAGATAGGAGCTTTACATCTAAAAAAATTTAAATTTCGAAAATTTTGAAGCTTTAAGAGTCCCGAGACCCTTTAAACTCGTTTTGTTTTAAACCTAGTAAATTCTTTTTCTTTTTAACATTTTGATTGCAAAATTCGTTTATACTGGGTATCCGTGTTGTAATTTCCCAATAGAAACTTCATAAGTCGTAGGTTTTAGAGGACTAGCTCCAGTATCCAAAAAGTTTCAAATGTTTCCTCAATTATAATAAAAGCCATTTACGTCGAAACATTTAGTTTAACTTTCGAATTACAAATTTTTATACAGTCTTTGTATTCTATACGTTATATTATACAGGTTCATACGGGTCCCGTTATTTTCCAAGTGAAATATCAGTATATATATATATATATATATATATTAAAAAATAATTCTAGTTCAAATGCGCGAAATTTCGCTTTATTTAAGGAGAGATTTTCTATAAGAAAATACTGGTACCGAAGAATTTCCGGGTCTGGTAATTCCAGGACCCGTACGAACCCTGTTATAACACTTACTCCATGTTTTAATAAATCAATCAATAAGAATTTCATTTTTCATGTTTCATTTAAAAGCCAAAAAAAATTACAAAGTTATCATGCTTTGAATATTATACATTTTGAGCGTTTTCTGTCATTAAAAACGGATTTTCTTTAATAGTGCTAGGAGCCGCTGAAAATTCAAATAATTCAAAGTATTATTTCAAGATTAATTTTGGTCTAAAAAGAATGTGTTTTTTATTTACAGCTTACCTGTTATAGAATAGAGGTTTCAAATATTTTCTAAATGTATTTTAGAGGACCCATATATAAAAATTTGACTTTAGTATTTTAAAAAACACAAATTTGGACGTAAACTTTTCTGGCATCCGAAAGCAGAACGCTTGAAACATTTTTACATTTCGGGCATTTGGACAATATCTTTAAAGAAAAGGATTTAGGGTTATCAATTGCATAAGAATGAAATTGGATAACATGTATATATGAAATATGATTAGGAAAATGAAGGTGAAATTTACAAAATCTAGATTAATTGGGACGCCTTGTATATTTAAATCATAAATAGAAGAAAAAAAAACAGGAAATTTAGGAAGCCTTAAGAGATTATACATTTATTTTTCCAAATTCAAAATTTGACAAAAAATAAGTTGATTTGCTTTACAAATATTATAACAATAGCCATTACAGGTAGAAATGCTTCAGTACTTGTGTAGATTTCACTGCTGGTTGTTATAAGCAATAGGGACATAGGTAAAAAATAACGACGACATTAAATAAATTAGATGACTTATTTCTAACCAGATTTGTTTTCGAATAAAATATACTTTTTCGAATATCTCAGCTTCGTTACGATGAAAGGGCAGTTTTACAGTATACAGGTAGAAAACTTAATTTATTCGAAAAATATTCCAGAATAAGGCATACCATTCATAATCTATATCACCAAATGTACCAAAATAACATGATATAACTAACATTACACAATGAAATTCGACATTTAAATAGCACACCCTCCCCTCAAATCCTTACATTTTGATGGAGACTATTTCTCGCTTGGCCGCTGAACTCTTTGAATTTCTGGTTTTCTTAAATCGATGGATATTTGGGTTTCTATGCTTTTTAGGACTTGTATTTGTAGCATTTTCCAAGTACGCGTCAAATTTGATTCATGCTAAAGTCCACAAGAAAATCATAGAGTTTGGTTCCAAAATCACCCCTCTTATATTAAATGGGTTTTAGTTCATATCCTTACCCAATACGTACACTCGTGGTTCCGTTTATAAAGGAACCATTATGTAACAATATGCTTATAAAGTATCTTTATTCATTATTTCGTATTTATGATTGTGAAACATAGTTTTGAATCTTTTGATGATGTGCCAGCTTCAAAAAAACGATGCATATTACATCTGCCTTTTCTTGAGGGAGGCGGGAGAGGCACACATTTTGGATTTTTTCTTTAACATAAACCCCATGCGTTGGCTATACATACACCACTTCTTGAGGTTTCTCGTATTCTAAGTTTACAGTATGTATTATTCTACTCTATATACAAGATATAATCTCTTCTCTTTTTTTTCAGATTTTATATTTCTTTATGCTTTCCCCTTTTTTTCGTGAAACTATTAACCCCCGATAGGCTATTTCTTTTTCCCAGCAAATAAAGTGTCACCTCCAAAAAATACCGTACCGTTATATAAGCCATCCGTAAAACAAAGCAGATAGATCGTTATACTCTTAAATACTTTACTGCAATTTTTTTAACTTCTAAGCATCGCACATTTTCAATTTTTATACCGTCGTATTGGGAAAAAATTACTTTTTAATGCAATTTGTTTGAAAACTGCATTCGCAATTTATTTTTAAGTTATTAAGTTTTATGTAGTTTTTATTTAATTATTTAATAGACCATTTGTTTAATTTTGGCAACTCAAGTACTCCATTTCTATAGAAAGTAAAGAAAAAACAGTTGGCAAATAGTAATTATATCTTTTTGTTGCCGTTTTCACATAACTACTGAAAAAAAATGTAATTAAAATACGTGCTATTTTGAAAAAATATAAATGACTGATTTCTGATAAAACATGGAGCTATTATAAACTATGTTTAATTTAATTATCTATATTACAAACAAATGAAGGCATATGAACCATTAGGAAGCCGATTTGTTTTGTCAAGTTTCTTGAGTGACATCTGGTTTTTTTTTTTTTTGTTGTTGTTTTTTTTTGTTTGTGTGTGTGTGTGTGTGTGTGTATTATTCAGCGATATTGACGTCATACTTTACTGTAGATGTTGTTTAAGAATGGATCGTAAATGAGGAATTCTTCAGAGGATGCGGGTGACTTTATATAAAATAAAAGCGTGTGATTATGTCTTAAAACTGAAATATGTTTTGTATGTATTATCTATATTCCTATACATATTTTTTTCATCGGGGCGACACTAAATTCTGAAAAAGCAGGATTCCTGTTTTTTACTTAATTTATTCTTTTCGTTATCAACATGTGCACACTTGTTTCACCTTACGCTATTGTTATATTTTAGCCTGCCAAAGATAACGTTCATATATAAAACATAGATTAAGGGTTTTTTTTTAAAGATTTCTGTTAAGCATTACATGTATGTTTATTCCTCAGACATTTAATCCATCGGCTAGGGAAACTAGATAATCACCTCTAGGCAATGGTAACTATCACAACGGAACAACTCGAATTCAGAAATTTATCTAAGCAAGCGTAGTTTTATACATACCGCAAATCATTTCTTGAATGTTCTTCGATATTTTCTGGATTCCTGGTATTTTATACTTGTTACAGAGAAGAGTGATTACTGCCTCTCTCTTTTTAATATTACAAACTTTTATGAGAAATAGAAAAGTTTGACTGATAAAATAACTTTCCTAAACCTTAAAATAAGTTTAAAGTAAAAATAAATATATACAAAAATAATTATATCTAATATTTCATTGAGGTTCTTAATTTTTCGTAAAGGGATGCTGGATGTAATAAGCAAATTAAATCAATTAGTTTATTAATTAATTAAAGGAAACTTTTAGCGTAATGTCTTAGATTTAAAATGTTATATTTTAATTATAATTTAATTTTAAAAAGAAAATATTTTATTGTATAATTTTAAATGAATAGAAACGTCTTTTTAGACAGAAAATGGTTTTGTAAAACAAAAATTTCTAATCAGTAATAAATACATGTATTAATAAATGAATAACATTTAACGTAACCAAAATGCAAATTTTTATACAGCAGTATCCGCATACACGGAGGTATACTGCGCATTTCTTTATATTATATATTAGATATTTCTCGTGTACCCTCAAAAATGAATAAAACAAGTGCATATCTTTTTAAAAATCGTAACTAATATTGGTAGCCTGAGTGTTCTTTTTTTCCTGTTAAATTATAAACTAGTCTTGAACCACATGAAAAAAAAATTACTGTTAGAGTGCCCCATGATAATATTTTGATTAAATCTCTCTTAAATCAAATCGAAATCCGCAGGAATAATGACTTTATTCCTTTTAAGATAAAATGTATATATAAGAACTTAATTCTGACCCTAAGGAATATATTTCCTAATACTTTTGTTAAGTTAGATGATGCTGAATCGTTACATATGGAATTTTTAAGTGTTACAATCTCTATGGTTTCCATTATAATGGTTGAATAGTAATTCCTTCAAATCTATACTATCCATCCATTGTAGGACAAACCATAGCAATTGTAACAATATAAACTAGTATTGAACCACATGAGAACAATCACTGTTAGAATGTCCCTTTATAACATTTTAGTGAAATCTTAGTTGAATCAAATCAAAATTCGCATAATAACGAATTTATTCCTTTCTAGATTAACAGTATATATAAGAACTTAATCCTGATCCTAATGAATGTATAGAAAATAATTATTTTTCCTAATAGTTTTGGTAAGTTAAATGATGCTGAATCTTTACATATTGAAATTTTACGTGTTACAATCTCCATGGTTTCACTTATAATCACTGTAAAAAAAAAATGGTAGCGTTCCATGTAAAATCCAGGAACGTTTCGCCTTTTCTCAGGTTTTCAGAATAATTTAGCTCTTTCCTGTGAAATTCTGGTTTTCTTATCTGAAACGTTCCTGAACAAAAGTTGGAAACAGCAAAACGCTGCGGCCGCCATTTATTATTTTTTTTGCTATAATCCGTTGCTCGCGCGCGAGTGTCGAAAAAGAATTCCTTAAATGAATGTAAAAAAATCAATATGGAATGCAAATAAATCAATAGACGAAATAATCCTTTACGTCTCTATTGTCAAGACAATTCAGATGAAAATACAATACCTCCGTGACATCGCTAAGAGATTATCTCTCGTACTTGTCTGTGGAATGTTTAAGGAGCAGACCGTGTAAAAAAATACACCTATTATTTGGATCTCCATTAACCAGGGGACCATCAAACATGATTCTCACCGATTTTGATTAATTTAAAGTATGTTTTAGAGTTCTTATCTCTAATTATTCTTGTGAAAGGATATCTTCAAATGGGACTTAGATTTTCAGAAATTAGATGCCGAGGTTTAGCTTACGTTTCAAATACCCATTAGTTTGCAGCTCTCAACGTGTTTTTCGCGGTGTGGACGCAGAAAGCTCGCACGCCACCCGTACGGCCCGAGTTCGATGCTACCTCTGGGCTTTTTTTTTCTTTTTTAATTAATTTTATATTTTAACACTTTATTACAATTTGATTTAAATTTGATATATATTTGACACTTTGAATTGCTGCAAATTTGAATTTTTTTTTTATTTTTGGAAAAAATATACAATTACGTTTAGGTTTTTTTTTTTTTTTTTTTTTTTCATGAAAATTTATATGTATTTTATCTAACTTGTAAACTAACATAATTACTAACGAAAATCCAAAATATTTTATGTCTAGATTTTTTTTCTAATTATTATTTACGTTTATATATTTTTATATTTTAAGCAAAGTTCAGAAACAATATATCATATATATATTTACTTTATTGAATTTTAACTGAAAATTTATTTTTTCGTGTAAATTATAAATAATAATTTTGATGTCAATTTCAAAATATTTTTTCATTCTAACAAATAATGATAATAAAGCGAAAATTGTCAACTGGAAATGTAAAAATCGTCTGCGGATCCCGCATGCTGTGAAATGTCAGTAATGTTTTGCTGTTAACAGAAATATTCCTGGTATTTCGCAGGAAACTTACTGGCATTTCTGTAGAAAGTTTTTAACATATACAGTTAAGTTCCAGTCATTTTCAAGAAATGTTTCTTGGAAATAATGGGCAACTCAGCTGCCCATTTTTTCCCAGGAACGTTGCGGAATTTTTTTTTACAGTGATGGATGGATACTAATTCCTTAAAATATATAATATGCATCTATTATAAGATAAGCGATAGAGTTTGTAACTTATATAAACTAGTTTTGAACCAGATGAAAACAATCACAGTTAGAATGTCCCATGATAACATTTTGTTACATAAAAATTCAATGTGTAACAATGAAGCATCATTTAACTTACCAAAATTATGGGCTGCATTATATTCTTATTTCTTTTGAAAATGACTTCATTAGCGCCGAAATATCCAAATAGTTTATGAAAACCCTTTTTACAATTTTCCGTGTTTTATTTAATACTTTTTGCCTTTCATGAAAAATATATCACGTATAGCTATAAAAAATATTTAAAATGTATAATAATTAAAAATTTCACTAGTTTCGCGTTAAAGTGCTGCATTTTAATTTAAGATTAAAAAAATAATTGAAATTTTAAAAAGCGCTGCCTACTTTCGGATTGCTTTTTTTAAAAACAAAAAGTACAATATTGAATAAATAGAAATATTTTTATTTTGATTCTCTTACAGAATGATGAAAAAAAAAACTTTAATTTTAGTAATATCTTCATAACATTATTTTTTGCCATATTTTTAGCAAAATTTCCTTCTTACGGCAGATAGCGTACGCTCAATTTAACTAAATATTTTTTCAATTTCCTTTGTACTACATAGTACTATTACACGTATCTGTGCACTGAACTGTGTGTTTTACTACACCTTCAAATCTAACTGAAATTATTTCAAGGTATGTCAAACAATGTACATTCCCTCATAGCATGCATGGTCACAGTGACGTCACTGTAAGTCACTGTGGTCACGTCACATCCGTGACCTAAATGCCACCACTCAGTGATGTCACATTGTGACTGAGATGTGAATTTCTTAGAAAACTTTAAAAAATATACAAAAATTCTTTAAAATATGTTATTTACTGTAAAGAACATTTTTTTGGCAATTTAAAAAAATGGTGACATCACTGTTATGTCACTGCATGTAACGCACGTCGCGTCACATATATGACAAAAAACCACCATATTGTATAGTCACAGTGTGAATTACAAAAGTCTTTGAAAATGAAGAGAAATATTTTAAACAGGCCGTCTTGGTGAATTTCGGAGCTTGGATCGGATTAATTTTGTACTATACTTTATTAATAAATAAAGTCACTTTTATACTTTCAATAATATTTTCCTTTTCTGTTAATGTTTAACTAGTTTAAGTGACTCTTTTAAGATAAATGTTGTTATTTTTTTCTGGCTTTTTGAATAAATTTAACATTTTCTGAATGTATAATACAATATACAAAGTATATGCAAAACGCATGACATATTTATTCATATTTTTATTTTTCCCCAGAAATTTTTGTAAAAAAATTAGTTATTTTGCAAGCCGTTTTATTCTACAAAAATGATTATAAAGAAAAACTTCCTTTCCCGATATTTTTTTTTCTTTTATAGGAACGTGTTTCGTATTTATTACGTGTGATACAAACTATAACTTTTTTTTAGAAGGCCTTCCATTATTGTCCATTAAATTGATTTTATATACTCTAAAAAATTATATAATGTTTTATTTCATATTCCCTAAGTATGACTAATATCGTTTTTATAATTTACAACAAAGAACTTTTAAAACCCATTTTATCTCGAATTATCTTGAAACTGATTAAAAGCAAAAATAAAATGAAAAAAAAATTAAACAGAAAAGTTTACTTTGGAACACTCTCATAGATGTATTGCGTGTTTATCTACGGGGACAAATAAACAAATTGAAACATCTGCTCCGAAATTATCGTCTGCGTATTTATTCTTTCAAATAGAGGCGGAAGCCAAAGCGATATAGGTAAGCGTCTTATCTTAAATGGGAGAGGTAACCGCAAGATTAAAAGCGAGGTCACATCAATTAAGGTCGCAAGCCACGTAGCGGACGGAGTGAACAACAGAAAGATGCCTAACTGTTTTCTTCTTTATGGATAATCTATTAATTGCACATCTATGAAATAACTGCGCAAGCACCAACATCGTGTTTTCATCATTTATATTCGGACAGTAATAGAATGTTCTATTAATTTTTATTCCTGTTTTTTGACTTATTTATTATAGTTAATTATTTAAATAAAAACAGTTCTTTTTTAGAACAAATATTATTTGTTAAAATGGCAAAATGTTGGCAATCGAATAACTCTAGTTTTCGAAATTGTAAGAAAATTCTTTTTCTTATAGAATTCATGTCCTTTTCCAAAGAGCAAGACAAGTTAGTTACGTATTTTAACTTTAATTTATTAAAAAACAAAAAAAATATTATTTGATATATATTATAAAATGTTGTTGATTTAAATACGCTCGATTTTAATTATTTTCTTTTAATGAAATGAAAAATGACGCATAAAAATGAGTAAGTAGTTAATGTGTAAAGATTGAATTTTGTAGTCATATTTTTTACTCAATTCTTGACGTGCTAAAGTTATAAAAAATGATATACACGGCTCTATTCCAGACGAAAATAGAATGTTTATCAAGGTTTAGAATATGTATAGAATTTAATAATAAATAAAATATTCAATTTTAAGTCCTTTTCTTCGTTTACCAAGCGCAGACGATACATCGAAAACTTATTCCAATATTCTTCTGATCGTATTGTATTCATGTTACTTAAATTACAAATAGTTCATTTATTTAATTTAAAATTCATTTTATTTTATATTCAGAATCACTTTAATTTAAAATGCATGCATTAAATGTTGTATTATTAAACGAGCAAGTATTGTTATTTATATATTAATTTAGTATTTGTTTAAATATTTTGCGAGTCCAGACAATAACTGCAAAAATTTTCCTGAAATCCCCAGATTAGTTTTTTTTTTTTTTTTTTTTTTTTTTTTTTTTTTTTTTTTTTTTTGAAGCAAACAAAGCCATTTAGAGAATCCCTGTTAAAAAAATCTATTACGAATTTCAGATTCTTACTTACCCACAGAAGATGAATCTTGTTTGCCAGATATATTGCAAAATATTTATGTTACGGCTTGTTTTGATAAAAATATGTGTATTTTAAAAAAAGTCGCAATGTCATTTTAGTTTAAGGGCTAAAGGCAGTAATGCTTTCGTAACATTAGTGCTTTTCTCCCGAAATTAAAATGATATTTCGATTTTTTTTTTAAATGTGCATTATTTTATCAAAACAAACTGTAATAAAAATATTTTGCAATAAAACTGGGAAACAAGATTCATCTTCCATAAGTGAGTAAATAATCAGAAAATATGCGCAAGAGATGCGCAGATAGTAGATATTCTGTCATATATAACGTCATACTGAAAACCTGCGAATTTGCATTATTCACTCCGTCCACCAGATGGCGCAGCTGTTTCAGTATACTCCAGATTCCAGTATTGACATTGTACGCTTCCTTATATCGCTTTGGGCGGAAGCTATAGAATAGTGTAGCTGTGTCGCTGTGATATGAACGTCTACAGTTGGTACGGAATTTTATAATTTTACAAAAGTCATATAGGATTGCGGCCAATAGATATTTTACATAAAATATCAGTCCGAAAAACTACAGTATCAGTGGCGTTACTTAATAGAGCTCGCCAATGTCATTGTATTGGAATACGGACATAATTCTTCGAAAAACTTTCCCTATTTGCTTTCAAAATGGAGTTACACAGGACGATGTAGAATATAGAAACGACGAATATAGTTATAGGACGATAACAAATAGATAAGAAAAAATTATTATCCTGCTTTCTTTTAAAACTATTTTAGTTAATTTCATACAAAACATGTTATACAAGCAATAAATATCATCAATTTAACTTTTATCAGTTCAATAAACTTAATAAATTCAATAAATTTAATGTTTATTTTGATGAACTAAATCACAATATGTCAACAATGTTAATCAGATGGTTAATATCATTCATTTAAATTGCATTTTAATCACATTTGTTTTCCTTTTTAAAACTATCTGTTAAAGTCACATTTTCGTAATGAAATTTTGTGTTAAAAAAATTGACAGTATTATGAGAAGTTTGTAATTTTCTGTTTATTGCAAACATAAAAAAGATATCTTATAGCCAATATTTTTCAATACTTAATTTTTGTTTTTATATGCTTAAAATGATGTATTCTAACATCCCAGTAATTTAAACATTAAATAGAGCTTAAAATAATTCTTGGATTTAAAGCGATTTAAAATTTATGTGCATAACATTTTATAATGTAATATGACGAAATTTTAGTCATGTGTGAGACGTGTATAAGGTATATATGAAGCATATTACATAATAAAACGTATGAATATTATATAAGATAAGTGTGCAAGTAATGGACACCCTTGAATGTTTTTGATTTATAAAATAATAATAATAATAATAATAAAAGATTCAGCTTTTATCATTTTTTTATAACTCCATGTTTTATAATCTGCGTTATTGTCGACTCGCTTAATCAAAGCAATCCGGATACAGAAAATAATGTTTCGAATGTTTTTCAGTGAAAATCTTAATGAACATGTTAAGAGCGTAATTCATTGAATAAATTTATATATTCTTTATTTTCTTGCAAAACTTCCATGTTTCTGTTTTGGTAGTAATAGAAAACTTTGAATATTATATACCAATAGCCATTTAGAAATCTCTTTTTTTTTTAAACTTTTAGGACCAGTGTCCATTACTGGAACGCTTACTCAATTTCCAGGAATGGACATCCCATGTGGACATTGCTAAAAATGCAATTTCAGTAATGTTCACGATACATTAAAATATTTTAACTTAAATGTAAACCTATCATTAAATTTAATACGTATTTAAATTGCACTTTCCAGAATGTAATAACGCCATTTTTTAATAAATAGCTGCTTTTAATTAATTTTGTGTGGTTAGTAAAATTTTCAATAGTTTAATGAAATTATTTTTTTATAACTCAGCCTTGCATATTTTATAATCTGGAAAACAATAAAATAAATCAGGAATTACACAAAATTGTTTAAGGGCATAGGGAGAAGAGAGGTTCATAAGGCTAGATTCCTCTCAATTAAAAAAAAAAGTTACTGAAGTTGTTAAAAGTAAGTCTGTTATTTCCTGTCTTAAATGTTTCTTAATCGTCTCTGACCCCCCCCCCCTCCCCCCCCCCAAAAAAAAACTAATCTAAGTAATTAAATTTATATTTATAGTAGTAGTGAAACTAGTAAATCTGCAGATCAGTGGCCTCAAACGTCAGGTCTGCACTTTTATTTTGAAATTATTTTATTTAATATGTAAAACATTCAACCTGCGGAATTATTTCTTTCATAATTCTCACATATATTTTATTAATTATTGATATCCTAACTGTTAAATTTATTTGAAAAAATTTTATTTTGTTTCATTAGTATGTGTTCATTGAATTCTGGTTCTAAATACAGTCATAAAAACAATTATGTGTACTACTTTTTGTGGGGTGTTCATTACTGGAAGTGAGAGTGTCCATTACTGGAACAGAGGATGACCGTTACTGGAAGAGAGAGTGCCTATTACTGGAACACAGGATGACCATTACTGGAATTTTGGGTGTTTTGATATATTTTTGTTATTTACAATAAATGTTTTCATTAATATTGGGAAATGAGACTATGAGAATAGTTAAATATTATTGTTAGATTAATATAATATTGTAAAAAACTGGAATATAATAATTATAACTATTAATTAAAAATAGTTTTTAAAGAAATTTCTTAAGGATGTCCAAGTCCATTACCGGCATATCTACCCTATATGACATGTACAACATATATAAGACCTATATATTACATATATATATATATATATATATACGTATATAAGTTTAACTATGACTGTGGCGAAATTGCAACTGAAAACTTGGTGTAATCATACATGCACATTTCATTATAATAAGGAAGTACTAAAGCGTAATGTCAGAAGTTGTTGCATCGCCTTCATTTATACTGAAGATTTTCAGTTGAAATCAGTATGTTACAAATATTATACTCATAAACTGCACGTGGTTTTATCAAAAGATAATTCTATATTAACGTTAACAGAATGATTTTAATTGGCAAATTAATCAAACAAGCTTTAATTTTCCTAACTGAGTGAAAATTGTTTAGGTCAGGAATTGAACCAGAGACCCTTGACATATGCTGCCAATGCTCTGCTAACTGAGCTATCCCTGTCAAATTTGCGGACACAATTCACCCAGGGAACTATTATTATATATTCATACGAGTAGTATTTGTTATTCATACGAGTAGTATGAAAAATAATTAAAGTATTATTATATATGGTTTTATAATAATGATAAGTATAGATTCACGTTCACTGGGTGAATTGTGTCCGTCAGATTTATACAGGATAGATCAGTTGACAGAACATTGGCAGCTTGCGCCAAAGGTCCCTAGTTTGAATCCTGACCTGGACACTTTCTCACTCAGTTGGAAAAATTACAACAGAAGATAATTTTGCTTGAACATCAGCGTTATTGATCAGAAATATTGGCAAGCTGTACAGTTTTAGATATGTGCTTTAAAACAGCTTTTTTTCTTTTCTCCTGTCTTACTACTGCAACATAAAATAGTCCTTGTATGTCAGTTATAAATAAAATTAATGCTGTGCAATTTTCAGCATGTAAGGGGAATATGTATAAATATTTTTAAAAGGAAATATTCTTCCAATATTGAAAGGAATACAATCTGTTACAGTTGTAAGGCATGTGAAGGAAATTGAATTTTTAACTTTAATTTAGAAGATAGTCTCTATACTATATGCTGCTATTTATACATATTATACAGTATTTGTTCATAAATTGTGAGTATACGATTTTAGGACTCAAAACTGATTCTAACAGAAAGATGGCATGCTGTAATTATAATTTCAGACGATCCTGTTTCTTTTAAATTGTTAGAGAATAGTTAAGAAATCGTCACAAAATTATCAGTGGTAATGAAAATTTCGTTACAAATGACACATATCTCACAAATTTTTCACAATGTGATTTGAAAGCATCGTCGCTTTCGTCACAAGTACGTCACAAATTTATTGCCTAAATAGTCACAAATGACACATTTTTCATAAATTTGCCACACCGCGACTTCACAAAGTAGTCACAAAGTGACGTCACAAACGGGCTCTAAAACGGCTATAGCGACTTCACATTCTAGTCACTGTGACTTCACATCGACGTCATGTAACGTCACATCGACGGTCACAAAGTCACAGTGTGACTTCATAACGACGTCGACGTGACGTCACCATGCCTTACGGTGTTTTTGTTAAAAATTGCCATTTTTTTATATTCGGGTACCTATAACCTCTTTAGTTCCGAAGCTAAAATAATAATACAAATGCTTATTCATTGGTTTTTTCCAAACAAAATGACATTGTAAATGACAGAAAAATTATCTTTTCTGAAATTGATCCTTTAGGCGCTTAGTAATGTAGGTTCAAAAATATTGATCTAAAAGTACAAACCCCCTTAAAAACATCAATTTAATAACCATTAACCTAAATTAACGCAATCACAAATTTAAGAGCTTTAAACGAGCAAATAATCTTGAAATCCTCAAAATTTTTAATTGAAAAAAGTTTGAGTTAAATACTTATGAAAATTTCTCACTTTTCTTCGTCATACTATCTTTTGGGCATTTTTAGGTATTTTGCAAACTCAGATGAAAATAACATTTATTTTATGTGGGAATCAGTTTAGATGCTGCACTTTATTCGTTTGCTGTGAACGCAAAAAACATTCAGCTATTAAAAAGTGAAGTGATAATGTAAAAAAATTGCACATTTTAATTTTTAAAAGGAAACGAACAGAGGTCCCCGTATGGGGACCCAGGGACCGAAGAGGTTAAAATAATTACATTATCGCATAGTAGTCCAGTGGAAATGTGCCAAAAAAGGAGTTACCTTGCAAAAGGTATGATAGAAGATGTTTTTTACAACTTGTATATACCGAAGGCAGCTTGGAAAAACAGTATTTTCCAACAAACTTTCCTCAGGGAGAATTTTCGGTGACCAAAAAACAACAAAATTTAGGAACTTTCTGGGTTTTTTTAAAAATATCTCGAGACCCTTTGTCGCAGCGCATTATTTGTTAATTACAATCTTAAAGAAGATAAAATTCTCTGCTACTTTCCTGGTTAGAACTTGTTTGTACACTCAACAGCAAACGCAGTATGGCATTTCAAAAATAAGACAATTTTTTCAATTTCCCTAAAAATCGTGAAAAACGTAGTTTTATCCGGATTATTCAAATGTTTTATACAGATATAATCATACGTGGTAACTTCTACATATTGGTAGAAATAATTTATCTATTATTTGACCACCACTACATTATTTTCATCAAACAGACATATTTTATATCTAATAAATCTATGTAATTTAACAAGTAGGCGAAAGTGTGGATGAATAAGACAATTTTAATATTTAGACCGTAACTTTAAGCGCATGCAATTGTTACTTTTAAAGTATTGTTTAAACAAATACTTCAATATTTAGAAACTGCACGATAGTTTAACTTTTGAAAGACGTCTTTGGTTTAAAAAATACGATTATAAACTCTTTGAAAAGCGTTCCTTCCAGAAAGTCCTTTTGTCGAATTTTGTTTTTTTCCACTTTTTTCGTAGGATTTGCAGTATGCACATTTTGTTAAAAAACACTTTTTACAATCTCTCTGAAATTTTAAAGAAATCTACCAATATAGATAATGATGCAGTATAAATTTGATTTAGAAATTTTGAGATTTATGGGAAAAACTTATCAGTTTGAAAAAAAAATTCCCATAAGCTTAATATTTATCGCATATGCTTTAAGATTTATGGGGAAAACTTATTAGTTTGAAAAAAAAAAAAACATTTTCCGATAAGGTTAATATTTATCGCATATGCTCCTGCTATAATGTAAAAAAAAAAAAAAAAAAAAAAAAAAAAAAAAAAAAAAAAATCCGCTTTTGATCTAAAATTTTAATACCCTAAACTAATGATTTAGTTGCTGATCCAGTAAGCTTTTGGTTTACATTTAGGAAATATTCACTTTGAAAAAAAAATAATAAAAATAGTAAAATAATAAAAATAATCCCGTAGGATTTATATGTGTAAAATAAAAGGAAGGGGGTAGAAGAAAAACAATACTTTTTACAACTGAATAGGGATATTTTAGCATGAAAATTAATCTTGTACTTCGGTATTATTATATTTATTACTCAAAAATGTCAATGCTTGTGAACCATAAGAACTATTTTTCATTCTTTTTAGTAGTAAATCATTCGATATCTAAAATAAAAGTGAGAAGAAAGCCCGTTTTAGCTGCCAAAAGCCCTCTGTTACTAGGTTCTGCCGGTATTCCGCTTAAAAATGTAAAATAAATACAACACGGAACGAGCATAAAACGCCTAATGTACGCTACTGAAGGTAATAGCAATCCCAACTCTTACTTCGTCCGGATAGATATTCATTTAAAATTCAAAAATCTTGTAGAAACGAAGGCGTACACTACTGGAAGTGTGGTATCATTTGCTTTATGATCTTTTAGAAAGTTTTTCGATTAAATATATAAAAACATTCAACATTGATTTTAGGTATATTTAAGGTTATTATGAGGGGCCCGGCAATGCCTGGCGGTCAGCTAGTAATATTTGAATTATTTGATATTAAAATATTAACTATTAATAAATAATGTATAAGATTTATATTGCTGTAGTAGTTATCTATTCGAAAAGAGTAGATGTTCAATGGCTAATAAAACAGACCGAGTTCAATTGTCTTAGAATCTTTTATTAGAAAGTTGAATTTCATTTCATCAAAAATACCAATTCGGGCGCCAAATCAGCCCATGTATCAGTTTGGTGTAATACAAATAATTTTTTAACCTATCTCGGAGGTGCCTGTTTCTTTGTTTAATATCTTCTCCAGGTTAAACAAAGTTTCTGCATTCAATCCGGTTTATTAACTATCTTGGACGGGATGAAATTGCTCAATCTTGAACGTAAATTTTGTTTGCAAGTTTGATTAAATTTTAAACTGTACATGAACGTTTTTCAGCTGTATACTTTAAAAAGTAATAGTTCTGAATTTTTGTAAACATTTAAAAAAAGGTGGGGGATCATATATGATAAACATCATGATATAGGTCTAGAAGTGCTGTAAATTGGCAAAATTCATATCCAAATAGTAAGCTAGCCATTCCATTATACAAAATGAAACGGACGGTAGCAGTACATATATTGTGTTACTGACCAAACTTCCAATGATTTCATCATATTTCATACAAAGGAAAGCTGATATGATGAAAATCTGGCACAAATATCTTCATCATTGTTAAACTTATGAAAGGAAATTAGAGTTCAGCTTATTATATCATATAAGTGAAAAAATATATTGACAATATTTAATAAAGTAATATTTTGAACATTTTTATGAAAATAGTGATTTCAAATATTTTATTGATATAATTTTTACATTTTACGAGAGATTTAAATACATAATATCATTAGTTAATGAAATAATCTATTGTCATTTATATTGTAGATATTTTATAAGGTAAAAGTATTTGTTACGTAAAATATACTTATTTTTGAGTCCTTTTCTTTTATAATTCAATGGTTACTACCTTTAAAACAGTAAAACATTAAAATTTTTTTTACAGATAATTGGTAAATAAAATATACCATTGTACTATGGAATAAAATATCTTTTTCGCAAATTTTCGTAACTATCACATTAATCCCATGAACATTATGTATGCATAATAAAAATAACTATTAATATTAAACAAGAATATTTTTATTGGTAAACCTATCGTGCTAATAAGTTACTAAATATTGAAGTATTCTTTTAAACAATTCTTTAAAATTAACTGTATACACTTAAAGTTACTGTTTAGAAATGAAAATTATCTTATTCATACACACTCATCTTCACTTTTTAAATTATTTAAATTTCTTGAATATAAAATATGTCTTTTGTGATGAAAATGAAGAAGAGGTTGTATAAATAATAGATAATTTACTGGTACCAGTCTGTAGAAGTTGAAATGTATGTTTATATCTGTGAGGAACATTTGAAAAATTGGGACTAAACCATGTTTTCGGCGGTTTTAAAAAAAAATGAAAAAAAAAGTCTTCTTTTGATATGCCGCGCCGTACTGCGCTTGCTATTGAGTCTATAAAAAGTTTTAAATAATTTTATATTTCTTAAGAATGTAATTAACAAATAATACGCTACGGCATCGGGTCAAGAGATATTGTTAAAAAAGCAAAAGAAAAGTCCCAAAACTTTGTCGTTTTTTGCACACAGAAAAATATCCCAAGGGAAATTTTTTTTAAAGATTCGGTCTTTCCATGTTGGCCTCAGTATGTACAAGTCGGAAAAATATCTTCTACCAGACATTTTGCAAATTAATATGTACGTTTCTCCTGGACTATAGATCTTACATCCTAGACCAGAATATAGTGAGTAATATCGTAAACATTCTGAGGAAATTTCACGGAAATACTTTTCAAACATTTTATGTAATGAAGTTTATCGTACATGGAAATAACAGAAAAAATTATTTTCCAGAAATATCATCTAGAGATTTCTTATCTATATTATTTTTTATCTGTAAAATTAATCTAGACGTATCAACTGAGATTCATTAGCGTTTTTTTTTTTTTTTTTTTTTTTTTTTTTTTTTGTACAAAGTAAACGTAAGAAAAACATGCTTAGAGACATTGTTTACATTTATCTTGTCCTTTCTTCCGACTTCTGGTGTTTGACTTATTACTTTCTGTTTCTTAAATTGGCCATAACTCTTCTTTTAATAATCGTAGAAATAAAATTAAACCAGATTCGCAATTGTAAAAGATTGGTCATTCAAGTAAAACAATAAAAAAATTTCAAAATTTGCACCAAAGTGTCCATTTTAAGGTAGGCAGCTACCTTAATACGAAATAGCAGCTTATGCACATAAAATTTTGCTTATTTGATTAGCATTAATATTTTAAAAACTTTTTTTCTAAAAAAAATTATAAAGTTCATACAATTTTAAAATAAACATGCAAATAACTTTGTTTTTTTATTTTATTTTTTTAGTATTTGTTATATATTTTAGTATTTATAGTATTTGTTATATTATACAGTTTGGCAAAATTTTACAATGTTATTTTTGGGAATTTCTCAATGTAAAGTACAGGCATCCCTCGCTTAGTGCTGTTTCTGTTAGTGCGATTTTCATTTACTGATGTAATGTTTTTAGATGCTCATTCGATTAGTGCAGGCAATATTTAGATTAGTACGCAAAACACACGAAATGAGTGATCCTTTGTGTCCAGCAAGATGGCGCCGTATTTTTGAAAGTCAAATTTGCAGAAAATGAGGGGGGGGGGGGGAATAACATTTAAAGAATTCTCAGAAGCTTACAAATGCTAGAATTCCCCAAACAGAATTTGATAGATGTAGACCAGTATAGTAGAATTAGGCCAGTAGAGCAGACCAGTAGAGTAGAGACCAGCATCAGTAGAAGTAAGCAAGTGCATCGAGGGTAGGAAAATTAAATTTTGTGTTACTGTAAAATATATTCTAAAAAGAAGAAAAAACTGCGTAATTGGCAATGGATAATTTTTCGCTTAGTCAAATTAAAATGTAAGTAAACTTGAAGTAATCAAATTGTATATATTTTTTAAATAACGTAGTATAAGCGTAAGCTAACATTTAGAATCTAAAGAATTGTAGTAATGCGCAATTAAAATTAAAATTGATTGTTGAATGTTTCTCGGTTGTTAGTTACTAAATAAACTCACATTTTTTATGTTAATGAAGTTGGTGTTTTTGTTACGACTGATTTTTTCCACAGAGGTTATAGGTGGAAATGGGAGTTCATGGAAACTTTTCTAACAATTTTGTATCAAGCCGACTATCTACTTTTTAATAATAATATATCAAAAACAGTATCATAGTATATTATTAAATTGTCTAACAGATTTTTAATAAACTTGCCTGCGAATCCGTTGTACTTATCAATTCAATGTACTATGTTTCGATTTGTACGGTAATATCTCGTGCTTATTTAAACGCATCAATCGTGGGATAGTTGTATATTCTTAATTTGTTAAGAGTTTTATTGGGAATATCACTCGGAATTTTCTATTCGACAATAAATTTCTTGTTTTAAATTTTATTTAAGTGGATTTCGACTTTTTTGCTCATAGGCTATCAAAGCTTGAGAGCTAAAATGCCTGCAGGTTCTGTATGTACGTATGTATGTACGTAACGCGATAACTCTTGATAGAAATATCTGATTTGCTTCAATTTTTTTCTAGGTTCATTCTAATAAGGCTCTTCCCTTATTAGTTTTTGGGGTTCATTGGTTAAGTATAAAGAGGGGAACGGGAAGTAAATTCCCCAACCCCTTAATTTAGATAAATGGATTTTTCAGGCAGAATTTTCCGATTTGCACCATTTTTAGGGTTCCGTACTTAAAAAGTAAAAACGGAACCATTATAAGATCATTCATGAGTCTGTCCGTCTGTCTGTCTGTCTGTCACAGCCATTTTACTCGTAAACTGTGGAACGTGGAGAGTTCAAATTCGGGGAAGTAATAAAGAATGTTGACCCACATATTTTCAGATTATTAAACATTTATAAATATATTTAGTAAAAATGTATAGGGGCAAATTCAGTTGCTTGAAAAAAAAATATTTTCTTTGTATATCGTGTGGGGTATCGTGTGAAAGCTTTTGTAACGCTGAATTCAAAAATACATTTCTTTTAATTTTAGGTATTACATTTTCAAAGATATAGTCGAAAATGTAGCGCAAAAATATGTTCCCCCCATCTAATTCCGAATCTACTGAAGCTAAAATTATGAAAAAATTAGAGGGAGTAGACGTTAATTTAAACCTTGCAGGAAAAGTATAGCGATTACCCTAGGTCACATAGTTTTTGAGAAAATCGCATTTTTCCGTTACACACAAATTTCGATTTACGGGCATTCAGCAAAACTGTTGAGCAGCGCTGGAGGTATCTATCGTAGCAGAAGTATAAAAGCATTGTTGATCATGATTTTCGAAAAAAATCGTCAGTTAGCCGAGATATAAACCCTTAAAAATATGGACGGTTTGGACACACATAATGACAGGGGTGACGTACTCTATGTACCATTGGCTTTTAAAGCCTAGATAACAACTTTTAATGATATATATGTGGAATGCAATGGCCAGTAACAGTATAAAAGCAATAAACGTCAAATTGTTAAAAACAGATTAATTCAAGGGGTCTCAGGACTCTTAAAGCTTCAAAATGTTTTAGATGTTAATCTTCCATCTTTTCTGAACATTTTAATATAATTGTTTCCTTCAAATTATCATTAGAACAGAATATATGGCTTTTATAATTATACCCGCTCAGTAGCTTAAGCGGCCTTTTCGAAACTTTTAAGTCATTTTTCTCCAATTGACTTTTTTTGGCATAACGCGCACGATATCTCAAAAACTTTTGAATATTTTTTCATGAAATTTTCAAAACATACGTTTTATATTAATCTGTATAAACTGAACCTAAAATTTTCTTTTTATTGTTCAAAAAAATATTTTTAAGTAATTATATTGTTCAAATTTTCAAAATTTTCTATTAGCTAAATACAACTTTGTATTAAAAATATAAAAATGCTTTAAATACAAATTTATTTAGGTTCATGGTAATTATTATAATCTGAAGGACGTTTCTATTCGACAATAAATTTCTTGTTTTAAATTTTATTTAAGTGGATTTCGACTTTTTTGCTCATAGGCTATCAAAGCTTGAGAGCTAAAATGCCTGCAGGTTCTGTATGTACGTATGTATGTACGTAACGCGATAACTCTTGATAGAAATATCTGATTTGCTTCAATTTTTTTCTAGGTTTATTCTAATAAGGCTCTTCCCTTATTAGTTTTTGGGGTTCATTGGTTAAGTATAAAGAGGGGAACGGGAAGTAAATTCCCCAACCCCTTAATTTAGATAAATGGATTTTTCAGGCAGAATTTTCCGATTTGCACCATTTTTAGGGTTCCGTACTTAAAAAGTAAAAACGGAACCATTATAAGATCATTCATGTGTCTGTCCGTCGGTCTGTCTGTCACAGCCATTTTACTCGTAAACTGTGGAACGTGGAAAGTTCAAATTCGGGGAAGTAATAAAGAATGTTGACCCACATATTTTCAGATTATTAAACATTTATAAATATATTTAGTAAAAATGTATAGGGGCAAATTCAGTTGCTTGAAAAAAAAAAAAAATATTTTCTTTGTATATCGTGTGAGGTATCGTGTGAAAGCTTTTGTAACGCTGAATTCAAAAATACATTTCTTTTAATTTTAGGTATTACATTTTCAAAGATATAGTCGAAAATGTAGCGCAAACATATGTTCCCCCCATCTAATTCCGAATCTACTGAAGCTAAAATTATGAAAAAATTAGAGGGAGTAGACGTTAATTTAAACCTTTAGGAAAATTATAGCGATTACCCTAGGTCACATAGTTTTTGAGAAAATCGCATTTTTCCGTTACACACAAATTTCGATTTACGGGCATTCAGCAAAACTGTTGAGCAGCGCTGGAGGTATCTATCGTAGCAGAAGTATAAAAGCATTGTTGATCATGATTTTCGAAAAAAATCGTCAGTTAGCCGAGATATAAACCCTTAAAAATATGGACGGTTTGGACACACATAATGACAGGGGTGACGTACTCTATGTACCATTGGCTTTTAAAGCCTAGATAACAACTTTTAATGATATATATGTGGAATGCAATGGCCAGTAACAGTATAAAAGCAATAAACGTCAAATTGTTAAAAACAGATTAATTCAAGGGGTCTCAGGACTCTTAAAGCTTCAAAATGTTTTAGATGTTAATCTTCCATCTTTTCTGAACATTTTAATATAATTGTTTCCTTCAAATTATCATTAGAACAGAATATATGGCTTTTATAATTATACCCGCTCAGTAGCTTAAGCGGCCTTTTCGAAACTTTTAAGTCATTTTTCTCCAATTGACTTTTTTTGGCATAACGCGCACGATATCTCAAAAACTTTTGAATATTTTTTCATGAAATTTTCAAAACATACGTTTTATATTAATCTGTATAAACTGAACCTAAAATTTTCTTTTTATTGTTCAAAAAAATATTTTTAAGTAATTATATTGTTCAAATTTTCAAAATTTTCTATTAGCTAAATACAACTTTGTATTAAAAATATAAAAATGCTTTAAATACAAATTTATTTAGGTTCATGGTAATTATTATAATCTGAAGTATAAGTGGCGCCAAAATTTTTATTCTAGTTACAATATTTATTTTCTAATCGTGCGCGTAAGCTTTTATACCAATATTCTGCTTATCAAATGTCTGACTGTTTGGAGCACCCTGTAAATGCTAATTCTTCATCTTGCAAATTTTTAAATACATAAAATGAAATAACGTACTTATCTTTCATCTCAATAAAAATTGTGTTTTAAAATCATATACATTTTAAGATATTAAATGTTGAATATGGTCTCTTTTTTTCATTTTTTCCAATTTTTGAGATCCTGAGACCCCTTAATTAGAATGAATTACATAAATACTATGGGATTCCGACAATTTGCATTGAATTGCTCTTTCAATACGCCTCGAGTGGCTTTAAAAGTTAATTAAAAACCTATCTGGAAAACGCGGCAAGGACCAAGGCGGCGTTGCAATTTTGTGACCTCCTTTCGAAGCGCGCTTAGCACAATGCCAAATGTGAACTTTGAACGAATGTTTTGTTTTAGCTGCACTTTAGAAAGAAAGGTTATTACTATGATGAATTTAGTTTTATGAAATGACAAATGAAGTTTAAATATGCATTTCTTTTATTGTCAGTACCGAATTAAGTTCATTATAAAGATACTAAAATAATATTAAACTTGTCGGATGTATCAATCCCAAAACTTCCTTCTATCTCATACATGTCAATACTTCCTGATAAATGCAGCACAGCAACGCCACCGGTTAGGCGATTTATACCAAAACCTAATCAGGGGCAACTTTCGTGAACTTCTAATTGAATTTGAAGTTTGGTGAAAATTCGTGCATTAGTTTTTGAGATAGAGCTATTACGGAAATCGTGAAAAGTTCTGAAATACAGTGGCACCTCTTGGGCAATTTACACCAAAAACTTATCAGGATCAGTTCATATCAGTGACTAACTGAATCTACAGTTTGATGAAAATTCATGCATTAGTTCTTGAGATACAACTATTGCGAAAATCGAGAAAATTGCAGCATAGTAGCGCTACCTGTTGGGCGATTTACACCAAAAAGTAAACAGCACCAATTTATATAAGGGACTAAATCAATCTAAAGTTTTATTAAATTCCGTTCAATAGTTCTTAAGACAGAGCGCCCACAATATTTGTGTCACACACAGATAGACAGACTCACAGACAGACATTTTGTAAAAACATGTTTTTCATTACCTCTGTACCCTAAAAAGTATACATCCGTCGAAAACCGGAATTCGAAAATTTTCACGAATCCAATACTTTCTTCCTGTAAAGATAGAAGAAAGTAAAAATGAGTTACAGAATAGCTGTATTTGATATTTTTTAGCTTCCATATCTCTTTGAACTTGCATGGTATATCCATTTACATTTTTCTAGTATATACTGTTATACCCAACCCTACTTTGCATAATGTTTTACAAAGTGTTAGTATTCTTTTAGCAACGTTTTTTTTTTTTTTTTTTTTTTTTTTTTTTTTTTTTTTTTTTTTTTTTTTAATAATACAATTACTAAATCATATATTTATTGTATGGAACCCTCTGTGCGCGAGTAATACTTGCACTTGACCGTTTATTTGTAAATAGATTCATTCTGATAACGTGCTTCTCCGATTATTTTGGGAGGTTCATTCGTTAAGTATAAACAGGGGAAACGGTGGCTAACCCTCCTTAATTTAGATAAGTAGGTTTTTCAGGCAGAATTTTCCGATTTGCATCAAATTTTTTAAAGATGTTTATTCTGGTAAGGTTCTTCTCCGATTACTTTTGGAGGTTCATTGGTTAAGTATTAAGTGGGGAACGGGGGCTAAATCCGCCCTCTTTAATTTAGATAAATGGTTTTTCAGGCAGAATTATCTGATATCCATCAAAATTTTTAAATAGGTTAATTTAGATAAGGTTCTTCTTTGATTACTCTTGGGGGGTCCATTGGTTAAGTATAATGTTGGAACGGGGGGCTAAGCACCTCCCTCCCTTAATTTAGATAAATATGTTTTTCAGGCAAAATTATCCGATTTGCATCAAAATTTGTAAATAGGTTAATTCTGATAAGGTACGTTTACTAACTTGTGGCCTTCATTGATTAAGTATAAAAGGGGAACGGGAGGCTACCCCCCCCCCTTAATTTAGATAAATGGATTTTCTGTCCGATTAGCTTCAAATTTAGTATGCCGGTTTATTCTGATAAGATTCTTCCCTGATGAGATTAGGAGACTCACTGGTTAATTATAAAGATGGGAAATAGAGGGGTTGGAGCTAAACCTCTTTAATTTATTTTTCGAGGGCATTGTTCTTTGAAATAAGAGTATAATATACAATTAGTGTGAATAGCCTGTGAGCTCAATGCCATCAGTTTAAGTGGGCACTTTTCTTTTTATTATTCGGCTGATTATTTCGGTAATATCTTTGCTACGTGTTCTTGTGCTAATAGTGATTCATTTATTTAGTATATGTTTAGAACAAATAATTTTATTTTGCAGTGTTCCTCAAATGTAAATTTTAAAAAAAAGAAAAATATTACGATATGCAAGAAATTTAAATGTATCGGTATAGCCACGATCGTATTATCTGTGTTTCTGATACTACTGTATTACAGTATTAAAATATCTGCCTACGCTCGGTGCACTTACAAAAATCAATATTAAATAAAAAAACATATTTTTAGTTTAATTGTAATACCCTGTTCTCACCGTATGCTTAAGATATCTTAAACCACCAGTTTTGAAGCGGTACCCTCCCGGAATTGAATGCTTGTTCACATCGAAAAACTTACCTAATATACCCAGTGAAGGTCACGGTGTCTGCAATCTGAACAAATGTAATGTATGCGCATGCGCTTAAAATAAAACCGGCCGCAACAGCCAATCGGTAAAAGCGAAGCTTCGATAGCCGACGAGAGTGAGTGGTAGTGCCTGTCTTTAGTCGAAGAAAGTAGAAACTCTCTGAGAGCATTTGTGTAACTTTCTCAGAGAATTCGACGCTCTGAAATGTCTTAAGTTCCCTGTGTGAACAGGGTATACTACAGAATGATGAAAAAACATAAAATGCTAACTATAACTTAATATCCTTATTTTAAATCGGGATTCTTTGCCATTTTTTTTTCAGAAAAATTTCATACTTACGCCGGACAGCGTACACATACAAATAAATATATTTCAATTTGCTTTGTACTACATGTTGTACTTTGTACTATTAGATTTACTTGTGCACTGAAGTGGGAGTTTTAATGCAATATCTTCAAAATTAACTGAAATATTTCAAAATATGTCAAAAATACTTTTTTTTTATATTCGAGTATCTGTGAAATAATTACATTATCACATTGAGCTTCGATACTAATTCAGAACATGGGTGAGTAATATGGAAAGCATTCAGGCAAAATTTCCCAGAAATATGTGTAAAACGTTTTATGTAATGAAATTTATCGAACATGGAGATTAACAAAGAAATTCATCTTCCGTAAAACACATTTATAAATTTCGTTTTATATCTTTTAGATATGTAAAAAATTAATCTAGAAGTGTCAATTAAGGTTTATGAGTGTTATGTAAAACAGTACGAAAAGTATGCATAGAAACATTGTTTACATGTATCTTGGTCCTATTATCCCTACTTTTGGTATTTGACTTATTACTTTCTGTTTATTAAATTGGCCATAATTCGTCTTTTAGTAATCATAGAAATAAAATTAAAACAGATTCGGAATCGTAAACGATTGCTCTTTCAAGTGACATGATAAAAGAAATTTCGAAAATTTTCACTTAAACGGCCATTTTAATGTAGAAAGATACTTTAATCCATTTGCACCTGAATTTTTTTTTCTCAAATTTGTTCGTAAAATTACTTTAAAATGTTACAAAATGAACTGGAAAAGTACTAAAAAATATATGCTTTTTTTGTATTTATTTTATAAAACGTAAGCATACTATATATAGGAATATGAATAATATTTGTAATAGTATAACATGCATAATTCTATGTTTTGTTTAGATTTATATAAAATAATATTTTAAATTGTATATTATATAATATAATTAGTATTTTTATGAACTACTAAAAAAATATATTTATTGTTTTATTTAGACTAATGACATTATATGTATTAGTAATAATAAGCTATGAATAATCGTATTTGAGGCGTAAAAACAATTTGTTTCATCATCATCTTGAAAAGGACTTTACATAAATAACTGTCTCCTAAATGGCCAATAAAAATATGTATCCATTCGTGCCTAGATCACTATATTTTGTACATTACAAAAATGCATAAAAAATAAGCTTGAACATATAATTTCACAATTAAAAATAATAATAATAAGTATTTCGAAGAAGTCTACAAGCTACGTTTATGACTTATTTACTTAGATCATTGGTAGAAGAACCACAAATAAACTTACTTTTTACAATTTTGCCATCTTCGAAATCGAAAAATCTATACATTCCGAAAAAAAAGCCTTCATTTAAGCAAATAAATATCCATCTTATACTGACATCTTTCCGTAACAGATAAAGGAATTTATCGATAATTATTTCATGCGATTTTTATGCTATAAAGAAGAAGAAAATTGAACAAATTTATTAAAATTCTAAGCGTCCCAAAAATGGGACGCTATGCATAAATGGGTTAACATTTTCATTCAAGCATGAAATGTTCAACATCAAAAATACATTGTTGTTCACATAATAACACTTATTTCTCTAACGAATTTCCTTATTTAAGTACATTAACACTACTACTTTATTTTCTTTGCTACACCTAAACAATTATGTTCATTACTTCAGTGTTAAACTTTCAAATTAACTTTGTGATTCGATAATTACTGATTCCAGTTTCTAATTAAATCCAAGCTTTGAGAAAAATGTATATTTAAACCATTTTTGTTAATATTAACTACTTTACTTAAATTTACAAGCTGATTTATTTATTTTAAAAATATTTTATTTCTATAAGTCGTATCGTTATAAAATTATTATCTTAAATACTATCTTTAAATAACAATAATAAAAAAAATATTTTAATTGTAAATCAGATGTTCCATATTTTCTTGAAGAAATCAAATGCAGTGTAACCACCCTGTGTGACCACCTCTATTAAGCAACCACCTCCTTGAACGACCATCTATTCCTGGAACGAAATTTATTCACATAGGCTTAATACTAATTTTACCTCCATTCAGAGACCATCCTAGTTGAACTCCCTCCACGAGCGACCTCTTTCTTTGAAAAAAGTGAAACAAATTCCGTTTTTTCCTGGTCGCTTGAAGAAGGTTTTATTTGAAAATTAATTCCGGAGAGCGCATTGCTCAACAAACTTCTAAACTAAGTTTAGAATTTTTTTTTCGGTAACTTTTAAGTGTTCAAACAACTTTATGTATTTTTAGTCAATGAATTTAACTCTGATGACAAATTAAGAATGGCGGTCAATAAACTTCCCTTCCCTATTTTGTCAAGAAACTCTCAAAGAAATAGATAAATTAAGGAAATCATCATTATTTGTTCCCGTCCTAAAAAAATTGCATTTTTTTACTGAACTTCGAAATAAAAGTTATAAACGATAAAACCATTAAACTCAGCAGTAATTAACATATATAACTAACTTTTGTTTTGATATTTAAATTTTCATATTTTTTCCTAATGTGAAAAATAAATTTTAGCAACATTAATTTTTACCCATTTCAACAATTAAATCTAGATTTAAACATGACCTCCATTAAGAGACCACCTCTCGGAACGACCAAATTTTTATTGAACCAGAACGTGGTCTGTTTAGGGAGGTTTTACTGTATATCGGTATGCCAATTGGGATGCCTTTTTTTAATATATCCAAAATTATTCAATGTAATAATAGGAAAAGGCAGAAAGTTATCGATAGTGATAATGAATGCTAAAATGAATACTATGAATACTAAAAAAAGTTACGTGTTAAATTAAATACAAAAGAATAAAAGAATGAGACTTATACAATATATTTATTGTCAAATTTAAAAAATATTTTATTTAATATATTTTAAACATTTGCACATATGACTCATACACAAACTAACATTTAAATTAAATAATGAAACGAAGCAACAGATTTTAATAATAAGAATGAAAAGTTATACATCAGACGAGAACTATTAAAGACTGTGCGAATTATTTCGTGTAGCCCTGTGCATGATCAAACAGAATTTATACACGCAAACTAATATACTAATAAATTAGTTAAATTTAAAAAAATCAAAAAACCCGACTGCGTAAAAAGCGAGCTAATTAATTATTTCTCATCAATGTGAAACGATTTGTTATATTACGTACCTATATTTTTATTTACTTGTATTGGTGACTTTTAAGTTGTATTTAATTGTTAGTTTCTATCTATAAACACCTTTTTGATGAGGCCTATAGATGTTTATGGTGGTTAGAGTTGCAGTAAAGCTAGAGATCTTACCTACACAATTTCCAGGTTGTGTAATATTTAAACGGAGATTCTGACTGTAAAATAGTCAATGAAACATCGTCTTCAATTTGAAAGACCTATCCAATGATATGCCACTCAATAGGGTGCGTAATTTGTTTTCGCGTCTACCGCTATTTTGTATTTTACGGCTGCCATTTTGAATTTATAAAAAGAAAATCTAACCTGTAACAATCGGACGGTTAAGACGAATCGATGGAGACCTCATTCGTTAAAATCCATCAGCCGTTGGATGTTTCGAGGTTATAAAGAAATCCACATACCCAGATACGCGTGAAACACATAACCTTTCTTGGCAGTCGGGTGAAAATAAAATATAGTTAAAATACTTAACTTTGCGGAAAACGCTTCATTAACAATTATCGATTATACCCAGTCTGGTATTTAAATTTTTTGCGTAAGTGTCTCAAATGAGTGCCATATTCTATTATTCACTCCACATGCAAAAACAGTGTTGAGCACCACAGTGTTAACGTTTAATTTCATTCTACCGTGTGTCCTAAAAGTTACCGTACTCTAAATTAAAGAACTCAGTGTCCGTGTTTTTTTTTTTTTTTTTTTTTTTCTTTTTAATATTAAATTTTTTTGTCTGCTTATCATTGCATTAATTCTTGAGTTTTTATTGTTTGGTTCTTTTCGTGAACAACTGGTGCGAGAATAAAGTTCTATGTTATTTTATCTTCATAGCGAAATGAGTTTATCACTCATTCAGAGACTTGTGCTGATCGAAACTTCTTTTAAATATAAATCATATGAAAGGTGCCAAGATGTTTGGCGAAATAAATATCTAAATGATGCAATAAAGAGTAAAGTTAATTCTATATCGGCTCGTTAGACGATTGCGTAGTGCAGGTTCGGTGGAAAGCAAGCACAGGAGTGGAAGGCCGTAAGTTGTTACACCATCCTTTCTGCATGCCATAGGGGAGACCGGGGCTAGAAGGCGAAGTTTTCAGTTATTGATTTGTATTAATTTTTTGTTTAAGTTTTTTATGAAACTTTAACTGTACTTTTAAAGAACAGGCATTGGGCTATAAATACCTGGAGTTTTGATTTTGTAACTTTTGCAGTTTATGTTTAGCGGAATCCTAAAGTAAAAAGAAAATTGTGCGCCAACCTACCCCGTCACGGGGCAAGTTGCCTATACCTATGGGGTAAGTTGGCACACGCTTTATAAAAATTTAAATAAGACACGCAGTTAACAGAAATCAATTTTATTATTACCAGTAAGTTTAAACAGAGGCGTTATCGCCGTTCAATGTAAATTCTAAATTATACAGACATAAAAATAATGAATAAAACATTAACAATGAGTAACTTCTATCCTACTCGATATCATCATCAAAGTTACAGTTGTCACAAATAAAAAAAACGAGTTTCTCCGTTTGGTCAAGCCTCGTGTGCCCAAAATCTTGCATTACAACCACTTTTCTCGGTGATTTCTGTTTTTCAAGCTACCAGCACACACCAGACATCGAGCCAACTTGCCCCGTGTTCAATGCGCCTACTAGCCCCATAATGAATTTCTTCACAAAAGGGACACGTAACCATCTAAGCATAAATAATCCTAGTAAATCACATATGGGGTAGGTACAGTTAATCATACAATAAGAAAAACTGCGCAAGTTAAATAGCAATTATTAAGATAAGTATTAGAAATTAGAAAAAGAATGAAGCAACAAAAAATTACTTATGAGTGCAAAAAACAGAAAAATCGTAATAAATATCCACTGAACGTAGGTAACGCTACAGAACACAATGAGGATTGTAAAAAGCAAGAAGAAAGATACTCTGTGACTGGGTGCGTAATCTATCCACAAACAGTCGATTTATAAGGAATGCGCCTACTTACTCCTGTAGCCAACTTGCTCCGGTCTCCCCTACAACTGGCGAAACCATGGACATGCTTGAAGGATTTTTTGGCGATCGACTCATCTCAAAAAATCTTTGGCCACCTCGATCCTCTTATCTGAGCATCCAGGACTTTTTTCTGTGGGGGATAGCTAAAGAACAAAAGTTTATGCAAATAATCCTCAAACAATAGATGTTCTGAAAATTGCCATTTCTCAAAGGATACAAGACGTCAGTCTCAGCATGTTAAACCGCGCTTCTACAAACATGCGCAAACGAGTTCAACTTTGCTTCCTAGAAAGTGGTGGACATGTTGAACATTTATTATAAATGTAAATGCAGTATTTATTTATTTATTTATTATTTTTATTTATTTTTTTTTTTTACGGCATGCTAAAAATGCTTTTTATCATTAGAATAAAAGTAATCGTTTTAAGGTTTGTGGTTTTGTGAATAATAAAATACATATCGTCAGTACAGGAACTTTTAGGACACTCTGTTTGTGAAGTATGATATCATAATTAAAATTAATCTCAAATGACTTTTTTTCCTTATATCATAATGCAATGGAATGTTTTTGTACATTCCTGAAAATGAACTACAATTGCAACACATTTTATACACCTTAGTAGACTACTATAGATTACCATAGTGATGCATATCAATCTCATTAAGTTACCATCCTACCATCAATAAAATGCAACAAAAATCAAAATTTCCTGAAAGACCGTAATGTAACAGAATTATTTGTGTCACCCTGTAAATCAACCTTAAATTCCACAGACTGCATCCTCAGTACAGTACATTTTATATTAATTCTCAATAACATATAAAAATTATACGGCAATCCTAGTCCATTTACTACATTAAGAGCACGGATAGACGGACTGGCAGTGGGCAGACAATCGATTTTTATTTCAAACACCAACAAATTCTTTTAAGTGATTATAATAGAAAGTGGAATTTTATTTTGAATTAATCTGGGTTGAAATTGTAACTTTCAATAACAAATGAGAAACGAAAAAATTTATATCAAGAAATGTTATAAAAAATTCTCATCACGAATAAATCTTCGAAAATCCAATAAGTATTCTTTTTTTTGGGAAAATTTAATGGAATTTTAAATGTCTTTCGATAAAAAAGTGTATTTGTATAAAACTTTTCAATGCGTCAGAATTACTTTTATTTCAATGTTCTACAGCAGAACATTTTTTAAATTTTTTGACTAAAGAGAAATGTCACTTTTTTATTTTACAAAGTGAATTTGGATTCATGACACACCTGCTTCCCAAGTGATTTTCTTAAAGAAAAATTTAATATTGGGGTGTGCTTAGAAATAGATCAGATATTATTTCATTTGGGGATTGTATTTACTATCAAAAATAAATTTTCCCTTCGAAATGTAAATAAGAATAACTATGTACAAGTAAATATGGATGAAGAAAAAACTTTTTGATGAAGAAAAAACAATTTGATATAAATAATACCATTATATAGCATAGTTTATAGTATTTCTAACACGGGATATCTTTGTATCAGGGGCATTCTCACAATATTTTGACTTTTATGTCCTTGAATAATAATTTTTATTTTAGTACAGATCCTTGTGTTTTTTTATATTATATCTGGGGAAATCCCACTGTATGATTGCATAACAATATTAACGAGATAAATAAGTCTTGGACTATGCTGGGGGTCCAAATACCAGGAAAACTCCTATACCGTCCAGTGTCTCTGTTGCTAATTTTTAAGTTTGGAGATGTCTGTATAAAATTGTTTCAATAAAAGTAATTCAATATATTTTTTCCGAAATTGGGACAATTGTTTTATATAAATATGTAGCAAAAAAATTAACCTGCACACATTTTTACAGTTGATATTATTTTTTTAACTCTGTACCTCGGTTTTAGATCCCCACCATCCCTCTTGCAAAACTTATACAGAAAATCACTTCAGATGCAGCCACATAATTTTTTTTCTACTTTTTTCTCATGCAGAAGTATGCTAGAGAAAGAATGTCTAAAATTCTTTGATAGGAAATTTACTGCAGAATTTAAATATCAGTTTCAAGCATCATGCCTCTATTGGTCGTCTTACCGTCCCCAAGGTTTATTCCAGCACTTGTCGAGGTAAATTAATTTTTTTTTAATTTAACCCAATGTAAACAACAGTTTCTAAAAATCAATGAACATTGTGGCTATGATTTAGTCTTAACATGATTTGCCTAAAAATAGTGGTAATTTTCTTTATCGTCCCATCCTTATCATCCTTTTTTTTTTTTTCACTACCGTCCCTTTTTTTCCAATACCATTCCCTTTTTCTCCTTCCTTCCCTTCTTTAACACTCCTTTAAGACAATGTTATACCAAAATTTTGTACAAAAATACTACATTGTTATTATTTCTTATTTGATTGTCCTGTGGGTATTATGCAAATCCATTATAAGTAAAAATTTAGAAGAAAATAGAAAGTTATAGTGGTAAAATGGTAAGGAAAATTAAACTCGCATGTTAAACTTAAACCTCAGTTAAATAAAAACGTTTTCTCTCTTGACCATTTTTTTTTTTTATTTTGAATCATTAAGGCATTCGTTTATCAGATTAAAATATTATTTTAGCAAGTTTAATTTAACCAGATTTTTATTCTCGAAAGTCAAAAGATTGTGAGAATGCCCCATCTATATTAAAAATTCGTCCTTAAAATGGAATTTTTTTTATAATTAATTTGCGCATATTGCATTAATATATGAATTTCTAAAAGTAATTTAAGAAATTAATCTAATAATTAAAAATATATGAACTAGTAAATTTGAAGATCAATGGTATCAACATGAAATCTATATGTTATTTTTTTTTTTTTTTTACAAAATCTCACCTTTTATAGTATTTAATATCCTATAGTCAGCAATTTCTTTTTTTATTATTATTATACATTCTTTTATAGGCATATACGTTAAAGGAATTCTATTTTTAAGATCGGATGCATTAAACATAATTGTGTGCGGTAATATTTCGGAATCTGTTATTCTCACCTTTTAACACGTTCACGCTGGTGTGCACCACCGGTGGGTCACGCTGGACTGCCCCATCGGGTGGCGTGCATCACCGGTGGGCCACGCTTGACTATCGCATCAGGCGGCGTGCACACTCCACTGTTAAATAGAAGAGGTGCACTACAGGTGGGTCACACTCGACTATGCCATAGACGACGTGCACTACAGGTGGGTCACACTCGACTATGCCATAGACGACGTGCACTACAGGTGGGTCACACTTCAATATTCGAAAATTAAATAATAAAAACTATTCAATATTATAAACTTAATACATTTATGACGGGAAACGAGAATTCTCGTTTTAATTTTAAAAATATCATTCACTAAGGGCGAGGCTTCTACCTTACAGAAAATACATTTATATCATGTTGTCCATATATCTCTAGATTGTACGACATTTTATATTAAATTCGTGCATGTGTAGTCAATAAAATCATGTCTAAGTATTTGCTTACTCCTTACGAACTTTCAGACAATCACAATCAACTCTGCTTGTTATATTTGAGTTCAATTCGATAAATATGAGAGGGGCGTGTCATTACATACAATGTCTGAATAAGCGAAAATACCGTGCCGCCAGATGAAGCAAAACATGCATTCGAGCGCCGTCTCACAGCGAAAAACATGAATATTGGCGCTAGCGTGAACGTGTTAAAATATTTAATACAGTTTATAATTTAATTTTTTATTATATGTAGTTTTATACGATTTACGTTTAAAAAATCCAATTTTTAAGATTTGACGTATTAAACATGATTGTGCACAGTAATATTCTAGAATATATTATTTTTTATTTAAACATCTGTCAACATGTTATTTTCTTTTACGAAATCTTACCTTTTGTAATATTTAATATGCTACAATCTGCAATTTATTTGTATTTGTTATATAAACTTTTATAGACATATACGTTAATAAAATCCAATTTTTAAGATTTGACGCATTAAACATGGTTGTGTGCAGAAATATTCCTAAATCTATTCTTCTTGATATCAACATCAACTCTGCGTGTTATTTTTTTATCTCCGCTTTCATAATATATATTTTCCTACAATCTGCAATTTACTTTTTTTATTATAATGTATACTTTTATAGGCATATACGATTAAAGATATCTAATTTTTAAGATCAGATGCATTAAACAAGATTGTGTTTAGTAATATTCCGGAATCTATTATTCTTGGTTATTATTTTTTTAAATAAAAGCACTGTTTTCAGAGGAGCAGATCCCCTTGAACCCGCTGTTATACACTTCCGCGATTTTTGTTTTATTTCTGAAATATAGTATATATGTATGAATACCATTTGCACTGTAATTTTATTGGCATGAGCATTTTGTAGTAAAGGAGATTTTACCCTATCATACTGGACCACAAAACATCTGCATCTTTTCTTGTTGGATTAAAACTCGTGTGATAAAGCTATTTATGAAAATTAAATCCCTTCTTCCTAGGCTTACAGGAGTCTGGTTATCTCTATTTCTTTAAAATATTCTTTTTTTTATCATATAAATAAGTTGGATAGGAAATTATATTCTGTTGGTTTAAAACAGAACGGCTTAGATTGGTTTTAGGGCATTTTTAACACTGTCTTAACTTTTCAAATTACAAATTTTCTTTGGATAAAAATATATTGGGAATTTTATACTATGAGGCATGTCTCATTTCCATGATCCTTGTGCATTATATATGAGAACTGAGATAGGGGAAATATGTTTTTTATTGTATATACGTTATGTGATCTTAATACATGTGTCTAAAAGTTGATTTAATAACACGAAAACATATAATTAAATGACATTAAAATGCTCGGTTATCACAAGAAGTATTCTGAAAATATCAATACATAGTCTACAGTCAGGAACAATGGGAGTAACTCGATGTCAACCAATGGGGACGGAAAGGGATGTAGTATCCTGTATATTTTTAATCTGCCACCATGTGATTTCATACTCAAAGTAAATAAATCATTGCAGAGTATACGACTTCTTTCTCTAAAAAGCACCGTGAACATCGTGAAACAGCACATATGTCGAATCGTATATTATTGACAGGATAATATTCGGCAATTTTCACCGAATTGGTAATGTACACTATTATCCAAAAGTTAAGTAGAAAACACAAAAAGCTAATTTTCGATTTTCAACGTACTCAGAAAAATGTAATATCGATAGGTATAGCAAATATGTACTACCAGAACAGCTCAGCTAGTCGGTGTGACATCTGCTTTGTATCATAAATGGTCACAAGTGTTGCAATCATTACAACGATCTTAAATTTGATATATTTAATTAGTCTCATTTTTACTATCAAAAGATTTGATTACTCTTTTGAGAGCTCACCGTGACTTCTGCTTTGTGACAAGCTGGTGATTTTACTATAAACTCATTTTGTGACTCTCAGGTGACCCTCATTTGCAGTTTTCATTGTAAAAACAACATAATGGTCCTTTTTTGACGAGTCCCCAAATAACAGTCATTGTAACAAAAGAGCACTTATTATGATATAGACCCAATAGAGTCTGCAAATATCGTTCATCTGAGCCAAACACATATGACATTACTTTCATGTTATTCCGTGGATTATCACAATGCAACGCTCATGATGACTTCACAATGAAGACTCCAAATGATGGTCTCAAGAAAATAACGATATTACTTCATTGTAACGTCAAATGGTGACTCGGTACAAAGCAACAGTCGCATTAACTTGATCAGTGTGGTGACCAAATGACGATCTCTTGAGAGTAATAATGACATGAATGGAAAATATCACATTTCGAAAGCACCGTAGAGAATGTGACCCTTGGTACTATTTGTGAGTTCAAATTGTCACATCGAAAGGCCTTGATGTACTGTGATAAATCCTATTTGATACAATTGTTATTTGTATCACCTGTACTCAAAATTAACATTATTAACATTTTGTGATTGTTGCTTAACTGTTGGATTACTGTGTACTATGGATTGTAGAATCCTTTGGGGATCTAAAACGAATATTTGTACTCTGCAAACGTTCTTTTTTCTTCTTGCAATAAACTATTTTATTCCTAGTATTTAACATATACGTGCGCATTTCGTGCTTAACATAACTCGCATTATTCATTTTTTAGTGATACTTTACATTACCTTATTACATTTGTATATTTCAAAGTTTCATGCCACATCCCTAATTTTAAAAAAAAGCATATAATTATCATGACTTTAGTCCCACATCTCGTAAAGTTGAAAATTCTTTCTTTTCTAACAGATATCAGTACTAGTATTAAAAAATGCTCTGACGAGCAGCAAAAAAGGCTAATATGTTTTTAAGTATGAAAAAGGGTTTGACAAGTGCTTCTAATTGAGCATGAAAAAGGACAAGGGGTCCCTTCTTGGCTGCAACTCACTGTCAATGCCAACTTTGAAAAAATCATATTTGCGCTTATTCCATATAAAATAAATTCGCAGTACTTTAGTAAAACTTTCCGTCGTGCTTTACATGTTAACTGCACTGTTCCACTATTGTACTGCGCATGCGTCTGCAATGCAAATTTGTACAGTGCACTGTGTACCATTATTTCTCTACAAATTATACTACACTGTACATTCCTATTATGCTTTTGAACCTCAGCGCACACTCGCACTGTGCTTTTGTACCTCCGTATTAAAGGTGTATGCGTCTAATGTTCGTTTATAATTTACATATGCACTGTTGTACTGCATAGTACATCTTACAGCCACAGCCACTTCGATATAATTACAAAAATCAATGAATGCATTATACTGTTATGCGTGCACGTGTGAAATTGTTCCTGTGCAGAGTGCTGCAACAGTCTGCACTGCACTACAAATCAGTTTTCTGTACAGTTCTACACTGCGGGCGTGCTTGGTGGCACAGCATGAGTGTGATATGCTGCAGGAACTAAGATTTTTGGTACTATGTCGCCTTACATTCATATTTAATCAGACTGCGTCTTTACTGGCTGTGTCATTACGCTACACATTTTTATCGTAACTGTGGCTGATTTTTTTTATATGGAAAAAGCGCAAATATGATTTTTTCAAAGTTGTCATTGACAGTGAGTTGCAGCCAAGAAGGGACCCCTTGTCCTTTTTCATGCTCAATTAGAAGCACTTGTCAAACCCTTTTTCATACTTAAAAACATATTAGCCTTTTTTGCTGCTCGTCAGAGCATTTTTTAATACTAGTCATTTAAATTTTTTGATAATTATATATTGAATATAAATAAACCTGTGTTGCTTTTAAATATTCCCAATACTTTTTTCTTATTTCGCACAATAATGCACTATTTAACCAAGTAATGCACACTGTTTTAAGAGATTCAAAGTTTTTAAATCAAATTCACGTTATTTTTATTCATAATTTAATTTACTTGGGCTCCCTTAAATATAATTAATATAATTCCTTAAACTTATATTATTTTTTGTTGCATTAAAATATCTCAATTTGTTGATTCTCTTAAAACAAGTAAACCCTGTTGGTTTACAATGGAAGTCTATAGGTATTTGGCGATATATCGCCAAGTTGGCGACAAACTAGGCGGTATTTGGCGACAGAACAGGGTCCAGCCTATGGTAATCCCCCTTATAGGTATGGAGATGCATTAAATGCTGCTCTATAAACAATGAGATGCGTTTCATTCGAGCGTTGCCATTAAACAATTAACAAATAATCGCGATTTCTGTGACACATACGATAGCGTAATATATATATATATATAGATTATCGTGGAAATCGAAGGCTGAGGACACATCGCATTGTTTAGCTAGACCGGTTATACTAACATCGTTCTCATGTTTTGCTACAATTTCTTTTATTGAACAGTAATTCGCTTAAGCTTCTTACTACTGCTATCACTAAGCACTTTATCATTCTTAGAAGCCATAATGAGAGCTAATATTTGAGCAAACCTGAGTAAAAGTAAAACAAAAAGTTACTTTTTTTACAGTAATAAAGGTACACAAAGCATTGTGATATGCACACCTTACTCCAAACTTGACTAATAACAATAGTTATGTGAGGGTTGCCAACTGAGCTATTCGGCAGCCTTGGTCGTGAGCCGAGATATTGCACGCCCACCGAGTCAAATTTTGATCACCGAAGTTGGACATAAACCGAACTGGTCATAAACAGAGGTGGTTGTGAACAGAGGTTCCACTTATATTTTGACCTATAAGTTTGCAAATATGGCATTATTTATATATTCGATGGCGATGATCATTAAGCATCTTGACGATTTTGGCGATGAAACTCACCGATTTCAAAGTAACGTTCCGAAGTGTACTTGAATCGCCACAGACGTCATAGGAACATCACGAAGTGTACTTGAATCGTCACAGACGTCATATGAACATCACGTTGACTCGATTTTTTTTTCTGATGCCAGTGTCATATACGCACAGGGGTACTACTTACTGGCGCCAAAGTGTTGTTATTTTGCTTGATATGGTAACCCGAATGTTGTTGTTTATTTATTAATAAATTGTTTATTTACTTTTATTTTCTTTTTTAAATTTATATAAATTATTTTGTTAATTGTTATTAATTAAACTTTTTTAAATTTATTGTTAATCCCTTTTTAAAAATATATGTGTAACTGGTATTCGAAAACGAGGTTTTCGCCAAATTGGCGTCGGAAAAAATATCGCGCGAACGTGGTGCGTATATGACATCTGTACCATACTTGGTACAACTTGATTATCTTGTCGACCAGTAAATTATCGCCAAACTATAAGATTAAATGACAATAATGGATCATAGTAAATGTTACTATCACTTGACATTAAACACGATACACGTGTTTGTTACGTCATCAAGTGATTCTTAATTCAAGTTTTGGCGCAGATGTCATATTGGTGCGATTTTTTTGACGCCGCCAATGTCATATACGCACCGGGTACTTAACTGGCGTCAAAGTGTCGTTATTTTACTTGATATGGTAACCCGGATATAGATGATACATTAACGAGGTTTTCGCCAAATTGGCGTCGGAAAAAATCGTGCCAATATGGAGGGTAAATGGCATTTGTGCCCAAGTTTTTATTAGTATTTTTATTAATGTATTACTAATTTATTTATTCTTCCGTTATTTAAAATAAAAATTATGTCAATTTGTATCATTTGGCAAATAGTTTGGCGAAATTGATCGATGGGATAATCAAGTAGTACCGTATATTTTTGCACTACATTTTCGACAATATCTCAAGCAAGGGTCTCTGTGGCTGAACGGTCAAAGCACCGGTCTGCTAATCGCTAGCGAGCGTAAGAGATTGTGGGTTCGATTCCCGCTGGTTCCATTGCACACATTCTTTGTGTGGAACTCCCAGGGTGTATTTCTCTTGTGTTGTAATATTTCCTTGTGCTATGTTGTCTCCGACTTATAAGCGGGCTTTCATGTCAAGCACACAAGTCGTATGTTTGTTGTTCAATAAATAAATAAATCTCAAGCAAAAGTACCTAAAGTTAAACGAAACAATAATTATTTAAGGCACAGATGTCATATACATAACTTGTTTGGCGCGGGAATTTTTTCTGACGCCAATTTAACGAAAACCTCGTTTTCGAATAGCAGTTACAGATATATTTTTAAATTACTTTCTATTATTTAAAAAATGAAATAACAATAAATAATGAAAAGTTTAATTAATAACTATAGAACCAAACAATTTATATACTTTTAAAAAATAAAATAAAAATAAATAAAAAAATAATGGATAAATAAACAACAATAGCTCAGTTACCGTATCAGGCAAAATAACTCCATTCTCGCGCCAGTTATGTACTCTGGTGCGTATATGACATCTCTCCCTTATTTAAAATAGATGGAATGGTATTTTTTAAGGTATGTTTAGTATGTGAAGTATTTATATTACTGCATACCTATCGCTTGTGTAAGTCAGGATGTTATGATGATAATTAAAAAAAAACTTGCATTTAGCTTCTGAACAGAAGGTTGGGATTTACCCTGTTTTTTTTTGTTTTTTTTTCCTATCAACTCGTTTGTGCTCCACTGTGTCTATTACTCCACTTCAAAATATTAATCAAGAAAGTTTATATATATATTTATGAAAATTATGCATTATCTGCTTATGTTGACGTCGGTTTCAAAAATACAAAAATCTGTCAGTTGAATTTCAATTTTTATTGACTTAGAAAAACAAAAGTACACGTGTTATCCTTTTTTTTTATTATTGTACTGCTTTTTAGGGAGTGGCAACACGAAAAAATTATTGAATTAGAAAATGAAAAGGAGAGATTTCTATAATTTTATGGAGACATTATAAAAGACAAATTCGATTTTCTCAGCGACCGTCAAACATACAAAGATGAAAAAAAAACCTATTCTAAGTTTTAACAAGAGGATCAAAATAAAATAAAAACGAAATTAATCCACCGACTGGAACGTTAGCTACACTTTTTTGAATTTTGTGTCTTCATTTTTTCATTTAAGGTTAAATAAAAAACTACTGAAAGCTACAGTAATTTTTTAAATGCTATCAGTTTATTCGTCTCGTCGAGTTCTATCTTTCAAAAGAAAAATCATTTTCGTACGTCAACTGGTTCGCCAGAAATTTAAGAAAGTCGTTTGCATTTTCTATTTCTTAATCATATTATAGCTTAACGCTGCCGCGTTTGCTATGATTAGCGCCTTTTAGTATTGCCAGCTTACTTTCGACTCACGTGACAACAGCTACAGTGTAAGGTAACGGTGATTTAAAAAAGCAGAAGGCGAGAGAGGAAACGATTGAGTGAAATTGTGTTGCTGCACGCCAAATAAAAGTTCGATTGAGTAGCCTAACGATGTCGGTTTGTCAAAATTTCTAAAAGGTTTCTTAAAGTCATTGTAAATAGATCCTACCTAAGTATTATTTGAGTGAAATGTGAAGTTATTTACCAAGGTCTCAGTTTGATTTACTACATATATAAATCCCTTTTTCCTGCAAACAAAAGTTACAATGACTAATGAAAAACTGTCCATAATCCTAATCAACTCAAAATAATCACTACAATATGGACCTATATCAATGATAGAGATTCTTTTATCATCAGAACATGATATTTCCACCAATTCAAATAAATGAGCAAATTTCTCCCTTAAAAAAATATTAATAAGCTTATTTTCGAAATGAACGATTACGGGGCTTGACTTCCTGTACTATTTCGCGCTATATAAATTTAATTGTAAATAGTTATAGTGTAGAGTTTGGTTTCTATGATTGGTTTGAAAAGCATCTATTGTAGAAAGCTTAAGATATTAATCATCAGAAAAAAATCTAATATTTTTGCTTTGGAGCACAAAGGCTGCTTTATATTTACTTGAGATGTAATGATGAAAAGGAATCACATTTTTCTTTTTCCATTTCCATTGAACAACCTTTGAGCTTTGGTGTGATGTTTTATTTCAGGAACAAAAGATTATTCTTTAATAGAAAGATTTCTACAGTAACGCACTACCTGAGAGATGAAAAACTGATAAATAAAGAAGGAAAAAAAATTACGATATATTTATATAATATAAAAAATAAAAGTTAACTTTTACTTTAATACGAAATCCAAATCTGTATGCAAAATACAGTAGAAAAAAAAATAATTCTAGAGAATAGCGCTGCTACTTTTTTCACTAAATGACGTACACCATTGCAAATAACAGTATATATATATATATGGCGTATCCTCTAGCACAAATTAACTGATGAAACGTACTGAAGAATAGGTAAAAGAATTTGAGAATTTTTGTTTTAATTAAGATGCTGCAAGATCCCATAAGACGTAAAATGAGTTTCGACGGCATAGCTTCAAAAAAGTGCGTAGCTGTACTCTGTAATTCAAGTCGATAAAAAACTTTGTCCATACTTATTATAGATTCGCAATAGTTAATAATTCAGATCGGATAGAAAAGCAGTCAAAACAAATTAAGGATTTCCACGCAAATGAATAGTCCGCTTATTATTTAAATATCGTATTCCTTTGTATGAAAAAATGAATTTCTTAATAATATTCTTTTAGTGCTGGAATATGTTTCATATTCTGTGTCTGATGCATGATTTTTTGTTATTGTTCTGTTATAATTTAGTCTAATAATGTATAAAGTAGAAACTCGTCAAGGTATAAAGTGCATTTGCAGCTTTATACAGTATTTCATGTCTATTTCAATTATTTGAATTCTGTGGTCTGCAAATATTAAGGAAAGTTTAAATAAATAAAACATTATAAAATGTCAATATCAGTACAATGTTCTTTTACATTTTTTAAAACTTGGAAAAAAAAATCTCACAAAATTTTTTTAAGAAACTTTAATTATAAAATATGTAAATTTTATTTCTTGAAACCGTTATTCATGTTTGATAAAGAAAAGCAAGGGTAATTAATAAATGTAATTATGTTTTTTACGAAGCTTTATATTTATTCTGCATATATAATACATAAATTTATACCAGTTTTAAAAAATGCTCATTGAAATATTTATTACTTTTGTGCTAACTGACATTCGAAAAAAAAATGCTTGAAATAATTCTACATTAAAATTGCGTATTACTTTTAAGATTCATAATTTTTTTACGAAACATTAAATTTTCTATGAGAAATACTTTCTCAACCGGTAACGAGATAATGAAAGTTCCTGCTTTGATTGTAAATGAAAGTACACTGCTCAAAACAATTAGGGGAGCATATGGTTTTAACAAAATTACGCAAATACTTACACCAATAAGTAACGTAAAATAAAACATCCACAATTTAAAACGCACTAGAAAACAGATGAAGAAAACTTCACATGCAAATCAAAGTTCATGGCGTCAAAAAGTAGAAAATGAGATAAGGGCAGAAATCGGGATTTTTCAGAAACATCTACTTCACTGTCTCATTTGTAAAATTCAATTGATCATCTTGTGTTTTGAGAAAAGGTGACTTGAAAATGTCACAACAACGTGATTTATCTGAATTTGTGGTTTGTCATATTATCGGTACAGTTAAATACGGGAAAACACAACGAAGTGTAGTGGAACCCGTTGGAGTCGCAAGAAGTGGCAATGCAAGGCTGTATGATCGATCTAAGATACGGAATGTTAGATGTCGACCCGGGAAAGGTCAGTCATGTGCTACCACAGAAACTGATGACTAATATATCCTGTTAACAGCTCGTCGAGACGGAATAGGCAATGCTACTCAGATGCAAACACAGTTGTTCTTGTACACAGGACGAAGAGTGTCCAGCCAAAGAGCCCAGGGTAAGCTTCATAAGTGTAGTCTCTATGCTCGTATATCAAAGGTCTGTATTCCGTTGACCTCAAGCCACTGTGCTGTCCAAAGAAGGTAGAAAACTGAGCTTCGAGGTTGGAAGCAACATGGTTGGAATCAAATTCTGTTTACTGACGAGTCCCGATTCACCCTGGATGTGACATCCGATGTGTTTTGGCATAGAGGAAAAAGGACGCTCGAAATAGGAATAATCCCACATTCTTTCGTGAAAGATCACATTACAGACGAGGTGGGTTGGTGATATGGGCTGGAATCAGCATAGGTGGATGTACGAACCTGCATATCATTCGGAATGGTGCTTTGACGACCCAGAGTTATACAGACGAGATACTGGGACCGCATGCTGTATTTTACGCTGCAGCAATTGGTGGTTCCTTTTATTTCAGGCATGATAATGCCAGACATGATACAGGTCGTCTCGGGCAGAACATGCTTAAAGCTGAAACAATACTGCATAATGAATAGCCAACATGCTCTACTGACCTGAATCCTATCGAGCATGTTTGGGACACTCTCGGACGACGCATTGCAGCGAGACTAAGGACTCCTTTGACTGTCCGGGATTTGGAGATTGGAATTCTTGAGGAGCGGAACAGTATTCCCTAAAGTGATATAGATAATGACATCGAATCATGTTCTATCCATCGTTTCAAAGAATTAATGCTGTCTTGAAAATTTTTCTGCACATGTAATCTCCATTTTATGCCCATGCATGGCTATCTCGTACTATTATCTTCACTTTTTTGATTGCTCCCTTAATTTTTTGATCAGTGTAGTTTAAAAACTGTTTTAAGTTACTTGGAGGATCAGCCGCCTACGATCTATGCTCACCTACCCCCGTTCAGACACCACAGACTCTAAAAACACACTAATTAAAAAAGATTACGAAAGATTGAATTATAATTAAAAAACCGGTGGCAATCTCCCTGTAGACCGATTTCCATTCATTTCCCCTTGATTGAGAAATTTCAAGGCCGAATCAGCTGCTGTATATCTAATGGCTGTTTTCGTGTATGATTAAAAAGATCACTTAAACATTTGAAAAAAAAAAAAGCTAATATAAAATGAACTATATAAATATTATTTCCCTGACGGTATGTTTTAACAACGCTATAAGAAAATTGTTTAAAATATGTCATTTTAAATGTAGCGTTTAAAATAATCTGACGAAATTTTTACGAGGTTTTTTTTTTCTATTTTTAATATTCACTTGAAAATACTTTTATTGTAGAAAGGAAATATTATTTGCTCTATCTTAGAATTGGCAATAATAGTTAACAATATCATCTCGAAACATGAAATAAATGTCTCGTGTAAATATATTTTTAAATTTAAACTGGCTGCAATATTACTATTTGGCCATTTTAAATAGGGCGTAATTTCCTCCATTTACTGCTTTTAACGAATATTAATTTAGTTATTCTAAAGTTAGTTTTCTTTCTTTTTTTTTTATTTTCACGTGTAAATATATTTCTATGACGTAATTTCGAATATTTTTCTGCTTTTAACACACCATTATTCAATTCTAATTTCAGTTTTTTGTTATGATTTGAATAGTCACGTATAAATATATATATTTTTTTAATTTTAAAGAAATATTATCATTTGCGATATTTTTACAATTGGCTACAATTTAAAATAATAATCTTTTCTAAAATATGAAAAAAAATGGTATCTTGAAATGTTGAATATTTCAAAAGAAAGTTGAAAAACACCCTTAAAAAATTAGTCTAATTAAAAGAAAAATCAGTCTGCGCATCCCAAGCTTGTAATGTAATATATACTTATAAAAATGACTAAATTCACATGCATAATTTTTGCTCCTATAAAACTTTATAAATAGAACGGTTTCGACCAAATGTAACATTAAATAGCTCTTAAAATAATTCTCCTATTTAAAAACTGTCTACTGCAGTGTATTTTTCAAAAATTTCTCTGTAATACTCATATTTTTGTATGCAATAGCTTCTTAATATTAGCAATGAAAGACTTCAGGTCACGAAAAATTCATGTACGGCAGCAGTGGCAGCGGCGGTGGCGGTGGCAGCAGTGGTTACTCTTTTCTAGATTGGAGAAATTAATTGTTTTATTGTTATTCGTTGTTTTATTTTCATGGTATAAAATGACAAATGTTTCTTATTCTAGGAAAATATAATACAATCCTGTACGAAAATATGCAATAACATGTTCCGAGTTATCCACTATTGCGAAAAGGTTTCTTTATCAATGGAAACCAAACCAACCAATATATTTTCTAGATTTAAAAAGAGTTTATTAAAACGAAATTTTTTGCTGTCATTGGTTTTCAGTAATGTTTCCGTGTAGTTTTTATAGTTTATTAATCATTTTTCTAAAACTGGAATATCGGAATTTGGGATTCTCTGAACTTAAGGAAATGTAATTCAAATTATACATGCGAGAGCAACAAAATAATATTAATTTTAATGGCAATGGTAATGCTGTTAATTTATCATATGTGTCTGTAGAGCAGTGTTTCCCAACCTTTTATTGGCCAGGGCCCACCAAATCCTCTGTAAAGTCACAAGCCCCCCTTTCAACCTAATCTGTAAATTATGTCTTTTATTATTTAAAAATTGAACTCTATTCTCACGGTGGAAGCGTGCCTAATAGAGCTATAATAATAACTATTTATTGCAGATTTTTTGACTTATCAAAGAGGTGAATCTTCTGTCCTAAATGTGTTTTTAACAAAATTTTATAAATGCAATGAGGTTATACATCATTGCCTTTGTGACAAAAAGACTTTTTTATACTTTACCAAGTTACCTCAATGTTAAAGAAAAATGCTATACTGTCTTCATTTTAATCACAAAATATCTTAAGAGTGACTTACATTTATTGTTAAATAAATTTATAAATTTTAAAATGAATTTTTGTAACTTATTAAAAGTTGGTGAAAAAGCTTTGGACACAAACTTTTCTGCCTATGGCTAATACAATCCCGATCACAGCACATTTTCTCTTCTTTCCTTTCCCAATATCGTTAATAGTCTTCCACGTATTATCTGAATTTAAATTTAAAATGTATATGCCAACATGTGTAAATTTATTTACTGTATAAGATATCTGCACTAGAGCCATAGATATTTGCTATCGACCCATTTTCTTTTCTAACGATATCTAAAATTTGTAATTTTTATAAAGTTAATAATACCTCATTCACATATTTCATATATTTTTTAGGCTAAATGTGTTCAAGACAGTCAAATTTATATATTCTTTTAACTAGTATCACGTTTAAATAGATTTTTCAGACATATAGCATCGAAAGGGTTACGACAAATTGCAAAATCGACCACCAGAAAAAATTAGAAAGTTTTAACACCAGAGAAATATGTCAAAGGTCTTTAAAAGATTATTCGTACAATTATTCTGGCGTCAAAGCTAAATTAAACTTTTGATAGGGAATATTTTAAAAATTCAATAATAAAATCTGTTTTTTTCTTTAATTTTGCTTCTATACCATTTATTTTTAGTCTACACTACATTACTTTTTAAAAAGTAAAGACAAAAGAATCTGAATAGCGAATGAGCGAGAAAGAAATTTGGAATTGCTCCCTTAGTTAGTCGAATTGCTCCCCAGTGGGGGGGGGGGTACACCCCACGTTGGGAACCACTGCTGTAGAGCATGTTGTAGAGCATGCTGTGGAGCATGTTCAGAACTGATAGCATTCGATAAACGTATATTCGGTGCGGAGAGAATAAATTAATACACGATAAAAGGTACTCTCAAACGTTGCGGAAAATCAGTGACAGCAAAATACACTTTGATTTTAAAAATGCTTCTTAAAAATTCAAAAATATATTAGTTTCTAGGATTTCTAAAAATAAAGAATGCTTTTCAAAATTGGGAGTTACTCGGTATTGTACATTTTCGTTTATGGTTATATTATATTTTCTCCATCCAGAAACACCGGTCTTCTTTTAAAGTGTACTTATACATTTATCTGTTTATTTTCCTAGGTCTTCCATTTACACTAGATATAAGAACCAAACAAAATATTTTAACCATGTACTAGTTTCTGAGACATTATTTCATGTCTAAAAATATGTATAAATGTTAAATATGTAAAAGTATATAAAAATATTGTATAAATGTATCAACGCCACATGAAATTTACTGTAAATATACAATATTTTAAACATTAAAATAAAATAAATTAATGATATATATATGGTAATAAAAATTAAATTATTCTAAGACGTTATTTATATTTTTAAAGCATTAAAAAAGTTTAATAAAAAATATTAAATATTTCCATAAAGAAATATAAGCTGTTACATTAGAATAAGTCATTAGTTTGAAAAACAAATAAAATGCATAAATAACAAGCATACGGATGTAACACCTGTAAAAAATATTTTTTTTTAATATGGGGAAAACCCGGCAACAGCCCAGGCAAAACTAATATAAGGCAGAATTTGATTTAGAAAAATGTGTTATGTATGTAAAATTATGCCAGTATTATAATATAATAAGTTTACCATTCATTTGTGAGATTTAACCGTTTAGCTTGTAAAACGGAATTTCGTGTAAAACTATAAGATAAATAGCGGTAATGTTACATATTTTTTACAGTGTATAAGTTTTAAACTTTGAATATTTATATAATATTCTAAAGATTATTCTCTCTCTCTCTCTCTTTTTTACTTCATTATTGGTATTATTCTGCTAGATCATAAAGTACAAATGTAATTAATATTCTTATTCGGTTTTTTTGTTTTTGTTTTTTTGTTTTTTTACTGATAGCGCTATTTTAAATTATAGAAAAAAAATAGGTAATTACAAACCTTCCTCATTGTCTCCATTTTTTATACAGTTATATTCAATAACACTGAATAAAAAAAAAAAATACCTGAAATATTTTTTCCCAAGACGTGATAGATTTTTTGTAAAATATATGCTGTAACAGAGAATGAAAATAACATAAGATACGGTGATTTTCATTAAAATATACGTTTCAAAACTAAAATTAATTACATTTGAAGTATGAATATTTTTTAAGCAAAAAAGAAATTTTTTTCACTAACAGCTATTTGGTGGAATATTTTTTTCATAGTTGCGTTTTAAGAAAAACCGTTAAGAAAGTAATCAATTTTCTTATGAGGTAAGAAATTTTTCAAGTGTAAAATATTTTTCAAGTATAACCTATTAAATGTTTGTTTTAAGCTACTAAACCCTTAATAAAATTCATCAAGATTTATTGCATTTGTGAAATAAGCACTAAAGTAGTGTAATTAATGTATACTTTAAGTAACTTGTCTTTTTCGGTCATGTTTCGATTATAGCAGATTTTCAACATTTAAGTACTGATTTTCAGATTTTTAAGGGTACCAAAAAGTTTTGGAGTCAGGAAAATTGATAGTGAATAAGTAAATCTCTAATAAATTTAGACTATTACGTCTTTGTGCACTTACTTATAGAAATATCATAGTTTATAAGAAATTATTTATAGTTTTATAGAAATAAAACAATATTTACTAAATTCTAAAAAGAAAAAAAGTTTTAATATTGCACGACAAAATTTATCTAGAAAAAGTAGTTTAAAGTTACAGATGCATACTTTTTACTCTACATTTCTTCTGTATACTACAACCCCCAACCGCCCCACCCACATACCCATTAATTAGATTGTCTCACCATTACAGCTGAAAACAAACATTTTTTTTCATCTTATAACCAAAACTATGATAAATTTTTATAAAATTTGAGTTTTTTATTACATATTTTTTAAAATATTTTACATATTTTCAACACTGTCCAACACAGTTAAAAAAAAATTCTAACTTCGGTTTGTCTGTCTATATGGGTGTCTCGCCGTGCTATAACACACGCAATTATACTTGGACTACTATGAGATTCTTATATGTTGTGTCTTATATGCCCATAGGAGATTTCCTATTTAAAATTAAATGTGTAGCATTTATAGCTTATTTCCAGAGACACACAAAAGAATTCCGCTACTTTGTGGTCCATGGGGAAAAATCGTTTAAAAAGTATTTTTCTAAAGTTTCACTATTTCAAAAATGCGTAAATTTATATACATTTTTGAGGTGGAATACAATATTGATGCTCTAGAATATGAAGTGTGCGGCATTTATTATTAATTTACACGGACACACAAACGATTACGTTACATTGAGGCTTATGGAAAAAACTTATTTCCAATGTTTTTTTTGTTTTTAAATAATACATTATTTCAAATATAATAGAATTGATGTGCATTACTGAGGTGCATTATAACATTGTTACTATAGAATATAGTGTGTATGGAATTTATTTGCTTCTTTGCAGGGACACAAAAGTATTTTGGTTACTGTGTGTAAGCAATAATTGCCGGAAGTGCTTTTTCAGATGCTGTTAGTGGTGCTAAGATACCTTAACTGAATTAAATTTCACCTTAGTATGAGTTGTATGTAAAATTCTATGTCCACTGCTTTTACCTTTACTGTGCTTTGAATAAAGATATGTAATTCTAACCAACAATTATCACAAAGCTTAGCAATAGTTTTACCAAAGGCATTTTATTGATTTTTATGATTCAAATCAATTTGTTCTGTATGTTGTATTTAAACTTTTGTATATCGTGTAAATAATCTGCAGTAAGATTTTTTAAGGCTATTTAAATTCTGTATATTGGGTAAATAATCTGTAGTAAGGTTTTTTCTTCTGACTTGTATAAATTTATCTATGTAGTGTAAAAATTTGCAATAAATTTTCCCCAAGGGTCGTCCGACAGTTCCAGAGCTCCGAGACCATACCTTCCCGCTGTTCGAAGATGATTTGGTCGAGGAGCCCGGGGCCACTTGCCTCACATCACCGTCACATAAGATTGCGCAGGTTAAATGGAATAGCAAAATTCATAGCTGGTAGCAGTGAGGACGTAAAAAGTAAAAAAGTCTAACGGGGGTTGCATGGGAAAAGAGCTCAAATAAAAAGTAAAAAATAAAGAAAGTCTAGAAGAAAGATTAAGTATAGCATTACAACAACAAGATGTATTTTTGTATTTTCTAAAATTTTGTAAGTTTTTTCAATTATTTTTAAATTTTTGTAACATTTTTTAAAATTTTATAATAGAAAGTAGAAAAAATCAGTAGAAAGTGAGATTATTAGCATTAAAAGGGAAGAAGGGTAGCATAGGCCTAACGGCCGGAGAAAGTGTGATTTGGATCCGTTCTGGGTGCCGGAACTTTGTTTGAGCTGATGCCGTCCAAGAGTCGAGGCAATGCCGGGAGCGGAGATACGCTTTCGCGTGGCCCTGAAGAGGGCCCTACCTCTCGGAAATTCATCGCCGACATATGGGAAGCAAAACGTTATAAATAAGCGAACAAACTTAATGCTGGAATCAGGCGTAAATTAACACAGTTGCTCCACTTTGTGGACGAGTGATAATTCATATACGCGGGCTTTTAGTGTGACGCGTATTCTCTAAATCTTCAGTCACGTATGGAAAGGAGTTTTATTTGCCACATTTATTACAAAATAATAGCATAGCGAGAGGGGCATCCAAACGCACTTGATACCACGAAGTTTTCTTCGCCTTGTCAGAAGCACTTCAGTTATTAATCAAGGTGAAAAAAACTTGACAATTTTAGTGGTGTCAGTAAGAAAACAGTTAGGTATCTACCTGTAGTTCACACTCCATCCACTACGTGGCGCATGACCTTGATTGATGTGATCTCGCTTTTAATCTTGCGGTTACTTCTCCCATTTAAGATAGGACGCTTACTTATATCGCTTTGTATGGGAAGCAGCTACTGGAGTAGTGACAGAGAAATCCACCGCAGTGCCAGATGCAGGGCTACGGCATTTTCGATGTCTTTAAATTAACCAATTTCCCTTTTAAATTTGTCCGGTATCAGTTTTGGATTTTTTTTTCTTTTTAAACTGGCTTCCGCTAGGGTCTTGGCATTTAGGACGAGGGTCTGGACCTTTCTTCCTAGCTTCCGCTAGAGAATCGGAATAAGAGAAAGAAAAGCGAAAGGACCGCGGACAGAGCGCGCAATCCGCGAATTCTGCAGCGGTTAACTAGTACTTTTATTACACGCCACTACTTAGCTAAAATTTAATTCAAACTAAAACGCTCTTAAAACTACTGAAATCACATTTCCAGAAATTATCATCCATAGACGATATTTATCCAATTATTTGCGTGACCATGTATATCATTTTATCTATATTCTACAAACATTTCTTAATAAACTAAATGTAGCTCAGCGTAAAAAGGCATAACTCACTTAAAAAACACATTTAAGCAATTTGCGCTCATATCCAGTAACCCTTACGAATTCTTTTGTGTACCCCTGTATATGAATTATAGCATTTGTACGCACCATACATAAATATAGTGAAACATAAAAGCGCATATCATAAATAAAAATGCATTTCCAGCAATCATCGCTAATGTGCAGTACTTCGGACACAATATAGTATCTGAAATCTTTTGTGTGTCCCTGTAAATGCTATGCACTTCGTATTATACATGAAATAACTTATAGTAAACCTCAGCGACGTATATCAATTTCATTATATATGAAATAATTTAACATAATTAAAATACACCGCAAACAATTCCCCTCCATCCTATATCATTATGTAACGGAATTCTTTTGCGTGGCCCTGTAAAAGAATAATAACTATTATTTGCACTGCATATTCTACAAAATGCATGTTTTAGGACACTTTATTAAATACATATCAATTTTGTAATGTTTGGATGCGTGTAACATCATAAAAAATCATTTGAAACGATTTTTTCCCATTGGTCGTAATGTAACGGAAAACTTTTGACTATCCCTGTAAATGAACTAAACGTGCTATAAACTTCATTTGAAATACGGAACAATCTATGTTAGAGGTCAATAAAATCTACAAATTTCAGGGCAATCCGAGTATATTTACGAGAGTTAGAGCGCGGACAGACAAACCCAAGTCATAAACACTTTTCAACTTTGTTGGAAAGTGATAAAAACACCCAAAGTCAGCAATAGTTAGGAATTCATTTGTGTAACCTTGAATATGATCAAAAGTATTTATAAACAAAACGTAATACACACAGGCTAAATTAAACTTATATTATAAAGGTTATCACTTATGGACAAAAATTTTCCCAAAATCTTTAATAAATGGTAATTACCTTGTCCATTATGTTCTACAGAAAGCATGTCTTAGTGCACCTCAGAAATGCAAGTTTAATTATCTTCGAAATAATATAACATCATTAAAATGTCACTGAAAACGATTTTTCCGCATTGGGAGCGATATAACGGAATGCTTGTAAATGTCCCTGTAAACAAATCATAAATAGCAAGAATTTCATTTTCAATAGTGATCATTCTACATTAAACCCCAATAATGCAGGGTGATGCAAAATGAATGAGCCAAAATACAATCCCATTTATTTTGCCATATTCATTTTGCATCACTCTGTATGCATTAATTACAAGTAAATCAAAGTATATTCACGGTAATTAGAGTACGGATAGGTGACATACGGACAAGTCGAATTCATGAACGGCATTTTCTAATACGTTGGAAATAATTAAAAATTAAATTGAATTGAATTGTCTATTACAGATTTTAATTGAAATTCGTAGAGTTTGGGAATTCCTCATGGGTGTTTACTGTTTATTAATAACAAGATGGAACTCGTCGAATTTCGACGAAAAAAAAAATGTTTAAAAAAGAGCTGTCATATTGATTTATAATAAACATACAAAATTAATTGCAATAAAAAATCCATCAAACATTGGTAAAACATCTCTTAAAACAAATATTATTTTATTCTAAAGTTACCAAAATACTATTTTCTTAAATTTCAACTGTTATTGAAAAATTAAACTTTATTCGTATACATAATTAGTAAAATATTATCAAGATAAGTAAATATGATGAAATTATCAATTGAACTCCTTATGCTACGGATTACGGATTGAAAGATTAGCAAAAATTTTTTCACAACGACATAGAATTCGTAGATTTTCTTTCTGCTTGAAATCTAAACCTTGCGTCATTTTCACCATCTCAAAATTTACATACGCACCTCTCATATCAGTATTTATCCTTTTAAAAATATTTTTACGTGCAATAGGTTATTACTAAATATTTTTTCCAAACTTGAAGTTACGTTTGTCATAAACATTCGCACTCTTGACTTGAAGTTCTAATCTCAGTAACAGGAGTACAAATTCTAGAAAGGAGGTGGGTTGATAAGGGCTATTTTTCGTCCATCATATACAGTCGTGGCCAAAAGTTTAGGACCACCGTGCAGAAACTAGCGTTTTTACAATTGAAACCACTGATAACGTCATAAATCAAATCGATTGTGTCATTCCGTCTGACAGTGGAGTACTGTATTCACTTTTCGTTTGATTTTTGAGTAATAAACGTCGCAGACGCAATTGTTGCTTGTTTTACAAGTTTTGAAAACCTATGAAAATAGGTCGAAAATCGTCAGTTTCTGAAGCTCAGGGTGCATAAATTGTTATTCTTCATAATGAAGGATATTCTGAACGATTAATTAGTGAACTAGTAAGACGTAGTAAGAATGCAGTTCACAATTGGTCAAGAAATTTAAAGAAAAAGAGACTTATGTTGATGCCAAAAGGTGTGGTCGACCTCGTAAAATCACACTTAGGGATGACCATGTCCTTAGGAGAATAGCACTTCATTCTCCAATGAGTTCCGCAAGCAAGATACGGTCAGTACTGCTTGCAAAAGGTGCGGATGTCAGTTGTAGAACAGTAAGTCGGGGTTTGTTTTAGGACTTTCATTTAAAATCCCATAAACCTGCGTATAAACTCAGGTTTACAGTGGCCATGAGAGCTAAGCGCTTGGACTTCGCTAAGAAACATGCCAAATAGATAATTCATCAGTGGCAACGGGTTTTTTATCGGACGAATCTCTCATACAGCAGTTCTCTACACGCACGTATTATGTCCGTAGACCTCCTGGAAAGCGATTCGATAAACGTTACACTTTACAGACTGTTAAACACTCTCCAAGTGTCATGATTTGGGGTGGAATGTCAGCGAACGGAACGGCTGCATTGTTCTTCCTACCACCAGGAACGACTATGAATGGCAAAAAAACCGTGGATTTGTTGAAGGAAAAGTTAGAATTACACATGGCCGTCCTTAAATGCACAATTTTTATGCATGATGGTGTACCATGTCATCGCTCTAAAATTGTTACTCAGTTCTTTAAGACGAAGAAAATTCAATTCAGAGGCATTTCACCGTTGGCAGTAGAGCTGAAAGGTACGCTTTTCTGACTCTCTGTCCACCTCTCTCTCCCCCCCTCTTTTTACACAATGTCTTAGTTTTAACTTTTATTTTAAGCACTGATGAGGAAACCTTAGAGGTTTTGAAACAGCTGTATGCTTTTAAACACATTTTATTTGTGCCTTTATACGTTGTTTCTTCTTTTTCTTAATATATTGGCACAAAGTACAATCCTTCCCCACTTTTTATGTCTCCGTTTTATATACTATCCGTAGATATATTAGTCGAGGGGATTGGGAAGATAGCACCCTAGATAAGAAGGCGCCCCTGGTGATAAAAAGTGGAACTAAAATATGTAAGGTTATGGTGCATAATATGAAAGAATGGTCAAGGGGGTGTCGGCAAAAGTTGGAAAAGTGCTCCCCGGGTGAAAAGGGCGGAGGTTAGAAAAATTGCTTAAAATACACAGGTTAGAGCCCAGAGGAGTAAATAATACAAGACTTTTTGAAAATTTATGATTTGCCATGTGGTCTGAGGTATTCCAGCTATACGTATGCAAAAATTCATGTCTCTAACTTAATTAGGGGCTCTCTTAGAAAGAATTGCTTAAAATACATATGTGGTAGCTCAAAGGGTTAAACGTAAGACTTTTTCAAGATTTTAAGATTTGTCGCCTGGCCTCAGGTGTTCTGCTATAAGTATGCAAAATTTCAAATCTCCAATTTAATAATGGGCTCAGTTAGAAAGAATTGCTTAAAATACGCATGTGGGAGCCTAAAGGGTTAAATGTACGATTTTTTCAAAATTTTATGATTTGTCGTATGATATATGGTGTTCAGCTATAAGTATGCAAAATTTCACGCCTCCAACCTAAATAGGGGCTCACTTAGAAAGAATTGTTTAAAATACACATGTGGGAGCTCAAAGGGTTAAATGTACGGCTTTTTCAAAATTTTATGGTTTGTCCTTTGATGCGAGGGGTTCAGCTATAAGTATGCCAAATTTCACGCCTCCAACCTAATTAGGGACTCACTTAGAAAGAATTGTTTAAAATAAACATGTGGGAGCCCAAAGGGTTAAATGTACGACTTTTTCAAACTTTTATGGTTTGTCATTTGATGTTAGGTGTTCAGCTATAAGTATGTAAAATTTCACGCCTCCAATCTAATTAGGGGCTAACTTAGAAAGAATTGTTTAAAATACACATGTGGTAGCTCAAAGGGTTAAATGTACGACTTTTTCAAAATTTTACGAATGATTGTGTGGTGTTCAGCTATAAGTATGCAAAATTTCAAGTCCCCGACATGTATAGTTTCTGAGAACGGGCTCTGTGACAGACGGACAGACAGACAGACAGAGGAGCGAGACGAATAGGGTTTCGTCAGATGAACGAAACCCTAAAAAAGCGCATATCATAATTAAAAATGCATTTCGAGCAATCATTACTAATATACAGTAATTCGGCTACAATATAGTATCTGAAATCTTTTTAAATACACCGCAGACAATTTCCCCTATACCATCATGAACGAAATTCTTTTGTGTGGCCCTGTAAATGAACAATAACTATTCTTTGCACCGCATATTCAACAGAATGCATATTTTTGTGGGCTTCATAAACGAATATCAATTTTTCTATGTTTGAAAGAGAGTAACACATTTAAAAATCATTTGAAACGATTTTTTCCCATTCTCCGTAATGTAACGGAAAATTTTTGACTGACCCTGTACATGAACTAAACATGCTACAAACTTCATCTGAAATAGAGAACGGGCTATGGTAGAGGTCACTAACATTCAAATATTTCAGAACGATCCGAGCATATTTACGAGAGTTAGTGCGTGGGCAGAGGCCATACGGACAGACAAACGGAAGTCATAAACACTTTTCAACTATGTTGGAAAAGTGTTAAAAATGGAAATTAATTAAAAAACAGTTGTAGTATGGGCACGTCTACAAATGAACAGCTTTCATTTAAGAAAATAATTATCAAAATTGGTTTACTAGAAAGTTCAGGGCTGATGACTAAAAAGACAGCATTGTAATTTAAATATAGAGTAAATCCGGGATTTATCCCGCGTATTATTTTAAATTTGTATATAAAGTCCATGCTAGACATAAAATAAGAAAAAAATCGTGCTGTGCTATTTAATGTTAAATATACAACGCGTCTTTATATACTACTGCGACAAAAAAATTCAAAACAAATAATTAATATTTTTAACAATTTTTCTAAAAGATTGCACTGCGGCGCGTCACCAGTATATTCAGGCTGAGATGCCGCACTTGTGCGGTAGTTATGCCGCTATTGTAGTAAGAATAGAATGAAATTATAAATAAAAATATTCATATCTGGACTATAATTAACGATGTAATAAAAAATGGAACTAAATGAGTACAATGAAACGTATTAGTAGATTCAAATTAATAATTGTTTGCCTACTTTCACTATGGATATTATCAACCTAATTTTTTACATTAAGTTTTAATTGTTATTTCAGCAACAACGTATCATCAATGTATTAGAGAGAGAAAAGAAAAAAAGTAAAATTGTGTTTACGAAATTTATTTGTTAATAGACCTGTTTTTTCGACTACAATCTACACAAAAAGGTGTCGAAAAAGTACAGTCTTTATGTAACTACACTGGACACAGGAAGCAACGAAGTTCAACGAAGCGATGAACTACACTTCCTCGTTTTTGGAGTAGTTTTCTAACATTATTTGCAAAGAACGTCTGTTTTATGCATAATCCAATTTTTCATTATTATCATCTTGACTTGCATCTTTCTTGCTCTTCTTACTTTTTATTTTTCCCTTTTTCTCCTTTGATTTTAATAAACTTGATAACATGCCTAGCATGGTTAGTCTGTGCAAAAAGAAAAGGAAAATTGAATAACATTTAATAATTCCATACAAAGGAAACTGCGGCATGTATACCGGAATTGCAGTGTAGCATGTATCCCATTTTGCATGGTGCAGACGACGGCCATCACAGTTAGCTGCTATCGCTAAGGGGAATGGCGTAACCACACACATAGTACTCTATACAAACGTTACACTTAATTTTGACTTCGAAATCATGCATGCATTTAGTAATTAGTGTATGAAAAGTATTTAAGCATAACGTGTTTAAAAATTCGGACAATGAAATCATGCACTTACATCAAAATAAGGATTGTACTTCTGCAAGTAAACATCGAAATGGGATTCACGCAATACACTAGCTAAAATAATCTCATTTCGCACCTATACTGCGCGTTTGACGATCATCTATCGATAATTACAAGACATGCAAGGGGTGCGGCATCTATCCCGGATAAGGCGACTCTCCCGGAGTTACCCTATACATTTTTTAAGAAACACTAGTTTATACTGAAGATCTGTATGAGAGATCCCGACCAAAGGAAAAAAAGCGAAAAGAAAGATTAGCGCGTTTCCCAGTCAAGGAATATATTTTTTAGAATTACGGTTTTCCTATGCATATCCTGTTTTACAAAATCAAATAAATGATATTATAAAATAAAATAAAATAATTAATTTTCTAAATATAATATTTAAAAAACAATTAAATCTCGAAATAAAACTAAACCTGAGCAAAAATTCTTATTGGAGCTTTATAACTTTCTTCAGACTTCTAAATGTGCCACTACCACTTAAATTTATTGCATCAAAAGTAAAAAAATATTTCAGCTTTATTTATGACCCTCAACTAATAAAAATAAATATATCAAGCAATTGAATTAAAAAAATTCTGTATTTCGAAAGAAATATCTAAATCATAAGGTAACTTACCTGTGACAAAAACTGATAAAAAAAAGCAATAGATGCATCGACTCTGAAATTTATCTTCCTTATTTAAAATCAGTCAATAAATTTGCATAGTTTTGTAATACCAGTCAATATGGCTTCCTTTAATGCTGTTTTTATTGCAGTTGTGTCTCAGAAAGAACTATTTACGTCTCTCATTTCGCAATTTCTGCGTTTATACGACTTTTACACGGTCTAAGATTAATTCCTCTCGAATTATAAAGAGCATCTAATACCGTTTCGGTTCGCCATAAAAAAGTAACAGGGAAAAGTTTAAAGAAGCAATTCCGAAATGCTAAGCCATAATAAATAAATGGATTACATTCGGATTAGTTGTAATAAAATCTATTCTGTAAAATTTCAAATAATTACCTTTTATCCTTATATATATATATATCTATAGGGTAGATTGGGTGAAGATACCGTAGTTTTTGACTTAATTGTTTTAAAAATCGCCTGTTGTTTTTATTTATTATTCTTTGATTTCTTGTTAAACTTTGGACTTTCAAGTATGATTTAAAAACTTACTTAACCCTTAAATGCCTGATCTTTCAAAAATCATTGTAATAATGTTTTTCGGCTTTCATTTTTTAAATAAATCATGGGAAAAATACTTTAAAAAATCATATTTTGTTTTAAGTATAGTTTACGGCTAAAAACAGTTTGTTACTAATCGGCAATACTGGTGTTTAATTGAAAAAATAATTTGCCTTGATAAAAGTCTATAATATTAAACACACAAGAATTTTAGGAACTACAATAAGAAATAAATTTCACTTGCTCACTGCAGGTAAAAATAGGGTATTTCGCAAGCTCCCAAACAAAACAAAAAGAACAAGTAGCAACAATTGAAAAAATAAATATATCTTTATTCTTAAACAGCACAAGTGTTGCCATCTACATGTTTAAAATCGATTTAATAATATTTTCAGAATGTATTTTATTGGCAACATTAGGCATTATAGCTTCAATATTATTCTAATAGTATTTTAGAGCCTAAATTGGGTAAGTTGCCGAAAAGCAATACCGGGCATTTAAGGGTTAATTCTACAGATATTATAGAAAGCATCGAAAAATTTGTTGTTGTAAACACTTGCATTTCGGCATCTTACCGCAAGGTATGGGTAAGATGGCCAACTATCTAGGGGTAAGATGCCTTCAGGAGTTTCAATGTAAACAGTAACATTTGAGAAGCAGTATAAAACATAATGGGACGAATGAAAGTAACTTTAATATTTTAGACATACTAAAGTTGTTAACATATTTAATAATAGGAAATTACAAAAATATGAACATATCAAACGTTAGCAATTTCATAAAAGAACAAACTAATATTTGGAAAAAAAAGGTTATGTTCTACTTAACAATTAAAAGAATTATGGCTCGTAAGTGTGACTATTTATAAACATTATAACAAGTTTAAATACGGTAAAGCCGCTGTGATAAAGTGCTTTAGAGTCCAGCTTCTTTATTGATGCTTTTCATACGTCCCTTTGTTCTTTTCAGCAATATCTCAGATCTGCCATACACTGCACATTTGTTAAGAAACTTTGAGCAACTTTTATAAACCCAACAGTTTCATTGAATAAACTTGATCCAATCACATTTTTTCGATGTTTTATTGCACTCTGATAGGCACTCTGAACACTGATTATCATTCACTTTTAAAAAATCCTCATTTGAATCTTAGTAGGAAAATTAATCATAGTCCATATCATCGTCTGTTGAAGATTTTCTCTTTCTAGCCTTTGACTTCTTCTATCTAATTCCTTTTTAGAAAGGCATGAGAAACCAGGAAATTCGCAGTTGCTAGTGTCACATTGATTTAGTTTGGCTTTTATAAGATTTTTAATTAATTTTTATGCGGATATTAAAATGAGAAAAAAACTTTGATGAAAATTACGTCATATTTAAAGCGATACATTTAAAATGTCTAATTTAAAATAAATTTCTTATAGCTTTTTTATAAAATTGTTTACTTAGCCATTTTATACAAAGTAACTTAAATATTTTCGGTTGATCTTATTTAATTAATCACGAAAATAGCCATTAGCGTTCTTGACAACAATTAATTCGGCCTAAAAATCCCTCAGCCAAAGGGAAAGGAATGGAAACCTGCTTAGCCAGTTGTCGTTTAATTACGATTTAATCTTTCGTAATCTGTTCAAAGCAGGGCAAATTAGTGTAATTTTTGAGTCTGCGGTGTCTGGGTGGAAGTTGTCGAACGTAGCTCGTAGGGGGCAGAAACCCCTAGTTATCTAAAACTATATTACATACTACCGATATTTACATTTATTAAAATAATTTTAACTGCATTTAACATCAAATTTTTATCAATGATTAAAAATAACAATTATTAAACAATTATTTATAAGGCCAATAAAGTTTATTTATGAGGCAGATAACTTATCGAAATTTATAGAATTCTTTATATTATATTTCTTTATATTATAGTATATATAGTATATATATTTTATAATTCTTTATATTATAGAATTCTTTCAAATTATGTTCACCTTAGTTTTTAATATTTCTTTATGTCATTTTAAACATTTTGCAAATTTATGATTTTAATGAACGAACTGTTTTTATTCAGTTGATTAAAATCACGATTTAATCACTGTTTTAAATTAGCTGATTAAAATCGTTGACACGTTAGTTAATAGCCAAGCGTAATGAAGCCAAACTATAAAGAAACAACCAGGGATTTGAGAGCAACGGAAAATAAACGGCATCTTACCCCAAGGGAAAAGAACCAGCATTTTACCACCAAAAATTTCGTCGACTCACCACATGTATTGGGAAATACGCCGGTCCCCCAGCTGACGTGAAGAAGCGGGAACTGACCGCCATTCATGCTTTGCAGAAAGGCCAAGTACCAGTACTTTCTAAAAATTTCAGCTTTATTTCTCTGGTGTTTAAACTAAGGCTTATATAGGCAAATAAAGAAGTCGTGTAAAAGATTTTGGACACTTACCTGAAGTGTTCAGACGAAATAGCAATAAGAAAGCACCACTTAAAAAATTTAAAAAAGAACAAAAATGGAAATTAAATTATAAGTACTAAACCCTCTTCCTTACAACTAAGCGGCGTTTCCCTACAGCCCTTGCGTATATGAAAACTATCTGATAAGGTATCTTGTACACCACGGCATTTCATCTCAAGTTACCCTATAGAAAAACGGACAATACAACTCGGACTAAGCGGATTAAAGATTCCCGACTAGTGTTGACCGAGGCTTGTTGGCTCATTTTTTTATTATTATTTAAATTTTTTTTATTAAAATTTTTAATTTTTTTTCTTAGTTTGTACTATTAGCATACATTAAAGCTTAACTACAAATGTAAAAATTTGACAAATAATAATTAATTGTTTCTATATAAAGCTCAGAAAGACTTTACGAAGGTGTAAAAATTGAAAATGTGCGAAGCTTAGAAATTTAAAAAATGCAGTAGAGGTTACACTAGTCTGCATGATATCAGATGATTAAAAACCAATGACTGCCCTTAATGCATTTTTTTATTCTGATTACAAAACTCATCTTAGTTTACTTGTATCACGTATAGTTTGTTTGCAATCGACCCGAGTTGATTGCGAAGATTCACCGCTGAGAACAAGCATTATGTGGTAGTCACACCGAACGTAAAGTTCCCTTCATCACACTCGAAAAATTAAATGCTGGAATTTTCGTTGGCCCTCAAATTAAAAAACTGATGAAGGAAAAAGATTTTGAAAAAACGATGAATAAAACAGAAAAAGACGCATTCATCGCTTTTAAATGTGTTATCTGAAACTTTCTAGGGAATAAGAAATATCCAAATTACAGGAATATTGCTGAAACAATGCTGGAAATTTTCAAGGAGTTGGGCGTGTATATGAGTGTAAAAATGCACTTCTGCATTTCCATATACACTACTTTCCAGAAAATCTGGAACATTACGGTGAAGAGTATAAGGGAAGTTGGAATGTAAATATGATGGCAGACTACTGTTGGATGTTGAAGAGGGACATAAACGATGAAGGAAGATCTGCATGAAAGCCAAAAGTTTGTTTTATTGAACACTGTTTACTTTTCGTTTTATTAAAAAAAATTCATGAACTTATAAGGACGTTTTTATAGTATTTTTAACGTGTTTAAAGAAATACTTTGTATGAAATTGTGATAAATTTTTTATTGCATTAATTAAAATATTGAAAACACAACTTCTTATTTTTTGTAAAATCCTGACATGATAGACAAAAATGGGGGTTATTTCCGGAATCAGTATCAAAAACTGATTGAGAAAAACTTGTTCATAAGAAATCATCTGAAAAAAAGTTTAAAAATGTAGCCTAGTGTCATCAGTATTTCACCCTACAATGATGCATCTGCTTCGTTTTATGGCTAGCTTACGTAACGTAACGTTATTTTTTAGGAATGTCACTTTAATTGTGGCCCGAAAGAAATAGAATATCGGGACTGAAAAAAACCCTCAGTAACTGAAATCACATAGAGTAAAGATGACCTGTATTTATTGTATATATTTAAAGTAATGCAGTGCATCTTAATAACATATTAAAATTTTGTAATAACCAGGTGATAACAAGGATTATAAAGTTTAAAAAAGAAACTGACGTAATTGCAAAAGTTTTATTGTTTTATCCTCATGCATTCTATAAAAGAATACTTGCAGAAAAACTCCTCTTAAAGAAATAGAGTTCAAAATCTGAATCAAAGCATCCATTCAAAAGTTATGCGTGGAAATACATTAAAAAATCATTCAAACGAATTGTATAACCTTTATTCTAGAAAATCGCTCAGTAAGTAGGGTAAAGAAGATAATTATATCTAGAGTATAAATTTAAAAAAAACATATCTGTGAATAACGCCGACATCATATCGACGGTACTAAGAAACTGAACAAACAATTTATTTTTATAGCAATTTTCTAAACATTTAAACATCCCACAATTTCAATTTTTACACCGTAGAAAGGAGAATAACAGTACTTTGAAATGCAGATTGTTTAAAAAATGTACTGATTACTGATTTTACTGATTTCTGTAATGTATTTTTCAAATAATTTTCAACCATGGTTCTCTAAAAATTCACGAAAAAATGAACTTCTAGCTTGATTACGGAAATGAAATCTGTTTGCATTTAAATCAATGCAAATAATTGAGCATTTGTTCGTTTCTGAGAAATATTCTGCAACTAAATTGCCAAACGAAATTAAAACCTCGCATATAAATAAATAAAACACTAATTCCACGGACATGTAATCGAACTGCGCGCTTAAATATTGAAATAAAAAAAACTAATTGGATATGCCAATCCCGAAACTTTCTTCTATCTTATACACCTTAATATTTCAAAAAGTAGTTGCACGTGTTAATACTTCAATATTAGTTCAATACTATACCAACTTTGATTTTCATCTTAAATTTCTGCTTCAGGCAAGTAATCGGACTAAAAACGACTTAATCTATACCATGATATTTGTTAAAGTCAATAATTTTTCTTATTTTGTTGTCATCAGCTGTTTGCGAAAAGCCGCTTTAGCAGGACGCGAGTTCCCGCTGCTGCAGGAGCCGCCGATGGACAACAGAACTACGGAAAACTGAGAAAATTATAAAAAATCGCTATCACAGAGCCCCTTTACCGCGCAATATTTCCAAATTCAAGGAGGACCTGTTGGTCAAAATCAAAAACATACACAAAAAATTTGATTTTGATTCACCTATATGCATAAATTTATACAGTTTTCGATGGTACAGTAAAGAAAATGGCACAAACATTGCTATTACAGCGGCCCGTTTCGATGGAATATTTTCAGATTCAAGGAGAAAATGCTGGCCATATACAAAAGCATGTATAAAAAATTCGGTTCAATTCCATAACTTCATACACTTTTGATGGTACAATAATGAAAATGGCACAGACATAACAATTATAATGTCCCCTTCCGGCGGAATATTTCCAAATTCAAGGAGGACCTGTTGGTCAAAGTCAAAAACATACACAAAAAAATTTATTTTGATTTAACTATATGCATAAATTTATACAGTTTTCGATGGTACAATAAAGAAAATGGCACAAACATTGCTATTACAGCGACCCGTTTCGGTGGAATATTTTCAAATTCAAGGAGAAACTGCTGGCCATATACAACAGCATGTATAAAAAAATCGGTTCAATTCCATAACTTCATACACTTTTGATGGTACAATAATGAAAATGGCACAGACATAACAATTATAATGTCCCCTTCCGGCGGAATATTTCCAAATTCAAGGAGGGCCTGTTGGTCAAAGCCAAAAAGATACACAAAAAAAATTGATTTTGATTTAACTATATGCATAAATTTATACAGTTTTCGATGGTACAATAAAGAAAATGGCACAAACATTGCTATTACAGCGACCCGTTTCGGTTTAAGTCAGCGCCCCCCCCCCCCCCCCGAAATAAAATCCTGGGTACGCCACTGTCCCCTTCCGGCGGAATATTTCCAAATTCATGGAGGATCTGTTGGTCAAAGCCAAAAACATACACAAAAAAATTGATTTTGATTTAACTATATGCATAAATTTATACAGTTTTCGATGGTACAATAAAGAAAATGGCACAAACATTGCTATTACAGCGACCCGTTTCGGTGGAATATTTTCAAATTCAAGGAGAAACTGCTGGCTATATACAAAAGCATGTATAAAAAATTCGGTTCAATTCCATAACTTCATACACTTTTGATGGTACAATAATGAAAATGGCACAGACATAACAATTATAATGTCCCCTTCCGGCGGAATATTTCCAAATTCAAGGAGGACCTGTTGGTCAAAGCCAAAAACATACACAAAAAAATTGATTTTGATTTAACTATATGCATAAATTTTTACAGTTTTCGATGGTACAATAAAGAAAATGGCACAAACATTGCTATTACAGCGACCCGTTTCGGTGGAATATTTTCAAATTCAAGGAGAAACTGCTGGCCATATACAAAAGCATGTATAAAAAATTCGGTTCAATTCCATAACTTCATACACTTTTGATGGTACAATAATGAAACTGGCACGGACATAACAATTATAATGTCCCCTTCCATGGGCGTACCCAAAGGGGGGTGGCTGATGGGGCTACAGCCCCCCCCCCGAAATTTTCGAAAGTGATATGAAAAAGTGCTGCTTTTTCGTCTCTCTTTTTTGGGAAAAATTTTAATTTTTTTCAATCATACAGCGGACTAGCCATTTTCATAATTTCCATATTAGCCCACATTGACAACAAAGAAGAGAAAGGGGGCAGACGGGGTTATAGCCCCCTCCCCTCCTCCCGAAATAGCCGAAAAATGAAATGAAAAAGTAATTTTTTCTGTTTTTTTTAAGCTAAATCTGTAATTTTTTCTTCTGTCTTATAGCAAAATAGACATTCTCGTTAACATCATATCAGTTCACATTGACATCACAGCATACCCAAAGATGGGGAGGGGGCTGATGGAATTTATCCCCCTCCTCTCGAAATGGTCGAAAATGAAATGATAAAATAGTGCTGAATTTTTTCTGCCTGTTTACGATAAATTTGCATTTTTTTCACTATCGTTCAACAGACTATGCGCTTCCTTCGCATAGTTCCATAGTAGTCCATATTGAGACCAAAGAAGAGAAAGGGGGCTGACGAAGTTACAGCCCTGCCCCCCCCCCCCAAAAAAAAAACAGAAATAGTTGAAAAATTAAATGAAAAAAGCGTTTTTTCCTTACTTTTTAAAGATAAATCTGTAATTTTTTTCTTCTGTAAAACAGCAAAATAGCCATTATCGTTAACTCCATTTTCGTCCACATTGGTATCAAAGCACACCCAAAGATGGGGAGGGGGCTGCTGGAATTACAGCCCTCTTCCTCTCGAAATAGTAGAAAATGAAATGAAAAAATAGTGCTGAATTTTTTTTCTGTCTGTTTGAGATAAATTTGCATTTTCTCCCCTATCATTCAACAGACTAGCCGCTCCCTTCGCTGTAGTTCCATATTAGTGTACAGTGACACCACGTTATACCCAAAAAGGTAGAAGGGGGCTAATGGGGTTACAGCCCTCTCCCCAAAAAGTCGAACATGAAATGAAAAAGTGCTGATATTTTTCTTTTTGTTTGAGATAAATTTGTATTTTCCCCCTGTCATTCAACAGACTGGCCACTCTCTCCTCTTTAGTTCCATACTTGTGCACAGTGGGCCCACATTATACCCAAAGAGGTGAAAGGGGCTAATGGGGTGCCCCCTTCCTTAATAGTCGAAAAAGAAATGAAGAAAAGGCTGATTTTTTTCTTCTTGTTTCAGATAAATTTGTAATTTTTCTTCTGCCATACAGCAAAATAGCCTTTCTCGTTAAATCCATATTAGTCCACATTGACATCACAGCATACTGAAAGAAGGGGAGGCGGCTGATGAGCTTACAACCCCCTCCTCCCGAAATAGTCGAAAAAAATATTGCTTTTTTTCTTTCAGTTTGAGATAAATTTACATTTTTTTCTCCTATTATTCAACAGACTAGCCACACTCTTCTGTTTAGTTCGATATTAATGCATAGTGACGCCATATTATACCCAAAGAAGTAGAAAGGGGGTGATGGGCTTACAGACCTCTCCCAAAATAGTTGAAAATGAAATGAAAAAAGTGGTGAATTTTTTTTCCTTTTTGTTTGAGATAAATATGTACTGCAATTGTTTTCTGCAATGCAACGAACTAGACTTTCTGCCTAGTGTCATATCAGCGCACAGTTATACCACTGTATACCCAATGATGGGAAGGAGGCTGATGGATTTATAGGGCCCCCTTTCGAAGTAATCAAAAATGAAAAAACCTCTTTTTAGCCCCGGTACGGTATGCTATTTCTTTCTCCCAGCTTATTTTGTGTCCAAAAAATAACGTTAGCTTACAGACGCTAGCAATAAACAAAGTAGATGCATCATTGTACAATTAAATGCTCTATAGCATTTTTTTTTTATTTCTAAACATCGCACATTTTCAGTTTTTATACCATCGTATTGGGAAAAAAAGTACTTTTTAATGCAATTTGTTTGAAAACTGCATCTCTATTTGTTTTTGAAATATTAATTTTTTTGTAGTTTTTAGCGACATTTGTTTCATTTTGGCAACTCAAGTACGCCATTTCTGTAGAAAGTAAAGAAAAAATTGCTGAAAAATAGCAATTATATCTTTTTGTTGCCATTTTCTCATAAAATGGAAAAAAAAATTAATTAAAAAAAATTAAATTGAAAAAATAATTAATTAAAATACGTGCTACTTTGAGAAAAATATAAATGAAGGATTTATTATAAAACAGGGAGCTATTATAAACTATATTTAATTTTAAGTTTCTATATTAATGCAAATGACGTCATTTTACATAAAATGAAAGCGTGTGCTTTAAGTCTTAAAACTGAAATATGTTTTGCAGTAGGGTCCCGATTATCCGAGTCACGCTTAACCGAGTTATTTTCTTCTGATGGACTGGTGGCTTTTATTATTATGAAACAGCCGTTATAAATGAAGCGTTAGGTAAAGATGAAAGAGCTGCCATAAAAAGTTAGAACTCTGATTTTCTGATCAGAATGGAAAAAAAAATGGCCATAATTTTATTTAACGCTTCATTTATAATGGCTGTTTCATAATAATAGAAGCCACCAGTCCACCAGAAGAAAATGAAGTAATGGAAATGCCGGGGCGACACTAAATTCTGAAAAAGCAGAATTCCTGTTCTCTAGTTAACTTTCATTTTTCTGTCGCATCTCCATGCCAAAAATTTGTGTTTTTTCCACGGTTTTATGACAAAATTTGCGTTTCCTCAGCAGTCCTTTGAAAAAATTCGCTTTTTCTGCGGCTTTTTGTCGAAATTCGCGGGTTTTTTGCACACTCCTACGTCGAAATTTGCGTTTTTTCCACGGATCTGTGACGAAATTTGCGTTTTTTTTTCGTGATCATGTCGAAATTTGTGTTTTTTCCGCGTTTTTCGTCGGGTTTTTGATGAAATTCAAGTTCTTTTCGCGGATTTTTGCCGAAATTCGCGTATTTTTTTTTACGAAATCCTTCGTCGAAATTTTTTTTCCGTGGCTTTTTTGACGAAATTCGCGTTTTTTTCTCGTCATGTTGATGAAATTAGCTTTTTTCTGTGGCTTTTTGACGAAATTCGCGTTTTCTTTGACGAAAGTAGCGTTTTTTTGCGGCTGTGTGACGAAATTCGCTTTTTTCCGCCGTCTTTTAACGAAATTCCCGTTTTTCTGTGGCCCTTCTTTGTGACCCTGCTTTTTCTTTTTTGCTATCCTTTGACGAAATTCACATTTTTTTCCGTTTCCTTTTGACGGAATGCGTGTTTTTTTTAGCGATGCTTTGTCGAAATTTGAGCCTTTTCTGAGGTCATTTGACGAAATTCGCGTTTTTCCGAGGTCATTTGCTGAAATACGAGTTTTTTTTACGCAATCCTTCGTCGAAATTTGCATTTTTTTAATAATATTTTTGACGAAATTCACCTTTTTTTGCGATCCTTTACTAAATTAGCATTTTTTTCACAGCCCTTTGACGGAATGCGTGTTTTAAGCGATCTTTTTTTCGAAATTCTCGTTTTTTCCGCTACCTTTTGATGAAATTCGCGTTTTTTCGGCGGCCCTTTGACAACATTTGCATTTTTTTTCGAGATCCTTTGTTGAAATTGTCTTTTTTCCGCGGCTTTTTGATGAAATTCACGTTTTTCTGTGGCCCTTCTTTGTTACCCTGCTTTTTTTTCTTTTTGCGATCCTTTAACGAAATTCGCTTTTTTTCTGCTTCCCTTTGACGGAATGCGTGTTTTTTTAGCGATCATTTGTTGAAATTTGCGTTTTTTCTGGGGCACTTTGACGAAATTCGCGTTTTTTCTGTGGTCATTTGCTGAAATTAGCGTTTTTTAATGCAACCCTTCGTCGAAATTTGCGTTTTGTCCGCGGCTTTTTGACGAAATTTGCACTTTTTTCTCGTCTTTTTGATGAAATTTGCGTTTTTCTCTGTCCCTTTGACGAAATTCGCGCTTTTTCAGCTTTCTTTTGAAGGAATGCGTGTTATTTTAGCGATTCTTTGTCCAAATTTGCATTTTTTCTGCAGCCCTCTGACGAAATTTGCGTTTTTTCGGAGGTCATTTGCCGAAATTCGCGTTTTTTTTACGCAATTCTTCGTCGAAATTTACGGATTTTTGACGAAATTTGCGTTTTCCCCCGTCTTTTTGATGAAATTCGCATTTTTTTCGATCATTTACGAAATTAGCTTTCTTTTCACAGCCCTTTGACGGAATGCATGTTTTAAGAGATCTTCTTTTCGAAATTCACTTTTTTTCCAGGACTTTTTCATGGAATTCGCGTTTTTTCTGCGGCCCTTCGACGAAATTCGCGTTTTTTCTGTGGTCATTTGCCGAAATTCCCTTTTTTTAGGCAATCCTTCGTCGAAATTTGCGGTTTTTCCGCGGCTTTTTGATGAAATTTGCTTTTTTTCTCGTCTTTTTTATGAAATTTGCGTTTTTCTGCGGCCTTTTGACGAAATTCACATTTTTTCTGTGTCCATTTGACGGAATGCGTATTTTTTAGCGATCCTTTGTCGAAATTTGTGTTTTTTCTGCGGCCCTTTGACGAAATTCGCGCTTTTTCGGTGGCCATTTGACGAAATTCGCGCTTTTTCCCGCGGCTTTTTGACAAAATTAGCGTTTTTTCTCTCCTTTTTGACGAAATTTACGTTTTTCCTTGTCCCTTTGACGAAATAAGCTTTTTTGCGATCCTTTACGAAATTAGCTTTTTTTTCGCAGCCCTTTGATGGAATGCGTGTTTTTAGCGATTCTTTTTCGAAATTCGCATTTTCCCCGGAAACTTTTGATAAAATTCGCGTTTTTTCTGCGGCCTTATGACGAAATTCGGGTTTTTTCTGTGCTCATTTGACGAAATTAGCGTTTCCTCCGCGAGCATTTGACGGAATTCGCGTTTTCTCCCTGATCATTTGACGAAATTTGACTTTTTTTTCGCAATCTTTTGACAGACTTCGCCTTTTATCCGTGGCCCTATGACAAAATTTCTTTTTTTTTCCTTTTCGGATCCCTTAAAAAAATTGGAGATTTTTTTTTCTGCGAATGGTTGTTGAAATCGTTTTTTTTTTCCGCGACCATGTCAAAAATCGCGATATTTTTTAAGTCCGAATTTTCTGAAAATTGGGAACAAAGTCACCCTCGTCCCTCCCCCTCCCCCCACCCCTGGCTACGGCCTTATTGGCAAAAATGATTTCTGTTTATAACACAACTCAACGTGTTTCGTAAGATTTAGAACATTATGGAAATTTAAGTCAGCCCCCCCCCCCCCCCCGAAATAAAATCCTGGGTACGCCACTGTCCCCTTCCGGCGGAATATTTCCAAATTCATGGAGGATCTGTTGGTCAAAGCCAAAAACATACACAAAAAAATTGATTTTGATTTAACTATATGCATAAATTTATACAGTTTTCGATGGTACAATAAAGAAAATGGCACAAACATTGCTATTACAGCGACCCGTTTCGGTGGAATATTTTCAAATTCAAGGAGAAACTGCTGGCTATATACAAAAGCATGTATAAAAAATTCGGTTCAATTCCATAACTTCATACACTTTTGATGGTACAATAATGAAAATGGCACAGACATAACAATTATAATGTCCCCTTCTGGCGGAACATTTCCAAATTCAAGGAGGACCTGTTGGTCAAAGCCAAATACATACACAAAAAAATTGATTTTGATTTAACTATATGCATAAATTTATACAGTTTTCGATGGTACAATAAAGAAAATGGCACAAACATTGCTATTACAGCGACCCGTTTCGGTGGAATATTTTCAAATTTAAGGAGAAACTGCTGGCCATATACAAAAGCATGTATAAAAAATTCGGTTCAATTCCATAACTTCATACACTTTTGATGGTACAATAATGAAAATGGCACAGACATAACAATTATAATGTCCCCTTCCGGCGGAATATTTCCAAAATCAAGGAGGACCTATTGGTCAAAGCCAAAAACATACACAAAAAAATTGATTTTGATTTAACTATATGCATAAATTTATACAGTTTTCGATGGTACAATAAAGAAAATGGCACAAACATTGCTATTACAGCGACCCGTTTCGGTGGAATATTTTCAAATTCAAGGAGAAACTGCTGGCCATATACAAAAGCATGTATAAAAAATTCGGTTCAATTCCATAACTTCATACACTTTTGATGGTACAATAATGAAAATGGCACAGACATAACAATTATAACGTCCCCTTCCGGCGGAATATTTCAAAATTCAAGGAGGACCGGCTTGTCACAGCCAGAATTGTACGCAAAAAATTTGGTTCAATTGTATACATAACTTCTTACACTTGTCGATGGTATAATTGCTACATACGGACACACGGACAGAGGAACTGACAGACAGACATTTTGTATATACCTGTTTTCTGGGACCTCTGTCCCCTAAAACATGTAAATCCGTCGAAAACCGGAAGTCATAAAAAAAATTTGGAAAAAATTTTCGTTTACAATACTTTCTTCTATTGAAGATAGAAGAAAATAATATGTTTACTATAAATGATGAAATCTTTCGCGATTATCCATTGACATGCGACTTATAAGAAAATACCAAAAATGCTTCTTAGTGCGGTTGATCTTAGAAAATATGGCAAAAGTACAATATCTATTCAACTTTTCAATTAAAAACTATTTTCACCTTCGTCCTGTACATCTAGCATTATATGAGGCATATTTTACGCGAGAACATCGAATTGGATCGCTTTGTAAAAAAAAAAAAAAAAAAAAAGTTATAAACCAAATATAAAACTAAATACAATTCAGAATCAGTATTAAAAATGTTTTTTATTAACAAAACAGGCTATTTTGTAAGCGATCTATCATACTTAATATCTTGCGCTCTATGACGTACGCAGCATACGTCATGCTATTTTGGCCATTTCCGACAGTGACGTTCGCAGCGTTCTTCATAATATATGGCTGTTTTTTTTTAATTACACCTTCCAGAAGTTTTAACCTTCATTTTTCCTTTACAAGATGATTGGTCCCCCCCCCCCCCCATAAATAAAGTAAAAGAAAATTATCAGTTAAATTTATGTGGTGTGGGTTCAAAATTTCTAAAAAAGCATAAATCTACCAGATGCGGCAACACTGGTGGCTAGTAACATACATCCGCTAACAGTGCCAGGGCGCAAGGGTTTAACATAGGTATAGCATATATTATCTTTTTAAAATATTTTACGCGGCTTTATATGATTCTACCACTAGAATAATTTCTTTCAACTACAAATTTTATCGAATCTGTCAGATGCAAATATATGTTTAACATATATAAAAAAAATTCACAAGTAACAGTAACTCTTTTTAATGCTTTTTCGAAATGTCTGTCGTTTGCTATTCTAAAAGTAAGATATGTTTTCGAATTCAGTTAAAGGAAATGAAATCGACAGTGGTTAGAGAAAAACATTTTATGCATATTTATTTGCAGAGAAATTTTGTATCTTTATACTTCTGGAAATAAAATTCATTTGAATAGTTCCAAACACATTAACAGAAAACAGTATAATTGTGAATAAAAATGTGTGTGTACAAATACTGTATGTATATAAAGCCTGTGTACAAATATATTCTGTTGTCACTTTCTAAATATATAAAGTTATCTTCGATAATTTAAAACTTGTAATACATAAAATACTTACTTTTTTGCATGTTTTCTTTTAATTTCTTCCATTTGATATAGAGTTTTAAAAATTCGAAAATATGTGTATTCTTTAGGGCAATATATGTGATTAGCCCAGTAGCAGGAGAGCAAAAAAAGGCCGAATTCGGAATTAATTAGGGGAAAGCTGGAAATTGTTTTAACCCCTTCAGTTTAGGTCTAGAATGAATATGCTATATTTCCCCCCTCGTACTAGGTGAGCGTTAGGAAATATGTGTAGATTTATAGTAAAAAAAACACTTTTTTTTTACATACCATAACAGTATCTCCAAACAGCTAACTCTGCCAAAAACATTGTCAATGCAATTGTTGTAGAGCTTAATATTCTGAGTAAAATGAGTACCTACACTTAATATTTTTGTTGAACATTAAGGTCACAATTCCACTTTAAAGTTTTAGACCGTGGTCAGGGGGTTGAACTCAGAATTAATTAGGAGAAATCTGCAAATTATTTTGATCCCTTCAGTTTAGATCTAAAATGAACGTACTATGTTTTCTTCCTCGTACTTGGGTGAATGTTAGAAAATATGTACTTATTTAGATTCGAAAAACACATTTTTTTTAATTACCTTAACAATATCTCAAAACAGATAACTCTATAAAAAACATTGCAAATACAAATGTTGTAGAGCTTAAAATTCTGAATAAAATGAGTACCATCATTTTTTTTTAACATTAAGGTCGCATTTCTATTTCAAAATTTTGCTTTAATCGCTAATCAAGAGCTTGAAGCCAGGAGAGACCAAGTTAACTTAACAATATCTCAAAACAGCTAACTCTATCAAAAACATTGTCAGTAAAAAAGTTGTAGAGCCTAAAATTCTGAGTAAAATGAGCATCTATACTTAACATTATTGTTCAATATTAAGGCCTTCTGAGTTCAATCCCTTGACCACGGGTCTAAAACTTTAAAGTAGAATTGTGACCTTAATGTTCAACAAAAATATTAAGTGTAAGTACTCATTTCACTCAGAATTTTAAGTTCTACAACATTTGTATTGGCAATGTTTTTGACAGAGATAGCTGTTTAAAGATACTGTTATGGTATGTGAAAAAACCTGTTTTTTGACTGTAAATCTATACATATTACCTAAGGCTCACCAAGTACGAAAGGGAAAACATAGCATTCATTCTAGACCTAAACTGAAGGGATTAAAACAATTTCCAGCTCTCCCCTAATTAATTCCGAATTCAACCTCCTAACCACTGAGCTAGATGGACATTGATTTTTTAAATTGGATCCCTAATGGGGGCAACGGTAAGCAAATTTAATTTTTTTTAAATCATTATTTCTCATAAACCAATGGAAATAAAAAAATTAAACTTGACATGCCCATAGTTTAAGGGATCCAAAACAGAAACATTGTTAAATTTCTAAAAAATAATTATTGCACTAAAACGTTCTCAGTTTTTTTCCGCTTAAAATGATGTTTAAACCATGTTTCTATCTTAATTGGAATTGGAAATGTTAAATTTTTCGTTTGGGTTTTTTTTTTTCAAAATCTTGCTTTCAAGGAATGGTTGTCGCGGAAACGACTTCTTGTGAAAATGCGTTTTTCTTCATGATTTTCACCATTCAGTTTTTCACCATTTCACGTATTTAAATTGTTTAAGTCGAGAACCGTTAAGGATAAACAGTTCAAACTTGGAACATGTTTTTTTCAACTGTTTTACTTTAATTTTGATTCTGCAAATTTGAAAAAAAATATTTACTTTTAATAATATGATTTTTTTTTTAAAGTTACACCATTTTCTTTTTTACTTTAACACGTTAAGCGCCACATCAGCCACCGGTGGCTGTCAACGAACTTTCCATTTAAAACGCGTCATTCACCGATGGCTGACATCTAAAATATGATACAAAACTGAAAAAATATACATTGTTTTAAATAATTACTGAACAAATATTTAAAATTTACCTACCTTTTATTTATTACAGGATTATACTTTCTTAAAAATTACTTTAAACATTGTAAATTTTCAGCGCTTCAGTGTCAGTCATCGTGGCACTCAACGTGTTAAATATTTTTTTTTATTTTTACTTAAATTAATATTTTTTAAAATGCTGAATAAAAATTTAAAATTATATATTTATCTTTATTTAAATGAAAAAAAATTGAAATTCCAAGAACAATATTTCGAGTTTTTAAATTACCCCACTTTTTTAATAAATTTTAAATTTTAAATTAAAAAAAATATGAGAAGTTTTATTATGTGATCTTGTTTACAAATAATATGGTTAAACATCACAAAAAAATTCAAAATTTTAACTCGTTAAATAAAAATTATTTTAAAATGTGTCCCGGACCACCTTAACTAAAATTAGTAAACACGTGTTTCGGTATTTTTCAAAATTCGACCCCAAAGGGAGATCCTGACGCCAAGCGCCATCGTTTTCGAAAGATATCGCAAAAACACTACTTAAAATTACTGGTTACTCAAAAATATTTTTATATCCTATGGAAACAATTTCAGTATCAGCTTCAACAATGCGTGTATATATTGAAAAATACTAATGGCAAGGTTACCACAATAGAGCTAAATTTTAGACAAATTGGCGAAATATCGGCAAATTTGATAATGCATTTAAAATGTATAGTTCTTTTCTATATTTTAGTGAACTTTAATGAAAGCATGTTCAATTTTTTTTTCATTTATTTTATTTTATTTTTTAAAAATCTCAAATAAATTCTAATTTTTGAAATGAATATAAGAATCCTACTTACGGTATAGACGGAGGATCTGCAAGTCCTCCATATTATTTCACTAAATATCTTTTTCAAAAGTGTGTCAAAATATTTTTTTTCGTTTTTTGTCTAAAATATGTTGTACACAGATGTAACAATATATATTTGAATTGCATCAGCCTTCTAAAAGATTTTCAAAAGTTAAAAATGGATATTTAGGAAGCGTGATCCATCATCAATCTATTTTATATTATTGTAAAGAAAACTTGATTCTTAACATTATTGGTCTATGATACAATGAATTTAATTTTTTCGTTATGAAAATTTAGAGACTAATTTGTATCAATTTTGAACTATTTAAAAATCATTAAAGTGTTTTGAAAATATTAAAAACCACGTATTGATATTTTCTGTAATCATTCATATTCTTGCATTTTATGTTACAAAAGAACGTAATGTGCTGAAAACTTTCTACGCTAGTAATTATCGTACTCTTGCGTACTCTAGTTTAAATTCACCAAAAGTCAAAAGTTTGCAAAGATCGTCTGCAAATGAAACTGGTTGTGTTTGAATACTGCTACTATACAGATCAAGCAAACCCGTTTTCGCCATCTGTCTCTAATAGTTTGAATGATATTTTTTCTTTCCGGGTTTTTTTTTTTTTTTTTTTTTTTTTTTTTTTTTTTTTTTTTTTTTTTTTAATTACTCAATTGAAACTTGTTTCTCATAACTTCATCTAATCAAATAAGATAACTATAAAAATCTGTTTTAAAACTGTTCAAACTATGAAAGTGTACCGTACTCCAACTCCAAAAACAATTCGATGGATGGATGTAACTCCAGTTCTAATTAATGCAATAACAAATGAAAATTACTTTTTTAATATGTTCGTTATAATCGTATGTGGTTTATTTTGTCATAAGAAGTCGTCTACATGTTAAAAATTAGACAAACTTTAGTTTTTTAAATGTATAACAACAAAATCTTATGAGAAACAACTCATGTCAACGTCTAACTAAATCTGAAGTTTTATGAAAATTCGTGCTTTAGTTCTCGAGATAGAGCTATTGCGGAAATCGTTAAAAATGCAACATATCAAGGCCACCCGTCGGGTGATTTACACCAAAAACTAAACAGCACCAATTTATACCAGGGACTAACTGAATCTAAAGTTTAATGAAAATTCGTGCATTAGCTCTATTGCAGAAATCGGAAAAATTCAAGCATAGCATTGCCACCTGTCGGGTGATTTACAACAAAAGTAAACAGTACCACTTCCTATCAGGGACTAACTCGCTTTTATTAAGATTAATAACTCAGTTTTATTAAGATTTAGTTCTTGAGATAGAGAACCCAGAACAAACCTTACAAACAGACAGACTCACATACTTACAGACAGACATTTTCAAAAAATAGTCAAGTATTTAGGATCTTCTAAAACGTGTAAATCAGTCGAAAATAGGAAGTCGATTTATTTCTCGAATACAGTACTTTCTTCGTGTAAAGACAGAAGTTGGTAAATAAAAGGGAGAATGTGTATTTCTTTGAGATGGTGAAAGTTTCAAATATTAATGAGGTTTTTAAAATAAAGCAATCTGACAAAGTGTATAGCTTTTGTATTTTTTCTTAAACTAATATCAATTAATCATTAACAAGAAAATAGATTGTTACATTTGAAATTTGCCAGTACAATATGTTGGCATGTGTGATTTACAATGTTAAAAAGTAATTGATGTATATATGATACATGTGAATTTTGATGAAAAGACTTTTGAAATATCCTGTATAACATTTACAAACATCCTTTTTGCTTATGTACAATGTTAAACCGAATTTTAAGCGAGCGGTGAATGTTAATTTTTTTTTTTTTTTTTTTTTTTTTTTTTTTTTTTTTACCATAGAGATATGAAAGTTTGTGGAAATATACATTTCACCATAAGTATATAGAACACCTTAAAAGAAATTTCCAATATTATTATGATTTTAAGATAAGAAAAAAAGAAATTTAAAAAAAACTGCATGCGTCAATTTTTTTTTTTTTTTTTTTTTTTTTTTTTGAGATATTTCCTCCAATTTGCATTTTAATCACAACTCTATTATGAACAAATCTCTGTGTCGATTTTTTAATTGCTTGAATAGTTTATTTTTTGGAGATTTTTTTCTGAATTCGATAACGGTTTTCATCAAATTTTTGCCTTTTAATAAGTTAAAAATCAAATTTAATTATCTTAATAAAGTCTAATATTTAAATGCATACACAATTTCAGCATCATTGTAAGCAGCATCAGAATTCTTCAATTTCACGAATTTTGAACAAAAATTATTACGTATGTAGCATTTCAAAGCCTAAAAACGTTGAAAAATGAGTTTTGAGAAAACAGATTTAAAATATATTAAAGGGCCAAAAATTTGCTTGTGTATACAAACTGTGTTCAAAGTTTGTATAATACAGTTTGTTTGTATACAGTTACAGTATGTATTCAAACACTTGTAACTGTGCAAAAAATATTCAAATCTGAATGCGTTTTTCGCAAATGGTTCATAACAAACTGGAGAATAGTAATATGCATAAAAATATTCCGATTTTGGGGTCAATTTCTGCTAAAAAAATGTGCATAGCCCCCTAATTTATTCATAATCTGAATAAAATTCAATGAAAATGCTGATTCATTAATGCATACAAATTTATTTTCGAACGATTCGACATAGAAAACATTAATCCAGAATATCTAAATATGTAGTTTATTATTTCCAGTAAGAAAGTAGTAAAGGAAAAATAAAATTTTATTCATTCGATTCCCAAGTACTGAAAAATATTTTCTCTTTTACCTTTTTCATACGTTACTTTAATAACCCAATACTCATGAATTTATTTAGTTTTTTTTTTTTTTTTTTTTTTTTTTGAAAAATGCCTTGAATTTCATCTTTAATTATATTTTCTGTGTATGATTTATGTTTCTAACTCTAGCGTGGCTTTGGTAATAAATTTTTCGGTCGAAAAATGTAATTTGTCGAGTAAAACAAAATGTGAATGGTTAATTATGCACATTTATCAAAGAAATTGATTAAGAGTCTGTGTTTAACAATAAATATATGATACATCAGGATTATTTTCATTAGAATAAGTACTACGTGAATATGCATTATAAACATTGGGTATTGGGAATGAATGGAAATTTTGACGTAATAAAAAAAAAAAATATCATGCAAAAAAGTTATTATCTTTTAACGCTTTATGCACCAAATTGTGAATTTAAAAATATATCTGATATTTTTTTTTCTTTTTTTAAAACAAATATTATTTATACAATCTATATATATAAAAGAAAGTCTGGATTTTGTATTAATCAACGCGCAGCCAAAACTACTGAACCTAAAATCTTGAAAATCGGGGTAAAAATACTTCTTATGATATAGAGTGCCGCTAAGAAAGGATTTTCCAAAATTCCACCCCTAAAGGGGGTAAAAAAGAGAACGAACTTTTAAAAAATTCCTTAAAAATCTGATTTTATAGTTATTTTTCAACTGATAACATATTTTGGTGTATTTTTGTATGCTGAAGCGAATGGTACTAACTAAATTCTTTTAAGCCCAATAGTTCGAGAGATATTTCATATTTTTCTAATTTGGCACTATCTTTGGCGCCAAAACCTGAATTTTTCAACTGATAATTTCTAAAAACTCATTCTTTTCATTCTGTTACTATAGCAAGGGAAAAAATTCAAATTGAATATTTTTTTAACCAATACTTTCGGTTAAATAAAAACAACTTCGTCAATTAGAAAAATAAATTCAAACGCCTCAAAAAAAAAAAAAAAAAAAAAAAAAAATTGTAATACTTTTTTTGTTCTAATTTTTGTTGCGATACCATGCCAAAATATATGGTATCGCGCCATTTATTTCAACCATAATCGTGCAAACGATTTTTATTGCAAACCGTGCCACACATTAACATTTACTAATTATTGAACGTGAATATTTTTATGCAAGAATTTTTAATGATGGAATTTATTTTATTCCATCATAATCTCGCAAAACTTTTTAATTTGTTATTTTTTTAATAGAAAATATTTATTACTGATACTGATATACACTGTTAAAAATTTGCAGCATTCTGGCAGGTCATTTGACCGTTTTTTTCCGAAAACGGCTACACAACCGTGAATTTAACACTATTCTGACCATATTATTGACCATTTTATGGTCAGAATATAGTTAAATTATGATTATGAAACCGTTTTTTTTTTAAAAAACGGTCGAATGACCTGCCAGAATGCTGCAAAATTTTTAACAGTGTAGATTTTACCAGTTCGCAGTTAGCTGATGATGAGGAAGCTACAATAAAATTATTTCAAAAGTTAGGAATTATACATATAAAAATGTTTTGTTCAAAAAACCATGAATGTCTGCATTGAAAGAATGAAATGTTTACTGCAATGTGAGACTTACGTATTACGTACGCCATGCTTCAGTAGTAAAAGACATTTACAATTTCGAGACTGCAGTTTAAATTGACTATATTTTATTACTTGCAAAATATTTATTTATTCGGTACTTCTTAGTCATCCCGTCGTCGACCAATTTCGCCAAATTATATAAATCGCCAAACCACTCGCCAAATTATACAAATTGACATAATTTTTATTTTAAATAACGAAAAAACAAATAAATTAGTATAACATTAATAAAAATACATTTAAAACGTCGAAATAAAAATCACCTGATGACGTAAATACGTGTAACTTGCTTAAAGTCAAGTGAATGTGACATTTACGATCAACCATTGTTGGCAATTAATCTTATAGTTTGGCAATAGATTTTTGGTCGACGGGATAACCAAGTAGTAACATTATTTTTATTGATTTAAAAAAAATGGCAGTTCAATGTCTGTAATTTTCAAAAGTTATATTTTTTAAATGCTCATTTTTTTTTTATCAACAAAATTATTTTTTTTCAAATGTATCATTTCCTTTTTGTGCCAACTATTACACTTGGTGACAATGGTGTTCGCATAACAGGAAAATACCAAAACAGTTACTGATTTTATTTCAAATGTAAAGAAAAAAGGTTTAATGACCAATATATATTGTAAATATGTCTATAACTCAGATTCTACTGAACAGAATTTAGTAGAACTTACACTATTAAATTGTAAATTTGGTTTATAAATGGTTTAATGTAAAAACCATCATTCTAAGTTGCCACGGGAGTTCTAAAATTAGGTGAACTCGATTATGAAAGATTTCAAGTCAACTAATTAAATGCACAGCAAGTTAGATAATATTTCAGGGATTTTTTCAATATTTATCATATCATTCTGTGTTGTTTAGTTACGGAGCTATGCGGAAAAAGTTCTCAGTGGTACAGTAAAGAAAATTGGAAGATATACGCTACAGAGATAGGGTATACTAGAGAGTATATATGCTATAGTTATGGAAGTTGAGCTGAGTTCCTTAAACAAAATCAGAAATTATGCAGTATATATCTACCCCTACCTCCCAGAAAGTTGTATAATCAGGCTAACGCGATTATGAAAGTTATATTTAACTATCTCAATATATATATATAATGCAAAGAGAAATTTCATTACGGCCGCTTATATATTGAGTTCTCCTGAATAGATTTTGACGGCACTTACATTGTTAGTTAGATAATTTTTCAGAAAAGATGTTAGTATAACACATAACGTTCTATGTTGCTTAGTTGTATAATAATGGGGAAAGTTCTAAATCAGATGAACCCAATTTTGAAAGATTTACTTTTTGTAAAGGTTCCACTGAATGAATTTTTATGGGATTTAAACTGTTAATTAGATCATTTTTCGGGAATGTTTCGGTATATTTTCCAGTTTAAAAGATTCTGCTAAGTGGATTTCAATGCAACTTGATCTGTTAGTTAATTTTTCAGTGTATGTTTTAATATAAAGCACATATCATTTGCTGTTGCTTGGTTGTTAGGTTGCTTGATTGTAGAATTATAGATGAAAGTTCTAGAATCAGGCGAACCCAATTATTATGAACAATCAGCTTTTTGAATAAGTCCAATTAACAGATTCTGAGGAGACTTGCATTGATAATTTTTCATGAACGCTTTTAGTATATTACATATCGTTCTATTGTTCTTTACCGTATCCTACACTAACAGATCAACTAAAGAAATTGGTCCTTAACAGTCTAAATTTTGTATGACTCAACAAAAGATTAAGCAAAAACATAATTTGAAGAACAAATTAAAAAAACGAAATTTATTTCCTACATTGTTTAAGCCCGAGAAGGGACAGATATTAAGTTATTTCATTCAATTAGCTCTACATTTAACGTTAAACTTTTGTAGCAAATTAGTTAAGCCAATTGAAGATTAGAAAATAAAAATAAAATCCATACAATATGATACTTAAAACACCCCAAAAAATTAGATTCCGTTCAAATGAAATCGAAATAAATCTTAGACATTTTTTTAAGTTTTATATTTTGCATGCATCTTATCATTTTATGCACAATTGTCGTAAAGATAATACAAAATCTGCAATACAAATATTTTCAATTCGAAATGGAAGAAGTCTAAGATTTATTTCGATTTCATTTGAACGGAATCTATATTTTTAGGGTGTTTTAAGTATCATATTGTATGAACTTTATTTTTATTTTTTAATCTTCAATTGGCTTAACTAATTTGTTACAAAAATTTAACATTAAATGTAGAATTAATTGAATGAAATAACTTAATATCTGTCCCTTCTCGAGCTTAAATAATGTAGGAAATAAATTTCGTTTTTTTAATTTGTTCTTCAAATTATGTTTTTGTTTAATATGTCAAGTTTTTTAATAACTACTGCACTCAGACGAACGCATTTCAAAATTAATAGAGAGTATCATCATCAGGCTCTGACGTATGCGGTATTGCATCACAATGTGGGATGCAGTTTACCAATGTGTAATTCAAAATGTTTCACCACTGCAGTAATGCAGGTTGCGGTAGATTGGACAAAAACTTCCAATCTGAACATAAAAAATCTATAATCAAATCATAAAAAATTAACTTCACTTTAGATACCATATTTCCCACTCGGGAACGCTATGAATGTAAATGTAAATTGTGTTGAATCCTTACTACAAATATTTAACAATATTATAACTGTGATACAGTAAAAAATAAAAGTTTTACTTAAATTTTTAAACCTTAATCTCTCCCAAGGGGTGATGTAAACACATCAGAAAATTATTACCTAAGTTTAACTTGGGGTATAAATAGTTCTCATCTCGGAGAAAAAATACATTTTAAAATTTAAGTTATGTAATTCCCCTCTAAGTTCACTGCCTGCGTAAAAATAGCAATCCATTAGAAACTTTTTACTAAAATATAAACTTGACCAAAGCAAAAACTTATTCTGAAAATATGCTTTTTATTTCCACTATGACGCCATATTCACCTTTTTAATTTTTGAAAAAAAAAACTAGCTCAATTTAATATTTCACGTGAAAATCTTTCAATAAAAAGAAATAAATTATTATTACGGCTTTTGAAATTTTTGCAAGAATGAAGTAAAAATGTTACATTTTCTATGAAAAAATGTCCGTTGATTTTCAATGAAAAAGCGAAAATTGGAATTATTAAGAAAAATAATTGAATAATGTAAACAAAAATTGGCTCATGTTTCTCTCTGGGTTATAATTCACCTATATGCAAAGGCATTTTACCATTCGTTTTGACCCTGACGTCAGGCAAACGTTTTTACACTTTAAATTTATAATATCATTAGAATTAGCCAAGAATAAAAAATGAGGGGCATCAGGGACAAAAAGGTGGGAAGAAAAAATGAAAAAGTTATGATCTCCATAGGCTTTTCTATGTTAAATTAACATTGAGAAGTGACACTGGAAATAAATACTGCCGCGCAATACTTAAATATAATAGCGTAATGACATTCATATTGCTTTCAGCAATTCGGTTGGATACACCAGGTAAATGTCCATATTGCTTTAAAACTCATGATCAAATTCACAGATATATTTTGTTTCATTCAATATTTCTTTAGAAAAACCGACCAGCGTAGCGGGCGAAGGCGGCTAGTAGTAATATAAAATTAAACAAGTCGGAAGTTGTACGTCAAACGTAACAAATGAGGTGCGTTCGTACTATAACTAGTTTTATAATTACTCAGACGACTTTTTCAACATTTTATGATTTTTTGTTTGATGTGAAGTGTTCAGCTATAAGTATGCAAAATTTCAAGTCTCCAACATATATAGTTTCTGAGAATGGGCTCTGTGACGGACAGACAGACAGAGGAGCGAGACGAATAGGGTTTCGTCAGATAACCGAAACCCTAAAAAGCATGAATATGATGCAAAATGTTATGTTAAATTATGCTTTTCTTGTCACGTGCATTTCACGTATTTGACATATATACAATCGAACTTCGTTATCTCGACACCCGGTTTTCACGTCACTCCGCTTATCATGTCAGTTTTTCAAAATCCCGATTTTCTGTATATGATTTTAATGTAAATAAACTTTAGATTTTACGTCGTTAAATAATTTTCAACTCCGGATATCTCAATGGTTTAGGAAAATTGTCTATTTTTCATCATCCATCTTATAAGAACGGGAATTAAGCAGTAAGAAATGTCTTAGCCAAACTTTTCACAAACGGGCCTAAAATACCCATTGAGATAAATGAGAAATTCTACTTCAATCATTTATGTGAATAAATAAACCCAAACACTGTGAATAAGCCACTTAAACTCCAGAAGACTTATCAGTCTACTCTCGGTCTTTTTGTTCTGGTCAGGCGGCGCTTTCTAGTGGTTACACGGCGTTTTTCATCCGACTAAATCCGAAGCATTGCATTGCATTGAAACGATCAGAAAATATCCAAAAACCACTTCTGAAACAACGAACATTGATTACAATTCACTGTATAACATTGGTTACAATTCATTGGATAATATTGAAATACAGAATTGTAGGAAGCACATCTAGGGATAAGCAAACCTTTATTCATGAATATTTCATTAAACAATAAAAAAGCAAGTCATCATAAATCTGATTTTTATGCTTTTCAATTTTGTTTTTGTTTAATAATTATGCTTTATTGCTTAAAATTGCAAGAACAGTTATGAATTTAAAATTGTCTTAAATTAATTAAAAATGCAGTTTTTTATAAACATATTTTTCTCTAACTCTGGTTATCGCGACACTCCGCTTATGACGACACTTTTTTCTAGTCATTAGAGTGTCGTGATAATGAGGTTCGATTGTAGTTTGAATTAAAAAATTTTCAAATGATTCAAATGGATTAAGGTGTGTTCAGGTGACTCGGAATAAAACGAAAATGCAAAATATCGGTCAAATGACAATATGATTGGAGCTTTCTTGCAGTACACGTGGTGCACTAAATGATTTTTACGCTTGTTTTATATTTCTTGGGAGATATCTATCATTTCTAGTCCATTTGTGGTTTTTGACAGTGCAGATAATTTAATTATTGAAAAAAAAAATAGGTCTTGCTATTTGAAATTTTTGTTATTTTGACACTGAAATCGTAACTTTGAGAGCTTGATTGCCGTTTTCCAATTCATTCTCAACTGCTTGCCTTAAAATACCATACCTGAAAATATATCTCTAGTCTGCATCAGAATTTCTCTGATATTTCATTAATTGAAAAAAAATATATTTCTATTTATTTTTTTTTTGCTCTTTTTGTTAAAAAAAAAAAATTACAATAAAAAAAATAAAATAAAAAAAAGGCTGTTGCTATTTGAAATTTTTGATATATTGACATTGCAACGGTAACTGTGAGAGCTCGATTGCTTTTTTCCATCTCATTCTCGAGCACATGCCTTAAAATCCAAACTTCACAAATGTTATCACGATAGTTTTTCTTATTATTACAACATTGTAAAATATTCAACCAACTGTCGTAATACAATAACGGCAAAAATCCTCTTAATTTAATACCATAAAAATTTGAATCTTGCTCCAGCTTTCTATGTGGTAGCACGTCTTCTTTGCACCTGAAGAAAAATGACAAATTTTTTTGTAAAAGCCTAATGTATTTCTTAATTTTTCTGGTGTTAATAAGAATTTTTTACCTTTATTCCTCTGCAGTTAATATATATATATAGTATATATATATATGAGTTCACTTTCTCAACACGTTTCCACGTACGCCTACCTTCTAAATTGCTGAAATTGTCCAGCATGACAACTTGATAGTACAGTGTTTCAATTTTCACATTCATGGATCTTTTACAAGGCAAAAAGAAAATAATTAAAGCGAATTATCTGAAACAGTGTGATCTTGTATATAAATGAAAATAAGGCTTTAATCTATATTGTAACTTTAATTTAATTTCTTGGAAATTTCATTTATCGAGCAAATTATTTTTATTTACGGATCTTTCTTGAAAGGAAATTACTTGAATTCATCATAAAAATACCTTGCCTTACTTTTACGAAAATAAAAGAATTCAGAGAAAAGATCATTAAATATGCTCTATAAAAAAATTTACCACATCACAAACATAACATCTGAAAATGCCTAAAATCGACTTTTTTCTGTTCCTGAAAAATACGCATGGGATATCTTGAAAAAATATTCTTGGAATGCAATACAATGCGAATAAAACATGTTTTAGAATTTCCACAGAATAAATGCATATCGAATGAGTTTATTTCCATTTAGATAGCAGACTTTCCGCACATGGAATTAGTGAGTGATCTAATGTTTTTTGAAGCTACCAAGATATCGCTGTCGGAATACTTTTACAATAAATCTGTGGTTTGGTGATTTTTGTTATTTCTTGTCACGAAACTAAAAAAAGGATCAATGTGAATCGGGATTTATTTTCAATAAATTGGAAAAAAACTTTTTAAAATAATTTCAATAAAATAAAAGCGAAAATTTATTTTTTTTTTTTATACAGCTTTTAAAATATTTTCCCAAGAAATCGGTAGTTTGTTTATTTTGCATATTTTTGTTGTTTATTTTGCATATTTTTGGCACCATTCAAAAAAAATGATTATATGATTTAAGTTTGTCTTACATAACATATACAATGAAATACTTAAAAATATTTCCAATAACGCATAAGTGAAAAATTGTATCCATTGCAATTTCAACAAAACCCGTTTCCATGGGGAAAAAATCATTTATTTTAGTCCAAATGCATTATTCGTTTACATATTCTTGTTATTTTAAAGTAATAAGAAGAAAATTCAATAATCATCATAATTTTTATAAATAATGTATTATCCTTACATTTGTTATTTAATATTATGAATTTCTGATAAGGGGAAACTTTAAAATGAAAAAATTCCGGTGTACATGTTTCCAAATATTTAAATTTTCTTCTGCGTATAAAAATTTTAAGACAGAAATAAAAGTTATATGCAGTATTCATCTTTTAAAATCAGGCCTAATTCTCTCACTGAAATTCATGAGAGTTAAAGCACGAAAAAGCTAATTTAAAGAAAAAATAACAATAATTTTAACTTTCTTTATTTTTTAGCAATGGTAACAGGTATTGGTCTATCCTCAATCTCCTCTTTATTAATTATATTAGCTGTAATAGTAAGAGGATCTAATTTAGGACTCAGATTACTAGTTTCTATATCTCATCTTAATAACTTCTCAAGTTCATACTATATCAATATATTAACTTTTGATAAAATTGATAATTCCTTCATTTTCTATTCTCCTTTTAATATTTATAATAAATCCTGTTATTCTATGTAATATTGTTATATCTCTGATCATATTATTTATATCAATTAAATTCAATATAAAATATTCAATATTTTGCTCAAGCATCATAATAGATCCAATCAGCTTAATTATAATTTCACTCATACTAATTAGAATTATTTTAATTTTACTTTCATCTTCTATACAGCATAAAGTTTCCATAATAAACATTCCTATTATGTTAATTTTATTAATATCCTTTTAATCTAAACATATATTATCATCTTACATCATATTTGAATTAGTATTAATTCCTAAAATATTTTTAATTACTTTAATTGGAAAACAACCAGAGGAATTACAGGCAAAAATGTATCTAATTATCGATACAGTCTTACATAATGTACATGCATATACATTTACATACACTAGATGGCCATACCAGTCGGCATGTATTCAGAATAAAGTGATGTCGCTATGTAAGAAGTTGTGTTTTGATTTATCTGAATATGCTTAAGCTTAAAATTTGCATAAAGCACGTCAATGATATTTATTATGGTGTCAAATTTATAAAGTTCCTCACGTACATATATGGAAAAATTTATCGTAGAATACGAACTTTTTTAACCGAATTAAAAAGCTTCATAAATCGGAAGTAAAAAATGGCTAATAGTTTGCCAACAATCTCCCAGTTTGTATCAAGTACGAATCCATCAGAATCATGGAGATACTGGAAAGCACATTTTCAAGATTATCTAGAAGCTTTAAAATATATCGCAGGATCGGAAAAAACAAAAACTGCTCTTTTTCGTCATGTATGTGGGGAAGAACTGAAAAAGCAGTTGCGTGCGTTCGATCTTCAACCGTCACAGGTGCGGAAGATGTTAATTTAAAACAGATCCTAGAAGAATTTAATAAATATTTTAAAGATTATCAAAATGAAGTATATGCATCCTTCAAATTTTTAGAAATTAAACAGGCAAGAGAAGAATATTTTTCTGGCTGTAGTAGAATACAATTATGGTGCTTTACACAAAAGAATGCTCCGGGATAAAATAATTCAAGGTCTTTGGGATAAATCATTACAAGAAAGACTAATACGAGAAACTAGTGGAAAAGAAAAATGTTTTATAGATATTGTAAGTTAATGCAAAGCAGCTGAACACAGCAAAGCTCAAGTTTCTTAAATGAACCCTGAGAACAAATCTATAAATGCTATGAATATCGCTCGACGACGACTCAGCTTTCGCAACACAAAACTAATCGTGATCAAAACAAGACATGTAGATTTTGTGGAAGATAGCTTGGCTGCAAAAGCTTACAGTCAACAATAACAAAGTGAGATTCAAGTTGAATTCCGGATCTCAGTAAATGTGATACCAAAATCTGAACTGCTTAAGTGGAAAGAGAAACTAGTGGTAAGAAAAATTCACACGCCAGTTTTGTATTACAGTGATAATGTTTGTTGTAATGTGATTACAGTGATAATGTATAATAGGTGAGTGCTATTTACATAGCTGCCAACTTGTACGGATTTTTGCTACCACTAAAATTTAACAGAAATTTTTGCCTTACTTAATTATCAGAATTCGCTGCAAATCAGCGATTGAATTAGGCAAAATTTTCTGTTAAATTTTAGTGGTAGCAAAAATCCGTACAAGTTGGCAGCTATGTGTTTACATTGTCAAACTGATAAATTTGAAAGTGACTTTAAATTTTTAGTTTCAACTCTTGATTCTTGTCCTATTTTAGCCCTTGATGCCTGTAAAAAGATAGGTTTAATAAAGAGATTGAATTTAATCAATAAAAATCCAAAGTTGTTTGAAACACCTCAACAAATTATTGAAGAATATTCTGATGTTTTTACTGGATGTGGACGATTAAATAAAACGGTTCACATTAAATTAAAATTAAGTTCTACTTCCCATGTTGCAGCACCTAGAAAAGTTCCATTAGCTTTACATAACAAAGTTAAAGAAGAACTTGAAAGAACGATTGAGACTGGCATCATAACTAAAGTTAATTAACCAACTGAGTGGGTTAGTAATATGGTAGTTGTTAATTCAGCTAAGAAATTACGTATTTGTTTGGACCCGAGACCTACGAAGCAATTCAAAGATCTCATTACACAATACACACCGCAGATACACTCATATCAAAATTTCAGGGTTGTAAGGTTTTCACAATAGAATGGATGGAAAGAATAGAAAGAATGGATTTTGGCAATTGCCACTCGATGAGGAATCCTTGCATTTAACAACCTTTACTACACCATGGGGAAGGTACAGATTTCTAGTTTTCCATTCGGCTTAAATAATGCTCCTGAAGAGTTCCAGAAAGCTATTTATGAATTTTTTGAAACTGAGCCGCAAATAAATCCTTATTTTGATAATATTGCTCTAGGTTCATCCACAAATAAATAACACAGTAAATTGTTGCACAGAACACTTACACTGGCAAGGGAAGCAAATTTAAAATTTAAAATAACAAAAACTCAGCTTTGTTTAACATCTGTGAATTATATAGGACGTGTATTGTCTGATAAAGGTATTGAAACTGATCCAATTAAAGTAAAGGCTTCACGAGTTTGCGATCCCCCAAAATAAAGAAGATTTACAACATTTCTTGGGTATAATAACATATCTTGCTAAATTTACACCACATTTGTCTAATTTGACTCATTCTCTACGTCAACTTTTAAAAAAAAACACTGAATGGTAGTGCGATAGTAATATTCAAAAAGATTTCCAATGTATAAAAGAAACTATAATTAAAGCTCCATGTTTACAATATTTTGACGGAAAAAAAAAGTGTGGTTGTATCTGTTGATGCTAGTAAAAATGTATTAGGTGCTACTCTTCTTCAAGAAAACAAACCAGTTGGTTTTGGGTCAGCTTCTTTAACCGATGCACAACAACGTTATGCACAGATTGAAAGAGAACTCTTAGCTGTTATCTATGGATTAGAACACTTTAATTATTACACGTATGGTAGACCTGTTATTGTACAGACTGATCATAAACCTCTGCTGAGTCTTAGAAAAAACCATATCATTTGATTTCTTCTCGTCTGCAACGCCTGTTGCTTAGGCTAAATAGATATAATGTAAAACTTCACTATGTTCCTGGAAAACAACTTATCATAGCCGATACTTTGTCTATAGCACAGTCATCTACAGAAATTTGTGATGAGGGAGCTTACCTGGAATCATTTGCCAAAGTTAATCTTTTGACACAAGCTTCTCGTGAGAAATGGAATGAATTGGCAAAAATGACAGCTGAAGACGAAGAGTTACAAGATATTCTATATCACATTAAGAATGGTTGGCCTGGAAAATGCAAAACAAAAACAGCTGCACAAGCTTACTGGCATTGTAAAGAAGACAATGTAACAGATATATGTAACAAAATAAGGTATAATTTGTAGAGGGCAAAAACTTGTTGTAACAACTGCAGCTAGAGGAGAATTTTTTTAAAAAATGCACATTTCACATAAAGGCATAGTATCCACCAAAGTTAAAGCAACAGAAGATTTTTACTGGCCTAACATTAACAAAGATGTAGAAAATTTCATTTCCAAATGCAAAATCTGCCAGATGTATCAACAAGCAAATCAAAAAGAAGTTTTACTAGATATTGGTCTGCCAGAAAGGCCATGGCAAAAAGCATCCTGCGATTTTTTCTTTTTAAATGGGCAGCAAAATCTTTTAATGATAGATTATTTTTCAAAGTATGTCGAATTGAAACCTCTGAAAAGCACAACAGCCCAAGCTGTCATACATGTTATGAAGTCTATTTTTTGTACTCATGGAATACCTGAAGAACTTGTCAGTGCTGGTGGCTCGCACTTCGACTCTTATGAAATGAAAAAAATTTTTTAAAGATTGGTAAATTTTTCATAACGTTATTTCGCTACATTTTCCATTAGCTAATGGTCAATTAGAAAGAACAGTGCAAACCATGAATAATTCTCTCAGAAAAGCTTAAGAAGATGGAAAAGATATTTATTTAGTACTACTCGATTATAGAATTCAACCTACTAAATATCTTCCCTCGCCATCTGAGTTGTTAATGGGCAAAAGATTAAGATCCTTTTTACCAGTTCATCCTGCACTATTAACATCAAAATTTGAAATAAAATAAGCTTCTAAATCTTTGAAAGAGAGGCAGGTAATCCAAAATAAATATACCAGCAGACCAGCAATTCATCTACCAAAACTATGCAACAGTGCAAAGGTGTGGTTCCGGCATAAAATGAAAAGTCCTTTGAGGAAAGGTACCATTGTTCAAGTAGAACCTCAACCAAGACCTTATTTAATAAAAGAAAGATATGGAGGACTGTACAGAAGAAATAGATATCATATTAGGCTTGATCATTCCCAAGTTGACGATAACAACATAAGACCACCAACAGTTGAAGATCTCTATCCAACTTCACCAGAAAGTATTGCAGAGCCAGATTCCAATAGTGCTCACACCAGAAATAATCCAAATGGTTCATCAAATTTTAATACCCAAACAACATCTACAGTTTTAAGACGATCAGCAAGACACATTGTTAAACCGATCCGCTATAGAAACATTTGAACTTAACGTTAATTTAAAATAGTTTAGCAATAGAACTCTAAAGTAAAGCTAACTTAGTTTAATTTCTTTTTGGACTCTATAGGTAAATAATTTAATATGTTTGTTTAATTTAAAGCTAAGAAGTATCTAGTTCATGTAATTAATGTGTTTATTTATATACGTACTTTCATGGTTTTTGTAAAAAAGGGCGTGTTAGATAATGTACCTATATTTACATTTACATCCGCTAGATGACCGTACCAGTCGGCATGCATTCAGAATAAAGATATGTCGCTATGCAAGAAGTTGTGTTTTAATTTATCTGAATATGCTTAAGCTGAAGATTGTATAAAGCACGTCAATGACATTTATTATACAGTTAACTGCTTCACTACCTCTTTTAATAAAAACCATTTTTTTTTATAAATAACATCTCTTTCATATTATCAAACATTGTATTAATAAAATTTTCAATAATCTTATTTTTAATAATAGCATTCTTATCAAAAATACCAACCAGTCGTATGTGCCAATCCCAAAACTTGTTAATGTTTATAATATGTTATATGTAATATTTTACATGTTAATACATATCAACTGCTAACGCATTGCTCAATCCCTGTCATCCAGCACCCGCAAGATCTTCGAATTCAGAGCAGGAAGTATAGCACAGTATTGAGTAGCACTGGTATATCATGGCTGGTATAGCACAACAGCTTTGTATATCGCTCATTCCAAAACTCAAATTAAATTTGCAAAAACAGAGCAAACTACTGGCCCATTTTCTATAAAGTAATATTGTAACCTCTGTCTATTACATTACATCTACCCTATATATATAAAATCCTAATGAAACGAATTTATGAAACGGATATATGAAACGAATTTATGAAACAGATATATGAAACGAATTTATGAAACGGATATATGAATCGACTGATTATGTTTCAAGCGATTTCTCCTAAAATATGGAATACTTTGCGATGAAATTAACACCAAAAAATCAGCATTGATCCGCAGATCTCAAAACTGGTATTAGAATTTTTAAATTCGAATTAGTTTTTGAAATATTAATTTTTTCTAGTTTTATATACATTTTTCGAATGATGGCAACTCAAATTTTAATCAAACAGATATTTTTTTTTCATATTTCAGAAAAGGTTGAAAAGGTAACTCAGCTATTGTTGTTTATTTGATAATAAATGTTTATTTACTTTTATTTATTTTTATAAATTATATAAATTATTTTGCTCTATAATTATTAATTATTTTTTTTTATATTTCCTTTAGAAAATAATAGAAAATAATAAAAAAATACGGTACTACTTAGTTATTCCGTCGACCAATTTCGCCAAATTATATAAATCACCAAAACATTCGCCAAATTATACAAATTGACATAATTTTTTATCTTAAATAACGAAAGAACAAATAAATTAGTATAACATTAATAAATATACAAATAAAAAGTCGAAATAAAAATCACTTGATGACGTAAACACGTGTAACTTCCTTAAAGTCAAGTGAATGTGACATTTACGATCAACCATTATTGTCATTTAATCTTATAGTTTGGCGATAGATTTTTGGTCGACGGAATAACTAAGTAATACCATAAATTCATATGTACTGGTATTTGAAAACGAGGTTTTCGCTAAATTTTCGTAAAAAAAAAAATCACGCCAAACCTGCTGTGCGTATATGACGTCTGTCAAATATTACCACTCGAAAAAAAAATGCTAACTGGCGAGTTGAAAAAAACTTATTGGCGAGATTTGCATCCGGCTAGCGTAACAGTACCAAGAATTCTTTGCAACCATGGCAAATTTTATGTAATTTTAATTGAAAACAAATTTTTGATTTTTAAATCAAAATGGAAAACTTACGGTCCCATATTGGCGCGATTTGTTTCTGAGGCCAATGTCATATACGGAACGGGCATTTAACTTTCGCCAAAGTATCGTTTTTTGCTTGATATGGTAAGCCGGATGTTGTTGTTTATGCTGTTGATGCGTTCCCCAAATTGGCGTCGTTAAAAAATCGCACCAATATGGGACGTATATGACATCTATACCAAACTTTCATATGAACGGCGAAGGGATCAGACCGTATTTGTTTATGGCAGTTGATGACTTGAACTCTTATAATATAGATGAAATGATGGCGATAGAATAATATTTGGCGACTTATCACCTGTGCCTGGCTAACATTAAAGCATCAAAATGTCACCTAGAGTATAAAAAGCGAAGTGGTCCGCTTCATGTTACTATCATCACTTAGGCTATTGTTATAGAGAGTGTTTTAAAATACCGGGAGACAAGGATTCTGTATACTTAATTTATTTTATTTTAGCTTCTTTTCAAATGTTTAACTGATCCTCTTTAATCAAAAACGGAAACAACCATTGGATGTCTTAACAGCAACTGATTCGACCTTAAATTTTTGCAATCAAAGGGAATTCAATGAAAACCCGTTTACAGGGAGATCTGCACAACTTTTTTCAGTATAATTAAATCTTCTCTAATATTTTTAAAATCCATCAGATTAGCGTGTTTTTAGATTTTGTGGTGTCTGAACGGGGGTTGGCGAGCGTAGCTTGCAGGGGGCAGAGCCCCCTAGTCTAAATATAAAATTTCTTCGAAAAGAGTTCACTTAAACTGCAAAAAATCGATAAAATCGCAGAGCACTTCTGCGGGAATATTCATGTTTTCATCTAAGGACATAACGACAATATATATATATATATATGTGTGTGTGTGTGTGTGTGTGTGAAGTTTGTTTCAATTCTATACATAACTTCGTACACTTTCTGATGATAGAATAAAGAAATTGGCACAAAAAGCTTACACAGAGACCCCTTCTAACGAAATATCCCCAAATTCAACTAGGACCGGCTAAACATAGCCAAATATTTATGTTTAAGTCTATGAATTAGTACACTTTTTGATGACACAATAATGAAAATGCCTCAAAAATTGCTATCCCAGAGCCCATTCCAGTGGAATATCTCCAAATTGAATGGGGACCTGCCGACTAAGGCATTATATAGATATAAAATTTGTTTCGGTTGTTTGTATAACTTAACACACTTTTCCATGATTTAAAACGTTCACGCCGGCGCGGTGTCTCACACTCAATTGTCTCAGAGTTACCAAGTTTACGGCTTTTTGCACACCACTGTTATTTTAGAGAAAATGCTGTTCTTTTAAATCGACCAATTGTTCTAATTAAATAAAACAATATTTTCTGTATCAAAATACTGGTATCCAAAAAGCCGGAGACTTGGCAGTTCTGAGACAGTCGAGTGTGACCCACCGCGCCGGCGTGAACGTGTTACAAAGGATACACACACACACAAACGTACTTGGAGATTTTACCGATAACTTAAAGTGTTATATTATGAATTACTTAATTGATTTTAGATTTTAAAAGAACACAGTGTCATAACATAGGGTAATTCCGGGATTTATGCTGCACATTTTTTTGAATTTGTGTATAAAGTTCCATGGTGGACATAACATTTAAAAAAATCATTCTGTGCTATTCAATGTTCAACATACAACGCGTGTACTGCGACGAAAAAATTCAAAACAAATTATTAATATTTTTTAACAATTTTTTTCTAAAACATTGCCCTGAGGCGCGTCACCGTACATTCAGGCTGAGACGTCGCACTTGTGCGGTAGTTATGCCGCGCTTGTAATAAGAACAAAATGAAATTATAAATAAAAATATTAAAAAAAAAATTATATCTGAATTATAATTAACGATGTAATAACAAAATGAAAATAAATGAGTGCAATGAAACGTATTACTAGATTCAAATTAATAATTGTTGGCTACTTTCACTATTAAAATTATCGACTTAATTTTCTTTACATTAAATTTTAATTGTTATTTCAGCAACAACCTAACATCAATGTATTAGAAAAGGAAAATAAACAAAGGTAAAATTGTGTTTACATAGTTTATTCATTAACCCTTTCGGGACCGCTGACTTTTATACAAATTTTATTCGGTTGGTACTATTTTTTAAAAAGAAGTTACCTTTACTTAAATAATCATAAAAATGCTCTAATTAAACAAAGCAGATATTACTTTTATATTTTGCTGGTGCCAGAAACAAATTTTGTAAGCCCTTTATGAAGGTGCTTATATGCACCTATGGTCCCGAATGGGTTAAGAGACCTGTTTTTTCGACTACAATCTACAGAAAAAGTGTCGAAAAAGTACAGTCGTTATGTAACTACATTTAAACACATGATGCAACGAAGCCAATTACACTTCCTCTTTTTTTTCTGAGTAGTTTGCAAAGAACGTCTGCGTTACGCGTAATCCAACTTTTCATTATTATCAACTTAACTTGCATCTTTCTTGCACTTCTTACTTTTTATTTTCCCCTTTTTCTCCTTTGGATTTAGTAGACTTGATAACATGCCTAACATGGTTAGTCTGTGCAAAAAGAAAAGGAAAAGTTAATAACACTTAATCATCCCTCACAAAAGAAACTGCGGCATGTATACCGGAATAGCAGAACGGCATTTATCACATTTTGCGTGTTGCAGACGTCGGCCATCACAGTTACCTGCCATCGCTAAGGGGAATGGCGTAACCATACACACAGTACTCTATACAAACGCTACACTTACTTTTGACTTCGAAATCGTGCATGCATTTAGTAATTAGTGTATGAAAAGTATTTAAATATCACGTGTTTAAAGGTTTGGACAGTGAAATCATGCACTTATGTCAAATTAAGGATTGTACCCCTACAAGTAAACATCGAAATGGGATTCATGATATACACTGGTTAAAATAATCTCATTGCGTACCTATATTGGGCGTTTGACGACCATCTATCGATAATTACAAGAAATACAAGGGATGCAGCATCTATCCCGTATGCGGCGACTCTCCCGGAGTTACTGTAGGCTAAAAAAGAAGTAAGATAGACTAGTTTTTTAACACATTTTTTAAAATAAACTAGTTCATAAACCACATCATCTTTAACGTCAATAAAAACGATTAAATTGAAAAATATCTGTTGATATTTTATCATTTCTAACAAATTGATATACTGAAACAACACAAACTGAGAAGAATGAAGACTGTAACTCGGTATCATTTAAAGAGTAAGGGATGTAATAAAATATATTCTAATAATATTTATGTTTTTCTTATTTTTACGTGACTCCGACAGTATAGAATAGTGGAGTCTAAATGCACTTTAAGTAAAAAATCGGAAAATCATATTTTCGACATTTTCCACCAAATGAAGGATATCTTGTGCACTTCCTTATCCACCAATAAGTAGAATGTATGCTGGAAAATTCTTAACTTCAGAATTTATTACAGAAAAATTTAAGAAAGCAATTTTCGCTTTATTTAATCCAGAATGTCTGTCATAAAATAAATCACAATTTGCTATTCCAAATTTCCGGTACGAATTCCAAATATCTGAATAAAAATATGTGCTAAATGAGCAACACTGATAGTAGAGTATATGCTACAAGGGGTATCAGAAAGTTTAAGAGTTTTGTATTACTATTGACAATGTCGAACGGTGTGAGGAAACTACAATTAATTTTTGAAAGATGCATTCAGTTTGTTTTAAGAACATATTGACTGTTACAACATATTTTAAACAAAATTCTTTATTCCATGTTTACTTTTCGAGGAAATCTTTCTTCAAACTACTCGAGTGAAAACATATACCTATAATATAATTTGTTTCAAATGTTAAGGAATAATGTTTTGCTCAGTGACTACCGTTGTTAATTTTAGTTTAAATTCTTGATAACGACTCAACCGGATATTCGATGTTGTTATCTTAGATACCGGAGTCATTCCTGAAATTTTTATCATTTCTGACAAAGAGCCACAGGGAAGACACATTCTTTCTTTTCTTCATTTCAATTACTTTTCTGGACGACATATTCTGAAGTATGTACCCCAATAATTTTGTTATTATAGCAGACATTCTTTGAGGCGTTCTCGAGATCGTAAAATTTGTCTTATTTCATTTCTCAAAACATATTGCCTTCTTATATATCTACATAAAAGTTAGTAAGATAGAAAATGTATGAAAGGAATCTGAAAAATATTATATATTCTTCCTTATATGCAGTAGTTATACAGTTTTTTTTCCTTAAATGTAATTAGCATAAATGTTGACAATATTTTGCGAAAATATTATTTTTAAAACTCTTTTAATTAGTTAAATAGAAAATATTAAAGTCTAAAAATTTTTATATAAAATTCTTAAAATGGTTGAGTTAATTATTCTACTTCTCTTATCAAGATAATTTGTTTTATTAAATAGCCTTAAATCGTTTTTTCTCAGTCAGAATTTTTAATTCGAAGTTTTGCTAAAAGATAGTAAAGACTTTTTTTAAACCAGTGATTATATAATTATATCAAGATGTACATTTAAACATCTGTTGCCACTAATTTCTCGATAGTCGGTAAATACTGTGCCGCACCAGCTCCAATGCTACCGCATCCATGAAATTCTTTCTTACTTTCACACGTACAAACGTTTCGCTAATTACCGTCTATTAGTCTTTTAATCAAAATTTAAACTTCCCCGTGTATTCCAATGCAACGGTCATCCATTAGAAAGATCTGTGTCTTAGTCAATATCTATTTCCCGCCAAAAATGTGAAATCATTCATTCTTGGCCTCACTTTGGCCTGTACTTACTCATGTACGTAAAGATAAATTTGATTTTTGTGTGTCCGTCAAGGTCACAAACACACGTGTACCATCTATTTCTCGCATTAAAATCTACTTTTTGAACTGCAAGTTTTTTTAATTTTCTGAATCTATGTTATTACGTATGCGCATTTGTATACAATCGCGGAAATCTACGGTTTTATTTAAAAAATGAAAAAAGTAATTTTCATCTCATTTTTTATCCGAAGTTCCAGAAAAACATTATTACAAGAATCACTAATACATATCTTATGTGACAAAAGAAATTATTAATGGAGGTATGATTTGGCACACATGAAATATTTCAGAAATAAACATTGATGTCTTACTTTAGAAGGTGGTTTTTTTTTTTGTATTCCTTTAAAAGTTAAAGCCATACGATCGAGAATTTGTTCATAAACAAAAGATTCTTACCAAATCCAGGTAAAGAATCTTTATATTTCTTCGAAGCAATGTCTGAGCTGTCTATTTCAGAACTCACAACGACTGTATTGTTCCTGAAAATTGTGTAAGTACTCTTTCAGTGAAGCCCAGTGACATCGTGATCAGCATGTCTCACTGCAATGCTCAAGGTCAAGATTTCGACTCCTGACTACGAAAGATTCACTCAGCCCTTCATCCCTCCGGAGTTGATAAAATTAGTACCAAGCTATCTTGGGAATGAAAGAAAATCTAGGATCCCTCGTTAGGCTGACCACTAGGGTGGTCACAAGAAATCAATTTTCGAATTTTTTCGGGGGGACCTCCCAAAAAGTTGCCAATTGACTAGAAAATGAGATTGGCTAAGTTTCCGCTATTTGGGTAATATTAACCCGTGCCTCATTGAGGTTTAAGTTTCAAAAAAACGTGATTTTTCTCAAAAATAAATGCATTTTTTCCTTCATGAAATGAATACAATTGAACCTAGAAACATAATGCAGGTCCCATTTTATAAAAAAAAAAAAAGTTTTGCTTTGAAGAACCACACATCATTTTTTTCTAAAAATGTATAGATTTAAAAATATGTGCATTTTTCAGGACCAGACTTCACCTGAATCCTAAAAAATGACTTTTTATGAAAAAGCGAAAAAAAAAAATTGTAACATTCCATTTCATCTGCTTTCCACCTTTTGTTTTTCTTTTTTTCGTTTTGTGAAGCCCAATAAAGTGTTTGATTAAAACATATTCCAAAGAAAAGGAAAAAAATCGAATTTTAAACTGAAAGAATTTAAAAAAAAAAGGGAGGGCAAAGGAAGTATAGAAATGAGAGCAAATAATGCTCAATTGCATTTTATTATTAAAGTTGTGTTACAAGAAAGGAGGCATAATAAAGAAAATAAAGTATTTTCCCTTACAACTGTCACGTTAACCCTTTCCGGCACAGAAACATTCTGTTCATAAAAGGATGAAATGATTGTCAACCCCGGAATTTACAAACGACTTTTTTAGAAATTAAAGCACATTACTTTAACCTTTCATTGTAAAAGCAAAATTTTATTAAAATATTCTTCGTGCCGTTTGTAAGTTTGGAATTAAAATTAGGTGGTCCAGGCGTGGGACACTGCGCCGTAAAGGATTAAAGTGGTAATGGTTTAGATAGGTGGCTTATGTTGACTTTTTTTACCAAAGTATTATCTAAAAATGAAAATGCAACTTGATCCGAGTTAAGATACCAACTGCGGTTTGTCATTTTAGCAAGTGCTTTGTCCGTAACCTATTTATCAAATTTTCTGTAGTGAACAAGTTATTTTATTATTTGCAGGTCTTGAATTGGGGGCTAAAGTGGCAGTGGAAGTATTGAAGCACACTTTTACATAAATATTGATTAAAAATAAGAAAAGATCTCTGATACCTTCTTTTTCTAAATTTGTTACTGAAAGATGATCCCTGAAACAATATATTTTGAGAGAGTGAATAGCCCGTGCGACCATCCATCTGACATGATTAAAAGCACCATGTGCTCTGAAAAAAAGTCTTTTGCAGGAAGGAGTTCTATAAAAATTAAACGAAGTTGGATAAACTCTTTATAATCATCCCTGAGCTGTTAATTTTTAAAAGTTCCTGTAAGAAAATTTGAAATTTCTTCTGAATTAACTATTTATACCTAGTATTTCATCTTCAATAGCATTTGTATACTTACTCTGGTTTAATTTAGACCACCCAATCAGAATTGTTTTTTTTTTAAATATCTGGCTGAGGGGCAGTGATTATGCCCATTTTGCAATCAAGAACAGCTTTTAGGAAAATTTCTAAATTATGCTGGCGGCATGGTAAATACAGAAGACTTTTCCTTTAACAATTGCTATAGAAAAATGCAGATTCCTCTGAGGCGACCTGTGTTTACTGCAGTTGTATCAAAAAATATTGCCTGGATTTTACCAACTACCTCCAACTCTTCAACTGCTGAAAATACAGCTTTCGCCTGAATTATTTCGATACTATTTTCAAGTTGAGGAACTTGTAGTAACTGTTCTTCATCCCCACAACTAATTAAAATTTTATCCACTCTACATTTTCTTTATTCAAAAAATGGTGAAGAAGTTTTCCTCCCCAATGAACAACAGTTCTCTCTAAACAGGAATTTTAAAATCTGTTTTTGATGAGCTCAGTTTTTTGTTTACGAACAGTTATTTGCATAGTCGATGCTTGTGGTTAGCTAGTGGACGTATTCTAAGCCTAGCAGCTTCTTTGGCGTTCAGTTCATTTTGCGAATATTATAAAATAAAATACATAAAACTTGACAATTACTTGGCTGCATACTGTCGATGATTTGATGAGAGATGTGGCCAATTTAAAAAAGCTTACATTTCTGCCATCATATCGAGAGGGGGAAGGGGGTTTACGGAATGTTTCGTCAATTCTAAAAATAGATAACCAAAACAGATAACAAAAACAGCCTTGTAATAAAAAGAGAAATTCAGAGGTTCAACTGCAATACAAATCGAGAAGCTTTCTCTTACTAGACACAGAACTAGATAACTCATAATCAACTATAATTCGTAAAATATTTTTAAAGTTACAAAATGTGTTCACTTATTTTTGCCTATTAATAAAAATAATAGAGAAAAATTATAAAACTATAAAATTATAAAATTATAAATATTATCAAAAGTAATAAAATTTTTAATTTGTCATATTTTACCTATGTTTCAAAAATGCAGAGTTTGAGGGTATGGATCACTAGATGTCCTGAAAAATACTAAATGTTCATTAAAAAGAAGTTTTCATGAGAGTAAAAAATCAAGGGAACAACAGTTTCTATGAAATAAAACAAGAATCAGGTTTCTAAGACAAATATTTTTCACGTAAGGAAAGAAAAATAACAATTTTTTGCCAAAAATTGCAAATTTTCAAGAATTCAACCTCGATGAGGCACGGGTTAATGTTATTTATTTGAGCTGAAACTTTGTCAATCTCATTTTCTAACTAATTGGCAACTTTTAGGAGGGTCGCCCCGAAGAAAACGTTAAAAAAATTTTCCCCATGTTGCTTGTGACCACCCAGTAGCGTAGAGCTCAGCACGTCTGACTGCAATGCTGAAGGTGGAGATTTCGACTCCTGACTACGCAAGATTCATTCAACCCTTCATCCCTTCGGAGTCGATAAAATGAGTACCAATCTCTCTTGGGAATGAAAACCAAGGGCTCTCGCGTCAAGCTTACCACCTGACGGCCGAGTGACGTAGTGGTCAGCACGTCTGAATGCAGTGCTGCAGGTAGAGATTTTGACTCCTGACTACGCAAAATTCACTCAGCCCTACATCCCTTTGGAGACGATAAAATGAGTACTAAGCTATCTTGGTAATGAAAACCGAGAATTCCGAATTAGGTTGACTACCTCACTGGAACCTATGCTATATAGAACCTCGGGGGTATGCGTCAAGAAAATGGTGATGGGCACAATAAACGCTGATTCTTCATGGATCGTACAGCCGCATGTTTATGTTTAGTTCTCTTTCAGTAATACATGGAGATCACACTGTAAAAAAATAATGCCAGTTTTCCGGTAGAAATCGGAAAAATAATTGCCCTTATCGTACCGGAATAATTTCCAACCCAACTCGGAATAAAATCCGTAAAATCGGAATAAAATCCGTAAAATACCGTTTTACTGACTATTTCCTTATTTTTACGGATTTTATTCTGAGCTGGGTCGGAAATTATTCCAGTACGATAAGGGCAACTGCTTTTCCGATTCCTACCGGAAAACTGGCAGTATTTTTTTTTACAGTGCACGCTTGACTTTAATGCTTGACTCCGAAAATCACTCTCACTATAAGGCTCCTTTCAGCTGCAGGAAAATAGAGAAGACTGGTCACCTTATTCATCAGTTTTTTTACAGTAAAACTGCAAACTCTTTGATAAGCTTTATGATGCAAAACACCAATACAATTTCTTAATTTTGTATGTTTTTTTTTTTTTTTATGTGATCGGACTTGTTTAAGCATTTTACTTCTTTGCTTCACATATTTCGACACTTTGGTAAGTGTTTTGGTACAATCTGAACTCCAGTACGCCATTTTGTTACTTTTTTATTAATATCTGGAATCGGAAGTGAATTAAACAATTTTTTATCACAGAATATTCAAACTGTTTGAGAAATCTTAAAGCGCGAACCACATTCACATATGACAATTAGCTAATTTTTGAAATATTAACGGATTTACGGAACACCGTGTATTAACCGTGAAATTATCTTTTATGGTAATATAATGAACTCTTTTTTATGTACGTATGGTTAGATCAATAAATATTAGAAATGTAAAAATTAAAACTTTTGTGATAAAATTTTTATTTTTCTATTAAATGAAAGCCCTCTCCTTGAATGAAACGCTTGTATTATGAATATGAATTTAAAATAACACTGAAATAAATTTAATAGAAATTGAAAAGCATAATTACAAATTTATTGCCTTCGATATTCGTTTAATTCCTTATTTAAACAAAGCATTACTAATGAATGAACAAATTAAACTCCATGTAAATTTCATTTGCAACTTTTGTTCAAGTTCTTTATATTTACCAGTCAATCTATTGATGTCAAACAAAAGGTGCATTTGTGTTCTGCTTGTGTTATTCCATTATATTGTACACTATGCAATTATCGATTTGTTGTTCGTAGAGCATAGGAAATTATAGAAATTAACTGATCATGCTCATTTTCGTTCACTTCCTCATTGTTAAAACTCAGTGTTTTAGATTTCAATATTGCTTTCAAAAACGTATTGTGATATACATCTATAGATATGAACAAATGCTAGTAATTTATTATATGGTATAGATTAATTTATTAGTGTTTCTGAAAGAATTGAATATCTTTTTAAGTTAAATTAAATTTTACCAAAGTTTTTCTCAGAGTCAGTAATTTCTAAAATTTATTTTCAAAGTGTTTTAAAAACCACCATAATAACAGCCCTTTTTCTTCGTGTAACAATTATATAAAGATTGGCCGAATAAAATATAGGGAAAATATCTGCCGTCAGCCGTGGGATTGTCATTGCTCACGATGTGACGAAAAAGGAAAAACAGGAAAAATCTATGGTGCTTGTTCTTTGTGCATGAGTGACGGTTTAAACAGTAGAGCTTCTTTATAAGAGAATAACAACATATACATAAGGTCAGTTTGAAGTTTGTATCCAAAATGTGGTCCACACATTCCAAAACTTGTCAATACTCGCGCATGCGAGTGAGACAAGTTGGTAAACATTAGCTTGGCGATAATGGTAGATTTCGGAAAATTTTAGCGATTCGTTTTCGCTCAAAATCATCTGAAACAATTAAAATTTTATTTCCCGTATGTTGCCACTCACTTGTAGAAGCACATTACAGAGTTTTGCAAGTGATGTGTCCAAGCGCGACCAACGACGTACAAGGTCAGTTCATGACGTTTAACCCTTTAATTCTCGCTACCGTGATGTTCAAGGACTGTGTTTAATATTCAGATTGTTTGATTCCCACCAGTTTTATAAAATAGTGTAACTGGGTTCATTATTAGAATAATTTTACCTGTAATTAAATAAGGTGAATATTTCTTTTTCAAAAAAATGGTGGCAATAAGCAATTTGAATTTTTAAACCGTAATTTAATACGATCGTTAAGGGGTTAAAACGTCACACTGAGTAAATAATCTTTACAGGGTGATTGGTACAAAGCGGCGCGCCCATCATTTTGAGCCAATCGTCCTTTAAAGATGAGCCCTTACGTGTGATGTTTTAAAAGTCATGAACGGTCCTTGTATTTCGTTTGTCGCAGTCCAAGCGAGTAAAATGTGACGCGATAAACTTTTTGAAAAAAAGACATCGGCTAAGGAACTTCATCTTTGAATTTAAGCTGTGTATGGGAAGAAATGCTGAATACAAAGTAATGTACTCAAGTTGTTCACTGTGATTCTAATGTTTGTATTCACCATAAACCTAAATTATCGATTATGCGCGAAAACCTCTTAGAAACCACAAATATTTTAAAATAGCAATTAAAGCCTTTTTGCAAGAATATTGAAAAGCAGAAAATCAACGTTTAAAAATGCACAAATAATACAGGAAAAGAAGCAAACAGCTATTTCAAATCTATTAGCAAGATTCTTCTTCAGTGCAAGATAGAGCAAGACACAGTGTGCTAGAAAAAGCAAGGCTGATCAAAATGGCAGTGACGCGCCGGCTTATATAACCGATCTGGAATAAATATCGCACGGAAATTTTATGCGATATTTATATGCACTATTTTAAGGTCAAACTTTTTTTAATTTTAAATTTTCCATTCTATTTTCATTATACTGGTGATGTTTATGTCCTGGCTGAAATGAATTCGGATATTAATCATAGTCTCTCTATTATGAATTCCATTGATCCCTGCATTCAGTTTATCTCTGAATTGAGACCAATAACTGTCTTTCTTTCATGGATGTCCTTGTTATTCGTTGTGAAAATGGCTTTCAGACTACCGTCTTTCGTAAACCTTTTGCTGTCAGTCTCCCACTTCACAGATATTCTTCTCATCTTCCTAACCAGAAATTTGCTGCTTTCAATACTTTTGTTTTTCGGGATACCAATATTTGTTCCACTCCTCAGTTACTCAGTGCTGAACTTAACTACCTGAAAGCTATTGCTGTTGATCGTGGTTATTCCTTTAATATTGTAGATTCTATTTATAAGAAATTGACGAAACCTGTCCATTCTGAAAAGCATTCTAATTCCAACTCGAATACTTCAGTTGTGTTGCCATTTTTTTCCTAAAATGAGTCAGCAAGTTGCTAAAATCTTAAGAAGGTTTGATTTTAATGTTATTTTTCCTCCTGTTAATAAAATCTCTTTTTCAAACCTCAAACACCCCATTGATCGCCTAGATAACTGGGATATTTACCAGATCACTTGCCAGTGTAGTCTATCTTATATTGACCGGACTAAACGTGCTGTTAGATTTCGTTTAAAAGAGCATGAAGCTTATGTTAAAAATCAGGAGCTTAAACGTTCTTCTATTGCTCAACATTGTTGGTCTTTTCAACATAGGTTCAATTTTTCCTCAGCCATCATTATCCAGAAAAGTATTTCTAATCTTGATTTTGATTTTTGGGAAGCTTGCCACATCATTCAAAATTCTCACTCTTTAGTCAATGACTTATCTAGTACTCCTGATTTTCCAAGTATTTGGAAAGCATTAATTTAATTTCCCCTTTTTAGGTTCCTTTTTCTCTCGTTCTCCGGTAGATGTCGCTACTTGTCCGCTCAGTCGTTTCATCTGCTTCTGTCTCATTGGTTGTTTTTGGCGCATTCGCTAACCGTATCGGGTATATAAGCCACTGGGTGCAAAAGATGTAGTCTCTGCCATTTTATTCAGCCTTGCTTTTCCTAGCACGCTGTGCCTTGCTCTATTTTGCACTGAAAAAGAATTTCGCTAATAGATTCGAAACAGCTGTTATCTGCTTTTCACGTATTATTTGTGCATATTTAAGCGTTGGTTTTCTGCTTTTTAATAAACCTCAAATATTATTCACGATTAATCTTATTAAAATTCAGCGACAATATGGTTAACACTCAATACCATTTGAGCAATCAATCCAGGTTTTCGAGTTAACCAGCAGTCGAAGCAGATGAGGTTATGTTAGTGCACCTGAAAGTGCGAAGAATTACAATCAAAAATGCTAGGTAACTCCATCAAGACAAGATTTCCTCTGCGGATCTGTTGAAAAAAGAGGATATGCGTCGATCCACTTTCAATGACTACGAGGATGGATTGAAAGGCAGAATCATCTTCGTCATCACACACATTTTTGGATAGAAATTTATATTCATATTGAAAATATGCTTCATTAAGACATGCTATCCCTCTAGAAACTTTAAGGCTTCCGGTTAATTCCGGAGAAAGATTTGATCTGCCAGAATAACTGCCAGCATCTGTATAGGTTCTATGCACAGCATATTGCACAGGGATAGATGTTTCGAGCTACCTTAACAATTACGCGATCATTGGAAAGAAATATTTATATGATGAAATGCTTGTAACACCTCATGTGACATCACACAGACAATTATCCATTTTCAGAGTGCATTATATAAAATGTTAAACATGTTGCCGAGATTTATGCATTGTTAGTTTCTTAGAGATTCCGAAAGTGTTAGATTAATTATAACGATATTTTTCTGAGAGGAAAAAAAATAAATATTAAAATTTCTTTCAGTCAACCCTTATAGGTTTAGACGTGTTTTGATTTTTCAGATATGTTTCAAAAAATTAAGACATTTGAGATTAAATTATTTCCGTTTGAAAATTTTAAGAACTGCACAGAAAAGTAATATTGTTACTGAAAGCACCAGATGACACAAAGAAACAACACAAACTAGAAACATATTTAGCTTAAATTGTATTACAAAACTATTTACGTATCATACACATGTAAACAAAGACAAATCTTCTTAGCAGTCACAATCTAAAAAAAGCTTGATTTCTTTTAACTACATCATAACACGTCTTTGCAGCATCATTTTCTCCCTTATACCCCCGCTTAGCTTCGGAAACAAGGTGGATCCAATAGATGGAGATGTAGTAAAAGAAGTTACTTATGCCTTTCCTATTCTCCTCCTGTGTCCGCAATATTTAGCCGCGTCTTGAACTGAAGATGTAATTGAATTGCTATTGGTTAAAGTCGAATATGTGGAAACAGGAGAAGTTAAATAACTCGTTTTTCGGATTCAAAGCTTCCCACGGTGGAAGATTCATATGTCTACACTTCTCTTTTCATAGCACAATGTTCCGAACAGCAATGACTTCATACGTCACTATTTTCACTTGAACAGAACTTAAGCGGTTGCCATTGAAAGGCGCTCGTGCTGCCATCTAAGGAAAAGAAAGTAAGGGTTTTTGAGATAGGAGATCTCGAAAATAATACTATGAAAAAATATGCTAGATTTATCGAAAAAGTTTCAATATTATTTAAGAGTTTTATCAGAGTAAATTAGAATTAGAATTTATGTATGGTTACCTAATAAAAAAGTTCTAAAGTGAAGTGTGAATTTTATGTTGCGTGTAGCTATTAATAAAAATAATTAACTTACTTAATTACTTAAAACATTTTAATGTTGACATTTTAAAATTCATGGTCCAAATATAGACAGTCATCAATATAGTTTCCATATCGATTAATTTTAGAAATCTCATGATTTAATGCTTTGTTAAATAGCTTATTTCTCTATCAGATGAAACAATCCATGAAACTTAAGTATTTCTATTCTCACATGGAATTAAAACACTACAATAACTTATTTAACCAATCCTCAAATGTATAATTACAAATGTTTCTTGTTCATTTCATCTCTAAATTTAAACAATTAAAACTAATTTTATAGAATGAATTTCAAATGATTGAACAATTTTATCGATTTTTCATTTACAAATTGATATTTCGGCAATACGCCCCCTGTCATATTATCGCCTTATATTCTTCATTTTAAAATTCTTCAGCTTTAGTTCATAAATCACAAGAAATTATATGAATTGACTAATTAATCATTAATAGTGTTTCCTAAATTGTTAAGCCATTTAACTTTGAAGATTGCTTACGATGAGTCATTCCGAAAGCAGCTTTCTGTACATAGCCAGATTGAATTGGTATTCATTAATTTATTGATGTTTTTGAAAGTTCGGAAGTTTTTTTTAATGTTAGCTCCATCTATGCAATGTTCTCACAGTGGAAACTATTTTTAAATATTACGTATGTTTTACAGTACTGTCTGTCAGGCTATGTTTCACATACTTAAAACAATAACAGTCAAATTCAGAAAGTTAATGTTATCGACCTTGTATCAGAGTAATAAGAATATAATAAGAATAAATACATAACAAAATTATATATAAGAAATATTATAAGAAATATAGCAGGAGGGACATTTTCTTTAAATATTCTATTATGCTATTAAATAGAAATACCAACTTTCAATACAAATGTCCTACTATCGCAAAGTAAACATGATTAAATTACATAAATCGCTAAAACATAATTACAATTGAATAATATTTATGGACATTTCATTCTTGAACTAGCAATAAATAAATTCCCTTAAATCCCTGAGAATGAATGAATAGCATAAACGTCACCGATATTTTTGTCCGAAGTCGTGTGGTAACTTTTTGTTCTTACTGGTTCACCAAATGTTTGAAGTAAAAAAGTATATGCCTTTTGCTATTCTTACTTCATAATACTGTCCACAATACAGTTCTTCAACTCCTGCTTAAGGATCACCGAAATTTCTACATGATTACTAATCAAGGATTTTGTGCACTCCTAAATCGATATGGTGAAGTGCTTGGATTCCAATTCTTCTTTAGAAGCTTCATTATAATGAAAATGAACAACAGGGATTTTGCAGAGAGAAAATCATTATTTTTTTAACTTCCTGGTAGTATTAAAAAAATTTTATTATTAGTTTTGATTTGATATTGTTATCTCGGGACAAAAGAATTTTTTAAACATTAAATCTACTCATATCTGCTTCAATTTTTATAATTTCTACATATTTAAATTCACAAATTTCAATTAAAACTTCAATTAACTAGAATCTTTAATAAGAAATCTCATTACGGCCATCTTCATTACTAATATCTATTGCGTATCAATATTAAATAAATACAACTTGAATTTGAAATATCCATTGTCGCAAGATATTCAAAATAATGCTTGCAAATTATTATTTTTAATATAAATTTATGCGTGAATTAGAATAACGTATGCATTCAATTCAAATCTTAAAAGGAATGAACAACCTAAACATTATCGATATTTCCTTCGGAAGTCCTAATTATTCGAAAGTCTTTACATATTCTAACTCATCAATTTATATGTAACAAAAGAAGCATTTGCCTTCTGTCCTCTTACTGCCGTGTATGATTCACAATACTTCAGCTCTTGCTCGAGGATTGCGGGAAATTGTAGTTGCTGAGTAATCAAGCATTTTCGCTTGTTTCCAAATTCTTAAAAGCAACCATTTAATTTATAATAATGCTTCGAAAATTCACTCTTTTGGAAAGGAATAACAGAGTTATGCACATGGAACAAATGGAATACGTATGCATTAACTCTGTGGAGTTTCTGAAAATGGTAACGATTTTTGATTATTAAGTTCTGTTATGTTACATTGCTAGGAAAGAAAATAACTTTAACTATTAATGCCATTTTGGAAAGGATTTTTGTAGACGTTTAAATCTTATTTACAAGGATTAAAAGTTTTAAATTTAAAGTTTTCTTTTTAATTTAAAGGTCTAGAAATTTTACTTTAAAAAGTATTTATAATTCATCTGAATTTCTCTTCTGTATCAATAAATTAAAACAGAAAATACTCAAAAGAGAAGCACGATTACGCAGTACCAAGTTTTAAAGTAAAAACAAAAGAGAAATTTATACATATACAGAGCTTCCGCTGACAACTATTTCAAAGATTCCTTGACAAAGTAGTGTGAAACCCCCAGTAACTGTCACATTAAGGATACTTTCTATTTCAAATTATAATTACAACATTTTAAATTCTTTTTTATACTTTTTTTTCAAATGAAAACAAATTTCAAAGTAATTGCTTAAAAGGCGCAAGGCCAACATAGTGAAAAAGATTCCAAGCCGGGACTCGAACCCGGGCCATCAGTATAGCGCACTGACGTTCTACCGACTAAACCACTTGGAACGATACACAGCACGGAAAATTTCTCACTATTATGTGTTGGCAAGGCTACAAATGCAGCACAAGATGGAATATTTTATCGTGAGCCACCGCCCTGGGGCGAACACGAAACATAATTAAATCCAGCATCGATAGAAACTATATTAATACATGGAAATTATTCCAGAGAGAAACATTCGCCTTGGATACAATATTTCAAATGAAAACAAATTTCAAAGTAATTGCTTAAAAGGCACAAGGCCAACATAGTGGAAAAGATTCCAAGCCGGTACTCGAACGCGGGCCATCAGTATAGCGCACTAACGTTCTACCGACTAAACCACTTGGAACGATACACAGCACGGAAAATTTCTCACTATTATATGTTGACAAGGCTACGAATGCAGCACAAGATGAAATATTTTATCGTGAGCCACCGCCCTGGGGCGAACACGAAACATAATTAAATCCAGCATTGATAGAAACTATATTAATACATGGAAATTATTCCAGAGAGAAACATTCGCCTTGGATACAATATTTCAAATGAAAACAAATTTCAAAGTAATTGCTTAAAAGACGCAAGGCCAACATAGTGAAAAAGATTCCAAGCCGTGTTCGAGTCCCGGCCTCGACCTTAGTCGTGTGCTCTGAGAGAGGTAGCAACCCTCTATGGACGGATCCGATAGGAATTGAAACTCGGCATCTTTGGCAACATGGACGCAGTGGCGGTCCCTTACACATTCACCGTGTAATAGCTAGTAGAGGCTGCAAGCACGTAACAATTGCTTTACCAACAGCATGTGAAGAAAGAAGCATTCATCTTGGTTGGGATGCACGGTGTACAATCATCCTATCGAAGTTTCTTTGAATTCGTTCCCCTAGTTTGCGCCGTTCAACTGTGACCGATACCGGTACTCGTTACCGATAATTAACATGTACAAATTGATTGTTTCATAAATCGCAAACTTTGCTTCTAATAAAATTAGTAATCTTACCTAGTCAAAACGATATTATTTGGTCCAATTTAGGAGACTGGGGTCCATCTTAGGCGAAAAGTTGCTGAATTTGGACCACTTTTTACAATTTTTTCAAATTAAACAAAAATTTAAGATTTTCAAAAAGAAATTGATCTAAAGATTTATTTAGTTAGTAGATGAATAGATTGATCCCGTGTAGTGATGTTTTGCAGATATTACAAAAATGAAGTGAGTTACGCCTGAAAATATGTGAAGTGGTCCAAATTCGGCTACTCTCCCCTATATATATCAACGTTTGAACGGAGGGTGCTTTCGGGGTCTGGGTGTCATAATCGGTGAAAATATACCAACATTTTTTGAAATCTCTTTCCTCCGAACGGCTGCAATAGGTAGCTTTTTGTAACGAAAGCTACCTAAAATGACTAATTGTTCGCCTAACTAAAAGATTCACTTTTCAGGCTCATTGCAATTAGCCTATACATTGGGATAGCATGATGCGTTTTAGAATAATAAAAAAACGACCAACTGTTTGATAGAAAAGCCTGGTTTAATCCTTGTTTATTGCCATCAGTCGATGGTAGTAAATGGGTATAGGCAGTTTTAGTATTTCAAAAGCAGATGTAATTTAAAAAAATATTTCAAAAACTACCAGAAAGATTTATTCTTGAAAGATTTCGTTGACATACCTATACATATAAAATTAGTTAGACTTTTATTTTTATTTTAAGGGTAATTTTTTTTAATACCCATGCAAAAATATCAATAAATCTTAAAACGAGGCAGATTTTTACTTTTCCCTGGCCAAATTATTAGACGCACCGTTTTTTTTTTGTTTTTTTTTTTACAAAATACATGTTTTTGACGAAGTTTACATGCAGTTGTGCTATACTTAAACATAGATTTAATGATTTTTTATTCAAGAGATTTGTTATATATTTTCTAGTGGTATTTAATTTTAACGTATGGCAACACAATGTGAACCAATAGATACACGGACGTAAACAAGTGGAAACTGGTTGCGGCCAATTCAAACCGGCGTTCGCTAGTGCGTCAGTTGAGGACGTGTTTCTGTGGCGTTATGCGCTTGGTTTATTCGTTTCAAAGTTGTATGCTACGTACTTAGTTGTTTCTTGTGTGTGCAGTGTTTAAATAAGGACGAGGAACATTTTCAGCATGAGAAAAACCGGTGATCTGTCACCTCGTAAAAAAGTTGAAGTGAAGGCCCTCATGGATGCTAAAAGTTTTTCAAATCGCGAAATATCACGAAGATTGAAGGTTTCTGAAGCTAGTGTATGACGCATAAAGAAGAAAATTAAGGCAGGGGACGATTTCAGACCGGCTGTTATGAAACAATCAATTTCGTGTGTAATACATTGGCATATCCGCATACAGCAGTGTTTTCGCAAACGGGTCATTTTTACATAATGTAAAGAAAGCAGTTAACGTTATAGCCAGTGGATTCAGGGCTATTTGTTGCACATTTGTAGCTGTTAAATAAACGCGTTTTCCATTTTATAGATAGATTATTTGTACTGCTAAATTAACAACAGCTGCACTTCATTCATGTAAGGGAAATGAAAGAATTTCCCATACAGCCTTATTTCTGCTTATGTATCGGATACTGTGAGATTTCACTAATATGTATGACAAGGCGAATATGAAACAATGCACGAGAATATCGCTTAGAGCATTTTCCATCTATCATTCCTCGTGAATTTGGATCCAGTGTACCGCAAGGTCCATGTATCATATTTTTCTTTGTAATTTCATGCAAATCCTTATCGACGTCGGCATTGGATTTCAGCGCATATTACATCGTCGATTTCGTTTGAAATGATTTTGTTACTGAGCCAGATTAGTATATGTCCGTGTAGCCATCCTCTTTCCATTCCACTTAGTACATTCAGCAGAGCACAGAACCAAACGCTTAATGTTTTACCATGAAATCCATCAACGATTTCAGCTTCTGTTTTAAAAAAGATTCTGTGATGTCATGCCTATCCACCTGAGATTGCCGAGGAAGTAACAGCCGTTATATATCTTCCCAAGCTGTATTGCATGTGAATGAAATGAATAGGTCTGGACGCCCGTAGTGACAAACATACGCAATTGCAACTTGAGCGTACTCATGCATATGACGTGAACTGCCTGCCTATGAAGATGGTAAAATCGCAAATCTTCCAACGTTAGTTATATGAAAGGCATTTACAACAGCATCTCAAAATATTCATCAGAGCGAAACTTCGTCGAATTCAAACGGATAAATATCAAAAGTTCTGTTATGATCTTTGCATTCATATCAGCGATGTATTGGTGAAACAATTGACGGCATTTCAAAATGTGATTGACTTCATTCTCTCGAATAATTAATCGGTATGAATAATAATTCATTGCGCTGCATTTCTTATTTGTATTGAAGGGCATGATAGCATCGAAGAGTTTAAGCAACTTTTGTCAATTGATGGTTTCTTCAATGAAGAACAATATTTCTAGGTTGGAATTGATCTCCGACTATAACAATTTCCACTTCGTCTATAGTCGGAACATTGAATTTCCACACGTATTCTCCAGCATGCACCTTCTACGAATGAACAACAATCATGTGCATCAGATCCACTCGTCAATTACTATTTTGAAAAAACGCACTAAGTCATTTTTTTCATGAAGAAGCTCTTTTAGTTTGGAAGCGATGGACCTTTGTATGCTGGTAGAAATTCCACAGCATGCATTCAATTTATCATTGCTATCACCGATGAAATACATTTGTAGGAATTTATGATGACCTCCTGGGAACGGAAGCAGGATACCGGCCTATTGCAAAATGTGTTCTTTCACTTTGAAAGTTGACATGAATTGAACTGTTACGATTTCTGCGTTAAACGATGTCATTTGGAAGCATGAGATGTATTTTCTGATATTAGATAGGAAATGCTTTGATTCGGCGTATATCCGGCAAGCACCGTTTTTAATGGTTCCTTCGGTTGTTCAAATTAAAGAAGTTTCAAATTAAAGAAGTAGACGCAGCGCAACACATTCCTATAGTTTCTCCATTAAATTTCAGAGCCTTTCAATAGTGCCGATGAGAACATGTCGGCTCAAACTGTAATCATCAAATGCGTTGTGCTGGACTGCAAGGCAATTATAATCGCGTGATTGCTGAGTAAGGAGTCGTGTTTCACGCTGATCTGTTGTTTCTCGTTCAAGTCTTTCAGCCACTCTTATCCTGTCGTGTTCATTCTGTTAAGAACGAAGTAGACAAGAAGCTGCAGAACGCACGTCGCTTTGCTGCTCCCTCGGCACGTATTTGTGCCATTGTTTATCCATTTCGCTCGTTCGCTCATGCCCGATCTTCCTCACATTGATTTGCAATTACTAGTCGCACTGCTTCACCTGCGCGATTACGGTAACCTAAGTTTGACCTTCTGCGAGGCATTATTTGGATGAACTAAAGCAGATCGATTTCACTGAAAAAGAAGAAAGAAAGTTATAACAAAAACATATAAAATTGCTAAACGTTAACAAAGGAAAGAACACGGACTAAAAAACAAAGAAAAAATAAAATAAATAAATAACAAAATACTTCAGAAAAGTGCCGGGGGGGGGGGGGGACAGAAGATGAATAATATAAAATAACGGTCAAACGGCTTTCTAATGATATGATAACCACATGATGGGCGTCAGAAAAAATAAAGAGTGCCCCAGGAGGACTAGTAGGTATACAAAAATACGTGCGCATTCTAATGCAACACAATCGTTGAATTTCAAAGTAATCGGTGAAGAGCTTTCGGTGATTTAAAATTTTGAACAAACGAAATTTTACATTTTTGCGAGGGCAATTTGGAAACTAACCTGCATTTGTGTACATTCAACAAACATTTATTTACATTTGAAAGGTACTATACTATATTTTACAACATAGTCATTACATAAATAAATTCAAGCACTTGTCATAGCATTTTACGAATTTACCAATCTCTTCTGCATAAAACTCAACCTCTTGTGAATTCAACCAACTTGTCACAGAGGTTTGAAGTTCCTCATCGTCAGCAAAATGCTGTGCCCCAAGCCACTTCTTCATTTTAATGAACAGACGGTAATCAGAAAGGGCCAAGTTCGATCTGTAAGGGGAATTACACGTCCCTTTAAATTGACGCAAATGATCTTGTGTTCGCAGAATACTACACCTTCACCCATAATGTTTGGGCCGTATACAACACACAATTCACGATGATTCCGCTGACAATTGTTTTACCAAAGAAATCTTATCACTCCTTGTACCTCACATTTCGCGGGGATTTCAATGGCAGAGCACATTTTGTGGCGTTAAAACGATCAAACAAGCGGCAGTACGATACTCTCGCTAGAATGGCTGAAAGCGCACTGAATCACAGATGGTTGTCGGAAAAGGTTTTAAAAGTGCCTCCCGGGGGGTGGGCAAATTTGAGGAGGGTGAACAGTACGCTTATAAAAACACGTGCGTATTCGAATGCAACGCAATCAGTGAATCAAAAAGCAATCGGTGAAGAACTTTTGGAGATTTAATATTTTTAACAAAGGAACATTTTTATTTTTATTTTTAAAGATGTATCACATGATGGGTGTCGTGAAAAATTAAAAATGTGCTCTCCCGGATGGTCAACTGGGGAGAGGTGAAACAATAGGCAGAGAAAAGAACGCGCGTATTCGAATACAATGCAATTGGTGAATCCTAAAGCAATAGGGGAAGAACTTTCGAGATTTAAAATTTTGAACAAATGAACATTTAAATTTTTATTTATGTAGATGCCATACTACAGATATATGTGTCCTTTTTTAATGTTTTAAATTATTAGTACCGCTAATATCCATTAATAAACGTTTATGAATCCATAAGTGACGAAATGTGTCAGTTCATGCTAGAAAAACTTAAATTTTAATGGTGTTGACTACAAGATAAATTTATTCTTTTAATATTTTTTTAACAGTTCCAATAATAGATTCCAACTTTCTTTAATATTACCGATAATTAACATGTCTCTCGGAGACTGGTGAAATAAAGTTACTGTAAGCAATAACTGGTATCCCCTATCCCATTAAGCTAAATTAAAAAACTACAAACTAGAAATCAAGGGCCTAATGATTCATAGGCAAATTTTAAGTAATTTATTCAAATATAACTTTAAGTAAAATTTTAGGATGGTTGCATTACACATACATTAAAAAAGCTCTAGTTTAAATTTAGAAATCAGATGTAAGGTTAGTTGGGGTAACTGGAACCACGAGGTAACTGGGCCATAGGCTATTTTATAAAAAACTGTTGGTGTTTTTAAGTTTTAGCTTTTGTGAACAATGCCCCTTAACCTCTACTTCCTAAAACAACGTGTATCAACTCAATCATAACTCTCACTTTCCTGTGATAGGTTGTCAAAAATTTACGTTTCTTTATTTAAAAACAACGTCCATATGGTTGAACATCCTCGGCTGATTATTAAAATACTGTAAGTACTTTTATTAAACAATCACTTTTTTTAAAGATTAAACATATAACTACATTAATATTATTAGGTATCTATACATATCTACTTCATGTTTTAAATGTAAGCCCGTTGTCCCAGTTACCCCATAAATTTTTCAAGAATGGGGTAACTGGGACATGTAACCGGGGTAACTGGACCATGCTGGATCCAGTTACCCCAATAGTTATAAATAATTTTTTTGTGTTTCTCTTACTACGGGAAGTAAATTTCTCCATTGTTTTTTGCTCACAATAAAGAAAATGATAGAATACCTTATTAAAATTATGCAATAAAATTTTTAAAAAATCATATTGAGTGGTATCAAACCAAATTTCTTGGCCCCTTGAGAGGCAGTGATGCCTTTATGGCATCACTTAATTTTAATTCCTAATTGCCACATTGGCACCTGAATTTTATAATGAAAATTTCACCTTTATTAAGTACGCTAAAATATACTTTTACTTGTTTTCAGATAGATTCTCTTGTAAATATTGGTGTCAGTAAATTATTTCAACATTTTGCGAATGCAAGTACCTTGCCCCTGAAAGCGAGACAGCCAGACCTTGAAATTGTACTCCACACGGGGGTCGCATTCTATAGGGAAACTTTTATCGTTCCTACCACTATTTTGAAAATAATATCTTCATCGCACATTTCTGTAAGGTTTCTGGTAGGAACAGTAAAATTTTCCCTACATAATGCGACCCCTGGATAAAGTACTTAAGTACTTACGTAGCCATTTGTTCATAGATTTACCTTGCTATATTTCTCCCTTAAAATACCTATGTGACTTTTATACTTATTATCTATACTAAAGTACATAAGTACTTCCTTAAGTGTAATGTTTTTGGTATAAATAAATCTAATATTTTCACTTTTAGTGCTTTTTTTATACACATTGACAGCAAAGATCTCCCTTACAATGCTGTTTATTGACATGTAATTTACATGATGTGCCTGGTTTAAATCTTTTTAAGTTGTTTACACTTTTTTAAACAGGACCTGATATCCGATATGAAAAAAATATGAACGCGTGTGGAACATAGACCCTCCTAGCCCAGTTACCCCATTTTGGGGGGGGCAACTGGACCCATGAGGAAAGAAAGATGAAATATGCATATTTTTATATTTTTAAATATTAAAATGTAATTTTGAGCATTTCTGTCTGATAGAGGGAACCTAACTGAACACATTTACAGAAGTTCAGACTTTAATTCAAATGAACATTAGTTTTTTGAAGCTGAATTGTCAGAGGTTCCAGAGTCACATTGTAAAATCATGTCCCAGTTGCCCCAACTAACCTTATATTAACCAAAATGGCACATTTTGCTTTCTCGAAATTTTCTTCCTCATTGAATATATTCTTGACCTAATTGACTTCAAAATAAAAATAAGTGTCTAAGTTGCCCCTAGATGATATTTTTTGCAGAATTTTACAATAAAATGCTAATCTGACAAGGAAGGTCTCCTTACCACGCATACTCAGAATATTTTGAAAAAATACTAATTAAACTAATTATTTATGTAATAAAGGATCGGTCAAATTTAGCGGCGGCATTACAGTAGAAAGTCTTAACAAAATAATTTCGAGTATTTGCCGCGAAAAGACGAAAGGGTTACGCAAATTGGCGAATAGTACTTTTTCTCGCCAAAAGCAAACGATTTTAATGCACCTGAAAATTGCTTGTTAATTGATTTTCTGAATGCATGTAAAAATTATTTAATCAATTTAAACATAACAATGAGAGATAGTAATAAATTAAACAAAAACATAATTTGAAGAACAAATTAAAAAAAAAACAAAATTTATTTCCTACATTATTTAAGCCCGAGAAGGGACAGATATTAAGTTATTTCATTCAATTAGTTCTACATTTAATGTTAAATTTTTGTAAAAAAATAGTTAAGTCAATTGAAGATTAAAAAATAAAATAAAATTGATACAATTCGATATTTAAAACACCCTAAAAAAATTAGATTCCGTTCAAATGAAATCGAAATAAATCTTAGACTTTATTTTAAGTTTTGTATTTTGCATGCATCTTATCATTTTATGCACGATTGTCATAAACATAATACAAAATCTGCAATACAAATATTTTCAATTAAAAATGGAAGAAGTCTAAGATTTATTTCGATTTCATTGAAACGGAATCTAATTTTTTAGGGTGTTTTAAGTATCATATTGTATGAATTTTATTTTTATTTTTTAATCTTCAATTGGCTTAACTAATTTGTTACAAAAATTTAACATTAAATGTAGAACTAATTGAATGAAATAACTTAATATCTGTCCCTTCTCGGGCTTAAACAATGTAGGATATAAATTTTGTTTTTTTAATTTTTCTTCAAATTATGTTTTTGTTTAATATGTCAAGTTTTTTAATAACTAATGCACTCACACGAACGCATTTCAAAATTAATAGAGAGTATCATTATCAGGCTTTGATGTATGCAGTATTGCATCACAATGTGGGATGCAGTTTACCAATGTGTAATTTAAAATGTTTCACCACTGTAGTAATGCAGGTTGCGGTAGTTTGCACAAAAACTTCTAATCTAGAAGTAAAAAATCTATAATCAAAACATAAAAAGTTAACTTCACTTAAATTTAGATACCTTTATTTCCCACTAAGGAACGCTATGAATGTAAATGTAAATTGTGTTGAATCCTTACTGCTAATTACTGCTTATTATATCCTTACTGCAATATTACAATATTATAGCTGTGATACAGTAAAAAATAAAAAATAAAAGTTTTACTTAAATTTTTAAACCTTATTCTCTCCTTAGGTGTAATGTAAACACATCAGAAAATTATTACCTAAGTTTAACTTTGGGTATAAATAGTTCTCATCTCGGGGAAAAAAATACATTTTAAAATTTAAGTTATGTAATTCCCCACTAAGTTCGCTACCTGCGTAAAAATAGCTATGCACTAGAAACTATTTCCTAAAGCATAAACTTGACCAAAGCAAAAACTTATTCTGAAAATAACCTTTTTATTTCCACTATGACGCCATATTCACCTTTTTAATTTTTGAAAAAAAAAAAAAAAAAAAAGAAAAACTAGCTCAATTATTATTTCACGTGAAATCTTTCAACTAAAAATAAATAAATTATTATTACGGCTTTTGAAATTTTTGCAACATTGAAGTAAAAGTGTTACATTTTCTATGAAAAATGTCCGTTGATTTTCAATGAAAAAAGCGAAAATTGGAATTATTAAGAAAAATATTTGAATCCTTCTCTATATAAAAAAAAAGTTTTGATTTGGAAATGGACCAATGAAAATCTGCGTAGATATACCCGGCAGATCGGCATTCAATTTGAAAGCTTAAGCATGGTCTTTCTTCGTTAATGTTAAAAAAAACTGTTGCATACAAAAATATGAAAATCGGTAGTATTATAGAGAAATGTTTGATAAACACGCTGATGCAGACAGTTTTCAAATCGAAGAATTATTTTAAGAGATATTTAATGCCAAAGTTGGACAAAATCGTTCCATTATAAAAGTTTTATAGGAGCAAAAACTGTACATAGGAATTTAATCATTTTTAGATCATTTTATGCGTCAGAATTTCCCGGTGTGCAGAATGCATTTATTTTTTAAATTTGACTCATTTTTTGAGATTTTATTTCTATTTTAAATTCAAATTTTCAGCATTTCGAGAGATATTTTTTACTTATTTTAGAAAATTGTACTAATTTAACCTCGTTGCCAACTGTATAAACAGCGCAAACAATAATGTTCGCTTCAAATTAAAAATTTATTTTACACGTGACTATTTTAAACAGAAAATATAAAAAGCATGAACTCATTGAAAATTACGTCATAAAAACTATATTTACACGTAAATTTTAAAAGAGAAAAAATATTGTAAAATAATAAATTCATTAACATGCGTTAGAAGTCTTAAATAGGAGAATTTAAGTCACATTTACGTCACATTACACTTATTACGTAAAATGAACAGAAAATTATATTGCAAAACAGTTTAAATTTAAAAATTGCGCAAGACATTTATTTGATATTTAAAGATGATAATAATATTTCATTTCTAACAAAAGTATTTTTACGTGAATATTAAAAAGAGAAAGAAAAGTTTGGTGAAAATTACGTCAGATTATAATTGTCAGATTCAAATTATAATTCAATCTTCCGAAATCTTTTTAAAGCCGATCAAATTAGCGTAGAGTCTGTGGTGTCTGAACGGGGGTTCACGAGCGTAGCTCGTAGGGGGCAGAGCCCCCTAGTAATGTAAAGAAAATAAATTGGCCCATGTTTCTCTCTGGGTTATAATTCACCCATATGCAAAGGCATTTTACCATTCGTTTTGACCCTGACGTCAGGCAAACGTTTTTACTCTTTAAATTTATAATATCATTAGAGTTAGTAAAGAATAAAAAATGAGTGGCATCAGGAACAAAAGGGTGGGAAGAAAAAATGAAAAAGTTATGATTTATACAGTCTTTTCCATGTTAAATTAACACTGAGAAGTGACACTGGAAATAAATAAGTATTGCGCTGCCGCGCAATACTTATTTTTTTTTTTTTTTGTATTACATATTTATATTGTTTGTTATCTTATACTATAATGCTAGCAAAAATTGCCCGTGTGTGTGTGTGTGTAAATTTTATATTGAAAACGGCTCTAACGATTTTGATTAAATTTTGCACCCTACTGTTTTCGGGCACGAAAAGACCATAGGGATGGGTCACGTGTTCGAGAAAATTAGATTAGTGAGTCATTTTGGGTCATAATGGGTCAGGGTCAAGCTAATTATATCTAAAGAACGGCTCAATCGATTTTGACTAAATTTTGTATCCAACCATTTTCGGGTACGAGAAGACTATTGGACTAGGTCACATGTTTGAGAAATTTCAATTTGTGGGTCATTTTTAGATCCCTGTGGGTCAAGCTATTTTTATCTAAAAAACGGCTCTAACGATTTTCACTAAACTCTATATTCTACAGTTTTGGATTAAGGTAAGATCAGTGGGCTAAGTCACATTTTCGAGAAAATTCGATTAGTGTGTCGTTTTGGGGTCACCGTGAGTCAAACTAAGTTTATCTAGATAACCGCTCGAACGATTTTTACGAAATTTTGTAAGCTATCGTTTTCGGGCACGAAAAGACCATTGGGATGGGTCACATGTTCGAGAAATTTTGATTTTTTGGTCATTTTTGGGTCACTGTGGGTCAGGGCAAACTAATTATATTTAAAAAACGGCTCAAGACATTTTCACAAAATTTTGTAATATACCGTTTCAAGGCATGAGATGACCATTGGGCTAGGTCACATGTTCGAGAAAATTCGATTAGTGGGTCATTTTAGGTCACAATGGGTCAGGGTCAAGCTAATTGAATCTAAAAAAATGCTCAAAATATTTTGACGAATTTTGTATTATACTGTTTCTGTGCATGAGAAGAGAATTGGGCTAAGTCACATGTTCGAGAAAATTCGATTAGTGGGTCATTTTGGGTCACAATGGGTCAATGTCTAGCTAATTGTATCTAAAAAACGGCTTAAACGATTTTGACTAAATTTTGTATTCTATCGTTTTCGGACACAAGAAGACCATTGGGCTAGGTCGCATGTTCAATAAAATTCGATTAGTGGGTCACAATGGGTCAGGGTCAAGCTAATTGTATTTAAAAGGCAGTACAAAACATTTTGACAAAATTTTGTATAATACCGTTTCCGGGAATGATACGACCATTGGGCTGGGTCGCATGTTCAAGAAAATCCAATAAGTGAATCATTTTGGGTTCTAATGGATCAGGATCAAGCTAACTGTATATAAAAAACTTCTCAAACGATTTTGACAAAACTCTGTATTACACAGTTTCTAGACAAGATAAAACCATTGGGCTGGGTCGCATGCTCAAGAAAATTCTATTAGTGGGTCATTTTTGTGATAAAGTTTCGGGGTCAAGCTAACTGTATCTCAAAAAGGTTCCAACGATTTAACACAAAATTTTATTATAGCATTTCACAGTACAAAAATACCATTGGAATAGGTCACATATTCGATAAATTTCGGTTAGTGTGTCATTTTTGAATAACGTGGGTTAAGCTTATTTTATCTAGAAAACGACTAACGATTTTCACCAAGTTTTTTATTCCATCGTTTTCTGGCTCGAGAAAAGCATTGTGTTAGGTCGTATGTTCGAAAAAATTCGATTATTGGGTCAATTTGGCTCAATTTGGCTCAGGGTCAAGCTAACTGTATATAAAAAAGTAAGGATGATTTAGTGGGAATAATATATCGAGATAAACACAAAGCTAATTTTGACCAAGCTTAGTTCGGTCATTCGTGCTAGTTTTATTTTATCACTGTAAAAAGAATTTTGCATATAAAAAATATGTTCATACATTTAAGCGTATTCCAAAATAAAGGCAAGGTGAAGAAGGCTGCAGTTATTCATTTCAATATCAAGAAAGTCGCTGTTTCCATAGCAACAAAATTGAATCGGCAGTGCTCAATTGGATTTAATTTTGAGATCGAAATAATTTTAATTAATTTAAATTTTGTTTTAATTCATAAATGTTGATAGTTAACTTTCATTATAAATGTGTATATATATGACAAAACTGTAGTTAAATCAAACTAAAACTGTCAAAACTAAAGTTATTTACATTAAAAAGATTTAAACAAGTTCAATATGAAACATTTGTATCTTAATGAGTATTTGACATAAAAAAGTGTTTTTGAAATTTTATTCCATCGCCAACTGGTGATAAAACGCCAAATATCGAAATGTTCCTTTTTTTTTTAAGGATGCTCTATCGAGTTTCCGCAGAATTTTTTTTTTTATAAACATATCCATCCTGATAAGTAAATTATTATATAATTTTTTTCAAATTTGTCAGAGTATGCCCGTAAGGAGACCTTCCCTGTGAGTTAGATTTTTGCTGAAGTGTCAGTTACTGTTTAGGTGTCAATAACTGGGAGTTTCACCCTATGTAAATGGAAAAATATTTCATGATCACTAAGCAGGTTGAAACAAATATTAATTATTTTACTAAAACTCCCGAAACTATTGGGGATTTTATGTGTTTAGATCAGATTTAGTAATGTTCTTACAAAGGAAAAGGTTTTTATTATTAATGTTTATTTCAGACATGGGATTTTATAACATTACAGTAAAACATAATACACTCTTTATAAAAAAAAAAGCTTATAAATTGACATATGCTTTCCGGCTTAATATCCATTCTCGTGATTTTTTCAATATCTCAAATCACGAAAAGTTCAACAATCCTAACTAAATTATATTGAAAAATCTCCTATCAACACTACGTATTGACCATCAACAGGAGTTCAGCGATTGTGCTAACAGTACTTTTTTCCTTATTTTTCTTGGAAATTTCAGATTAATTGTGAAAATTTTTCAATCTTAGCTGGACTTGTCTGAAATCCTTCAAAATTACCTTTATAACATCTGTGTTTAAATTTGTTTCCATTTTTTAAGTTAATATTTTCAGAGTGAAAGAATAAATAAAAATTTATGGTAATAATTATTATTTGCGAAGAAATAAATATATTTCAGGATTGTAATAATAATTAAATATTTTTTTTATTAAATAAAAGCACCGACTCTAATTTCAAATTTCCTAATTCAAAATTACACTGAGGTTAATTTAATTAAATTACAAGAGCATTATTACGAATATAATACCTTTGATGTTCATTTAATGCTTCAATTAAAGCAATTACAATTAATTTCATACAAACCGTTGGATATGAATAGACAACTGAAACTTCCTCAATGTTTTGTTATGAGTTTCATTTAGTGTCATTATATGTTACAAGTTATCGATTAAATTGAAATAAAAGAAGCATTTGCGTTTTGGTTATATTTTTGCCTTATGGCGACCATAATACAATTACCCAGCTTTTGTTCGTATATTACGAGAATTTTGCACGCTATATAAACAAGCATAATGCATCCACAGGGGAGCATTATTAAAATTTCAAATGTTATTCTGATTTAACATTTAACCTTTTTGAGTGCATGTAGAGATGAAATTGAAATATTTTTATATATTCAAGATTTTAAGTGACAGAGTTGCTAATAGCTTTCAATTGCCATTAAAACGTCGTGTTCTCTGTCATTATATTGTATGAACGATCATGAAAAGAAACCTTTGTTACACTGTTACATTTTGCCTTGTTGCTATCATAATACAATTACTGAACATTTGTTCGTATATTAAAAGGATTTCGCACGCTATATAAGCAAGTATTTCCCTCCAGACTCCATATTGTTAAGCTCGTCCTTTAAAAATCCGATTTTGACTTTTGTGTTTGGAATATACATTGTGATATATTTTAAAATTTCTATAATGCATCCACAGGGGAGTATTATTAAAATTACAAATGTTATACTCATTTAACATTTTAACAATTTCGAGTGCATGTGCAGTTGGAATTGAAACATTTTTATCTACTCAAGTTTTTAAGTGGCAGAGTTGCTTATAACTTTCAATTGCCATGAAAGCGCCGTATTCTCTATAATTATATAGTACGGACGATCATGAAAAGTAACCTTTCTTGCACTATTGATTTATTGTTGATAAAATCAATTACTGACTCCTCCTTTGCATATTCATCTCAAATGAAAATTAAATTTACCAAGTTTTCAGGAATGTGAATACTTAATCTGATTTTATTAGTTAGAAAGCTTTTGTTTCTGGAATCTGTCATTGTATTTTACGACCAAACTTTTGTGTTGTAAGTTGTAAGACTTGATATTTTACTAGAAGTTCAGGTATATACTATTCTTCATCTTATAAAGATGTAAAAAGGGTACTGGGATTTTAATATCCACAACAATGAATCTTTTCTTCTTTTTAAATTTCCGTAGAAACAAGTACAGCGGAACCCAGTTAAGACACGTTTCAAGGGAGTGGAGAAAAGTCGCGTAATAAGGGGGATCGGGTATTAAATGAGATTTGTATAGTCTTGCATGAGCATGACTTAATTGCACATTTAATCGTTACAATGAACTTTAGAGCTTTCATTTATATGTTTACGGTCGAAAATTGCGTCTTTTACGTATATTTAGATTAAAATTTAATTCTATTCCACTTTAACTGATTCTTTCTTTTTATAGGACCGACTAGAATAATATAACTGAAAATAAATATGGATTTAAACATGACTTTGTCATCGATTACTACATTGCTATTAAAAATGAAACAACAAAAATAATTTTCCTACTAGACTAATTTTTTTTAACAGAAAGCAAAAAATAATAAATCTTTAAAGCACAACCCACTTTTTAAAATCATATTTTGTACTTGAAATAATCAGTACCATTACAATTTGTCCTTCTTTTTAATATAAGAAGAAACTATCTTATACTTATTAATCTTTGTGGAAAAAAATTTGTTAGCGTAGCAAAAAGTAAAGAAAACATAAAAAAAAACCCAACCACAGTGGTATTTGTTTAACTTTTCCAGTTTCATTTTCTGTTGTCTATAATATGCATTATAAAACATAGTAGTGATTTAACGTACATTTAAAACATCACTAACAACGGGCATGATCATTTCGAATCGTAATAATTTTTATGGCTTATCTGAGTAACCAGAATTCGTCTATATCCATCTACTACACTAAAAACATACACGAAGCGAGAGACAAAGAATGTTAGGAGGTTAAGACCAAAGTGGATTATCAGTTTTGCCAATTTAGTGGGGTTTTATTTTATTCAAATATTTACCACTAATTCCAATTATTAATTTTCGGCTTAGTTAATCTGTTATTAAGTAAAGTAAATAATACTATCCGGAAACAGTATTTTTTATCAGAATAAAAAACATATTCGCTAAATTGGCAACATTCGAGAAGACAGAAGTAATTCACGTCTTAAGCGTGATTTTTCCTCAAAGGACCGAAAATTTATCGCGTGTTAAACGGAATCGCATAATAACCGTTCGCATATTAAACGTGATATTTTTGAATTATTCTTATGGGCGATGTTCAAGGGATCGGAAAAAATCCGCGTGTCAAGCGGGATCGAGTATTAACCGTGATCGTCTTAACCGGGTTCGGCTGTATTTAAAAAAACTAACGGCTAAAATATTTTTAAAATTTACATTCTTCCAATGTTTTCAACTGATTATTCTACTTAAGTTCCTTTGTGTTGTGACAAATATTTATGTCATTTTCTAAAATGTTTTGTATTCGATTTTTTCCAATGTAAATAGAATTGTGGTTTTGGAGGGGGGGGGGGAATAATAATAAGAAATAATTTATTTTAAGTAACACACATAACATACACATAAAGATTATAAAAGTTGCTTGTTTTTAATTTTCAATTTTCAGGAACTTTTAATCTTGTTCTTCTATGAAATTACATTCCAACATTAATAAATTAATGTTATGGGTATTATGGAAGGTTCTTTCTTCATCAGTAATTTTTTACTTGTTGAAACCTGAGTGCACTGTAAAAAAAATTCTGTAAAGTTACTAAAGTTTTTCTAGGGAACTGGGATTCCTAGAACTTTTTATGTAACGGCAACAACAAAAATTCTTGTAACGACACACTTTTGCGCCGAAAAAAAAATATGTAAGGTTACTAAGAATTTTTTAGGAAACTGGGATGCCTAGAACTTTTCATGTAACTGCAACCAGGGTTACAGATAAAATTTTAGTAAGGTTACTGGAATTTTAGTAGATTAATCTGTAAAGTTACAAATTTCTGTAGCTTTACAAAAACTAGTTTTGTAAATTGACAGCTTTTTTTGTATAGTTACAGATGAAAGTTTAGTAAGCATGTAACTTTAAGTCTGTAGAACTACAGATTTTTTTTTACAGTGTGTGTATTTCTTTTACAACTATATTTTTTATAGAAAATAGAACGAAAATGGAACTAACGTCAGTTATTTGTGTGAATCCAAGGATGTCATAATAATTCTTAAAATTTCTAAGTTTAAATTAGTTTTCAAGAAATGAATTGTGAGAATTTTTATAAGTTTTAATGGCATTTCTATAGTGATGACAACAAGAGTTTCCAGTATCCCATTTTTGATTCCTAGTAACTAAGACAAATAAGAGAAAGGCAAAAGGGGAAAATGGGATATTGTCTGGAATGCGAACAAAAATCCTTGCAATGTCTTAAAAATTATAATGAAAACAATATTCATGTGACTGAGTTTCACATTTATTATAATCACTAAGAAAAAGCTAATATATTTCACTTTTATTGATTCTTATGAATTACAATTTTTATAATTTCTTCAAAATGTATATATGGGACCATTCCGGCTGTCACGTTAGCACGGAATTCAGCGAATTTTGTTCTCAAACTGATAATTGTTATTCCTACGAATGGTGAATATATTGAAAATATCGTTATTTAAATTTTTAAGAGTGCTTCGCGACGTGCTCATACATTTTTTTGTTTACGTTTCTCACTTAGCAGCGCCATCTGTTGGCAAACTTCGTAACTAAATTCGAAGTCCTATATGGCTGAAATTTTACTATTTTCAAAAGAAAATTAAAGTAAGCGGTGCCTTTTTATCGCTTTTCGTTTTTATGTATTTAATTTTTCAAATGAACCCTTCATTTTTGGACACCTTTAAGTAGACTCTGATAGAATATGGAATTCTAGACAAGATGTCTCAACAGAAGCACAGAACGTATGCACATATTTTATATTTTTGTCCGAACCATAGCAGCACGCACTACGTAACTTGGTGATATTCATTTGGAGAAATTTGCTTCGGTGAATTAGACAAGGTAAACAAACATTTGTTAAGAGATAAGGGCAAGTTTCTTTACCAAAATCTTCTCTACCAATGAAATTACTGCTCGTATGTCACCATTCTGGTATAAAAGCATTTTATTATAATTGCATCTCAATCACGAAACATGCGAAATATAATTTAAGAATATAATTAAAGAAATGTTTTCAAAGAAATAAATTCTGTTTCTTTAACAGTCATTAATATGTTAAAATAAATAATTGTAATTACGCATCAAAAGTTTATGGGAGTTAGTATACATGTGGTTTATTCTGTTGACCACTTTAATGTAACAGAGTAAACAGCAGAGCATTGCCAAAGGATTGAGTGTAACATGTCCGCCGGATTTGTTTATGATAGCTTAATTGGAAGAACGCTGGCAGCTTAACCCAACGAACTGGAATTTATGTTTCTAGGACTTGTAATAACACAAAAATCGCATTTTTAGAACGTCTTTTGCTCCTGCACCTCTTTTGGGAAAATGGCACCGACGCAAAACATAGCCTATGCTGAAGGAAGGGCTATCACCATCATTTTGGCACAATTATTTTTTAATCGGTTCGCTACTTCCTGAGATTGCGTAGAATTCGCCATTTAGAACGTTTTTTAGAACGCTTTTTGCGCATTTTAACCTTTTTTAAATTTCGATTTTTTTAAGAAACGTTCTTAGAAATCATTTATATCTTATAAGTAACTACCATTCCAGGATCTAGGCCGTTCAGTAACACAAAAATCGCCTTTTTAGAACGTTCTTTTTTCCTTCACCCCCTTTGGAGTAATGGCATGGACATAAGTTATAGCCTGTGTTGGAACAGGGACTAACACCATCAGATTAGGATCAGATTAGAAACACGGGGGTTACCGGGGGGGTCGGGGTCCCCTTGGGCACAAGCGTGTACGGGACGGGACCCCTGTGGAGGGTCTACACATACAGTCTTATTATATATCTTGTGGGGAAGTAGGCAGGCAGTGGTGAAACCTAAGGCTTTAAATTAAAAAATATTATTAATTGTTATTCTCTGCGGTTGAGAAGTACAATCTTTACTTTTGCTGCTTAACGAATATCTTACCGCCTTTTTGTCTTCTTGCACTTCCTCCCTTCAGGTATATGTCAATATATATCCAAGATGGCCTCTTTAGGATGCTTGCAATAGGCGCCTACGCCCAGAAGCTTTCCCTTTGTTCCCAGGGGCGTTGGCGCTTATTGCAAGCATCCTAAAGAGGCCATCTTGGATATATATTGATATATACCTGAAGGGAGGAAGTGCAAGAAGACAAAAAGGCAGTAAGACATTCGTTAAGCAGCAAAAGTAAAGATTGTCCTTCTCAACCGCAGAGAATAACAATTAATAATATTTTTTTAATTTAAAGCCTTAGTTTACAGCACTGCCTGCCTACTTCCCTGCAAGATATATAATAAATCTGTATGTGTAGACCCTCCACAGGGGGATCCCATCCCGTACACGTTGTGCCCGAGGAGGCCCCGACCCACCGGTAACCCCCGTGTAAGACCCTCCCCATGGTGGGTCTCTCATCGTCCACGCTTGTGTCCGGAATTCGTCTGCGTAGACGAAGGAGGGCCCACGTGACTAGGGAAAAGGGAAGGCAGGGTTGTATTCTAGCAAAATATTTCATTAATATGCAAGTAACGTATTACATAACGTCACCATGCACGCCATCAAACAATAGTTTGCCATTCGACTTCGGAAGACTACAGGAGTAAGTTGTGTTTCGTACAATCTCGAAATCATAAAAATCCATAATGTCGACACCTGCCACTAGAGGGCTGCACCAAACATTTTTTTTCTTTACATAATTTTTTTCAATGCATCTTTTAACACTCACACGTGTATATAAATATTGTATCTAACGTAAACTAAATTCCATTGATTTCTAATTTTTCTTAAAGACAATACATGCATCTTATATCTACCCTATATCTATAAAATCCTAATGAAACGAATTTATGAAACGAATATATGAAACGCCTGAAATGTATCGATTCTTTGAATCGACTGATTAAACAACTGATTTTGTTTCACGGCGATTTCTCCTAAAATATGGAATACTTTGCGATGAAATTAACACCAAAAATCCGTGTTGATCCACAGATCTCAAAACTGGTATTAGAATTTTTAAATTCGAATTAGTTTTCGAAATATTATTTTTTTTTTCTAATTTTAAATACATTTTTTCTAATGATGGCAACTCAAATTTTAATCATAACAGAATTTTTTTTCATAATTCAGAAAAGGTTACTATTTTAAATTAATTTGGCGACAGTTGGGCCTCCTTTAAATCTATGCTAAGAACAATGCTTTTTTTGTATTTCGTTATCATTTTATTAAATACAAAACTTTCATTTAAAAATGAAACATTTAAATTGATGTCTTTCACTCCCTTTTAAAAAAAAAAAAAAACGAAAACAAAAACAAAAACAAAAATATTAGACACAGATGTCATATACGCACCGGGGTACCTAATTGGCATTAAGCATTATTTTGATAGACATGCTAACCCGGCTATTGTTGTTTATTTAATAATAAATGTATATTTACTTTTATTTCTTTTTTAAATTTATATAAATTATTTTGTTCTATAGTAATTAATTATGTTTTTGCTATTTTCTTTTGAAAATAATAGAAAATAATTAAAAAACACGGTACAATGTAGTAGTTATTCCGTCACCCAATTTCGCAAATTATATAAATCGCCAAATTGTACAGATTGACAAAATTTTTATTTTAAATAACGAAAGAACAAATAAATTAGTATAACATTAAAAAATATAAAAATAAAACGTCGAAATAAAAATCCCTTGATGACGTAAACACGTGTAACTTGCTAAAAGTCAAGTGAATTTGACATTTACGATCAAGCATTATTGACATTTAATCTTATAGTTCGCGATAGATTTTTTGTCGACGGGATAACTAAGTAGTACCAAAAATACATATGTAACTGGTATTCGAAAACGAGGCTTTCGCCAAATTTTCGTAAAAAAAAGAAAAAAAATCATGCCAAACATGCATATATGACGTGTGTATATGACATCTGGCGAAATATTAAATTATGTAACAAACCATGACATTTAATTTCAACTTCAAATCAATGTTTTAATTTACCACTCGAACAATAAAAAAAATGCTAACTGGCGAGTTGAAAAAAAGATATTGGCGAGATTTGCACCCGTCTTTTTTTTCTTTCGGCACAGATGTCATATACGGCCCCATATTGGCGCGATTTTTTTCTGACGCCAATGTCATATACGCAACGGGTACTTAACTGCCGCCAAAATATCGTTATTTTGCTTGATATGGTAAGCCGGATGTTGTTGTTTATGCTGTTGATGCGTTCCTCAAATTGGCGTTGGAAAAAAAATCGCGCCAGTACGGGTCATTCCATGTCAGTTCAGGCAGGCATGTAACCCACCATCACAGATTTTGATGAAACTGCGTGTGTTTGTTCCTTTTATTAAGATATGATTCCCAGTATTTTTTTTTTTTACTCCTTGGTCAAATAGTTTCTGAGAAAAAAATTGTCAAAATTTTGAAAAACTGCCATCAGTTGGTATTCTTGACTGCTCGATTTTCAAATGTAGCATGACATAAATATGATCATATTTCAATATCTATTCCACAAATCATCTTCAAATAATTTATGCATAATATATAGGGTACGTATTTTATGGAAAAAAGTACTGTTATGCTTATATAACATTTTAAGTGTGTCTAAAAAAATGTTTAATCTTTGAAGTCGTGATTTTTTTATGAAAAATAATGCATTAACTAAAATAGCATTATTAACAAAAGGCGGTATTTTTATTAAATTTATTTTTTGTGGGGGATATACTTAAAGGTGTCCTTTACCTGATTCTGAAATAAAAGTAGTGGGATTTTGGGTGTTTTTAGTAGTATTTCATATTTAAAAATATTTTGAGGTGTATTTCAAATCAAATCAAGCAGAGTCATTCCATGTCAGTTCGCCTAAGACATTTAATTCACTGTCACAAATTTCAATGAAACTGGATATGTTTATAGCTCATTTTAAGACAGGATCAAGGAAATTAAAGGCGATTACAAGTAAAATATTTTTTAAGATAAAAAAAATATCTAAATTTTGAAATTTTTTTAAAAATGTTTTTAATGACAGATCTATATTTAAAGACTGCATTAAAAAAAAGTCATTTCAATATAAAATCACTAAATAAGTTTCAAATAATGTATATGTGACAAATAATGTAGGCAGATTATTATTTATTGTTGTTTGTCATGTTTAAATGCTAAGAGTGTGTTTAATCTTGTGAATTCTTAAAATCAAGAATTTTGTGAAAAATAATGTGTTAATCAAAAATTTATTATTAACCAAAGGCAGGCTGTTATTACTTTTTTTAATTGTACGTAAAATATCTTTTCAATAGTTATAAAATAAAAATAGTGAAAATATGAGCAATTTTAACAAAATTTTCATAAAATGTGAAAGTTTAATGATAAATATTGAAGCTTTTCATGCTAAGATGTACTAAAATGACTACGATATCGTGTATTTCTATTGTTGCTTAAATATAATACATATAATAATAAAATAACAAATATTATTTATAGCAATAAAAATTAAATTAAATAGTATCAGTTCCTTTACCAACACTACATTGCTCAACAGCCGACTTAAAATCAACAGCCCACTCTTATTGAAAAATACTTTCAACTGTTCAAATAATAAATAAACTGCATTTAAAAATTTTAATATCAACTTATTATCTGAAGACGATAATAAAAACTAAACAACATGATGAATTTACAAATCAGCTTTTAATTGAAAAGTCATGAAATGGTCCCTTTAAATATTGTTGTTCATCGAGTCAATCAAAACAAATTATATAAAAAAAAATAGTGAGCCTAATATGCTGACTGCAGTGACACTTCTAACAAAACTAATTAATTCATTACCATCTGAAATCAAACCCGAAAGATCAAAAAGAAAAAAAAAATCATCTGTAGTGTGAATGTGACATACTCAGTGGTTGTTGAGGTAGGAATGTCTTTGTGACATTTTCACCTGTACTTCAATAAAATATAAACACGTAAGCTTTTTTCATTCATCCATATTAAGTAAAACAATTATAAAATTTTGTTGTCATTACACCAGATGTTAAATTTTTCGTTACATACTATTAGATAAGTTCTTTACTTTTAGACATTATTGACATAATATCATAAAATTTACTATATGTATTTTCTATAAGTGTATAAACAATATATATAGGCTTTCTTAAACATAAATGAATAATTTTTAAATAATTTGTTTGAGAACAGGGATATATATACACACATATATATGTTGAAAATCCATCTTTCAGCAATATTGTGATGAAATAAATCAAATTACCGTAATTTCCGGTGTATAGCCCGCGGATCAAACAAATGTTTCGACCCAGAAATTTTTTAAAATAAAATGTAACTTTTTAGATCACAGTAAATATTGGTCTTCAAATACTGAATAAAATTTCTGGGTCCAAACTGAACTGTTTGATCTGCGAGCTATACATCCGAAATTACGGTACATATCATTAGAAACTGAATAAAGTTACAAAAGTGCAACTCATTAAGTTTTAAATATTTTTTTAGATATAGTTATTTGAAAGATATAAATATAATGGATTATGCATTTTTTGCATATATTTAAAGCACAATACGTCAAAATTTTCTTCAAAAGAGTGAAATTTGTTTTGTTTTTTTCAATATTAGCAGCTCAATGCTAAATTTTCAATATTAACAGCCAAATATGTGTTTAAAGATTAGGACTGTCATTTTGAAAATTTCTATTGGGCGGTGAGGAGCTAGTGATTTTTCTCTTTTTTGGAAAGGGATAATAGCTCTTCGCCCTAGAAGTTTTACTAAAAAACAATATTGTTTATTTTTTTCCTTAAGAAACGAACATAAAAGATAATTTGAAAAATAAAATAAATGTATAAATAAAAATATTTCCAGGGATGATACATTGGATAGGTTTTACATTTGAAAATATTGATAATTTTAAATATGATTTAAATACTACTAAAACCAACCAAAATCCCACTATTTTTATTTCAGATCCAGTTATAATGTAGTATTATGTACAATTTAAAATTAAAAAAATAGTCATAGAAACTCCGCCTCTGATTGATAAAGATTTTTTAATAATTTCATTATTTTTTGTAAAATATTTTTGATTTCAAAGATTATACAATTTTTTAGACACATTTAAATATTTTTTAACATTACAGCAATATTTTTTTCATAATCTACATACTTTATTTACCTTGCTTAAATTATTTGAAGAAGATTTCTTTATTAGTTATTGAAATATGATTTTATATATAAAATGAGGCCTTTGAAAATTGATCAATCATTAATGGCAACTCGTGGCATTTTTCCAAAATTTTGATAATTTTTCCTCATATGTTCACTATTTTTATTTTATAACAATTTAAAAGATATTTTTACGTACAATTAAAAAAAAGCAATAACACCCTGCCTTCGGTTAATAATAAATTTTTGATTAACACATTATTTTTGACAAAATTCTTGATTTTAAAAATTCATAAGATAAAAGACACTCTTAGTGTTTAAACATGATAAAAAACAAGAAATAATAATCAGCCTACATTATTTGTCACATATACATTATTTGAAACCTATTTAGTAATTTTATATTGAAATGACTTTTTTTTTTAATGCAGTCTTTGAATATCGAACTGTCATTAAAAAAATTTAAAACAATTTTTCAAAATTTTGATATTTTTTATCTTAAAAAATATTTTACTTAGGATCAAGAAAATTAAATGTGATTACGTCTTAAAATAAGCTATAAACAAACCCAATTTCATTGAAATTTGTGACAGTGATTAAATGGCTTAGGGGAACTGACATGGAATGACTCTGCTTGATTTGATATGAAATGCACCGCAAAATATTTTTAAATAGGAAATACTGCCAAAAACACCCAAAATCCCACTATTTTTATTTCAGAATCAGGTAAAGGACACCTTTAAGTATATCTCCCATAAAAAATAAATTTAATAAAAGTACCGCCTTTTGTTGATAATGCTTTTTTTGTTAATGCATTTTTTTTCATAAAAAATTCACGACTTCAAAGTTTAAATATTTTTTTAGACACACTTAAAATGTTATAAGCGTAACAATATATTTTTTTATAAGCTGCGTATCCTAAATATTGTGCATAAATTATTTGAAGATGATTTGTAGAGTAGATATTGAAATATGATTATATATATGACATGCTACATTTGAAAACCGAGCTATCAAGAATGCCAACTGACGGCAGTTTTTCAAAATTTTGACAATTTTTTTCTCAGAAACTATCTCACCAAGGAGCAAAAAAAATTACTGGTGATCATATCTTAATAGTAAGAACAAACACACGCAGTTTCATTAAAATCTGTGATGGTGGGTTACATACTGATATTTTACTGCCTGATTTGACGTGGAATGACATTTGTTCCAAACTTTCATATGAAAGGCGAAGGGATCAGATCGTATTTGTTTATGTCATTTCATGACTTGAACTATTATAATATAGATGAAATGATGGGGATAGAATAATATTTGGCGACTTATCACCTGTGCCTGGATAACATTAAAGTATCAAAATGGCACCTAGAGTATAAAAAGCAAAGTGTTCCGCCCGGAACTGCTGATGATAGTCACATGATTTAGGCTATTGTTATAGAGATTGTTTTAAAATATCGATTCACAAAGACTCTGACTGCTTAATTCATTTTATTTTAGCTTCTTTTTAATGTTTAACTGATCCTCTTTAGTCAAAAACGAAAACAACCATTGGATGTCTTAACAGCAACTGATTCAGCCTTAAAGTTTTGCAATCAAAGGGAATTGAATGGAAACCAGTTTACAGGGAGATCTGCACAGCTTTTTCAGTATAATTTAATCTTCTCTAATATTTTAAAAACCCATTAGATTTTTAGATTTTCAGATTCTGCTGTGTCTGAACGGGGGTTGGCGAGCGTAGCTTGCGGGGGGCAATATATATATATATACTCGAAAACAACCAACTAATGTCTTTATATAACTTTTTAATGCAATTTACTTTTAACATGTTCGAAACAAACATCATTCCACGTTTAATTTTATAGCTAAACTAGTCTCGGATATACCAATCCCAAAACTTTCTTCTATCTCATGCATGTTAATACTTGAAAATTCGCTATCACACTACCAAAATTAAACGGCTATCAATGCCCATCATGAGGATTCTATAGATATGAAATTACGTGCATTAGTTCTTGAGATATGGCTATCTCCGAAATCGTGTAAATCCAGCAAAATTCAGCCTAGCAGCGCTACCTATTGGGTGCTTTACACCAAAACCTATGTTAAACAAAACTACCAAGCAACCACTTACGTCAAAGTCTAACTGAATCTGAAGTTTGGGGGAAATCCGTGCATTAGTTTTTGAGATAGAGTTATTGCGAAAATCATGAAAATGCCAGCATAGCGGCGCCACCTATTAGACGATTACCACCAAAACCTAACCATCAACAACTTGTGTTAACATCTAACTAAATCTGAAGTTAGATGAAAATCCGTGCATTAGTTTTTGAGATAGAGCTATTGCGGGAATCGTGCAAAATGCAGCACAGCAGCGCCACCTGTTGAGCGATTTACACCAACACGTAATCTGCATTAAGTCATATCAAGGACTAACTAAATCTGAAGTTTGATGAAAATCGGTGCATTAGTTTTTGAGAAAGAGCCATTGCGGAAATCGTAAAAAATGCAACATAGCAGCGCCTCCTGTTGAGCGATTTGCACCAACACATCATCAGCATCAAGTCATATCAAGGACTAACAGAATCTGAAGTTTCATGAAAATCCGTGCATCAGTTCTTGAGATAGAGCCATTTCGGAAATCATAAAAAATGCAGCATAGCAGCGCCACCTGTTGAGTGATTTGCACCAAAAACTAATCAGCATCAATTTGTATCAGGGACTAACTTAATATGAATTTTTATTCAATTCCGTGAATTAGTTCTTGAGATAGAGCGCCCACAAAATTTGTGTCACACACACATATATATAGTATATATTAGGGTAGTCACAAGAAATCAATTTTTGAATTTTTTCCGGGGGACCCCCCAAAAAGTTGCCAATAGACTAGAAAATGAGAATGGCAAAGTTTCAGCTCATTTGGATAATATTAACCCGTGCCTCATTGAGGTTAAAGTTGGAAAAAAACGTGATTTTTCGCAAAAAAATGCTGTTTCTCCTTCATAAAATAAATACAATTAAACCTAGAAACATAATTCAGGTCTCATTTTATATAAAAAAGCTTCGTTTTGAAGAACCACACACCATTTTATTTCTATAAATGTATAAATTTAGACATATGCGCATTTTTCAGGACCAGACTTCACCCAAATCCTAAAAATTGATTTTTATGAAATTGTGAAAAAAACATTGTAACATTCCATTTCATCTGCTTTCCCCCTTTTGTTTTTCATTTTGTACATAATAAAGTACTAATTTTTAAAAAATTCCAAAGAAAATGAAAAAAAATCGAATTTTAAACTGAAAAAATTTTTAAAAAAGGGGAGGCGGGCGTGCAAAGAAAGTATAAAACTTAGAACAAATATGCTCAAATGCATTTTATTATTAAAGTTGTGTTACAAGAAAGGAAGCATAATAAAGAAAATTAATTATTATCCCTTACAATTGTCACATTAACCCTTTCCAGTACAGAAAAGTTCTTTTCGTAAAATAATGAAATGATTGACTACACCTGAATTTACAAACAAGTAAGTTTGGAATTAAAATTAGGTAGTCTCGACAAGGGACCACTGCGCCAGAAAGGATTAAGGTGGTAAATGGATTAGATAAGGTGGCTTTTGAAAAATCTGGAAAAGTTTTTCTACATTCACATACAACTTTTAGCACATACTGTTTTTATTTTTCGTTTTTTGTTAAACAGGAATTGAAATCTCTGGTTAATTTTCTTCCCCTTTCAGCTGTGTCATTGACAACTTTAAAACCATTCACTGATTTCTTGCTTTCAAATAAGGTTTATTTTCACACCATAGATTTGGATCAGTATTTAAAAAATGCTTATTAATATAAAATCTCTTAAAAATTTTTATAGTTTGAGATGAAACAAAAACATTGACTTCTTTGTTCAAAAAATAATCCACTTCGTTGAAAACTTTTGTTGCTTTTAAATTCGTATCATCACCATCATTTCTTCTTCAAATGACATTAATTTTACAGCCATGCTTATGTTGACTTTTTTTTTTTTCAAAGTATCATCTAAAAATGAAAATGCAACTTGATCCGAGTTAAGATACCAAAGATGGTTTACCATTTTAACGACTGCTTTGTCTGCAACCTATTTATCATTTTTTCTGTAGTGAACAAGTGATTTTATTATTTGCAGGTCTTGGATTGGGGTCCAAAGCGGGAGTGGGAATACCCGTAAGGCATGGTGACGTCACGGCGACGTCGTTGTGAAGTCACACTGTGATTTTGTGACCGTCGATGTGACGTCACGTGACGTGGATGTGACGTCACAGTGACTAGAATGCGAGGTCGTTATGGCCGTTTTAGAGGACGTTTGTGACGTCACATTGTGACCACTCTGTGAAGTCACGGTGTGACAAATTTGTGAAAAGTGTGTCATTTGTAACTATTTTGGCATTAACTTTGTGACGAACCTGTGACGAAAGCGACAATGCTTTGAAGTCACATTGTGACCAATTTGTGAAATATGTGTCATTTGCGACGAACTTGTCATAAACACTGTGATTTCAAATGAAAATCAAATTTCAAATTAATTGCTTAAAAGACGCAAATAGTGACAAAGATTCCATGCTGGGACTCGAACCCGGGCCATCAGTACAGCACACTGACATTCTACCGACTAAATCACATGGAACGATACCCAGGCTGGAAAATTTCTCACTATTACATGTTGGCAAGGCTACAAACGCAGCAAAAGATGGAATATTTAGCGTGAACCACCCACATGATGCAAACACGAAACTTAATTAAATCCAGCATTGAGTGAAATTATATTAATACTTGGAAATTTTTCCAGAGAGAACCATTCGCCTTGCATACAATATTTCAAATGAAAGTCAAATTTCAAATTAATTGCTTAAAAGGCAATTTTAATTTGAAATGTTGTATGCAGGGCGAATGTTTCTCCCTGGAAAAATTTCCAATTATTAATATAGTTTCAATCGATGCTGGATTTAATTAAGTTTCGTGTTTACCCCATGTCGGTGGCTCACGATAAATATTCCATCTTATGCTGCGTTTGTAGCCTTGCGAACATGTAATAGTGAAAAATTTTAGGAGCTGGGCGTCGTTACATGTGGTTTAGTCGGTAGAATGTCAATATGCTACACTTATGGCCCGGGTTCGAGTCCCGGCATGGAATCTTTTTCACAATGTTGGCCTTTGCGCCTTTTAAGCAATTAATTTGACATTTGATTTTCATTTGAAATATTGTATATAAGGCGAATGATTCTCTCTGGAAAAATTTCTAAGTATTAATACAGCGATGAATTTTAAAATAAAATTTTGCTGTAAATATAAAATCTTATCTTTTTACCGTACTTTTTAGCAAAATATTGCTACTTTGGAGTCCTATTCTTCTAAAACATTTTACATTTTTCCACTTAAAAAACAATGCTTATCAACTGACATATTTTTTTATTAAGTTCTATGCTTGATATTTAGAATGTGTAAGTTTTTTAATTTGTTTTGATTTGTCATTGCTTTATTAAATACGAACATGGAAACTAAGGGATATTAATACAACTATTATTTATAGAGCGGCATGATAAGCGATATTTATTTAATTTTTTTATTCCCGTGTATATTGTACTTTGTGAATATGAGCTAAATAGATTTGGTATGTTTTATAGGAAAAGACTGATCTGGGAAATAGAAAAGAAAAAAAAAAAAAAAAAACGAGTAAGAAAAATCATGCGTTAAGCATAGATTAAAATATACTTTCCAACACTTTCTGAATGCTTTAACAAGACATCGTAATTTAGGGAAATGACGTAAATAAGATAACTAAGTAAACATTTTAGAAAACGCATAAAACATTTGAAAAACTGATTTCAGCAGTTACCGTCCATAGCCAAATATGTTTTCCAATTCTTTTAAACAGCCCTTATTTGATCTGTAGGTTGATACACTGAAAAAAATGAAGTACTCAAAAATGAGCAAACCGACGTACTCATATTGAATTGAATATTTTTGGATCAAAAATAAACCTATGCTTTCTCTATTTTGAAGCATCACATGTTATCAAACCCAACAAACAAATATTTTTGTACCCTGTAATGGTTCATTTCATTTATGGCGGCATAAATGATGTTGGGTTATTCTCTGCAATAGTGCAAAAAGTTCTTCCCAGCCATATAAATGCTCTTAATTTTATTACATTTTTATTTATTTTTATTTTTATTAGAAGATCTAAACATAGTTTATTAGGGGCAGAAAGTAAAATTTAAAAATAAATAAATTTAGTATTTAAAAATATAATATATATCATGCAAACATCATTCCCTCACCTTTCCCCCACCTGTACTACCATATTTTATTGCCTATTTCTTTCCATCCAGAAATAAAAATAATTAAAAATACCCTAAGCAAAATAAAGTTCTTATTTGATACATTACAAAAAATAATAAAAATATTAATTTTTACTATTATTATATAGTCTACTCAATCAATTATATGTTTCCCCATGTTAGACCATCATTCCCTCACACATTGCTATTATCTCAAATATCTACCACTAATGAGCAGTAGCAGTCTACCATCCTTCACAGAGAAGAAGCTATTTTGAGCACTTGTCAGTCCAGCAACATAAATTGGTGGTGTAAGATTTTGTTAATTTTACAGAATTTTTTTTTTAGTCAATATATCCGGAAGCGTTTTTATTAGCAGTCATTCCCTCACACAGAATATTAATTTTTTTTGTAAATATCAAAAATTTTAATTTTATCATACATTATATATTAAGTGTTTCTCTTAAAGGAAACAGTTTGGATTTCTTCATAATTTTGCATTTTTCCTCTACAACTAGTAAAAATGTCTTATTTCATCATTCCCTCACTTGTCATTCCCTCACATTTTTTGTTTTATTTTTTCCACAAATTTTTATTTTATTTTTTTTGTTAAGTCAAATTTTTAAAACAATTTCTGTTGCTATTAAAATTTTCAATAATTGACTGATTTCTTACCATTTATCTAATTTTTATGAAAATTTACATATGCATCATTCAAGTCAGACTGCTGGCCAAATTTGCAAATATTGTAGAGAACAACCCGTTTATTAATGTAAATATTAAATTATGCACAGCATTTTAAAAATAATTGCTTGGAAATAATGTTCTTCTCATAAAAATATTCGATTTGAGTATCTTGTTAAGAATTTTGCTATTTTTCTTGATAAATAATCAATTAAACATTTCTTGTTAAGAACTTTGGACGGGAAATAAATGTCAGTACATTTTTACTTTACATTTTAGGGGTTTTTTTTTTTTTTGGGGGGGGGGGCAGTACATAACGATTCATATTTGATCACAGCCATGGAATAAAAAATGAGTACATGTGTTTCTCAACTTTGAGTACATTTGGATCGGAGCTATTTTGTGCATGTGACGCATTTAAAATTGAGTATTTTTTACTCCATTTTGAGTACCCATTTTTTTAAGTGTATATATACAATATAATGGGAAAATTTAGTTTAGCAAGAAAACGCCTAACAGGTTGAAATTCATTTTCAGCAATTTATACTAATGTATGGAAACATACTTGAATACCTTTGTACAACCCTGTAGTTTACCTAAAATCTTTATTACACGCCACTATTTAGTTAAAATTTAATTCAAACTAAGACACTCTTAAAACTGCTGAAATCACATTTCCAGAAATTATAATATATAGACGGCCATGTATCCAATACTTTACGTGACCCTGTATATCATTTTATCTATATTCTACAAATATTTCTTGGTAAATTAAATGCAGTTCAGCGAAAAAAAGCATAACTCATTTAAAAACCACCTTTAAGCAATTTGCGCCCATACCCAGTAATCCTTACGAATACTTTTGTGTAGCCTTGTATAGGAATTATAGCATTTATATACACCATACACTATGCATAAATATAGTGAATCATAAAAGTGCATATCATAATTAAAAATATATTTCCAGCAATCATCGCTAATGAACAGTACTTCGGATACAATATGGTATCTGAAAGATTTTGTGTGTCCCTGTAAATGCTATATACGTATTATTCTTATTATACATGAAATAATTTATAGTATGTAAACCTCAGCAACATACATCAATTTCATTATATATGAAATAGATTAACATAATTAAAGTATGCCGCAAACAATTCCCTCCACCTCTATATCATTATGCATTTGAATTCCTTTTTTAGTCCTGTAAATGAACAATAACTATTCTTTGCATCGCATAGTCAACAGAATGCATATTTTAGTGCACTTCATAAATGCATATAAATTTTATTCTGTTTGAAAACGTGCGTAAAATCATAAAAAATCATTTGAAACGACTTTTTCCCATAGGCCGTAATGTAACGGAAAACTTTTGGCTGTCCCTGTAAATGAACAAAGCATGCTACAAACTTCATTACAAATAGGTACCGTGCGATGGTAAACGTCAATACCATCCAAAAATTTCAGGGCAATCCGAGTATATTTTCGAGAGTTAGAGTGCGCACAGACTGCTAGACGGACAGACGGAGAGACAAACCGAAGTCATAAGCACTTTTCAACTTGTGTCCTACATTATGTATCCTGTATTATATGAACTTTAAAAAAAATATATACTAAAGCAGTTTAATCTATAACTTCCTATCAGGCATGAAAAATACTTTATTTCAATGCTTAAATATCATATTTTACTTTTTAGTGCCAATAATTACCCGAATCATACACGTAGAAAATTAATTTACAATAGAAGAAAATTTAATAACCCATTCGGAATGTCTATAATTAAATGTTTGATTAAAATCACAAACAGAAAAAATGCTTACATACAATTAAAAAAAATAAATATACCAATTTGAAAACACTAAAAATAATAATTAGTATTTATAATTGTACTATTAAACAACAGCAAACTACAATAGATAAATTAAATGCATTATTAGATTTAACAATATCTCAAAAATATTTCCATATGGTATAAGGAATTCCTATTATTTTATAATTTTGGCAAATGTTAAATCTGAAAACATCGGTTTGAAAATTTAGGATTTTAAAAGATAATTTAAAATATTATTAGCACTAAAAGAAAATTCTTTCAAATGTTTCACTACTGTAATATGTTAAAAATACATTTTCCCAGTATAATGTTAATTTCTAATCTGAAACAGTTTCGTAATCTCATGATAATCGAACATCATATTTAACCCCAAAATAATAATAACTATAAATGTTAGTAATCAAAAAATAGTAAGAAGCCGATAAAATAATTCCAAATCATTGTCGTTCCATACATTTTTAATCTCAAGTAAGAGTAAATTAATGTTTATATTAATTCCAGTATGAATGTAGGCATGAATGTCTCTGCGCAGTTTTTTTTTTTCTTCAAGCGATGGCAGATTAAAATATTTGTCTTCACAGTTATCAAATTGGAAAATAACGCTTCTGACAGTTAAAGATCAGTCTCTTACAAATATAACTATTTAACTCATAATATACAACCAGGAATAAAATATTTAAATTAAATAAAACTTACATGCACGTTCCATTAATATCCGTGTATCCTAAAATGGTCATTTCCTTATCTTAAAGTGTTGTAGACGTGTTGTTCTAAAACAAGTGAACTATTTCCCGCGTATTCTCATATTTATTTTTCTGTGAGCAGACGATTTTCGAGCAGATGGTTTGTTACAGATTGTTTGTTTTTGTATACAAGAAATATGGAATTTGAACGCACAGAAGTTTTCTGAAAGTATCATTCATTAAAATTTTGTATTTGAAGAAATGTCCAATGTATTTAATCTTTTCTTTTTATCCGTACCAAATAATTCAAGTTAAAATGTATTGTAAAGTTCCTTTTTTCTAAATAATTATAATAATAATATTCATAATTAGAGTTTATTAGATAAAACATTGTTTAAATTTTTAAAAGGTGTAAAAATAAATTTAATGCATTAACGACACCCCCCCCCCCTTTTTTTTCTATTTTTTTAAAGTAAAGTTTGTTTTCCTTTATTTTCGGAAAATGCTAATTTTATTTTAAAAGTCTGAAAGAAGTTGTATTTATGACTTGAATACAAATTATAAAAATATTCTAAAGCAAGAAATGCATAGATGACAAAACTCTGAAGATTCTTTCTACATGCTCATTAAAATGTGCAGATTTAACTGTAATAGAAAATTTTTAGTTTGAAACCACAGAAGTGTTTCGAATAATTCTGGTCGGTAAAAAAAGAAAGAAAGAGTGAAATTTCCTCCCAGCAAACTAAATATGTAAAGTGTATAAATTTAATATTCGTAATTGTAAATATATTATCCAAATGCTAGATAAAATTGAAATCATGAAAAAGTATACATTCACTGTCTTAGATATCAAATTGATAAAATATAGCCTAAAAATTTAGTTTATTAATGCTTGTATCGTGCACTTTATTTATTATGCCCCCCCCCCCCCCCTCTGTCCTTTAGTGACGGAATTTACCATTTGCTATCCACTAATATATTTTCATTCCTTATGCCGCTGTAACTCGTGGCTGTTTAAAATATTTCTCCTCATTTTCAAAGATTTTTGAAGTTCATATTTTTTGTCACACTGTGACTTACAATATGCTGGTTTTTTTGTCACATATGTGACGTGACGTACGTTACATAGCAGTGACATAACAGAGACGTCACAATTTTTTTAATTGCCAGAAAAGTATAATTTTACAAAAAGTGACATGTTTTGGAGAATTTTCGTAAGTTTTTAAAGTTTTCTAAGAAGTTCACATTTCAGTCACATTGTGACATCACTGAGTGGTGGCATTTCGGTCACAGATGTGACGTGACCACAGTGACGTCACCGTGACCATGCATGCTATGAGGGTATTGAAGCACGATTTTACATATATATTGATTAGAAATAAGCAAAGGTCTTTATTACCTTCTTTTTCTAAATTCATTATTGAGAGATTATCTATGACAATATATTTTGAGAGAATAAATTGCTTGTGCATCTCACATGATTAAAAGCACCAGGTGCTCTGAAAAAAGTATTTTGTAGGAAGGAGTCCTATAAAAATTAAACAAAGTTGGATAAACTCTTTATAATCATCCCTGAGCTGTTAATTTTTAAAAGGTCCTGTAAGAAAACTTGAAATTTCTTCTGAATTAACTATTTATATCTACTATTTCATGTTCAATAGCATTTTTATATTTACTCTGGTTTAATTTAAACCACCCAATCAGAATTGTTTTTTTTTAATATCTGGCTGAGGAGCAGTGATTATTCCCACTTTAAAATCAAAACCATCTTTTAGGATAATTTCTAGATTAGGGTGGCGACATGGTAAATACAGAAGACTTTTGCTTTAACAATTGCTATAGAAGAATGCAGGTTCCTCTGAGGTGACCGTTGTTTACTTCAGTTGTATCAAAACATATTGTCTGGATTTTACCAACTTCCTCCCACTCTTCAACTGCTGAAAATACAGCTTTCGCCTGAATTATTCCGATACTATTTTCAAGTTGAGGAACTCGTAGTAACTGTTCTTCATCCCCACAACTAATTAAAACTTTTATCCACTCTACATTTTCTTTATTCAAAAAATGGTGAAGCAGTTTTCCACCCCAGTGAACAACAGTTCTCTCTAAACGGGAATTTTAAAATCTGTTTTTGATGAGCTCAGTTTTTTGTTAACGAAACAGTTATTTGCAGAGTTGATGTCTGTGGTTAGCTAGTGGATGTATTCTAAATCTAGCAGCTTCTCTGGCGTTCAGTTTCATTTTGCAAATATTATAAAATAAAATACATAAAACTTGACGATTACTTGGTAGTTTACTGTCGATGATTTGATGAGACAAGTGGCCAATTAAAAAATCTTACATTTCTGCCATCATATCAAAAAAGGGCAGGGTTCGCAAAGCTGGGCCCAGTTCGAAAAAACCCGGTGGGTTTTTTCAGAATGGGCCCACTTGAAAAAGCCCACTGAAAAACCCATAATGTGGGTTTTTTCAATTTTCAGAAATATTTAAAATTTTAAACAACATATACATTTAATGAACTTAAGTCATTTGAATAAATTTTGAAAAAAAAATTAATATATAAAAGCCACAACATTAATACATAAACACCCGAAGTAAAATAAAAATGTATTTTAGCACACTGAAATACTTTACTAACATAGAACATAGTAGCCAACATACATAGTACATAACTATAGGTAAAGGCAATAATATCACAAGAATGTCTTTATATAAAAAATTCAAATGAGCTATATTCATGAAAATAAAAGATGTATTTTTACTTTCTTCTATCTTTACAAGAAGAAAGTATTTAATTTGTGAAAAATTTCAACTTCCAGTTTACGACAGATTTATATGTTTTAAACAGGTCCTGAAGACGATTTGACAGTTTTTAGAAAATGTCTGTCAGTATGTGACAAAAATTTTGTGGGTGCTCTATCTCAAGAACTAATGCATGAATTTTCATCAAACTTCAGATTCAGTTACAAGTTAAGTTGTTGCTTATCAAGTTTTTGGTGTATATCGCCCAACAGGTAGTGCTGTTATGCTGCATTTTTTCACGTTTTCAGCAATAACTCTTATCTCAAGAACTAATGTACGAAATTGAATAAAAATTTAGATTCAGTTAGATCTTGATATAAACTGGTGCTGATTGGTTTTTGGTGAATATCACCCAACAATGGCTCTGCTGTACTGCATTTTTTATGATTTCCGCAATATCTCAAGATTTTCATCAAACTTCAGATTCAGTTAAACGTTGACATAAGCTGTTACCGATTAGGTTTAGGTGTAAATTGCACAGCACGTAGTGTTGATATGCTAAATTTTTCATGATTTTTGCAAAATCTATATCTCAAAAACTAATGCACGTAATTTAATCAAACTTAATATTCTGTTTCACTTTCATGTAAATAGATCCTTATTAGACTTGGATGTAAATTGAATACAACAGGTGTTGATTTTATACTGTTTGGGTTGGAAGTTTTTTTTGTGGACATATAAGAGGATGGGTTCCAAAATTCAATGATTTGTTTGAAACAATGTGATACTTTCATATCCTTGTTAAATGCATCCAATTCAATGAGCCTATATTTTACAATCCTCGTGATGAGCATAGATGTGGCACTGTGATAGCGAATTTTGAATTATTAACATGTATGAGATAGAGGAAAGTTTTGGGATTGGCACATCTGACTAGTTTACCCTTTTTTTCTTCTACTTATAAATTTTAAATATTAATATTCTATACATTATTTTATTTTAAAGCAAATTAACACTTCTTTATCTTCTATTATATTTAAAATTAATTTGTGAGACACACTGACAATTATTTAAATTCATATAATGTATGCAATTTATGACACTTAATTTAAATTCATATAATTTACAATTTATAACTTGTAAAATAGTATTACAATTATTGTATACAAGGGAACAATGTATAGTATATATAATGTATAAATAATATAGAATACAATAATGTAATATCGCATACATTGTACTTTTGAAAAAACCCAATTTTCCCCGGGGAAAATTGGGTTTTTCATGAAAAAACCCGAAAAAACCCATGTGGGTTGGGTTTTTTCAAAAAAACCCGGGTTTTTGCGAACCCTGAAAAAGGGGGGGGGGGGGCTTTACGGAATGTTTCGTCAATTCTAAAAACAGATAACGATAACAGGTAACAAACACAGCCTTGTAATAAAAAGAGAAATTCAGAGGTTCAACTGCAACACAAATCGAGAAGCTCTTTCTTACTAGACACAGAACTAGATAACTAATAATCAATTATAATTCGTGAAATATTTAAAGTTGAAAAGATTGTTCATTTATTTTTGCCTATTAATAAAAATAACGCAAAAAAAAATTATCAAAAGTAATAAAATTATTAATTTGTCATTTTTCACTTATGTTTCTGAAATGCAGAGTTTGAGGGTATGGTTCACGAGCTGACCTGAAAAATACTAATATTCATTAAATATAAGTTTTAATGAGAGTAAAAGTTTAAGGCAACAACTGTTTCTATGAAATAAAACAAGAAACAGGTTTCTAAGAGAAATAGTTTTCACGTAAAGAAAGAAAAACGACAATTTTTTGCCAAAAACTGCAAATTTTCAAGACTTCAACCTCGATGTGGCACGGGTTAATTTTATTCATTTCAGTTGAAACTTTGCCAATCTCATTTTCTAACTAATTGGCAACTTTTAGGAGGGTCCCCCCGAAGAAAACGTTAAATTTATTTTTTCCGATGTTGCTTGTGACCACCCTAGTATATATAATATATATTTAACCCTTAAGGGACTTGATCACATAAAGGTACTTATTCAATAATTGCTTCAGTTACAAGTCTTGCATTATAAAAAAAAAGTTTAAAATATGTTTAGAAAAAAAATAAAAGTAAATATATACTTAACCCTTTAAGGGACTTGATCACACAAAAGGACTTATTCGTTTACAATTTATTTTAGATTTCGTTACTTTTGAAATCGGTTAATTAGTTCCAGAAATTACCTCGAAAAAAGAAACAAACAAATTTTGCTTCTTTATAATATTATTATATATATCCTTATTGATACTATTTTCTCATTACAATTAAAAGTAAATTTTAAAAATTGAAAAGAAAATGATGTCATGCTTTAAAAAATATGCATTTACCTCATAAAACTGTTACGTTTCAATATTTCTCCTTCCGTTGATACTAATTAAAAACGCTATGTGAAATGCTTCGTTGAAATGAGAAAAAATGACGTCATATTTAAAAGAAAACTGACATTTTCTTTGATAAAACTAAATATTTTACCACAAATGCGTCTAAAAAGGCATAAATTTCAGGAATTTTTACTCGTTACTATTGAGATTAGAACCTCAAGTCAACAGTGCGAATGTTCATATACAAAGTTTTAGCTGACAAGCGTGACTTCAAGTTTGGAAAAATATTTAGCAATAACCTATTGTGCGTGAAAAATATTTTTTAAATAGTGAATATGGATATGAGATGAGCGTATGTAAATTTTGAGATGGTGAAAATAACGCAAGTTTTAGATTTCTTGCAGAAAATATTCAGTAAAATTATGTCAGAGTCAAATATTTTTTGCTGATTTTTCGTTCCATAATGCGCATATGAGTCTTAATTGATATTTTCACCATATTTTACTAATTACGTATACGGATAAAGTTTAATTTTTCAATACTTTGGAGCAATTGAAGTTTAAGAAAATATTATTTTGGCAGCTTTAGATTAAAGTAATATTTGTTTTAAGAGTCGGATTAACAAATGTTCGATGAATTTTTAATTTCAATTAATTTTGTAAGTTTATTATAAAACAACGTAACAGTTCTCTTTTAAACATTTTCTTTCGTCGAAATTTGATGCGTTTCACCTCGTCAGTGTTAAGGGGGTCTGGGACACAGTTTAAAATAATTTTTATTTATTTAGTTACAATTTTGATTTTTGATTGACAATCAAACACTTTTGACAATTGATTTACAATTTTGATTTTAACCATAATCATGTTATTTGTAAACAAAATCCCATGATAAAACTTCTAATATGTATATATTTTTTTTAAATTTAATTCATTAAAGAAGTGGAGTAATTTAAAATCGTTATAACTCGCAATATTATGTGTATAATTTATTTTATTTTCATTTAAATAAACAGAATTAATAATTTTTAATTTTGATTCAGTATTTTTAAAAATATTAATTCAAAAAAAAATATTTAAAGTAAAAATTTTAAAAATATGGTATAATTTTTAAAAGATTATATTTTCATAAGTTTTTTTTTTTTTAATTTCCTGAATCAAAAAAAAAAAAAGGGAAAAAAAAGAAAGAAAAACAAAACCAGAAAGACATGTTCCAAGTTTTAATCATTTATCTTTAACCATTCTTGACTTATAACGATTTAAATATGAGAAATGGAGAAAAAGACATCAGGAAGAAAAACGCATTTTCAAAAGAATATGAACAAGAAATTTTCCATGTCTACCATTGCTTGTAAGCCAGATTTTGAAAACAAATCCGAACAAAACATTTAATATTTCATGTTCTAATTAAGATAGAGACATGATTTAAATGTCATTTTAAGCAGAAAGAAAGACAAAAAATTAATGCAATAAAAGTTTTTTAGAAAATTTGAAGATTTTTGTGTCCCGGCCCCCCTTATATTGCATATGAGCGCTCCGTGATTTGCCAGTCTGTATTATTTTGTATTCCAAAGTGCGTACACTCCTTTAATTTCTTAAGGCTTACGTTATACAACTATTGCACATTAGACATGCTTCATATCTTTACCTTATTTAATCGTAGAAATTCTAATATTTATTTGCAATTAAATAAGGAAACTAATATTGTTAAGAAATTTTAGTAGGCAGGGCAGAGTGGTAATGAGTGCGCCAATTTTTGGTTTTTAATTTTTGTAATTTTTTCTAATAATTTTTTGACTCAGAATTGGCTCTTGAGTTACTTTACTTATTTGGTTATGTAAAAAAGTCATAAAAATTGTATTAGAAAATCTCTATAATGAATGATAATAGAAAATAAAAATATAAAAATTTTGCCCATTCATCCCCACCCATGGGGTTGATGGGCCATCGAAGTTAATGAATAGTCCATTAAATGGATTCTGTGAAAAAATGTGGAATTAATCTTTTATTCACAGAATATGAGAAAATGAATAGCACTTGACATGATATTATCAAAAGCATACTGAAATAGTACATAATACACAATGCTTATCAAAATTTATAAACATCAAAAGTGATATTATTAAATAACATAATTGTAGCAGAAAAATGACAAAATAATAAGATTATAAGAAAGAAAGAACATAAAATAAGCATAAAATAATAGATAATACACATTGTGATTTAACGAAATTTCTGTCTTTGGCTCAAAAACACGGCCTATCTAAAGGAAAAACTTTATTTAATTAAAATTAAATTTCGAGTGGTAATATTTCATTCAGGTGAACTGCCTACTAATTGACTGTTTAGTGTAAATTTCTCGTATTATTTACTCCACCCATCAGTTTCATAATATAAACAATTATTCTAGTTTTATATCAAATAAGAAAATACTGGTAGGTGTGGTCAACAACTGGACAGTTCACCTTAATCATTTATACAATTTAACTTATGTTTCTAATAAATTACTAATATTTCTTAGGATGAAAATGTGCAAATTATTGTTTAGGCATCACTATAAACCTATTCTAACTGGACAGTAATTTAATATAAATCCATGACAGCCAGTTACGTTTCATATTAAAGAGAAAATCAGAAAAAAAGAAAGAAAAACCATATTTTCATGATCAGGGCAAAAATGGCTCATTCATGACCATGATATAGTGGCCCATTCACCCCCACCTATACTTTTGGAATATATTTAGGGGTTTTTTTAGTACATTAAATTCAAATAACATCTAAATATATCCTAAAATTAGTTTACAGATATCCAAAGACTTGGTAATATACATATCTGCAGTGAAAAAATAGATACATTTTAGCTTATTTATTTTACTGAAAAAGGAAAAAATTAACTTTTCAATCACATTCTTAACCCTCCTACTCTAGTGGGAAAATGGCTTCTCCGAAACAATGGAAAATTTGATGAGTTTGGTAGAACAAATAGCTCCGTCTATTGGTGGCATCTAAAATAATTTTATGCAAATACTTTTTCATATTTTTTAATGTCCCATTCATTACCACTCTCCCTATTTATTCAACCTGGGATTCTTAATTTACATTTACCATACGTGAATTTAAAGCGTATAAAATATCTGTCGCATCGTTCCTTTCAAAATATATGCATAATATCAAAATCATCTGAAATGCATTCTTTGCACAAATCCAGATCGATGCTTTTATATTTAGTTGTACTTGACTAAAAGAGAAAAAAAAATGATTTTTACAATATTTTTACAAAATCTGAAATTACACAAATAAAATGAAAACTGTCGAGTGTGACATGTGGCAGACACTCATGAATTTCATACATTGATAAGCAGTTTTGATGCCTCCCTGAAGGATTTTCTTTGTGAAAATAGAAATTTAAGACGATCATTCCTTATTCGCTTTCAATCTAAGCAAAACTCAAAGCTTTTAGACTTCAGTGATTTACGCAACGTATTCTCTCTTATATAAAATAAGTTGGATAAATAAATTTTTAAAATGTTTGTTTTAAAATTTACGTAAGAAAAAATATCGTTAGTTTAACTTTATGCATATCATTAAAAAGAATGTTTGTTTTTTTTTAAGTATGAAAAGGTTGTTTCATATAAAATGCTTCATTAAATACTTTTTTTCCTCTTATTATCTACGTATCCCATCAAATATTATCAGTGAAGAAATATATTCAAAAACTAGGGGGCTCTGCCCCCTGCAAGCTACGCTCGCCAACCCCCGTTCAGACACCGCAGAATCTAAAAACACGCTAATCTGATCGGTTTGAAAAATATTATAGAAGATTAAATTATACGGAAAAAAGCTGTGCAGATCTCCTTGTAAACGGGTTTCCATTCAATTTCCTTTGATTTCAAAAATTTAAGGACGAATCAGTTGCTGTTAAAACATCCAATGTTGTTTTGGTGTTTGATTAAAGAGGATCAGTTAAACGTTTGAAAAGAAGCTAAAAATAAAAAAAATTAAGTGTACTGAGTCTTTGTCTCCCGGTATTGTAAAAGGGTTTCCATTCAATTTCCTTTGATTTCAAAAATTTAAGGCCGAATCATTTGCTGTTAAGACATCCAATGTTGTTTTCGTGTTTGATTAAAGAGGATCAGTTAAACGTTTGAAAACAAGCTAAAAATAAAAGGAATTAAGTGTACAGAGTCTTTGTCTCCCGGTATTTTAAAACAATTTCTATAACAATAGCCTAAGTCATGTGACTATCATCAAGAGTTCCGGGCAAACCACTTCGCTTTTTATATTCCTGGTGCCATTTTGGTACTTTAATATTAGTCAGGTACAGGTGATAAGTCGCCAAATATTATTCTATCGCCATCATTTCATCTATATTATAATAGTCCAAGTCATGTAACTGCCATAAATAAATACGCTCTGATCCATTCGCTTTTCATAGGAAAGTTTGGCCCAGATGTCATATACGGACCCATATTGGCGCGATTTTTTTCCGGCGCTAATTTGGGGAAAAGATCAACAGCATAAACAACAACATCCGGCTTATCAAATCAAGCAAAATAACTATACTATGGCGCCAGTTAAGTACCCGTTGCGTATATGACATTGGCGTCAGAAAAAAATAGCACCAATATGGGACCGTATGTGGCATCTGTGCCGAAAGTTTTCCATTTCGATTTAAAAAAATCAATTTTTTTTTTCGAATAATACTACATAAAAGCATTGTCGCAAAGAATTATTGGTACTGTTACGCTAGCCGGGTGCAAATCTCGCCAATAACTATTTTTCAACTCGCCAGTTAGCATTTTTTTTTTCGAGTGGTAAATTATAACATTGCTTTGAAGTTGGAATTAAATGTCATCGTTTGTTACATAATTTAATATTTGGCCAGATGCCGTATACGCAGCCGGTTTGGCGTGATTTTTTTTACGAAAATTTGGTGAAATCCTCGTTTTCGAATACCAGTTACATATGTATTTTTGGTACTACTTAAATAGTTATCCCGTCGAACAAAGATCTATCACCAAACTATAAGATTAAATGCCACTAATAGTTGATAAATGTCACATTCACTTGACTTTAAGCAAGTTACATGTCTTTACGTCATCAAGTGATTTTTATTTCGACGTTTTATTTGTATATTTATTAATGTTATACTATTTTCTTTGCTATTTGTTATGCTATTTCTTTGTTATATTTCTTTGTCGTTATTTAAAATAAAAATTATGTCAATTTGTATAATTTGGCGAAACGGGTTGATGGAATAACTAAGTAGTACCGTATTTTTTAATTATTTTCTATTACTTTTTATTTTTAAAGGAAAATAACAAAAAAATAATAAACTATAACACAAAACAATTTATGTAATTTAAAAAAAGTAAATAAAGTAATTAAACTCTTATTATTAAATAAACAACAATAGCCGGGTTACCATGTCAACCAAAATAATGCCATTTTGGCGCCAATTAGGTACCCCGGTGCGTATATGCATCTGTGCCTAATATTTTTCTTTTCATTTCGTTTAAAAAAAATAAAGAAGTGAAAGCCATTTATTTTAAATGTTTCTGCTTGTATTAAATAAAATGATAATGAAATACAAATTGAATTATGAATAAAAGTAACATGATACATTTCTTAGCATCCATTTAAGGGAGGCCAGACTTCTCGCCAAATTAGTTTAAAATAGTAACCTTTTCTAAAATCTGAAAAAAAATATATCTGTTTGATTAAAATTTGAGTTGCCATCATTAGAAAAATGTATATAAAATTTAAAAAAAATTAATATTTCGAAAACTAATTTGAATTTAAAAATTCTAATACCAGTTTTGAAATCTGCGGATCAATATTTATTTTTGGTGTTAATTTCATCGCAAAATATTCCTTTTTTTAGGACAAATCACCGTGAAACGTAATCAGTTCTTTAATCAGTCGATTCAAAGAATCGTTACATTTCAGGCGTTTCATATATTCGTTTCATAAATTCGTTTCATTAGGATTTTATATATACGAGTTGCAACCCGTCGAAATTCGACGTACTAAAATGTTTGAAAGGAACTGTCAGATCGAAATTATAATAAACCTACAAAAATAATTACAACAAAAAAATCATCTTACATTGGTTGTCTAACTCTTAAAACAAATAATATTTTAAATCCAAAATTACTAAAATATTATTTCTACAAACTTCAACTGCTTAAATTATTGAAAAATTAAACTGTATTAGATTACGTAATCAAGATGAGTAATTATGAAGTTGTCGATGGAGCTCTTATGTTTGTTTTTACGGGATGAAAAATCAGTAAAAAGGATTTCGCTTTGTCACATCATAAAATTTTCCCCCATAAAATCTAAACTGTACGTTATTTTCACATTCTCGTAATTTACATACGCACCACTCAAATTCACAATTTGAAAGTATTTTAACGCGCAAAAGAATATTAATGAATGCATTTCCAAAGTTAAAGTCACGTTTGTCCGATACAACTTTTCATGTGAACATTCGCATAAACCTTAAGTTCTAATCTTAGTACCCGCGAAAAAAAAAATTCAGAAATTTGACTTTAGTTGTCATAGTATTCGCCATTTGTAGTATTGGTCAAATATTTAGTTTTATCAAAAAAAATAATCGTTTTGTTTTAAATATATCACTTTTGCTCAATGAATCATTTTGCCGAGCGCCTCAAACTCATTTATCAGCGTAATGTAAAAATATTAAAATGTAGCCGATTTATGAAGAAGAATGCGTGTTTTATTTAATGTCTGACATCATTTTCTGTTCAAAAATTATAAAAAAGTTACTTTTATTTGTAATGTGTAAATGGCATCAATAAGGATATAATGAATAAAAATAATAAACCATGAATATTTTCCCTTTACTTTCAGTATAAATGGAGTACTTCAGTTGCCACAATTACAAAATTTGTATTAAAAACTACAAAAAAATTAATATCTCAAAAACAAATTGAGATACAGCTTTCAAACAAATAGTATTTAAAAGAGAATTTTTTTCCTTATACGACGGTGTAAAAAGTTAAAATGTGTGATGCATAGAAGTTTAAAATTTTGCAGTAAAGAAAATGCAAAACCAAAATTTTATTTCAAATTTCAAAGTGTTGCCATTCGCAAAATGACGTATGCGTTACGCACAGATATGTTTGTCCTTTATAATATAGATAGGGTAGATATGATAAATAATAATAAATCCTCTTTTATGTGTACCGAAGAGTAAAGAAAATTTACAATTTATTGATAATTTATTGTTTAATTCAATATACCAAAAGTAATTTTCTCATTAAATTTTGATACCTAATTTTCCATATTTGGTGTGCATGCTAAGGGTTGACAATCAAAATAGTCGGTATTAGCAAAATTCTGGTTTAAAAAGAGTGTAGTTGCGTATAACATTGTACAAAATAAAAATAATAAAATGCTCGTAAAAACTACATACGCGAAATTATAATTCACTAAAATAGTGAATATTTCGCACAAAAAACAATTCCTCATTACAAGAATGCAGCGCAGTAAACCACAACAGCTAAGATGGACCAGTTTGACGTAGGTCCTAATTGGACCACCAATTGGAAGAAGGGAATAAACGCCACTTTTTGACACATTCATTTTTCTACACTTTTACATTCTTTAGACGTAGCGCTTATTTGTGAGTTCGAAGAAAATAAAAAAAACATAGGAAGCGAATGGTTTTTGTTATTTTCTTCGAACACACAATTAAGCTCTACACGTCTAAAGAATGTAAAAATGTAGAAAAATGAATGTGTCAAAAAGTGGCGTTTATTCCCTTCGTCCAATTGGTGGTTCAATTATAAAACCTCTCTAGTCAATGCGGATGGAAATTTTCACCAAATGAGCGAGTTACCATGGTGATCGCTTTGTTTATGGAAGCATATTTTTGGCAACAATTTTGGTAATTCGACATTATAAGTAATTTCTATGACAATTTGATACGTGTGCACACTTGTGTGTGTTTAAGTACATGCATATAAGCATACACGGAAGTACTACTGTATGTAAGTATAGAGGATGCCCTTTCTTATCGTTGTCTAATACGTAATACAAAAAGAATTAGATTTATAGGTATACTTCCAATTGTTTTTCATCATACCAAAGACCATTTACATCAAAATAGTTATTTTTTTAAGTTGTAAAATTTTATCTTTGGAAAAAAGTCATCTAACGAGTAAAACAATAAACAAATTAAATTCCGTACGACGAAAATTTATCAATCTAGGATACTTTGAATTTGATGAATCTTCGGAATTTTCTAAAATGTATTTCTACACCAGAAAAATGCTAAAACTTTATCTAATTCGAAATATAACTCGGTAAATTTTGTTTTAATTAAAAATTCTATTTTTATTTGTTGAAACATGGAGATATAAATTGACATTTTTCCCCCTTGGTGCAATAACCTTCTTAGATCCGGTTCGAAGTTTAAATTATTTTCACTTTCCCGTACTTCTTAATCACGATTGATCGTAAAAAAGACCATTATGTTCAACATTGTTATTTTTTTTTCAAAGTACCATAATTTATATTAAAGTATTAACTTGCAAAATATTGTACATAAACAAAACCAGCACTCATTTACGCTATACTTTTTAGTGAATTATTGATCTCCACAAACCGAAAGCGCCCTCTAATGCCTTACCGTTTGAGTTAAAGACATGCATTTAATGGTATTTCTACATGTCTAGTTCTGGTTCATCTATCCTTAATGTCTGTTTCAAGAGTTTAGAAATACTCAGTGTCAATAAGTGTATAAAAAAGAAAAAGCAAGAGATCTGTTTATCATATTAGCACATTTTAAATTTATTGGTAACTATCCAGTGATTTCAATCATTACTATGACAATTATATTTTTACATATTCTAATTTTCAAGAAATTTTTTACATACATTTGAAGCTTTTTCTTCTGTTTATTTATATATTCTTTCAACATCTTGTCCTGTGATAACATGGACAGCACCAGAGATCTGTCTCAATAATATTTGCTGAGTTTTTGTGTTCTATTCAGAGCGGAGTAGTTGATTGACTAGCGATTTCTATGTTTCGTTTTGATCATCACAGAACCTCCTTAGGTCTAGAATTATACATCGGTGGCGGGATTTGACAGCGGCTGCGCAATGCAAGGCCACTCTGTGATCAGGGAGGTACTCTCTAGAACAAATGTAGAGAAATGTCGAGATAGAAGATACGTTGTCCTCTATTACTAAACACGGTTGCGAAAAGTGGAGATGAGGAAAGATCTTGGTCAGTCTTTGAGAAAGAAGCTAAAATTCGAGATAAGTTTGAATACTCAGTAACGATTTTGATTCATAATGTAATTTTTTTAGTAGATGAAGTTCATAGTTGGCGACCCTGTAACTCTAGCAACGTGTTTAAGCCGTCGAATATATTCTATTAATTCATCATCTTTGAATTATTTTATTATTTTTTTAACGTGAAGTTTTGTTTTAAATTAAGAATGTATTAATTGTAAGAATCTGAGTCTTATAATGAGTTCACAAGCTTCATTTATTACTGAAATTGAAAGGGTAATAGGCCACAACACAACAGCCCTAAGAACTTGTGGCAACGGTTTAAATTCACGTCAGATTTGAATAGACGATGATCCTTTCCCACTTCAATGACTTCTGATTCAAACAATAAAGCATTTCAAGCAGTTACTGAAAAAAGGTGATTTCGCCGAAAATCGAAACAGAAGAGAGGTCGTAAGAAAAGAGGAATTTGATTAAAACAAAAGAAAAAACGACTCGGACCAGTTTTGACTGGCAGTCTCATAAAAAAGTTGAATTTTGGAATACGTATTTGAAGGTAGTTAGAAAAATACCAAAGTTTTCCTTGGAAATATAGAGACAGCACAGACAGCAGGATTGGAATTTTCAAAATGGCATCCTCAGGTGTCAGTGTTGAGAAACTGTAAAACGTATATAAAATAAGGAATATATAATCCGTAAAGCGAACTGCAAATAGAGTAGAAAGAAAGAGTCATAATCCAAGTTTGATTTAGAGCAGAGAATAGAAAAAAAAAATAATAAAGAAACAATTATTAAGGAATCGCGAGATCATTAGTGATAGTGAATTATCGGTTATGCAGAATTAGGAAAAATTGGGAAGACTCAATTGAAAGATGAGAAAGGTTCGATAAAAACGTGTTTTTTCTTTGAGAAGGTAGAAAGTGAAATTGTACGTCACACAGATTAGAAAGATACTAGGATTTCACTGACAAAACTTATCGCGGGAATGAAAAAGGAGAACTGACTAAAACAAAACAGAAATGGCTGAATAATTGAACTAAGACCAGGAGACAACATTCAGTGCTTTGCGAAAGATGTTCTAAAGTGTTTAAAACACTTTAGATTTAGCGCCCACATTTAAATTTTTATACCTTCGGTTTTGATTATAGTAATAAAATAGAAAAGTTATGGCAATAGCAGTTCAGAATTCTTTTAGCATACATATTATAATCTTTGGATGATCAAGTAAAAAAGAAACAATACCTCTCTAAGGAGAAAAATAATGCAAACTATATTAGAGTTAACAAACAACATTAGAGTTAAACTATATTAGAGTAATTCGCGTTTTTAGAGTTCTGTACTTAAGAAGTAAAAACAGAACAATTATAAGACCACATCTGTGTCTGTCTGTCACAGCCATTTTACTCGTAAACTATGGAAGTTGAAAGTTCAAATGGACTGAAGTAATGAACTCTGTTAACCCACCTGTTTATAGATTATCAAATATTCACAAATATATTTAGGAAAAATGTAAAGGGGCTAATTATATTACTTGAAAAAAAAACCTTTTCTTTGTATATCATGTGGGTATCATGTGAAAGCTTTCGTAACGACGAACTTAAAAACACATTTCTTTTAATTTTAGGACTTATATTTTCAGAGATATCGTCAAAAAGCAAAAAATGTCCCCCTCTATTTCCGAATCTACTGAAACTAAAATTATTAAACACTTAGGGGTAGTAGACGGTAACTAAAACTTTGCTTGAAAACCATAGCGATTACCCTAGGTTACACAGTTTTTTAGATAATCGCATTTTTCCATTGCGCACAAATTTGATTTGCGGGCGTTCGTGAAAGGAGTTGGGGAATACTGGAGGTACCTATCTTCGCAGAAGTATTAAGTTGTTGATAAGGATTTTGAAAAAAAATTGTCGGTAATTAGCGAGATATTAACCTTTAAACAAACGGGCGGTTTGGACCAGCGTTGCCAGATGGGCTACTTTTTTTAAATTCAGATTCTCCATTGGCACCACTTTTTTGAAATTGTAAAATGCGTCTTATCTAATGACATATTAATTAAAGCAAAAACAAAGAGAATTTTACCTCGGTAAATAAATAAATAGAAATGCTTAATTCATCTTTAAAAAGTTAAACTTAAACTTACACTATATGCAAAACTACTTAAAAGATGACAGAATACTAAAAAGATGTTAAATTATTTTAATACCTTAGTACTTTCAACTATAAAAAACATAGTCTTCGTCAGAGGAATATAAGAAATACAATTTTTATTGACGTCTAATTTTCAAAATTCACGTAGATGGTGAAGAAAGGAGTGAAAGTGGAAGTTAATTTTTAGATCCGGAAAACATTAATAAATAAAACATGGATATAGGGAAGTGGAATATTACATACTGATATTGCAAGATGAAGTACATACCAGGATTTTTCGAAAAACTCAGACATGCACTTTTTCGCTTTGACGTAAACTTAATCGCCACTCCTCCAGCAAAACTGAAAAATCTAATTAGTGCCAAATAGACCCGATCCCAGAAGATGAAGTTTCTGTAGTATCTATAATTCCACTGAAAACAGAAAATATTTATCTCGAATACATAGGAATGACTTCACGTAAACTTAAAGTCCGTATTAAAGAACATTTGAGAGATTTAAAGTATAACTGACCTACAACAGCCCTGTCAAGACTTAACCAGAAGCAGAATATACAAGTTAATTTCGAAGACGCAAAAATTATATATCCCTCAAAGAATTATCATGATTTAATCATCCGCGAATCAATAGAAATTATTACTAAAGAAAATAGTGTTTGCGATGACGTTTTATCCTACAACATACCCAGAATTTGGCTCAGTTTACTTAAATAATCATAAAACGAGTAATATTCCACTTCCCTATATACATGTTTTATTTATTAATGTTTTCCGGATCTAAAAATTAACTTCCACTTTCACTCTTTTCGTCACCATCTACGTGAATTTTGAAAATTAGACGTCAATAACAATTGTATTTCTTATATTCCTCTGACGAAGACTATGATTTTTTATAGTTGAAAGTACTAAGGTATTAAAATAATTTAACATCTTTTTTAGTATTCTGTCATCTTTTAAGTACTTTTGCACACAGGGAATTTTACCGTTTCAAATTAGTGGTGGCAATCAAGAAATCTGAATTAAAAAAAAGTAGCCCGCTGGTAACACTGCTTTGGACATACATAAAGAAACGGGCGGCATACTCTTTGCGACATCGGATTTTAAAGCCTAGATAACAACTTTTAATTATATATTTGTTACTAATTCAAATATTTATTCTACGGAACTCTCTGTGCGCGATTAATACTCGCACTTGACCAGTTATATTTATGTCTAGTGAGTTATAGTTTTACAGGCAGTATGTTTTCTGTTAATTGTTGTGTAATCTTACGGTACGTTATATTTTCTATTACTTAAAATGTAAAACTTTCTTCGGGAGCATTACGAAGTTCAATGAAGACAACAGGTCGTGTAAGATTTGTGCGGCGAAAAACAGGAATGTTGTTTAGCATGAAATAATTCTAGAAGTGATAATGAAGAATTTTCGAAAATATAGAAATACTCTCTGAGTACAATTTATTCTAAAGTTGAGAATTTAATTTTTGTAATATTTGGCTGTGTAATTAAGTTTATTTATCGGAAGATTTCAATTTAATTCTGTAATGTATTATATCTTGTATTTATGGTTTTATGGTGTGGAGTGCGTGATAATAGTTTTAATTAAATACATTAAATTTCTAATTTATTAAATTTTTAAAGGGAAATTTAAATAGGATTTACTCGAAAATTTAATTTTCGGCTGATAGCAGAGTATATATTTGTTTTTAAATCTGAGTACGTGCGTGAATTTACCATGCAAAAATAGGCCCCAGGGGCATTTATAAATTCGAATAAAAATGCAAATTTATAACTAGTTTTCAGAAATATCCTCTCTAATTTTGACTAAAGGAGTATCGCTGTGGCAGGAAGTAAATGCAAGATGTTCTTGTCAGAATTTAGGTATTTTTTTATTTAAGACAAAAAGAGTTATGTGCAGACTTGTGCAGGCCAGACAGTTTGCTTGAATAAATACCAGCCAAAATTTAGTATTCTATTTGGAGCAGAACAATTGAATGAGTTGCTAAATTCATGCTCTGATTCGATCATCAACGATTTTTCCAGGATCTGGATCTGTTGACTAGTGCCGGGATCTTGCAGCGTCCATTCAATGCAGGGTCTATCTGTAATCAGTGGGGTAACTATGCCCTTCTTAAAACGAATAAGGGAAGACCCCAAGAGAGGGCGAGAGTTTCCCTCCGTTATGCATCATGGCTGGGAGGAGGAGATTGGTCAGACTTCGCGTGACAAATTGAAATTTGAGCTCAAGTTGAATACTGTGCGTCGATCTGGATTTATAGAAAAAAACTGAGTGGCTTAAGTTGTTAATTATACGACGCAGTAATGTGCCTATATGGTGGGATGCTGTATTATCTAATAATCTTTTAATAATTAAATTGTTTTTTTTATGTGAAGTGGGGTTTTTTTAATGAACAACATATTAATGATAGGAACTTGAGTATTTTAAAGAGTTCACAATCTTCATTGAAAACAATTAATGCATGGATTGTAGCTAACGGCACCACAATTTCTTATTTTAGGTGTGTTTAACATGGTTTACTGCGAAATTGTTTAATTTTTTAAAACCACATAAAAAATATTTGTCATGTATATTACCTTGAATCATTTCGTGTAATTTTAAGCTTTTCCTTTATTCAAATTATGCGTCACTGACGTGAATACGGTTTTTACAGATTTTTCGATGTATACTATAATATTTGACAGTATTCTCTATATAATTTATGTAAATACTTTTTTCAATGCCTTTAAATTGTTCACCCTTGATACTCTATTAAAATTATACAAACTATATTCTGTTTGCATGTAATATTTGCATTCCTGCCCGGAGTTAATTTTAGTCTTACTATCTATCTGTAAACTTCGGACAATAATGTACTAAAACAGATTGCATATAACTATTACACACTGAATTATTAATAAACAGTCATTCTGGTAACGACCGTTTTGTAAAGTAAAACACAATGCATAATTTTATTTCAGAATTTTGCAAACACCGAAAGAATACATTTTAATTAAAGAATACAAGTATTACATGAAAGTGCCATCATTCGATATTTTCTTTTCTTTATCTACAAAGATTTTAACTTAAATATGCATTTCATAGTTTTTTCCCATCGGAAGTGCATGAACTATTCATTGATTTTTTTCATGAATTTGTTTTCTTGAAATTTAAATGTTTGTATTGCAGTTGGTGTTTTAACTTCAACTACATTTTAATGAAAGCATTACATCATTGCAATGCACTACAACATTTCAAAGATTTGATATTTCAGTTGCGAAAATATAGTGAATGTGTTCAAACTTTTACTGGCTAATAAAAACTTGTAGCAACAGAAAAAGAAAGCCTGCATTGGAAAATTTAAAATGGAAATAGATTTGTATAAAGGTAGATAATAGCAGGTGGTTGAAAAAATGCTTAATGTGAAGTCTGTTAAATTTTTAATCTAGCCACTCATTTTTGTCGGCTTAGAAACATATGTGCATAAAGTTTCGTGCAAATCAGTCAAACATTGTACGTTTATATACAATGCAAACTTTGACTTGTATATTTTGTACTGCTCCCATTTCCAGTATATTCAAATTTGCATGTGATTTTAAGTACAGGGTAACACAAAATTCTCTAATTATTTCCCCAGAACATTAATAATAATGAAGATGTGTTAACTTACTCACTTTACCTGGTGTAAAATGTAAATACGTCACAAGAATTTCTGGGAATGCTCCGCAGTTCAAACACTAATAGTATATGTACAGCCACATAATACCGAAATATGGTATACATCAAGATAAGTACTGTTTGGGGGGAGAGGACAAATGTTTACTATTTTCAGAGCTTTTATTGGTATCGTCACATTTCACGGAAAGCAAAGTAATAATGTTCAAATATCCTCATAATCGGTAAAATCATGAACACGAGTATGGGTTTGGCTTAAGGTGAAGTACCTTGCGTCTTTTACTCAATAAATGGTTCACCATGTAAAAATTAGATGACGTGGCGTCTATTATCATCCTTATTTTATACTAATAATTTTGAAACACCTTCTAGACAAGACGTTTTCTCTATATACCATATGAAATACATATATTTTAATAATATCTTGTGCAAGTTTTAACACATTTAACTCTTTATCACATAACGATATTTATCATGCATGTTATCAAGTAGAAATCTACATGTATTTGTAAGCTCTTCCTTTATTTAAATTATCTGTCGCTGTCATGAATATGTTTTGTATGGATATGTAGAAAACTGTTATAACATTTGACTGCAAGCTGTTTACAATTATCGTAACTGGTATTGCCAAAGACTTAAAATTATTCACCTTTCACACACTATTTAAATTAAGTTAACTATATGCAATTTCCATAATATACTTCTATGCCTACATAGTACTAAATTCATTGAATGTTCAACGTTTGCGTGTAACCGCAGACATGAAACAACATTGTTTTAAACTGACTACAGTGAAACATGGACTATTAATCTACTGACATCTGTGATAATAACTGTTTTATAACCATTATAGGATACAAATGAATACAGTAATATATATACTAGAAGTAAACAAATGTTAAGCAGTTATTTTTTTAATTCCAATTCTTATGTATAAAACAAATTTTAAAAAATTCCGGATAGTTTTTACTGCTGCTAAATGCAAAAAAAAAAAAAAAAAAAAAAAAAAAAAAAAAAAAAAAAGCAGTGATAAAAAATTATCTAAAAACACGAAATAGAACAGGGAGTCTAAAGAAATTACACTCATTATCAACAAAATGCGTACTATCAAGATTCTGGAACATACAGATAGATGTGTTTGTTTTTATAAATTGGTATAAGAAATTGGTATTTGTAGGGAAAGTTTTGAACAGAGAAAGACACTAATTGTAACCCAGCACATTTCAGATTAGAATCATAACATAGTTTGAAATTTATTAACGAGCTTTAACGCTGACATTTACATGAATGCAAAATAATTTAATGCAGTTTGAAACAATAGACTTTTGTTTAAAGCAGAACTTTACAAATTTATAAATCACCTTCTCTTTAAATTGGTTAAAAATAAAGTAAATTTTATGAATAAAATTTTATAGATGCAGATATTTAAAGGCATTATGTAGATAATTGTTATCTAACCATATTTATTAACCATTTGAAAAAATAATTATTGTCCTCTTCAGGGTAGGAAATCAAAAGCATATCTGAAGCTTTTTATTGGTTTAATCCGCATTTTATTCGTGTTCTGATTGGTCTATACAGTAATATGTATTTCCCTTTACTTTCAACAGCGATGGATACCTTCTGTTGCCACTATGACAAAAAAGTAATAAAAACTACAAAAAAAATTAATAACTCAGAAACAAATTGAGATACAGCTTTCAAACAAATTGCATTTCAAAGTACATTTTTTTCTCTATACGATGGTGTAAAAAGTAATATTGTGAGATGTTTAGAAGTTTAAGAATGAAATTTCATTTAAAATAGGCCGTCAGATTTCTTGGAAATCTGACGATGGAAAAGCCTTTTCCCGAACAGCCAATGAAATGCTTGGATAATACATAAGTTTCAGGTGGATAATACGTAAGAGTTACAGGCGATTTCTGTCGCTTGGAATTTTTACGTGCAATAACACTATTAATATTTAATTCATGGCGTACGTAATGTATGATCAACTTTTTTATGTCTTAAATTTTAGTCTTTGAAAAAATCATTTTCCAAATGGTCGTTGTAATTTGGAAAATTGCATTTTCTTTTATTTTCCTTTCATTCAAATTGTGGCAAGAACGATGGGGCATTTACACATCATTTAATTGAAAATATTTTTAAATCGAATAATATTTTTTTAGCTATGTCAAAATGTCTTTAGCTTATTATTTCTTAATTATTTCAGTTTATTGGGAATGCATCTTGTATTCAGACTTACGATCGCTCTTCGAAAATTATACAGCATTCCCAATAAAGTTTAAATTACCTTTGATTGCATATCGGTTGCAGATAAGTTGGCAATGAAGTATTCAAAGTGGAAATAAGATTATGTTAATGCATTAGTCATCCTTTTAACGTTCGAAATGCTACATTAAAAAAGGTTATATGACCCACTAGACAAAATTGGACAAATAGAACATTTTTTTCCTTTGATTCAACAAGTCCATTATAAAACTTTATATATGTACTTTTAAAATTAACTGAATTAAAATGAAAGGATGAAAAACCTGACTTGCACAACATTTTCGTACTATTTGAAATGCATCTTCAATAAAAATGTAGTGCTCAAATTGATATTGGCGTATTTTAGATTTTGAAAACAATTTTTGGTAAATGTGAAAAATTGTATCGCAAAACATCTAAATAAAGCTTTATCAGACAGATGTCATGTAAAGAGACAAATGTTGCAGTAAATTTCTAGAAAATAATAAGAGTAAAGAAATTCACAGCACATTATTAAACGGTCTTCTTTCATCACCAATAAATAAATGAGTTCTCCTAATACAACTTATGAAATATTTTGGAATTTTTTTCTACCAAAATTGCTGCAATCGAAAACGGCAAATTAATTAGACTTTTTTACAATATTATCAGCCAGGCATATTCTTAAATTTTTGACACATTCACGAAATAATTTCCTCGGAGAAAACAATGCCGTAAAAAATACTGAAATTGTACTGGTAATGGACGGAATTATTATTTTATAATGATCTTATAAAATTTATATCGTTTAAAAATTTAAGTATTCTTTTTTATTCATTTCAGTATCATTTTGTATTCCGAAGTGCGTACACTAAGTGCTAAGTAAGTACGAAGTAAGTACACACTGTTTCCAAGTGATATGACACTACTATTTAATATTAGATATATTCAATTTGTTTAATCGTAGAATTTGTAATATTTGTATAAAATTGATTCAACAAGTATTAAATGAAAATGGCATCATTTTTTTCTTTATCTAAATAAGGAATATTTTTATTTCAATATGCATTATATATTTTGTTCCATCGAAATTTTACTCTATTTAGTAGATTTCTTTTCATGGGCTTTTTTCATGAAATTGAAATGTTTGTATTAAAGTGGATATTTTAACTCCAACTACAAAGCTAATAAATCATTTCAAAGTTTCAATTTTTGGCACAAACTAGTTGGATATGCCAATCCCAAAACTTTCTTCTATCTCATACATGTTAGTGTTTGAAAAAGTAATTGCAGATGTTAGTTCAATAATGTACCAACTTTGATTTTCATCTTAAAATTCTGATTCAATCAATTAATTGGCGGCATTTGGCAAAAGAACAGGGTCCCCCTACGGTACCCCTTCCCCCCTTATAGGCATGGAGATGCATTAAATGCTGTTCAGTAACCAGTAACCAATGAGGTGCGTTTCATTCGGACGTTGCCATTAAACAATTAACAAATAATCGCAATTTCTGTTCCAGATACGATAGCATAATATATATAATGATTCTGTTGTACATCAGCTATTTGCGAAAAGCCGTCTTAGCAAGACGCAAGTTCCCGTCGCTGCACGAGCCGCCGATGCCCAACAGAACTAAGAAAAACCGAGAAAATTATACAAAATCGCTATCTCAGCGCCCTTTTCCGGCGGAATATTTCCAAATTCAAGGACGACCTGCTGGCCATAAACAAAAACATACACAAAAAATTTGGTTCAATTCTATCCATAACTTCATACACTTTTTGATGGTAAAATAAATAAAATGGCACAAAAACCGCTATTACAGAAACCCCTTCCGACAGAATATTTTCAAATTCAAGAAAAAACTGCTGCCCACAGCCGAATACATACACAAATAATTTGGTTCAATTCTATGGATAACTACATACACTTATTAATAGTACAATAATGAAAATGGCACAGACATCGCTATTACAGCTCCCCTTCCGGCGGAATTTTTTCATATTCAGAGAGGACCAAATAGCCATAGCCCAATACATACACGCCCCCTTTCGGCAGATTTTTTTCAAATTCAAGAAGAACCTGCTGGCCCTAGGCAAAAACATACTCAAAAATTTTGCTTCAGTTCTATTCCTAATTTCATACACATTTCGATGGTACAATAATGAAAAAGCTACAGACATCGCTATTACAGCGCCCCCTTCCAGCGGAATTTTTTCATATTCAGAGAGGACCAAATAGCCATAGCCAAATACATACACAAACAATTTGGTTTAATTCTATGCATAACTTTATACACTTTTTGATGGTACAATGGCGAAACACGGACAAACGGAGAGACAGTCATACAGACATTTTGTATAACATGTTTTTGGGGGTCTCTGACCCCTAAAACGTGTAAATTCTTCGAAAACCGGAAGTTGAAAGAAATTTCGATTACAACACTTTCTTCTATAGAAGGTAGTAGAAAGTAAAAATCAGTTTCTGCTTAAAATGACATCTATTTCAGCTGAGAAAATATAGCGAATGTTTCTAAACTTTTATTGGCTTATAAATACGACGTACACATGATCTGAGTTTGAAAAAAAAAAAATCTTGCTCAGTTTTTAGGGTGTGGCAACAAAAAAAAAACTTGTATCCTAAAATTTAAAGCAGAAATACAGTGGTGGCCAAAACTGTGGATACTTTTAGGTAGCTTTCATACAACAATAAAAAAGAAAAAAAATTAACAAATTACTACGACCATTTGGAAAATGATTTTTTCAAAGACTATTACAGAGACAGACTATTATAACAGACTATTATAAAGATTAAAAACCTTCAGATATGCTTTTGATTTCCTACCTTGAAGAGGACAATAACCATTTTTCCAAATGGTTAAAAAAAAAAAAAAAAAAAAAAAATTACAACGACCATTGTAAAAATAATTTTTTCAGAGTCTAAAATTTAAGACATAAAAAATCGCGCGGAGTTGATCATACATTACGTACGCCGTGGATTAAACATTAACATTCCTGGACCCATCATGAACAAATTTTAAAAGAAATTTCAGTTTTTCAATTTTCGGTAATGTAAATTTTTAAACTTCTACGGAGCTGGTCGTACATTACGTACGCCATGGATTAAACATATTCCCTTATACATATTTATTAACATTCCTGGACATATTTTAAATGAAATTTCATTTTTAAACTTCTAAACATTCCGCAATATTACTTTTTATACCGTCGTATACAGAAAAAAATGTGCTTTTAAATGCAATTTGTTTGAAAGCTGTATCTCAATTTGTTTCTGAGTTATTAAATTTTTTGGAATTTTTATTAATTTTTCGTCATAGTGGCAACAGAAGTACCCATCTCTGTTGAAAGTAAAGGAAAAATACAGATTACTGTATAGACCAATCAGAAAACGAATAAAATGCGGGATTCAACTAATAAAACGCTTCAGATATGTTTTTGATTTCCAACCCTAACCGAGGACAATAACCGTTTTTACAAATTCATACATTTAAGTCAATTCTTACTTGGGTCAATAGGAGAAAAAATTTTCTCCCATTCTTCAATGACTGCAGGAGTGGAGCTTAAAATTCCTTGATTAAGAAAAGGGCTCTCCCGGTCAACAATCAAGTACTGAATTGATTATGGAAAATTAATTCATTTAATTTAATTAATTAATTAATATTTGAAAAAAAAACTACATTAACATCATTTGTCATCCACTACAAGTTTAAAAGAATTTATTTGAACTTGATTGGATGAATAATAAGTATTTTATTACCGATTGAAAATTCCAACCAGATATATAAATATATAGAGACTGTGAACTAGTAGGAATTGAAAAAGTAAAAACCTACCTATTGCAGCCGTCCGAAGGAAACACTTCGGGAAATTTAGCTATATTTTCGCCGATTATGACCCCCAGATACCAAAACCACCCGCTGTTGAAATACTGGCTTATATATATATATGTATAACCATTATATAATTACAATTCATCATCTTTATCCATTTACTAAAAATAAAATTAATAATAATTTATATATATTAGGGGGCTCTGCCCCCTGCAAGCTACTCTCGCCAAAACCCCATTCAGACACCGCAGAATCTAAAAACACGCCAATCTGATCAGTTTTAAAAATGTTAGAGAAGATTGAATTATACTGAAAAAAGCTGTGCAAATCTCTCTGTAAACGAGTTTCCATTCTATTCCCTTTGATTGCAAAAATTTAAGGCCGAATCATTTGCTGTTAAGACATCCAATGGTTGTTTTCGTGTTTGATTAAAGAGGATCAGTTAAAAATTTGAAAAGGAGCTAAAATAAAATGAATTAAGTGTGCAGAATCTTTGTCTCCCGGTGTTTTAAAACAATTTCTACAACAATAGCCTAAGTCATGTGACTATCATCAACAGTTCCGGGCGGACCACTTCGCTTTTTATATTCCAGGTGCCATTTTGGTACTTTAATGTTAGCCAAGCACAGGTGATAAGCCACCAAATATTATTCTATCGCCATCATTTCATCTATATTACAATACTCCAAGTCATGTAACTGCCATAAGTAAATACGGTCTGATCCCTTCACTTTTCATATAAAGGTTTGGCACAGATTTTCCGACGCCAATTTGGGGAAAACGTCAATAGCATAAACAACAACATCCGGCTTACCATATCAAGCAAAATAACGATACTTTGGCGTCAATTAAGTACCCGTTGCGTATATGACATTGGCGCCAGAAAAAAATCGCGCCAATATGGGGCCGTATATGACATCTGTGCCGAAAGTTTCCCATTTTGATTTAAAAAAAATTTTTTCTAATAAAATTACATAAAAGTTGCCATGGTCGTAAAGAATTATTGGTACTGTTACGCTAGCCAGGTGCAAATCTCGCCAATAGTTTTTTCTCAACTCGCCAGTTAGCGTTTTTTTTTTTGTTGTTGTTTGTTTTGTTTTTCGAGTGGTAAATTAAAACATTGCTTTGAAGTTGAAATTAAACGTCATGGTTTGTTGCATTATTTAATATTTGGTCTGATGTCATATACGCACCGGATTTGGCGTGATTTTTTTTTTACGAAAATTTAGCGAAAACCTAGTTCGAATACCAGTTACGTACGTATTTTTGGTACTACTATATCACGTCGACCAAAAATCGGCACAGATGTCACATACTGGCGCGATTTTTTTTCTGACGCCAATGTCATGTACGCAACGGGTACTTAACTGGCGCCAATCTGTCGTTATTTTGCTTGATATGGTAAACCGAATGTTGTTGTTTATGCTGTAGATGCTTTCAACAAATTGGCGTCGGAAAAATTCGCGCCAATATGGGGCGCAACCGCGCAACATATGGGGCACAGTATATGACATCTGTGCCGAAAAATCTTTCACCAAACTATAAGATTAAATGCCAATAATGGCTGATCGTAAATGTCACATTCAATTAACTTTAAGCAAGTTACACGTGTTTACGTCATCAAGTGATTTTTATTTCGACGTTTTATTTGTATATTTGTATATTTTATTTGTTCTTTCGTTATTTAAAATAAAAATTATGTCAATTTGTATAATTTGGCGAGTGGTTTGGCGATTTATATAATTTGGCGAAATTGGTCGACGGAATAATTAAGTAGTACCGTATTTAATTATTTTCTATTATTTTTAAAAGAAAATAACCAAAAAAATAATTAATAACTATAGAACAAAACGATTTATATAATTTTAAAAAAGAAAATAAAAGTAAATAAACATTTATTATTAAATAAACAACAATAGTCGGGTTACCATGTCAATCAAAATAATGCCATTTTGGAGCCAATTAGGTACCCCGGTGCGTATATGACATCTGTGCCTAATATTTTTCTTTTTGTTTGGTTAAAAAAAAAGAAAAAAAAAAGAAAGACAGAAAAAGAAATAAGTGAAATCCATCAATTTTAAACGTTTCAGTTTCATATGAAGTTTTGTATTTTAAATAAAGTGAATGAAAGGATTATATTTTAAATGAAATTAATGAAATATAAGAAAATGCGACGGGAAAAATGTTTGGCCTTATCACCTGTGTCCCGCTAACATAAAAATACCGAGTTCTTGATTTTTCTATCAGAATCTTTTGATTTGGCGAAAGATTGTTTAACTAATTTGAATTATGAATAAAAGTAACATGATAACCAGCTTTGAAATCTGCGGATCAATATGGATTTTTGGTGTTAATTTTATCGCAAAGTATTACATATTGTAGGAGAAATCGCCGTGAAACATAATCAGTTGTTTAATCAGTCGTTTCATGGAATCGCTACATGAATTCGTTTCAATTCAGTCGTTTCATAGAATCGCTACATGAATTCGTTTCAATTCAGTCGTTTCATAATATCCGTTTCATAAATTCGTTTCATTAGGATTTTATATATATAGGTTAGATATATATGTATATCCATACATGTATATATATATTTATTTATATCTAAATTTTGCCATGCTGTAACTCTCAAATTTTTTAACCGATTTGGATCTAATTTTTCATATGCATAGTACATACTAATTTCTCGACCGAGTTCTTTGGCCAGCTTCATCCTCCATTTTGTTTAAAAATGGCAGCCATTTGAATTTTTGAAAATTATTTATGGTTTCTAACATTATATACTTATAGAAAATGTTTCGTTTAAAAAAGTGCAAACTCTTATGTCACATTTTAAACAGAATCTTAGAAACATTAAACGATATTTTAAAGAGTCACACACTGTAAGTTAATAACATAGGTCATTTTAAAGAGAAAGTTAGGAAACCTAAAAATTTCCAAAAGTGCTCATAAAACTATATATATATACCAGGGTGGTCCTAAAATATATGTCAAAAATGTAACGGTAGGTAGAGGGGACCTAAAGAAGCATATTTTGTATAGGATTGTCTGAGCGGTAATGCCGCCTTCAGCCGGTAGGGAGCGCTGATGACTGCGGCGTATAAAAGCGCTTCGCTGGCTGGATTCATCATTTCCCGCACGGATCTCAAACAGCATGCATCGTTTCACCAATGTGGAGCTTACCGACATGCATTTCATGTATGGGGCTGTACAAGGAAACGGATTAGCTGCTCAGAGGATGTACAGGGAGCGATTTCCGGATAGGAATCAGCCGGATCGTCGAACATTCGAGCGTCTTCATCGGGAGTTACACACAAATGGATCGTTTTATGCTTCAGGCGTGGAGCTGGCATTGGAAGATATCGCAGAACTCCTGCAGTGGAAACCAGAATACTAAACACAGTAGAGGATAATTCTTCGACAAGCTCGAGAGCTGTTGGACATGCGTTGGGTGTGAACCATCAAACTGTTTTGAGGACTTTACATGAAGACTGAATGCATCCGTATCATTTACAAAGAGTGCAAGCAATGACTCCTGACAATTATCTTCCACGTCTCAACTTTACTCGTTGGTACCTACAGCAGACGGCAGCCGATCCAACCTTCCCAGCAGATGTTTTAATTACTGATGAGGCTACCTTTACGCAGTCGGGTATGTTTAACATCCATAATTCTCACCTGTAGGCTCGTGGCAACCCACATGGCACAATAGCACACGCGCACCAAGAAAGGTTTTCCATTAATGTTTGGGCAGGCATTGTACACAATAACTTAGTAGGACCGTACATTCTACCTAGTCGTTTAACTGGCCATACATACAACATCTTCCTACAGGAGGTTTTACCTGAACTTCTGGTAGATATTCCTCCAGCTGTTCGCAGACGAATGTGGTTCCAGCATGATGAAGCCCCAGCTCACTTCAGTCGAGACGTCAGGAATCATCTGGACGCTGTCTACGGCCAGTATTGGATGGGGCAGTCCAGTTCCCTGGCCACCGCGTTCTCCTGATTTAACCTGCTTGTTTTTTTTCTTTTGAGGTCATATTAAAAGCTTGGTGTACGAGAGTCCCGTCACATCTGTAGAAGATCTTGTTGCCCGCTTATCTATTGCTGCTTTACATGTGCACGACATGCCTGACGTCTTTTCTAATGTACGGCGATATATGCGCCGTCGCTGTGAATCTTGTATCGCTGTCGGTGGCCGCTCCTTCGAGCACCTCTTGTAAACTGTTAATAAATTTTTGTTTTCTTTTGTCTTTACTTGTCTTTTCAGTTTCTTTTGATTCATACTGCTTTACAAGCTAGTGCTTTAATGTGTCATTACCGCACACACATTCCTATCCGAAATATGCTTATTTAGGTTCCCTCTACCTACCTTTACATTTTTGACATATATTTTAGGACCACCCTATATATATATGTGTCAGCATTTCAACGGAAGGTGGTTTTGGTATCTGGGGGTCATGTTCGATGAAAATACAGCAAAATTTCCCGAGGTGTTTTCCTTTGGACGGTTTCACAAGGTAGCTTTTTACTTTTTGTAATGAAAGCTACATAAAAGTGTCCACAATTTTGGCCACCACAGCAGATTTGCATGAAGGAAGATAATGACAGGAGGTTTAAGAAATGGGTAAAGAGTTTTCTGTAAAACTTTTAAATTACCAGTCATTTCTGTCGGGTTAGAAACGTATGTGTATCAAGTTTCGTGTAAATAGGTCAAAAATTGTATGCTTATATACAATGCACACTTTGACATTTATATGTTCGGATTTTACTATTTCGAGTGTATTTAAATTTGCATGTGATCTTATGTACAGGGTGTCTCACGCTAAGGCTCCAGTTATTCCCTCATAACATTAACAATAATAAAGATGTGTTAGTTAAATTTCCAACAAATTACTATCTTTGACTGATGAAAAATATAACTACTTCACAAGAATTGCTGGAAGTGCTCGGCAATTCGAACAATGCTACCATATGTAGTACCAAATTATTCCGAAACATTGTATACATCAAGCTAAATGTTCTTTGGGTTCGAATGTTTCTTATTTGCAAAACTTTTTTTTGATCTCGTCACATTTTACGAAAATTAAAGTAATACTGTTCAAAAATTGTCAAAATATCCCGTTAAGGGGACAAGGGACCGTCGAATTTATTTTTTTTATTTCATTTAAAATACTGTTCAAGGGCCACACTATGCATTACGGTGCTATATGCATTAAGGCATATATTTATCACACAGGAAATTAAAAAAAAAATGGGGGAGAAAAGTAAGGAAAACTCTTGTATATTTTAAGCGTTATGAAGAACTTTTCAAAATACCCCATGCGTATTCCATATCAGTTAAAATCCCCAATATTTTAATGCAAGTTTTTTATATCTATGTAAACAAAACTGTGCATCGAATTTTATGTATTTGAATATAGAGGCAAAAAAAATATTTTTTCAAAATTTTTTGAAATTTTGCGCATTTTTGCATTATATTTCTTCAATTAAACTAACTTTACCTTTTCCAAATATATTTAGTTTCAAAAAGCGATGCACGGTTTTATGACATATATAATGGCAAACAGCTATAAAAAAATATTGGGGATTTTAATTGATAGGGAATGCGTATGGAGCATTTTGAAAAGTTCATCATAACGCTTAAAATATTCAAAAATTATTTATTTTACCCCCCAAAATTATAGCCCCACCAGTGGCTGAGAGTTTCTGCTCTCAAAGATAGTAGACGGGAAGTGCTTGTTTCGAACATAATCGCCCACATCGGCCTAATCGTTCAGAGTTTTCCGTAGTTTTCTTCGAACCTTGGATTTCCTTGCGTAAATACGGGTTGGGTTCCCTTAGAAAGACCCCCACTGAAGGCAACCCCTCCCATTTTGCCCCATATCCTTCATGTTGATAATTAGCCGTAAACAACACCAACACCCCCAAAATACTTTTTTAATTTCATGTGTGATAAACATATGCCAGAATGTATATAAAGTACCCTTGAATAGTATTCAAAATAAAGTTTAAAAAAAAATAATAATAAATGTATTTGAAGGGCCCTTGTCCCCTCAATCGGTAAAGTTTTCAGCGAGTCCGATTTCAGCTTAAAATGAAATACCTTATTGAATACGTGGATAGCAATACTGGTTCACTGTGAAACAAATTAGTTGTCTTCGCGTGTATTATCATCCTTATTTTATACTAATAATTTCGAAATACCTTCTAGACGAAAAGTTTTCTCTATATAGTATATGAAATGTATATATTTTAATAATATCTTATGTAAATTTTAACACATTTTACTCTTGATCACATAACGATATTTATCATGCATGTTATCATGTAGAAATCGGTATATTTGTAAGTTCTTCCTTTATTCAAATTATGAGTCATTGCCGTGAATATGTTTTGTATAGCTATGTAGAAACCTGTTATAACATTTGACAGCAAACTGTATACAATTAGCGTAACTGGTATTGTCAAAGCTTTAAAATTATTCACCCTTCACACTCTATTTAAATTAGGTGAACTATATTCAATATCCCTAATTTATATGCCTATATAGCGTTGATTTCATTGAGTCTCCAATCTTTGCGTGTGACCGCAGTCCTGGAACAACATTGTATTAAACTGGCTTTATTGGAACATGAACTATTGTTCTACACTAATCCGTAGTGATATCTGTTTTGTAATCAAAACAGAAATAAATTAATACCGGAATATATATATTAGAAATAAATAAATATTAAATAGTTAGTTTAATTTCATATTCCAATTTTAATGTATAGAATGTATAGAATTTTAATGTATAGTTTCAATGCTGTTAAATACATCAAAATTAGAATAAAATCAAACACTGATAAAAATTTAATTAAAACCCAGAAGCGGAAAAGGAGTTCTCGATATACTCGTATTTACACTCTTGTCGATTTAATTCGTGCTATCTGGAATTAATCTGGTTTAATTTGTGCTATAGTGCGGCGCAAAAGCTTATGCACAATCTAAGTATTTTTTATAAAACGAAAAGTATACACCGGAATGCTTTGATATTTTTACTGTATCTAAATAATTGAATTAGAATTCATGTCATGTTCAGAATTCGGAAGCCATTCATTGTAAGGAAAATAATAAATGATAAAAGAAAATCAAAGTATGATGTCACAGAAACTTATGCTCAAAAAAGAAATACTTATATTTCACCAAGCACAAAAGTCCTTTAATAGTCTATACGGTGTTTCCATTGGATCTGATGAGGTCGAATATGCGATTTTCCATTGATATCACGAGATTATGGTAGGTTTTGGGAGCGAGTTTGTATCAGACTTCTCGATCGCTGATTTGAGCTTTTGCACTGCTTCCATTCTTGTACACGTCACGTGAGAGGATTCCCTAGATGTTCTCTATCAGATTGAGATATGGGCTGAGTTCATCATACTGATATCATCACAGTTCATCACACTGATATTCTGAGATTAAAGCCATTTTTTGTGCAACGGAAATTGAGTATGGATGCGTTGTCTTGCTAAAAGGTCTAGTTGGGACCAAACAGGAGTTCACCAAACAGTGACAAATGCTCACTCAGAGTTTCTTAATACTTTTGCGAATTTTGTCTGCCATATAGCAAGCCAAGAAAAGTTTGTCCATTGTAGCCAAAAGCGCCCCATACCGTGAACGAACCACAACGTTGTTCCCTGCTGAATATACCCTTCGGATCTTCCCTCAAGTCAGGCCAGTAGAATAAGAAGTCATCTGGACCATTCAAATTCCATTCCTTTTCATCAGAAAAAAATATTACTAATCTATTCATCACGATAATAATGTGCTGTTTTGAACATTGAAGCCTTGCTTGTTTGTGACACTGTTTCAGAAAAGGCTTACGAACTAAATTTTGTTTTTTGACGAATCCTGATTCGGTTATTCCTATGCGTATGGTGTCATGTGATATTTTTGATGCAAGTCGATTTTTTATCTGATTAAGAAACAAATCGTTAGTTACAGCTAATCTTTTAATTCTTCTATCCTTACGAAATGTGGCCTGCCTTTCTAAACGATAGGCATTTTTGAATTGTTTTACCCGTTGCAAAACACTATAAATACCACGTTTAGACAGATTTAAAATAAGCGAAATTTGCTAATCGGATTTACCTTCAGCTTTCAGCTTCCAAACTTCTACAACTTCTTCAGGCGAGAACTGCAGAGATTTAGGCATTTTAATATAACTCGTGCAGCGATCGACACTTTATACTCTAGGAAAAAGTCTCGCCGATCCCCCACCTATCATTTTAAGGAGATATTTTCATAAAATCTCATATGTGCATAAACTTTTGCAACATCACAAGAAATGTTTCTTTGTAATTTCTGATTTTCGTAACGATGGATATTTTTCAAACTTGATATTATATTTATGATCATAGTAGTCACCTATAGTGGATATTTGAAAGCATTCCGTTGTGCAAGTTTATTTTTATTAAAATATTTGCGTTGTGCTTAAACTTTTTCGCCGCACTGTATCTGACTAATTCTGGAACATATGTGGCTTTATAAATTGGTTTTATAAACTGACTTACACAATTTTTTCGTTCTATTTGAAATCCATCTTCATCAGTAAATACAAACTTTGTGAGCAAATTGATAATGGAGTATTTTAGATTTTTTAAAAAAGATGTTTGGCAAGTATGAAAAATTGGACGACGAAACACCTAATTAAACCTTTATCAGACAGATGTCTTGTAAAATCACAAACGTTGCTGTAAACTTCTAGGAACACAATTCAAGCGAAGCAATTCTCAGTGCATTCTTAATTAGCCTTCTATTTCAACACCAATACATAAATGAGTTCTCCTAATAAAGCTTATGAAATATTTTGGGGTTCTTACTACTAACATTGCTGCAGTCGATTATCTTTTATTTAATATCAACTGCATATGTGTTATCGTATGTGCTTCTTTGGTTCTGCTTTCCAACAATATATCATGCATTAACATTTCTTATATAATATATGATCATTATGGTTAGTTTTTAAACTTAGTTTCTTTTAAAGATACAAATACACAGGTTTCAAAGATATAAATACACAGGTAAGGTTGTTTTTAAAGTAAAAAGAGAATTTTCTTACTGACCAATTTTTCAAGGAGTTATAATAATATTTAATGAGTGTAACATTCTTTTAAAATTACTGTCAGTACTTTACAATTTACATCACCAACATAACTTCAACAAGTAAAAAATTAAAGCGCGTTTCAACCCTGCAGGAATACGCACTACTCTATTTTTTTTTCAAAAATTAATGTACTATTAGATTGTCACTCATTTTCTAAAATTTAAAATAAATTCCTTATTTAATTGCTAGTCAGTGATTCTTCGTTACTTTAGCTAAAGATAAAAATTAACATTAAGCTTTGTAAATAAGAAATATATCGCGTTTTTATGAAAATACAAAACGTTACTTTGGTGCGTTGGGAAAATATACTTATAAGCTTTCAATACTTAATTGGATCAAGTTATTTTATAATAAAATCTAATTAAATGCCAAACACAAAATTTAACCGATTGTAAAATTCCGTATTTTCATTGAGATTTTCTTTTATCTTAAGAATAACACAATAACCATGAAAAAGGAAACTGCCACTTCATTCTTCTAAGAAATAAATAAAACATGAAGACTGCAAAGTTTGTGAAAGACAGGAGAAAAGAAATCCTGGGCTAGTATCAAAAGACATTTATTTAAAAGCTTTCATGTGACTATTGGTAGTGATTTCATTCTACGTGTAAAGATAGATCATTCACCAATAAAAACTATTCTTCTTTTTCTCTGTATTTATTGACTCTTTTCCGATTTTGTTTTAATGTTATAGATTTCTTTTTGGAGAAAGATTTCAAAAACAGTACATACAAAAAAAAAAAAAAAAAAAAAAGAAAAAGGCAAAACTTCAGAATCCCAGTTAATCTAAAGAAGTTTTTACTTTATACTTTCTTACCTTGACAGTTCTGTCCCGAGTTGTGAGATTTGGATTTTACTAAATCAGACGTTTTATCACGCGACTAAAACAAAAATAGGAATTTGGGCATGCAAATTTAATCTGTGTAAATATGTCTAAATGCTTAGTATTATGGTAATATACAGTGTGCGTTATCTTTTAATAATAAAACACAAACTGATAAATTATTTAGTAATCTGAAAATATTTATTTCTTGTAAATATTGACAAAAAAAACCCATAAGTAATTGAAATTGTTGAAGACTTTACTTCAGGAACTTCTTCCAGTCCTTTATGCATTGGTACAAGATGGTGAGAAAAACTACTTTATAACTTATCATCGAAAGTGAAGATCTGTTCTTTACACTAAACCAAGGGTTCCCAAACTTTTAGAATTTTGTACCTCTAAATCCAAATTCATCATTTCCCCGTACCACTGCTAATAATGGTAATAGTAATATTTAAAATTATATTATTATATTGCTATATTAATACTCCGAGTATCTTCTTTTATTGATTTTCAAATAAAAAATAATTTCGTGATTATATTTTAATAAATATTAGCTGTCCGTCCAGCGTTGCCCGGTCTGAAGATAACATTCTTAAATAAAAATTAAATTTGTATGAGTTTATATCTGCTGCGCACGCGCGGCTTAAATGAATTATTAAACAGCTACCAGATCAAAAACGCTCAAAAAATTAAAATTTTTAGTTAATGTATATTCGTTAATTGTGGTCGATTTTCAATGAAAATTAGATATTTTGATTCGTCATTTAAAAATACGCATACGTGTGTTAATTTCAAATCGATAAAAACAATATTAAAAAATATATAACATTTCTTAAAAATTCCTAGTGTATTTTGAATTGTGACAACCTGGCTAACTACAAATTCTGGTAAACCATCCCCCTTTTAAAGAAGAAATTAAGAAATAATTCTAAGAAATGTATTTTTCCTTCTGCAAACCGCTAGCCTCAATGCGATTTCAAAGGGGGGGGGGGGGGGCTGTTGATTGGACAGTCGTGTGCGACCCTCGGAACAGGGTCTCATTCTAGTCAGCTTGTGGTTTTGAAGAAATAACTATTTTTTAAATAGAGACGCTTGATGTGTTTTTAATTAATATTCCAGCTAATTATTGCAAATTTAAATTTCTCAGCTTCAGGTGCCTTAGTAAAGGCCTTGGACTATCTTCACAAAAATTTTCAGCCTCGTGCGTACCGTAGATTTCGACATCCATCGCAGACACACACACAGACTGACAGACACATAAAGTGAAACTTTCTTTTATCAGTATAGAGATTTATTTAATTCACAATCAGAAAAATTACACTTTTTAAACCTGAAAAAAAATGTGCGAAATACTTTATGACTTTTTTAATAATTTTTTATAGGAAACCCAGAGTATTTGTGACTCATTGGCAGATATTCGCATACCATGTCGGTGATGTCTAAATTTAAAAAAACGCAGATTTCAGTTGTACAGAAATTTTCGTTATAATCTTTGCTTACCAATGTCTGAAAATACCAATAGTAATTACAAGTACCTCAGCTTGAAAAAACCTGCAATAGATCGTTTTTAATGTACACTGCTCAAAACAATTAAAAGACATTGAGTTTGTGGATAAATCTTGAAGCTGGCTAATTGTTTAGATGATTGATACATGATCGACAAACGCGGTAGACTGTATGAGAAAATAAATTACACACGTTTCGCAGATAAAATATGCATTGTATTGAGCATTTGGGTACAAAAAGAAAAAACATAATTTGTGCATGTAAGAAAAAACGAATAAAAAGGTGTTTCCTTCAAATAAAATCACTTTATTAGGCGGTATGGTTTCCCCAGACGGTATTTGACTACCTTTGAGGCATGGAGTCAGTGAGGTTATTAATGATCTGGGGTGTTCTCTCCCACTCCTCCAAAAGAGTCCTTTAAAGTTATGGAAAGTTTGTAGGGGTAGTAAGTGGCCAGCAACTCATTTGCGTAGAATGTCCCAAACATACGCTATGGTATTCATGTCCGGAAAACACGCTGGTCATTCCTGTCGTGTGATTCCTTCCTCGAAAACTAAATCATCTACCAAGTGAGCATGATGTGCAATGATGCAATGGTGCACGATGTGCAAGTGTCGCCAATTAACATGAAGTCATCTTCAATTACTGAAGCGTAAAGGATTACAAAAGGTCTGAAGATCTCATCCTATATCGCTGACCGGTCAGAGCTCTATTTGGAAGATGTGGAGCTCGGTGCGCCCATCAATGGAGATGGCGGTATAGACGATTACTTCCCAATCGCCAGATCTGACACTTCCTTGCACGAACTCAAAATTGTTTCTAGTGACACGTTTTTCATTTAGTGCATATAAAAATCTGGTGAAATTTGTAATTCTGTAAAGTGCCAAATATTTCAAAGACGAACATGGCACTACAATATTCAAATTTTCTGTGTGACAAAATCATGATTACATATTTTTAATTACCACCATGCATTTTTAATTAAAAATTACAAACAAAATCCCTTTGACTTTCTTCCAAAAAATTCATTTATGCAAAAAATTATATTTACAGTAAAATATGAAATACGCTTCTTAATCTACGAAAGTGTAACATAACTACGAACGTAAATGTAATATAACATCTTCCCAGCAACCCACGATTCGAAAAAAAGTTCCTTTATACAGAGTGTCCTCAAAATTCCAGTACTGGCGACATATGCATTTATTATTCACAAAACAGCAAACCTTAAAACTATTACTTTTATGCTAATGATAAAAAGCGTGTTCAACATCCCGTAGGAAAAAATACTTAGCATACATTTATAATAAATGTTCAAAATGTCCACCCCTTTCCAAAAGGCAATGCTGAACTCGTTTTCGCATGTTTGTAGAAACGCGTTTTAACTTGCTGGGGGTGAGTTCTTGTATCCTTTGAAAAATGTAAATTTTCAGATCATTTATTGTTTGAGGATTATTTGCATAAACTTTTGTTCTTTAACTATCCCACAAATAAAGTCCGAGATTCTCAGATCAGGGGATCGAAGAGGGCAAAGTTTGTTGAGATAAGTCGATCGCCAAAAAATTCTTCAAGCATGTCCATGGTTTCATGACTTGTATTGCATGTTGCACCATCTTGTTGGAACCAAGCATCTCATTCATTCACTTCTAACAGTGCTACAAATTAATGGATATATTCCCAATTGATTCGAAAAAGAGAGGTCCAACAATCCTTTTGTGTGATACAGCACATCATACGGCAATGTTTGTGAGAATGTAAAAGTTTTTGCATTAATGAACGAGGATTGGTCGTTGCCCTAATGCTAGAGTTTTTCGTGTTCAGGTAACCGCCTAAATGAAACCATGCCTCATCGGAGAAAAATTTTTGTCCAAAATCTTCGTGTTGTTGCGAATAAATCTCCGGGACCAACAGCTATAATTAATCCGCTTCTCCATTTCCAGTGGCTTTATCTCCTGTTTCATTTTTACACGATAAGTACAAAGATGCAAAGCTGTTAAAGCCTTATGTGTCGATCCACGGGATTCTTGTGCAAAACGCCTCACGAATTTTTGATGAATTTGCAATGTCCTTCGTTGAGTGTTTTTCAGAAAGGCTGGTGCAACAACTTTTGGCCTTCCAGTCCTCTACTTATCTGTTGTACGAAATCGTCGAACGAGCCCATATAGTGTATAAAGTTAAATATAGAAGCAACTGAATGAAACATCTTAATATCAGTCGCTTCTCGGGCCTAAGCAATGTCTTAAAAATGAACACAATACACTATTATTTAAATTAGCCCTGATACAAAATTATAATTTTTCCCGAGTATTTAATCGAAAACCAGAAAGAAAATCTTAACTATTTGATTCTTTTTAAAGAAAAAGTTATTTCCATAAAAAATTATACCCTTCAGTGATTTTTCATAAATAATTATACTCTTCTAACTATAAAGAAGTATACACTTGTGTGCAATAATCAGAAAACTGATGTGAGTAACTTTTTTTTTTTTTTTACAAGAGCTTATATAACTTATTTAAACTTAGCAAATTACTCAATATATTAATTTACATGTACATAAGAAACGCTGATGAAATATGTAATTCCATACAGCTCCAAACGTCTATAAAACAGACGTAAAACACCAATATTCAAGTCTCATCTTGTTTAAAATCAAAATATTATTTAATCAAAGGCTAATAAGCAAATTCATAAGCCTTTGATGATTTTAATTCTACAAGTAATTGCTCTTACATACGTAAATCATTTTTCATTGATGATTATAGTCTGGAAATTAGAAGGAAGAATTTAGTTACAGATACGCGATAGTTATATTACAGAATAAATCTACAAAGATTAAAAGTCAAAATATTCGCAATAGATTTCCTAATTTTCCAGTGAAGAGTTCTAAACATTTTTCAGAGTTAATTGATAAATTATTTGGGAGAATATATTTATTAATTTTCAACCTCGGTGATGCCAAATGCATTGTGGATTAAACATTGTGTCTCATAAATTTATGTATAGAACTAATTTAAATACATTTTTTCAAGCAAAAGAATTTTTATGTTTCAGGAGTCTAAACATTATAAAATATAAATATTTGAAATAATATGTTCAAATTGTACAAATAAGTGCATCAGAAAAACAATTAGTCACCAATGAGCCGAAACACCATGTTTCTTTATACTTATACCGATGGCGATCCGAAAGTGTCTAGAAGTAAACCGACCATGGGCTGTGGCGCCGTGACCATAGCATTAATGTAGATTGATTAAGTGATTTTGAAGTGGAAGAATCAGGGGTAATTTCAAGGATGAGGCAGAGTGATCAAAATATGCTATCATATTTGGGCGTGACAACGACTACACGCTAAGCAAATTAGCAAAAATGTTTCGTATACAGAAACGGGCTGTCCAGCACATTTCTAAGGAATGGTGTACCCCTCGTGACATGAAGCGGGATCCCAAACTGTATTTGGGAAAACAGCCTAACGCAAAAGAACTAAAAACAATTGTCACGCCTTGTCGATGAAAATGGATTACAAACTGGACAGAAGTTGCGGCAATCAGTAACTGGAGGTCCATTCCAACCTGTTTTCAAGGGAACGTTACAATGCGAACTGTGTGCAATACATATTTGGAGCAAGGCCTTTTGCAAGAGACAATTGCTTACAGCAGCGCATAAAATCTGCAGTGGACAAAAAAAACACCGAACAATATGTGATGCCACCTGCAGTCAAGCAGTGTGTTCCGACAAACCCAAATTCGTCTTTTTTAGAAATGATATTGATGCTTTTGAGTGTACCGACGGCCAAATGAGGCATTCAAGCAGCGGGGGACACAACCGGAGGTTTTACAGTGTTCATCATGCCATGAGATGGATCACACATTGATCTAAATCAATAATATAAACGAAGGTGTTTATTTCAACTCTAATCGAGGATTAAGTGTGGTCTTTCATGCAACATCTTCTTGATGAATGTCCTATGGACAGCCACAATTAATAAGATGACACCAGCCTTGTTCTCCGCGCTGAATGCATATGTAAATAGTTTGGTGAACACCCGCTGACACTATATTTTCTCGACTGCCGAGATAATCGCCTGATATTAATCCCATAAAAAACCTATAGATCTATTTTGAATAGCGAACTAAAATGCCGATATCAACATCCTGCCATCTGGTATCCTAACGATTGGTTTGGTTTGGTTTGTGTTTATTACGGCCGATTATCAACACGTGGGATATAGGCCCTGGGGGGGGAGTGCCCTTCGTGGGGGTCTTTCTAAGGGAACCTAACCCGTATTTACGCATGGGAATCCACGGTTTCGAAGAAAACCACGAAAACTCCGAAACGGTTAGGTCGACGGGCGCGATTGGGTTCGAACCCAGCACCTCACGTCTACCAGCTTCGAGAGCAGAACCTCTCAGCCACTGGTGGGGCTAGGTATCCTAACGAAAAACTCATGTTTTACTCATGAGTTATTTGCATGCTTGCCGAGTCCTATAGTATCCATTCCTCGACGAATCTAGGCAATTAACAAGGCAGGAAATGGTGTTACAGTGCATGGAAGGAGTTATTTTTGTCCTGTGTACTTATGTGTTTTCATAACCTATATCTGTTTTTGAATTTTCTATACTCTACATCCTTAACTGACAGTTTACTTTTTGAAATGAATGCATTCAAGCCATAATCATTATAAAATATGCAACATATTTGTTTGTATTCATGTTATTGTAATAGCGAAAATATTGATTTATCCTTGGTTTTATCAGTAAATCTTTGAATTTACTATAGTAGGACATGAAAATCCGAAAAAAGCCTCAAAAGACTTCCATTTCTGGATTTTAGAAAATCATTCACGTGTATACTGACATTAGCCGAGTTATACTGTTACAAGTGAAAAATGAGTGCTACGACCTACTATAGGAAGTGTATTCAGGAGATGCATGATTAGAAAATACCATTATTCATTTAATAACTTTATTAAACTTTCGTGCCTGATTCAATTGTAGTGTATGTTTCTATGTTCTTAGATATGTGAGTTTCGTGAATAACATTGAAATGTTCAACAGAACTAACATATTACAAGATGTCAGTTTTCTTCCCCAGATCATGACACTGTACGTTTCTGTTCTCCTCCATGTTGATAATATCATAGAGTTTCCACTGTCTATAATTAACTACATGTTTCCTTTAACACTTTTAGCTTTTCTCCCTTTCTTCAAGAGGTCTCAGGGTTTTTAAAATTGGAAAACAGACCATTTTCGAAATTTAATATTTTAAAATGTATATGATTTTGACACAATTTTTATTTGGAATGAAAGATATAAGAATGTTCCTTTATTTCATGTATTTAAAAAATTGCAAGGTGCAGAGTTAGTATTTATAGGGGGCTCCAAACTGCGGGACATTTGTCGAGCACAAAAAATTGGTATAACAGATTATGCGCAGGATTACAAATTAAATTTTTCAACTAGAACGAAATTTTTTGTGCCTAATTATATTTCAGATTATAATAATTACTCTGAATCTAAATAACTTTGTATTTAAAGCAATTCTATATTTTTAATATAAACTTATATTTAACTAATACAAAATTTTGAAAAATTCAACAGTATAATCACGAAAAAAATTATTTTTATTAATAATAAAAATGAAATTTTAGGTTCCGTTTATGCAGACAAACATGAAACATACGTTTTGAATTATTTCATGAAAAAATATTCAGAAGTTTTTGAGATATCCTCCGCGTTATGCCCAAAACGTCCTTCCGGCCAGTGCTGGGAGGAAGAGGTAGCTTTCATATTCCTTATTTTAAGAAAGCCAACTTATATTATTCAAACACACGAAGCTCAATTTAGTGGAAACCGAATATAGGAGATTCAATACTAATTTTTATCAATATAATGAATGAGAATTTCGCGAAATTAGCCAGCTTTATCCAAGCTGCTTTTCTTTAAAGTAACTTATATTTGGCTGCCAAATTCGGCGATGTCTTAAAGTGCCTGCCATTTTAAGACAACATGGTGAATGAGGCTAACCAGTGAACTTGGTCGAGACCTTAGTAATTGCTGTGCACATGCTCACTCACATCGGAAATCGGTTGATGTATACGAGTGCTGTCGCAGGCAAAAAATCAGATTTTTCAAAATGTCACCCACATTAGAAATTGAAACTGCTATATCTGAGCCATTTTTTAAGATAAAGACAAACAATAAATGCTCCTGAATCCTTATATCAAGGTCAAATACTTAAGAAAGAAACCTTTTTCAATTTCTAATTTTTTGCAACTCACTTTAAATGTATTTTTTTTTTATTTAATGGCCGCCATTTTGAAATAAAATGGCTGATGAATCAGGACAGTGAACTTGGTCGAGATATTGATGTATACTATCCACATGCTTTCTTACATCGAAATAGGCGAATACGTGTGTTATCGCGTGACAAATACAAGATCGTTTCAAAATGTTAGCCATGCTATAAATTCAAAGTGCTATAATTCAACCATTTTTTAAGATATAAACAAAAGAACAAATTTTCAGAAACAAAAACTGCTCCGGAATCTTTGTATCAAGGCCAAACACATAAAAAAAATCTTTTTAATTTTCCAATGTTTTAATACCTCATTTTAAATTTTAAATTTAATTTTTTTTTAAATGGCAACCCTTTTAAAACAAGATGGCGAATGAAGCTGGCCAACGAACTCGGTCGAGACATAGGTATGTACTATGTACAGACCAAGTTACATCCAAATCGGTTCATAAATACGCCTGTTATCGCGTGACAAAAATCAGGTCGTTTTAAAATGTCAGCCACAATAGAAATTCAAAATGCTATAACTCAGCCATTTTTTTAGATATAGACGAAACGAAAACTGTTCCGGAATCTTTGTATTAAGGTCAAACATATACGAAAAAAATCTTTTTAATTTTCCAATTTTTTAATACCTCATTTTAAATTTTAAATTTAATTTTTTTTAAATGGCAACTCTTTTAAAACAAAATGGCGAATGAAGCTGGCCAACGAACTCGGTCGAGACACAGGTATATACTATGTACAGACCAAGTTACATCCAAATCAGTTCATAAATACGCCTGTTATCGCGTGACAAAAATCAGATCGTTTTAAAATGTCAGCCACAATAGAAATTCAAAATGCTATAACTCAGCCATTTTTTAGATATAGACAAAACAAAATCTGTTCCGGAATCTTTGTATTAAGGTCAAACACATACGAAAAAAATCTTTTTCATTTTCCAAATTTTTGGTATCTTATTTTAAATTTTAATTTTTTTAGTTTTTGTTAAATGGCCGCCATTTTGAAACAAGATGGTGGATGAAGCTGGCCAACGAACTCGGTCGAGATATTTGTATGTACTATGTATACACCAAGGTACATCCAAATCGGTTCATAAATACATCTGTTATCACGTGACAAAAATCAGGACGTTTCAAAATGTCAGCCACGCTAGAAATTCAAAATGCTATAACTCACCAATTTTTTAAGATATAGACGAAACAAAAACTGCTCCCGAATCTTTTTATCAAGGTTAAATACATAAGAAAAAAATATTTTTCCATTTTCAATTTGTTGGTACCACTTTCCAAATTTTAAATTTTTTTTAAATTTTTAAATGGCCACCATTTTGAAACAAAATGGCGGATGAAGCTGGCCAACGAACTCGGTCGAGACATTGGTATGTACTATGTATAAACGAAGTTACATCCAAATCGGTTCATAAATACGCCTTTTATCGCGTGACAAAATTCAGGACGTTTCAAAATGTCAGCCACGCTAAGAAATTCAAAATGCTATAACTCAGCCATTTTTTAAGATATAGACGAAACAAAAACTGCTCCAGAATCTTTGTATAAAGGTCAAATACATAAGAAAAAAAAAATATTTTTCCATTTTCAATTTTTTGGTACCACATTTCAAGATTTAAATTTTTTTAAAAATTTTAAATGGCCGCCATTTTGAAACAAAATGGCGGATGAAGCTGGCCAACAAACTCGGTCGAGACATTGGTATGTACTATGTGCACACCGAATTTCATCGAAATCGGTTCATAAATACGAGAGTTACAGTGTGACAAAGATCAGATATATATATATATATATATATATATATATATATATATATATATATATATATATATATATCAATTTTGAACGGAGGGTGGTTTCGGGTCTGGGGGTCATGATCGGTGAAAATATACCAAAATTTTTTGAAATCGCTTTCCTCCGAACGGCTGCAATAGGTGGCTTTTTGTAATGAAAGCTACCTAAAACGTTATTTGGAGAAAAATGACTTCACAGCAACATATTTTAGAACTTTTACCTCATTAGTACGGTAATGATTTAGAAAAAGAATCTGGATTAACCAGTCTTCCGATTTCTTTAAGTAACTTTTATATAACTGAAGTTGAATGTAATTCTATTCAAAACCGAACATCTAAATAAAAGCCGCAAAACATTAATATACAATTTGCTCTAAGGCAAAATCATAATTCCACTTCGAGTTTTTAGTCAAAGACTGTAGAAATAATTCTTTAAGCTTTGAATCTTTTCGCAAGATGCATTTCCGCTAGTAATTATATCCATTAGTCTTTTGTCAGTGGTGATTATATTCCATTAATTACAATAAAGGATCCCCTTACTGATATGTGATAGTAATATAGTTAATTTAAGCTAAAAAGGTTAAAAGTCAAAGCACTTCCTATAAATTTCCGAATTTCCTCATGAAGAAATTTGAACACTCTTCAGAAACTAACTGGAAAATTTTTGGGAGAATTGCTTGATAATATTTTGATGTCTTATGTAAGTTTAAATATATCAATATAAATATATTTTTCCAAATTAAGAATAATTTGTGACAAGAGACTAAACTTCATACATGATATTAAATAATCAAAAATAAGTTACATAAATAGTATTGCATAAATTCATAAATAAATGCATAAAAGTGTGACATGCAATTCTGTATATGTTAATTCTATGGTAAAATTTCGATTTAATTGTGCAGTTTCAAGAGGAATTGCAATATTACCATAAAATATACAGATAAATCGTTCAGTTTAAAACAAGAAACTAAATGTTAATAGAGATATAAAGAAGGATAATATGATTAAAGAGTTGTGTAAAACACCGATATTGAGTAACTTTATGAAACCAAGAAAAATGCATTTTTAATTTCTTTAATCTATAAAAGAAGAAAGTATTATAATCGAAATTTTCTTCTACTTCCAGTTTTCGAAGGATTTACACGTTTTAGTGATCAGAGATCCCGAAAAACTTGTTTTTACAAAATTTGTCTCGCACTGTGTGTGCCCGTGTCTGTGTGTTTGCACTCCTTGTATCATCAAAAGAATTATGAACTTATGCTTAGAATTAAACAAAATTTTATATACAATGAAACACCGATTTATCTTAACCCGTATTTAACGATTTCCCGCATATAACGTCATTTTTCATCAGTCCCAATATATTTCTTATACTTTTAATGTTAAAAAATCCCAGATTTAACGTTATCATTTTGGAATATTTCCCACATTGAACAGTTTTCTCGCGATAAAACTCGATGAAATTGTCCTAAATTAGAAATTTTGATGAAACAAACATACTTTCTTCCATGTAAAACCCGAATTCTCCCTTCTTTTCTGTCTTTCTAACAAATTGCAAGTACAATATTTGAAATCCCTGCTGTCTTCGATCCACACATATTCTTAAATCTCGCTAATGCCATTGTATCTTATTGGGATTTGCTTTCTGTATTAGGACGGAGCTGATAGTATTCCTGAGAGAATTTTAGTTTGCTGTAACCAGTAAAAATATGACGTCATATACAAAGCCATTTTCCTTTCTTTTTTAGCCTGTCAGGAAAGAGGAAATTGCTGGTCAGCAGCAAGATAGGTGCTGGCAATGATGGAGAAGTGCTGGCTGATAGTCTACCACTGCATGACCACTGCTGGACAGCTTCAGTCAACTTTGCTGTTGGAAATCATCAGATAAAATTCTGGTGGGCATCCATTATATCTGATGCGCTGGCCCACCACTATTTGGAAGTGCAGGTACTTTTGCAGTATTATTGCTGGAAACCCTTTCGCTAGGTGGCGCTGTGAATATCGAAGACATTGAGTATTTGAACACAAATCTGAAATGAATATCTTAACACAATTTAAGCTGTGAAGCTAATTTTTATTAAACTGTAAAAAATATAACACCACTGCTACCAACAAAATAAATAAGTAAATGAATAAATCAATAAATTCTTTATTTCAACGTGCTTTTTTTTTCTCCTTAAATCTGGTTTTACTATGTTACAAAGGATTTCGGTTTTCATAATTTACACAGTTCAGAATCAATAATAAAAAAAAAGCATATAAAATACGTAGGATTTCTATACAATAGAATAATTTATATACCAGTTTAATGATTGGGAACGTAAATCACAAAAGAAACAAACTTGAAATAGTGTAATGGGAGCTTGAAAATTACGATCAGTCGTAGCGTACGCTGAAAGCACTTGTTCATATCCGATCACGAAAACCAAGCAGCATCGTACGCGGTCAGTACTTGGGAGGGTGACCACATGCAGTTCAAATATTTCTATAGACACTTCTACAGATATTTCTATAGCTCTTGGTGAAACTAGCTTATTGAAAAAAGAGACATAATTATATAATACTTTCTTTTTTATAGAATTCTATAAGAAATTTTTGTAAGGGAAAGTGCTGGGCCAGCAAAGGAATAGCAGTGGGTTAGGTGCTAGCACTGCAGGAAAAGTGCCGGATTGAAGTAATGTGATGGCATATTAATGCTGGCCTGCTGTTGACCATCAATGATGGGCCAGCTGCATTCGGCTTGGACACTTTTCGAAAGGTTTAAGTAATGGCACCCTTGCACTTTACCGCTGATGGCACTGCTGGCTGCCATCTTTTTTCCAGCTGATGGCTCACTGTTTCTTTCTTTGCTGGACTGTTTATTCTCCCAAGACGCGCTTCATGTTGCCTGAGTCGTATCAGTGTGCGGCCTTACTTAGACTCAGAATCGGATAATGATAACAATGACCATAGCAGCCAATGCAACAAAATCCATTCAAACTTTAAAAACAATCAAAGTGTTCATTTTAGATTGTGGAGCCCAAGAGAAAAGCTTTAAAAAAGTCAATTACGTTGAAAATGCGATTTGCAGCGCTAAAAATAGGCCGTAAAGTAAAATAGCTTTAAAGTATAATTTAGAAAACGTATATCTAAACCATTCTAAAGGAAGAAATAAAAGGTATGTTACGTAAATTGATCTTTATTTTATGCTCAGTGTATTGATTTCTCTTACCTCGATTTATTGTTTTCCCGCATGCAGCGTCATTTCTGTATGGTCCCTTTTTGTGCCATTTATATGATTGTATCACCAAAAAGTGTGTGAAGTAATGTATACTATCGATCCAAATTATATAGGTATTTTTTGTTATGGCCAGCAGGTCCCAGTTGAATTTGGGGATATTTCCTCGCAAGGGGCACTGTAACAGCGATTATTGTGCTTTTTCAATATTGTATCATCGAAAAGTGTATGAAGTTCTGCATAGAATTAAACCAATTGTTTTGTGTATGTTTTTTGCTATAGCCGGCAGCTTCTCATTGAATTTTGAAAAGATCCGCCTGTAGGGGGCGCTGTAATAGCGATTTTCGTGCGATTTTTGTGCATTTTGAATATTTTACCATCAAAAAGTGTATGAAATTATGAATAGAATTGAACCAAATTTTTTGTGTATGTTTTTGGATATAGCCAGCATCTCCTCCTTGAATTTGGAAATATTCCGCCGGAAGGGGGCGCTGTAATCGTGATTTTTGTGCCATTTTAAATATTGTATCATCGGAAAATGTATGAAGTTATGCATGGAAATGAACTATTTTTTTTTTTGTATGTTTTTTTGCTATGGCCAGAAGATTCACCTTGAACATGGAAATATTTCGCCAGAAAATAGCGCTGTAATAGCAATTTTTGTGCCCTTTTCATTATTATTTATTGAAAAGTGTATGAAGTTACGCATAGAAATGAATCAATTTTTGTGTATATTTCTAGCTATGGCAAGCAGGTCCTCCCTGAATTTGAGAAAAATCCACCGGAAGGGGGCGCTGTAATAGCAATTTTGTGCTACTTTCCTTATTGTACCATCGAAAAGTGTTTAAAGTTATGCATAGAATTTAACCAAATTTTTTGTGTGCATTTTTGGCTATGGTTAGCAGGTCCTCCTCCAATTTGGGAATATTCCACCGGAAGGGGGTGCTGTAATAGCGATATCTGTGCCATTTTCATTATTCTACCATCGGAAAGTGTATTAAGTTATGCATAGAATTTAACCAATTTTTTTTCTATTTTTTTTTTTTTTTTTTGCTATCGCAAGCAGGTCCTCCCTGAATTTGAAAAAATTGTGCCGCAAATGGACTCTTTAACAGCGATGTCTGTGGCATTTTCCTTATTGTGCTATTGAAAACTGTGTAAAGTTGAGCATAGAATTGAACCAGTTTTTTGTGTAAGTTTTTGACTATGGCCAGCAGGTCCTCCTTGAATTTAGAAATATTCCGCGGCAAAGAGGCGCTGTGATAGCGATTTTAGTATAATTTTCTTGATTTTTCGTACTTCTACTGTCCCCGGGCGGTTCGTGCAGCGACGAGAACTCGCGTCTTGCTATTCGTAAACAGCTGATGACAACAGAGTAAGGAAAAACTAGATTTTAATAAATATCATGATCTAGATTAACTCGTTTTTACTCCGATTAACTGACTAAAGCAGCAGAAATTTGAAAATGAAAATCAAAGTTGGTATAGTATTGAACTAATAATATAGAAGTATTAACATGTGTAACTACTTTTTGAAATGTTAAGATGCGTGTGCTAGAAGAAAGTTTTGAAACTGAGACATCCAACTAGTTTTTTAATACAGATATGGTTAGATGCTGTGCATTTTTTTTAAATATAAATTTCAGGAAAAGAAAGAGACTGTCGTATAAAAAGTTAAATTTTGTCCTTCAATATATAAACCATATCCTTTTCAAAACATATGGCATATGTAAAATCTATACTTGATATGAAAACATTTTGTACTTGGGAGTGTATTCGTATGATGTAATATTCAAGACATAATCTTCATAACCGCTATTCTGAGTCACCGTGCATAATTAAAATCTACATCATGCAGTAAAACCATGACCGTGAGTAACGCTGATGTCAATAACGATGGCAAAGATTTGATTTTAAAAAATGTCATTTTTACTGCATTTTTTTTACCTTCTGAGCATTGCACAGTTTCGATTTTTAAACTGTCGAATAAGAAACGAAATAGTTTCAAATACAATTTATTTGAAAAATGTATCTAAATTTACTAATTTTTTATAGTAGTTTAACTCTAGGATAGGTGGCCATAGAGGGGAGATGGCTGGTCTAAATATTTCCAAACCTTGATCACAGATTGCAACATAAATTTTGCTCGTAGGAAATAGTTAACGAGTTTATTCATTGTGACTTGCTGTTGTGTTTTCGATTATAAAAAGTAAGTGTAATTTTAATGTTTATTTAATTTAGTAGTTGAATATTTTTTGACTTAGGTATCTGAATGTTTCACAGTGCGTACGTTATATATTTGTTTATTATATGAACTTTTAAGGCACGTATATAACTCAATCTGTACTTCTAAGCCTAAAACAAAGACGTGCAATGGCTATTGTTGCTTTAAATTTGGGTGCCATCAGTCCTACAATTTCAGGAGAGATGGTCACATGAAATCAAGGAGAGATGGCTACCTTTAATCGATATTCCAAAATTTTACAGAGTTAGGATTTTAACTAAATACAATTAAATTTAAAATAAATGTATAGCATTTATGTTTATAATTATATTAATTCATATAATTGTTGAAATTTAAACTAATATAAATATTTCAATTATGATAATAATAATATAATATGACCTAACGCTGTATTTGTTTCAGAAAATACTGAAAAACATCGGAAACTTTCATCACAAAAACTGATAAAGTTGATAAATAAATTAAAATAACGCAATAAACCTAAAATTAACGCGAGAAAAATAAACACGATACTTCCAGCAGCGAAGAAAATTAAATATATTTAAAATTATGCGATTCCGAGTGCATAGAATTGGATTAGGATCACTGAGTCGGTTGCGAAGAACAATATAAGATCACAACCAAAAACGGTGCCTTTATACGATGCATAAGGTACTTGAAATGGTTCCATGAAATGCGTAAAATTTATCAAGGCCTTTGCCAAAAATGTGGTAAGATTTTACGAAAAGTGAAGTATTGAAATTATACTTCAAAAGTTTTATTCACTCATTTTCCATCATATAACTGCATCTTTACAAATTGCTATATGTTTTTCATTATTAACTAATATAAAATATGTTATTTGTTTGCTATTTACCATCACATTTTTTTTTCTTGTATTGGATAGCCATCTCTTCTCGGCTTTAAGGTACGATGGTCATTTAAATTTCAACTTTGTTTCCCACGTTTTGTTCTAACTATTTCATTATTTTTTGCCCAAAATATTGTGAATATACCCAGCAAAGAGGAAATTGCTGGCCAACAGCAAGATAGGTGCTGGCAATGATGGAGAACTGCTGGCTAATGGTCTACCACTGCATGACCACTGATGGACAGCTTCAGTCAACATTGCTGTTGGAAATCATCAGATAAAATTCTGGTGGACTTCCATTTTATCTCATGCGCTGGCCCACCATTACATGGAAGTGCACGAACTTTTGCAATATTATTGCTGGGATCCTTTACACTAGGTGGAGTTGCGAATATCGAAGACATTGAGTATTTAAACACAAATCTAAAATGAATATTTTAACATAATTTAAGCTGTGAAGCTAATCTTTTTTTTAACTGTAAATAATATAGCACCACTGCCACCAACAAAATAAATAACTAAATGAATAAATATATACTTTATTTCAACGAACAATCTTTAACCGCTTAATTCTCGCTCTCGTCAGTATCACGGGCTGAGGTGTCGTTCGTTATTTCTCGCTCCCGTCATATTTCCAGGCTGGAGATTTATTGATCGAAAAAAACTTCTGAAACCAGAAAAATTTAACTGGCATTTCGGTGTGAAGTCTTTGACTTTGATGAAGATCTTTTTTTGAAACCGTTTGGGTTTGGCTTTTGCGCTGACTGTAATGTTGGGCTTTGAATTGCATCTTTCGAAATATGTAACACTAAAAAAATTATTAATAATCAAAATTTAATGTGCATATGTTATTTCAAATATTATTTATAAAAATGTGTGTGATGATGATAAATAAAGATCTAAGATGTGAAAAATAAAGGTTTTATTCGCATTAATTTGTACGGTGTAAAAAGACACAGAATTCTCGCATGATGGCTTTTCTACAAATATGAATTTGTTCTATAACATCTTTCTTTTCGCCTTAAAAAAACCAATTGCATATTTTATTTAGAAACCTTATAATTATTCAATTTCTGTAATAAAATAAATAGGTACTTTTTTGATGGTTTTTCCAAATATTAAGCGACTGTGAAGGGGTTAAATCTGGTTTTACTAAGTTACAAAGGATTTCAGTTTTCATAATTTACACAATTCAGAATTAATAATAAAAAAAAGCATATAAAATGTATAGGATTTCTATACAATACAATAATTTCTATACCAGTTTAATGATTGGAATCGTAAATCACAAAAGAAACAAACTTGAACTAGTTTAATTAGAACTTGAAAACTACGAGCGGTCGTAGCATAAGCTGAGAGTACTTGTCCAAGTCAGTTCGCGAAAACCAAACAACATCGAGCGCGGTTAGTACTTGGGAGGGTTACCACATGAAAACCGCTGCAAGTTCAAATATTTCTAAAGGCATCTCGATAGCTCTTGGTGAAACTAACTTATAGAAAAAAGAGCCATAATACTTCGTTTTTTTATACAATTCTATAAGGAATTTTTGTAAGGGAAAGTGCTGGGCCAGCAAAGGAATAGCAGTGAGTTAGTTGCTAGCACTGCAGAAAAAGTGCCGGATTGAAGTAATGTGATGGCATACCAATTCTGGCCTGCTGTTGGCCATCACTGATGGGCCAGCTACATTCCGCGCGGACACTGTTTTACTGGTTTAAGTAATTGCTCCATTGCACTTTACCGCTGATGGCAGTGCTGGCTGACATCTTTTTTTCCAGCCAATGGCCAACTGTTTCTTTCTTTGCTGGGTATGTATAAGAATTTTAAATATGCATAAATCATATATATTAAAGCGTAAACCTGATTCTGTAAGATCAGACTCAAAAATTCACGTATGTGTGAAGTTAAATTTATTAGATCTTCCATTTAGAGGAAATGTAGAGCAGGTCTGGTTATTAGCGTGATCTAAAGCACCAGTTTAAAGCTCTGAACTTTTGTAGACGAAGCGGGTTCGATCCCAATGCCCGGCAAAATGATTTCTGTACTATTTTTGGCGATAATTCATTTCGATAATGACAGATTTTACTAAGAGCAGATGTTATATGATTTTGATTTTATTATTATTTGAATGGTTTTATCATTAAATAAAATTTAACACTCAAAAATATTTTGAAGAATTATTTTTATATTTAAAATATTTAACCTAAAATATTTTGCATGTAAATATCAATTAAATAAATTGCGCTGATCTACAACTTTTGTTTATATTTTTTTACCATTATCAAGAATATATACACTGGTGTGCAAAAATTAAGGACGAAAGGGATTTTTGTAATGCCGTACAGACGTTTTCCACATCAACCGAAATCATACCATAAGATCTCCAAGAAGTGAAAATATGGGACAAGTGATAAAAACCTTTTAAATAAGGTATCAAAAGGATACAAAAGCAATTTATTGAAAGGGTCACTTGTAGCACAACTGCAAAGAAGACAGAAACGTACATCTTACAGTCACTTAGCAGGAAAAATTCAGTCTCTAATAGAGGATATGGTCATCCCTGACTGTGATGGTGGATTTATAACGTCATTCCATTCTGAGTACGAGGTTGACAAGGAGCTGTTGTGGCATCGATTTCCATTCCTCTGATAACGTCAATTGCATTTGCGGAATCGTTGCTGGCGCCTAATCACTTGCTGCCAAGCGTTTCCCGAGAAGGTCCCACACGTGTTCTATGGGATTTAGTTCAGATGACTTAGCAGGTCAATCCAAGCGTTGAATATCTTAACTCTACAAGAGCTCTTCGACAGCCGCTGTACGATGAGGGGGAGCATTTTCATCCATGAAGAGGAAGTCCAGGCTCACAGAACCTCTAAGCAGACGCACATGAGGCAATAGAATCTCGGCGCAAAAGCGGGCACCAGAGACTGAATCTGCTTGGATGACTTCGAGGTTCGTACAGCTACCAAGCATGATACCGCCCCAAACAAGAACTCCGGCACCTCCAAAAAGGTCCCTTTCGATGATGTTGGAGGGGGTATTACGCGTTCCCTGCTCTCTTCAGATGTGTATACGTCCAGAATCGTTCCTCAGACTAAATTGGCTCTCATTCGTAAAGAGTACTCGACTCATCCCTGTTGTGTCCAGTTCTTGTGTTCTTGGCACCACGGAAACCGGCATCTCCGATGAGAAGGTGTTAATGGTACACATCGTACATGTCGACGCGCACATAGACCACCCTTTGTGCAGCCTCTTAGCCACGGTAAAACGTTATATCCGACGTCAAGTAATCTGCCCCATCTGCCTTGCGATTTCTCCAGCTGTCTTGCCCTGTTTCTTTTCGTGTGTAGGACAATATAACGGTCTTCTGCTGCTGTTGTTGCTTGTTGGCTTCCACTGCTTAATGCTCGGGCAGCTGTTTTCATCGTCTGAAATGCACTCCAAGCTCGTAAAACGATGCTGTGAGCGATCCCGAACTCTTCTTCCACACTTGACACACTTCGACGTTCTTCCAACCTCCCAATCATGCGACCTCGCGTAAGGTCATCCAGATGACATCTAGTGGATTACCTCTTGGCCATATCACACAATTGTAGCAAAAAAACCGTCGTTGAAATCGCTGTACACCATGAAATGGATTTCACCGAATTGTTGAACCTCCATCACCTTTGTGCTTTATCCCCTTAACATCTCTTCCTTTTACGTCATTTGCCATATATGCGCATGTCCTACTGCATTTCTTCCAGGTCTATCTCCTAATTGGTTTTTCATTTCGTTCTGTTGCCTTTTTTGGCTTTTATGCTAACTTTTCTGCTCTGTCCTCGATTTTTGCACACCAGTGTAGGTGTGTGAATCAGAAGGAAAAGTTTGCCATTCTTTTCCGTAAAAAATAAATAAATAAATGCTTATATAAGAGCTATAAAAAATTATATTGAAATCCATGGTTTAATATTTAAAAATTGAAGAAAAAAGTAAAATAAAATTCAAGTAATAAAAAATATATATTATAAATCGTTAGTTGCATCAAGTTTCAAAATTAAGCTTTTAGAGAATGATAAAATAAAATTCATGGCAGTTTTTAAAGGTCGTATAGTTTAAAAAATAAAAATAAAAATAGATATTGTTTATGTTTTCAACAAAAAAATGAGACTGTAGTACATAAAAATAAATGCTCTGCGCGGTATATTTTGGTAAATTTCTGATAAAAGACAAGCATAATTGGTTTTAAATTATAAACTTAAAGTTCTTTCACTTCATTCAATAGGTTAGACTGGCAGCACCCTCTAGCTCGCCTTCAAGAAATAAGAATCACTTATGCAATAATAATTTGTCACGATTTCAATAATTAATATAAAAGCAACTAATTCAAAATTCAAGAATTTTTCTAATGAAACATTCAACTTATTTAACGTCAAATCTTGACGGGCACTATCTAGTATTTCTTGTATTTGCATTCTAAGAATTTTTATTTCAATCTTTAAAAACTATGACCATCTATCCCAGAGTTACCCTGTATACAATAATTATATCCAACGTATTTTTTTCTATCTGTCTCTATACTCAGTAGCCTGATTACGAAAGATTAATCGGTTTGAAATTAAACCATAACAAACAGGTAAGCATTTATTTCCGGCTAATACATAACAAAATTAAAACATGAAATAATATAAACAAAATACAAACTTAAATGGCACGTGATCAAACTGCATACCTAAACCACTGAAATTATTAGAGTCAAAAACAGTGTTGAATTCAAGGGGTGTCCCGGGGAGTGGGCATTCCTCCCCCGGAGGATTTGAGATTTTACATTTTCAGAGCATAAAAAGTGCAATTCCCCCTCCCCGGAACTGTATAATCTCCTCTCTGGAGTCACAGATATCCCTCCTGGAGGAAAGTATCTGAATTCAACGCTAGTCAAAAAGTATGCCATACATAGGGATATCTTTGGCGATTTCTTCTGCTACTAATTCCTGGCAAGCGGCGAATACCAAATAAGTATTTCTTTTAATAACTTAAAATTTCATCTTAATACATTATTCCTATTTTACATTTTAAAATGCTTGTTAGTGTTGTTATGGGACAATCTAAATAGCAGATTAAATTCTTAAAAAATCTATTTACTTTCCCGTTAAAAAAGGTGGTTTTCAAAAATGTTCTGATCCCCTAGTATGGTTAATTCAATCACTGTAAAAAAAATAATGCAACGTTACTCCATAAAATTAGTGTTGGCATGCTGAAACCAATTTTATGGAGTAATTCAACTGATATAACTGGTGTAATATTACATTTTACTAATGTGAAAAGACTCCGAAATCCCATTCTTATGATGCAACGTATCACCAGTTATATCAGTCAAACTACTCCATAAAATGGAGGCAGCAATTCTGCCGCCAGTTTAATGAAGTAGAGTTGTACAAATTCTTTTACAGTGATAAGAAACCTTTTTCACTCATCTGTAATAATTTGAAAATAAAATCTTAAAACGATATGCAATACTCCACCTTGATTTAATCAAAATCTATACAATATGAACTTTAAAAAACTTACTGTTTTACTAAAAAGGTGAAAAAAAATAATAATATGGATGTTACAAGTTAAAAAATGTACATTTTATTTACTTAGTACTTTCAGCCTGCAATTTTTCCGGCCACCGTAAGAGAATATTTTTATTTTTAATTCTGTTCCATTCATACAAATACGTCACTTTGTTGAGTCTGTAATTATTAAGGTAGCTAAAATAAGAAGTAGCAGTGCCTTAGATTGAACTTATGTGGCATTACGAATAACTCATGTGGCTTAAAAGTAAGTGCAACGGGTGTGAAATATGCAGGGTGTATCTGAAATGCTTCAACAAACTTAGGGGGATGATAGTACTCATCAAGACGAATTAAAGATGCAATAGAACGTGGGTGTCTCAAATGACGTTTAAAGGGTTAAAATAGCAAAACTAATAAAAATATTGAAATATTGCATGCTGCTTTTCTGCAGAACCGGCTAGTAGCACGAAGCTGGTTTTCCTTTCACTTTGTGCATATCCGGTCAGAAAGAGATAACAAAAACTTGGAAGAAAGACAAACAAATCTGTGAGCAGAAATCCACGTGCGCAAATTTGAGCGTGTCCGCAGTCTTTCCTCCGTAGATGTACTCTGTGTAACAATGTCCGCGATCGACACTTTGAACAATTGTTGTAAAATATTTGTTTGCTCTGGACATCACGAGTGTCATCTCCCAGGGACTGCACTAAAACTCTAAAGCATTTGCTGGGTTTCCATAGGTAGCCTTCCCGGACATCACGAGCTGCGTTGTATCTATTCTGTGCATGCAATAAATAATTTTCTGAAGTGTTTCCTTCTTGTCTCAGTTTGCCCACTTCCAGACAGATTTTCTCGATTTTCATCCTTTAACACGTCGAGTGCCACGTCAGTTACTGGTGACTGACACTGAACTTTACGTTTGGGCAGAGTCAGTCATCGGTGACTGACACTTATAGATTGTGTAATGGGAATCTTATTTCGTGGCTCAAATGGAAAGACAGACAAAATAGACTCGGCATCCCACTTGTTAAACGTCATTTGCGACCCCATGTTCTATGGCATTTTTTATTCGTCTTTATAGTTATTCGTCTATCATCCTCTAAGTTTGATGAAGCATTTCAGATACGCCTTATATTTTTCACTAAATAAGTTCAATCTAAGGTACTTCTACTTCTACTTTCAGCTAACTTAATAACTATAGACGAAGTGACGTATTTGTATGAATGGACGAATATTTAAAAATAAAAATTTCCTCTGACGATGGCTGCGGGAATTGCAAGCCGAAAATACTAATATTTTTTTTAAAATGTATAGTTTTAAACTTATGACATCTATATCATTATCAATGTCGCCTTTAAAGCAAAACAATAAGTTTTTTAAAGTTGATATTGTGTGTGTTGTAATACACTGCTCAAAATAATTAGGGGAGCACATGATTTTAACAAAATTATGCAAATATTTACACCGATAAGTAACGTAAAATAAAACATCCATAATTTAAAGCGTAGCAGAAAACAGATAAAATAAAGCTTCACATGCAAATTAAATTTTATGATACCAAAAACTACAAAAAGAAGATAAGTACAGAAATCGGGATTTTGCAGAAACGTCTGTTTCATTCTCTCAGTTGTAAACTTCAATTGCTCAGAGTGTTTTTTGAGAAAAGGCGACTTGAAAATGTCACAGAAATGTGATTTAATGGAATCCATGGCTTGGCGTGTTATTAGAATAGTTGAATCTGGGGAAACACAACGAAGTGTAGCGGACGTTGTTGGGGCCGCAAGAAGTGTCAATGCAAGGCTGTGGAATCGATTCCAAGACACATGGAAAGGTAGACATTGACAAGAGCAAGGTCGACCATGTGCTACCACAGAAACCGATGGCCGATATATCCTGCTAACAGCTCGTCAAGACGGAACGGGCCATGCTACTCTGCTGCAAACACAGTTGTTCTTACACACAGGACGAAGGGTGTCCAGCCAAACAGCCTGAAATAGGCTTCATCAGAATGGAATCTATGCACGTAAGCCAATGGTCTGTATTCCGTTGATCTCAAGCAACTGTGCGGCCCAAAGAAGGTGAGCAACTGAACATCGAGTTTGGAGACAACGTTGTTGGAGTCAAGTTCTGTTTACAGCCGAGTCCTGATTCAGTCTGGATGTACCATCTGATGTGTTTTGGTATGGAGAGAAAGAGGCACACAAGATAAATCCCCCATTCGTTCGTCAAAGATCACATTACAGACGAGGTGGGTTGATGCTATGGGCTGGAATCACATACGTGGATGTACGGGCCTGCATATCATTCGGCAATGGCACTTTGACGGTCCGAAGTTATACGGACTAGATACTGAGACTTCATGTTGTATTTTATGTTGCAGCAATTAGTGATTTCTATTTGTTCCATGCATGATAATTCCAGATCTCATACAGCTCGTCTTGTGGAAAACATGCTTGAAGCTGAAACAATACAGCGTATGGAATGACCAGCATGCTCTCTTGACCTGAATTCGATCCAGCATGTTTGGGACATACTCAGACAATGCATTACTGCCCCAAGGCCTCCTTTTATTTTCTGGGATTTGGTGATTGCAATTCTTGAGCAGTGGAAGAGTATTCCCCGAAAACTTATCGATAAACTCGTCGCATCCATAGAAAACACGTGTGCGGCAGTCTTAGCCGTTCGAGGAGACCACACGCCATATTAAAAATCTTATATCATTTCTAAACAATACTTTTTTTTATCATTTACATGTAACCAAATTGCTGCCCTAAACCATCTTTTCACGTTCTTTCCATCTTTTCAAAGAATAAAAGCTCCTTTACAAATATTTTTGCTTTTTTCTGTATTGCGTATTGATTTGCATTATCCATTTTATGCCCATACATGGCTGTCTTGCACTGTTCTTATCATTTGTTTGCTTGCTCCCCTAATTTTTTGAGCAGTGTAATTTATTTTTTGTTATTAATTCTGAAATTAATTATTTAGATAAATTTTATACACTTCAAAGTTATTTACAGGTGAATATTAATAATTGAAGAGTGCTTCCCAAAGGCAATAGATAAATCAGTCTGCAACATTCAAATTCTGATTTCGCTGTTTAAATACACTAATTTATGTCAACGTTTAGCACACAAATGTTTATTTTAATCACAGTGACTCTTCATTATTAGTTGAATGGTTGACTAAACTCCTCTGGGGGTTTTGGTTATTTGGATTCTTGTAATATGCTATTTAATTAGATGACAAATTATTAATAATTATTCGCATACTTTTCTTATAACACTTTCCGAAAGTGAAAGGAAATGTTAATATTAAATTTACCTTTCGTCTTGGTGGTAATTGTTAAAGTGATATCATTAGGCAGCGAAGAGAGATATGAAAGAGTCTTATTTTGTAATGAAACATATATATCAATTTAATCCTGCTGGGCATGGATCTTTATAATAGTACATGTCTAACATTTACTATTATTTTGTATATACAAATACGTTTGTTATTATCTTCATGTAGGGCTGATAGTATGCACCTTTACATTAACTATTATTATCGCTTCACTTATGTTTCGGCATTTAGTAATAAAACAAAAACAAGAAAAATGTTCGCTTACAGCTGTACATAATCTACATAAAAGATAAGCAGAACTTTAAGATGTCTTAGTACACATCCAAACAAGAAACTTTCGTCAAGGAATGCATGGTCAGAATTACAACGCAAATGTGCTAGAGGGCGCCGAAGTTGATGTTGTTAAGAGAGGCAAAATCACACAAACAACGATTAAGTGACAAACTCAACGTAGGAAATCGCTCTCCGTACAATCGTTAAGCCTCTGAGCCTTTTCCATTTGAAGTTCCATAAATAAAATGCATATAGTCATTTCCCTATTAGTAAAACACAACATCTTCCGATACGTTATTACCGAGATGGACATTTCCACATTCGAATAAGTGCCTTTTATGCATTAATCGAGGCGAAATTTTGTATGCGCGTTCTTCTTTTTCCCCATATCACAGTTGCATGCTATTGGTGTCTTTCTTCTCCCGATAACTCGCAACACGAATGGAGCTTTAATGTTTGCATGGACCAAGTTTCCAAATGCGCTAGTTCCGTTGCGGTTTTGTTTCCTACCATGCATTCTTTGATGAAAGTTGTTTGTTTGGATGTGTATTATCATCTCTTAAAAATTTGCCATCTTTTATGAAACACCCTGATGTATACACGATTATTCTTTAAATTAAAAAAAAAGGTCCTGCTTTTCCGAACCTATAAGTTATAAGAAGAAAAAATAGTATATACCGGAGATTTATAATGCCTATTTAATACTGAAATACTGATGTAACACGACATTTTCCAAACATCTTCAAAATTTCTACATAAGCCCAATATTATATTAATATTACACGAAATCACAGTATTCGTTAAAAGCGACTAACAGATGATAGTCGTTAAATTCTAGTAAGCTTAATTTTTATCATTTGAATAGCTACTTTAATTTTTAACACTTTCAACAAAGTTGAAAAGTTTTGAATGTGTTTATGAATTCGGTGTTTTTGAACGTCTGTATGTCAGCGCTCTAACTTGCGTAAGTATTCTGGGATTGCCATGTAATGGATTTATGTTATTCAGTTTTACAATGGCATGTTGAGTACTTACAATTAAATGTGTACCATTAATATTTCATTTACAGGGACGCTCAAAAGAATTCCGTTACATTATTGTCAATGGGGCTAAATCATTCACTATATGATGCTTACTATAGAATATGGTTCTCATAGGCTTTATCGTACGTTTACAGAGACGCACAAAATAATTCGTTTACAGTACTGTAAATAAAAATATGTATGATATTCACTTATACTGAAATAAACTAAGCTCAAAATTGTTATAAAAGGAATAAAATACATTTATTTAGATTAATGTACATTTCATCGCATAAACGGCGACATTTTCAAAGTCATTCTTGATAAAAATATTTTCGCAAAACTTTGTGGAGTATATGAAATACTTGTCACCAAACAAGATGGAACAATGCAGTTTTATATAGGTATGACAAGTAGAAACAAAGAACAGATAGCAGATTTCAAATACACCAAGAGAACAACAGATTTGTCCAGATTGTGCAGCAAAGAACCTTTACAGATCGATTTTTAAAATAGCAGAATAATTTATCCGTCAAGATTTTATTTACTATACATTATCCGGGAATCAACAGAGATATTTTAACGGAACGATAATATTTGCGATGATTCAATTCACTTGAGTTACCTAAAATTTGGAAAGAGATCCTATGCAGCTTTAATAACAATAGTAGAAATTAATTCACGATCACAAGTATCGAGTTTCATTTTATTTCATGTTTGCACTGATTTTCATTATGCATGAAGTCTCGTGATATTATTACCAAGTTCTTGTTTTTATAAATTTTTGCGAAAATATTTCTATCAAGAATGATCTTGAAAATGTCGCTGTTTGTGCGATGAAACATATGTTGATCTAAATAAAGGTATTATGCCTTTTTAAATACATTTTTTATTACAATTAGCAATTTTTAGCTTAGTTTGATAAGGGATGGTGTTAGTCAGCCTTTCCACTTACTGATGAGAATGAGGTTGGACGAACAACATTTGGGGTAGTAAACATTTATGTTCTCAAGTTTTATAATTATTTTAAACATGTTTTTATATTACATACAAGGTAATTATTGTTGCGATTTAAAATATTATAACTTAAGGAGATGGTGGACGTTAAAATTTATTTCTTTAAATTTTCCCAATAGAGACATAAAATTTTGTGGAAATATACATTTAACCATAAGTATATAGAACACCATAGAAGAAATTTCCAATCTTATTATAATTTTAAGATTCTTAAAAAAATTAAAATTTTAAACCGTAATTTTAAAATGCTCCATGCGTTATACATTTTCAGATATTTCCTCGATTTTCATTTTAATCACTTAAAACTCTATTACAAACAAATCTGTGCATCGATTTTTAAAAACCTTGGATATGACCATTGGATAGAGATTTTTTTCTGAATTCGATATCGATTGTCATCCAAATTTTGCCTTTCAATATGTTAAAAATCAAATTTAACTATCTTAATGAATACAAATGTAAATAAGTGCGAGTAGTAAGTCGAAATTACGTCCATTTCTAATCATATCATAATATTAAAATATTTATTTGCTTAAAATACGTTATAAAAACACATTAAAAGTAAATTAAAAACTCCTTATTTACAAGTTTCAACTCATTTTCTGAGTCGTCGTCAGAATGTATAATAGGAAATTACAAATGCATAATGGAAAATGGAAAAAAACATCGAAAATAATTTCGATGATTACTATCTTGAAATATTTTCGATGATTTTTTCCATTTTTCATTATGCATTTGTAATTTTCTATTATACATTCTGACGATGACTCAGAAAATGAGTTGAAACATGTAAATAAAGAGTTTTTAATTTACTTTTAATGTGTTTTTATAACGTCTTTTAAGCAAATATATATTTTAATTTTATGATATCTTAATGAAGTTGAATTTTAAAATGCATGTAGAATTACTTTGTAAGCAATATCAGGATAGGATTCTTCCTTATCAATTTCATGAATTTTGATGCAAAATTATGACGCATGGAGCATTTCAAAAATTAAAAAATGTTGAAATATCAGTTTTGAGAAAAATAGATTTAAAATATACTAAAAGGCCGAAAAATTGTTTGTGTACAAAATTAAAACGCTTGTAGCTTTGCAAAAAATAATCGCATTTGGATCCGTTTTCTTACAAATGGTTCAGAAGAAACTGAAGAATGATAATATGCACGAAAATAATTTTCGATTTTTGGGTCGATTTCTACTCAAATAAAGGTCCGCTGTCCCCTTAAGAAACACTAGTCAGAAGCAGATGATATTTGATATCTGAATATACGTGAAGTAACGGTATTTTGGTTAACCAATCAAACAAATATTTCATAAATGTATCAAAAGATGGGTTATTCCTTGTTAAACACAGATATTTCGCTTAAAAAGGGCTAAAATGCCTCCACATTGTTTTCTGTCGACATTATACTTCTTAAAAAATGTAAGATGCGTTTCATACTTTAGAACTTTAAAAAAAAAACAGGAAGTAAGCACAAATGCGTTCTTATTAATCTGCCTTTGAGTGCCTATGTCGCTTTACTCGTGAAGGTTTTATACAAAATTAATTCAACGTTAACTGGTATCAGGAAGTTAAGAATTAATAGAGCTTAAGTTTTTGTCTAATGTTTGCTACAGCCTTGGGGATGACTTTCCAATTCGAGGAAAGCATTTTCACTGAGGGCGAAACCTGGTTGAGGACTGAAAACAATAGCAGCGATGTCAGTTGAGGATTTGGATACAGATTACATTGTGAGCTTCATTAGACTGCTAACCCATTACTGCCCATGGTAACATCTTTGCTACCATAGGTTTAGCTTCAATTTTTAGCAAGAAATTTAATAAATAATGTAATGTCATCATATGACTTAATGTTATTGCAATAAGTCATTCCAGCAATAATTACACCTTTAGGTAATATTATGTATATCATTTGAATGCAGATGACAGCACTAGATAAGAAAAAAATTAGTTTGAAGAAGCATGTCTGATAAAAATGGTAAAATCGTATTTACAGTGGTACGTTTTTGCTTTTTCTTTCAAATATTTTATTGAGATAAAGCTAAATACATAATATATGATATAACTAGTATTTTGTGGCCATCACGAAACTTTCTTCTATCTCATACTTGTCAATACTTAAAAATTCATTATCACAGTGCATCTATGCTCATCATGAGGATTGTAAAAAGATGAAATTCCGTGCATTAGTTCTTGAGATATTACTGTCCCTGAAATCGTGTAAATCCATCAAAATGAGGCATAGCAGCGCCACCTATTGGGTGATTTACACCAGAACCTAGTTATCATCAACTTATGTCAATGTCTAATTGAATATGAAGTTTGGGGAAAATCCGTGCATTAGTTCTTGAGATAGAGCTATTGCTCAAATCATGACAAAAGCAGCATAACATCACCACCTGTTGAGCGATTTACACAACCACATAATCAGCATCAACATTTATCAAGGTGTACTTGAATCTGAAGTTTGATGAAAATTCGTGCATTAGTTCTTGAGATAGAGCTATTGAGGAAATAGTGCAAACTGCAGCACTGCAGCGTCACCTATTGGGCGATATTCACCAACACGTAGTCAGCATCATTTCATATCAAAGAGTAACTGAATCTGAAGTTTGATGAAAATGTGCCCATTAGTTCTTGAGATAGAGCTATTGCAGAAATCGTGAAAAATGCTGTATAGCAGCGCCACCTGTTGAGCAATTTGCACCAAAATGTAGAAAATGTCAATTCATATCAAGGATTAACTGATTCTGAAATTTGGTGAAAATTGTTGCATTCGTTCTTGAGATACAGCTATAATGGAAATTCTGAAAAGTGCAGAATAGCAGCGCCACCTGTTGAGCGATTTGTACCAAAACACAAACAGCTCTAATTCATATCAAAGTATACTTGAATCTGAAGTTTGTTGAAAATCCAAGCATTAGTTGTTGAGATAGAGCTATTGCGGAAATTGTAAAAAATGCAGTATAGCAGCGCCACCTGTTGAGCTATTTTCACCAAAATGTACAAAACTTCAACTCATGTCAAGGACTAACTGAATCTGAAGTTTGATGAAAATCCGTGCATTAGTTCTGGAGATTTAGCTTTTGCGGAAATCGTGAAAAGGGCTGCATAGCAGCGCCACCTGTCGAGCGATTTACACCAAAAACAAATCAGCACCAATTTATATTAGGGACGAACTGAATATAAATTTTTATTAAATTCCGTGCATTAGTTCTTGAGATAGAGTGCCCACAAAATTTGTGTCACAGACAAACAGATTCACAGACTCACAGACAGACATTTTGTAAAAACATGTTTTTCGGGTTCTCTGACCCCTAAAACGTGTAAATCCGTCGAAAACCGAAAGTCGAAAATTTTCACGAATCCAATACTTTCTTCTTGTAAAAATAGAAGAAAGTAAAAATCTGGTGGAACCAGAGAGAAAAGTAAAGCTCGATCTAAAAATGTTACAGTAAAAAATTGGCAAATAGTTTCAGTCTAAAAAAGTAAGTAGTGCATAGAAAAGTAATTGAACCAGATTATCTGTAAAGCTCATGAAATTACCCAAATTTTTGTTGATAGCTGAAAATGTGGACTGAGCTTTACTGGTGCCTTAATTTCAATGAGAGAAGTAAAGGCATTTCATTAAAGGCACATCAACTCATTCTGAATTCCAATCATTCATAACCAGTTTAAAAATTTGGGTTCATAAGAATAGATTAGAGGTTGATTCGGTAATGAGCAAGAAAATTAGAGATCGTACAGTACGAAGTATGGACCAAATTCCATTCCAAGGATTACTGATAAGCCTGAAAGATCAAAGCCCAAAGTAAGCCCAAAAACTTAAGCACGTACGACTCAATCATATGCTACCTATTTGTTTCGCTCAAGTCCATTGGCATAAGGTTCACTTTTCACAGTAATTACATGAAATGAAAATTATTACGTTAGATGTGTTATGTCAGAAATGTTAATAACAACAATTCCTCAACAGCCAGACTATATTAAGGTTATATTTAAAATATTACTTCATGGTTTACATTCTTTTAGCTTGACTTGATGCAATCATGTCCACAATTCTGGGCCACCAGAATTTTTTTAGTACATAACTACACATTCTGTTTACTATAGCCAGTACTCATTTTGAGTGGATAATGATTCTGAATATAAGGCACCAGTAAAACTCAGTCCACATTTTCAGCTATCAACAAAAATTTGGGTAATATCATGAGCTTTACAGATAATCTGGTTCCATTACTTTTCTACGCACTACTTACTTTTTTAGACTGAAACTATTTGCCAATTTCTTACTGTAAAATTTTTAGATCGAGCTTTACTTTTCTCTCTGGTTCCACCAGTTTTTTATATCATTTCACACCTTTTTCAGATCCTTTCAGGAACTTAATCAACCAATTTCAACTAACCAAACAACCGCCCCGACTAAACAACCAATGACCCCAATCAACTGGCCCAACCAATTTCCCCAATCAAAAACTAACAGAAACATTGGTTCACCAGTGTATTTCCAGAGCTCTGATGATCCCATACTTATTGCTAACCCCCCCCCCCCCATATGAGTATATTGACCTATACTTTAATCAGAACTGGCCGCCAGACTAGTCCTTAGACAATAGCCGTATCAGACGGAGAACGATAAACAACAAGCATTTCCCCCAACATTTTACGAAACATGTTCATCGAGCTTGTTGTGTGTTCGGTGAACAGGTTCTTCAAACGTTTTGTAGGGTTACAGCGTTAACATCTATTATGTGTTGATCTGGAAGGATTACCTGATATGTTTGCATATCTTTCTGCTATCCATTCATATAAAGCCTGTCTTCCTAGTTTCGTTCCTAGTTCCGGCTCAGTTTATCCACCAGTGAGTGAATATCCAACTTTTTCCGTGCAATGCCGGAAAAGTTCGACGAGCAAGAAAAGCCACCAAAATTCTCTCCTTCATCAAGTTCAAGCAACTTTTGCGAACTAAAATATTCTGTTGGGGGAAGTGTTTGGCGAAGGACTGTCGTGTAATACAACTTTAAGTTTTATACATAGTGTGATCTCTTGAATTTTTCTGCTATGTACCTATACTCCTCTGGTTTAAGAGACTATGCATAAGACTCTCTGGTTCCACCAGTTTTTTATATCATTTCACACCTTTTTCAAATTCTTTCAGGAACCAAACAACCGCTCTAACTAACCAACCAATGACCTCAATCAACCTGCTGAACCAATTGCCCCAATCAAAAAGAAACCGAAACATTGGGTCACTAGCGTATTTCGAGCGCTCGGAGGACCCCATATTTATTGCTAACACCCATATTGGGATATTGACCTATACTTTACTCAGGACTGGCCGCCAGACTAGTCCTTAGACTAAGTTTTATACATAGTGTGATCTCTTGAATTTTTCTGCTACATACCTACGCACCTCTGGTTTAAGGGACTATGCAGTATCCTAGGTCAAACCCTCAACACACACAAAAAGCTAGGGCAAGAAACAGTTATAAGAAATGAATTCAAACTGCGAAAAAACTATAAAAAGGGAATATTTCTGTTTTGGGGACTTAATGGGAATTTAAAACCTATTTACATCTAACTGTAATTATTGATCAAAAATTCAGGAAAATTGGAAAGTAGGTGTCCTTTGTAAAATAAGCATTTATTAATTAAGGAGATAAATTACGTAATCGAGTCTACAGACAACTGCCGTATTTAGTACGGATAAATTACAGAATTGAGTTTACAGACCATTGGCGCATGTGACCGGGCGTCGCTTGGCGCATAATTAACTTAACCGTAAGCACACGCACCTATTTTTGTAACGTTACCACACGCGTGAGGGTAAATCTCACCTCATTTTATCACCCATTATATTTTTGGCTAAATGCGCTTTAAAAGCAAGTGTATTGTAAAATGCATCAGTACTACTTTTTTTTTAGGGAAAAATCAAGCGTTTCATATTTATTTTCCTATTTTGCAACAGTTTCTGTAAAAATCGCGTTTTTTCTTTATATATATATATATATATAGAGAGAGAGAGAGATAGAGAGAGAGAGAACATATGCAACGATTTATTTTACCTCTTAAAACATGAATTATTTTATAAAGTTTACATTAATTACATTTAACATACTTTCATCAACATATACAGGCAGCTTTTATGTCACGCTTTCAGTAAAATTACTTTAGTGTGTGCTATCCTGTAACGAATGAACATATCGAAATAACACATTTGTACACGCGGGATTATTTAATCCCAAAAGGCATACTTCTCCCCTTCTAGCCAACAAAGAAAAGACATTCCTTCACACAACCTTTCTCAAACTTGACCTTGAAAGGTACAAGGAAGGTCAGAAGCGTCCTCGAGAAATTTATCATTTCTTTTTGGATGAAAAAATGTGAGTGGGGTGAGATTTATCCCAGCGTATGTCTTACCAGTTCAAAAAGGGATAAATTGATTTTGTGTTTTTAAAGCCGACATGTTGAACATTCTAATTTATAAAGAATTGGCGTAATTTGGGACAAAGGTTTTTGGAGATCTTTCGCTACTTTTACGTTATACCAACTGTATACTAAAACGTATGCTATTGCGCCATTTATTTCAATCCTGAACGTGCAAAGATTTTTTTGGTACTTTTCCAGTATAGGGATCTTAGCGAAATAGAGAAAATAGCCTTGGCGGAGAAGGAAATTCGGCAACATATTTTCTGATAACCTATTCACTGTTTCATTTCATATACCCAAGCATTTTTTTTTCAAGGTGTATACAATTTATTTAACAAAAAGACTCCATTTATCTAATTTTTTATAGAAATAGAAGTAATTTGTATATAAAAAGCATTAATAATAGACGTATATATAAAATACATGTATAACTAAACTAAAAAGTCCATCCATTTTGTTTTCATAACTTTTTATATCATTTGGCAACAAATCTCAATTTCTGACTTCCGAATTGCACCAAGCTTTAAAAAAAAAAAACGCAAGGCCCCTATAGTGGAAAAGTACCAATTTTTTTTTTTTTTACAAACCGCGCCAAACATTGTGACTTGTTATTTTTTAAACGCGAATCTCTTTTGTCTTTATTTATTATTTAATCGTAACCATGCAAAAAAATTTAATTTACTGTTTTTTGAGTTGCAAATACTTTTTAACATTAAGAAAAATTAAGTTTTAACTTCATTTTTCGCTGATTAAAAAATGGCAATGTTTAGTGCAGTGCTAAGAAACCGTTACAATTTCATGTATGTAGTTTAAAATGCGGTTCTGAAAAAAAACTTTTTTGGATAATATTTATTTGAGCTTTCATTTTTAGTATATTTGTATTGATTTCATAAAATAGTTCTCAGAACTCTGTAATTTTGAATATGATTCACAATAATATTTCACAATACTATTTCTTTATACACAGCAAAAAAATATTTATTTAGACAATGGCATCATCTCAAATATCAACATTTTTAAAAATATCATATATCAACTTCATCGTAAAATATGTCACGCTTATCGTTTTATAACTGTTTCAATAAAAAATAAAATGAATACATGGGATAACGAAAAAATTTTTATTGCCCGAGTGATCATATTTTAAATAAACTAGTTGGCATAGCAACCCGGTGCGTTGCATTTAAATTGCATGAGGTCTTAGGATTGTTTTTTAACCATTTGGAAAAATGGTTATTGTTCTCTGTCAGGGTAGGAAATCAAAACCATATCTGGAGTGTTTTATTGGTTGAATCCGCATTTTATTCGTTTTCTGATTGGTCTATACAGTAATCTGCATTTTCGCTTTACTTTCAACAGAGATGGATACGTCTGTTGCCACTATAACAAAAAAGTAATAAAAACTACACAAAAAAATTAATAACTCAGAAACAAATTAAGATACAGCTTTCAAATAAATTGCATTTAAAAGTACATTTTTTTTTCTATACGACGGTGTAAAAAGTAATATTGTGGAATGTTTAGAAGTTTAAGAATGAAATTTCACTTGAAATGGGCCATCAGATTTCTTGGAAATCTAACGATGGAAAAGCCTTTTCCCGAACAGCCAATGAAATGCTTGGATAATACGTAAGTTTCAGGTGGATAATACGTAAGTTTCAGGAAATCTGATGAGTCGCAGGCGATTTTTGTCGCTTGCAATTTTTACGTGTAATAACACTATTAATGTTTAATTCATGGCGTACGTAATGTATGATCAACTGTGTGCGATTTTTTATGTCTTAAATTTTAGTCTTTGAAAAAATCATTTCCAAATGGTCGTTGTAATTTGTTAAATTGCTTTTTTTTTTTTTTTTTGAAGTGTAAATCTTGTTTTATTATGCATTTCGACAAAACTATAACATAAATTTGATTGAATACTGAATTTCAAGTAATAAACAATATTATAATGTAGGTTAAAAGTTTATTAAATTAAAATACACTTTTCCAAAATTCATTTATCAAAAGCATTACGTTCTTTTAAGATTTGACTTTTTATTTAGAAACTGCTGATAACCGCATGAAATCATTTTGACGAAATTGGATAAAAATGACGTCATTTGGCAAATCTAGAAGAAACACTTCAGATTTGTGAATTAAAATAAATGTTTATCAAATGACATTTTTCTTGCTTAGTCATTCTGCCTATGCTTTGCGAAAAATTTTAAGCGCGTCATTTTTAAGAAAAAGTTATATGAAAATCGGTGTTTCTTGTTTAAATTTTCTTGCTCTAAATATAAGTCAATAATTCTATCGATGCTTGCAAAAAACTTAAATTTGATTTTGCCCAGACTCCTTGGTTAATAAATAGTAATAAAAAAAAATATTTGATCTAATATTTGTAGATGACAATTTGTAAGCAGACGATTTTTTCTAGTTTAGATTAAGTTGCTTCGTGAATATGAAGGTGTAAATTTATGTTTTATTCCTCAGATTTAGTTCTTAGGTCTTCATTCTATCTGATACTATTGTAATAGAATAATAACATTGCATAACACCTAAATTAGGTTTTAATCAGCTAGAATACGAGGCATACATTAACTCTCGAATATCAACTATCAACAACACAAGCGTTGCCAAACTCAGTTACAAAAACAAGTGTTGCCACAGGAAAAATAATACATTATAATAAATACTACATTCACCCCCCCCCCCATCAAAAGTTAATTTAGTAAGTAACATAGTCATTAAGGTATTTTGGTGGTCGTCTCTGGCGACCAGATAGGGAATTGTTCAGGGTAGACGATTTTCCAGAATTTACATTTGGAAGGTCAGGATTGTTTAACTCAGGCATGGCGGTATCTTGGTCTTCGTCTGGTGTAACCCTTGCATTTTCTACGGGGTCTGAAGAATATTTAGTTGTCACTGCTCCTGAGTCTACATGGGGTGAATGCATGGGTTGCATGTCAGGCCTGACTGTGGAGTCTCCTTTGGGTGCCAAATGTCTAATGGAGACACTTGACTCACGCCCATCAGGAAGTTTGATATATACATATTCTGGATTGGCTTCTATTAATTCGACTTCTTGCACAACTGGATCATATTTGGTATGCCGCACATGATTTTTCATCCAAACAGGACCTGTTTGAGTTAACCATGTGGGCAAAGAACGGCAATTAAATGACCTCCTAGGATGAGTGAACATGCGTTCATGAGGCGTGGCATTTGTAGCGGTGCACAGAAGTGATCTGATAGAATGAAGTGCTGGTTGAAGCACCTCTTTCCAATTTTTCTGTCCCAGCGCCTTTTGATTTCAAGGCTAAAAGTACTGTCTTCCATATAATTCCATTGTACCGCTCGACCTGTCCATTTCCTTGCGGATTATAAGCAGTGGTTCTACTAGTAGCAACACCTAAGGAGGTGAGGAATGATTTCAGTTCATGTGACATAAATGAAGCATCGCTATCTGAATGAACATATGCTGGTGTCCCAAAGAGGGAGAACACATTCGTCAATACTTTTACTACGGTGGAAGCAGAAATATCTGCACAAGGGAATGCAAAAGGGAATGCAAAAGGGAATCTTGAGTACTCGTCAACTATTGTCAGAAGAAAACGATTCTTCGATGGAGTAGGTAAAAGCCCCTTCAAGTCTAAGTTTAGTCTCTCAAAAGGTGAAGTTGCCTTTATAAGTTTCCCTTCATTCCTATGGAAACTAGGTTTCAGCTCATTGCAGCAGGGACAAGAATTAGTCACTTTTTTAATGTCATCTAAAGTGAATGACAAATTTTTAGCTCTAACCCAGTGGTGCATTCGGGTTATGCCAGGGGAACATAAGGCATTGTGTAATTCTTCGAGGTTTGTTTCTGTTTCCGGATAAACGGTTGCTGTAATCCTGGACATTGTGTCTGCAGTTGTGTTCCTGTTACCTGGATGGTAAATTATATCAAATTTGAAGTTTGCTAATTCAAGTCGCCATCTCATTATCTTTTCATTTTTTATTTTGCTTGAATGATGCTGATCGAACATAAAAGACACAGATCTCTGGTCGGTTAGGACATCAAAATGTCTTCCGATTAGGTAGTGCCTCCAATGTCTCAGCGCTTCAACAATCGCATAAGCTTCCTTCTCGACAGAGGAGTGTCTCTGCTCAGCTGCATTAAGTGTTCTTAAAAAGAAAGCAGTTCTACGTTCTGCTTGACTGAGAGTTGCCCCAATAACAGACTCTGAAAAATCATTTTCGATTGCAGAGAAGGAGGCTTGTGCAACATCTTCCTTAATTGAATTGAATGTTTTCACAGCATCTTCAGATAGTGGGAATGCTCCATTAGTCAGAAGAGGTCGAATTTTTTCTGAAAATTTGGGAATCCAGCGGCAGTAACGAGCAAACATACCCAGAGTTTTTTGTAGGGCTGCCATGTCATTTGGGATAGGTAAGTTTATTAGTGGTGCAAGCCTGTCAGGATCAGGTTTAATAATTTTATTTTCAATAAGATATCCTAATATTTCCACACGTCTTGTTGAGTATTGACATTTATCTGGGTTTAGTGTCAGGTTATACTTTCTGACAGCGTTCAAGAATCTCTCTAGATTTTGGTCATGCTCTTGTTGGTTCCAACCACAAACTGTCACATCATCCAGATAAGGAAAAGTTCCTTCGAGTTTTTCTTCCTTGATTATATTGTCAATATTTCTTTGGAAAGCTGGAACACCGTTAGTAACCCCGAAAGTAATTCGCCAGAACTGATAAAGTTTACCTGCGGCTTCAAAAGCAGTATATTGCTTATCAGATTCTAAGATAGGTACCTGGTGGTAGGCACTCTTCAAGTCAATGGTGTTAAACACTTTGAATTGAGATATGTTATGTATCAACTCTTCTATCTTTGGGAGTAGGTAGGCATCAAGCATTGTAAATTTATTAATAGTTTGTGAATAATCGACTACCATTCTGGGCTTGTGATTTCCTCCCTTTACAACAAAAACCTGGGCACGCCATGGTGAATTACAAGGCTCAATCACCGCTTCCTTGAGCAATCTCTCCACTTCCGCAGCAATGAATATTTTATTTGCTTCTGTCTGACGTCTAGATTTAGTGATGACTGGTTTGCAATCTGGTGTGAGATTAGCAAACAGAGATGCAGCTGGAACTAGGGCAGTGGCCAATGAACATATTTTAAGAGGCAATCTTTCACCACAGAATTCGATTTCTACTGAAGAGTGGCTCTTTAGAAGATCGTGTCCAATCAGGAAGTCAGCACACAGGTTTTTCATGATTGGTACCTCAATATCAGGATACGTATGCGTCTGCATTTTTAGGGTTAGTGAACCACACCCAGTAACATCTGAACTCAAAGAGGAGTTAGCCATGGTTATTTTACCGGAATATGGCTTTACAAGTATTTTACATTTTTCTACAAAACGCTCATTCACAAACTGAGAGAACTACCAGTATCAATTAAAGCATTTAGTAAATATACGTTATATATTTTCTAAATATAGAGAGAAAAGAAGGCCGTATAAAAATTAAATTTCATATTTTAACGTTCATGCAGTCCCCTTTTAAATGAATCCCATATCTGAAAGATGAATTTGATTTCTATAATTTTTGTAATTGGGAGTGTCTTTCTATTATCATCGGTGCAAGAAATTGCATCTATTTCGAATCATCCGGTATAGTTTAAGCAAATGGTACTATTAATACAAGTATTTCAGTGTGTTGGCATTTATTAAATCTTTATTAAATGTCCATTTTAATGTTTTTTAATCCCTTGAGATAAATTTGTATTCAAATTCATTGCGCATAGTAAATATTATAGACCATAAATTGAAGACCCCATGAGATTATAATGAAATAAAATCTCAGCTTTATATTCTACTCTAAAAGATTCTAACTTATCATAACTTGAAATATCATCTTTTCCCAAACTTACAATGAAATAAAATGGCAGTGTCATTTTTACCCTAAAAGGGTTTTAACCCCACCCAATATTTTTCACAATTTGGCGCCACTGCCTAGAGTTATCCTATATATATATAATAACTGAATGAAAAATAGAACTTCTTCCTATGTTGGTAATTAATGTCTTTATAGGAGCCCTTTAGTATCCCTACATCAAAAGTTAAATCTAGTACATTGCTTATTACTCAAAGATAAATTTGCCGTTTTATCTATTTAAATTTTAATTCAAGATAGCCTGCCTTTCACTTTCACTTTGGTAATCAAAATACTTTCGATATAATAATTTCAAAGTCTAATTTGATCTTAGAATATTTTCCAAACATTAAACTTTATTAAAATGTTCTTCAGAATAGCTCCTAATCATCTCCAATAAAATCATCTCTAATTGGAGTTATATAACTAGACTAACATATTTTGTTAATATTCAAACTATGAACTTTAGTTTTGTGCTTCGAAAATTTATCTTCAATTATTTTAAAGAGCAACTGGAATTTAATTAGTCTTTAAAATTATTACTAAGCTTCATTAGAAATCTTTGATCTTGTAAATTAATTATGATATTATGTTTACGAATATCTTTATAATTATAGTTAGACGCACCATTTAGTACAGTAGTAAAAAAAAATCGTGAATAATTTTCAACACGTACTTTTCTAAGCATTAGCATAAAAAAAAACCTGATACCATTCAAATGAGAATAACACGTACTTTTATTTAATGCTTTCAGTTTTTTCTGGACTTCTATTTCCTTATTAAAATAAACACAAACTTTAATGCTTCCAATAGTGAACGTCAAATTTGACATAATGGAAAAACTTTTGCACGTTTCAGTTAGCGTATTTTCAAAATTGTTTCTGTTAGTAATATTGGAGATATTCAGTATTTAAAAATTTAAATTTAAAATTAACTTACACACAGGTCAGTTTAAGGGCGATTCCGTGGAGAGTGTCACACACATAACGCAGGCTTTAAGTTGCATGTATTCAATTATTTATTAAATTTTAATGTTAATTCTGATTTTAAGTGGTATGGTAAATAAGTTATTACCATATTTTTAAATTTAAATGTGTGGCAATAAAACTCACAGAAGTATATCATTTAATTTCATTACTCAAAATGTGCTTTTTTCCTACTTCAGAAACCAACAATATGATATGGAAAAACTGAGAAAGATAATTAAAAAACGTCTCAGTCGTAGGCCTAAGCAGACTGATACTTTTCATAAAAAAAATTAATCGAAACAGAATTTAGAGTTGATTTCACGTTTTCCAAGCACTTCAAGTATGAAACTTGCAACATGGCAAAGCCGTGGGGAAAAGAAAATGAAATTGTGATCTCATTGCCGTTTACAACGCAACTTGAGAAGAAAAGAACAGAGAAACAGGAGAAAGAAAAATCGCAGAAGCAAAGAGACTAGTGAGGGGGAAAAATCACATTAAAGGGATGAAAAAGAAAACTTAAATTCGAACAAGAAGTTAAAGAGAAAAGGACAAAAGTAAAGTCCACGACAAATGTAGTAACAATACGTTGTTTCTAAATCCGAAAATGACGTTTTTCAAGTACAACACCATGTACGATACAACACTTCACAGATCTCAAAGGTCAAAATGTAAGATTTATAAAAAAAATTCAAAGAGAACCCAATAAAACGGACTCTAAGAGAAATTAGCTTTTGAAGTAAGGAAACAAAATCTTAATGTTTTTTTTAGAGTAGTAAATATTCAAATCTAACAAAACAATTTTTTTTAATTCAGAGCAGCTTAAGCATCCGCTACTACGGGACCATCCTTTGCGGCAGGTATTTTCAGGCTTAATGGACGGTTAATAACACAAAAACTGTGCAAATAAATAAATAAATACATATGTAAAGTATTATTTCGCAGACCTGTATTATAAAACCGACTTATTGGTTGTTAAATAAAAATAAAATTTATATTAATAAAATAACTGTGAGAAATATTTCAGTTCTGCATTCAAATTAAGACAAAATAAAAATGTAAAAAAAAAAATGAACCTTTATTGGGAATTTATTATTTCCTTTCATGCAATACGGTTACTAACGATAAATTTCCTAAGATGAATACGTTTATATTATATTATAAAGATATATTATATGTAGTATATTATAAAGAATAAGTTTTCTCCCTTTATATATATTATTTATAAAGTATCGTGACTCTGAAAGGCTGTAATTTTGTTGAATAATTTCGTTAGAAAGAAAATTATTATTTAATTTTCTTTTCCTTTAAACAACAGTAATAATAATAAACTTAAATGTTTATTTTTTAAAATATACTGCTTCACTTCCTTCTAAAAGCAAACGTTATTATGATTTATTTTCAAAAAGATATCTAAGAAAATATTATAGAAGTTTTAATATTGGTAAAAGTTCCGCGTTTGTAACATGAGTATAAAAGGATATGTATGTAAGCTTTATAATATTAACAAATACGAAAATCAAAAGAACTTTATTTCCGCACAGCGAAAATGCGTACTAAATATTATTCAGAATATCTGAATAAAATGAAATGTAATTTTTGTTATTCGAAGATGTACTGCCGCATATATGCAAAATATAATAAGTTAATAATACCACTTTTTGTTGTTTTGAAATAAACATTATTTTAAAATTGTTTTCTTTTTAAAATAGTTAGATATTTTGCACATTTTGTGAATGATAAAGAGGTAAATTATTTTTTTAAGGGGCGTATTTTTGATAAAGCTGTGATGTAGATAATAATTTGCATAAACTTTATTCAAAGTATGAAAATGTGAACAGTAAATTAAATAAGTTTCTTTATACAATAATTCTTAATACGTGTTTGTCCTAAAATATATATATATAAAATAAAGATTCATTTTAATAAAAAACATCGTGAAATTTAATCTTTTAAACGTGCTATTTAAACTTTCAAAAACTGGTTTTCAGCCATGATCAAAATTTTAAGTACCATCCTTAATTATTTAATACTTGCAGGATACTGCTATTTTCAAAATTAATACTACAGTTGAATATGATATATTAATGATACAGTATAAATATTGATAAGTTCTGAAATACCACATTCAGTTTCATTCTTACATTTAAATGAATGCGACTGAAGATGCCGAAGAAAATTATTTTAAATTCCCAATGAAAATTAGAAAATGTATTTGTAAATCTTTCAATGACTTCTATTCCTTAGAGGTGACATATCACATTTACCGCAGGTTTTGGTGATAAAACAAATATTTAAAATTTTACATTAAGATAAAAATTCCTTCATTTGAAAGAATATACGTAAATTTCTGCTGGTTGTTCGACATCTAATAAAAATGTTATAAGTTATTAGTCCGGGAAATAGGGAATTTTACATAGCAAAATAAATGGTAGTTTTAGAAATCGGTTTACTTTATGTTTTTTGGGTCGCTGAATCCGAATTTGTAACTTCCCACCAACATTTCCCCCGGCAACCTCCCAAATTTTGGTAAAAAACCCCCCAAAAGGTTTTTTTTTTTTAAATCAATTTTTTTATTGTTTTAGGGGGAAAATATCTAGAAATTCAGAAAGTAGACAAAATTTGCAACAAATTAGATATATGACATTATGACTTAGGATGAAGGGAAAGGGGGATCTGCCTCGGAAAATGCACCGCGGTGCTGCGTGGACTAAATTGCGCAATTCCACTTAACCACTCACACGTTAACATTCGCCCTCCCATCTCCCCTCCGAACTTTCTCTAAAAGGTTTACTTTCAGTTTTTTGGTTCGCTGAATCCGAATTTTTAACTTGCTCCCAAAATTTTCCCCTCCCCCGAAACACCCAAAATAGTTCTTTTTAACTTAAATTTCTTATTGTTTTAGGGGAAATGCATTACAAAATTCAGAAACTAGACAAAATTTGCAACAAATAGGATACATGACATTATGACGTAGGATAAACGGGGAGAGAGGGGGCTGTCTCGGAACATTCCCCGCTCGCTTTTCTCAAAAACCAAACTTTTTCAAAAAATCAATTTTTGGGGGGTTGCCGGGTGAAATTTTGGTGGGAAGTTACAAATTCGGATTCAGCGACCCAAAAAACAAAAAGTGAGTCGAAATCCAGAACTAGTATTAATTTTGCCAGATAAAATCCCCTATAGCCTGGACTTCATAACTTAGAGCACGTAGCGCCGCAGTGCATGTTCAGAGGCATGTTCAGCATGTTCCTCCCCCTCCCCGTTCATCCTACGTCATAATGTCAACTATCCTATTTGTTGCAAATTTTGTCTAGTTTCTGAATTTTGTAATGCTTTTCCCCTAAAACAATAAGAAATTTAAGTTTAAAACAACTATTTGGGGGGGGGGATTCGTGAGGGGGGGAATTTTGGGGGTAAGTTAAAAATTCGGATTCAGCGACTCAAAAAACTTAAAGTAAACCTTATATAGAAAATTCGGAAGGGAGATGGGAGGACGAATGTAAACGTGTGAGTGGTTAAGTGGAATTGCGCAACTTAGTTCACGCAGCACCGCGCGCATGTTCCGAGGCAGATCACCCCTACCCCTTCATCCTAAGTCATAATGTCAGGTATCTAATTTGTTGCAAATTTTGTCTACTTTCTTAATTTCTAGATACTTTTTCCCTAAAACAATAAAAAAATTGATTTTTTTAATAAAAACCTTTTTGGGGGAGGGGCAGTTTACCAAAATTTGGGGGGTGGGTTGCCGAGAGAAATTTTGGTGGGAAGTTACAAATTCGGATTCAGCGACCCAAAAAACATATAGTAAGCCTTTTTCCAGAACTACCATGAATTTTGCTAGGCCCCTATACGGTCTCTATTGCCTGGACTATATCCACATTTTCAAAATCTGCACGGAGTTATGTCACTTATTGAATTTTGAAGAAAGACAATGTGGATAAAATTTAATAATAAAACAAAAGCTTCACTTTTCTCTAAGACTGAGTATTGCATTATACAAATATATCACTAAACGCTGTTATCTAGGTTTAAAAACCCGATGGCGCAAACATTACGCTGCACGTGTCTTTATGTTTATCCAAACCGCCCGCGTCTTTAAGGTTTAATAACTCGGCTAATTACCGACTATTTTTCTTTTCGAAAATCCTTATCAACAAACTTTTTATACTTCTGCGACGATATGCACCCCTCAGCGCTCCTCAACTCCTTTGCTGAACACCAGCAAATTAAAATTTGTGTGTAACACAAAAATGCGATTTTCTCCAAAACTATGCGACCTAAGGTAATCGCATAGTTTTCCTGAAAGGTTTAAATTAACTACCTATAAATTTCTACTACCACTAATTTTTTTGTAATTTTAGTTTCAGTAGATTCGGAAATAGATGGGGGTGGGCGAAAATATTTTTGCATTACATTTCCGAAGATATCTCTCAAAATGTAATACCTAAACTAAAAAGAAATAAATTGTTGAGTTCGGCGTTATGAAAGCTTTCATACAATATTTAAAGGGGAGATGTTTTTTTCAAGTAACTTATTTAGCCCCTGTACATTTGTCCTAAATGTATTTGTGAATGGTTAATAATCTATAAACATACGGGTCACACTGTAAAAAAAATTCCGCAACGTTCCTGGGAAAAAATGGGCAGCTGAGTTGCCCATTATTTCCAAGAAACATTTCTTGAAAATGACTGGAACTTTACTGTATATGTTAAAAACTTTCTACAGAAATGCCAGTAAGTTTCCTGCGAAATACCAGGAATATTTCTGTTGACAACAAAACATTACTGACATATTCAAGGCTGGAGTAGCACAGTTGAAGTTTATTTCAACAGAGCGAAAAATGTCCAGACCAGGGATCGAACCTGGATACTTGGCGTGCCGTGCCAATGCCTTACCTGTTAGGCTATCCGGACCGATACCTGGCTGACATAATTCACTCTGGATGTTCGTTCCCTTCATTATGACATTACTGACATTTCACAGCATGCGGGATCCGCAGACGATTTTTACATTTCCAGTTGACAATTTTCGCTTTATTATCATTATTTCTTAGAATGAAAAAATATTTTGAAATTGACATCAAAATTATTATTTATAATTTACACGAAAAAATAAATTTTCAGTTAAAATTCAATAAAGTAAATATATATGTGATATATTGTTTCTGAACTTTGCTTAAAATATAAAAATATATAAATGTAAATAATAATTAGAAAAAAAATCTAGACATAAAATATTTTGGATTTTCGTCAGTGTAATTATGTTAGTTTACAAGTTAGATAAAATACATATAAATTTTCATGAAAAAAAAACCTAAACGTAATTGTATATTTTTTCCGAAAAAAAAAAAAAAATTCAAATTTGCAGCAATTCAAAGTGTCAAATATATGTCAAATTTAAATCAAATTGTAATAAAGTGTTAAAATATAAAATTAATTGAAAAAGAAAAAAAAAGTCAAGAGGTAGCATAGAACTCGGGCCGTATGGGTGGCGTGCGAGCTTTCTGCGTCCACACCACGAAAGACACGTTGAGAGCTGCAAACTAATGGGTATTTGAAACGTATGCTAAAACTCGGCATCTAATTTCTGAAAATCTAAGGCCCATTTGAAGAAATCCTTTCACAAGAATAATTAGAGATAAGAACTCTAAAACATACTTTAAATTAAACAAAATCGGTGAGAATCATATTTGATGGTCCCTTGGTTAATGGAGATCCAAATAATAGGTGTATTTTTTTTACACAGTCTGCTCGTTAAAGATATGTCGTCTATTGATTTATTTCCATTCCATATTGATTTTTTTACATTCATTTAAGGAATTCGTTTTCGACACTCGCGCGCGAGCAACGGATTATAGCAAAAAAATAAATAAATAAATAAATAAATGGCGGCCGCAGCGTTTTGCTGTTTCCAACTTTTGTTCAGGAACGTTTCAGATAAGAAAACCAGAATTTCACAGGAAAGAGCTAAATTATTCTGAAAACCTGATAAAAGGCGAAACGTTCCTGGATTTTACATGGAACGTTACCATTTTTTTTTACAGTGCAATAGCTTTCATTACTTCAGCCAATTTGAACCTTCCATATTTCATAGTTTACGAGTAAAATATCTGTGACAGACAGACACAGAAGTGATCTTATAATGGTACCCCACATATATGTATTAGAATAAAATATATAAGAATTTCTATTAGAGGGAAATATTGGTATTGAATAAAGTTACGGATGCGAAAAAAACATATCGATTATTTAATTATAGGGAAAATTGTTTGAAAAAAAAATACTACAACGTAATTCGTGGTAGAGATAATAATCTAAGAAATAAAATTCCTCACAAACTATTACCAAAAAATATTAATATTCATATATTTTTGCAGCCATTAATGTATTAATTCCTAAGACCAAGCGAAATCGAAATGAAACAAGGTGGTATACAACAGCCATCGAACTGCACACCTACACTTAAAAGAAGGCCACTTTTCAAAAGCCATACTTCTTTTAAAATGCTTTACCATTCTTTTGTTAAAATGTAACAAACCACATAAAGTTATATATATTTGTGAGTGTAATTATATATATAATTATTTAATGGAAAATGCAACTTTCTCCAACGTTGGTAATTAATATTTTACTAGGATTGCTTGAAATATTCATACATCAAAAGTCAAATCTAGTACATTACATATTACTCAAAGATTAATTTGCAATTTTCTGTATTTAAGGTTTAATTCGAGATAAGTTTCACTTTCACTTTGGTAACCAATATATTTACGATATAATAATTTCAAAGACTAATTTGATCTTACAATATTTTCCAAACTTGAAAAGTTATTAAAATGTTCTTCAGAATAACTCCTAATCATCTTTAATATAGTCGTTTCTAATTTGTGTTTTATAATTAGACTAATATATTTTGTTAATATTCAAGCTATGAACTTTATTTTTGTTCTTCGTAAATTTATCGTCAATTATTTGAAAGATCAAATGGAATTTAATTAGTCTAAAATTCTTACTAAGCTTCATTAGAAATTTTTGATCTTGTAAATTAATTATGACGATATGTTAACGAATATCTTTATAACTATAGTTAGATGCACAATTAAGTAAGTAGTGAAAAAAAAATCGTGAATAATTTTCTACCCATTCTTTTCTAAGCATTAGTGGCAAAAAAAAAAAAACTGATATCATCAAATGAGAATAATACGTACTTTCATTTAATGCTCTCGGTTTTTTTTTTTCAGGACTTCTATTTCTTTATTAAAATAAACACAAACGTTATTTAAAGCTTCCAATAGTAAACGTCAAATTCGACATAATGAAAAACTTTTGCACGTTTTAGTTAGGCTATTTTCAAATTTGTTTCTGTTAGTAATAATGGAGATATTCAATATTTAAAAATTTAAATTTAAAAGTAACTTGCACATACGTCAATTTGATAGGAAAATCTAATTTTATAAAATTTAGATTCAAAGTAAATGCTTATATTAAATATACTCTAAATGACTTGAAAATTATTTTCTCTTCATTAAATTAAACTTAAAATAAAACCAAAGTAGGATATTCTCCCGATATTTCAATCTCTGTATTTCTGTCCCTGCATGTTGCTGTAACTGCCATTTTTGTTCGCACATTTTGATTTTGGTATTTCGTTGCATTAGTCAATGTGTTTGCGTTTCTATACACGAATTCCAATACATTCGAAATAGTATAAAATCATTAAAATACACTACAAATGACGATAATGTAATGTAATTCTTTTGAGTGCCCCTACAAACCTTCTATAAATCCTGCACACTTTATTTTCAATACCGAACATGCCATGGTAAATTTCAATAACATATTGTCTCTAATCCCATCCCTGAGTCTTCAACATAACACATAAATGGAAAAACAGAGAAAGATGATTAAAAAATGTCTCATTCGTATGCGTAATCAGACTTTTCATAAGAGACTTTTCATAAGAAAAATTAATCGAAAGAGATTTTAGAGGTGATTTCACGTTTTCCAAGCAGTTCAAGTATGAAGCTTGCAACATTACAAAGTCATTCAGAAAAGAAAATTAAATTTTAACTGTTGTTACCGGTTAAAACGTATCTTGAGAAGAAAAAAAAGAGAGAAACGGGAGAAAGAATAAACCGCAGAAGCAAAGAGAAAAAAATAAAAATAACAAATAAGAAAAATCATGCGTACAGCATAGATTATGAAACACTTTCCAACACTCCCTGAAAGCTTTAACGAAACTTCGTTACTTAGGGAGAAATAAGGTAAATATGATAACTAAGTAAACATTTAAAAAATTGATTTCAGCAGTTACCGTCCATAGCCAAATATGTATTCCAATTCTTTTGAACAGCCCTATATTCGATCTGTATGTTGATATATTTCTATATAATGGGAAAATTTAGTTTAGCAAGAAAATGCATAACAGGTTGAAATTCATCTTTCAGCAATTTATACTAATAGATGGAAACATACTTGAATACTTTTGCACAGCCCTGTAGTTTACCTAGTACCTTTATTACATGCCACTATTTAGCTAAAATTTAATTCAAACTAAAATGCGCTTAAAACTACTGAAATCACATTTCCCGATATTATCATCCATATACGGTTATGTATGCAATTTTTTGCTTGGCACTGTATATCATTTTATCTATATTCTACAAACATTTCTTAGTAAACTAAATGCAGTTCAGCGTAAAAATGCATAACTCCTTTAAAACCCACCTTTAAGCAATTTATGCTCATACTCAGTAACCTTTACGAATTCATTTCTGTAGCTCTGTATATGAACTATAGCATTTATACGCACTTTATAGTATGCATAAATATAGTTAACAAGTAGGTAAGTGTGATCACAAATCGCACAGAGGGTTTCGTTTAATATTCCTTTCAATCACTTTATCCTTTTAAAAATCTGTTAGTTCCACATTTCGCAACCAGGGGCGCACTCTATTCTAAACAAACCTCTATCCGAACGAAATTCCGTTTTATATACTATCCGTAGATATATTAGTCGAGGGGATTGGGCCGATAGCACCCGAGATAAGTAGTCTCCCACTGGCGGTAAAAAGTGGAACTAAAATATGAAAGGCTGTGGTGCATAATATGAAAGAATTGTCAAAGGGGTGTCGGCAAAAGTTGGAAAAGTGCTCCCCGGGTGAAAAGGGCGGAAATTAGGAAAATTGCATAAAATACACAAGTTAGAGCCCAGAGGAGTAAATAATCTAAGACTTTTTGAAAATTGTATGATTTGCCGTGTGGTCTGAGGTATTCATATATACGTATGCAAAAATTCATGTCTCCAACTTAAATAGGGGCTCTCTTAGAAAGAATTGCTTAAAATACATATGTGGTAGCTCAAAGGGTTAAACGTAAGACTTTTTCAAGATTTTATGATTTGTCACCTGGCCTCAGGTGTTCTGCTATAAGTATGCAAAATTTCAAATCTCCAATTTAATAAGGGGCTCAGTTAGAAAGAATTGCTTAAAATACGCATGTGGGAGCCCAAAGGGTTAAATATACGATTTTTTTTCAAATTTTTATAATTTGTCATTTGATGTGAGGTGTTCAGCTATAAGTATGCAAAATTTCACGCCTCCAACCTAAATAGGGGCTCACTTAGAAAGAATTGTTTAAAATATACATGTTGGAGTCCAAAAAGTTAAATGCACGACTTTTTCAAAATTTTATGACTTGTAGTATACTGTGTGATGTTCAGCTATAAGTATGCAAAATTTCAAGTCTCCAACATGAATAGTTTCTGAGAACGGGCTCTGTGACAGACGGACAGACAAACAGACAGACAGAGGAGCGAGACGAATAGGGTTTCTTCAGATGAACGAAACCCTAAAAAAGCGCATATCATAATTAAAAATGCATTTCGAGCAATCATTACTAATATACAGTAATTCGGATAAAATGTAGTATCTGAAATCTTTTCAAATACACCGCAAACAATTTCCCCTATACCATTATACTAGGGGGCTGTGCCCCATACGAGCTACGCTCGTCAACCCCCGTTCAGACACCGCAGACTCTAAAAGTACGCTAATTTGATCGGCTTTAAAAAGATTTCGGAAGATTGAATTATAATTTAAAAAACAATGGCGATCTCCCTATAAACGGATTTCTATTCATTTTTCTTTGACTGGGGAATTTTAAGGCCAAATCCGCTGCGGTACTACTTGATTAACCCGTCGACCAATTTCTCCAAATTATATAAATCGCCAAAACACTCGCTAAGTTATACAAATTGACATCATTTTTATTTTAAATAACGAAAGAACAAATAAATTAGTGCAACATTAATAAAAATACAAATAAAACGTCGAAATAAAAATAACTTGATGACGTAGACACGTGTAACTTGCTTAAAGTCGAGTTAATGTGACATTTACGATCAACCATTATTGGCATTTAATCTTATAGTTTGGCGAATGATAGATTTTTGGTCGACGGGATAACTAAGTAGTACCAAAAATACATATGTCAATCGCTGTTTTAGTCTTTGATTAAGTAAAATAAGATAAACATTTCAAAATAAGCTAATAAAAGGAATTAAGTAACCAGAATCTTTCTCTCCCGGTATTTTTTAACAAAGCGAAAAGAAAGTTCTTTTAAATAAGACATTTTAAATTAATCGTTTTTAATCTGACGTAATTTTGACCAAACTATTCTTTCTCTTTTTAATATTCACGTGAAAATACTTGTGTTAGAAATGAAATATTATTTGCGCTTTCTTAACAAAAATAGTTGAAAAGTATCCTCTCAAAATATCAAATAAATGTCTAGCGCAGTTTCTAAATTTAAACTGTTTTGCAATATTATTTTGTGTTCATTTTATGTAATAACTGTAATTTGACGTAAATATGACGTAATTTCTCCTATTTAAGACTTCTAATGCATGTTAATAAATTTATTATCTTACAAATTCCTTTCTCTCTTAAAATTCACGTGTAATTATAGTTTTTATGACGTGATTTTTAATAAGTTCCTGCTTTTTGTACATAATTATTTAATTCTAATTCCAAATGTTTTTTCTGTTTATAATAGTCACGTGTAAATAAATTTTTAATTTATTACACGTATATATATTCTTTTTTTTTTTGAAGCAAACATTATTGTTTCCGCTGTTTATACAGTTGGCAACAGTTTAAATTAATATCACTTTCTAAAATCTGTAAAAAATATCTCTAGAAATGCTGAAAATTTGAATTTAAAATAGAAATAAAACCTCAAAAAATTAGCCAAATTAAAAAAAGAAATACAATCTGCACTCCGGCAAATTCTAACGCATAAAATGATCTAAAAATGATTACACTGCCATGTATAGTTTTTGCTGCTATAAAACTTTTTTAGTGGAACGATTTTGTCCAAATTTAGCATTAAATATCTCTTAAAATAATTGTTCGATTTGAAAACTGTCTGCATCAGCGTGTTTATCAAACATTTCTGTATAATACTACTGATTTTTGTATGCATTATTTTTCTTAATATTAACGAAGAAAGACCTCCGGTCACAAAAAATTCAAAACCGGCGGCGGCGGTGACAGCGGTAGTTACTTTTTTTTAGAATAGAGAGATATATATAACCATTAATTAAACATTACCGACCATCATCAAAAACCGCATAATTGTGAATGGATTGACAATAAAAATGATGCCACAAACCTATGATATAGAACTGTATGTATAAAATAAAGTACCTTATACTTAATTACAAGAATTAATAAGGAAGAATAAAAAAGAAGAATATGGATTCCGAAAAAATTGAAAAACTTATATATTGATTTACATTTTCAAGAGTACAGAATTCAATGATATAAGCAAATCGGTTGTTTTCTGTGAGAAAAAAGCTTAAAGCTGAAGAAAAAAAATTTCTCCTGTACCCAAACAACCAATAGAACCAAAAGAATAGTATCAAGATGAAAACAGAACATTATCAAATGTCATGAAATGGAAAAAAACACTACAACCCATTAAATATTTAATTTATAGCAATAGAAATCTTACACAACTTACCGAATATATTCCCAGTAGATGTTCAAATTATATTCCCGCACATGGAATCCATAAGCATGATGAGATTAAGGTGAATAAAACAGTTAAGTTAACACAGAAATTAAAACCTATGGATTCAGTTAATTCATTTTGAAATACCGTGATAAATAGAATTAATAAATAGAAAATATTTACATTATTTAAAATACCTAAAAAATTTTTAAATTGTTTGATATCAACTTTACAATATTGCCAATATTCAGCGTTAAATACCACCTGTTGTAAAAAATTAAAATTATTACTTTAATAGAAGGTTTAAAAAGACAAAATTATTGGTGCTGCCATCTATTATTTTATTTTAAAACTATTATTATTCAAATGTCACAAAAAGAAGAACCTAATAAAAGCTAAAGAAATAAAAACATATCAACTGCATTACTACACAAATCGTAATATAAAAATACCATACTACATATCATTATTAAAAAAATTTAAAAAAAATTAAATGTTAATAAAATGCTTTCAATATATTCTATTACCAAACACATTTAATCTACCCTGAGAAATTAAAAAAAAAAAAATGAACATTGATAATATATAGAATATAGCTATATCCTATAAAATAAAATAAATTATATATAATAATAATATAAAAAACCTTAATAATTACCATTACATAAAAAAATGAACAGGAAAGAAAATAAATAAATAAATAAATAAATAATGTATATTTATAGAAGATTGTCAGATTCTAAAATTCCCAATATCCTAAAGATCACAAATATAGTGTGTGAATTATCTTCATATTAGCCATAAAAAAGCTAAAAAATATGATTGTGACAATCAAACAAATTAAACCGATAATTAATCATGGAATACAAAGTTGAAAATAAAACAATATTAAAAAGTATAGAGGAATAATAATAACTATTTACCCAATTTTAATACATACAGTATAACATTAGTTATATCAAATAAACTTATATGCATAATGATCACTAAAAAGATGGTATACTATTATTAATTAATATGATATTGTCCTGAGTAGACTAAATTTTAAAAACAAGTTAATATTGAATTTGATTAAATAAATTAAATTTAATATGAATTGAAATAAAAAGAAAAGTCACCAATTACATATAAAACATCAAATCAACATCCATATAAAATACGTATTAGAAATGTAGTTATAATACTAAAGCCCCATCATTTTTTTAAGTTAACCATTGCGTATTATCCAGACAACACCATGCTCCTCCGTACTCTAACATCTACCCACCCAACCGACCTATAAATTTTTTTTTATTATTTTACAATTTTTTATTTTTTTTATATAAATATTTTCTTATTTTATAAGTTTTTTATTGTAATTTTGTTTACGCAAGTGTTAATTTGTTTTTTAAAAAGATCATGTAAGTACTAATTGTATATCTAAGAATATATAATTTTTTTTTGGAAAACCTTGATTTAATGCATCATAAATTAGTTTTTTTAATATTATTATTAATTAGATGAGAAGAACATAAACATTTTATTCTATATAAATGGTTAAATATTATATTTCGATATACAGAATTATAAAGACGAGATTTAAAATTTGTAAATGTATTAACTTTGAATTTAAATTCTTTACGTTTATCATATAGATCTGTTATTGTTTTGCTCTCTTTTATTGTAATTTTAAGATCTAAGAAGTTGATTGTATTGTTAGATAAGAGGTTTTTCGTTAATTCCAAATTAGTGGGATAATCAAGTCGAAATTGAGAAATTTTAGATTGATCAGGGGCAATTAAAATTATGTCATCAATATAACGATATAAATGGAGATTATTATTAGTAAAAGTACGTTCATAGTGATATAAGTCTGATAATAAACTGGATGTACAGCCACCTTGTGGTAAACCGACGTGCTGTAAATATAATGTGTTATCTTGCAATATATAATTATTACAGATAATGAAATTTGTTAATGATTTAAAATATGCGATATCAATATTAGATGGTAATTCCAGTTTTTTATGATACTTTTTTAAATAATGCATTTATAAAATTATGTAAATCTAATAAGTCTATATTATTAAAATATCCTTGAATTGATTTTCAATTACTAATATTTTCCTTTGATTAAAATATGCAACAGGTTTATTGTAATAGATTGAAATTTTATATATAAAAATATCTATATCATATGCAAACTGTTTGATAATAGATTTAACAGTAAATTTAGATGGAAGGCTGTATTTAGTACCAAAACCTATTAGTTTTTTCAATTTAAAATCATTAACAATATTAAGATTTCCAGTGATTATATGTCCATGATCATTGTTTATATATTTTTTTAGATTAGGGTCATTGCATTTACACGGAAAATTACTTGCAGCACATGTATTTTTTGAAAATGTATTGTAGTTAAAAATCTTTCTACCAATTGTATTCGGATATTTAAAGGTTTTTGATATATGAAGATTATTAATAGGGAAATAACAGTTTTTATCATTAATTATAGAATTGATATTAATTTTATTAAATATACGATTTGAAAAAGTTATTTTCATTTCAGTATTCGTGTTTTGAATTTTATGTTTTTTTTTTTTTTTTTTTTTTTTTTTTTTGTAAATTAATATTTAAAAGATTAACCCTAGTCATAATGAGATCAAAATAAATATCAGAGAAATGTTTAGAGAAAGATTTACTGAGAAATACATTTAAATGTTGTACAATCTGTTTCTTTTTAATCGCAAATATGTATTTTCGAATTAATAACCAGTTATAATGCTTTAAATATTTACTTTGAAGATCATTAATTTGTTTAGTGATATATTTTTTGGAAACTACAACTGATGATGAACCCTTTCCACGTTTGTTTCGTGTTGTTTTACAATTTAAATTATGATTAAGAGTAAGATAAATTGGAGAATAATCAATTTTATTTATGGATGTGAAGACTTTGACAGGTCGATTTCACTATTAAGTCCATAAGGATAAATTGTGTTGTAATATTTCATGTATGATGACTCCATATAAAGCCGTTCTGATTTATTTTTTAGAATTTGAAGGATTTCAATTGTCGTATTTTTAAATTGATGTTTATGAAAATGTTCAATTTCAGCTGTAGACTGTAGATTTTTTGCTTTGTTTTTATTAGAGTCTGAACGATGTTGATTGATACGTTTATGAATTGTACCTGATGTTTCACCTATATATTTCATGTTACATAAGTTGCACTTTATGCAATAAATAACAATATATATATATATATATATAAAGTACTATTTTGTAGACCTGTATTATAAAACAAATTTATTGGTTGTTAAATAAAAATAAAAATTTATACAGTAATACCTCGACTTACGTCAGCATTTCTTTCCAAGACTGACGACGTAAGTCGAAGTGCATTTAGATAAGCAAAAAATACTTGCCGGCCCGGCCTACAGGCGGAGGTAGATTTCGATGTTAAGTATATTAATTGCACAACCAAAAACTAAATCATGATTAGATATAAATCCACTTCAACAGTTTTATCTGGCCGCTTTTCACGAGTTTTTATTTCATTTTTATATAATAGCTGGTTTTATCAGAATCATGTTAAGGAGGTATTCATAAAAATACTTTTCCATGCTCAACAACTCGAAATTTTCTGGCACATTTTCAGATTCATTTTTAATAGAAAAAATACGAAACTTGCTGACGTGATATTTGAAAAGATTTATAAGCGACATGTGTTTTTATTTTTCTTCCAATTAATTGAAACTTGATTAATAAACAATTATTTTCTCAGTAGGGCAATATTTTTCGTTTCTAACACAATCGCTTCGGGAAATTCTGTTCAAAATGCTCACTTTTACATTATTTTTTGAAATATATTCTGCCTCTATCAAAAAATCAATCATAACTGTACATTATATACTTTCTGAAGAAGAGAATCTATCAATTGGATGTGTCTGAGAGCAAAAATGAATTTAAAAATGAGTCAGAAAATAAGCAGTTTGTATTTGAATACACCCTTACTAAGATGATTTTCTTCTTCAACCGCTATGTATTTTTAATTTGTTTTTGCTGTAAGAATTGGTCCTATCCAAAACTTGTCTATATAGATGTTGTAGACAATATTAAGAAGATATATGATAAATTCATGGGGATTTTATATCTTTTGAATTGACGGAGTTATGGATTTTTTTCTTCTTCAAACGACCTTTTTGTTTTCGTTATTAATTTTTTATTGCGGTACGAATTGGTCCTATCAAAAACTTGTGAATATAAAAGTTGTAGATAATGTTAAGGAGATCCATGATAAAATTAATTGGATTTGATATCTTGAGAATTGACGAAGTTAGGAATTTTTTTTCTCCCAAAAACCCTATTTTTTGCGCCTCTTGAGCCCATTTTTAATTTTATCAAAAATCTGTGATACATAAATTTTTGGTCCTATTTTTAGAAGTAATAAAAACTTTAAACTGATTTGATATGTACAAAAATTAAGAAGTTATGGGGTTTTTTCGGTTTTCACAAAACCCCTCCGTATTTCCATCCCCTTTGTCCGATTTTGCACATTAACGAACTTGACCGAGCTTTTATGCCCCTTGATTTTATGTATCAGTTTGGAAGAGATTTGTGCAGAATTGTGGAAGTTATCGTGTCCAGAAGAAAGTGATATATATATATATATAGATAGATAGATAGATAGATAGATAGATAAAGTTTTCTACTGAGGGTGGTTTTGGTTCTAGGGGTCATTATCGGTGTAGATCTGCAAAATTGTTTTAGAAATTCCAACATAGGAACGACGGCAATAGGTAGTATTTCATACGAAATCTACCTAAAAAGGATAAGAAATAAAAATTCACCAAAATCTAATGACCATATTCTATTGCATTTAGGGATTACAGTGAAACCACCTCCATTAAGCGACCACCTCTTTGTACGACCATTTTTTCATGGAACGAAATTTAATCCCATAGGCTTAATACTACTTTTATATCCATTCAGAGACCATCCCAGTTGAACTCCCTCCATGAGCGACCAATTTCTTTGGACAAAATGAAACAAATTACATTATTTCCTGCTCGCTTCTAGAAAGTTTTATTAGAAAAAGGATTCCGGAGAGCGCATTATTCATCACACTTCTAAACTAAGTTTAGATTTCTTTTTTTATATTTTATTCCGATAACTTTTAAGTGTTTAAGCCCCTTTGTGCCTTTTTAGGCAATGAATTTAACTCTGATGACAAATTAAGAATGACGATCAATAAACTTTCTTGCCCTATTATATCAGGTCACTCTCAAAGAAATAGGTAAATTAATGAAATCGTCATTATTTTTTCCCGTCCAAAAAAAATTGCATTTATTTGCTGAACTTCGAAAGGACTTGGAAATAAAAGTTATAAAAGATAAAGCAGTAAAATCACAACAAACGTCAATGATTTCATTTTTTTAAGCTCTGCAGTATATAACTTATGTAATTAACTTGTGTTTTGATACTTAAATTCTCATATTTTTTTTTTCCTAATGTGAAAAATAAATTTTAGTAACATAAATTGTTACCTTTTTTTTCAACAATTAAAACCTAGGTTTAAACATGATCTCCATTAAGAGACCACCTCTCGAAGCGAACAATTTTTATTAGAACGGAACGTGATCGCTTTAGGGAGGTTTTACTGTATATTACAAACATTTAATATTAGCAAAAAAATGCGTTTGCAATACAAGAATTTGGAATAAATCTATAAGTTGTTAACTTACAATTTATTGTTCTTTTATCTGTCCCGTTTGAGTCTTTAAGCAAGTGAAAAAATCTTGCATTAAGTTCGAACGGTATTTTTTTTTTTTCCTCAGAAGCTTTTTGTAACAGTAAAATAAATTTTCTAAGCTTTTCTTTTTTGTCGTTTCTACACTTTGCCCGTCTGAATCAATATTTTCAAGAACCGTCATTCGAGCTTTGATAAGGTTTAGTCCTTCGATTAATTTTGCAACTCTAACAATCTTCCCTCTTCCCCCTGGGCTCACAATCTTCCCTCTTCCCCCTGGGCTCAAAATCTTCATCTATATCTTCGACAAGACTTTGTTCATTAATTCGATAAGATCGTCGATGGTAAATTCCGGATCAGGTAAATTTAGGAGTTCAACAACATCTTCAGCATCCATCTCTGAGTTGAGTTCTCTTCCATTACCGACGATTTCATTAATTAAGAGAGATATAGAATCACAATTTTCAGATATTTTCTTAATCTTTGCGATGGTAAATGGGCACAGTCTTTTCCAAACATCTCTCATTGTTTTTTGATGATCTTCAACCCATGAATCCCCTATGACTGTTACTGCATCTGAGATGATTAATTTCTTCCAAAAATCTACAAGAAAATTGAAAATTCACCTTAATTTAAGAAATTTTTTTTCCAGACTAGACGACGTAACTGCTGGGTGATGTAAGTCGAGGGGACGTAAGTCGGGGTACTACTATATTAATAAAATAATTATGAGAAATATTTCAGTTCTACATTCAAATTAAGACAAAATAAAAATATCAAACTAGAGAACAGGAATTCTGCTTTTTCAGAATTTAGTGTCGCCCCCGGCATTTCAATTACTTCTGATGGAATGATGGCTTCTATTATTATGAAACAGCCATTATAAATGAAGGGTTAGGTGAAGATGAAAGAGCAGCCGTAAAAAGTTAAAACTCTGATTTTCTGGTCAGAATGGGGGGGGGGGGGGAATGGCCATATTTTTTTTTTTTTTTTTTTTTTTTTACGGCTGCTCTTTCATCTTCATTTAGCACTTCATTTATAATGGCTGTTTCATAATAATAGAAGCCACCAGTCCATCAGAAGAAAATACTCGGTTAAGCAGGACTCTACTACAGTACAAAACATATTTCAATTTTAAGACTTAAAGCACACGTTTTATTTTATGTAGACGTCATCCGCATCCGCTTAAGAACTCCACATGTACGATCTACTCTTAAACATGTACAGTAAAGCATGCATAGCACATCACTATCGCGAAATAATGCACAAATGCAACAAAAAAATTCCGTCATTCAAGAAAATCGAAAGAAAACGGCTATTTAATGATTCATAGATACTTACAATTAAATATAGTATATAATAGCTCAATTGTTTTAACAGAAATCATTCGTTTATATATTTTTCAAAATAGCACGTATTTTAATTACATTTTCTTTCGGTTGTTAGGAGAAGATGGTAACAAGAATATATAATTACTATTTTAAAACTATTTTTCTTTTACTTTCGACAGACATGGAGTACTTCCGTTGCCAATATTAAGCAAATGGCTCCAAAAACTACAAAAAAATAATATTTCAAAAATAAATGGAGATACATATTTCAAATATAATGCATTTAAAATAACTTTTTTTTCCAATACGACGGTATAAAAATTGAAAATGTGCGATGCTTAGAAGTTTAAAATATTGCTAAAGAGTATTTAATCGTAATGCTTTGTTTTACGGCTAGCTTCTCTAAGGTAACGTTATTTTTTGGACACAAAATAAGCTGGGAGAAAGAAATAGCATACCGTACCGGAGGCTAATAAAATGAACTTTTATTGGAAATTTATTATTTGCTTTCATACAATACCGTTACTAACGATAAATTCCATAAGATGAATGTGTTTCCTCCCTTTATATATATTATTTATAAAGTTTTGTGACTCTGAAAGACTGTAATTTAGTAGAATATTTTCGTTAGAAATAAAATTATAATTTAATTTTCTTTTCCTTTCAACAACAGAAATAATAATATACTTAAAGGTTTATTTTTTAAAATTGTTTCACTCCCTTCTAAAAGCTAACGTTATTATGATTTATTTTCAAAAAGAGGTCTAAGAAAATATTATTGAAGTTTTAATATTGGTAAAGGTTCCATGTTTGTAACATGAGTATAAAAGGGTACGTATGTAAGCTTTATAATGCTATTAAATATGAAAATCAAAAGAACTTCATTTCCGCACAGAGTAAATACGTACTAACTATTATTCAGAATATCAAAATAAAATAAAATGTAATTTTTGTTATTCGAAGGTTTACTGTCTAAAAACATGAAACAAATAATAAGTTAATAACTCCACTTTTTGTTGGTTTGAAATAAACATTATTTTAAAAGTGTTTTCTTCTTAACATTGTTAGATATTTTGTGCATTTTGTGAATGATAAAGAGGTAAATTATTTTCTTTAAGAGGCGTGTTTTTGATATAGTTGTGATGTAGATAATAATTTGCATAAATCTTATTAAAGGTCTGTAAATGTAAAATATTAGTCCCTTTATACAATACTTTTTCATACGTGTTTGTCCTAAAATATATAAAAAAAATGAAAAGTTCATTTTAATAAAAAACATTATGAAATTTACTTTTTATACGTTCTATTTAAACTTTTATTTCAAAAAGTGGTTTTCTACTATGATCAAAATCTCAAATACCATTCTTAATTATTTCATACATGCATTAAGCCTATTTCGCATGAGAAATACTGCTATTTTCAAAATTAATGCTACAGTTAAATATGATATAGTAATTATACAGCATAAATAATGATAAGTTCTGAAGTACCACATTCAGTTTCATTCTTACATTTAAATCAATGCGACTGAAGATGTCGAAGAAAATTATTTTAAACTAGAAAAGTAGCCCGTCAAAAATGACGGAAATTTAGATATGAAGATATGTACAACTCATGTGCAAGAATATGAGTTTTCCTCGCTTGTTCCACAGAGATAGATGAAAATAACACATTTTAAGAACGAAACACATTTATGAAAAACTGTGTACAGTAGAAGACCACTAATCTGCACAGTTTGGTTCCAAGTGTTGTGTGGATGTGAGGCTTTTTGCGGTCATATCTATTCAATCTTTGTTTACATTTTTTATATTTCATATGTTGGACAATTTAGATTGTTAAATCTTAAAAATAAATAAATTACACACTTGAAGTAAGGTAAAAACTATTAGACTATCGTATACGATTTAATGAAATGGTATTATATAGTATTATACGGGTGTGTTCCACGATCCTGGTTACGGCGTTGGCGAAATTGGCTGCAACTTGTCATAATCATATTTTTGTGGGCCGCTATAACAAAGAAGTGACCAGTTTTTAATAAAATTTCTGATATAAAGTAGTTTTCAAAAACTTGTGTAAAAATACCGGCCGTTCTGATGTTATGTCTATCCTAGGAATAATATTTGTAACACTGAAGAGTTTCTATGTATATGTGGAATTTAGAAAAGGTTTTCCTAAAGAAAGGTCCTGAAATGGCATTGTAATTCCTTTAACTTCGAAGTTTAATCGGTCCCTGATGTTGTTTACTGAAATCTAATAAATACAGTTATTTTGAATGTTACAACAGAATTAAACAGTTAAACTTATTTAATTTAAACCCACTGTTACTTCAATGCTATTTTTTAATATTATGAAAGAAAATTATTTAAATTTTTCAAATCATGGATTTATATTTTTTTTCATTATTTAATAACTGCATAAGGAAAAAATATTATTTTGTACTGAGATCATAAATATGACAATAAAGTAATGTAACTAAGAGTCATTGCAAAATAAAATCTTTGTGAATTCAAACCATAATCAAACGATACCACCAACATTACCTACTATGACGTCATAAGAATATTATCCATTGATTGTTGGAGAACTTACTTTGTGAAGGATTGCCTCAATGGTTTAATATTTTTTACGATTCACAATGAATGAATAACTTGTGTTTTCTTAGGTCTGTGGAATGAGAAAATGAGACATTAAGTTGTCAACCTAATTTCAACTGAAGTTATCCTGGGATATATGTAATTTTTAATCAAAATTAAAAACAATGCTTTGATCTCGAAATAATTTTTTTTAGTTTAAATAATTGGTTATTTCTATTTATTAACCATATGGAAAAATTGTCCTCGTCAGGGTAGAAAATCAAAAGCATATCTGAAGGTTTTTATTGGTTTAATCATCATTTTATTCGTTTTCTGATTGGTCTATACAGTAATCTGTATTTCCCTTTACTTTCAATAGAGATGGACAACAGAATGTTGCCACTATGACAAAAAAGTAATAAAAATTACAAAAGAAAAATTAATAACTCAGAAACAAATTGAGATACAGTTTTCAAACAAATTGCATTTAAAAGTACATTTTTTTTTCTCTGTACGACGATATAAAAAGTAATATTGTGGGATGTTTAGAAGTTTAAGAAATAAATTTCATTTAAAATTGGCCGTCAGATTTCTTTGAAATCTGACGATGGAAAAGCCTTTTCCCGAACAGCCAATAAAATGCTTGGATAATACGTAAGTTTCAGGTGTATAATACGTACGAGTCGCAGGCGATTTCTGTCGCTTGCAATTTTTACGTGTAATAACACTATTAATGTTTAATTCATGGGGTACGAAAAAATCATTTACCAAATGGTCGTTGTAATTTCTTAAATTGCTTTTTTTTTTTTTTTTTTTTACTTAATTAGGTACTTTTTCATTATAGCGCATTTTTAAAAAAAGCTTGGCGCAATTCGGGATATAGAATGTGAGATATGTTGCCAAAATATAAACAGCTATGGAAACAAATCTGATAGATTTTTATTTTTTTATACGTGTACTTAGTATTATTAGTTATATATTTAGGTACTTTTCCACTTTAGGGCACTTTATATTTAAAAAAAAAAAAAGCTTGGCGCAATTCGGGCATCAGAAAGTGAGATATGTTGTCAAAATATATAAACAGCTATGAAAACAAACCTAATAAACTTTTTTTATTTTTTTATATATGTATTTATATATATATAAAAAAATCATTTCTAAATTTATAATTTTTTTATATGCAAATTACGGCACAGATGTCATATATGCACCGGGGTGCCTAACTGGCACCAATATGCTGTTATTTTGCCTGATATTGTAACCAGGCTATTGCTTTTTATTTATTAATAAATTGTTTATTTACTTTTATTTTATTTTTTAATTATATAAACTGTTTTGTTCTGTAGTTATTTATTAAACTTTTATTTATTTATTTTTATTTCCTTTTCAAAATGATAGCGAATAATTAAAAAATATATATGTAACTGCTATTCGAAAGCGAGATTTTTGCCAAATTCGCGTCAGAAAAAAAATCACCACAACCCGATGCGTATATGACATCTGTGCAAAAATTACTTTTGTTTCTTTATAAAAATGGGTAAATAGCGTTTTAAGGTTAAATATATTGTATACATATTGAAAAAATTGCTTGTGAGTATGAAACAGTAAATAGGTTGTCAAAAAATACGTTGGCAAACTTCTTTCTCGCCAAGGAACTTTTCTCCGATGCACTGTACATAAGCGATGATTGCGGAAATGCATTTTTAATTATGATATGTGCTTTTACGTTTCACTATATTTATGCATACTATAATGTGTGTATAAATTCTACAGTTCATATACAGGGCTATACAAAAGAATTCGTAAGGGTTAATGAGTATGAGAGTAAATTTGCTTAAATTTGGTTTTTAAGGGAGTTATGCATTTTTACGTTCAACTGCATTTAGTTTACTAAGAAATGTTTGTAGAATATAGATAAAATGATATACAGGGCCAAGCAAAAAATTACATACATAACCGTCTATGGATCATAATATCGGTAAATGTGATTTCAGTAGTTTTAAGAGTTTTTTAGTTTAAATTAAATTTTAGCTAAATAGTGAAGTCTAATAACGGTACTATTGGCTATGGACGGTAGCTGCTGAAATCATTTTTTTTTAATTATGCGTTTTCTAAAATGTTTACTTAGTTTTCTTATTTACCATATTTCCCTAAATAACGAAGTTTTGTTAAAGCATTCAGGAAGTGTTGGAAAGTGTTTCATATTCTGTGCTTAACGCATGATTTTTCTTTCTTGTTTAGTCTTATTTTGCATTTACTTTATTCTTAAATTTTTAGTCTTATACTACTTTATAGAAACTTTAATATCTAATGTTTAAACTTTTCGTTTCCCACCCCCTTTGCATATAGTATACAAGCTATAGCGCAGACAGCGAAAAATAATAGACAGTTTAGTACTTTTCCACCATAGGTGCTTTGACATTTTTTTTTTTTAATCTTGGTTAATTCGGGCATCAGAAAGTGAGATTTGTTGTCAAATCACATAAACAGCTATGAAAATAAACTTGATGAGCTTTTTTGTTTGTTTTATATGTTTCTTTTTTATGTATATTATTGATGTTTTTTGTGTGCAAATTACATCTGTTATTGTATAAAGTTAGAAAAATGTTTTTCTTATGTTAAATAAATCGCATAAATAACGAAAAAAATGCGGGTGTATATAAAATGAAACAGTGGATAGGTACCCAGAAAATATCTTGCCAAATTTCCTTTTTCGCCAAGGCACCTACATTGGAAAAGTACCTAAAGCACATTAAAATCGCGCAGTTAGTACCTCAGACAGTACAGAGTCATCTAATGGTGGTTATTTTATTAGCAGGATCGGAAGGAAGATGTAAAGATGTACATTTTCGTATATTACACATTAAATTATCATCCATATATTTTGAAAAAATATCTTAAAAGAGTGGAGTTTAAATTAAATAGAGGTGACCTCCTTTACGAAAAATTAATGGTTTTAAATGGAGTTTCGCCAAATTAGTCAGCTATCGCCAAGTTGGCTTCATATATGACAACTTAGTTTGTTGCCAAATTTGGCGATATTTCGCCGAGTAGGCCAACATTTGGCGCTACTGTGGTAACCCTGCATTAGTATTTTTCAACAATTACGCATTTCAATGAGGCGGTCCTACCGGAACTGTGAGGGACACACAGGGACTTGGATTTTATATAAATAAGATTTCCAATGAAAGTTAGAAAATGCATTCGCAAATCTTTCACTTCTATTCCTTAGAAGTGGTATATCGAATTGCCGCAGGTTTTAATGATAAAACAAATATTTAACATTTTATATTGCATTTAATATTTTATTTATTTGTATTTAATATTTCATTTGTTTTATGATTTGTGGAGGCCTTCATTGAAAAATACATACGTAAATGTCTGCTGGTTGTTCGAGATTTAATAAAATCGTTATAAGTAATCCACATTTTTTAAATCCGCACGGAGCTATGTCACTTATTGAATATTAAGGAAAGACAATGGGATAAAATTTAATAATAAAACAAAAGTATCTCTTTCCAGGTATACTATCACTTTTAACATTTTCAATACTCTTTCGTTTACATACGTTTCAAAATAATATAATCAGTCGCATTCCTATATTAAAATCAGGGCGTCTAGAGGTTTAGAATACAGTTATTTCAAATCCCCAAAGAAGATTTTCAAATTCATTTGAAAATCTTTCAATAACTTCTATTCCTCTGAGATGGCATATCGAAATTGTCACAGGTTTCGATGTTAAAACGAGTATCTAACATCTATCTTTAATATTTAAATGTCTCCTGAGAAAAGTATAATATATATGTGAATGTTTGTTAATTATAGGCATCAAATCAAAATTTTATAGCAATAAACATTTTGAAAATCCTCACGGAGTTATGCCATTTATTGAATTTTAATGAAGGACAATATGGATAAAACGTAGTTATAATACAAAATTTTCCGTCTTCAGGTACATTTATATTATGTTATTTAAAAATATACAGATATTCTTTTGATTTTTATTTCTAAAATAGTGCAATCTGTTGCATTCCTATATTAAAATGAACACAGCAAAAGTTCCAATCAAAATTTTCAAATGCATTTCAAAACCTTTCAATAACTTCTATTTCTTGAAGATGGCAGATAAAAGTATATACTACGTAAATATCTTTCAGTTATATTTAGTTATCTAATTAAAGTTTCATGGCAATCTATATTTATAATATCCTCAGAGAGTTATGTCATTTATGGAATTTTACTGAAGTACAATATGGATTTAATGTGGTCAAACATTGGGGTGTACGGTAGCGGGAGTATATCATATAGTTGTTACGTGGACTTGAGTTTCGTTAAAATTTATTTTTCAATTATAAAGAACATTTTTAATTGCATTTCAACGCATTGCGCGCGACATTCTGTTATTTTCAATTAAAGTAATTAATAGCCCAATCCTGGGGAGCGAGGTTCTCCTGTATATAGTTCCTGCGTTCCTGTTCATAGCTCAAATTCTGGGGAGCGAAGTGCTCTTGTACACAGCAATGGCTAATCCCTTCGAAAATTTGAATTTCTTTGCCGAATTTGGATCTTCGAGGCTAAGTGCTCTTCCCGGGAAGATATAAGGGATAGTATCTGAGTGTTCTCTCCAGTATCCACTCATATCCAGATAATTTACCTTTTTCCCTTTTGGGGTGCGATCGTAATTATATAAATATGTAGCACCTATACTCGTCGTTCGGTCCGTCGTTCTGTCTGTCTGTCCGTCAGCCCCCATAACAGAGCAAAAACTACCCAACCGAATGGTCTGAAATTTTAAATATATAATTGTTGAAACATTTTGTCGAGTCATTTCAAATTTTATGAAAATTGGACGTATAGTTTAATTACAGGGACAGTCAAAAGTTTTCCGTTACATTACGGCCAATGGGAAAAAATTATTCCAAGAGCATTTTAATGATGTTAAAGACTTTCGAACAGAATGAAATTCATATGCACTTATGAAGTGCACTTAAATATACATTCAGTACAATATGTAGTGCAAACAATACTTATAAAACTAGTTATAGTACGAACGCACCTCATTTGCCACGTTTGACGTGCAATTTCGTACTTGTTGCTCATTGTTCTGCTGGTCGGGGGAGGAGATATCACAAACCTCTCGTTCCGGAATTGTTCCTCTTTCTTTTCTCAGACTGCGGAAGGCATATAATCAGGTGCTACATAGCAGATCTAGGAAGCACCAGATATCGGAACCTCATTCGTAAAAATGTACGATCACGTGATCAAAGATCGAGCTTCGTTTTCGATTTCAATATGACTAACTTTTGGAGAGATTTCAAACTAAAGCAACCTTGGCAAGCATTATTATTTTTGTTGTTGTTGTTGTTGTTCTAAGCTGTTTTAGAATGAGTGCGTAATAGCACAGTGCTGTGCTGTTTGTCCAAGTGCGGATCTAAGCAGCGGAAAGATTTTAAAAAAATGAAAAGTTTCTACTTTTCAATGGGCTTTTCTTTTGTTTTCATATGGGCGCGCAGGACTCATACACGCGTTATAGTGATAGCTGCTATGAAGAATTTGATATTTTTAGAAATCATAGTGGAACGATTTAGAAGGATCCAATGTTTGTTTTGTTGTTGTTGTTGTTGTTACTGTTGTTTCCATGGGCACTCTGTACACGTTTTACAGGGATTGCCACTACAAAATAAACATATTTTTAGATATTTATAAATTTCATATTGGCGGGAAGAAAATGTTACAGCATGCAGAGAAATTGGATAATTAAACGATCTATTTTTTTTATGAAACTATTTAATGGTAACTTAAATTTGTGAACATTTATCTATATTTCTATTGTTAACATTTTTCTACCTTCACGATCCTTGAACGAAATGACATTATATTTGCATATGAGAACGATAAAAAGTAACATAAGAAATTGTCCAAAAAGCAATTACATACTAAAACTTGACACCTTAAGACATCAGAGCTTTTAACGAATAGGAATTGAGAATCCGACGCTAATAAGATCTACTCCATGGTATCTGATTACTTGTCTGCTAAAGTTGGTATTGTATATGGTTCCCTTTAAAACCATGTTAAAAGACAATAAGAATATTTCTTACCTATTTTTTCTCAATAGGGAAATCAAGAAAATGTAGTGGAAATGCCACACGTGCCAAACTTTTCGGTAGAGGATGTTGTACTTATTAAAAGGATGAGATCAGAATGTTGACTTTTTCAGAGTAAAAAAAATGCTATAATTTAAGTAATACAAACAAATTACATAAGTTAAATCATAGACATATGGTCTTGGGGGATGATGTAGCAGTTCAAAAAAAGTGAGAAGTTTAATTCGTTTGATATTTTCGAAAACAACTAGTATTTTTCCAGCCATATATTTAACAAGAACAGAAAATCATGCATTCGTGCATGGATTATAAAAAACTCACGGGAATCATCGGAATATTGTTTAAAAATTTCATATTTCATATACTATGAAATGAAATATGTAAATAAAGAATTTAAAAAACACATAACACACTGTAAAAGAAAACGACATTTTTACAGTACAAAGTACTGTTCATCTCTCGCACAAACTCGATCACAGTGAATGTGCTGTATCTTTCTTTGGTTTCCTGACTATATTAACATGGAAAATAAAGTAGTTGCGTAAAATTAACAGCACAATGTGCTGGCAATTTGGACGCCAGCAGTTTGCGCTGTAAAAAAATGCGTCCAAATTGCCAGCACATTGTGCTGTTAATTTTACGCAACTACTGTATTTTCCATGTTAATATAGTCAGGAAACCAAAGAAAGATACAGCACATTCACTGTGATAGTGTTTGTTCTGGCAAATCTACAGTGTTTTTTTTTACAGTGCAGAGTAAAAATCTATTCTTAGCAAGTGTATTAGGCAATGTGGATGACTTTCTTCAAGCAGTCCTTTATATTATCTACATGCCTCGAAATACGCAAAAAAATTAATCTTTAAAATGTATACCGCATCTGAAAATGCACATCTTGCAGTTATCGCCCATAGTCAGTCTCGAATCCGAATTATTTTGAGTGTCTCTGTAAATAAACAATATTTTCTACGCATTTCATAATCTATAGAATACATGTTGTAGTACACCTGAGAAATGTCTATAAATTTCATCATGTTTAAAATAGTGTAACGTTGGCGAAACAGCACCGAAAACTGGCGATATGAAGCAATTAAAAAAATAAAACTTTGTAAAAAATCACCATAAAATTAAAACAAAACACAGGACGCGTTTCGAGCTAAAAACATAACAGCTCGTCATCAGCTAAGCATACACGTGTCCGTAAACGAACAAGTTCAAAAATGAACTGAAGATAAAGAATGTTGCGAAGAATGCGACAGATGGCGCTACCTGATAGAGGGATATGCAAAACGGAAATGTGTTGAAAAAAGATAGAAGAGAAAATGAAATGGAAAAAATGGAAATAAAAGAAAAAAATAAAAGAAGTAAATTAAAAATATAAATAAAAATAATAAATAAAGAACTATAAAAGAACAAGAAAAAAATCCAAATTATTATTATTATTATTATTTTTTTTTTTTTTTTTTTACAAAATAAAAAGAAAAGAAACAAGAGAAAAGGGAAAGGAATTACAAAATTAATTTCCACGCTGGAGATAGGAAAGGAGATGATGGGAGATCATTGACAAGATTAGCAGAATTTTTAGAAATAAAATATGCTTCATGAAAATCCAAGTGAGAGGGAGAGGAAGGGGAAGAAATAATTTTGGCCATGGAGAAATTGAAACAATGACTGGAAGACCAACAGTGAGAAGCAATCGAAGATTTAGAGATTTCTTGATTTGCAATATATCTCTGATGCTCGCCTAATCTGAATTTTAAAGCTCTCTTTGTTTGACCAATATAACCTAAATTGCAAGAGCAAGGAATGAAATAAACACCCCACCGGTTCTCAGTAGGAACAGGATCTTTTAGAGAAGAGAATTTAATTTTATTCATAGGTTTGAAGATAACTTTAAAGTTAAAACGAGAAAGTATTTTAGCAATTTTGAAACACAGAAGAGAATAAAAGGGCAGAACTATTATAGAATTAAAATTAGGAGGATTATTTGAATCAGAAAAAGGACGTTTAGGCTTATTAAATTTATACAAAGCTTTATCAATTAAAGAGGGATTATAACCACGAGCAAGGGCAAGAGATTTCAGATAATTAATTTCATTATTCAGAGCAGAAGAGTCAGAACAAATGCGTAACGCCCTAAAAACAAAAGTATAAAAGGACGCCACTTTTTGTTGAGGAGGATGATTTGAAAGGGCATGAGGAGGAAGGGAGACAGCGAAAGGTTTTCTATAAACGGAGGTAGAGAACCGATCTGGGAGTTTTGAAACCAAGACGTCAAGGAAAGGAAGAGAATTGTTCTCTTCGACTTCGAGAGTAAATTGAATACAAGGATCAACAGAATTAACAAGGGAAAGGAGATTAGAAAGATCAAGGTCAGATGGAATTAAAATGAAAGTGTCATCAACATACCTAAACCAGAAAGGAAATTTATATACATTTTGTTGAAGAAAAACTCTTCAGTTTATATAAATTTCCTTTCTGGTTTAGGTATGTTGATGACACTTTCATTTTAATTCCATCTGACCTTGATCTTTCTAATCTCCTTTCCCTTGTTAATTCTGTTGATCCTTGTATTCAATTTACTCTCGAAGTCGAAGAGAACAATTCTCTTCCTTTCCTTGACGTCTTGGTTTCAAAACTCCCAGATCGGTTCTCTACCTCCGTTTATAGAAAACCTTTCGCTGTCTCCCTTCCTCCTCATGCGCTTTCAAATCATCCTCCTCAACAAAAAGTGGCGTCCTTTTATACTTTTGTTTTTAGGGCGTTACGCATTTGTTCTGACTCTTCTGCTCTGAATAATGAAATTAATTATCTGAAATCTCTTGCCCTTGCTCGTGGTTATAATCCCTCTTTAATTGATAAAGCTTTGTATAAATTTAATAAGCCTAAACGTCCTTTTTCTGATTCAAATAATCCTCCTAATTTTAATTCTATAATAGTTCTGCCCTTTTATTCTCTTCTGTGTTTCAAAATTGCTAAAATACTTTCTCGTTTTAACTTTAAAGTTATCTTCAAACCTATGAATAAAATTAAATTCTCTTCTCTAAAAGATCCTGTTCCTACTGAGAACCTGTGGGGTGTTTATTTCATTCCTTGCTCTTGCAATTTAGGTTATATTGGTCAAACAAAGAGAGCTTTAAAATTTAGATTAGGCGAGCATCAGAGATATATTGCAAATCAAGAAATCTCTAAATCTTCGATTGCTTCTCACTGTTGGTCTTCCAGTCATTGTTTCAATTTCTCCATGGCCAAAATTATTTCTTCCCCTTCCTCTCCCTCTCACTTGGATTTTCATGAAGCATATTTTATTTCTAAAAATTCTGCTAATCTTGTCAATGATCTCCCATCATCTGCTTTCCTATCTCCAGCGTGGAAATTAATTTTGTAATTCCTTTCCCTTTTCTCTTGTTTCTTTTCTTTTTATTTTGTAAAAAAAAAAAAAAAAAAAAAAAAAAAAATAATAATAATAATAATAATAATAATAATAATAATAATAATAATTTGGATTTTTTTCTTGTTCTTTTATAGTTCTTTATTTATTATTTTTATTTATATTTTTAATTTACTTCTTTTATTTTTTTCTTTTATTTCCATTTTTTCCATTTCATTTTCTCTTCTATCTTTTTCAACACATTTCCCTTTTGCATATCCCTCTATCAGGTAGCGCCATCTGTCGCATTCTTCGCAACATTCTTTATCTTCAGTTCATTTTTGAACTTGTTCGTTTACGGACACGTGTATGCTTAGCTGATGACGAGCTGTTATGTTTTTAGCTCGAAACGCGTCCTGTGTTTTGTTTTAATTTTATGGTAATTTTTTACAAAGTTTTATTATTTTAATTAGTGTAACGTTATTAAAATGCAGTAAAAACAATATTTCTCCATAGACTAAAAAATGTAAAGGCATAATTTTGTGTGTTCTTATAAATAAACTGTAAATGCTACTTGCTCTATACACTATAGAAAGCCCGTTTCAGTTCGTCTCAGTGAAGGGTTTCATAGTTCTTTAGTAGAGATTTAGTAGTACACGACAGGTGGCAGCACTAAACATTTGGACTGCAAATATTCATTTTTATCGAACAATTGACAGCTTTATAAATATATTATAATTGATTATAATTCGTATTATTTTTAATTCATTTTTAATTTCTAAAATCATATTATGTTCTTTCCCATATATATGTATAAAAATCATTATTTTTTCTCAAATATATAATTTTGTATTTTTACTGCAGTACTTTTGGTTTGGACCGAAACAGTAATTCGAATGTTGTTGTTATTATTATGAATTCGAGAAGTCTGTGAAATCTAAACCTCGATTATATTAAAATCTAAAAGAACAGGCTTTAAGCGTATTTATCCGCAGTTATGATTATTTATTTTATATTAAGTCTATTCAAATCCTAGTTTTTCATAATTAATAAGGCAGAAGAAGATTCTAATGCTACGAATCATAACAAATAGATTCTGTTAAAACGGGAATCGTATTCTACAATCAAAATGAAAGTACTGTAAATTTATTTTTATAATGTTGTATAATGAATCTATAGTCTCCATTTTAAAAACTCAACAAGGATATGAATTTCATAATGTTTGAAGTGTCATAACCTCACCAGCATGCGCCGTAAACGGTTTTCTCCTTATGGACCCTAATATGTAACAAAGCTATTAAGAGATCCTGTAAACTAACTATAAATGCAACACACTTCATTTTAAAAAGAAATTATGTTATAGTAAAGCTTCATACCATATATCTCTACTACAGGAAAATCCTAGTACACTTTCAAGAGCTATAGCATAGGCATGGCCAGACAAACGTAAGTCTTAACATCTTTAAAACTGGTATAGTGTTGGCCATTTTGTTATAGAATTAAAAATGTCATTACACTGTAAAAAAAATTCTGTAGCTCTACAGATGTAAAGTTACATGCTTACTAAACTGTCATCTGTAACTGTACAAAAAAAGCTGCAAATCTACAAAACTAGTTTTTGTAAAGCTACAGAAATCTGTAACTTTACAAATGAATCTATTAAAATTGCAGTAATCTTACTAAAATTTTATGTGTAAACCTGGCTGTAGTTACATGAAAAGTTCTAGGCATCCCAGTTTCCTAAAAAATTCTTAGTAACCTTAGAGATTTTTTGATTTTCGGCGCAAAAATGTGTCTGTTACATGAATATTTGTTGTTGCCGTTACATAAAAAGTTCTAGGAATCCCAGTTTCCTAGAAAAACTTTAGTAACTTTGCAGATTTTTTTTTTTACAGTGTATTAAACAAACGCAATGAACTTTTTTCACGATTATTTCTGGCTAGGCCGTATCACTAAGGTATTTGACCTATTTGTAGCCAATTTTTGAACCAATTTAAAATATAATCTTAAAAGATAAATTGGTATTTTACAATTCATTTCACTTTATTCTGAAATTAATGTGGCCCTAAACATATGTAGAAATGCTCTTTTAATACTTTCTGACATAGTCGACTTGTTTTTGGCCAATTTAAAAAATGAACCTTAAAAGACAAATACGTATATTTTGCAATCCATTTCACGTTATTCTGAAATTATTGTGGACCTAAAGAAATATAGAAATGCTCTTTTTAATACTTTCTAACATAGTGGACTTGTTTGTTGCCAATTTTTGAACTAATTTAAAAAATGAACCTTATAAGACAAATTCGTATATTTTGCAATCTATTTCACTTTATTCTGAAATTATTGTTGCCCTAAACATATGTAAAAATGATCTTTCAATACTTTATAACATAGTCAAAAAGGGTGCTCGTACGTCTATCTGTCATCTGTCCGTCGTCTGTAGTTCTGTTTTTGCTTCATCTCCAGTAAATGTACTCGGATTGCAATGAAATTTGTGTATGTTACTTTGTTTTACTATAGCTTGTTTTCTATTGAAAATGAAATGTGTAACATTTATAGTTCAGTTCCAGGGGTGTGTGTGTCTGCATTCGTTAGCGAAATCTACCTCACATAGAAGTCTGAAGATTTTTGCTAGGATAGTCCAGCACATTTCCGAATGCACATGAGAGTCAGAATTTTGCATTTTTGATAATTAGCCGAATAATTAATTAAGAATCACAAAGAACTCATCAAAAATTCATATCTTTCATGCCAAATCGGCAAAAGAGCTCTCGCATGCTTAGAACACGTATTACATGGAGGGACGATAATAAAGAACCGAAAGCAGGGATTTAGGGGAATTTTTTTGTCAGTTTTCAGTAACCTCGATCGACCAATCAGCTAAGTAAAGTTAAAAATGGAAGATATATTGTGAAAGATCGCCTTTTTCTGTCTTAAATGACATTATCAGTTTGAAAAACCACGTTGTTAATCCTTTGAAAAAAAATTTAAATGGGCCGTTTTCGCAGTTTTTTTTTTTTTTTTTTTTTTTTTTTTTTTTTTTTTCGCCTATACGGCACGGCATCGCTTCCTTAAGGCGCAATTTCGAAGGTAGAGTCGTAGAAAAAATTAAACACCCCTTACTAACTCCTCAACAAATTATCGTAGAAGAAAGTTACTGGTACCGAACGATTTAAAATAAAGTCTACTTTTAAATAATGTATTTAAAATTTGTTTAGGAGGCCATCTACATATTAAAACGAACCATAACTTTGTTTTTTTCAATAGCAGTACAGAATTCTGACATCATAAATGAACTCTATACCCTTCAATTAGTCTAAAAACAAATTTTTATGCAATTCGTAACATAAATTTACGATAAATTAATTATTTTAAAATGAGCGTATTTCAAGGGCTGTATCCAAATTGAAGTTCGGTACTGGATTGTTAACCGAGAGAGCTCCCTTCTTGATCAAGGCACCTTAAGCAGTCAATAAAGCCTGATAGATTACAGGATAGCACAAGAAATTTCAAAATATTTAGCCTTACTTAATATTATATCCCTTAAACAATCATTCTGCCGTTTCTTAAGCAGAATTTGAAAACTACTTGGAAGAAAAATGTTAAATTTTGGATTTCCATAAAGCAGGACTTAATAAATCTGAATGCATCAAAAAAATGTAGGTTACAATTCATAATTTTTTAATATTAGTTTCATAATTCATATCAGAAAATTATAAAAATTGCAAATTCAACGTATTTATGTTTGGGTATATTAGTATTATTGCTACACAAAAAATTACAACATTATGATTATAATTTCAGACGTTATAATTAAAAGTATGAAAATGCAATTTAATATTAGAAGCACTAAATTGTGAATATTGATAATTCAAAAACTTATCACTCAAATGACTTGAAAATTGGTTTCTAGGCATAATTTCAACCAGAGATTTGATATAGCTCGTTAAAATTGTGTATTGTCATTGAAAAAATGAAGTTTGGATTCGTTTTAATATGTAGATGGCCCCCTAAGCAAATTTTATATACGTCATTTAAAAGTAGACTTTATTTCCAATCGTTCGGTACCAGTAATTTTCGTTTACGATAATTTGTTGAGGAGTTAGAAGAGGCTGTTTACTTTTTTCTTCCATGACTGTACCTATTAACTAAAAATACGCAAGTAAAGCTGGAACATTCTTCTCTCCGACGGTGTAATCGCGTTTCAAAAATGCGAATTTTAACTTTTTTTTAAAAATTTGTGACCACATCTTAAGGAGACCATCTTTTCCCTACTGTAAAAGTGACTAAACGTCCATATTTAGGCACAATCTTTTAAGAGCTTCTCAGCAGACCGGATTTAGATCACATATAAACCTTTGGAAACGTTCGGATGATTAGAAGTATTTTTTTAAGAATATGTGTGGAAATTTTGACGAAAATACTAAAAACAGGACATGTTTTGGCGGAATTTCGCTAGCCTTTGGCTCAAATTTTCACTACTAAATTTATCTTTTTCACGAAATTTTAATATGTGAAATAATGAGTTCCAATTTTAAAACTTTTGCCATATATTCCATTTATCATAATGCAAAAAAGGATGAAAAAGAAAAATAACAGAAGAAAATACAACTTTTTACAACTCAATATGAGTATCTTAGCTTGAAAATTATACACATGCTTTGGGTAACAAGAAGTGAATTTAACATAAATTACTTCACAGACATAAAAAGATAAAATTTATTAAAAACAATTAAAATACTTTTAAAAGTAATCGTTTCGGCTATTTCCATAGCCCTCATCAGTATACGAACAGAGTCAGAAAACAGCAAGAGCCACAGCAATCGAAAAATAGTAAATATTACGGTTTAACCAGGATAATCAGCAGGGACCTGGGTTGCTTCGTTGATCGGTGATTCAGCCAAAACAGTCCTCGAACCCTCAAGGAAGACACGGCTAAAATATACAGGGCAATTGGCTTCCACGATTCGTGCACTCTCAAAATCGGGGACATGATCGAACTCAAGTGCATTTGCAACCAATCTTGAATTCAGAGTACCTTTGTTAAAATAATTTTTATGCTCCTTAAGTCTTACATTCAGAGAGCGTCCAGTCACACCAATTTAAATCGAGCTGCAACCTTTACAAGAAATTTTATAAACAACACCATTCAGATCAAATTTCGAATATTTATGTTTAAAACTACCGAAAAAATTACCAGTGCGATTTAAAGGAACATGAGTTGTCCTAACACTAACATCCTTGAGAACTGCTGAAATGTTTTCCGTAATATTACTGTAATAAGGCAAAGATACAGTTCCTATAGGATTAACACGCTGTTAAGGAGAGGGATATTGATCAGATTTACTTGTAAGTTCTGAAAAAAATGTATGACACCAACGACGTGGATAGTCTTTGAGACGGAAATCATTAATTATCTTATTAATTTCATTATCAAAACTAACTCTCTTACGGGAAAATCTCAGTGGTTATTTCGAGATTCTTTTATTTAAAAGTACAAAATCATTCTGTTAAGATATAAATTCATACAAATTTAAGATTCATGTAAGGTTATTATCATGGGACAGGGCAACGCCTAACGGGTCAGCTAGTTTTCTATATATTATAAAGTTCATATCATTTATCGTTCTATTGCAGACATACACAAATTAATTATGTTATAGGACTGATTAAAAGCGATAATTTCTAAAAGTGCGTTTTCAGCTGTGATATTCATTCTTAAACTTAATTCATCTTTAGTGTATCATGTAGTGTGTATAATATAAAATTATGTACTGCGATAGACGAATAAATACTCACACATTGCCGGCTATTTACACCAAATACTGGAAATAGATTTTGCTATGCATTGTGATATTGAACTTGTTTATTTTGATATCTCATCTTATTGTATGAGAATATGATAATTTTAACACTGTTCTAATTCTGATAGAAATTGTTTCATAATGTATGACTAATGCATGATTTTTGGTTTTGTTATCAAAAATATATGATTCTTCTTCCTTTAACATTCGAAAATATATTTTATTCATATTCTATTCTTTTTCTGATCTCAATATCTGAATCGTAATAATGTTCTTTTATGAGTGATAATGTGTTTTTATATCAGACTGAGTACATATTACCTAAATATAATTTTAGCTTCATATGTAACTTATGTACTGTGCCGTATTTTCTCGAGTATAATGCGCATTCTGTTTTTTTATATGAAAAAAAACTAAAAAGAAATTATATCTCGTTGTAATGCTCATCATACAATTTTGACACAAGAAAATTAAGGAATTTAAAAAATATATTTACAGAAATTCTTATTCCCAATTACTTTTCTCAAACTCAAATTCAATCACGAACATTTGGTTCGTGCATTAAAATACCACAAAATCAAGGTTTCTTCATTTAAAGCTCCAGGGAGCAAAATAAAGTTTTTAGCAAAAAAAAATTTCCGACATATAGAAGATTCAGTTTTTCTTGAGAAAATTACAAACAAACTTATTGTACTTGCTTAATCTAAAACAGATGATTTCACTGGAAATTCAGTTAATTTATACGAAATGTTTTTTGTTTAATAATTTTTTATTTTGTTGAACTTATACGCAAAGACCTCGTTATTAAAATTTTAAAATCTTAAATTTAACTTTGATTATACTTAACTAATGAAGCTTCAAATCTAATCAATCCATCTCCTTAACATAATAAACCATTATACCAAATTTGAACTAATCGAATAATTCTACATGAAAAACGCATTTATCTAAATTAAGGGGAGAGGCAATTGCCCCCCTTTCCCCCCCTTTATACTTAATAATGATCTTCCAAATGTAATCAGGGAAGCTGCTTAACATAATCAACCGGTATACCAAATTTATAGCAAATCTCATATTTCTGCATGAAAAACCCATTTATATAAATTAAGGGAGGGAGGTCTACCCCCCCTTTTCCCCCTTTATCCTTAACCAATGAATCCCGAAAACTAATCAGGGAAGCACCTTATCAGAATGAACCTAGAAAAAAAAATTGAAGCAAATCGGATATTTCTATCAAGAGTTATCGTGTTACGTACATACGTACGTACGTACGTACACACGTACATACAGAATCGGCGGGCACATAAGCTCTCAGGCTTTGATAGCCCGTGAGCTAAAAATATCACCCTGATCGGATAATAAGTGGTCAATTTTCAATTAGCCTAACGCTCTCTAGGCTGTTTGCAATAAGCCTGAAAAATATCAGGCTAATTGGAAAAAGGGAGATGGATTCTCCAATTAGCCCGGCTCTTTGCAAAGAGCCGGATTTCTCAATTAGCCAACGACATATACACTGAGTAAAAATGAAACCCTATATTTTTTTTAAAAAACACCAGGATGTAGCTGTACAATTTTCCACGAAAATCAGAAAAATAAATGTTACAGGAAATATAAAAATAGCAATTTAACAAATTACAACAACCATTTGGAAAATGATTTTTTCAAAGAGTAAAATTTAAGACATAAAAAATCACACGGAGTTGATCATACATTACGTACGCCATGAATTAAACATTAATAGTGTTATTAAACGTAAAAATTGCAAGCGACAAAAATCGCCTGCCACTCGTCAGATTTCCTGAAACTTACGTATTATCCAAGCATTTCATTGGCTGTTCGGGAAAAGGCTTTTCCATCGTCAGATTTCTTGGAAATCTGACGACCAATTTTAAATGGAATTTTATTCTTAAACTTCTAAACGTCCCACAATATTACTTTTTACACCGTCGTATAGAGAAAAAAATGTACTTTTAAATGCAATTTGTTTGAAAGCTGTATCTCAATTTGTTTTTGAGCTATTTTTTTTGTAGTTTTTATTACTTTTTTGTCATTGTGGCAACAGAAGTATCCATCTCTGTTGAAAGTAAAGGGAAAATACTGATTACTGTATAGACCAATCAGAAAACGAATAAAATGCGGATTCAACCAATAAAACGCTTCAGATATTCTTTTGATTTCCTACCCTGACGAGGACAATAACTATTTTTCCAAATGGATAATAATCCAAAAATATTAATTACCGTATTCGTCACCAAACTCGTCATTTATGTGATTTTTAATCATCAGAAATTTTGTGTTAAAAGATTTATAGATACCAGGAAATCCATATCGCATATTTGCTCATAGTGCACAAGCTATGGCACGAAATATTTATAGAAATAATTATGACCTTTCAATAGATTTTTTATAATAATGTGAATGACGTAAACTGCTTACCTTTATTCTGTACTTGCACAAATTATAATTGATAACCGTTTTCCGTAGAGTAGCACAGAGGGTTTATATATGCTTCTTGTATTTCATCCTTCTGGGGTCGATAAAATGAGCATTAAACTAGCTTGGGAAATGACATCTAAGGACATGGTGTTAGACTGACCATCTGACCTGGACATATACTGTATAGCACCTCGAGGCTTAGGGTCAAGAAAACAGTGTTGGACTGTAGGCCCTGATAATTACAGGATAATCGTTTCTTAGTTCCGTAGTATTATTACATTTATTATTATATTTAAGAATGAAATTTTGTTTTTACTTTTTATATAAACTAGATGCTCGGCCTCCTACGAGCTATGCTCGCCAACCCCCGTTCAGACACCGCAGTCTCTAAAAGCACGCTAATTTGATCGGCTTTAAAAACTTTTGAAAGATTGAATTATAATTTTTTTTTAATGTCTATCTCCCTATAAACGGGTTTCTATTCATTTTTCTTCAATTGGAGAATCTTAAGGAAAAATCAGCTGCTGTTAAAAGATACAATGGCTGTTTTCGTCTTTGATTAAATAAAATCAGTTAAACATTTCAAAATAAGCTAATATAATAAGCAAATCTGCATCAAAATGCAAATACATTTTACAAATACCAATGCCTTCTTTTGACGGAAAAGACACAGAAGGTTAACGAATCTTAACTAAACCATTTAAGCAATTTCTTTATTTTCTGCTTCACAGATTTTTCTCTTTCAAATCATATTTTTTGTTGATGACACTTCATTTTCAGCATGTAATCTTTTTTATTTTTATTACATTACTAAATAATCGCTCGAAAGCAGTCTAAACGCGTTCAAAAAAATTAATATCAATCTTATTAATATGATCTCAAAATATCAAAATAATTAAAATAGCAATTAAAATAGCAATTAAAGCCTTTGTGCAGGAATATTAAAAAGCAGTAAACCAACGTTTAAAATGCACAAATAATGCGTGAAAAGCAGCAAACAGCTGTTTCGAATCTACTAGCGAAATTCTTCTTCAGAGCAAGATAGGGAAAAAGGAACAGCGTGCTAGAAATAGCAAGGCTGAGCAAAATGATAGACAGAGACGCGCTGGCTTATATACCCTGTGCGGATAGCGAAGGCGCCAAAAACAACCAATGAGAGAGAAGCAGTGGAAATGACTGGGTGGACAAGTAGCGACATCTACCGGAGAAGGAGTGAAAAAGAAACCAAAAAAGGGGAAATTAAATTAATGCTTTCCAAATACTTGGAAAATCAGGAGTACTAGATAAGTCATTGACTAAAGAGTGAGAATTTTTAATTATGTGGTAAGCTTCCCAAAAATCTAGATGAAGGTTAGAAGAACATTTTTGGATAATGGTGGCTGAGGAAAAATCGAACCTATGTTGAGAAGACCAAGAATGTTGAGCATGAAGAGCATGAAGGTTATGTTAAAAATCAGGAGCTCAAACGTTCTTCTATTGCTCAACATTCTTGGTCTTCTCAACATAGGTTCGATTTTTCCTCAGCCACCATTATCCAAAAATGTGTTTGACAAGTTGGTCAGAATTTGGCCCTATTGTGGCGACCCTGCCGTTGCTACTTTTTAACGCGCATTGTTGAAGCTGATACCGATATCTCCATAGGAAGCTTAACATGGCTGAGATCAATGACGAGGTTCAACCGGAATTGTTAGAGACACACAGAGACTTGTATTTTATATAAATAAATTGCAATTATTTCACTAATTTCACTTACAACTTTTAGGCTCGTACGATTTATTCGCGAAATTTACGCCTTCTATTCAATGACTCGTTTACAGTATGTGAAATTTCATATAGGTGTCGAAATTATTCCTTGTATAATGTGCCTTCTAACTGTAGGCCTAATATTTTTTCTCAAAAATTGCGTATTATATACGAGTAAATATACTTTTTATTTTTAATTGGATATTATGCTAAACATAATGTCAAATAAAGTATTTTTTCTAGTACAAAAAATAACTTTGCTTGTTTAACACATTTATTTGTGATAGATAAGTGTCAGGTACAGTAGCAAAGGGTGTTCACTTATTTCCTCCTTCATTTTTGTACTTAATTAAAAAAAACACATGTCATAACCCGAATCTGTATTTGATAATGCATTTCACCTTCTTCTTAAATTTAGTTTCACCATACAAATAAATTAAAATGCATTTCACATTTTTTTTTACTTCAATTTAAGGAAAATATTTTTCATCTGTGTCCCATTCCTCTTACGATTTCAAAATATTAAATTTGGTGTCATAACAGATGCCTTTCAAGAGTGATGATGTGTTTCCTGCATGTCAACTCGAGTATATATTATGCTAAATATGATTTTGGTTTTATATTTAGCTTATATGGTGTATTTCTAGTACATACAATACTAGATAACATTTAACTCTGAATTCAAAGTAATTTCTTCTATTCCCCAAAACAATCTATGTTAGTCTATGTTTAATTTATGTTGTTTTCTTTCACACAATCATTTGTAATTGATTTCTGCCACATCAGTTTTCAGTGTGTTCATTTCTTTGTTCTTAGTTGTGCACCGAACTAGAAAAAATATAGCTTAAAACGAATCCGTGTTTCACATTGCATCTTCTAAATTCACTCTCGCACTGAATACTTATCAAAATGCATTTTACTTTAAAATATAGTTCTTTATTCGTTAATATGGGTAAAATATTTTTCATTCATGTCGCATTTCTTCTTCGATTTCAAAATGTCAAGTTCGGAGTCGTAATAAATATCTTTCATGAGTGATGATGTGTTCCAGTATGTCAAACCGAATATATATTAACACTAAAATTTTGGAAAAAAGTACGCATTATACAGGAGTAAATACTTACTTTATTTCATTTTATACTAGATGAGATTTACCTCTAATGTCCAAAATACTTTATGTTACAAAAAAAGAAAAAATAATCTAAGTTTATTTAACACACTTATTTTTGATAGATATGTAATAAATACAGTTGCAATTCTTTATTCTTAATTTTTGCACCGAATTAAAAAAATGTGTTATGACACGGATCCGTATTTCAAGATGCATTGCACATTCTTCTGAATTTAGTGTAGCCCTAAACATATATCAAAATGCATTTCACTCAAAAATATATAGTTATTTTTTCTTTAACTTGAGAATGGGTTTTTCATTCATATCCCATTTCCTTTTTGATTTCAAAATGTCAAAATCGGAGTCATAATAAATGCATTTCATGAGTTATGATGTGTTTCTGAATTCCAAATCGAGTATATATTATATCTAAATATATTTTAGCTTAATATTTAGCTTGTCTTCTCTAAAAGGCATTTCTCCTACATTAAATACTGGATAACATTTAACTCTGCAGTCAAAGTAAAGTTTTTTCTATTACAAAAAACAATCTATGTTTATTACACACATTAAGATATGAGTACGATCGAAACAATTTTTAGGCGCGTTCTTAATTCTATAAATACGTAACACCTATAGTCGTCGTTCGGTCCGTCTGTCCGTCCGTTCGCATAAAACCGAGTAAAAACTACCCGATCGAATGGTCTGAAATTTTAAATATGTAATTGTTGCAAAATTTTGCCGATTCATTTCAAGTTTTATGAAAATTGGATGTATAGTTTAATTACAGCGACAATCAAAAATTTTACATTACATTACGCTCAATAGGAAAAAATTATTTTAAGTGCATTTTAATGATGTTAATTCAACAGAATGAAATTGATATGCACTAAAATATACATTCAGTACAATGTGCAGTGCAAAAAAATATTCATGAAACTAGTTATAGTACGAACGCACCTCATTTCCCACATTTGACTTGCAATTTCCAACTTTTTTTTAATGTACAAAATTGAATAAATACACATATTTTTAGTTAGCAGAAGTTCGTGCTTACTGAAGACAGCGTACACTCAATTCAACTAAATATATTTCAATTTGCTTTGTACAACTACTACACCTATGCACTGAACTAAGAGTTTTACAATATCTTCAAAATTAACTGAAACATTTCAAAATATGCCAAAAAATATTTGTTTTTTACTAAAAATTACCATTTTTAAATTGAAATACCGAAAAAACAATTACATTATCACATAGAGCTTATATTCTAGTTCAGAACATAGTGAGTAATATGGAAAGCATTCTGCCAAAATTCTGCTGATGTATGTTTAAAATATTTTATACAATGAATTTTATCGTATATGAAAGTAACAGAAAAATTGACTTTCCAGAAATTGCATTTACAGATTTCTTATCTATATTATTTCTTTTCAATAAAATTAATCTAAAAGTGTCAGTCGATGCTTATTCGAATTTTTATGTAACAAAATTAAGAAAATCATGCATAGAAAGATTGTTTATATTTCTCATGGCGTTCCTTTTCACTTCCGGTGTTTGAGTCATTACTTCCTGTTCGTTAAATTGGCCGTAATTCCTCTTCTAGTAATATTGGGAACAAAATTGAAACATATTTACTATAGTAAAAGATTCGTCTTTCAAATAAAATAATCAAACAAAAAATTCTAAAATTTTCACCAAAACGGCTATTTTAATATAGGCAGATACATTAAGTTTTGGCAGATTTTTGCCTTTAAATTTTTGGGCGTGTTCATTTCTTGTTCTTAGTTTTTGCCACGAATTAAAAGAGATAAGTTATAAAACGAATCCGTATTAGACATTGCATTTAACAGTCTGCTGAATATAGTCACTCTAAAAATATATATCAAAATGCATTTCACTCAAAAATATATAAATAGTTTTTCTTTAACATTAGAAAAATATTTTTCATTCGTATCCCATTTGTTTTTCAATTTCAAAATGTCAAAATCGGAATCGTAATAAATACTTTTCATGAGTGATGATGTATTTCTGCATGTCAGATCGAGTATACATTATATCTAAATATATTTTAGCTTCATATTTAACTTATAATATTTTTTTTTTTGCATTCAATACTTGATAAGGCTTAGATCTAAAATCAAACTACATATATTCTAGTACAAGAAAAATTAAAAAAATTGTGGCATCAGGGACAAAAAGGCGGAAAGACTAGAAAACGGGAATTCTGCTTTTTCAGAATTTAGTGTTGTCGCCCCCGATAAAAAGAGATATATGTATATATAAATTGTACAAAACATATTTAAATTTTAAGACTTAAAGACCATACTTTTATTTTATGTAAAATGACGTCATTCGCATCCGCTTAAGAATTCCCCATTTGCGATCCACTCTTAAACATCAACAGTAAATCATGCATAAGATGTCACTATCGCAAAATAATACACAAATGCAGGAAAAAGATGCCGTCATTAAAGGAACTCGACAAAAAAAGGGCTATCTAATGATTCATAGGCATTCATTTGTTTTTAACATTAATATACACGATTTTAGTCGTGACGTCAGTCATGACGTTTTGGTTGGAAACTGACTCCAAACAAACGATTGCTATTTTCTATTTTCTATTTTGTTTGTGTGTTTCAGCTATATGTTATATCTATATCTCACATCTAAGTCTTTTAATACTTGATATGTACTGATAACATTTTCCACGATTTATATATATTTTTTAAATGACGCATAGCAACCGTTTGTTTGGAGTCACTTTCCAACCAAAACGTCATAACTGACGTGACACTGAAAGCGTCCACAGATACTTAAAAATAAATATAGTTGATAGTAGCTCCATGTTTTAACAGAAATTATTCATTTATATTTTTTCGAAATAGCAGGTATTTTAATTACATTTATTGGCGCCAACCTTGGCATCTGCTTTCGCTTGGCGAAAATGTAACGTCAGATGTTGTTTATCGTTCGTTTCATGCGGTTGTCTCCCTGAGAGCTCCACAAACCAAAAATACTCCTTAATAAAAAATGGTTCGTTAAAATTTAATTAGTGGAGTTTTATATATTAAAAAAAAGCTACAGTCCATTTGCTCGTGCCAGTTAACATTGGTACCGGTCTCCGAAGTGAAAATTGGAAACTCCGTTGAAAGTTATCGTTTCGTTTTGTAAAAAAAAAAAAAAAAAAAAATCCTCCTATATGTAAAAAAAAATCCTCCTATATGTAAAAAAAAATCCTCCTATATGTAAAAAAAAATCCTCCTATATATAAAAAAAATCCTCCTATATATAAAAAAAAAATCCTCCTATATATAAAAAAAAGTAAAGAAGCTTAGGAAATGGACCAATGAAAATCTGCGTAGATACCGCAAAACGCATCTGATTGGTCAGAACTTTCTGACGCTATAAGGGGGTTACCAGTGGGGGAAACCAGGGTCTGTCACCAAACATCGCCAAGTTTGTCGCCAATTTGGCGCTATATCGCTAAATTTGGTAACCAAAATTAGTCGCCAAAAGTGACGCCACCTTGGCGCTATTTCCCGTATTTCGCCAAATTTCCATAGACTCCCATTGAAATCCAATAGGGTTTACTTGCTTGCAGAAAATCAACAAATTGAGATATTTCAAAGCAACAAAAACTAATATTAGGTTATAAATAAAGTTTAATTGATCTATTTACATTATTTTAAGCACAAACACTAACTATTTACAATATACGTAACTATATATATATATATAATTTTATACGTATATGTTGGAGGGAAAAAGGCGGCGAAATGAAATTTCAGAGGATAGGATATTTATATGATAAGATTATTTACTGTAACTACAAAATAGCGACTTCATTAGGAAGATAAGGGGAAAAAATCCAAATAACTTTAATAAATCTGATACTTTTTAAATTTAACATATTTTTTGAATTTACAATATTTTTAATGGTAAATGTAAAATCATACAAAAAATTACCCAATAAAAGGAAGACGATTTACAGAGTTTACAGAGAGATCGCCATTGTTTTTAAAAATTGTAATTCAATCTTTTTAAAGCCGATCAAATTAGCGTGCTTTTAGAATCTGTGGTGTCTGAACGGGGGGTTGGAGAGCGCAGCTCGTAGGGGGCAGAGCCCCCTAGTAAAATAAAATAAAATAAAAGCAATTTAACAAATGACAACGACCATTTGGAAAATGATTTTTTCAAAGACTAAAATTTAAGACATAAAAAATCGCACACAGTTGATCATACATTACGTACGCCATGAATTAAACATTAATAGTGTTATTACATGTAAAAATTGCAAGCGACAAAAATCGCCTGCGACTCGTCAGATTTCCTGAAACTTACGTATTATCCACCTGAAACTTACGTATTATCCACCTGAAACTTACGTATTATCCACCTGAAACTTACGTATTATCCAAGCATTTCATTAGCTGTTACGGAAAAGACTTTTCCATAGTCAGATTTCCAAGAAATCTGACGACCAATTTTAAATGAAATTTCATTCTTAAACTTCTAAACATCCCACAATATTACTTTTTACACCGTCGTATAGAGAAAAAATTGTACTTTTAAATGCACTTTGTTTGAAAGCTGTATCTTAATTTGCTTCTGAGTTATTATTTGTTTTTTGGTGTTTTTATTACTTTTTTGTCATAGTGGCAACAGAAGTATCCATCTCTGTTGAAAGTAAAGGGAAAATACATATTACTGTATAGACCAATCAGAAAACGGATAAAATGCGGATTCAACCAATAAAACACTTCAGATAGGTTTTTGATTTCCTACCCTGACAGAGAACAATAACCGTTTTTCCAAATGGTTAAAAATCGCATGGAGTTGATCATACATTAAGTACGCCATGAATTAAACATTAATAGTGTTATTACACGTAAAAATTGCAAGCGACAAAAATCGCCTACGACGCGTCAGATTTCCTGAAACTTACGTATTATCCACCTGAAACTTGCGTATTATCCAAGCATTTCATTGGCTGTTCAGGAAAAGGCTTTTCCACCGTAGAAATCTGGCGATCAATTTTAAATGAAATTTCATTCTTAAACTTCTAAACATCCCACAATATTACTTTTTACACCGTCGTATAGAGAAAAAAATGTACTTTTAAATGTAATTTGTTTGAAAGCTGTATCTTAATTTGATTCCGAGTTATTATTTTTTTGTAGTTTTTATTACTTTTTTTTCATAGTGGCAACAGAAGTATCCATCTCTGTTGAAAGTAAAGGGAAATACAGATTACTGTATAGACCAATCAGAAAACGAATAAAATGCGGATTCAACCAATAAAACGCCTCAGATATGTTTTTGATTTCCTACCCTGACAGAGAACAATAACCATTTTTCCAAATGGTTAAAAAAAAAGCTCTTCACATGGAGATGGAAATCAAAGTTTTAAACCGTAGAAAGGGTAATATATAGGCCCCATTGACAAAGTTATCAAGTTTCACTGCAGATGAAGCAGAAAAAACTGACTCGGTAGATATTTCGAATAAGATTGAAAATCTTGATAAATTAGAAGAAAAGATCGATGAGCTTAAAATGGAATATTATAAAATTTTGAAGGACGAAGAAGTTGATAAACGCGAAGCTGAATTCGAAGAAATCGACCAAGATCTCCAAAAGCTTAAGGTAAGCTTTAAACGTTTTCTAGATCTTAAGAAAAATGAAAATTCTGAAGTAGTAAATGGAAACAATATTTTGTGGCATAATATACAAAAATTATCAATAAAGTTACCCGCAATTCCTTTACCAACATTTGATGGTTCTTATGAAAATTGGAATAATTTTAAAACTCAACTTGGTAGCATTATTGATTCGAGCAAATTGCTATCCAGTGATCAAAAACTCCTTTATTTCTCTCTCGTGGATACAGCAAATCAAACCCAAAGTGCGGACGACACTTATGTGTCCTTATTTCATTTCACGCACTCAAGAATAAATTGTTAATACACACATTAAATCCTTATTAATGTTAGACAATATCTGTGTAGAATCAGCTGAAAATTTAAGAATGCTGTTTGATTGTATTTTAAAGCATGTAAGAGCTTTAAAAATTTTAAATGTTGAAATGAACAATTTTAGTGAAAATTTACTGATTAACATTATTTTAATGATGTTAGATAAAACAACATGCAAAGAATTTGAAATGAGTCTAACATCTACACATTTACCCAAATGGAACACTTTCATCGAATTCTTGGAAAATCGTGTTCAAATTCTGGAAAATTTACAGGGAACACAAGTAAATTCCCAAAAATTTAAAGGTCAATTTAAAAATAAAACCTTTGTTCTAAAATCTAACCCGCCCCACCAGTGGCCGAGAGGTTCTGCTCTCGAAGCTAGTAGACGGGAGGTGCTGGGTTCGATCCCAATCGCGCCCGTCGGCCTAATCGTTCGGAGTTTTCGTGGTTTTCTTCGAACCTTGGTTCTCCAAGCGTTAATACGGGTTAGGTTCCCTTAGAAAGACCTCCACGGAAGGCACTCCCCCCCTTAGGGCCTATATCCCACGCGCAGATAATTGGCCGACATAAATACAACCAACCAACCTAAAATCTAACCCATGCGTACTATGCAAACAATCACATGGTTTACAGTTGTGCCCAGTTTTCTTAAAAATTACTCTGATTCAAATATTTGATGACGTTAAAAAAATAAATTGAGTATCAATTGTTTTATTTTCCAGTACTCACTGGATAGAAGATTTAAGAATTAATTTTGAATAAATCGAATTTAAGTTAGCGACAAGAAATATGAATAATATGACAAAAGAATGGGACTTAACAGAATTCAATCCACGATTCGATTTTAAAACAAAAACTGCGAGTTGTCATTACTAGAATTTAGAGTGAAGGTTAAATTTGCGTTACTTACCCCATTTTCCCAGAAATTCAGGCAGACACTGACAAAAGAATGGCAGCAGTATAAACGCACATTTTTTATTATACAGAGGACACTAAACATCGACGAAGATTTCAATTTGAATAAGAATTTCCAATGCAACATAGTATGCTTGTATGAAGGATGAGAATTATAGTTACGAAAAATAAAAATGGCCATAACATCGACCAAAGTGGGTGAGTTGAATTACACACCTTTGAATGTTCACTTATTCTTGACTAGACTTGCAGTAAATGAATACAGGTAAATATCTAACATCACACCGCATAATTAATTCGTTGAATCAAAAGAGTAAAAGAATGCACGTACGTTCATTATCAACATTCGAATCCAGACTGTTTTGGTTTTTTAAGATTGTACCTGTAGAAGCTGACGTCACGCTTTTACGTCAGTTGCTCGGTTGCCTAGATAACGAGTTTTTTCACTCGCAGTACGATCATCCATAACCTCCGGGGGGGCCGGCGTGGACTTCAGGTAAAGCAGCAATCTGCTGAATCGGACGCTTGAATGTGCCTTCACCGATACAGATAGTCACAACTCTGACAACACCGTCCGCACCAGGATAGATGTTTTCGACCAGAGCTAACTTCCAATGAGTTGGATGAATTGAAGATTCTTTTACTAAAACTAGTTGACCAATCTTGATAATATGATTGCCCCTTTTCCACTTATGCCTTAAGGACAATGTTTAGAGATAATATTTAGTCCAGCGTTGCCAGAAATTATCGCGAATCTTGATACACAGTTTCTACCTGGAAGAGAGACTAATACGTGGATTATTATGAGATGACATGTCAGGTAAAGCAAGTAAAGGATCACCAATGAGGAAATATCCTGGAGTTAAAACGGATAAGTCATTAGGGTCTGTTGATAAAGGAATAAGTGGTCGAGAATTTATACATGCTTCAATAACGCATAGGGTTGTGGATAGTTCCTCAAAAGTCATAAGAGTACCTTGGCATGATTTGGTTAGATGCCGTTTGGCTAGCTTTATGGAAGACTCCCATAATCCTCCAAAGTTTGGACCATAAGGAGGTATGAAATGCCAAATAATTTGGCGTTGTGCGCAAAAATCTTGGACTTTTGATTCTTTGAGAATTAGGAACAGTTTTTTAAGATATGAGGCTGCACCAACGAATGTTTTACCGTTATCAGAATAAATGTCTGTTGGATGTCCTCGGCGTGATATGAAACACTGTAAAGTGCATATAAATACTTCGGTTGTAAGTTCTAAAACTAATTCAATGTGTACTGCTTTGGTACACATGCATATAAAAAGACAGATATAGGATTTAAAAGTAGTAGACTTCCGTTTATGTTGGCATTTTGTATTGATTGGACCTGCAAAATCAATCCCTGTGCGCTGAACGCTCTACAAGGATTAATTCGTGAAGAGGGCAAGTCACCCATGAGTTGAGTAAGCGGCTGGGCAGAAATTCGAATGCAACGAATGAACTTTCTTAATTCTTTCTTAACTGTTGATCTGCCATCTGGAATCCAAAATTTTTGACGAATTAAGGAAAGAACTTGATCAGGACCGGCATGCAGACTATAGAGATGGAAGTACCTGATAATAGCTTCTGTTAAGGGATGGGTTTTAGGGATAAGCATTGGATGTTTGGAATCGAATGACATGGTGTTGTGTTTGCTGAGGCGTCCACCAACTCTCAAAATATTATCTGCGTCGAGAAAGATGTTTAAAGAAAGCAAGTTACTGGATGTTGGGAGTGGTTTGTGTTGTTTAAGTAGATTAATTTCATCAGAAAAGGCTGACTGTTGTAACCACTTGACGACAGTTTTACAAGCGTTGTTAAGTTCAATTGCATTTAATGGCCCTTTCCTTTTTAAATGGAATTTTGTGTTGTAGGCGAATCTTTGAATCCAAGACACTACTCGGATTACTTTTGCATATGAAGAAAATCTGGTAAGAATGTCTACATCGATTTCTAGTTGATTTACTAAACAAGAACTTTCGGTGGGTAAAGACTCAACTGCAAAGTTTGAAGTTGGATTTGGATCATCAACGAAAGGATTAGAAGACGTGTAGAGCCAAGTAGGCCCAGACCACGAACATTCGCAATCCTTTCACTGATAGGGATATAGACCCCGTGTTGCACAATCTGCTGGATTATGTTTACCAGGAATATGATGCCAATGTTCAATTGAGGTCAAATCTCTGATTTTATTGGCACGGTGAAGCACGAATTGGTTGCCTTTGGTTGGAGGTTTCAAAATCCAGCTTAATGTAATGGTCGAATCGGTCCACAAGAATGTTTCGTGGATAGCGTAAGGTAATGCATCTTGCACAACTTGAATAAGGTTTGCTAGCAAAAGAGCTGAAGATAGTTCTAACCTTGGCAATGTTATTGCACTGGCAGACGCTATTCTTGTTTTAGCAGCAACCCATATAGCACGAAAGCTCCCGAAAACTTCCCCAGGATCTCCAAGTCATCCCGAATTCCTCCTGATACTAAAATGACAAAATGGGGATGTCCTGAGGAATAGACGTTTAAGATCTCCTCAGGAGTGAGCTCCCAGTGACGTCCTATGGAGTAACGTCCAAGGACGTCAGTCCTGGGGAGATACCTGGGAAGCTATTCCTGGGGAAGTACCTGGGAAGCCATGCCTAGGGACGTACCTAGGCAGTCGTTCTTGGGGAAGTACCTGGGAAATCATTCCTGGGGAAGTATTTAGGAAGTCTCAGTGCTGGCGCCATCTCATGAGTGATTCTGGAGTACAATACTCAATTGCTTTTTATTAAAATAAAGTGAATTCAATTTAATCGGGATCGATTTTTAATGAGTTTGTTTCATATTGTTAATTATTCGATTTATTATTTTTTAACAAATTAGATAATTGTCAATAAATTGTAATTATTTTTAATTATTGCAATAGTTTTTAATCATTTTAGTTAAATTAAAATGTTTAATTCAATATTTCAGTTAATTCATATTTTAAATAATAATTACTATATGTCTTTTAAAGCACATTTTGTCCATTTATCGTTATTTTATTAATTTTCAATAAATAACATGACACATTTTTCTTTTTTATTATTATTAATTTTTTATTAATTAAGGAATTAATTTAATTTGTTTAAATTAACCAAATATTAAGTTTCTAAATCAATACACTAAAACCTCTAAATGAAAGACAGTTCTGGACCATATATTTTTCCGGTATTTAGAGGTAAAGATATCTATACAAAGAAAATAATATGTCCTTACCGTGTGTTTGTTTGTAAGCAGCCGTCTAAAATTTTTTTGTGAAAATAGTCTAAATCGAGTCCTGCTGCACCTGAGGCTAAGATTTTTCATATTTTGAAAATTAGCTAACATACTTATAAAACGCCGCATATAAACAAAAAATAGACAAAACTGTCGCGATGAGAAAAGGGCATTTTTATTTCAGCATATAACACCAACTTAAAGTGAATACAATTCACGTTAAAATGGCACATTTCATTTAAAAATATATAAATATTGAGCCGCAACCCCCCCCCCCCCCCCCCCCGATACGAGGTTTTTTTGCAACGGTTTTATGTTATAAAAAATACATTCTTACAAAATCGGTTAAAAGATATAAATTCATGCAAAATTAAGGTTTAATTCAGAGTATTATCCCAGGCCTGGGAAGTACTGCTAAGCTAAGCTCATCTGGTATACTTTATACAGGTGTTGGGAATGAGAAAATGTTAAATAAATAGAAGTGTCAGTTCTAGAGGTTTAACGATATTTTGTTTTATTTTATCTTTAATTTATTTTTTAAATATAAGTTTGACATATTAATTAATCATTTTTCTATTATCTTTTTAAAATTACCATACATAATGTTATTTTTCCCCTCAATAATAAAAGTGAAGTCTCCATTTAAAGAACTTCAGAAATATAAATAACATTATTAGATTCAGAAAATATAGATAAATATTCACCTGTTCTTCCTAAATAACAAATATTTCTGCAGAATTTTAAACTGAGAGGTATTTTGCGTTATATATAGAGAGAGTTAAAACTTCTATTTAAGAAACATATTTCCTATTTAGCAAATTTTTAGTTTCGGGTATCTATGAAACATTAATTTTGACGGAACTTCTTTTCTCTTTTAGCCATGGAACTAACTCCATTCTTTTAGCATGCATATGCCCAATAGACTTCTCATATCTCTTCAAGTAGCTTTTCTCTGAGATAATCCATAGCTAAGGGTCAGGGAGAATATTATAACTGGATTACCAGTTGACTCTGAATAGAGCGGATCCGCCCCCAATCACTTTTGTCAGCTGAAAATGTGCGTGCATGCTTGCTGCAAGTACATAATACCTGTGAAAGAAAGTTTTTGAAAGGAGAAAAAAAAAAGTGTTATTCCAAGAATTTGAACAAAACCCATTTCTGAAATAACTAAGCGAAGGCGTTTGTCCATATTTGTGAGAATTGTTTAATTCAAAGGTTTCTAAAAAAAAGAAAAAAAAATATTTATTTAGTTTGGGATTTATACAAACTAATTTGCTTATAAAATAAAGATCTGATATTTTAAATAAAAGCATTCGTACTTTTGGGCATTTTAAGCCTGAATGTAACTTTTATTAACTAAAATTAAATTACATTTCAAGAAATCACTAAGAATATTTTACATCGTTAATTAAATGAAAAATGGTTCATAATGAATGTCTTATGCACAGAAAGCTTTCACACGATTTTAAAGGTCGTTAAATAGAGATTTAACTGCAAATTAGTTTTCTTTATTACAGTAAGAAAATAAAATAGTTTTGTAACAGGCATAAATTTCATTAATAGTTTCTATTTTTATGTAACATTTTTTGTAACTATTTATGTAACTATTTTTATGTAACCTGTTTGTTCATTGTATGATGGAATATTGCAATCTATTTTCATCCCAGATCCTGATATGATACAATTTTAAAAGTTTGCACGAAAAAATGTGTTTTTGATGACAATATAGCATTTAAAAATTTTTATAACGTTATTATAAAATAACAAATTGATTTTAAAGCCTTTTTCAATTCGCCCGCGACAGGTGGTAAATCACCAAACATCTGCAACTCCTACAATCGTATGGGAGTTCGAAAAACAATGAAATTAATGATGCGTCAATAAATGCTCACAAAAATAATCCAAATCGCAATGAAATATTTTAAAGAATAAAAAGTAGAAAAAAGATTGTAAATAGAAAAATGAATTCTAAAATATAATTTTTAAAATACGCCCTTAATAGTTAATAATTTCTTATTAATTGATTTGTGATTATGCATTCAGAAATCAGTGTAGAAATTCCAAAAACATGGTTTAAATAATGTTTAATTCCCCCCCTCCCCCCATCTTAAAAAAGAAAGAGAAAAAAGTAATGTTTTTTTCATAAATTTACTTAATAAGTGCGCTTTTTACCAAGCGTAAAGCAAACTTTTCCTGTAAAAAAAAAAAAAAAAGAGGGAGAAATAAAAAAGTATTTGCTTTTGACGGATTCTTTGAATTGGAATTTTAAAGTTTAGTAACCATAAAAAGAATTCATATTTTAAATCAAAGTATCCATATTTTGCTTTTTAAATCTCTGGAAATATTATTTTTATTAACTAAAATTAAATTATATCGCAAGATACTCAGAAACGTTTAGCATCATTAATTGTATGAAAAATAGTACAGAATGAATTTTCTAAGTATAGAATAATTTCAATGGATTTTAAATAAGAAAAGCTAAGACAATATTATTGTCATTTAAAAATATAATTTCATGTAGGAATTTGAAAATTCAAAGATCTTTATGTTATCTTAAAGAATTATTGATAAGCCCTTTTTTTTACTTATGAATTTAAATTTATATTGAATATATACAAAAGGATACGCATTTAAATTTGCAATAAAAGTTAGATAATTGCGACATATATGAAGCACATAAAATATGGATATTTTCTAATTTTGAGTTTCAAAAGAGGGGGAAAATACATGAATACCTTAGAACTTTTCTTATTCAACGGCCCTGTAGCATAATGGATAGAGCGCGCGTCTCGTGTTCGTAAGTACCCTAGATCAAACCCGGAAGGTAGAATGAAGGTAAGAAATTTGTTCCCAACAGTCTTTCATATAATTTCGTGTACGTGCTTGGTAATTGTAATGTCTGTTACATGTGAAACTGTCTGATAATTAGTTAAAAAATAATTAAATTGTTTTACATTAATTACTTTAATCTATAGCTTCAAAATTTTTTGTGGCATATTAAGTGACCTTGAAGTTTCCCAAAGTCCTCCACTATCACTTCCTAACATCTTCCCCAGAACCTCCCAGGGAGGATCCTAAAGGAGGTCCTGGGGAGCTCTCCAGGATGCTGCAGGGCGGACATTTTCTGTTCCTGAGGACCTCCTGGTGACAAATTTCTGCATCCTCAGGGATGCCCGTGGGATGATGGTGTTTTATTGTAAATCTTCCTGGGGATGTCCTGGGGAGGCAAATGTGCTATATGGGAACTAGCATTACCGTGACAGGATTAAAGGTTTTTATATAGACAACCGCAGCGTATGCACGTATAGAGGCATCACAGAACCCATGGAGTTCGAAAGGTGATGATGTGCTGAGATTCATAAATCGTGGAATGTGCATAGAATTAAAAGCATTTATTTCAGAATGGAATCTATTCCACGTCTCTAGAATAACTGAGGAAGACACTTCAAGTCTGCCTTCCACACTTCTTGCAATAACATTTTCAACATAACAATGGAAGGTGACAAAAGACCCAATGGATCAACAAGACGCGCGATTATTGATAATAATTGCCGTTTAGTGTGTACATTAGGCTTTTCTACAACTTGTACAGGTAGTGAATCTGTTTCCCGGTTCCACTCTAGTCCGAGAATCCTCTGGGATGAATCAGGATTTAAAGAATGTGTTAAGCTGCTTGCCTTTAAGGAATCTGGCAAATGTTCCATAGCAAGGGGTTCGTTGGAGGCCCATTTTCTCAGTTGGAAACCACCGCTTTGGAATAAACTTTGGAGATCACTAATGAGAGATTGCGCTGATTCCACAGACTCTGTACCACCTAAAATGTCATCAACATACATATGAGTTTGTGCTATACTGGTCGCAATAGGAAAATTAATTTTCTCATCATTGCACAATTTCTGAATAGTTCGTAAAGCTAAGAATGGGGCACAAGAAGTTCCATAAGTAACAGTTTTTAGTAGGTACACCAGCAACGGATCAGAGGGCTCTTTTCGCCCAAAAATTCGTTGTAAATGGGTGTCTTCCTCGGAGACTAGGATTTGACGGTACATCTTTTCGATGTCTGCTGATAAAGCAACTTTATGCAGTCTAAACTTGATTAAGTTACCAAAAATATTGGTTTGTAATTTTGGCCCTTTAAGGAGAACCGAATTCAGGGATTGGCCATTAGATGTCTTGGCCGACGCATGGAAAACAACTCTTAATTTTGTTGTGGAACTGTTCTGATTTATAACAGCATGATGAGGTAAAAAATAGTTAGGTTTAATGTTTAAGCCCTCAGCTTTTAACAATTCCATGTGGCCGAGTTCGCGATATTCATCCATAAAAGCAATGTACTGCTTTTTTAAAGTAGGATTTCTTGAAAGTCTAGTTTTCAACGCGTAAAATGTTTTCAAAGCTTGTGCAGTACTATCTCCCAATTCAAAGTTATTCATGAGAGGCAATTTAACAATATACCTACCTTCAGAATTACGGTGAGTAGAATCGTGACAGATTATTTCATCAGCATCTGACTTAGTAAACTCCTTAGCATGAGGAACAGACTCTGAGTTGGAAAAATCAGTCAAGTCTACTGAATGGCAGACCACGGTCGTGGCCGGTTTAGATGTATAGGGTACAGGACCACTTAGAATATATCCCAATTGAGTTGGGATTGCAACGGGTTCACCAGATTGTCCAAAAATGGGTGACCCTAATACGAGATGTGCAAAAACATCTGCTCCTAGCAGAATGTCAATAGATTTTGAGATATGAAACTCGGGATCAGCCAGCTGCAAATTTGCCGTATGCGGCCATGCATTCCTTTCCAGTCTGAAGTTAGGGAGAGGGGTAGTAACCTGATTAACTACAAGGGCTTTTAAAGAATTGTAATTATTTTCAAAATATGGCGAGAAATTAAATTCTGTGAAATTTAGGCAGGTTTCAGCCGAAATGCCATTTATACCTACAAGCTTATGGTTCGTTCTACCTATAGGTAAATTCAATCTTTCTACACAATTTTTTGAGATTAATGAATTTTGAGAAGCATTGTCAATAAGTGCTCTGCACTGAATAACATTACCTGTGCTAGATTTTTCATTAATAAGAGCGGTAGATAATAGAACATTATAATTCTGCAAAGATGAATGACACTGCGCACTATTAGAAACAGAAATTTCTGGTGCATTATCATTAACAAACTCTCTATTAATTTGACTAGTCGTATACACATGTAATAATATATGATGCATTTTGGAACAATTTTTGCATTTAACATTAATTCTACACTGCCCTACTTTGTGGTTTTGTCTTAGACAATTTTCACATAATTTGTTTAATTCAAGGATTTTCCACCTCTCTTTCACTGGTTTTGAATTAAATACAGGACATTTGAATAACGCATGGCTTTCATTACATAATAGGCAGTTATTACCATCCCTAACAAACGCGCTGTTCATTACGTTGGTTTTGACTCGACTAGCAACTAGAGGCTTTTTTTGCGAAATTGAATTTAGACTCTACTTTAGTACATTTTGACTCCTCTACACTTCGAGCTTCCCGCTCAATAAATTTTCGAAATAAATCCATATCCGGTATTTTATCATTGTCTAACAACAATTCCCATCTTTGTTTGAGAGGCTGATCTAATTTATTCAACATAAAATTTATTAACATTAAATCACTCAAAGCATTAGATTCTAATCCCAAAATTTTCAAATTCCGAATTGCTTCATTACATGTATCAAGAAATTCTAACAAAGATTTTGAATTACTAGATTTAATAATCTTTATCGAAAATATTTTATTTATTTGACTTAAAGCCAACTGTATTTTATTTTCATATCTTTGACTTAACAAATCCCAACACTGCACTAAATTTTCTGCTTTTAAAGAAAATCCTCGAATTAATTTTGCGGCATTTCCGCGAACAGAAGAATGCAAATATTGTAATTTCTCAATATCAGATAAATTTTCATTCCCCAAAATCGTGGACTGAAATAATTCGTTAAACGAAATCCATTGTTCCAAGTCGCCATAAAAATGGGGCAAATCGAATTTCGGTAATTTCACCTGCGAATAATTCTGTTTATTTTGAGTTTCTACACGAATTTCCGTCGGAGAATCAGCTTTGGTTTTCTCCTCCAAATCGACTAACAGATTACAAATAAGTTCCTGATACTTCAAAAAAGTATCCAAATTCTCTTTATTTTCTTTCGGCGGCAGTTTACAAATGCTTGCGCAAGAATGTCTTCATAAGAAGATATTTTCGATTTCAAAACTTTAATTTTTGCCTGCTCATCTGAATTCGAAATCTGAACTTTATTCTTAATAATATCTATTTCTTTACAAAATCGCTTGAATTAAAGTTCCTGTTTTGTTTGTTTAGTCATTTTTAATATTTACAAATAAACAATATAAGAAATGAATAACATTATAAAAATACGTAAATTACACAATCTCATACAAAATGCACCATAATATACAAAATATAAAAAACAAACATCAATTAAATAAATAAACACAACCGTTTTCACTTTTTTTTTACTACTTTAGATCTAGCACAGATAAATTAATTGACAGCTACGACTTAAGATCAGATCCCATCGTAGCCTCTGGTTCGATACGGACCAAAATTATGGATAGAAAATTTAAGAATTCATTTTGAATAACTCGAATTTAAGTTAGAGACAAGAAATATGAATAATATGACAAAAGAATGGGACTTAACAGAATTCAATTCACGATTCTATTTTAAAACAAAAACTGCGAGTTGTCATTACTAGAATTTAGAATGAAGGTTAAATTTGCGTTACTTACCCCATTTTCCCAGAAATTCAGGCAGACACTGACAAAAGAATGGCAGCAGTATAAACGCACATTTTTTATTATACAGAGGACACTAAACATCGACGAAGATTTCAATTTGAATAAGAATTTCCAATACAACATAGTATGCTTGTATGAAGGATGAGAATTATAGTTACGAAAAATAAAAATGGCCATAACATCGACCAAAGTGGGTGAGTTGAATTAGACACCTTTGAATGTTGACTTATTCTTGACTAGACTTGCAGTAAATGAATACAGGTAAATATCTAACATCACACCGCATAATTAATTCGTTGAATCAAAAGAGTAAAAGAATGCACGTACGTTCATTATCAACATTCGAATCCAGACTGTTTTGGTTTTTTAAGATTGTACCTGTAGAAGCTGACGTCACGCTTTTACGTCAGTTGCTCGGTTGCCTAGGTAACGAGTTTTTTCACTCGCAGTACGATCGTCCACTCACGTTTCTAAATGTAGTTCTAAATATAATTGCCAAATTTAAAATGCCAGGCATAACGTATTACTTAATCGAAATCAATATAAAACTTATGGTAATAAAATATCATCAAAAAAGTCGGATTCCGAAAGTGATCTTCTCAACCGCCAGCCCGTCGAGACGGTAATGAAGGCAGGTGCATGCTTGATGATTCTAATAAACAAAATGCTTCGGAAATTTCGGAATGTTTTTCTGCTTATAGCAACGCAAATGAAAAGGGTGTTTTTTTGTCTACTGCTTTTATTTTTATTTATACCCCAAAACATAAAACAAATCATTAAAGCTCGTGCAATTCTGGATTCTGCGAGCCAGGCTTCCTATGTTACTTCAGAAATGGCTTTTGAATTGGGTTTGAAAAAAGAAAAATAAATATCGCTGCATCTGGATTAAGTGGAAATTCATTTAACGTGAAATCGAAAGTCTCTACTGTTTTTCGAAATAAGAATTCTTCTTTTTCGTCCTGTACTGATTTCTTCGTACTGCCAAAAATTACTGATTGTGTACCTTTTAGGAACATTAAAGTTGATAAAAACATTTTACCTAATCGTTCGGTGTTAGCAGATCCTACGTTTGACAAACCAGGAAAGATCCATTTAATAATTGGGGCTGAACATTTTTATCAAATAACTAGCAAACCCCGCGGCTTTGCTCGCGTAATATTTAAAATATGCCAAGTGATATTTGCATGACTATTTTTTATTAGAAAAACACTTTTTGGAATAATTCAAAAATTACAAATTATGTCACAATTTGACTAAACTTTATTATAAAAGTGCGATAGACAGTTATGAGATTTTAATTAATAAGAAGAACTAAAACTAATTCCAAATAAATGATAATTTAGAAAATATTTTGAGTCTTTTTTGCTCATTTCATACGCTTATTTCAGTATTCATATGAAGTTTTGAATTTTTTAGAAACCCTCTCAACACATTTACATCTTAAAAATAACCATCATGTCAAATTCCAAGCTTCTTGTCTAACAGTCTACCACCTCTCTGGTGTTAGTGGCACCAACATAAAATGCCGAAATAGAGTTGAAATAGAATGTCTCGAAAAATGTTGAAACAGAGACTGTCACCATTAATTTGCCAACATTAACCTTCAAATCGGTTGGTATTTCCTAATATTCTGTAGAAAACAGAATATAGATGTTTTTAAAGGCTTTCTTGTTGTTCCTGCCAACCAGATGGTAGTAAAACCGGCATAAAATATAGCCCGTAAAGGATCAAGGACTACCACACTTGATTCGCAACCAGTAACTTTGGTAATCGGTTTATTATTTCCAGAGATTCCACAGAAATCGTAATTTAGGACTCTTTTAGAATGCTTTTCGCTCCTTCCCTTCGCTTCACCCCTTTTTAATTTCGAATTTATTTTCGGCTGCTCTTAGAGGACATTTATATTTTATAAGTAACTACCGTGCTATATTTAAAGTTTCTAACCTCTTCAGTACCGCAGAAATCGCAATTTAGAAATTTTTTTGCTCCTGCAACCCCCGAGGGTTTGTGGTACCAACATAAAATACAGCTTATGTTTGAGCAGGTTCTATCACCATCAATTTGCAACCATTATGCTTGAAGTCGGTTTCGTATTTCTTACGATTGCCTAAAAATCGTAATTTAGAACGTTTATAGAACGCTTTTCGCTCACTTCATCATTTTAAATTTGGAATTTTCTTTCGACAATTCTTAGAAAGCATTTGCATCTTTGAAGTAATTACCATTCCAAATTTAAAATGTTAGACACCCCCAATAACACAAAAAACGCAATTTAGAACATTTTTTGCTCCTGTAACCCCCAGGCGGTAGTGACAACAAAGTAAAATATAGGCTATGTTGGAGCGGGGACTATCACCATCAATTTAAAACCATTACTTCTGAAATCGGTTTATATTTCCTGAGACTGCGTAGAAATCGCTATTTAGAACATTTTTAAAACGCTTTTCGTTCATTTTCACCCCTTTTAAATTTCAAATTTTTAAGGAATTCTTCTCAGAGAGCATTTACATCTCATAAGTAATTACCATGCCAAATTTCAAGTTGCTAGCCCCTTCAGTATCCTAAAAATCACAATTTACAACGTTTTTTAAAATGCAACCGCAAGGTGGTAGTCATGCCGACATGAAGTAGATCCTATACTGGAGCAATATGTCATCATCAATTTCCAACCATTACTTTTGAAATTGGTTGGGTACTTTCTGAGACTGCATAGAAATCGCAATTTAGAACGTTTTTTGTCCCTTTTCACCCCTTTTAAGTTTCGAATTATTTAAGAAATGTTCTTAGAGATCATTTATATCTTATAAGTAACTACCATGCCTAGTTTCAAGTTGCTAGTTCCTACAGTATTACAAAAAACACAATTTAGATCGTTTTTTGCTCCTTCACCCCCTTTGGGGTAGTGGCACCGACATGAAATACAGCCTATGTTGGAGCGAGGGCTTCGTTTTCACACCATTATTTTTTAAATCGGTTCGGTACTTCCTGATATTCCGTAGAAATCGCAATTCAGAAAGTTTTTTAGAACGCTTTTCGCTCATTTTCGCCCCTTTAAAATTTCGATTTTTTAGGAAATGTCCTTATAGATCATTTGTATCTTATAAATATCTGCCCTGTCTAATTTCAGATTCAATGCCCTTCAGTAACACAAAAATCGCAATTTAGAACGCTTTTTGCTTCTGCAACTCCTAGGTGGTAATGACACCGAAATGAAATAAAGCCTATGTTAGAGCAAGGGCTGTCATCATCAATTTACTACCTTTACTTTTGAAATATGTTGGGTAATTTCGGAGATTGCGTAAAAATAGCCATTTAGAACATTTTTAGAACTCTTTTAACGCATTTTCACCCCTTTTAAATTTCGAATTTCTTAAGAAATCTTCTTAGAGATCATTTATATCTTATAAGTAACTACCATTCCAAATTTCATGTTTCTAGGCCCTTCAGTAACACAAAAATCGAATTCTCGAACATTTTTTTGCTCCTGCACCCCATTTGGGGGCGATGACACCGACGTGAAACATAGCCTATGTTGGAGCAAGGGTTGTCACCATCGTTTTGACACCATTATTTTTTAAATCGGTTAGGTAATTTTCTAGATTGCGTTAAAATCGGCATTTAGAACATTTTTTAGAACGCTTTCGGCTCATTTTTACCCCCTTTTAAATTTCGAATTTTTTAAGAAATGTTCTTGGAAATAATTTATGGCTAATAAGTAACTACCATGCCAAATTCCATGTATCTGGGCCCTTCAGTAACACAAAAATCGCAATTTCGAACGATTTTTGCTCCTGCACCCCCTTCTGGGGTAGTGGCACTGACATAAAATGTAGCCTGTGTTGGAGCAAGGGTTGTCACCATCATTTTGACACCATTATTTTTTATATCGGTTTGGTACTTCTTGAGATTGCGTAAAAATCGCCATTTAGAACGGTTTTAGAACGTTTTTTGCGCATTTTCACCCCATATTAATTTCGAATTTTTTAAGAAATATTCTTAGAGATAATTTATATCTAATAAGTAACTACCATGCCAAATTCCATCTATGTGGGCCCTTCAGTAACACAAAAATCGTAATTTCGAACGTTTTTTAGGTCTTGCACCCCCTTTAGGGGTAATGGCACCGACATAAAATGTAGCCTATGTTGGAGAAAGGGTTGTCACCATTATTTTTTAAATCGGTTTGGTACTTCGCTTGATTGCGTAAAAATCGCCATTTAGAATGTTTTTTAGAACGTTTTTTGCTCATTTTCACCCCTTTTAAATTTCGAATTTTTTAAGAAATGTTCTTGGAAATCATTTATACGTAATAAATAACTACCATTCCAAATTCCATGTATCTGGGCACTTCAGTAACACAAAAATTGCAATTTCGAACGTCTTTTTGTTCCTGCACCTCCTTTAGGGGTAGTGGCACCGACATAAAATGTTGCCTATTTTGGAGCAAGGATTGTCACCATCATTTTGACACCATTATTTTTTATATTGGTTTGGTACTTCTTGAGATTACGTAAAAATCGCCATTTAGAACGTTTTTAGAACGCTTTTTGCGCATTTTCACCCCTTTTTAATTTCGATTTTTTAAAGAAATGTCCTTAGAGGACATTAGTATCTTATAAGTAACTACCATTCCAAATTTTATGTTTCTAGGCCCTTCAGTAACACAAAAATTGCATTTTTAGAACGTTTTTTGCTCCTGCACCCCTTTTTGGCCAATGGCACGGACATAAGATATAGCCTATGTTCTAAGTTTAACTAACACCATCATTTTGAAACCATAACTTTTAGAATCGGTTCGGTAGTTCCAGAGCTTACCTCCTACAAATAAACAATTTTTACCTCTTTATAATAGTACTAGCAAACCCCGCGGCTTTGCTCGCGTAATATTTGAAATATGCCAAGTGATATTTATATGTCTAATTTTTATTAAAAGGTACTAACTAAATTTTTATTTTATTAAGAGGTAATATTTTATTTTATTAAAAGGTACTTATTACTTCTAGGAATAATAAAAAAATTACTATTTAAAACACAGTTTGATTAAACATCATTGTTACACTGCATAAAGCAGAAATGAGACTTAAATTATTAAAACGAAATAAAACTAAATAAGTAATAATTTAGAAAATATTTTGAAACTATTATGCTCAGTTAATACGCTCATTTCAGTATTCATTTGAAGTTTTCAATTTTTTAGAAACCATCTTCTTACATCTTAAAATTAACCATCATGTCAAATTCCAAGTCCTACCACCTCTCTCAACATAAAGGGCTGTGTTGCAATAGAAACTGTCACCATTAATTTGCCAACATTAATTTTGAAATTGGTTTGTTATTTCCTAATATTCCACAGAAACGTAATTTAGAAAGCTTTTAAAGGCCTTTTTTAGAGCGTTTGTTGTTCCTGTGAACCCCAGGTGGTAGAATAATCGGCATAAAATATAGCCTGTGTAGGATCAGAGACTGCTACCATTGATTCGCAGCTATTACTTTTATATTTGGTTTATATTCTCTGAAATTGCGTAGAAATCGTAATTTAGGACTTTTTTAGAATGCTTTTCACACCTCCCCTTCACTTCACCCCTTTTTAATTCAAATTTATTTTCGACAGTCCTTCGAGGGCATTTATATTTTATAAGTAACTACCATGCCATATTTAAAGTTTCTAGCCTTTTCAGTATCACAGAAATCGCAATTTAGAAAGTTTTTAGCTACTGCAACCCTCTGGTGGTAGTGGCACAGACATAAAATATAGCTTATGATTGAGCAGGATCTATCACAAACAATTTGTCATCATTATTTTTTTAATCGGTTTGGTATTTGATAAGATTACATAAAAATTGTTATTTACAACGCTTTTCGCTCACTTCATCTTTTTAAATTTGAAATTTTCTTTCGACAGTTCTTAGAAAGCAGTTGCATCTTGTAAGTAAATACCATGCCATACTTCAAAGTGTTAGACCCTTCAGTTATGCAAAAAACGCAAATTAGAACATGATTTGCTTTTGCAACCCTCAGATGGTAGTGACAGCAACACAAAATATAACCTATGTTATAGCAGGGACTGTCACCATTGATTTGCAACCATTATTTTTGAAACAGCTTTGGAATTTCCTGAGATTGAGTAGAAATCGCAATTTACAATGTTTTTAGAACGCTTTTCGCACATTTTAACCCCTTTTTAAATTTCCAATTTTTTCGAAACTGTTCTTAAAGATCATTTATATGTAATACATATGTACCTTGCCTAATTTTAAGTTGCTAGCCCCTACCGATCGCAAAAATCGAAATTTGGAACGCTTTTTTGCTCCTGCAACATCTAGGTCATAGTGATACCGACTAAAAATAGCGTCTATGTTAGAGCAGAGGCTGTCAGCATCAATTTCTTAACATTACTTTTGAAATCAGTTTGATTCTTCCTGATATATTGGTGACAAATCGGCATTTAGAACATTTTTAGAACGCTTTTCGCTCATTTTGCTCCTGCATCTCCTCTGGGTTAGTGGAAACATATATAAAATATAGCCTATCTTGGAGCAAGAACTGTCACCATCATTTTAACGCCATTATATTTGAAATCGGTTCATTATTTCCTGAGATTGCATAGAAATTGCAATTTAGAACGTTTTTTACAAAGCTTTTTGCGCATTTTGATCCCCCATTTAAATTTCGATTTTTTTTTTTAGGAAATGTCCTTAGAGATCATTGATATCTTATAACTAACTACCATTCTAAATTTCACGATTCAAGGCCCTTCCGTCACGCAAAAACAGCAATTTAGAACGTTTTTCTCCTGCAGCCCCTTTGGGGTAGTGGCACCGACATAAAACATAGCCTATGTTGGAGCAAGGATTTTCTCCATCATTTTGACGCCATTATTTTTCAAATCGGTTTGGTATTTCCTGAGATTGTGTAGAAACTACCATTTAGAACGTTTTTTAGAACGCTTTTCGCGCATTTTCACCCCTTTTAAATTTCGAATTGTTTAAGAACTGTTCTTAGAAATCCTTTATATCTAATAAGTAGCTGATACTTCAAATTTCATATTTCTAGGCCCATCAGTAACACATAAATCGCATTTTTAGAAAGTTTTTTGCTCCTACACCCCCTTCGGTGTAGTGGCACCGACATAAAACATAGCCTATCTTGGAGCAAACGTTGTCACTATCATTTTGACACCAATATTTTTTAAATCGGTTTGGTATTTCCTGAGATTATGTAGAAACTACCATTTAGAACGTTTTTAGAACGCTTTTTGTGCATTTTCACCCCTTTAAAATTTCGAATTGTTTAAGAACTGTTCTTAGACACCATTTATATCTTATAAGTAACTAATATTCCAAATTTTATATTTCTAGGTCCTTCAGTAACGCAAAAATCGCATTTTTAGAACGTTTTTTGCTCCTGCACCCCCTTTGGGGTAGTGGCACCGACATAAAATATAGCCTATGTTCTATGTTGGACTAACACCATCATTTTGAAACCATTACTTTTGAAATCGGTTTGGTATTTCCTGAGATTGTGCAGAATCCACCATTTCGAACGTTTTTTAGAACGCTTTTTGTGCATTTTCACCCCTTTTAAATTTCGAATTGTTTAAGAACTGTTCTTAGACACCATTTATATCTTATAAGTAACTAATGTTCCAAATTTCATATTTCTAGGCCCTTCAGTAACGCAAAAATCGCATTTTTAGAACGTTTTTTGCTCCTGCACCCCCTTTGGGGTAGTGGCACCGCCATAAGATATAGCCTATGTTCTAAGTTGGGCGAACACCATCATTTTGATACCATTACTTTTGGAATCGGTTCGGTAGTTCCTGAGCTTATCTCCGACAAATAAACAATTTTTACCTCTTTATAATAGGAGTATGATATGATAAAAGAAGGAAAAATTCGTGTTTCGCCAAATCTAATATTTCATAAATTCAGTATTTGGACTGATTGCTACAGGTACTTTCTCAATAAACAATTCTAATTCATTTTGCGGGCTGACATTTAACAGTGACAATGAGAATAGTGAAACTATTCTTCAAAATTTCGGGGAAATGGAAAATATTTCTTTGAATCGTCTTCTAAGAAAAGAAGAAGAGTTTTGTGAAGCTCATTTCCAAAATACACATAAACGAGATGAAACCGGCAGATTTTTCGTAGAAAATGCCCATTAAATTAGAACAATTAGATACTTTGGGAGATTCGAGAACATTAGCAGAAAAACGTTTACGCCAAACTGTAAAAAGATTAGAAACTAATTTTGATATGAAAAAACTTTATTGTGAATTTTTAAAATAATATGAAAACTTAAATCACATGGAGAGAATACCAGCCGAAAACGCTCCCTCAGTAGTTTATTACATGCCTCATCATGGCATTTTTAAACCGGATAAATCCTCTATGAAGTTAAGGGTGGTATTTAACGCCTCCGCTCCTACCACCACTGGGAAAAGTCTGAATGTTAGGTGAAGTTAAGGAAGATCTCTTTGATATTTTGATAAGATTTCGAAAACATAAAGTCGCTTTGACTGCAGATATAATAAAAATGTTTCGTCAAATATTAATCGATCCTTTGCAAAGGGACCTTTTACGTATTCTCTGGAAAGATTATGAAAATAATGCAACAACCAGTAACTTTCGCTACCAGTAACTTTCTTCTACGATAATTTGTTGAGGAGTTAGTAGGGGGTGTTTACTTTTTTTTCCCACGACTGTACGTATTAAGTCTAAAATTTTGAGAAAAAGTGCGCATTATATACAGTAAATATGCTATTTCTTACACACTTTATACTAGAAGATATTTAACTCTAATGTCAATATAATTTTTTTATTACAAAAAAGAAAATAATAATAATTATAATAATAAAATATGGTTATTTATCACACTTATTTGTAACAAATATAACAATTGAAGATGTTCACTTCTTTCTACTTAGTTTTTCTAAAGATATAATAATAAAAAATTATAAATAAATAATAATAATAATATAAAAAATAATAATAATAAACACGAATCTACATTCTGACAATACATTTCTTCTGAATTCAGTGTCGCCTTAAACATACATCAAAATGCATTTTATTAAAAAAACCGGTAACCTTCAGCCGTCCGGGAGCTTGCTGTCATCTTCTTGCAAAATTTGAAGGAACCACTACAGTGTCCTCTGCCTGACTTTCGGCCACCCTCCTGCGCGTTCATTCGAGACTACCTGGAGGAGCAGGCACCCTTAACTTAGTAAAGTAAAACAACATGCTGCAATTCGAATTTAAATAGATTAAATATTTGATTAAATATGAGCATTTCTATGAAATAATTTTTAAATACGATTACGTGAGCGTTAAATTTTTGCATAATTTAGCAACCAACTGTGCAAAGCAATTCATATTAAAAATTCCAGTTCAATATCGTAAAAATTCAAGAAGACAACTGTGATAAATAAAGCTGAATGTTTGTTGCTTTCTAAAAGTAACTCAATGTTAAAGGATTTTCTACAAAATGCCATTTTTCCTTTATTTTTTAATTTTTAGTTGTGGTTGATGTTTTAGATCTCCTTGGAAGATCCACCAGAACCAACCCATTCGAACAAAAAGAGAATTATCAAAATGGAGGTATCACACTGAAAGATATAAGTAGTCATGCAATATATATGTATTCCTTTGTTGGATGTGAGCTGGCTATGATAATTTTTGGAAAATAACCTTATTGTCCAGCTGCTTTTAGAAAACAACTAAAATTCAACTCTCTACATCGCCGTATCTTTCTGAATTTTCAGATAGTCGACTGACCTTTATATGCGAGTTGTTTATATAGCTGGTTATTAAATTCTGCAAAAAAAGCCTTCTTTATCGTTTGTGCAGAACGCAGCTAAAAGTTATTTTATCCAAATTCTCATACTCCTTAAAACATTTAATCCATTTATATTCTAATTGCATTATATTATTTCTATTGTACTTTGCTGAATTTTTGGAAAGTGGCGTTAAATTTTATTCAAAATTTCGCATGCTGTAAGCAAAAATAAGCCATAATTTCTTGTTTGTTTTAAATAAACCTTCATATCCCTAAGAATATACGTGCTATTTTTACAGACATGACCACAATTGTTGATCGGCAACAAAGCAGTGTGCTTCAGCTACAGTTTATTTCGAAAGTTTTAAATTACAGCGGTCTCACAAATCTTATTTTTTTATTCAATTTGTTGTTGGTTAACAATTTGCTCTTATAATCAAACTTTTACTGCAAAATATAACATCAAACATGTTCTTTATATCCCTAAAGTTCCAGGAGATTTCACAAAATATTTCTTTAGGTATTTGATAAAATGTCTAAGAATGAAAACATAAGGTGACTTTCGGCCGTATAGTGTATTTTGATAACGTTGTGATGTGAAACATGTTTTTGGCAGAATTATTACAATGTAATAAATTGCATTTGCACCAGATATGCAATAGCAGCAAAATGATAAGAAAGGTACAGGTTTTTCTAAATTATAGACATATTTCCAGTCAATTGTGCTTCCTACTTAATTTCAGTGCTGTGTTGTGGCATAGAATTTATATTGTTTTGCTGAGAGCTTTGCTTGCTTGTTTTGCTTGTCGAGCTGGACAAAACACGCCATATCTCACTAATGGCGGGTTTTAATTCTGCGTTTGACTTGTACTGGACCATTTGATCATTTTTTACTAAATATTATGCACTGTGATATCCCAAACGTTCGCCGTGGTAGATCGGACTGTTCGAAGACAATTTAAAGTGGGACTCTTATTCATTCTTAACCACTTCTTTCGGTGTTTTACAGGATGAATTGAGGTATTGTCATATTGAAAAATATAGTTGAGGCTAACCATCTTTTCACTCTGATTCAACAAATCTAACATGTGGCTATAAGTATACTTATTTTGCCATCTTTCTAGAAAACCAATTCTAACCTTACCTTCCGAAGAGAAAGCAGCCAAAATCGTTCGGGAGCCTTCATCTAGTAGATGTGTGGAATATCGTTTTCCTTTCGAAGGTCATGCCAATATCAATGAATGCCATCCGAACCATCGAAATTACACTTTTTTTTGTCACTAAAAATAACTTTACCCCAATTCGTTTGGTGTTCTGATATGTCTTTGCAAACTGGATAAGGACTTTTTTATGACCAGATGTTAAGCGCAAATATCGACGTGGTTTAAAATATTTAAGGATTCCTTTGTTTTTTATTGATTTTCTTTTTATTGATCTTCGAACAGTCCATACTTGTGCTGGCGTCTTTATCTGACTTCCAAATTCCTTTGCTGTCATTCTTTTGCATATGTTCATGTCAATAATCCAAATTTCTGATCTTTTCGAAAGAGTTTTTGGCCTTCCGGTATATTTTACAGTACCTTAAATAGTTGCAGCAATCTTTGAACATTTAATTTTATCATCAATTTCTTGAAGTGATGCGCCAAATTTGATATCAGCTAGAATTTAGTCTCTTTTAGAAATCAGAAGGCATTCTGTTCTTTCCATCGTCAAAACATTTTGGGAACTAAACAAATGCGTCAGAATTTCTATTAAATCATTTATTAAATGATATGCGAAAATATCCACTAATTATACACCTTGATTTCAAAACATTTAAGTCGTTCAAATCATTTTTACCCAGCGTAAATTTAGCAAAATACATACTTTAGAAAAGATTAATATATATATATATATATATATATATATATATATATATATGTGTGTGTGTGTGTGTGTGTGTGTGTGTGTGTGTGTGTATAATATTTTTATAAACGGTTTAATTGGTATTAATTGGAAAATCATGCGTTCAAATTTAACACAAAGATATGCGCATTTGCATAACGAAGGCGATCTTATTTCTTTGTTTTTCTGTCGCTACTATCGTTTTGCAACTAGCTGTATTACTGATTACAACAATTTTTAAAAATAAGACAAGGAGGGGTTGTACTGTGGTTCGGGGTCATATATCAAGTTATTTTTCGATGCAACCTTTGTATTCCAGTGGTGAAAGGGAAATTTACTTAAGCACTTAATGGAAATCTTAATGGGTTTTAACTGTAGGGAGACCTTCATTTGAATAGTGAAAATCCGCTTGGATATATTCGCAAATCTCAGATGTTTATTCAAAAATGGATACTTTATTACTTGGTTTATCTCAGTTCTTTAAGGATTCTATACATCCATCATTTGTTTACATCCCATTGCTTCGCGCTGGTTTATGTAACTTTTGAAGACCAAATGAGGAAAAGCCGGGCTTTTTCTTTGATATGACAAAAATATTCTTAATTTATATCTCATTCTTTTTCCGTTTCAAAATTCCAAAACCGGTACCATAATAAGTGTCTTTCATGAGTGATGATATGTTCTTGTATGCGAAACTGGGTATATATTGGGTCTAAATGTGATTTTAGCTTCATATTTAACTTGTGTAATGTATTTATATTCTACATATTAGAGGATATTTAACTCAAAAGTAATTTTAATTTTTTTTCTATTACAAAAAACAATTACGTTTATTTGATACATTTATTTGTCACGTATTTATTCCATGTATAGTCGTAAGAGATTTTAATTTCATAAATAAATACAAAATCTTGCTTAATGGTACACAAAACACGAACTTTAATAAACTAAAAGTTAATTTCTACGTTTCGAGCTGTTTCTAAAGCCGTCTTCAGGAAAAGATGATGGTAAAAAGGCTCAAAGTTCAGAGACGAAAGTCTGTGTAAGAGATAATTAGTCGAAACTGGACCAATGATTTGAATACAAAAATGTAGTGTTGCCATCTAGTGAAAATAAATAATTATTAATGAACAGAGATCAAATGGATCAAAAAGGTGAATTTAAGAAACCACAAGTTCCGCCATCTACACATGAAGGACAAAACCACATTCAACTGAGTTTTCATTCAAGTTTTGACAACATAATATAAGTTTAATTTGAAATATTGTAATTAGATGTAGAATTATGTCTTTATGATATTATGCTAATTTTTGGGATATTATAGGATAAATTATCGTTACAAGGTTTGTCTTCACGTGCAATGATTTCAACTGATTCTCTAATTTTACTTTCAGAGGGGTTATTGCACGGAACTCTAATTTTTGCTTCAGAAAAGTTAATATGGCAGACTTCATTGGCTATGTAGAACCTAGATAACAGCTGTATTCTGTTTATAATGTTTAATGTCTCCGCGATGCTCCATAATCCTTACTGATAACTTACGTTTTGTCATGCCGATGTAGATTTTTTCAACATTATTGGATAAAATGATAGGGATTTCATATATACCAGATTTTTGATCCATTGGGATCTTATTACTGACGATATCAATGAGGTTAGGATGTGGAATAGCGACCAATTGTATATTATATTTCTGTATGATTTTTTTTTTAGCTTTTCGAATATAGTGGGAATGTAGTGAAATTTGCTGTAAACCATAGGTTGATTATTATCCTGTCGTTGACCTGGGGGAAAGGCACCGTAGTACTTCTGAATTTTCTTATCTATATATTTTGCTGGAAAACCATGATCAAATGCTGTTTTCTGTATAAACTCGATTTCTTTATTTAATTGGTCATCTGAGAAAATCCTAAATGCTCTTTTAATGAATGACTGAAATGCAGAGATTTTATACTGAAAAGGTATAACAGTGTTTTCTTTAATAGGTTTTCTATAAACTGAAAAGTTTAATCCAGAGCTGCATCTATTAATTTGAACGTCTAACAATGGAAGTGAAGCATTTTCTTCCATTTCAAAAGTGAATTTTATACAGTTACTTAATTTATTACTATCTTGAATATTTTAATTTCATTGTTATTAGTTTCTGCAACGAATTACAAGTATAAATTGTTATATGAATTCGCATTTTACAATATATATCCCCTTTTGTTGAATTTGGTATTGCCCTAGAAATACATAAAAATGCATGTAATTCAAAAATATACAGTTCTTCTTTCTTTAACATGCGACAAATACTTTTCATTCATATCCCATTCCTTTTCTGTTTTCAAAATGTCAAACTCGGAGTCTTAAAAATGCCTTTTATGAGTGATGATGGTTCTTGTATGTCATACCGAGTATATATTGTCTAAATATCATTTTTGCTTCATATTTTGCTTACGTAATGCACTCTTTCTTCATTCTCTAGTAGAAGAGGTCTATATAAAGTCAAAGTAAAGGGTATTTGTTTACAAAAATAAAAATAAAAATATTTTTATTTAAGACATATTTATTTGTAGGAAGTTTGTGCCAGATGCAGCATTGAGAGATGCCCACTCCATATTTTATAGTTTTTTCACCCAGAAAAAAAATTATATTGTAACACATATTCGTATTTTGCAATACATTACATCTTTAATTTTTGAAATTAGTGTCGCCAGCAAAATGCATTTCATAAATCAATTTTATGTTCATTTTCTTCTGTAGCATGAAAAATTTATTTTTCATACCCCATACCTTTTTTAAAAATAATTAAATTGTCACAAAATTCGTATCTGAATAAATGTATTTTCATGACGGGTAATGCCTAATAGAGTATGATGTTTAAATATTATTTTAGATTTATATTTTGTTTGATGTATTCCTGTTTTATCAGGAGTGGCGATTTTATGGAACGCATGCTTCAGATAGTATGTGCGGCAATTGCTCTGGCACACTTAATTTTTTTGTTTTTAAATTAACTGCAAAACTAAAATTTAGTCTTATTTTTGTTATAATAAATCATACTTTGTTTAACACCCAAAAGAAGCTGTCACAAAAATTGTAATCATTTTTACATGAATTAACAAATTAGAAAAATTTATTTTTCCTGATGTTATGAAGTGTTTTTATATGTAATTATTTTGACATCCAATTTGAATCTTAAAAGCTTTACGTCAAAGATATTTGAGAACTCAGTCTCTGCAACAGAATGAGAAGTGTGCTCTATTTTTAGTAAATAAAAAGAAAACATAAACCAGGTATAAGGCATTCTTCATTGTATGTACCGATCATAAAATCTCATTAATAAAATATTAATTCATTTTTTGCGAAACTTGGATATTTCCCGAAATTACACGTTATATTAATTATGAATTTAAAAGTACTACAATAAAAACTCAAAATATCCGTTTCCTGTAGGGGAGACTAGGGAGGGTTGGCGATACGGGAGGCTACTCACCCATCAGTTTTCATATTTAAAAGAATTTCAGAGTTATATATATAGGTGTCAACCAAAGCTACTGGAATACTCAAACAACATTCTCTGTTTCATACAGATAATCGAAATAGGTGTGGAAAAAATCAATTGTGAGACGTTTTCAACCTAAAAGTTGTACTTTTTCGTAATATTTTGTAAGCTTTTTTCAGATAAAATATATCATATAAATTTAAGTAAGTAGGTTTTAAGTAATGCATAAATATCGAGCTTTCATCCCAGGCATAAAGATTATACAGTAAGTTAGACTTAACATAGCAATATACTATTCTTTAGAAAAGGGCTATGTGGGGAGGCTTGACCCAGCCAATGTGAGGGAGGGTTGACCAGATGTTAAGCGCTCTCTTGACACATTCACGACGCTGAAACGAGAAATCTCGTTTTCATTCAAAAAACATCATTGACTAAGGGCGTGGCTTCTACCTTACAGAAAATACATTTATATCATGTTGTCCATATTTTTTTTTTTAGATTGTATGACATTTTATATTAAATTCGTGCACTGAAAGATATTTACCGATATATAAACTTGGGAAACCTATCTCGAACACCGATTTACAAAATACTTTCAGAATAGGGATGAGCTTCTACTGTTTTAAAATCCAGATTTGATAAAAATTGCCCGTCGGCAATGTGTTAATTAAAGGGTTTTGGAAACTTTTTTATTATACACTATGTATAATGAAAGATTAATGGTTATAAATAAAAATGAATGTAAATTTATTCTGAAAAGTTACAGTAAAATGAGTTGATGGAAAAGAGAACGTTTAAAACTGATTAAAGAAATATGTGAAAAATTGCTATAGTATCCACTGCGCGAAAAAAATTATTGAAATATAAATGAGAAAGTTGATAGGATTTTTTTTCCATTTAAATATTACTTACAATAGGTAAATAGAAACATTGGAAAATACTATAGAAAGGACTAGAGAGTACGAAAGTAGCAGTCTTAACCGTTACATAGGCAGTGGTATGTTTATGAAACCAATTATTTTAATTTCCAAATGCCCCAATGGCACCAGAATATTGCTAAAATTCTTTCCATTTAACATGTATGTGAAATATAGCCTTTTTCATATATCCAAAAAACTTTGTTCGTATATTCCGGTGCCAGTCATTTATTTCAACATTTTAGTACTGAAAAGGTTAAAAGATGTTAATGATAAATACTCATGCGGCTGCAAAAGAACATAGCATTGATCTCGTGTTGCCAGATTGGGGGCTTTTTTAATTCAGATTATTTGGTGTCACCACTTTTTTAAAATGGTATAATTCGCTTATTTTTCAAAGTTTTTAATCTATTTTTAAATAGGGTAAATATTTCTATTTCAAAAAAGTGGTAACAATCAACAATCTGGGCACAAAAAAGCCCCCAATATGGCAACACTGCAGTGATCGAAAAACTTTAGGAAGGTATGTAGAAAAATTTCAACATGATGAATAGAATGAGCCAAACTATGTGACAATTAGAGTTGTCAGGTGGAATGTCACAAAAAGTAGGACAAGGAGACAAAATAAAGCGGGACCGTGGCTACTAAATCCGGGCATTATAATGCATGAAACCCTATGAAAACGGAACCTGTCTCTAGCGGAATATTGTCTTAAATGTTAAAATTTCAATTTCCCTGCTGTACAATTATACCTGCTCAGACAAAATCCAGTTTAAAATAAAAATTTTCCCCTCTGACATGCGACTGCGCCTAAACAGGTTTGTTTAAGCATCATATTTTAAAAAATATTTTTTTATAATAATTAAAGCATGTAGCATAAAGTTAGTTTTTTTTTTTTTTTTTTTTTTTTTAACTGATTGTATTTCTCTTCACAAATATTTCAATGTAAAACAAAGTGGGTCAACCCTCCTATACGTGTGGAGCCTTGACCCATTATTTTCCCATGAATAAAATCAATCATAATGATATATAAAACTTTATTCTACGTTCAATATTTAAAAAATAAAAAATCATATTGTAAAAAGTGAGTCAATTGTCCCTAGTCTCCCCTATATGAATTGTACTTAATCAAAATTTTATTTAATTAATTGATGATTCCATTATACAGCGAAATTGCATGAATCATTTTTGTATTTAATTGTTTAATGCATGAAAGCGATTGATTATAATAAGCATTTCGTATAAGCAGAATATTCCGCAATATATTTTTATGTAAAGGTTTGGCATGTCATAATGTCGATAAATACTATCTGTGAATTTTTGGCACACGCATGTAAAAAGGTTCGCCATCCATGTAGTAGATAGTATTTAACTCTAGTGTCAAAGCTAGTCTAGTAAAAAAAAAGCTCAAATGGTTGAATTTACTTAAATTTTGTCCTAACAATATAGTTGTACTTCTCTTAGGAGCATGTGAATTAAATTGCATGAAAAAAGTATTTTATTCATATTATTTAACTTCAGTACAGAAAAGTAGAAAGCTGTAAAAGTGTTTACAGCTGGGACTCGGGGTCTGAGAGACCGCGTGACATCAGTTACAGGTTAAACAATACACAAATTCTGTAAAAGTCTAATAAATTTCTAATGGTAGCATATTAAAAGTCCAAAGCACAGTCTAAATAATCAATAGTCAAAATTTCATGTTTATACATAAAATGGTTTTGAAGAGAGACTTATTCAAACTTTGAATTTTTTCGTTAATTTTCGACGCGTTTAAAAAGTACAAGACCCATTAAAACATTTTATGTAACGGTGTTTATCGAACACGGTAATAACTGAAAAATTAATTTTCCAGAAATCGCAATTAAAGATTTCTTACCTATATGGTTTCTTATCTGAAAAATTATCTAGAAGTTGTCAATAAAGGTTTATTAGTGTTTTTATGTATAAAACGTAAGAAATGGATGCATAGAAACATTGTTTACATTTCTCCTAGCTTTCCTAGGCCCACTTCCGGTATTTGACTCATTACTTCACGTTTATTAAATTGGGCATAACCCCTCTTCTTATAATCATAGAAATAAAATTAGATACCTTAATGTAATAAAAGGTAGAAGAAAAGCAGATTTGAAAACTTACTAAAAGTTTTTCTGTAGTATAAATGAAGTATTTAAATATCGCACATCAAAAAATCAATATCAATAAAGAAACAATGAATGCATTTAAGCGATAATTAGGATGAAACCCTCAGTAACTGGCACCAGGGTTCTCGCAGCTGCTCACCATAGTGCCAAATCGCGACAAAATGCTTCATTTGGCGATTGAAAGAGCAATTACATTTGCTTAATTTCGAATTCTCAATAATTACTCATTTTTTTGCGAGTGTGTGTCAGTACAGACGGCACTCTTATTCTTAGTATTACTGGACGTATTAGTATTACTAGTATACTCTTAGCGTGTACTGGACGATTGTTGCCACTTATCAAGTTCAATGGCACAATATAAGAGTACAATTTTCAAAATGTCTTTGAAGTATGGGCTTCGATCAAAAGCCAGTGAATTCAAAAAACAAATACCAGTTTTTTTTTTAATGTGATACACACTCAGAAATGAATACTCAGATTTCAAGAAATTTTCTTTGTTTTTGACGAAACGGTTTCCTGGAATATGCTCCGAGCGAATACTTCGTCAAATTGATGAAATTACTTTCTTCACTTGTTTGACGATATAAATTTCCTCAAAAGTTTCGTCAAAAAGAGCTGGTGGCGCCATCTATTGAACAGTTTGGAAGCTCCTCTACCAAGGGAAGAAAAAAATCACTTCCCGTTTTCCTCGGCGTGATTCGAAACCGCGGTCTTTGGGGTGGGAGACACTTGCTTTACCGACCAGGATATTGGGGACTTTAGATGTGCTTTTAGACTGATGTAAAGAAAGCTGCCGCGTGATTATATTTTTATAAAAGATTGTAATTTTATCGGTGCTGAAAGTTTTAAGGAAGGCTAATTTATTATTATGTTTTTCTCATGGTCAATGAATAATTATAATATGGCTTGATTAAATCATTTATTAGTGAAATTTTCTTTGCTCAATGAATGGTTAGAATATGGTCTGGTTAATTTGTTGCACACAAATAACGATCTGTGAAGTGCATATTGCGTGAAATTTTATCATTTTGAATAGGTGGATAAGATTTTAACACTTTACTGTTTATAAAAGGGAGAGGGATCAATTATGTTTATCTTTAATCTGATTGAAAACAGAATATACTTCTTAAATAAATTTTTAAAAAAGATATCCCGGATCTTTGAAATTTTATTGATTGAATTTTCTTTTTGGATGTTTTTGAACACAGGAAATATATTCTTTTCGAATTAAAACATAACGAACAACAACATAAATAATAATAATAATAATAGTAAGCATTCCTAAAAATGTTAACAGCTAAAAAAATAACTTATGAAGAAACAATAACTACCTATATTTCAGTATTTTCTGAAAAGCACTAAAAAGTGCTGTTTTAAAAATCAATTATTACGGGACTAATACAAACAAGCAAATATCTGCTTGCTAAAATCGCAGGATTTGAGGAGGTACAGCAACGGTTTCCTTAAAATGCATTGAGTCTGACCGTGATTGAGGAAAAACTTTCGTCAAATATCTGAGAGTTTACCTTTCCTTAAAAGTCACGTGATGGTGATAGGAAATTATCGTCAAAAACGACGAAATACAGCTTGAGGATTGCTAAATCGTCAAAAGTGAGAATTCTATTTCTGAGAGTATATATTTTGGTGTTTATATTTTAAATCTTTCAGAATTCATTGAATGTAATATCTTAAAAAATCTCGAGTGAATTTGCGTTGTAAAGTTTTATTTCATAAGATTCTAATGGGTTAAACTGGGTTTTGATTTTTTTTTCTTGATTGCGCAAGACATTAAAATGCATTCATTATTAATATACTTCCTGTTGCGGATAGTTAAATTTAAATGAATAACTGATGTATAAGATGCCACAAAAAATTATGTTAGTTTGTCCAATATATTGGAAGAAAGGTAGGTTCAGGGCTTAAAAATCAATTTTTCAGTTTTTCGCGACAAATCTATTTTGCTAACATTTTTTTTCACTTAGCTGCTTTTTTTTTTTTTTTTTTAATTTTAGATTAGCCAAATTGCTAACGCTCATTAAAAGTCAGCGAGATCCCTGACTGACACCTTAAGGATTGTTTCTTGTTAAAATCACTATTAGAAAATTTTAAGTACATTTTATACTTATTTTCTTTTTTGAAAGGATACTAGACATAGATTAGAAAATTTCTGTTGGCAAAATTCCCCAAAATTATACATTGTATTATTAAATTTGTTTTCATAAATATGGTCAAAAACTCCAGTAACTCATACCAACCCTATTTTGAAAAACTCATAAGTGACACAAAGTGAACCTGTGTCTTGCACTTTATTTACAAAGATAAAAAAAAAAGTCATTTTATATTTCAAAGAATTCATGCGTTAAAAATGCTTTAATCATTATAATAAAAACAAAATACTTCTCTATACAGGGTGTATCTGAAAGCGTGTTCAAATCTTTACGGGGTGATACAAGCAACTATGCGAGCAAATTTCATCATAGAATGTATGGTCGGAACGCAAGTGGTGAGAAGTTAAAAGGTAGTTCTGCACTGTACCAGGGCGATGGATTGGTCGAGGTGGTCCCATAGCTTGGCCAACAAGATCGCCGGATCTCTCGTCTTTGGACTTTTTCCTGTGGGGCCATATGAAAAGCCTAATCTACGAGTGCTCCATTGAAACCGATATGGATCTATAGTAGCCAGGATTGCCGTTGTTGCCGGCAATATTCGAGAAATGCCTGGTGTCTTCGCAAATGTGCGTCAGTTCCTATCCCACAGGTGTGAAGCGTGCATTACAGCTGGCGGAAATCCTTTTGAGCATTTCCCCCAGGGACTGCACTAAAACTCTAACTATGTCTTTCAGCATGTACATTAATTACATTCCTGTTAATAAAAATGTTTTCTCATTATCTCCTCTGATTCTTGCGTTAATTCTTTAACTGCGACAGTCGAAAAGTACCTTTTAACTTCTCACCGCTTGCGTTCCGACCATACGTTCTATGACAAAATTTGCTCGTATAGCTACGTTCTATCACCCCGTAAATTTTTGCCCTCTTTTTAAGATACACCCTGTATATGATATCATACTACATATGAATGTGTCCCTTTTTCCACGTTTTAAATTATTAATAATGCAGATATTCAATAACTGATATTTATTAACAAGTAACTGACAAAAGGAGTCAGGCCCTGGTAGAACAACTTAAATTTTAATCGCGTTGACTACAAGATAAATTTCATCAACATTCATTAACATTAAAAAATAAAAAAGAAAAGTGCCCAGCTAAACTGATGGCATTGAGCTCACAGGCTATTCAAAATAATTGTATATTATACTCTTATTTTAAAGAATAATGTCCCTCAAAAAAAAAATAAGTGAAGGCGAATTAGCCCCCATTTCCCCCTTTATACTTAACCAATTAACCTTCAAATCTAATCAGGCAATCTCCTTAAAACAATAAGTCGGTATACCAAATTCGGAGCAAATCGAATAATTCTGCATGAAAAAGCCGTTTATCTCAATTAAGGGGTGGTGAACTAACCTCCCTTTTCCCCCTTTATCCTTAACCAATGAACCCCAAAAGTAATCAGGGAAGCTCCTTAACATAATAAACCGGTATACCAAATTCGGAGCAAATCGAATAATTCTGCATGAAAAACCCATTTATCAGAATTAAGTGTGGGGGGGTGGACTAACCCCCTTTTCCACCTTTATACTTAACCAATGAACCCCCAAAACTAATGAGGGAAGTTCCTTCACATAATAGACTGGTATACCAAATTCGAATAATTCTGCATGAAAAACCCATTTATCTGAATTAAGGGGGGGGGGGTGGACTAACCCCCTTTTCCACCTTTATACTTAACCAATGAACCCCCAAAATTAATCAGGGAAGCTCCTAAACATAATAAACCGGTATACCAAATTCGGAGCAAATCGAATAATTCTGCGTGAAAAACCCATTTATCTGAATTAAGAGGGGTGGACTAACCCCCTTTTCCCCCTTTATCCTTAACCAATGAACCCCCAAAACTAATCAGGGAAGTTCCTTAACATAATAAACCGGTATACCAAATTCGGAGCAAATCGAATAATTCTGCATGAAAAACCCATTTATCTGAATTAAGGGGATGGGGGGTGGACTAACTCCCCTTTTCCCCCTTTATCCTTAACCAATGAACTCTCAAAACTAATCAGGGAAGCGCCTTATCAGAATGAACCAAAAGAAAAAATTGAAGCAAATCGGATGTTTCTATCAAGAGTTATCGCGTTACGTACGTACATACATACATACATACAGAACGGGCGGGCACATTAGCTTTCAGGCTTTCATAGCCTGTGAGCTAATAATTTACACCTCTGTCGGAGACTGGTGAACTGAAATTACTGGAACCTATAACTGGAACCCCCCCCACCCCCCACCCCCATTAAGCTAAATTAAAGAACTTCAAACTAGAAATAATGGTCCTAATGTGGCATAGGCATCTTTTAACTAATTTCTACAAGTATGCCTTTAATCAAAAGTTTAGGATGGTTCCATTACAAATAGATTAAAAGAAACACTAACAATTTTAGAAATAAGATGGAATCTTCAAAATAGTGCATTTTTTATTCTCAAAAGTTTCTTCCTCTCTGAATATGTTCTTAGCCTACTAGTGGCAAATAAATTGACTCCAAAATAAAAATAAGTACTGAGTTACCACTGGATGACATTATTTTGCAGAATTTTACAAGAAAATGCTTATTTGAGTTAGATTTTTGCGGAAGTGTCAGTTGCTAGTTAGGTATCAATAACTGAGGTGTTTCACCCTATACATGATGTATTGAAATTTAGAACATCAAAAATTAAAAGTCAATAAAGAAACAATGAATGCTTTTAAGCGTTAATTATACAATAAGATCTAAAAGATCTGCTTAAAACACCATTAAAAGCTTTTAATTGCGCTAGGCCTTTTGAAAGATCTGAGTCTTTTTTCGTCAGGCCCAAAGAAGACGTGCTTCTACTATGAAAGCCACAGCAAGACTGACGAATTAGGTGTCCATAACTATTCAGCATAACAATTCTCTTCCATAGTAGAAGCACGTCTTCTTTGTGCCTGGCGAAGAAAGATTCAGATCTTTCGAAAGGCCTAGCACATTTAAATGTTTTTGATGGTGTTTTAAGGAGATCCTTTAGTTCTTATTGATTCACACCAGTTTCAACTTATTTTCTTTGATAATTATACATATAAAAATATTTTTTTTCTAACATTTTATTATACAGTATTCTATTTAGCTCAATCTTCTAGTAGTCAAAGTAAAATAAATCTCGAAACTAAATCTTTGTTTATTGCAAGATATTATTCAAAGCATTTACATTTAAAATGCGTAAGTACATTTTATTATTTCTCGATATTATAAGACAAATCTTTCAAGAAAATGTGGCTGATCCTATTAGGAATATTTTGCTTATTCTTTTAAGATGAGAAAAGAATTCTAATCAAGGGCGGTTGTAATAGATTACCAATAATGCGAAAATGGGAAAAGTTATCCACATTCTTTGGGTAATAACAAAACTCTTCCTCGTTAAATATATTAGCTTTGAGATTACAAAGAAACCTCGAAAATCGGAACGAAATATTCTACGTTGATATTTGTTCTTTAAGTTGCTCCAAAATCTGATTAAATAAGATGTAGTATATTAATTTAAGCTTTTAATAATTTATACCAGATGAAGATAAAACGCGAATTCTTTTAAGAAAGTGCATTGTTAAAGATTTTAATGTACTGTCTAAAATAGCCATTTAACATTGTTACAATTGCCCTTTTTACAAATTCCCTTGCTATTTTAGAATCAGTGTTGATATATCAGTAAGATATTTTTTATTATGTAGAATTAGTGATTTAATTGTAATTTACTGTTTATTTTTGAAATTTTAAAGATCCTGCACCCCAATATAGTATTCTATTTAGTTCGACTTTATATCTTCAAATATTCAAAGCAAAATTAATCTCGAAACTAAATCTTTGTTCAGTGCAAGATAATATTCAAAGCGCTTACATTTAGAATGCATGAGTATATTTTATTATTTATTCATATTATAAGACGAATCTTTCAAGGAAATATGGCTGATCCTATTAGAAATATTTTGCTTATTCTTTTACGAAGAGAAAATAATTCTAATCAAGGGCGGTTGTAATAGGTTACAGATAATGCAAAAATGGGAAAAGTTATCTACATTCTTTGGATAATAACAAAACTCTTCCTGGTAAAATATATTAGCTTTGAGATTACAAATAAACCTCTAAAATTGGAGCGAAATATTCTCTTTTGATATTTTTCCTTTAAATTGCTAGAAAATCTGATTAAATAAGATGTATATTAAGTTTTTAATTATTTATGCTAGATAAAGATAAAACACAAATCCTTCTTAGACAGTGCATTTTAAAAGATTCTAATGTACTGTCTAAAATAAAGCTTCATTTAACATTGTTACAATTGCACTTTTTACAAATCCTCATGCTTTTAACCACTTTCCAGCACAGTTGAAAAGTGTTTATGAATTCGGTTTGTCTGTCCGTGCTCTAACTCCTTAAATATACTTGGATATTCATACAACTGATATACGGTTGCAATGTTTACCTTGTCATGTTTGGTATTCAATATGAAGTGTGTAGCATAATGATGGGCGATTCTGGAAAATTTGAGAATCGATCAAAATCGACATCATATAAAACAGAATCGATCGCAATAAGAATCGATTCCCAAATTCTAGAATCGATACTTGAATCGATATTTCGATGTTCACATATTCACACAGATAAGCTGAAAAATAGTAATTCCAAAACGTAGCGAATCAACAGGGCCGTAACGACATCTCTCACCCCTCACCTCCATTTATGGGTGCCCTATAGGGCACCCATAAATGCACCCATAATAACATTGTCTATAGACAATGTTATAGGCCTAGAAGTAAGCTACTACAGACCTTTGAATCAAATAATAAGGTTTTTTAACTTTTAAAATTATTATTTTTAAGATATAATTTTGATAATAATTTATATTATATTTAAATTTATCTTTAAAAAAGATCTCGGTCAGATAAAAAAAAAAGAAAGAAATGATTTTTTTTTCATCCGGAAAAGATGTACTTTCTACTCTAACTATTATTTCCTTCAACTAAACAGATGGGGACTTACTTCCTATAAACGTCATTCTTCTTAAAAATGCGCAGATGAGCGAAATTTTGAAGGCTCTAAATTTATTTAAAAAGTTAAATAGTTTTTCAGTCTTTTTAGGGTCTCCTATAAGCGTGAGGGCAATGCAAATATTGCAAATCTTCTTTTAAAATAGCTGTGATGAATGTAATTAACCAATCATCACATACTAATTACCCCCCAATTAATAATCAAAATTCTCCTTTTAATAATGTATTTAACAAAAGTTTATTTCCCTTTTTAAAATATATATCTCCTTATCTCATTTACAGTTTATAAATATCTTTCTTTTTAATGTTTACCAAATTTTCAGCTGTTAAGAAAAAAAAAATGTTCTCATCCTAGAGCTATTAACAATGAAATAACATACTTTTCTCTGGTTAACAAATAAATAAAAGTATATTCCTTGATTATATGTTTGTTCCCCCCACCCCCAGCAGTAATCTAAAAACTATAAACAGTTATTGACTCATTCGCTGACATGCAAAATGCACTCACTGAAACAATAATAAAGAAAAAAGAAAAGTATCGAGTTAAACTGATGGCATTGAGCTCACAGTCTATTCATACTAATTCTATTTTATACTCTTACTTCAAAGAATGCCTTTCGAAAAATAAATGAAGGGGGAATCACCCCCCCCCCCCGTCTTTACACTTATTATTAAACAATAAGCCTCCAAATCTCATCAGGGAAGCGCTTTATCAGAATAAACTGGTTACCAAATTTGAAGCAAATCAGATAGAAAAACCCATCTATCTAAATTAAGGGGGGTTAGCCCATGTTTTTCCCTTTATACTTAAACAATGAATTTCCAAATTTAATAAGGGAAGCGTCTTATCAGAATTAACCGGTATACCAAAATTGATGCAAATCTGATAATTCTGCATGAAAAACCCATTTATTTAAGTGTGGGGAGAATAGCCCCCGAATCCCCGTCCTTTATGCTTAACCAATGAACCCCCAAAACTAATCAGGGAAGCGCCTTATGAGAATGAACCTAGAAAAAAAAATTGAAGCAAATCGGATATTTATATCGAGAGTTATCGCGTTACGTATGTACGTACATACATACATACATACAGAAACTGCGGGCTTATTAAGCTCTCAGGCTTTGATAGCCTGTGAGCTAAAAAGAAAAGTGCCCAGTTAAACTGATGGCATTGAGCTCACAGGCTATTCACACTAACTGCATATTATGCTCTTATTTCAAAGAATAATGCCCCTCGAAAAATAAACTAAGGAGGGGGGGAATTGCCCCTCCCCGTTTCCCCTCTTTATACTTAACCAATGGCCCTCCAAATGTCATCAGGGAAGCGCCTTATGGAAATAAATCGGTATACCAAATTTGAAGCAAATCGGATAGAAAAACTCATTTATCTAAATTAAGGGGGTATTAGCCCCCTGTTTCCACCTTTATATTTAACCAATGAACTTCCAAATCTAATTAGAGGGAAGCGCCTTATCAGAATAAACTGGTATACTAAATTTGAAGTAAATCGGATAGCAAAACCCATCTATCTAATTTAGGGAGGGTATTATCCCCTCCCCCACTCCCCCCTTTAGACTATAACAATGAACCTTCAAATATAATCAGAGAAACTCGTTATCAAAATTAACCGGTATACCAAAATTTGAAGAAAATCTGATAATTCTGAATGAAAAACCCATTTATCTAAGCTAAGGGGGCGATTAACCCCCTTTCACCTTTATACTTAACCAATGAACCCCCAAAACTAATCAGGGAAGCGCCTTAGCAGAATTAACATAGAAAAACAATTGAAGCAAATCGGATATTTCTATCAAGAGTTTTCGCGTTACGTGTGTTCATACATACAAAACCGACGGGCACATTAGATCTCAGGCTTTGATAGCCTGTGAGCTAAAAAGTGCCAAGAGCGTGTAACTAGTGGGGGGGGGGAGGGACAGACAATAAAAGAGGACATTAAAAGCTTTCCAACAATATGTTACACGAGATGGTTTGGAAGAAACAATAAATATGCCCCCTGGGGGACAGTTAAGTCTCAAACGGTGGGAGGGGTGACCTCAAATGTATCTTTGGTCAAGGTTTCAAAATGTGGATTTATAATAAAATAGAACGAGAATTGGGCATTTTTAAAATAGCATGCATATTTTGAACGGCCCTGTAAATTAAGATTGGCGAGGAAGGGATGGGGGGGGGGGGCGGAAAGGATTAGAAGGGACGAACTTGAAAAATACAACATAATAAACTAGTAACCCAAATAACTAGGCTTCTAAACAAAAGTATAACGATTTAACCTAGTATTGAATTCAGGGGTGACCCGGGAGAACATTGGAATGTCCCTCCCAAAAGTTTTGAGATTTTATGCTTTTTAATGGATAAATGTGCATCCCCCTTTACGGAACTCTAAAATCCCCCCCCCCCTCTCCCGACCGGAGCAGTCAAGAAATCAACCCGCCATTCAACACTGAACCTAGAAAGAAAAAAAAAAGGCTCTTATGCAAAATTTTACAGCAATTCTGCCACTAAAACAGTAAAATGGGAGGAATCTATTCAACCAGAATCGTGGATCATGCGCGATGCGATTTGAATTGAAGTAAATCAAAAAATAACAATTTCACCCCTATCTAAAAGTCGGCATCGAATCTGAACTGAATCGATTCGCCCGAATCTAAAGAATTGAAGTAAATCAAAACATAGCGATTCTGCCAGCATCTAAAGATCGACATCGGCATCGAATCTACACTGAATCGATTTGCCATTTCTGATTTTAATTTACGGGCAGAATCGATGCGTTAATTTTTTCTTTCTTTTGTCTTTAGAAAAGAAAGCGTTGGATTCGTGAAAAATTTCGACTTTCGGTTTTCGAAGGATTTATAGTTTTAGAAGATCTTGTCTGGAATACGATTTGACTATTTTTATACATTGTCTGTCTGTCAGTCTGTCTATTTGTTTGTCTCTGACAAAAAAATTGTGGGCGGTCTATTTCAAGAACTAATGCATGGAATCTGTTGAAACTTTAGATTCAATAAGACTTTCATATAAATTGGTGCTGATTACTTTTTTATGTAAATCTACCGACAGGTGGCACTGCTATGCTGCATTGTCCCGATTTTCGCAATAGCTCTATCTCAAGAACTAATGCACGGATTTTCATCAAACTCCACATTCAGTTAGACGTTGGCATAAATTGTTGCATATTAGATTTCGGTGTAAATCATCCAACAGGGGGCGTTGTTATGCAGATTTTATCAGCAGTGTTGAATTCAGACAATTTTCTCCGGGAGGGATTTCTGCGGATCCAGCGACGGACAGTTCAGAGGGGAAGGGGATTGGACTTTTGTACATTAAGCATAAAATCTCAAACCTTCTGGGTGGACATTTGAATGTTGCCCGGGGGGGAATGTACCTCCAGGCTACCCCCGGAATTCAGCACGTTTTTCTGGATTTAAACGATTTTAGGGATCATATCTCAAGAACTAATGAACGGAATTTCATCAAATTTAATATTCTGTCATAAGTTGTTCATGATTAGGTTTTCGTGTAAATGATATACCAGGTTGTGCTGCCATGCTGCTTTTTTTTAGCAGTGTTGAATTCAGACATTTTTCTCCGGTAGGGATTTCTATGGTTCTGGAGAGGGACATTCTAGAGTTTCGGGGGGGGGGGGATTGGACTTTTGTCCATTAAGCATAAAATCTCAAATCTTCCTGAGGGACATTTCAATGTTCCGAAGGGGGGGTGGTGGTTGTCCACCCGTACCAGCCCCTGAATTTAACACTGATTTTCAGAATTTACACGATATTAGCGATAATATCTCAAGAAGTAATGACCGGTATTTCATCAAACTTAATATTATGTGCCATTGACATAAGTTGTTCCTGAGTTTTTCGTGTTAATCATGTAACAGGCTGCGCTGCTATACTGTTTTTTTGCATGATATTCGTGATAGCCATATCTCAAAACTAATGCACGGAATTTAATCAAACTTCATATTCTGTTACACTTTCAGATAAATAGATCCTTATTAGGCTTGGGTGTATACTGCCCAACAGCTGTCACTTTTATGCTCTTTGAATTGGGATTTTCCGTTGCGGACATCTAGGCTAATATCAGACGAACGTCTTTTTGCACGCTTTTTTTTCGCTCTTACACCGTTTCTACACATGCTAGCGAAGGTGTAGGGATGGCGTAAGAGCGAAAAAAGCGTGAAAAAAAGACGTTCGTCTGACATTAGCCTAAGAGGGTGTGGGCCGAAATTCAATGATTTGTTTGGAAAATGCAAAGCTTATGTTTTCTTTTAAAATGCACATACTTCAACGAACCTATCATTTTTTAATCCTCATGATGCGCATTGGTTATTATTTAAATTTGACAATGTGATAGCGAATTTTGAAGTTTTAACATTTATGAGGCAGATGGAAGTTTTGGGATTGGCACATCCAACTACTTTATCTTCAATTTTTGAAGGAAAATGAAAATGATATTACCTTATTTTGTATTAGAGACATCGATTAAAAAATTCATAGTATCGATTAAATCGAGTTGGCCATAGTATCGATTAAATCGATTAAAAAAATCGAAATCGCGCATCACTAGTGTAGCATTAACAGTTCATTTATAGGGACACTCAAAAGAATGCCGTTAGATTATGGTTAATGGGGGAAAATAGTTTGCAGTATATTTTAATGACATTAAGCTGTTTCAAATGCATTTAAATTGATATCAATCATAGAATTTCCCTACAAGGTGATTACTGTAGAATAGCGCGCTCATAGCATTTATCGTTCATTTGCAGGGACATACAAAGAAAATCGATTACATTACTGCCTTTGAGAAATAACTGCTGAAAGTGGAACTTGGTTTCTTTGTCTGAGTAGACCTTCTTAGGCAATCAAACATGTCCATGAGTATCGCTGACTTCATATTAGTGATGTCAACTACCTGAGTGATAAATTAATTTTATTGCATTATTTTTATACTTCTAAAGGTCTCACATTTCAACTTTTATACCGTGCAATAGGACGGGGCTTCTTTTAAATGCGATTTGTTTGAAATCTGAACAGATGACATGACAGATCTCTGAAAACCGAAAATCTATATAATAAAGTAAAAACATGTCCATGAGTATCACTGACTTCATATTGGTGATGTCAACTACCTGAGCAATAGGGTGGAGCGAAAAAAATTAATTTTTAAAATCAAAAACGTGTAGGTGCCAAAAGTTGCCCTTATACTAGTACATCAAGTGCGTGAAATTTTACCGCTGAAAAAAAATGGCTTGAGTCTGCGCTTTTGGTCCAAAAGTCGAAATTTTGGGTAAAATTTGACATTTTTTCAAAAAAATAAAATAATTCCTATAGAAAAGGTTATTACTTAAATGTGTCATTTAAACTTTTATTATTAATGATTTAACATCTTTAAACGATAAAACGGTATCTTTATTCGGTATAACTGGAGCAAAACTGACAACTTTTGGTAAAAAAGGCATTACCACTCTGTTGTGTTATACAACTAATTGTTCTTTGGAATACAGCTCTTGCCTAGTTGCTTTCAAAACTACCCAAGAGCTATCACGTGGAGATGGCTGCATTTCATGTCACAGCAGTGCATAACTCGATCACCCTACCATCTGAGCACAATGTTTTATTTATACATTGAATTGTGATTTTTTTTTATCAAAGACTGGCGTAAGATTTCTATGTATCAACCTAGTCCATGTATCTTTGTATCCACAGACGTTGGATGATGCTGCTGTAACACTCCTTCACGTATATTTATACTGCTTCTATATGATAAGGCAATCAGAGTATTGCAGTGGAATTAATGAAATCTATTCAGCCCTCTATTATCTTCAAAAAATTGCATCCAGTTAATGTATAGTGATTGGGAGTTCTGATAATACAATATTAATTATTACAATATTACTACAATAGTAATTTCCCATAAGTTTTTTTGATTCATGTTTTAGATGTGGATTACATCCGGTATAAACCATCCTGCGGCATAAACTTGGATTACATACTTTGTGAGTGAACCTACAGACTCTGATTGTCAATCAGTGCTTATGTACTGATCAGTGCTTATATACTACAATATTCTACAATATTTAGATATTTCATCTTTGGGTATGCCATCATTTACTCTACCTCTTGCATCTTTTATTGGGAAGCTGCAAGAATTTTCTCTCGATGGGCAAAGGAACCATTGTCCTAAATAAATTTTTTTAGCATTTGTTTTATGCCGTTTTCTGTGATGTTTAGTAGCTGAGTAATTTCCCATGAGTTTTTCGATCCATTTTTTAGATGTGGATTACATTTGGTGTAAACCATCCTGCGGCATAAACTTGGATTACATACTTTGTGAGTGAACCTATTGACTCTGATTGTTCATCAGTGCTTATATAAAGGCGGAAAATTTTATTCGCCTTTGTGAGCCATCTTGTGTAGGACAACTTTCTTGGGTTCCTATTTCCTAGTTTTTCTGAGCAATATCTTGGTGAAATAACTTTGCAAATGTCTAGCATGTAATTCTGGTCTGTGCTGAGTACCCTTTTCTCGATTTCAGGAAATAATGTTTCAAAATTTCTCTCTGATTTCGAAAATTGAAATAAGTAGGGAATGGCAGGTGAACAAAGATTTGCCTATTGGTCCGGCGAATCCCTGTGGGTTAGAATCTAATTTTTGCCAATGATATTGTCTAATAAATGATGCAGAGGAAATTCACTGGACTCTGAAGTGGCATATGATCCATTGTAGTGGTTCATTCTAAACATGTCCCACGCAGAATGGATGGCAACGATGAACAGAATTCTGCGCATTTAAATGAGCACTCACGGCCCATCAGAGTCTGTTTTTGAGTTCACTCAAAAAGTACTATGGAATCCAAGTTTGGCCGCAGAATGGTTTACCATTAAATGTAATCCACATCGAAAGAAGGAATCTCAAAACTCATGGTAAATTATTCGGCTACTAAACAACACAGAAAACGGAATAAAACAAATACTAATAAAGTTATTTAGAACAATGGTTGCTTTGCATACGCAGAGGAAATTCTAATTTCAATGCTTTCTGACGATCGCCATCACATTAAACAGCTAGCTGCTTAGCACATAATAGTTGAAATATGAGAGCAAATGATGGCATACGCAAATCTGGAATATCGACAATCAACTTTGAAGCGAATAATTATATAAATCAAATTGATTGGAAAATTGTTATGGTAACAGAACCCTTAATCAATATGCATTTATCGGGCGAAATTTTGGTAAAGATAATAGACGGCTGAATGGATTACATAAATATCATCCCCACTGCATCGTTTGCCTTATCTTAATCAAGCAGTAGAAAAATACGTGAAGTAGATCACAGCGGCAGCATCCAAAGTCTGTGGATACAAAAAAGATATGGACTAAGTTGGACTAGGATGGACTATGCAATTATTTGATAAAAAATCACAATTCAAAGTATAAATAACATTGTGTTCAGATTGTAGCGTGGTCGAGATAGATGTCCTGGGAAGTTTTGAAAGGAACTAGGTAAGAGCTGTATTCTAAACAACAATTCGTTGAATGACACAACAAAGTTTCAACATCCCTTTTTACCGAAAGTTGTCAATTTTGCTCCATTTGTACAGAATAAAGATATCGATTTATCGTTTAAATATGTTAAGTCGTTCATAACAAATGTTTAAATAACACTTTTAAATAATAACGATCTCTATAGGAATTTTTTTATTTTTTTGAAAAAATGTCAAATTTTACCCAAAATTTCGACTTTTGGACCAAAAGCGCAGACTCGAGCCATTTTTTTTCAGCTGTAAAATTTCACGCACTTGATGTACTAGTATAAAGGCAACTTTTGGCACCTACACGTTTTTGATTTTAAAAAATATATATATACATATTTTTCGCTCCACCCTACTGAGCAATAAATTACTTTTATGCATTATTTTTATACATCTAAAGGTCGTACATTTCAATTTTTATACCGTGCAATAGTAGGGCACTTCTTTCAAATGCTATTTGTTTGAAAACGGAACAGATGAGATGACAGATCTCTGAAATCTGACAGATCTGAGTATTATAAAGCAAGAACAAGTCCATGAGTAACACAGATGTCATATTGGTGATGTCAACTATATAAATTATTTCTGTATTGCATTATTTTTATATTTTTAAACTTTGTACCTTTAAATTTTTATACCGTTAAATAGAACGGGACTTTCAAATGCGATTTGTTTGAAAACTATTTCTTGATTTGCTGATGTTTTTTATGGTTTCTAAAACAAATATCAGTGAATATTTTTAAATCTGCCTTTAACTCAGATATGGAAGTTTAACGTGTTTGTGTCTAAAACAATGTAAATACTTCAAAATTTGTTTGTTTACGTATAATATTCCATAACTAAATTGTCAGACGAAATTAAAACTTCGCAAATAAATAAATAAAACACTAGTTTAACAAACATACATTCGAAATACGCACTTAGAAAATGAATTAATCATAATCACAAAGGTATAGTTAAATTTCGGTTTAAAAACTGAAAAAAAAATATTTTGTCTTTCATGGCCGTCATATAAAGGGCTTCGAAGTTGTCCGATTTTTGAATACTAATATTTTGCAAGAAAAACTTTCGTGGTAAGTTTCTAGAACATCTGCAATAGAAATGGAATTCGATATTGGTTTCTATAAAATTTGCAATTAAAATCTAAAAAGAAAATTGTTCTTAGAAAGTACTGACATGCAAACAGCAGACCATTTGGGAGCCAAGTATATAACGTCAAATTTGAATATTATTTTGCTTAGGATATGAAAAATCTATAGTCATTTTCATATTTTTAAAGGCAATTCATACGTAAAAATGCATGAAAGTTTTATTCTGTTTAAAAATTGTTAGGAATTGTTTATACAATAGAGCTATTTATAACACCATATAAAGAGCTTTGAATTCGAGAAATCTTCTTCATAAGATTTACAAAGAATTTTCTTCTGAATTACTTTTTTAATGCTTACATGAGAATACGTAATTTTTGTAACGATAACAGCCTAAAGCTTCATCTGGAAAAAATGGTTTCTATTTTATATTCTACAATGTCTAACCATTAAATATCCATTTTTAAAAAATGAAATGAAAATATTTTTGTCGTACAGTAAGCTTCTGTTTCTATATTTTCTTAGAAAAGTAATGATTGAAAAAAGATACTATGAATCATTCAAGATCTTTTCATTTTATGAATAAAATACTGACAGTAAACAGGTTTCTAAAAGATTTAATGATACCACAAAACTTTTTCGAAAGATTAAGTTTCGTATAAAAAAGTATATAATTTGCATTTATAATAATGTTATAAATAACCATTTAGCCATTATAAATAAACTAAAGTTCGTAGTTCATGATGTACAAAAAAAAAAAATTATAGCTGTCTCATCTGCCTTCCTCCAACTAATATGCGACAAACTGTGGGTTAATTCGATCCAGATTAAAAGTTTCGAAACAGAATTTAAAAAGATAAAATAAAATCAAAGAATTTCCATTTTGACCATCAAATTAAGTAAATATTGATATTCATGTAAATCATCTGGTTTGAGATTTGATTAACTTGGATCGATGTAACACACATTTAACAAAATAATTGTCGGTGGTTAGCAATTATAAACTGTCCAGAATTTAAAACTTTTATAAAACGTAAATTACCTTTACTTTTGTTTATGTTTTTTCTTATTTTGATAAATACGAAATAACTTTTATCTCTGTTGTAAACAGAATATGAGAGCAATATCTATAATAAAAATTATCAGTGGTTGTAAACATGCCTGTTAGCATACGAACAGGAAGCTCACATATGAAACACGTAGTTTAAAAGATAGTGCTTCGAACTTTTGGCATCTTTGCAATTTAATATTTTTTTTTTCTTTTAACACGAATCGAAAATCGTTTAACACGAAAATAATTCGCTTTCAGTCTAGTTAGTTTGAGTTGAAATTGGTGAATTTTTTGTTAAAACCACTTAATTTTGGATGAAAATCAGTGAATTTCGTGTTTTTTTTCTTTTTTTTGTAAATTGCTTATGTTTTGTGAGTACAATGGCTGAGAAATCGGTCCGAAAACAAACTGCTATTTCGTTTCAAATGAAGATGAAGCTGCTTAATGCAGTTGGTGAATAAGAAGAACAAAAACAGAAATCTGCAAAGAGTTTGGCATTGCCAATTCTACTTTATAAACAATAATAAAATACAGGAATCCCATTCCGTTAATGTTTGAGCGCAGTATGTTTAAGCCAGATAGAAAAAGTATGAGAACCGCTAAGCACGAAGATTTAGAGACAGTTTTTCTCCTATGATTCAAACAATCTAGATCTCAGAATGCTGAAAAAGACACCTCAAAAAAATATATCTGATTCTCCCCCCCCCCCCCCAAAAAAAAAAACTTTTTTTTACCTTCTTTTTATCTTAATGGATACAACCTACTAGTGTTTAACAGAAATCGAAATAAAATTTGACAACGTCGAAAATATTTGTGAGTTTTGTTATTTTTTTTATAAATCATTTAACGTGAAATTCTTTAGACACGAAAAAAAAATTTGACCCCCTCAATTTCGTGTTAAACGTATTTCACTGTATATATATGTGACGATTTGACGGCAAGCAGTAGGCATTATCGAAATTATGGGGGTTTCCAGTAATAAACAGCACAGGCGTTTTAGGCCGATTGGGTTGTTGTGAATAAAACATTCGAGGAACATAAAAATGCAGTCGATTGAAAGTAATCCACTTTATTGACATTCTCATAATTTGACTTTAGGGGGAAATGTTCCACTTCACCGATGATAAAAAAGAATAAAGTTTGCTCACATCAAAATTAGCTTAAAAATTGTTCCTTCTGTCGGTTGGTTCCAAACATAATTCACAATTCTACTTATTTCGATGCGATGGTACATACTCGTAAATTTTACCATACTCAGTTCGAAATCCTTTTCGCTTCATTATGCTACCAGACTCTTATTACATTCGTAAACTCACTAAATATCTGTCTTAGACGTACGGTCATTTTCCATAACTGAGCAACTCACAATCTCTCACAAAGTTCTTAAAATTTCCAAGAAAACAACAACATCTCAACAAAATTGCAGCATATCTCTCCGAAGAATCTTTCTGTATCCGACCAGCTGGTTGTATTTATACTACCTCGCTCAACGATTGTTATAGAATATTCCATACTCTTGCACCCAGACGCGCAAGGTGTAAACAAACTTTAGTTTCTGCTGTCGAGACTGCGCTAAAAATAGCTTTTCTCTCACCAGACGATTTTTAACAAAAAGAAAAATGAATTTATTTCTGCGTAAGTTTTAAAACGTTGAAATCTTAGTTGACACCTGGATATTTTTTATAGAAGAATGAATTTAACTAAATAGGTTTTTCAGTCGGGATAGTAATATTTTGGCAGTTAAATAAAGAATTGAGGGGAATATGATATGCCGGGATTTAACAACGGATTTTAATAGGAATTTAAATAGAAATATAAATAGTTAGAGCCATTTTTAGATTTACGCAATTTGGAAAAATCTTATTAGACTACCATACGGCCCCGTCAAAAATGACGGGAAAGTGTTATTTTAAGTTTACAACATTAAGTCAGACTCAATTAAACGGGTGATTGATATGCATGATTATTCAGATAGTGGCAAGTCCTCAAAAGCATTCAAAAAATTGTGTTTGCAAAAGTCAACCTTCAAATGAAGAAAATATGAACCACCTCATGCGGGAAAAAAAAGAGCTTTTTCCAACAAACCTATGGCAAAATTCTCATTTTTTCCGCACATCTTTGATGAAATTCGTATTTTTTCGCAGCCTTTTGACCAAATGAGTGTTTTTATCGGGATTTGTTGAAAAATTTGCTTTTTTTCTGCGCCGTTTCGACGAATTACACCTCTCGCGTTTCTTTGACAAAATTCAGGGAAGAGTGCCACTTGGCAAAAAAAATTGTTCAAAATCTTGCCAAAAATTTTTTCAAGATGGCGGAAAAACATCATTTTTAAATCTTTGTTATTTATAAATCAATGGTTTTGCCCAAAAAATAGAAAATGATGTAAAAACATGGATTTATAAGTAACATAGATAGCGATTCAGAAAAAAGAGGAGTTTCATACAAAAAAAATATATATCAAAAAATTAAAAATACTTACACAAAAAACAATCAGCTAAAATTTACAAACAAAAAAAATCAATAATTTAATGTTTATGGTGAAATTCTCGTTTTTTCTGCACATCTTTGATGACATTCATGTTTTTTTTCGCAGCTTTTTGACAAAATGGCTGTTTTTTCCACAACCCTTTCATGAAATGAGTGTTTTTATCGGGATTTGTTGCAAAATTCACGTTTTTTCTGTACTTTTTGACGAATTACACCTCTCGCGTTTCTTTGACAAAATTCAGGGAAGAGTTCCGCATCCTGTGCCGCTTGGCAAAACAATTGTGCCAAAAATCTTTTCAAGATGACGGAAAAACACAATTTTTAAATATTTATGCTATTTATAAATCAATGCTTTGCACAAAAAATGGAAAATGATGTAAAAACATGGATTTATAAGTAACATAAAGATTTATAAACGAAGTTTTTCCGTCATCTTGAAAAATTTGTTACGAATGCAGGTAAAATCTCGCTCACAACTGCCAAAAAATTCATTAAATATAAAATAAAAGTAAAAGGATAAATATAAAGAAATACCAATAAATGAGACGGCGATTCATAAAAAAAGGGGAGAGTTTCATACAAAAAAATTTTTAAATATTTACACAAAAAACAAACAATCAGTTAAAATTAAAAAAATAATAATAATTTAATGTTTAGAAAAGGGATCCTAGTCAGGGTCTGAAACATCGTCAAGGTATGATACTTCACTTCTAACTGAATTAAATTTAAATTTTGATGGATGTTTTGTAATACACCCTCGATGTTTTCAGACTCGAATTTTTTCGGCAGCCGTTGGCTGAATCTTCAGTCTCTAAAATGGTAAACCATGTAAAAATTGATATATTGGCCAATAAAGGGTGCATTTTAAACAGCTAATGCAAAAATCCTAATAAAAGACAAAAAGAAATAAACAGCAGAGCAAGCGAGACTTACCTTACAATCAAAATACGTTGACAGAAGCACAGGTGCATCCGAATGTATGCAGCAAATTAGTTACGTAACAGAAAATTTAGCTGACTAACGGTTCACCTGATACTGATGAACCAATAAGCTTCAAGGTCTCCCGATTTCAAAATTTACATTTTTTTCAGGATCTTATGTTGAAACTTGCACTTTTGCAACCTTTCGATGAAATTCTCGTTTTCTCTGTGATCCTCTAATGAAAATCATATTTTTTCTGTGATTATTTGACAAAACTCACGTCTTTTGAAATACTTTGATGAAATAATGCATTTTTTCTGCAGTCATCTGATGAAATTCATCTTTTTTCACGATTATTTGGCGAAATTCACATATTCCATGATCCTTAGACGAAACATGCATTCTAAAGGACCCTTTGGGAAAAATTATGTTTTTTTCTGCGATTCTTTGACGAAATTCATATTCGTTTGACGAAACCAACATTTTCCTACGATCTTTTGATGATTTTCACAATCCTTCCGGCAAAGCAGACAGATGATAGTTGCAAGCTACTGGCCATGTTTTTTTTCATGCTGTTTGTTTCTATACATGGACTAAATGCACAGTAGGTCATGGGAAAGAATTAGAAATAAACTAAATTTGGCACTGTTTGTACTCGCATTTTTATTTTGTCAAATTCTACTACCCCCCCCCCCCCCCTCTTGTCCTAAAAATGTCAACAGATTTTAATACTGATTTGCATCAATCCCAAGGATGATAAATTGTGCCGAAAAAGTGGAATGCCATGTTTTTGCTGGAAAGTGGCATGTCTGTAAATGCTTTTAAAAATATATGCATAGCTGAAAAAAAAACAAAAAAGCTGTTGCATTTTTCAAACAGCGAAAAATAATTCACAAAAATATATTAAATTCAGCTTAAAATATGCATAGGTGAAATAAGAAACTTAAATAAAACAAAAAAACATGTGGCATTTCTTTAAAAAATCAGATGTTTATTTTTTAATTTTAGATGAAACTTTAAAATTTGATTCATATATTTGGCCAAAACTAAAACACCATTATGTGCATCATTCAAAGTAAAGCTATGTTTTTTATCGGTACAAAAATTTAGTAAAATTTTTAAAAAAAATGTAATTTTCATTTTTAAATCTTTATTATAATGAAACGTTCCTGTGAGTGATAAACACTTTATGAACATGAACTTAAAATATGCATAGTTTAGATAAAAAATAAACAAAAAATTGTGCCTATCGGTGTTTAATTCTCTTCGGTGTAAACTCAACCGAGTTTATCAGGCAAACTAAGAAATCCGTTGATTGCCGCGATCGCCAATGTGCAATTCTTTTCCTTGTCAATTGGCGCCTTCTTTCCGAAAGCGATTCATTCGGAAAGTCCATAATAAAAATTAAAAAAATTGTTTTAAAACATTAAAAAATAAGTGCTGACAGATCAAAGCAAGTAGTGGCGAAATATCAGTACGTTGACGTTTTTCCCTCGGTTTTTCCTAAAGAAACACCGTTTCACTGTTGCCACTACAGAAGAGTGAAATATATGACTCATTGATATGAATCAATGCTCGTATGAATGATTCATATGAATAATGATGAATAATCATTAAATTGAATGAAGATAATCTTTAAAACTATTAATATTTGTTGAAAACATTGATAATACTTTTTAAAATATTTATTCAATAAATTACGTAATATTTCATATGTATGTCGTAAACTGACTGCTTGTAAATGTAAACAGTCGTAAATAAAATTACTGCTTATAAATGTAAAAAATAATGAAAAACGCATTTCAAAATACTTAAAGGCTTTAATATGCTTTTAAAAATATATTTAAAGCAGAATCAGATGTCAGCCGTATTTTTTTTTTAATGAATCGTCAAAGAGTCATCCATTTGTTTCTTGATTTAGAACTTGCGTTTCTGAATGGCAACTGTTCATTTGTTTATATAGCTAATATATGTTGGTAGCTACTTATTTTTAATTTAGAACTTAAAACATTATAATTGTTTCGTTTTTGAAGGTTTTAGAGAAAATGAAGAAGAAAAGATGTGATGCAATGTAGATTAAATAAAGCAATTGTTCGATTTATAATACGGCATCAGAATGCTTAAACCTAACATGTTCGCGATATGTTTTTTTTTTCTTTCCGAGGATCGGCGCGTCCCGGAATCGTCACCAGAAAATCACTGCTGAATTATATAAATAGATGGATTAGGATCTTATAGAGATTAATTGACTAGGGTTTTAATTTAATAAGCCGGTATAATAAACGGAGTATTACTGAAAAGGGGAAATTTATATAAAATATTTTTAAACTTGGCGAAAAAATTTAAATTTTGTAATATATATATATATATATATTGCATTATCTAATGTTACAAAATTGTAGAATTTTTTTTTACTATGATAGCTGCTGCTGTTTCTTTGCTATCTGTGGTTGTAATCAAGTTTGATAGTACACGAACAGGAAGATCATATGTGAAACAGTTTAAAAGATAGTTCTTCGTACTTTTAGCATCCCTCTATCAACAAAAAAAGTGTAATATTTTGCAGATCTGATTACGATTAAGACAAATAAAAATCAATATATATATTGCAGTATCTAATGTTATAAAATTTTAGATTTTATTTAATACAATATTTACTGTAGTTTATTTGCTAAAAAGTTTGCTATATGTGGCTCCAGTGCTGAGAGCATTTGTAGAATTTCCAACATAAACAGTTCTTCAGCAAAAATTAGGGAAAATGACAAACATCATAATGCTGTTGATCTCAAATGTATTTCAAATGCTTTGAAATCGTTTTAATAAAAAACAGTCCATGTTCTCATATCGTCGCCTCAGAGCAACAGTAGGACATCCAGTAATAATAAGAAATGAGATGTCAGACTTATTGCTATGAATAACTGTGTTTGCAGCTAGTGGAACAACTTCTGAAACACAAAGTTATGTTTAATACTATATCTCAGATGTGTTTTATAAAACTTCCCTACTGTTCCACGAGATGCAGACACAGTTTTTTATAGCAATAAGTCAGACATGTCATTTTCGATTTTTACTAGAGGTCCTACAGTTGCTCTGAGGCGACGATATAAAGCGAGGAAGTTTTGACTGCCGCATAGAAGCAGCTGTTCTCCAAATACGTTTCTACCGGGTGTCCCAAAAAGGACTGACTGATTTTAAAATTCAATAACTTCCGTACGGTGACAGATATTAAAAAAATTCTTGCAGGAGAGTTATGCATAAAGTCAAAAGTTTTATTACAGTGATTTTCGATTTTAGTTCGAATTACAAACAATAGATGGCGCTGTAAGCAATAGTCGCTAAATGCAGGCTCGATTTTTGGTCCTTTCTGTTGTTCCATGCAGAAAAAGGAGATGGAAATGTATTATCCGGGCCACGAAGTAGCAAAAATCGAGCCTGAATTTAGCCTCTATTGATCGCAGCGCCATCTATTGTTTATAATTCGAAATAAAATTGAAAATCACTGTAAAAAAACTTTTGACTTTATACATAACCCTCCTGCAAGAATTTTTTTAATATCTGTCACCGTTTGGAAGTTATTGAATTTTAAAATCAGTCAGTCCTTTTTGGGACACCCGGTATTTAATATTTATTATTTAACATTAATTAAAATGTTTTTTGGACATGCTCTGTTTTTGTAGGGTATTCTAGTGATGGGTGCTAATTTGTTTAATTTTGTCGTCATAAAATCTATTAAGTACACGTAATTCTGTGTTTGCACGATTATAAAATTATTGATTTACAGATATTATACCAGTATTATTTAATAGTTATCTACTTATTAGCAATCTATGTTATTTAATCGCCTATTTTTATGAATTATAGAGTGAAGACTATTATTTAAAAATAGTGATATTCAATATCCGTAAACCATTAAATTTATAGTCGTGAATAAACATAGCATAAAAGTGTGAAAACCTTTTATTTATATAACTCTATCTTTATGGTAAATGTCTATAATCATCGAGAACAGAACAGAAAGTTTAGAAATAACAGAATAAAATATTTTTTTACGATAATTTCTCTTTTTTTCTCGCAATGTACAGGCCATATTTTACTTTTCTTTAAAATCGGTATTTTCCAATAATAATACTTGTATAGTCGTGGCACGGTACATTTATCAAAAAACTCGAATCGATTTCCTATCAGTGGAGAGAATTGTTTTTTCATTGATGTTTCTAATTAAACGGTATAATTAATATTTAAAATAAATGGAAATATATATATATAGAATAAATATAGAAATTCGAATATTTGCAAAACAAAAAACAGAATAGAAATTCCGTAAAGCTCTGAGTAGAACAGACAAGCGTGATGTTTGTTATCGATAATCTTTCTCTTTTCATAAATTTGTATTAACATTTAATTCGAAAAAAGAACATATTAATTTACAAATAATTGCTTTCGACAAAAAAATTTTTTCATCGAATGACAAATTTTATGAAATCATACCATTATGAAAAATATTTTTAACTCCTACCTAATTATTGACAGAAATATTAACTTTATTATTATTTTTTATTCGGACACATTGTCAAGAATTTGATATTAATTAATTTTAAATAGGATTTCTTTTTCAAAAATTAATTTATTTCCACTTTATTCATAAATAATTAAATATTATCAAGACCAATTAATTATTCTTAAAATTGAGAGTTAAGAATGTTAAGAATATTTCCCTTTTGTATTGTAAATAGAACATATTGAATAAAAATATTGTATCTTTATGTCTACATAAAACAAAAATGTGTCATGAGTAACACTGTTGTGATAATGTGATATGGACGGTAGCAGCAACTGACCAATAAATTTTGTTTTACAACAATTTTTTTAACTTTTAAACATCGCACAATTTGAAACTTTACACTGTCGAATAGAATCAAACTTTCAAATGCAATTTGTTTCATATTGTATGTGAATTTACTTATTTGTTACTTTTTTTAAATTAATTTTCAACCATGATTTTTCTATCCTCCTTGTATGCAGCCCGATTATGAAAGATTAACCCGTTTGCACTAAAAAAAACATAAATATTTCAGCATTTGTTTTTGACAAACTTTCCATAACGAAATTAAAATTTCGTCAATAATAAATAAATTAATAAAATGTAAATAAGACCCAAATTTAGCAGGGTATTTAATCGATTAAACCACAGAAATTATCAGAATCACAACTGTATTTGAATACATAATTGATATTTTTAATAAAAATCCTTTATCGCAGAGGTTGTCAACTGCGGATCCGTGGATGACTGCCATAGAATAGGGCATTCATAGCATTTGTCGTTCATTTATAGAGACACACAAAAGAAATCGATTACAGTACTGTCTTTGAGTAATAATTGCTTGAAGAGCGGTCTCATTTTCGGCATAAGCTTTTAAATTTAACTATTTTTTTCATTTTACTAGTTATATACGGAATTCCATACCTTATATACAGGGCTGCACAAAAGAGTTCACGTGCCATTCTCCTTATTAGCAGAAATTGCTGATGGGTAAATTTCAACTAAAGTGTATATGTATTTCTTAACCTAACTAAATTTTGGCAGGAATGCAGTTATTAGATACAAAACTGCGTTGCTCAAAGAATTAGGATTATTTTCCGATTGTAGATGGAAACAGCTTAAATTGGGTTTTCAAGTGTGTTATGCAATTCCATATGGCTGAATTAGGCATAATATTTTAACTTATTAAACGGTGCAGTTTTGTTACATAATTCTGAATGTGTTGGAAAGTGTTTCATAACCTATGCTTGAAGCATGATTTTTTTCTTTCTTGTTTTCAATGAAATTCGTTTCTTGGAACCTGCCGACCAATTTTCTTTTCCACCTGATCTTATTTTAAAGTCATCCGATATTGCATTTATTCTATTTAGTTATATGTATATTCTACATTCACTTGACATATTTATGTTATATTTGACAAATTTAGTTTTTCAACTGAATTGTAACACAATTGTCTATCATAACGTCTGATAAAAGTGCCCAAAATGTGTCTTTATTCAGCCAGTTCTTCTGCAACAAAGGTATATACTCAATAATACCCGATGTAAGTGACGATGCTATTAACACTCTTACACATGTCTCTTCATACTACTTATATATGTATGTACCAAAAGAGGTCGTTAAAATCTTGGTGCTACTCAAATTAAATCATAGAAATGTACAGTCTCTGGCACTTGAACTTGACAACATAAACTCACAACAACAACCAAAACAAGAACTCTTTCCTTCAGAACACCATATTTTAAAAGAGTTTAATGCCGCCCGTTCAGTGACGGTAGGGACTACAGACAAAGATAGAAAATTTTGCCAATGTCGGAATTGCGTTTTCAGATCCATTGCAGACCAATCCAAGTTACCTACTACTAATAGTTCACAATAGAAACAATATATTTCTGACAATCAACACACGGTTGCCAGCTACACTGTAAAAAAAAATGGTAACGTTCCATGTAAAATTCAGGAACGTTTCGCCTTTTCTCAGGTTTTCAGAATAATTTAGCTCTTTCCTGTGAAATTCTGGTTTTCTTATCTGAAACGTTCCTGAACAGCAAAACGCTGCGACCGCCATTTATTATTTTTTTGTTATAATCCGTTGCTCGCGCACGAGTGTCGAAAACGAATTCCTTAAATGAATGTAAAAAAATGAATATGAAATGCAAATAAATCAATAGACGACATAATCCTTTACGTCTCTGTTGTCAAGACAATTCAGATGAAAATACAATACCTCTGTGACATCGCTAAGAGATTATCTCTCGTACTTGTCTGTGGAATGTTTAACGAGCAGACCGTGTAAAAAAATACACCTATTATTTGGATCTCCATTAACAAGGGGACCATCAAACATGATTCTCACCGATATTTATTAATTTAAAGTATGTTTTAGAGTTCTTATCTCTAATTATTCTTGTGAAAGGATTTCTTCAAATGGGCCTTAGATTTTCAGAAATTAGATGTCGAGGTTTAGCATACGTTTCAAATACCCATTAGTTTGCAGCTTTTAACGTGTCTTTCGTGGTGTGGACGCAGAAAGCTCGCACGCCACCCGTACGGCCCGGGTTCGATGCTACCTCTTGACTTTTTTTTCTTTTTTAATTAATTTTATATTTTAACACTTTATTACAATTTGATTTAAATTTGATATATATTTGACACTTTGAATTGCTGCAAATTTGAATTTTTTTTTTCGGAAAAAATATACAATTACGTTTAGGTTTTTTTTTTCATGAAAATTTATATGTATTTTATCTAATTTGTAAACTAACATAATTACTGACGAAAATCCAAAATATTTTATGTCTAGATTTTTTTTCTAATTATTATTTACATTTATATATTTTTACATTTTAAGCAAAGTTCAGAAACAATATATCATATATATATTTACTTTATTGAATTTTAACTGAAAATTTATTTTTTCGTGTAAATTATAAATAATAATTTTGATGTCAATTTCAAAATATTTTTTCATTCTAACAAATAATGATAATAAAGCGAAAATTGTCAACTGGAAATGTAAAAATCGTCTGCGGATCCCGAATGCTGTGAAATGTCACTAATGTTTTGCTGTCAACAGAAATATTCCTGGTATTTCGCAGGAAACTTACTGGTATTTCTGTAGAAAGTTTTTAACATATACAGTAAAGTTCCAGTCATTTTCAAGAAATGTTTCTTGGAAATAATGGGCAACTCAGCTGCCCATTTTTTCCCAGGAACGTTGCGGAATTTTTTTTACAGTGTATTTTCCTGTTCTTTCAGATGGCCTCTATTTCTCAGTATCAATAAGCTATTGTCTTAGATGATCCTTCTCCATTGTCCTTAAACAACGTTAAAGCCACAATTTCAAAGAGTTACCTTCCACATGATTTTCGCGTTTCGTGATCTCATTCTTCCAAGCTTCCAGATAGTAATAATTGGCATTTTCCCATACCGCGATCAATATTAAAGATGATTAGATTTTCTAAATTATTTTCTTAGGTCCTATTCATTATAGGATCGAACCCCCACACAACTATTTACAAATGTTACAATTGGCAGCAACTAAGCCCCCTTGCAACTGCCCAAATAATGCTCTCTGTGTCTGTTCAAGATCTCAATCGAGTATTAACTACATTACCTCTAACCAGATCTATGAGACTGTTTTTGACATTACATATAAATCATCGGATCCGAAATGACCGTTCTTCAGACAAGTCAATTCCGAAGAAAGCTCTTGCCTGTTTCAGATTTCAATCCATCAAAATTTCCGGCGCTGTCACCAGCGAGGAAAAAGCTGTTAATCACAATATCATCAATACAAAGTCTTTCGAAGAAGTCTTTAGCCAACTGCCTGAGAGTAAAGACGTTGCCAGAGTCAGACATTGTGAACTGACCTTCAGTACAACCAAACGGAAATTCCACACCACGTTCTAACTGATGAAGAAATCGTTGAGAGTATTATGGTGGAAGGGGTTGAAAATGAAAGCAATGAAGAGTGCAGCAATGCGATATTGAAGGCCGTATTACCCACGCAGAAGCTGCAACACATTTTACGAAGGGTCTTATGTATTTGCTACAAGAGTGCGTTACAAACAGTACGGGTGTAAACGTTTAATGAATGAAGCTTGCGTACGACCCAGGAAAGCCAAGAAACAGAAGAAAATAACGCGCTTGTTCAACCCAAAGATCCATAGACTCCATTTGTCGCATCTGATTATTGATCACTTGTTAATCTTTTTTTTTATCTTAAAAATTTGTAACTCAACCACTGTAATCATTATGTAACCTTTTCAATGTAATTTTACGAATAAATTTTAACACTTGAAAAAAATAAATAAGTAAAATTAAATTAAAAATGGAAACAAAGATAAAAATTGGCGATACACATGTATGTTGCGCGCAAGCTTTGTGGCACGCCAATCACATGACTATCCGTCGTTTTTGTAATCCGAAGTTTATGTTAATCCGACGGTACTCAAAAATAGGAATAGGCGGATTCGAGGATTTCTAGTGTATTTACACAAATTCAGGGGTGTCCATAAAGTTTGTTCCATCTTTTTCAACACCTTATGCAAAACCTTATAGAATCTTTTGAGCTGGATTTTCTTATATTTGAAATTTACAGTTATTTAGGATATCAGACGTGTCCAGGAGATAAATTCACGTAATTTAACTGCATTAAAATAAAATAAATGAGTATTCACAATGGTAGAAAACACTATTTACGGAAGAGTTTATCCTTATTTGCTTTACTGCTTTTAAAAGTCCATAAAAATGTTCATTTCACACTAAAAATTCTTTATGTGATGTTAAACGATTTTTACGAGATTCACCAATAAAACCAATAGTTGTTTTTCATTCTTGACTCTGCTTATTTTTTTAACCTTTGCTTAAAAGATTGCACATATCTAAAATGATGTGAAATAAAGATATAATTTTGTTATTTATTATATACAAATTACTACATATATGAAAAATCATATAATTGCATCTTGTGAAAGAAGATAAAGTGAATAGTACTTAGTTGTTATAAATATAATTTTTGTACATAATTTAAATTTTATTTCAGGGTGGGGGAGAGCGGTTTGTCGGGTTAAAAACGATTTTCCTAAAATATTCGTTTCATTCCAATGCTGCCTTGTTCAGCTTTAAATTAAAATAAACAGCATTTATAGAGGCTTTTGTTTACGACTTTGCTGAAGCATCAATGCGTTTTTCTCAAAATGTTTTTTCCAACTGGTGGGCTCTGTAAGAAAAGTAGTAATTAGGTTGTACTTTTTAAATATAATGAAAGATATATGAGCCCTGTACTTCGCAGATGAACCATTAGATAGATTTTATATTCCTTTTTCTTTCTTTTTTGGGCGTATTTGTCTTTTAAGAAATCTTTTGATGTCTGTATTTTTGAATTTACGTATTTTGGAATGTCTTGAAGCAAATGATATTTAAATCAATATTGATCAAATCGTTTGACTAGGATCCAATTTTTGACTTTTTTGATGAGGTTTTCCACTGCTTTTGTAACTTTCAAATGCATAGGTGCCAACCTCAAACTAATATTCCGTAATACTTGCGTTAATTTAACCCTGGTTTAATATGTTTCGAACCAGAAATTTTTTTTAAGAATTGAAATTAAATATGTTCCATGTAGAAACCTGTAATTAAACATGTAAGCATTCATGAAATAAATTTTCTGGTTCGAAACGTGGTTAACCTGGGTCAAGTTAATTCAGACATTACGGAGGATTAGTGGTAGGTTGGCAACTATGAAAATGGTTCGCTTTTGGTTTTCCTTTATATTTCGTACCTGTTACCTACAGGCTACAAAGTTAGACACATTGATCAATTATAAAATTAAAAAATATATTACAATTCATCAGACATACAAGTAAAAATTACATAAATACATATACAATTAAAAATGCAAACGTTTCGGGCAACGTTTTAGCCCCATATCAGTGCAATAATAGTTAAACGACCAGAAAACTCTATATCATGTTTACAGTTAATAATTACTAACAGTTAAAATTAAAGGAAGTATAAAGAACCATATCAAAGCAATGCTGTGTATTCAAGTGGAACTGCACAAAATTCATTAATCGGTGAAATACACAGCACTGCTTTAATATGATTCTTTATACTTTCTTTAATTTTATCTGTTAGTAATTAACTGTAAACATAATATATTTTTCTGGTCATTTGAATGTTACTTCGGACTAAAAGTTAGCCCGAAACGTTTGCATTTTTAATTGCATATGTATTTATGTAATTTTTACTTGTATGTCTAATGAATTGTAATATATATATTTTTTTTAATTTTGTATATCAGACGTTAAACAATGTTAGTTTATTTTAATTTATCAAATAGTTTGACTTGCCTCTATATGCTTATAAATGAATGTTGATTTTTTCGACATGTTCGTCAAGCTTAACCAGTAGGAAGACTAGCATTTCCTTCTTTAACCATTAAAGCGCAATGTGATTCAATACATTAAAACCTAGATAAAATAGCTTCATTATTTTGTCTAAAACAAGCAGCAGTGTACCCAAGTCATCTGACTTGGGTACACTTGTGTGGGGGATCTTGTGGTGGAAACTTCGAATAATTTTTTTTATTCTGAGATTACTAATGAACAAATTAATTTATTTTTATAGAGTTTGCTGTTTAAAATTTACCTAATCTAATAACGTTTTCCGTTTTAAAACATTTAGTCAATTTTTTTTAACTGAAACATTTATTTTAATTAAACTGGCTTTACACCGGCACTGCCTACCTTTTTAGAGAAAAAAAGGATTGTGAATAGATGCTCAAAGGTGTCATTTATAGGAAATACCAGATTTATTGATTTTTTTTTTATGTGCCTTTATTTCCAAAGAAAAAAAATTCAGATTATAATTTTAACGTGATTGTACTTTCTAACTGTTAAAACTTGTCGATGCGAGTTGCGTAAAGATAAAACAAAACACTTCTCAAATGAAAAAAATATTAGTGATTCATAAATAAAATCACATCATCATCACAAATATTTAAAAAAAATTATGTGTTGAGCAATTCGTATAATGTAAAATTGAATAATTAATTTAGTTCTACTGCTCATCATGAACTGCAATTGTAGTCTTTCCTGACTTGAGTCGTTCACTGTGTCCTTTAATTACTTAAAGGATCTTTACTTACTTTTAGATCTTTCCAAAAACTTCCTTTTTGAAAACCTCAATGCAGCTAAATATAACAGAATCCGAAAGGTGTTCGCATGTTGTCCGGAAAATGTTCTTCACACGAAAAAAATATTGAAAGTGCTATTTTTGTGCGTAGAACATTCTTTCGATAAATTTGGGTTAAAATTAGATTTAATGATAGTAAAAGATTATAGAAGAGATCTCCGTCAGTCTAAAAAATCATATAATTTCTAGTTACCTGATTTTAATACAGTCTTGTTTGAAAAAGTAGACAAACTTTGTTTTGTATAGCTTTTAAATTCTTCATTTATTCTTTAGGTAGAAATGACACGCAAGTCATAATTTTAATTAACTTTCTTTACTCTAATTAGCAACACAGACAAAGATCAATACATGAAAATACACTCAATACTTTGAGCATCAATATAAACGTAAAAAATTATAATTTCAAATATAGTCGACTAAAAGACACTTACAAAATTTACTTACGAATTTATTAGTTAAAACATTCCTCTTTCTTAACAAATTTTGATAAATAATTCAATTTGATAAATTTCAAAAAAGAAACACAATTAGCAATCGTAAATTACAAACTGAATGACATGTTTGATAATAAAGAGAAGTTTTTTTTTTTTTTTTTTTACTTACATTAAATTATTTTTAGAAAAGGTACATATATTGTGAGTCTTTAATGCTAATTTCATGAAATAAGAACTCTGAATCACTGTATAGGTATCATCAACCCGGATACTTTTCTATGAAATAAATGAAATGTGCACTGTTAGGTAGCTTTCATTACAAAAAGCTACCTATTGCAGCCGTTCGGAGGAAAGCGATTTCAAAAAATTTTGGTATATTTTCATCGATCATGACCCCCAGATCCCGAAACCACCCTCCGTTCAAAATTGATATATATATATATATATATATATATATATATATATATATATCTGACCTATGTCACACTGTAACTCTCGTATTTATGAACTGATTTGGATGTAATTCGGTGTGTACATGGTACACACCAATGTCTCGACCGAGTTCGTTGGCCAGCTTCATCCGCCATTTTGTTTCAAAATGGCGGCCATTTAAACTTTTTTTTTTAATTTAAAATTTGAAATGTGGTACCAAAAAATTGAAAATGGAAAAATATTTTTTCTTATGTATTTGATCTTTATACAGAGACTCCGGAGCAGTTTTTGTTTCGTCTATATCTTAAAAAATGGCTGACTTATAGCATTTTGAATTTCTAGCGTGGCTGACATTTTGAAACGTCCTGAAATTTGTCACGCGATAAAAGGCGTATTTATGAACCGATTTGGATGTAACTTCGTTTATACATAGTACATACCAATGTCTCGACCGAGTTCGTTGGCCAGCATCATCCGCCATCTTGTTTAAAAATGGCGGCCATTTAAATTTTTAAGAAAAATTTAAATTTGAAATGTGGTACCAAAAACTTCAAAATTGAAAAACTATTTTTTTCTTATGTGTTTGACCATGATAAAAAGATTCGGGAGCAGTTTTTGTTTCGTCTATATCTTAAAAAATGGCTGAGTTATAGCATTTTGAATTTTTAGCGTGGCTGACATTTTGAAGTGTCCTGATTTTTGTCACGTGATAACAGATGTATTTATGAACCGATTTGGATGTAATTTGGTGTGTACATAGTACACACCAATGACTCGACCGAGTTCGTTGGCCAGCTTCATCCGCCATCTTGTTTCAAAATGCCGGCCATTTAAAAAATTTAAAAAATTTAAAATTTAAAATGAGATACCAAAAAATTGGAAAATGAAAAAGATTTTCTTCGTATGTGTTTGACATTAATACAGAGATTCCGGAACAGGTTTTGTTTCGTCTATATCTAAAAAAATGGCTGAGTTATAGCATTTTGAATTTCTATTGTGGCTGACATTTTAAAACGGCCTGATTTTTGTCACGCGATAACAGGCGTATTTATGAACCGATTTGGATGTAACTTGGTCTGTACATAGTACATACCAATGTCTCGACCGAGTTCGTTGTCCAGCTTCAATCGCCATCTTGTTTCAAAAGGGTTGCCATTTAAAAAAAAAGTAATTTAAATTTTAAAATAAAGTATTAAAAAAATGGAAAATGAGAAAAAAATTTTTTGTGTGTTTGGCCTTGATACAAAGATTCTGGAGCAGTTTTTGTTTCTGAAAATTTGTTTTTTTTTTTTGTTTACATCTTAAAAAATAGTTGAATTATAGCACTTTAAATTTCTAGCATGGCTAACACTTTGAAACGATCTTGTATTTGTCACGCGATAACACACGTATTCGCCTATTTTGAAGGAAGAAGGCATGTGGATATTATACATCAATATCTCATCCAAGTTCGCTGGCCAGCTTCATCAGCCATCTTGTTTCAAAATGGCGGCCATTAAATTAAAAAAAAATTATATTTAAAGTGAGGTGCAAAAAAATTAGAAATTGAAAAAGGTTTCTTTCTTAAGTATTTGACCTTGATATAAGCATTCACGAGCATTTTTTGTTTGTCTTTATCTTAGAAAATGGCTCAGATATAGCAGTTTCAATTTCTAATGTGGGTGACATTTTGAAAAATCTTATTTTTCGCCTGCGACAGCACTCGTATATATCAACCGATTCCGATGTGAGTGAGCATGTGCACAGCAATTACTAGGGTCTCGACCAAGTTCACTGGTTAGCCTCATCCACCATGTTGTCTTAAAATGGCAGGAACTTTAAGAAATCGCCGAATTTGGCAGCCAAATATAAGTTACTTTAAATAAAAGCAGCTTGGATAAAGCTGACTAATTTCGCGAAATTCTCATTCATAAGGATTTAATATTGATAAAAATTAGTATTGAATCTCCTATATTCGGTTTCTACTAAATTGAGCTTCGTGTGTTTGAATAATATAAGTTGGCTTTTTTAAAATAAGGAAAATGAAAGCTACCTCTTCTTCCCGGCACTGGCCGGAAGGACTTTTTTCTTTATTATAACGCCAAACTTTGAACAAGTTTTCAACTTAATACAGCATTATTCAACCTCCAAAAATGTTAATCGAACTTGATCTACGTTAGATTCAGAGATCATTAATACAGAGCTGCAGATTACGTCGTCAACTTTTCTAGGTACCGTCTTTTTCGCACAGATACTAATGTATTAAATCCTTCGATTCCCCTTCACAAATGCAATGCAAAGCCTGCAACTTGTGATTTTAAAGATCTTTATAAATTATTTATTTATTGGCACCTTTAATAAAACTATAAGTTTGATTAAAGAATTAGAACTCAAAACTATCATCTTTGTAGGTAATCTAAATGCATAAATTCAATAGAAACTATTCTGAAACAAAATTATATGATTCATGAACGACAGAGAAAGAATTTAAAATGGTGAATGTTTTGGAAAAGAAAATTGGAAATATGACGCATGCTCTCCATATATGACAGCAAATGTTTGCATTCTAATAAAACTATTTGCATATTACACAAAAAAACACTCTTTTTAAACAAATTAAGAGCACATTTATGTGCTCATTTATTTTTCGTTTTTATTTTTTATAATGAGGCTGTGAGATTTCAGTTACGCGTTTTATGTATTGCTATACAAACCAGCAAAGCGTTATAATACGGTATTCTTATTACTATCTCAGAGCTATCTCGCAGATGCGGGATGTTTGATTACCATACACTGTTAAACATTTGTAGCAAACTCTCCAGTTATTCGACTGCTTTTATAAAACATGGTTACACCGTTAGTTAACTCTATTCTGCCCATGATATGGACAACAATATGGTCAGAATAGTGTTAAATTACAGTTATGTAAACGTTTTATCTAAAAACGGTGAAATGACTAGACAGTTTACTGCATATTTTTAACAGTGTACTGTAGTGCCACAAAGCATATTCTATTATGTATCCTCTCGTAATACGTTGTATGTCTTCTCTCGAAACATTTAAAAGCCTTAAAATAACAAGGCTTACATTAAAGAATTACCGCTACATATAATATTTATCATTTTATGTTATAAATTGCAATTAAAATACAATAAAATCCATTTCAAAAGAGAGCATTTATCCATATTTCTGTAGTTCATGTATATACATATTCAATATATATATTGTACCTGCTATGTGTATTCTACATTTATCATCATTTTCTATATTTATACATATTCCTTCTTATTTCTACAACGTTTTATTATGATTTAAGGAAATTATACGGAGTGTCTACTTTAGAGATGTCCAATGGCTAATTCCTAAACCGTTAGTCATAGAGATGTTGTTCCAATTACACAAATATTTTAAATGAAGTAAAAAAATTATTTTAAAGGTCGTTTGGATCAATAAAAGCATTCCTTAAAAAGTTACGAAATTTAATTTTGTATAATGCACCACGATTCTATAAAGTTTTTTATATAGTCTATAAAGTCTATTTAGTAAAAATTTTCTATTACACTAACAAATAAGACAAAAAAGTCTCATCCATCTAATACTAAAATTGTCCGAGCTATGAAACTTTGATTTGCATAACTCATGCCAATTGTCTGCATGTGAACACAGATGAGTTGGACTTTGAGGGATCGTACACAAAGTGCTTAAAGTATTAGAAGAATTTATTTTGCGTGTATCTGCGTATATGTGCACTAGCGTGTACCTAGTCACATCGTACAAGTATTGCAATAGTAATCATTTTTATTAATTAGGTTTCAGATTGGTTAAAGTAATTTTATTTTACCACATGTTTTATTTTGTAAGGAATTGCGACTGGTGCTTTTCATCATTTTATTTAACAAAAATTCTGATATTTTTTCCCTTACATTTTCAGTACAAGTTGTATATTTTGCTTTAATATGTCAGAATGAAAATAGATTCCAAACTTATATTGTTATGCTAATTTCACTCTAAACTAATATTTTTTATATATGACGATTATTTAGATTTCCAGTGAATTTGCGAATAACCCCTATTTCGCAGCTAAAAAAGATGCTTCAACTTTAAGCAGCTATTACTGTGTCAACTTTAATTATTGAAAAATGCGCTTTTTCTTGTCTTACTTCTTACGGTAATAGGATATTATTACTAAATATAAATTATAGGACCGGGGGACCGTATACAAATTTTAATTTCGTATATATATATATTTTTTTTTTTAAGAAATCTTTTTATTGACCCAAATTGCTTTAAAAATACTTCTTTACCTTATTTAAAACATTTTTGCAATTGGAACTATATATCTATGACTAACGGATTAGGAATTAGCCAATGGACACCGTTGAGAGAGGACAACCTGTATAAATGCCAGATGCGTATACTCCTTGGTTATTCGCCTTTCTTAATGGCAGATTTTGTAATGTTTTTCTGAGATTGAATAAAGCGAAATATTCTATTAAAAATTTGTAGTAAAACGCGCTCGGCTTGTATAAATATTATTTTTTTCCCCGAAAACAATATTTATAAATACTGTTTCTACCTATAGCTATCTTTAAATTTTCATTTTATGCATCTGAAGAATCCTTTCTTTATGCTTTATTTTATTCATTGTTGTTTTAACATGTTTTGGTGAAACTTTGAGTTTTATGTATCATATTTATGAAACCCTAAACACGTTAAGCTATGCTAATGACACGATATAAAAATGTAATAAATTTTACGACCCATATACGCCTAAACTCGACGCCTTTGATCATTATTCTTGATCATAAATATATCATAATTCTCGAATATGTCCCCGCTAATTAACTTGCTGTTCACGATAACAATATTTAAGTGGTTTTGCTCTTATTTGTCATTTCAACATAAGCCCTTGTCAGGCGGTAAAATATTTCGCTAATAAGTTTTACTAAAGTAATTTCTTCATTTATGAGGGTTATATTAATGACATTTTTATGGAGAAAAAAAAAGAAATTAATAAAATTATATCAAAACAAAGATTGAAAAAAGTGATATTTCTTATTTTTTAAAGACCATCAGAAATGCAGAAAATGAGACTCAGAAGAAAGTACAGCATTATAAAGTTATAATTAAATAGATTTAAAAAGGGCTTATTGACATATTGCCCGCCATAAACATATTATTCCAGGTTATCTTTTATACTTAAGCTCCGCCCCGCACCTTTTTTTTCCTTTGAGCTCCACCCATCAGCAGACTTTTAACATGATAAAAAAAATAAGAAAGAGGAATATACTTTTGCGATTTAATTTATTAACAATAACAAAATGCACATAACGGTAAAAATAAAACTAAAGCAGCTACTATAATTTGTAATAAAGAAAATATTAAAGACAAATGGAAAATTCTTTTAAAACACATCTATTTATTTTTATGCATATTGCAATTAAACAATTAGTTCAATACACAAGATACAGTCGAACCCCGTTAATACGCGCCCTGCTTAATACGCGCCCTGCTTAATACGCGCCCTGCTTAATACGCGAAACCGCTTAATACGCGAATTTTCTTCGGTCCCTTGAACAACGCCTATCTTTTGCATTAAAAAAAACCTCTCTTAATACGTGAACGGTTAATACGCGAACCCGCTTAAGACGCGAAATTTTATCAGTCCCTTGGCAATAAAAACCTACATTTAATACGCGAATGAGCTTGGTTTGAAATTGAGCAGGTTTTAGAGGGAATAATGTCCCAAGCATTACGTACGATAATTATTTAAACTAGGAATGCTTTTTTCTGTGCAAATTTATTACATCTATGAATAGTTTTATTAAAATTATCAGTTTTGAACTTCTCCTTTCTTAAAGCAGAAATCTTTCCCGCCACTTATTACTATTTATAATCGAACAGGCCAGAAAGAGAGAAGAGAAAATTTTACTGCTAACGATGTGACCCCTCCCCCATGCTAACTTAAAGCAGTGCCGATTCTCTGTTTGGTCAGTGCCGTGATTAGGAAAGAAGATGATTGTTTGTCGCTCCCGGTAGAATATGAACTACGATATCCACGTGTACTTTTAAAAGTTTAAGCTAGTTTTTACGATGGCAAAAGGAGCAAAACATATTTAAAAAAGGCTCTTTCTGTCACTGAGAAGTTACAAATTATAAATCAGTACAATGCCCAGGCTGTCCTGAATAAGTCAGCGTTCTTGAAACAAAAAGACATACGGAATCAACTTTAAGGACTTTGCTGAAGATTAGGGATGTCATCGTTAACCAAGCTGTTTCTGGGGAAACAAGGAACAAGAAAATAAAAATCACCAAGTTTGAGGACGTGGAGAAGGCCCTCCACAAGTCGTTTGTTCACGGCGCGATCTACGAATATCCCAATAAGCGGCATGCTAATCCAAGAAAAGGCTTCGGATGTTGCAAGTAAAAACGGGATTTGATTTGATTTGATTTGATTTGATAACCTAAGAGGGACTGTTCACATGAGGAAACCAAGTCCGTAGAGCAAAAATGTGATTTGATTTGATTTGATAGCCTAAGAGGGACTGTTCAGACGCGGAAAACAAGTCCGTAGAGCAAAAATGGGATTGTAAGATTTCAATGCCTCAAATGAATTGATGCATAGATTTAAAACTCGCCACGGAATAAAATTCAAAAAAGTGTGTGATGCATCAGCAGCTGTCAGCAATGAAGGCGTCAATTGTTGGAAAACATGTGTGCTTCCGTAGTTTGTAAAAAACTACTTAAGTCGTGATATTTACAACCCGGATGAATTTGGGCGTTTTTACAAAATGACATCGAACAAAACAACAGCTATAAAAGGAGAAACATGCCCTGTGTGTAAATTTAAAAAAAGGCGTCTTAAGCTTCTTTTAGATGTCAAATCTGATGGTTCAGACAAGTTAAAGCTTCTGGTCATAGGGAAATCACGCAACCTTCCTTCCCCACAAATCTTCCTTCCCTGTGCGAAAGTCAGCGCAGAGCTTGGACGACGGGCACCCTTTTTTAACACGGTTTCGTAATTTTGACCGGCGTATGGGAAAAGTATCACGCCATGTGTTAAAATTGTCCAAATAATAAATAATGTAAATAATGTCCAAATTGAATTTTCCCTTTCCAAATTCGAACAGTGTCACTCACCCAATGAACCAAAGAATCATTAAAAGCGCCAAGGTAAATTACAAGACTCGCGTAGAACGAAGATACCTTCACCAAATGGAACAAGGCAGCGACCATTACTGGTAAAAGTATCGTGCTATTATAATCCTCAACGTTCACATGCTTACTGTATCATGGGAGAGTGTCACACCAACAACGATTGCAAATTGTTTTAGAGAAGGGGGTTTTGGAAGTAGTGAGGACATCATTTGTAAAGAGCCGACTTCGTACCCTGATGTTGGAGAACTCTGGCTTAGTGAACAAGAAACCGTAAAGGAAGATTTTGTTGATTTAGACACGTTCATTGATATCGACAAAGATCTAGTAACCTCCGAGCTCAGAAGTCTGGATGACATCAATTTCGACTGATAAACCGCATGAGGAGAAAGAAGAGAATGAACCTGTGCACCCTGCTCGATTTCCATTCTTCACAGTTACGGAGGCGTTCAGTTTTCTCATATAGTTTGTATCGTCATTGGCAGAGGGGCCCTCGATGAGTGGGCTTTACCATCAGCTGAATAAGGAAAGGGCAGCTGACGTCACTGTTGGTCGAACTACTGTGGATCAACAAGAAAAACCTGTCTGTTCCTTATGACTCCTACTGTACACATGAGCTCTGGAAATTTGATTGGTTACGTTTAACAGGTCTATTATACGATTGGCCTACATCGCCAAAACGATTCCTGCAATGATCGCTATGACAAAAAATGTAGTGGTATATTGGTTGACGGAAGTGTTTTCTTGTAAACATGCCCTTTCCTTATAGGGCTGAAAACATCATACTGATAGCGCAGCCGCATGTTACTTTGGCGAAAAGAAATTTTTATGTCATCATTGACTTTATTAACTTTTAACTTTTGGTTTTTTATATTGACATCTTAGTATTATCGACGCTGTTATCTATTTGTTCTGTATAGCTAACAAGGATTTTAATTTTATTAACATTAGTTTTAGTTTACATCACAGTTAGCACAAATTTTTATGTTCGTTTTGTTCAATTTTATGTGACGTATATAATAAATGTAATTTTGTAAAGACTTATAGGATTTTTACTTAAGACAATGACTTATTTGAATTTCCGGATATTGAATGGTTCCTGTTTAATAAACGCATAGTTATAAAAACAAATAAAATGTCATTTTATGGCTTAAAAACGCTAAAAAAGGATGTGCTTTATCCGTATAGGTTGTTATTATATGCTCCACTGGTCAAAATTAGGGAACTTCGGTTAACACGCGAACCCGTTTAATACGCGAATTTTGATCGGTCCCTTGATTCGCGTATTAACGGGGTTCGACTGTAGATACTTTTCAAACTGGACATTTAAAATATTCTTTTATAAAAGTGATCAACTTACGCTTTGATATTCCTCCGGCGATATTACCTCTAAATGTTTCTTGTTACTGGAAGATTTATGGAAGAATAGCTCATTATCACACAAATATGGCTTTGAAATCAGAAATAAGCTTTCTTAAACAAAATAGCACTTTTAAAGCTGCACATGTTTCACTTGATTTGTTTAACTACTCCAAAATTTTCCGAACATCTGCACGCTTACTATGAGTCACGTAGTCTTGCGAGAGCCTATCGCAATTAGATTTGTTGTGTTTGCGCAGAAATCCAGCTGAAATCCATCTTAACCCTTATTTTGTTTCGAAAAAATTATATATGATACTCTGAAAGGTTTATTACACAGGAAAATAATGAAAAAAATCAGATATATATTTTTCTTATAATACGTCATTTTTTTCTTCTGTTGCACATCTGCAATATAAGTAAAAACTATTGTCGCGTGACTGTTTTATGCTAAAGTAATGCAAATTAGTAAGTACTTTAATAAGTATGTCTTGAAATACCTTATTTTATATAATTACTAGCCGCCTTCGCCCGCTACGCTGGTCGGTTTCTCTAAAGAAATCTTGAATGAAACAAAATATATCTGTGAATTTGATCATGCGTTTTAAAGCAATATGGACATTTACCTCAGGGGCGGATCCAGAGAATCGTTTTGGGGGGGCGATATCGAGTGACATATAATAAACGTAGTCATAATTTCTGTAGCTCAAATCCTTCCTTGCAGTTAGTTATTAAATGATTATAAAATTAATGCGATTTAAAAATATTACAGACTCTCGATTATCCGACATCCGATTAACCGAAATACTCGGTTATCCATCACTCTTATTTTATAATCTCGACCTCTCCTCAAAATATCGTTTATTGTTACCTATTAGGTCGTAAAATTGAAAACGTTATAACAGAATTTATTTATTAAATGCCTTTTTTTTTCTTTTTCTGTTTACTCTTATACTATGGTAATTATTTATTTTATTTTTTTGTTCTTTTAGTTATATTGAAGAACGTTAGTAACACAAGCCTGCGATGATTGTCTTTTTTAACTTTTGATAATTGATTTTGATGTAAGACTTTTTAAAAATTTGCGATTTATGTGAAATCCTGACGTGATGGCATGGTACAAAATGAAGGTCATTTTTGGATTCAGCGCTAAAAAATACATAAGAACCAAGTACGGAAAGCTGAAAAACATAATCATCACATCCATTTTTTAATATCAGATTTCTGAAAGAGGATAATCTCTGAAAAAAGATCCCCTTCAGAAATCTGACGGACCTTTAACATCCTAGAGAGTCAAAATGTGTCATCTACGTGGTGTGTTAGAGGTCTGCACGCGCCGGGGCCCGGGCCGGCCCGTTTGTAATTTTTACAGTTCGTCCCTGCCCGGAACGTACAAAAATCAGTGAAACAGGCTCGGCCCGACTCAATTTCTACAAAAAGAAATGCGTTTTTTCTCAACATACAGTGATGGAACAGTGTAGCACTAGAGAATAAGTTGACACCGCTAAAATTTATTAGTATTCTTCGTCTTATTTAAGGATAGAATTCTGAAATTTTTCAATGTAAAGAATACTAAAAAAAGTTAGTGGTAACAATCGCCTAACTGCTGCGCTACTGTTCCATCACTGGACATACAATTAAGATTCCTTTAATGAATACTACATACATATTTATGGGAACATTTTACAGTATATTTTAGATTACTATGTGTTCGCAAAACAGAAAACACACAATAGTAAACATTAACGATTACTTACAGTGTTTTAGTCATCGTCTCTAAAGACATTTCAAAATTCCAATAAGGATTCATTAAAAGGTTAATGTAATTCAGAATAAAGGATTAAAAACATGATAACTTTTGAAGCTGTATAATAAAAAGTAGATTTGTGAAAATATTTCTCTCATTTTTAAGTTTTTTCTCAAATCCAAAGGAGCTACATATCGACACATTTATGAATTCATTTCTTTTTGGAAACGCGTAAGATTGGCAGGTATTCTTATTCAGAAACTATGAAAAATATTGTCTTTCTCATAGATAAAAGCAATATATCTTTCTCTGAAAATACTGCCAAAGTTAGCGTTTTGAATCGAATTTCCGGAAGCGATAGCACAGGAAAGGAGAAAAACATACAGTCAGGTGACAAAAATCTCTGTTATCTCTGTAACTAATTTATCAAATATGGAGAAAGCTATTCGTTTCCAAATGCTTTCAATAGTCATGCCTGTCAATTTTATGCCTTTATAATTAAAAATGAGTCAGAACATGTGTCTGAAAGTTTCGCATTGTTGAGCAGTGAATATGAGAACCCCTTAAGGTATATTTCCAAAGATACTGTTAACAAAAATTCATTATCACTATTAATACTTTTACAAAACACAATGCCTGTCCTACACATCCTGAGATCGATTAAGACCAGTTCCATCCCGGCACAAGTCTGCTGAAAAAAAATTTAACCCGGAATCAGATGTCTTGTAACTGTACGATGCCGATCTCTACGATGGACATGCTATATATCTGTATTGATGTTGCTAAAATCGCATTGGCTCGTGACGCACATTTATACTTCTCGAGAAAATCGTATTCATTGAAAATGGCTCGTATATCGGTCCGATTACTTTTTTTATGGGCCTGGCCCGGCCCTGCAGGCCCGTTCAATTTTGTCTGTCGGCCCGGCCCGTTTTAAAAAAATTGTCCTAATTCTGCCGGCCCGTTGGAAAATTCATCTTCATTCCGCCCGGCCGGGTACGGGCCTTGGGCCAAGCCCGGACCCGTGCAGACCTCTATGGTGTGTATACCTCTTCACTGTCGCGGATCCAAGGAGGGGGGGGGGTGATCGCCCCGATCGCCCCTCCCCTTTGGATCAAAAAATATAAATCCACCGCGAATTTCGACAAATGATAGCCGAAAAAAATCTATTTCGTCAATCGTTCGCATGTCAAAAAATCGCGCAAAAAATGCGAATTTCGTCAAAGGATCACGCAAAAAACATGAATTTCGTCAAAGGATCAAGCAAAAACGTGAATTTCATCAAAAAAGCGCGGAAAAAACGTGAATTTCGCCAAAAAATCGGACATTTCATCAAAGTACCACAAAAAAACGAGAAATTCGTAAAGGATCACGAAAAAAACGCGAATTACGTCAAAGGATCGTAGAAAAAACGCGAATTTCGTCAAAGGAACGCAGAAAAAAAAGCTAATTTCGCCAAGCAATTGCGGAAAAAACGCTAATTTCGCGAAAGAATTGCGCAAAAAACGATAATTTCGCGAAAGAATCGCACAAAAAACGCTAATTTCTTCAACAGATCTCGGAAAAAATGCGAATTTTGTCAAAGAATCGCGAAAAAAATACGCGAATTCCGTCATAGAGCCGCGGAAAAAACGCACAATTAGCACCAGGAGGAGATTCCCCTAGGTGCGCATCCACGGGGGGGGGGGGATCGATCGGGGCGGTCGCCGCCCCCCAACATATAAATCCAATGCTTTTAACGGCAGTTTTCGCGGAACAGACAGACAAGCAAACGAAAACACTTTTCGGGTGTCATTGGTAAACCTCACTGACGTTTCGGCAGTTAGTGAACAAAATAGGATTATGTCCTGTCAAAAGGCATATGACGCCATAATTTTTTACACTAATGTGTTGAGGTGGGGACGATGCCACTTCGTGTACCTCTTGTTGAATCTCTACAACAGAAATTGGCAACGTTATTCGGATCCCTTTGAAGTGTTGAAACTTTTTCGTTCTTTCAAAGAAGCTGCAATTCTAATTTCTGTATAATGATATTTTTGAGGAGTGCTTTATCGTTTGAGAAAAGAATGGGATTCATAGCAATTTCCAAAGAAAGAAAGAAACAAGAAAAAGAAGAGTCCTTTGAAAAATTCAAGCATCTTAATGTTTTCTGAAGAAAATCAATAATGTGTAAAAAATATACTGTTATTGCCACCCACATTGGTAAATTTCAAGGGTATTTCATGAATGAAAAAAAAAGGATTATGTCCTAATCCTAGTCAGTTAAAAGCTAAAATGCGTATGGTGTGTTGATTTCTTAAAAACCAACTTGGTAATTTGTTCTTCCCTTCTTTGCCCCGATCTAATCCCCCCCCCCCCCCGGTGGATGCACACCTAAGGAAATCTCCTCCCGGTGCTAATTGTGCGTTAATTTTGGCAACCCTTTGACGAAATTCGCGTTTTTTTCAGCGATTCTTTGGCGAAATTCGCGCATTTTTTTCGCGATTCTTTGAAGAAATTCGCATTTTTTCAGAGATCTGTTGACGAAATTAGCGTTTTTTGCGCGATTCTTTGAAGAAATTCGCATTTTTTCAAAGATCTGTTGACGAAATTAGCGTTTTTTGCGCGATTCTTTCGCGAAATTAGCGCTTTTTACGCAATTCTTTGACGAAATTCGCGTTTTTTTGCGATCCTTTGACGAAATTGGCGTTTTTTGCGCGATCCTTTGACGAAATTTGCGTTCCTTTTGCGACCCTTTTACCTGCGAACGATTGATGAAATTGATTTTTTTCGGCGACCATTTGTCGAAATTCGCGACAATCGGCGGATTTTGGGGGGGGGGGGGCGATCGCCCCGATCCCCCCCCCCCCCCCCGTGGATCCGCGCCTGATTTACCTGGTGTATCCAACCGAATTGCTGAAAGCAATATGAATGTCATTACGCTATTATATCTTTTATTGAGTCATACAAAATTTAGACTGTTAAGGACCAATTTCTTTAGTTGATCTGTTAGTGTAGGATTCGGTAAAGAAGAATAGAACAATATGTAATATACTAAAAGCGTTCATGAAAAATTATCAGTGCAAGTCTCATCAAAATCTGTTAATTGGAAAGGCTGATTGTTCATAAAAAATGGGTTCGCCTGATTCTAGAATTTTCATCTATAATTCTACAATCAAGCAACCTAACAAAGAAGCAACAGCAAATGATATGTGCTTTATACTAAAACATTCACTGAAAAATTAACTAACCAATCAAGTTGCATCGAAATCCACTTAGCAGAATCTTTTAAACTGGAAAATACACCGAAACCTTCCCTAAAAATGATCTAATTAACAGTTTAAATCCCATAAAAATTCATTCAGTGGAACCTTTAAAAAAGCAAATCTTTCAAAATTGGGTTCATCTGATTTAGAACTTTCCCCATAATTATTTAACTAAGCAACGTAGAACATTATGTTTTATACTAACATCTTTTATGAAAAATTATCTAACTAACAATGTAAGCCCCATCAAAATCTATTCAGCAGAACTCGAGATATAAGCGGCCGGAATGAAATTTCTCTTCGCATTATATATATACTGAGATAGTTAAATATAACTTTCATAATCGCGTTAACCTGATTACAGAACTCTCTGTGAGGTAGGGGTAGGTATATACTGCATCACTTCTAAATTTTTTAAGGAACTCAGCTTAACTTCCATAACTATAGCATATATACTCTCTAGTATACCCTATCTCTGTAGCGTATATCTTCCAATTTCCTTTACTGTACCACTGAGAACTTTTTCCGCATAGCTCCGTAATTAAACAACACAGAATGATATGATAAATATTGAAAAAATCCTTGAAATATTATCTAACTTACTGTGCATTTAATTAGTTGACTTGAAATCTTTCATAATCGAGTTCACCTAATTTTAGAACTCCCGTAGCAACTTAGAATGATGGTTTTTACATTAAACCATTTATAAACCAAATTTACTATTTAACAGTGTAAGTTCTACAAAATTTTGTTCAGTAGAATCTGAGTTATAGTCATATTTACAATATTTTTTGCTCATTAAACCTTTTTTCTTTCTTTTTTTTTTTTTTTTTTTTTTTTTTTTTTTTTTTTTTTTTTTTTTTTTTACATTTGAAATAAAATCAATAACTGTTTTGGTATTTCCCTGTTATGCCAACATCATTGTCACCAAGCGTAATAGTTGGCACAAAAATGAAATGGTACATTTGAAAAAAAAAAAAAATTATAAAAAAAAATGAGCATTTAAAAAATATAACATTCGAAAATTACAGACTTTGATCTACCATTTTTTTTTAAATCAATAAAAATAATGGTACTACTTGGTTACCCCATCGACCAAAAATCTATTGCCAAACTATAAGATTAAATGCCAATAATGGTTGATCGTAAATGTCAGGTAAATTTTATTTCGACGTTTTAAATGTATTTTTATTAATGTTATACTAATTTATTTGTTCTTTCGTTATTTAAAATAAAATTGTCAATTTGCATAATTTGGCGAGTGGTTTGGCGATTTATATAATTTGGCGAAATTGGTCGACGGGTACCAAAATAAATACTTAAGATATAATAAATATTTTGCAAGTAATAAAATATAGTCAATTTAAACTGCAGTCCTGAAATTGTAAATGTCTTTTACTACTGAAGCATGGCGTTCGTAATACGTTTGTCTCACACTGCAGTAAACATTTCATTCTTTCAATGAAGACATTCATGGTTTTTTGAACAAAACATTTTTATATGTATAATTCCTAACTTCTGAAATAATTTTACTGTAGCTTCCTCATCATCAGATAACTGCGAAATGGTAAAATCTACATCAGTATCAGTAATAAATATTTTCTATTCAAAAAATAACAAATTAAAAAGTTTTGCGAGATTATGATGGAATAAAATAAATTCCATCATTAAAAATTCCTGCATAAAAATATTCACGTTCAATAATTAGCAAATGTTAATGTGTGGCACGGTTTGCAATAAAAATCGTTTGTACGATTAGGGTTGAAATAAATGGCGCAATACCATACATTTTGGCATGGTATCGCGACGAAAATTAGAAGGAAAAAGTACCACAGGTTTTTTTTTTAATTATTATTATTTAGTTTTTGTTTTTGAGGCGTTTGAATTTCTTTTTTTTTTCGAATTGACGAAGTTGTTTTTATTTAACCAAAAGGAGTCGTTAAAAAATTATTCAATTTGAATTTTTTCCCTTGCTATAGTAACAGAATGAAAAGAATGAGTTTTTAGATATTATCACTTGAAAAATTCAGGTTTTGGCGCCAAAGATAGTGCCAAATTAAAAAAATATGAAATATCTCTCGAACGATTGGGCTTAAAAGAATTTAGTTAGTACCATTCGATTCAGCATACAAAAATACACTAAAATATGTCATCAGTTGAAAAATAGCTATAAAATCCGATTTTTAAGGAATTTTTTAAAAGTTCGTTCACTTTTTTACCCCCCTTAGGGGTGGAATTTTGGAAAATCCTTTCTTAGCGGCACCCTATATCACATGAAGTATTTTTAGCACGATTTTCAGGATTTTAGGTTCAGTAGTTTTGGCTGCGCGTTGATTAATACAAAATCAAGACTTTCTTTTATATATACTAGTTGCGTAGCAACCCGTTGTGTTGCTTTTAAATTGCATGAGGCAATCGATATTTTTTCGAAAAATGAAATCTTAACTGTATTGTAAATTTAGAAATTAAATTGTAAATTTTATATTAATCTTATTAAATACAATATTTCAAATAATAAGTTATATTTACAATTTAAGTCAAAACTTTCCCAATAAAAATTCACATATTCTGTAACTTTATTTGCCTAGAGCTTTTCGCTCTTCCAAGATTTTGCTTGGAATTTCGGAGTTCGTAGAAATGATGTCATTTGGGTCAACTTATACAAAAATTAATTTGTTTGGACGAATTTATTCAGAAGCATTTTATATTTATGAATTAAAATAAATATTTAAAGAATTATTTTTTTTTTCGCTAAAACTTTTCTCTTTTTTTTTCTCTCTTTTTCGCATTTTTAATGTCCGCTTCTGAAATGTTTTATTAGCCATCTTAAGGCAATGGTTGAAAATCTACTTTACGACTTTAAATTAAATGAAAATAACGCACGATGGTTTTTTTTTCTTTTGACGTCAACAGAATTTATCTCAATGTTACAGTCGAGAGTCGAATTTGTGTTTCTAAAATAAACTAATAATAAATTCATGAAGCTTGAATATGTGTGAGTTAGTATTTTGTGAAATTTTCTTGAAAACTACAATCATTTTTTCACTATTTATTCAAATATACGTTAATTTCAATTTAAAAATGATTTCAAACAATGATACCTAATAATCCTTGTCCTTTTCCATTTTCCCTCTTTTATCCACAAACATGGAGCAATTTTAGTTTCCATCATTACAGGAATGTCATAAAAAATAACGTAAAAATTTATATCTCGAAAACTAAACAAATTTTAAAATTCTACGACCACGTTTAACATCCTCGGACCAATGCGGATAACTGGCATTAATTTGATCACCCAACATTCCATATTCTAGGAGGAACAGCTGTGAAATACAAATGGACAGTCACTTTTTAATATAATAGATTGATGAAGTTTTAATTTTGCTATAAAAAGTTAGTCAGGGACAAATGCTGAATTATTTATATTATTTTAAGTGCTTATTCCGTAATGGAGCCTCTACACAATGGATATAGAATAAAAAACATTATTCTTGAAAGTTATTTAAAAAGACATAATAAATAAATCAATTAAGATAAAGTTTTCAAGAAAATTGCATTTGAAAGTCGATTTTTTTCCCTATACAACGGGTGTAAAAATTGAAGATGCGCGATGTTTAGAAATTCAAAAAATTGCAGTAGCAAAGATTGCAAATCCGACATTTAATCGTCAAGCGTTGCCATTCTCAAAATGACGTCAGCCGTACGCACGGCCATATTTTTCCTTTATAATAAAGATAGATTTTCAAACGTGAAGTTCCGTTTGTCAGCTAAAACTTTGCATGTGAAAATGTATTCTTTTGGGTTGTGGGTCTAATTTCAGTACCGCGAAGTACAAATTCCAGAAACTGATGTCTTTTAGATGTATTCGTGTGAAAATATATAGTTTTATCAAAGAAAAGGATTGTTTTCTTTTAAATATGGCACTTACTGAAGCATTACGCCAAGTGTCTCAAATTCGGTATCAGCCGAATGAAAATATATTGTAACATTAGCTTTATGAGCGAAAATGTTTTTTAAATAGTGACGTCATTTTCTGTTCAGACTTAAAATAAAGTTATTTTTAATTGTAATGAGTAAATGGTATCAATAAGGATAAATAAACCCCACTATTTCTTTTTTTCTGCAACAGTGGAAATAATAGAATTACTACCATTTTGATGAAATTTCAAAAAATCTTTTCAAATTAAATTAAAAATGTAAAAATGAAAATATTTAGAAAAATAGCTAGTGCGAGGACATCTACAAATGAACAGCTTTCATTTAAAAAAAGAATTATTAGCAAAATTGGTACAGTAAATAGTTCAAGGAAGATGCCTCAAAAAACTATCTTGTGTTTTCAATATATAGATTATTTTTTGTCTTTTACTTTAACAGTTGCCTAGCAACTCTATTTCATACAAATTACATTTAAAAGCACATATTTTCCCCAATTCGGCTCTAAAAATTTAAATTGTTCGATTACATATATGTTGAATTCGTGGTTTTTTATATGTTATTATTTTATTTATTTATTGATGAAGCTTTAATTTCGTTGTAGAAAATTAGCGGGAGAGAAATTCTGAACTTTTTTTTGTGTACAAATTGTTTATTAATATTTCGCAATGGAGCCGGCACGGCAAAATCATTTAATTGATAAATAACAACGAAATAAAGCCAAAACTCACTGGGTTTTATAACAGACGATATTCTTGACAAAGCACGTATTTTAATTTCAATTTTTTTTTCGGTTTTTATGAGAAAATGGCAACAAAAAGATACAGCAATCTACTATTTTCATTTTTCTCCTTTTAGTTTCAACAGAAATGGAGTACTTCAGCTGCCACGATTACAAAAAAAGTAATAAAAACTACAAAAAAAATTAATATCTTAAAATTAAAATGATATACAGCTTTCTAACAAATTGCATTTAAAAGAGCATTTTTTTCGTTATACGGCGGTGTAAAAATTTAAAATGTGCTATGTTTAGAAGTATAAAAATTTGCAGTAGAGAAAATTACAAAACCAAAATTTTATTTCAAATTTCAAAGTGTTGCCATTCGCAAAATGACGTATGCGTTACGCACAGATATGTTTGTCCTTTATAATATAGATAGATTTATTTTATGAAACTTAATCTATAGCCCTTTAATTCCCATAATAGAATACGTTCTAGAAATTACGTAGTTAAAAGAAACTGACTCTACACCTGAAAGTTTCAATGGTTAATTTCGCTTTATTTAAATACGGGATGTCTGGTTTTTAATTATAGCAAATATTGCTATTTTAATTTTCTGGTGTGAATTAGGTATATGCGAATAAAAAAAATTATTAAATTCAAAATGGTGTTGTTTGCATATATATGGAAAGCTGCGCACTAAAGGCTTAAGATAGTTTTCGCGAGGCACTGGAACGCGGTTTATGCTTTGTTTGTATCGTAAGTCAGTAAATGGATCTTCAGCGCGCCACCGCAAGTTCAGCTTTACTGGCACTCTCGTTTGCTTTTTCAAGAAGGCTCACGTTTTGAGCACTTTATCGCCAGAGTAACAGTTGGCGCGGGGATGAATTCAATGCTACGCACCCTTTCTTGTTCCTGACGTCTTACGCGTAGTTAACAGCAACCCCATTCCTTTGCTGAGAGCTTTTTGCTTTTAAAACAAAGAGCTTTTTCGCATTAAAGTGCTTTTAATTGCACAATATATATAATTCAAACATAAGTTATGTTTTTCAGTTCAATAATATTCATTTATGTCATTAATTCGCAAAAACAGACGTAAAGATTTTTTTTGTAATAAATATAATTCTATTGATCATGTTTTTATGACACAATTGAACTTAGTTTTATTAGTATTATAGTCAGGAGAGGTAATTATGACCACTTTTTACATTTTCAATATTGTTATTATTATTTTATTATTATTATTATTATTATATATATATATTGGAAAAGTGGTGTTTTCAGTACATAGGAAGTAACTTTGATTCTATAAGAACACCTTTTAAAAGTTTTAATTCTCATAGCTGTTTTTTTTTTTTTTTTTTTTTTTTTTTAAGTTAAAAGTATGGTTATAACTACCCCACCAAAAACTCACAATCACATAAGTTTGGTGTAATTAAGACCACTAGTGGGGAAATTATGACCACTATATCTTCTCTTTATACTTGCTAATACACATTTGTTTGGGGTAATTGTGACCACTTTGAACTCCAAAGTGACAAATGCGTTTATCAAAAATTTTATAGACTTAGTTTCAAATTGCTATTCGGATCTCAAAAAGGCTTCAGACTAGTAATAAAGAATATCTAAGATGAAATATACATTATGAGGTTAATATCTAAGCTTGAAATAAAATTTTACCATACACCTTTTTCTCCAATATGACGGCGGTCATAATTACCTCACCTGACCCTACTATTGAATTAATTTAATTTTTTTTTAATTAAGCGGCATAATTGTGTGACGTGTTGATTGCATTAATAAAACATATTTTCACTGAAATAATTTATTAAAAATTAATTGTTCTTAATTTAATTGCGATTAGACATTAATAGGAAGTTGAAACTAAAATCAATTCGATTATAATTAGATTGAACAATAAATCATAAATCATTTAGCTGTATCCTGCAATTAAATCAATTAGTTAAAATAATTGCAAGTTGATGTATGCAATTAAATCAATTACTATTACATTTTAATGCTGTTAAATCTTTATCATTATTTGAGTTCTTATGGGAAAAAAAACATTGGTCTGCCTCTAGTGCACAAAATTAAAAATCTTTAAAATTCTTCAGTTTTTTATTTTAAAATTTTTGCCATATTTTTAAATATTATTTCGTCCTAATTGTTTTATTTGTTATTTTAAAATAGTCATTTGTTATATTTGAATAAATCATTTAAATTCTCTCGGATGAAATCCCCCCCCCCTACACACACACTCCATTTTTCTAAAAATAAACTGTTTACTAAAAAGGTGCATAAAAATTTATTAAAATATACCGTTACAAAATGAATGAACTGGTCTTTAAAAAACTTAAAACCATTGATGTTAAAATCATAATGAAACAGAAAAAGAAAAAGATGATTCCTGAGATCTTTCGATCGCTAACGCGATCATTTTCAAAGGATACTTTCACTGGAATGTCGCATTCACTGAGCTATTTATACACCAGTCTGGGAAAAAGGGTCAGTCTATTATTTGTTGGGGGTGTCTATGAAGTTGTTTCGTTCCAATGCTGAAGTGTTAGATATTTTCAAAATGTTAAACCAGATTTGAGGTATATCATAAGATAAAACATCGTTACATACATTATTTTCTTTACTTACAATTTCCAATGATTCCCTAATTCTCAAAGTATAATGATCAGATGTAGGTAAAATAACTCTTGCGTTTTCGAAATCTATTTTTAAATTTTGGCGTTGATTTAATCTGGAAAGTTCTGTAGACGGTTGGTTAAACTTGATATCTCTAATGTGACACCCCCAACAAATAATAGACTGACCCTTTTTTCCCAGACTGGTGTATAAATAGCTCAGTGAATGCGACATTCCAGTGAAAGTATCCTTTGAAAATGATCGCGTTAGCGATCGAAAGATCTCAGGAATCATCTTTTTCTTTTTCTGTCTCATTATAATTTTAACATCAATGGTTTTTAAGTTTTTTAAAGACCAGTTCATTCATTTTGTAACGGTATATTTTAATAAATTTTTATGCACCTTTTTAGTAAACAGTTTATTTTTCGTTATTTTAACGCAAGGTGAATTCGTCATTCCACTCTGAGCTCATTTGAGTTCTATGTTTTTCAACTCCATTTTTCGTCATTCTGCACACATATTGTACTATTTATTAAGTTGAAGTGGCAATAAAATAATGATCAATCATCTGAGTCGACCTCCCATTTCGAATTTTCTCTTCTCCTCTCCCCCCCCCCCCACCCTCTTCTCCAGCACACTATTTTTTGACCATTTAAAATTCATTGTTGCCTTGCAGAAAAGATTAGTTAAAATTGTGTTTTGCTCTATCTGTTGATTTTTAAATAACAAATAAATAATTTCCCATAAAAAAAGAAAAGGGAAAAAATAGAATGAAAAAAAAAAAAAAAAAAAAAAAAATCAGGATTAACTTTTTGTTCACACGCTTTCATTTTTTTTTCTTTAAATTCTTTACATTTTTTAAGATTTTCTGTCCTATTTATTACTTTGAAGTAGCTATAAGTAAAGGACTCATTATTCATATCCCCCCCCCATTTAAATCTACAGCCCCTCACTATCATACATAGTTAAAAAATTTCTCTACTGATTTTATTTGTTACTTTGAAGTAACAAAAGATAGTCATTCAATATTCCTTCTCCCCCACCTCCCCTTAAGAATTTCATCTCACATTAAAAAGGCAATTTCTAAACATCCTAGTTGGGAGTGTGATAGGTTTTTTTTTTCTTTTTTTTCTTTTCCCTGATTTAGCCTGTTTTCACTCGACTTTGGGTACTGTTTCTGCAGGATGATTTGGTATTAAATTAATTATATAAGTTCATCGCAGAAAATATAGTAATTTTCTGCCACAGGTATTTTTTAAATCTGTGTTTATATACATCAAAATGCACTGAAACTGGATTAATTCATCATCCCCATAAATCCATCTTTATATGTAATCAAATATCTAGATTTATGAAGGTAATGAGTTTTTGTTTAACAGGTATGGAATTAATAATACTCAATTGAATGAAAATGTAGATTTTTGAGGGGATCAAATAATCAAAATTTTAGTCTATATCATCAGAAGTAATAAATGCCTTTGATAAAACAGAGTATAAGAGTTCGTAATACAATTTCTTTCGAAGAAGATTTCTTTTCATCTAGAACACATAATTGAAAGTATTTCTTTAATTTAGGTAGGACTGTTATTCTAAAATATCTTAGTTCGTCTTCCGCCATTTCGGCTCAAAGCAAAACACAAGACGACGATTGGCGTTAGAGCTGGATGAACGTTCTCGCTTTCGCCAACTCGCCAAGGCTGGTGCTGAAAACGTGAGCCTTCCTGAAAAAGCCTCCCGTTTAACATTCCCTGTTGTCTGGCAGGTAGAAAGTTCCAACAAAAGTGTCTGTCATTCTAAAAATATTTTTCTCTAAGCATAAATATTATTCTGTCTCAATCTCAGCGTGCCTCAATTTTTTTTTTTTTTTTTTTTTTTTTTTTTTTTTTTTTTTTTTGTTAGTTATAAAATACCCCCTGTAAAGCGTCTAGCACAGTTTTGAGTCCGATTAAATAGACTGGTTTTTACATTTTTTATTTCATTAAATACTAAATTTGAATGTATTAAAATTTCAAAATGCCTCAAGGATTTTTTTTCAACGAAAATTTCGGAAATTTAAAAATTCACGGGTAGGTTAAGTGCCACGATCCTTCAGCCAGACATTCGATTTTGTATTCAGACACTGCAAAAGAAGTGTTACACAAATTTTCATGTCACCTTAAATATATCTCAAATATATCATAATATACATCTATATTTTATTAATTGCGAAAAATGTGAGAGTTTTTTTCATCTCGAAAATATGTGGAAAGAAATTTAATATTAAACTGTCTTATGATTAAAATTCTTAGAATAAGTAAAACATTTGCAATTTTTTTTTGCAACAGAAATTTAAAGAAAAATGTGAAAAGATAAAAATAAATGCCAAGTAATTTTATAAACCTTGAAGTTTCTTAATTTTCCTCATAATTGTTATGTTAGATTTATGTTAGAATACATCAATTTCAAATCATCTTTATGCATGACCAAAGTTTAATGAATGAATGTTTTAATTCTCGGAGAAACTTCGAGTTACATTAATGGTATTCTTAATATGTTTCAATAAAATTAATATTCTAAAACTTAACCACTATAAGTGATGAAAGTGATTTTGATTAAATCTACATGCTCTGTTATAATTAATTTAAAAAAATCTATTAATGAGTTTTATAAATTAGAGATTTTTCTGTTGTTCTATTTTATGTAGAAATACACGGTAAAATACTTCTCGTCTAAAATGGAATAATTCCGATAGAATAATTGCCTAAAACAATATATGATATCACTGAATTTCCATGATTAAATAGAATTCCACTTAAGCAGTAAGCATACGTGCTGGGATAAATCTCATCCCAATTACATTTTTTCTTCAAAAAAGGTATACATTTTTTGAGGACGCTTCTGACCTACCTTGCACCTTTCAAAGACAAGTTTGAAGTCGAGAAGGGGATGTATGAAGCAATCTCTTTTCCTTGTTCGCTAGGGGGAAGAAATATACTTCTTAGGAATAAATAATCCCGCATGAGTGCGGTTTCATTTCTATACGTTCATTTCTTATGGGATAGCACAAACTAAAATAATTTTAATGAAAGACTAACATAAAAGCTAATTGTATATATTGATGAAAGGGTATTAAATCTAATTAATAGCAACTTTGTGAAATAGTTCATCTTTTAAAGTAAACAAGTTGGAAATTACACGTCAAATGTGGCAAATGAGGTGCGTTCGTACTATAACTATTTTTATAAATATTTTTTACACAGCATATTGTACTGAATGTATATTTTAGTGCACTTCATAAGTGCATGTTAATTTCATTCTGTTCGAAGGGCTGCAACATCATTAAAATGCACTTGAAATAAATTTTCCCATTGACCGTAATGTAACGGAAAAGCTTTGGCTGCCCCCGTAATTAAACAATATATCCGATTTTCATAAAATTTGAAATGACTCGACAAAATTATGCAACAATTACATATTTTAAATTTCAAACGATTCGGTTGGGTGGTTTTTGCGCTGTTATATGCGGACAGGCAGGCAGACAGACGGACTGAACGGCGACAATAGGTGCTACGTATTTACATATACGCATTACAATATAGAGCAGTAGATTTGTTTTTAAAACGCATTTAGCCAAAAATATAATGAGAGACAAAATGGGGTGAGATTTATCAAACACGTGTAGCAACGCAATGGAAAGAGGCGCATGTGCTGACAGGATAATTTTAGCTCAGAATGGAAATTTTTCGGCTGTTTTTAGTTTCGATTGAATTGTTGTCAGTGGTTTGAGAGGAATTAAAAAGTTATAAATTCCATCAAACAACGGAACTACTGGAACAACAGTTTCTGTCAATACTGTCTGATTTCATCGAGATATAGTTAAGATTTGAGAAGTATACATCAATTATAGCTTAGATTTCAGAATTATAGTGAAATCAGGGAAAATGAACAAATTAAAGCGAGAGACTTTTAATTATTATTATTAGGGGGAAAATAATGGGTCAATTGAAAGTTTATTTTTACCCTCTATGACAAACAAAATGTGTAGTGCTAAGAAATAAAACATTTTCTAATAAATTGCAGTAGATATGCTTAAAAAATTATACAATTTCAATGTTTCTTTTATGGTTTTCAATAATGTAAAAATTTTTGTGATCTAAAAGTTAATTTATTAAGCTATATTTAAGCTTATTACAAAAATTACTGAATAACAAAATTGAAATCATTGATTTGATTTTCATGTGAAGGAATATCGGAACTGTTTTGTAAATAACATGGTTTATTTTTAAACCCTAAATTGATTAAAGAATAGCAAAAATGATTTAAGGATTTTATTTATTTTGTCCCATGTAATTACTTATGATTAAGATGTGAGTTAAAAAATAGCACAGTTAAGAGGTTACAGGCGCTGGAAATATAACACCACTGAAGAATTCGTGAATTGATAAAAAATAAGAAATAATGCAAAAAAGTTTACTACGTATATTTGCAATTAATAGCGAAAGACATTCTGTACTAGACACAACTTTTAAAATAAACTTTAAAAAAATATCTTATTAAGATTTATTCATTTTTCAATAAAATAAGTAAAGGAACTTTTAAGAAATTAAAAGTCCATCTGAGAAAATTTCTATATTATACATCAAATCAGAATCATCATAAAGCGCGTGCGTATGTATTTTCTAAAGGCACTAACAGAGAAGTAAAGTTTCAGGTCTTGATTTGATATTCATAATTACCTAACGATGCCGCGGAGAAGAGAGTAATCTGAGTACGAGTTAAGAAAAATTGCATTTTTAACGGGTGCGGATAAATATGAATAGTGACGTTAGTGAAAAGTTTCAAAACTGACATTGAGAATTTCATAATTAATAAAGGGTATAAAACTAAAATAAAATAATCTGGAATGAAGAAGTTGAAAGCACGGAGCAATAGACAAATTTTTCAGCTATCTGTGAAAAAAGTTATTTCTTAGATTAGTTGTGAAATTTCAAAATTTATAATCAAACCAAATACCACATGTTACTGTTTGGAAGAGTCATAAATCAAATGCTAATACCAAAATTTAAAAAATTGAAGAAAAACCAAATTTATTGAAACATCGGGGAAAAAGTTAAAATGGGATAAAAATTTCACGTCACGAAGTGATGAGTGGAAAAGTATTACATTTTCTGATGAAACATTGACAGCCCAAACGTCTGCAAATACTATTGGCATAACTTGAGAAAATAACCAAAACAATGCTACAGTCGAGAAATAAGCTGAGACTCCATAAGGATTTGGAGGTGTTTGCTCATGATGGATATGTGATTTACAGAGAATTTCGGGACGTAAGAACTCTGAAAATATAAAGCTACTAAACATGATCATCCTATTTTAATACTACTTATTAAGTGGCACCGAGTGTATGTTACAGCAGGATATTGATTCTTTTTATACGTCTCACTACACTCAGGAATGATTTAATTGAAAAAATGTGTTGGTGTTTTACCATGCTTCAGTCAAAGTTCACATTTCAAAGCCACAGTAAACCTTTGGAGTAATTTAAGTAGAAGAGTTTAAACTAATAATAAACAGTTTTGTCTACGAATGAACTGGAAGTTTCAATTGTAAGAGAATAGCACAATATTCATGAAATAGAACGTAAAAATCTTGTTAATTAAATGAAAAGCAGAGTGATGTAAGAAGGATGTAAGAAATAACTGAAGACCAGCATCATATTCATACTTTTTTGTTTTTGTATAAGTGATATTATAATTTGTCAGAATTGTATTTTCTATTTATTTGCAACATTTTAATTAATTTAACATTTTGGCACATTATTCAAGTTAATTGAAACCTAATTGTAATATATATGTTGTAACATCATAATTTATATGTTTTAATTATAATTAGAATCATTATTTATTTCGTAATTTGCAAAATTAAAGTTATTTATAATTTCTTAAGAGACAATACCATACACTAAAAGAAAAAGAAAGCAATTTTTATAAAGTTTAAAATGCGTATATATTCAAAAATGTATAATCATGATAATATCGTTTATAAAGCTACAAAGGTATAATTAAGTGTTAAATCCAAACAACAAAACACAAAATTCTTCAAAATAAGATTTTTTTTATGTCCCTCTCTTTTCTATTTTTCTAAATCTTTGCAAATATATCATTTCAATAACAAATTATTAAATAAAATATTAAAGAGTATAATATTTAAAGTATTTATCAAAGTTTAGGAAAAGCAACTCAAAATTGTCTAAGTATTAAAAAATAAATAAAAGATATGAAACTCAAAAGAAATTTTAACTAACATTAGAAAATTATTTCTGTCAATATCATATTTAAAAAACATGGTTAACATTAAAATGAGTAAATATATATATACAACTAAAAGTAAGGTACGTAATTTCAACTAAAGAAGTTAAACAAGACAAAAATAGCGAAAGTCAGTAAATGTTGAAAGATCTATATAAAAATGACTATTATCAAATGTAACATAAAAATTATATTAAATAAATTGTAAAGAAGGGAGTAAGAGAGAAGGTTATTGATGGCCACTTATTTTCTCAAATATAGAAATGACAACATTAAATGAAAGATTATTGGAAGGAAATGACATCTCAGGTGCAAGCAGTCTCTCGTTCAATGATGATAAATGAAATAAGAACCATTGTCAATACCAGTTTCTTTTCGGATTTTGAACCAGTCTAACTGTACTTTATTTTTACTTGAGAAGCTTATTTTTGTTTTTGAAATGTGTTTCATGTGCAATTCAGAAAGGATGCTTTGAAGTGAAATTTTAAAATAAAAACATCAAAATGTGAGAAAGGTATAAATATTGTATAGAAAATTACTTACATACATTTTTTTATAATAAATGTATTTCAGTTGAACATTTAAGTAGAAAAAGAAACACAAAACGATTTTATGCTTGAAGATTTCTTACTTTTTATGCAATTTCTCTATCACGAACAAACAATTTGATATTTTACATTTATTGTAAGATTGGTATAGGGTAAAATGTCCATATATCGTTTCATTTCCTAATTTCGTCCCCCTTAATTTCTCCGCTTCTGCGAAAGTAGCGCAACTTATGACGCAAGGAACAGGAGACGGAAGGTAAAAGGAGTCAGTATTGAAAGTTTCGTTCGCCAAGACGCATACACAAATTAAAGACGCCGATTTTCCTATTTTTAGAAGAGCTAAGTTCTTATTACATCTTTTGTAGAACGTTATTTACTGCACTGTAAGTATTTATTTCTTATTCATTGCATCTATTTTACGTAGGTAAGATGATGACAACAGCATACGGTGAGTTTTAGAACGTTCAGTTCATCTTACGGGAACTAAAGCTCCGCCATATTGGTAAGTAGCGTTGTCCCAATTTTGTCCCTCTTGCAGTTCTTATTTTCGTCCCGGGGACGAAATTAGAAATGCTTTTTCATGACAATTTTTTCTTCATGTATGGATGGCTAATATTTCGTTATGTTATTCTTCCACTGATAATTAGTACATATCTTTGTGTCTCACTTTAATGTAAATTAAATTACTTACTCATTTAGAAATAAACTTTAATTTAGTTATAAGTTAAACCTCGATGTATTGGATTTTTGGGGATGACGAAATTGAGACCATTTTTTTTCTTTTCATTTTTTAGATACTTTTGAAAAAGCAATTTTTCGCATTGTTAACATTTTTTACGATATTTGCATATGTTTCTACACTGTTCAAAATTTTGCAGCATTCTGGCACGTCATTCGACCGTTTTTTGAAAAAACGGTTTCATAACCATAATGTAACTATATTCTGACCATAAAATGGCCAATAATGTGGTCAGAATAGTGTTAAAATTACGGTTGTGTAACCGTTTTCGGAAAAAACGGTCAAATGACCTGCCAGAATGCTGCAAATTTTTAACAGTGTATGTGCGTGGGTACTTAGTCTATGTAAAATCCAAATTTGGTAGGTTTTCACTGAAAATTACAACATTTAGGGCCTAAAAGTGACTGCGGAGGAGACGAAAAATACCCATTTTACCCTACGTATTGAAACATAAGTATTGAAATGTTTCTAGGTTTTTTTAACCATTTCATTAAAAGTAAAAAAAATTCATTTAAATTTCAGAACATGTAAGGGGTAAAAATTATATTACTAAGTCAATATATGGGGCATTCTCACAATCTTTTGACTTTCCGGAATAAAAATCTGGTGACCGGTTGGGTTGATTTTTGACAGCCAATTATCTACACGAGGGATATACGCCCAAGGGGGGAGTTCCCTCCGTGGGGGTCTTTCTAAAGGAACCTAACCCGTATTTACGCATGGAAATCCGTGGTTCGAAGGAAACCACGAAAACTCTGAACGATTAGGCCGACGGGCGCGATTTGGTTCGAACCCAGCACCTCCCGTCTACCAGCTTCAAGAGCAGAACCTCTCGGGTACTGGTGGGACAAAGATCTTGTGAAATTAAACTTGTTAAAACAACCTTTTAATCTGATAGACGAATGCCTTAATGATTCAAAATAAAGAAAAAATGGTCAGCAGTGAAAAATTTTTTTATTTAATTGAGGTTTAAGTTAAACTTGCGAGTTTAATTTTCCTTACCATTTTACCACTATGACTTTCTGTTACTTATAATGAATTTGCATAGTACCCACAGAACATTCAAATAAGAAATAATAACAATATAGTATTTTTAGTACAAAATTTTGGTATAACATTGTCTTAAAGGAGGGTTAAAGAATGGGCGGAAGAAAAAAAAGGGGATGGTATAGGAAAAAAGGGACGGTAATGAGAAAAAGGGATGGTAAGGATGGGACGGTAATGAGAAAAAGGGATGGTAAGGATGGAACGGTAAGGAAAGTTACAACTATTTTTTAGACAAATCATGTTAAGACTAAGTGATAGCCACAATGTTCATAGATTTGTAGAAACAGTTATTTACAGCGGATTAATTTTTTTTTTAATTTAATTTACCACAAAACGTGCAGGAATAAACCTTGAGGACGGTAAGACAACCAATAAAGCCACGATGCTTGAAATTGATATTTAAATGCTGATTTAAATTCTGCTGTAAATTTCCTGTCAAAGAATTTTAGACATTCTTTCACTACACTGTTAAAAATTTGCAGCATTCTGGCAGGTCATTTGACCGTTTTTCCGAAAACGGTTACACAACCGTAATTTAACACTATTCTGACCATATTATTGGCCATTTGATGGTCAGAATATAATTAAATTATGGTTATGAAACCGTTTTTTCAAAAAACGGTCGAATGACCTGCCAGAATGCTGCAAAATTTTTAACAGTGTAGCATACACTGTTAAAATTTTTGCGTTACCATAATTTAACTATATTTTGGCCATAAAATGACCAATAATATGATCAGAATAGTGTTAAATTCACGGTTGTGTAACCGTTTTCGGAAAAAATGGTCAAATGACCTGCCACAATGCTGCAAATTTTTGACAGTGTACTTCTGCATGAGAAAAAACTTGAAAAAAGTTCTGTGGCTGCATCTGAAGTGATATTTTGTATAATTTTAGCAAGAGGGATGGTAAGGAATCTAAAACCCAGGGACAGAGTTCAAAACATAATATCAACTGTAAAAATGTGTGCACACTGTTAAACATTTTGCAGCATTCTGGCAGGTCATTCGACCGTTTTTTTGAAAAAACGGTTTCTTAACCATAATTTAACTATATTCTGACCATAAAATGGCCAATAATATGGTCAGAATAGTGTTAAATTACGGTTGTGTAACCGTTTTCGGAAAAAACGGTCAAATGACCAACCAGAATGCTGCAAATTTTTAACAGTGCAGGTTAATTTTTTGCTTTATATTTATATAAAACAATTATCCCAGTTTCGGAAAAAAATTACATCGAATTACTTTTATTTAAACAATTTTATACAGACAGCTCCAAACTTATAAATCAGCATCAGGGACACGGAACGGTATAAGAGTTTTCCTGGTATTTGCACTCCCAACATCGTTCAAAACTTATTTATCTTGTTAATATTGTTATGTAATCATGCAATGGGATGTTTCCTAGTATATGAAATTTAAAAAAAACACAAGAATAGGCACTAAAATAAAAATTATTATTTATTCAGCGACTTAAAAGTCAAAAGATTGTGAGAATGCCCCATATAGCTCAAAACGCTAAATTTTAAAAAGTCTTTTAGAGGTAGGCATCTATCAAAGAATTTTGGGCAAAAAATACCAGTACTGTTTTATAGAATAATTCGTCTTTTTTAATCGCGCATTTAAATAAGTCGGATTTTTCTATAAGAAAATACTGTAATTTTCCTGTAAAAATTCCATGATTAGTGGTCATCCTGTTTTACCAAATGTACTATGAAAACCAAGATATAATTAAAAAATAAATAATAACCAATAATTCATTCAAATATTGAAACGACAACAATAAATAAAAATATATATAATATTGAAGGGCAATGACATCGCATCTCTAAATGGTCATTTTCTGAGTGGTGCTAATTGAAATAAAATAACCTCAAAAAATTACTTCTATTTATGCAATATTTCAAGCATGATTAACTTTAAAATAAGTAAATATTTATACATATGCAACTAAAAGTAGGGTATTTAATTTCAAATAAAGAACCTAAATAAGACAAAAATAACAAGAGTCGGTAAATTTTGAAGCGTTTGAGTATAAATGAGTATTATCAAATGTACTATAAAAATTATATTACATAAATTGTAAAGAAAGGTAGGAGAGAAGGTTATTGATGGCCACTTATTTCCTCAAATACAGAAATGACAGCATTAAATGAAAGATTATAGGATGGAAAATGAAATCTCAGGTGCAAGCAATTTCTCGTTCAAAAATGACAAATGAAATAAAAGCCATTATCAATACCAGTTTCTATTCGGGATTTTGAAACAGTGTAACTGTTCTTTATTTTAACTTGAGAAGCTTATTTTTATTATTGAAATGTGTTTTCTGTGAAATTCAGAAGGGTTACTTTAAAGTGAAATCATAAAATGAAAACATCAAAATGTGAGAAAGGTATAAATATTGTATAGAAAATTGCTTAACACACATTTTTCTTTATAATAAATGTATTTCAATTGAACATTTAACTACAAAAAGAAACAGAAAACGATTTTACGCTTCAAGATTTCTTATTTTTATGAGAAATTTCTCTATCACGAACAAAAAAATTTAATATTTTACATTTACTGTATGGTTAATAGAGGCACTGAAATATAAATATTGAAATGTTTCTCCGTTTTTTAACAATTTCATTAAAAATAACGAAAATTCATTTAAATTTAAGAACATGAAAGGGAAATAAATTATATTTCAGGTGAATATATCTGAAAACGCTAAATTTGAAAAAGGCTATTACAGGTGGACATTTATCAGGGAATTTTGAGAAGAAAATACCTGTACTGTCTTATAGAATAATTCGCCTTTTGTAATCGCTCATTTATACACTACTAGCAGAGATGACCGAGCTAAGCTCGGTCAAAATTAGCCTTGTGTTCAATTCGATATTTTATTCTCAGTGTATCATTCTTGCTGTTTAGATACAATTGGCTTGATCCTGATACATTATGACCCAAAATGGCCCGCTAACCAATTTTTTTTTTTTTTTTTTTTTTTTTTTTTTTTTTTTTTTTAACATGCGACCTAACCAATGCTGTTCTCGAACCCGAAAACGATAGAATACAAAATTTAGTCAAAATCGTTAAAGTCGTTTTATAGATAAAATTAGCTTTACCCACGATCACCCAAAAGGGACGCACTACTCTAAATTCATCGAACATATGACCTATCCCAATGGTCTTTTCAAGCCCAGAAACTATATAACAAAAAATTTTGTCAAAATGGTTTGAGTCGTTTTTTAGATACAATTACCTTGACCCACAGTGACCCAAAAATGAACCACTAAACGAATTTTCAAGAATATGTGACTTAGCATAATACTTTTCTCGTGCCCCAAAACAGTCGGATATAAAATTTTGTCAAAATCGACTGAGCCGTTTTTTAGATATAATTAGCTTGACACTGACCGATTATGACCCCAAAATGACCCACTAATCGAATTTTCTCGAACATTCGACTTGGCCCAATGGCCTTCTCATGCTCAGAAACGATATAATACAAAATTTTGCCGTAATGTTTTGAACCATCTTTAGATACAATTATCTTGACCCACAGTGGCCAAAAATGACCCAGTAATCTAATTTTCTCGAACCTGCGAATTAGCCCAATGGTCTTCTCATGCCCAGAAACGGTATAATACAAAATTTTGTCAAAATCGTTTGAATCATTTTTTAGATTAAATCAGCTTGACCCACAGTGGCCCAAAAATGACCCACAAATCGAATTTTCAGAAAATGTGACTTAGCCCAAAGGTCTTCTCATGCCCAGAAACGGTATAATACAAAATTTTGTCAAAATCGTTTGATTCGTTTTTAGATACCATTAGCTTGACCCACAGTGACCCAAAATGACCCACTAATCGATTTTTCTCGAACATGTCTCTTAGCCTAATGGTCATCTCATGGCCAGAAGTGTTATATTACAAAATTTGTTAAAATGTTTTGAGCCATTTTTACATTCAATTAGCTTGACATCTGACCCATTGGGACTCAAAAGGACCGGCTAATCAAATTATCTTGAACATACGACCTAGCCCAATAGTATTCTTGTGTCCGAAAAAGATAGAATAAACTAAGCTTGACCCACAATGACCCACTAATGGAATTTTCTCTAACATGAGGCTTACCCCATTGGTCTTCTCGTAATCCAAAACAGTAGATTGCAAAATTAATCAAAATCGTTAGAGCTGTTTTTTAGAGAAAATTAGTTTGATAAGAATTGACCCAAAAATGGCCCATTAATCGAAATTTCTCGAACATGTGACCTAGCCCAATACTTTTCTCGTGCCCAAAAACGGTTGCATATAAAATTTAGTCAAATCGACTGAGCCATTTTTTAGATATAATTAGCTTGACACTGACCCATTATGGCCCAAAAATGACCCAATAATAAAATTTTTTTGAACATGTGACTTGGCCCAATGGCCTTCTCATGCTCAGAAACGATATAATACAGAATTTTGCCGTAATGTTTTAAACCATTTTTTAGATACAATTAGCTTGACCCACAGTGATCCAAAAATGACCCACTAATTGAATTATCTCGAACATGTGACTTAGCCTAATGGTCTTCTCATGCCCAGAAACTATATAATACAAAATTTTGTCAAAATGTTTTGAGCATTTTTTTTTACATTTAATTATCTTGACCTTGGCCCATTGTGACCCAAAAGGACCCACTAATAAAATTTTCTTGAGCATGCGACCTAGCCCAATGGTATTCCCGTACCCGAAAACGATATACAGTCCACTCCCTCTAATCCGCAACTCTATAATCCACAAACGCCTATAATCCGCACTATATTTCAGATGTAAACAAAGAGTTAAAATCTTTTTTAAGCAAGATAATTCACATTTTGACTGTAATAAATATTGACTAATCTGATGAATTTATTAAGAATTTTAATTAATTTTAAATGCACTAAAATTTTTTAATGCATTTCTGCATTAGTTTGAAAGAAATATTCTGTGCATCTTATAAATAACTATTAGACTGCTATATTCTGAACGCATTTGTTGACTATATAAAAGGTAAAATTACTTTCAAAGATGGGTTAGCTCTTTTGGATAAATGTCTTAATCTTTTAGAAAAAAAACTTTTGTTATTTATCAAGAAATCCCGACTCTTGTAAAAGGCTTCAAGATTAAATTGCAGAGTATAAATTAAAAGCTATAAAGCAAACCATTATCACTGCAATGTTTGAGATCTAAAAATAAGTAGAAATGTTTCTATTAATTGTGCATTAATATATATTATTTAAATGTATTTCTAATATTGGGTATAGTTCATATATATATATATATATGTATATATATAGATATAGATATAAAAGCAGTTTCATTTATTTCTGTGTTATTTATTTACAATGTGGTTACTATATTTGTTGATAAATTCCAAATATTAGAATGTAAACAAAAAAATGATCTATAATCCACAAAATTCTATAATTCGCAAAACCCTTGGTCCCAACCTGTGCGGATTAGAGGAAGTGTACTGTAATATGAAATTTCGACAAAATCATTAGAGCCGTTTTCTAGATAAACTCTTCTTGACCCACAGTGACCCAAAAAATGACCAACTAATCGATTTTTCTCGAACATGCGAATTAGTCCAATGGTCTCCTTACGCTCTGAAACGGTATAATACAAAATTTTCTCAAAACCGTTTGAGTCGTTTTTTAGATACATTTATCTTGACCTTCAGTGATCCAAAAATGACCCACTAATCAAATTTTCAACATGTGTCTTTGACCAATGGTCTTCTCATGTTCAGAAACGATATAATTCAAAATTGTGTCACAGTGTTTTGAGCCGTTTTTTGGATACAATCTGCTTGACCCACAGTGAGCCAAAAATGTCCCAGTAATCGAATTTTCTTGAATATGTGACTTATCCCAATCGTCTTCTCATCCCCAGAAACTGTATAATACAATTTTTTTCAAAATTGAGTAAGTCGTTTATTAGATACAATTAGTTTGACCCACAGTGACCCATAATGATCCACAAATCGAATTTTCTGAAACTGTGACTTAGCGCAATGGACATCTCATGCCCAGAAACGGTATAATTCAAAATTTTGTCAAAATCGTTTGATTCGTTTTTAGATACTATTAGCTTAACCCACAGTGACCCAAAATGACCCACTAATCGATTTTTCTCGAAAATGCGAATTAGCCCAATGGTCTTTTCATGCCCAAAAATGGTATAATACAAAATTTTGTCAAAATCGTTTGAGTCGTTTTTTAGATACAATTACCTTGACCCACAGTGACCCGTAAATGAACCACAAAGCGAATGTTCTCGAACATGTGACTTAGCATAATACTTTTCTCGTGCCCAAAAACGGTTGGATATAAAATTTAGTCAAAATTGACTGAGCCGTTTTTTAGATATAATTAGCTTGACGCTGACCCATTATGACCCAAAAATGACCCACTAATCGAATTTTCTCGAACATTTGACTTGGCCTAATGGTCATCTCATGCCCAGAAGCGGTATATTACAAAATTTTTCAAAATGTTTTGAGCCATTTTTTGCATTCAATTAGTTTGACACCTGACCCATTGTGGCTCAAAATGACCCGGTAGCATATTTCAGACATGTGTACCATGGAGACGATTACAGCTTCTAAGCCAATCAGCGATTGTTATCGATGTCAACATGCTCATCGAGTTATTCCGCCCACTGTCAAACAAAAACATCTGTTTATTTTGTTAGATTGTTTCTAAATTTAAAAGATGCAAAATGGATGTTATTCTTGAAGATGACAATTTTTTCTTATACTATTTCTTGTGCTACTAATAAACTATTCTTCTAAACATCTTTAATCATTATTTTTGATAAAAGATTTAATGTTTTTAAACAGAACCTAGTTTTAAAAAAAATTGTGAAAAGCAAAAGCATTTTTTCTTTAACAAAGTTTAAAATTAGAATTTCAATATTGTTGTATTAATCTCATTCAAATATTTATAAAATTTATTTAAATAACATATTAGAATAACATATAAATCTAGCATACGATGTATAAAAATTTCTGTAATGCTCTCTTTTTAAATTTATTTATCCAGCAAAAAAATTGTAAAGAAATTATTTAAAGCTTTCTGCCTACGATTTTTTCCTCAGTAGCTTTAATCACACGTAGTAAAATAGGACTATACATCGATTTAGACAAAATTTAACACGTTGAGTGCCACGATGACTGACACTGAAGCGCTGAAAATGTACAATGTTTAAAGTAATTTTTAAGAAAGTATAATCCTGTAATAAATAAAAGGTAGATAAATTTTAAATATTTGTTCAGTAATTATTTAAATCAATGTCTATTTTTTCAGTTTTGTATCATATTTTAAACGTCAGCCATCGGTGAATGACGCGTTTTAAACGGAAAGTTCGCTGTCAGCCACCGGTGGCTGACGTGGCGCTTAACATGATAAATAAAAAGTCCAACATAAGTATAATATCTAATTGCAATAAAATCCAAAGTCATTCTGAAATTTAAAAAAGTGAAAAAAAAATCTGTCACTTTCATTGCCAAAATAAACACATACGATCGATCATCTATGTGTTCACTGTCAATTAGTGTGGGTGTGTATGTGACCGCGATGATAACACTAGCTGATTGGCTTAGAAGCTGTAATCATCTCAGCAATATACATGTCTAAAATATGCGACCCGCTAATCAAATTTTCGTGAACATACAACCTAGCCCAATAGTACTCTCGTGAGAGAGAACGATAGAATATAAAATTTCGTCAAAATCGTTAGAGCCGTTTTCTAGATAAACTTAGCTTGACCCACAGTGACCCAAAAATGATCCACTAATCGAATTTTCTCTAGCATCTGACTTACCCCATTAGTCTTCTCGTAGTCCAAAACAGTAGATTACAAAATTTAGTCAAAATCGTTAGAGCTGTTTTTTAGAGAAAATTAGTTTGATAAGAATTGACCCAAAAATGGCCCATTAATCGAAATTTCTCGAACATGTGACCTAGCCCAATACTTTTCTCGTGCCTAAAAACAGTTAGATATAAAATTTAGTCTAATCGACTGAGCTATTTTTAGATATATTTAGCTTGACGCTGACCCATTATGACCCAAAAATGACCCACTAATCAAAATTTCGCGAACATGTGACTTGACCCAATGACCTTCTCATGCTCAGAAGCGATATAATACAAAATTTTGCCGTGATGTTTTGAGCATTTTTAGATACAATTATCTTGACCCACAGTAACCCAAAAATGACCCACTAACTGAATTTTCTCGACCATGTGACCTAGCCCAATGGTCTTCTAATGCCCAGAAACTATATAGTACAAAATTTTGTCAAAATGTTTTGAGCCTTTTTTTCGATTTAATTATCTTGACCCTGACCCATTGTGACCAACAAGAACCCACGAATAAAATTTTCTTGAACATGCGACCTAGCTCAATGGTATTATCGTGCCCGAAAACGATATAATACAAAATTTCGTCAAAATCGTTAGAGCCGTTTTCTAGATAAACTTTCCTTGATGCACGGTGACCCAAAAAGGACCCACTAAGCGATTTTTCTAGAACATGTGACTTAGCCCAATGGTCATTTCATGTCCGGAAACAGTATAGTACAAAATTTGTCAAAATGTTTTGAGTTTTGTTTAGATTTAGTTAGCTTAACTCTGACCCATTGTGACCCAAAATGATCCATTAATCGAATTTTCTTGAACATGCGAGCTAGCTCAATAGTATTCTTGTGCCCGAAACCGATAGAATACAAAATTTCGTCAAAATCGTTAGAACCGTTTTCTAGATAAATTTTGCATGACCCACAGTGGCCCGAAAATGACCCACTAATCGAATTTTCACTAACATGTGACTTAGCCCAATGGTCTTGTCGTAATACAAAACAGAAGATTACAAAATTTATTCAAAATCGTTAGAGCCGTTTTTTAGATAATATTAACTTGACCCGAAGTGACCAAAAATGACCCACTAATCGAAATTTCTCGAACATGTGACCTAGCCCAATAGCTTTCCCATGCCCAAAAATGGTTGGATATAAAATTTAGTCAAAATCGATTGAGCCGTTTTTTTCGATATAATTAGCTTGACCTTGACCCATTATGACCGAAAATGACCCACTAATCGAAATTCCTCGAACACATGACCTAGCCCATTTGTTTTCTCGTTCCCGAAATTGGTAAAATACAAAATTTAGTCAAAATCGTTAGAGCCGTTTTTAAGATAAAATTTACACACATACACACAAATACACTATATTGCCATTAATGACCGGCAACTTTCAATTTTAGGCATTTTGTCGAATATTTAGAAGTATACTTGACAGATTCTTCTGAAATTTCAGGATTAAAAAGAACAGGTATGATCTCATATTTAGCAATGTCGATTTGTTAAGAAGGGCAATTAGGGGGCCAACAAAAAGCCAAAGAGAAAAAATAATACTTGGGATCATCCTGTAAAATAAAATGCACGAAATGCTCTACCGCTACCGAATATAAATAAACAGACATTGTGCAATATGTGTATTCTTTTGTGTAAGAATAGCATGTATATTAACAGAGATATAGCGATTTATTTAAAAAATTTAAAAAATTCTTGCATGTTTTTTGCTTATAACATGCAGGGTTTTCAACCAAATTTAACGCCGTTTTCAGAAAAAATGACAAAATATAGTAGAAACAATATAGTGTAATTGGAATATAAATACATTAAATATTTTAGGAAATATGAGCAGTTGTATGAAATAATTTTTATCTGCGCATGCGCGAAAGATAACAAGGATCAAGTTAACATAATTTAATAGTCAACTCTATGAAGCATCTTACTAAATAAATCTAGTCAAATATCGTAAAAATTCAGAAAGATATCGGCGTTAAAGTGAGCAAATTTTTAGTTGTACTCTAACAGCAGCTGAATAATAAGGGATTTTATACAAATTGTCATTTTTTATTAACCGACTTTCAAAAAAAATTAGTATTTAGTGAGTATCAACGAGTAGATTTGGAAAAAATGCTTCGATTTTGATACTTCTTTTGATCATGATATAGGCTCGTTCTGATGGTTATCCAAGAAGAACTAAAGCATCAATAAGAAATGAAAATTAAAAAGAATTAAAAATTAAAAATGACAATTTGTGGAAAATCCCTTATCATTCAGCTGCTTTTAGAGAACAACTAAAAATTTGCTCACTCTAACGCTGATATCTTTCTGAATTTTTACGATATTTAACTAGATTTTTTTAATAAGTTGCTCCATAGAGTTGACTATTAAATTATGTAAAATGATCCTTGTTATCGTCCGCGCATGCGCAGATAAAAATTATTTCATACAACTGCTTATATTTCCTAAAATATTTAATATATTTATATTCCAATTGCACTATATTGTTTCTACTAAATCTTGTCAATTTTTCTGAAACCGGCGTTAAATTTGGTTGAACACCCTGCATGTTATAAGCAAAAAACATACAAGAATTTTTTATTTTTTTAAATAAATCGCTATATCTCTATTAATACACTGCTCAAAACAATTAGGGGAGCACATGGTTTTAACGAAATTACGCAAATATTTACACCGATAAGTAACGTAAAATAAAACATCCATAATTTAAAGTGCTGTAGAAAATAGATAAAGAAAACTTCACACGTAAATTAAAGTTTTTGAAGTCAAAAACTGGAAAAAGGTGATAAGTGCAGAAATCGGAATTTTGCAGAAACGTCTGTTTCACTACCTCAGTTGTAAAATTCAATTGCTCAGCTTGTGTTGTGAGTAAAAGTGGCTTGAAAATGTCACAACAACATGATTTACAGCAATCCATGGCTTGGCGTGTTATCGGGACAGTTGAATTTGGGGAAACACAACGAATTGTAGTGGGCACTGTTGGAGTCGCAAGAAGTGTCCATGAAAGGCTGTGGGATCGATTCCAAGGCACACGGAATGGTAGTCATCGACAAATGCAAGGTCGAAAATGTGCTAACACAGAAACTGATGACCGATATATCCTGTTAACAGCCCGTCGAGACGGTACGGGCAATGCTACTCAGCTGCAAACACAGTTGTTCTTGGCCAAAGGACGAAGGGTGTCCAGCCAAACAGTCCGAAATGGGCTTCATCAGTGTGGTCTCTATTCACGTAAGCCAATGGACTATATTCCGTTGACCTCAAGCCACTGTGCGGCCCAAAGAAGGTGGGGAACTGAACATCGAGTTTGAAGGCAACGTTGTTGGAGTGAAATTCTGTTTACAGACGAGTCCCGATTTGGTCTGGATGCGACATCTGATGTGTTTTGGCATGGAGAGAAAGAGGCACTCAAAATAATCCCACATTCGTTCGTGAAAGATCACATTACAGACGAGGTGGGTTGATGCACTTGGCTGGAATCAGCATAGGTGGACGTACGGCCCTGCATACAATTCGGAATGGCACTTTGACTGTCCGGAGTAATACAGACGAGATACCGAGACCTCATGTCGTATTTTATGTTGCAGTAATTAGTGATTTCTTTTTTTCCATGCATGATAATACCAGACTTTATACAGTTCGTCTTGTGGAAAACATGCTTGAAGCTAAAACAATACAGCATATGGAATGACCAGCATGCTCTTCTGGCCTAAATCCGATCGAGCATGTTTTGGATATACTCAGACAACGCATTGCTGCGAGACAAAGGCCTCCTTTTACTGTCGGGGACATGGAGATTGCAATTCTTGAGCATTGGAACAGTATTCCCCAAGTCTTATTGATAACCTCATCTCATCCATGGAAAACCGGTGTGCAGCAGTCTTAGCTGTTCGAGGAGACCACACGCCATACTAAAAATCTTGCATCATTTCTAAACTATACTTTTTTTATGATTTACATGAATCCAAATTATTGCCCTAAACCATCTTTTCAAAAAATAAAAGCTCCCTTGCCATTTTTTTCGCCTTTTTTATGTATTGCGCATTGCTACACGTGTACTATCCATTTTATGCCCATACATTGCTGTCTTGCACTGTTCTCTTCACTTTTTTGCTTGCTCCCCTAATTTTTCTGAGAAGTGTATACGTGCTATTCTTACACAAAAGAATACACATATTTCACAAAGTCTGTTTATTTATATTCGGTAGCGATAGATCATTTCATGCATTTTATTTTACAGGGTGATCCCAAGTATTGTTTTTTTCTTTGATTTTTTGCTGTCCTTCTAATTGCCCCTTATCAAATAGACATTGCTAAATATGAGGTCATACCTGTTCTTTTCAATCCTGAAATTCCAGAAGAATCTGTCAAGTATATTTCTAAATATTCGACAAAATGTTTAAAATTGAAAGTTGCCAATCATTAATGGCAATATAGTGTACATACACACACAATTTTTGCTCGCATTATAGTATAAGATATGGCCAAAGGTGATCGGTTACTTGCGATTTTAAACGTTTTGTAAAATATGTAGAAAAATACATGAGGAATTGACCTGAAACTGCAGGTGTGTAAACAGTATAGTATAAGTCATATATTTCCACGAAGATTTTTTCGCGAAACCCCATAGGGGACAAGCAACAAATTGAAAAATAACGAATATCTTTTGGATAACTCTGTAAATACTAATGTAGCAAAAGCGTTCAAACTCGAGATTATTAATAAGTGCCTTATTTCAATAAACTGTGTTCATTTTTATGAGAATAGCATTTATATTCGTAGAGAAATTAAGGTTTTTATAGAAACAGTCCCAAATTTTCCCAAGTTTTTTTCTAATAATTTCCAGAGGTCTTAACATAAAAAAACGTTCTTTTCAAAAAATATGACAAGCAACATTGTACACAATATTCTGCAATCAGAATTAAAAAATAATAAAAATTGGATGAAAAATGAGCAGGTGTACTAAAAAATGTTTCACTACACATGCGCGAATGCAATCAAGATATAATATGCATAATGTATTAGCTAAGTGCATAGAGCAACTTTTGCGAAAGTCTCAAAATCATAGCTTGAAAATCATGAAAATTATCGTTGATAGAATAAGCTCGAAATCCGTTGTTCGCAAAAAAAAGAAAAAAAAAAAATGAGGGATGTATCAAATATCTGTTGATTAGTGCCAAGACAGCGTACACAATATTGCACGTACTTCTACATTTTGATACAACTCCTCATCTTTTTGCTTCCTTTTGGGAACAGCAGATTTCGAGCTAATTCTATCGACGATAATTTTCAGAATTTTCAAGCTATAATTTTGAGAGTTTCACAAAAAGTTGCTCATATACATAGCTAATACATTATGTATATTATATTTTGATTGCATTCGCGTATGCGCAGTCAAACATTTTTTAGTAACTGTGCTCATTTTTCATCCAATTTTTATTATTTTTTTATTCTCATTGCAAAGTATTGTGTACAATGTTGTTTGTCATATTTTCTGAAAAGAACTTTTTTCTATATTAAGAACTCTGCAAATTATAAGCAAAAAACTTCGCGAAATTTGGGACTGTTTTTATAAAAACCTTAATTTCTCAACGAGTATACATGCTATCTAGAGGTCTGCACGGGTTGAAATTTCCAGGCCCGGCCCGACTCATAGAAAACAAATTCGGCCCGGCCCGTAAGAAAAAAATATTGGCCCGGCCCGGTAGAAAAGTTAAAAGTTTGGCCCGAGTGAATTGCTACAAAACATTGATTTTTACGTCGATTTGGTTAAAAATTTTACTCTTACGAGGAGTTCTGACCAAAAATAACTTTTTTTTCATATTTCTAAATTTTCTTTTTATATAAGTGCCGCAGGCTGCAAAATTTATTTTTTTCATGAATCGCTATTTCTTCTATGTAAATGTTTCAGTTATCATTAATATTGTTAATCCATATTCCATGCATTGAAATCTGAAAAATGCTATACAGTAAAATCTTCTAAGACTCAATTACATAGAAACGAAAAAAAAAATGCGTTATACATAAGTTCCCTTCTTAGCAAATATAAATGTATTATATATTCTTTTCTTACGGATTAGTATATTAATTTTGCATGTATCAACACGTTTTTCAGTTTAAAATAGGATTCCGTCATAGGCAAGCTCCTTTTCACACGTTTTACTATATTTCAATTTAGCTATATTTTAATTAGCGTAGAAATTTACTATTCTTTAAAATGAATAAATGTTAATGTTTAATTGTAGAATAATGGCGATCCAAAAATGTATGCATATTTTGCAAAAATCTTTGGGCCAGGCATAATTTTACTGACCTGTGAACGGACCAGGCCACGATAAGGCAATGATTTTCATGCGGGCTGGCTCAAAACTAGGACTGAAAATTTTGTGCCGTGAAGACTAGAAAAGAAACCAGTCCCGGCTCTGTACAGAAAAAATAAGTTAGGCCCGGCTTGATCCAATTCTTCCGGAAAAAAATAAGGTCGGAACCCGTCCTGACCCGTAAAGTGTAGCTACTAGCCCGGCCTGACCCGAAACTTCAGAAAAAAGTATGGCCCGGGTACGGCCCGGCCCGAGCGCCGCAAATGAAAATAGGCCCGAGTCCTCTCTAATGCATCTTCATGGCAAGTGCGGCGGGACTATGGCTTACTAAACTAATAGGTTCGTGTCATTCTTAACAATAGTACTAACCACATTATTTCATTCAAACCGGCATGTTTTCCTTGAGTCTTCCCTTGATTTTAATTATTTTTATCAGTTTTTAAGCATTATTTCCTTTTCCTGTCATCAGCCTCTCACATTTTTGGGGAAGTGGGGGAAGGACCATGTTAAAGTTTGTCACTTGACAATCTCGTTCATAATCTGTACATACATTTGTAAATACTTCTCACAAATATATAGTATGCATTATTCTAACATTATTTTACTTTATCCTGTACTTATTATTTATTATCTTGCAGTAGTGTTTTATATTGAAGTGTTTTGAAATATTTAAATATGTTACATTGGGTAATTTTTTGAATCAATGGAAAGTAAAATATATCAACTTTTGTGCTCATTATTGTGATTTTAAATAGACTGTTTTGATTCTCCAAAAGCACAGGAGGCCACGGCAACGACAATCCCCTTATTTATTTATTTTGGCATTTAAACTTTTATCTATCATTTATTTATTTTATTTTATTTCATTATTTATTCAAAGAATTATTCCCAATTATTCAAAATTTGTTTATCTTCGTCATTTTTGATAGTTACGACTATCGGTTTTTGCTTTCTCCTTCTATATACCTTTCTTTCAATGATGTATGGTGGGGGCCTAGTGTATCCTCTGACCTTTTCTTTTTATTATTATTCAGAAAATCATCTCTAAAAAAATTTACATTGAAGGAACTAAAATCTTAAAAAATTATATAGTCATAAATATCGACCGCTGACTAAAGTAGTGGATTTATTTAACAAATGGAACCAATACCTTGGAAAAAATTTAATTCAACAAATATTTTAGCATATTTAAGTTATTTCTCTGATTTTAAAATTAATCAAAGTAACTGAAGGAATCTCCAACTTAGAAAACAACCTGAAATCAACAAGAAAATCATTATCTACAATCCATAAATATCACAAGGACATTACCCTACGCAGACAACGTTAGAAAAATGGCTCCTAATAAACCAGCTTTCAAAAGCCACTTTGGCTCTCAAAAACTGACATCAACTCCAAAATTGCAGAACAAAAAGAAATTTGAGGAAGGTTCGGTAGGATTAAAGGATATGAACGATAAAATAGGAGTGAGTCAAAGGGAAAAGACATCACGAAAGAAACTAAACGTATCTGAAATACAGAAAAAAGAAAATGAAGGTTCAAAAGAAGTAAAACAAAGATCCAGTTCAGTTCATGACACTCCAAGACTAAAATCGCCATATGATATCTATAAAAGAAGAGGAAAAAATATAAGACGGACTGGCTTGCAACCAGTCTTATGGAAAGTTTATCTATATCGAAGGATAGAGACGAAATGGAGGAAGAAGAGAATGAAGAAGAAGGCGATTATATCTCAGAGGAAGATAACAACTATGATTATGATAGTAAAATAGAAGAAACAGACAGAAATCTAATAGCAAGGGTTAAAAACAAGAAAGGATTGAAAGGGAAAAGAACAAAAAGTATATCAACACCGGACTTGACAGAACTACCAAAATTTTCATTAAACAAGGCAGAACAGCTGAACCTTTATCACATCATACTAATTTATGAAAAATTAGTGAAAAAGAAAACAAAACGAAATACTAAAGAAGCAAATGCATATCTAACATACATAATAGATAGAATAAGACATGCTGAGAGTGAAACATCAGGAAAGCTAATTGAAAAAGCAAGTGAGATAGCCTGTATTGAGGAAGATAGGAGAATATATCAGAATGAAATAGATGAATTTGAAGAACAAGTAAATGAACTAGAGGAACAAATAAAAGAAAAAGAACAAATAATAGAAGAATATACAAAGAAGGTGAAAAATTTAGAAATAGAGATGGGAAACCTCAAAACAGAACAACAGAATAATAAAAGAAATGATAAAAAACCAGCAAATAAAAAAAGAGAAAGAAATAGAAACATTACAGACTCAATTACAAGGAAAAGAACATAAAATTAAAGCATTAGAAGAAGAACATAATGAAATCAAGGAATTGCTAAATAAAAAAGAAAAACAACTGAAAAGCCTAGAAAAACAAATCACTGAAATGCAACAACAAAGTGCAGAAAATAAGAAAGAAAAGAAACAAGAAATTAAGGACCTGCAAGCAAAACTAAAAAATGCAGAGAAAGAAATTAAGGAGAAGAATGATAAGATAAAAATCCAAGTTAGTGAACAGGAACTCGAAAGATCAAAAGTGTTAGAATATATACAAAGCGAAAAGAAATATAATGATCAAGAAAAAGAAGTAAAATTTTTAAAAACAGAACTATATAATTTGAAACAAACTCAGGAAACTAATATGAAGGTAAAAAATTCATAAGGATCTATTGGACACAAAAAATAAAGAAATAGCCAACAAATCTATAAAAATAGACAACCTCCAAAAAGATATCAAATCAATACAAAAATCCAGAACAAAGAAAAACGGCAATCTTGATCAACAAGGGAAAGATCGTATAGATGTCGCCATACAAGTGAACGAAAGAAAGAACGTACGTCAAACATCAAAGGTTTCACAAACGGAAGAAAGCTTGGAAGCAGATCAAATTAAAGAACTAAACGGAAAAATAAGCTATCTAGAAGGAGAACTAAGATTACAAATAGACCAAGCCTTGAAATTACAGGAGGAAACTAATTGCAAAGACAATATTATATCAGAAATACAAAGAGAGAAACAGGAACTAAAAGATGGAAAAGAAACAACACAAATACTAAAGAAACTTCAGAAAATAGAATGTCTTCTAACAGAAACACCAGTTCACTTAGGTAGAAGAGAAGTAGACAGTGAAGAAATGAGAACAACAAAAGAAAGTCCTCAAGTCAATCAAAACCTAGAATCGGAATATTCAAAATCAGCAATAATAATAAGAAGCTTGGATAAACAATTAACAGTGGAACGTATACAAGAAATACTTAATACAGAAATATTAAAATTAGACTCATTACCTCCAATCTATAGCAGATTCTCAAGAAATAAACGAACAATAATAATAAAAACAAATACTGAAGATAGTACAGAAACTTTACTCAAAATAATTGAACAAATAGAAAGACTAAAGCACCTTACAGAAATAACCTACAAATTGGAACACACCATTAAAATAATAATAACAGGAATTCCACTGGACATTGACCAAGCGAAGTTAACTTCATCTATACAACTCAATCAGCAACAGACCTCCACGATAAGAATACACAAAAAACTACAAAAAGAAAATTCAAAAACATATCAGCTAGTCTTGGAGGTGGACTACGTTACTGCCAATAATATACTAAAACAAAAGGTAATACCACAAGGATTCAACATGTGCAGAATCTCAGTATACAGACCGATTGTCAGATGTGCGAACTGTCAATTGTTCGGTCATCGGAAGGAGGACTGTCGGAGGCGAGAAATCTGTGCGCACTGTGCTAGAGGCCACCAAACAACGGACTGCCCTTATAAATTAGATCCAGGAAAAAGACAATGTACAAACTGTATGCAGATGGAGAATTATTTTCCACAATCTGCAGACTCACCAACTTGTCCGATCTATAGACATCAACTTTCAATCAGAAATGAATCTCATTCCTAAAATACTAATAGAAGTTCGTTAATTATATGAATGAATAACTCTAAATATTTCAGTAGAAATAATAACATTGATGTTCAACACAACAACTTTTACACAATAAGAACTTCTACACATTAAAACATTAAATTTACTCAGAACCGTTAAACTAATAATAGAATATAGTTCAATTTTAAAATAATCATACCTACAGTAATTTATAACTATAATGCTTTACCGGAAAATGACTTGTAAATAGAACACTTCTTGAATGTGTTTTTGTTAATTGAATCTAGGTGTCGTCTGTGAAAGTCTCATCTGTGAACTAATTGTTATATTATGTGTTATCTCAAATTTTAAATAACCTAAATTGCCTTGTTTTAAATACTTTTACCTTTTATTAAATATTTAACTTTAAAGGATATGACAGAAATTTCCCTCCTCTGTAGTCCTGCTAGTATGCTAAATCATTAATTTCCCTAATTATTAACAGCTAATTAAAAATTTATAACCCATATCTCTTATCTTATTTATTTAGCCAGGGCATTGGAGGGGAATTTCGTATTAAATTCCTTATCTCTTAGCATTAACCTTTAATTAACAAAATCTATTATTATCTCCATTCCTTTTTATAAAAATTATTCATTATTAATTAACCTATAATTATATAAAAATAGTGTTATGCTGCAATTTAACTTTTATCTTAAATATTTACTTTTAATATACTGTTCTCTTGGACTCGCACTGACATTTTGTTAGACTGTTTATTAGTCATTCTGTTTGTTTTGTCAGTTTAATAATTTTCATTAAACAGGGTCTTCCAACCTTCTGGGACTTCTGGGCTCGTTCGCGGGTACTGGGGTTTCAGTGGGAAGGGGGATATGTGTTTTCCTTTCGTGGACTAATCAGCTCCTATACCGAAAGGTTGGCTGTCCACGAGTGGGTAATTAGTGATTAGTGATTACTGCTATCTTCATAAAAATGAACACAGTATATTACAATAAGCCACTTATTAATAATCTCGAGTTTGAACGCTTTTGCTACATTGGTTTTTACATGGTTATCCAAAAGATATTCGATCTTTTTCAATTTTTTGACGGTCCCCTATGGGGTTTCGGGAAAAAGTTTGCGGAAATATATTACCTATACTATACTGTTTACACACCTGCAGTTTCAGGTTAATTCCTCTTTTATTTAATCTAGATATTTAACAAAACGTTTAAAATTTCAAGTGACCGGTCACCTTTAGCCATATAGTGTACAAGTCCGATTTTTCTATAAGAAAATACTGAAATTTTCCCGTAAAAATTCCTTTATTAGTGGCCATCCTGTTTTTGAAAATGTACTATGAAACCCATGATATAATTAAAAAATAAATAAAAACCAATCATTCCTTCAAATATCATTAAATGAATATATAAATATATATTATTGAAGGGGCAATGACATCGCATCTCCAAATAATCTCTTGTTGAGTGGTGATAACTGAAATAAAATAACCTCAAAAAATTACTTCTATCAATACAATATTTCAAACAACATGATTAACTTTAAAATGAGTAAATATATATATATATATATATATATGTGTGACGTTTTGACGGCAAGTAGTTTGTATTGTTGAAAAAAAAAATGAGGGTTTCCATTCCTACACAACACAGGTAGCAGCCGATTGGTTTTAAAATACTAAAGAAAAATGAAGAATTAACATAAGGCAGTCGCTTGGAACATTATTCACTTTATTTCCACACTCTCGATTAAATCTAGGGAAGATGCTCTCTCCTTCCATGGTAAAAAGAATAAAGTCTATTCTTCCTGTCACAATTAGTTTAAAATCACTCCATCTCTTGACTGCGTTTTAGTCTTTAATCCGTTAATATCTAACATCTATCACCCATTACGATACCGTTGCTTCCTCATTCTACTCACATAATAAACAGTATTCATCCAACATTTTACTACCTCCATCGAGCAATCACATTGAATATCCAGTTTGCTACGACTGCAATCCACCACGTTCACCTCTACATGCTAAAACTAAAAAGTTTCTAAACTCACAGCTCCTCTACTATATGCTATATCCTTCTCTCTGGTTCCCGCCATTCGTATTTATACTCTGCTGAAAAGATTGTTCTAGAAAATTCTTATATCCTCGCACCAGCTATCTAAAGCATAAACAAATGTTAAAATCTGTAGTCGAGATTATGCAAAAATAACCCCTTTTTCCCTCTTCAGACGATAAAAGAAATGAATTTATGCCTGCGAAGTTTTAATCTTTGAAATATTTTAATTACACCTGGATATTTTAAATAAAAGAATAAATTGAAATAAGTAGGTTTTTTCTTTAAAACAGAATAATATTTTAGCAGTTAAATAAAGATTTAAGGGGAATATGATATACCGGGATTTAATAGCAGAATTTAATAGGAATTTAAATAATAAAAGTTTTATTAAAGAAATATAAATAAGCCATTTTTAGATTTACGCAATTTGGAATAAATATGAATTAAGATCTTAGAGATTAATAGACTAGGGTTTTAATTTAATAAGCCGGTATAATATACGGAATATTACTGAAAAAGGAAAATTTACATAAAATACTTTAAACTTGGCGCAAAAATTTAAATTTTGTAATATATATATATACAACGAAAAGTATTCAACTAAAGAGCCTATACGTATAAGACAAAAAATAGTGAGAGTCAGTAAATTTTGAAACGTTTGAGTATAAATGATTATTATCAAATGTAGTATGAGAATTATATTAAATAAATTGTAAAGAAGAATAAGAGAGAAGATTATTTATGGCCGCTTATTTCCTCAAATACAGAAATGACAGCATTAAATGAAAGATTATTGGCAGGAAAATGACATCTCAGGTGCAAGCAGTCTCTCGTTCAATGATGATAAATGAAATAAAATCCATTGTCAAGTACCACTTTCTTTTCGAATTTTCAAAAAGCTTATTTTTATTACTTAAATGTGTTTTCTCTTAAATTTAGAAAGGCTGCTTTGAACTGAAATCTTAAAATAAAAAAATAAAAATGTAAGAAAAGCATAAATATTGTATAGAAAATTACTTTACACACATTTTTTAAAATAATTTACTGTATCAGGAGTATAAGAATATATTTCATCAGAATGATATCATATTTATGCCTTTTTTTATTTTTCGGACACGTGATTTCATAATTTGTCAGCATTGTATTCTTTATTTATTTCCAATATTTCAATTAATTTAATAATTTGTCACATTATTCAAGTTTATTGAAACCTAATTGTAATATATATGTTGTTGCAACATTACATTTTCTAAGTTTGAATTATAATTAGAATTCTTATTTATTTCGTTATTAACAAAGTTAAAGTGATTTTATCTTTTCTTATCAGACTATATCATATCCTGAAAGAAAAAGAAAACAATTTTTATAAAGTTAAAATACATTTATATTCAGAAAGATATAATCATGATAAAGTTATCTATCAGTTACAATCACAAAACTATAATAAAGTGTTAAATCCAAGCAACAAGACGCACAATACTTCAATATTAAAATTTCTTTTTATATCCCTCTTTTTTCTATTTTTTCTAACTTATTTCAAACATATAATTTCAATAATAAATAAAATAATATCCATTTAAATATAAAATTTAAATTGCTCATCGAAATTTCTGAAAAGAAACTCAAACTTATAGACCTTTTAAAAAAAAAATAAAAAATATAAAGCTTAAAAGAAATTTCAACTAACCTCAAAAAATTACTTCTATCAATACAATATTCGAAAAATATGATTAACTTTAAAATGAGTAAATATATATATATATGCACGTATCTATTTCAAATATAAGTAATGAAAATTATTGCATAACAGGCGAGAAAGCAGCTCATATTAAATACAACAAAATGTATTTATTTATTTTGTATGTCATGTCCACCCACTGACGAAGAACAGACAATTTCTTTTAAGGTGAAGGACATAGTGTAAGTACTTCTGTTCATGTTTTTTTGCGTTTTTAACACTTTCCAACAAAGCTGAAAAGTGTTTATGACTTCGGTTTGTCTGTCCGTCTGTCCGCGCTCTGACTCCCGTAAATATACTCGGATCGTTCTGAAATTTTTGGATTTTAGTGACCTCTACCATACAGCGCGAACCCTATTGCAAATGAAGTTTCTGTCATATTTAGTTCATTTACAGGGACAGTCAAAAGTTTTCCGTTACATTATGGCCTATGGGAAAAAATCGTTTAAAATGATTTTTAATGATGTTACATGCTTTCAAACATGATAAAATTGACATGTATTTTTCAAGTGCACTAAAATATGCATTCTGTAGTATATGCGGGGCAAAAAATAATTATTATTCATTTACAGGGCCACACAAAAGAATTCCGTTACATAATGATATAAGGATGCAGAGAATTTTTTCCAACGTATTTTAATTATGTTAAATTATTTCATGTATAATGAAATTGATATACGTCGCTGTGGTTTACTATAAGTTATTTCATGTATAATACGAAGTGCATAGCATTTACAGGGACACACAAACAATTTCAGATAATGTATTGTATCCGAAGTACTGTACGGCAACGATGATTGCTAGAAATGCATTTTTAATTATGTTATGTGCTTTTGTGTTTCACTATATATTTATGCATTGTATATAGTGTGTATAAATGATGTAATTCATATACGGGGCTACACAAAAGAATTCGTAATGGTCACTGGGCATGATTGCAAATTGCTTAAAGGTGGTTTTTAAATGAGTTATGCATTTTAACGCTGAACTGAATTTAGTTTACTAAGAAATGTTTGTAGATAATGACATAGATTAAATTATATACAGGGTCACGCAAAGAAATGGATACATGGCCGTATATAAATGATAATTTCTGGAAATGTGATTCCAGTAGTTTTAAGAGTAATTTACTTACAGTTTAACTTTAGCTAAATAGTGACATGTAATAAAGGTACTAGGTTAACTACGGGGTTGTACAAAAGTATACAAGTACGTTCCCATCTATTAGTATAAATTGCTGAAAGAGAAATTTCAACCTGTTATGTGTTTTCTTGCTAAACTAAATTTACACATTATATAGTATATATATCAACCTACAGATCAAATACAGGGCTGTACAAAAGAATTGGAATACATATTTGGTATGGACAGTAACTGCTGAAATCAGTTTTGTAAATTTGTAAGCGTTTTTTTTTTAATGTTTTCTTAGTTCTCTTATATACCTTATTTTTCTAAATAACGAAGTTTTGTCAAAGCATTCAGGAAGTGTTGGAAAGTGTTTCATAATCTATGCTTAACGCATGATTTTTCTTACTTGTTTTCTTGTAGGTTTGGTTGGGCTCTCATCGTTCTGCATTCATACACGTTATAATATTTTAATTTGTTTACCTTTTCATATTATTTGTTATAATTTTTAAATTAACTTTTTAAATGACATTTTTTTTTCAAGGCAATTTGTTTTTGTAATATAATTATGCTTTGTTTATACTACAATTTTATTTACGTTTGGTTTATTTACCTTTTTAATTGTTAAATTTTAAATCTAAAATGACACTAGTTTAGTTTTCATGTTGTTTTGAATGCAAGATAGATATGTGTTTAAAAACCTGCTAACTTTTAACAGTGGGGTCAAGTTAGGTCTGTTTGTCCACCCACTGACGAAGAAAAGGCAATTTTTTTACCTGTGTAGTTTAATTTTGAAAATTTGGGGAGGGTTTATAGTTAAATGTTATAAATATTATTGATATGCACTTTCTTTCAAAATTTATTGTGTATTTGCCTTTTTTATTTATTGATGAAATATATATATATATACATACATACCGGGTGTCCCAAAAAGGACTGACTGATTTTAAAATTCAATAACTTCCAAACGGTGACAGATATTAAAAAAATTCTTGCAGGAGGGTTATGCATAAAGTCAAAAGTTTTATTACAGTGATTTTCGATTTTAGTTCGAATTACAAACAATAGATGGCGCTGTAAGCAATAGTCGCTAAATACAGGCTCGAGTTTTGGTCCTTTCTGTTGTTCTATGCAGAAAAAGGAGATGGAAATGTATTATCCGGGCCACGAAGTACCAAAAATCGAGCCTGAATTGAGCCTCTATTGAACGCAGCGCCATCTATTGTTTGTAATTCGAACTAAAATCGAAAATCGCTGTAAAAAAACTTTTGACTTTATGCATAACCCTCCTGCAAGAATTTTTTTAATATCTGTCACCGTTTGGAAGTTATTGAATTTTAAAATCAGTCAGTCCTTTTTGGGATACCAGGTATATATACATACATATATATATATACAAATAAAAGTAGGATATGTAATTTGAACTGAAGGGCCTAAACAAGACGAAAAGAACGAGAGTCAATAAATGTTGAAACGTTTCAGTATAAATGAGTATTATCAAATGCAGTAAAAAATTTATATTACATAAATTGTAAAGAAGGGTAAGAGAGAAGGTTATTGATGACCATTTATTTCCTCAAATATAGAAATGACAGCATTAAATGAAAGATTTTTGGAAGGAAAATGACATCTCAATGTACAAGCAGTCGCTCGTTCAATGATGATAGATGAAATAAAAGCCGTTGTCGATACCAATTTGGTTTCGGGTTTTGAAACAGTGTGACTGCTCTCTATTTTAACTTCAGACGCTTATTTTTATTTTTTAAATGTGTTTTCCGTGAAATTCAGAAAGGTTGCTTTGAAGTGAAATTTTAAAATAAAAACTTTAAAATGTGAGAAAGGTATAAATATTGTATAGAAAACTACTTTACACACATTTTTTTTTAAATAAATGTATTTCAGATGAACATTTAATTAGAAAAAGAAGCAGAAAATTATTTTATGCTTCATGATTTCTTATTTTCTTTAAGCAACATCTCTATCATTAATAAACAATTTAATATTTTACATTTATTGTAGGATCAATTTGAAATGTTTATACATTTTTTTTAACAATCTCATTAAAAATAATAAAATTCATTTTTGTTTAAGAACCTGAAAGGGATAAAAAATAAAATTACGAAGTCAATATATGTGAAAAGGCTAAATTTTAAAAATAAATTTATAGGTGGCCATCTGCCGGTGAATTTTGGTGAGAAAGTACCAGTACTATCTTATAGAAAAATTCGCCTTTTTTTAATCGCGTATTTAAATAAGGTGAAATTTTCTAAGGTACCTGTACCCAATATGGACACACTAAGGAAAATTGATCCCCCCCCCCCCCGTGTACGCGTCATAGGACTCCAAAAATATATGACCACTATCCCTGTACTGTTGACTATCATTACTAAATTTAGCGACCTTGTAATTATTCTGGTTTAATTTTAATGATAACAACAAAAAATGCTTACAAGTGTCATTATAAGGAACACCTGTCCCTCTTATGGACATGCATGTCCGTAAAAGATTTTAGGGACAGGTGGCTCCTTATTGACCTACTACACAGGCTGTATGGAAGAACCACTCTTCCAAGGGATTTTGGAGGAAGAGGGGACAAAAGAAATAAATCTTAAAGTATTCCGGAGGACAGGGGGGCACAGTAAATATTTTCAGAGCATGCACTTTAGAAGAGGGGTCATTTTCGGTTGTGGCTCTTCGAAGACCCATGCAAAGCACCTCAGTTACGACAAAATATTATGAAATAATATAGTTGGTTTTGCTTAGCTTTATTGCATCTGTCTGCAGAATTTATGTCTGTTATTACTCAGTCCTCAGTGTATAAACAAATAAAAACTTCTTCATCATGGGCGGTAAGTTCCACACAGTCCTCATGGACATATCTGCCGCATGTTATGCACAGCCGCATGTCTGCAACAGCATCAGTACTGCATAAGAAGCAGTACCAGCTCTCCTTTGTTGAGGAAGTCATACCGCTGGTACCTGCGATTTCTCCAACATATACCCTACTGAGGGGAAGCTTCTTTTGATTTTTCTGCAAGGGCTTTTTGGAGGATTTTTATTTTATTTTATTTTATTTTTTTTTTTTTTTTTTTGAGGATTGGAGGACACGTCAAGTGAATATGAAGATTCACTTGCTGTATTTCCAATGTGGACATAATGTGTCCATATTAGGAATCGGGCATAGCTTTACTAAATCTTGTAATAAATAAACAAAGAAAACATTTTTGAGCAATATACGCAATAGCAATCGAAAATATATTTTATCAGCTTTCTAAAACACTCCACCTTTCAATACTTAAAGTAATTTTACCATATCTAATAAGAATTTAAACTTACGTGTAATTACGATCAGCATACCACGAAACAACAAGTTTCCTTCCAAATGGCGAACAGCGCGCTTTTTTGCACTTTCCAAGCTTAATTATCTTTTCAACTTCTTTTCTGCACGGATATGTAGCGCCATCTCTCGATCAAAATTGTTAGTTTTAAAGATATTAGAGGGTGTCCATATTGAGAACCCTGTCGATATTGGGTACAATTACCTTATAAGAAAATACTGGTGTTTTCCATGGAAATTTCCTTGATTAGTCGCTATCCAATTTTGTGAGGTGTACTATTAAAATCAAGTTATGGAGCAGCCACGAATGAAAAAATAAATAATTCCTTCAAATACATAATTGACAGCATTAAATTAAAAAAAAAATATGTTATTATTGAAGAGAAAATGACATCGCATTTCTTGTTGAGAGCTGCTAATGGAAATAAGCAATCAATTATTAAACAGTTTTTTTTTTAATTTCCAGATGTTATTACCGTGAAATAAATTAAGAATTTTCATAACAAAAGCATTAACTACTGAAATAACCTTGCGCTTCATTGAAAAATGTTATAATGTGGCAAACTGACAAATATTTCTGAAATAAATTACTATATGCATATACTGTTTAACAAATTTAAAAAAATACCTATTATTGAATTAAAAGTTATGCTATGAATAATACTTTAAAAATGAAAATTGCTTATCAAAGGACATCATTTGAGAATTAACTTGAAAAAACTTTACAGAAATTTAAACTTTCCAAAATTTTAAAAATCAAATAAAAACATGATCCGATTCAATTGATTAATCTTTATAAATATTTTTTAACAAACAATCTTGTTCTTAAATGCTCTTGAAGTTATTTTAATTAATTTCCTAGGAAAGAACAGAAAACAGACAAAATGAATAAAAGTGAAATTTTGCATAGTTGCCACGTCTCCTGAGTTTTGAAATCTACTTTTTTATAGTAATTTTTGATTTATTTAATCGTAATTGCTTTGCCATTGGATAAAGCAAATATTTGTTTTCTGAAACAGTAATATTAATAATTCGGGAGACTTAGCGGCTATGTAACAAAGAGTTTCACTAAATGTAATACAATAAGATAAAACATACACAAAAATATTGAAGAGCTTCACTTATAAATATAACTCTATAAAATAGAACAACTCTTTTATGGAAAGGGTAAATGGTTATTAATGAAAAAATTCATTATCAATAGCAGTTTTATTTTTACTTTCTTCTATCTTTACAAGAAGAAGGTACTGGATTCATGAAAATATTCGAATTCGAAGGAATTACACATTTCAGGGGTCAGAGAACCCGAAAAATATGTTTTTACAAAATGTCTGTCTGTGAGTCTGTGAGTCTGTCTGTCTGTGTGTAACACAGATTCTGTATGCGCTCTATCTCAAAAACTAATGAACGGAATTTAATAAAAATTTATATTCAGTTAGTCCCTGATATAAATTGGTGCTTGTTAGTTTTTGGTGCAAATCTCTCAACAGGTGGCGCTGTTATGCAGCATTTTACACGATTTCCACAATAGCTCAACATACAGAACTAATGCGCGGATTTTCATCAAACTTCAGATTCAGTTAGTCCTTGACAGGAATTGACGTTTTATACAATGTGGTGTAAATCACTCAACAAGTGGCGCTGCTATGCTTCATTTTTGCGATTTCTGCAATAGCTCTCTCTCAAAAACTAATGCACGAATATTTTCATCAAACTTCAGATTCAGTTACACCTTGATATCAATTAGTGCTGTTTATGTTTTGGTGCAAATAGCTCAATATGTGGCGCTGCTGTGCTACATTTTTCAGAATCTCTGCTATAACACCATCTCAAGAACTATTGCTCGAATTTTCATCAAACTTCAAATTCAGATATATTTTGATTTGAATTGGTGCTAAATTGATGTAATTTCTTGTACTATTTAAATGACTTAATTGACGTGATTTATATAGATGAAAGTTTTGTGATGGCCACAACATACTAGTTTAAATGATGTGATCGTTTTCTATTTCAACGCTAAAAAAAATTTCATTAAAAACTGTAGATTGTTAAACGGACTGCGGTTGCTTTGAAGTGCACTTTCAAAGTAAAAATTATGATATGTAGAGTCCTAAAAAGAAATTAAGATTTCTTTTCATACATATTTTGTAATATATATTATTCGATCGAAAATTAAGTTGGGAAAAAAAGCTCAAATTTTGGCATTTCTAAATTGGTATGTAATTAATTTAATTTCTGAATTTAATGTATTATCCTTTAGAAATAGCAATATACCGAAACAATAGAAGTATTATAAAACTCATGTCATTAGAGACAGCAATAAATATTACAGTTAAACGGCATGAACATTTTAAACATATATATCAAAATAATGAAAAGATGAAATGCTATAACTCTCCGACTGTCTTGGAAAAGGGCAAAATTGTAATGTTGTTTTCTCTGCATTTTGTTTTAAATGCTAAAAAAAATTTTCTTTGAACATTTTATAAAAAAACTTAATAACGAATATGAATGCAATCCTTGGAAGTATTAATCATTGTTCAATGTATTAAAAATACATTAAATTACTTTAAATATTGCTTGTATTGCAGTGAAACCTGGAGCTTAGTGAACGTATTAACACGGGCTTGTAAGTGAGGGTGTTTTGAAATGAATTAGACCATGTGTAGTATAAATAACAAATTATGGATAAACGATGAAATAGAAATTTATTGAAAATCCCTTACTGCTTCAAACATAGAAATTATACTATTAGATTAAATGACATTTTATTGAGAATAATATCTCAGGGTAAACATCCTTTCGTGAAATGGTAATGAATGAAACAGATATCTTCATTCTATATTTCTCTATATTATAATCCTTTTAAACTTAAACTCTATTTTTTTATAGATGATGTTAACTCAAAAATAAGCTTACTCTGCTTTGTTAAACATTTAGTATAAAAATATTAAATTCCGTGATTTGAAAAATACTTGTGAAATAAATTATTTAATATACTTTTTAATATATATTTATTGAATGAAAGGAAATACATTTTAAGTTCACTGAGCATGGGGGCGCGGAGGGAGAATATCATAAGATAATTAAGAACGATAATTCATAGATTCAATATTTTAACAACAATAATGCATTCCTCTAAATCTGTAACGAAATAAAAGAAAATTTTAAATATTTTATGAGTAAGACCGTATAATTTTTAGAATAAAAAAAATCTTTATTTTTGAAAATTTACATGCATTCAATAACAGTAAATATATGAAGTATATTCATTTACTTTATTAAAAAATAAACTTTCATTCAGTTAAAGGCTAAAACAACTGAAAATCATAACGCTAAAAGTGATTTTTAATTAAGTTATAATAATTCTTTTATTATAATAGTATTACAATATCTGTGTTAAATAGAAAAAGAGGACATATCTGCAGTCTAAAGACTAATAATGAATCTATGAAAGTTGATTAATATTAAACTTTTAATTTTCCCTAAATCACAGAGGGGATTTACCCACTTATTGAAGAATCGCCCATATACGTATAGATGTATGTAAAAGTTCTCGTTTGTTATTTCAAAAGGAAAATTTCGAAAACTTTTTAAAATCCTATTTTTAATTTACAGTAACATTTACATTAATGCGGCAAAATTGCGAAAAAATTAAGTAGGAAAAAAGCATAGATTGCAAGAGGTAAAAAAACTAAAAGCAAAGAAAAGTGCCAAAAGTCATTGAAGTTAAAACATTTCAGTTAATTATGTTATGTTGGGTAGGGTGTCCCAAAAAAATAAATTTTTAAAAATTTGGACTCTCACCCCCTAAAAAGTTTCCTTTGGGATACTTAAGATCTCTAGTAAAATTTCAGCTGAAACAAAAAATATTTAGAGGTCCCTCAAGGTCGCCAAAAAGCTTAAAAAATAGTTTTAATTCCATAATATTTTACAGTTACTTACAAAATTACTATTTTTAAAATATCTATATATATTTTTTAAGTTACATGTATTTAAGATGCTGTTTCTAAAAAATGTACCCTCTTGGTAATATTTAGTGAAGTACATGCAAGAAAAATTACTAAGAAAGTGACTAAAAACGAACTTTATCCAAAATCTCAGAATGCAATGTAAAGAGAATGTTATATAGAAAAATACACCTGTAAAATTTAAGGAGAAAATAAAGAGGAAAATGTTGCATAACATTCTATAAATAACTAATCATTTTTACATATTTTGAAGATCTTTACGGTTGCACTTCTTGAAGTTCTTTTTATGCATTTCAACTACTTGCAATAAATACTGTTTTTGATCTTCTTCAATTGTTGCATCGTTAAAAATTTCAATTAATGCTATGCCTCACTCACCGTAGTCATTAACGCATGGAAAATTTTTAACAATTTCTTCAGCTTCTTTAAAAGGGATGTGCTTCTGGCGATTTCTTAACCAACACACTTAGGAAGCTGTCGTCTATTTATGCGGTGTGAAAAAAGCTGCGAGAGATATTTAAGTTCAAAATTTTTAAATGAAGTTTCTAAAATAAGTACAAATTCTTTTTTCATCAGCTTTACTATTATATATTTCTCCTTGGCATTAAGAAGCTTTGAAAACGAACAAAGAGTGGTAAGTTCTTCACTTAAATATCAGGAGTGATGTAGAATCTTCTTTAATCCTGTTTTGTGTAGTTGTACATAATCATATTCATGCAATCTTTGTATCACTAAAATGCCATTCACTGGTGCAACTACAATAGACTGACATTGTACCATGAATTAATGCATAAACATAGAACAAATGATTGAATCTTTGAAGGCTTTGAAATTTTTGAGGCGTCAATTATTCATTTCCATCAACATTAGTTCATTTTTTAATGAATAATTTTTGTCATCCATAGAGTTCTGTGGACAGCACCTGTTTTCCAAATAATATTGTTCACATTTATTTCAATCGTAAAAGCAGAAAGATTTTACAGGTCTATGTAATCATCTGTAGGAAGTGTTTAGCAACTGTCTGAAGATGATTCGTAATAAAAATTTTCAAAGCGTCGGTGCTGCTATCAATGAATTTTTTGATATTGTGAGTTGAGTGGTTAACTTTAATCCATTTTTTTCGAAATCTTTCAAACATAATAATTTCAGGTCCACTTTACAGTCCAAGACATATTTAAGTATATCTGAAAGTAACACTTCAAACATGCGTCTACAGGCTAACCACAGAAGGATTCTTCCATTTTTTTATTCAAGAAGAACACATGTTCCTTTGACCTTTCTTGTATTTTAGAAAGTTGTGTCAAAGCACATACCAATAACTTGATAGTACATTTCCATGGCTGTAAAAAAAAAAAAAAAAAAAAAAAAAAAAACATTAGACGCTGCTTCCCCTGTACCAGATAACGGCTTCGGAATTCCAAGAAGTTTTGTATTATTATCTTTTAGAGAGGAAACTAACACCGGTAAACAGTCAATTTTTCTTGTTTCATTTAAGGATAAATCTTCTTAATGATAACACCTGAAATCCAGATTTTAGCGATTGACTCGTAGGTTTATCATTGTGTTTTCGTGCACCCAAAGGTATGAAAACATGGAAGACTGGGAGCAGGAAAATACAATACTAAAACTGCGAGTCAACTGCTAAAATCGGGTTTTCAGGTGTTTTCCACGAAGATAGGACTTGACAGACCAATTGCATTTTAATAGGCGAATTGAGTTTTAACTAATTCTGGAATTTCAGCCTTAAATTCGATGAGGTGATTATCTGTGCTGCCCGGTCTATTATATTCTCTTTGTAACTCGAGAAACTGAGAATCCTCTTCATTTTTAATAAGCTGTTTCGAATTATCGTGACTTATGTAAAATAACATAACCAAATTTTCACTATACATTTTTTGATTCTCTTGCTCTTTTGCATTATTCCTTTTTCTATTTCTCATTAAACTCACTAGTTTGCCATATAAATCTTTAATATTTTTTAAGATATGCTGTTTATGTCTTAATGACAAACTTGATTTTTCCCAAAATGGTGCAGTGTTATTGTATACAAGAACAGAACAATCAATGATCGAAAGCTTCTGAGTATGGTGAAAGTATGTGTATATAAAATTAGCAGGTGCAGTTTTAAGTTATGTTTTTCTATTTAGTTATGCTTTTTATTATATTTTTTGTTATAAGTTATAATAGATACTAAAAATCTATTAATAGAAATAAAATAATATATAATTGATCATAACTTATGTTTTTGATTAAAATTCCACATTTTTACATAAATCAGTGAACTTGTGTGACCTTGAGGGACCTCTTAATCTTTTTCAAATGAGCTCTAACTTCATATATGTTAATAATAGGAGAAGAAGAAACTTTTTAGAGGGTGAGACCCACCTTTTTAATTTTTTTTTTTTTTTTACATTGAATTTTGGGACACCCTAATGTTGGGTGCATTAAAAATGCAAATTACAATGAAAACAAATATAAAAATGACGAAAATAAAAAGGAAATTAATGATGGCTAGTTACTGTTTCAAATGCAGAAGCGACACTAAAAATTTAAAAGATTATCTAGGGACAGTAACATTTCGTATGCAGATAATATTTCATTCAATGGTGATAAATTAAGTTAAAGCCAACATTATTTTAGATTAAGATACAATAAGGTTGTACTCTCTTAATTCTAAAAGTTTCTGAATTTGCTAGGTAGCTCTGCCCCCAACGAGCTACACCAATCCCCAACCCCCGTTCAGACACCGCAGGCTCTAAAACAATGTTAATTTGATCAGCTTAAAAAAAATTACAGAAGATTGAATTATAATTCAAAAACAAGTGGCTATTTCCCTTTAAAAAAGTTTCTATTCATTTGCCTTTGATTGGGGAAATTTAAAACCAAATCAACTGCTGTTAAGATATCTAATGGCTGTTATCGTGTTTGATCAAAGAAAATCAGTTAAACATTTGAAAATAAACTAATATAAAATCAGCTAAACAAACAAAGATTTTGTCTCCCGGTATTTTTTAACAACGCTATAAGAAAGTTGTTTTAAATATTACATTTTAAATGTGTCGTTTTAAATGTGTAATTTTCGCCAAAATTTTCTTTCTCTTTTTAATATTCACGTGAAAACACTTTTGTTGTTACAAAGGAAATAATATTATTTGCGCTGTCTTAGAATTGGCAACAATAGTTATAAAAGATCATACCGAAATATGAAATAAATGTATCATGAAGTACATTTTAAAATTTTAACTGCTTTGCAATATTATTATTTGGCCAATTTAAATATGACGCGATTTCTCACATTTACTGCTTTTAACGCATATTAACGAATTTGTTATTTTAAAGTTTTCTATCTTTTTTAATATTCATGTGTAAATACAGTTTTTATGACGGAATTTTCAATATTTTCCTGCTTTTAACACGCAATCATTTAATTATAAATTTAAAGATTTTTTCTGTTTTTAATAGTCACTTGTAAATAAATTTTTAATTAAAAGTAAATATCCTTATCATTGCTGTTTTTACAATTATCAATAATTTAAAATTATAACCTTTTCTAAAATATGAAAAAGGTATCTCTTGAAATTATGAACATTTTAATAAAATATTGAGAGAAAAATTCTCAAAAAATTAGTCAAATTAAAAGAATAAGTGCAGTCTGCATACCGCAAGTTTCTAATGCATATCAGTAGAAAAAAGTGTTAAATTATTATGTATAGTTTTAGCTCGTATAAAACTTTTTTAATAAAACAATTTTGACTAACTTTAACATTAAATATCCTTAACATAATTCTTCGATTTAAAAACTGTTTGATTCAGCGTGCTTATCAAACGTTCAATTTATCAATATGCTACCAACTTTCATATTTTTGTATACAGTAGTTTTCTTAATATTAGCAAAGAGAAAAGTCCGGTCACAAAAAATTCATTAACGGCAGCGGCGGTGACAGCGTTAGTGACATTTTTAGGTAGATTTCGTATGAAATACTACTTATTACATATTCCCCTATGTTGGAATTCCTAAAAAGATTTTGCAGATCTACACCGATCATGACCCCTAGAATACAAAACCACCCTCAGTAAAAAACTTTATGCATATATGTGTTATAAAAAAATTTTTACTTTTAATATTCATTTAAATTATTCTAAATTGCCGGCATATTCATTATTTCCTTTTTTTAATACGCTCTATTATTTATTTCTAGTTAAATTCTTGTAAGTTTAAAACGCGTATCTTAATAATAGTTTTTTTCAAAAACGTAATCTGAATTTTTAATTCCTTCATTAATTTTATCATCTATCAAACTGTAAAGTTCTGAACGCAGTTACTTTATTTTTCGAATATTTATAAAAGCCATTTTTACATTTTTATTTTATTTCATCTCATTTTCCCGCCAGCTGGGCGACAGCTTATTCACATCGAAATCCTTCCATTAGCAGCGCCAGGATTCTTTTCTGTAAGGTTTCTCGATCGCTCTCCATTGGCCGAGTGACGGATCGCATATTCATTTCGAGTCTCGTTCGTGAATTTGTTTGGTTAGCCTGAAGTTTCCATTTCAATCGGATTTCCTCCGCGCATTTTAATAAAATCTCGTGCATGAGCTCAGAAGTAGATTTTTTGTGCTGTTTGATTGTTTCCTTAATCTGTTACCTAGTGTCCTAAGACACGTAGAATATTAATTCGTTATTTATCATCTCTTTCGCATGAATAACTAGTTCGTGCTCAAGCGGGATGGCTCTGATTCCTCATCCTGTGGGAATTGTTTTATGTTGGTATGTTCTGATGGAATAAACAGTTTCCGATGACTATCTTTCTATGTTCTTACTGGGAAAACCCTAGATTTCTTCATAAGCCTTTTTTCACCATTCATGCGGCCTAATCTGCCTTGTCTTCATCATGAATAAATGAGTGTTTGATTGGACTTTACCAATCGTATCATCGGTCCACAGCTGCTAAATTGCCACAGTGTTGACACCTTCAATAGCGATGCTTGCACAAAGTGGTACGACTGCTATACAACCTCACCAATGGCTTATTAAAATGTGGTACTAATCCAGTAATATGTCGTAAAAAGCACGACGTGATTGTTCAACTTAACCCATTAATTTGTTTCGTTATATATATATATATATATATCACTTTCTTCTTGACACGATAACTTCCACAATTCTGCATAAGTGATATATATATATATATATAACGAAACAAATTAATGGGTTAAGTTGAACAATCACGTCGTGCTTTTTACATCTCTTCCAAACTGATACATAAAATCAAGGGGCATAAAATCTCGGTCAATTTCGTTAAGGAGCAAAATCGGACCAAGGGGATGGAAATAGGGAAGGGTTTTGTGAAAACCGAAAAAAAAAACCATAATTTCTTAATTTTTGTACATATCAAATCAATTTAAAGTTTTAATTACTTCAAAAAATAGGGCCAAAAATTTATGTAACACAGATATTTGAGCAAATTAAAAATGGGCTCAAGGGGTGCAAAAACAGGGTTTTTGGGAGAAAATAATTCATAACTTCGTCAATTCTCAAGATATCAAATCCAATTAATTTTATTATAAATCTCCTTAATATTATCTACAACTTTTATATTCACAAGTTTTTTGATAGGACCAATTCGTACCGAGAAAACAATTAAAAACGAAAACAAAAGGGGGGGGGGGGGGGTTGAAGAAGAAAAAAATCCATAACTCCGTCAACTCACAAGATATAAAATGGGCATGAATTTATCATATATCTTCTTCATATTGCCTACACCATTTATATATACAAGTTTTTGATAGGACCTATTCTTACAGCAAAAACAAATTAAAAATACATAGCGGTTGAAGAAAAAAATCATCTTATTAAGGGTGTATTCAAATCCAAACTGCTTATTTTCTGACTCATTTTTAAATTCATTTTTGCTCTCAACACACATCCAATTGGTAGATTCTCTTATTCAGAAACTATATAATGTACCGTAATGGATTTTTTTTAGAATAGAGAGAAAAATATTAACAATGGTAATGATCTAATCAGGTTCAAATTAAAACATAAATGTGATTGGTTTGATTGGGATAATGGTGTAAAACCTTCAAAAAATCAACCGCATTTTTTTTCATCTAAAAAATTATCTATTTCTTTCTTTTTCCATCGTCTCCTTCCTCTGCGATATATTCAATAAAACTGAGCTATACTTCTAACAAACAAATATTTCTTACAAAACTTTTTAAATGCATTTTCTTTTCAAGTGTAGTTTTTTAAGCAGGAGATCATTGTAGAAAAATTAGTAAGCTATCGATTTCCAATCTAAAGTGAAGCTACACAAGAGATTATTGCTCTGGTTAATCCTAAAATTTGTCTTTATGTTTGATTTTTAATAAAAGTGTCGTCTAAGAAAATCTTTTGCATTTTTTATAAAATTTTACTTTAAAATTATAAATTTATAATAATGCAATCCCTTATGAAAAGTAGAAAATTATCATATTTCTACCTTTCTGGGTAATATCTATGAAATCTCGTTTTTTTTTTTTTTTTTTTTTTTTTTTTTTTTTTGTTGTTCTTGTTTTCTTAGAGCCAGCGTTCTTAAGCAGTGGTGTCCATCACTCCAAAAGGAAACAGCGATTTATTTTCTTGCTCTAAACTTTCTAATTTTCAGATTAATTTGATCTTTATAGAATGTGTTTTTTAAACTTCGCACAATCCGATGGTTATTTCCGTTTAAAAATAGTATGTTAATTTTGTTTTTAAATAAATTCAAAAGTTAACTTAACGGAGTTTACACCGACATACAGCGTTAAAAATAATGTATGCACACTTTTACAATAAATACTTTTCTTCTGAAATTTATTTATTCATATTAAAAGTACAATTTGAACATTAAACTTTCATATTTCTGAAGGGAAAAAATAAAGAAAAATCAATTTAATATTTTGAAATTAACGTAGCATCAGCTTGAATTAATAATAATTTTTTTAAATCATGTTACTAAGAGCATTGTAATATAATTTTAATTAAAGAGTTTGAAAGTGAAAAAGAAATGAAAATCATTAAAGGTTAAGCAATCTCTGTTTAATTGAGTTGTACTGAATGTAGTGTAAAAAAGTAAAATTTGAAAAAAAAAGCAAGGAGAAAGTTATTGATGAGCCCTTATTGACTTCAAATAATGAAGTGACGCTATTAAATCAAACATTTTTCTCATTTTTCCCAAACAATGACCTTCGAGTGTATATAGTTATTTGATAACTGGAGATAAATGAAATATAAACAATAACGGTGAAAACCTATTTCATTTTCGACATTCGTTCTTAATTTTAAAACTAGAATCTTTTGTATTTAAAAGAATTAACTTTTGAAATGGGTTTGCTTTGAAATATACGTTTAATGTATGAGAATTACTGAAATACGATTGAATTCAAACACATTATGGGACAAATTAATAACAACATAGAAGCTATAGTCTGTTTCTTGAAAAAACATTGTTATAAAAAATTACAGTGCTCATCAATTATAAAGGGTTCCTCAAGTTAACTGCAGATTTATTCAATTTTAAATTAATCAGGGGTATGAAAAATCCCTTATTTTATTTTACTTTAAAATCATAAGATTATGATAATGGAATCCCTTATGAAAAGTAGAAACTTATCAGGTTTCTAATTTTCTGAGTAATATCTTTTAAACTTTGTTTTGTCTTAGAGCCAGCGTTTATATGCAGTGGTGTACACCACTCCAAGAGGAAACTGCTAATTATTTCCTTTCTCTAATCTTTCTGATTTTCAGATTAATTTGAACTTTACAGAATGTGTTTTTTAAACTTTGTTTAATCCTATGGTTATTTCCGTTAAAAAATAATATGTTAATTTTGTTTTTAAAAAAAATTCAAAAATTATATTAACGGAGTTCACCGACATGCTGCGTTAAAAATAATATATTCACACTTTTACAATAAAAATTTTTCTATTAAAAGTTATTTATTCATATTAAAAGTACATTTTGAACGTTTAGCTTTCTTATTTCTGAAGCGAAAAAATATATAGAGAAATCAATTTAATATTTTGACATTAACGTAGTTTTTTTTTTTTTTTTTTAAATTAAAAATTATATTAACGGAGTTTACACCGACATGCTGCGTTAAAAATAATATATTCACACTTTTACAATAAAAAATTTTCTATTAAAAGTTATTTATTCATATTAAAAGTACATTTTGAATTTTTAGCTTTCTTATTTCTGAAGCGAAAAAATATATAGAGAAATCAATTTAATATTTTGACATTAACGTAGTATCAACTTGAAGTGATAATACATTTTTTTTAATCATGTCAATAAGAGCATTGTAATATAATTTTAATTAAAGAGCTTGAAAGCAAAAAAGAAATAAAAACCATTAAATATTTAGCAATCTCAGTTTAATTGAGTTGTACTGAATGTAGTGTAAAAAATTAAAATATGGAAAAAAGCAAGGAAAAAGTTATTGATTAGCCGTTATTGACTTCAAATAATGAAGTGATACTATTAAAAGAAATGTTTTTGTCCTTTTTTTCCAAACAATGACCTTCGAGTGAATACAGTTATTTGATAACTGGAGATAGATGAAATATAAGCCACAGTGAAAACCTATTTCATTTTCGACATTAATTCTTAATTTTAAAAATGGAATCTTTTTTATTTAAAAGAATTGACTTTGGAAATGAGTTAGCTTTGAAATATAAGTTTAATGTATGAGAAATACAGGCATCTCTCGACTTACTTAAGTAATGCGTTCCATAAGCTTTTACGTAATTTGAATTTTACGTAAGTCAAATTTGTAGGTTGCTAAGAAAATATTTTGTAAGAAACTGCGATATTTATTGTATATATGTATGTATATATACTTGACATATATTTTACACCGTATTATTTTATAAATAAAGCATAATGCGACAGCATTTACTCGCATATAAACTATTAGTATGAAAAAATATAAAAACAAACAGAAGAGACACATATTTTTTAAAGAACACTTTTCAAATATCTTGTATATATGTATGTATATATACATTTACAAGCAGGAATGAATGACCTAAGCTCGATCAAAATTAGCTTTGCGTTCAATTCGATACTTTAATCTCTTTGTATCATTCTTGCTGTTTAGATACAATTGGCATGATTCTGAGACATAGTGACCTAAAATGACCCACTAACCTAATTTTTCCGAACATGCAACCTAACCAATCCTCTTCTCGAACCCGAAAACGATAGAATACAAAATTTAGTCAAAATCGTTAAAGCCGTTTTATAGATAAAATTAGCTTGACCCACGGTAACCCAAAAGGGACCCACTTATCTTAATTTATGGAACATGCGACCTATCCCAATGATCTTCTCGTGCTGGGAAATTATGTAATAAAAATGTTTGTAAAAATCGTTTGAGCCATTTTTTATATACATCTAGCTTTACCCACAGTAACCCAAAAATGCCCCACTAATCGAATTTACGCGAATATGTGACTTAGCCCAAAGGTCTTCTCATGCTCAGAAACGACATAATACAAAATTTTGTCAAAATGTTTTGAACCGTTTTTTTAGATACAATTAGCTTGACTCACAGTAACCCAAAAATAACCCACTAATCGAATTTTTTCGAACACGCGACTAATCCGAATGGTATTCTCATGCGCAGAAAATGTATAATACAAAATTTTACCAAAATCGCGTGAGTCGTTTTTTAGATACATTTATCTTGACCTACAGTGATCCAAAAATGACGCACTAATCAAATTTTCTCGAACATGTGACTTAGGTCAATGGTCTTCTCATGCCCAGAAACGGTATAATACAAAATTTTATCAAATGTTTTGAGCCGATTTTTAAATACAATTAGGTTGACCCACAGTGACCCAAAAATGACAAAATAACCGATTTTTCTCGAAAATATGATTTAGCCCAATCGTCTTCTCATGCCTTAAAACGGTATAATGAAAAATTTTGTCAAAATCGTTTGATTCGTTTTTTACATACAATTAGCTTGACCCACAGTGACCCAAAATGGCCCACTAATCGATTTTTTTTCGAACATGTGACTAAGCCCAATGGTCCTCTCATGCTCAGAAGCGGTGTATTGCAACATTTTGTCAAAATGTTTTGAGCCGATTTTTAGATACAATTAGCTTGACCCACAGTGACCCAAAAATGACAAAATAATCGATTTTCTCGAACATGTGACTCAGCCCATACGTCTTCTCATGACCAGAAAGGGTATAATACAAAATTTTGTCAAAATTGTTTGAGTCGTTTTTTAGATACAATTAGCTTGACCCACAGTGACCCAAAAATGGCCCACTAATAAATTTTTCTTGAACATGCGACTTAGCCCAATGGTCATCTCATACACAGAAGCGGTATATTGCAAAATTTTGTCCAAATGTTTTGAGCCTTTTTTTAAATTCAATTAGCTTGACACCTGACCCATTGTGACCCAAAATGACCCACTAATCAAATTTTCTTGAACATGCGACCTAGCCCAATGGTATTCTCGTGCCCGAAAACGATAGAAAGCAAAATTTCATCAAAATCGTTAGAGCCATTTTCTAGATAAACTTAGCTTGACCCACAGAGACCCAAAAATGACCCACTAATAGAATTTTCTCTAACATGTAACTTAGCCTATTGGTCTTCTCGTAATCCAAAACAATAGATTAGAAAATTTAGTCAAAATTGTTAGAGCCGTTTTTTAGGTAAAATTAGCTTGACCCGAAGTGACCCCAAAATGACTCACTAATCGAAATTTCTTGAACATATAACCTAGTTCAATAGTTTTCTCGGGCCCAAAAATGGTTGGATATAAAATTTAGTCAAAATCGATTGAATCCTTTTTTAGATATAATTAGCTTGACCCTGACCCATTATGACCCAAAATGACCCACTAATCGAATTTTCTTGAACACGTGACCTAGCCCAATGGTCTTATCGTGCTCGAAAATGGTAAAATACAAAAAATAGTCAAAATCGTTCGAGCTGTTTTTAAGATAAAATTTACATACATACATACATTTACACACACACACACATACATACACAATTTTTGCACGTATTATAATATAAGATATATTATTTACACCGTATTATTTTATAAATAAAGTATCGTGCGACAGCATTTACTCGCATATAAACTATTAAAGTATGAAAAAATATAAAAGCAAACAGAAGAGACACACTTTTTAAAGAACACTTTTCAAATATCTTGTTGAATACGGGATTTATAAATCTAACATTGTTGGATTGATTTATAACAATTTTGAATATGCATCAAACGCATATAAAAATAAGAAATAATTAAAGAGGACAAATTTAACCTATTCTCCATGAATTTCTGATTTCAAGACAAATGAATAACACTCACAAAATAAAGAAAACCATGACAAGCACAAACTGTATTTATTATGAATTAGATGACTACTATGAATAACTAACAATAAATATTAAGTTGTTTTGTTATAGATTTGTTTATATATACCAATAAAAATATAACTCTACCTAATATATAAACCAGAGGAGACTAGGGACGGTTGACCATACGGGAGGCTTAACCCACCCATCAGTTTTCATATTTAAAAGATTTTCAAAATTTTATTAATAGGTGTCAACAAAAGCTACTGAAATGCTGAAGCAACAGTCTTTGTTTCCGACTGATAATCGAAATAGGTGTGGAAAAAATCAATTGTGAGGCGTTTTCAGCCTAGAAGTTGTGTTTTTTAGAACTATTTTGTAATCTTTTTTCAGATGAAATATATCATAGAAATTTAAGTAAGTAGTTTTTTAGCAATGAAGAAATACCGAGCTTCCATTTCAGGCATAAAGATTGTACAGTAAGTTAGGATGAACATAACAATGTGCTATTCTTTAGGAAAGGGGTATGTGGGGAGGCTTGACGCAGTCAATGTGAGGGAGGGTTGACCAGATGCTTAATTAAGTAGTTTTAGAAATCTTTCTATTATACACTGTGCATAATGAAAGGTTAATGATTATATATAAAAAAGAATGTAAACTTATTTTGTAAAGCTGCAGGAAAATGGGGTGATGGAAAACAATATGTTTAAAACTGATTAAAGAAAGATGTAAAAAATTGCTTTAGTAACCAGTGCAAGAAAAAAATTAATGTAATATAAATGCGAAAGTTAATAGGAATTTTTCCATTTTAATATTACTTACAATAGGTAAATAGAAACAGTGGAAAAGAGTAGAAAGGTCTAGAAAGTATGAAAGCAGCAGTTTTAACACTTTCAGAGGCAGTGGTATGTTTATGAAACCTCTTAAGTTTAATTACCAAACGCCACAATGGCATCAGAATTTTGCTAAAATCTTTTCCATTGAATAGGCATGTGAAATATAGCCTTTTCTTATTTCCAAATAAATTTGTTCGTAAATTCCGGTGGCATTCCTTTATTTAAATATTTTAGTACTAAGCGTACTTTGCTGAAAGGGTTAAAAGATGTTATTGATAAGTTAAGTGCCAATGCGGCTGCAAAAGAACATAGCATTGATCTAAAAACTTTAGAAAGGTAAGTAGACAAATTTCACCAGAATGGATACAGTGAGATCAAGCCAAACTATGTGACAACTAGAATTGTCAGGTCGAGTGTCACAAAAAGTAAGACAAGGAGACAAAAGAAAGCGGGACAGTGGCACCTGAATGACATGAAACCGTATGAAAACGGAATCTATCTCTTTCGAAATGCTGTCTTAAATGTTAAAATTTCATTTTCCCTACTGTACAATTATACCTACTCATATAAAATCCTGTCTTTTTTTATTATTATTATTCTCTGACTTGCGATTGCGTCTAAACAGGTTTGTTTAAGCATCATATTTTCAAAAATATTTTTTATAATATTTAAAGCATACAGCATAAAGTTATTTGGCATTTTTAAACTGATTTTATTTCTCGTCAAAAATATTTCAATACAAAACAATGTTGGTCAAGCCTCCTATATAGTGGGTCAACCCTCCCATATGTGGGGAGCTTTGACCCATTATTTTCTCATGATTAAAATTAAACATTTTTCACATTTATTATATATTACACTTATGTAGCAATTTTATTTTTATAACTGATTGTATAACGTATAAAATGATATATAAAACTTTATTCTACGTTCAATATTTAAAAAATAAAAAATCATTTAGTAAAAAGTCGGTCAACCTCCCTAGTCTCCCCTCTATTATGGTTGTACTTTATATCTATGTGTTTTATTTATAAAATAAATATCAAAAGTACGCAACTGCAAATTTAATTTTCGAGATTTATTACGTAACTGCGAATTGACGTAAGTCGCGTAATAGGTAAGTAGGGGGATGCCTGTACTGAAATACGATTGAATTGAAGCATATTATGGGCCAAATTAATAACAACATCAAAGCTATAGTTTGTTTCTTGAAATAACATTGTTATAAACAATTACAATGCATATCAATTATGAAGTGTTCCTCAAGTTAACTGCAGATTTATTCAATTTTAAAAGAGATAGGGGTATTAAAAATTCCTTTTTGTCAACAGTGTAATCATTATTGATTTAATTTTTTGAAAATGCACTGTTGTATGGATTGAATGTAATATATGTTTTTATATGCTAAAAGTTATGTGTATTGAAAATATTTTTCTTATCATAACTTAGTTTGTGTGAAAGCTGTATATGCAATAATATACAGGTATGTTGAAATATCTGTGGAAGTATGTGCGATGGAAAGACGTAAATACGAGTATGAAGTTATTGTATCAAATAAAAAACATTAAAAGCGAGAATTAATTTAAAAAATAAAACATTTTTGTTTAACTTAGCCCACTCCGCCATATAAATAAAATCTGGCAAAATTCAATACTTTTCATTTATTATTTTATATACTTACTTATATGATAAAGAAAATTTCAGAAGAATAACTAAACTTCAATAACTCTTGTTTTATAAATGATAAAGCAAAGAGTAGCTAGTTTAATATTTAATAATGTAACATCAATTATAAGTTATACTACATTTTCTTAGAAAACGAATATTGCCATAAAGCAAGCAATGAAATAATTTTAATTATAGAACCTCAAAGAGTTAAAAAAAGAGACAAATTGAAAAAGCATTAAAATGTTAGAAAATTAAATAGTTTTACTAAATATGCTAAAAATAAAATTATAGTGAAGTAATTAGCAAGTGCCACTTATTGCTTCAAATATAGAAATGACGATAGTAGTATGTTAATGACCGGATATTTTGTATTCGAACAAGTGATGATAAATAAAATGAAATTCAATGTCAATACCAGCTTTTAATTAGAAAATGCTGATAAATCTCATAATGTTATTATCCAATTAACATTAATTGTTAAGTATTCCACGTGGTTTCAAACGAGACCTTTTGTTGAATAAGATGTTCAGTTGTATTGAGGTTATTAAGTTCCGGAACATTGTAATTCTTACATCCGAAAAAGCTATCTACACAAGAAATCGGATTCTCAATGACTAAAGAGTGCGTATAACAGTATAGTTCGAAAAATCCTGGACTTACGCTGTCAAATTTAATGATTAAAAACACTTACGATACTCATCAGCGTACAACATATATAAAAACTATATTAAATACACATTAAAAATACACCCAACGTTTCAGATTCTTTCTAATAAGCCATCATTGTGTGTGTGTGGGGGGGGGGGGGGTGGTCTTGACATGTACGGAGCTCAGTTGCGCACAACACAACCACTTTCACAAACATCAAACTGAAAACATTTCTGTGAAAAATCATTAAACATCAAAAACAATATTGCATCGTATATGGTGCCATCTATTGGTAGGCTAAACATTATTATCAAAGCAAGAAAAAACTGAATTGAACTTTACAAATGTATTTCTTTCAAAACATTTAACCAAACATTAGACATTTGAAATGAGATATTGTCATTACAAACTTCGTCTTTTCTCCGATTAATTTCTATAGATTCTCTTATAAGAACCTTAAGAGGATTGGAATATCTAGAAATAATCTTTACATCATCGAAATGAACTGTCTTAATACTGCCTTTAAACGCTAATCGAGATAGAGCTGGTTCGTTGACATTTTATATTGACATGACAAAACGATGGCTGTTAGAAGAATTAAAGAATATAAAAGGGATTTAAAATTCAATAGACAGTCTACAGCTCTATCTAGGTTAGCGTTTAAAGACAGTATTAAGACAGTCCATTTCGATCATGTAAAAATTATTTCTAGATATTCCAACCCTCTCAATGCCCTTATAAACGAATCTATAGAAATTAGTCTAAGGAAAGGCGATGTTTGTAATGACAATATCTCATTTCAAGTTCCTAATGTTTGGTTAACAGTTTTAAAAGAAATACATTTGTAAAGTTAAACTCAGTTTTTCCTTGCTTTTATAATAATGTTATAGCCTACCAATAGATGGCGCCATATCTGATGCAATATTGTTTTTGATGTTTAATGATATTTTACAGAAATATTTTCAGTTTGATGTTTATGACAGTGACTGTATTGTGCGTAACTTAGCTCCGTAGAGATCAAGAACTACCCTTGATGATGGCTTATTAGAAAGAGTCTGAAACGTTGGGTGTATTTTTAATGCGTATTTAATATAGTTTTTATGTATGTTATACGCTGATGAATATCGTAAGTGTTTTTAATCATAGTATAGTTCGTATTCTCAAAAGCTGAACTCGTAATCGTTTAAGATGACAGGACTTCAAGTACCAGTTTGGAAGTTCGTTCTTCAATTCACTTTTTAAACTCAAGAACAGAAATCCATTGACAAATCTATGAGGTGTACGGTGATACAGATATGCGATGGTTGGAAGATGGGTTTTATTTTTGAATTTAGGCATAACGAATAGTCTGATGAAACGAGAAGCGGCCGGCAAACTGTAGTCAACGATAAATAGCTTCATATGGTTTATCAGCATGGTGACTTTCACTTTTCTTATACTTGAAAGAATTCTTGGATATCTTGGAATTTCTCTCATATTTTAATGACGAAGTGAAAGAACATTCCTAACTAATCTCGCAAGGGGAAACCTACTTTGATGTTAGCTTTTTGACTGTTTGTATGACAGCATCAAATGTATGCTCAGGTAAGCAGGGATCCCAAAATGTCCACCAACTGAATACCAATATTTTTTAACAGGAAGTTTCATGGTAGATTTCTAAAACAACTGCTCTAGAATTAACCTCCGAAGGCGATTTCTACTAATTTTCTAAAAAAAAGCTTTAAAAAATGTCTCTAAGAAAATACTGGTATTCAAAAAAGCGGGCCATTTGGGAGCCCTGGATAAGTTACTTTACGATATATGCTTGATGTATTCGACATAGCTGGCATTGTTTCGACATAGCTGGGTATATCGAAAAATAGTGTAATGCGTTTCAATAATTAATATATATGTGTATCTTCCCACATTTTAATCCTGTTCTTTTAACACAGTCACAGAACTTACTTGGCAATAACATTCGTACTCAATTTCCATTACGTGATTCTTCTTCTTCGTTACCTATGTCATGTTATACACTTTGATTCCTTGATGTATACTGATCTCTTCCGAAGTCGTTCGCCAAATAATAACTTATATGTAATATGCTTAGAAAGAGTAAAATGCAATATACTTTAACCCCTTAACAGTCACACCCGGTACATTCATGGGCAAATTGCCAGTGATTTTATCGGACGCAACGATTAGTGTGTTAAACTAGAAATTATATATCCATACCATATTACTGGCACCAAAAAAAGTTATAATTTAAAAACTGTAATATCGGGCTTAAAGAAATATTAAAACAAAAAATAAATTCACGAACTACAAGAATTCAAAGGACAATAAAATATAACATATTTAATGCTTCTTTTAAATCATTACACGCTATTTTGTTCGGATACACACGAAATGACTTACATTCGAACATGTATAAGTATTTTAGAAATAATTTAGGCAAAAAATAACTGAACAGCTTTTAAGTCTATAAAAGAAATAAACTTTTCAAGAGTTAATGCAAAGATTAGGTTTCAAATAACAGTAATAATTATAGAACATAATTACAGAACAGTAATAAGAGCTTTACAGGCTTGTTAAATTTGTGTTTTATTTATAATATTTTATTATTTTATTTAGTTTTTGATGAAATTTTAATTTTGTTATGTAATATTAGCCGAAAATAAATGCTTAAGTATTTATATTGTTGTATGTGGAAACGGTGTATTAATTCGTAATCTGACTTCACGCGATAGAGGTAGGTCAAATTTTGAAAAAAAATCGTGTTTTAAAACTATTTTATAAGCCATAAAAAATTAGTAAATTGAAATTGTTTTCAAACAAAATAAACATAAAAGAACTTTTTTTCCCTATTCGACGGTTTAAAATTCGAAACTGTGCGACGTTTAGAATTTACAAATTTTGCAGTAAAAGCGAAACTTGTTAGACAGATGTTGCCACTGTCAATAAGATGTCAGCACTACACACGGACATAGCATTTTTGCTTTATAATACAGATGTGTTACAACTTGAGTCATAAGCAAACGTTGTCTTATGGCAAAATTGCTACGAATTTCGCGTACGGCAATGCGATTCAAATCGCCAACTTTGATACAATTTTCTAAAAGGTCATTTACCTTTACAGAAAAATGGAAAAGAATATTCGATTTAAAATTTTACGATTAAGAATACCTAATGTTATGCGTATATTAATAAAAATGAGTTCAGGAATGTCTTAGAAAGTAGCCAGTTTAAATTTCAGAGCAGCCTTAAACATACATTGCATTTTCTTAAATACTCCATTTTTTAAATCTGTCCAGAAACCGTGCTTTTAAGAATGCATTTATCATAATAGACCGGGCGGCAGCGACACAAATGACTACGTCATCGAGTTACGGGATGAAATCATGATGTAGGACAAGATTATTAGGAGTAGATTAAGGAATGACTGGTCTGCCTCGACATATCTTGGTACGATATGAGCAGGCAGTGGGCGCCAACTCGTCATTTTGGTGTCACTATCACGTCTTCGAGTTACGGGATGAAATTGGTGCCAAATTAAAGGTAAAATAAAAGATTTTAAGCATATTTTGATCTCCCGGCACATATCCTGGTAGAAACCTCCGGCAGACTAAAATTTATAACAAAAAATATGTCTTAATATACAATTGAAACCCTATAAACATAATATTTTATATTACATTGCCATATATATTACTTCGAATCGACTTTCAAGATGAATTAATGGTTTAAAAAAAGATTATTAACAATACGTGAGAAAATGATTGATTTGGCATAACTTGGTACAAAGCGAGAAGAACGGGGCGCCAATTCTCTATTTTAACAGTACTATCACGTCATTGAGTTACGGTATGAAATTTCGGCACATTAATGATACCGATTAGTACAATACGAATATTTCATTCTGCCTTCTCATATCTTGATTGAAGGTAAGCGGAGCGAGGCGCCAATTCTTAATTTTGGCGTTATAATCAAGTCATCGAGTAACAGCTTGAAATTTTGGCATATTAAAGGCATATATCAGTACAATAAGAATATTTATTTCAGTCTACCTCCCCATATCTTGGTACGAGACGAGCAGTGCGGGGGGCCAATTCTTACTTTTGGTGGTATAATCACGTCATCGAGTTACCGCTTGAAAATTTGGCACATTGAAAGTTCATATCAGTACAAAAAGAATATTTCAGTCTGCCTCGTTACATCTTGGCACGAAACGAGCAGAGTGGGGCGCCAATTTTTAATATTGGTTGTATAATCACGGCATCGAGTTACGGCTTCAATATTTAGCACATTAAAGGTACATATCAGTACAATAAGAACATTTCGGTCTGCCTCTCATATCTTGGTACGAGACGAGAAGAGCGGGACGCCAATTCTTAATTTTGGTGGTTTTAACACGTCATCGAGTTGCGACTTGAAATCCTAATGTAGGGCAAGATTATTAAGAGTAGATTAACTCGATGACGTTATTATACTGGCAAAATAAAGAATTGGCGTCCCGCCCCGCTCGTCTCGAACCAAGATATGACGAGGCTGACTGAAATATTCTTATTGTACTGTTATGTGCCTTTAATATGCCAAAATTTCAAACTGTTACTTGATGACTTGATTATACCGCCAAAATTTAGAATTGGCACCCCGCTGTGCTTATCTCCTACGAAGATATAACAAGGCAGTCTGAAATATTCGTATCGTACTAATCGGTATCTTTAATGTTCTAAATTTCAACCCGTAAATCGATGACGTGATAGTACTGTCAAAGTAGGGAATTGGTGCTCCGTTCTTCTCGCTTTGTACCAAGTTATGCCAAATCAGTCATTTTCTCACGTATTGTTAATAAGCTTGAAAGTCAATGGCGAAGTAATATATATGGCAATGCAATGTAAAATATTATGTTTATAGGATTTAAATTGCGCATTATGACGTCTTTTTTTGTTATAAATTTTAATCTCGCTGCGGTTTCTACCAGGACAGACTTAAGCAGACCAAAATGTTCTTAAAATAATTTATTTTACCTTTAATTTGGCACCAGTTTCATCCTGTAACTCGATGACGAGATATTGACGCCAGAATGATGAATTGGCACCAGCAGCTGCACATATCGTACCAAGAAATGTCGAGGGAGACCAGTCATTATCTAATCTGCTCTTAGTAATCTTGTCCTACATCAGGATTTCATGTCTTAACTCTATGACGTGTTAAAACCGCCAAAATTAAGAATTGGCGCCCAATTTTGCTCGTCTCGTACCAAGATATGACGAGGCAGACTGAAATATTCTTATTGTACCGATATGTATATTTAATATGCCAAATTTTCGAGAAGTAACTCGATGACCTGATTATACCGCCAAAATTAAGAATTGGCGCCCCGCTCAGCTTACCTTCTACCAAAATATGACAAGGCAAAATAAAATATTCGTATTGTACTAATCGGTATCTTAAATGTGCCAAAATTTCAAACCGTAACTCGATGTCGTGATAGTATTGTCAAAATAGGGAATTGGCGCCCGTTCTTCTCGCTTTGTACCTAGTTATGCCGAATCATTCATTGTCTCGCGTACTGTTAATAATCTTCCCCTAAACCATTAATTCATCTTGAAAGTCGATTTTTAACACTTTCCAACAAAGTTGAAAAGTGTTTATGGCTTCGGTTTGTCTGGCCGTCTGTCCTCGCTCTAACTCTCGTAAATATGCTCGGATCGTTCTGAAATTTTTGGATGTTAGTGACCTCTACCATAGCACATTCCCTATTTCAAATGAAGTTTGTATCATGTTTAGTTCATTTACAGGGACAGTCAAAAGTTTTCCGTTACATTACGGCCAATGGGAAAAAATCGTTTCAAATGATTTTTAATGGCGTTACACTCTTTCAAACATAGTAAAATTGATATTCATTTATGAAGTCCACTAAAATATGCATTCTGTTGAATATGCGGTGCAAGGAATAGTTATTGTTCATTTACAGGGCCACACAAAAGAATTCCGTTCATAATGGTATGGGGGAAATTAATGATTTCAGATACTATATTGTATCCGAATTACTGTATATTAGTAATGATTGCTCGAAATGCATTTTTAATTATGATATGCGCTTTTTTAGAGTTTCGTTCATCTGACGAAACCCTATTCGTCTCGCTCCTTTGTCTGTTTGTCTGTCTGCCCGTCTGTCCGTCTGTCACAGAGCCCGTTCTCAGAAACTATACATGTTGGAGACTTGAAATTTTGCATACTTATAGCTGAACACCACATATCATACGACAAATCATAAAATTTTGAAAAAATCGTACATTTAACCATTTGTGCTCCGACATGCGTATTTTAAACAATTCTTTCTAACTGAGCCCCTTATTAAATTGGAGTTTTGAAATTTTGCATACTTATAGCAGAACACCTGAGGGCAGGCGACAAATCATAAAATCCTGAAAAAGTCTTACGTTTAACCCGTTGAGCTACCACATATTTATTTTAAGCAATTCTTTCTAAGAGAGACCCTAATTAAGTTCGAGACATGAATTTTTGCATACGCATAGCTGAATACCTCAGACCACACGGCAAATCAAAAAATTTTCAAAAAGTCTTAAATCATATACTCCTCCAAGCTCTAACTTGTGTATTTTAAGCAATTTTTCTAACCTCCGTCCTTTTCACCCGAGGAGCACTTTTCCAACTTTTGCCGACACCCCTTTGACCATTCTTTCATATTATGCACCATAGCCTTACACATTTTAGTTCCACTTTTTACCGCCAGGGGCGCCTACTTATCTCGGGTGCTATCGGCCCAATCCCCTCGACTAATATATCTACGGATAGTATATAAAACGAAGTTTCTTTCGGATAGAGGTTTGTTTAGAATAGAGTGCTCCCCTGGTTGCGAAATGTGGAACTAACAGATTTTTCAAAAGGATAAAGTGTTTTGAAAGGAATATTAAACGAAACCCTCTGTGCGATCTGTGATCACACTTACCTACTTGTTCACTATATTTATGCATACTATAAAGGGCGTATAAATGCTATAGTTCATATACACAGCTACAGAAATGAATTCGTAAATGTTACTGAGTATGAGCATAAATTGCTTAAAGGTGGGTTTTAAAGGAGTTATGCATTTTTACGCTGAACTGAATTTAGTGTACTAAGAAATATTTGTAGAATGTAGATAAAATGATATACAGGGACACGCAAAGAGTTGGATACATAGGCGTCTATGGGTGATAATTTTTTGAAATGTAATTTCAGTAGTTTTAAGCGTATTTTAGTTTGAATTAAATTTTAGCTAAATAGTGGCATGTAATAAAGGTACTAGGTAAACTACAGGACTGTACAAAAGTATTCAGGTATGTTTCCATCTATTAGTATAAATTGCAGAAAGATGAATTTCAACCTGTTATGCATTTTCTTGCTAAACTAAATTTTCCCAATATATAGTATATATATCAACATACAGATCGAATACAGGGCTGTTCAAAAGAATTGGCATACATATTTGGCTATGGGCTGTAACTACTGAAATCAGATTTTTAAATGTTTACTTAGTTATCTTATTTACCTTATTTCCCTAAGTAACGAAGTTTCGTTAAAGCTTTCAGGGAGTGTTGGAAAGTGGTTCATAATCTATGTACGCATGATTTTTTCTTACTTGTTATTAATATATATGGCAATGTAATGTAAAATATTATGTTTATAGGGTTTCAATTGTACATTATGACATATATTTTGTTATAAATTTTAGTCTGCCGGGAGTTTTTACAAGCATATGCAAAGACAGGCCAAAATATTCTTAAAATACTTGATTTTACCTTTAATTTGGCACCGGTTTCATCCCGTAACTCGATGGCGTGATAGTGACGCCAAAATGACGAGTTAACGCCCGCTGCTGCTCATATCGAATCAGGAAATGTTGATGCAGATCAATCATTCCTTAATCTACTACTAATTATCTTATCCTACATCATGATTTCATCCCGTAACTCGTCGACGTTGTCATTTGTGTCGCCACCGCCCGCTCTATTGCTTTTTATAAAAGTAATGTACGAAAAATGAAATATAATAATAAAGAAAAAGTATAAAGTAAAGTTTTCGTGCTTTTGAATAAACATTTTAACTTTTTAATAATCATAAGGGTAGTCTTGGAAGCCAAGAAATGGATTTTTTTGTGCGTATGTAAGTGGGAATGGTAAAAGATGTTGCTTATAAGGCATTAAGCTTTAACAAGATTGTTTTCATCGTTTAATATTTTTAAGAAGACTATTTTTCTACCTCACAAAAGGTTTTTAAATGTCTGTGTGTTCATTTTAAAGTAAACTTTTAAATGTGTTATAAATTTACACTATGTGTTTTGTTGTTTTTAGTTTTATTATGACAAAAATGTGAAAAGTAAATTGTACGCAGTTCATTGAATTATTGGAATATGATCATCGTAAGCAGTTTTCTATTAGGATCTTTTTCTCTCTTTAAAATTTGTCTAATTATTCGAAAACTTTAGTTCGTGCAAACTTGTTCATAATGCGTTTTATAAAATTTATTATGAAAATTTAGATTTAAAATATAGTCAAACGTAAATTTGCTGAAGAAAGTATTTTAACACATTCACAACGAGTAACTTTGAACTACATCTTTTAAGTATTTGCAACTGGGAGAAATTTATTTTACAGGTTCTCAACCACGCACATTCTAATAGTAATAAAAAATATGTATTTCTATTTATAAATTAAAATTAATGGCATTATTTTATTTTTAAAAAATAGCACTCCATGCATTGCTTGCACGCCATGTTTGGGTTTTTGCAAATTACTATATAAAATAAACAGTAACGAAATGCACAAGTTAATCTTCTAGTGATAGCTAAATAAGTGACATTTATCTATAACTCTGATTGATTAACTTTTCAGTTATTTATATCTCACTAACTAATCATTAAAAATTATTGAAATTTAGTATCCCTACTCTTTTTCGGCATGCTGAGCTTAAATTTGAAATAAAATTATGTTGTTGGGTTTGAAAATTTAAAAGTTAGGTTCAGTCTGAAAATATAAATGATTCCTTATGATAAATAAACCACATAATTATAAATAACTTTCTACGAATCCAAACGGTACTTTTCTGTTCTCTTCCTTTAATTAGAACTGGAATTATACCCATTGTTCAATTTTTTTTTTCATTTTGTTTACTCTGCATTCCTAACATAAATATTTCTCACTAGCTTTCATTCAAAACAGAAATAGGAAATTTGTTTTCTAAATATTAAATATTTTTCTTGTTTCAGTCATGAAAGTAAACAAAAGGTCTTTCTGTTTATTGCAACATTCGCAAACCTAATGTCTGATATTCGTTATGTATTTTATTTTTATATACAAACGCATCAGTTTTTTAAAATATCAAGACACGTCCTGGGACAAATTTCCGTTTTCAGAATACGCACTCGGCATATTTTAAGCCAAAATGGAAATATATAAATCTTGAAGTTAAATTGTTTTTTAAATAAATTTATATAAATATTTTTCTTTTTGAGTAAATTATTCTTTTGAAACAGTAAATTATGCAATACCACTTGTCTAATATGCCATTTTTATGTATTTTAAAATACAATGTTTAAAGGAAGATACTAACAAATTACGATACAAAGCGCCCTTTTTTCCTGCTTAAGGACAGTTATTAAGTGTTTGTTCTTTTTAACCGCTACACAGTGGAGAAATTTCCCGAATTCTTGGTCAAAACTAGAATTGCTCTCTGATTTTCTGAGTTAAAAGCAAAAATCCAGAATGAACAATTGTTAATTTATTTTGTTAAACATAAATCCCACTAGACATAATATAGGTGAAATATTATGAACGTTAATGAAATATTCAAGTAATTTAATGCCTTTTAAGAGTGAAATTATGTAACAATAAAAGTACATTATTTTTAATAAAAACGTTTAAAAGCAGTTATTAGCATTATTTTGTAAATGTAACATTACAAACATATTCACACTTTCATTATTTCTGCAGAATAGCAAACCTTGTGTCTATGTGTGTTTACATATATATATATATGCAAAATTTGTCTAAAAAACGGCTCTAAAATTTTTGACTAAATTTTGTATCCTACCGTTCTGAGGTATGATAAGACGAGGGTTCACGCTGCCGCTCACCATTGTGCCAAATCGCGACAAAATGTTTCATTTGACGAGTAAGCGGCTGATTACACTTGCCAAATTACGAGTACTCAATTTTCACCCTTTTTGTTGTTGCTGTTGTTGTTGTTAGGTAGCTTTCATTACAAAAAGATACCTATTGCAGCCGTTCGGAGGAAAGCAATTTCAAAAAATTTTGGTATATTTTCATCGATCATGACCCCCAGACCCCGAAACCACCCTCGGTTCAAAAGTTGATATATATATATATATATATATATCTGACCTATGTCACACTGTAACTCTTGTAATTATGAACCGATTTCGATGTAATTCGGTGTGTACATAGTACATACCAATGTCTCGATTGAGTTCGTTGGCCAGCTTCATCCGCTGTTTTGTTTCAAAATGGCGGCCATTTAAAATTTTTAAAAAAAATTAAAATTTGAAATGTGGTACCAAAAAATTAAAAATGGAAAAATATTTTTTTCTTATGTATTTGACCTTTATACAAAGATTCCGGAGCAGTTTTTGTTTCCTCTATATCTTAAAAAATGGCTGAGTTATAGCATTTTAGGTAGCTTTCTTTACAAAAAAGCTACCTATTGCAGCCGTTCGGAGGAAAGCGATTTCAAAAAATTTTGGTATATTTTCATCGATCATGACCCCCAGACCCCGAAACCACCCTCCGTTCAAAATTGATATATATATATATATATATATATATATATCTGACCTATGTCACACTGTAACTCCCGTAATTACGAACCGATTTCGATGTAATTCGGTTTGTACATAGTACATACCAATGTCTCGACCGAGTTCGTTGGCCAGCTTCATCCGCCGTTTTGTTTCAAAATGGCGGCCATTTAAAATTTTTTAAAAAATTTAAAACTTGAAATGTGGTACCAAAAAATTAAAAATGAAAAATATTTTTTTCTTATGTATTTTACCTTTATACAAAGATTCCGGAGCAGTTTTTGTTTCGTCTATATCTTAAAAAATGGCTGAGTTAAAACATTTTGAATTTCTAGCGTGGCTGACATTTTGAAACGTCCTGAAATTTGTCACGCGATAAAATGCGTATTTATGAACCGATTTGGATGTAATTCGGTGTGTACATAGTACATACCAATCTCTCGACCGAGTTCGTTGGCCAGCTTCATCCGCCATTTTGTTTCAAAATGGCGGCCATTTAAAATTTTTTTTTTAAATTTAAAATTTGAAATGTGGTACCAAAAAATTGAAAATGGAAAAATATTTTTTTCTTGTGTATTTGACCTTTATACAAAGATTCCGGAGCAGTTTTTGTTTCGTCTATATCTTAAAAAATGGCTGAGTTATAGCATTTTGAATTTGTAGCGTGGCTGACAATTTGAAACGTCCTGAAATTTGTCACACGATAAAAGGCGTATTTATGAACCGATTTGGATGTAACTTCGTTTATACATAGTACATACCATTGTCTCGACCGGGTTCGTTGGCCAGCTTCATCTGCCATCTTGTTTAAAAATGGCGGCCATTTAAATTTTTAAGAAAAATTTAAATTTGAAATGTGGTACCAAAAATTGAAAATTGAAAAAATATTTTCTTCTTATGTGTTTGACCTTGATAAAAAGATTCGGGAGCAGTTTTTGTTTCGTCTATATCTTAAGAAATGGCTGAGTTATAGCATTTTGAATTTCTAGCGTGGCTGACATTTTGAAACGTCCTGATTTTTCTCACGTAATAACAGGCGTATTTATGAACCGACTTTGATGTACCTTGGTGTGTACATAGTACATACAAATATCTCGACCGAGTTCGTTGGCCAGCTTCATCCGCCATCTTGTTTCAAAATGGCGGCCATTTAAAAAAATTAAAAAATAAAAAAATTTAAATGAGATACCAAAAAATTGGAAAATGAAAAAGATTTTTTTGTATGTGTTTGACCTTAATACAAAGATTCCGGAACAGTTTTTCTTTCGTCTATATCTAAAAAAAAATGGCTGAGTAATAGCATTTTGAATTTCTCTTGTGGCTGACATTTTAAAACGACCTGATTTTTGTCACGCGATAACAGGCGTATTTATGAACCTATTTGGATGTAACTTGGTCTGTACATAGTACATACCAATGTCTCGAACGAGTTCGTTGGCCAGCTTCATTCGCCATCTTGTTTCAAAAGGGTTGCCATTTAAAAAAAATTAAATTTAAAATTCAAAATGAGGTATTAAAAAAATTGGAAAATGAAAAAGATTTTTTTTATGTGTTTGGCCTTGATACAAAGATTCCGGAGCAGTTTTTGTTTCTGAAAATTTGTTCTTTTGTTGATATCTTAAAAAATGGTTGATTTATAGCACTTTGAATTTCTAGCATGGCTAACATTTTGAAACGATCTTGTATTTGTCACGCGATAACACACGTATTCGCCTATTTCGATGTAAGAAGGCCTGTGGATAGTATACATCAACACCTCGACCAAGCTCGCTGGCCAGATTCATCAGCCATCTTGTTTCAAAATGGCGGCCATTAAATTAAAATATATATATATATTTAAAGTGAGGTGCAAAAAAAATTAGAAATTGAAAAAGGTTTCTTTCTTAAGTATTTGATCTTGATATAAGGATTCAGGAGCATTTTTTGTTTGTCTTTACCTTAAAAAATGGCTCAGATATAGCAGTTTCAATTTCGATTGTGGGTGACATTTTGAAAAATCTGATTTTTTGCTTGCGACAGCACTCCTATATATTAACCGATTCCGATGTGAGTGAGCATGTGCACAGCAATTACTAAGGTCTCGACCAAGTTCACTGCTTAGCCTCATCCACCATGTTGTCTTAAAATGACAGGCACTTTAAGAAATTGCCGAATTTGGCAGCCAAATATAAGTTACTTTAAAGAAAAGCAGCTTGGATAAAGCTGACTAATTTCGCGAAATTCCCATTCATTATATTGATAAAAATTAGTATTGAATCTCCTATATTGGGTTTCACTAAATTGAGCTTCGTGTGTTTGCATGATATAAGTTGGCTTTTTTTAAATAAGGATTATGAAAGCTACCTCTTCCTCCCGGCACTGGCCGGAAGGACTTTTGAATTTCTAGCGTGGCTGAAATTTTGAAACGTCCTGAATTTTGTCAAGCGATAAAAGGCGTATTTATGAACCGATTTCGATGTAATTCGGTGTGTACATAGTACATACCAATGCCTCGACCGAGTTCGTTGGCCAGCTTCATCCGCCATTTTGTTTCAAAATGGCGGCCATTTAACAATTTTTTTAATTTAAAATTTGAAATGTGGTACCTAAAAATTGAAAATGGAAAAATATTTTTTTCTTATGTATTTGACCTTTATACAAAGATTTCGGAGCAGTTTTTGTTTCGTCTATATCTTAAAAAATGGCTGAGTTGCAGCATTTTAGGTAGCTTTCATTACAAAAAGCTACCTATTGCAGCCGTTCGGAGGAAAGCGATTTCAAAAAATTTTGGTATATTTTCATCGATCATGACCCCCAGACCCCGAAACCACCCTCCGTTCAAAATTGATATATATATATATATATATATCTGACCTATGTCACACTGTAACTCTCGTATTTATGAACCGATTTGGATGTAATTCGGTGTGTACATAGTACACACCAATGTCTCGACCGAGTTCGTTGGCCAGCTTCATCCGCCATTTTGTTTCAAAATGGCGGCCATTTAAATTTTTTTTTAATTTAAAATTTGAAATGTGGTACCAAAAAATTAAAAATGGAAAAATATTTTTTTCTTATGTATTTGACCTTTATACAAAGTCTCCCGAGCAATTTTTGTTTCGTCTATATCTTAAAAAATGGCTGAGTTACAGCATTTTGAATTTCTAGCGTGGCTGACATTTTGAAACGTCCTGAAATTTGTCACGCGATAAAAGGCGTATTTATGAACCGATTTGGATGTAACTTCGTTTATACATAGTACATACCAATGTCTCGACCGAGTTCGTTGGCCAGCATCATCCGCCATCTTGTTTAAAAATGGCGGCCATTTAAATTTTTAAGAAAAATTTAAATTTGAAATGTGGTACCAAAAAATTGAAAATTGAAAAAATATTTTTTTCTTATGTGTTTGACCTTGATAAAAAGATTCGGGAGCAGTTTTTGTTTCGTCTATATCTTAAAAAATATCTGAGTTATAGCATTTTGAATTTCTAGCATGGCTGACATTTTGAAGTGTCCTGATTTTTGTCACGTGATAACAGATATATTTATGAACCGATTTGGATGTAATTCGGTGTGTACATAGGACACACCAATGTCTCGACCGAGTTCGTTGGCCAGCTTCATCCGCCATCTTGTTTCAAAATGGCGGCCGTTTAAAAAAAATTAAAAAATTTAAAATTTAAAATGAGATATCAAAAAATTGGAAAATGAAAAAGATTTTCTTCGTATGTGTTTGACCTTAATACAGAGATTCTGGAACAGGTTTTGTTTCGTCTATATCTAAAAAAATGGCTGAGTTATAGCATTTTGAATTTCTATTGTGGCTGACATTTTAAAACGACCTGATTTTTGTCACGCGATAACAGGCGTATTTATCAACCGATTTGGATGTAACTTGATCTGTACATAGTACATACCAATGTCTCGACCGAGTTCGTTGGCCAGCTTCATTCGCCATCTTGTTTCAAAAGGGTTGCCATTTAAATAAAAAGTAATTTAAAATTTAAAATAAAGTATTAAAAAATTGGAAAATGAAAAAAAAAATTTTGTGTGTTTGGCCTTGATACAAAGATTCTGGAATAGTTTTTGTTTCTGAAAATTTGTTCTTTTGTTTATATCTTTAAAAATAATGAATTATAGCACTTTAAATTTCTAGCATGGCTAACACTTTGAAACGATCTTGTATTTGTCACGCGATAACACACGTATTCGCCTATTTCGATGGAAGAAGGCATGTGGATAGTATACATCAATATCTCAACCAAGTTCGCTGGCCAGCCTCATCAGCCATCTTGTTTCAAAATGGCGGCCATTAAATTAAAAAAAAATTATATTTAAAGTAAGGTGCAAAAAAAAAAAAAAAAAAAAAAATAGAAATTGAAAAAGGTTTCTTTCATAAGTATTTGACCTTGATATAAGCATTCACGAGCATTTTTTGTTTGTCTTTATCTTAAAAAATGGCTCAGATATAGCTCAGTTATATGGCTCATAGCAATGGCTCAGTTTCAATTTCTAATGTGGGTGACATTTTGAAAAACTTATTTTTATTTTTTGCCTGCGACAGCACTCGTATATATCAACCGATTCCGATGTGAGTGAGCATGTGCACAGCCATTACTAAGGTCTCGACCAAGTTCACTGATTAGCCGCATCCACCATGTTGTCTTAAAATGGCAGGAACTTTAAGAAATCGCCGAATTTGGCAGCCAAATATAAGTTAGTTTAAATAAAAGCAGCTTGGATAAAGCTGACTAATTTCGCGAAATTCTCGTTCATAATGATTTAGTATTGATAAAAATTAATATTGAATCTCCTATATTCGGTTTCCACTAAATTGAGCTTCGTGTGTTTGAATAATATAAGTTGGCTTTTTTAAGGAAAATGAAAGCTACCTCTTCCTCCCGGCACTGGCCGGAAGGACTTTTGAATTTCTAGCGTGGCTGACATTGTGAAACGTCCTGAATTTTGTCACGCGATAAAAGGCGTATTTAAGAACCGAATTGGATGTAAATTCGTTTATACATAGTACATACCAATGTCTCGACCGGGTTTGTTGGCCAGCTTCATCCGCCATCTTGTTTAAAAATGGCGGCGATTTAAATTTTTAAGAAAAATTTTAATTTGAAATGTGGTACCAAAAAATTGAAAATTGAAAAAAAAATTTCTTCTTATGTGTTTGACCTTGATAAAAAGATTCGGGAGCGGTTTTTGTTTCGTCTATATCTTAAGAAATGGCTGAGTTATAGCATTTTGAATTTCTAGCGTGGCTGACATTTTGAAACGTTCCGATTTTTGTCACGTAATAACAGGCGTATTTATGAACCGATTTGGATGTACCTTGGTGTGTACATAGTACATACAAATATCTCGACCGAGTTCGTTGGCCAGCTTCATCCGCCATCTTGTTTCAAAATGGCGGCCATTTACAAAAATTTTAAAAATTAAAAAATTAAAATGAGATACCAAAAAATTGGAAAATGAAAAAGATTTTTTTCGTATGTGTTTGACCTTAATACAAAGATTCCGGAAAGATTCCGGTTTTTGTTTCGTCTACATCTTAAGAAATGGCTGAGTAATAGCATTTTGAATTTCTATTGTGGCTGACATTTTAAAACGACCTGATTTTTGTCACGCGATAACAGGCGTATTTCTGAACCGATTTGGATGTAACTTGGTCTGTATATAGTACATACCAATGTCTCGACCGAGTTCGTTGGCCAGCTTCATTCGCCATCTTGTTTCGAAAGGGTTGCCATTTAAAAAAAATTAAATTTAAAATTTAAAATGAGGTATTAAAAAATTGGAAAATGAAAAAGATTTTTTTTTTATGTGTTTGGCCTTGATACAAAGATTCCGGAGCAGTTTTTCTTTCTGAAAATTTGTTCTTTTGTTTATATCTTAAAAAATGGTTGAATTATAGCACTTTGAATTTCTAGCATGGTTAACATTTTGAAACGATCTTGTATTTCTCACGCGATAACACACGTATTCGCCTATTTCGATGTAAGAAGGCATGTGGATAGTATACATCAATACCTCGACCAAGTTCACTGGACAGATTCATCAGCCATCTTGTTTCAAAATGGCGGCCATTAAATAAAAATATATATATATATTTAAAGTGAGGGGCAAAAAAATTAGAAATTGAAAAAGGTTTCTTTCTTAAGTATTTGACCTTGATATAAGGATTCACGAGCATTTTTTGTCTGTCTTTACCTTTAAAAATGGCTCAGATATAGCAGTTTCAATTATTATTGTGGGTGGCATTTGAAAAATCTGATTTTTTGCATGCGACAGAACTCGTATATATCAACCTATTCCCATGTGAGTGAGTATGTGTACAGCAATTACTAAGGTCTCGTCCAAGTTCACTGGTTAGCCTCATCCACCATGTTGTCTTAAAATGGCAGGCACTTTAAGAATTCGCCGAATTTGGCAGCTAAATATAAGTTACTTTAAAGAAAAGCAGCTTCGATAAAGCTGACTAATTTCGCGAATTCTCATTCATTATATTGATAAAATTTAGTATTGAATCTCCTATATTCGGTTTCCACTAAATTGAGCTTCGTGTGTTTGAATGATATAAGTTGGCTTTTTTTTAAATAAGGAATATGAAAGCTACCTTTTCCTCCCGGCACTGGCCGGAAGGACTTTTTTGTGTGTGTGTGTGTACAGGCGACACTCTTATTTACATTACTGAACAATTGGTGTCACTTATGTTCAATCGTAACGTACCATTTATATTAATTTTGAGATATTAAACTAACACCATACCAGTTCAATTTAGCGTCAGCCGAAGCCACGGCAAGCAAAAATGTCATTTCAGTATATGCTAATGTGTCTAATGAACAACAATACTATTTTGAAATTGCCTTTGAAGTGTAGGCTTTAATAAAAAGCTGAAGAATTCTAGAAAAATAAAGTTTTTGAGAGACTTTTTTGTTTACATTTTCAATTTTTCATAATTCATTGAATGTATATCTTAAAATCCTGAATTGACTCGGATTGGAAATTTTATTTCATAGCAATTTATTGAGTTAAATCAGATTTTAATTTTTTTTCTTCTTCCTTTTTTTTCTTCATTGCTCAAGACATTTAGAATATAGTTATTTTTTTAGTTTCTGTAGCTGATAATTAAATTTAGATGAGTAACTGATCTATAAGCAGTTAAAAAAACTTATGTTATTTTAGAACATATTAAAAAAAGGAGATATATTAAGGGGTTAAAGATCGAATTTTCAATGTTTCACAACGAATTTATTTTGTTAATTTTTTTTTTCATTTGGCGAATATTTTTTATTTCTGATTAGCCAAATTGCTAACGTTCATAAGAAATCAGCGAGAATCCTGGATAAGACCATTCGCTCGGTCATATGCTCAAGGAAATTCGATTAGTGGGTGATTTTGAGATCACTATGGGTAAATGCGTTTCAGTGGGAATAAAGGTTAAAACAGTTATTAAGTGATTAAACAGTTGGCAGTACACAAAGTAATAAAGTTAGCAATAATTCGCCAAATTTGACGATATTTGGCGAAATATTGGCGACATTGGCAGGATTTGGAGGGAAAATTTACTGTCAAATTTATCAATGGCAAAACACTTGCTTGGCACCAAATGAAAAAATAATGTCGTCAAATCTGGCGATATTTAGTGAAATTTTAGGGACATTTGGAGAAATAAATGTCTTTCAAAATCTGAAAGAATTTTCTGCAAATTCCCTATAGAAGACGGAATACATAATTCAACCAATCAGAGTCCATATAGGATTCAGCCATTCAGGGTATATAGAGCTTTCTCAATACATACTTGGCGCCAAATGAAATAATATCCCCAAGTTTAGCGACAGTTTGGTGACATTTGACAAAAAAAATTGCTTTCAACCTGTCAGGGTACATAGAACTTAAAATCTAAAATTTAGAAGTATGTACATAGTTTAAAATTTATTATTTCTGTAAATAATAGAGGAAAAGGTCCAAATACCGGCTACCACTTTTGTTTTCAATCTAGATAATACAATTTTCAAAATTAATAAAATAAAAAGTGACGGCAGGGTACCTTGACACGTCTTACACCTATTTAGAGAAAAAAAATCAGTTTAAAAGGCGTTTTCTGTTTATAAGAAGCAAAATTCCGAAAGTCTTCAAATTTTGAGTTTTTAAAATGGGGTCTAAATACTGGCTACCTAAGTTTTTTTTTCAAAAGATCACACAAATAGAACTAATGACAATTGTTAAGCAATAAGAATATTATTTTAATAAATTGTATTGATTAATAACATTTCTTATGCACAGAAAAAATGCGCAATTTTTAATAAATAAGTATTTTTGTCAAATTTCTAAAATTCTTTACGATTATCTCTCACAGTCTTCTTCCCATTATGTTTCTAATTTTTTTTTTTTTTTTTTTTTTTTTTTTTTAACGTGTAAAACAAAAAAAAAAAGCTTGCTGATTGAAATAAGAATTATTTTATCTGAAAAAATCAAAAGCATAATATCACTCTCTGCATCGGTATAGTCCCTATCTACCCACATATCGCATTCTTAACATTGAATCCAGAATCCCCTCCCCCATTCTTGTCCACAGAGAAAGCACCCATGCAGAAAACACAAATTTATTATCTTCCTCTGTTGGATATTTTCCTTTTTCACTTTTTTTAGCCCTCTCGCTGCGTAATTGTTTTATCAAAATAGCTTCAAAAATTGCGTATTTAACACCTTCGCGACGAGCGTCTTTTAAGAATTTTTATTCTTTTGTCACCGGTTTTTCAAAACAAAAGTTTTTGTCTAATTTAACCGGGAAAATGTTCCGATTAAATAAGGCATAATTTACAATAAAAAAATAACTGGTGGGAATAATCAAGGGGGATTAATTAGACGGAAAAAATGCATCCCCAAGGAAATCTCGGGTTGCGCAAACTTTGCTACTTTTACGATGCCCAAGGAAATCTCGGGTTGCGCAGCGAGAGGGTTAGAATCAAATTTCTGCCTCTTTCGCCTGGTTTACTCCATCATTTTTTTTCTTTCTCTTCACATTTATTACAGGCAATTATGTAGTGTCCAACAGCTCTTTTTTAGAAAGTGATCCTGTATCCAGTGTCGGTCCTGAAAAATTACGGCCATGGTTGCTTTTTTCATATTGCGAAATGGGACGGGGACTATTTCTGAACCATTTAAATTAATTTATTAATTATGGAACTATTTAAATTAATTTATTTTCCTCCCTTTCAAGCAGAGCAACCTCTATTCATATAATAAAATACCAATACTGTGCGCGTGGCTATTGAGAGCTAAATATGTCTAGAAAATAACTTAATCAACAATTCAAGCCAATATACGATCAGTATATTTTTAAAAAATGAGAAACACATATCTGAAAAACTTTTGATGTACCAGATTACGTAGATTCGATATTTTTGCATTTACTATTTGTAAATGACACAGACTTCAGCGACGTACTTTTCGTAACTTTCTTCTCTCAATTAAAGTTACAAACTCTGCCTATCACCGCTAGGCTGCGCTGCACTCAGTTCTCAGAACACCTAGTAGCCGGTATTTGGACCCTAGCCGGTATTTGGACCTTTTCCTCTACTATTATCAAATAAAATGCTTCATAGCAATAATACCGCGAGAATTTATTGCTATATCGAGTTAAACAAAAAGCTAATTTTAACCGAGCATAGCTCTGTCTTCCCGCTGGTGTGTATTTCAATTCTAGCCTACTCATTCTTTGACGTTTTTCTGAACTAACGGTTTTCTGAAAATTTTTAGATACTTACAATACAAATCTTCCGATAAAGCCTTCCATGTTCCATGTTGTAACACCAAAAACGTATTCTAAAATGTATAATTTTAGAGTGTGGCTTTACGAAAATAAAAAAGTTAACGTACTTATTCGAATGTAACACTCTTTTTTTATATCCAAAATTGACTCCATTTTACTAGGTGTGTCTTGCAATCTAGTACAACTAGTATTTCTGTAAAAGCAGAAGTGTGTTATATGTTTTTACTATATACTAGAAATGGAACAGCTACGCTTCGGTAGGCCAATTATCACCAATTAAGATCAATAGTATTTTTTGTCTTACCGAATGACATATTTCCGCAGTTGAAAAAGACGAAGTAAAAAATTTATTGTTTCTATTAAAATTCAATTAAAAATTTGTGGTGACAATTGTACTGCTGGTGCACTTGCGTACATATACGTTTTCGGACCTTGTCAATTCTCAAGTAAACAGTTTCATGTTTGATAACATGTTTTACAGATAAGAATGAGAAATTAGAAGAATTAGCATTTGTGATATCGTTTGGTATCACATGTATTATTCTTTATAGGTAATTGATATAATCCCTGTATAGTTAAAATTTAATATTAACTATCAAGATGCGCATGCGCCGTTCTATTTCTTTTAGCATATCTAAGTGTTAAATTAATCTACTTCCCTTTTACGTATTGCTTTAATGTTCCCAGATATCTCACCCTTCTCTTTTCACAAAAAAAAAAAAATAAATAAATAAATAAAGAATATTATTTACAGCCATTTCATTTCAAAAGATAGATTATTTTTGTGTTGCATCTGCCTATACAATTTCTCTGATATTTTTATTTCGATGCCTTTCTAAGAGATATTCAAAAATTTGGCTAAACCAGCGGTTATGTAATAATATCTAGATGTACTTCTAAACTTATGTCGCCTTTCAATTTACCGCTCCCGTTCCAATGATATCGGCAGGCTTCAAATTCTTTCTTACTTTCTCACGTACTGACGCCTGGCTAATTATCGCCTATTAGGTTTTTCACCTAAATTTAAACTGTCCCATGTATTCCAATGTAACGGTCTTCCCTTGGCAAGTGTCTTTTTAATTCTTCATTAAAGTGTCTTTTTAAGCTTGTTTTTAATCTTTTGGACCTGTGGCATTGTTTTTTACGCGCATTTGTACTTCATCGCGGAAATATTCAATTTTACTTAAATAATGCAAAAGACATTTCCATATACTTTCCATCGTATCCGAAGTTTTAAGAAAGAAAAACATCCGCAACAAATAAATCGCTTTCACAGCATTAACATTAAAATTAATATTATTTTGTTACTCTTGTATGTATAAATTCAATTACGCAGCTGAAAATACTCAATTGAGAATTGATAGTTTCCGAAAAACGTATATTTCCGATTGAGAAAACTGATGGTTACACTATAGAAAACACTCTGAAATCTTTTGGAAAATCAGTGGCAGTAAAATAAACTTTGTTTTTATACGTGTTTCTTTAAATATCTAAAATGTATTGGTTTATGAGGTTTTTAAAAATAAGATATTTACATTTTCTTTGGAGGTTATATTATAGTTCCATAGATTAAGAAACATTTCTCTTTTTTACACACTGTAAAAAAAAAAAAAAAAAAAAAAAAAAAATATCTGTATTTTACAGCAAAAGTTGCTGTAAAATTTACAAGCTGCTGCCATTAAGAGTGCTATAAAATTTCTCAAATCTGGGGGGAAATCGCGTTTCTATTGGCTGCGTGGTGCACGTGACAGAAAGAATTCTATCTTTACTTCCCTTGTTGCTTGAATTCGCTTTCACAGCATAGCTCCTTGAATTTGATTTCACGGCGTCGGTGCTTGAAAAATTACTGCATAAAGTGCAGGAAAAATTATAGCGTTCTTTTACAGTGCAATACATTAGCAAATAATCTGAAAATATACAGTGCGATAGCCTCGCACATATGATATCTGATGTCAACATCACTTTTTCTATACACATACAGAACACAAATCGTTGAATGAAATATCATTCGACAGTCTTTTGAACAGGGTTTTATAATTGTACACTCACATTTCGTTAAAGCACGTCGCATGATTAAAAATTGCTTTTAACACCTGTAACGCCCGAACTCAATTCGGGCAACGCAAATGCACCAATTTTGGAATGCCCGATCTGATTTCGGGTAAGAGAAAAATTGGTGTTCTAATTCCGTGAAGCCCGAACTCAGTTCGTCCAATGTATAATATGTAATTTTCTATTTTCCCAATAGATGGCGATACTTTCCCGCGAAAAGTTCGGTAGTTTCGTGCCGTATGTCGGATTTTTGTAATTTTGCAGTTCATATAGTATGTGAAAATATGAATATAGTAGTAATATCGTTTATTTATTTATTTTTTTTTTAATAATCTATTTCTAACATTTTGGAAATACACTTACAGATTCATTCAAACAAAGGTCCAGAATTTTTTTACGGAATGATCAAGTGGATATTAAAGAACACCTTTGTAGTTCATGAAAAAGACAATAATCTCTGTTTTACAGGAGAACATATCATGTGGTTATATATTGTAAAATGGATTATAATAAATCCTCAAATCCTTCTCATCTTCTCAAATACTTGAATTAGATGAATCACTAGCCATTGAAATAATCCTTAGCGACATAATCTGTAAAAATCCATTGTATAAAGATTTGAAAATACAGTACCGTTCAAGTCACTCTCAATTTAGTTTAGATGGCCTGAAATGTGTTATTGAAAATTCTACAACTCATTTATGTCACTATGATTTCCAAACTCCTTGATACCCTAAAATTTTGCACTTAATTCTTCAACATGAAAACGGGGATGCTGTTGAGGATGTTAAGATATACATTACATACGACAAGAATCTGTACTTTTGCGGGGACATGGGCCAAACTAAAAGTTATCCAAGTTTTCTGATATTAATACTTTTAAAATACCATTTCATGGAATGTAGAAGCGAAATTATGAGAACCGTTGTATGAGTCGTCATTTTTCAAACAATTTAACCCGTTATTATTATTTTAATTTAATTTTTGTATAAGTGAGATTAATGTAAAAATTAGCAGAATCATGAAATGAGAGATCCTAAAACAAGTTATGAGAAAACCTTTTCGACTAATATTATCGTATACATATTAGATTTCATTATAATTTCTATTAAAATTATTGATTAAATACATTCAATTTTTATTTACAAATATTTCATTCAATTAATTTGTAACGGTTATATTATTATAGTAATATACCTGATTATTATTAACCCTAAAGGATTTGAGGTTTGCTTGAAATCGTTTTTTTTCTGTTTCTGATTAAGAATTAATAGTCAAATTTCAAATTTAAGGTAAAAAAGTCCTTCCGGCCAGTGCCGGGAGGAAGAGGTAGCTTTCATAATCCTTATTTTAAAAAAGCCAACTTATATCATGCAAACACACGAAGCTCAATTTAGTGGAAACCGAATATAGGAGATTCAATACTAATTTTTATCAATATAATGAATGCGAATTTCGCGAAATTAGTCAGCTTTATCCAAGCTGCTTTTCTTTAAAGTAATTTATATTTGACTGCCAAATTCGGCAATTTCTTAAAGTGCCTGTCATTTTAAGACAACATGGTGGATGAGGCTAAGCAGTGAACTTGGTCGAGACCTTAGTAATTGCTGTGCACATGCTCACTCACATCGGAATCGGTTAATATATAGGAGTGCTGTCGCATGCAAAAAATCAGATTTTTCAAAATGTCACCCACAATAGAAATTGAAACTGCTATATCTGAGCCATTTTTTAAGGTAAAGACAAACAAAAAATGCTCCTGAATCCTTATATCAAGATCAAATACTTAAGAAAGAAACCTTTTTCAATTTCTAATTTTTTTGCACCTCACTTTAAATATATATATTTTTTTTAATTTAATGGCCGCCATTTTGAAACAAGATGGCTGATGAATCTGGCCAGCGAACTTGGTCGAGGTGTTGATGTATACTATCCACATGCCTTCTTACATCGAAATAGGCGAATACGTGTGTTATCGCGTGACAAATACAAGATCGTTTCAAAATGTTAGCCATGCTAGAAATTCAAAGTGCTATAAATCAACCATTTTTTAAGATATCAACAAAAGAACAATTTTTCAGAAACAAAAACTGCTCCGGAATCTTTGTATCAAGGCCAAACACATAAAAAAAATCTTTTTCATTTTCCAATTTTTTAATACCTCATTTTGAATTTTAAATTTAATTTTTTTTTTAATGGCAACCCTTTTGAAACAAGATGGCGAATGAAGCTGGCCAACGAACTCGGTCGAGACATTGGTATGTACTATGTACAGACCAAGTTACATCCAAATATGTTCATAAATACGCCTGTTATCGCGTGAGAAAAATCAGGTCGTTTTAAAATGTCAGCCACAAGAGAAATTAAATTCAAAATGCTATTACTCAGCCATTTTTTTTAGATATAGACGAAAGAAAAACTGTTCCGGAATCTTTGTATTAAGGTCAAACACATACAAAAAAAATCTTTTTCATTTTCCAATTGTTTGGTATCTCATTTAATTTTTTTTATTTTTTAATTTTTTTAAATGGCCACCATTTTGAAACAAGATGGCGGATGAAGCTGGCCAACGAACTCGGTCGAGATATTTGTATGTACTATGTACACACCAAGGTACATCCAAGTCGGTTCATAAATACGCCTGTTATTACGTGAGAAAAATCAGGACGTTTCAAAATGTCAGCCACGCTAGAAATTCAAAATGCTATAACTCAGCCATTTCTTAAGATATAGACGAAACAAAAACTGCTCCCGAATCTTTTTATCAAGGTCAAACACATAAGAAGAAAATATTTTTTCAATTTTCAATTTTTGGTACCACATTTCAAATTTAAATTTTTCTTAAAAATTTAAAGGGCCGCCATTTTTAAACAAGATGGCGGGTGAAGCTGGCCAACGAACCTGGTCGAGACATTGGTATGTACTATGTATAAACGAAGTTACATCCAAATCGGTTCATAAATACGCCTTTTATCGCGTGACAAAATTCAGGACGTTTCAAAATGTCAGCCACGCTAGAAATTCAAAATGCTATAACTCAGCCATTTTTTAAGGTATAGACGAAACAAAAACTGCTCCGAAATCTTTGTATAAAGGTCAAATACATAAGAAAAAAATATTCTTCCATTTTCAATTTTTTGGTACCACATTTCAAATTTTAAATTTTTAAAAAAAATTTAAATGGTCGCCATTTTGAAACAAAATGGCGGATGAAGCTGGCCAACGAACTCGTTCGAGAGATTGGTATGTACTATGTACACACCGAATTACATCCAAATCGGTTCATAAATACGCCTTTTATCGCGTGACAAAATTGAGGACGTTTCAAAATGTCAGCCACGCTAGAAATTCAAAATGCTATAACTCAGCCATTTTTTAAGATGTAGACGAAACAAAAACTGCTCCGGAATCTTTGTATAAAGGTCAAATACATAAGAAAAAAATATTTTTCCATTTTTAATTTTTTGGTACCACATTTCAAGTTTTAATTTTTTTTTTAAATTTTAAATGTCCGCCATTTTGAAACAAAACGGCGGATGAAGCTGGCCAACGAACTCGGTCGAGACATTGGTATGTACTATGTACACACCGAATTACATCGAAATCGGTTCATAATTACGGGAGTTACAGTGTGACATAGGTCAGATATATATATATATATATATATATATATATATATTGATATTGATATATATATATATATATATATATAAATTTTGAACGGAGGGTGGTTTCGGGGTCTGGGGGTCATGATCGATGAAAATATACCAAAATTTTTTGAAATCGCTTTCCTCCGAACGGCTGCAATAGGTAGCTTTTTTGTAAAGAAAGCTACCTAATAAAAAGGTAAACAATGTAAAAAATGTTCGATCTAAACTAAATGATCAAAAAGTAATATAATTATCAGTTTTTTTTTTTACTTAACGTATTATAATAGTCTATATAATATTAAATCTCTCTATACTAAAAAAAAAAAAAAAAAAAAAAAAAAAATCATGACCGATGCCGCTGCTGTAATTGAATCTATTGGAGAACCTTTTCACTTTCTCAGCTTCTCCTGCCAAAATATTGGATATAAAACATGAAATCTGGTAATTCTATCGAGAAATGTATAATAAGGACGCTGAAGAAAACCGTCTTTAAATGTAAGAGATGTCAAGAGTTATTTAATGTTGAAATTTGTCAAAATAGTTCAGTTACATAAGTTTTAAAACATAAAAAAGAATGCATGGTAATTTAACTTTTTTTTCTGGTTCTTTTTTTTATTTATTTGTCTGATTATTTGAATGATTTTTTTAATTCAAAATTTTGTTTTATCTGAATAGAGATTTAATTGATATTTTGAAATAGCCATTTTTATCAAATGTTGCCAGATTTTAAAAAGCACACTGCAAATAGAGGCATCTTAAATTAAGACATATATGTGACTGAAAAGGAATTTAAGACACTTAAGTATCTGAATCTGAAAATTCAGTCATGATAGATGTCTTAATTTAAAACATATAAGTGTCTTACTATGATCATGGTGTAAACGAACTGAGAAATGTGTCTAAAAAATCTGCAAGTGTCTAATTTTAAGACACTTTGTAACTCCGCTCCGCATTCACTAGGGGGCACTCTCAGTTGCGCATGCGTCTTCCTTTCGAACTCGATGTTCGTTTGTAATTCAAACTGAATGTTTGTTTTTATGTACGCGTACATTTTAACTAATAATTTATTTTGACTTGATTGTTTTTTGCGGAATGTGAAGTTCCGGGATATAATTTCTATCGACATAGTGGTACTCCGTATTAATATTTATCTATAACACTAATATAGTGTTCTTCATCTCGTCAAATTTGTAAAGAGAACTGTTGTCTGGCGGGCTATGTTTTCAGGATGGAAATTTTTCCGTTCTTTTAACAGAGCTAGCCGGATGTGCAAGGGGATTTTATTTTTTAAACATCAAACTCTGCCTAACTAACGGATACTAACGTAGCCTCCAATTCGGACGTCCTCTGGGCGAATGTGCGTTTGGAATAATCAGACCTTTTCCCAGGTAAGTGGGGTCTTAACTATGTATTTAAAACTCTCTGTAAATGTTTTATCTTTAAATGGATACCTCACACGAGTCTATAGCTTTATTAGTTCCTGAGTTATGCCAAAATATGTTCAAATCATTTTGCCTATGGTATTTCCATGTTAAAATTTTATTTTGCTAAAATTTAAATATCTACTATTCAAATCATCTGCAATCATGTTTCTGCATTATTTTCCATCCAATGTTATCCTTAAAATAAGTTTTGGCGTGTCTGCATGGTGCATTAGTGGTTACTGAATCTACTGAGATACACCATCCTAAGCCTTCTTTCTCTGTATACTCGCACGCCATTACTTTAAAAATAGCAGTGACAGCACCTGTTCATTGGCTCATAATTTCTTAACTACCATCAAGACTATCTTAACAGTGTTTTTTTAGAGTAATTATTACACCGGAGTACCTTTTATATGGGTTTTATTTATGAATACAATATTTTTATAAGCATTTAATGCGACAGCATTTGTAACGTTCACATCGGTTTTACATTTCCCATAGGTTTAATATGTGATATGTACTGAAATTCCCAACTCTTTATAGTAAACATCCTTATTTAATTTTTATTTATTATGTATGCTTTTATTTATTATGTATGCTTTTCATGTCTGATGACGTTTTCTTGCGTGTCATATTTTATACACCGCGATAAATTTTAAGTTATTTAAAAGAATATAGTTCGAAAATCCTTCCATTTACCCACATCATTAATTCCCGCATACATACAGCGAATTACTTGTGTTCATTTATTTATTTTAAACTGTTTTGACTGATAAAACTCATTAAATCCGGTCGTGGAATCTGTTTTTTCCTTCTGCTATATACTTTTGTTGTTTCGGAGCATTTTAGAACTATTCTATTTGCTATATTGAAAGTAGTCAACTTCAGATGTTTTCATTTTCAAGCCCGGTGATTCACACCACAATTTGAAGACTCATCAGAAATCGTCTGAAATCTGTAGACGTAGAAGGGGAGAAAATTTTGTTGGCGTCGCCAATAAATCTTTTTATTTAACGATTTAGAAAATGTTCTCGCCTTATCTCTGTATTAGTCATGATTATTTGTAGATTCTTAAATTCATGTAATTATGTGCTGTTAACATAATTGTAAAAATACGGTAAATATATACAGCTATATTTCATTTGAAATCAATTATAATATTGATTTTTTGATTATTTTTAGTAAAAAAGAAATCTGAAATTTAAAATGAATATCAGTAAAAAGATAGAATTTTATACTGCATTTACTTGAGCATAACTACTAGATTTTGCACTTAAAGCTGAATTATTCTATATTTACCGAATCACAATGCAGATTTGGGATTTTTCTAGAAGGACTTGATGAAAGCACGGGTAAACTTTGGCACGTCCCCCACCACCATCACCTACGATTTTTGCTGCCCCAAATTCGATATGCAATTTTTTTAAAGCTTATACGTTAAATATGTTTGGACATTGTATATTGGTTATAATCAGTATTTTGAACTTAAAAAGTAGAATAAGATTAAAAGTTAAGTACAAAAAATTTTAAATACAATAAAAACTCTTAATCGCGGGCACCTTCAGAACGCTGAATCTGTCTGCTATTCGATTGTGTTAGCTTTTATGAGGTTGTCTACATACAGTGAAACCTCCCTGTGCGACCACCTCCCTGAACGACCATTTTTTTCATGGAACGAAATTTATTCCCATAGGTTCAATACTAATTTTACCTCTATTCAGAGGCCACCCCAGTTGAACTCCCTCCATGAACGACCCATTTCTTTGAAGAAAATGAAACAAATTCCGTTTTTTCCGGGTCGCTTGAAAAAGGTTTTATTAGAATAATAATTCCGGAGAGCGCATTATTTATCAATTTTCTAAACTAAGTTTAGAATTTTTATTTATTCCGGTAACTTTTAAGTGTTTAAACCGCTTTGTTCCTTTTTAGGCAATGAATTTAACTCTGATGACAAATTAAGGATGACGGTCAATAAACTCCCCTGCCCTATTCTGTCAGGAAACGCTCAAAGGAACAGATAAAGTAATGAAATCGTCTTAATTTGTTCCAGACCAAAAAAAAAAAAAAAAAAAAAAAAAGAATTTATTTACTGAATTTCGAAAGGACTTGCAAATAAAATTTATAGTAGATAAAACCATAAAAGCGAAGCAAACGCCAATGTATTCATTTTTTAAACTCTGCAGTAATTAACTTATATAATTAACTTTTGTTTTGATACTTAAATTTTCATATGTTTTCTTAATTTCAAAAATATAATTTTAGTAACATTAATTGTTACATTTTTTCAACAATTAAAATCTAGATTTTAATATGACCTCCATTAAGAGACCACCTTTCGGAGCGACCAATTTTTATTGGAACGGAAGTGGTCGCTTTAGGGAGGTTTTACTGTATATTGATAAAGGTGAGTGTTCGCTAAAGACAACTGTTCGTATGAAGGCTTTGCAGTAAAATCTCCATAACGGACACTCCTAAATAAAGGACGCCACTATTTAGGAAACACATTTTTTTATTGAAAATATGCAAAATTTTTATACATTTATACCTCAGAAAAGCAGACACCTCCGAATGTCAACAAATTCCACGGTTCCGAGGTACCCGCTATTGACAGGTTTTACTGTATTAAGACAAATATATTTTGTTTTTAACCTTATTCTACTCTAGAAATTCATAATATTGGTTAATAATAAATATTGATTAATAAATATTACAATATAATACTCATATACTGTAAATTTGGGGGAATCCAGTGTTAGATTTTATTTAACACAGAAATAAAAATGCTTAAACTAATTTACTGGGAATATCTTATTTAAATGGGAAAAAATTGCATAACATAGCAGGGATGGGATTCTTTCTGAAGAAGTGAATCATTTTTTATAAATGGGAGTAATTTGTTACCATAAAGCAGAGCTGATTGCAGCATGGACAAACTGGGCTGTTTCTATGGGCCTTTAGCTGTACGGGCCCCTAAATTTGGTACGAAATTTCCATAAAGCTGATATTTTAAATTTGGTTTGATCTTACACTTATTTTAATAAATATTTTGCACTTTTAGAACATGATTAGGCTAAAGAAAATGGTATATTTATCCAAATATGTATTTGACGGCATAGAATAGGCTTAATTTTTTTTGTAACAGTATATGTAGGCAATGGGGGGAGGGGGTGAATGAATACTAGGTCTTTGGACTAGCAGCAATTTGAAGTTCTCACTAAAAGTAATAAACATTTTTGATGCCGTAGGGCATATATGATAACACATAAATACATATTTAGGTGAAAAAAAATATATATATTATCCTATTCTAAAACTACAAAATACTGTTTACAATCCTCATAAGGTCAAAACTGATTTAAAATATCAGCTTTATGAAAATTTCATACCCAATTTGGGGTACCCTAAAATCAGGGGGCAGAGAAGCACCCCAGTTTTCCCACGCTGCAATCAGCTCTGCTGTATGGTAACAAATTATTCCCATTTATAAAAAAGGATTCAATGTGGTCAAACATGGCTGCGTATATGGCTTAGAAAGAAAAGTGGTCAAAGATGGCTTCATATTGGCTAGAAAAAAAAAAAAAAAAAAAAAAAAAAGGCTCAAAGATGGCCGCAATTAAGACATTTGAAATGTCTGAAATTCAGACGTAAGAAGTGTCTGAAAAATTTAAGACACTTTAAAACGTCTTAAAATTGAACACTCCTGTTTCAGACACTTAAGTGTCTGAAATTCAGACGCAAGAAGTGTCTGAAAATTTTAAGACATTTTAAAACGTCTGAAAATTGAACACTGCGTTTCAGACACTTAAATGTCTGAATTTCAGACATTTTCATTTGCAGTGCAGGAATTATAAAAACAAAGTTTAAATATATATTTATACGAGAGCATGAAAAACAATTTAAATTATTAAACTATTATGTGCGGAAAGGATTTAATGTTGAAAATTGCGTTATATTAAAAATGACTTTCTTATAGCGTCTAAAAGAAAACTTTTCTTCTGAATGTTACAATAGTCCGAAAAGCAGCGACATTTTTGCATAATCGTTTTATGCATTTTAAAATATGTAATTGATCTTACATAATTAATCACGAAAACAGACATCATTTGTCGCAATATAGGTGTATCAAAAATTCCTCCGTCAAAGGTAAATGGACGGCAAACCAATAACGGAATGTCGCCACTGGTCGTTATAATATCTTTCAATATTCCGTAACCGGGTTTGTAATCTTTTTAAAACAGAAAAAATTATCGTGTTTTTAAAGTATGCGGAGTTTGGTCAGGGCTTGCTAGCGTAGCTCATAAGGGCATAAGCATAGCGTAGCTCATAAGGGCATAAGCATAGCATAGCAAGGGCATGTGCTCGTAAGCATAGTCCTCTAATAATATAAATAATAATTATATTATTTGATAGGTTTCTTACTTTTAGATAGACTATTGAGAAATGCTCTGTAAACTTTGCACTGATTTTTTTTTCTTTAACAGACTGGTGTAACCGGTCTTAAAACGATGTTCTGGATTATTTTTTTAAATGATTAGTTTATTTTAAATTATACTTAAATATTTTGTAAGTTTTATTTTTCGTTGCTGGCCAGTATGTTATCAAGCATAGTTTTCCTGCTTGCGGAAAGGTGTATGTAATATTTAATGTTAATAAAATGCCATGGATTGCGGTGGATTTTTCCCGGTGGAGCAGAAAAACCATAAACTTTACGGTTGGTGCCCCAATTGGATGTTTCCTAGATTCCTAGTAATATAAATACATTCAACATTAGACAAAAAGATACAATATTAGACAAAATAAACATTAGACAAAAAGATATGGACATATTTTGTTTTACGGATGACAATTGCCGTAAAAGCACCTCCAGGTGTGTTATACATTTTTTTCCAGCTCAATTAATATTTAAAATAACATGCATAAAAGTCATAAGTCATATAAAAGATTACACAAAAAAATTCTAATATAGTGTTAGCTGTTGCGATTTATTGTTGAAAATGAACTTTAAACTGTGTTTTTCGTTTCTTAAATTAATTATTTGTAAAATTCCTTTCATCCTTTGAAAAAATGAAGTTTGTAACGCTATTCTGGTATTGTTGGAAGCGTTTCATAATCTCTGCTTGGAGCATGATTTTCTTTTCGCATATTTTAATAATTCTGATTATATAAATGTTTTCTTTTTATCTGAATTCGGCAAGTTATGATTATTATTATTATTATTATTATTACTATTATTATTATTATTATACCATATTTTGCTCAGAATTTTAATTTCCTTCAACCTCATAAAACATTTCATATAAGGAATTAAAAAGGGGGCGGGGAGGTGTATTTTTCTTTTATTCCTAAAATTTCTTTCAGAAATAAAATTTGAAAGAGAAATATTTTTACTTAAGACATATTTTTAACGCATACTTCTTATTTCACCAATTAAATTAAATACAGTTTCAAATTTACATTACTTTCAAATTGATACAGAAAAATGTAGCGATATAAAGCAGAATAAATATTTTATTGAATAGACAATTTTTATTTAAAATGAATAAAGACGAAGGAAACTTAAAAAAAAAAAAAAAAAAAAAAAAAAAAAAGTGCTTTTTTTATTATTAATTCACTTTTTTTCCATTTATATGTTCTTTAATGAAACTTTCTTATGAAAATAATTTCAATGAAAGCATTATTTTAATTTTGAAATACATGGATTGATTTTCTGTTGAATATAAAAATAATGCAAGTAAGATTTTTTTTTTCCTTTTTTGTAAGTTTTAAAAATATTTTTCTATATTTCAATTACATTTACTTAAAAATATGCAATGCAACGATTTTATTTATGAATTTTAAAAGAAATTCATTTTAAATATTTCTGTGTGAATGAATGTTTATTCTAGTACGTTAGTAGTTAGTTCCCATACACAGCATTAAAACATTTATAGAAACAAAATAATTTATAGATGTTACTTTCGAAAAATATGAATAATTAATTTTGAGAAAAGTGTTTTATATAAATTTCTATCTCAAATTAAACAAATTTTGGAAGAATTCGTATTAAATTAGAATCAATAAAAAAAAAAATTATAAATATTTATCCAGGGTTCGCAATTTGTATAGAAAGGTTGGAGAACGGGTACAATTCTGATAACATAATTAGTTCGAGATATAAAATATACAAAACATTTGCAATAGTTTCAGGAAGTATTATACTAGTAAAAGTATATTACTTTGAAAGAAAAATTGTTTCTGTGTACTTTACCCATTAGTTCCCAAAGTGCGGCCTACGCCCCAATGGGGAGGCAATTCAAAAATGTTTACTCACTTATTTGCTATCAGTTACTTTTGTCATTTTTTAAGTAATTTTTCAGGCAAAAAGTTAATGGAATACAAATAAAATCTAAAAAATCAGTTTATTTTATTATTGAATTTTTAAAAAAAAGGTTTCAAATGAAAAGTTTAAAATAGATTTTATGCCAGAATTTTCCAGCTTATATTCCATAACGAAATTTAAACATTTATCAATCAATAAATAAAACAATAAAATATAAATAAAACACAAATGTAAGACATGTAATCGAATTTAGCGCTTAAACCATTGAAATGAATAGAATGATAAAGGCTGATTCTAAATACAGTTTTTTTTTTTTTTTTTGGCGTTTTTTTCGGCTGAAAACTTCTGACGCTCGACCAATATTAAAATATCGCTTTTAATATGTTTTAAAACTTTATTTGAACGCATTATTTCTAATTTTCATATAAATATGATTTTTAGTATTGTTATTGTTAGTGGGCATTCTAATATACAGGGTGTCCCAAAACTCATGATACATACGTTAGGGGGTTGTAGAACACATCTAGATAAACGCAAATCGCCATACAATCCATGGTCGGAACGCAAGTCGTAAAAAGCTAGAGCGTGAAGCATACTGTGGCGCAAAATGAGAAGAAAGATGATTGACAGCGATGGAATGAAAGGAAATCGATAATATGAAGAAAAATGTTTTATTCGACAAAATAAAAGTAAACAGTACGTACGTCCCCCATCACAGCAACTGCTCAAATTTGCGGCCGCCAACAGCAACGCAGGCTTCACTCCGTCGATGGAGTGACCGCCTTACATTGGCGAGAACATCAGGAATCTCTCGTGTGGTGTCAGCAGCTATACGAATATCCCGGCAACGGAATCTATGTGACCATCATCGTAAATGAGGCTTTTCATGTGACCCCAGAAGAATAAATCCAGACATGACAAATCAAGTTTGCGGACCAGCCAGATGATTGGTACAACCTTTGGGCTTCCCTTGCATCGCCGTCTGCCACTCCGTACATGTGGTGCATCTTGGCCTTTTCCTAATTTGAGTACACATCCATCTCATGGATAATCCTCAGAATGAATAAACGGTGAACAGCCTTTTAATTGCTGTCGTTGAGAGGCGCAATCTAGCGCTTACGGCTTGTGTTCCGACCATGGATTGTGCGGTGATTTGTGCTTGGCTGGTTGTGTTCTATCACCCCCTAATGTATGTACCATGAGTTTAGGGACACCCTGTATATATATGTATTCAATGTAAAAAAATCTATTAGAGTTATCAATTAGAAAAACAAGAATAGAACAATAGACTCGTGCGAGGCAGCAATCTTTGAGATTATTTGCTTATGCGTTTTTTCATTATTTTTTGATTGAATGAACATCTTGGTTGGACCAAACTACCACTGCAAACTCCCAGCCCAGGGAAATCAGAACGCACCCGATAACACCCTAAGCGTCTGAACTGTCTTTCTCCGCCACATAATTTTTTTTTATTCAAAGGTAAATTTAACAAAAAATTCCATTATTAATGTTAATTTTTTGCATTGCATAATCTAAACAACTGTGTAAAACAACCGAATACGAATTCTCATGTCAATGCTTTTCATGCAAACGCACTTACAAGGAAAAATGCATAACAGCGTTAAAATGTACCTCAGATACCGATGTAGGAGACCGTAGAACGTCTTTTGACATGGTCTATCTTAAAATGTTTTATATTTCAAGAATTGTTCAAATAAATAATAGTACGTAAAAGTGATATATGACAGACCATGACTACTTTTGAGTGTAGTATGAAATTCATGCAATAAATAAATTTGTATCACTTTCGTTGTTTTTAAAACTTTGCAGTATTTAAAGCAATTATTTAAAGCGAAAAAAAATAAAAGTAATATGAAACATTTAAATATTCACATTCATCATGCTATTAAATATTAAAAATCTCATTTTAATTTCAAAATTAACAAGCAAAAATTGTAATTCTAGAAGAAAGAAGTGGAGCAGATTAGGGCACATAGTAATGGAAACGTCCATTCGTTACTCTTGTGTGTGTCTATTATAGAAATTTTTCATAAATACTTCCAATTATTTTATTACAAAATATAATTAAGACAAAATATGACATAACCAGTTAAATACCACTGTGTTCCACTCTGGTTACTCTAGTCTCAAGAGCAACAAAATTTTGATTTATTATAGATACAAGCAAAATGCATTTTGTTACAAATGAGATATATTTTATGTGAGTGGAACACAGCGGTATTTAACTGGTTATACCAAATTTTGTCTTACTTATATTTTGTAAGAAAATAATTGGAAGTATTTGTGAAAATGTGCTCTAATGGTCACAAGAGCAACAATGGACGTTCCCTAATGGAGCAAGTTATATATAGCACCGGCTGTTTTAAAATGGACTAATTGATTTTAAAATTTAATAACTTGAAAATGATAACAACTATTAATAAATATTCTTGTAGGAGGGTTATGCAAGATATCAAGAGGTTTTTACTACGATTCTGGCTTTTACTTCAAAATAGTGATTATACGTGACGCTGCAATCAATATGCGCTAAATCGAGGCCCAATTTTTTTTTAACTTTCTCTTCTTCCAGCAGTGATCCGAAAAAAGGATGTTAAATGTATGGAGTGAGTCTCAGTCGAAATGCACTCTTGTTCTTCTCAATATATTTAACCTTCTTCATTTGCATTGATGCTGGGAGAAGCGCGAGGCCACAAAATCCGACCTCGATTTAACGCCTATTGATTACAACGCCATCTATCTGCTATTTTGAACTAAAACCGAGAATCGTAATAAAAAAGTCATCTTACTAGAACTTCCTGCAAGAATTATTTTAATAGCTGTCGCCATTTGCAAGTTCTTGAATTTTAAAATCAGTCAGTCCATTTTAGAACACGCGGTATAACACACGGCATTATTAGAACACACGTCATTTTCTATTTCGCGAACAATCAAAACTCGCGAATGTTAAATTTGGGAATGTTAAAGTATTACTGTTGTTTTATGAGAGCCTCTCACCTCCCACAGTTTAGGTAATAATGGCAGAATTTCCTACTTAATCAGATGTTCAAATTGCTGACCTCTTGCTACTTGACACTGTCCTAATCGGACATACATGTTATCAATTACTTTCTGCAAAGTTTATGGTGTTATAGTACCAGAACATTGCATTACTTTTTTCTTTTACTCATCGACGTCTGAAAGTTTTGTTTCTAACACTTTGTTTTTCAAATAGCCCAGTAGAAATAATCTATATGGGTTAGATCTTTTGAGATAGGTGGCCACTCAATTGCACCCCTCCTACGAATTCAATGCCTGAGAAAAATGGTGTTTAATAAATGGCATACAATCAATGCGAAATGGCATTAAGACCCATCCTGCTGCAACCAAACATTTTCGAACTCTATTCCAGCAATGTTTCGGATCTCCGGTGTTATCTGGTTGTCCAATAAATCAACGTATTTTTCACCTATTAAATTAACGTTGATGAAAAATGTTCCGACAATTTGATTGCACAATATTCCAGCCCAAACATTTATTTCCTGTTGATATTGCTTATAGAAATCTCTCAACCAATGGGCATTCTCATCAGCCAATATCGCATATTATGTCTATTGACCTTCCCACTTAACTGGAATGTAGCTTCAATAGAAAAGCACGTCCAAAAGGAAAATTGTCTATTTTCGTCACACAGTCTTATGATTTCCTCACAAAATTCTAATTTACGATCGAAGTCATTTTCCAGATTCTCAAGAGTCAGTGTCACGTTGAAAAAATGGAATTTATTGGCTATCAATATTTTATTCACAGATGTTTTGCCTATGCCAGCTTGTTTAGTGATCTTTCTAATAGATGTATAGGCATCTTCAACAACGCTTGCACAAACTTTATAACTATTTTTCTCGTTTGTGCCACTTTTTGGCCTTCCCTATCCCGGTCGATCTTTAACACGGTCTGTGTCGTGATACCAAGTAACTGTTTTATAAAAGGTTCATTTGGTAATGGGTGGCCGGTCTGGGTAATTATCATTAAATAAGTGAACAACTTTATAATAAAACACTCATACTACAATATATATTAAAACATACATCACACATAAATAACGCCTGCATTCAACAGTTAAAGATTCAACAGTAATAAATGGTTCACTCCAGTTGGGTTTATTGTATTTATTGTTTGTATGTCTGTATAATATTTATATATACCTTTAACTGTTGAATGCAGGCGTTATTTATGTGTGTATGTCTATTTTAATATATATTGTAGAATGAGTGTTTTATTATAATTATAGTAGATCGATGTAATAGGAAAATCATTTCATCGTTGTACGGTCATCCAAGGCTGTCGTATAGATGGCTGGTGACTTCCCCAACATGGTTTATTAGTGAGAAATTGCAGACTCAGTCATCGGCCGGAGTAGCTCAGTGGTTAGAGCAGCAGTCTTGTATATTGTGGTCCCGGGTTCGATTCCTGGCTCTGGCTAATGTTTCACTCCAGTTGGGTTTATTGTATTTATTGTTATTGTTATTGTATTTATATTTATTGTTTGTATGTCTGTATAATATTTATATATACCTTTAAGTAAACAACTTCTTTGCATGATTTTATTTTATCGCAACATCCTTGCAGCATAAAGATATCCATTCTTTCTTGGTCGGAGAAAGACATTATGCTAAATGATAGTAACAGACTTTGACTGCACGTGGTTGGTTGTAGAGGAGCGTTCGATTTTTCGTTGTTGGTTGTAAAGTGGCGTATTATGGAATTGCACAAGGAGAGAGAAAAATTTGAAAAATCATGGAGTTAATTTTTTGTCGTTGTTTGGTTTTAATTACAATTTGAAAGATTAACATGACACATTAATTTTATGTAAAAGTTGTTGATAAATGCGAATTTTAATTAACCAATACCTACTCCAATACTTTAAAAATTTAACACGGCGCGATGATTTTAACTAAAAGTTGTAGAGAAGTCGGAATTTAAATCAGGGTTTACTTTAATATGGCAGGATTGTTATTGACTTGAAATTTATGTTTTTAAAAATGTAATTTTCATTTTCATTTATTTTTATCTTGCTTAAAAATACGCTTTTTTGTGCTTTGTAATTCTTCGTTAGTTATTAATACTAGGGAATCGTACCTGGGCCTCCCGGGTTAAAGAATATAGGTAAAAACATTTTTTTTTTTTTTTGAAAACTAATAATTTTTTTACGTGCAATTAATTTTTTAGATAGACCACTTACACTAAAAAAGCATTTTTCATATGGAAAATACGATTATACAATCAAATAAATTGTTGAAATTTATCAAAAGCGATATTTTCTTATTAGCCACATGCTAAGAGTTATTTGCAAGATTTTGCTACTTATGGCATCCTTTTATATTCTGATAATTTCACAGCTTATACATGTCTGGTAAATTTGTGTTTTATTTATATTATTTTATTTATTTATTCATAGGGAAGTTTTTTTTTAATTGATATTAGCCGTAAGAAAATTATAAACTCTTTATTTTGTTTTAAGGGCAAACTGATTAATCTTTCGTAATCGAGCTCCGCGCGATATAGATAAATTTAAAAAATATTTCATGTTTTAAAATTGTTTTTAAAACCATAGACAATAAGTAAACTGAGATGAACTTTACAAACAAATTCCATTTGAAAAAAAAAATCCTATTTGAAGATCTAAAAATTTAAATTGTACGATTACAAATATGTTACATTTGTGTTTTTTCAATATTATTCTTTTATTTGTTTATAAAAGAAGTATTAATTTCGTTAATTTGTCTTTCACAAATATGTTAGATTGGTGGGTTTTTTTAATATTATTCTTCTATTTGTTTATAAAGGAAGTATTAATTTCGTTATGCAAAAATAGCCAGAAACAAATGCTGAAAAATGTTTGTTGCTTTTTGTGCAAAATGTATATTATTATTATGTATTGAAACCGGCACGTGATAAGATAAACTTAAAAAAATCATGCTTAAAAATTATTTTAGAAAATATAACACATCAGTCAATGAATACAATTTTTAAACAAATTGCAATTGAAAGTAATTTTTTTTTCCTATGCGACGAAAGTTGAAAATGTACGATGATCAGAAGATTAAAAAATTGCAGTAGCGAAAATTTCAAGGCCGAAATTTGATCGTGAAGTGTTGCCATGCGCAAAATGACGTCAGTGTTACGCACAGATACGTTTGTTCTTTATAATATAGATACTTAATCAGTAAAATATAATAAAAATCAGTTATTAGGATGTGGTTATCAATTGAGGCTCCTATGCTTGCATTTTCGGGATGAAAACAGCAATATTTACCTTCTCAAAATTTGAATACGCACTTCTCATATCCATATTCATCATTTTTTTTTTTTTTATTATTTTGTTTGATCTTTTAAAAATCCTTTTAACTCAAACTTGAAGTCACGATTATCAGCAACATCTTTAATGTGAATAGACGTACTCTTTGCTTGAGATTCTAATCTCAATTTCGGAGAGTAAAAATTTCCGTAATTTATGTTTTTTAGACGCATTTATGTTAAAATGTTTAGTTTTATCTAAGAAAATGATCGTTTTCTTTTAAATATGACTTCATTTTCACTTAATTAAGCATTTTGCCTAGTGTCTGAAACTTAGTATCAGTGCACATGCAGAAGAAAAAACAATATAGAAAATTTATGAGGAAAAATGCGTGTTTTCAAAAGCAGTATGTCATTTTCCGTTATTATGCCCCTAATATAATATTCTGCTCCTAATGGGATTTTGCGCCACTAAAACCTATAAAACAATTTTTAACAACAATTTTGAATTTTTATCTGAAAACAGCATGAATAAAGTTAAAAATCCCTCATTATTTCTCTCGTCTCTGCAATAATGAAAGCTATCTAATTTTCATCATTTTGAAGAAATTTCATAAAATGCTTTTAAAATTAAAATATAAAAGTGGGGATATTTAAAAAAACAGATAGTGCGATCACATCTACAAAGGATGAGCTTTTAGTTTAAAAAAATATATATATTAGTAAAATTGGTTCAGCAGAAAGATCAGGGCAGATGACTAAAACACATACTTGTGTTTTAAATATACAGATTATATAAAATTAGGAAAAATTAAATTAAGCAAATAATGTTATTTTTATAAAATTATAGTGGAATGTCCTAAAGAATAGCATTAAAATTTTATTATTCGAGAGAATTTTCGACAAAAACTTCAGGAACACGATATTATTTAAAGCACGAATTATTTGTTTGATTGTCTAACTCGGCGAAGCAAATTCATCCAGGCGAGAATCATCAATTTCTGTAATATAAATCGCTATTATTTGCATGTTACTTCTCTTTTATAAAAACACTCTAAATTTTTGTAAAACATTGCGTTTTATCAGTGTGTGATTTCGATTACATTATTTTTAAAAGTGAAGCATTTTCACCTGTGAAGAATTTCAAAGCAGCTGGGCTGTGAAAATGACGCACTTCTATAAAATATAATTCAGGTTTAAGAATTAAAATACACGCTTTTTTATAAAATGACATCATTTGCATCCGCTAAAGCAATCCAATTTTACAATCCAGTCTTTAACTTCGTCTATAGAAAAGTGTGCTTATGACGTCATTATCACGGAATAACAGACAATATTCTTGACGTAGCCCATATTTTAATTTGAACTTTTTTTTTCAGGTTTTATGAGAAAATGACAACAAAAAGATACAGTATCTCCTGTTTTCGACTATTTTCCGTTTATTTTCAATGACTTTCAATAGAAATGAGGTTTGTTGCCACGATAAGAAAAATGGTATTAAAAACTACAAAAAAATTAATATCTCAAAAATAAATTAAGATACAGCTTTTAAACAAATTGCATTTAAAAGATCATCTTATACGACGGTGTAAAAATTTAAAATGTGCGATGTTTAGAAGTTTAAAAATTTGCAGTAGAAAAAATTTCAAAACCAAAATTTTATTTCAAATTTCAAATGTTGCCATTCGAAAAATGACGTATGCGTTACGCACAGATATGTTTGTACTTTACAATATAGATTGTATTTCACATGATTATAAAATGGCAGCGTATTAGAAAATAGCTGTTTGGCGCTGGGTGAAAAGGCGCGTTAAAAATCTGTGAGTTTTGATTACATATCTGTTACGTCATTTTCGTCTGTTACAGCGTCATCTATGGCAAAACGAAAAAATGTTCAATGCAAAAGTTACGTATTTTCTTCCCCGTAGAATCCAAATCTGATGGGGGGCTCTTATTCAGGATTTCAAAGTTAGACTTTCTGTGACACCCGGGGAGTCAACTTTGGTAACACTGAATAACTTTTTTGAAATTACTGATTAGGAATTTTTCCGTTTTTCAATTCGATATGTATTTCTCGAGTTATTCGACCGTTTCCAAACTTTTCGGATACCCTGTATATATACAGACAGAGGGACAGAGAGACGGTGAGTATACTGCATATATCTTCACTTGAATGTAATTTAACTTAACTTTCTAAATATATAGAATCTATAATAGATTCTCGAAAAGTATAAATGTGTATTCCTCTTTTAACCTTACAAAATACCTGTGATTTACTTAAAAATTTTTTAGCGGTTTTATTTTATTAATCTTACAATCTATTTAACTATCTTTATAATACTTTACTTTCTCCGCTGGGATTTGCTTACTTTCCTTTTTCTTTTCTTTTTTTTTCTTTGTGTGTGTGTTCCTGACCAAACTGAGCCGAACATTCTTACTGTATTCCTTTTAAGTAAACAGAAAAAATATCATTCATGCCCTAACATATAAAATGGCTGCTACGTGACTGAGATAAAAATGTTGTCAAAATTTCTCTTTAGAGTTTGTCTTCGCCTAAAATTGCGTTAAAGTTTATGTTATATTTTGTCAGAAACGAAAAAGGCCGTATATTTCTTTCATCAGTTAAATAAAAAAATATGAATAGATAGCTACATAGATAGATAGGAAAAGAAATGGGGATATTTCATCTTTCGTCTTTTGTCTTCTGTCTACAAATATTAGATTTGTTATCAAAAAATACTTTGATCTTTAAGTAAATGATATTTTTTAATATTTCTTTATTTTTTCTTACTATCTTCGATATAATTATAATATTTTTTGCCCACACTAAAAGCATTACGTAATACTCAAGATATATATATATATGTATTTGTAATGAAATATTCAATTTTAGTTATTTGCATTTATATTAACAAATGCACTTAAATATTTTAAAACGAAATTCTATGCATGAATTACGCCGCTAATTAAATATTTACATATGCATTTTAAGTATTATGACAACCAGATAATTCGGCCCGAGTTACAGATGATAGGGTGAAACCCCCAATTATTGACGCCAACAGTTACTGGAGTTATTGAGCATATTTATGAGAGAGAGAAAAAATTAGGAATAAAAAATATAATTTTTCAAAATTTTGTCAATAGTAATTTTTTACTCTATCCCTACTATACTTTCAAAAACAAAGATAAGATTAAAACATATTTAAAATTTTGTAATAGTGATTGGAACAAGAGAGAATCGTTAAGATGTCAGTTACTGTGTGTTTTACCCTAATAATGGAAAATGTTTATCGATTTTTTTTCTTCAAATAAAATCTTCGGGTTTGGATCGGATAAAACTAAAACTTGGGCAAGTACTCAGATGCAGATAAAAGAGATAAGGGGAGGTCAACTAAGGCCCGAGCTCGGGTTGAATTTTTATACCATTCTTCGGGATCGGGATCAAAGTGAAAATTATATTTATTCATAAATTGAAAATAGGGGGGGGGGGACTTTCTATTTGAGAAACATTAGTGTAGCCTAAGTGTTTTAGTAAGTTTTACAACCTTTTAAAAATCAGTTGGAAAGGGAATTGAATTATCATTGATAAGGAGAAATATTCCGTCTGATTCTGAAGTCTTTGCACGGTTAGTGTCGGAAATATAAAGAAACCATGGGATATATTTTATCTATTCTCATTCCCTGTTTGAATTCTTTTTTTCCAGAATCATAATAAAATTAAAAAATAATAAATAAAAATTGTGATTTGTGCAGATTTTTGCCAATGGTTGGGTATAAATTACAAATTTGCAATTTTAAACAGATTTTCGGGGATATTAAAATTCCGAAAAGTCGTCAGCGGGAGTATTTAGGATTAATGATTATTTCTATGTAGGAAGAGATTGTTAAATGAGATAATTCATTTTGAAATTTTTTTTAAAATATTATTAACAATTTACTATTACGTATTACCTTTATCAGATTCCAGCGGCCTCGGGTTCGGATGATACTTTTTTTTCGGGCTCATATTTCAAAATCGCTGCTGTTACGGGTTCAGGGCGCGAAAATAATATTATTTGCCTCTTTTAAAGTCTCTCCTATGAGCTTTCTTTCAAATTTATACTCGTGTTTACTGTGTGAAGGCCTGTTTAAAGCATGGACCAACTGGAACATGGCCCTCGGGATCCTGCATCCCCCCCCCCCCCAACCAAACAAATCATATGTAATTCAAGCAAAGCTGATATTTTTAGGTAGCTTTCTTTACAAAAAAGCTACCTATTGCAGCCGTTCGGAGGAAAGCGATTTCAAAAAATTTTGGTATATTTTCATCGATCATGACCCCCAGACCCCGAAACCACCCTCCGTTCAAAATTGATATATATATATATATATATATATATATATATATATATATATATATATATATATATATATATATATATATATATATCTGACCTATGTCACACTGTAACTCCCGTAATTATGAACCGATTTCGATGTAATTCGGTGTGTACATAGTACATACCAATGTCTCGACCGAGTTCGTTGGCCAGCTTCATCCGCCGTTTTGTTTCAAAATGGCGGCCATTTAAAATTTTTAAAAAAAATTAAAACTTGAAATGTGGTACCAAAAAATTCAAAATGGAAAAATATTTTTTTCTTATGTATTTGACCTTTATACAAAGATTCCGGAGCAGTTTTTGTTTCGTCTATATCTTAAAAAATGGCTGAGTTATAGCATTTTGAATTTCTAGCGTGGCTGACATTTTGAAACGTCCTGAATTTTGTCACGCGATAAAAGGCGTATTTATGAACCGATTTAGATGTAATTCGGTGTGTACATAGTACATACCAATCTCTCGACCGAGTTCGTTGGCCAGCTTCATCCGCCATTTTGTTTCAAAATGGCGGCCATTTAAAAAAATTTTAAAAATTTTAAATTTGAAATGTGGTACCAAAAAATTGAAAATGGAAAAATATTTTTTTCTTATGTATTTGACCTTTATACAAAAATTTCGGAGCAGTTTTTGTTTCGTCTATATCTTAAAAAATGGCTGAGTTATAGCATTTTGAATTTCTAGCGTGGCTGACATTTTGAAACGTCCTGAATTTTGTCACGCGATAAAAGGCGTATTTATGAACCGATTTGGATGTAACTTCGTTTATACATAGTACATACCAATGTCTCGACCGGGTTCGTTGTCCAGCTTCACCCGCCATCTTGTTTAAAAATGGCGGCCATTTAAATTTTTAAGAAAATTTTTAATTGGAAATGTGGTACCAAAAATTGAAAATTGAAAAAATATTTTCTTCTTATGTGTTTGACCTTGATAAAAAGATTCGGGAGCAGTTTTTGTTTCGTCTATATCTTAAGAAATGGCTGAGTTATAGCATTTTGAATTTCTAACGTGGCTGACATTTTGAAACGTCCTGATTTTTCTCACGTAATAACAGGCGTATTTATGAACCGACTTGGATGTACCTTGGTGTGTACATAGTACATACAAATATCTCGACCGAGTTCGTTGGCCAGCTTCATCTGCCATCTTGTTTCAAAATGGCGGCCATTTAAAAAAATTAAAAAATAAAAATATTTAAATGAGATACCAAAAAATTGGAAAATGAAAAAATTTTTTTTGTATGTGTTTGACCTTAATACAAAGATTCCGGAACAGTTTTTTCTTTCGTCTATATCTAAAAAAAATGGCTGAGTAATAGCATTTTGAATTTCTCTTGTGGCTGACATTTTAATACGACCTGATTTTTGTCACGCGATAACAGGCGTATTTATGAACCTATTTGGATGTAACTTGGTCTGTACATAGTACATACCAATGTCTCGACCGAATTCGTTGGCCAGCTTCATTCGCCATCTTGTTTCAAAAGGGTTGCCATTAAAAAAAATTAAATTTTAAATTCAAAATGAGCTATTAAAAAATTCGAAAATGAAAAAGATTTTTTTTATGTGTTTGGCCTTGATACAAAGATTCCGGAGCAGTTTTTGTTTCTGAAAATTTGTTCTTTTGTTGATATCTTAAAAAATGGTTGATTTATAGCACTTTGAATTTCTAGCACGGCTAACATTTTGAAACGATCTTGTATTTGTCACGGGATAACACACGTATTCGCCTATTTCGATGTAAGAAGGCGTGTGGATAGTATACATCAACACCTCGACCAAGTTCGCTGGCCAGATTCATCAGCCATCTTGTTTCAAAATGGCGGCCATTAAATTAAAATATATATATATATTTAAAGTGAGGTGCAAAAAAATTAGAAATTGAAAAAGGTTTCTTTCTTAAGTATTTGATCTTGATATAAGGATTCAGGAGCATTTTTTGTTTGTCTTTACCTTAAAAAATGGCTCAGATATAGCAGTTTCAATTTCTATTGTGGGTGACATTTTGAAAAATCTGATTTTTTGCATGCGACAGCACTCCTATATATTAACCGATTCTGATGTGAGTGAGCATGTGCACAGCAATTACTAAGGTCTCGACCAAGTTCACTGCTTAGCCTCATCCACCATGTAGTCTTAAAATGACAGGCACTTTAAGAAATTGCCGAATTTGGCAGCCAAATATAAGTTACTTTAAAGAAAAGCAGCTTGGATAAAGCTGACTAATTTCGCGAAATTCTCATTCATTATATTGATAAAAATTAGTATTGAATCTCTTATATTCGGTTTCCACTAAATTGAGCTTCGTGTGTTTGCATGATATAAGTTGGCTTTTTTTAAATAAGGATTATGAAAGCTACCTCTTCCTCCCGGCACTGGCCGGAAGGACTTTTAGCTATTAGGTAGCTTTCTTTACAAAAAAGCTACCTATTGCAGCCGTTCGGAGGAAAGCGATTTCAAAAAATTTTGGTATATTTTCATCGATCATGACCCCCAGACCCCGAAACCACCCTCCGTTCAAAATTGATATATATATATATATATATATATATATATATATATATATATATATATCTGACCTATGTCACACTGTAACTCCCGTAATTATGAACCGATTTCGATGTAATTCGGTGTGTACATAGTACATACCAATGTCTCGACCGAGTTCGTTGGCCAGCTTCATCCGCCGTTTTGTTTCAAAATGGCGGCCATTTAAAATTTTTAAAAAAAATTAAAACTTGAAATGTGGTACCAAAAAATTCAAAATGGAAAAATATTTTTTTCTTATGTATTTGACCTTTATACAAAGATTCCGGAGCAGTTTTTGTTTCGTCTATATCTTAAAAAATGGCTGAGTTATAGCATTTTGAATTTCTAGCGTGGCTGACATTTTGAAACGTCCTGAATTTTGTCACGCGATAAAAGGCGTATTTATGAACCGATTTAGATGTAATTCGGTGTGTACATAGTACATACCAATCTCTCGACCGAGTTCGTTGGCCAGCTTCATCCGCCATTTTGTTTCAAAATGGCGGCCATTTAAAAAAATTTTAAAAATTTTAAATTTGAAATGTGGTACCAAAAAATTGAAAATGGAAAAATATTTTTTTCTTATGTATTTGACCTTTATACAAAAATTTCGGAGCAGTTTTTGTTTCGTCTATATCTTAAAAAATGGCTGAGTTATAGCATTTTGAATTTCTAGCGTGGCTGACATTTTGAAACGTCCTGAATTTTGTCACGCGATAAAAGGCGTATTTATGAACCGATTTGGATGTAACTTCGTTTATACATAGTACATACCAATGTCTCGACCGGGTTCGTTGTCCAGCTTCACCCGCCATCTTGTTTAAAAATGGCGGCCATTTAAATTTTTAAGAAAATTTTTAATTGGAAATGTGGTACCAAAAATTGAAAATTGAAAAAATATTTTCTTCTTATGTGTTTGACCTTGATAAAAAGATTCGGGAGCAGTTTTTGTTTCGTCTATATCTTAAGAAATGGCTGAGTTATAGCATTTTGAATTTCTAACGTGGCTGACATTTTGAAACGTCCTGATTTTTCTCACGTAATAACAGGCGTATTTATGAACCGACTTGGATGTACCTTGGTGTGTACATAGTACATACAAATATCTCGACCGAGTTCGTTGGCCAGCTTCATCTGCCATCTTGTTTCAAAATGGCGGCCATTTAAAAAAATTAAAAAATAAAAATATTTAAATGAGATACCAAAAAATTGGAAAATGAAAAAATTTTTTTTGTATGTGTTTGACCTTAATACAAAGATTCCGGAACAGTTTTTTCTTTCGTCTATATCTAAAAAAAATGGCTGAGTAATAGCATTTTGAATTTCTCTTGTGGCTGACATTTTAATACGACCTGATTTTTGTCACGCGATAACAGGCGTATTTATGAACCTATTTGGATGTAACTTGGTCTGTACATAGTACATACCAATGTCTCGACCGAATTCGTTGGCCAGCTTCATTCGCCATCTTGTTTCAAAAGGGTTGCCATTAAAAAAAATTAAATTTTAAATTCAAAATGAGCTATTAAAAAATTCGAAAATGAAAAAGATTTTTTTTATGTGTTTGGCCTTGATACAAAGATTCCGGAGCAGTTTTTGTTTCTGAAAATTTGTTCTTTTGTTGATATCTTAAAAAATGGTTGATTTATAGCACTTTGAATTTCTAGCACGGCTAACATTTTGAAACGATCTTGTATTTGTCACGGGATAACACACGTATTCGCCTATTTCGATGTAAGAAGGCGTGTGGATAGTATACATCAACACCTCGACCAAGTTCGCTGGCCAGATTCATCAGCCATCTTGTTTCAAAATGGCGGCCATTAAATTAAAATATATATATATATTTAAAGTGAGGTGCAAAAAAATTAGAAATTGAAAAAGGTTTCTTTCTTAAGTATTTGATCTTGATATAAGGATTCAGGAGCATTTTTTGTTTGTCTTTACCTTAAAAAATGGCTCAGATATAGCAGTTTCAATTTCTATTGTGGGTGACATTTTGAAAAATCTGATTTTTTGCATGCGACAGCACTCCTATATATTAACCGATTCTGATGTGAGTGAGCATGTGCACAGCAATTACTAAGGTCTCGACCAAGTTCACTGCTTAGCCTCATCCACCATGTAGTCTTAAAATGACAGGCACTTTAAGAAATTGCCGAATTTGGCAGCCAAATATAAGTTACTTTAAAGAAAAGCAGCTTGGATAAAGCTGACTAATTTCGCGAAATTCTCATTCATTATATTGATAAAAATTAGTATTGAATCTCTTATATTCGGTTTCCACTAAATTGAGCTTCGTGTGTTTGCATGATATAAGTTGGCTTTTTTTAAATAAGGATTATGAAAGCTACCTCTTCCTCCCGGCACTGGCCGGAAGGACTTTTAGCTATTAGGTAGCTTTCTTTACAAAAAAGCTACCTATTGCAGCCGTTCGGAGGAAAGCGATTTCAAAAAATTTTGGTATATTTTCATCGATCATGACCCCCAGACCCCGAAACCACCCTCCGTTCAAAATTGATATATATATATATATATATATATATATATATATATATATATCTGACCTATGTCACACTGTAACTCCCGTAATTATGAACCGATTTCGATGTAATTCGGTGTGTACATAGTACATACCAATGTCTCGACCGAGTTCGTTGGCCAGCTTCATCCGCCGTTTTGTTTCAAAATGGCGGCCATTTAAAATTTTAAAAAAAAATTAAAACTTGAAATGTGGTACCAAAAAATTCAAAATGGAAAAATATTTTTTTCTTATGTATTTGACCTTTATACAAAGATTCCGGAGCAGTTTTTGTTTCGTCTATATCTTAAAAAATGGCTGAGTTATAGCATTTTGAATTTCTAGCGTGGCTGACATTTTGAAACGTCCTGAATTTTGTCACGCGATAAAAGGCGTATTTATGAACCGATTTAGATGTAATTCGGTGTGTACATAGTACATACCAATCTCTCGACCGAGTTCGTTGGCCAGCTTCATCCGCCATTTTGTTTCAAAATGGCGGCCATTTAAAAATTTTTTAAAAATTTTAAATTTGAAATGTGGTACCAAAAAATTCAAAATGGAAAAATATTTTTTTCTTATGTATTTGACCTTTATACAAAGATTCCGGAGCAGTTTTTGTTTCGTCTATATCTTAAAAAATGGCTGAGTTATAGCATTTTGAATTTCTAGCGTGGCTGACATTTTGAAACGTCCTGAATTTTGTCACGCGATAAAAGGCGTATTTATGAACCGATTTAGATGTAATTCGGTGTGTACATAGTACATACCAATCTCTCGACCGAGTTCGTTGGCCAGCTTCATCCGCCATTTTGTTTCAAAATGGCGGCCATTTAAAAAATTTTTAAAAATTTTAAATTTGAAATGTGGTACCAAAAAATTGAAAATGGAAAAATATTTTTTTCTTATGTATTTGACCTTTATACAAAAATTTCGGAGCAGTTTTTGTTTCGTCTATATCTTAAAAAATGGCTGAGTTATAGCATTTTGAATTTCTAGCGTGGCTGACATTTTGAAACGTCCTGAATTTTGTCACGCGATAAAAGGCGTATTTATGAACCGATTTGGATGTAACTTCGTTTATACATAGTACATACCAATGTCTCGACCGGGTTCGTTGTCCAGCTTCACCCGCCATCTTGTTTAAAAATGGCGGCCATTTAAATTTTTAAGAAAATTTTTAATTGGAAATGTGGTACCAAAAATTGAAAATTGAAAAAATATTTTCTTCTTATGTGTTTGACCTTGATAAAAAGATTCGGGAGCAGTTTTTGTTTCGTCTATATCTTAAGAAATGGCTGAGTTATAGCATTTTGAATTTCTAACGTGGCTGACATTTTGAAACGTCCTGATTTTTCTCACGTAATAACAGGCGTATTTATGAACCGACTTGGATGTACCTTGGTGTGTACATAGTACATACAAATATCTCGACCGAGTTCGTTGGCCAGCTTCATCTGCCATCTTGTTTCAAAATGGCGGCCATTTAAAAAAATTAAAAAATAAAAATATTTAAATGAGATACCAAAAAATTGGAAAATGAAAAAATTTTTTTTGTATGTGTTTGACCTTAATACAAAGATTCCGGAACAGTTTTTTCTTTCGTCTATATCTAAAAAAAATGGCTGAGTAATAGCATTTTGAATTTCTCTTGTGGCTGACATTTTAATACGACCTGATTTTTGTCACGCGATAACAGGCGTATTTATGAACCTATTTGGATGTAACTTGGTCTGTACATAGTACATACCAATGTCTCGACCGAGTTCGTTGGCCAGCTTCATTCGCCATCTTGTTTCAAAAGGGTTGCCATTAAAAAAAATTAAATTTTAAATTCAAAATGAGCTATTAAAAAATTCGAAAATGAAAAAGATTTTTTTTTATGTGTTTGGCCTTGATACAAAGATTCCGGAGCAGTTTTTGTTTCTGAAAATTTGTTCTTTTGTTGATATCTTAAAAAATGGTTGATTTATAGCACTTTGAATTTCTAGCACGGCTAACATTTTGAAACGATCTTGTATTTGTCACGGGATAACACACGTATTCGCCTATTTCGATGTAAGAAGGCATGTGGATAGTATACATCAACACCTCGACCAAGTTCGCTGGCCAGATTCATCAGCCATCTTGTTTCAAAATGGCGGCCATTAAATTAAAATATATATATATATTTAAAGTGAGGTGCAAAAAAATTAGAAATTGAAAAAGGTTTCTTTCTTAAGTATTTGATCTTGATATAAGGATTCAGGAGCATTTTTTGTTTGTCTTTACCTTAAAAAATGGCTCAGATATAGCAGTTTCAATTTCTATTGTGGGTGACATTTTGAAAAATCTGATTTTTTGCATGCGACAGCACTCCTATATATTAACCGATTCTGATGTGAGTGAGCATGTGCACAGCAATTACTAAGGTCTCGACCAAGTTCACTGCTTAGCCTCATCCACCATGTAGTCTTAAAATGACAGGCACTTTAAGAAATTGCCGAATTTGGCAGCCAAATATAAGTTACTTTAAAGAAAAGCAGCTTGGATAAAGCTGACTAATTTCGCGAAATTCTCATTCATTATATTGATAAAAATTAGTATTGAATCTCTTATATTCGGTTTCCACTAAATTGAGCTTCGTGTGTTTGCATGATATAAGTTGGCTTTTTTTAAATAAGGATTATGAAAGCTACCTCTTCCTCCCGGCACTGGCCGGAAGGACTTTTTTGATCTTGTACTGAATATAATAGATATTTTGTTCACTGAGAATAGGATAAAGTTTAAAACAAATATATATATATATATATATATATATATATATATATATATATTTAAATATATACAAGTATTTATATATTCTTACTTTTATTTCAATATAGAAAACATATTTAATTTAATGTGACGATATAGGAAGAGGGGTGGGGGATCCTAATGCACGCTAAACCTCGGATCTCTCTTTGACTTTATCGGGACCTACTATTGTGAATACGTTAAATTTTTATGCTCTTTTTATCATCGCAAATGTTATATGTGTAATTATGAATTACTCGGTTATTTTATGTTAGGTTAATTATATAGTCTAACAGTATAATTTATTAAATAGAGTATTTCAGCTATTCCTTAAAATTATTTAACATAGAAAATTAATGCTATCTTTACTTCACCAAAATATTCCAAAAGATTTGGGAACATTAATAAAACGTGCAAGGACATTATGGGAAAAAAAAAATGATATTTTAACACCGCTCTTTAAAATATGCATATAATCTAGATTATTTTCAGCGAGACTTTGAGCGTGTGTTTCATAAAAAGATCTGCTTTCCGAAAATCAGACAAAAGCATAGTTTCTAATTTTACAGTCCAAAGCGTACTTCTTAGTTTCTATTAATAAAATAATTGGTCAAGTGCGAGTTTTACTAACAAGCAAACAATTAAATTCGATTGGAATGACAAACGTTGACTATATATCAATATTATTTGAATAATGTAAAACTAAGACCTTGTACAAAGTTAACTTGGCATTGTGCCAAGAAAATTACCTACTCCGTACTTCGAAAGAAGATAGTAAAGGTACCGCGCCGCCTTTATCCGTGCCGCGTTTTTCTAGATAGGTTTTTAATTACTATATCAGACAATTACATACATTTTTTTTTCCAAAATTCATTATCAACAAGCATTTTGTGATTTCGCGTCGATAGGTACCTCGAACGCTCCTCAATTCCTCCTCTGAGCACCAGGAAAGTAAAGTTTGTGTGTAACGTAAAAATACGATTTTTTCAAAAAATATGACCTAGGATAGTGGCTATAGTTTTCTTACAAGTTTTAAATAAACTCTTACCCCCTAGATTTTTCATAATGTTAATTGCAGTAGATTTAGAAATAGGTGGTAGAGGCATATTTTTTTCAGTACATTTTCAACGATACCTCAAAAAATGTAACATCTAAAATTAAAACAAATACTTTTTTGAGTTTCGTGTTACGATATCTTTCGAGTGCCCCACACGATATATGGGGCATTCTCAAAATCTTTTCACTTTTAAGCCCCTGGATAATATTTTTTATTTTAGTAAATATTCTTGTAAGGTTTTTTATTTCATATACTGGGAAACATCCCATTGCATGACTGCATATCAATATTAACGAGATAAATAAGTTTTGGACGATTTTGGGGGCCCATATATACAGGAAACTCCTATACCGTCCCGTGGCTCTGATTTTTATTTTTAAGTTTCGAGCGGTCTGTATAAAATTCTTTCAATAAAAGTAAGTCGATGTAATTTTTTTCCAAAACTCGGACTATTGTTTTATATAAATATGTAGCAAAAAATTAACCTGCACAATTTTTACGGTTGTTATTATTTTTTTAACTCTATCAAGGGGTTTTAGATTCCTTACAGTCCCTCTTCTAAAATTATACATATAATCACTTCAGATGGAGCCGCAGAATTTTTTTCAACTTTTTTCGCATGCAGAAGTATGCTAGAGAAAGAATGTCTAAAATTCTTTGGCAGGAAATTTACTGCACAATTTAAATCAGCATTTATATATCAAATTCAAGCATCGTGGCTTTATTGGTGGTTTTACCGTCCCCAGGGTTTATTACAGCACTTTTCGAAGTAAATAAATTTTTTTAATTTAATCCAATGTAAATAACTGTTTCTAAAAATCAATGAAATTGTGGCTATCACTTAGTCTTAACATGATTTACCTAAAAATAGGTGGTAATTTTCATTACCGTCCCATCCTTACCATCCCTTTTTATTCTCTTACCGTCCCTTTTTTCCTATACCTTCCTTTTTTTGTTTACCTTACCGACCCTTCTTTAACACCCCTTTAAGACAATGTTATACCAAAATTCTGTACTGAAAATACTACATTGTTATTATTTCTTATTTGAATGTCCTGTGGGTACTATGCAAATTCGTTATAAGTAAAAATTTCGAAGAAAATAGAACGTTATAGTACTAAAATGTTAAGGAAAATTAAACTCGTAAATTTAACTTAAGCCTCAATCAAATAAAAAAAAATTTTGCTGCTGACCATTTTTTCGTTATTTTGAATCATGAAGGCATCCGTCTATCAGATTAAAATGTTATTTTAGCAAGTTTAATTTCACCAGATTTTTATTCCTGAAAGTCAAAAGATTGTGAGAATGCCCCGTATATATAAAAATTTTCAAGTAAGTTAATCCGACCTTCTAAATTTTTCCTAAAAATGTTTGTGAATGGCTAATAATCTGCAGTACACTCAAAAGTATTTTGACAAAGATAATAATTGACTTAAATAAAAACAATAATAAAATACAAAATCAATCATTATTTTATTTAACCATATTCAATGTTTTATAGAATTTTAGCAAATGAACTAGAGACCTACACGGGTCGGGTTATACTCGATCCTAACCCGCAAATTCCATTTTAAATCAACCCGCAACCCGACCCGAACTCGCCAAAAAAAATGCCTCGACCCGCAACCCGACTCAAATTCGACAAAAAAAATTCCTCCACCCGGAACCCGACCCGAACCCGCAATGAATGAAATGTAAATCATGTTTTAATGCCATTATGAAAAAAATTCTACAGTTGTATCTCTATTACAATTTTTATATTTTCCATAGAAGAATTGACAAATCTATTTTCTGTAACATTGAAATATAGTGAAACCTCTGAATAATGGATGCCTCGGGATCGCTAAATGGAGTCAAACATCTGATCGGGTTATCCCGAATTTTGTTTTTTCGGCTCGGAATGAATCTAATTTTCTTTTTGCAATTCGGGTTCACGATAGAAAAATTCTTGCGTGTCATATATGTTTTTTTTTTTTTTTTTTTTTTTTTTTTTTTGCCACTCAGATTGTTGGCATTTTCACAAAAAGCTTGAACACAATTATGTTTACCCAACAATCTAAACAGCAAAAACGTGTATATGACGCGCAAGAATTTTTTTTAGTGTGACCCCGACCTGGAAAAAGAAAATTAGATTCATTCCTAGCAGAAAAAACAAAATTCGGAATAACCCGACCCAATGTTTAATTCTATTTAACGATCCCGAGGTGTCCACTATTCAGACGTTTTACTATATTTGAATATTACTGAATATAGATTTGTTAATTCTTCTATGAAAAATATAAAAATGGTATTAGAGATACAATTGTAGAATATTTTTCATAATGACATTAAAACATGATTTACTTCTCTTTCATTGCGAGTTCGAGTCGGGTTGCGGGTTGAAATAGTGCGGGTTCGGCTCGGATGCGGGTTGAAACATCTCGGGTTCGGGTCGGGTTACGGGTTGCCAAAAATTATTTTTGCGGTTTCGGGTCGGGTTTCGGGTCGAGGAATTTTTTTATCGGGTTCGGGTCGGGTTGCGGGTTGACTTAAAATGGAATTTGCGGGTTCCGGTCGGGTACAACCGGACCCGTGCAGGACTCTAGTTCATTTGCTAAAATTCTGTAAAATATTGAATATGGTTAAATAAAATAAATGATTGATTTTTGTATTTTATTATTGCTTTTATTTAAGTCAATTATTATCTTTGACAAAATACTTTTGAACGCTACTGTATAAGTATATGGGTCAATAGCTTTTAAAACTCTGGTAAGTTTGAACTTTCCTCGTTCTATAGTTTTCGAGAAAAACAGTTGTAACAGATAGATAGACAGACACAAGAATGATCTTAAAATGGTTCCGTTTTTACTTTGTAAGTAATGAACTCTAAAAAAAGGGACGGCAGAAACAATGTATAGAATGTCTATAAAGTCTTTTCATGATTCACACAATTACTGACGCTGCAACTAAACCAATCAGAAATTTAATTATATGAACAATAATTACCTTAATTCAAAATATCTTATTTAACCCATGTATGCCTAGCGTCCCATTTTTGGGACGTTTCAAATTTTAATGCATTTGTATAATTTTCTTCTTCTTTATAACATGAAAATTGCATGAAATCATTATTTCTAAATGTCTTTATCTATAACCGAGAGATGACAGCACAAGGTGGATATTTATTTGCTTAAATTAAGGCTTTTTTCGGTGTTTATAGATTTTTAATTTTTCAAGAGGGCGAAATGTAAAAAGTAAGTTTATTTGTATTTTTTCTATCATGGACCCAAAATAGCAAGTTATAATCTTAGCTTGTGGACTTTTTTGAAATACATATTTTTTTAAATTGCGAAATTAAATGTTCAAGCCTATTTTTTATGCATTTTTGTAATGTACAAAATATAGGGTTCTAGGCACAAATGGGCACATATTTTTGTTAGAAATTTAGGAGACAATTATTTATGCAATCTCCTTTCGAAGATATTTATGAAATAAATTGTTATTAAGTCTGTAATACGATTATTCTTATTTTATTATTGATAATAGTTATAACGTTATTAGTCTCTGCAAAGAAATAAATATATTTTTTTTTGTAGTTCATTAAAATACTAATTATAGTACATAATATACAATTTAAAAACAATTTAAATATAAATATAGGCAAAATATATAATTATGCATATTATTCTACTAGAAATACTCATATTTAGTTCTTTTGCATTTTATCAAGTAAATACAAAAAAAATTAAGCCTAAATTTTTTTAGTATTTTTCCAGTTCATTTTGCAACATTTTAAAGTGATTTTACCAAAAAATTTGAGAAAATAAAAATTCAGGCACAAATGGATTAAAGAATTCTATATTTCTACCTGTTAGTCTTTTGATACAAAAAAGAATATCTAACCCGGATACACTTACAATTAATATAAGGTTTTTTTATTATTATTAATAGATGTTCCAGCTTCTTCTTCTTTAAGTTTAACGGCAAAAACAAGTGTTTTTCACGCAGACTCATAACCTCATAGAAAAAACTAGACTGTTGTAATGTCCGCAGATCTTAGAGATTATTAGGCTGTTTTTAAATTATCCTGGAGATGGATTATCCTTATCTATTCATATTTTCGTTTTAAAGGAATATCTTTTTAAATAGACAAACATGTAAACTCTGCTGCATTAGTGCACCGTTTTTAGGTATATTTCGTAAGAAATACTACCTATTATAATCTCCCCTATGTTGGAATTTCTAAAAATTTTTGCAGATCTACGCCGAACATGACCCCTAGAGTCCAAAACCACTCTCAGTTCAAACTTAATATATTTATCTATCTATCTATATCTATATACAGGATGATTCGAAACTTATCGTTCAAATTCCGTGGGGAGGTAGGGAATAGATCAAGAAACCGATTTTACATAGGAAAGTATATACGCATGCATATGTAGAGGGCACTCACTAAATGTCTTGTCGGCTATTTGGTTGTCTGCTAAATGACGTAGATCCGAGGGCACTGTGTGTACCCAAACTTCCATTGCGTCCCAATCATTTTTTTGACATTCCTAAAGCTAGTATTATTTCTTCTCCTTTCCACTTCTCCTTTGGCCTTCCACGAAGCCTTTTACATCTTTAAAAACTATAAAAATCTCGTTACTGACCTTTATTCAACGCCTTTTTTATCTGACGCCTGGAAACTTCTCGTTTAATTTTGTTCTTTCCGGTTCTTAAGTTATCTTAAGAAGTGATTCTGGTGTTTTAAAGTTTTGAGATAAAACTATTTTATTTGAAATAACTTCATTAGAAATGATGTTTCATTTAAAAAAAATAACTTGATTTGTAACGCGTCTAAATCAAATGTTCTTTCATATATAACATTAATAAATGTCTTTCTTAACACAGCCTCAGTATTAAAAAGTTCTATAACTTATGACTGAAAAAAAAACTCTTTTAACTACAACTAAAAGAGTTTTTTTTTTTTTTTTTTTTTTTTTTAAGGGAAAAGTGTTTTTATACCAAGCCTTTATTTATTCAATTAATGGGTGCTATTATTTTTTTCTTTTAAAAACTGTAAAAAAAAACATTGTATGTATCCGGAGATTAGAAGAAAACAATTTTATATAACACTTAAATACTCTCACCGCATTAGAGAAAAAGAAAAAAAATGATGAGAAATTTATATGAAGAAAAAAGAACAATAAATTAGTTTTTCTCAACCGTAATTATTAGTAATGAGACAGTTACAATAAGAAAAAAAATCAGTTTCTATGTTTCATACGAAAAAATAAATAAAAGTTTAATTTACTCAGAATTCGTGCTTATTAAAAAATGCTAGTTTTAATTATTTTTGCTTATATAACTTTTTTTTTACTTTCTTCTAATATCTATAAGTAATGCGGAAGATCTTTAAAAAGTTTTTTTTTATGTTATCAAAATTTTTAAAAATATAAAAAAATGAACAGACCATAATTAATTTATTTTAAATTCAAGTTCTTATTAAAAGTATTTTAATTTATTCTTCGGAAGTATAAATTCGAATGAAAAAAAAAAGAATGTATCATGGCGTAAGAATTGCGTTTTATGAAAACTATTAAAATGAGTAGAACAATCTCGGAAATTATAAAATTTGTCGGATTAAACAAACATTTTTTTCAAAATTCAAACTTTTATTGAAATAAAACAATACTTAAAAATTTAGTACCTTTCTCCTCTTTCCATAGTTGGGCTCTTATGTATTGTAATTGAGCTGTTCCTGATGTTTCCAAGTTCTTTGTACGTGTACTATGTTCGTGTTGTGCATATTCTCTGTTTCTTCGAACCAGTATTGCATCTAACACAAACTTTTTTAATTTTTGTAATATTTCCTAATCTTACAGAAGCATTTATTACATACTTTGGATTAAAGAATTGGAAAAAAGAATGTATCATGTCGTAAGAATTGCGTTTTATAAAAATTATTAAAATGAGTAGAACAATCTCGGAAATTATAAAATTTGTCGAATCAAACAAACATTTTTTTCAAAATTCAAATTTATATTGAAATAAAACGATACTTAAAAATTTAGTACCTTTCTCCTCTTTCCATAGTTGGGCTCTTATGTATTGTAATTGAGCTGTTCCTGATGTTTCCAAGTTCTTTATACGCGTACTATGTTCGTGTTGTACATATTCTCTGTTTCTTCGAACCAGTATTGCATCTAACACAAACTTTGTTAATTTTTGTAATATTTCCTAATCTTACACAAGCATTTATTACATACTTTGGATTAAAGAATTGAAAAAAAGAATGTATCATGTCGTAAGAATTGTGCTTTATAAAAATTATTAAAATTCGTAGAACAATCTCGGAAATTATAAAATTTGTCGAAATAAACGAACATTTTTTTTTTCAAAATTCAAACTTATCTACTATCTATATTATAAAGGCCAAACGTATCTGTGCGTAACGCATACGTCATTCTGCGAATGGCAACACTTTGAAATTTGAAATGAAATTTCACTTTTGCAATTTTTGCTACAGCAAATTTTTAAACTTCTAAACATCCCACATTTTAAATGTTTACACCGTCGTACGCAGAAAAAAATGCACCTTTAAATGCAATTTGTTTGAAAGCTGTATCTCAATTTATTTTTGAGATATTAATTTTTTTATAGTTTTTAATACCAATTTTCTAATCGTGGCAACTGAAGTACTTCATTTCTATTAAAAGTGGATTAGTTATCTTTATTGATTATATTCTTACTGATGCCATTTTCTCATTACAATTAAAAATATATTTTTACAAATTTGAACAGAAAATGACGTTACGCTTTAAAAAAGACACAATTTCCCTGATGATGCTGTTATATTTCACTATTTTTTCATTTCGCTGATATTGAGTTTGAGTCAATAGGCAAAACATTTCAGCGACTGAAAATGACGTCATATTTAAAAGTAAACGATAATTTTATTTGATAAAAGGAGATATTTCTCCTTGAATACGTCTAAAAGTTATAAATTTCTGGAATTTTTACGCGCAGGTACAGAGATTATAGTAAGACCTCAAATGACGAGTGGAAATTTTAACATGAAAAGTTGTAATAGTTAACAAACGTGACTTCAAGCTTGAAAATATATTTATTAATAACCTATTGCGCATTAAAATGTTTTTAAATGGATATGGATGTGAAACGTGGAAAATTACTTGATTTGGTTTAGATGTGAAGGTAGAAAAATTCTATGATTATGTCAAGGTGAAATCATTTTTGCGGAATTTTCATTCCATAATACCAAGCATCAATTAATAACTTAATCAAAATTACTTATCTTGATTATATTTTACTGATGACGTATATGAATTAAGTTTAATTTTTCAATAATTTTAACAGTTGAAGTTTATGGAAAAAGTATTTTGTTAATCTTAGGTTAAAATATATCTTTGGAGAGTTAAATTAACAAGTGTAAGATGGATTTTTTATTCTAATTATTGTTGTTGATGTATTATAAATTTGATGCAACAGTTCCTTTGTAAACATTTTCTTTCGTCGAAATTCGGCGGGTTCCACTTCATATATATAAAATCCAAACGGAAATTTCATTCCGAACATCTGTATTTCGCGTTCTTCTGCATGAATTTTGACGGAACTTACACTGTTAGATAGATATCGTTTCAGGGAAGGTTTTAAGCTATAACACATCGTTCTATGTAGATTAGTTATAGAATTACGACAGAAAGTTCTGTTATTCTGGACGATAAGGTTACCATTTTTTTTCTTGGCGAACTTTATCGTTGATGAAAAAACTAAAACGGCTCGACAAATAACAGAAAAAATTGTTACTAATTTTATTTGAAATTTAAAAAAAGGAGAAAAAGAAAAAAAGAAATAAGTTTTAATGAGTGTTGATATTAAAAAACGAAAATATTTAATTTAAACATGAAAGGAAATGTTCCTAAGGCTTAAAAAATTACTCAGTTGAAATATTGCAATTGAAATAAGATTTGGCGATTTATCTTTTGCGTCAGGTTAAGAAAAATGCAACTGAAAAATTGATAAGATGACATCAAGAAAGTTCTCCATAAGCGCAAGCTGAGAAACATTTGAAAAAAAATGTAGAATAATCTTCTCATGAGGATATATGTTTATAAAAAAAAATTGGAAGAACCTCGATTTAGTGTTCGTAAAATAATAATGAAAATTTCATTTTCTTGTGATTTAACGCTGGTTGGCTACACAATAAAATTTTGAATAATACTATGATAAATTTTTCAAAATAAAGTTTTTCTTTAAGAAAAACTTTTGTCAACTCTCCATACATAGTTAGTTTAAGTAAGTTTAACTTAAATAAATACATTTTTATAACTGCAGTTTTGTCGTATACATTTATATGTGTATATAATGAAATTTAACGATCGTAATTATGCTGTTTAGAACAAAATGTAAATGGATTAAAATTGTTTCAAACTCAAAATTAAGGTCCGATTCTGAGCATTGGCAATTTGATTTCGATATTATTAGTGTCAGAAACAGCAAGAGAAAAGTATTGTTGCCATGGCAACAACGACTTAATATCGAAATGCTTAATGATAGCATTCTTAATCAAAATACACATAAAACTTATCCCGCCGGTGACACCGTATAAAATTAAATAATTAGAGCAACACGCAATTTGTATATGTTATATAAGCTTACAGAAAAAATAATAAACTAATCCATCATTTAAGTTTAAATTTATTGAATATTAGGCATTTAAATACTTATTTAACAAGAAATTTATAAATGCATTTCAATGTCTTGCTTTTGGCAAGGAAATGTATTGATTCGCCAAATAGCGTGGAGCGTTCGTCTTTTCGCGCCAACTACTCGAAAATATATATTTTTTACAGGTTTTCTACTGGGATTCTGCCGCTGCATTTGACTAATCTTTTTTAAACACATGAGTAATTTTATTAGCATTTCCTTTTTCAAAATATTTTGAGTATGCGCTTTAAGGAGACCTTTCTTTTGAGTAAAAATTTTGTTTTTTATTATTTTTTTTATTAAATTTTTCTTATTAGCTAACCTTTACAGGAAAAAACCAGCAGATGTAATTATAAAAATGACGATACTTATGAGTTACATGTTTGTTTATTTTGATTTTACATTTGTCGTCAAATAATTTGATTTTAATCCAAAAAGGCGTAAACGTGACATCAGCCCCATCGATTTTCACATTATAGAGATGATTTTTCAAATGTAAGACAGCATTTTTGGAGCAATTTTTGATATTGAAATTTAAATTATATAAATAGCAGTTAATATTATAAAAGTGGATTTAAATTTTAGTGAAAATGTCCCCCCCCCTCTCCATACACACATATTCTAAATAATTTAATTTCAGACATTTAAACTATTTTTTTCATACTTTACTACGGAAACATTCTGGTTTGTTTTCCCCAAACTTGGGACTTTTATAACCTCGAAACTCAGATCAGAGAATATTGTACACTCTTTTTTTTTAACACATATCGACAATTTCTCTCTTAGAAATGTCTACTGTTTCAAATTTTAAGTACTAAAGATTATTCTTAAGAAAATTAATGCAATTATGCGTTATTAATACCACTCAAGAAAACATTTTACAATACAAATTGCTTACTGAAATAAATTTTCGATTATTTTTTTAATTCGACATCCCTTTTTCAGCTTTTTTTTTTTTTTTTTTTTGAAGGTTTTTGAAACATATTGGATTTATCTTCCGCAAACAGGTTACCCGCTAATTAGCGTATTTACTGACCTGTTGGATGTTTCTTTTATATTTGAAAGAGACCCTGTGGACAGTAATCCCGATTGCAGAAGATTACATTAAATTTGTACTTAGCGATTAATAAATTTATGGTTTTTCAGCATGAAGCAAACGGACAAAAGAAGATTTAGTATTATATATTTTTCATCTGCAGTTATTTTATTATCACTAAATAAGCAATACTTGGAATGACAATATTCGGGAAAAAAATCTGACGCACAGCCTAGCCACTAAACTTAGTGCAAAATTAACGATTTTAGGTTTATTTAGGCAACAGACTGAAGAATAATGTAATTTTGAAATTAAAAAGCCTATTTATTTCTCCGTGCTATTATGCTCATTAGAGAAATGGAAAAAAAAATCTTCGGTGTATCAAAAAGATTAATACGTACTAGGTTATTAAAATTTGTATAACTGACTTTATTTATCATCCTCAAAGAGTATTTTTGGTGAAAGATCTAATATAATTCATTCAACAGCAAATTGGCTTTATTTAATGGAATGTAGTTTGTTTAATAATTACTTTTGTTTTATATCAAACTCTGGCACATTTGTAACCATGTAGTTGCAAACACTTCTAATGTTTGATGTCAAACTTACCTGTGCACCCAATTATGTAAGATTGGAAAGATTTTGATTGGATGAAAACAAGAGGTTTATCTTTCTATCATAATCAGTTATCGAGGTTTTTTTCCCAGGTTAACAGTTACATGATTGCAATTGGTTTTAAAAAAAGAAATGGCCGTGAAAATGATATTATTTTAATTTTATTCAAAGACTTCAGTTTTAAAAATTCACATTTCTTTTAAATATGAAAGTTAATCAGTTCTTTGTGTGCAAATAATTTATTACATTTTTTTACTGTATTTACTCTGCTGTAATCCGAAGATAGAAAACTGCAGTAGACCTGCCAGAAGAAGACGTATATTACGAAATATAATGTAACGTACAGAGAGATTGTATTGAAGCATACATAGCACCAAGCTGAGAAGACCGGAGTTCAGAAACTAACAAACGATAGTGAATGATCCAAACATGATTAATGTTCAGTGGGCACTCTCTGCAATCATTGTAATTATCTCTCATTTTAGTAGAGTGGTGACTAGAGAACATTTTAATTTCTGATGATCATAACGGCCGTATTTCCTTCCCAACCTCTACTTTAAAGGTCTGCTATAAAAGAGTTTCTTCTGAATAGCCCGAATTTTACCTAAAGCATAAGATAATATAATAACTAAATGGCGCTTGCATCGTATTCAGCAAATGCGGAAAGACTTTCCAGGTGAAGGTCCATATTAATTTAAAATACAAGGTCGAATTCATAATTTTGTTTGATCAAGGTTCATTTGGAAAATGGACCAGCAAAGCGGGCGTAGCCTGCTAGTTTTGAAATAAAACGATACACAGAAATTTAGTACCTTTCTCCTTTTTATATAGTTGGGCTCTTATGTCTTATAGTTGAACTGTTTCTGATGTTTCCAAGTTCTTTATATGTGTGCTATGTTCGTGTTGTGCATATTCTCTGTTTCTTTGAACCAGTATTGTATCTAACACAAACTTTTTATTTTTTGTAATATTTCCTGATCTTACAGAAACATTTGTTACATACTTTCGATTATAGAATTCTAATAATTTATACTTTTGTTTCTCCACTCCGTATCAAGATTTTTGTAGTTTGTGTTTCCTTGTAATCTAATATATTTGTAAAAACTTATGCATTGATGGTAGTTGTAACTATTGTAATTGTAACTATTGTTTAATTGGAAAATGTTATTGTAACTCATTTACTGCAAATATCTACAAATTTTCAATAAACATTACACTATATATTCAAAGCTGGAATAGTAGAGTTGAGTTTATTCCAACAGAGAGAAAAATGTCAAGGCCACGGATCGAACCTGGATATCTTGGTTTGCCGTGGCAATGCTTTAACTATAAAGCTATCCTGACGATACCTGGCTGACATAATTCACTCTTATTTGTTGGATACGCTGCGAACTGCAGCGTTAGTTTTACTTATCCGATCTATAAATAAAGCATTACATGATTAACGTTTTGTTAACACGGAAACTCTTGTATACCGTGTAATTAGGTCACAATTAAGAGACGGAAATTTTTATTTCAACTGGATAAATCATATTCAAGGCTGAAACAGCACAGTTGAGTTTATTCCAACAGAGTGAAACTGTCCAGACCCGGAATCGAACATGATATCCTAGCTTGCCGTTCCAATGCTTTACCTATTAAGCTATCCGGACGATAACTGGATGACATAATTCACTCTTATTCGTTGTTATACGGCTTGGAACTGCAGCGCGAGTTTCATTTATCCGATCTATAACTATAGCATTACATGGTGAAGGAGTTTGTTAACACGTAAACTCCTGTATACCGTGTAATTAGGTCCCAATGAAGAGATGGAAATTTTTATTTGAAAACTGTCCAGACCCGAAATCGAACATGATATCCTGGCTTGCCGTTCCAATGCTTTAACTATTAAGCTATCCGGCGATACCTGGATGACATAATTCACTCTTATTTGCTGCATACGGCTGCGAACTGCACTGCTAGTTTCATTTATCCGATCTCTAACTATAGCATTACATGGTGAAGGTGTTTGTTAACACGTAAACTCCTGTATACCGTGTAATTAGGTCACAATGAAGATATGGAAATTTTTATTTGAAAAATGTCCAGAACCGGAATCGAACATGATATCCTGGCTTGCCGTTCCAATGCTTTACCTATTAAGCTATTCGGACGATAACTGGATGGCATAATTCACTCTTATTCACTGTTATACGGATTCGAACTGCAGCGTGAGTTTCATTTATCTGATCTATAACTATAGCATTACGTGATGAAGGTGTTTGTTAACACGCAAATCCCTGTATACCGTGTAATTAGGTTATAATGTAGAGATGGAAATATTTATTCCAACCTGATTAATCATAATCAAGGCTGGAGCAGCACAGTTGAGTTTATTCCAACAGAATGAAAAATGTCCAGACCAGGGATCGAACCTGATACCTTGACTTGCCGTGCTAATGCTTTAACTATTAAGCTATCCGACGATACGTGGATTACATAATTCACTCTTATTTGCTGGATACGGCTGTGAACTGCAGCGCTAGTTTCATTTATTCGATCTATAACTATAGTATTACATGATGAAGGTGTTTGTTAACACGGAAACTCCTGTATAACGTGTAAATAGGTCATAATGAAGAAACGGATTTTTTTCTTTTGCAACTGGATAAATTATATTCAAGGCTGTAGTATCACAGTTGAGTTTTTTCAAATACAGCGAAAAATTTCCAGACCAGAGATCGAAGCCAAGTTATCCAGGATCAATCCCTGGTTTGGACATTTTTCACTCTGTTGGAATAAACCCAACTATGCTACTCCAGCCTTGAATATGGCTTATACAGTTGAAAAAAATTTCCATGTCTATATTTTACACCTTCACATTTGATGCTCTAAGTTCTCCTTGCCGAGTTTCACGGTTGACTATCGAATCTTCCAGTTGTTTGTATTTGCAACAAAAATTTATTAAAATGACAGTGTATTTTTTAAGAAAAATAGTCACTTGTTTCAAATTTGCTAACATGCAACATCATGATTTTTTATAAACGTGATTTAATGGATGTAGTGTGTAACTGTATTTTTTTCTCTAAATTTGGAAGAAAAAATAAATTGTATACATGTATCTTAAGATTGTAATTGTACACATACGTTTTAATGATGTATTTTAAATAGAAAAATGAACATAAAACAATTATTTGTTTCTACATTATCTTAAGAAGTGCTTCTTGTGTTTTAAAATGTTAACATAAAACTATTCTATTTAAAATAACTTCATTAGAAATAATGTTTTATTTTTCAAAATATCATGATTTGTAACGCACCTAAACCAAACATTCTTTCATATATTACAGTAATAAAAATCTTTTTTACACAGTCTCAGTATTAAAAATTTCTTTAGTTTATGATTGAAAGGAAAAATAATTTAACTGCAGCTAAAAGATTTTTTTTAGAGAAAGGTGTTTTTAACCGAGTCTTTATTTATCCAATGAATGGGTGCTATTTTTTTTCTTTAAAAAAATGTAAAAAAAAAACTTTGTACGTATCGGCAGTTTAGAAGAAAACAATTTTATATAACACTTAAATACTGTCTCCACATTAGAGAAAAGCAAATAAAAGACGAAAAATTTATATGAGGAAAAAAATAACAATAAATTAGTTTTCTCAACCGTAATTATTAGTAATGAAAGACTTACAATCAGAAAAAAAAACTATTTTCTGCGCCTTATACGATATAAAAATAAAAGTTTAATTTACTCAGAAGTCGAGCTTATTCAAAAATGGTAGTTTTAATTATTTTGCTTATATAGCATATTTTCTTTTTTCACTTTCTTCTAATATCTATAAGTAATGAGAAAAATATTTAAAAAGAATTTTTTTTAATTATCAAAATCTTTTTAAAAAAATGAAGAGAAAGAACAGATTATCATTAAATTATTGTAAAAGCAATTTCTTACAAAAAATATTTTAACCTCTACTTCTGAAATATAAATTTGAATAAAAATAGAATATCTCATGCCATAAGAATTGTGTTTTATAAAAATTATAAATACGAATAGAACAATGGACAAAAAAATTGTGCTTTGATGTTCTAACAACAATAATTAATTACATTTTATTTTTTATAATTTGAGAAAATAAATTTCATTTCAAATATAACACTTATACTTTGGATTTTTTTAGCTAAAATTAATTTTGATTGTACAAAAAAATTAGGTAATTTTGATAGTTGAAATTACAGAACACAAAACTTCGACATAGATAAATCAGCAATAAAAGACTTGACAAATTATGTTGTTTAATTGGAAAATCTTACTATAACTCGTTTACTGCAAATATCTACAAATTTTCAATAAACGTTATACTATATTTTACCCCTTCACATTTCATGCTCTACACTGTAAAAAAAAAAATATGTAGTTCTACAGATGCAAAGTTACATGCTTACTAAACTTGCATCTGTCACTGTACAAAAAAAAAAGCTGCAAATCTACAAAACTAGTCTTTGTAAAGCTACAGAAATCTGTAACTTTATAAATGAATCTGCTAAAATTACAGTAATCTTACTAAAATTTTATCTGTAACCCTGATTGTAGTTGCATGAAAAATTCTAGACATCCCAGTTTCCTAAAATAGTCTTAGTAACTTTACAGATTTTTTTTATTTTTGGCGCAAAAGTATGTCTGTTACATGAATTTTTGTTGTTGCCGTTACATAAAAAGTTCTAGGAATCCCAATTTCCGAGAAAAACTTTAGTAACTTTACAGATTTTTTTTTTTTACAGTGTAAAGTCTCCTGGTCGGGTTTCTCGAGTCACTATCAAATCTTCCAATTGTTTTTATTTACAACGAAAATTTATTAAAATGCTAATATATTTTTTAACAAAAATAATCACTTGTTTCAAATTTGCTTACATGCAACGTGATAATTTTTAGGTGCGTTCGTAATTATATAAATATGTAGCACCTATAGTCGGGATCTGGTCCGTCTGTCTCTCTGTCCACATATAACAGTGCAAAAACTACCCAACTGAATGGTTTGAAAATTAATATCAATAATCGTTGCAGAATTTTGTCGAGTGATTTAAAAATTTATAAAAATCTAATCAAAGCTTAAAAAGATATTAATGAAAGTTTTCTTCATTCTATTAAATTCTATCAAATCACGTAATTAATTCAATGATATCCCATGATAGGTAATGATTCTAGGTTGTCATGTTTATTACGTCCTATTTAAGATGAATTCATTATTTCTGTATTACTGAATTTAGTCTATATAAGATGATAAATTTTGTATTCATACCTTTTTGACGTTCATACATGATTCATACCTTTTTTTACGTTTCAAATTTGCTTACATACAATGTCATAATTTTTTATAAACAGGTTAAGATTTAATGGAAGTACTGTGTAACTGAAAGGTTTTCTCTAAATTTGAAAGAAAAATATATTGTACACATACATCTTAATTATGTATTTATACACATAAATTTTTAAAACGTATTTTAAATAGGTAAATGATCATAAAATGATTGACTCTTGCTAAATAATCTTAAGAAACGCATCTGGTGTATTAAAATTTTGAGATAAAACTATTCTATTTGAAATGACTTCATTAGAAATAAAATTTCATTTAAAAAAATAGCTTGATTTGTAACGCACCTAAACCAAAAATTCCTTCAAATGTAACATAATAAATGTCTTTCTTAACACAGCCTCGGTACTAAAAAGTTTTTTAATTTGTGACTGAAAAAAAAAAATTAACTGCTACTAAAAGATTTTTTTAAGAGAAAAATGTTTTTATACCCAGTCTTTAATTTATTCAATTAATGGGTGCTATTTTTTTCTTTAAAAAAAAGTAAAAAAAAAACATTGTACGTATCCTCAGATTAAAAGAAAACAATTTTATATAACATTTAAATACTCTCTCCGCATTAGTGAAAAACAAATAAAAGACGAGAAATTTATATGAAGAAAAAAAGAATAATAAAGTACTGTTTCTCAACGGTAATTATTAGTAATGAGACACTTGCAATCAGAAAAAAAAATAATTTTCTATGTTTCATACAAAAAAAAAGTCTAATTTACTCAGAATTTGAGCTTGTTAAAATATAGTAGTTTTAATTATTTTTGTTTATCTATACTCCTATTATAAAGAGGAAAAAATTGTTTATTTGTCGGAGGTAAGCTCTGGAACTACCTAACCGATTCCAAAAGTAATGTTATCAAAATGATGGTGTTAGTCCAACTTAGAACATAGGCTATATCTTATATCGGTGCCACTACCCCAAAGGGGGTGTAGGAGCAAAAAACGTTCTAAAAATGCAATTTTAGCGTTATTGAAGGGCCTAGAAATATGAAATTTTGAATATTAGTTACTTATAAGATGTAATTGATGTCTAAGAACAGTTCTTAAACAATTCGAAATTTAAAAGGGGTGAAAATGCACAAAAAGCGTTCTAAAAAACGTTCTAAATGGTAGTTTCTACACAATCTCAGGAAATACCAAACGATTTAAAAAATATTGGTGTCAAAATGATGGTGACAACGCTTGCTCCAAGATAACCATTGTTTTATGTCGGTGCCAGTACCCCAAAGAAATGCAGGAGTAAAAAACGTTCTAAAAATACGATTTTAGCGTTACTGAAGGGCCTAGAAATATGCAATTTTGAATATTAGTTACTTATAAGATATAAATGAGTCTAAGAACAGTTCTTAAACAATTCGAAATTTAAAAGGGGTGAAAATAAACAAAAAGCGTTCTAAAAAACGTTCTAAATGGTAGTTTCTACACAATCTCAGGAAATACCAAACGATTTAAAAAATATTGGTGTCAAAATGATGGTGACAACGCTTGCTCCAAGATAACCTATGTTTTATGTCGGTGCCAGTACCCCAAAGAAATGCAGGAGTAAAAAACGTTCTAAAAATACGAATTTAGCGTTACTGAAGGGCCTAGAAATATGAAATTTTGAATATTAGTTACTTATAAGATATAAATGAGTCTAAGATCAGTTCTTAAACAATTCGAAATTTAAAAGGGGTGAAAATGCACAAAAAGCGTTCTAAAAAACGTTCTAAATGGTAGTTTCTACACAATCTCAGGAAATACCAAACGATTTAAAAAATATTGGTGTCAAAATGATGGTGACAACGCTTGCTCCAAAATAACCTATGTTTTATGTCGGCGCCAGTACCCCAAAGAAATGCAGGAGTAAAAAACGTTCTAAAAATACGATTTTAGCTTTACTGAAGGGCCAAGAAATATGAAATTTTGAATATTAGTTACTTATAAGATATAAATGATGTCTAAAAACAGTTCTTAAACAATTCGAAATTTAAAAGGGGTGAAAATGCACAAAAAGCGTTCTAAAAAACGTTCTAAATGGTAGTTTCAACACAATCTCAGGAAATACCAAACGATTTAAAAAATATTGGTGTCAAAATGATGGTGACAACGCTTGCTCCAAGATAGGCTATGTTTTATGTCGGTGTCACTACCCCAAAGGGGGGTGCAGGAGCAAAAAACTTTCTAAAAATGCGATTTATGTGTTACTGAAGGGCCTAGAAATATGAAATTTGAAATATTAGCTATTTATTAGATATAAAGGATTTCTAAGAACAGTTCTTAAACAATTCGAAATTTGAAAGGGGTGAAAATGCACAAAAAGCGTTCAAAAATGTTCTAAATGGTAGTTTCTACACAATCTCAGGAAATACTAAACCGATTTAAGAAATATTGAAGTCAAAATGACAGTGACAACGCTTGCTCCAAGATAGGCTATGTTTTATGTCGGTGCCACTACCCCAAAGGGGTGTAGGAGCAAAAAACGTTCTAAAAATACGATTTTAGCGTTACTGAAGGGCCTAGAAATATGAAATTTTGAATATTAGTTGATGCACATGATATACATGATGTCTAAGAACAGTTCTTAAACAATTCGAAATTTAAAAGGGGTGAAAATGCACAAAAAGCGTTCTAAAAAACGTTCTAAATGGTAGTTTCTACACAATCTCAGGAAATACCAAACGATTTAAAAAATATTGGTGTCAAAATGATGGTGACAACGCTTGCTCCAAGATAAGCTATGTTTTATGTCGGTGCCACTACCCCCAAAGGGGATGTAGGAGCAAGAAACGTTCTAAAAATGCGATTTTAGCGTTCTGAAGGGCCTAGAAATATGAAATTTTGAATATTAGTTACATATAAGATATAAATGATGTCTAAGAACAGTTCTTAAACAATTCGAAATTTAAAAGGGGTGAAAATGCACAAAAAGCGCCCTAAAAAACGTTCTAAATGGTAGTTTCTACACAATCTCAGGAAACACCAAACCGATTTAAAAAATATTGGTGTTAAAATGATGGTGACAACGCTTGCTCCAAGATAGGCTATGTTTTATGTCGGTGCCACTACCCCAAAGGGGGTGTAGGAGCAAAAAACGTTCTAAAAATGCAATTTTAGCGTTACTGAAGGGCTTAGAAATATGAAATTTTGATTATTAGTTACTTATAAGATATAAATGATATCTAAGAACAGTTCTTAAACAATTCGAAATTTAAAAGGGGTGAAAATGCACAAAAAGCGTTCTAAAAAACGTTCTAAATGGTAGTTTCTACACAATCTCAGGAAATACCAAACCGATTTAAAAAATATTGGTGTCAAAATGATGGTGACAACGCTTGCTCCAAGATAGGCTATGTTTTATGTCGGTGTCACTCCCCCAAAGGGTGTGCAGGAGCAAAAAACTTTCTAAAATGCGATTTATGTGTTACTGAAGGGCCTAGAAATATGAAATTTGAAATACTAGCTATTTATTAGATATAAAGGATTTCTAAGAACAGTTCTTAAATAATTCGAAATTTGAAAGGGGTGAAATAGCGCGAAAATCCTTCTAAAAAAACGTTCAAAATGGTGGTTTCTACACAGTCTCAGGAAATACCAAACCGATTTAAAAAATAACGGTGTCAAAATAAGGGTGTCAAAATGACGGTGACAACCCTTGCTCCAACATAGGTTATGTTTTATGTCTGTGCCACTACCCGAAAGGGGGTGCAGAAGCAAAAAACGTTCTAAAAATGCGATTTTTGCGTTACCGAAGGGTCTAGAAATATGAAATTTGAAATATTAGCTACCTATTAGATATAAAGGATTTCTAAGAACAGTTCTTAAACAATTCGAAATTTAAAATGGGTGAAAATGCGCGAAAAGTGTTCTAAAAAACGTTCTAATGTTGGTTTCTACACAATCTCAGGAAATACCAAACCGATCTAAAAAATAATGGCGTCAAAATGATGGTGACAACCCTTGCTCCAACATAGGCGATGTTTTATGTCGGTGCCACTACCCCAAAGGGGGTGCAGGAGAAAAACGTTCTAAATTGCGGCTTTTGCGTTACGGAAGGGCCTAGAATCATGAAATTTGGAATAGTAGTTAGTTATAAGATACCAATGATCTCTAAGGACATTTCCTAAAAAAATCGAAATTTAAAAGGGGGTCAAAATGCGCAAAAAGCGTTGTAAAAAACTTTCTAAATTGCGATTTCTGCGCAATCTCAGGAAGTACTGTACCGATTTCAAATATAATGGTGTAAAACTGATGGTGACAGATCTTTCCCCAAGATAGGCTATATTTTATATCTGTTTCCACTACATCAAAGGAGATGCAGGAGCAAAATTCGCGAAAAGCGTTCTAAAAACGTTCTAAATGCCGATTTGTCGGCAATATCTCAGGAAGAATGAATCTAATTTCAAATGTAATGGTAGGAAATTGATGCTGACCGCCCCTGCTCTAACATAGACGCTATTTTATGTCGGTATCACTATCACTAAGACGTTGCAGGAGCAAAAAAGCGTTCTAAATTTCGATTTTTGTGATCGGCAGGGGCTAGCAACTTAAAATTAGGCAAGGTGCATATTTATTAGATATAAATGATCTTTAAGAACAGTTTCGAAAAATTTGGAAATTTAAAAAGGGGTGAAAATGCGCGAAAAGCGTCCTAAAAACGTTCTAAATTGCGATTTCTACTCAATCTAAGGAAATACCAAAGCTATTTCAAAAGTAATGGTTGCAAATCAATGGTGACAGTCCCTGCTATAACATAGGTCATATTTTATGTTGCTGTCACTACCATCTGAGGGTTGCAAAAGCAAAACATGTTCTAATTTGCGCTTTTTGCACAACTGAAGGGTCTAACACTTTGAAGTATGGCATAGTATTTACTTACAAGGTGCAACTGCTTTCTAAGAACAGTGGAAAGAAAATTCCAAATTTAAAAAAAATGAAGTGAGTGAAAGCGTTATAAATTACAATTTAAAAATATTTTCTAAATTATCATATATTTAGTTTTATTTCGTTTTATTAATTTAAGTCTCATTTCTGCCTAATGCAGTCTAATAATGATGTTTAATCAAACTGTGTTTTAAATAGTATTTTTTGAATTATTCCTAAAAGGAATAAGTACATTTTAATAGAAAAAAACCCTTTTAATAAAATAAAATATTACCTTTTAATAAAATAAAAATTTAGTTAGTACTTTTTAATAAAAATTAGACATATAAATATCACTTGGCATATTTCAAATATTACGCGAGCAAAGCCGCGGGGTTTGCTAGTATAACATATTTTTGTTTCTTTACTTTCTTCAAATATCTATAAGTAATGGAAAGGATCTGTGAAAAATATTTTTAAAATACTATCATATTTGTTAAAAAATAAAAAAGATCAGACCCTAATAATTTATTTTATAAGCAATTTCTTATAAAAATTATTTTAACCTCTTCTTTAGAAATGTAAAATCGAATGAAAAAAAAAAAGAATATCTCATGTCATAAGAATTAGGATTTATAAAAATTATTAAAATGAATAGAACAATGGATAAAAAATGTGCTTTGATGTTCTAACAAAAATATTTAATTAATTTTTACTTTCTTCTATCTTTACAAGAAGAAAGTATTGGATTCGTGAAAAATTTCGACTTCCGGTTTTCGACGGATTTATACGTTTTAGAATGTCCTGAACACGATTTGATGGTTTTTAGAAAATGTCTGTCTGTGAGTCTGTCTGTCACTCTGTCACTCTGTCTGTGAGTCTGTATGTGAGAAAAATTTTGTGGGCGCTCTATCTGAAGAACTAATGCACGGAATTTCACAAAACTTCATATTTAGTTAGACCTTGATATAATCTGGACTTTATTAGTTTTTGGTGAAAATCGCCCAACAGGTGGCGCTGCTATGCGGCATTTTTCAGAATTTCCGCTATAGCTATATCTCAAGAACTACCGCACGGATTTTCATAAAACTTCAGATTCCATTAGTCCAGGATATAGTTTGGTGTTGATTATTTTTTTGTGAAAATCGCCCAACAGGTGGCGCTGCTATGCTGCATTATTCATGATTATCGCAATTTCTCTAACTCAAGAAAAAATGCACGAATTTTCATCAAACTTCAGATTTAGATAGTCCCTGATATAAATTAGTGCTGTTTAATTTTTGGTGTAAATCGCCCAACAGGTGGCGCTGCCGCGCTGCATTTTCACGATTTTCGCAAGAGCTGTATCTCAAGAACTATTGCACGGATTTTCATCAAACTTCAGATTTAGTTAGTCCTTGACATGAATTGACGTATAAATTAGTGCTGTTTAATTTTTGGTGTAAATATCTCAACAGGTGGCGCTGCTATGCTGTATTTTTGCGATTTCCGCAATAGCTTTATCTCAAGAACTAACGCTTAGATTTTCAACAAACTTCAGATTCAGGTATACCTTGATATCATTTAGTGCTGTTTATTTTTGGTGTAAATCGCTCAACAGGTGGCGCTGCTATGCTACATTTTTCAGAATTTCCACTATAGCTCTATCTCAAGAACTAATGCACGAATTTTCATCCAACTTCAAATTCAGATGTACTTTGATATGAATTGGTGCTAAATTCATGTAATTTCTTGTACTATTTAAATGGTTTAATTGACGTGATTTATGTAGAAGAAAGTTTTGTGATGTCCACAACATACTAGTTATAATTTGAATTTGGACGATGTTGGGGGTTCAAACACCAGGAAAATTCTTATACCGTCCGGTATCCCTGATGCTGATTTTTAAGTTTGGACCTGTCTGTATAATATTTTTTCAATAAAAATAAATCGATGTAATTTTTTTCCAAAACTGGAACCATTGTTTTATATAAATATGTAGCAAAAAATTAACCTGCACACATTTTTAGGGTTGTTATTATTTTTTAAACTCTGTCCCTGAGTTTTAGATTCCTTACCGTACCTCTTCTAAAATTATACAGAAAATCACTTCAGATGCAGCGACAGGATTTTTTTCAAGTTTTTTCTCATGCAGAAGTATGCTAGAGAAAGAATGTCTAAAATTCTTTGACAGGAAATTTACTGCAGAATTTAAATCAGCATTTAAATATCAATTTCAAGCATCGTTGCTTTATTGGTAGTCTTGCCGTCTCCAAGATTTATTCCTGCACTTTTCGAGGTAAATATATATATTTATTTAATTTAATCCAATGTAAATAACTTTTTCTAAAATTCAATGAACATTGTGGCTACCACTTAGCCTTAACATGATTTGCCTAAAATAGCTGGTAATTTCCCTTACCGTTCCATCCATACAGTCCTTTTTTTTCCCATTTTGTCCCTTTTTTCCTATACCGCCCCATTTTTTTTACCTTGCCGTCCCTTCTTTAGCACCTCTTTAAGACAATGTTATACCAAACTTTTGCAGTAAAAATACTACATTGCTATTATTTCTTATTTGAATGTCCTGTGGGTAATATGCAAATTCATTATAAGTAAAAATTTAGAAGAAAATAGAAAGTTATAGTACTAAAATGGCAAGGAAAATTAAACTCGTAAGTTTAACTTAAACCTCAGTTAAATAAAAAAAAATTTCGCTCCTGGCCATTTTTTCTTTATTTTGAATCATTAAGGTCTATCAGATTAAAATGTTATTTTAGCAAGTTTAATTTCACCAGATTTTTATTCCCGAAAGTCAAAAGATTGTGAGAATGCCCATACATTGTTTTTTTAGCAAGGAATAATTGTAAAAAAGGTACTATAATTTTGAAAGTTCACAACACAAAACACAAACATTCCACACAGATAAATCAACAAAGAAAATACTAGACAAATGCTGTTGTTTAATTCCAAAGCTGTAACCAGCTTCATAGTCGGAGGGGGAGGCATGATGCTAATTCACATCTAATCTCTTTCCCTCTACTTCGATGGCAAATAAATATAGACAAGCGTAGGAGGTAACCCCCCCCCCCTCTCCCAAGTCATAAAACTTTTTATAACAAAGTTGCAATATAGACGATATTAGTATTAAAAGTATAGAGGAACGGGAGGGACATCTTTGCTCTACGGACCTGGTTTCCTAGTCTGAGCAGTCCCTTCTAGTCACTCAAAGTATAGAGGGGACTAAAACGTTTTCTAGGGGGAGCTCAGCCACCTAGTCTATGTCTAATTATGGCCCTGTGTCAGTTCTCTTTTAACCCTCTATGCCTCAAATTATGAATCAAGAAATAGCAACGCCTCAACAATTATCTCCTGTAATGTCTGAAGATATATTTAAGAAATTATAGAATAATATTAGAAAGTGCAGGTACGCTTTTTCATTAAAATTGGTTTAATAAATTGGTATGTATAGCTGTTTTTGTAAAGTATTTAGAAGAATAATTCGATAAATTAACGATAAATACTGTTATGGTAATATCGCATTTCCTATAAAAGCAATGCAAAGAAGTGTACTGCGATCCTATTTGTAAATGGACAGGCTTTGTTAGGTGACAAATTTTTCATATAACATTTTTTAATAAAAGAAAAACTACACTTATGTAAATGGTTGAGAAAATAATCACTTAAAAAATACTTAGCTTCGACTGTTTCCCTATACATTTGTCGAGCAAAGTATTTTGTATAAAAAGTAAAACTTGGACGGATTAAAAAAAAAAAATTGTATTATATTTCCTTTAACGGTACTTAAAAGTACCGTCGGCAGAGTTAACAAGAAATTAAAATTCTCCTTTAATCTTCTACTATATACAGAATGTAACTTCACATAATATATTTTTAAGCTCTTTTTTTTAAAAAATTAGTGCCACACAAATATATACAAACAAGAACGAAAAATCATGCGTACAGCATAGATTATGAAACACTTTCCAATACATTCAGCATACTATAACAAAAATTCACTGCTATTATCATGAATAGTCCATAAAAAATACGATTTTTTAGTGCATTCCAGTATATGATCTACAGATATGTATACTAAAAGTTCGTTCAGTTAAACGCATAGCACAATTGAAAATTTCTACTCGGAAATTTCCGTCAATGAACGGATGTTTTTGAAAAATTTGTGCAGCCCTGTACATGATCTACAGAATTTATACACACCAAGTGATATTCCAAAAATTATTAAATTTAAAAACGCATACCACAACTGAAAACGCACTTCCAGTAATTACTGTTCGAAGGCTTCAATAGTTCAATTATTGCTCATTTTCTTCTCTAGGCAAATTCTTTTGAATGTCCCTGTAGAAGAAAGATAAATTGTATGCTCATATATTTCAATATTCCAAAATAATGTAATATCATTAAAATAAACCGCAAACGATTTTTATTCATAGACCGTAATGTAACGGAATTCTTTTGAGTAGCCCTATAAATTAACCTAAAATGCTACATAATTCATTTGCAATACCGAACATGCCATAATGATACCCAATAACATATATCAATTTCATGGCAATCGGAGTATATTTACGCGAGTTAGAGAACGGACAGACAGACAGACAGACAAGCCGAATTCATAAGCACTTTTCAACTGTGTTGAAAAGTATTTAAAAAAAAGAGAGAGAGAACGAAAAGAACAGAATCAAGCATAGATTATGAAACACTTTCGAAGAGTTAAATGCATAGGACGAGATAGCAAGACCCAGAAGAAAGATTATTAGATAAATTTCGGCCTTTCAAATGCACCCTCTCTTATAATTAAACCATATTCTATTCATTCGGGCCACAAAAGTTTTCGTTTAAGCCTCTATTCCGTTATACACAGGTTGCATTTTCACGGGTTTTACTTTAATTTTACAGCTACAACTTTCAATTACAATTACAATCTTAGCGCAGTGTTGTCAGTCGGCTTTTTTTGTTATTATTAATATTCAGATTGCTTGGTTGATACTATTTAATTAAATAGTAGTATTTGCATTATTGTCTGAGCGAAGCGAAGGCTAATACTCAGCGAAATATTACTGTCCGGACACATTGCTACTACGATGGATATTAACGCCATGTCCTACTAAAAAAAAAAAAGCCTAATAAAAACCTTTCGTCAAGCATAACTCAAAAAATATTTGTCGGATTTCGTTTCTGATTGCACCAGAAGGTACCTATGAGGGTCGCCTACTGAATCCACCTACTATGAAAACTAAGTTCCAAACCGTTTAAAAATTATATAGAAAAAACTGATAAAAAAGCACAATTTATCTGCATACGTCACAGAAATTTGGTGTGCGTCACATTCACCGGTTGATGTTTTCGTAGACAACTGGTTTGAACACATGGAGCAAATAAAAAAAAATACGCACGCAGTAATATCGAATAGATCAGTTTCAACCACGTGATCACAAACCTTGCAACAACCCGTGGCAACCAGTTTTGGTGAGCAAACAAATAATAATACAGTACTCCGTACCACGGTGACCGTTTTTAGCCTGTTGTATGACATACAATTGTGGATGATTAAAACAAAAGACATGAGTGTTTATTGCTCCGGGAGGTTAACTTTCTCTGGATGTCTGTCTGTCTATCATACAGCATGCAATTTTCTTGTAAAGGATGACATTATTATGCAGTAAAACCTCCATAACGGACACACCCGATTAGTGGACACCTCTTTTTAGTGGGCATTTTTTCGATTACCGACCCTTAAATAACTGTACATTTTTTACTCTCAGTAGCGGACACCTCCAAATAGAGGACAAATTCTGCCCTCCCGAGGTGTTAGCTATTCAGAGGTTTTACTGGTAAAACCTCCATAGCGGACACACCCGATTAGCGGATACCTCTATTTAGCGGACATTTTTTCGATTACCAACTCTTAAATAACTGTACATGTTTTATTCTGAGTAGCAGTCACCTCTAAATAGAGGACAAATTCTGCATTCTCGGGGTGTTCGCTATTCAGAGGTTTTACTGTATATAATTTTGATAGTTATTTTACAGGGCCACACAGAAGAATAAGAATATATGAAACGAATATAAACTAAATTCGGGATTGGTAGATCACTGATGGTAATGTAATTTTAGGATGTTGTTACAGTCATCCGCAGCATGTTTTTAGAGTTTCGTTCATCTAACGAAACACTACCTGTCACACTCCTTTGTCTGTCTGTCTGTCCGTCTGTCACAGAGCCCGTTCTCAGAAACTATATATGTCGGAGACTTGAAAATTTGCATACTTATAGCTGAACACCACACATCAAACGGCAAATAATAATATTTTGAAAAAGTCTAATATTTAACCCTCTGGGCTCTAACTTGTGTATTTTAAGCAATTTTTCTAACTCAGCCCCTAATTTAATTAAGTTGGAGACATGAAATTTTGCATACTTATAGCTGATCTCACAATTTTTCTAACTCAGCCCCTAATTAAGTTGGAGACATGAAAGTTTCCATACTTATAGCTGAACACTTGCGATAACACGATAAATCATAAAATTTTGAAAAAGTCATATTTAACCCTCCGGTCTCTAACTTCTGTACTTTAAGCAATTTTTCTAACTCAGCCCCTAATTAAGTTGGAGATATGACATTTTGCATACTTATAGCTGAACACCTCACATCAAACGACAAATAATAAAATTTTGAAAAAGTCTAATATTTAATTCTCTGGGCTCTAACTTATGTATTTTAAACAATTTTTCTAACTCAGCCCCTAATTAAGTTGGAGACATGAAATTTTGCATACTTATAGCTGAAATCCTTACATCAAACGTCAAATAATAAAATTTTGAAAAAGGTCTGATATTTAACCCTCTGGGCTCTAAACTTATGTATTTTAAGCAATTTTTCTAACTCATCTCCTAACTAAGTTGGAGACTTGAAAGTTTGCATACTTATAGCTGAACACTTGCGATATCACGATAAATAATAAAATTTTGAAAAAGTCATATTTAACCCTCCAGTCTCTAACTTCTGTATTTTAAGCAATTTTTCTAACTCAGCCCCTAATTAAGCTGGAGACATGAAATTTTGCATACTTTTAGCTGAACACCTCACATCAAACGACAAAGAATAAAATTTTGAAAAAGTCTAATATTTAACCCTCTGGGGGTCTAACTTGTATATTTTAAGCAATTTTTCTAACTCAGCCCCTAATTAAGTTGGAGACATGAAATTTTGCATACTTATAGCTGAACGCCTCAGATCAAACGACAAATAATAAAATTTTGAAAAAGGTCCAATATTTAACCCTCTGGGCTCTAACTTGTGTATTTTAAGCAATTTTTCTAAGTCAGCCACTAATTAAGTTGGAGACATGAAAGTTTGCATACTTATAGCTGAACACTTGCGATAACACGATAAATCATAAAACTTCGAAAAAGTCATATTTAACCCTCCGGTCTCTAACTTCTGTATTTTAAACAATTTTTCTAACTCAGCCCCTAATTAAGTTGGAGAAATGACATTTTGCATACTTATAGCTGAACACCTCACATCAAACGACAAATAATAAAATTTTGAAAAAGTCTATTATTTAACCCTCTGGGCTCTAACTTGTGTATTTTAAGCAATTTTTCTAACTCAGCCCCTAAGTTGGAGACATGAAATTTTGCATACATATAGCTGAGCACCTCACATCAAACGGCAAATTATAAAATTTTGAAAAAGTCTAATATTTAACCCTCTGGGCTCTAACTTGTGTATTTTAAGCAATTTTTCTAACTCAGCCCCTAATTATGTTGGAGACATGAAAATTTGCATACTTATAGCTGAACACCTCACATCAAACGACAAATAATAAAATTTTGAAAAAATCTAATATTTAACCTCTAATATTTTGTCTCGCGCAATTTTTAAATTTAAACTGTTTTGCAATACTATTTTTTGTTCATTTTGCATAATAATTGTAATGTGACGTAATTTCTTCTATTTCAGACTTCTAACGCATGTTAATGAATTTATTTTACAATATCCTTTCTCTTTTAAAATTCACATATAAATATAGTTTTTATGGCGTAATTTCCAATAAGGGCCTGCTTTTTATACCTAATTATTTAATTCTAATTTGAAGGTTTTTTTCTGTTTATAATAGTAACGTGTAAATAATTTTTTTTTTATTTGAAGCAAACATTATTGTTTGCGCTGTTTATACAGGTGGCAACAGTTGAAATTAATACCATTTTCTAAAATATGTAAAAAATATGTGTCAAGATGCTGAATATTTGAATTTAAAATAGAAATAAAACCTCAAAAAATGAGTCAAATTAAAAAAAGAATAATGAAATCTGCACACCGGGATCTTCTATTGAATAAAATGATCTAAAAATGATTAAATTCCCATGTATAGCTTTTGCTCCTATAATTTTTTTTTTTTTTTATGGAACGATTTTGTCCAACTTTAGCATTAAATATCTCTTAAAATAATCCTTCGATTTGAAAACTGTATGCATTATCGTGTTCATCAAACATTTCGCTATAATACCACCGATTTTCATATTTTTGTATGCAATAGTTTTCTTAATATTAACGAAGAAAGACCTCCGGTCACAAAAAATTCAAAACCGGCGGCGGCGGTGACAGCGTAGTTACTTTTTTTAGAATAGAGAGATATATAAAAATGAAAACTTGTCTATCTGTCTGTTTGTAATTTTATAAAAATCCACAATTTGGAAGCCAAAATTGTGAAAAGATATACGGACATGTGTATTAAAACATGGCCGAGGCAACTAAAGTAATCCGGAATCGAAATAATTTATAGTGAATTTTTAATTAATAAAAAACCACCAATTTAACAGCAATTTCTTATCAAATTTAAACATTTTTCGTTATAGCAGTTGCCAACAATTAAAAAACACAATAAAATTATTACTACAACAATTAATTTTCTACTGCAAGATTTCCACGTGAAAAATGAAAATGAAATAAATAGTTTGATGAATTTAAAAAAAAAAGTGAATATTACGTCATAACTTTTCTATTGCAAGATATTCACGTGAAATGTGAAAATGAAATAAATGGTTTGACGAATTTAAATGAAAGTGAATATAACTTCATAACTTTTCTATTTCAAGGTTTCCACGTGAAAGGGGAAAATATTACGTCATATTGGAAATATAAAGGACGTGGTGGATATAGTATAACGTCATATGAGTGTGAAAAATGTATTGAAGCATGATAAAAACACGATTAGGGAAATTATTGGCCTATTTTAACATTATTGCTCCAATTATAAATTGAAATAAGTTCATTTATAGATGTATTCTTTTGCGTCTGTTATATACATTTATACATTTTTATGTAGCGTTTTCATATGATTCATTCATACAACATTTCGACTGCTTTTTTTAATGTTTGTTTGTGTTGTATGTTAAATTTTGAAATTGATTTTTCAGAACAAACATCCTTCCAATTCTGGGCAACGCCGGCACTTTAGTTTGTAACGGATAAATGGCTTTTGTATCTGTACATCTAATGCTAATATTATAAAACGTTATAATATTATAAAGTATATAATATTATTAATGCTTGTACGTTTGTGAGATGTTATCTCTGAAACTACATAGCCAACTTAAAAAAATGTAGGTGGCCATCTCTGCTCCGAAAAAAAGACTATTTTATGTCAGTGCAAGAACCTACATCGCTGCAGGAGCAAAAAAGTTCTAAAATTGTGATTTCTGCGATATTGATTGGGTTAGAAACTTTAAATTTGGTGCGGTTGTTACTTTTAAGATGTAAATACTCGTAATGAACGCTCTCTAAAAGGTTCAATTTGACGGATAAACGTAAAAATTTCTAGAAAGGTTCTAAACTATGATTTATTTGGAATACTGAAATTTTTGGGATACTGTTGGGGTTAGAAACTAGAACTTTGGCATGGTAGTAATTAATAAGATGTAAATGCTCGTTGTAGAACGAATTCTAAAAAATAGAAAGACTAAACAAAGCGGAAAAAGATCTAAAGATGATCTAAGTAACGAAGTACATGGAATTGTTAGGAATATAAACATGAAAATTGACATGGCTGTATTTATCATGACGTAAATTCTCGCAATAGAACAATTTCTAAAAATGTCGCTATATAAAACAGTGCAAAAATAAAAAACTTTCAAAAATTTTCTATTTCTGTGTTACTGCTGAGCCCAAAATCTTGAAATTTTGCTTCGGGTTAGTTTTAAAATATACAATTGTCTCTATGAATGGTTTCTAAAAAATTTAAAAAGTTGAAATTAACGGAAAGCGATCTCAATTACCATTAATTTGGAATTATTAGGTACAGCAACTTTAAATATTTCATAATGCTGCATTTCCTCCGCAAAACATGCGATTTAAATGAAACAAAACTGATGATACCCACCTAGCATTAAATAAATTGTGTAAATATTGAATAAAGACCTGTATGAAACAGTGAGTAGGTTGCCCGAAAGTACTTGTTAAAGTGTTCCTTCTCTAGGCTTTTCTCTCTCTCGCCAAGGCCACTAACAGAGGGAAGTGCAGTTTTAAATGTGATATGATTTTTTATCCGATTCATTTTTCTAGACATTTTATCATAAGGTCATATTCTCAACTATCATTAGTAGATTTTTTATATATTAACTTATTCTGGTGAAATTTTATAATCGGGTTCATATTGGCGTATGTTAGCTTGCATGATTTGCTGAATAAATATGTATGGATTTGTAAGTTACTTCAAATGACACTTTGACAGCTCAAAAGTTATGCAGACGATATATTCAGATCTTGTGTCATACTTTATGTTGTAATCATTGCCGATTTCTTTTATTTAATACATGCTAAATACAGCTCAACTTGTGCAGAATATATTTGAAAACAAAACAATACAGCGTATGTAGTGGTCAGCATACACTCATCATTCAAATCCGATCGAGCATATCTAAAACCCACTCAAACGAAGCATTGCATGCCACTGTTGATGTATTCGGTACTTTGATACTATATTAGATTTTGAGGAGAGAATTCCTTAAATGTTATCGACAACCTCATTGCATCCGTGTAAAACAGATATTGTACAATATTAACTATTCCGGGGGAGCACACACCATATAAAGTATAGTCCATTCTTTTTAAACATCATATATTTGCCATTTAAAGTTACTCAAATTGGTGCGGAGCGTCTGATTATGCTCTTGACATCATTTTATACAGTTAAAATTCCGATATAAGTAATTTAGTATTTCATTTTCTATTTTACTTTTAATATATTGAGTACTTTCAATTTTATATCCATGCATGGCTGTCTTGAATGGTTAGATTTCCCATTTTTTAAAACAGTGTATACGAATTTATATATAAGATTTTGTAATTCTACGATTCGTTTATTTTCATCATTTCAATTTATCGCAGCATATGGACAATTAAAGATAACATCTCATTTTCTTTGCTTCCACATGTTATTATTAAATCTATGTTCTCAGTAATATCGCTCAGACTAATCCCTCTGAGGGAAGTCCTAGTACTACAAAAAAGTGATGGCAATCAATGAATCTGAATCCGTCTACGTATAAAAAAAAGTAACGCTTTGGAAATGGACAAATAAAAATCTGCGCACATACCGTGAAACGCATCTGATTGGTCAGAGCATTCTGACGCTATAAGGAGGGGGGGGGTGCCAAGGCAGGGATCCCGTCTCTGTCGCCAAGTTTGTCGCCAACTTGGTGATATATCGCCAAATTTGGCGACCAAAATTAGTCGCCAAAAGTGACGCTAGCTTGGCGCTATTTCCAGTATTTCGCCGAATTTCCATAGACTCCCATTGATATCCAATAGGGTTTACTTGCTTGCAGAAAATCAACAAATTGAGATATTTCAACGCAACAAAAACTAATATTAGCTTATAAATAGAGCTTAATTGAACAATTTACATTATTTTTAAGCACAAACACTAACTATTTACAATATTCGTAACCTATATATATAATTTTTATTTCATTTGTAATTATTCAAATAAATTATAAATTTTGCCTTTTTTTAAAGATTTTATATTTAATAATTCTGTTAATTATGAAACTCTGTAACCTCTAATGATTACTTGTTTGGAGATAAGGAAATAAAATCGTCAAGAGTCAGGGAGGAGTGCGTTTATACCAATTGGAATCTAAAAATTGAATGCATAGAAAAAGAGGAATCGCGAAGCGATCCAGAATGGAAACGCGAAACAATTTCCTCTGGGGTTGGCTAGAAAATAAAGTTTGCTTCGCGATACCGAATGGAATCGCGAAGCCATTACGCGGGGGTGTTGGTGAGCGCAGCGAGCAGGGGGTCGGAGCCCTCCTAGTAATAATAAAACAAAATAGTAGGCTGGCAACACTAGGTTAGCAATAATGTAGGCTTAATACTATTGTTGCCTAATTTTGTTCGAAAACTACTTGCTCTATGCCAGATCAAAAAAATGGGCAGAATAGGTAACAAACTACATATGCCCCCCTCCCCTAATTTTTAGGGGGCCCGCGGCTAGATAAATTCAAACGTACCTAATTCTTCTATTCAGGCTATGTTTTATAAGAATTTTTTATAAGCATCTTAATGGTATAAGCATCTAATAAATTCATAAGACGAAACGCAGTATTTCACCTTGATTCAAACATAAAATATGTGATACGAACTTGAAAACGTTTACTATTTTACTTAAATGACGACTAAAATAATAAAAGAGATGTTACAATTTAAAAATATACATTTTATTCAAAAACTTCTGAGTACTTTTGGGATTTACCAAGCCCTTCATGAGAGAATATTACAATAACTAATTGCTGTTGCTAATACTATGGGCTAATGCTAATCGCTAATGCTTATACTATGGGAGATTGTTTTTTTTTTTAAGATATTTCGTTTTATTAAGATTTTTTTAAGATATCTCATTACTTTCTGAATGTTTTTTAATGAATAGCTGAGATCGATCTGTACAAAAGCCTTTTTTTTTTACTTTTTTGATTTTGTTTGCAGATTTTTTTATGAGATTCATTTACGAAAACGGCTCCGAAAGTAAAAATGTCCTAATCAAAAATGCCTCAAAACAAAATTGAAAAAATAAAAGACGGCCGATGTAAAAATCGATCTCAGCTATCCAATGCAAAAATTCATTTAAAAGTATTTAAATGCAAACGAGATATCTTAAAAAATCTCTCCCATTGTATTAACATTAGCGAAAGGGTATTTTTGCCTAACTGAAGTAGCCTCTAAAGGGTTCTAGCGGCTGAATCCGGTACTGTACTGGACCAATCTATTTTTTCTGCCCTTATGTCGCTACTCTCTTATACCTCTATTTTAGTTTAAAGAGATCTTTCCAAATAATTACTTTTAATTTTTTGACAAATCAACGAAATCCTCAGAGAATATTGTTAATCACATTTTTATCCTTTGAATAAGATGACTCAGCGGTCAGCGAATCGCGTTGCCACGCTACAGGTACGAAATTTGACTCCGGATTTGGGCAATTTTTATTCAAACTCTTTGGAATCAATGAAATGAGTGCCACGCCTGCTTGGGAACTAAATTTTGAGGGCACCGCGTTAGTCTGAGAACTTGGCCGGGACATAAACTATATACCATATACCTCAGACCCCATAATCAAGATAGCAGGGTTAAGCACAACTAGACATGATCCTTAATTGCAGTGCCGAAGAGTTTAATTAAGTAATCCTATCTTTTAACACTTTGAAGTGCGTTGGTATACTATTTATGCAAATTAAGCTCAATAAAGATGAAAAAATATTAGAGTTAAAAGCACAAATAATTTTAAATTTTAAGCATACTGGTTTCGGTAGCATATAGCAATCCGTCATCAGTGCTAAGGGTGGCGAAAATTTGCTCACATATATAGGAGGGGTGAGGATTCAAATTACAGGTTTATTTACCAATAGAAAAACAGGGGATTGCAGGTAACAGCCAATCCTCTGTTTTCCTATTGATCAATAAATCTTTAACTTGAATTCCCATCTCTCCTATATATGTGAGCAAATTTCCGCCATCCTTAGCACTGAGGATGGTATGCTATATGCCACTGAAAACCGGTATGCTTAAAATTTAAAATTATTGGTGCTTTAACGCTGATATTTTTTTATCTTTACTAGGGGGCTCGGCCCCCTACGAGCTACGCTCGCCAACCCCCGCCCAGACACCGCAGACTATAAATGCACGCTAATTTGATCGGCTTTAAAAATATTTCGAAAGATTGAATTATAATGTAAAAAGCAGTGGCGATCTCCCTATAAACGAATTTCTATTCATTTGTCTTTGATTGGGGAATTTTAACGCCAAATCCGCTGCGGTACTGCTTGATTATCCCGTCGACCAATTTCGCCAAATTATATAAATCGCCAAACCACTCGCCAAATTATACAAATTCACATAATTTTTTATTTTAAATAACAATAGAACAAATAAATTCGTACAACATTAATAAAAATATAAATAAAACGTCGAATAAAAATAACTTGATGACGTAGATACGTGTAACAACATTTCAAAATAAGCTAATATAAAAGGAATTAAGTAAACAGAGTCTTTGTCTCCTGGTATTTTTTAACAAAGTGAAAAGAAAGATCTTTTAAATGAGACATTTTAAATGAATCGTTTTTAATCTAACGTAATTTTTACCAAGCTATTTTTTTCTCTTTTAAATATTCACGTGAAGATACTTTTGTTAGAAATGAAATATTATTTGCGCTTTCCTAACAAAAATAGTTGTAAAGATCCTCTCAAAATATTAAATAAATGTCTAGCGCAATTTCTAAATTTAAACTTTTTTGCAATATTATTTTGTGTTCATTTTATGTAATAACTATAATGTGACGTAAATATGACATAATTTCTCCTACGACTTCTAACGCATGTTAATGAACTTATTATTTTACAATATCCTTTCTCTTTTAAAATTCACGTGTGTACTTTTTATGACATAATTTTTAATAAGTTCCTGATTTTTATATGTAATTATTTAATTTTAATTTGAAAGTTTTTTTCCTGTTTATAATAGTCACGTGTAAATAAATTTTTAATTTGAAGCAAATATTATTGCTTGCGCTTTTTATACAGTTGGCAACAGTTTAAATTAGTACAATTTTCTGAAATCTGTAAAAAATATCTCTAGAAATGCTGAAAATTTGAATTTAAAATAGAAATAAAACCTGAAAAAATGAGTCAAAATAAAAAAATTAATGCAATCTGCACTCCGGCAAATTCTAACGCATAAAATGATCTAAAAATGATTACACTGCCATGTATAGTTTTTGCTGCTATAAAACTTTTTTAGTGGAGCGATTTTGTCCAACTTTAGCATTAAATATCTCTTAAAATAATTCTTCGATTTGAAAACTGTCTGCATCAGCATGTTTATCAAACATTTCTGTATAAAACCACCGATTTTTATATTTTTGTATGCATTATTTTTCTTAATATTAACGAAGAAAGACCTCCGGTCACAAAAAATTCAAAACCGGCGGCGGCGGCGGCGGCGGCGGTGACAGCGGTAGTTACTTTTTTTTAGAATAGAGAGATTATATTGCACCAAGCTCCATCTTAACCAACTTAACCCTCCAACTTAAGTTTAAATTTAAACTGCTATCCAGAATGTTTTAATAAAATTTTGCTTTTATACTGTACTTGAAGAAAATAATTTATTTACTTTAAAATAATTTTTTTTGAGAACTAGGGGGCTCGGCCCCCTACGAGCTACGCACGCCAACCCCCGTCCAGACACCGCAGACTCCAAATGCACGCTAATTTGATCGGCTTTAAAAAGATTTCGAAAGATTGAAATATAATTTAAAAAAAACAGTGGCGATCTCCCTATAAACGAATTTCTATTCATTTCTCTTTGATTGGGGAATTTTAACGCCAAATCCGTTGCGGTACTACTTGATTATCCCGTCAACCAATTTCGCCAAATTATATAAATCGCCAAACCACTCGCCAAATTATATAAATTGACATAATTTTGATTTTAAATAACGAAAGAACAAATAAATTAGTACAACATTAATAAAAATACAAATAAAAAACGTCGAAATAAAAATAACTTGATGACGTAGACACGTGTAACAACATTTCAAAATTAGCTAATATAAAATGAATTAAGTAAACAGTCTTTGTCTCCTGGTATTTTTTAACATAGTGAAAACAAAGTTCTTTTAAATGAGACATTTTAAATTAATCGTTTTTATTCTGACGTAATTTTTACCAAGCTATTCTTTCTCTTTTAAATATTCACGTGAATATACTTTTGTTAGAAATGAAATATTATTTGCGCTTTCCTGACAAAAATAGTTGAAAAGTATCCTCTCAAAATATAAAATAAATGTCTAGCGCAATTTCTAAATTTAAACCGTTTTGCAATATTATTTTGTGTTCATTTTATGTAATAACTGTAATGTGACGTGAATATGACGTAATTTCTCCTATTTAAGACTTCTAACGCACGTTAATAAATTTATTATTTTACAAAGTCCTTTCTCTCTTAAAATTCACGTGTAATTATAGTTTTTATGATGTAATTTTTAATAAGTCCCTGCTTTTTGTACATAATTATCTAATTCTAATTCCAAATGTTTTTTTCTGTTTATAATAGTCACGTGTAAATAAATTTTTAATTTATTTACACGTATAAATATTTTTTTTTTGAAGCAAACATTATTGTTTCCGCTGTTTATACAGTTGGCAACAGTTTAAATTAATATCACTTTCTAAAATCTGTAAAAAATATCTCTAGAAATGCTGAAAATTTGAATTTAAAATAGAAATAAAACCTCAAAAAATGAGTCAAAATAAAAAAATAAATGCAATCTGCACTCCGGCAAATTCTAACGCATAAAATGATCTAAAAATGATTACACTGCCATGTATAGTTTTTGCTGCTATAAAACTTTTTTAGTGGAACAATTTTGTCCAACTTTAGCATTAAATAGCTCTTAAAATAATTCTTCGAACTGAAAACTGTCTGCATCAGCGTGTTTATCAAACATTTCTGTATAAAACCACTGATTTTCATATTTTTGTATGCATTATTTTTCTTAATATTAACGAAGAAAAACCTCCGTTCACAAAAAATTCAAAACCGGCGGCGGCGGCGGCGGTGACAGCGGTAGTTACTTTTTTTTAGAATAGAGAGATTATTGTGACAGTCAATCATTTCACCAATTTAGCAAAAGAACGAGTTTGCCTATGAAAAGGTTAAAAGATTACATAAATGAAAACATTTGAAATATATTCTAGTCTACTCTATAGATGCTACTTCACACTAAATGAATATTGAACTAAATAAGATATTCATTAACTCCAAAAATATTTTATCAAAAAGCAGGCCCCTGATCAAAAGTTTTATCTTTTAATCTTCCTCTTCACTAAATCAGTTCACTTTGAAGATTCAAATGATGAGATAAGCAGTTAAACAAGTTCTTTACAAAACATTTCGATGAAAACAAACTTCTAAACTATTTTGTCATAAAAGACAGCAATCAAAGGTTTTATCTTTTAATCATCCCTCTACACTAAATTCTTCCGATTTGATCCTTATTTTCTCTCCCTACCTATAATGAACAGGACGTCGATCGAATCACAAATTGCAGCTATAAAAGTTTTATGTTTTTATAACTACTTCGAGTTGTTTCTAAAAAGTAAGTAATTATGGTCCCTCCAATATAGATGGTAATTTCGGTGTAAGAAAATGAAGAAAGTTTCACTAAGTATATTTCTATCTGTAAATAAAATAGGATTCATTATACTTTCACATTTACACTGAGAGACATCATTTAAAAAATGTTTTCAATAATTGAACCTTTAATGTTCATGCTGCTTTCAGTAAAAGGTAAAACTACCATATGTATATAAGTTTTAAATGTCTTTTAAGATTTTGAGACATTAAAATTATCGTAATGTAATGCGTAGTATTATTATTGGTTTTTTAGGATATATTTAATGTTTGCACAAATTTCAACCCGTAATAATGTGTTCTGCATATAATCCGGATATGCTAAAATCCGAAAAATTGGAACGATCATTAAAAAAAAGCTATGCTTTAAATTTTTAAAAATTCTTTTAAATAACCTTTGTTTAAGAGTGTGCACAGGTCTCGACAAATGCGGTCGCTAGATCGTCACTGGCAACCAAAATATTTTGTTTACAATGTTTTCAATACCAATTTTTTATTTTTATTTTAGTATTTTAGTGGAAAAATCATCTTTAAAAATAAGTGTTATGACAGTAACCATGTCAAAAAAAGTGTTAAAATCTTATCTAATGTAAAGTGTCCAAAAGAATGAAGTGTAAGAAAATGAAGAAAGTTTCGCTAAGTGTATTTTTATCTGTAAATAAAATAGGATTCATTATACTTTCACATTTACACTCAGAGACATCATTTAAAAAATGTTTTCAATAATTGAACCTTTAATGTTCATGCTGCTTTCAGTAAAAGGTAAAACTACCATATGTATATAAGTTTTAAATGTCTTTTAAGATTTTGAGACATTAAAATTATCGTAATGTAATGCGTAGTATTATTATTGGTTTTTTAGGATATATTTAATGTTTATACAAATATTCAACACGTAATAATGTGTTCTGCGTATAATCCGAATATGCTAAAATCCGAAAAATTGGAACGATCATAAAAAAAAGCTATGCTTTAAATTTTTAAAATTCTTTTAAATAAGCTTTGTTTAAGGGGTGTGCCCAGGTCTCGACAAATGTGGTCGCTAGATCGTCACTGGCAACCAAAATATTTCAACTGGTGACTATGTTTTCTATACCTAACTTTTTTTCATTTTAGTATTTTAGTGGAAAAATCATCTTTAAAAATAGGTGTTATAACAGTAACCATGTCAAAAAAAAGTGTTAAACTCTTATCTAAAGTAAAGTGTCAAAAAGCTGACACTTTAAAGATATTCTTCAGTGCTTTTTTTTTTTTTTTTTGCCAAGTAATGTCTTTCAAAGTAATTTTCTTTTTTAAACAGAATTTCGTTAAGAATATTTTTTTTAGGATGTGCATATTTATTGCATACTCTTTTCATTCAAATTTTGTAGTAGGTATTTTGTTTTATTATTATTATTATTTATATAGTTTTCATGATTTGTTCAAAAAATCATTTTTTCTTTAAAAATTATTGACTGAGTTAAGACAATTTAAAATGTATTATTACTATGTTTGCGGTTATTGATTCTCAATCAGTTCATAAAAAAGACTTTTTTTCTGAAAATCCATAATTAAATTTAAAAATTAGAAAAAACTGACAACCGTGTGTGTATAGGTGTTGGGGGGTGGGGATACTTTTACTGGCTGCCAAATTTTTTTAATTTTTAGAGATCTGATGTCTAATGTCAACTTGCATTTGGCTTAATAAAAAAATTACGGTACTTACATGCGTAAGACATATTAGTTTTAAATAATCTTATCAGAATCAGAATGTGGTAATAATTAAATAAAAGGGAGAGCGATTAAACGATTTAACTAAATTAAAAGCAGTAATATCGTACTTGAAAGCATTTTCAAGAAAATCATCAAAAATTAGTACATTAAGTTAAAAATTTAAAAAAAAATTTAAATCAGTAAAAAATTTAAAAAATATTTACTGTATTTCAAGAGTTGTAATCTATATCTATACTTCTATACTCCTATTATAAAGAGGAAAAAATTGTTTATTTGTAGGAGGTAAGCTCGGGAACTACCGAACCGATTCCAAAAGTAATGGTATCAAAATGATGGTGTTAGTCCAACTTAGAACATAGGCTATATCTTATGTCGGTGCCACTACCCCAAAGGGGGTGCAGAAGCAAAAAACGTTCTAAAAATGCGATTTTTGCGTTACTGAAGGGCGTAGAAATATGAAATTTGGAATATCAGTTGCTTATAAGATATAAATGATGTCTAAGAACAGTTTTTAAACAATTCGAAATTTAAAAGGGGTGAAAATGCACAAAAAGCGTTCTAAAAAACGTTCTAAATGGTAGTTTCTACATAATCTCAGGAAATACCAAACCAATTTCAAAAATAATGGTATCAAAATGATGGTAGTCCAACTTAGAACATAGGCTATATTTTATGTCGGTGCAACTACCCCAAAGGGGGTGCAGGAGCAAAAAACGTTTTAAAAATGCGATTTTTGCGTTACTGAAGGGCGTAGAAATATGAAATTTGGAATATTAGTTACTTATAAGATATAAATTATGTCTAAGAACAGTTCTTAAACAATTCGAAATTTAAAAGGGGTGAAAATGCACAAAAAGCGTTCTAAAAACGTTCTAAATGGTAGTTTCTACATACTCTCAGGAAATACCAAACCGATTTAAAAAATATTGGTGTCAAAATGATAGTGACAACGTTTGCTCCAAGATAGGCTATGCTTTATGTCGGTGCCACTACCCCAAAGGGGGTGTAGGAGCAAAAAACGTTCTAAAAATGCGATTTATGTGTTACTGAAGGGCCTAGAAATATGAAATTTGAAGTATCAGCTACTTCTTAGATATAAAGGATTTCTAAGAACAGTTCTTAAACAATTCGAAATTTAAAAGGTGTAAAAATGCACGAAAAGCGTTCTAAAAAACGTTTTAAATTGTGATATCTACACAATCTCTGGAAATACCAAGCCAATTAAAAAAATAATGGCGTCAAAATGATGGTGAAAACACTTGCTCCAACATAGGCTATGTTTTATGTCGGTGCCACTACCCCAAAGGGGGTGCAGGAGAAAAACGTTCTAAATTGCGGTTTTTGCGTGACGGAAGGGCCTTGAATCGTGAAATTTAGAATGGTAGTTAGTTATAAGATATTAATTATCTCTAAGGACATTTCCTAAAAAAGTCGAAATTTAAAAGGGGGGTCAAAATGCGCAAAAAGCGTTGTAAAAAACGTTCCAAATTGCGATTTCTAGCAATCTCAGGAAATACTGAACCGATTTCAAATATAATGGTGTAAAAATGATGGGGACAGATCTTACTCCAAGACAGGCTATATTTTATATTTGTTTCCACTACCCCAGAGGAGATGCAGGAGCAAAATGAGCGAAAAGCGTTCTAAAAACGTTCTAAATGCCAATTTGTCACCAATATCTCAGGAAGAATCCAACTGATTTCAAAAGTAATGGTAAGAAATTGATGCTGACAGCCTCTGCTCTAACACAGACGCTATTTTATGTCGGTATCACTATCACCTAGACGTTGCAGGAGCATAAAAGCGTTCCAAATTTCGATTATTGTGATCGGTAGGGGCTAGCAACTTAAAATCAGGCAAGGTACATATTTATTACATATAAATGATCTTTAAGAACAGTTTCGAAAAAATTGGAAATTTAAAAAGGGGTGAAAATGCGCGAAAAGTGTTCTAAAAACGTTCTAAATTGCGATTTCTACTCAATCTCAGGAAATTCCAAAGCTATTTCAAAAGTAATGGTTGCAAATCAATGGTGACAGTCCCTGCTATAACATAGGTTATATTTTATGTTGCTGTCACTACCACCTGAGGGTTGCAAAAGCAAAACATGTTCTAATTTGCGTTTTTTGCATAACTGAATGGTCTAACACTTTGAAGTATGGCATGGTATTTACTTACAAGATGCAACTGCTTTCTAAGAACTGTTGATGGAAAATTTCAGATTTAAAAATATGAAGTGAGCGAAAAGCGTTATAAATTACAATTTTTATGTAATCTTATCAGATACCAAACCGCTTAAAAAAATAATGATGATAAATTGTTGGTGATAGAACCTGCTCAAACATAAGCTATATTTTATGTCTGTGCCACTACCACCAGAGGGTTGCAGGAGCTAAAAACTTTCTAAATTGCGATTTCTGTGATACTGAAAAGGCTAGAAACTTTAAATATGGCATGGTAGTTACTTATAAAATATAAATGCCCTCGAAGGACTGTCGAAAATAAATTCGAATTAAAAAGGGGTGAAGTGAAGGGGAGGTGCGAAAAGCATTCTAAAAAAGTCCTAAATTACGATTTCTACGCAATTTCAGGGAATATAAATCAAATATAAAAGTAATAGTTGCGAATCAATGGTAACAGTCTCTGATCCTACACAGGCTATATTTTATGTGACGATTCTACCACCTGGGGTTCACAGGAACAACAAACGCTCTAAAAAAGGTCTTTAAAAGCTTTCTAAATTACGTTTCTGTGGAATATTAGGAAATAACAAACCAATTTCAAAATTAATGTTGGCAAATTAATGGTAACAGTTCCTATTTCAACATAGCCCTTTATGTTGAGAGAGGTTGTAGGATTTGGAATTTTACATGATGGTTAATTTTAAGATGCGAGAAGATGGTTTCTAAAAAATTCAAAACATATTTATTGAGCATAAAAGTTTCAAATATTTTCTAAATTATTATTTATTTAGTTTTATTTCGTTTTATTAATTTAAGTCTCATTTCTACCTTATGCAGTGTAACAATGATGTTTAATCAAACTGTGTTTTAAATAGTATTTTTTTTTTTAAATATTCCTAAAAGTAATAAGTACCTTTTAATAAAATAAAATATTACCTTTTAATAAAATAAAATATTACCTTTTAATAAAATAAAAATTTAGTTAGTACCTTTTAATAAAAATTAGTCATATAAATATCACTTGGCATATTTCAAATATTACGCGAGCAAAGCCGCGGGGTTTGCTAGTTATGCAATAATTAGAAGAAAAGCATATGATTAAAAGGATAGCGTGTGCACCGACCTTTGAAGTTAAACTTTTAAAAATACAAAACAAAGGGATATATCTGGGCTTCCCATGTCACAAAACACAGTTTTTTAAAAATTGATAATTCTAATAGCTTTTTTACCTATAATATATTTTTTAGAATGCGCATTAACAATACCAAAAAACCTATTTTGAAAAATAACAATTATGCATTTAAGTAAGGTTTTGAAATTTCTTAAAAGCGATACTTTAATATTAGCTTCGCGCCAGGAGAAATCGCCAAAGATTACTATTTGCAATCAGGTTTTTTTCATTCTGATCATTTCAGTATTTTAAGTGCATAGTTTAATTACATGTCTTAAATTTGTGTTTTTACGTGTAATACTTTATTTAATTATTTATTTATTGGTGAATGCGTTAGTTTCGTTATGAAATATAAGCTGGAAACAAAGGCTATTTATATCAATTTCAATGCAAACGGTTTTATTTTTCGTATTTGTCTCCACGCGATAGAGATATATTCAATAAAATTGATGCTTGAAAATTATTTTAAAAACAATAAAAATTGATTAAATGGCAATGCATTTTTCAAGCTGATTGCGATACAGGTTTTTAAAAAAATTTCGTTTGAAAATATAATTTTTTTCCCTATTCGACGGTGTAAAAATTTAAAATATACGATGTTTAGAAGTATAAATAAATTCAGCAAAAGTTATATTTAGTCGTCCGGTGTTGCCACCTTCAAAATGATGTCAGCGATACGCACAGACACGTTTGTCCTTTATAATACAGATACAGAATCCGATTTTCTTGAAAAAACGATTTATAATATTTATATATATCCAGGTCCGTTGTCATATCGAGCAGTTACAAATAGGTGGGATATTTCCGCATGAGAGATTTAACCAAAGAATAAAAAGTTAAGGAAACATTATAACATTCAAATAATTGCGACTTCGCAATAACCTTCAAAAAATTGTAACCTTCAAATATTTGTCTCCAAAACATTAGTTTATATGCATGTTACGGTTTCCTTGTTGAAGTTAACGAGAAATAATCACTCTTTTTTCTAATTGAAACATAAATTAATTCAAAATACAGTTTCGAAGGAACATATATTTAGATGGTAACTTTAAAAATTAGCCATGTATCCCTATGAGTGATGTAACGAAGCGTGATATAGCGTGGAAGTCATTTTTATAATTCCTTAGAATATTTTTTTAAACGTCTTCAAAAGTCATAATAGTAAGAATTCCTGTAACACAGTTTGAATGCCCATAAACAGTCGAGAAGCTCTTTCTTTTTATATAACCAGGGGCTCGAACATGGGTATCTCGGTTTACAAAACATACAACTCGGTGTACAGAATATAGGAGAAAATAATCCTGAATTGAAAAATCTAATAGTTTTTTTACATTCAATAAGTTACGTTATTTTGCTCACAGATGACTACTCCTTTTTAGATTGAAAATATTATTACTTATTCAAATAAATTTATTAATTTATTACAAATGTACTTTCATATAAACCGCATGCAAATGGAAAATAGCCAAAGAAATCTCCAAGGATTTCGCTAATTATGTCAACTTTTTTTTATTTTGACCATTTCAGTGCTTAAATTCGGAGTTCAATTACATATATGTTAAATTAATGTTACATTAATATTTGTTTAGTTAGTTACAACACTTGGTACAATGTTTCTGATCACCACACCAATATTACCATTTTATGTAAGAAATTATTATTTATCCTCATTACAGAAAATACATAGAAATTGAACAATTTTTAGCAATAATACATTTGTGTATATAGGATAATGAACAACAACATGCAATAAAGAAAAAGCATTACGCATCAATTTATAAACAGAAAATAGGTGATTAAAGTTTAAACACCAAATAGAACAATATCCAGTCACTCTTGATTTGGAAAAAAATAATCGATGACTATAGTCAGTATATAGTAAATCCACTTTTCCCCCGATGATAGCTGAAACTCTTCGTGGCATGGAATCAATAAGCTTTTCACACTCATCGGGGGGCAATTTCACAGCAGTATTCCCTGATGGCTTTACATAATTCAATGGCGTTTGTAACTCGTCGAAAATCAATGTTTCTTTTAATTAAATGCCGCACACTTTCGATGGGATTAAGATCCAGACTATTAGGCGGTCAAGTCATGGCTTTAATTGCATTAGTACCTACATTTTATAGATACTTATCCACTGCTTTGGTGCTATGTGGAGTCCCGTTGTCATCTTGAAATATGAGTCATTTGAATCCCCAAACCATTGATCGATGATGAGAATAAAACAATTGTCCAAAATGTCGATGCAAACTTCAGAGTTTACTTTACGTAACACAATACATAATTTACGACGTCTTGTGACGTCGTACAATCCCAAACTGTAAATGCAGGTGAAAATTTAGTCTTCGTATTGACACAATTATTATTGAACTTTTCACCAACTCTCCTCCATACAAATGTTCTGCAGTCATCACCTCTTCCGAGAGATATTCGAGGTTCATCTCTAAAAATAACTTTATCTCTCTTATCATGTGGCCAATATATAGAAGAAAGTAGCCGAATTTGGACCACTTCACATATTTTCAGGTGTAACTCACCTAATTTTTGGAATATCTGCAAAACATCACTACACGGGGTCGATCTCTACTAACTAAATAAATCTTTAGATCAATTTCTTTTTGAAAATCTTAAATTTTATTTTAATTTGAAAAATTTGCCGAAAGTGGTCCAAATTCAGCAACTGGTCGCCTAAGTTGGACCAACAGTCTAATAAATTGGACCAAATAATATCAGGTTGTTTTAATGAGCAGGCAATATAACTAATTTTATTAAAAGCAAAGTTTGCGATTAATGAAACAATCAAACAAAATAAAAGCAATGAAATATAATGAAATCAAATACCTGAAAATAAGAGTAATTGTTTTAAATCAAAATGTATTCAAAATATAAATCAAAGTTATCAGAAATTAAGAATAGAAATTATGGGACTAATTGTCAGTTACTTAAATATCATGTAAGGAGTGATGCAAAGCTTACACATGAATTTCGTTTATTGATTTTTTTTTTCAGCGCACACAACATGGAACCGTATTTGGCAATCTCTGAACACTGAATCATTGCTATTTTATTTTTCTTACAAATTAGGCAAAACCAATCATCACTATCTAGATTTTTCTTTTTAGATTCTGAATTATTAGACTTTTTTCTGCAACACAAGTTTTCTTTACATTATGTTTGTTGTTCTTCCCTTCCATTATTTTCTTGCTAATTGCATTAGGCCATTTTTTTAAACTTGATGTTCCAATTACTTTTGTGCTGTGATAGCTTCTTTTTTGTCGTTCGTTTTTTTTTTTTTTTTTTTTTCATTTCAAAGTTTATTTTATATGGTGAAGATGTTAACACAACTGTTTTTTGGCTCCCTTTGTACTTTGATTTAACGTAATTATTAGAGGGATAACATTTCTAATGATTTTTTGGCTTTTGGGAAAAATTTGTAGCTGCAGCCTTCTTTCAGGTCAATTTGTTCACAACTTACTCTCTCCCTTTTGTTTTCTATATCTTTAACAGCTTTTGCTGTCACGGGTGTTTTTCTTCCAGACAGTTTGTCTGTGTCTTTTTCAACATTATATTTGAAAAGTGTTTAAAAAATATCCTGTATTGAAAAGTACGCTACGATTAATTAAATTCAAACATGATATATTCAAATAGTGTAGAATTCAGCCTCCACCCCCCACCCCCCCGGAGCATTGAAATAACCACTCCCCATGGAAGGTTTATTTATGCGTTTTATGCGTTTTAATGGCAAAAATGTTTAATTCCTCCCTCCAGAACTGTAAAAAGTCTGCCATCGCAAATATCCTCCAGGAGGAAAATGTTTGAATGTAACTCTGTAAACCAAATACACCGTAGGAATTATTCAAAGAAAATAAATACAAATACATACAAGATAAAAGAAATTGAAAACAAAATTTATTGCATAAACATGTAAAAATATTTATGTTTATATAGGCCTAAGCTGAATAAAAAAAAAAAAAAAAAAAAAAAAAAAAAAAAAAAAAAACTTGCATGAAGATAGTAATTTATTATAAAATATTAAAAAATTAAAAAAAATAGTGTACGATGCGTACTGTCCTCAAAATTCATTACTTACTTTTCAAATTTATGATTGCATATCTGGTCCAATTTAAGCAACTTAAATTGGCCCAATTACGGCAACTGCGCCATTTTTTAAAACAAATAATCTTAAGACTAAGAACAAAACCGAAATTAATCAAATCCGCGTCAAAAATATGCGCAATAAACAGATAAATTCATATATGTATATGAAAACATAACAACTTACCTTAGTTTTAAAGTATTCACTTAACTTTAGTAGGACAAAATTAGATCAAAACAGCTAACTTTCGGGTTTTTAAAATTGTCTGTAAACAGCACGTGGTAGGCGGTTGCTTCGTCTAATCATGAGTGACGTCATTCTGATGAGTAGGATTTCAGCTGTAGATGGAATCTCTTCCTGTAATTAACGGCAGAATGGCAACAGTCCAATTAAAGCGGCGGTCCAAATATGGCTACTCTCCCCTATGATTTTTGTACCATTGCGTCTTTCTATGATTTTTTGTCAAGTAATTTTTCGTTTTGACTTTACAGAATTTAACTCCTGTTGTATTCAGATAATTACGTACACTGCGGTCGCATGCATTTACGTTGTACTTAGACCATCGGGAAATGTATTGTTTTGATGTTGCTCGCCGCTTTTCTTCGCTATTTCGGCAAGCTTTCTTTCCTCTCTAGCCGTCGTCGTTCGTGGACGTCCACTTCGAGGTAAATTTTCCGCGATATTAGTCATCTGATACTGTTTTCGAATCTCGCATACCGTACTTTCCGCACAACTTAATAAAGCAGCTACTTTTCTTTGTGAATTTCCCTCTTGAAACAGTTTAATCGCATTGATTTTAAAATCGCAAGAAGAGGTTTTTCATGCAAGTCATTCCCTAGTGCTTCAGAGATGATTATTTTCTCATTTGGAAACTTCATTACCTGTAGTATATTATATGGATGATATGATTGCTATATCGAATTTATTTATCATTTATATTTTGATAAGTGTTCTTTTATTGTGCATATTGCAAAAAGTCCTTACGCTCATGAATACGCAAAATATATGCATCGAAATGCAAAAATCATAAACTTCACAACATTGATTGGAATCTTTGTGCCAAGGGTTGTAGTTATTGATTTATGAAGTTTTAATTTCTCTCTGAAATGTCAGCCGTAAACAAATTCTGAACTATTAATATTTTAAAGTTAAACAGCTTTATGTCTCTCAGTTGGATTGCATGCTGATTTAAAAATATTTCTTTTTGAAAATTATTTTTAAAACTATAAAAAATTAGTAAATTTAATTTCTGTGCTTGTTTTTGAAATTTTGAATAACCTTTTCCATCCACCTTATATTTTATACCATCCTTCTGGGCAAAACCAGAAGACGCAAAGAGACAACAACTATTAGTTTTTCCCTCATGAAGACCGAGTAAATTTCGGTTGAAAACGTTTTGATTTTAAAAGGACTTTGATGTATTTTTAAATGGCTTTATATTATACTTTACGCACCTTTAAGCAATGTATATACATTTATTTGTTTTTTTATGAATTTTAATTATTAATCAAGGTGAATTTTGCACTGAAACTTTAACTTTTTATTGAGTTAATAAATTTAGATGCAGTTTTCAAACAAAATGCATTTTAAAGTACAATTTTTTTCTATTCGACGAAGTAAAAAATTTAACTTTTGCGATATTTAGAAGTTAAAAAAATTACAGTAACAGCGAAATATAATGTTCCGTTTTGTTCTCCTATTAATATGACGTCAGCGTTATTCACGGACATGTGTTTGCTTTATAATATAGATACATAGGTCTGTTTTGTTTAATAAAGTCTTGAAATTTAATGGTGCAACATTTATGAAAACGATACATTTGCATTAATTATGAAACTGTTAAATATGAATTCTCTTCTTAAATAGCAAAACTTAAAATCGTGTTTAGTTTCAGAGTAGATCTAGAATCTTTCTCAAAAGGCTTGTAAATGAAGAAATATATGCAATGATAATAGTATTACTATTTCAAGCTTTCCAAGTATAGGTATTTACTAATCCATATATAATGACATCACGTTCTTTAGCAAACTACTTAGTTCGACATTTACCAAAATGCCGAACATTATTGTAGAAACACCTCATGACTATTCAATGAAGATAATAAAAATGCATAGTGTATGAAAAGGGGCTACTACATAGTTATATAATAGGAATGCTTACAAAATGTTAATTAGAGGGGGCAATTTTAAAACTTGTTTGAATTTTCAAGACACAAATAAAGATTTGAGAAAATAAATATATTTTTAACGTGTTTCAAAGATTGAATTTCAGATATTACACTGTAAAAAAAAATTGTAAAATTACTAAAATTTTTCTAGGAAACTGGGATTCCAGGAACTTTTTATGTAACAGCAACAAGAAAAATTCTTGTAACAGATGCTGTTACAGAAATTTTTGCTGTTGCCGTTACATAAATAGTTCCTGGAATCCCAGTTTCCGAGAAATATGTTAGTAACTTTACATATTTTTTTTTACAGTGTAGAAAACAATGTTTAGAAATTAAGGAAATAATAGCAATTGAACATAGAAAGACAGCAATTTCTTTCTTTTATTATAACCAAGGGATCCAACACGGATATCCCGAATTACAGAACATACGTAAAAATCATTTTCAATTAACAAGCCTAATAGATTTTTTACATTCATTATATGTATTATGTTAAATTACTCCCAAGCTGCACCAAAAAGCATTTTTATATAGAAAACATCAATTATGTATTCAAATAAAGTTTTTTAATTTATCAAAAATGGTACTTTCATATTAGCCGCATGCCAATGACAGACAAAGTAATCGCTAGACTTCGCTATTTATACTAACCTTTTTTATTTTGATTATTTCAGTGTTTAAGAGCATTGTTCAATTACATATCTGTTAATTTTGTGTTTTATTAATATTATTTTATTTATTTATTTGTTTGTTTATTGGTGAAGTCTTAATTTATTTATGAAATATCAGCCGGAAACAAATGTTTAACTATTAATATTGTTTTATATGTAAACGCGTTACTCTCTCGTAATTGGTTCGCACGCAGATTTATAATAATTCATGCTTACCATAAAAAATCAGTAAATTGAAATTCAATTTTCAAACAAATTCCATTAGAAAGTATATATTTTTCTACTCGACGATGTGAAAATTAAAATTGTGTGATGTTTAGAAGTTTAAAAATATAGCAGTAAAAACTAAATTTACTACTGAGATCGTTTACGATCTCAGTAGTAAATTTAGTAAACTACTGAGATCGATACGTAATATGACGTCAGTGATACTTAAGGACATGTTTTTCGTTTATTATATAGATACATAAGTTTTTGCATCATTTGCATCAATTTTGAAACTATTAAATCTGAATTCTCTTATTTAATAGAAAAACTTAAAATCGTGTTTAATTTCTGTAAACGAGTATTTCTATACATTACCGTTATACACACCATTCTCAGAGTAGGTCTAGAAGCTGTCTCTAAAGGCTTGTAAATGAATACATATATGCAATGATAGTAGTATAAGTATTTCAGGCATTTCAGGTGTAGGTATTTATTGATTAATATATAATGATATCACGTTCTTTAGCAAACTACTTAATCGACATTTACCAAAATACCGAACATTATTGTACAAACAACTCATGATTATTCAATGAAGATGATAAAAATGCATGGTATATGAAAAGGGACTACTGCATAATATACAACAGGAATTTTTTCAAAATGTTAATTAGAGAAAGCAATTTTAAACTTGTTTGAATTTTTAGGACACGAATTAAGATTTCAGAAAATAAATATTTTTTTAACGTCTTTTAAAGATTGAATTTTAGATATTAGTCTACGATGTATAGCAATTAAGGAAATATTAACAAAGAACTTCTAAATACTAATGCTTGATATTAATGTATTTTTAAATATTTGAAATATCTTGGAAATTTTTAATTTACATGAAGAATTATTTATACAGACATTTTATGCGATATTTGGCATCAAATTCTCTGTCTAATTATTTGAGAATTATTTACTTTAAAGGAAAAATTATTTATAAAATATTCCCCTATGCAAACATGATTTTTTTTTTGTTATTATTTTGACAAATAAACATTTAAGCGATTTGAAACTTTTACTAACTCACGAATTCATTTCGCAATATTTTCATTAAACCATACATTAATATATAGTGCAATTTTCAAATTCAACAAATACGCATATTTAAATGTATTTTTATACGCTTTTATTTAACTTAACACTATTTATACTGGTGTCAAATGACACCTTTTAAAAGATTTCGATTTATGGTTTTCCATTTGTAATTTTTCGACTGAAACAATTACAAATCATTTTTAATACATTAAAGACCTTTTTTATACTTCAAAACTACAAAAACTACATTAAAAAACTACGAGCGAAAAAAAGTGCAAATCTAAACTTTAAAAGGGTGTCATTTGACACCGGTAGAAATAGTGTTAAGTACACACTGACCTTTGAAATGCGGAAAAAACCCTTCAAAATGTAGATTTTATCCTTTTTAGCAAAATTGTAACATTTATGACCTTGCTTACGATTTTAAAAAAAAAATCGATTATCTTTTTTAAGCGAATTGTGCACATTTTTGTATCGCTTTAACCCTCTCGCTGCGCAGCCCGAGATATGCTCGGGCATGCATTTTTCCGTCAAATGAATACTATTTGGTTATTCCCACCAGTTATTTTTTAGCGAAAACTTTGTCTGTTTTAATCAGGACATTTTCCCCGATTTCGATAATCAAAAATTTATGCTTTAAAGAACCGGTGATAAACGATTAAAAATTCTGTAAAAGACACTCATCGCGAAGAATTACTTACGCCGCGAGAAGGTTAAGACCTGAAGAGATTTGGTTGAAATTAAATTTCGTAATACTTGGAGATTTTTCCAAAGAGAAACATTCGCCTTGCATACAATATTTCAAATGAAAATCAAATTTCAAATTAATTGCTTAAGAGGCGCAAAGGCCAACCTAGTGAAAAGGATTCCATGCAGGGTTACGAACCCGGGCCATGAGTATAGCGCACTGACATTGTACCAACTAAACCACATAGAACGATACCCTGCCTGGAACTTCTCACTATTACAGGTTGACAAGGCTACAAACGCAGCACAAGATGGAATATTTTTCTGTGAGCTACCGACAAGGCACAAACACGAAACTTAATTAAATCTAGCATCGATTGAAACCATATTAATACTTGGAAATTTTTCCAGAGTATCCTTTCAAACCAATCCTTTCCACTACGTTGGCATTTGAGCCTTTTAAGCAATTAATTTGGAATTTGATTTTCATTTGAAATAGTGTATGCAAGGCGAATGTTTCTCTCTGGAAAAATTTCGGAACAGATGTCATAAATTCCCGGGCCACAATCTTGGAATTTTTCTTGGCGTGAAAACCCCTTTTCCGCCAAGTAGTAAATTCGCCAAACACCTGTTTATACGCATGTTAGGCTTAACGGAAATAGAACGTAAATAATAAGCAAAACTCGCTAAAGTGGCAATGAGTAATCGTTGTATGAGCGCGTAGCGCTCATTAACCGAAAAAAAACATCACTGTATTCAGCAGTTCTCGCTGTGTAGCCATCTCACAATGTAAAAACCTCGAAAGGCAAACAAATATACATAAAATTATCAACATACCTTAACAGACATCTGCTTTCTTCAAAGTTGAAGCACGAAATACTATCATAGCATCACCGTCATTTTCAAAAATAGGCTTATGAATACGCATTGACACTGTACATAAACCTCCTTTTTTCGTCAAAATTTCCTCGAATTTCTTAATTACTTCAGCAAGAGCGTTTAAACGGACTACAGAAACCATAGTTAATCTAGTAAATCCATTACATTTAACATAAAAACAAAAAAAACAGAACAATACAACACGAAATCAAACCGCATCCACAATATCCTAGCCGAAAATGACCTTCTCAGGGGTTGCCAGAATACGACACGCCAAACACACACGTCACACGGGGTTCCACATATCGATAAATATCGCCAACATAAAATCGCCAAGAAATCTCAAAACATCTAAGATAGCGGCCATCCGGGAATATAACGCATCTAAGCCAAAATTTCCAAATACTAACATAGTTTCAATCGATGCTGGATTTAATTAAATTTCGTGTTTGCCCCATGTCGGTGGCTCACCGAAAAATACTCCACATTGTGCTGCGTTTGTAGCCTTGCCAACCTGTAATAGTGAGAAGTTCTAGGATGAGTATCGTTTCATGTGGTTTAGTCGGTAAAATGTCAATGCGCTATACTGATGTATCGGGTTCGTGTCCCGGCATGGAATCCTTTTCACTAGGTTGGCTTTGCGCCTTTTAAGCAATTAATTTTTTTATTTTCATTTGAAATATTAAAATTCTTGTTGTTTAACCCTAATTAATAGGATCTTATTTGAAAGGGAAAAAAATATTTACAAAAATTCCCGATGTCAGGTTACGTCAAGGTAGGATCCACACAATTGTGTGGTGTAGGCTCGGCTTTATATCGCAGAAAAAGAAGAAAATGTATTTTCTTTTTTCTTACGATCACCGTGTACGTCAGGTCTTAAAGGTATAAAGCCGCAGGCAACATCTGTTTCGGTCACACCCATTTAAACACTGTTTGCATACCTGCCGACTTTTACGCTTTCATCTTACCGCTAAAATTTATTTTTAAATTCTGCCTTACTTAATCGCCGAAATCTGCGACTAAATAAAAAAAAACTTTTTAATTACTAGTAAATGCTAGTTATAAAAAAATCGTAAAATTTAGCATTTATGCCTTTGACAAGGGGAGGGGGGTGTTGATTTATTCCTCCTCTGAAATGTTATTTTTGCAGACTCATTGGCTTTTTATATTATGAACATTTATTTTATCAAATAATTACTTTTAACGTGACCATTTATTCTGTCAAGTAATTACTTTTGTCATGAACATTTATTCTGTCAAATAATTACTTTTATCGTGAATATTTATTCTGCAGACTCGAGCATATTAATGTTAATAATTATAAAAAATGCTTATAAAAATTTTATTTTAGTAACGCTGCTGGATACTATAGTTATAATGATGAGCTATTTTTCCATTTTTCCAGCAACAAAATATTTATGTAAAAAATATTCTGTAATATTTGTACTTTTTTCTTCTTAAAAAAACAACTATCAGTTATTGCGAAAACTTTATTATGTCATTATAGTTCAGGAAGCGACCTGTGAAACCCTGTGTTATCACAGATTAAAGAAAATATTATATGAATAAAAGTTTGAGAATCTGGTGGATTTGTCTGCCGAAGGTGAATTGTGGCCTAATCCAAAATGTAGTACAATAGCCGGTGTACTTTTAGACGCCTATCCTCAGTTATGTCCTACAAAAATAATAAAATATGGAAAATGTTGTCTTCATCTGCTACTATAATATTATCCTGACCTACCTTGTCACAACCGTGGTCGAACACATGGGAGGATGAGGTTTCCCGTTTTGGAAGTGATAAAATATAGTCTATATTGCATCAGGGACTGTCACTATCAATTTGCCACCTTTACTTTTAAAATCGGTTTGGTATTCCTTGAGATTCCACAGAATTCGCGATTTAGAAGGTTTTTTGAACGCTTTTCGTTCATTTTACCTTTTAAGTTTAAAAACTTCAGTAACTGTTCTCGAAGGCCATTTGCATTTCATAAATATCTACCACGCCATATTTCGAGTTTCTATCTTTAACAATTCAACACAAATTGTAATTTAGAACATTTTAGAATGCTTTTCGCTCTTTTCACCCTTGAAAATTTCATTTTTTTTAAAAACTAATCTCAGATAGTATTTACACCTTATAAGTAACTCCATGAGAAATTCCAAGTTTCTAGGCCCTTCAGTTTCACAAAAATCGCAGTTTTAGAACGTTTTTGCAGTAGTGGCAGGGACAGTTTAGTACAATTTTAGCATGGAGATAGCCAGTCAAATGGCTATTTCCTTTCTCTAGCAGTTTGGACATTAATTTTTTTTTTTTTTTTTTTTTTGTCCAACTGTACCTTCTTGTATTACTAGATTTAAAATATTTGTCGCAAGATGGAGAAGACTAATGACAGATTTTTTTTTCTTTGTAAATTCGACTGAATAAAGTTTTTTTTTCTTTCTTTCCTTTCCTTTTCATTTCCTTATTTATTTTTTTCAATAAAGATACAGTAAGTAGTTATATAGATAATATATTATGGCATTAAGATGTTTATATAGTAAATGAATCTCGTGTTCTGTTGATTGAAAAAGGATTCAATTAGTGCAACAATTGATTTTAATGTTGGCAAAAAATAAAACTACCTCCGTTTTGCGCAGTAGGACACGCGCGCTAATACTTAGATATTTAAATCTGTCTAAATCTAGCCTTTCATAATAAATCAAACAATTGAATAATATAGGTAAATTTCTTAGATTTATGTTTCTGATGCAGGAATCCCTCAATTGGGTGTAGGGCCGATGTATCCTAGTTGTGTATTCAAGCGTTTGAAATAGCTTCTAAGCTGTAGAGAAAGATTTGTGTTTAATTAATAATTCGACACATTCTGAATTGTAACTGATGAGGCTTCTGTGATTATTAAACTATGTTTAAACTATATTTTAACATTATATTAAATTCTGTTTAATGTTACAAATTTCGCTGCATCGTACGCAGCGATTTAAATCTTACATGTTTTACATTTTACAGCTAATATCATAATAATTAAAAAAATGTCTTAAAGATTTTTTCTGTTCTTTTCGGTAGTGACGTCAGTCTCTTGCATCATGCGTGGGAAGGAATAAACAGGTTTTATTTATGGATATTACTGTTCGCTTTTCATAAACATAATTTAGATATTTTAAACAGTTCGATGATTATATGATGATTTACAGTCTAATTTATTTTGATAAGAATTCGTCATTGTCCTTGAAAATTATGGTTTCAATTTCCTCTTTTCAGTATTTATTACATATATGAGGATGGTTATATTTCCATCATTTAAAAAGGAGTTTTTTTCGATTCGAATCCAAAACACATCATCTAAAAATTTTCTGTTTGACTGATAAGCTTCTTCAGTAACTGGCATAATTTTTAATAAAAACTTATTATCTTTTATATTTTTAATCGTTTATAGTTATTTGGAATAATAACTTTCCACCATAGGTTAATTTTCTCATTATTGCTTTTTAAAAGGTTAATGCGATTTATTGGTTCTTTTGTGCATGTTAATGTATCCCAGCATTCCTACTCATTTCTCCATTCGACTGGATACTGGTATAGTATAGTATTTTTCAGCCGCTGTTGGAGCATGCACAGCACCATTTTCTATTTTTTAAATGAAATTGCTCTTTTTCCTTACAAAATGCTACAATTGATGTGATGCACATCCTACTTGTATCACATAATACAACTATTAAAAGCGTGAAAAGAAAACTTTAAACTGCTCTCGTTTTGTTTTTCGAATGGGTTTTTATTTTTGTGACTGATGAAGAAAGAGTTTTGAAACGTGTTCCATTATCTTCTTTTTTATTGTGTATTTAAGACGTGTCTTTCTTTGGTATTATGAGACAAAACTGTAGAAGACCTTATTTTTTTTATTTTTAAAAAATATTTGGAAAAAAATGTCTATTAAAAACAAACTTTAAAATTGCTTGAGCATCAACGGTTTAAGACAATGCAAATGGACAATTCCATACAAGTGTCAACTTTTATTTTGTCAAATTTTATTAACTTTTATTGCATATTTTTAAATTTCTAAATACCGCACATTTTAAATTTTAACACTGTCGGATAGGAAATAAAATGTACTTTCAAGTGCAGTTTGTTTGAAAACTATATCACAATTTATTTTAAAACTGTATCGTATTTTTTTAAATCTATCTCTATCGCGTGCACACGATTACGAAAAATAAAATCGCATGCACTTAAATTAATACAAATAGCTGATCATTTGATTCCAGCTTATATTCCATAACCAAATTAAAACATTCATCATTCAATAAATAAAACACAAATTGAAAACATTTAATCCACTGAAATGAACAGAATCAAAAAGGCTGATTGTAAATAGCAATCTTTGGAGATTTCTTCCGCTGTTAACTCCGGACCTAAGGCCAATATGAAGACTTCAATAGATTTTTAGATTTTTATTTCTCTTTTCCGAAAAATGTTTTTTTTTTTTCAATTTAAAGAACTGTAAAAAAATAGCCATTTGCAGACAGATAATTGTTTTTGAATTATGATTTGTAAAATTATCATACCTATATCTCCATGTACTGTTTTGATAATTAGACGATGCTAATTTTATTTGCTATAATTAGAACGTGCTTTTTAGCATCGTTTAATGGAGAAAATGGTGGGTGGAAATTGTAGGTATGATAATTTTATACATAATATGTTAAAAAAAATTGCAAAACCACAGTTTAAAAGCGAATCAAATTTAACATGAACGAAACATCAGGCATCATAGCACAGATTATGAAACCCTTTCCAACACTATCGAAATATTGTTAAGAAGTTTCATTTTTGTGAAATGAGATTTCTAAATAAAATTTATAAAAACACAACGCCGTAAAAATTTATTTTCAACAATTGCTGTCCATAGGGTGTTAAGTGCGCGATTTATTTCTTTGCAGCCCTATATATGAGCTCTACACTTCGTAATACACTGAAAATTAGTCAAATTAGTTAAGTTTTAAAATGCATGCCACAGCTGAAAACGCGCATTCAACAGTTATGACTCATATTTAATCTTGTAACCAAATTCATTTGAGTGAATAAATTGTCATAATTTTGTCCCTGCAAAGTTGCATATTAAATTTCAATATGTTTGAGGTAGTGTAACGTAACTAAAATGCACTTAAAACGATTTTTTCTCATGGACCTTAATGTAACGGTCAAATTTTGAGGGATCCTGTAAACGAACAATAATTGCTGCTTATTCTATTCTCTATGGAATAAATTGTCATAAAGTTGTCCCCCTCAGTCATGCATGTTAAATTTCATTATGTTTGAAATAGTGTAACGTAACTAAAATGCACCGAAAACGATTTTTCCCGATTGATAGTAATGCAACCGAATATTTTTGAGTGTTTCTGAAAACTAAATATGCATTCCGAATGTATTTTCGTGTGTTAGAGCCCGGACAGACGAAAAAACAGACAGATGGCCAGACAAAGCAAATGAAAAGTATGCAAGACATTTTAGGCATGCTAACAAGTCGGAAACTGTACGTCAAACGTGGCAAATGAGGTGCGTTCGTACTATAACTATTTTTATAAATATTCAGATTTTGGTGCAATAGCTGTTCCACTTTTATGCAAAAATGCATAAATACAAAATTTATTACGATTAAAGTTATTAAATTCAGTAATATGGAAATAATATGACTCCATCTTAAATAGGACGTAATCGCCAAGGCAACCTAGAATCGTTATTTATCACGGGATATTCTTGAATTAATTGCGTATGATAGGATTTAATATAATAATAACTATGGCAACCTAGAATAAGCCTATTATGGTATATCACTGAATGAATTACGTACGTTACGATTTAATAGAATGAAGGAAATTTTTATTAATATCTTTTTAAGTTTTGATTCCATTTTCATAAAATTTGAAACGACTCGATGAAAGTTCGCAAAAATTATATATATTAAATTTCAAACCATTCGGTTGAGTAGTTTTTGCGCTGTTATATGTGGACAGACAGACATTCAGACCATACGAAGACTATAGGTGCTTCGTATTTGTATAATTACGAACGCGTCTAAAAACGAAATAACAGGAAATTAAAATAATCCGATTTCTTTACCAATTTTTTTCTTATATGGCACTAAAATTAAGTTGGCAGACATAAGATCATATCTCGGATTGTTTTTGAACAAAAAGTATTTCAGTTTCGATTTAAAGAATGTTGTTTAAAAAATAGTTTTATTTACTGCCTTTATAGAAGATACTTAGCACATTAAAATACTAGTTATAAATATAGTTTTAAAACTTTATATCTTTGTCACCATAATTTGTAATGATTTTTGAAACATGAAATACACATTTTTCTCTTTATTATGCCAAATTATTTCATACATGAATGCATCTGAAAAGATGTTTTTTAAGTACACTCCATGAATATAAATGAAGATCTGATCTTTAAACAATGAAGTTATTAAAATATTCATGAGAATTTCGCATTTATATATTTTTGAATAAATGTAATGTTGATTTTAAATATTTACATTTCAAGCCAGATATATGAATACAAAATACTAATAAATATGCATTTATAAATCTGAATTGTTAATCCGAATTTCATATGGATTTGGTGTCAGAGAGTCACATGTATATACATATATATAGATAATTAAAATGAAATTACAAGAAAATGAGCAACTAAAAATAAGCTATGGTGGATATCAAGCAAAATTTACCTTTTTCTTGATAAAATGAAAGCATTAAAAATGTTGGAATATATCTACCCTATATATATAAAATCCTAATGAAACGAATTTATGAAACGGATATATGAAACGAATTTATGAAACGGATATATGAATCGACTGATTAAACAACTGATTATGTTTCAAGCGATTTCTCCTAAAATATGGAATACTTTGCGATGAAATTAACACCAAAAATCAGCATTGATCTGCAGATCTCAAAACTGGTATTAGAATTTTTAAATTCGAATTAGTTTTCGAAATATTAATTTTTTTCTAATTTTATATACATTTTTCTAATCATGGCAACTCAAATTTTAATCAAACAGATATATTTTTTTTTTTTCATATTTCAGAAAAGGTTGACATGGTAACCCGGCTGTTGTTTATTTGATAATAATTGTTTATTTACTTTTATTTCTTTTTATAAATTATATAAATGATTTTGTTCTATAATTATTAATTATTTTTTTATATTTCCTTTAGAAAATAATAGAAAATAATTTAAAAATAAGGTACTACTTAATTATTCCGTCGACCAATTTCGCCAAATTATATAAATCGCCAAAACACTCGCCAAATTATACAAATTAACATATTTTTTATGTTAAATAACGAAAGAACGAATAAATTAGTATAACATTAATAAATATACAAATAAAAAGTCGAAATAAAAATCACTTGATGACGTAAACACGTGTAACTTGCTTAAAGTCAAGTAAATGTGACATTTACGATCAACCATTATTGGCATTTAATCTTATAGTTTGGCGATAGATTTTTGGTCGACGGGATAACTAAGTAATACCAAAAATGCATATGTAACTGGTATTTGAAAACGAGGTTTTCGCCAAATTTTCGTAAAAAAAAAGAAAAGAAATATCACGCCAAACCTGCTGTGCGTATGTGACATCTGGCCAAATATTACCACTCAAAAAAACGGTCCCATATTGGCGCGATTTTTTTCTGACGCCAATGTCATATACGGATCGGGCACTTAACTGGCGCCAAAATATCGTTATTTTGCTCGATATGGTAAGCCGGATGTTGTTGTTTATGCTGTTGATGCGTTCCCCAAATTGGCGTCGTTAAAAAATCGTGCCAGTATGGGACGTTGGAAAAAAATCGTTCCAATATCGTATATGACATCTGTGCCAAACTTTCATATGAACGGCGAAGGGTTCAGACCGTATTTGTTTATGGCAGTTGATGAACCATTATAATATAGGTGAAACGATGGCGATAGAATAATATTTGGCGACTTATCACCTGTGCCTGGCTAACATTAAGTACCAAAATGGCACCTAGAGTATAAAAAGCGAAGTGGTCCGCCTGGAACTGTTGATGATAGTCACATGACTTAGGCTATAGTTATAGAGATTGTTTTAAAATACCGGGAGACAAAGACTCTGTATACTTAATTTATTTTATTTTAGCTTCTTTTCAAATGTTTAACTGATCCTCTTTAATCAAAAACGAAAACAACCATTGGATGTCTTAACAGCAACTGATTTGCCCTTAAATTTTTGCAATCAAAGGGAGTTGAATGGAAACCCGTTTACAGGGAGATCTGCACAACTCTTTTCAGTATAATTCAATCTTCTCTAATATTTTTAAAACCCATCAGATTAGCGTATTTTTAGATTCTGCAGTGTCTGAACGGGGGTTGGCGAGCGTAGCTTGCAGGGGGCAGAGCCCCCTAGTAAAGGTTATAAAACTAAAATAACATTCTTAATGTCAAATGTGGATAATCCTTTTTTAGGTCTTTTTATTTTCATTTTTTCTTTGGATTTCTTTATTTATTTTAAGGAGCTAAATATTGTCCTTTTTAGACCTAATTCCGGCAATATTCGAAGAAATAACATGTCTTTACTATGAATTATGCTTTGGTAGCTCCTCTGACGAATCCATAAACGATTCATAGTTTCTTATATTTCCATTTCTTATTTCCTGTGTTCATTTTTTGAATTATCTTTTCCATTTATTTTTACCTTTGTGATTTCATTTTAGGGGTTTAATTTCTATATTATATTTTCCTTTGAGTTTTACACGTGTGATTTCATTTTGATCATATATATAGATAGATAGATAGGCTGATTGATAATATAAATATGAGAAGATGAGCCGCATATAAATCTTATATCACAAATCAATGAATTATATAGTTGCTCGAGCTATAATATTCACGATCGACGAGTTAGTTCTCGAGGATGAATAAGTATGTTCTTGAGATTTTAGTCGGAGGAGTAGGTTTTTTTCCAAGAAAGGCTTAAATAGCTAGCCGTATTTGAAGAGAAGAAGCATAAAGGCTTTTCTATGAAACTTCACTTGTATTGTATTATTCAGTTTAGTTGTATTATACATATATTTACTAATTATTTTCCTATGGAATTCAGGTCTTATTAAATGTCTGTTAATGTGTTTGCATTCAAAGTGTAATGCTTATTGTGTTTAAGATATTATTGTTTACCTTAATCTGACATACTTATATGTAACATATTATAATATTCTAAATTTTTCCCCATTCAATTTACTACTTTTCACTTTAAAATACTTTTTCTTTCATTTTCTTTTTTCTAATTCCCAACTGATTTTATGTCTAGTGACTTTCCTTTTCCCTCCCAAAATTCCTTCGTTTTTAGAATATTCTATATGAACTATAAGCCTATTTTTGTCTGACAGAGACGATTGGAACTGTTAATATAGACGAAGTAAAACGGGACCCTAGTACATCGATTTTACCTTCCCGCCAGCGCGGTGTCCCGCTCATCTTCTAATTGGCTTAGAGTTTAGAAGACCCTTTGCGCACAGCACTCTTTCTCGAATACTGTACCTTTACATGCTACCAATTAAGCCGTTGCGCTAATTCAGAGCTCGTTTTTTCGTGTTTCTCGTTTGCCAAATGTATTCATACGACATCGGCGAAAAGTTAACCCACTGTTGTTGTTTTGTTTTTTTTTTGTTTTTTTGTTTTTTTAATAGAATGATTTTACACTATCTTTTCATAAAATGTCTTTACAGAATTCCATTGTGTAATGTAAGTTCTCCATTGGTTTGTGAATGAACTGGGCGATAAACTTAATGAGTTCAAATTTTTTCCCGATTCTTTTTTCGGGAAAAATCTTTGTATTTTCCTATTCCAGTCTACTACCATATCTCTCTTCAAAGCATTGAGCGTGTGATCGCTATGGATTTTTATCATTTCTGATCGTTTTCGGGTGAGACATATTCTCTGTTTTTATTCACCAAATTCATTTAATTTCTACTATTTCACTAATCCTGCAACAACATTTTTTTTTTTTTTACATAGAATAGCAGATCGCAATAAATCTTGCGTATAACATTACACACACGCGCGCGCGTGCAAACACAAACGCACACACACACAAACAGAAAATCATCTACAAGCTTACTGAGATTAAGAAAGTGCAAAGTTATGTGTTCCTTGGGCAGGAAATATCATCGGAAAACAGTATCATGAACGAAATCAATAGAAGGATAAGAAATGGATCAGTGCTTTTGAGAAGAACAATATTATTTTGAAGAGTAACATGCCTTTTTGTTTGAAAAGAAAGGTTTTTAACCAATGTGTTTTGCCTGCACTAAGTTGTGGAGCGGAAACATGGAGGCAAACAAAACGGATGGTTCAAAGATTACAAACACCATTGCGAAGTATTGAAAGATGTATGCTAGGCAAAACTAAAAGAAACCGAAGGAAAATAATTTGGATAAGAAGTCAGACGAAAGTTCTTGACATCATCAACGGCTAAAGTGGAAATGGGCTGTGCATATTGCAAAAAGACAAGAAAGTAGATGGAGCACAAACTCCGTACAATTGTTTACAAAGATGGTACAGAGATGTAAAACGACCATTAAGACGACCTCAAGTAAGATGGAGTCACAAAATCGGAAAGTGGCCGGTGTTAATTGGATGACTAAAGCACTAGACAGGGGAAAATGGAAAAATCTAGGGGAGACCTACATCCAGAAGTGGACTGAAAAGGATCTATGATGATGATGATCATATAAATTTAGAGGGATGACCTTTCTTATAGATGACAAATAGCTAATTTCTTTCCTAAATCAATAGTTTTAGATGTATAGTATCAAATGCAAAAATGTTTCAAATTTGTTCTTCCTCATATGAACCTCATATGATCCATTCACTTCAAAATAGTTTTTCAGTCTTTCATTATTTAGCTCACAGGCTATCAAAGCCTGAGAGCTAATGTGCTCACCGGTTCTGTAGGTATGTATGTACGTACGTAACTCTTGATAGAAATATCCGATTTCCTTTTAAAAATTTCTATGTTCATTCTCATAAGGCGCTTCCCTGATTAATTCTGGAGGTTCATTGGTCAAATCTAAAAGGAGCAACGGGGGGCTGTCCTCCCTTTTTAACTTAGATAAATGGGTTTTTCAAGCAGAATTATTCGATTTGCTTCAAATTTGATATACCGGTTTATTCCGATATGGTTCTTGCCTGACTAGATTTGGAGTTTCATTGGTTAAGTATAGAAGGGGGGAAAGGAGGCAACCCCCCCCCCACCTTTAATTTAGATAAATGGGTTTTCATGCAGAATTATCTGATTTGCTTCAAATTTGGTAAACACGTTTATTCTGACAAAGCGCGTCCTTGATTAGATTTGGAGGTTCATTGGTTAAGTATAAAGGGGGAAACGGGGGCTAATGCCCTTAATTTATTTTCTGAGGGGCATTATTCTTTGAAATAAGAGTATAATATACAATTAGTGCGAATAACCTGTAAACTCAATCCCATCAATTTTACTGGGCACTTTTATTTTTATTTTATAATTAACAAAATGTAAATTTATATACTGTCCCTGTTTCTTATATTTAGAAAGGAATTATCCGTGCTCTAGCAAGTAAAACAGCAAAAATTAAAATTTTCTACAACCAAAATTTACCGAGTTATGATACTTTGAATGTTACTAATTTGCAGTTTTTTCTGGCACTGAAAGTGCATTTTCCTTTTTTTACTTGTCTTTCCCTTTTTCGGCGTTTTCAAATTTTAATATTAAAGAAGTACATTGAAAATACAGACATCTTGAATTTAGACAAGTGTCTGAAATTCTTTTTCAGTCATACATGTAAGTGTCTTAATCTGAAAGTTAAGGCATTATAGATGTCTTAATTTAAGACACATAAGTGTCTTACAATGATCATAGCTTAAACGAACTGAGAAAAGTGTCTAAAGTATTCGCAAACGTCTTATTTTTATGTCAGTACGTTGCTTCAAAGGTGTCTTAATTTAAGACATTTTGTTTCTTCCGTTCTTCCTACGTAATAACCATCAGGGGGCACTCTCAGTTGCGCATGCGTTTTAGATATCTTTCGTTTGAACTTGGTATACGCTGTAATTCAAACTGAAAGTTTGTTTTTATGTACGTGCATATTTTAATTCGTTTTTTTTTTGCGGAGTGTGATGTTCTGAGATTTTAATTCGCATTCACTTAGTTTATTTAACTTGTTTGCTTGACACCAAATGCCTCTTATAAGCTGTCGTCGATATAAAACGGGATAGACACAGAAGTAGACAACACTTAAAGATTACATCCGGGAACTCTACAAAGTGTGTGCAACGGATTTAATTTTAGTTTGTATTAATTTATATCAATAATATTGTATTATTCGTCCTCGTCTTGTCAAAGCTGGCAAAAAAACTATTGTTTGGAGGGTTATGTTTTGAGGATGAAACATTTCATTCTTTTAATATAGCTAGCCGGATATATTAAGGTATTTCCTTCTAAAATGATGCAAGTCTTTCTCTCTCACCGTGATAGCCTTTAAAATTTCAAATCGAGGATTTTTTCTTACCTCTTGCAACAGCGATTCAAGTAAGTGTCATAATTTTCTTTACAGTACTAAAACTAGTGCCTTTCATTATTTTCTTTATAATACTACACAAAATCTTGCATGAATTGCAATTAGTCTTGAATCTGTTTGCGAAAAAACTACTAATTCTAGAAGTATATATTTTTAGACTTGTGACGTTGTATTACAAATTATATAGTCTAAATTATCATACCAAATTTAAAGTAATATTATCTCTAAAAGAAGGACATTTTAAGTTAAATTTATTCTTTTGTTTTCAATGGCATTTACTAATTTTTATCTACCAGTAACCGACCACAAGTAATAAAAAATGCTTTAAAAAACATATGCTTTTAAAAATATATTTCTTTGTCTTCATGAAGTAAACGCATTCGTTAAGTTTTAATCAGCTAGTTTCTATACCTAGCCCAAACCGCAGATTAAAAATAAGATAAATACAATACATGAAAATATATGACATTGTCATACAGCTCATGTATTATATGCTGTTAATCTACGAGTAATTGTAAAACTGCTAGTAACAATATACATATGTATTTGATTTGAAATCAACCCCGATATTGATTTTTTGATTATTTTTAGTAAAAACATTTTAAAATTTAAAATGGGAAAAAGTAAAAAGCTATAACTAGATTTTGCACTTAAAATTGTGGTTTTCATAACTTTATTTACATGCACTTATACGAAAAATACAAAAATGGCAATTAGATGCTAAGATATATATTTAAGACAAAAGAGGTTTGGATACTATAAATTATTTTCTTCATGTTATTAATGTAGAATATTTATTTATTTATTTTTATTGATAGTTAAATAGATTTTGTGATTATCCTCTGATCTGCATAAAAGCTTGCTCATGTGGCAGTATAAATTTTTGAAAAATCTAATTTTTTAATTATATGAATTTTCATTTATTTTTCGGGGAGCGGAGGGAGATTTTGTATGCAAATTTCGTAATCTTAAATCTTTTTCGACATTGCACCTATTATAATAAAAGTTTTGAACTTTTAGAGTAGGACAAAATTAAAAAAACTGAAGAGAAACCTTTTCTCTGCTCCCCATGGCAACGAAGGACGCGCGATGCGCGCGCATCCTACCTTAGAATGCAACTTCGTTATTGTTGTGGCTGGAACGATATGAAGCGATGTTTTGATTTTAAAAGCATGATCGCTGTAATTTTTTTTACAGTTTGTTGATGAGGCTAAACCTCCCTTTTTCGAAAAACCTATTAAGTATTTGATAATACTTATTGTAAATATGTATAGAATCATGTATCTGTAAATCTTCATTAAATATTTCAAGAAAAGAATTCAGATGGCACCTCCTTCATTGATTATGTGTTCGACTGTCTTTGAAATTTTCTTCAACCCAAAATATATTTAACACAATGCCGAAAAATCTCTCAATAGAGGACAATTCGGGATTGCGGAATTTGTTCGATAATCGGAGGTGTCTGTTTCTGTGAGGTAAAAATAAACAAATATGTGTTCGTTTTGGAATAGAAGGAGTTTTTGGTAAATAGAGTTTTCCAGAAGGAAATGTCCATTAACCTCTATAACGAACACTCCTGAATACCTGACACCTCTATTTAGCGAACATAATGCAGGCTTCATTGTAAAGCTTATATTTTAAATTTGTTTCGACATTCTTCTAATTATAATCAATATTTTTAACTTCTAAAGTAGAATAAGGTAAAAAAATTTTAAATACAGCAAAATTTCTCAATAACGAGCACTTCTAGAAAGCTGAATTTGATTGCTGTTCGAAGGTGTTCGCTTTTGTGGAGTAAAAATATATGCTTATGCTGAAAAATGTGAGTTTTCGCTAAATAAAGTTGTCCATATGAAGGTTTTGCAGTAAAACCTCCATTGGACACTCCTAAATAGAGACCACCACTAGTTAGGAAACATATTTTTCATGCACAACGTGCACATGTTTTATATACTTTTACCTCATAAAAGCAGACACCTACGAATTGAGGACGAATTCTCTTTGTGATCCCTATTAAGGGGTTTTATTGTATTTAGATAAATATATTTTTTTCCATCTTGTTCTACTCTAGAAGTTCAAAATATTGATTATAACGAGTAAGATGTCGAAAAAGATAAATTATCAGGTTTACGAAAATTGCATACCAACTTTGGAAGCCCCTAAAATGTAGAGAAGTGGAGGGGGCAGAACCATGGTCAAATATTTTCCAGGATTCAACGTGGTCAAACATGACTACGTATAATGCTTACAAAAGAAATGACTACGATTTAGACGCTTGAAGTGCCTAAAATTCAGACGCAAAGAGTGTCTGAAAATTGAACACTCCGTTTCAGACACTTAAGTAGCTGAATTTCAGTTATTTCTATTTAGAGTGTATAAATTGAGGAGTGGGGAATATTTATTTACCCCTATTTAATGCTTTTAACCATATGACATACTCTATTATATTTATTAAATATTTATTGTAAATAATTTCTTTCTATATTTTACAAACTTGTTTTAAATTTTTGTAGTAAATTACATGAAATGTATGCATTAAAAAAGTAATAGAAGTAAAAATAGGTATTTGATCCATCCAACAATATTAAGTATTGTACAAAGCTGAAAGTATGCGTGCTACATTCACAGAAAATTAACTTTTAAAAGCCAGAGGATATTCAAATATATGTAAGTGTTTGCCTTTTCTTATTATTTTAACAGAAAATAAATGATTTCATGTACTATTTCCATTCAATAGTTTTCAATTGTTGCATAAAAAAAAAGATATAAATTATTTGCATACAAAAATGCCATAGGAGTAAAATTAAATGTTCGATCTATCCAAAAAGATTAAGAATCATACAAAGTAAAAAATATGCGTTTCTCATGCACAGTAATTTTAGCTTTACGATTCTAAAGTGTATTCAGATAAAATGTAAGTGTTTATGCAATCTCGCGCTATTTTCCCAAAAAAATAAATGATTGCATATCTTTCTTTTCAATAATTAATAAATATTTTCCAATTTTTGTATAAAGAAACAATAACATAAACTCATGCGTCCAGAGTAGATTATGAAACACTTTCCAACACATTCAAAAATCTGTAAGAAAACTTCACAGTTTATTAAGGTGAAAGATTATGTATAAATAAACAATTTGGAAAACGCATAAAGCATTTGACAACCCCATTTCTGCTATTACCATCAATAGTCGGGAACATATCGGAGTTTTTTGGGCAGCCTTGCATGTGACCTATAAGTTTGTATGTATACTACATAGTATTCTAAAAGTTAGTTTAGCTAAGCGCGTAACACACTACAAAATTTTCATTCGGCAATTTCCGTCAGTAAACGGAAATGTACTTGAGAACTTTTGTGCAACCCTGCATATGATCTATAAAATTTATGCGTACCAAATAATACTTAAATTTTATTTAAATTCAAAAATGCGTACCGCAACTAAAATTTTAGTTCCAGCAATTATTGTTCACTGGCTTCAATAGTTCAACTATTGTTCATTTCCTTCTGTAGCTAAATTCTTTTGTGTGTCCCTGTAAATGAAAAATAAATTCAATGCTCATCATATTCTACATTAAGCGCCTTTTAGTACACCTTAGTGATATATATATAAATTTCAATACGTTTGAAATAGTGGAATATCATTAAAATATACCACAAACGATTTTTCCACATAGACCGTAAAGTAACGAAATTCTTTTTAATGTCTCTGTAAATGAATCGTAAATGCTGCATGCTTCATTTTCAATACCGGATATGCCATAGTAAACTTCAATAACATATATCAATTTCATAACAATCTGACTATATTTACTGCGATTAGAGAACAGACAAGCGGACAGATAAACAAATGTTGGAAAGTGTTAAAAGGTATCAAATATTTGTATAAACAAGAATGAAAAAATTATGCATCCAACATAGATTATGAAGCACTTTCAACGCATTCAGAATACAGTAAGAAATCTTTACGATTTATTAAGATGCAAGATAAATAAACAAGGTTCAACTGGGTGAGGAGGCCTACCCAAGGACTAAAGTTCTACTACCCGCCACCCAAAGATAAATAAACAATTTAGAAAATGCATAACGCGTTTAAAAACAAAATTTATGCAATTGCTATGAATAGTAAGAAAACTATCCATTTTTTGTGCAGCCCTGTATATGATCCATAGATTCATATGCATATTACATAGTATACTAAAAATTAGGTCAATTAAATGCATAGCACAATACAAATTTCCTATTCAGCAATTTCCATTTAATAAACGGAGATGCATTTGAGATCTTTTATGTAGCCCTGTATGTGAACTATTGAATTTATATGCAACAAGTGCTATGCAAAAATTTTGAAACGTGTATCACAACTTGAAACGCATTTCCAGCAATTATTTTTTATATGCAGTACTGTAGTCAAATACTTTAGTGTGTCCTTGCAACTGAACGATAAATTATATGCACACCTATAATCTACAGTAAGCATTTTGTAGAATAGCTCAGTGATATAGGCAAATTACAATACATATATATAAATGTCTATATGTTTAAAATAGTGTAATATCATTAAAGTTGACCGTAAATCATTTTTCCCCAATTAGGCCGTAATGTAACGGAATTCTTTTGAGTGTCCCTGTAAATGAACAGTAAATACTACACACTTCATTTTCAATACCGAGCATGCCCCAGTAAACGCCAATAATATATATCACTTTCATGGCAATCTGACAATATTTACGCGAGTAAGAGCACGAACGAACGGACAGACAGACAGGTAAACTGCATAGCATTACATAAACAATTTTCAACTAGGTTGAAAATGTTAAAAATGTCATATTGATAAAATTAATCGTTTTACCAATTCAAAAATATTAAGAATCAAACTTTTAAAAAAATGCACTTCTCATACACAGAAAATTTATCTTTTCAATGCCAAAAGATAGAAATTGGGAAAAAAATATGTCTATTTTAAATTTAAAGATTTTCTATATCGCATTCAAAACAGCTGTCTTATTTATAAGTATCGGAGTTAAATTCTAATCAATACTAATGCATATTCTAGATATTCATGAAGATAAATATCAAAAGGATTCAAAGTACTGAGAAATTGAATGCCAGATATATATATTTTTTTTTTTTTAAGCAACCAGTTGCAACGGGAATCGAATATTTATTCATCAAAAGTTTTTTTTTTTTTTTTTTTTTTTTTTTTTTTTTTGTTAACATAGAATCATATTTTAAATTTCATAATGTGATGGAATTGAATGATTCTATTACAGTGTAAAGAAAAAAAATCAATTTGAAAAAAAATAAGTCAATAAAGCGTTCACATTCATGAAGATCTCAGTGTGTATCTAAAACACATTTATAATTGAAGGAAATCAATGTAGCGTAGTTTTTAAATAAAGGTAACATATTTTTCTGTTATAAGTCTTTTTTTCTCCAATAAATCGTTTAAAATTTTCTGAATTCGTGATTTTGAGTAATAATTGTGGTAGCTGAAATAAATTCGATATTTTGAAGTTATATTACTAAATTAGAAAAAATACAATAAACACTAAAATAGGGAAGAATATTAACATATTTTTAAAAAAATTCTAAAGCATATATTTTGAAAATAATTTTTTAACGATGAATAAATAATTCGATTCTAAGTACATTTTCAATTTCCATGCTATTATGTTTTTAAGTTATATTATCTTAGAAGATCATTAGCAAAAAATAATTTATATTCAAGGCATCCTTTGAATAGTAATATTTGATGAGATGCATGTTTTAATTTTATAGCAGTATAAGTCATTATTTTTAATAAACATTTTCATAAAAACATCGGAAATAAATTGCAAAGAGAAATTACAAAAATTCAAATGTATATTATTTAGCTAACATAATTTTAAAGCTACGTTCTGAGATACGAAATTAAGTGAAATTCTTTTCTAAAATCGTAACTGAAAAAAACTTATTTACTTTTAATGCATCGCTTCTTAAAAGCATTTTTTGATAAGAAGTATGTCGTAATTTCATTTCTATAAAACCTAATATTTTTATTAACATTTTAATAAAAATGTGGACTAAATTACAAATTGTATTTTGAATGGTTTGAAATCTATTTTATTTATTTAATATGTTTTAAGAAATACATTTTGAGGTAAGAAAAAATTCATTTGAGGATAGATGTTACGTCCTGAAATGATTACCGGAAAATCACTTGCTTTCAATTGCATCACTTCTTAAAAGCATTTTCCGCAAGAAACATGTTTTATTTATTTATTTACTTTACTATATATGTCATTATTTTTTTTTTCAGAATTTTTTATAAAAAGGTCTGAAATAAATTACAGAGTATTTTTAAAACCGTATATGCATTTTATTTATTTGAATTTATATATACATTTGGAGAAAGAAAAAATAATTTGAGTATAGAACTTAATAGGGCAATTCCACAGGAAATCATCATTTTTTTGGGGTGGGGGGGGATGGGATCAAATTTATAATATGTTTAATTTACGGTTTGATTGGAAAACTTGATATTTTTATATTCTATAGAAAAATCCTAATAAAAAGGCATTGTAAATTACTGTTTACAAACTAAGTTAAGTACCATTATTGTCTTTGTAAAGTCATAATGTTACGTCAGTTACACAATAAAAGTTACGTCAGTTACACGTGTAAATGCCATTTTTTTGTTTTTTATAATTCAGAAATTAATTGAACAAGTTATTGTTATTATTTGGCATTACTTAGTGTTGTTGCGAACATTAAATCACTTTTTTTAACTGGAAAATTTTTACACTTCAATAAAGGCAGAAAAAATGTTTGTATATTTTATGTTACGTCAGTTACAGAATTTTGAATTGCAATTTTTGGGACTCAAAGAGAGATTGAAATAATCTGCACGTATTTGAGTATTAAGTCCTTAGTAAGAAATATTTTAACTTGTAAAAATTTGTTCTAGCTTTAATAGTAAATTTTCTACATAGATTTGAAAACAAAACTCGATGATAAAATGTTACGTCAGTTACAATGGAATTGCTCAATAATAGATAACACACAAATATAATTACAGATTTAAATAGAAAGTAAATTAATAGTCATTTTGTTAATAATCGGTCAAGTGCGAGTTTTACTCGCGTACAAAGGGTCCCGTACGACAAAGTCCGTGTACAAAGTTTAATCTCTGCAGCTTGGTGAGCTGTCAACATGACATACCAGATGTTACTACCAATAAGGTTATCTGAGCGAAATATGCTGACTGGTTGTCGGCCAAGTTAGCTTAAACGGTAAAACATTGGCATTGTAAGCAAAGGATCTAGGTTCGATTCCCAGACTGGGCATTTTTTCGCTCAGTTGAAAATATTCAATTCGTATGATAATTTTACTAATCAGCTTGATTGTGTTAAAATAATAGTTCATCTACGTATCTATCGTTTACATGGAGTTCCTTTACCTGCGGTTTATTCTGTTGAGCTGCTACATGACAGATGTTACTACCAATAAGATTATCTAAGCGAAATATACTAGCTGGTTGTCGACCCAGTTAGCTTAAACGGTAAAGCATTGACCTTATAAGCCAAGGATCTGGGTTCGATTCTCAGGCTGGGCATTTTTTCGGTCAGTTGGAAATATTCAATTCGTATTTTATAATTGTGTCAAGATGACGTAATTTTCACTGATTTGTCATTTCTTAATTCTAAAGATTATAATCGAAGTTTTTATTAATAGTTGAACTATTTCAGAAATGAATATAGAGTAAAAAAAATATATCCTCATCAATTGTATTTGTAGAAAACATTTTTGTTTTTAAAATGTACTTTTCTACAACATAAATCTTTCAACAATAGAATCTTCATACTGTTTGTTTGCATGAAGCCTTATGAAATTTAAACACAAATCGGCATTACATCATTTTTGACAGGGGCTGTATATTAGTTTGAAAATTAATATTTTAGTGCTAATAGTCATCTTTTTCTGTTAGAAAAATATAAGATAAAAATATTTCAACATTGTTTTGTATTTTTTTTTCGTCTTAAACAACGCGATAAAAAAATTTAAATAAAATTTGCTGTTGAAAACGAAACTTATTAATTTTCTTCTCATTGCTAACATCAAAAGTTCACTTTAAGATTTTTTTTAAATCAAAAAGAGAGGTTGAAATAAAAACATTTTCTAAATAAATCACCATGTATTCTAGTGAATATAAAGAAGCTCAAAACTATGGTTAGATTTTTATTCAAAACTTTGGAAGCAAAATTCCATAAATAAAAATGGTTTTACAAAAGAGTTCTTTGAAATTGGATTTTTTTCATATGGTCCAAAGTTTGAATGCGACAAACATTCATAAAAGGTATGGAAACTGATTGCTTTTCATATTTCTCTTTTGAAAAAGATGTTACGCTGTGAAACATGTATTTAGAAATCTATCTTTGTATTGCATATGAAAGTAAAGCGTATAAATTTTTGTTAGGGTTTTGAAAAAAACACAGAACTTTAGATAAAAAAGGAAATGTATTATGTTTATTCTAAATAAATTTAGATTTTGATTTCTTTATGAATAAAGTTATGTTGTGAAATCTGACTTTATGTCAAGATGAATATAAAAAATTTAGTATTCACCAATAAAAAAATTTCCTTTTATCCTAACCCTGCGTGTTCCTCCTCTCACCCAAAAAATAAACTTTACAAAAAGATTTCATTTAATCAAAATAAGTACATGATGAACATAAACAGCGATTATACTATTTTACTTGATTTTAAAATGTTTACGGTATAAATTTAAATTCTTTGAAAGTATCTAAGTAGTGAACATCTTCAAAATTCTCACATTTTAATTTTATATACACGTGAATTCTGAATGTTTTGAAGAATTTTATTTCTATACTAATCAGCATCAGCGTATAAAATTGTTCTTTTTTGTGTGTCTGTATTCTTTAATCTTCAATTCGATCAATGTGTTCGTCGTTCAGACAGAGAAAAAGATGGAAAAATATTAGCACTACGTCAATCTCTACGCATGATAATCCAGGATTTAAAATCCGCACTTTTAGATGGGGGTGGGGGGGGGGGGGGGGGGGGGCTATTGGTTGTCATCAAAAACCTCATTGATAAACTATTTTGTTGACATAGCATACTTTGTTGATATCACCATAAAAATAATACAATAAAAACAACAGCGTCGTTTCGGATTATATAAAACAGATCTTTTACTAGATGTAAAAACTTACACTTGTTTCGAGGTAGAAAATAAAAGGAAGTTTTGGTGGAGCTTTGATACGTAATATCTTTGTGTTTGTGGGTCTTTGAACATGAAATTGAGGTTTGCAAACAAGAATTTTCTCAGAGAATGCGGTTTTTTTTTAATGTAAAAAACGGGGTTTTTCTGCAATTATTTTTTTAATAGCTCCAAAAACTATGTATTTTACATGAAAGTCGACTATATATGAAATTAAAGCGAATAAAATTTCCTACAATGTATGCTTTAAAAGTTTTTTCGCTGATCAATGGTTATAGCCGTATGAGTGCCACATAAATGGATTTTACCAGCAAAAAAACTCTGAAAAAAACGTTAATTACGGCACTGCACGTCTTTGTATCATGAAAACTAACCATTTTACGCAAACTTTGACATTAATTATACTAAAGATTATTAGACAACTTACTGCTGATAATAAATATTTTCAAGCATAATATTATTTAGAACTTAAAACATATCGCACTTAACATGAAAACTTCAAACAATATTCTAATGATGCATTTTTTTTTCGTTATCTTTATCCTTTTAGAAGAAAATTGAATATCAACTAATTGAAAACAGAAACAATTTGCTTTATACACTAAAAAAAAAATCAATAGGATTCAGTATCAAGAAACTTTTATGTTTTATTAAACAAATTTTTAAATTCAAAGTAGCTATTTTTAAGCGAAAAATTTTAACATAAATATAAGCTTGTCTTCTTTTCTAATCCATACCATGTTGTACACTTTAAAGTCAACTAAAACAAAACCAGAAAAGATTCTTTTCTAATGAAGCTGTAAATAACTGAGTTAAAACTGAGCTAAAACTTGAAAACAATATTCTAAAAATGCATTTTTCTTTTTCGTTATCTTTTTCCATTTGGAACAAAAATGAAAATCAACTATTTGAAAACAGAAACAAGTTGTTTTATACGTTATTAAAAAAAAGCAATAGGATTCAGAATCAAGAAAATTTTATGTTTTCTAAAACAAAATTTTAAATTCAAAGTAGCTATTTTTAAGTGAAAATTTTTATTATAAATATAAGCTAGTCTCCCTTTATTATTCCGTAACGTGTTGTATAATTTAAACTCAATTAAACCAAAACCAGAAAAGATTCTTTTCTAATGAAGCTGTAAATAACTGTTTGAGTTTGAGTAACTAAATTAGACAGTTTACCTTTCAGTTTCAGTTCTGAATTAATTATGTCCCACATAATTATTAGTTCTACCTTTAAAAATAAAAGCTTCAAACATTAAAGCTCGAAAAATATATTTATTTCTCCTTTGACTAAAAAAAATCACTGCCAGTGACAAAAATTCTTTATCTGCAAAATGACACAGTCAATAACAGTTGAAAATTTCATTTACACTTGCTTTGACTATATCAAGAACGTCTTGCATGATGAGATTTTGAAAATAAATGTTAAATATAGAAAAGATCAAACATCTTGATATTTTGAAAATAATTATCAAATATATAAAAATATCAAAAATATCAAAAATCTGGATATTTTGAAAATAAATAACGGATATTTAACATTATATACAGGGTTCCACTCTCAACGGTGTCCAGAGGCTAAATTTCTAAGCCGTTAGTATAGACAAGTAGTTCTAATTGCAAAAATGTTTTAAATAGGGTAAAAAATTATTTTGAAAGTCGTTTTGATCAATAAAAACTTTCCTTAAAAAGTTACGAAATTTAAATTTTCATACGGTCCCCCGCTCCTTTAAGTGATATTTAGTAAAACTTTCCTATTAACAAGTGAGACAAAAAAGTCCCATTAATCTAACACTAAAATTGACAAAGTTACGAAACTTTGAATTGTATGACTCATGCCTCTACATCTGAGCACAGATGAGTTGGGCCATGCTTCGAGAGATCGTATGCAAAGTGCTTAAACTGTTAGAAGGATTTAATAATTATAAAGAAGCAGCTTGGTGCAATATAATATAAGCGTAAAAAATAACAACGTTAAAAGCACCAAAAATTTTTAATTTTAAGCATACCGGTTTCGGTAGCATATAACATACCTTCCTCAGTGCTAAGGATGGCGGAAATTTGTTCACATACGAGGGTCGACTAAAAAGTCCTAGGCCCGACACATAGATAGCACCACTAGGGAAGTTATACGCTAGCATTGCATAGCATTATCCCTGACTAGCTTATACCCACAATTTCAGATCAGTAGCTTGGTTATTGTTTGAGTGACAGCAGTTAAATCAAGACTATTTTAGAGTTTTTACGAAAATGGAAGATTTGGAAAAATGAGCGGTAATGAAATACTTGCATTTGAAGGGTTTAACGCATAAAGAAATCAAGGAGGAAATTGAGAGCACACTTAATGACTCTGCCCATTCATATTCAATGTTTAAAAGGTAGTTTGCAGAGTTTAAAAGGGGACGAACGAGCATGAGTGATGAGTCACGCTCTAGACTCCCTGTGGTAGTGACAACTCTTGAAGTTGTTGAAAAAATTCATCGAATAGTCCTGGAAGACCACCGATTAAAGTTTCTCAAGATAGAAGAGGCTATAAACATATCAAAAGAACATGTAGGTATTATTGAAGTGAAAACTTCTTTAGGCGGGTTGAGCTTTTTTTGAGATGGTGAAAAACCACTGATTTCGAGACACTGTAACGTAACCGACATGCTAGCATTTTGACACGTAGACACTAGAGCGCCAAGCGGTGAATGACAGGAACTTTTCCCTCTTCAGCTCAATCCGCAAAAGAAGAAGGAAGCTAAAACTCACTTTTTCTCCCGGCGTATTGCTAAAACAAATTATTATTTTGTTTTTCGTCAGTTAAAATGAATTATACCGTATTCGTGACCTACCTATTTCATGTAACTACAAACCGATAACGCTGTATTTTATCGTGTTGATGCTCTGGTCAATGACCAACAGTATTGGCGGGAATTTCGATTACGGAAGATAAAATACGGGGCACAGATGTCAGATACGCACTTGGGTACCTAATTGACAGCAAAATGGCGTTACTTTATTTTACAAGGTAACCCGGCTACTGTTGCTTATTTATTAATAAATTGTTCATTTACTTTTATTTTATTTTTTTAAATTGTACAATTGTTTTGTTCTACAGTTATTAATGAAATTACCGTTTATTTATTGTTGTTTACTTTTTAAAACAATAGAAAATAATTTAAAAATATATATTGTAACTGGTATTGGAAAACGGGCTTTCGCCAAATTGACGTTAAAAAATTGCGCCAAACCTGGTTCGTATATCACATGTCTGCCAAATTCTCGGTTTTTTGATTTTTCGACTTTATATCCAAATTTTCCGGATTTTTTAAATTTTCCCTTTCATTGTATCCCAAACACTACCTTCATACCAAATTTCAAGATTCTAGGGATACAGGACGTACCTCTGAGTTTTGATGATCGGTGAATCAGTGTCGAAAAGGCGAAAGTTTAAGTTCATATATCTTCTGAAATAAAAAAGATAGAAACGTGAAATGTCAGCATTTAGTTCCATTTCCACATTACATTAGATTTACGAAGTTTCAAGTTTCTGAGAATCACCAACACAAAGATATTGGGGGATCAAAAGTACCCTGAGTTGCTTCCAGAAAAAGATGCTTACGGCTGTGCTTTCAAGACTTGGCAGGGGCACTGCCGTGTCCCCAGATGCTTTCATTAATGCTGCTACACAATTCAACGCATAAAACATTTCCTGACGATTAAAAAAACACACACGTAATTGTTGAAGTTTTCACTTCTACTGGCACTCCCGGAGTGCCACTGTTTTTTTTTTTTTTTCTTTTTTCTTTTAACTAATATTTTGAGCTAATACAAGGTCTGTGTAAGGTGGGTGCCGCGTTTGCTGACACCTGACCAAATGTCGCATCGGAAAACCATTTCAATTAAGAATTTGGAGCTCTACCATAAAAATCCCAAAGAATTTTGAAGACGGCTTATATTTATGGATGAAACTTGGATTCACCACTACACTTCTGGAAATAAATTACAGTCAAAACAGTGGATTCCACCGGAGAGCTGGCTCCAAAAAAGGCGAAGTCAACTTTGTCAGCTAACAAGGTTATGGCGAGTGTTTTCTGGGACGCAAAGGAAATTATTTTTATTGATTGCTTAGAAAAGGGTAAAAGTATCTCTGGTAAGTACTACCCAAGTTTACTGCGACGTTTGAGCGACGAGGTAAAGAAAAAATGACCTAATTTGGTTGGGGGGAAAAATCTTGTTTCATCATTACAATGCTCGATCTCATCGGTCAGTCATCGCAACGGATAAAATCGGCGAATTAAGGTTCGAATTGCTTGGACATCCATCTTATTCGCCAGATTTAGCACCCAGTGACTACCACCTATTCTCTAACCTCAAAAAATTACTTAGTAGACGAAGATTTCATAGCAACGAGGAGGTTATTGATGCCGTAAACAGCTATTTTGAGGAGCTCGACTAATCGCATTATAGGGATAATTTAAAGTTAGAACACCAATATGATAAATATTTTTGGAGATTATGTTGATAAATAAACAAAACAAAATCATAAAAAATGTAGTTTTCTTTGTCGGGCCCGGGACATTTCAGCAGACCCTCCTTTATACGAGAGATGGGTATTCAAGTTAAATGTTTATTGACCAATAGGAAAACAGAGGATTGCAGGTAACAGCAAATAGGAAAATAGATGGAAAATGGAACCTAAGTAGTGAGGGGGAAAAATTTAAGAGAAAGAAGTTTTTATGTAATATTTCCAACAATCTGATAATGGGGGGATAGCGAATTCACAATTAATAATATTTTTTAAATTTTTATAAATATGAAATGCTTCAAGGAATTTAAGTTCGTGCATAGAAGTAGGTTTAGAGATTATTTTAACCGAATTGAAGTCAGAAGTATGATTCATCTCCCAGCAATGTTTTGCAATAGAGGATTTATTGATTTCTTGTTTTTTAATATATTGTTGATGTTCTTTGATACGAAATTTTAAGCAGCGTTTGGTTTGTCCAATATAGGAAAGGCCATACTGGCAATTAATACGGTAAATACCCCATGAATTGGATAATTCAATAGAATCTTTGAGTTTGAAGAGGGTGAGTTTATTGCTAGGGGCAAAAATTATTTTGAAGTCATATTGTCTAAGAATTTTAGCAATGGGAAAGCTTGATTTAGGAAAGAAGGGTAACAGAATACTAATATTGGAAAGAGTAGAAGACTGAGGAGAGTTATAACAACGAGGATGCTGAAGTTCAAATAGAGCAGTATCAATTATAGAAGGGTTGAAACCTCTGTCAATCGCAATGGCTTTAATATATTGAATTTCACTATTAAATGACTAAGAATCAGAGCAAACATCTATGACACGATTTATAAAGGTATGAAAGGCGGCCATTTTTTTGGTTGGGGGATGACAAGAACGAGCATGAGGTGGCAAAGAAACAGCGAAGCTTTTGCGATAGACGGATGTAGTGAAACCGGTTACAGTGCGAGTGACAAGGGTATCCAAAAATGGGAGAGAACTATTATTTTCAGTTTCGTAAGCGAATTGGATATTGCTATCAATACAGTTCATAATGTTAATAATATTATTAATATTGTGAAGAGAGGTGTCAATTAAGGTGAATGTGTCATCAACATAGCGAATCCATAAAGGGAAAGATAATTTATTGAAAAGGGAGCATTCAAAATAATGCATATAGATTTTTGCGAGGATGGGTGACAAGGGGGAGCCCATGGCTAAACCGTTAGATTGTTTGTAAAAACTTCCTTGGAATGAAAATGTAGTTTGAAATAGACATATGCGAGTAAGGGATAAAAGTTCTTGGATTTCAAAATATCGATACTAATGAAATTCACGAAGTCTCAGATCAAGACAAGAGAGGGCACCACTTATCGGGACATTCGTGAAAAGGGATTTGACGTCAAAGGAGACCATAGTAAATTTAGTCAGGTGTAAATTCTGGATCCTTTTAGCAAAGGTGATGGAATTCTTTACAGTGCATAAATTTTCGGACAGGAGAACAGAAAATATAGTTGTTAGATATTTCGCTAGGCGGTAAGAGGCCGTGCCAATATTTGAAACTATGGGACGAAAAGGTATATTGGGTTTATGGAGTTTTGGAAGAGCATAAAATCTTGCGCATTTAGTGACTGAAGGGGAAATATATGTATGTGTAGACTTAGGTAGAAGAGGACAAGACTTAACAATGGATTTAATTTGTGATAATTCTTTTTCGGAAGGGTCCCGAGATAGACGTTTATATGAGCCGTTTTTAATAAGATTTTCCATTCCGTCAATATATTGCTTTTTATCAAGGATGACAATTTGGCCACACTTATCAGCTTTCGTGATTACAATATTGTCATTTAATTTAAGATCTCTCAAGGCAGTTTTTTCAAGCGAGGTGAGATTAGATTTAGTATTGGAATTAAAATTAACATTAGTCATAATGAGATGACATAAATTTTCTTTTTGTATTTCAGTTAGACGACTATTTTTGAATGCTTTTTCAACCGGAACAATTAGCTCAGGAAAAGAAGCTTTTTTAGAAATTGCAAAATTAGAATTGAGCTTAAGAACTAAATATTGTGTTTCCGAAATATATGTACTTGAAAGGTTGATGACAGCATTCTGATTGACAATAGGAAGATCAGTGGGTGGCAAGGAAACTGATGAATCAAGCAGGCGGGTAAATTTAGTATGAGTTTGTGTGAGTGTTTGCTGGAAAGATTTTCAGCAAGATGCCATGAATTTATATCTATGGACTTGAAATTAGAAAGATTAGCTGCCAAATTTAAATGTAGATCAAATAATTCCTTTTCTATTTTGGAAATGGAGAGACGAAAACCTTTAATAACGGCACGAAGAATGGCGAAATGGGATCTGTATAAAACCTTTTTGACGAAGAACGAACTAGAAATATTGCATTTTAAAATTATGAATTTAGGGATGATTCGGAGAAGGAATCTTAGCCGATTAAGTGACTTCAACATTTTGGCCTGTAGGCGGAAGAAACGATTACAGCAAACTCCCGACTATCCAACCTAATGTGGCGGAAGGGTAGGCCGGATAACAAAAAAGCCGGATAGGCCGGAGTTCTACAAATATTAACTAAATTCGTGGCCTCCCCCGCCATGATTTTAAAAACACATGCTATAGACATAGTAAGATAAATTTTATCTATACAGTACATAGAGTTTCAAAATAAGCAAAACATTAACATAAAACGCAATCCTAATTCGTAAAAAAACGAGTAAATTTTATTTTACTGTTTATTAATAAATTATTTCACAAATATGAAAAGCTATGCATAAGATAAGAGTCAAAACTTACAGTTTTTAGTTTTTGAAAGAGTGTTTAATAGAGTACTGCTTCTCCCTGTTAGCCCTCTTCCGCGAAGTAATGTCCCTCCATTCAGGCAAGTAGATGATATCAGTTGGCGTCGATTTCTGCTGACTAATGTACTACAGTGCTGCCCCAGTCGTCTTAAACCCTTACGAATGTGGGATGAGACTTTTCCTACAATCCTTTTAATCTTTTTCTTCTGATATTTATCCCTCTGTCAACACTTCTACACTATCGTTTTCAATTAATTCACTGAGTTCGTCGTATGTCATCCATTCTGTAATGTCTTCTCCATTGACATTGTCAGAGTCCGGTATATTTTTCAGCAATGGGATAAGCTTATCTTTCTCATCTCGCATTGCAGTTTCCCACACGGGTTTATGTCTACCTTTTGGTGCAAAAGAATGTTCCATGACCTTGTAATTGCTATGTGGGGAATTTTTCCCTATGCTTTTGCCACCCACCTGGACGGGTTCCTGCTGCCTTGGCCGCTTGCAACATTCTTCATTTTTTTAATAGGCCGGATAGTCGACAGCCGGATAGTCGGGAGTTTACTATAATTAACTTTTTATCCCTATAAGTAATGAAATTGCTGACCCAATTTCCCCCTCTGATGAGTCTTCGCTGTTTGGGTTGCTCATACAGATCCCACTTCGCCATTCTTCGTGCCGTTATTAAAGATACTCGTCTCTCCATTTCCAAAATAGAAAAGGAATTATTTGGTCTATATTTAAATTTGGCAGCTAATCTTTCTGATTTCAAGTCCATAGATATAAATTCGTGGCATCTTGCTGAAAATCTTTCCAGCAAACACTCACGCAAACTCAATGCTAAATTTACCCGCCTGCTTGATTCATCAGTTTCCTTGCCATCCACTGATCTTCCTATTCTCAATCAGAATGCTGTCATCAACCTTTCTAGTACAGATATTTCGGAAACACGATGTTTAGTTCTTAAGCTTAATTCTAATTTTGCAATTTCTAAAAAAGCTTCTTTCCCTGAGCTAATTGTTCCGGTTGAAAAAGCATTCAAAAATAGTCGTTTAACTGAAATACCAAAAGAAAATTTACGTCATCTCATTATGGCCAATGTTAATTTTAATTCCAATACTAAATCTAATCTCACCTCGCTTGAAAAAACTGCCTTGAGAGATCTTAAATCAAATGACAATATTGTAATCACGAAAGCTGATAAGGGTGGCCAGATTATCATCCTTGATAAAAAGCAATATATTGACGGAGTGGAAAATCTTATTAAAAACGGTCCATATAAACTTCTATCTCGTGACCCTTCCGAAAAAGAATTAGCACAAATTAAATGCATTGTTATGTCTTGTCCTCTTTTACCTATGTCTACACATACCTACACTGCAAATAGAAGCGTCTTAAATTTAGACACATATGTGACTGAAAAAGAATTTTAGACACTTAAGTGTCTTAATCTGAAAATTAAGACACTATAGATGTCTTAATTTAAGATACATAAGCGTCTTACTATGACCATGGTGTAAACGAACTGAGAATAATGTCTAAAATATCCGCAAACGTCTTATTTTAAGACACTTCATTGCTTTAAACGTGTCTTAATTTAAGACGTTTTGATTCTTCCGACGCAATAACCACCAGGGGGCACTAGCACTCCCAGTTGCGCATGCGTTTTAGATGTCTTCGTTCGAAGTGGTATACGTTGTAATTCAAACAAAGTTTGTTTTTATGTACGCGTGTATTTTAATTCGTTTTTTGCGAAATGTGAAGTACTGTGATTTTAATTCGTATTAACTTGGAGTATTTATTTATTGAATACATACATCTGACGTGTGTGCTCGACATCAAATGTCTCTTAGAAGCTGTCGTCGGTACAAGGGCGGGATAGACACAGAACAGAAGTAGACGACGGTTGAAGATTACACCCGGAAATTCTACAAAGCGTGTGCAATGGGCTTAGTGTTAACTCGTATCAATTTATATCAATAATATTGTGTTATTCATCTTCGTCCTGTCGAAGCTGGCAAAAAAAAAGAAACTTTTGTCTGGCGGGTCCTGTTTTTAGGATGAAACATCTCATTCTTTAAATATGGCTAGTCGGATGTATTATGGGATTACCTTTTAAACTGATGAAAGTCTTTCTCCCTCACTGTGGTTGTGGTAGTTTTTAAAATTTCAAATCGAGGAATATTTCTTACCTCTTGCAGCAACTCAAGTAAGTTTCTTTATAGTAGTAAAATTAGTGTATTTTATGATTTTATTTATTGTACTAAACAAAATCCTGCATGAAATTTAATTAGTTTTGAATCTGTTCGCAAAAAAACCCACTAATTCTAGAAGTATATATTTTTAAACTTATGACGTTCTTTTTTATTACGAATTATATATTCAATGTCAGTTCTTAGTTTCAATGAATAATTTTCATCTCGCAGTAAATGACGGCCACAAGGAAGTAAAGAAAAAAAAAACTTTGAAAGATGACCTAATGCTTTCTTACTTCCTGGCATAAAACCGCAGATTAAAAAAAGATAAATAAAGTAAATGAGACTGGTCTATTATATGAAGCTGCCTGTAAAAATATACATATGTATTTGATTTGCAATCAACTCTAATACTGATTTTTTTATTATTTTTAATAAAAAAGTAATTTGAAATTTATAATGGGAAAAAGTAAAAACCTCTAACTAGATTTCGTATTTAAAATTGTGGTAACTTTATTTATATGCACTTATACGAAAAATACAAAAATGACATATGTTACTGTATATATTTAAGACGAAAGAAGTTTGGAAATCATAAGTTATTTTTTCCTCATGTTTTTAACCCGTTAATAGTCGCGCGTTGGTCTTTTCCCCGCCCGAAATTCGTTATCTTCCTGTAACTCATTTCCCGTTAAAGTTACGATAGCCAAATTCCGTGTAGCTGACCTTGAGTGTCCACACTCTAGTGTAGTACAACTGCAAGTCATTCCTGCTATTTCTTAGCATTTTATCGCATTCTTAAGTTTCAATCGGTCTAAACGACCGCGTTGCGACCACTTACGTTAGTTGAATTTTTCCCCCTCGTGTTCATCCTTTCCCATTTCCGCGAAATCTGTGGGGAAGGTTTCTTCGAAGTACGGACTCTCTGTCTGTTGTTATTTCGTCTTTCTTTCATTCTGCTATTTTATTCGTTCAAAGAGTACTTTTTTTACTTTTAGAATGTGACTTAAAATTGTTTTATTATATTAGTTGTGTAGTCAGTTCGCACAAAAAAATGATGGATGGTCACTTACATTTTTTTTTTTTCATTGTCAAATATTGCGGGAATAAATTCTCAAATCGATAATTATTTAAATATGGAAAAAAATGGAAATTCATCATCATTATTTGAAAGAACTTGCTTTCCATTTATTACCCGAACATATAAATGAAAGAAAACAGACAATAACACTGCAAAAACATTAAAAAAAAAAGAGAAGAGAATTTTGTGGGAATCAGTAAAAAAAATTGCCGTATATCCAAAATCTGAAAAGTATCGTTTTTGTACAATAAAACAAATTCGAAAGATAAAACAATCTTCTCAGAAATGTAGTGTGTATATTTGCGAAGAACATACATATAATTTATTTGTACAATAAGAAAAATAATGATAATTTTATAATGTAGGTTAGAAATTACGCAAATAAAAAATCTCTTTTGGATAATTCAGTGAATGTTTATACTATGATTTAAAAAAAAATATTTTAAGTATTTTTATAAAATTTATCTGTTTTTAAATTTTCATACTGTAAGTAAAAACACTTTTTTTTTAACAATGTCGCAGAAATTATTATTGAAATCCAATAGAGGCTTGGGGACAGTATCTAACAAATTTAAATTTGTTGTCCTTCATCAATTGTTCAAACTATTTTTCAGAATAATGTTTTCCAGAATATGAGAGAAAAATCATTTAAATTAAATTATTTCTGCATATTTATAATTTCGGAGAAAATTTTCTTATTGTTTTTATTAATTTAATGAGCGTTACTATAAAACAATAAATTATAACATTAATACCTTATTATGAAATGTACAATTGAATATTCATTTTAATTAAATAATTTCTGTAAATACATCCCTATTAAGATGAACCTTTCAGTGATTCTATTAATTAAAATAATTTATCCATCTTAGGATTTAAATTTACAATTGCAAATGTATTTAAATTAAATATATAATTTCAATAACTTATTTATTATTTACTTTATATGAGCAAAATTCGTATCCAGAGTTTTTATTCAAGGGCGCTGCTCCCACCCTGAAATAAGTAGAAAAACTACAAATCGTGCATTTTCATTTGAAAAATGGATTTAACGACAAACTCTCGAGAGCCCCCCCCCCCCACCTCTCCCCCCTCATACACACACAGACACCCCACAAAATAAATAAATAAATCAAACGTAGTTACAACATTTACATTTATAATTTCGAAGTTAAGTATTTTTTACCTTTTTCTTTATTATATATATATATATATAATTATACATTTTTAATAATATTTGGTTTATGTGGTATTTGTGATTTCATAATTATTGGTCATTTTCCTTATTTTTCAATGGTATTATTGTACAGAAAGTTTATATATATATATATATTGTCTTTAATTGTTTATGGCATGAAATTTAATGGTTTTTCATATGTTTTAAATGAATTAATCGTCCGCAATATGCTGGTGAATTAGTGGTATTGTATTTGATTTTCTGTTGCATGTCATAGGTTCCATTTTTATTTTCAGTTTAATTGTTCAATTTAATGTCAGTTTAATATATTGATGCTTAATTTATTAATTTTATTTTATTAAACGGATATAGAGTGCCGGAGTATAAAAAAAATCTACCTGACTCTGATTCTGTCCTTCCAAAAAAATAAATAAATAAATAAATAAATAAATAAAAATGCCCCTATCATGAATTTAGATTCATATTAGTAAATGTTCTCCTACTAATTATTGATTCATAGTAACATCAGAAATTCAATCAAATCATTTACTATTTACTTTTAAGTATTTATGCAAAACGAAGAAAGAGTTATTAAAAACATTTATCTAGATGCCAACTGAATATATACTTAAGCGAAATAAATAATTGCTGTAAAAGGTTGTAAAATGAATAATTGCTGTAATCTTTTAAAGTTCAGTCAATATTTTCACCCTGCGTTATCCGTTTTCGATCATCTGATAACACCGGCAAGTTTCCCCTTCGTTTTCGGCCTGCTGGCAACGGCGGCAAATGGACCGAACGCGACTACTAACGTTCTAAAAAAGGCCGCGACTACTCTCGGGTTAATATAGAATATGTACTTATTTGTTTTTATTGATAGCTGAATAGCTTTTGTGAGTACCCTCTGATCTACATAAAAACTTGCCCATGTGGAAATATAAATTTTTTTAAAACATAATTTTTAAATAAGTATTTTCATTTCTTTTTTTTTTTTTTTGGGGGGGGGGGGGGGGAATTTTGCATGAATTTTTGTAAAGCTGATATCTTAAATCTTGCACTGATTATAATGAAAGTTTTGAACTTTTAGAGTAGGACAAGTTTAAAAACGCAAATATATTTTACAAAATACCAAAGTCATTTTTTCCCCAATGTTATTAAAGTAGAATATTTATTTATTTATTTTCATTATTCATAGTTAAATGGCTGTTGTGATTATCAAGTGATGTATATGTAAAATTGCCTATGTGGCAATATATTTTTTTATATTTTCATTTTTTTTCTGGGGGGGGGGGGGATTTTTGCAATTTTCGTACATCTGATATTTTAAATCTTTTTCCACATTCAACCGAGTATAATAAATATTTTGAACTTTTAGAGTAGGACAAGATTATAAAATATATATATATATTTATCTATGTACCTTAAAAGCCCTTAATAGCGAACACTTCGGGACCGCGGAATTTGTCCGATAATTGGAGATGTCTACTTTTTTGAGGTAAAAATATACAAATATGTATGTCTGCTGATTAAAAAAGTATTCGTTAAATAGAGGTGTTCGCTATTCGAGAATGTCCATTAACCTCCACAACGGATACTCCCGAATACCGGACATCTCAATTTAGACAACTATAATGCAGGGTTGCGTTTTTTGCAAAAGTACTTCTTGATTAAAGGAAGGGCAAACTGGGAAGTGCCCCGTCCCCCTACGACTGTAGTGCCCCCAAATTTGATGTGCAATATTTGTAAAGCTTATATTTTAAATCTGTTTCGAAATTGTACTGATTATAATCAATATTTTGAACTTTTAAAGTAAAATAAGGTTAAAAACAAAATAAATTTAAAAAAATCTAATATTTAGATAAATATTTTTTGTTTTTTAATCTTGTTCTACTCCTGAAGTTCAAGATATTGATTATAATCAGTACAATGTCGTAAAAGATTTAAATTATCAACGTAACGAAAATTGTATACCAAAACTGAGAGCACCAAAAACATCAGGCTGTATTGGGGGGGGGGGGGAGGGGCAGGACCACAGCCAAATATTTTTCAAGGATTCAACGTGGTCAAACATGGCTACGTATGATGCTTACAAAAAAATGGATGCGATTCAGACGTTTGAAGTGTCTGAAATTCAGACGCAAAAAGTGTCTGAAAAAATTCAGACATTTTAAAATGTCTGAAAATTGAACACTCCATTTCAGACACTTAAGTGTCTGAATTTCAGACATTTTAATTTAGAGTGTATATTTCTTCTTCAGTCGCTAACTGCGCAAGATTTTATGCTCTTCCGAAAATTCATAAACCCAATAACCTTTTCGTCCCATAGTTTCAAATATTGGCACGGTCTCTTACCGCCTAGCGAAATATCTAACAACTATATTTTCTCCTCTCCTGTCCGAAATTTTATACACTGTAAAGAATTCTATCACCTTTGCTAAAATGATTCAGAATTTATCCCCGACTAAATTTACTATGGTCTCCTTTGACGTCAAATCCCTTTTCACGAATGTCCCGATAAGCGGTGCCCTTTCTTTTCTTGAACAGAGACTTCGTGAATTTCATTATTCATACTATTTTGAAATCCAAGAACTTATATCTCTTACTCGCATATGTCTTTCTCAAACTACATTTTCATTCCAAGGAATTTTTTACAAACAATCTGACGGTTTAGCCATGGGCTGCCTCCTGTCACCCATTCTCGCAAACATCTATGTGCATTATTTTGAATGCTCCCTTTTCAATAAATTATCTTTCGCTTTCTCGATTCGCTATATTGATGACACATTCACCTTAATTGACACCTCTCTTCACAATATTGATAATATTCTTAACATTATGAACTCTATTGATAGCAATATTCAATTCACTTATGAAACTGAAAATAATGGCTTTCTCCCATTTTTGGATACCCTTGTCACTCGCACTGTAACCGGTTTCACTACATCCGTCTATCGCAAAAGCTTCGCTGTTTCTTTGCCACCTCATGCTCGTTCTTGTCATCCCCCAAGCCAAAAAATGGCCGCCTTTCATACCTTTATAAATCGTGCCATACATGTTTGCTCTGATTCTCAGTCATTTAATAGTGAAATTCAGTAAATTAAAGCCATTGCGATTGACAGAGGTTACAACCCTTATAATTGATACTGCTCTATTTAAACTTCAGCATCCTCGTTCCTCAAACTCTCCTCAGTCTTCTACTCTTTCCAATATTAGCATTGTGTTATCCTTCTTTCCTAAATCAAGCTTTCCCATTGCTAAAATTCTTAAACAATATGACTTCAAAATAATTTTTGCCCCTACCAATAAACTCACTTTCTCCAAACTCAAAGACCCTATTGAATTATCTAATTCATGGTGTATTTACCGTATTATTTGCCAGTGTGGCCTTTCCTATATTGGACAAACCAAACGCTGCTTAAAATTTCGTATCAAAGAACATCAACAATATATTAAAAACAAGAAATCAATAAATCCTCTATTGCAAAACATTGCTGGGAGATGAACCATACATTTGACTTCAATTCGGTTAAAATAATCTCTAAACCTACTTCTATACACGAACTTAACTTCCTTGAAGCATTTCATATTTATAAAAATTTTAAAAATATTGTTAATTGTGAATTCGCTATTCCCCCATTATCAGATTGTTTGAAATATTACATAAAAACTTCTTTCTCTTAAATTTTTTTCCTCACTACTTCGGTTTTATTTCCCATCTATTTTCCTATTTGCTGTTACCTGCAATCCTCTGTTTTCCTATTGGTCAATAAACCTTTAACTTGAATCCCCATATTTCCGATATATGTGAACAAATTTCTGCCATCCTTAGCACTGAGGAAGGTATACTATATGCCACCGAAACCGGTATGCTTAAAATTTAAAATTTTCGGTGCTTTTAACGTTGTTATTTTTTACGCTTATATTAGAAGGATTTATTTCATGTGTACATTTCTGGATTGCAGCCGAAGGGAGTCACTGCGAGCAAGTTTTAAGATCACTTTAGTTTTTATTAATTAAGTTTTAGATTAGATAATCTAATTGCATTTTAAAATATGTATCATTTTGTGAAGAATTGTGAATGTTGCTTTTCATCATTTCATTTAACTAAAAAGTCTGTTATTTTTTAACTTATATTTTTAGTACAAGATATATGTTTTACTTTAATAAGTCAGAATGAAAATGGATTTCAAATTTATATTACAATGTTAATTTTACTCTCAACTATTATTTATATATATATATATATATATATATATTTGACGATTATTTATATTTCTAGTAAATCTGTAAATGACTCCTATTTCGCTGCAAAAAAGATGCTTCAAATTTAAACAGATATTACCCGTTCAGTTTTAATCGTAGAAGAATGGGACTTTTATTGCCACACTTCTTAGTTTAATAGGGTATTTTTACTAAATATAACTTATAAGACCGTGGACAGCATAAAAATTTAAATCTCATATATATATATATTTTTTTTTTTTTTTAGAAATCTTTTTATTAACACAGATCGCTTTTAAAATACTTCTTTAGCTCATTTAAAACATTTGTTTAACCGGAATTATATGTCTATGCCTAACGGTTTAGGAATTATCCATTGGAATTGAGAGTGGTCACCCTGTATATTTATATCCATTGATATATATGAACAAACCCTGCACAGTATTAATTTCAACAAGTTGGAAATTGCACGTTGGCATATGAGGTGTGTTCGTATTATAACCAGTTTTATATTTTTTTCAGCGCATGTTGTACTGAATGTATATTTTAGTGCACGTCATAAGTGCATACCAATTTCACTCTGTTCGATAGACTGTAACATCGTTAAAATACACTTGAAATAATTTTCCCCATTGGCGTAATGTAACGGAAAACTTTTAACTGTCCCTGTAATTAAACTATACATCCGATTTTCATAAAATTTGAAATGACTCGACAAATTTTTGCAACACTTATATATTTAAAATTTCAGACCATTAGGTTGGGTAGTTTTTGCTCTGTTATATACAGACGGACCGAACGACGACTATAGGCGCTATACGTATTTATATAATTACGAACGCACCTAAAAATTCTCTCTTTAAAAAAAAATCAATTTATTTACATTTATAAAACGTGTTTTTAAAAACATAAGTTTGTAAAATCAAAAATATTTTTTTGGTAAAAGAACAAAAAAGACTTGGAATTCCTTCATTTATAATTTTGCAAACAAAAACTTTCAAAATGTAAAAACAACACGAGAAAAATTAAAAGCCTGTTCACTACTGACTTCTGATAAGAAAAAGAAATAAAATCTTGTGTTATGCCAGATAAGTTTCAAACTATTGGAAAAAGTAAATTTTGAGAAAATTTTGACCTTGTTCAACGAACCAAAATTTCCTTAGATTTTGTTCTCCTATCACCCTTTTTCACAAAGCCAAACAATTTTATAAAATCTGAAAAACTTTCCAATCCCTAACATCTTATTTACCCTTGTGAATAGAAGAATTTAGAATGAAATATTTGTCTTTGTGCTAACTTATGAATTTATTATTTACAATTCAAATATTTTTGTAAATAATTTTAAAAATAGTTGAAAAAGAATAACATTTTCTAAAAATAGAATTTGAATTTTAGTTTTTTTATACGGACTAAGATGTGAAGCTCTGTTCTCTTTTCTAAAACAAAATTAAAACGGTGTAGTAAAACCATTTAAGTGAAATTATTCTAATAAGTCCTAAGTAAATTGTACGAACGTGTTAATATGATTAATCTGTAAAATTCGAACTGCAGTATACATTTAGTTTGAATTTTTATTTTTATTTTATTTTTATTTATTTATTTATTTATTTATTTATTTATTTTACTTTTCTTCTTTTTCCAAGCAAGCTTTCTCAAAAGAAAATATAATATCCGTATTTATTTATTTATTTATGATATTATTTTTTTAGACTTAATATTATGTTTAATTTAATACTTGTTTAATGTTTTATCCAATCATTTACTTTAATTACTTCTATATATATATTCATTTATAAGTGATTGGATCCAGTTTAAAAAAAAAAATCATTAGTGATTAGTTAATTTAATAACTGTTTGTCCAGATTTAATATTGTATAATGTCTGTATCATGTCTTGATACTCAATTTATAAATATTATTTAAATGATGATGAATTGTAATATTCTATAATGGTTATATATATATATATATATATATATATATATATATATATATATATATAGGAGAGATGGGGGCACACGTGAACAGTTCGCATAAATATAGCTTTTTCTCATAACTGGATTAATTTCTATAAACAAAAACTACTTAATATAGGAAACAGAACTTTCTTTTACACATGGCAATTTTTTTAAATCACCTGTATAGTTCTTCTTACATTTTTTAATAGTTTTATAAATTCAAAAAATTGTTCACTTGTGCCCCATCAGCGGAGTAGTTGTGAACACACGTGGGGGTGATATGTTTAAGCAAAAGATTATAAAATGAAAATAAGTAGATTTGGGGGGGGGGGGGGGGAAGAGGCTTAGATGACTCATTAAGTACTGTTGCAATAAAATAAAAAAAATAAAGAAGCAATTTTAAAAAAGAAATTAAAACTTTTAAATTTTGCTTAAGTGTTTTTGTTTGGGGGAAATTTTAGGGAGGGGACATTTACATACTATTTATTGGAAATCTGCCGAAATACGAAGATTCTCACTCCTGTATTTGCCTTATTTACTTGTAAATTATAGATAAAGGAGGGTTTTTTAATGATTAAAAAAATCTCGACTATAACCCCCCCCCCCCAATTTCTTCTTCTTTTGAAAGAGGGTGGGTGTACAGTCGGGATTTTACGGTAGTTATCAGTTTAAAAATTTTACTTTCTTAAAATATTACTGGTATCTATCTCCATTCAAAGCATCATATACATAACTGTTTTAGGGATGGAAGTAAGCCATCATTGCAAGGTTAAAACAAATGTAATAGAAAAATTTGCAAAGTTGTTCAAGGTAACACTTTTGTATTAAAAATGCATAAAAAATATTGTTGTAAACCGTTTAGTAAAATAATATATAACACTTATTGCATTTCAGAAAACATTAAATTTATTTAAAGTACAATTGAACGTAAACGAGCTTGTTGCCCTTTATGTATTTGCTGAAAGATGTGTTTGTGGAAGTCTCAATACAAAATCAACTTTGTGTGAGGAAAATATCTTCTATTTCAGGAAAATTGTAGATAATGGAACTGACATTGTTTCTCATTAAGTTAACTGTAAGAAACAGAATCACTGAATGATTATTGGGGCACTTATGAACTGTTCATATCTGCCCCCAACTAGTCTGTTCACAAGTGCCCCATATTGCTGCTTCTGTTAAATTCATAAATCATTAACATTTCTCAATTTTAGAAGAAAAATAACTTTATTAAAAATGTTTATTAGTGTTCATAGTATATGTTAAAACACTCAAACTGAAATAAATGAATAAATAAATAAAGTTATTCGCTTATCAACTTGGAACAAAGATTTTACTTTTGAGATCTAAAAACAGTGTTTTGGCTACAGAAGACAAACAAAATTTCATAGACCTTCAAAAAATTTTTACCATACGTCTACAGGTGCTATCATCTTTAGTATTTTTTTTTTCAAATGAAAAAACTTATAATAACTATCGAAAAATTGCGATGTTCACATGTTCCCCCATCTCCCCTATATATGCAATCGAATATTATAAAACTGTATAACTTTCCATTTAGTCGGTTAAAAATATGCCCAAACAATCTTTCAACTTTGTTTTGATGTTTATCTCTCTCCATTAATCAAAAACTTTGGAATTTTAAAAAGGCAGTTGCAACTGACAATCTTGCTTGTTAATTCATTGCACAATAGTTACCTTCAAAAGTCTTGCAAAAATGTTGAGGGAAAAAAGTGTTTGAAATCGTGCATTGCAGTGCATATTAAATATACAAAATACAAAAGCATGATAAAAATTTATTCATGGAGATTTTAGACTGAAATACCGTGCATGATAACGTTTTATAAAAGTTTCTTTTAAATTGGATTTTTTGTTCTTTATATGAACGCTTGTTTGTGTGAAGCGAACATACAGAAAAGATTATGAAAGTCGGGCATTTTTCGAAGTTCTTTTTTAAATAAATAAATAAAAATAAATATCACTGTAATAGTTTAACTTTATGCTATACATAAAAGCAAAACTCGTTATGTTTGCCAAGTTTTTCAAAGGAAAGATAAAATGCCAGATTTTAAAATGAAACTATTATAGTTTTTATAAAATATGTGTATAAGAAAATACTTTTTTAAATGTCAAAGGGACTAGAAAAATAATTCTTCATAACTAAAATGATTATTTTTTTATTGTAATCTAAATTATTTCTTCAATTGTACACACTTAACAAATTTCGATTTTAATTAAAAGAGTTACAGTAGGGAAAAAATATAAGCATAAGTCATAACTCCCTTTTTAAAGTCTGAGGATAAAGCTGTTTACACCAAAGCTGTGTTTGTGATTTCTCTATAGTATTATTATAATTAAACGTTTTTGAAGGATCTTAAATATGTTTAAATTTATGTAACAATTTAAAATTTTAATAAGTACCCTTATATAATTTTAACATTCCTAGTAAACTGTAATAACAAAACTGTATTGTAGAATAATCTTATTATTTCAAAACAAAAAATTTACATCTGTATCTATAACAACGTAATGTTATAGGTTAGGATCTAAATTATTGCTTTTTTTCCATATGTAATATAATATTTTAATAAAAATATCATATAAAATTATTTTATTTTTTCAGATTAGTATGAATTTTTTTAGCTAGAATGTTTTCTTATACAGGTATTACAGCAGTAAGGAAAAATGGGTGCCATACATGCTAGATCTTATTTATATCGGATCAGGGCCGTAACCAGCAAGGCACGTCAGGGGGGGGCTCTGAAAATTTTTGGGAGGGCTAATATCTTTTAACAATCTATATCTCTTTTTAAATTAAACACAGTAAAACCTGTGGATACGGGGTTGTCGGTAAAGAAACCCGGCTATAACATAACCTGTCTATTAAACAAAAAAAAAAAAAAAAAAAAAAAAAAAAAAGGGTCTATAACTTAACCTGTCTGTAACGAATTTCTTAAACGAAAAAAAAGTTATGATTCTTTGAAAAAAGAAATACAAAACAATTAGAGGCATTGTACCGTTTGCTAAGACGAAAACCTATCTAAAATGGAATTTTCTCCCATTCTGTGTGATTTTGCATTAACAGGTCTAGTTTTATTTAATGGAAAACAGATTGCATCCAACATCTCATAAAAAAAAAGTAGCTTTATTCAAATTTTAATAAAGAAAAATCGTGCACATTGTGTATAAAATTATCATAGCTTATAACTGTTTTCACTTTATTAAACATATTTTAGAAAACCTAGTAAGTAAAAATATTTCTGATTAAAAATAATTTACAATTGGTATAATAAGTAAAAATTGTTAACTGGTTTATTTTTTTTTTTTAACTGCTTACTTAACAAAAGTGAAATGAAAAAAAATATCATGCATTGAATACTGATTAAGGTTGTACTTTACAATTTATTATATTACAGTGCATGCTATTGATCTCATTTAATTCAGTCCATTGTAAAAGTAACAAGCAAACATAGTTCAAATTACATAATATTTCCGTAAAGTATAAATAGTAACTTTCTAAATAACGTTTAAAGCTTCGTTAAAATGTAGAGGATGTTCGCACATTTTTGTAATGATTTTAGATTTCTCTGTGATTTAAATGTAAATGAAAAACATATAAATAAATATAACCTATATAGCTTTTTTAATCGACTGATTTAAAAAAAAATCATTGATTTAAATCATAAATTTTCTAAATGTTTAAAATGACATTAGAAAGTATAAAATTTAAGATGAACATAATTTGGAAAGTTTCTACAGGTATTTTGACTTATGAATACATAAAAAAAAAAAGCTTTAAATAATTGTTTTTAAGCTTAATTCCAGACTGTGGAAAAAAGTTTAAGAACAGTAATTTTCTAAAAAGCCTAGTTTTTATCTAACATAAAATAAAAAGGATTTTATTTTAAAATGATATTTAAATCTAATATAAAATGCAATGTTATAATTTTCTTTTAGTAATCAAATTATTCATTCTCTTGTATAAAATAAGCATAGCAAGTATAGTAAATTTTTGCAAGTAAAAGAATAAAATAGCCAGAACCTCATTTTCGCATTCTACTTTTGTAACAATAAATTTATAGCAGATAAAGAAGAATTAAAGAATGATATCGGCTGAACCGCTATTGTAAAAGAATGTATAAGAGAAAAAGAAGCAATTGGTATAAAATATTAAGCACAGCAAAAGCTTCTTCAATAAAGGTTGAATAAATGTTTGTTATTTAAAATTTTTGAACTCATATATACCAAATAAAAATTGCTAGGGATTAAAAAAGCACCAAAACTATTTGAAACACTGAATGCTGAGAGTCCCCACTGAGTGCTGATAATGCTGCTGTTTATGGTTTGAGGATTTCAGATATAACTGGTTATTCCTTATATTTACTCTGTATGTGTATATGAATGGGTTAAAACATTTTCATATTTTTTTGGGATTAGCATATGCATACATGTGTGTAGATTTAGATTTAGGCGATTAACAGTACAAATGAAAAATGAGCTGCAAATAATATTTGTTAGTTTTGCTATTTGTGCTACTAATTAATGAAATCACTTATTTGCAGTTTTTATTAATTCTGTAATTATTTACTCTTTTCTCTAGATAATTGTTTTAGGGTGCCACAACCTGTCCTTTATGAAATCGGCAAAATGCACCCCGCCTTTTTAAAAAATAGTGAAATTCACCAGTAGTGGTAGCCAGAGATTTCTTGTAAAAAACTTCCCCATTCCACAGTATTTCTAAATCCATGTGCCCAAGACTTTGCAAAAAGGATAGAACTTTATTTCTTAAAAAAAAAAAAAAAAAAATTAACTTGTTATTTAATTGTATTTTTCAATTCGTAATTCAAAAATTATTAAAATTAATGACACTTTATTAACGACACTTAATTAATTAATGACACTTTATTATACTAAGAAACTATATACTTTTTCCCCCTTATATAATTACTAAACACATGACTAATATATTTCCTCATGAAATAGCGCCCTGTTTTGGGACTAGCATCCTGCCCCTTTTTCTTTCTAGAATGAATACTAAATTATTAAAGATCATTTTAGTAATTAAAGCATAAAAATGTATATTATGTTCCTAATTACAGAGTTAATTTTTTGTTTAATAATCATTAATTTTAGTGTTAAACAATTTAATAGTAAATACAGTTATTAATAATTTTAATAAATGTAAATATCACTAGTTAGTACTTAATACAGTTTTACATAATTATTACAAAATGTTAATGTATATAACATTATTGTATGCTACTAATTAATGAAACTACTAATTTGCAGTTTTTATAATTTATGTAATTACTAATTAATAATAATTTTATTAATTAAAGTGTAAAATCACAGAATATGTTAGCAATTAGAGGTTAAATTGGTTTGGAAACCTAAAACTCTTGGTAGCTATTCAGTATTTGAGCGCTGGGAAAAAAAAATCATAAAAATCCGATTTAAATAAAAAAAAATCTGATTTTATCAAAATCCGATATTTTTTTTTTTTTTTTTCAAAAAAATCATGATTTTTTTTTATACCTAAAAATAGGTGCATAATTAATTATAAAAAAAGAGAAATGTCAAAGTTTACGTTTGGCTGGGAAAAAGGTACAAAATGCATACCCAACAAAGGTACTTGCTTATCACAGCTTATTATATTTAAAGTCGTATCTCATGTTTTAAAATAAAATCCAATCTCCACGCCTTTGCCGAAATACTATCACAAAATCTTTAAACATCTCTATAGGAAATGTAAACAAAATTATAAAATCTGATTTAGAGCTAATAAGGGAAAAAAATGTTCATCACCTAATGCGAAATCATGTTTATCAGCATAAAATTATGTACAGATTTTTCCATGAAATTTATTTGGCAGGGGAAAAATGGAAATATGCAGCTACAATTGATGAGGCTTGGATATGTTTACCTGACTGCAATAGAAAAACACCTAAAATGTTGGTTCAGTGAAAACAAAGAAAGTTTTGCTATAGGTTTTATGGCTACTGCTAGATTCTCTTATAACAGAAAACTTAAAATAAGGAAAAAAGAAAAAAAAAAGTCAAAATTTACTCGGATTACTATCAGAAATATGTTTTAACAGCTGCATTCAAAGAAGGCATTCCATCACTTTACCCAAACACTGCTCACTGAGTTAAATTCCAAAAGTATAAAGCTACCAGCCAGCAGCCATACCTATAAATCTATTGCTATACTTATAGAAAGAAAAAGAAATGAGAAATGAAATCGAAATTAAGACTATCCCATTTTTGGGCTTTTATAACAAGCTCTTTATAAGCAGCATTCTAAAACATTAGATGGACTCTGGAAGATTGTTGATTAATGGAACAAAATCAACATTTACATTAGATAAAAGTTGTAATATGATAGTTCAAGAAAAGGGCTATCAGAAAAACACATTCGAAAATAAAATTATTATCTTTGTTTATATATTTCTTTTTCCAAAATCGTTACAAAAATGTGTGTACATTCATTCGCAATAAAAATTAAGATTTCGCGAGAATTGAAATTTAAATTCCGCATATTATTATATCCTTTAAAATATGAATCGTTATAAATATATATATATTAATTATATATTTTCAACACATACCTGGATTTTATAATAATAATAAAAAAAAATCTATTATAATTCCAATTTCTATATTTTTCAATACTTTTATCAGAAGGCAGGGGGTTGGGGGTGAGAAAGCTATAGCATGCGTTTTATGTGTTTTTCGTTTCCTGAAATTCGCTGGATTAAAATTTAATCACTAAAAAATTACTTTTTGCAAATATGTCAGAAAGTAGCTTGTTTAGATTTGAAAACAGCATCTAAAACGTAAAATTTGTTGAGCTTGAATAGCTATATCTGTACATTTTATGCCTTTATCATTCTTTTTTCCCTTTTTTCCCCACAAATGTGTCAGAAAGTAACTGATTAAAAACAGATTTAAATACAATAGCCACTGTTTACACGAAGAGATTTTTGTATAAACCTTATAATACACATAACTTTAAACTTAATATAATACTTTTGCGTATAATGTTTAATTATAAGATAAAAGAAAAATTGTTTTTGTCAATCATCAAATGTAAAGAAAAAATTCGATAAAAGGGATCAAAAGCAAAAAAGGAATGTGTCTTTCCCACGCTTTTCTAATACTATACTCCTGCCTACACCCATAGCTAGAAACGGCGTTCAATTATTTTTTTTCTCCCACTTCTATAAATTGGCAATCTTTTTCTTTAGTAATACACATGTTGTCAACAGGCAACCATTTAAAAAAAAAAAAAAAAAAAAAAACGTGTTCCAGTGAATAGTTTGAAGACGGTTTGCCCATTGCTGCACTAATTCTAATCAGTTTGAAAAATATATGCTTATTTCCGTTCGCACTGAGGGAATCAGGTGTACTAACACATGTGGGGACCGGTTTATGCATCTGGACTTCAGGAGGAAAAAATGTTCCTAATTATCTTGCAATTCGAAAATTGTACCACAAGATAATATAACACAACTGATATGCTTCTGAATAGAAGGTTTTTTTTTTCTTTTTCTTTCTTTCTTTCTTTCTTTTCTTTTCTTTTTTTTTTTTTTTTTTCATATTTCGTTGCATTCAAGGATTCAAGGCAGTTGAAAGTTAAAACATCTAAAATGTTTTTCTTGCAAATATAGGTTTTTTTTTTTTTTTTTTACATTAGTTAAAATATACATTTAAAAAAAAAATAAATAAAAAATAAAAAAATAGTGAAATGATTAGGGGGGGGGGGGCTCTAGAGGAAGCTAGGGGGGGCTCAGTCCACCCTGCCCCCATCTGGTTACGGGCCCGTATCGGATACCTCGCATAAATCGACTTTGATGATCTTTTTAGTGCCAACAAATATGTTAAAATATAGGGTAAAAAATAATTAAAATACTTATGCAATAAAATAAATAATGTTGCTAGAAAAGCCCCTGGTATTGCAGGAAACAAAGCATTCATAATGACCGTAAAATAAGTACTATTCGAAATACAGTAGAACCAATATTATCCGAGCTTCGATTAATCGAGGTTCTGTTAACCGAGCCGATAACAAACCTGATGTATTTATTTATTTTTGAACGAGCCTGAAAAAGTCTACACTTTTTAGTTCACTGTCCGTGCTATACAGGCTCTTCTGCCCCAAAAAGCACTCAATTTCCAAGAAACATTGCACCCTGACAAGTCAACAGCGAACAATGCTTTGTTTCCAGTGGCCGTGTGAACTTTCGTAAATTTTACAAATTGCTTTTTAAAATTTACTAATAGTAGTTGATTTCCTTTTTATATTTGTTAAGCTGTGAAACATAACTTTACATATATTTATTTTTATCCTTTAAAACACGTTCTATTGTTTTTTTATTTCAACAGATGTTAAATTCGCAAGCACTTCGAGTTATTATACGCAGTTTCTATTAACCGAGATTTCCTATATCCGAGGTACTAGCGGTCCCAATTAGCTCGGATAATCGAAGTTGCACTGTACTATTAAATGTAACACAATAAACTTTTTTTGACATAGTGCATCATTCTATTCCTAATCCTGAACTGTTCAATCTCTCTGACTATGATGAACGGGTAAGTTTAGGCGGCCTCGCTCTGTCTTCGACAACCCGGAAGCTACTAAAACTAACTTAATTATCTTGCACTAGATCAATATTAACACAATTATTCTAATTGGTAAACAAATCATATTAGATGTAAATTTCCAACTGGCCGAAAAATGTCCTGGCCCGGACATTTTTCGTCCAGTTGGAAATTTACATCTAATATGATTTGTTTACCAATTAGAATAATTGTGTTAATATTGATCTGGTGTAATTTCGTATCCAGCGATTTCTAGAGTTCCATTACCTGAGATTTATTCTGTTGAGCTGAACCAGGTTTCAGACCAGATGCTGTAATCCTCAAGGTTAGATGGGTGAAAAAGTTCGACCAGAATCGTCCGGGATAGCTCAGATGGCAGAGCACTGGCGGCTTCAGCCAGGAGGTACCGGGTTCGAATCCTGGTCCGGACATTTTTCGCCCAGTTGGAAATTTGCATCTAATATTAATTATCTTGTTTCTTCTGCTTGTTATTTCTAGGGATTGGTACCTTCGTGGGTCTTTTGTATATATATAAGGATCGAATGAAACTGGAACCGAATTTCAGTAATCTTCCTATTTCCGGTCAACCGAAAACGAAAATGTCCAAATTTTTTTTAAGTAATTAATACATACATCAATATACAGAATTATTAATTAATTATACATGTAATTAAGATTAGTTGGGGCAACTAGGCCATGATTTTACAATGTGACTCTGGACCTTCTGACAATTCAGCTTCAAAAAGCTAATGTTCATTTGAGTTGAAGTCTGAACTTCTGTAAATGTGTTCAGTTAGGTTCCCTCTATCAGACAGAAATGTTCAAAATTACATTTTAATATTTAAAAATATAAAAATATGCATATTTCATGTTTCTTTCCTCATGGATCTAGTTGCCCCATAAAAATGGTGTAAGTGGACCACACAAATCTTTCACACGCGTTTTTTTTTTTTTTCTTTTAAGGGACATCAGGTCCTGTTAGAAAAGGTGTAAACAACTTAAAAAAATTTAAACCAGGCAGATCATTTAAATTATATATCAAATAAAGAGCAAGGGAAACATTTGCTGTCAATGTGTCTAAAAAAAGCACTAAAAGTGAAAATATTAGATTTATTTATACCAAAAACATAAAAATTAAGTAAGTATTTATGTACTTTAGAATAGGTAATAAGTATAAAAGTCACATGGGTATTTTAAGGAAAAAATAGCAAGGTAAATCTATGAACAAACGACTACGTAAGTACTTAAGTACTTTATCTGTATAGTATAGTACAATTTCAAGGTTTGGCTATCGCGTTTTCAGGGGCAAGGTACTTGCATTCGTAAAAAATGTTGATTAATTTAACGACACCACACCAGTATTTACCAGAGAATCTATTTGAAAAAAGTAAAAGTATATTTTCGCGTACTTAATAAAGGTGAAATTTTCATTACAAAATTCCGCTGCAAATGTGGCAATTACGAATTAAAATTATGTGATGCCATAACGGCATCATCACCTCTCAAAGGGTCAAGGAATTTGTTTTGATACCACTCAATATGCTTTTTTTTAAATTTTATTACGTAATTTTAATAAGGTATTCTATAATTTTCTTTATTGTGAGCAAAAAACAATGGAGAAATTTACTTCACGTTGTAAGAGAAACTCAAAAAAAAAAAAAAATTATTTATAATTATTGGGGCAACTGGATCCAGCATGGTCCAGTTACCCCATTCTTGAAAATTTTATGGGCTAACTGGGACACCGGGCATACATTTGAAACATGTAGTAAAAATGTATAGATATCTAATAATATTAACGTAGCTATATGCCTAATCTTTACAAAAATATATTGTTTAATAAAAGTATTTGCCGAGGAAGTTCAACCAAACTGACGTTGTTTTTTAAAAAAGAAACGTTGATTTTCGACAACCTATCACAGCAAAGAGAGAGTTATGATTGAGTTGACACGCGTTGTAGAAACTATTTGTAAACAAGTAAAAGTATATTTTCGTGTACTTAATAAAGGTGAAATTTCCATTATAAAATTCCGGTGAGAATGTGGCAATTAGGGATTAAAATTATGTGATGCCATAACGGCATCGTCGCCTCTCAGGAGGTCAAGAAATTTGGTTTGATACCACCCAATATGCTTTTTTTTAATTTTATTATGTAATTTTAATAAGGTATTCTATAATTTTCTTTATTGTGTGCAAAAGACAATGGAGAAATTTATTTCCCGTAGTAAGAGAAACTCAAAAAAATTACTTATAACTATTGGGGTAACTGGATCCAGTATGGTCCAGTTACCCCAGATACATGTCTCAGTTACCCATTCTTGAAGAATTTATGGGGTAACTGGGACACCGGTCTTACATTTGAAACATGAAGTAACTAAGTGTAGATACCTAATAATATCAGTGTAGTTACATGCCTAATCTTTAAAAAAAAATTGTTTAATAAAAGTACTTACAGTATATTAAAAAATGCCGAGGAAGTTCAACCATATTGACGTTGTTTTTAAAAAAAGAAACGTAAATTTGTGACAACCTATCACAGCAAAGTGAGAGTTATGATTGAGTCGACTCACGTTGTTTTAAGAAGTAGAGATTAAGGTGCATTGTTCACAAAAGCTAAAACTTAAAAAACTTCAACAGTTTTTTATAAAATAGCCTATGGCCCAGTTACCTCGTGGGTCCAGTTACCCCCAACTAACCTTATACGTGTGACCCAAGTTCGCTCTCAGTGCCTCTGACAAAAAATATTTATTTTCATATAAATTAAAATGTAATTAATTAAACAACGGCACACAATGATTTTCTAATTGTACGACTTTCAATTCATTACAAAATGTTTTAGGTATATATATACCTACCAGGATTTATCTTTTATAATGATTTTTGTAAATAATTATCTGTTATACTAGAGCTTTCTCAAAGAGTATTACTTCTATACTAAACACTTCTGCGGTTTCAAACTAAAAATTTTCTATTACTGTTAAGTCTGCATCTTGTAATCAGCACGTGAAAACCGTCTTCAAAGTTTAATCATATATGCATGGCTTGTTTTATAACTTGCACTATCAGTCATGACTGATAATTATAAACAGAGAAGTTCATATCAATAAATAAAGAGGGTCTCTTTCGAGCTGATGTAGCTCAAATCAATGAGTAACGTTGAAAATTTTCGAAGGAAGAAACGAGATTTTTGGAAAACAGATAGTTTCAGTCGAGTTTCGGTACGGCCGAATTTTTGGCATTATTTTCGCCGAAAATAAATTTTCAGTGAAACTCAGATTTTGGGCCGAAAACGAAATCGAAACCGAATTTTCGGTAGGTATCTCTCTCTATATATATTAGTATATAGCATTTTTCTCTTTTTGGGTTACTTTTTAACTATAAATATTTTGTTGACTAATTTTCATATTTTATTATTGCTATTTCATTAATTTAATTTAATTTGTTCTTTATTTATTTTTATCCGAAAATAATCATTTTTGGGGTTTTTTGCTCTTTTTTGGGTCTTTTTAACTTTTTCCATGGCAATTTTTGTTCTGACCCGGTCATAAATCCAAAATGCGCATTGCTATTACTAGTGATACGTTTATCAAGTTACTTATAAACGTAATAAATGCAATTTCTGTTGATCAAGGAAAATGTAATAAATTTAAAACGAACAGCGCTGTTATAGAATAATCCCTTCTAATTTCATGCCATCAAGGATAAAACTTTAAATAAGACATTAAACATTAATTATTCTTTTTTTTTACTAGTTTGGACATTTATTACATATTAAAATTATAAAATCAAACAAAAAAACTATGGAGGACGGACGTGAATGCTAAAAAAAATATAAAAACGTATGAAAAATACCAAAAAATATACATAAATAACCCCACCCCCCACCCCCCCCAAAAAAAAATTAAAATCAAAATGTCACTATGGAAGGATGAGGTCTGTAAGGCTAAAAAAGGTTTTGGAACATTTATACAAAAATAGGGGGGTTGGGTGCGTGTGTTTCACTTACACAATTCATTCCAAATACATTAAGGTTAGTTGGGGTAACTGGACCCACGAGGTAACTGGGCCATAGGTTATTTTATAAAAAACCGTTGATGCATTTTAAGTTTTAGCTTTTGTGAACAATGGCCCTTAAACCTTTCCGGCACGGGCAATTTTTGTTGTAAAATGATGAAATGATTGACTGACACCGGAATTTTAAAACGATTTTTTTAGAAATTAAAAACATGTTATTTTAACTATTCATTGTAAAAGCAAAATTTTACTAAAATATTCTTGGTGCCCTTGGTAAGTTTTGAATTAAAATTAGGTATCCCGACCCGGGGACACTGTGCCGGAAAGGGTTAACCTTGACTTCCTAAAACAACGCGTGTCAACTCAATCATAACTCTCTCTTTGCTGTGATAGGTTGTCGAAAATCAACGTTTCTTTTTTAAAAAACAACGTCAGTTTGGTTGAACTTCCTCGGCTTTTTATTAAAATACAGTAAGTACTTTTATTAAACAATATATTTTTTTAAAGATTAGGCATATAGCTACGTTAATATTATTAGATATCTATACATTTTTACTACATGTTTCAAATGTATGCCCGGTGTCCCAGTTAGCCCATAAAATTTTCAAGAATGGGGTAACTGGACCATGCTGGATCCAGTTGCCCCAATAATTATAAATAATTTTTTTTTTTTTGAGTTTCTCTTACAATGGGAAGTAAATTTCTCCATTGTTTTTTGCCCACAATAAAGAAAATTATAGAATACCTTATTAAAATTACGTAATAAAAATTTAAAAAAGCATATTGAGTGGTATCAAACCAAATTCCTTGACCCTTTGAGAGGCGGTGATACCGTTATGGCAACACATAATTTTAATTCCCAATTGCCACATTTGCAGCGGAATTTTGTAATGAAAATTTCACCTTTATTAAGTACGCGAAAATATATTTTTACTTTTTTCAAATAGATTCTCCTGTAAATACTGGTGTCATTAAATTATTTCAAGATTTTACGAATGCAAGTACCTTGACCCTGAAAACGAGATAGCCAAACCTTGAAACTGTACGATACAGGGGTCGTATTCTATAGGGATACTTTTATTGTTCCTACCAGTATTTTGAAAATAATATCTTCATCGCACCTTTCTTTAGAATGCGTTAAATAAAATGATCATGAAGATAACTCATTAAGGGTTCTGGTAGGAACAATAAAATTTTCCCTATATAATGTGACCCCTTAGATACGGATAAAGTACTTAAGTTCTTACGTAGCCGTTTGTTCATAGATTTACCTAGCTATTTTTTTCCTTAAAATTCCCATCTGACTTTTAACTTATTACCTATACTAAAGTACATAAGTACTTAATTAATTTGTATGTTTTTGGTACAAATAAATCTAATATTTTCACTTTTAGTGCTTTTTTTGGACACGTTGATAGCAAAGGTTTCCCTTACAACGCTCTTTATTGACATATAATTTACATTATCTGCCTGGTTTAAATTTTTTAAGTTGTTTACACTTTTTCAAACAGGACCTGATATCTCCTATGAAAAAAAAATAAACGCGTGTAGAACATAGACCCTCTTGGTCCACTTACCCCATTTTTAAGGGGCAACTGGACCCATGAGGAAAGAAAGATGAAATATGCATATTTTCATATTTTTAAATATTAAAATATAATTTTGAGCATTTCTGTCTGATAGAAGGAACCTAACTGAACACATTTACAGAAGCTCAGATTTTAATTCAAATGAACATTAGCTTTTTGAAGCTGAATTGTCAGGAGCTCCAGAGTCACATTGTAAAACAATGGCCCAGTTGCCCCAACTAACCTTATTCTATTAGATTGTCCGGAAAGTTCGTGCCGTTTCGTGCCCACTGGTAGCTATTTTTTTTCTCCTATTGGTACTAATGATGCAACGAATAATGGTTTGGCCGAATAACCGAATACCAATTATTCGGCTTATTCGGCCGCCGAATAATGAACTCATTTTTGTCTAAAATCAAAATATAGTAGGCACTATACGCATAATTCTTATATATTTCACAATTAAAATGTATTATTTTCCTTTTAAAAATTATTTATATGCAAATTTAATTTTTTAAAGCCTTATTTTATTCTGAAAAAATATTCGGCTATGTTCGGCCTAAAAATTTCCTCAATAATATAATTTGCACCCCTCCTCTCCCCCAAAGAAAAAAAAATCTTAGCAAAAGTTCCTCCTCAGGTACTGTACAGTTATATTTTAGTAGATATTATGTATGTAAAATAATGAAAAAATGTTAAAGTACTAGAAAATATAAATTTCAATTTTCACATGAAAGAAAATGAAAAATAAAAAGGCTTAATATCTTAAGAAAAATCACTGATAGAGGAATAACCTCTAAATTGGTGGAAATAAGGAAATAAATCACTGTGGACTTTATAAAGCTCACAATTAACAAAAAAAGCCTTTTTTTTTTTTTTTTTTTTTTGCTTGCTTTTTTACTATTAAGAAGTATATAATGAATATTTTCAGATTTAGAGGAAGGAAATATCTGTAAGGAAACTAAATTTCAAAACATTGACTATGCAATATCTTAGGTACTGTATTGTTACAATTTAATAGATATTATGTATGTTGTTGCAGGTACATCTTCTTATTATTATAATAATAAAGAAAAAAGTTTGTGTGTGAGTGAGTGAGTGTGTCGACGGTGTTCTGAAGAGACCGCTGAACGTAGAGCTACAAAATTTGGGAAAAAGGTACGTCTATATATGAAGTTTTGCACCTCGAAGCCCGATTTTCGATTTTTTGATTAGATTTTTTATGCGATTTTTTATACAATTTTTAGCACTTTTTTTAGTTTCGAGGCGATTTTTTCCATATAAGTGAGAAGAATATGGTTTCTTTCTTTTAACCCAATATAGTAAATTTTGTTCCCTTTTCAAAAAAGTTTATTCGGAATTCGTGCAGCGATTTTTGAATTTTTAGCGAATTTTTTATGCAATTATTGAACAGCATTTAATGCATTTCCATACCTATAAGGAGGTTACTGTACAGAGACACAGTTCTGTCGCCAAATGCCGCCAAGTTTGTCGCCAACTTGGCGATATATCGCCAAATTTGGCGACCGAAATGAGTCGCCAAAAGTGACGCCAACTTGGCGATATCTCGCGCCATATATATTTCGCCAAATTCCCATAGACTTCTATTGTAAACCAATATCGATTACTTGCTTACAGAAAATCAACAAATTGAGATATTTTAATGCAACAAAAACTAATATTAACTTAAGGAGTTATATTAATTCGATTTTTCCACATTAGGAAAAAGAATACAGTTTCTTTCTTTTAACCCAATATAGTAAATTTTGTTCTCTTTTCAAAAAAGTTCATTCGGAATTCGTGCAGCGATTTTTGAATTTTTAGCGAATTTTTTATGCGATTATTGAACAGCATGTAATGCATGTCCATACCTATAAGGGGGGTTACCGTAGGGGGGGATCTAGTTCTGTCGCCAAATAACGACAAGTTTGTCGCAACTTGGCGATATATCGCCAAATTTGGCGACCAAAATGAGTCGCCAAAAGTGACGCCAACTTGGCGATATCTCTAATATTTCGCCAAATTCCCATAGACTTCCACTGTAAAACAATAGGGTTTACTTGCTTACAGAAAATCAACAAATTGAGATATTTTAATGCAACAAAAACAAATTTTAACTTAAGGGATTATATTAATTATATTTAAGGGAGTCCAAGTAAATTAATTACGAATAAAAGTAAAATGATCTAATGCTTAGCATGATTTCCAAAACATAAATTTTAAGAGAGACCACAGGTCAAAGGAATTAGATTTGAAACTTTTATCCAATTATAGTAAATTTTGACTTTCGTGATTTTTGAACTTTTTGTGATTTTTAATGCAAGTTTTACGTTTCTTCGCGATCTGCTGCAATTTTTTGACATTCCATTTTTGACCTAAAGTACATTCTGCACTCATTTCAATAAAGTTTATTCGGATTTCGTATAGCAATTTTCGAATTTTTCGGGAATTTTGTATGTGATTTTTAGTGTATTTTAGCGATTTGCTACTATTTTTCCACATAAATGAAAGGAATCAACTTGCAATCTTCGAACATAATATATATATATATTTTCTCTTTTCAGAATTTGAGAAGCGATTTAAGATTTTTTCGCGATATCTTATTGTGATTTTCAGAGCTTTTTCGTAATTCCTGCTGTTTTTTGACGTACCCGGGCAACGCCGGGCAAGTTCGGTAGTTTTAAAATAATCACAAAATTTTAAAAGTATTAGGCAACATAAATTTCAAGTTCCAGATGAAAGAAAATCTAAATTAAATAGTGATGTAAAACAGATACATACTACTTAAAAGAATTTAGTACTTATATTTCTTTCATTATTTAATAAGAAATAGTAACACACTTAAAAAAACTACTTAAATTATATTTAACCGCATTTTACTAAAAAAAAAAAAAAAAAAAAAAAAAAAAAAAAAAAACCTTAAGTATTGCAGCATATACGACTTAAATATTTTTGTTATACATGCAATACATCTACATCTAATCTATAGTATATATTTATGTTCTTTATAAGTCTAATTAAAAAATCATTGAAAGAAAGATTTTTAATGTAACAATGGATAAATATTACTAAATATACTTCCCATTTTGCTTTAAAAAAAATAGAATGTACTTACACAGCTCTACTATGAAATTTTTGAATCGATTAATTTTTAATTTAACAGTTTACGTTAACTTATTACAGATACTTATTTGTACTTATAAATGCAGCATAAAAGTTTTAACATGATTCCTAAATGACCCTCTTATATATAAATGAGTAGATAAAACCCATTCAGGGTATGAAAGTTAGAGAAGAAAAAAGTGTTTGTTAATTTCAAATAAAATTTTCATTATACATGATGATTGTAAATTGACAAATTAAAAAGTTTTACTGTGTAAATATAATAACAATTTTTACAGTATTATTCGGCTAAGGCCAAATAATGGACTTGATATTCGACAGACATTTATTCGGCCAGCCGAATAATTGTTGCATCTCTAATTTGTACCACTATTTTTAAAAATACGTTTTACAGTATGTTTTTTTTTTTTTTTTTTTTTCGCAGATGTTGTCAAAATATGTGAAAGATTTTTATTTTCAAAGAGTGACGCGAGATGAATTTAAAAATATCACGTGAGTTCAGAAACAAACTTTTGGGACAAACTTTGACTGTCAGAGAAACAAACTCCTTGCATTCGTTTGAGACATTCTAGCCCTTCCTCCCTACTCTCCGAACATTCCTTCGCTTACTATTCTTTGTTTCTTTTTCTCAAAAATTCTCTTCGCCAAAAAAATTGATCTTTGAATGACATAAAAAAGGATCTCGATAAGTATTTTGCCATCAAATCACAAATGTTTTGGAAATAAGGCATGGAAAAACTTCTAGGCTGATGAAAGAAGGCTATAGAACAAAATGGCACCTATATAATTTAATAAATGTATACTAAAATTTAAATCTTCTGTGTTTCAATTTCCCTTCAAAATCGGTACAAACTTTTCAGACAACCCAATACTTAAAAGCATCTAATATATAAAAATAAAAATTTGTCTGTCTGTCTGTAATTCTATAGAAATCCACAGTTTGGAAGCCCGAATAGTGAAATGTTACGCACGTGTGTATTAAAACACGGCCGAGGCAACTAAAGTAATCCACAATCGAAATAATTGATAGTTAATTTTAATTAATAAAAAACCACTAATTTAACAGCAATTTCATATCAAATTTAAACCTTTTTAATTATAATAGGTGCCAACAATTAAAAATCCACAATAAAATTATTACCACAACAATTACTTTTCTATTGCAACATTTCCACGTGAAAAATGAACATCAAATAAATTGTTTGAAGAATTTAAAAAAAAAAAAGTGAATATTACGTCATATTGGAAACAAAATGGACGTCAGCAAGTGAATATATAACGTCATATGAGTTTGAAAGAACATACTAAAACATGATAGAACCCGATTGTGGAAACATTGGCATATTTTAACATTTTGAGGCTCTTTGAATTTGTTTTTTCTTTTAATCTTTTATTGTTCCAATGATAAATGCGAATAAGCTCATTTATAGCCGTATTAGGTAGCTTTCATTACAAAAAGCTACCTATTGCAGCCGTTCGGAGGAAAGCGATTTCAAAAAATTTTGGTATATTTTCATCGATCATGACCCCCAGACCCCGAAACCACCCTCCGTTCAAAAGTTGATATATATATATATATATATATATATATATATATATATATATATATATATATATATATATATATATCTGACCTTTGTCATACTGTAACTCTCGAATTTATGAACCGATTTGGATGTAATTCGGTATGTACATAGTACATACCAATGTCTAGACCGAGTTCGTTGGCCAGCTTCATCCGCCATTTTGTTTCAAAATGGCGGCCATTTAAAATTTTCTTAAAAATTTTAAATTTGAAATGTGGTACCAAAGAATTGAAAATGGAAAAATATTTTTTTCTTATGTATTTGACCTTTATACAAAGATTCCGGAGCAGTTTTTGTTTCGTCTATATCTTAAAAAATGGCTGAGTTATAGCATTTTGAATTTCTAGCGTGGCTGACATTTTGAAACGTCCTGAATTTTGTCACGCGATAAAAGGCGTATTTATGAACCGATTTGGATGTAACTTCGTTTGTACATAGTACATACCAATGTCTCGACCGAGTTCGTTGGCCAGCTTCATCCGCCATCTTGTTTAAAAATGGCAGCCATTTAAATTTTTAAGAAAAATTTAAATTTGAAATGTGGTACCAAAAAATTGAAAATTGAAAAAATATTTTTTTTTATGTATTTGACCTTGATACAAAGATTCGGGAGCAGTTTTTGTTTCGTCTATATCTCAAAAAATGGCTGAGTTATAGCATTTTGAATTTCTAGCGTGGCTGACATTTTGAAATGTCCTGATATTTGTCACGTGATAACAGGCGTATTTATGAACCGATTTGGATGTACTTTGGTGTGTACATAGTACATACAAATATCTCGACCGAGTTCGTTGGTCAGCTTCATCCGCCATCATGTTTCAAAATGGCGGCCATTTAAAAAAATTTAAAAAATTTAAAATTTAAAATGAGATACCAAAATATTAGAAAATGAAAAAGATTTTTTTTGTATGTGTTTGACCTTAATACAAAGATCCCGGAACAGTTTTTGTTTCGTCTATATCTAAAAAAATGGCTGAGTTATAGCGTTTTGAATTTCTATTGTGGCTGACATTTTAAAACGACCTGATTTTTGTCACGCGATAACAAGCGTATTTATGAACCGATTTGGATGTTACTTGGTCTGTACATAGTACATACCAATTTCTCGACCGAGTTCGTTGGCCAGCTTTATTCGCCATCTTGTTTCAAAAGTGTTGCCATTTAAAAAAAATTAAATTTAAAATTTAAAATGAGGTATTAAAAAATTGGAAAATGAAAAAGGTTTTTTTTATGTGTTTGGCCTTGATACAAAGATTCCGGAGCAGATTTTGTTTCTGAAAATTTGTTCTTTTGTTTATATCTTAAAAAATGGTTGAATTATAGCACTTTGAATTTCTAGTATGGCTAACATTTTGAAACGATCTTGTATTTGTCACGCGATAACACACGTATTCCCCTATTTCATGTGAGAAAGCATGTGGATAGTATACATCAACATCTCAGCCAAATATAAGTTACTTTAAATAAAAGCAGCTTGGATAAAGCTGACTAATTTCGTGAAATTCTCATTCATAATGATTTAGTATTGATAAAAATTAGTATTGAATCTCCTAAATTCGGTTTCCACTAAATTGAGCTTCGTGTGTTTGAATAATATAAGTTGGCTTTTTTAAAATAAGGTATTTGAAAGCTACCTCTTCCTCCCGGCACTGGCCGGAAGGACTTTTTTTTTATTATTATTATTATTTTTTTTTTTTTTTTTTTTTTTTTTTTTTTGCGTCTGTTATATAAATTTATACATTTTTATATTGGGTTTTCATTCGATTCATGTGTATAACACTTCGACCGCTTTTTTTATTGTTTGTTTTATACTGCATGTTTAATTTTTGAAATAGATTTTTCAAAACAAACATTCTTAAAATTCCGGGCAACGCCGGGTACTTTAGCTAGTATAGGATAAACTTGTACTCTCTTAAATTTACATACTAATATTTATTTAATTTAATACCTAGATACTCATCTCTATCATTATACTTTTTTTTTAGTCTTTTATATTCATTTAATACTTACTTGACATTTACATTAATCCTTCTATATCTTTTTAATAAAATCAATCAGCTGCTTTTATCTATTAACTTTCGTTTATTAACATTATTATCCTTCTTTTGTTTTCAGTTCGTTTTATTAATATCTAGATCTTTAGTATTGTCCACTTAAAATGAAATATATTAATTAATAATAGCATTTTCCTTTAAATCTAGATAGCAGCCCTAGCTTTTCACCCGACTGCCAAGAAGGGTTATGTGTTTCACGCGTATCTGGGTATGTGGATTTCTTTATACCCTCGAAACATCCCAACGGCTGGATGGATTTTAATGAGTGAGGTCTCTATCGATTTGTCTTAACCGTCCGATGGTTGTAGGCTAGATTTTGTGTTTATAAATTCAAAATGGTGGCCGTAGAATACGAAATGGCGGTAGGGACGAAAAAAAATTACGCACCATACTGAGTGGCATATCATTAGATAGGTCTTTCAAAATGAAGACGATATTTCATTGACTATTTTACAGTCAGAAGCTCCATTTAAATATTACACAACCTGGAAGTTGTGTACGTAGGATCTATAACTTTACTGCAACTCTAACCTTCATAGACATCTATAGGTTTCATCAAAACAGTGTTTATAGATAGGAACTAACAATTAAACACAACTTTTATTTTTATTTTTATTTCAATTAATTAAAACTTGATTAATAAACAATTATTTTGTCAGAAGGAAAATATTTTTCGTTTCTAACACAATCGCTTCGGGAAATTCTGTTCAAAATGCCCACTTTGACATCATTTTTTGAAATATATTCTGCCTCTATCAAAAAATCTATCATTACTGTGCATTATATAGTTTCTGAATAAGAGAATCTACCAATTGGATGCGTTTGAGAGCAAAAATGAATTTAAAAATGAGTAAGAAATAAGATGATTTTTTTCTTCAACCACTATGTATTTTTAATTTGTTTTTGCTGTAAGAATTGGACCTATCAAAAACTTGTCTATATAAATGTTGAAGACAATATTATGAAGATATATTGAAAATTCATGGAGATTTTATATCTTTCTCTCTTTCTAACCGATGACCAGGCCCCTATCTGCCGGGTTGCTCCAGCTTAACGGGTTTAGTACCTGGCATCGGGCCGAAAGACCGCCTAATCGCCGCGAAGCGGCAATAAACCTGATATCATTGCCTCAATCGTCATCCTATCTGCAGTGCCTACTGCTCGTTTGTGTATACTTTGTTTTGCCGGTTTTCAACAAACTTCAGATTCAGATATACCTGGATATGAATTAGTGCTGTTTATGTTTTGGTGTAAATCGCTCAACAGGTGGCGCTGCTATGCTGCATTTTTGCGATTTCGGCAATAGCTCTATTTCAAGAACTAATGCATTTATTTTCAACAAACTTGAGATCCAGGTATGCCTCGATATGAGTTAGTGCTCTTTATATTTTGGTGCAAATCACTAAACAGGTAGCGCTGCTATGCTACATTTTTCAGAATTTCCCCTATAGCTCTAACTAATGCACGAATTTTCATCAAACTTCAAATTCAGATATACTCTGATATGAATTGGTGCTAAATTGGTGTAATTTCTTGTACTATTTAAATGATTTAATTGACTTGATTTATATAGAAGAAAGTTGTGTGATGGCCACAACATACTAGTTTGCTTTCGTTTTTAATTTTTTTTTTTGCGGTACGAATTGGTCCTATCAAAAACTTGTGAATATAAAAGTTGTGGATAATATTAAAAAGATGTATAATAAAATTAATTGGATTTGATATCTTGAGAATTGACGAAGTTAGGAATTTTTTTCCTCCCAAAAACCCTATTTTTTGCGCCCCTTGAGCCCATTTTTAATTTTATCAAAAATCTGTGATACATAAATTTTTGGTCCTATTTTTAGAAGTAATAAAAACTTTAAACTGATTTGATATGTACAAAAATTAAGAAGTTATGGGGGAGTTTTTCGGTTTTCACAAAACCCCTCCTTATTTCCATCCCCTTGCTCCGAATTTGCCCATTAACGAACTTGACCGAGATTTTATGGCCCTTGATTTTTTGTATCAGTTTGGAAGAGATTGGTGCAGAATTGTGGAAGTTATCGTATCCAGAAGAAAGTGATATATATATATATAGATAGATAAATAGATACATAGATACATAGATAGATAGATAGATATAAAGTTTTTTACTGAGGGTGGTTTGGGGTTCTAGGGGTCATGATCGGTGTAGATCTGCAAAAAATTTTCAGAAATTCCAACATACACTGTAAAAAAAATTCCGCAACGTTCCTGGGAAAAAATGGGCAGCTGAGTTGCCCATTATTTCCAAGAAACATTTCTTGAAAATGACTGGAACTTTACTGTATATGTTAAAAACTTTCTACAGAAATGCCAGTAAGTTTCCTGCGAAATACCAGGAATATTTCTGTTGACAGCAAAACATTACTGACATTTCACAGCATGCGGTATCCGCAGACGATTTTTACATTTCCAGTTGACAATTTTCGCTTTATTATCATCATTTGTTAGAATGAAAAAATATTTTGAAATTGACATCAAAATTATTATTTATAATTTACACGAAAAAATAAATTTTCAGTTAAAATTCAATAAAGTAAATATATATATGATATATTGTTTCTGAACTTTGCTTAAAATATAAAAATATATAAATGTAAATAATAATTAGAAAAAAAATCTAGACATAAAATATTTTGGATTTTCGTCAGTAATTATGTTAGTTTACAAGTTAATAAAATACATATAAATTTTCATGAAAAAAAAAACCTAAACGTAATTGTATATTTTTTCCGAAAATAAAAAAAAAATCAAATTTGCAGCAATTCAAAGTGTCAAATATATATCAAATTTAAATCAAATTGTAATAAAGTGTTAAAATATAAAATTAATTAAAAAAGAAAAAAAAAAGTCAAGAGGTAACATCGAACTCAGGCCGTACGGTGGCGTGCGAGCTTTCTGCGTCCACACCACGAAAGACACGTTGAGAGCTGCAAACTAATGGGTATTTGAAACGTATGCTAAACCTCGGCCTCTAATTTCTGAAAATCTAAGGCCCATTTGAAGAAATCCTTTCACAAGAATAATTAGAGATAAGAACTCCAAAACATACTTTAAATTAATCAAAATCGGTGAGAATGATGTTTGATGGTCCCCTGGTTAATGGAGATCCAAATAATAGGTGTATTTATTTTACACGGACTGCTCGTTAAACATTCCACAGACAAGTACGAGAGGTAATCTCTTAACGATTGTACAGAGAATTTCACAGAAGTATTGTATTTTCATCTGAATTGTCTTGACAATAGAGACGTAAAGGATTATGTCGTCTATTGATTTATTTGCATTCCATATTGATTTTTTTACATTCATTTAAGGAATTCGTTTTCGACACTCGCGCGCGAGCAACGGATTATAGCAAAAAAAATAATAAATGGCGGCCGCAGCGTTTTGCTGTTTCCAACTTTTGTTCAGGAACGTTTCATATAAGAAAACCAGAATTTCACAGGAAAGAGCTAAATTATTCTGAAAACCTGAGAAAAGGCGAAACGTTCCTGGATTTTACATGGAACGTTACCATTTTTTTTTACAGTGTAGGAACGATCCCAATAGGTAGTACTTCATACGAAATCTACCTAAAAATATAAAAGAATGATTTCTGTTAAAACAGGCTATTATAAACTATATTTAATTTTAAGTATCTATACTAATGTTACAAACAAATTAAGGCCTAAGAATCATTAGATAGCCTTTTTTTTTTTTTTTTTTTTTTTTTTTTTTTTTTGTCGAATTTTTTTAGTGACGGCATCTTTTTGCTGCATTTGTGTATTATTTTGCGATAGTGACGTCCTATGCATGCTTTACCGTAGATGTTTAAGAGTGGATCATAAATGTGGAATCTTAAGCGGATGCGAATGACGTCATTTTACATAAAATAAAAGCGTGTGCTTTAAATCTTAAAATTGAAATATGTTTTGTATTATTTATATATACATATTTTTTTCATCGGGGGCGACACTAAATTCTGAAAAAGCAGATTTCCTGTTATCTAGTTTATTTTATTTCTCTGGATATCTTAATTTATTTCAATTAACCTGCAGTTTATTCGATACGCTATAAAGAGATTAATATTGTCATATTTCGGCCTCATGCCGACAACACTTGAAGAAATAACATATCTTTACTATTAATTGTGCTTATGAAGCTGCTCTAGCTAATCGATAACACATTCATAGTTTCATATTTTTAGTATTTTCACTCTCCTATATTTAATTTCTTGCATTTTCCTTTCTGTTCGTTATTACACATGTGATTTAATTTTAATTATATTTATTGTAGTGTATTTGTATGTGTATTACTAGTATTTATTACTTCTTTTTAAAGTAAAATAGCATATTTAAAATCAGCTCTGTGGATACTTCACACACCACACACAAACAAACTTCAGTGTGCAAACTTCATTCAAAAAACATTTATATCTTGAACAAAAATATTTTTTTGCATAGAAACAAAAATAAAATCTTGAAAACTAAAGCTCATCCCTGATTTTATTTCTTTTATTTACATTTTTATAGAAAAGTACACTGTAAAAAAAAAAAAAGAAAAAAAAAGAAAAAAAAAAGAAAAAAAAAGAAAAAGAAAAAAAAGAAAAAAAAATCTGTAGTTATACAGATGTAAAGTTACGTCTTGTTAACCTTTCAGCTGTAACTGTACAAAAAACGCTGCAAATCTACCAAAACTAGTTTTTGTAAAGCTACAGAAATCTGTAACTTTGCAAATGAATCTGCTAGTAATGTTACTAAAATTTTATCTGTAACCCTGGTTGCAGTTACGTGAAAAGTTCTAGGCATACTAGTTCCCTAAACAATTCTTAGTAACCTTACAGATTTTTTGATTTTCGGCGCAAAAGTGTGTCTGCTACATGAATTTTTGTTGTTGCCGTTACATAAAATGTTCTAGGAATCCCAGTTTCCTACAAAAACTTTAGTAACTTTACAGATTTGTTTTTACAGTGTACCATATAATATAGGGATGATACTTCAAAATTCATGTCAAAACATTTAAAACGTTTGGAATAAGGAGAGTGAGGAGGGGGAAAGTTATTTTACCCCCTTATCCCTTAAGGGGCTGGTCACTCAGCTTCTGATTTCCCCTCACTAATGTAAAGTCTATGGGAATTTGAAGCATTCGTATATTTAAAATATCTCCTCGGAAAATTAATATTTTTAACTTCTATTTTTTGTGTACTCTTCCTAAAAGTTGTCTCTTTTTTCTTAATTCTCAAAATATTTCTAAAGTACAGACTTAATTTTATACGAAGTGTTAAAATCTTACTCACAGTTCGCCCGTTTTTAACACATAAAATATTAAATTCAGCATAGATTTTAGAAATATTTTGAAAACTAAGAAAAAAGAGACATCCTTTAAAAAGTGTACAAAAAAAAAAAAAAAAAAAAAAGAAATGTTAAAAATATGAATTTTCCGAGAAGATATTTTAAATATACGAATGCATCAAAAGTCCATAGAATTAATATTACGGAAGAAAATTCCAAAGCTGAGTGACCAGCCCACAAGCCTTCGAATTCTTCTCGCTAAAGTTTACGTAGGGCGTACTATGGACGTAGAATGCATTCGAATATTTAAAATATCTCCTCGAGAAATGAATATTTAAGTCCTTTTTTGTGTGTGCTCTTCTTAAAGGATGTTTTTTTTTATATGCGTTCGTAATTGAAGAGCTAAGTGGAAGAACATGTTAAGTAACAAAAATTACATTTGAAGAAATTTGATGTAAAAGTTTTTGTCCTCAATTTTAATGATTTATTTCCTGTTTGATACCATGTGTTTAAAATATTAACAGGTGTGGTACTAAACTCTATCAGAAAAACTTATTCATATTTAATTTTTAAATGTTAAAAAATATTAATATTATTTGGATTATTAAATATTAAAATATTAAATATTAATGAATAATGTCTTAAAACTTCAAGGCTAAATAGAACTTTGGTATTTTAGCTTTACCATGTGATAGAATACCTGATAACAACTTCGTCCATACGGTAAAATCATTTTTAAGAAAATGTAGAATAGCATGTTCTTCCACTCAGCTCTTCAATAATATAAATACGTAGCACCTACTGTAATCGTCTGTTCCGTCCGTCTGTCTGCATATAATAGCGCAAAAACTACCAAACCGAATAGTTTGAAATTTAATATATAAATCGTTGCAGAATTTTGTGGAGTCATTTAAAATCGAATCAAAACTTAAAAGATATTAATAAAAGTTTTCTCCATTCTATTAAATCCTATCATACGTAATTAATTCAATGATATCTCATGATGGGTAATGATTATAGGTTGCCATAGTGATTGCGTCCTATTTAACACTTAAATGCCTGACTTTTCAAAAGTCATTGTAATAATGTTTTTCGGTTTTTATTTTTTAAATAAATCATGGGAAAAATACTAAAAAAAAATCATATTATGTTTTAAGTACGGTTTACGGATAAAAAATAGTTTGTTACTATTCGGCAATACTGGTCTTTAATTTAAAAAATAATTTTCCTTGATAAAATTCTATAATATTAAACACACAAGAATTTTAGGAACTATAATAAGAAATAAATTTTACTTGCTCACTGCAGAACAAAATAGGGTATTTTGCAAGCTTCCAAATAAACCAAAAAGAACAAGTACCAACAATTGAAAAAATAAATCTATCTTTATTCTTAAACAGCACAAGTGTTGCCATCTACATGTTGAAAATCGATTTAATAATATTTTCAGAATGTATATTATTGGCAACATTAGGCATTATAGTTTCAATGTTATTCTAATAGTATTTTAGGGCCTAAGTTGGGTATGTTGCCGAAAAGCAACACCCGACATTTAAGGGTTAAGATGGAGTCATAATATTTCCGTATTACTGAATTTAATATATATAATCGTAATAAATTTATATTCTTGCATAAGAGTGCAACAGCTATGGTACCTAGACCTTAGTATTTATAAAACTTGTTATAGTAAGAACGCACTTCATTTGCCACGTTTGACGTACAATTTCTGACTTAATTCCCAAAATGTAACTAAAATCTATAATTAATTTAATATTTTATGTAAGAAGCTGACTATGAGTAAGATTTTAACACTTCATATAAAATTAAGCATATATTTTAGAAATATTTTGTGAACTAAAGAAAAAATAGTCATCCCTTAAGAAGAGAACACAGAAAAAAGGAATTAAAAAATATTAATTTTCCGAGGAGATATTTTAAATATACGAATGTATTAAACGACCATAGACTTAACTTTAGCTAGAAATATAGAAAAATGAAATGTATGATACTTTATATACATACACTACATGGCCAAAGATGACCGGTCACTTGCGATTTTAGACGTTTTGTTAAATAACTAGAAAAATACATGTGGAATTAATCTGGAACTGCAGGTGCGTAAACAGTATAGTATAGGTCATATATTTCCGCGAAGATTTTTTCCCGAAACCCCATAGGGGACCGCCAACAAATTGAAAAAGAAAGAATATCTTTTGGATAACCCTGTAAAAACTAATGTAGCAAAAGCGTTCAAACTCGAGATTATTAATAAGTGGCTTATTGTAATATACTGTGTTCAAAACTACTGTGTTGTGTAAAAAATAACCATATTTTTTTGACAAAAAAAAAAAATTATGCCCATTCTTTTTCTTCCCATTCGGACCAGAAAATCAGAGCTCTAACGTTTTACGACTGCTCTTTCATCTTCACCTAACACTTCATTTATAATGGCTGTTTCATAATAATAGAAGCCATAAATCCATCAGAAGAAAATGATCCATTCCAAAGGTATAATCCTTCATTTGGCCCCTTCGTTCTGGCGCCCGGGGCACATGCCCCTCTGCCCCCCCCCCCTTAGTTTCGGCCCTGAAGTCACGATCTGGCCTTGTCTATCGCTGGTCACGGCCATACTCACTACACTATTAAAAATATCGTAAAAAATTACCTCTGTTTTTAAAGGCTATCTATTTTCTGACCAATGAGAACGCTCCGTAGGTGCTTATGTAGCATTTTCATTGGTCAGAAAAAAGATAGCCTTTAAAAACAGAGGTAATTTTTCACGATATTTTTAACAGTGTAGACTCAAGCTATAGCGACTAGAATACACAGTGTGAAAATCGGATACCCCTGTAATACTTAAAAAAACGCTAAAATATTGTATCCCTTAAATGTACAATGATGCGCTGCAATATGTAGATCGCAGCGACATCTGCGGGATATTTTCTACAACTACAAAAAATTGCTAGTCTGTACACGAAATGTTTACATAAATACCTACGGAGCGTTCTCATTGGTCAGAAAATAGATAGCCTTTAAAAACAGAGGTAATTTTTCACGATATTTTAACAGTGTACGCTCCAACGGTTTAGACCTCCCGAGATTAACGAAAAAGACAGGCTACCGCGGTGGGTCCGATTTTTCTTTTTTTACAGACCGCTGGAGTCACGTGATGCCCGAATGCACCAATGAAGGTGTGCAAAAAGAGCATCACGTGACTCCAGCGGTCTGTAAAAAAACAAGAATCGGACCCGCCGCGGTAGCCTGTCTTTCTCGTTAGCCTCGTAGACCTCCATTCTGACGTCAGATGTAACCATGGTACAGCGTCTAGAATACCTAGTGTAGAAATATGCTATCCAAACTACAGCGCCTAAAATATATAGTGTGGAAATCGGCTATTCCTGTAATACTTAAAAAAGTGCTAAAATATTGTATCCCTTAAATGTGCAATGATACTGCTGCAATATACTGATCGTAGCGACATCTGCAGGATATTTTTTACAACTTCAAGAAATTGCTAGTCTATACAATGTAATACTAGTAATACGAAAATCCCGCAGATGTCGCTGCGATCGACACTTGGGATTTTAGCAGCATCGTCGCACATTTAAGGGATACAAATTTTTAGTACTGTTTGGATAGCATATTTCCACACTAGGTATTCTAGACGCTGTATTCAAGCTCAGTTATAACTCGGCTATCCCACACTGTTAAAAATATTGTGAAACATTGCCTCTGTTTTTAAAGGCTATCTATTTTCTGACAAGTGAGAACGTTTCATAAAAGCCTATGGTGTGTTCTCATTCGTCAGAAAATAGATAGCCTTTAAAAACAGAGGTAAATTTTCACGATATTTTTAACAGTGCACTAATACTTAAAAAAGTGGTAAAATATTGTACTCCTTAAATGTCAAACGATGCTGAAATCCAAAGTGTCGATCACAGCGACATTTACAGGATATTTTCTAAAGCTCCAAGACGATTTGGTCTAGACGCTGTAATAATACGATATTTACATGATCCCTGCAATACTTAAAAAAATGCTAAAATATTGTATCCCTTAAATGTGTAACGACGCTGCTGAAATATACAGATCGGAGCGACATCTGCAGGATATTTCTACAACTGCAAGATATTTCTAATCTATACCATGAACATAGAATAGAGAAGGACTTCTTACGAAATAGGTTTCAGAAGTTTTAAAATCGTCGCTTGAAAATTTGTCTAATAGATGGCACTGTGTCGCACGGTTGTACTCGGTTTCGTCTGCTGCAATATGCTCTACCAATAACTTCTTTGATCTTTGAGATCCAGCCAATGAACGTTGTCCGCTAGAGGTGCTGGTACGAGGGGTCTCTCAATGGGGTGTAATCTCGTACAACCGTTCCTGTAATCAGTGGAATCATACTGTAATCAAGTCTTAATCATGCGTAATCATGTCATCACATATAATCGGTGGTAATCAATGAAATCTTAACGTAATCACATGTAATCAATATAATCATAGTATAATCATGTATAATCAAGTGTAATCTCGAATTAAAAATCTCGAGAAAAATCTATTTTGTCGCCATTCTGTCTTCTTCCTCTCGCTGTCTTCAGTTTAAACGGAAGTTGGGGAAGGCAAAAGCAGAAATGAGAAATGCCCTCGGAAATGGCAGAAAGGCGAGCTCACAGATGAGGAAAGAGATAAGCTAGATAAGAAAGTAGTCTGTGTGTGGGGGGAGGGGGGTCTTTCTCAAGAATTTGTGTTTGATTTTATTCAAAGAACGGTCATCACATTAGCGGTCGGCATGGGGCCATCGTAATGGAGGGAAACTTTCAAACTGGTCGGCCCGGCAGCATTAGGACATATTTTTAACGGGCGAGCTGGGGCAACAACAACAAAGAAAAAAAAATCCGCGGGCTGTCGAACCCGATTTAAAAATTCAAACGAAACCGATAAAATATGAATAATTTTCAATGGATATGACCAGTGTTGGGGCAGAATCTGATTACAGAGTAATGAAATTATTGATTAAATTAAAATACATTATAATCACCTCATAATGCAATTGATTAACACGCAGAGCACTGAAAAGTAATTTCATTTTAAGCTTTTGAATTGTATAACCCGATAATTGTGTAAAGGATTACAAATCAATTCTTATTTAACATTTTAAGATTTAATTAGATTAATTTTAATCGATTACGTGCGGATTTCGATTACTCTTTTAATTATATAATCTAATTAACCTGCAATGGATTAAAAGATGATTTCAATTACGTTTTTAATTGTATAATCCAGTTAACCTGTAATGGATTGTAGGTCAATTCCAATTATATGTATTGTATTTTAAATATAACTTAGATTACATTCTAATATATTACAAGATAATGTCGACTAAGTGTATTTAAAATACGCGGGAGATGAGAGGGACCGCAAGCAAATTTTTTAAATCTGATATATATTATTTATAACATATAAAAAAAAATAAAGATAGGAGGGAGTGATAATTGTCACCCGGGGGGGGGGGGGGCAATTTTCTAACTTTTTCTGGGTAGTAGTTTAGGTAATAGTTTTTCTAGTTTAGGGCAGAGGGGGCGGCACTTGCTCGGGCGTAAGAACGAAAGGCCAGGCCCGAAACTAAGGGGTGGCAGAGGGGGCATGTGCCCCGGGCGCCAGAACAAAGGGCGCCAAATGAAGGCTTATACCTTTGGAATGGATCATTTTCTTCTGGTGGACTGATGGCTTCTATTATTACGAAACAGCCATTATAAATGAAGTGTTAGGTGAAGATGAAAAAGCAGTCGTAAAAAGTTAGAACTCTGATTTTCTGGTCAGAATGGAAAAAAAATGGCCATAATTTTTTTTTTGCCCTAGGCGAAGAGAGCGCCAAATGGAAATTTTGTTTGTCGTTTGATAGAAAAATGTATATATATATATGGAATTTTGATAAAATTGTCTTGCAATTAAAAAATCCAAACACGTAAAAATAACCAAAAGTAAAATTTAAAAAATATGCAACGAAAATAGAAAAAAAAATCATTTAAAACTATTAAAATGCAAGCGAGAACGTTTTTTAAAGAACGCTCCCATAGGTTTAACATTAAGGTTGCAGTCAGGTGCGGCGCCAAAACTTGCCCTACGGGGGGGGGCATAGTATCCCGACAGGGGGGCCGGATTAGAGTCCTGCGCGGGTCGGGCATATAATATATATATATATATATATGGGTGGGGAGGGGAATGGGTAAAAAAGCGCAGATTTTCATGTTTTAATAAAAGATAATCAAGGGAAAAATTAGTTTAACTCACGGATTATTTTGAGAGCATAGAATCCTGCGTGGTTTGGGTCATACCCGACCCGAACCTGTAAATTATATATCCACTCAGCCTGAACCAGTTTAAAAAAATTAGTTGGATTAATTGATCCTAATCTGACAAACTTCGACCCAGAACGGACAAGTTTCAATCCGAACCCAATCCCATCTCAAAACTGAAAAAATAAACATAAAAATCCACAATGGAATAATGGAAAAGTAGCCTACAATTGTATTTCTAGTATCAATTATATTTTTTATGAAGAAAAACAATATTTCTGTATATGTGCTCCTTGATACCCAAGTAATATAATGTTTCATTTTTAAGTATATTTTGGAGAATATTTTGAGAAATCGGGTAGAATCGAACCCACCCACCAAAAGCAATTTAAGTTAACCCAACTCGAAAAATATAAGTCAATTCGAACCTCTCTGAAAAAATATTCAGTTTAGCCGGATCCGATTCAAACTATCAGTCGGGTTTAATTTTGTTTGCCCAACTCGATACAGGGTAGATTCGAACCCGAAACGAGATCTGAGCACGACAAAAAATTTCATCCTCCACATTTCGAACCGAACCCAAAATACTCGAACCTCTTAATTAAAAAAAAAAGTATATATATACATATATATATATATATATATATATATATATCCATATTGTAATGCAACTATGCAAAAGTAGTGCTAAAATGAATGCAAAAATGAATCAGAAAATAAGCAGTTTGGATTGGAATACACCCTTAAAGGTCGGCCTGAGCCGATACAGTTTCTACAAAAAATTCAGATTTTTCTTATCATATAATTCCTTTAAAGAATAATGCATACATATTTATGGGATAATTATGCAGTACGTTTTAAAATTAAGATGTGTTCGCAAGACAGAAAATACACAATTTCAACATTAATGATTACTTAGATTCTTATAGCTTTCAACATTCAAATAAGGATTCATTAAAAAATTAATGTAGTTTAGAAAAAAAAGGATAAAAAAAAAACCAAATCTTTTGAAGCTGTATAATAAAAAAGTAGATTCGTGAAAATATTTCACTGGCCGTTATTAAGGGGGCTGGTCTCTCAGCTTCCGATTTTTCCCTCTCTAATGTAAAGTCTATGTACAAGTACATTTGATGCATTCGTATATTTAAAATATCTCCTCGGGAAATTAATATTTTTAACTTCTATTTTTTGTGTGCACTTCCTAAAAGATGTCTCTTTTCTTAGTTCTCAAGATATTTCTAAAGTATAGAGTTCATTTTATATGAAGTGTTAAAATCGTACTCACAGTTCGCTTGCTTTTGACACATAAAATATTAAATTCAGCGTAGATTTTAGAAATATTTTGAAAACTAAGAAAAAAAAGAGATCCTTTAAGAAGAGTACACCGAAAAAAGATGTTAAAAATATGAATTTCCTCGAGAAAATATTTGAAATATACGAATGCCTCAAAAGTCATAGACTTAAAACATTACGGAGCAGAATTCCGAAGCTGAGTGACCAGCCCCCTTAAGGCTTTCCTCAAATCCAAAGGAGCTACTTTGACACATTTCTTAATCCATTTCTTCTCGGAAACTCATAAGATTGGCAGGTGTTCTTATTCAGAAACTAGTAATCGAATGACGTTTTTTGATAAAGGCAATATATCTTTGATAATGTCAAATTTAGCGTTTTGAATGAAATTTCAGGAAGCGACTGCATGGGAAAGGAAAAAAATATGCACAGCCACGTGATAAGAATCTGTTATAACTCGACAAGTGATTTATTTATCAAAAATGGAAAATGCTATTAGATTCCAAATCCCTTCAGCGGCTTGTCAATTTTATACCTTCACAGTTAAAAATTAGTCAGAAAATGTGTCAAAGTTTTGAGTTGTTGAGCAGTGAATTTGAGAACCACCGTAAGGTATATTTCTAAAAAGTACGTTAACAGAAGTTCATTAAGGCTATTAATATTTTTACGAAACACATTGACTACCCTACACATACTGAAAACAATTCTGGCCCTGCTCGACTATGTATAAAAAGAAATGCAAGCCTGATCTCAGACTAGCACAAATCTGCTAAAAAAAAATAAAATAAAATAAAATAAAAGAGCCCGGGTCAGACATCATGTAGCTCTCTGATGCCGATCTCTACATTGGACATGTTACATTTCTGTATTGATGTTGTCAAACTAGCATTGGTTCGTGACGCACATTACATTTATACTTATTCTCGCGAAAGCCATATTCATTGAAAATAGCTCATTTTGTCGGCTTCGTTTAAATTTTTATATTTGGTCGCAGGCCTGCTAAATTTTTGTATCGGCCCGGCTGGCACGTGCAATTTTTTTACCGGACGGACCCGACCCGTTTATTTTGTTTATCGGCCCGTTGAAAAAATTGTCTTAATTCTGCTCGTTTGGCCCGTGTCGACCTCTAGGCTGAACTACATAATTAGTCTTGTCAAATAACGAAATCTAAACAATCCGAAAAAAAATCCGCTTTATACAGGTTTCCATCATAGAAAGTATAATTGTCGGTATTCTTTATTTTGGAAATATCGAGGGTAACATGCAATATTTTTCATTGAAAATAGGATTCCGTTATAGACAGATTTTATTTTCACATTTTTTACGGTAGTTGTAAAAATACCGAGAAAAATGCAAACAAAGGCGAAGTATACTCGTATTAAAAAAAAAAAAAAAAATGCTACGAAAAAGTAAAAACGCACAACGGTAGCTATCGACTCATTGACTTCACGTATCATTTATGAAAAAAAATAAAATAAAAATTCAAGTGAGAATTCTGAAAAGAACACTCCCATAGGTTTAACATTAGCGTGCGAGTGTTTTTCAACCCTTTCCGTCACTCTGACAAACTTAAATGCTAATGTTAAACCTATAGGAGCAATCTTTACAGATTTCTCGAAATATTTTAAAATTTACTGTTAAATTATCGTACACAAAATAATTTCTTTTGTATACGATTCCCGAGGTCGATACCCATTGTCGTGTTTGTTTAAATTTTGATTAGTTTTTTTAAATGAGGATAATTTTATTTTCAGAACCGGTTCCAAAAATGAAAGCGTTTGCATATGAAAAAACTAATTAAAATCGAAATGCACAACGATGGGTATCTATCGAATCGTCCTCGGGTATTCTATGCAAAAACAAATCCTTTAAAAATATTAAAATATAAGCAAGAAATGTATAAAGATTTGTCCCATAGGTTTAACATTAGAGGTGAGTTTCTTTGTGTAACTAGTCACGCAAAGAAACTGGAACGCTGATGTTAAACCAATGGGATTGCTCTATTGAAAATCTCTCTTTCTTTTAAATGTTTTATTTTTCTGTCTTGGAATGGCTGAGGTTGGTTAACAGTATTTACTTTTTCGATTTTAGTTGCATATATATATATATTCAAATTTATTATATATATATGTTATTTGTCACTTTCAGAACAGATTGCGAAAAATAAATCTTCTAAAATCGAAAACGTACAAACTAGAAACATTAAAGATCAATCTCAGATAAACTAAGAAAACAAAATTATTTAAAGATATTAAAATGCAAGTGAGAAATTTGAAAAGAACGCTCTCACAGATTTAACATTAGCTTGCGAGTTTCTTCGCGTGCCAAGTGTAAGATTATATGAACTCAAAAACCCGATTTTTTTTGCCATGTTTATTCGATTTAATATGGAAAAGTTGTATCCTGTATAATAAGCAGTTAAGTTGTCTATTGTTAAGTTCGGTTAAGTTCTTGGCATTTGTTTGACGCTTGGTAACTTTTTATGGCTTGGCTCGGCAGACAGTTCCGAAGCCAGGAAATTTTTTCGGAATAGGTCCAAACCTTGTCATATATACCAAAAAAAAAAAACCCTATGAAAACAGAACCTGTATACAATGTAATCTTAAACAGAAAAATTCATTGTCCCGATTGAAGAGTTACTAAACTTGCAAATATAACTTATAAAAGGGAAACCTGTATAAAACGATTTTTTTTAGATATCTTACGATTTTGTTTTCACAAAGGAAGATTTTCGTGGTCCATTCTCAACGTTTACCTCTAAAGACAAAAAAATGTCTCAAACAGAATTTTTTTAACTGCCCCTTGGTATTCCTTTAATACAGACTTTCTTTTACATACATAAAATATTTTACATACGCAAACATGCATGCACACACACACACACACATATATATATATATTAGAATATTTGTGTAATAACAGAATTTTAATAAACTTTAAGATTGTATTTCCTTATTTCTACTTTACAAAATAGCTTATGAAGATAAAGAGTAAGACCAATCTCTGTAATTGAATGTATTATTAAAATAACTTTGTAGATTAGAAAAGGATTTTAGAATCTCTATAATATAAAAAGGCTGAGTATATACACCGTTAAAAAAAAAAAAGTTTTCTACGGAAATAAAATGTAAATGAGGGTTAAATAACCTAGATTGTTTCTTAGTAGTAACATACCATGTATTTCAGCATTTAACACACAGCTCAAACATAAATCCAGAATATTTGTTAATGCAAATGTTACTTATTATTGTGGCATAACTATTTCAGTTATTTATTAAATAACATTTCTGTGTGTAAATATGTTTATTTGAGCTTTGCGATATTTGCTAGAATATACAGCATATACAAGTATGCTCCCCAAATGTGTATACTTTAAAGTAGAAAACAACTGTTTTAGAAGATATTGCAAAAGAGAAACTATTTATATATTATAAGCTTTTATTTAACTTAAAACTTCATTCCCCTATACATATACACTGTATACTCTAACCCTGTGAAAAATGAACCTGTCTATAACGGAATCTTGCCTTAAATGAAAATGAAATAAATACCATACTATTATGAAAGCTAAGTCGAAAACCTGACAAAAACTAAATTTTTTACCAATCTTTACGGTAGTCAACAGATTTGACCGGATTTGACTGTATGCATATGATTTATTCAGTAAACTCGTACCTCATTCGGGAAGGGCATCCAGACCCCCCCCCCCCCACACACACACACACACACACTTCCTTGCCTAAAGCTCTGTGTGTGTAACAAAAGAAAATTTTATCAAAGTCATCTTTTGACAAAGATTCTACGATTTTAAACAGATCATAAAACTTCAGAAAATTCGCCTCCTGTTTCTTGTTTGCTGATTGACAAAAAATTTCACAGAGTTGAAATAATATATCGATCATTTACTTCAACATCAGAACTAAAAAATCGCGATTTTTGAATTATGACGTTGTTGCAACAAAGAGCGTATCAGCATGTTTTAGAATCACATTCGGGTTTTTACAGGTATTTTGAAATTCGCAACTTCGAACAAAACATCGCAATAACTAACAAGTTCAATAAAACTTCACAATAACTAGTCCAACAATGACATTACTTTTTTCTATTTCAAGTAGGAGATTTAAATCTATTGGTGATAATTCTCGATATAGAATTATAAAATAAATTAAGATTCACCAAATTATGTTAAGTGTGCCACTTTTGTATTCATGTAAACTCATTTTTTTTTTTTTTACCAGGGCCGAAACTAGCCTTTTTTGAGCCCGGAACAAATATGGATTTTGACCCCCCCCCCCCCCTCCTCCTCACGCACAATAAAAGTTGTCGACTGCAGATACCCTATGCAAAAGAAAAAAAATTCTTTAAAAATAAAAATCATTTAATAATAATTAAAATGCTACAAGGAAATATGTAAACAACGCTCCCATAGGATTAACATTAGCTTAAGAGTTAAGAGCTTACACTATTCACGCGAAGAAACTGGACCGCTAATTAATAACTTATGACAGCGTTCTTTTAAAAATTTCTCACTTGCATATTAATAGTTTCAAATGATTTTATTTTCTTCTGTAAATAGCTGAGAATGAATTCTACAAGGGCTACAATCACTCTACCAGGGAGCCAACCAAAAAATGGCAAATGCATGAACCCCTGGCAGAAGAAACCCCTCCGCCAATCAGCCAAGAAAACTGACCCAGAAAACAGCGACACATATATTGAAGCACAGTCGGCCCCGCTTAATTGCATACAGTTGGTTCCACTGAATTGTATGCATTTAAGCGGATCATGCGTTTAAGCGAGGACAGCAATTAATGTTAGCAGTATACGTTATCAATTGATTATATACCACAGATATGATAAATATTAATGAACATCATTTACCTAATAATTTAAAAAATATTCTTTTAATAATTTAGATTTTAATTATTAATTTTAAATAATTTATTATTACTCTCTATATAACAATATATGGAATAAGGTATAATGTATTATTACACTATTTACGTTACATGGTTTAATTTTTCATTATAATGTATGTAAAATTAAAATGAAAGTAAAATTAAAAAAAATTTGTTTTAAATCATACCTTTGAAAATAAATAAATTCTGCATAAATTCATTTTATTTCCAATTATTTGTCAATTTATCACTTTTTTTTTTCTTGTTGTTGTTGCCTACACAAAAAATCTTTTAGGGAAATTTGTTTTTTCCTACCTCGGATACTGTATTTCTCAATTTCCGGCGCTAAATATTGTTCCTTTATTCTCTTGACCATCCCGATTGTATTTTCCCCCGATTCCAGGATTTTCCAAAAAGTACCCCCAGCATATTGAGTCACTGCATGTACGACAAGCTTTAAAAGACAAGAAAAACATAATTGTCCAAATTCAACACTCCTATGCGTTTCCTAGAATTTAGATAATAAAGTCTTCTTTCACGACGGTTTCTGTTCTTCGATCGTAGATATAACAAACCATTGTTACAACAACAAAAAGTTCTTCCTTTCTTCCCATTCATCACTATAACAGGAATTTATAAAATGCGGATTACTAGATTGGAGATATTTATGCAATTAACCGGAGATTGTTATGCGATACAACGAGTATATTTAACATTAACCTTATGGGGAGCGTTTTTGTTCCACGGCATTCTATGCATATAAGCGGGGTATGCAATTATCCGTTACCCGATTAAGTGGGGCGGACTGTATTACGAAGACTATGGCATCCAAGCACCATAGATAAAAGTATAAGAAACAGCAATTATAGTCATTTACAAGCATATGCAGTGGCGTACGCAGGATTTTATTTCGGGGGGGGGAGGGGGTGACTTAAATTTCCATAATGTTCTACATTTTACGAAACACGTTGAATTGTGTTATAACCAGAAATAATTTTTGCCAATAAGGCCGTAGCCAGGGGGGGAGGCAGGGTGACTTTGTTCCGAATTTTCCGAAAATTTGAAAAATTTGGTCCAGTCCGAGATTTCGGACTTTAAAAAAAAATCGCGATTTTTGACATGGTCGCCGAAAAAAATCAATTTCATCAATCGTTCGCAGAAAAAAAAAATCTCCAATTTCTTTAAAGGATCAAGGAAAAAACCATAATTTTGTCATAAGGCCGCGGATAAAATGCGAAGTTTGTCAAAGGACTGCGAAAAAAAAGTCAAATTTCGTAAAATGATCGCGGAGAAAGCGCGAATTACGTCAAATACTTGCGGAGGAAACACTAATTTCGTCAAATGAGCACAGAAAAATCCTGAATTTCGTCATAAGGCCGCAGAAAAAACGCGAATTTCATCAAAAGTTTGCGGGAAAAATACGAATTTCGAAAAAAGATTGCTAAAAACACGCATTCCGTCAAAGGAGCTAATTTCGTAAAGGATCGCAAAAAAAGCCAATTTTGTCAAAGGCACATGGAAAAGCGTGAATTTCGTCAGAAGGGCGCAGAAAAGCGCAAATTTTGTCAAAAAGCCGCGGAAAAACGCAAATTTCGACGAAGGATAGCGAAAAAACGCGAATTTGGTAAATGGTCACCAAAAAAGCACGAATTTCGTCAAATGACCACAGAAAATACGCGAATTTCGTCAAAGGGTCGCAGAAAAAACGCAAATTTCGACAGAGGATCACTAAAAAAACACGCATTCCGTCAAAGGGAAGCAGAAAAAAAACGCGAATTTCGTCAAAGGGACACAGAAAAAACGTGAATTTCGCAAAAGGCCGCAGAAAAAACGCGAATTTCGTCAAAGGGCCGCAGAAAAAACGGAAATTTCGACAAATGATCGCTAAAAAAACACGCATTCCGTCAAAGGGAAACGGGAAAAACGCGAATTTCGTTAAAGGATCGCAAAAAAAAAGAAAAAGCAGGGTCACAAAGAAGGGCCACAGGAAAACGTGAATTTCGTTAAAAGACTGCGGGAAAAAAGCGAATTTCGTCAAACAGCCGCTAAAAAACGCTACTTTCGTCAAAGGAAACGCGGTTTCGTCAAAGAGCCGCAGAAAAAAAGCGAATTTCATCAAAACGACGAGAAAAAAACGCGAATTTCGTCAAAAAAGCCGCGGAAAAAAGCAAAATTCGACGAAGGATTTCGTAAAAAAAAGCGAATTTCGGCAAAAATCCGAGGAAAAAACTTGAATTTCATCAAAAAAACGCCGAAAAACCGCGGAAAAAACACAAATTTCGATAGGATCATGAAAAAACCCCGCAAATTTCGTCACAGATCCGCGGAAAAAACGCAAATTTCGACGAAGGAATGCGTAAAAAAATAAACGCGAATTTCGGCAAAAAGCCGCAGAAAAAGTGAATTTCTTCAAAGAACTGCGGAGAAAACGCAAATTTCGTCAAAAAAAAAAAAACGTGGAAAAACACAAATTTTTGGCATGAAGATGCGACTGAAAAATGAAAGTTAATAAGCTACTTTTACAGTCAACTCTTCCGCGCCGGATTTCCTATTTAGCCGAAATCGACTTGTGATTAGCTGTAGTGCTACTGTGCATTAACGTACTTCCGCATTGACAATCTTGGCGCCCGCCGACTGTGAGAGAAATTAAAAAACTCCTTAAATTAAACTACTTTTAGATTTGTCGAATTTACTTGTAGGTGTCTTGAACTGACCATATACGTTTTCATTTATCCAATAATATTTATCTATTTTTTATCTAGCTATTTTTCAGTCATTTGAAAATTGATTTTGTGGTTTCAAGTGAATTTAGTCGCAGGACTGAGGAGGATATTGGATTAACAAGAAAAACAAATTCTAGGCATGCCAGAAAATAAAACAAATTTATCTGAAAAAGAAGGAATATCAACCCTTTTTTCATTTCACTGCGATCTCTTCGGAGGTGGAATGGAGCTGTAATCTCATAACCCCCGTTGCCATCGACTTCTTTGGGTGTATGCTGGGGCTTCACTGTGCACTAGTATATGGGACTAACTAGAATAGCTGCGTCACAAAAAAAATTAATTTTATCTCAAAAGAAAGAAAAAAAAAACTAGTTTTTTTTTTTCATTTTTGACTACTTCGAAAGGGGGCCCTATAACCCCATCAGTCCCCTTCTCCTCATTGGGTATACTGTGGTGTAACTGCGCGCTGATATGGGGCTATTCAAATATTACGTAAGCATGTTTTTGGCAATTTTTGACCCCCCCCCCTCCCCCTTGTCAGCAAAAATAAGCAAATCGCAACTCCCCCCTTAATAATTACGTAAGAAAATTGCACCCCCCCCCCACTTTTCTTTAACAATAATAATTTAATTTGAAAAAGAATAGGACTTAATTCAAATTTTAAAAAAAACTCTACTCGACTTAAAAATAATAATTTAAAAAATGCTTGTTTTATTTCCTTACAATTCTAGTTAACCCTTTAAGACCGGACCCGCACGATCGTGCGGGTTAATCATTAAATAAATTCTACCTTCCTATGTTATCTATTCCATAAATGCCGGAATCGAGTGATTGTGCTGGTTAACAGAAACTATATTATATGAATTTTGTCAACAGATAGTGAATTATCATTTACAAATTTCAATTACATATATCATTGTTTTAAAAAAAAAAACTCAAAAAGCAGTCCGGTCTTAAAGGGTTAAGAAAATTTCTTAGCCCTTTTTCACAATCACAATTTTAGAAGAACTTAGCCATTTGTAAAATTTAAATTTGAACATGCCCATGTCTATTCCGATGTTCACCTCGACTGCTCAAGCCATTTTTCCATATCTGTTATGATATTGGTTTCCAGTTTTACTTGATTATCGTCATCGCTTTCTTTTCGAATGCAATCTTGATCAACTTCACCTTCATTGATCTACTCAACATCTTCCATATCTTCCACGAATTTTATGCCACACATAAGTTAATTTGCTCGACGAGCAGTAATTCTCAATGGTCGTATAAGACAGGCCTTCTCGCTTTTTAGCTCACAGGCTATCAAAGCCTGAGAGCGTATGTGCCCGCCGGTTCTGTATGTAGGTACGTATGTACTTAACGCAATAACTCTTGATAGGAATATCCGATTTGCTTCAATTTTTTTTTCTAGGTTCATTCTGATAAGGCGCTTCCCTGATTAGTTTTTGGGGTTCATTGGTTAAGAATAAAGGGAAAGGGGGAGCTAGTCCTCCCCCCCCCCCCCCGTTAATTTAGATAAATGAGTTTTTCATGCAGAAATATTCGATTTGCTTTAAATTTGGTATACCGGTTTATTATGTTAAGAAGCTTCCATGATTAGATTTGGAAGCTCATTACTTAAGTATAAAGGGGGGAAAGGAGGCTAGCCCCTTAATTTAGATAAATGGGTTTTTCATGTAGAAATATTCGATTTGCTCCAAATTTGGTGTACCGGTTTATTATGTTAAGGAGCTGCCTTGATTAGATTTGGAGGTTCATTAGTTACATATAAAGGGAGGAAAAGGGGAGTTACCCCCCCCCCTTAATTTAGATAAATGGGTTTTTCATGCAGAATTATTCGATTTGCTCCAAATTTGGTATACCGGTTTATTATGTTAAGGAGCTTCCCTGATAAGATTTGGAGGTTCATTAGTTAAGTATAAAGGGAGGAAAGGAGGGCTAGACCCTCCCCCTCTTAATTTAGATAAATGGATTTTTCATGCAGAGTTATTCGATTTGCTTCAAATTTCGTGTACCGGTTTATTATGTTAAGGAGCTGCCTTGATTAGATTTGGAGATTTATTGGTTAAGTATAAAGGAGGGACGGGGCTGGTCTCACCTTAATTTACATAAATGGGTTTTTCATACAGAATTATTCGATTTGCTTCAAATTTGATATACCAGTTTATTCCGATATGCTTCCTTCATTTGATTTGGAGGTTCATTGGTTATGTATAAAAGAGGGAAAGGGGGCAATTGCCCCCTGAAATGAGATAAATTGGTTTTCATGCAGAATTATCTAATTTAGTTTAATTTTTTTTTTCTATGTTCATTCTGATAAGGAGCTTTTCTGATTAGATTTGAAGGTTCATTGGTTCAGCATAAAAAGAGAAATGGGGGAGCTAATACCCCCCTTAATTTAGAGAAATGGTTTTTTCATGCAGAATTATCTGATTTGCTTCAAATTTGGTATACCGGTTTATTATGTTAAGGAGCTTCCCTGATTAAATTTGGAGGTTCTTTGGTTAAGTATAAAGAGGGCAACGGGGACTAATCCATTCTTTTATTTTTCGAGGGTCATTATTCTTTGAAATAAGAGTATAATATACAATTAGTGTGCATAGCCTTTGAGCTCAATGCCATCAGTTTAACTGGTCAATTTTCTTTTTATTTCACTGTGTTGAAATTTTTTTTGTGTCTATTTGCTGACTTCTGAGATGCATGATATTGGCCACAATTTCCACAAGTTCTTGCGGATAATTGCGACTTTATGGAAGGGCAAAAATAGTCATACGGCATCTTCAATTCAATTGGATTACATTTCATTTTTAGTAAGGTGCAAAATTTGAAAACAGTTAGAAGATTATCTGCTACAAAACTTAGATATTTTTTAACTTTTTCCCCCATGGATGCATTAATTTTCGAGTTATTTGAAAAGAAAAAATAAGGTTTAAAAAGTAATAACTCGTTTTTTGGCATTTCCTTGGTCTTTATTTATTGCCATAGTGACCATGTTTCGCCAAGGCTACAAGGTCATTTTATCTTATCTTTTTCCAATTCTTACAAGTAATTATGTAAACTTAAAAATATCATAAAATATATTTAAAATTTTAAGAATAAATTTATTATAATTACCTTTATAAAATAATTAAGAAAGACTGATTTCTTTTTGGTTGCCTTACGCAGTTCGTCCTCAATTCTTTTTTGCACAAATACCTCTAATTCTTTGTCAGTTTTAGAAGACGTTTTATACTGCCGCCACACATCATTAGTTTTACATTGGATATCGTTCAAAAGTTTATCTAATGCAGACATTTTGAAACTTTCAAAAAGTTTTTTATACAAGATTTCTCGAAATGAAGACATATTTCCGATTTCATTTATTTTTAACACCACTACACTACAGTACTGAGAGGTTTCCAAAACTCACGAGACACCAGACAGTAGAGCAATCGGTCACTAGTTATTTAGTTCAACCACTCGACAGAGGAGGGGTGGAAGGATAAAAGATGGAATTTTACTTACGTTTTGGAAACTTTTCCGGAAAACTCGTATTGTAACAATACAACATATCGCATCGGTCCATTCAATTCTATTCTATTCTATTCTCACAATTGGAAATAGTAAGTTCTCAGAGATAATAAGCCCTCGTGCATCAAACATGAACAGTCACCTCTAGATAAAACAGATCGTTTATGTTTTCCTTGTGCGGTCAAAATAGCTGACATCAGAACTTCAAGTTTAATATTCTTTTGCTATTTCTTTTTTTCAATTTCAAATTTTTTAATAGTTTTTTTTTTCTTTTACAAGTTAAGGATTTTGAAAATGTCTTACGTAAGCATCATTCAAACCCCCACCTCCCCCTTGTCAGCAAAAATAAGCAAATCGCTAACCCCCTCCCCCGCCCTAGGTGCTTACGTAATATTTGAACGGCCCCTATGAGACTAGCCAGAAAGTCTAGTTCGTTGTATTGCAGAAAGCAATTGCATTACAAATTTATCTCAAACAAAAGGGGAAAAAATCAGCACTTTTTTCATTTCATTTTCAACTATTTTGGGAGAGGTCTGTAACCCCATCACCCCCTTTCTACTTCTTTGGTTATAATGTGGTGTCACTGTGCACTAATATGGAACTAAACAGAAGAGTGTGGCTAGTCTGTTCAATGATAGGAGGGAAAAAAATGCAAATTTATCTCAAACAGAAAGAAAAAAGCAATTTTTTGTTTTTTTACTATTTCGGTAGGAGGGGTCTAGTCCATCAGCCGCCTCCCCTTCTTTCGGTATGCTGTGATGCCAATGTGGACTAATATGGATTTAACAAGAATGGCTATTTCGCTGTATGGCAGAAGAAAAATTACAAATTTATCTCAAAGAAGAAGAAAAAATCAGCCTTTTTTTTTTTCATTTGATTTTCGACTATTTAGGAAGGGGGCACCCCATTAGGCCCTTTCACCTCTTTGGGTATAATGTGGTGCCACTGTGTACTAGTATGGAACTAAAGAGAAGAGAGCGGCTAGTCTGTTGAATGATAGGGGGTGGGGGATACAAATTTATCTCAAACAAAAAGAAAATTATCAGCACTTTTTCATTTCATGTTCGACTTTTTGGGGAGAGGGATGTAACCCCATTAGCCCCCTTCTACCTTTTTGGGTATAACGTAGTGTCACTGTACACTAATATGGAACTACAGCGAAGGGAGCGGCTAGTCTGTTGAATGATAGGGAAGAAAATGCAAATTTATCTTAAACAGGGAGAAAAAATTCAGCACTATTTTTTCATTTCATTTTCTACTATTTCGAGAGGGGGGGCTGTAATTGCAACAGCCCCCTCCCCATCATTGGGTATGCTGTGATGTCGGTGTGGACTAATATGGAGTTAACGAGAATGGCTATTTTGCTGTATGACAGAAGAAAAAATTACTGATTTATCTTTAAAGAATAAGGAAAAAACACTTTTTTCATTTAATTTTTCGACTATTTCTGGTTTTGGGGGGGGGGGGGGGGGGGTAACCCCGTCAGCCCCCTTTCTCTTCTTTGGTGTCAATATGGACTACTATGGAACTAAAGCGAAGGAAGCGCATAGTCTGTTGAACGATAGGGGAAAAAATGCAAATTTATCTTAAACAGGGAGAAAAAAATCAGCACTATTTTATCATTTCATTTTCGACCATTTCGAGAGGAGGGGGCTGAAATTCACAATTCGTACCCAAAGCTGGGGAGGGGGCTGAAATTCCATCAGCCCCCTCCCCATCTTTGGGTATGCTGTGATGCCAATGTGGACTCATATGGTGTTAACGAGAATGTCTATTTTGCTATATGACAGAAGAAAAAATTACAGATTTATCTTAAAAAAGTAAGGAAAAATTACTTTTTCATTTAATTTTTCGACTATTTCGGGAGGAGAGGGGGGGCTGTAACCTCGTCTGATCCCTTTCTCTTCTTTGTTGTCAATGTGGACTAATATGGGGCTAATGAGAATGGCTAGTCTGCTGTATCATTGAAAAAAAATTTAAATTTTTTCCAAAAAAAAGACGAAAAGCAGCACTTTTTCATATCACTTTCGAAAATTTCGGGGGGGGGAGGCCTGTAGCCCCATCAGCCCCCCCCCCTTGGGTACGCCCATGAGCATATGACTTATAAGTAAACACAAAATCATAAGGAAAACAGAATAAAAACATAAAGTATAGACATATACAAAAATAACACATGACTTCTATGTAAACACAAAAATTAAAATAAAAACAAAATGAAAACAGCATTTAAAGTTATTTACAAATACGAAAGGTTTAGGAATGAGGAAAATAATAAAGTTCAATAAAAGTTCACGAAGATAAACAGGCAGAAACACCGTAGAAAAAAAAGATTCTTTAAAAGCGATATTTGATGAAAGAATAGAGTTTATTAAATTCATTGTATAGGATGCAGAGTTTTTTATAATTTGCTTTGGATAACAAAACGTTCAGAAGATTTTAGTTCAATGTTCTATTGCGGACAAAATTAAAACACAAAAGCATTAAAGGACATTTGCCGAAGATGTAATGTTTGAAAATCAATGATTGAATTCTAACCGGGTTAGTGTTTAATTTTTCGATTTTGGTTGCAGATTTTTTTTTTTTTTTTTTTTTTTTTATAAAGTTACTTTCAGTTTCACAAATTTGAAAAGAACGCTCCTATAGGTTTAACATTAGCTTGCGAGTTACTTTGTCTTTAATGTATACATATATATATAATATACATACATTTTTGTATGAAATGAAAAATAAAATCTTCATTTGGCACCCCCACCCCTTTCCTCGCCTTTCGTTCTGACGCTTGGGGCACATGACCCCTCTGCATCCCCCTAGTTTCGGCCCTGTTTTTTACTGTAAGTTTTAGCAACATTGGTCCCACCAAATTCTCCGTTAATGAAGTTTTACACTTTATCTAGTTACAATAACATCTCTCAAAACGGAATTACTAGAGATCGGAAAAATACCGTTTTAAGCAGGTATCCGCTTTAGCCAGAGTATTTCTGTGATTATCCATCCTTTCGTAATCGGTATCATGAAATGTTTCTGTTTTTAATTTTTCACAGGCTTTACTGCTACAAAGAAGGAATCGCAAAGATCTGGATAAATGTTCCATCTTCCATTTTACATAGATTTTTATATTAGCGGGTATAAATTGTACAGTGTTAATTTCGTCAAGCTTTAAATTGTTTCCATTTATGGCACGCTTCGTTACAGACATGTTCTAATGTCGTAGATTTAACTATAGTACATTTATGCTCTCAAGCGGTTATTATCAGTGACGGATCCAAGGGGAGGGAGACGGGGTCATGACCCACACCCGTAAACAACAGAAAAATGCTAAAAGTTATTAAAAAATGAAATATATCTTAAATTCTTTCAATCCCCCTCCTCCGAAGTTTGTTCAACAATGCGAATCTCTCTGACTCTTTAAACCTCTCTACTCAAATCAAAATTAGGTAATTTCTGATACATCCGTGAAAATATTACTAATCTCAAGAAATTTGAAAGTGCACTTATTCGGAAACTATGTGATCGAAACTGTTTTCCATTTTTCAATAAAAGCGAAGAATCTTACCAAAAATTCCATAAAATTTGGCATTTTAAACTAAATTTCCAGATGCGAATGCAAATTGCTCTCTCATGATGACATTTCTGTGGCTCTCAAGTCCTAAAAATTGGCTTAAAATGCTAACTTGACAACATTTCTGAATCATTCTTCGCATTTATAAGAAAATGGGAAATGCTACGATTTCTTGGTATCTCAATGAAATCTATATATATATACATTAACGAATACTACTGCAAATATTTTGTATTTAGGAATGAAAATGATTTCGCGAAAGTATCAGAAAAATCGTCAGTTTTAATTTGAGAATAGCCTTCAATATAAAAATTGATCATGAAGTGGTGTAACCCCCCCACACACACACACACACACACACACCCAAAAAAAAAAGAGCCATGACCCCCTCTAAATTGAGTGCTGGATCCACCCTTGGTTATTATAGAGTGGATAAGTTTTAGAGAATACATGTGAAAACGTCTATAATGGAATCCTGTATTAAACGGAAAAAAATAATGTTTCTGGCGAAAGAAACACTTTAAAATTATACCTGCTAAAACGAAAAATTTCGGAATTTTTGCCGTTTTAGCAGATGTTACTACATTTTTATTCATGATTTAGTGTACGAACCCATCGTTAGGGGGAGGGACATTCCGACCCCACCCCCTTGGCTACGCCACTGTCGGCAGAACGGTGATAGGCAAATGACCGTCCTGCTTGATACTATTTTCTTATTTTGGACAAATCTAAAAAGTTAACATGTAAAAAAAAGAAAAAAAAATGCCGTTTTAGCAGAAGTTACTACTTTTGTTATTCATGATTTAGTGTACGGACCTATCGTTAGAGGGGACATTCCGACCCCACCCCCTTGGCTAAGCCACTGTCGGCAGAACGGTGATAGGCAAATCACCGTCCTGCTTGATACTATTTTCTTATTTTTGACAAATCTAAAATGTTAACATGTAAAAAAAAGAAAAAAAAGATTGCCTTTTTAGCAGAAGTTACTACTTTTATTATTCATGATTTAGTGTACGGACTCATCGTTAGAGGGGGACATTCCGACCCCACCCCCTTGGCTACGCCACTGTCGGCAGAACGGTGATAAGAAAATCACCGTCCTGCTTGATACTATTTTCTTATTTTGGACAAATCGAAAAAGTTAACATGTAAAAAAAATAAAAAAAAATTGCCGTTTTAGCACAAGTTACTACTTTTATTATTCATGATTTAGTGTACGGGCCCATCGTTAGAGGGGGACATTCCGACCCCACCCCCTTGGCTACGCCACTGTCGGTAGAACGGTGATAGGAAAATCACCGTCCTGCTTGATACTATTTTCTTATTTTTAACAAATCTAAAAAGTTAACATGTAAAAAAAATAAAAAAAATTGCCGTTTTAGCAGAAGTTACTACTTTTATTATTCATGATTTAGTGTACGGGCCTATCGTTAGGGGGGACATTCCGACCCCACCCCCTTGGCTAAGCCACTGTCGGCAGAACGGTGATAGGCAAATCACCGTCCTGCTTGATACTTATTTCTTATTTTGGACAAATCTAAAAAGTTAACATGTAGAAAAAAGAAAAAAAAATTGCCGTTTTAGCAGAAGTTACTACTTTTATTATTCATGATTTAGTGTACGAGCCCATCGTTTGAGGTGAGATTCAGACCCCACCCCCTTAGCTACGCCACTGTCGGCAGAACAGTGATAGGTAAATCACCGTCCTGCTTGATACTTATTTCTTATTTTGGACAAATCTTTAAAAAAAAAAGCAGATGTTTGGAAGGCAGTAAAATCGAGTAAAACTGTTAAATCATAAATTTTAGCAATTTAATCACGTGTAATCACGTATTTCCAAGTGAAATCAGTTGTAATCAAGTGTAAACAGCTGTAATCTAGGTGTAATCAGGTATAATCACATGTAATCTAGGTGTAATCAGGTATAATCACATGTAATCATAGTAATCCGCTGAATCAGCTGTAATCAAGGTGATTCCGTAATCTCGTACACGATTTCTCCCATTGAGAGACCCCTCGGTGATTTTTGATTGGATAGAAAGTAAACGCATGGAAGCAGAATCACAGAGTGTGTTCAAGCTGCACGCGCGCGAGCTCAGGAGACAGGAACATGGAGTGGGTAAATATCATGGATGGAATAACACGTAGTGTGTTCAGGAACAGATCATGGATTTGATTAATTATGGTGCTAATTATAAAGATATTTTGTTACAAAACGAACTTGGCTAGATGGCTGAATGGATAAGGCAGTGAGCTCGAGACTAGGGGTTCTGGGTTCGAATCCTTCCAGTCCCACATTGTAATCATAATTTTTTTTCATTTTGTTTATTGGTTGTTTTATATTTTTCATAATGAATAAGATATTTTTGATGAAGATATATTTTTTATTTTTATTATACAGAGGCACGTGTATTTTTATTATAATAATGAAATATTTATTTAAATGTGAGAAGATTAAATATTTCGAGATGAAAGTTTTACATCTGAACGCCTTTTAAATATTTAAAGTTTCGTTTCTAAGTGATTATATATGTATATGTATAATGATATAAACATTAATCAAATCCAAATGAAAAAATAATATATATTGGGCAAAAATATCCTTTTGCACGTAGGATAATTCCTTGATTTTCTTTTTTTTTAATACTTTACGAGTGAATTTTTATCGAGACTAGGCTGGAAATCATATTTTACTTTGAACATTATAAAAAACTAATGTAATAGTTGTAGATTATTTTAACTAAAAATATCTGTAGATATATTTTTTAAAGAGATAAAATATATAGGTCTGCTGTCTAGTTTTATAGTGAATAAAGTATGATTAGAATGTTTATAAATTTTCTACTGAAAGTATAAGTATTTTGCTTATACTAACAGAATTTTGAATGCCATTTATTTCTCATGTTTTATGATGTATTTTGGTCTGTTATCTACACGGTATTAAAATATGCAATCATAAAATAAGAAATATATATATTAAAACCTTCTCTGAAAAACTGTCTAACTAACAGTGCAAATTCCATTGAAATCCATCCAGTATAGTAGATTACAAACAAATCTCATATGTTGATATCACAATCTTGGTTTACTAACAGCATTCTATTTATCACAGAAGTTATAAATCAACTGATAAATCATTTTTAAATAAATAAAAAGAAAATTGTTAAAAAGTTAAAATTTTTAGATCACCAGTTGAATTCTTAAATTGTATCAATCAACCTACCAAACAATGCACAACCAATAACACATAAGCAGAAAACGCACAATCATGTGATCAAATCGCCCACACAATTTTTTTGAGCAGCTTGAGCTCGTGCTGGTATGTACACGGTTGTATTCTAACCGTTGCCATCCCCTCATTTAAGGCCAAAATCGCGACACGATATTCACGCTATTTCATGAGAAGTCCTTCTCTATGGTATGTTCATGATCTATACAATGTAATACGAAACTCCCACAGATGTCGCTGCGATCGACACTTGGGATTTTAGCAGTATCGTCGCACATTTAAGGGATACAAATTTTTAGCGTTGTTTGGATAGCATATTTCCATACTAGGTATTCTAGACGCTGTATTTGAAACTATGTCGCAGATGTCGCTGCGATCGACCCTTTGTATTTCAGCATCATTGCACATTTAAGGGATAGAACTTTTTAGTGCTGCTTGGATAACAGATTCCCACACTATTTATTCCATGCGCTCAGTGCTCTACTTGTTCGACCACTAAACTTACTTCTTATATGCAACAAAACATCATTTACATTATAATAAACGCTATAATTTGTCAAATCCATGATCTGAATGCCTGGTATTTAAGTTCACTATTCATACATCCATAGTAGAGATCCGCTCTATGTGCCAGTGTCTTCTGCAAGCGCGCGATGCGATCGCCATTCGTAAACAGAATCAAGATCTTTAAAACTCCAATTTGAAAACAAAAAACACAATAAAGAACAATTACACTAGAGAAAAGTATACCACGGTAGTAATGGTTTCTGCCAATTTCTGTATAGTTAAGTTTTACCTAATCATGAAATGCCTGTCATTAAATGAAAGAAAATTTTCTATTTATATATTCTAGTTGGGCAGTAGTTTCAATAAAAAAAGGACTATGCTTACGATATCGCCCTATGGACTTTACCCATGTGACGTCAACCGCGGGTAAACAGAAGAAAAACACCAATAGGCGTGAAGAACATTTTAACACTACTCCCCCTTCGTCCAATAAACAGTCTTGACATTTGACATTTGAAGTCCACCGAAGTGGAGAATGCTTTGGGGCCTATAGCTACAATGGCTGTCGCCTCGAATGATCCTTATTATACAGAAACAACAACAAGTCACAACATTTTTTTATTTCCCATTACATATATATTATATAAATACAATGGGACATTCACGATTACATCCATGTCTTACCCATGGACTCGAACCCGGCCCTCGGGGTGACAGCAGCCTCCGCTTACTGACCACGCCAGCGGGCGACATAAACAGTCTTTTTCGGAGAGTTTTCCCCGCAGAGGCGTGGCTGTTGCCATTCGGGGGGTAAAGTCCATTGAAACGAACGAAAAAGGAAGGCTGAAGCACTCGAATGATCTCTGCTGTTTTTAAGGCAGTCAGCCGGTGTGTGGAAGTATATCAGTCTGCCTGTGCACAGTCTGAGCCTCGGCCCTATGCGTATGTTGCCGGAAACCAGCCTATTTTCATAAAGTGACAGTCAGCCGGTGTGTGGAAGTATCGCAGTCTGCCTGTACACAGTTTGATCCTGGGCACTGTGTGTTTATTGCCACTCTCATCTAGAGTGTCTGCATATGAGAAAGGTTGTATACGGGAAATAAAACTTAATAAGTAAAGATTATTTTGGACAAAAACAAATCGCCAAGCCTTTTAGCAGGCCATTATTGCCAGGCTAATATTTAACTTGTCTCACTCGTTTATTGAATTGATGCAGGCGAGTATCATCAAGTTCTGGAATTCGGGTTTGCCATAAAAAAAAAAATTTGCAGTGTGAGCATGCCCAAACCGCTACTTTCTTATACAGACGACCAAACTTGGACGAGCTTTGCTAGGGTATCTCTATATGTGAGTAATGAGATACGTGATAAAAAATTTGATTTGTTGAGACGATTTTGAACAAAATCGAATCGCTAAGCATGTTGGCGAGTTTGCGATTGTCGCCAATTTGCCTGACTCGTCTAATCGAACTCATCCAGGCGAGTATAGCTAAATTCTGGAACTTCTCGAATATATCTATATGGCAAATCTAGGTTTACAATAGTTTGGACAAAAACATCTTTCTAGGCACATTCTGAGCATGCGCCCTGTGCGTAAGTCGTCACACTAATATAGAAGGACCCTAAGTTCGGTAAGTCAAGAAACATTAGTTTGATGATAATGGAACAATGATTAAGATGCTTGGCAATTGCCTTTTGTCCAAAGCTCACTTAATCAATCAACGAAAGTTATAATCAGCTGATGGCCTTCCCATGCGCCAATGAAGGATATTCCATCTCCATTTTGATCACGTGGTCAAGGTAAAAACTTCTAGCGTAAAGGAGAGAAGGCTCCGTAGACGAGTAATGTAAATCCCCGCTAGCCAATGGTTGGTTGGTTGGTTGTATTTATGACGGCCAATTATCTGCACGAGGGATATAGGCCCAGGGGGAGTGCCCTTCGTGGGGGTCTTTCTAAGGGAACCTAACCCGTATTAACGCTTGGAAATCCAAGGTTCGAAGAAAACCACGAAAACTCCGAACGATTAGTTCGACGGGCGCGATTGGGATCGAACCCAGCACCTCCCGTCTACCAGATTCGAGAGCAGAACCTCTCAGCCACTGGTGGGGCCCCGCTAGCCAATGAAACAGTTCATGAGGAAAAGCAGTAGTATCTTCCCTTCTTATCAGTTAGAAGTTCTTTGGGTAAATGGAGGATATTCCAAATCCGGGTTCGAGGCTGAAAAAAGTCACATGATACCGATAATTTACCCAAGGAACTTCTAACTGATAAGAAGGGAAGATACTACTACTTTGCCTCATGAGCTGTTTCATTGGCTAGAGGGGATTTATATTACACGTCTACGGAGCCTTCTCTTCTTTACGCTAGAAGATTTTAATTTGACCACGTGATCAAAAGGTAGATGGAATATCCTCCATTACCGGTATCACGTGATTTTTTCAGCCTCGAACCCATATTTGGAATATCCTCGATGGAGGATATTCCAAATATGGGTTCGAGGCTGAAAAAAGTCATGTGATACCGGTAATTTACCCAAGGAACTTCTAACTGATAAGAAGGGAAGATACTATTACTTTGCCTCATGAACCGTTTCATTCGCTACCGTGGATTTACATTACACGTCTACGGAGCCTTCCCTTCTTTACGATAGAAGTTTTTACCTTGACCACATGATCAAAATGTAGATGAAATATCCTCCATTACAACTCTCCTGTTGACTTCAAGCAACGCTCACAATACTCACAGCCACCAATCACAACTACACTGTTAAAAATATCGTGAAAAATTACCTCTGTTTTTAAAGGCTATCTATTTTCTGACCAATGAGAACGCTTAGATAGCCTTTAAAAACAGAGATAATTTTCACGATATTTTTAACAGTGTACGCTCCAACGGTTTAGACCTCCATTCTGATGTCAGATGTAACCATAGTACAGCGTCTAGAATACCTAGTTACAGCGCCTAGAAGATACAGTGTGGAAAACGGCTATTCCTATAATGCTTTAAAAAGTGCTAAAAACTTGTATCCCATAAATCTCCAACAATGCTCAGCGGCAATATGCTGATATGAGCGCCATCTCGTAACTCTTTTCAATATAAACACTGCGTTTTCAAAAATTATAGAATGTTAAATATCGGAAACTATAAATATAAGATATTCTGGTCTGTTATAAGCTAATTTAGTCAAGGAATGACGTGAAATAGGTTAAAGAATCCTTTTAGAATGACTATCGTTTTTAAATCACTACGATGGCGCTACAATCGACATCTTGTTATTCAGCATCGTTGTACATTTATGGGATTCAATTTTTTAGCACTATTTTGTAGCCGTTTTCCACACTGTATCTTCTAGGCGCTGTAACCTAGTGTAGAAATATGCTATCCAAACTATAGCACCTAGAATGTATAGTGTGGAAATCGGCTATTCCTGTAATACTTAAAAAAGTGCTAAAATATTGTATCCCTTAAATGTGCAGTGATACTGCTGCAATATACTGATCGTAGCGACATCTGCAGGATATTTTTTACAACTGCAAGAAATTGCTAGTCTATACAATGTAATACTAGTAATACGAAAATCCCGCAGATGTCGCTGCGATCGACACTTGAAATTTTAGCTTTATCGTCGCACATTTACGGGATGCAAATTTTTAGCACTGTTTGGATAGCATATTCCCACACTAGGTATTCTATGCGCTGTATCCAAACAGTGCTAAAAATTTTTATCCCTTAAATATGCGACGGTACTGCTTAAATGCCAAGTGTCGATCGCAGTGACATCTGTGGGGTTTTCGTATTACTAGTATAACATTGTATAGACTAGCAATACCTTGCAGTTGTAGAAAATATCCTGCAGATGTCGCTGCGATCTGTATATGGCAGCAGCATAGTTGCATATTTAAGGGTGTATTCCGATCCAAACTGCTTATTTTCTGATTCATTTTAAAATTCATTTTTGCTCTCAAACGCATCAAACTGGGAAATTCTCTTATTTAGAAACTACATAATGTTCCGTGCTTCTCGATTTTTTGATAAATGCAGAAAATACTGTAAAAAACGCTGTCAAAGTGGGCGTTTTGAACCGAATTTTCCGAAGCGGGCGATCTGGGAATGAAAAAAATGGTCATACTGAGAAAATAATTGTTTAAAAATCAAATTCTAATTAATTGAGCTGAAAATGAAATCACACGGCATGTTAAACATGTCTTCAAAAATCACCCCCAGCAAGTTTCATGTTTTTACTTTTAAAAATGAGCCTGAAAATGACTCAGAAAATTTCGAGCTGTTGAGGGTGGAAAAATATTTTTTCGAATATAATCTTAAGGGATACAATATTTTAGCACATTTTTAAGCATTACAGATATAGCCGATTTCCACACTATGTATTCTAGTCGCTATAACCATAGATTAAGGACCAAGATGGGGCATTTACGGCAAAATCTGTAATCGCAAAGGTTAGCGTCACTATCGACAAGGGGGAAGAATTAGCAAGCCGCTGAAATTTACCTATGTTGAAGAAATATGTTTACCCTCTATGCTTTAAATATCTATTCTTTCCTAAAACGAAGCAGGTGTCAGACGATATTCTATTCATGCTTGCTTTATTTATTTAGCTGCTTTATTTTATTTTATTTTTTTTTTAACGTACTTGTGTTGGTCGTCTTTAACTTACAAAATGATAATTAGAGTAATAATATAAAAGAAAAACCCTAGAAAATTCTGAATTAACGTAAATATGGAAGTTTATGAGATTAAATTGTAAAAAATCAAATTCACGTATTGTGTTAATTTATTCATATCGAATAAAACTTTATTGAGTGCCCTGTCAGTACCTCTATTTATTTTTAGCTGTTAGATTTATATAATTCTAAAAATTTGCCGAAATGAATTTTTCCCCATCTGCAATTTTCTTATTATTTCTTATATGTTAATATTATAAATATTATTAAATTGATTGTGTGTTATTTACATTAAAAAGAATATTTTTATTTTATCTGTAAGAAAGTGAAAATGCGTAAATTTTAAAAGATTATTGTAATGATTGTTTAAATTACGTTAAATTTTATAAATTAATAAAACATCGGCTATAAAAATTTTGCTACCGAATGAGAATATTTATGAAATTTTCTGGGATTTGTAGAGTGTAATACTTTCTATATTTTTATATTACATCATTACTTTATGTAGCTTTAAATCCAATTACATCATATTTACTTCATATATAGCATTCAAGACGAAATTTTTACCCTGTTTTACGTTGCACTTATATCGTTCACTCATCATGAAAAATAAAAATCATATATCCGTGCATGAACATAGAATAGATATTAGATATATAAAATAGAATATCTATTCTATGTTCATGAATCGGTCACAGACTTCTAACAAGGGCGTAGAAACCGGGGGAGCTGTGGCTCCCTCTGGAATATTTCAGACGGGCTCAGCTCCCCCGGGAGAAATTCTCGCACCACATCAGTTTACAATACATTGCTGAATTAAAAAATAAAGTATACTTTTTCTAGGAAGTTCACACAATAAACAAAAAAGAGAAGAGAGAGAGGGGGTGGTGAGCACACTTGTTTGTGCCTTAACCCTTTTTCTCATTGTTTACATCCAGAGCCCGATTAAGGTTGTAGGGGGCCCAAAGCCTAGTACCTTTTCGGGGGCCTCTCGCACTAAAATAGTAGCTAGATTTTTTTTCCCCTGGAGTATTTGAAGAGTTATCATTAGATTACCATATGATTGCCAAGTTAACCAAAATCGTTTTTGATTTTTGAGAAAATAATTGGAAGAAACTGCAATATTAAGAATTTTTTTCTAAATCATTTTATTAAATTTGGGCCCCCTCAGCAGTGGGCCCAAGGCCACGGCCTAGTTGGCCTGTGCGGTAATCAGACCCTTTTTACATCCCTCCCGATTTCCAGAAAAAATGGGATCTTATATAGGTCTACTACAAATTTTCTGCACCGATAACATATTTATAAAAAGGAGGCCTTTAAAATTGATTTGGAAGAGATGTGTAAAAAATTTGTAAGCAAAACAACAGAAAGCACTTTAATTTTTGGTAAATGGAAGTGGGAAAAGGCTTAAATTTGAATATTGTATTCGGGATCGCACATAAATTAAGTTTCTATGTACCAAGTATATCTATTAAAAATTATTTTAACTGGATTAAAGAGTTGGTGATCTTCTTGATATGCTTTTATTTTATACTCCTGTTTGTGAAACGTGCAACACTATGAAGGAACCCTCCAAAATGAACGAAATTATCCGCGCCACTAGCTTTTCGCAATATGCCCCGGCTCCCCCTGTTTGTACAAAGTTCCTACGCCACTGACTTCTAATATAAGTAGACTCCAAATCGGCAACCTTTTCTTGTCTCCTACATCTCTGCCCTCCATCACGTGATGGAAGGCAGATTTAGCGCGCCAAACCGGTTTTTCTCCTCGGAATCTCTCTCCAGATTCCCGCCGAAACATCGTCTGTCATGAGTTGACCGCACTTTTGCTTTGCCAATAAAGGGATTATCGCCAAAATACGACACCCTTTTGGCGATGAAAGCAAAAGATGTTGGAGTCAAAACCTTCCTGAAAGAACAATGGCATTGGGAGTCTACTTATATTAGAAGTCTGTGGAATCGGTGAACGATTCTATTGAAAACGTAAACGTAAACATGAAACATTAAAAAAAAAGAAAGATTACAATAAGGTAGATGCTCAATGATAAAAATTTTACAAGATGATCACATTACCATTACGCTCTATGGGAGTGTCCTATCTTGGATGTTAATCTGTGGTTGTAACTACATTCTTCTTAGACAGGTTGCCCATGACGTCACATGTCTGGCATCGCTTCATATGGCGCCCAAACATAAGGCGAATGTGGTACTCTCCATTTGACTTATTAAGCTTAATTGCACTATAAATAATAAAAATAAGAAAGATCTAAATTAAACAGAAAGATAACACGTGCTTTTTAACGACAATCGGGCAGTTCTGTGCTCCACGTGTGTGTTTCAGATGCAGTAGTATCAGTCGTTGCTAATAGCAACGTGACGTCAATGCAAGGGGTCTTATGTAGCTTTAAATCCAATTATATCATATTTAGTTTATATATAGCATTCAAGACGAAATTTTTACCCTGTTTTTCGTTGCACTTATATCGTTCACTCATCATGTAAAAAAAAAAAAAAAATCATATATCCGTGCATGAACATAGAATAGATATTAGATATATAAAATAGAATATCTATTCTATGTTCATGCATCGGTGAACGATTCTATTGAAAATGTAAACATGAAACTAGGGTTCCTATATGTATTATAGGAGCCTAGGTGCGTTTTCACTGGTCTACCCAAGGTCTAACTTACCTAACTTTTTACCTAAGCACAAGATTTTAGGTCGTTAGAACGCAATTTTGTAGGTTTGATTCGTGATCAATCCTAAGCACGGCGTACCCAAGCGCAGCCAATTAAAATAGAGTATTTTGATAATAATGGCGGTGTTGTCAAATTTCTAAGTGATATACTTTTTTTAATTATTCTGTTTTTACGTCAAAGAGTAATCTATTTTTTGTGATTGAAGCAAAATAGTAAATTTTATTAACATGTTGGATAAATATCCTCTTTTATTATTGTCTTTTAATTTAATAAATTGTGGGTAATCCATATGGATTGTAGATCGCTATTTTTGGTAATCATTTTCAGATGCATTTTATTAATATTAGAATACTAATTATATAGTTCGTTTAAGGATTTTGTTTCAGATATAAGGATGAAGATATGTCCAGTTCTCAAAATCATTTTATTTTTATTGAGCGTTAATAGTATGCAAATAATAAAAGTATTTTTTAAGAATATTTGTTTCTTAAAATGAATTGCTTCATTGATTATATTAGGTTACTTGATAGGGTATTTCTGATCAATTTAGATTTAAGTTTCCCTTTACTCACTTAAAATAATTGTAAGTGTTAAGAAGGATATTGTTTACTGTAGCCCATTGTTATTTAAATGGAAAATTAGTTACAGGCAAAATTCAATCCAGTTTTGCTAATAGTAAGTACTTGATTATGAATGTTTAAGCGAGCATGTAAACAAAGTTTCTATAAAATAAACAAACCATTGTCCTTTCCTGTTCCCCTTTAAGCAAGAAAGATCTGATTGCAAAACAGTTTGCTCTTTACTCCTTTTCAGATACTTACTTGTGAACTTTGTCATGTAAAGAAAACACTGCTGATCTACTTATTTATTTTATTTTCAATACATTTTACCTGCAGATGTGTTATCTTTCTTTTTGTTAAAATTAATGCTGAAACTTTTATGAAGATTTATAACTTTGTATGAAGTTTAAATCAATTGAGAGATATTCAAACTATGTGTAGCTTTTCTATGTGCCCATTTCGAAGAATTTGTACACATTATCATTCCAATTCGATAGGCAGTTATAAACGCCTATTCAATGCATTTTAAATTAAATCATACCAAAATAATAGGAGATTCTCTAATTGAAATATATATTTATAAAATTTTGTTTAAATTGTTATTTAAGTGCATTTCTTTTACAAGTATAGCTACAGATTTATCTTACAGCATAGATCATCAATTTAAATGTACCTATTTATTTATAAGAGTAAAAAATTATTTATTCATTTATTTTTTTTTGTTCAAAAAGCATTTACTTTTTATTCTTACTATTTTTGAAATGGAATTCATTATCAAAAAAAAAATGCTCTCTGTGGAAGATTCTTTGATTTGAGTCTATATGTTTGAGTGTATATTAAAGTTTTAGACAAATCATGAATTCATGATATATATAAATTCAGTGGTCAAAATAGTATGTTAGAAGTAATGAAACTGTAATAGGCCCTAGTTTTGTCATTGTTTGTTGTGTAATATGTTATTTTTTGGAAAATATAATTTTACGAGTAATGTAATAGAAAAAACTAGTTTGTAAGAAGCATCAATATTATTTTTGACGTTACATCCAGAAATTGTATATATCAATCAATACGAAGTATACCAGTGAAGGTAAGCGTCTGGCGGATCAGCTGGTGCCGGGATAGAGATAAATCTTCAAATTTGAATGCTTTCAGAAAATCACAGGTGTGTAGTTTTATTGTATAATAAGTGACTACCATTAGTGATCGTCTGCAAGCAACTGGAATTTGTTTCGTGCCCTTGGAGCTGTATGCTACTTTTATAAGGATTGTGGATTCATCTTTGCATCGGAAGATTTCAAAACAGAAGATTTAAAAAAATCTGTGAGTATGGCAGGACTCCCACATCTATGTCAAAAGAGGAGACAATAAAGTAAGTTTATTAAAGTAACATCAAAAATAATATTTGTGCTCCCTACAAACTTTTTTTTTAATTACATTACTCATTAAATTACATTTTCCAAAAATAACATGCTACACTACTAACTATGAGAACACAATAAGAAAAGTAAGTACAAAAATTATTTAGCTGAAAATATTTTTAAATACCTATAAGTAAAATTGTAAATATAATGTGAAATAAACATTTATATGTTTCAGTCTGGGGCATAAATAAAATCTGCCGCTAAGTAAAAAAAAAGTGTGGGCCAGGCTTACGTATATTCCCGTCTTGTTTGTTACCAGGGAAATTTTTTCTATTTCTTTTCTATTTGATTTTATTTTATAAGATGAAAAAAAAAAGGGGGGGGGGAGATATGTTTTTAGATAATAAAAATTTTTAGAGTTTTCTTTTTTAAAGTAAAAAAGTGTACTTAAAAGATGCAAAAAAAGGTTTGTTGTTTATATTCATATGAGACTAAGTGTTTTTGAAAGTAAAATGAAAAAAAAGAAAAAAGCATTTTTAAAAGATAAAGAGTTTTTTGTTTTAAGACGACAAAGTGGGTTTTTTTCCTTTTGTTAATTATATTTATTGTCATCAGAGCAGTTACATGATACAGTTGATATGATTTAAAATTGAGTATCGACCGAAACTGAAACTTGTTAAATTTTGACTGTTCGATTGCTTTTTATCTTATTGTTTTGTTAATAATTATGAATGCAGAAAAAAGAAAAGAAAAATTTAAATGAGAAGTCCTTGTGTATATTTAGGAAAATTTTAAAAATTAGATTGAAAACAGTGATTTATAAAGCATGTAACATGCAAAAGAAAAAAAACCTAAATAAACAAACTGTCAACAACAACACTGAAACAACATCTCATACTTAAATAAACTGTCACATTGTATTAACCTAAATAAACAAACCGCCCGTTGCAAATAATGTTTAAAAAATTAATGATAAGATAATCTTTTAAAAATTAAAATTATGACATAAACATTTTTATAATGAGAGATGGGTCTTTTATGTGTATAATAAACTTAATCTTTTGTAAAAAGATTTTAATGTCCACCAGAACAATTTTAAGTATGTGCAGGTCGGACAAATTTCTGCAACTTTTAAAGGATTAATATAACTGTTTTTGTATTTAAATGTAGTTTTATTAAAGTCTTCTGACAGTTGATGGAATTTAGGCCTAATTTAAGTAGAAGCATGTGTAATTTTATGAATCATTGCTTAGGGGTTAAATTCTTTTATGAGATTTTTCTTAATGTTACAATGGCACAGATGTCATATATGCCCCATATTGGCGCGATTTTTTTTCTAACGCCAATGTCATGTACGCAATGGGTGCGGTGCATATTGACACCAAGGTGTCATTATTTTGCTTGATATGGTAACCCGGGTGTTATTGTTTATAATGCTACTGATGTTTTCGCCAAATTGGCGTCGGAAAACAATCGCACCAATATGGGGTGTATATGACATCTGTGCCGTTACAAATTATATACTATTTTAATAAATATATATAATCAGCTATTTTCAGTTCCCATATTTGATTTTGAGTAGTACTTTAGTAAAAAATCAGCATTTACCATTTTAATTAAATATTTATTTTTGTATTATATTTTGCCTTTCATTTTTTTAAAATAATATGTTTAGAGTGCTTTTATTTTTTTTAAATATAATTATGCTTAAGATATTTTGATTTAAAATATTGAGGCTTGCCTTTTGTGAATCTATTGTGAATCTTTTGTGAATCTACTTTATCCTAAAACTTGATAAAAATTTAATGTAAACAAAAGAACTGTTTTGCAGTATTGTTATTAAAATACCATACAATTAACTTATTCCAATAAGCATTTTTTCATAATTAGCATTCTGTAATAAATATCTAGATGGTACAGTAGCATAACTATTTCGGTTTTTGTCTAATGGTTTCAAACAAGTATACTTAAATTTCTTAGCTAGTCTGGTTATTCATTTGTAAATAATATTTGATTTTCAAAAATTAATTTCTGTATATGCATGCATGTATTAGATTCTTTTCTCTCTTCTAATTTGCTAGTTGCTTTAGCTGCTACAGTTGATGATATTTTTACATAAGAAGTTTGTTTAAATGTGTATAAAAATATCCACCGATGATGAGGAAAGAAAGTTGGTAGACTACATTTTACAAGCTTCAAAATATCACTATGGGCAACAATTAATGATTCGCCTACCCTTGCTTAAGAATATGGTTCATCAAATAAAAAGAACATTCCTTCAAATTGGGAGCATAAAAAAAAAAAAACTGAAAAGGAATACAAAGGCCGGATATTCCTTGCATCCCTAAAATTTAGAAAATTTACATTAGTTATCTTTGTCAGTTTAAATAAATTTCTTTTCCTGAATAAACATTCCATGTATATTGTAATTCAATTATTGAACTTTTCACATCTATTTTTAACTGTCCCAAGGTGTCCCACCAGATGGGACACCTTAGGACAAAGCACAAGTTCAATAAATATATTTTTTTAATTTTCCTATAATGGATATAATATCAAAAGCTATTTAATACTGTAGGCAAAGGTTAAAAGGTTTCTTTAGATTGGATATCCTCTTCATCGAAGAGGAAATATATTATTTTTAGATAATGAGTAACTATTCTGTGCATAAAAAGTACGACATGTGACTACTTTTATTAAAAATTAGTGTGCCAACTGAAAGATTAACTTATACATAAAAGCAGGGCCTTTATTTCTGTAAAAAGGTTTAGCAAACATTCAGTTTGACACAATAACTTCCTTTTAGAAGTCTGTCTTTGGATAGCTTTGGTCCTGAATACTATTTTAAAGATTAAAAAGAAAAAAGATCAAAATTTTTAATATTTTACTCTATAGCGGCAACCAAGATAATTGCTAAGTTATCTCATATATACAACCAGTGATGTAGTCGTAAGAAAACCAGGGGGGTATACGTTCAAGGCAGAGAGTATACACTATAGTATTTTTGAGAAACAAAGGGTATACGGTATTCCTTAAAAAAATCCAGAAGGTATGCAGTGTATACACTCCACTACGACGTTTACAATTGTAAAATCCTATTTATGTTTTATGATATTTAAATTTTAAATGTAAATATAAGCTTGGCAAACTCGTAACTACAACCTTGGCGTAATTGCGAGGGCCGCTATAATGAGGAAATACCTTTTATTTTTATTTTCCTTCATATTCACAAAATATTTAGGAGACCCCCCTCCCTCACTTTGTATTTTTAAAAATAAGGGTACTTTTCGGTTAATCGGGCGCCAGTGCTATATATACATGTATGTATATACACTGCTCAAAACAATTAAAGGATATTTGAAGTTTTATATAAAGTAAAGATATAAACGAAATTTTTTTTGCCGAAAATAGAAGAAGAGAATCACAAATGCAAATTTTTCTGGTTTTCAAACTGTGGAGTATGCAAATTGTGAGTTCGACGTCAAAAACGTCGCTTCAGCGGCAGCGAATGAAATTTGACTTTCAACTGGATAAAAGAGAATGAAGACAAGGATGATCGGCATTCAGTGATTGCTTTGTTTCGATGAGTACGATGTCTCAGCAAAGTCATTTGACAGATTCAGAAGCTTTGAGAATTGTTGGTAGGTTAGAAGGGGGCCAAACTCAAGCCGAAGTAGCGCAAGCCATTGGAGTGTCACAAAGTGACATTTCCAGGATCTGGAACCGTTTTTTGGAGAGTGGATGTGCAGGCCGAAGACCAGGGCAAGGTCGTAGACGGGCAACAACGCCCAATGAAGATCGGTATTTAGCGTTAACAGCTCGGAGACACCGAACCATGAACGCTACTCTTCTCCAACAACACCTTCGCTCGGCTACAGGCACCACGATTTCAACTCAGACTGTCCGAAACTGGCTCCATGGTGTAGGTCTGTATGCTCGCCGACCGATGGTATGTGTTAGATTAAAATCAAGGCATCGTCGCGACCGCAGGGAGTGGGCAACCGAGCATGTCAACTGGAGGAGAAATCAATGGAGCAATATTCTGTTTTCTGACGAGTCCCGTTTTTCTGTGCATCCGGATAATAGGCGTATTTTCATCTGGAGGGACCGTGGCAGTAGGAATAATCCTGCGTTCGTGCACGAAAGTGTCAGATTTGGCGGTGGAGGAGTGTTGGTGTATGGTGGCATCTCCATTGACGGGCGCACTGACCTCTACATCATTCGAGATGGAGCTCTGACTGGTCGCCAATATAGGGATGAGATCCTCAGACCTATTGTAGTCCCTTACGCTGCAGCAATCGGAGATAACTTCATTTTAATGGACGATAACTGCAGGCCACATCGTGCAAACCTGGTGGAGGATTTCCTTTTCGAGGAAGGAATCGTTCGAATGGAATGGCCAGCGTGTTCTCCATACATGAATCCAATCGAGCACGTTTGGGACGCTCTAGGAAGACGAGTTTCCGGCCACCAACAACCCCCACAAACTCTCCAAGAACTGGAAAGAGCTCTTCTGGAAGAGTGGGGCAGAATACCCCAACTCGTCATCAATAGCCTCATTGAGTCCATGCCTCAAAGGTGTTCAACGTTGCTGGCCGCCCGTGGAAACCATACCCCCTACTGAAAATGATTTTCTTTGAAGAAAACACCTTTTCTTATTCTTTTTTTCTCATATGCACAAATTGTGTTTTTTTCCTTTAGTACACAAATGCGCAATAAAATGCATTTTTTTCTGCCAAACATGTGTAATTTATTCTCATATAACCTACTATGTCTGTCGACCATGTATTAATCAGCTAAACAGTTTACCAGATACAAAATCCACCTAAAACTGCAATATCCTTTAATTGTTTTGAGCAGTGTATATAATTATATATATACATATACATGCAATACATGTATATATATAGTTGTGTATATATACATATATGTATGTCTATTTATATGTATGTATAACACTGTCGCCCGGCTAACCGAAAAGTACCAAAATAAGTTTAGGCTGTATTTTCATTAAACCTATGAATTTGTTTTTTCTTTTTACTCTCTTTTATTGAATTTGCTTTAAGTATGTCAAGATGGGATTTTATAATTGTTTTTTTTTCAAAAGTGATGTACACTTGTGTGCTTCTGTTGACAATAAATATTAATATTTTTAGGAATTTAATTATAAAGTAATAAATGAATTTTAAGGCATTTTTTTTTAGCCACAGGTGATAAACCTTTAGTGGAGAAAAACAATCAAAACTTTCGATTATTTTTTATACAAAATATTTACTATTAAACATGACACAAGTGCAGCCAACAATTATTTGTTTATAATTGACAGCTGATCGATTGATTGATTAACGGAGCTTAGGCTCGATATAGAAGCCGTAAAGTAGACGCTTGCGCAGTAAAAACTTGCCTTTGATTGGTTGGCTTAAGGGTTTAGCTGTAACCAGTGAAAACGCTCTTAAGTTAAGGTTTTGGATCGCTAGGGTTTTTTAGGTCGTTAGGACGACCAGTGAAAAGGCACCTAGATCGCATTACCATTACGTTCTATGGGAGTGTCCTATCTTGGATGTTAATCTATGGTTGTAACTACATTCTTCTACCCTGTGGAAATAATTGCAGCTGATTATTGTAAGATAAATTATTGATAAATGGACGCATTCATAAACTCTACTGATTTGGAGTTTTTTGAAGTTGAAATTTCATAATTACTGATCCCTTTAAAGTTTTTTCTGATAAATTTTTACTTTTTGGCACAGAACTTTCTTGGGTGGGGGGCAAACATTTTTTGAGGGATGCTATATAGCTAAGGGTAGGATCAAGGGGGGGGGGTCTGACCCCCTCCCTCGTATGAGAAACGTTTACTGACTTATGTTTACAATAACAGTAAAAACTTCGAATATGGAAACTCAGAACCGATCAAATATTTCGTTTTAGACAGGTTTCCGTCTTAGAAGGTAAAATTTTAATATATTGGACATGATTTTTTTTTCTTTTTAGACAAGATTCTATTATAGACAGGTTTCATTTTTGCAGGTATCCTCACTGACTGGTAAACCATCTGCTCTATAGTATAGCTCTGAACAGGGGCGTCGCCATGGGGGGGTATGGGGGGGGGAGCCTCCCCCCCCAATATTTGTGAAGTTGGGAAATTTGAGCTTAGAGTTGGGAAATTCGGGATATTTGAGACATTATGAAATTTTTATTGTTTTGGTGATTATGTTTCTGACTGAGTATTGTAACAGTAAGCAAGTTAAATTATCAAAAGAAATACAAAAAGAAATCAGACACACTCAATCTATCATTGTATTTTTCAGTTCTACAAAAATATTATACATCTACCAGACCTAAATTTCTCTACTCCTATCCACCAATAGCTGACTATCCAGTTCCGTTATTTCCTTCAAAACTTTGTTTCTTTCTCAAAATGTTCACCCTCCCAAAAGAGAATCCAGCTATTTTAATCCAAAGGGATTGCAGCTTCTTTTGAAAATTGGAGATCACTTGTAGCACAACAGAAAGGAATGTAGTCACCTACTTGAAACACAGCTGGGCAAGAAGATTTGATGAGTTTTCACAAATTGCACTAATTTTGCGATTTTTGGACAATATTTTACTCATTCTCGTGATTTTTTTTGCTCCGAAAATTAGTTAACCCTTTGCTGTCATGACAAAAGCATTATATGAGCAAATGTGAATATAAGAAGTCGTTAGTTTAGATACATTTGCTACATTTTACCTTTATTTGTATGCGGAAATATATATATGTCCTGTTCATTTATATTTATAGGTGTTTAGTAAATTTTAAACCAAAAGTCCAGTGTTGTGTGTTTAAAGCTGTTCTAAAAAATGACTATAAATCTTAGCACGAAAGAACCCTTCATAATAGGAAAAGAGTTTTCATGCAAGATTTTGGAGACTCTAAAAATCCATTCGAGGATGAAAAAGGTAAAAAAGTGGATGATTTGAATTTGGAACAGAAATATGACCATGAAAGCAGCCCATCAACTGAAGAAAAAAATCGACATACAGGTTGACATAAACACTGATAGGTTGCACTTGAATAAAATTTTGAAGAAATAAAGATTTCCTTATGGACAAGTTCATAAACAATTATGAATATTAGGATGTGATTGAATAAGCTGGCTTCTGAAAGCGCCGTGGGAAAACGGTTTCACCAAATGGAATAGATAAAAATAATAGCATAGCAATGGACATTGATAGACATAAGTTTTACAGGGAAGAGTTGTAAGAAATATAAGAAAATTTCGGCAATTTAGTAATGGGCTTAAATGACAATGTTCCCTATATCAGGAGAATATTGCACCAATACATTCCATATTTAAATTGCAATTGTGCAAGGCAAATTTGAGTATTACTAACTGAGAAAAGTTAATAATGTTTCCCCCTGGATATGAGAAACCGGATGTACATGACTTGCAGAGTCAAATAGAAATAAACCAAATCCCAACTCACTTAACAAATCTTTTCTGATGCCATGAAATCCAAAGACTATTTGGGTCACACTGTCAAACTATATACTCGTACCTTAACATTCACAGCAGCTTATCTTTATGGCGTTGCATCTAATGAAAGAATCTTTAGTCAAATAAAAATTTAATAAATATATAACAAGCTACAATGAGGCCTGACAGACTTGACAGCCTAATGCTTTTAAAATGTGAAATTGAAATAGTGGATTTTATTAAACTGGACGATGTTAGGTTAGCTTCATCAGAGTTAGCTTGATTGAAGATCAAAAGAATTGATGTTAAATGAAAATTATTTGGATGTGCCAATCCCAAAACCTTATTCTATCCCATACATGTTAATACTTCAAAATTTGCAATCACAATGTTAAAATTAAATAACAATTCTATGCCCATAATAATGAATTCTAAAGGTTTAATTGTGTGCATTTAATTTATAATTCGTTTAATTGTGTGCCTTTAAAAAGGAGATAGAAGCATCGCATTTTTCAAACAAATCATTGAATTTCGACACCTATGCTCTTAGATGTCTGCAACCAAAATTCCAAACCCAAAGAGCTCAAAAGCGATACCTTTGGACAGTATACACCCAAGCCCAATAAGGAAGTGTAACCGAATATGAAGTTTGACTAAATTTCCGTGCATTAGTTTTTCAGATATAGCTAACGCGAAAATCGTGAAAACTGCAATACAGCAATGCCACAGATATATACAAAAACCTAATAAGCACTAAATTATGTCAAGGTTTAATAGCATATGAAATTTGATCAAATTCTGTGCAACAGTTTTTGAGATATAACTATCGCTAAAATCATGTAAATCGTGAAAAATACAGCATAGCAGCGCCACCTTTTGGGTAATTTACACCAAAAACTAATCAGCATTAATTTTTATCAAGGTATAACTGAATCTAAAGTTTTATAAAATTCCGCGAATTAGTTCTTGAGATAGAGCACCAACAAAATTTGTGTCACATTCACACAGACAGACTCTAAAATCAGTCAAATCATGTTCAGGACCTTCTAAAACGTATCAAATCGTCGAAAACCAGTTGTAGATTTTATTTACGAATTCAATACTTTCGTCTTGTAAAGACAGAAGAAAGTAAAACGGGTGTTTGTTTTTTTATTAAACAAACCAATAATTAGAATTTTTATATTTCTAGTTTCAAAATTTTTCTTTGGAAAGGAATTTTTTATGCATAAGCTTCATTATCATTATTACACACTTTGTGCATATCACTTTAGTTGAATGTTGGAGGAATTTGTTTCAAGTTGGGAAATTTTCGAACTCTTCCCCCCCGAAAAAATATCTGTAGCTACGCCCCTGGCTCTGAAAAGAGATTATTAGAGTAAAACTTGTGAAAACGAAACCTGTCTATAACAGATTTCTTTCTAGAAGGGAAAAAATTCAAATTTCGTTGAAAAAACATCATACAATTATACTTGCTAAGACGGAAACCTGTTTAAATGGAGCTTTTTTCTAGTCCCTTTCGAATTTTTACTGAAAGGGGCGCCATTTCATGAGTTTCCTGACGAAGGACAAGGAAAATTTTTCTTTGAGGAACAGGGAACGTTAAAATTGAACAACTTGCAGAACTGCGCAAATCACACAGAAAAAAATCCCGCACAATAAAACATGCTCTACGTGATTTTGTCTCCATAACTTCTTTTACAAGCATGTGATTATTCCACAATTTTTTTTTTCGTGAAAGTCCGCGATTTTTCTTTCTTTCAAAATCCGCAAAATCAATTCGTCAATGGACTGCAGAAAAAAATCGCGAATCTTGGAAATTTTGAAAAAAAGTCTCAAAATGGTCGCTTAAAAAATCGCTAATCTCTTCAAACGACCGTGGAAAATATCGCTAATTTCATCAGAGATCGTGGAAATAAAGATTTCGTCAAATGATCGCACAAACAGAAATCTTGAATTTCGTAAAAGGATTACGAAAAAAATCGCGAATTTCGTAAAAGGATTGCGAAAAAAAACGCGAATTTCGTCAAAAGATTGCGCAAAAAATCATGAAAATTTAATCGAACAATCGCGCAATAAAATAGAGGATAAATTCGTCAAACGATCGCGTAATAAAGTCCAAAATTTTGTTTAACTCTCGCACAAAAAAAATCACAAATATTATTAGTCGGTGGCAGAAACAAAATCACGAATTTCAATAAATGATAGTGATAAGGAATCGTGAATTTTGTCAAAAAAATCACGAAAACAAATATCGAATTTCGTCAGTTGGTTGCGGAAAAATATTGTGAATTTCGGCAAGTGCTCGCGCGAAAAAAATCTATTTCGTATAACGCTTTCAGAAAAAAATCTTGGATTCTGTGAATCGATCGCGAAAAAAATCGCAAATTTCGGCAGATGATCGCGAAAAAAAATCATGAAATTCAATCAGTCATGAGCCAACGAACGTCACGAATAGTCACGAAATTTGCAAATTTTGTGTTCTGTAAGTATAAGAAAATTTTCGTTAGTGATTTTCTGCAAGTGAAGGTAAAGCGTTTATTTTTTCGGATTGTGCTTTCACTATTATGAGATGGTTTCATGTTAATCCGATTTTTCAAAGAAATTCTGAATATTTTTCAGATAAAAAAAAACTACATATTTGAACATTAATGAATAGATCAGTTTCAACCACGTGACCACATGCCCCACAAGTTTCCACCAACCAATCAAAATCACCGATCTTTTAGCGCTCAACCAATGAAAGTGAAGAAACCCGGGAAATTAGGGAGGCAAACAAAAAACATTCACGCGGTTGCCAAGCTGTTTGCTAGGGTGTGACGTCAGTTGAAACTGATCTATACTATGTATATATCTTCATTTTTCTACAGAAAAGGTAAAATTTATGATTGATATTCATATAAAAAGCACAAATAAATACACAAGAATTACTTTCATGTGTATACATATAATTTAAATTTATTTAAGATACATTAGAAAAAACCAGAACGTTTTCAGTCATCACAAAACCGTCATTAGTGGGATTTAAATGTTATTATTTTCTTTGTGCTTATTCGAGAATTGGCTAGAAGAAAATCATTGTGATTGTTGTGTCAATGATTTTGACGAGTTTTCCCATGCGTAATTTGCACACAGCCGAGAAGTAACTGATAAAAAAAAATTATCACATGTATTTTTAAAATTAACCAAAGTACTCATTAACGACATATGTCTCACCTTGAGGGAGTTCGAATAGTAAGGCTTTTTTGTTAATTATTAATGTCTATGCATAAACATTTGTTTAATGCTTAAGTTTTTATTGCAATAAAATCTGATAAGTTATTTTAGAGTTTGAGCAATTTTCTAATATTTGTTTGAGTCTGACATTCGATTAAGGATGCACCGAATATTTGGTATCTATTCGATATTCGGCCTATTCTGCCATATTACCGAATATTCGGTTAGGCCGAATATCAAACTATTCGGTTTGCCTAATACTTAAAAAACCTCTTAAAAATATTTTTTAAAACGTTACACAACTTCTACTTTTAATTAACTATCAATTAATAAAGGTATTCAGAATAATTAGAATATTTGAATAAAAGAGAATGATTTTATATTATTTATTTGTTGTTTTAAAAATGTCACTTAAAAAAAATTAACCATTAATGACATGTCATTTGTTCATGGGAATTAATAAATGTGGAAATGCAAGTTACTGAGCATTGTCTGGTAAATAATCCGTTTCTTGCTTTTTCGCAAACGGGGTGTTTCTAAACAAAATGGAAGAAAATTTCAGGGGTAATAATAAGCATCAAAACAGGCAATTTTTTGTCCAGTAAATCAGGATTGCAATTCACTTATTCAGCCAGAAATACAGTGTATACCCAAGTCAAACTTTAATTTTTTTGTTACTTTAACAATTATGAAGGTATTGTAACTATATTGTCAACAGAGTTACTTTAATTTCTGTGAAATATGATAACATGACGAGAAGTGCTGGAAATAACACCCATTCATATCTAAACAGCACTGAGCTAGACATTATTTTATTAAAAATTCAGCTAGTACCACTGGTCAAAATCCAGTCTTTTCCAAGGATATCAGCACATTCTGTACAAGCAAATTAATGTGATGCAAATTTCGCTAAAGAAGCTCCATTTTTATACAGTTATAAACGAAAATTCTACTGCGGCTTGTACACCTTTAATTTTTGATGAAAGAAGTGGAATGATATGTTGCTTCTTGTTCAATATGAAAGAATTCTTTTCATTTGTTTGAATTAACTGAAGTCATGGAATTTAAATTTTGTTATTTAAAAATTTTTTAAACCATCTTCTTCTTAAATAATAACTCAAAACATACTTTTTTAGTACAAAATTTACTTATAAAAATAGTCTTGTTTGTCAAAATGGAAGTATCTGTGCTAAATATTATAAAAAATTGTTTAAAATTTAACTTTTTAACGTGAAACACTGATATATAAAAGTATTTGGCCAGCCGAATATTCGGTATTTGGCCGAATAGATACTATAATATTTGGTATTCAGCTTAACAGTTACTATTCGGCTGGCCGAATATTCGGTATTCGGTTTACCTGCAGGCCAAATATTCGGCATTCGGTATTCAGCCAAAATCACTATTCGGTGCATCCCTACATTTGATGGTTGATAAATTTTCTGAAATATCAAATTCCTTGGGGGTGGCTATTGCCCCCCCCCCCATCCCCCCTCAAATGGCGCCCCTGATCGATTGATGATTAACGGAGCTTAGGCTCGATATAGAAGCCTTAAAGTAGACGTTTGCGCAGTAAAAACTTGCATTTGATTGGTTGACTTAAGGGTTTAGCTGTAACCAGTGAAAACGCTCTTAGGTTAAGGTTTTGGATCGCTAGGGTTTTTTAGGTCGTTAGGACGACCAGTGAAAACGCACCTAGATCGCATTACCATTACGTTCTATGGGAGTGTCGTATCTTGGATGTTAATCTATGGTTGTAACTACATTCTTCTACCCTGTGAAAATAATTGCAGCTGATTATTGTAAGATAAAATATTGATAAATGGACGCATTCATAAACTCTACTGATTTGGAGTTTTTTGAAGTTGAAATTTCATAATTACTGATCCCTTTAAAGTTTTTTCTGATAAATTTTTACTTTTTGGCAACAGCACTTTCATACTTTGAGTTGTGTTTGTTTTTTGTAAAGGGTCGCTCGGTCAAATTGAAATTCATTAATATTATTTTGAATTATATATTTTCAAAATGCCAGGAAGTATTATGAGTCCTAAAAATATAAATTTTGTAAAATCCTGGTAAGATGAATACTTTGACATTTCTTTTTCGATGTTTTCTTGAGTTTTAACAAGCTCTGAAGCCTTATTTGTTTACTTTAAGTATGTTTTGTCTAGGGATTGACCGAAGCAGCAATTTTACCGAATACCGAAGCTTCGGTATTCGCAACCGAATACTTGAAACTTTTTAATACGCATTTTTGCATATATTAGCTTTTTTAATAAGCTTTAATTGAAATTAAATTCTCAATAATTTAATTCAGTTACATTTTTATTCTAAAATCTAATTACACAAAATTTAATGACTTCTTTCCATTCACAAATTCATTAACCCATCAGTTATTTTTTATTATTTTATCACTAATCAATACCTAAAAATAACCTATGAAAATATTAAACTATACAGGGTATTATTAAGGATAAGGATTGTCAAAAAAACAAAAGTTCATTCAAATAATAAGAAACAATGTTGTCATGAAGCTGATTTACTGATTGTCCAAGTCTAATTATAAACATATTGAATAGGAATGTTCTCAAAATACAAAAGGTATTACAGTATGGAACCATTTATCCGGAAACCAGTTATTCGGAATGCTATTTCTAATGGAGTGATTTCAGAATCTTTGCAGAAAAATGTGTCATACATAGAGATGGGAATGCTCGGAAAAAAGCCGGAAAAGTTGGGAAAAAAACCGGTTTTTTTTCGGTTTTTTTCTGAAGAGCTATTTTTCAACTTTTCCAAATCGGAAAAATGGAAATTTCATTTACAAAATAATATATTCAAAATTTTGCAATAGCTACATTCAGATACTTTTTATTATATTTATTTTTATGCTAAGTGTCCCATATGAAAACATTAATCTGGAAGATCTGATCTCTAAGCAAAAATCTGTTTAAGAAAACTCAAGTCCTTTAAAGGAATCTTCACAACTTTTTCACCTTAAAACACAAAACACTTCACAAAATGTTTTCTCTTAAAAATAGACATTTCAGAAAATTTTTCAATCTCCAAACTGAATCTTTCACAAATGATTCAATGGGGAAAAAATCAACATATAATAGCCCACATTACCAATGAAACTTATCTAGTTGTATACATCTATGACACACTTTATTAACTAAAATAGGAACCTAAATATAACGATACTTTCTAATTCACCAAATTCCGATTACATTTTTACAGGTATATACAAAAGTTCCCAATTTAACAAAAACAGGATTGCATGAAAAAAAAAAAAAACTTAACAGATTCCTGGTAAGATAATTAAATGTAACTTCTGTTGTTAAAAATGAAAATTCATGTGCAAAATTATTTCAATATGCCAATTAATGGAAATGGTAAAGTTGAAAATTTAACATAAAAGCTGAAATGCGCATTTATTTTTAACGTCATAGCTGCTATTAATCATGTAATCAGATGGTAAGATAAAAACATTTAACGAATTAGAAAAAAAAATCTTTTTAATAACAAATGCATTTGAAATTACTTTTTCTTCATTTCTTTTTTTTTATATAAATATATACTAAATAAACTTTTCAAAAAAAATTTAAGCAATTTCCAGTGCAAAATTTTTTTGAAAGCAATTTTTAATCTTATTAAAAAATACACTTGTTTTTATAACTTTCATATTAAAGAGAGAAAAAAACAAACTTTTTTATTTTCCAAACTCACGAACTTATTACAAAATATATAGTTATGTTTATTAAATTCTACACGCTGAGTCAGAATCTGAATTATCTGATTCTGCACTGCTGGTAGATGACCACTCTGTTTGCATAATGGGTTCTTCATTGAATAGGTCTAAATTCCAGCGGATAGCTACAAGTTTTTCAACATTTGCTGTAGTCAGCCTGTTCCTCAACTTTGTGTGTATGTTACCAAATGCTGGCCAGTTCCTTTTACATGCTGCTGATGGTGGTGGAACTTGTAGTAAGTGGGTTGAGTGGTTGTGCAGTGCAAAGTCCAGACCACCAAGTAATAGGGCTAATGTTTCGGGCTGATTCCCATATTGATTTTCTGCTCCAAAAACCAGACAAACTTCTGTATTCTGCCATAGTGGACATAACTTTTTCAATATCTAATCCACAAAAAAAGATGAATCATCTTTTTTTGTGATGTAATCAAAAGCACTATAAATGTCATCATCTGACAGATACTGCCCCTTATAACGAGGATCTAATAAATTTGCTTTAGCATGGATTTCTTGGCAGCAAATTAGTTTCCTTCTTTCTAAAATTTCCATGACATTTTTTTCTTTCTGAGGATTTAAGGGTGAAGTAGTTAAATTACTACTTACTGCATCTGCTGTACTTGACCAAAGTTGAGGAACATCAGGACAGCAAAGCATGATTTGACTCCGATTTTGTTATAGCTAGAGCTATAGGCTTTAAAATCTTTAACGAGTTTTGCAACTGTACCCAGAACACATCACTATCTAATATTAACCACCGGATATCTTTATCCGTATTTATGTCTTTCATTATAGCAATTTCTTGAAGAGACTGCTTTCCATTTTCCAGACTCTCAAACATGATTAGAACTCCATTCCATCTTGTTTTACTCGGTAACTTGAGAGTTGTTGCTTTACTTCGCCAAAACTTTTTATACTTGGTTTCAGTTTAGATAGATAAACTATACCGAAACTAAATATATTCTTTACAGGAAATAAAAATTATAACAGTAAGAAAGAAAGATGTAATATTGTAAAAATATATCATTTTTTAAACAAAGGAAGATTTGAATTATGATATGTATAATAATAACAGAACTGCAACAATTTGTTTCTTTTAAAGTGGCATCATTTATATACTTAAAAATCAACACAATGCAGATGTATATTACATTTGTTTTCAAACTGTAGGGATATTGGCTGAAACTTGTGAGGTTTTTTATTTGTTTTTTAAATTAGCTCTCTTGGTAAATAAACAAAACTGAAAAATTATTTCAACATAGACATGATATAATAAACAATAGCGTTAAATAAAGTGTGAATGCCATTGTGAAAGGTCTGAGATTGAAAAACTAAATTTTTAAAAGCAGGCCTTTTTTTTTTTTTTTTGTTACAATATAATCATATAAAGTGAAAATAATTTGATTTTAGTGTTGATAAATTAAACAATTTTTTATTATTTAATACTCTCTTAAGGAATATAATTTATTTGGGAAAAACATTTGTTAAAAATCAATTTTTCCAACTTTTCCTATTTTTCCAGAAAAAAACTGGAAAAAAACCGTTTTTTTTTCCACTACTTCAACTTTTCCGGAAAATTTACATCTCTAGTCATACACTACCAGTTTGACATATGCATTGCTTGAAACTTTTGTATAATTTGATGACAACATCTAGTATTTGAAATGCAATCATATTTAGTTGTGTTTTAGATGTTTTAATTTTTATGCAGAAGAATTTTTGTTCCCAAGGGGTTCTCATAAATTACCTTCTTTCAAACTCTGATCAACTTTTGAACTTTCTTGCATCTGATTTTTAATCCAAGTAATCTAATAATTTAAAACCTGAAATAATGCCACAACCACATATATTCCACAAAACTTATCAAATGGATGCTGCTTTAATCCCCAACCAGTTAACCGGAAAAACCAGTTATCTGGAATACATCTGACCCCAACCATTCCGGATAAATAGTTCTGTACTGTATTCGGTTTACATGCCGAATCAACTATTCGGTATTCAGTCAATCCCTAATCTAGATGGCATAAAATCTTTGGTAATAAATTTTTGTAATTTTTTTTCCTAGGGTCAGGTGGGGGAAAGTGGTCATAAAAACAGGCTTTTCAAACTTTCAGAGGATATAAACATCAGAATTTCTGTGATGTTTTCTAAAATTTTGGGTGTTATTTTACATTACATTACTCTAGAGTACATCCATATCCATTTCAGAAATATTTTTGGGGAATAACACTTTTTTATAACATATTTTTTCAGGCATGTTTTTATGACCACTTTACCCCAGGGGGTGGGGTAAAGTGAGTAGTGCATGGGGTAAAGTGGTCACATTGAAAAAGTGTAATAATAAAATAAACTAATGAATAAAAAGTGACATTTTATTATTCACAAACATTTTAAACAACCTTTATAATAAGTTATCTGCCATTTTATTTTATTAAAGTGTAAATTTGTAATGTTAAAATTGTTTGTTGTTAAAATTTGGTTCTTCAATGATTTTGATCACACCTGATTCTGGAAAAGTATAATGATCGCCAAATTTGGATTTTTTTTAACATACTTTAAGAAAAATAATCAGGTTTTTTTTTCCCAATAAATTGCTTTATTGCTTTCTTCATTTCATATATTAGCAACACTCAAGGTCCTATAGATATGGTTTGAGATGTCATCTTTAGTGATTATAAATGGATTCAAAAGAGAATGTTGATTAGGGATATTTTTTTGTTGTTTTTTTCCTCTTGGAAATTTATGCAACTTTTAAGTATCTTATTCCTCTTGTTATTTTTGCAGATATAATGCAAGTGTTTTTCCTGTCAATAATCCTGTCAATTCGATCTTGGACTGGACATATTTCCTTTTCCTTTAAAACTATGTTTAATAATTCTATTCACATCTGAAATGAATATACATAATGTTGCCTATGTAGCTTATTTTTTTTTTTTTTTTTACATATTTTGCAGTCGGCTTTCTTGATACTGTTTCTTTAAAATTCCTTTCCAGGCTTTATTTAATGGGGGAAAATACACCTAGACCTAATGGTTGTAGACTATGACTAGTATGAGGTAGCAGGCAGAGTATTATAATGTGATTGTCGATAGCTTTTTTTCACAGCATCATAATTCATTTATGTCCATCACAATCATAAATAAAAGGGCAGGCTTTTGTAAGCTTTCGGTGTACTACCTACTTAATAAAATGATCCATCCAAGGTTCAAGTACAGAATCCTGCATCTAGCCAGATTCCATGATTCATACAATGCTCCTACACGAGTACCCTTTATCCATAATTCATATATACTCACTCATAAACTACGAATGGAAGAATGTAATAACCACTAGCTGATATAAAAAAAGGAACACTAAGCATTATCTTTCTTTTGGTTTTTTTTATAATGCATTGCATTACGTAAATTTTTTTAAACTGGACTATTTTGGCTATCCATATCCATTCCAGCCTCATCAACATTAAAAATTCTTTCATGACTTTCTTGTGGACCATTTTCTTATATAATACAAGTATAGGTATTAGAAAAAGTAGTTAATGTGTTGGTTGTTAAATTAGTTGATGTAACCTTTGCAAGTAATTCGAGTTTATACTTAGTTAATTCATTCATTCAGAACCTATTAAAAATTAAACCTAACCTTTTTTAACCCCCATATTATAAACTATTATTAAATAATAACTAATTTGCAGTTAGTTTTTAATAATTATTAGTATTTAATAAACCGACATTGTATATAATGAATAATTTAACTCAGATCAAATATCTATAAGTTAAGCCTAACCCTATGACCACTTTACCCCATGTAACTAAAACTATTATGAAATAAAATCTGTGATAAATATAACTTAGCTATAAATGAAAATATGTTCTTAAGATATGTGTAAAGCTTTCTGAACTGCCAATTTAACAAAATTTTGAATAAACAAAATGCAGCAGAAAAGTTAATTAAAGAGTTGAAAGAACAAGGTGTAATAAAGACAGACAAAATGAGTGCTCAGTGGCTCAAACATGTTACTAAAAATGTTTTTTTGAGTGAGAGACTTTGATCAATACTTAATAAATCTAAAATTAAAAGAAAATTATTCAAATTTCTATATTAGTCAGGATTTTAGCCATTTTTATGAATTATGACCACTTTACCCCGCCTGACCACTTTACCCCACCTGACCCTAAACCCTATACATAGAAAGAAATCTTTAGAATAAAAAATATTTCAGTTTTATTTAACCGGGTTATTTATAACGCATTTCTAAGAATTTCTCTGCAGAATGTAAGTAGGGGAAGACGGGATACAATGAAACAAGGAGTACAATGAAACATTACTTGTAAAATCAATCAAATTTGTCAAAGAGAGTTGCAGTTTATATAGGGTAGATGTGCCAGTAATGGACACCCTTAAGGAATTTCTTTAAAAATTATTTTTTTATTAATAGTTATAATTATTATATTCCAGTTTTTTCAATATTATATTAATCTATCAACAATATTTAACCATTCTTATAGCCTCATTTCCCCATATGAATAGAAATTTAATTTTAATTAACAGAAATAGGTATATCAAAAGCCCAGTAATGGACACCCTCTGGCCCAGTAGTGGGCACCCTCTGTTCCAGTAATGGACACCCCATAAAAAGTAATAAATATAATTGTTTTTATGACTGTATTTAGAACCAGAATTTAATGAATACATACTAATGAAACAAAATAGTTATTTTAAATAAATTTAACAATTGGGATACCAGTAATTAATAAAATATTTGTGATAATCATTTACTGTTTGCATCAATTATTGTAATTATCAGAAGATCGATGTTTTAATTATTTTAGATGGATAATTTAAAATACTAAATATCAGACAATTACAGCTATCAAATTATTGAAACAGTGGTGGATTTAAAAGGTAATAATAATAATAATAAAAAAGTTTTGGAATATTAATGTTTAGTTTTGTGCCACTATTTTTAATAATCTTCCAGAGATTACTTGATATATCATTTATAATAATTAATATTACAAATATGAAAGAAATGATATTGTGAGTTGAATATTTTAAATACTAAATAAAATAATTCCAAAATAAAACTGTAGAACTGATGTTTGAGGCCACTGATCTGCAGATTTACTAGTTTCATGAATATTACCTATAACTTTCATTAATAGTATTGCATTTTTTTTTTTTTTTTTTTTTTTAACAAAGAAACATTTAAGACAGAAAATGGATTTTTAATAGCTTCTGTAACTTAATTGTTTTTATTTAAATGGAGAGGAATTAAGCCCTATGAGCCCCTCTCTGACTGTGCTCTTAAACTGTATTTTTCTGCTTCCTGGATGGTTTGATTGCCAGATTATAAAATATGTGAGGTATATATATATATGTACTACATAAAAAAAAAAAAAAAAAAAAAAATTGAAATTTTATTAATTACATAAAATAACTTAAAAGCAGCTATTTATAAAAGTTTTGGTGTTATTACATTTTAATAAGTATAATTTAAAAATTAAATTTGATTATTTAGGTTTGTAGTTAAGTCAAAATATTTTATGCACTATAAACATTACTGAAATTGCATTTTTAGCAATGTCTACATGGGGTGTCCATTACTGGAAAATGACTAATTAACCATCCCAGTAATGGACACCCCCTCTTAAAACCTTAAAAATAAATGAAATTTAGTAAATGGCCGTTAGTATGTAATATTCTAAGTTTCCTATTGCTACTCAAACAAAAATATTCAAATTTTGCAAGAAAATAAATAATATATAAATTAATTAAACGAAGCCAACTCTTAGCCTCTTCATTAAGATTTTCACAGAAAAACAGCGAAACTTTGAAACATTATTTTCTGCTTCTTGATTGGTTTGATTAAAAGTGTAAACAATAACCCAGTTTTATAAAACATGCAAGGGGGTATTATAAAAAAAATAATTAAAGCTAAATATTTATTAGTTATTTTTTTATGAACCAAAAACATCAAGGGGTGTCCATTACTGGAAGGGTGTCCATTACTGGCACATCTACCCTATATGTTGTACAACTATATGTTCCAATTACTGATGTGATTTGGATACATTCACACTCCTACAACAGTAGCAATAGAAGATTATTGCTTTTACACCATTGAAAGTAACTTTTTTTACTAAAAGTAATTTTGTTTCTTTTTCCTTGTTGTTATATGTAATAATTATTTTTTCTATACATTGTTATCTTTGGGTTGTAGTCTTCATACCTCCAAAACCAAACTAAAAAAAAATAAATATTAGAAGTTTGAAAATAAATTTTTATTTAGTAACCTCAGTGTGGGGTACAATGAAACACTTGCAGACGGGGTACAATGAAACATGTTTTATTATAGTAATAAAAGTAGTAAATAGAATATATTAGAAGTAAGAGTAGGAAAACAGAAAAAAAAAAAAGAGTTTTGTTCTAACCAGGTCAGTAAAAAATGCTCTTGTTAAGCAATTAAAAAATAGAAAGAGAAAAAAAGCTAAGAAGGGATTGTTTTGAAAACAAACTCTGCCTGCTACAGACTCTGATAATGATCCAGATTTTTTTTCCAGGCCCAGGTGGTCATCGAGGTACTAAGAATGAGATATCCACACACAACATGTATGGCACAAGCAGTATCCGTATAAATGGAAACATAAGGAAATATATACCGTTGGAGAAATCATACATTTAAATGAAGTCAAATGTGAAGTACTTGATATAAAAAGACTTCAACGTAGTTTTAATTTTTTTTTTTTTTTTTAGAAACTTACATTTAAAAAAAAAACTCATTGTGTTGAAACTACCACCCCATATTCCTTCAGGAGCAACTGAAATATAAGCACAAATGCTAATTTTTGAAGCTGAGTTGAGCCAATTTAATATAAAATGAAAGGTATTTTTTAAACTAATAGAATTTTTTATTTTTCACCTTAGACTACAGTATTTTTATCAAGTTCCTTATTAATCAAGTTTTGTTTTTGTATTTATCTCATTTTTCGGCTGAATCGCAAAACAGCCAAGACACTTGGCATCGTTCAATTTGGCGAAGCGATAAATGGATCTTTGTTGTTACTAGGGATTGACCGAAGCAGCAATTGTGCCGAATACTGAATACCGAAGCTTCGGTCGAAGTGTACACTGAATATTCAGTATTCGGCAACCGAATACTTGAAAATTTTTAATACGCATTTTTGCATATACTAGCTTTTTTAATAAACTTTAATTGAAATGAAATTCTCAATAATTTAATTCAGTTACATTTTTATTCTTAAATCTAATTAACAAAAAATTTAATGACTTCTTTCCACTCACAAATTTACTAACCCATCGCTTATTTTTTATTATTTTATCACTAGTCAATACCCAAAAATAACCTATGAAAGTATTAAACTATGCAGGCTATTATTAAGGATAAGGATTGCCAGAAAAACAAAAGTTCATTCAAATAAAAAGAAACAATGTTGTTATTAAGTTGATTTACTGATTGTCTAATTATAAACATATTGAATAGGAATGCTCACAAAATACAAAAGGTATATCAATTTGTACATTTAACTATTTTCTATCAAATTATTTATTATAGATATTTATATTTTGATTAATATTTTAATGCTGTGGTGATGAAGATTACAAATTTCAGCGATTTTGATATAATGGTTATAAAAGCTATAGGGTAAGCATTGGGGTATACTTATTGGATGTGTGTATTTTCTTTAATAACCTTAGATATACAGATATGAACTCTAATATACTTATTTGATGTGTATATTAAAGAAAATACATATTAAATAAATTTAAATTAAAAAAAAACTAATGTAGAAGTAATTAAAATTAAATGATAAGGGAAAGATGTGCATCTTCCTTACTTTTTTTTTTCTCTAGTTGGCAGTTGTTTTGATTTCACCCCTATGTAGACTATTTTAGGAAGGAAAAAGTTTTTTTTTAAATAAAAAATGGCCTTTGGCTTGTTTTTTGTAGTGCAAGCTGAATTCTGAACTCATTGTTTAGCCTATTCTACTGCTGAGTAAAAGAGAATTCTTCTAATTCTAAAAAAATACTTATCTGCAATTATTCGGCCGAATACTTTTAAGTATTCGGCCGGAGCCGAATATTCGGTTTACATGCCGAACCACCGAATACCGAATCAACTATTCGGTATTCGGTCAATCCCTAGTTGTTACCAGTTCGTTTCGTAAATTCTTTCCACGCCTTCAGTTGTGTTATCTTGAATTTGGATTGGTTGAATGGGATTGGTTGATTTCTTGAGTATTGGATGGCTACGCCTACCTTTGACAACTCAACTCCCCATGTTTTGTAATTTGTGTACTACAACGAGTTGCGTGATGCGGTGTAGAAGACAGACGTTTTGTAATTCTAAAATTAAATGACGGTAAGGATAGAGTATGTTATTGTTAATATATTTTGCTGTTTTTAGTTGTAAAATTTGAAAGTTAAAGTACCTGTGTAATTTAGTTTGAAATTGTGAGTATTTGTTAATTTTTTTTTTTTTTTTTTTTTTTTTTGCTGGAAAGTTAAATTAAGTTTATCGACGACTAGAAATTTATGAAATTATGGCAATTCAGCATTTTATAGAGTTGGTTTTCAAGAAAGGAGATGTTTGTTAAGGTATGTTAATAATTTTATGTATTTTTTAGTATAGTGTTTTATATTAGCCATTTGTTGTATATTTCTCATGTATGCTGACCTTACGAGTTTTGCACATTTTGATATTGCTACGCAACGTGAAGTGCTGAATTTTGATATTGCTACGCAACGTGAAGTGCTGAATTTTGATATTGCTACGCATTGAGAACTGTTGAATTTTGAGATTGCTGGTAGCGAGAACTGCTGAACTTTGAGATTGCTGCACACCGAGAACTGCTGGTGACAGTGATGTTTTTTTTCGGTTAATGAACGCAAAGCGTTCATACATGTACGCTGATTGCTGCTTTAACGAGTTTCCTGCGTTTTTCAGATTGCTGCAGAACTAAGTTGCTGTATTCAGTGATAAATATTATTTTTTTATGAACGCGAAGCGTTCATACTTCTTTAAATTAGAAATAAATTGTTCAATGTTTACTATAATATAGGCACGTACTTTCAATATTAAATGACCCCATGATTTTTTCTAAAAGTTGTTGAGAAATGAAAATTTTAATCATTATATCGTTACTCTGATTTGGAAAGGTACTTTAAAATTTTCACATTTTCAATAAACTTATGTTGAAATCGTTTGTTTTATTTTGAATCTCATAAAAATCAGCTTTCCTGTGTTTTCTAATACGTCGTTATTTATAAATGTTGTATTTCCCATGATTCCAGGGTGATGACGTAGTAAAAAACAGTTTGTAAGCATTCAGGAAAGTGGACCAATCACGTTAGTTTTCAGGTTGCTGCATTTTAGATTGGCGCATGTGGGGAAGTTGGCGCTTGTCAGAAAAGTCGCCAAATGGGGTGTCTCGGCTGTTTTGGGAATCTGCCCATTTTTCATAAAATAAACTATACTGGGTGAAAATTACTTTCATCATTTGGAGTGTTTCATTGTACCCCAGTATGTGTTTCATTGTACCCCGGCATACGGGGTACAATGAAACACTGTAAGACATTTATTTTTTGTTATTTTTCAAGCATAAAAATATTGTTTAGAACCTAATAAAAATTTATTTAGACGGGGAAAATACAAGATTAAAAATATGCATTAATTATATTTTTGTGCATTCAAAATTGTGGGTAGGAAAAAAAAAATAGTAAATTTTGTTTCATTCAGGGGTGATTGTGTTCCGTGTGTAGCCCGGATTTCCGGGTTTTTCGATCGATCCTTCCGGGTTTATGAGATCGTTTACGTTTAGTGGAAAATTCGGACATAAAAAAAATATCGCGAATTTCGACATGGTCGGCGAGAAAAAAATTGACAATTTCGTCAAAGAATTGCGGGAAAACGCAAATTTCGTTTAAAAATCTCGAAATAAACATGAATTTTGCAAAGGATCCCCAAAAAAAACTACGATTTTCGTAAAAACATCGCAGGAAAAATGAGATTTTCGTCGAAAGAACACGGGAAAAATGGACATACGTCAAAGAAACGCCGGAAAAACGGACATATCGTTAAAGGAACGCGGGGAAAGTAGACATATCGTCAAAGGAACGCGGGGAAAGTAGACTTATCGTCAAAGGAACGCGGGGAAAATAGACATATCGTCAAAGGATCGCTGGAAAAACGCGAATTTCGTTAAAGGATCACGGAAAAAAACAATGAATTTCTTTAAAGAATCGCGGAAAAATGCAAATTTTGTCAAAGGACCACAGAAAAAAACACATAATTAGAACCGGGAAGGATTTACCCCATCCCGGAATCACGGGAAAAATGCGATTTTCGTTAAAAGATCGTGGGAAAAACGTGATTTTCGTCAAAGGATCGTGGGAAAAGCGTAAATTTCGTTAAAGAATCGCAGAAAAAACACGAATTTGTTTAAAGAATCGCGAAAAAAAATCACATTTCACCAAAGAATCGCGTAAAAAACACGAATTATGTCAAAGGATCTCGAAATAAAACGAATTTCGTCTAATGATCGCGAAATAAACACAAATTTCGTCAAAAGATCGAGAAAAAGTGCAAAATTTGCAAAGGATTGCGAAAGAAAAAAACAAGATTTTCGTCAACAGATCGGGGGAAAAACGCGATTTTCGTCCAAAGATCGCTGGAAAAACGGAAATGTCAAAGGATCGAGGGAAAAACGCAAAATTCATTAAAAGATCACAAAAAAAAAAAAAAAATTCTTTAAAGAATCACGAAAAAACGCGAATTTCGTAGAAATAACGTATAATTAAAACCGTGAGGTATTAACCCCCCCATTCCGGGGATCGCTGGAAAACGCGATTTTCGTCAAAGGATCGCAAGAAAAATGCAAACTCTGTTAAAGAATCACGGGGAAAAAACGCGATTTTCGTCAAAGAATCACGAAAAAAAAAATGCAAATTTCGCGGAAGATCGCGGAAAAAAGCGAATTTCGTGAAAGGATCGCAGAAAAAGCACATAATTAGAGCCAGGAGTGAATCTCTCCCCGCCCTCTCTGCTGCCCCTCTCCTTTCAGAAAAGTTGCTGTGAAGTGTTATCCATCTCAATCTCAGTACAACAATGTCCGGAATTGCATACCCAGGAAGAAAGCAGGAAAAATAAATTTACCTTGTGTAAGAGTAAAGCTAGGAAAACAAACAAAATTTCTATTTCTATTTATTTTTTTTCTGTAATACTTAGCCACTTAGAAGTAAAATTGCATTTTCGCGAAAAAAACGGCCAATTTTCCCCCACAAGATCACGAAAAAACGCCATATTTCGTCAAAAGATCGTGAAAAAAATAGGAAATTTCATCAAAAGATCGGGAAAAAACGGCCAATTTCACCAAAAAAATCTCGCAAAAACGGCAAATTTCCCCCAAAAGATCGCAAAAACGGCAAATTTCGTCAAAAGATCGCGAAAAAACGACAAATTTCGTCAAAAGATCGCGAAAAACCGTAATTCCCCCGCCTCCGCCGATGTATTTCCGAAAATGTGATGTTAATTTCCGAAAAAAAAAATTTCACTCGGAATCTCCCCTGACTATCCATTTGATGAAGTCATTTAGCTTTCAGTGAAATTAATGTAAGTTTACCGAATTATGTTTTTCTGCAATTTGTATATTTCAAACAATAGCAGAAATATGTCATTTGATTGTCATGCTGTTGCAGAATCAGTTGTTATCTAAATTGATATTGGTATATTTTGCATCGATAATTTTCAGGGTTTTTCACTTTGTATCAATTAATTTTCAGGGTTTTTCACTCTGAGTCACAATCACCCCTGTTCATTGTACCCCGTCTTCCCCTACTGTTTTTGCATTAGTTGTTATCAACAGAATTTTATGATTTGATTTTCTATATTTTTATGCTAAATTAATTAGAAAGTCAATGTCAGCCCCATGCCAAATTTTGAAGGGAAAAAAAATCCTTTTTGTGAGTATTTTTAAAATGTGATATATATTTTTAAATTGTTTTTCATGTTAATGTGCTTAAAAATGAGTTTTCGAATTTTTGTATTTTTAATATTACATAGTGCGTTCATTCTTTGTTGTTTTTTTATGTTAATGTGCTTAAAACAGCCATTTTTGAAATTGATCGTAATTCTGAAATGACGAGGAAATTGTTTTTCAATATATGGCAATCAATCACTTTCAATACTGCAAAGCACTTTTTTTAACGTGCTGGCAAAATAACTGAAAAAAAAATTGTGTATAAAGTGTCATTATTTATGATAAACTCTGTTGAACAGGACTGTTGAGTCGGACTCTGCACGCCTGACATAGAAATTCTTACTTTAAAATGTTTATCTTCGTTATTTAAAAACATAGATTAGAGAGTTTTGGAAATGACCGCTATATTGCAAAACAGGGTTTCCCCAGGGTTTAAGATTTACCAGGCACCTTTAGGGTTTGACTAGCCAAAATGTCCCTGGTTCAAATCGAAACTTTTTCACTCAATTGGAAAAATTACAACTTGTATGATTTATTTACCAATTGGAATGATTTATCTGGCCAACTTTTACCTGGAGTTCTATTGCCGCTGGCGTATTCTGTTGCAGCCAGGGTTTGCCCAAGTGGGCCTGCCTGAAAAAAACCCGGGTGGCTTTTTTCGAGCGGGCCCACTTGAAAAAACCCATTGTGGGTTTTTTCAAATTTTCCCATGATTTCACAACCGTATCATTACTTAATTTAGGATATGAGAATGCAAAGATAAATGCCAATTTAAATATATTTCAAAAGAACCAGATTTGAAGGAATTTCTAAGCAGAGCTAAAATGACCAAAAGAAAAATTATCTGTAAAGGAAGGTTTTTATGCCTGTAATCTAAAAAGTGTTATACAGGAGTTTTTAACACAAAAATGGTGACAGATTATGGCAAAAATGTGTGAAAAATATAAGTTTCCTACTGGATTTTGTCAGTTTGTCTTTTCTTTACATTCAGCACTGGCTACCTCTGCTTCAATCGAACAATACATTTCTACGTTTGGTCTGGTTTGGAACAAATTACATAATCATTTAAGAGTTGGTAAAGCTAGTAAAAGTGTATCGCCATTTACTATCTAAATTTAAAAATATGACTGATATTAACTCAGGGTTGTTAAATGCTCACGTTTTTTCAGAAAAAACTCAACCCACTGGGTTTTATCAGGGTTTTTTAAGTTATGGGAGGTGGTTCAGAATGTTTGAAAAAAAAAATGCACTTACTACTAAATACAATTTAAAGTAACTAATTGATTACAAAAATGTTTAAATCAATGACAATAATCAAAATTATGCTTTGCTTTGAGAAAAGTTGGTTATTAGTAATAATTTTAACAATGAAATTATCATTAAAGTACTATACTAATACTAGTAGTTTATGTTGTTATTGAATTTAGTTGGGGTGGTAGTTTATATTTAATTAAGCAAAATTTTATGCAATTGAAACTGAGTATATCAAAATTCACAGAACTGGAAAAAAAATAAATTTGTTGTAAAGTAAGTATTTTTTATTCTAACTAATTAATAGAATAAACCAAATAATTCTACATGTCTACATCAATAAATTAGGATTCTCAGCATACTATGTGGTTATTTTGTTACAAGTTTCAACTGTATAACATGCATGGAATAGATTATATAGCAAAGTATATATATATATATATATATATATATATATTTTTTTTTTATGGGAAAAAATTAGTTTTTGTGTTTGTGATAGGTACACATACTTATAGAAAATTAATTTACAATTATTTGTTTTAAAAATTGCAATTGGGAGAATTAAGACATTTTCTTCCCTTTGGGTTGGGGGGGGGGGGGGTGATAAACTTTACGAGTGATGTACTGATATTACAAAACATTATCTATGTAATAAATTTTGAAAAAAACCCAGTTGAGTTTTTTCCTGGATGCCCTTGGTTTTTTCCCTTTTTTGGGTTGGGGTCATTCCATATCAAATCAACCAAAAAAAAAATTATTTTTGAACCTTCAGGATTCAGATTTTTATAAGTTTTTGTTTATTTGTTGTACCTGTCAAGTGGACAAGAAAAACCAAAATTTCCGATTTTTTGAGTTTTTAATTTTTGAGTTATCGACTTTCAAAAAATGAAAAATTGCCGAAATTTGACTCCACTTTGACACCTTTAAACAGCTGTAGGCAAAAAACTATTTTACTTAGAAAGCTCAGATTGGTATCATTCTCTTCTGCTTTTTACGATCTTTAATTTGATATACAACATGATTAAAGTATTTAAAATTTAATTTTTTTATTAAAAAATAAAAAATTTTAAAATTTCAGAAACACCCCTTTTAATTTTTTTGAAAAAAATATATGTTTTAAAGACATCAATTGACTATGTGTATGCCAACTTTCATAATGGGATGACAATGGGTTCCTATGGAAATTAATATTTTTGTATTATCATATACGAAATTTGCTATACTTGTATTTTCATGTCAAAAGCGTAACTGTAAACTCATTGGTTAATGTTTGAATTAGAGGTCTGCACAGGTTGAAATTTACAGGCCCGGACCTGGTATAAAAATTAAGTTTGGCCTGAGCCTGGCCCATAGAAAAAAAATTAATGGCACGGCCTAGTATAAAAGTTTGGCCTGAGCCCGGCACGGTATAAAAGTTAACAGTTTGGGCACAGCCCCGGCCCGTACAACAAAAATAATGGCCTGGCCCAGTATAAAAGATAAAAGTTTGGCCAGCCCAGCTGAGAAAAAAAGTTAAAATTTTTGTCCAACCCAACTGAATTTCTACAAAACATGGATTTTTACGTCGATGTGATTAAAAATTGTCTCGTACGAGAAGTTCTGATCAAAAATATTTATTTTAGCCTTTTATTATTATTCGGGTTTATAATCTTTATTTTTAAAGAAGGGCCCTAGGGTGTGATTTTTTTCTTTTTTTATGAATCTCTATTTGCTTCTAAATGTTTCAGTTATCATTAATATTGTTAATCCATACTCCAAGTATTGGAGACTTAAAAATCTGAAAAATGCTATACAGTAAAATCTTCTAAGACGGAATCGCATAGCAAAGAAAAAAAAAAAAAAAACATTATAGACAGGTTCCCTTCTTAGCAAGTGTGAATGTATTATATTCTTTTCTCACATACGAGTATTATTATACAGTAGACTCCCTCAAATCCGCAAATGCCTAAAATCCGTACATCATCACAGATGTAAACGATGAAACTTTCAGTTCAGATGTAAGGACAAAATTACAGAATTTTTTAGTTTTATAACATTCTGTATGCATTTTAATATGTAATTCTCGATAATATGACTAAACTCGTGGTTTTTCATGAAGCAAGTATAAATTTTTTTTCTGAAAAAAATCCAAGATATTGCTGATATCACTGGTAATCACAATCTTTTTACCAAATATATTTATGCAGTAATCAAGCTTTTTTGGTTATTAAGACTGGCTAAACCGGAAATAAAACTTCCTTACTTTATGATTTTGATGTGAAATTATAAAGTACCTTTAAAAGGGAAGTTTTGTTGAAAAATTCAAGGGATGTATCTCATCTTTATTATGCATATTTAATTATACATTATTAATTATCTTTTTGACCTTTTAATAATTTAATAATTTTAAAAAATATCTTACTTTTTATCATTTTAGTTTATTACTTAATTATTTTAATATTTTACTATATTGCAAGCATTCATTATAATTTTGATTGCATTATTACATTCAAATTATTGTTTAAAAAATGTAAACAAGGCAATGACCAGAAATCTTCAAAATTCTAAAATCCACACACCTTCTGGTCCCAAGCTGTGCAGATTTGAGGGAGTCTACTGTATTAATTTTGCCTGGACTTTCACATTTTATCCTTTTAAGACAAGATTCTGTCATAGGCAGGTTCTTTTTAAGAGGTTTTGCTGTATTTTAATTTTATTGCCTAGAAATTTACTATTCTTTAAAAGGAATAAATTTTAAAGTTTAATCGTAGAATGACGATTTAAAAATATATGCATTTTTTGCTAAAATTTTTAAGTTGGGCCAAATTTTACTGATAGCACGGCTTAGACCACGCTGAGACAATGATTTTCATACAGGTTGGATCGAGACAAGAACTGAAAATTTTGACCTGTGCAGACCTAGGAAGAATGAAGCCAGCCCCCTGGCTGGGTTCTGAAAAAATAAATTAGGCCCGATCCTTCAGAAAAAAGTAAGGCCCAAGCCTAGCCCGGCCCGAGTGTCGTGAATAAAAATAGCCCATACCTCTAGTTTGATGTAGTGACTACTAATGATGTAGGGACTACATGATGACTACTAATGTATGAAGTAGTTTTTGTATTACAAGTAAATATGAAAATTTAATCTATTAAATATATCATGTAATAACAATTTGCGAAATGTTTATTTATTTAATGACAATAGAGTAGACATACTAATATATGGTTTACTTTTAAATTAAACAATAAAGATATTTAAAAGGAAATTAACTTACAGGCTCAGTGTAAAATTAACCCTGTATAATCAATTGCAAGTGAATATAAAATAAGCTTCCTAGATTCAAAGGGACCAACAATTTCATTTTTTTTATACACAATCGAATGATAATATTAAATGTATCAGGGGACATCTTTTTGCAAAAAGTTGAGCTGTTACTGCAACTATTAAAGTTTATATTCTGAGTAATGAAGTTGACTTTGTTTGTAAAAAAGTCCTTGAAATGAAATTATTTTGCATATTTATGTTTTTAATTACAAAGAAATTTCAATTTTTAATAACATTTTATAAAATATTAATTGTGTAGCAAATATTATGAATTAATAAAGTCATATGTGCACTGAATGTTTCAAACAGCTGCTACATGAATTAAGCACAATTGGATAGCAGTCCTACCTCTTGATAACTACACCTAAAGCTTCAAATATCAAATTCCATTGAAGCTAGCTAATACGTTTATATATAATATGTCAAGCAATTTTAGTGGACTGTGTGTTACAAGTACCTGATCTCCATTAAGATAATTTTAAATTGATTATAAAGACTAGAGAGTTAATTAGACACAGAGCCTGTAAGTTTGTTTTTTTTTGCATATTTTTATTGTTTAAAAGTTAACCATGTATTAGAATGCCTGCTCTACTGTCATTAAATAAACAAGCATTTTACAAATTATAACTTGATATTATATTTAATAGATTAAATTTTCATATTTATTTGTATTACAAAAACTACTTAATAGATCAGTTGTCATATTCATTCAAACATTAACCAATGAGTTTACACTTTACAGTTACGCTTTAAACATGGAAAACAAGCAAATTTCATACGTAATAATACAAAAATATTGATTTCCATAGGAACCCATTGCCATCCCATTATGAAAGTTGGCATACACATAGTCAATTGATGTCTTTAAAACATATATTTTTTTCAAAAAAATCAAAAGGGGTGTTTTTGAAATTTTAAAATTTAAATTTTTAATTTTTTAATAAAAAATTTAAATTTTAAATACTTTAATCATGTTGTATATCAATTTAAAGATCATTAAAAACAGAAGAGAATGACACCAATTAGAGCTCTCTAAGTCAAATAGTTTTTTATCTACAGCTGTTTAAAGGTGTCAAAGTGGAGACAAATTTCGACAATTTTTCATTTTTCAAAAATCAATAACTCAAAAATTAAAAGCGGAAAAAATCAGAAATTTCGGTTTTTCTTGTTAACTTGACTGACTCTACCACTGCACCAAAAATTATAAATTTCTGAGATGTCAAGGTTCAGACCATTGGTTGATTTGACATGGAATGACCCATTCGGGAAAATCATAACAACCGTTTCTATGACAATCTAATTTAGCATTTAATACTATCGTAATATATATGTAGCAAATTTTGCTAAAATTTTCAAAAATATTATGATAAATCCCATTTCTTTCAAAAGAAAAAAAAATGTTCAACTGTTTTCTGATATGAAGTGAATGAAAGAAACTATATAAATTTAGCATGTTTAACTTGAGGAAAGAATTATACATAAAGATATCTAGTTGTGGTTCACTTAATATATCCTTAGTGCAGCAAACTAGTTCCATGAGATACAAATGTACCCTTTAAGTTGATTTTTCTTTTTTTATATATACTAAGGGGCTCGGCCCCCTACGAGCTACGCTCGCCAACCCCCGTCCAGACACTGCAGACTCTAAATGCATGCTAATTTGATAGGCTTTAAAAAGATTTCGAAAGATTGAATTATAATTTAAAAAACAGTGGCGATCTCCCTATAAACGAATTTCTATTCATTTCTCTTTGATTGGGGAATTTTAAAGCCAAATCCGCTGCGGTACTACTTGATTATCCTGTCGACCAATTTCGCCAAATTATATAAATCGCCAAACCACTCGCCAAATTATACAAATTGATATAATTTTTATTTTAAATAACGAAAGAACAAATAAATTCGTAGAACATTAATAAAAACACAAATAAAACGTCGAAATAAAAATAACTTGATGACGTATACACATGTAACAACATTTCAAAATAAGCTAATATAAAAGGAATTAAGTAAAGAGAGTCTTTGTCTCCTGGTATTTTTTAACAAAGCGAAAAGAAAGTTCTTTTATATGAGACATTTTAAATTAATTCTCAAAATATCAAATAAATGTCTAGTGCAATTTCTAAATTTAAACTTTTTTGCAATATTATTTTGTCTTCATTTTATGTAATAACTATAATGTGACGTAAATATGACGTAATTTCTCCTAAGACTTCTAACGCATGTTAATGAATTTATTATTTTACAATATCCTTTCTCTTTTAAAATTCACGTGTATACTTTTTATGACGTAATTTTTAATAAGTTCCTGCTTTTTATACGTAATTATTTAATTCTAATTTGAAAGATTTTTTTCCTGTTTATAATAGTCACGTGTAAATAAATTTTTAATTTGAAGCAAACATTATTGCTTGCGATTTTTATACAGTTGGCAACAGTTTAAATTAGTACAATTTTCTGAAATCTGTAAAAAATATCTCTAGAAATGCTGAAAATTTGAATTTAAAATAGAAATAAAACCTGAAAAAATGAGTCAAAATAAAAAAATTAATGCAATCTGCACTCCGGCAAATTCTAATGCATAAAATGATCTAAAAATGATTACACTGCCATGTATAGTTTTTGCTGCTATAAAACTTTTTTAGTGGAACGATTTTGTCCAACTTTAGCATTAAATAACTCTTAAAATAATTCTTCGATTTGAAAACTGTCTGCATCAGCGTGTTTATCAAACATTTCTGTATAAAACCACCAATTTTCATATTTTTGTATGCATTATTTTTGTTAATATTAACGAAGAAAGGCCTCCGGTCACAAAAAAATCAAAACCGGCGGCGACAGCGGTGATAGCGGTAGTTACTTTTTTTTAGAATAGAGAGATTTTTTGTTAATGAAAGACAAACTTTACTAAACTAAAAGAAAGGCAAACTTTTCTTTCTGACAGACACACACATATACTCTTGATAATGATCAGAAGATATAACAAAAATTGTAGATCAGCTCAATTTATTTAATTGATAATTACGTTAAAAATATTTTAGCATAAATATTTTAAATATAAAATTATTATTATTATTTTAAATATTGTTCAGCATTAAATTTTATTTAATTATAAAGCAATTCATATAATAATAATAATAAAGTAAAAATCATATAACTTCTCCTAATAAAATGTCATTATTGAAATAACTTATTGTGAAAAATATTACAGAACTCATTTTGCCGGGTGTTGGGCTCGAACCTGTTATCCACTACAGAATATCGGCGCTTTAAACTGCTGCTTTAGACCGCTCAGCCACCGAGAACTCGTTCTCACTCCCTCTAAATTGAACAGGGTTGATGCATGTGCTGATGTCCTGAAATGGGTCTAGTTAAAATTTTACCTTTGCGTTTTAATATATATGATGATTTTATAATTTTTGAAGGTTTTAAAAAACTGAAGAAGGATAGATGTTATACAACGTAGATTAAATAAGGCAGTTGTTTGACTTATAATAGGGCATCGGAATGCTTAAGCCTAACATGGCCGAAATAAAATGGCTGATTTTAACGAAAGATTATCCAATTCCGGATGAGTTCACTCCGGAAGCGTTATACACTTTGCACCATTATATATATATAATGTTATGATATATGAAACTGACCTGTGCCCAGTGCCATACACTACGACAATATACTCTGTTCTTCTTTTTTTTTTGGTTTTTATTGAACACATACATCAGACTAGGGATGCACCGGATATTGATTTTGCCGGATATCGGATACCGGATATCCGAAGCTCCTTCGCCTGCCGGATTCGGATATCCGATCGGATATCCGGCACTAGATATGTTTTTAGCTATATAGTGAATTATTTCTCTATATAATGTCATCTCATAACAATAAATTACAAACATGTTTCACACATCATCAAAACATTTTAAACATATTGAAATATAATTTACAAAAACTATATCTCTTTGAATATCAGGGCTTGCAATTCAAGTTTTCCCAGGAGGGGAGTTTCATACCCAAAATTTATAAATGCAGGGGAGTTGAACTGTTAGAAAGAAAAAAAAATCATCAAACCCCCTTATTTTTTATGTGCTACTTAAAGAATTACATTTATATAGACATGACAAAATACCATTGAAACAATTTAAATTAACAACTCAAGATAATTATTCAAAATTTTTATTTTATTAAAACAAAAGGAACAGAATCAAGCTTTATATATACCATGTCTATTTTTCAACTTTCACCTAATGTTAGATTTTATTCCATTTTGCGTACTTTAGCCTCTTTCACAAGTTACACTTTTGACAAACAGCACAGAGCGACTTTTATAAGTTTAGAAATTATCGGAAACACATGGTTATGCTCTCTGAAAAAGTTTTAGAAAACCTTGCAAAATCTGATGTGCATTAATTTTTAACTTACATGAATAATGCATATCGGTGATGCTATGTCACTTCTGAGCAAATTTGTTTTATTATATCCTTAATGGAATTATATTCAAAACTGTAATCCCTGGTATTTTCGTTAATTGAACTATGTTCTATGCATCGGAATTTTAAATCCATATCCAAAGTTTGAAAAGGGGATAGTCAATTGATTTCTTCTATTACACGAGAAAAGGTTGATTTCAAAAAGTCATGTTCTAATTTCTGTTAATTGCGAGAAACAACTAGTTTGTTGTTTCTAAATATGTTTTTTTTTTTTTTACGTTCATCAGTTTTTTTTTTTTTTTTCATGTGCACCACAAGTGTAATCTCATTTTGTTTAGTGCTGACTATTGTCCAATTTGGTAGAGCTTAGTTTCCGGTGGCTGTTGCTGCTCTTTTAGTTATTTCCTATTTTGAGCACACAGGAAAAACATTGCAAAATACGTAAAACGGTCATAGAAAAAAAAAATTGCCAATTTCGTCAATCATGGTGAAAATAAATAAAATAATTTGTCGATTGGTTGCGGAAAAAAACTGAAGTTCATGAAAAATCGACAGTGGGAAAATATCAAGAAATTTTTCAATCGATCATAGAAAAATATCGTGAAATTTGCCAGTCCGTCACGAGCAAATACCATGAAATTCCTCAGCCGGTCGCAGACAAAAAATGCGAATTTTTTCAATCGGATGCAGAAAAACAATCGTTACTTTCATCAGTATGTCGCAACAACAAACAGGGAAATTTGCCAATCGGTCACAGAATAAAATTTCTAAATTTGTCAATGATTGCGGGGGAAAAAAAATTATGAAATTCACCAATCTGTCTCCAAAAAAAAAAATAAAAAAATCAAAAAATTCGTCAGTTGATTGTGGAGAAAAATCACAAACTTTTTTGGTCAGATGCAGAAAAACAAACATGAATTTTGTCAATTTGTTGTAAAAAGAAACTGTGAAATCTGCAAATCGATAGTGGAAATTATCGCAAAATTTGTCAGTCAGTTCCGACACCTTATCGTTGTTTTCAGTGACCCGGAGCCGAACAATTTTTGATGCTCCAGCTCCAGCTCCGCTCCTAGAGAAAATACTGTGGCTCCAGCTCCGGCTCCGGCTCCAACTCGGCTCCGACTTCGCGCTTTTGAGTTGCAGATTTTAATTTACACGTTTAATTTTTTGCTCACAAATACTTTCTACCTTCATTAAAGATCTGACAAAATGCATTTTTCTTCTCATCAAACTTGAAATGCTTGCTCAGAAAATATGACATCTTTTAGCTTTTGCTTTTAAAATAGAAAATTTGGTGGATTTTTAAACACAAAAATCTTAAATTTCTTCTATACTTTTCAAACAGCCAAAATTGTGCAACTACACATGTAAACAACAGGCGGCCATATTTGTTTTCAAATAGTGTTGTCACTTAGTTCAAGTAGAAAGTAGAAGTAAAGTAGTGTTACCATGTTTTGAGAAGGTTTCCTTCTCTAATAATAATAAAAACCTAAAACATGATATAATTAAAATACTGAATAATGATGTAATTAAAATATTTTAAGCCTAGAAATTTAAAAGACTGAAAAAAAAAAGATTTAAAAGAACATTAAAAACTAAAGGAGCCCTGGAGCTGGGGAAAATTTAGAGCTCCAGCTCCGGCTCCAGCTCCAGGGAAAACACAGCTCCGGAGCGCTCCGGCTCCGGGCTCCAGCTCCGGGTCCCTGGTTGTTTTACAAAGAAACATTTTCGGAAAATGATTTTTTGGAAACGGGAGCCCCCCGCCCCCAATATTCTTTGGGGCACGAATCCTGCCATCCCCATCTCGAAATTCAAGACATGTATCTGCCATTTAAACCGTATAATGTATATTAATAATGTTGTATAAAAAATGAAATTTAAACATTAAAATATTCTGTTTATTTGTACAATGAAATGCTGATAATTGCTACGGGATTTGGGATTGACTATATTGATAATTGCTAATAATTAATTTGTACAATGAAATGCTGATAATTTGTGTAACAAATTTCAACCAATTAATATACCTATAATTGTAGAGTATTTTCACAAAGAAATACGTTCTTTTTATAATTTAAACATAAAATATCTACTAATATACCCATGATTAAAGAGTTATTTTCTCCAAATATAGGTTTAGTTGATGCCTTTTTTCTGTTTTAATTATTTAATGCTGTTTTGCTTTGAGTCACATTTAGTTTTATTTTAAGTTAAATTATTGTGATATTTATAAGTAAAAAGAAAATTACTTTTCATTTTAAATACTTTATTTATAATGAAGTTACAAAAATAACTAATTGGATGTGCCAATCCCAAAACTTTCTTCTATCTCATACATCTTAATATTTCAAAAAGTAGTTCCAAATGTTAATACTTCGATATTATACAAACTTTGATTTTGATCTAAAATTTCTACTCGTCAATTAATCAAAATAAGAATAAGTTAATCTCGATCATGATATTTATTAAAATCAATAATTTTTTTCATTATTCTGTTGTACACCAGCTGATTGTGAATAGCCAGCTTAGCAGGTGCGAAGTTCCCATGGCTTCACGAGCCACCAATATACAGTACAAGAAACTGCAAAAAATTGAAAAAATTTTACAAAAAACGTTGTCACAGTGCCACCTTCTGGCAGAATATTTCCAAATTCAAGGAAAAACTGCCGGCCATAGCCAAAAATATACACAAAAGATTGCTTCAATTCTATGCTTAGCTTCATACACTTTTTTATGGTAAAATAATGGAAATAACACAAAAATCACTATTATAGCGCCCCCTTCCAGCAGAATATTTTCAAATTGAAGGAGGACCAGTTAGTTGTTAGCCTAAAACATACCCCCAAAAATTGGTTCAATTCTATGCATAACTTCATACACTTTTCGATGGTACAAGAATGAAAATGGCACAAAAATCACTATTACAGCACACCCTTCTGGCGGAATATTTGCAATTTAAAGGAGAACCTGCTGGATATAGCCAAAAACATGCACAAAAAATTTTGTTCAATTATATAGATAACTTATCATTACATATTTAACATACGCTTTTCGATAGTACAATAATGAAAGTGGCACAAAAATCGCAATTACAGCACTCCCTTCCGGCAGAATGCTTCCACATTGAAGAAAGAACTGCTGGCCACAGCCAAAAACATACACAAAAAATTTGATTCAATTCTATGCATAACTTCATACACTTTTCGATTGCACAATAATGAAAATGGCGCAAAAATCACGATTATAGCGCCCCCTTCCAGTGGAATGTTCCAATATTGAAGGAAGGCCAGGTGGCTATAGCCAAAAACATTCACAAAAAATTTGGTTCAATTCTATGCATAACTTCATATACTTTTTGATGGTATGCAGACCTGCCAACCTTTGAAAATGGGAAATCGTAGCACACAAAATTTAAATTAATCTGGAGATTGGTTGGTTGGTTTTTCACATTCATAAAAGGAATAAGGTTTCTGACTTTCAACTCAATATAGTAAATTTTTTCCTCTGAAAATTTTTATACGATTTTTAGAGTTTATTTTCGTTTCGCAGCGTTTTTTTTACATTTATAAAAGGAACGTGGTTCCAATTTTTTAGCTCAGTGCATTTAATTTTGACGAAATTCGCGATTTTTTTCCCGCCGTCATTTCAGGATATTCACAATTTTTTTCCCACAATCGTAATTTACATTTTCTTGTTGAAATCTGAACTTTTTACCATGAACTTTTGACGAAATTCGCATTTTTTTACGCGATCCTTTGACGAATTTTGCGTTTATTTACCACGATCCTTTGACTAAATTAGTGTTTTCTTTCTGCGATCTTTCGGTGAAATTTGCGTTTTCTTACTAATCTTTCGATGAAATTTGCATTATCATACTGATCTTTTGAGGAAATTCGCGTTTTCTTTCTGCGATATTTTGACAACATTTACGTTTTTACCACGATCCTTTAACGAAATTAATTTTCTTCTGCGACCAATTGACGAAATTGATGTGATTTTTTTTTTTTTTTTTTTTTTTTTTACACAGTCATTTGTCGAAATTCGTGATAGTTTATCGCAAATCGTGCGATTTTGCACACTATTTCAAACCTTGCCCCTCAAGGAACCCCTCCACAATTTTTAAAATGGCACCCTTGTTTCTAAGGGAGGGAATTGCTGTATAAATATTTACAAAAACACGATTAGAGTGTTTTATGTTAAGAATTTTTTTTTTTTTTGCAGCCCAGAATTTTTTTCTCATAAGCATTTTTTAACACGTTCACGCCGGCGCTGTGGGTCACACTCGACTGTCTCAGAGCTGCCTAGTTTCAGGCTTTTGGATACCAGTATTTTAATACAGAACATGTTGTTCTATTTAATTAGAACAGTTGGGCGATTTAAAAGAACAACATTTTCTCTAAAATAACAGTGGTGTGCAAAAAGCCAAAGACTTGACAATTCTGAGACAATAGAGTGTGACCCACCGCGCCGGCATGAACGTATGTTAATGTTCGAATTTTCGGACTAATGGCCATTTTTTTAAAACTTTCGAAAAATGAATGCTTGGAAATTTCGGAACAGAGTCAATCCTGAAAAATATGCTGCGTGGGATAAAAATCGCAACTAGAAACAAAAAATATTTTTGTGTTTTTCGCAAAAAATCGTAGTTTAAGACCGATTTTCGTAGCATCGTAGTTTATAGGTCCAAATCATAGCAACTACGATTTTTTCGTAGCAGTTGGCAGGTATGGGTATGATGACAGACAGACATTTTGTATAAACATGTTTTGGGATCTCTGACCTCGAAAACGTCTAAGCCCACCGAAACCAGAAATCGAAAAAATCTGTTACAATACTTTCTTCTATTGAAGATAGAAGAAAGTAAAAATAGGCCTGTTTAATTGTTAAACATAAAAGAGAGAAAGAAACTTCATAAAGTCATACTTTAATAAACAACTTCAGACTTTTTTCACATTCTGAAAGTAAAGGTACAATTTTCTAAAAGATGTAAACAAATTCTTAAATTTATTATAAAGAGTTCAAATACCAATGTTAGGAAAGCTGGCAATTCTTTAAACTTTTGAGAATTACCTTTTACTCATGAATAGTGGACTTATTTCATATTTTGCATTATAAACAAAAGTTGTTCGGCATTGTTTGGGTCAAACGATTTCTCTTATCCTTATATATTTGCTTTGCTACACATTGCCGGATATCCGGCAGAGAAGTCGGATATCCGGTGATTGTGATTCGGATATCCGACGGTATTTCGGATATTGAAAAATCAGCCGGATATGCCGGATATCCGTTGCATCCCTACATCAGACTTGTGTGCTTGACCCCAAGGCCCCTCTGTTCTGTTGTTATTCTTTATTAGTTTATAATTTAATCTTTAAAAATGTATCTTGATCTAGCAGAAAAAGTTATATTTATCATTTTTTTGCAGGATGAAGACTGGCATTTCTTTTGGTGCAGCTGGAGGACTGGCATTTTTATACTTTACTGACTGGAAGCTTTTTCTTCAATATGTACCAATATATAATACCAAGTTTAAAGAACAAGAAGAGTAGCCCAGGTACTTTTTTGTTCAGAATAAAATTTGTCATTTGATTTAATTCTGTGCACATCTTTGCTAGTATAGAAATTTCATTATCGGTGTCTAATGAAATTTCCCAGTTTTGCCCTTTATATGACGGGAGAGGTTAGGGTTTGTATGCTGTGACATTTTATCTAAAACAAGAAAAGAATTATCAGTAGATATTATTTTCCAGCTGTATAATAAAGTTCATTAAGGAAAAATAAATATATCTATTTTTATTCCTATAGTATTAGGTAGTTTTTTCTTTGAATTGCAATAGTATAAAAAGTAAAAATACAAAATCTTAACAATTTTGGGTACTTTTCGGTTAGCCGGGTGCCAGTGTTATATGTACATATTTATATACATACATATATGTATATATACATATATATTACATATATATATATATATATATACTAGCAGCCTTCGCCCGCTACGCTGGTCGGTTTTTCTAAAGAAACCTTGAATCAAACAAAATATATCTGTGAATTTGATCATGCGTTTTAAAGTAATATGACATTTACCTGGAATATCAAACCGAATTGCTGAAAGTAATATGAATGTCATTACGCTATTACATCTTTTATTGAGTCATACAAAATTTAGACTGTTAAGGACCAATTTCTTTAGTTGATCTTTTAGTGTAGGATTCGGTAAAGAACGATAGAGCAATATGTAATATACTATTCATGAAAAATTATCGATGCAAGTCATGTCAGAATCTGTTAAATGGACTTATTGAAAAGGCTAATCGTTCATAATAATTGGGTTCACCTGATTCTAGAACTTTCAGCAATAATTCTACAATCAAGCAACCTGACGACCAAGCAACACCAAACAAATGATATGTGCTTTATACTAAAGCATTCACTGAAAAATTAACTATCCGATTAAGTTCCATCGAAATCCGCTTAGAAGAATCTTTTAAACTGGAAAATGTACCGAAACCTTCCCTAAAAAAGATCTAATTAACAGTTTAAATCCCATAAAAATTCATTCAGCGGAACTTTAAAAAAAAGCAAATCTTTCAAAATTGGGTTCATGTGATTTAGAACTTTCCCCATAATTATTTAACTAAGCAACATAGACCGTTATGTTTTATATTAATATCTTTTCTGAAAAATTATCTAACTAACTATATAAGTGCCTTCAAAATCTATTCAACAGAACTCAAGTTATGAGCGGCCGGAATGAAATTTCTGTTTGCATTTTATATACATTGAAATAGTTAAATATAGCTTTCATAATCGCATTAACCTGATTATAGAACTCTCTTGGAGGTAGGGATAGGTATACACCGCATCACTTCTGGATTTTTTAAGGAGCTCAGCTCAACTTCCATAACTACAGCTTATTTACTCTCTAGTCAGGGTTACAAAAAAGCCGGCTAAAATTAAAAAAAGCCAGGTCGATGGCTTTTATTGGTTTTAACTGGCTTTTTTGGCCAAAATTGGCTTTTATAAAGTGAAGCATTGTAATTATAAACTACACATTTTAAAGTGTTTTTAATTAGTTTTAATGACATTTAATTGATCTAGAGTTTATTAAGTAACCCAATTTCTGAACAATGAGGACATTAATACTGGAATAAAACTTAGATGGTTTTGCTAGTGATTTGTAGTCAGAATTACAAATATGTCAGCTAAATTTTAAAAGGTCCATTCCAACTGCTTTATCTGGTTTACATTGACCTTTATCTCTACTCCCCTCTCCCCCAATTTTTATTATTTTTACTGCTTTATAAAATTGAAGAGGACAATGGTTACTTAGTTACATGTTTTATTACTTAATTTTAAGAGCTATTAATATACAAATCTTATTTTATTTCTAGTAAACATTCAAAATTATACATAGTCATGTAATAAAAACACCATTTCTCACTATTAAAAATATTATAAATAGCATATGCATGAAAATGCTTAGCAACAAGATTTTCAAAATGTTATTTAGATTTTTTTTTTTTTTTTTTTTTTTTTACCCGTTTAAATGCTCCATTTTTTATACACTTATGTACCAAACCCTCCTCAAAAATTATATCCTTTCTAATTTTTCTTTTAACATATGAATAACTTAATCTCTTCATATGGACACATAAGAATGTTTCCATTTTGATGTGATTACATTTTGCCATTGTTCAATTAAATATAATCTTTAAAATGTGTAGTATATGTGGAGCTATGTAATATAGAATTTCAAAACACCAGTTTGGAGTCTAACTTATATCCTTTTCAATATTTATAACTTTTTTTTCAGACATAATGCCTTCAAAGTTGCCTTCTAACATTTATAAAGACTTATTTATTTGACAAAATTTATAATTTTTTTTAGTAGAAAATATTTATAAGTGTATTAAAAATTAATTGATCTAAATTTAAAACGAATTAGCTGTAAACCAACTTTTAAAAATAAGAATTGGCTTTTTTTTATAAAAGCCGGCTTTTTTTAAGTGGCTAAAACCAAAAAAAACCGGCAACCTTGTCTCTAGTATATACCCTCTGTGTGTAACGTATATCTTCCAATTTTCTTTTCTGTACCACTGAGAACTTTTTCAGCATAGCTCCGTAACTAAACAACACAGAATGATATGATAAATATTGAAAAAAATCCCTGAAATATTATCTAACTTACAGTGCATTTAATTAGTTGACTTGAAATCTTTCATAATCGAGTTCACCTAATTTTAGAACTCACGTAGCAACTTAGAATGATGGTTTTTTACATTAAACCATATATAAACCAAAATTACTATTTAACAGTGTAAGTTCTATAAAATTATGTTCAGTAGAATCTGAGTTATAATCATATTTACAATATTTATTTTTCATTAAACCTTTTTTCTTTACATTTGAAATAAAATCAGTAACTGTTTTGGTATTTTCCCGTTATGCCAACACCATTGTCGCCAGCGTAATATTTGGCCAAAATGAAATGAAACATTTGAAAAAAAAACATAATTTTGTTTATAAAAAAATGAGCATTTAAAAAGTATAACTTTTGAAAATTACAGACTTTGACCTACCATTTTTTTAAATCAATAAAAATAATGGTACTACTTGGTTATCCCGTTGACCAAAAATCTATCACCAAACTGTAAGATTAAATGCCAATGATGATTGATCTTAAATGTCACATTCACTTGACTTTAAGCAAGTTACATGTATTTACGTCCTCAAGTGATTTTTATTTCGACCTTTTATTTGTATTTTTATTAATGTTATACTATTTTCTTTGTTCTTTCGTTATTTAAAATAAAAATTATGTCTTTTTGTACAATTTGGCGAGTGGTTTGGCGTTTTATATAAATTCGACGAAATTGGTTGACGTGTATCAAAATAAGTACTTAAAATACAATAATAAATAAATATTGTGCAAGTAATAAAATAATAGTCAATTTAAACTGCAGTCTTGAAATTGTAAGTCTCACATTGCTGTAAACATTTCATTCTTTCAATGAAGATATTCATGGTTTTTTGAACAATACATTTTTATATATATAATTGCCAACTTCTGAAATAATAATTCTATTGTAGCTTCCTCATCATCAGATAACTGCGAAATGGTAAAATCTAATATCAGTATCAGTAATAAATATTTTCTGTTCAAAAAATAACAAATTAAAAATTTTTACGAGATTATGATGGAATAAAATAAATTCCTGCATAAAAATATTCACGCTCAATAATTAGCAAATGTTAATGTTTGGCACGGTTTACAATAAAAATCGTTTGCACGATTAGGGTTGAAATAAATGGCGCGATACCATACATTTTGGCATGGTGTTGGTAGAACGAAAAAGTACCACAGATTATTTATTTATTTTTAGTTTTTGAGGCATTTATATTATTTTTTTTCTAACTGACAAAGTTGTTTTAATTATTTAACCAAAAGAATTGATTAAAAATATATTCAATTTGAATTTATTCCCTTGCTATAGTAACAGAATGAAGAAAATGAGTTTTTAGAAATTATAACTTGAAAATTTGAGGTTTTGGCGCCAAAGATAGCGCCAAATTAGAAAAATATGATATATCTCTCGAACTATTGGACTTAAAAGAATTTAGTTAGTACCATTCGATTCAGCATTCATAAATACACCAAAATATGTTATCAGTTGAAAAATAACTATAAAATCGGATTTTTAAGGAATTTTTTAAAAGTTCGTTCTCTCTTTTACCCCCCTTAGGGTTGGAATTTTAGAAAATCCTTTCTTAGCGGCACTCAATGCCATAAGAACTATTTTTACCCCAATTTTCAAAATTTTAGGTTCAGTAGTTTTGGCTGCGCGTTGATTAATACGAAATTCAGACTTTCTTTTATATATATAGACTAGCCGCCTTCGCCCGCTACGCTGGGCTGTTTTTCTAAACAAACCTTGGATCAAACGAAATATATCTGTGAATTCGATCATGCGAGTTGATCCTCTACTATAGGATTTCGTAAAGTACGATAGAACAATATATAATATACTAAAACGCTTCCTCTGAAAATTTATCAATTCAATTCTCATCAGAATCCGTCCAACAGAGCCTATTAGAAAGGCTAATCTTTCATAATTGGGTTCACCTGATTCTAGAACTTTCAGCCAAAATAGTATAAACAAACAACCTAGAACGATATGTTTTTTTCTACTAAAACATATCCTGAAAAATTAACTAACCGAGCAAGTTCAACCAAATTCCACTTAGCAGAATCTTTTAAACTGTCAAATGTACCACAGCCTTTCCTAAAAAATATCTATTTAACAGAGACCGGGAGGGGGCAGCACAGGCAATCACCTCATCGAGTTTACAGCTGAAATTCCAGAATTAGTTAAAACTCGATCCGCATATTTAAACGCAATTGGTCTGCCAATCTGGGTGGAAAACACCTGAAAACCTGATTTTAGAGGATGACTTGTAGGTTTGCTATTTGATTTCCTGCTCCCAGTCCTCCATGTTTTCATTCCTTTGGGTGCAGAAAAACACATTGTTAAACCCATGGATCAACCGCTAAAATCGGATTTTCAGGTGTTTTCCTCTAAGATATGACTTGGCAGGCAGACCAATTGCGTTTAATATTCGAATCGAATTGTAACTAATTCTGGAATTTCAGCCGTGAACTCTATGAAGTAATTGTCTGTTCTGTTGCCTCCCGGTATAACAGTTCCCATCAAAATCTATTCAGCAGAACTTTTAAAAAACCCAATCTTTCATAATCCTGTTCATCTGATTTTGACTTGTCTCCATAATTATTTAACCAAGCCACATAGAACGATATGATATACTAAAGTCTTTTCTGAAAAATTATCTAACAATGAAGTCCCATGAAAAATCTATTCAGCAGAACTCAAGTTCTAAGCGGCCGAAACGAAATTTCTCTTTGCATTTCCTATATATTATAGATAGTTAAATTTAAATATATCTTTCATAATCGTATTAACCAGATTATAGAACTCTCAGGGATGTAGGGGTAGGTCTACGTTATATACACTCTGGGTTTTTTAAAGAAACTCTGCACACCTTCCATAGCAATAGCATCTATATTTTATAGTATATTACTGCCTGCATATAGCATGCATCCTCTAGTTTTTTACTACATAACTGAGAACTTTTCCACAAAGCTTTCAAAATCCATTCAGTACAACTTTAAATAAAAGATAATCTTTCATAATCGGGTTCACCTAATTTTAAAACTCCCATAGCTATCACTAAGCAGCATAGAAATATTTTTTTACATTAAAACACTTCTGAAACAAATTACCTAACTAACAGTATAAGTTCTTCAGTAGAACCTTATAGCCAATCGGAATGAAATAAGAATTTGCGTTTTATATAGATAGTAGACGATGATGAGTAAAAATGTAAGGGCTGGTATTTGCGATTTAAAAAATGCTATTGGTGAGATTTGTGTATGGCTAACATAAAAGTTCCCATTTTTTCTTTTTATCCAGGAGCAAATGACAAATTGCAAAACATTTTTTGAATTTAAAGCTTTGAAAATGAAAACTTTTTTTTAAGCAGTACAAACATTGCTTTCATATTTAAATTAAATATTTCCGTTTTACAACATTTATTTCATATTAAACCTTTTTTCTTCGTATTTTAAATAAAATCGGTAACTGTTTTGGTATTTTTCCGTTATACTAACTTACACCGTTGTTGCCAATCATAATAATTAGCACAAAATGAAATGAAACATTTGAAAAAAAAAAATTATTTTGTTGATACAAAAATGCACATTTAAAATTTATAACATTTGAAAATTAGACTTTCACCAACTATTTTTTTAAGATCAATAAAAATCAAGGTACTACTTAGTTATCCCGTCGACCAATTTCGCTAAATTATATAAATCGTCACACCACACGCCAAATTATACAAATTGACGTGTACAAATAAAAATATTATTGACATTGACATTTTTATTTTCGAAAAATAACAATTTAAGATGTTTTGCTAGAATTAAATACTAATTAAAAAAAATATTCATGTTCAATAAATAGCAAACCTTAATGTTTAGCACAGTTTGCAATAAAAATCCTTTGCACGATTAGGGTTGAAATAAATGGCGCAATAGCATACATTTTGGCATGGTTTTGGTAACGCGAAAAACTACCAATTTTTTAAAAATTTAGTTTTGAGGCGTTTGTAATTTTTTACCTAGCAGATATAGCTGTTTTAATTATTCAACCAAAAGAATTGATTAACAAAATTGCTCAATTTAAATTTTTCCGTTGCTATAGTAACGGACATATTTTTAGAAATTATCTAAACGGACATATTTTTAGAAATTTAGAAAATTAGAAAAATTTAGTTAGTACCATTCGATCCAGCATGCAAAAATACACCAAAATATGTTATCAGTTGAAAAATAGCTATAAAATCAGATTTTTAAGGAATTTTTTAAAAGTTCGTTCGATTTTTTACCCCCCTTAAGGGTGGAATTTTAGAAAATCCTTTCTTAGCGGCACTCTATGTTGTAAGAAGAATTTTTACTCCAAATTTCAAGTATTTAGGTTCAGTAGTTTGGGCTGCGCGTTGATTAATACAAAATCCAGACTTTCTTTTATATATATAGATAGATGTGTATATATGCAATGTGTATATGTATATATATGTATATTTACATATATGTATGTATATAAATATGTATATATAATACTGGCGCCCGGCTAACCGAAAAGTACCCAGTTTTGTAGTAGTATTTATGTCAGCAGGTAATAGATATGTACACAATTTTTTGTTAAGTTTCACATAAGTTAATAGTTACAAAAAATGTGATTTCACAACAAAATGGAGAGTTTTATGCGAGTGTGATAATTTGTGATATAGGGGAGGGACGAGTCCAAAAATCATGAAACTTGTATGGTTTAATTAATGCATGATCCCTTATACATTATTAGTTTAGTTTTGTGTAACTTTTTAATGTAAAGAATGTACTTATTCTGTTAAATAATAATTACTAAAAAAATTATTTTTTTGTTATGTTTGCAATATGATTACTGTAATTCTTTATCTTTTAATATTGTTTTATATTTTTATAAATGTTTTGAAATTTAAATACTTTAAAAGTTACTTATGTTTTATTTACAGTTTTCTTTAAATCATTCTGCTTGTTTAAATGCATTTTTTACAGTTATATTAGGTCATTGCATGGCATTCATAGGGATGAATGCTTGGTGAGATTATACCATTATTGTTAAAAAATAAATGGTTCCAATTAGAGTAAAACTTTGCCTAATTCTGCATCATTGCTGCTTTGATTTGATTTTTATTTTTGAACAAACTTGTATATGTCTTAAATGTTTTATAAATATTGAAATGAATCCACATTATTGTAGCAAGGTAACTTTGATTAAAAAAATTTGAATAGGTAAATAGTTAAAATGCATAAAGATTACTCTATTAATGTAAGTTATTCATAATATTATTATGTTTCTTTATTATTACTCCAAAACAACTGAAAAGCCAATTTTATATGTTTGTGTATTTATCTGGACATACTTAAAATCAGGGTGTAAAAAAAAAGTAAAATAATAATAAAAATCAGATTTTTCTTATTTAACGTAGTTTTGGGATTTTTATTTTCATACATGAAATGGCCTTTTGGAATTTTTTTCCATATAGTTTTTGACAACATATTCACTTAAAACACAAAGCTGTCTCAAACTCCGATTTTGGCAGCATTTTTTGAAAGATTCTTTATCAAAAATTGAAATACACCATTTTTTATTTTTGTTTCTAAATAACAGCACTTGCTGATTACAAGCATTTAAGAATAAAACTGACTTTCTGAATGTGTTTGAAAGTAACCAGTTTGAATTCAAGAACAGCCTTAAGCATTGAAACTCTTTGAACAAACTTTTATTGTATGAGTAACTAAAGTTAATATTGAATGATATTTTTGGTTAAAAAATGATAATACAGTAAACTCTCTGTCTAACACGGAATTGGGCAGGACTGAGAAAATTTTCCGTGGTAGACAATATTCCGACTTATGCAAAAGAGCTCTCTCTCCCCCCCCCCCCCCCCCCTCCCCGCACAATTTTACGCACAAATAACGTACAGACACGACAAATTCCCATTCGATCGTTTCGAGGATTCTTGGATCCTCTGCCTCAGTGAGAAAAAAAAAAAGAGAATTAAAATGGGTTCAAAGAACCTCTTGGTTATAGCCCTGAGTACTGGCTTATGGACTGATTGAAAAGAACGAAAACAAGAGTTTATATATCTTAAAGAAATGGCGTAGGGGACCAGAACCAACTGAAAAAGAGTTACTGCGCAGTAGGGTGTCAACGATTTTAATCAACCGATTTTTAAAAAAAAATCATTGATTTAAATCAAAAAAATTTTTAAATGATTAAAATGTCAAAAAAGTATTAAAGTCTAACATGAACATAATTTAAAAGTTTCTATGGGTATTTTGACTTATGAATAAACAAAAAAGAGCTTTAAATAATTGTTTCTAAGCTTAATTCATGAGTATTGTAAAAAATAAAAAAACAGTTGAGTTTGTAAAAACTCTTGTTTTTAAGCGTTTATCCAAATTAAAGCAGTTTCATTTAAAAATGATATTTAAATCTAATATAATTTGCAATGTCATAATTTCCTTTAGGTAATCAATTTATGCATTATTTTATATATACACATAGGAGAGAAGGGGGCTAGTGTGGACAATTTTTATAAATTTCGCAAAAAAGTGTACTAAATACCATTTTTCACACTTCAAGTATTTTTTTTACAAGAATTTACTATTTTATCTTTGATTTGGTTGATATATTAAATTATTTGGCAATACAGTTATTTATTAATATATTTAAAAAAAAAAAAAGTTTTTTTTGTCCACACTAGCCCCATGTGGTGGGGCTAGTGTGGACAAGCTAGAATACTGATTTAGACAATGTAATACAACTCTTATAAGTGTTTGCAAAACCATTATAAAATAAATTTGAACCTAAACAACATTGTAAATATATTAATTGTAATAAAATACAACTTAATTAATGTTATACATAATATTTTTTTGTTATTACTGAGGACTGCAGTTAGGTATGTTATGAATCTATTTCAAAGACAAAATTAAATACATTACAAAAGTACACTGGTCAAAATAAAAAGTTATGGATGTATTTACCTATCTTAAAATCTTAAGTATGTTTACAAGGTTAAAGTATTTGTCAAAGCAAGTAAATGTTTTTCATTAGTGTTTACACGGCCAGGAAACTGCATAATAAGCATGATGGCTTTTTGAATAACGTCTGGCCGTGAGAGTTTTCCAATGATGTTTATTTGTAAAACATCATTTTCAATATAAACAAAGTGGTTTTTCTTGGAGCTAATACTCTTGAGGCACTGTTTCATACTCGACAACAGAAACAGACTTTGAATAACTGCTACATATTTATAAAATCTGCTGCGGCTGGACTTCTTGCAAATTAAAGAAATTTGAGCCAATGCAAAATCTCCTGACTTGATTGTTTTTTTCACTCATTTCTATTTCTTCAATTTCTAATTCATCGACTTCCATGTCAAAAGGCTGTTTCCACTGTCTTCCCATGTGCGTACCTAATTTTTGTAGTATCTGGGCATTCACGGTTGATAATATAGCTCCAAAAAAAAAGTAATCATCTCAAAAGGCTAATCAATTTAATGGGATAATTCCAGGTTTATTGCAAATCTTGATATAATATTACTTAGTGTAAATAATTTAAATATGCTTTTGCTGCTAAGGAAGGAATATCAGACTGATACTGTTTTGTCGGGATAATTTAACATCCAGTCATTAAATGCAACTTTACACATTCCTTTGAATGCACCATAAATTGCAACATCTAGGGGTTGAAGTTTATGGAAAGAATGTGATGGGAAAGACAGTAACACAATGTAATTTTCCTTCACATATGTGTAATTGCTACAAGAGAAATGCGTGAATTATGATTATCGAGAAGCAAAAAAACAGGGTGGTCAATATCAGATTTTGTGTGTTCTTGTATATGGTGTAAAACAGCTGGAAATAGTTCTTTCACCATCCATCCGCTTTTTGAAAACAAATCTAGACTTTCAGTTGGAGCATCAACAAGAAAATAATCCTTATAATTTACTCTAGGATACATCCTACATATGCTATTATAATGGACTAGCATTAGTAATTAAGAAAAATATATATATATATATATAAAACTAAATTCTACTATGTGTGTATTCTACACTTAAATTCAGTTATTACTTCACAAATGAATCTAATTTAGTATACAAATAGCATAAAATGTGATATATTTATGTACCTAAATAATGTTTTTACAACTGAAAGCTGAATGGGGCTAGTGTGGACATGTCCACAGTAGCCCCACCACCATGTGTCCACACTAGCCCCATGGTGCCATTTATTTTTTTAGGACTAACACTGGTAAATGTAAACCATGCAGAGCAAAAGTGAATATAAAAAAATATACTCATTAGATTCACTTATAATATAATACCCTCTTTCATTTGAAATAATGAATATAAATAGTCTAAATTAGTAATTAAAAAACAAACCATGAATTTACTTTTTCACCATAAAAACCTTTTTTTATAAATTACAAATGAACTATGAAATGTATTCTCATGTAATTACACATGGAAGTGCATATCAGTGTTGTCAATCTACAAAAATTTACAGAGGAACTTTAACTAAAAAATAACAGAATTATTCAAGTTGTCCACACTAGCCCCCTTCTCCCCTAGCAAGTGCAGTACATTTCTACAAGTAAAAGAATAAATAGTAATTAATAGCAATCTCTAGTTAAAGAAGAATGAAAGAATGACATCTGCTCAACAACTAAATTGTATAAATGAATGCATACGAGAAAAAGAAATAATTGGTATAAAAATGCACAGCAAGAGCTTCTTCGGTATAGGTTGAATAAATACTTTTTTTTATTTATTATTTTTTTTTAAACTTTATAACTTATATATACTAAATTAAAAAAAAATAATTAGGGATTGAAAAGGCAGCAAAACTTTTCTTTAAAAAGAAAAAAAAAGAACCATTGAAAGCTAATAATCCACACTGAGAGGTAATAATGCTGTTATTTAAATATTTTGAGGATTTCAGATGTAAGTGGCTAACTTATATTTATTCTATATGAATGAATTTAACTCATTTTCATAATTTTTTTGGTTAGCATACACATACATGTGTGTAAGTTTAGATTTTGGTGGTTTACAGTAATTTTCCTAAATACAAATGCAAAGCGAGCTGCAAATAATATTTGTTAGTTTTGTTATTTGTGCTACTAATGAAATTACTTATTTGCAGTTTTTATTAATTCTGTAATTACTTATACTGTTTCTTCTAGTCCATTTTTTTTAATGGTGACGCATCATGCTCCTTTGAAATTGGCAAAATTCACCTGTAGTTGTACGATTCAACAGCATTTCTGAATTCATGTGGCCAAGACCAAGATCTTGCAAAAATAATAGAACTTAATTTCTTTAGAAGAAACAGGATATTATGAAAATATGTTATTTAATTGTATTTTTCAATTTGTTATTCATAAAATTATTAAAAATTATGGACACTTTATTTATCATACTAAAAATCATCCTTTTTTTTTTTTTTTTTTTTTCTCCCCTTATATCATTACTAAATACATTTACTAATATGAACCTCATATATACCTCATGTAACAGTGCCCTTTTTTGGAACTAGCATCCTGTTCCTTTTTCTTTCTATAATGAATATACTACATTATTGTCGTTTTAATAATTAAGGCTTCAAAATGCATAATATGTTCCTAATTAGAGAGTTTATTGTTTAATAATTATTAATTTGAAGTAGCCTTAACTATTTAATATAAAATGCAGTCAATAATTTTAATAAATGTTAAATGTCACTAGTATTTATAAATTGTTACATAATTATTATCAATATTAATGTATATAACATTATTGTATGATACTACCTAATGAAACTACTAATTTGCAGTTTTTATAATTCCTGTAATTACTAACTAATAATTATAATTTTATTAATTAAAATGTAAAAATATAGATTATGTTAGCAATTAGTTGTTTAATTGTTTTGGAAACCGAAAACTCTTGGTAGCTATTCACTATTTGAATGCTGGGGAAAAAAATCATAAAAATCCGATTTAAATAAAAAAAATCCGATTTTTGTGATTTAAAAAAGAAAAAATCATGATTTTTTTACACCCTACTTCTACAGGATTCCTCCACACTGGCGAAAGAAAAGGGGTGCTGGTCATATCATTCACTAAGGAGGAAGTATGTTTATGAATATAGTGAGCTTCGTAAAAGTCTAGATCAAAAACTGAGTTACATTTTTGAATAATTTTAGCCTCTGGATAATTAAACTGGTGGTTGGAATTCCAACAATGTTTCGCTATTGTAGATTTCTCAAATTCCTGCTTCGTAACGTAATTCTAGTGTTCTTTCAGCCTAATTCTAAGTGCATGCTTCGTCTGCCCAATGTAAGAGAGACTGCACTCACTAATAATTGTGTAAATGCCCCCAGGTATTATGGTTGTGAATAGGATCTTTAAGATTGGAAAAGAAATTTTATTTGTTGGAGAGAAAACAACTTTAAACCTAAACCTATTGAGAATACGAGAAATTTGTGTACTGATTTTAGGAAAATTAGGTAAGACAATAACATTTTTAAATTCTTCAGAACTTTTTCAGTTGGTTCTGGTCCACTACGTCATTTCTTTAAGATATATAAACTCTTGTTTTTGTCCTTTTCAAACAGTCCATAAGCCAGTACTTTGGGGCTATAACTGAGGGGTTCTTCGAACCCATTTTAATTCTCTTTTTTCTCACTGAGGAAGGGGATCCAGGAATCCTCGAAATGATCATATGAGAATTTTTTGTCGTGTCTGTTACGTTATTTGTGCGTAAAATCATTGTTAAAGATTTTGGCTTTTTTATTAAAATTCGCACAAAGTTTTATCTATGCTTATTCAAAAGTTAATAAATCAATGTCTTCATTTTTCACAGCACTTTTCCTCCTTCTATTGGATATTTTCAACTCTTTCTTTTTATAGCATCATAAATTTCAGTTTAACCATAATTAAGCTTAATACAAAGGTCTTCTACAGAATATCTTTTTTTCTTTTAATTTGGTAACTTCAACATTATCCTGCAGCTATGCAGTATTGAGTTTAGATTTTAAAGACATTTTTACTATGCACTTACTAAATATTCTTAGGGAAGATGAAACGTCAAAGAACAAATAACACGTGTGATAGTTTTCTGATGATGTAATTTATTGGAATGAAACATACGTTAATTGAATAGTATTTTATGTTTTCGATAAAAAGATTGGATCTTGAATTATAATGAATTACTTACAGATGGTGATCTTTCATTGATTGTCCTGACTTGAAAATCGGTTGAAAACTGAAATTCTGGAAGATCCTTTGTCTTTATAAATAAATGAGAAACGCTATTCAATTTCTTAGTACTGCTGTAATACCTACAAATTTGAAGTTTACACATAAAAAGAAAAATAATAATAATTACCGCAATGAGACAGAAAACTATCACTTTGAATTTGAGTACAACCTTAAAACATAATATATTTTACTTTAGACAAAGCATATTTTCATAAACGTGCATTCTACTAGTAATAATAACTTTTAAATGCAAATTTTAATAGGAAAATATGGCATAAAGAAGAATTTCTTAAAATTTAAAGTTTCTGCTCTTTTGAATCAACTTTTTTGAAGTATTATGGAATTTAATTATTATGTTCAACATTGAGTATTTGACGTATATGTCAGTATTAAAGTTTCAATGAAATGCTTTTCATTTTTAAAATATCTATTTTTCCGCCTTATGCAAAATTTTGGTTTCGGTGGGACCTCAAAACCAGTGGGGTGGGACCTCTAAATTTACCATGTTTCTACCGTATCTGTGTTAGGTAGATTCCGGCTTATGCAGCAAGAATTAATGTTATTTTCTAGGAGGTTTGCCAGAACTTGATAAATTTTCTGCGGTAGACAGATTCCTGGCTTACGCAGGGTCTGCCTTAGACAGAATTTACTGTAAAAATGTTTTTGCTTTTATTTAAAACATGCACATATACGACACATAATACATAAGTAAAAGTATCTCCAGTGATGTTGCTAGGCTTTTAAACTCTTGGGTCCATACCATAGGATAAAGGTTAAAATTCCCGGTCGCCACCGGCCACAGGGCGACTAAATGTAAAAAATTGGCGACTTTATGATGTGCATCTGATCGCCAAATGGCGATCTTTATTTTTCATGTAATAGTACATGTCAGAAATGCCACTTTTCCACTTTTTTAAATTTTTTTTAATCGATCAGCGATTTCCGCGGAATCGTAAAAGAAAAAGGAAATCGCGTTGATGTTCACATTGAAGATATTTGGTTCCGAAAATTTAAAAAAATCGGTCATCAATCCGAAATTTCGGACATAAAAATATCGCGAATTTCGACAAATGGTCGCCGAAAGAAATCAATTTCGTAAATCGTTCGCAAAAAAATCGTCAAAGAATCTCGGGAAAAATGCGAATTTCATAAGAATCTTGAAAAAAGACGAGATTTCCGTCAAAGAATCCCGGAAAAAATGCAAATTTTGTGAAAGGAATGCGTAAAAACCGCAAATTTCATCAAAGTATCGCAAAAAACCGCAATTTTCGTTAAAAGATCGCGAAAAACCCCTAAATTTTGCCAATAGGTAGGGAAAAAAACCGCAAATTTCGTCCAAAGATTGCGAAAAAACGCAAAATTTGTCAAAAGTTCGCGAAAAAAGTGAAATTTTGTCAAAAAATCGCGAAAAAACGGTAATTTTCGTTTTTAAAAATCGCAAAAACTGTAAATTTCGTCAAACGACCGCGGAATAAAATCGCGAATTTCGTCAATTGATCGTGGAAAAAATCGCGAATTTCATCAAGAGATCGCATAATAAAATCGTCACTTTTGTCGAATGATCGCAGAAAAAAATCGTGAATTCTGTCGAATGATCGGAGAAAAAATTGTGAATTTTAGCAAGAGGTTGCGTAAAATAATTGCAAATTTCTTAAAACAATATCAAAAATTAATTGTAAATTTCGTCAAACGGGAAATATTTTAGGCCTATTTTCAGAAAGAAATCTGATCTCGGGCTACATAGTGATGTATTGGAGATGTGAACCAATCTTTGACCTCGGTCTTGTACGACATTGTTCGATAAATTCTCTCTTTTTTTAATACAATAACTGTTAATTGTTTTTGTTGGGGTAAGTAAACTGACACTGTGGATAGTTTTATTTTTATATATTTTAAAAGATGTCTTTGAACATTAATATTTTAAAAACATTACTTGTAAAACTATTTATATGTACCAACTACGATAAGTGGCCACTAACTTGGCAGTAGTGGCTACTAAACATACAGCCTTTACCGGCCACTGGCTACTAAAGCAAATATTGAATTTTAACCTTTACCATAGGACCTAGACACTTCCAAAATAATGTGGTTCCTTTTTCTCAAAAGTGGATCCTCTTTTAAAAATAATATAGATTTAATATATTTAGTACAAACAGTGAAGTGCCCAATATTCAGATGTCAATTTGAGATACTAAATTTTTAAATTTATTCCTTATGATAAATTTTCAAGGTCTTTGTAAAGGGTTGATGAGATTTCACTTGGCATTAAATCTCCTAGCTTCTTATTTTCTTCCTGTATTTCAAAATAAGTTTGTTAGTACATTTCTAAAAAAATTGCTTCAATCCCTGGATATTATTTTTGCTCTCAATAAAACAATCAACTAGACAAAAATTATAATGTAAATCCTTTTCAATTTTTCTGCTGATATTTATTGTGCTATATAAGAAATCTTGAGAATGTTTTAATCTTTTAAAAGGAGGAAGAATTCTTCATGACTTTAAAATTCACAATTCTTTTGGGAATTGAAGAAAAGTATTGTGCAGATTCTCGTCTTCTATACCTGTTCTGTATATGAACAATAAACCTTCTACCTTCTATACCCAGAACAAGTAGGGGAGAGTAGTACACAGTGAGATGTGGTACACAGTGAGACAGCAGTCACTTTGACATATAGTTGTAACTTTTTCTCGTAGCTGGCACTCACACATAACCACCTCATCTTATGCAACACATGGATGTAGTTTTCTCACTTCGGTTTCTCATCAGACGAAATAATAAATAATTCTTTATTTGATAGTGGTTAAAGTTACATAAATGTCTATTTTACAGTTAATTTTCTTCATTATGGCATATATTTAACTAAATCTAGCTATCTATATTATAAAGGACAAACATATCTGTGCGTAATGCATATGTCATTCTGCGAATGGCACCACTGTCAAATTTAAAATGAATTTTCGTTTTGAAATTTTTACTACTGAAAATTTTTAACTTCTACACATCGCACATTTTCAGTTTTTATACCGTCATATAAAGAAAAAAAATTTACTTTTAAATGCAATTTGTTTGAAAGCTGTATATCAATTTATTTTTGAGATATTAATTTTTTTATAGTTTTAAGTGCCACTTTTGTAATTGTGGCAACAGAAGCACCCCATTTCTATTAAAAGTTAAAGGGAAAATAGTAGATTACTGTATTTTTTTTGGTGCCATTTCCTCATAAAAATTGAAATTAAAATACATGCTATGTCAAAAATACTGTTATAAAACCCGGTGAATTTTAGATTTATTCCATTTCTATTCATCAATTAAATGTTTTAGTTTACAGCAAAAATATTTCACAAACGATATAACATTTTCTTATTACAAAAACGTATTTTAAATAATTGTGTGACTTTCCTTCACAATTACTACTTATTTCGTATCAGAAAGCTGAAAGAATGCAATTTTATTTATCCGTGTGTAATAATATTTTCCTAATTTTTAAAAAATGATTTCTGATAAAACATGGAACTATTATAAACAAAAACAAGTGAAAGCATATGTAACATTAAATACCGATTTTTTGCCGAGCTTCTTGAATAACGATATTGCTTTTTTACGATAATGACAATATACGTCGATAATGTCGATTTGTAGTCATTATCATTGACTACAAAATTTAAGAATTCTAGATGCTCTACTGCTCTATATAGGTGTTGTTTAAGACTGGATCATGAAAGTGGAAGGCTTTAGTGGATACAAATGATGTCATTTTATAAAAAAGCGTGTTTTTTAACTCTTAAAACTGAAATATGTTTTGTAGAAGTACGTCATTTCACCCCACTGCTTTGAAATTCTTCACAGGTGAAAAAACGTTTTTTAAAAATAACGTAATTGAAATCACAGGCTGATAAAGCGCAATATTTTACAAAAATTTACAGTGTTTTTATGGAAGAGAAATGGCATACAATGTGCATACTCAGCTTGGAAGCCTTTGTTAAAAAAATAGTGACATATATTAAAGAACTTGGTGGTTATCATCTGGATAAATTCGCTTCGTCGAGTTATACAGTAGATTCCCTTAAATCCGCGACCCTAAAATCTGCGAATGCCTGAAATCCGTGTATTTTTTCAGATGTAAACAATGAAATTTACAGTTAAATTGCAGGAACAAAATTCAAGATGGTGCCGAAATCAGTGACTACAGCAATGTTTTTTTTACTAAATTTTTGTTAATCATTCTCTTTTGGTTATTATAGCTGATTTATTACTAAATAAATTTACATTACTTTTGATTTTGATATAAATTAGCATATCTATATCAAAAATTACAGGATTCGAAATGGAAAAATCCACGAACCGGAACGCTATTTTAAAATTTTTGTTCGCGGAATTTTTTTTTTACATTATAAACAAATTTATTTCTAAACATACAAAGCAGTACAAGAAAAGCATTCAAGATTCTAAATAACAATGAAAAAAGTCACAGAGAGCGCAATAAGCTATATATACTGATAATAGCATAATGACGTATCGATCTTACGATCACTTTACCGCTAGATGGCAGCATAGGACTTTTGGAATCAAATTGAATCGATTTTGTCGGTAATAATATATTTCTAAATTTTTATTTTACATAATTATTTTAATAATTACTTATGTTTAAACTAATAAAGTATTTTTATATTTTACTTATTTTAATGTTTCACTTTATTGTAAGCATTCATTATAATTTCCCTTGCTTAACTATCAATCAAATTAATGTTTCAAAAATGTAAACAAATCAATGACCAGAAATCCGCAAAATTCTAAAATCTGCACAACCTCTGGTCCCAAGCTGTGCGGATTTGAGGGAGTCTGCTGTACAAACAAACAATGAGGATCTTAGCAATAATTTGAGGTTTAAAATAATATCAGGTTCCTTATGTTTTTGCCCAAAATTCTCTTGACTAATAAAATTTTGCTGCTATTCTTTAAGACATTCTATTATTTTATTAAAATAATTTTTATTAATTAAAATAAAAAGTATTTTGTTAATTTTAGGTTAAAATAAAATTTGTTTGAGAGTTAACTATCTAATTTAAGATGCATTTTCTATTGTAATTAATTTTATAGGTTTATTATAAATCAATGTCACAGTTCCTTCCTAAACATTTTTATTTGTCGAAGTTCGACGGGTTCCACCTCGTATCTAATAATAGACTATTTGGGAAAAAAAGACACAAACTTTTTAAAGCAATGAAATTGATGAATCAGATCTGGCATCCATTTTGTTACAACGTAGCGAAAGTACGCAGTGTGATACACATAACTGTGGTGCACAGTGAGACATGTGTCTCACAGTGTACCTACTATGTGGTTATGATGTTAAAAAGAGTTACCTATTTATTAATAAAAGAAAGTTTCACTTTCTCTCTCTCTGTCTTTCTCTGTGTGTGTATGTGTGCGATGGCTAGGGAAATCTACTAAACGTACAAGGCTGAAAAATTTCATGAAGGTAGCCCAATGTCTGCCATTGTGCAGCTGAAGCTCATATTTTTAATATTTTGAAAATATAGAAATATTAATTAGAAATCATAAACAACATCTCAGAGTGGCGCAATGCTGATCTAGGCAACAGAAAAACTTCCCATAAAAAGAAAAGTTGAGTTGGAAACCATAACTTTATTTCCGAAGTTTTCAAAAACCCTCCAGGACGATGAATCATTTAGGTTTCAGGAATTGGTGTAGAAGCCTGTCATTCGTGATTATGCTCTTGTGCAGTTTCCATATAGTGTGTCCTATGTAGGAAAAATCCTAACCTGTAAGGATGAAGATGGTGATTTTGAAGTGATTTATCTTCACAAGAGTGTGAAAGCAGCAGGCTTTGTGTCTTATATTCCAGATATGGCATCTGTTAAAGTTAATTAATCGGACATTTTAATGCTACTGCCAAAACTACAATTTATGATTACAAAGCAACTATCAGGATACTACCAGTTTCCAATTTCCTTCGGAAATTCGGATGTATGTTAAGTTACACACTGCCATTCTTAGGCATACTCTTAAGCCTTTATTTAAGAGGAACAACTATATAGTTTAATTACCTCAATCCACCACATGTGTTCAGTTAAGCTCAAAATGTGGTTGAATTGTTAATAATATCTGTACCTGTAACTATTGGAAATTTCTTTCCATTTTTACTATTACTATACCAAAACAACTCGACCCCAAAAATGTCAGATTAAACTCCGTGATAACCATGATTTCAGGCAGTAATTAAGACATTATTACACTGAAGAAAATTATGGATAGAGTGTAAAAATGTATGATTTATGAAAATACATAAATTGTCTCACTGTGTACCAATTGTAATACACAGTGTGACAATTTACGATACTCCATTACCATGCTTCTATGCTTTTATAAATAACTTTTTTAAAACCATCTATACATTAATGTGTAACGTATTTGTGTTGCTTTAAGATGTAGCAAATATTTTTTCAAAAGAATAAAAATAGTCGCCATACGTTAAGAAATAATATTTTTCATTTCACTGTGTACCCCAGTAGCAGAAACTGCCCAGCACGGCAGCGGGCGTTGCAGATTATTTTAAACCTTGCAGATTAATCCACTAGCTTAAAAAGAAAGGCTGCGCTTAGAAAAAAGCTGAAATTTACTTTTAAGTCTCTTCAGGGTTGGGTTTTTGACGTCAAAAACTGGTTTTTGACATGACAGTAGTAAAAACAGTGTTTTTACCGGTTTATTCCGTCAAAAACCTATCATTTTCAATTTTCCTCCAATTTGCAAGTGTAGCATACAATATATTTCTAGACTGATTTTTCCTTGCAGTTCTTGTTATTATTCACAATTACTTTGTTAAATTTATTTAAAAGAAGAGCATTTCCTAAATGGGAAAAATTTAGAAATGCAAGAGTAAAAGGAAAGAACAATATTTGTCATAATCTCCACTAATATAGATTCTACTAACTGCAATGAACATTAATATTAAATGATAATAAAAGGTTATTATAATTATTAAATAGCATCCAATATACATTTTTAATAAAATACATTAAATTATTTTAGAGATGCAAAAATTCTGTTTTATGGTATGACAATAGATGTCAATCATGACTGTGGTCATTGAATAAGACTTAAAATTTAACACATAACAAAACAATATTTAAGAAAAATCAGAATGTAATAATAATTTATATATATATACACTATAGTTTTTATTTGTTAACTTTAGTGCAAATATATATGAATCTTATAGACAGACCATTCCAGCAGCTATATTTCTAGATATAAATTTATACCTGAATAGTCATGAAATATTTGTAGCCCCTTGGGGACGAGTGTCACATATATGCTCGTGATTATTCCGCAATGAATATTCCTATGAGTTATTATTATTATTATTATTTTTAATTTTGTCTTATTTAATCAAGGCATTTTCTTGATTCAACTAGTCAAAAATTTCTGTTTTAAAATACCGGTGATAAAAGATTGAAAATTCTGTAATAGATGCTCGTCGCGAAGAGGATTAAATCGAAATTTATTAAAGCTACCATAAAGACTAACTATTTGTGTCCTGTATACATTTTACTTAAAATTATTTAGGAATTATTTAAAGTGACTTGAAAGAAATAACACATTGCATATTTTTATTACATGCATATGACTGCAAGAGTAAAAATCTTTTACCTTTAAAATTATTCTTAAATTATTATTAAATTTAGAGAGATTCTTGAATGTATTATTTATTTTTTAATGTTGTTAACTTTTTTGATTAATGGATCTTTAGGGATTACATTTCTGCTTTAAAATAATATTTAAATATTTATTTATTTTAAGGAAATAATAAGAGAAAAATAAATTACTTAACAAAATATTGAGTTTTCACATGGTTTAAAGTTTAATTATTGATTTGCAAATTTTTATCTCTACAAGATTTATCTTTGAAGACCAAGTCTTATTCCATTCTCACAAAAGATGTATGTAATTCTCAGCTATTAAAATATATTTTATTTCATTTATATATATACTAGTAAAACCTTCCAATGTTAGAATAATCTAACATATATAATATATATACCGCATCTTCACTAATATTTAAACCGGCGAGCTCCTGTGATTATTCTGTAGGTTATTCATAGGTTCTTATTTTACATATCTGATTTCCAATGATTATATCTTGTTCACCTTTAGAATTTTATCTATTTGTTCATATGCTTCTGATTTCATCTTAATTATATATATATACTAGGGGACTCTGCCCCCTGCAAGCAACGCTCGCCAACCCCCGTTCAGACGCCGCAGAATCTGAAAATCTAAAAATCTAATGGGTTTTAAAAATATTAGAGAAGATTAAATTATACTGAAAAAGCTGTGCAGATCTCCCTGTAAATGGGTTTCCATTCAATTCCCATTGATTGCAAAAATTTAACGGAGAATCAGTTGCTGTTAAGACATCAAATGGTTGTTTTTGTTTTTGATTAAAGCGGATCAGTTAAACATTTGAAAAAGAAGCTAAAATAAAATGAATTAAGCATTCAGAGTCTTTGTCAACTGATATTTTAAAACAATCTCTATAACAATAGCCTAAATCATGTGACTATCATCAACAGTTCCGGGCGGAACACTTTGCTTTTTATACTCTAGGTGCCATTTTGATACTTTAATGTGATCCAAGCACAGGTGATAAGTCGCCAAATATTATTCTATCCTCATCATTTCATCTATATTATAATAGTTCAAGTCATCAAATGCCATAAACAAATATGATCTGATCCCTTCGCCTTTCATATGAAAGTTTGGAACAAATGTCATATACGCCCCATATTGGCGCGATTTTTTTCCAATGCCAATTTGGGGAACGCATCAACAGCACAAACAACAACATCCGGCTTACCATATCAAGCAAAATAACGATACTTTGGCGCCAGTTAAGTACCCGTTGCATCTATGACATTGGCGTCTGAAAAAAATCGTTCCAATATGGGGCCGTATATGACATCTGTGCCAAAAGAAAAAAAAGCTGGGTGTAAATCTCGCCAGTATCTTTTTTTCAACTCATCAGTTAGCATTTTTTTTATTGTTCGAGTGGTAAATTAAAACATTGATTTGAAGTTGAAATTAAATGTCATGGTTTGTTACATAATTTAATATTTCGCCAGATGTCATATATGCACCGCATATTTGGCACGATTTTTTTTTTTATTTATTTTATTTTATTTTTTTTTTTTTACGGAAATTTGGTGAAAGCCTCGTTTTCGAATACCAGTTACATATGTATTTTTGGTACTACTTAGTTATCCCGTCGACAAAAAATCTATCGCGAACTATAAGATTAAATGTCAATAATGCTTGATCGTAAATGTCACATTCACTTGACTTTTAGCAAGTTACACGTGTTTACGTCATCAAGTGATTTTTATTTCGACGTTTTATTTTTATATTTATTAATGTTATACTAATTTATTTGTTCTTTCGTTATTTAAAATAAAAATTGTGTCAATCTGTACAATTTGGCGAGTGGTTTGGTGATTTATATAATTTGCAAAATTGGGTGACGGAATAACTACTACATTGTACCGTATTTTTTAATTATTTTCTATTATTTTTAAAAGGAAATAGCAAAAAAATAATTAATTACTATAGAACAAAATAATTTATATAAATTTAAAAAAGAAATAAAAGTAAATATACATTTATTATTAAGTAAACAACAATAGCCGGGTTACCATGTCTATCAAAATAATGCCATTTGTGCGCCAATTAGGAACCCCAGTGCGCATATGACATCTGTGTCTAATATTTTTCTTTTCGTTTTGTTTTGTTTTTTTAAAAAGAAGTGAAAGCCATTAATTTAAATGTTTCATTTTTAAATGAAAGTTTTGTATTTAATAAAATGATAACGAAATACAAAAAAAAAGCATTATTCTTAGCATAGATTTAAAGGAGGCCCAACTGTCGCCAAATTAATTTAAAATAGTAACCTTTTCTGAATTATGAAAAAAAAATTTCTGTTATGATTAAAATTTGAGTTGCCATCATTAGAAAAAATGTATTTAAAATTAGAAAAAAATTAATATTTCGAAAACTAATTCGAATTTTAAAATTCTAATACCAGTTTTGAGATCTGTGGATCAACACAGATTTTTGGTGTTAATTTCATTGCAAAGTATTTTAGGAGAAATCGCCGTGAAACTAAATCAGTTGTTTAATCAGTCGATTCAAAGAATCGATACATTTCAGGCGTTTCATATATTCGTTTCATAAATTCGTTTCATTAGGATTTTATATATATAGGCAGTTGTATAATATAGACGGCCGTGCGCGGAAAATTTTCCAAAAAATTCGGGACTTTGCGGAAAAAAGTTACAAAAAGAAAAACGTATGTTTTGTTTTTGTAATTTTTTTTATACAAAAAATTTAAAATATTCCCCAATTTTATATACGATTTATATATTTTTTGTCCACAATTCAAAGTGTAAAGACTCAAAACATTATTGTTGTGACATAACAGGCCTTTTTATTTCTATTTTCTGCAGACTAAAACTTGTTGCCGACCGGTTTTCCGTCGGCAGCTGTAGTGACAATTTAGCCTGGCAACGGTTGTTAAATCCAATAATTTCGTAGTGTTATAAGAGTAACTGGCATTTTGTGCGAAGAGATCATAATCTTAAGGATTGGGTTGTTTTTAAATTCATTGACAAAATAATTGAAAAGAATTCACCTTCCTATCATGGATTTTTGCTTTATTATTTTTAAATTAAAATAATTATTTTTTAATTAATATTAATTATTTTTAAATTTAAATAACAATTATTTTAAACTGATTTTTAGTTCATATCGTCAAAATAATATAACACGTAAATTTATTAAACATTAATCTGCGAAAAATTTTTGACCTAATATTTATGTGTGCGGAAAGTTTTTGTTTTTATACAAGTCTGTATATAAAGTAGATATATTTATATAAATCAAGTTTTGCTATATAGAAATAAAAATAATCAATGAAAAATTTGGATTTAACACTTTAAGGAAACTTACTTCTGAGGAAATTTCTGAGAAAGCTGTTTAGTTTTAAAGAGTGTAATAAGTTCTGCCGAAATTATACACATTTTTTAATCTTATACTTATGGGTCATAGAATTTCTTCAAAAAATCTAATTTTTATAGAATATGCAAATAGCTTAAGATTATTGTAGAGATCTGCTAAGAGAGATGTACATGTATTATTCTAACGCAATTCTTTTTTCTTTTTTTCCCCCCTCGGATGGATAAATATGCTTTAGAGTCTTTTTGATATTGAATATTTCATGTAAAACAACTTAGGGGAAGATAGGGATACTTGAGCCACTTTTTAAATTTCAATTTTTTTAAATATTTTATTCTTTCTTAGAACAAAATAAAATATTGTAGTTGAAAATTTGATATTTTTTCTTCAATTGAAAACCATTTTCAATTAATTTTGAACTATTTTTCTTTGTTTAATAAATTTTTACTTTTTCTTTTACATTGTGGATCAAGTATCCCCATGAAGGGGATACTTGAGCCATGGTGAAGGGATACTTGAGCCAATACTAAAAAATACCTACAAAAATAATATTTTTCTTTTTATTATTTTATAAATGTTTTACATAGTGATAAATTAAGATACACTAAGTCCTTTGAAACCAGTTGTGAAAACAAAACTAGTAACACTATCATTTTTTGTAGTGATAATTGGTGGTCGAAGGATCATTTCAACTTGAGTTTCATCGATGATAGCAACATCCTCAGCTGGTGGTTAAGTTTAAAAAAAAAAGTTATAGTAACAGAGGTTACAATTTCAGTATCTACAATATTTAATCTTAAAATATTACATTAACAAAATAAATTTTAATATTTTGGGCCTAACTAGTTAAAATATTAGAGATTATGACCAGTAAAATCAGTTTAGAAAAGTGATTTTAATATTAATCAAAAAGTTAAATTGAAAACTATGCCTACATTTATCTAGACAGACTATTTTGTTAGTCAAAATGAAAAAAAAAAAAAGATGTTTTCATTAACAAAATATACATTTTTAAACATATGTTTTCAAATTAAGTTTTTATTGATCCTTTTTTAATGAAAAAATAAATAGAGTTCTTCCTCATTTTACCCAGAAAAAAAAATAAATAAATAAATAAAATAAATCTCCCCATTTTACCCAGAAAAAAAAATAAAAATAAAAATCTATTTGTGAACATGAAAAAGACGTATTTTTTTGTTTCACCTATATGTCTAATTTCCTAATAGGGATGGTTGAACATGGCTCATGTATCCCCAGTCTCAGTGGCTCAAGTATCCCCACTACTACCATTTTTATTTATCAGACATTTACTAAGTAATGCATGCAGCTATTTGAATTATTTTAGATTCAAAATACAACTGAAATTATACTTATTAAATCTATCTACATTGTTGCAGCTCAAAACAAAACTTTGATTACAAAAAAATATAAAAAACACTCACCTAAATATTTACTTCAGATAGGGAAAAAGCAACTATTAATCACTATACTTTCAAAATGATTCCAAGATATGTGATTTTTTTTTTTTTTTTACATGTGCAGAACTATAAATATATTATCATGTTGCTAATTTTAGAAAGAAAAATTAACCTACTGTAGAGAAAATAGGGGTGACTCAAGTATCCCCACTCTCCCCTATACAAAAATAGAATGCAAAAAAAATAATAATGTAAAAACAAACAACTACTAAAAAATGGGTTTTTGACATTTTTGACAAAAAGGTTTTTGACATTACGGTAAAAACTGTCATGCGTCAGAAACTTGCCAACCCTGCTCTAGATTTATGGTGTTTGTTTCATAATTTCATTATATTTTCTTTATAAAGGCAAATTTTTCTTATTTTATGGGATATTGTTGTTTTAGTAGGCTTAGTCTAACACTATTGGGTCGCAGATAAATTTTAGTACGCTGCAGACTGACACAGACAATTCTGCTTCTGGGCTGTGTACTACCCTGCACTAAAAAAGTTTTAATGCATATAAAACTCGTTGCTTGATTATTTCTAAGGTCCAGTGTAATACAATTAAGCATAGGTTGAAACTTATTAAATAAATGGTTTAATTAGTAGTTATGGATAGCTATTTGAAAATTGCATTCTTAACATCGTAAGAGCCACTTTCTGACTGCCCAAACTCTATGCCCAGTTCTTGATTCTCATTCAATAATAACTAAACTTGCAAAAAATAAAAGTATGCATAGGCTTTATTTAGTAAATTTTTTAAGATTTTTTAAAAGCATATAATAAATTATACCTACTCAGACGTGCTTACTTAGTAATGAATGTTTAGCAAGACATTCTGTAAAATATTTCTATATATGAAAATAATTTTTTTTTGTGTGTGTCTCCTACTTAGTGTTTATATTTTAAGCTTTATTTTCCCCTTAAATTGTGGCTACATTAATAATATGTCACACACTTACCACACACAGAGTGACACAACTCTGACAGTGCAATTTTTTGAGTTATTAATCTTAGTAAATCACAAAAGTACCACATCTTTAAATATTCAGTGATGCTGGGGTTGTTCTACCACATCATTTTAGAAAAAAATTGGAGAATGGATGCATAAAAAATATATATATATCTTCCAGTGTAATTTTTCTCTTGAAAAGAGTCATGTTTTGCATTAAAAACATTTAATCAGTCTTTTTTCTAAAAAAAAGGCCCATTTTTATAAAAAAAAAAAAAAAAAAAAAAAAAAAACTTTCTTTTAGAAGGGGTCCCAGAGATAAAGGATTTCAAAAGCTTGATGACATTTCTTTTAAAAAGGATGAATTAGAGAGTTTATATCATTTTTCACATTAGCTTTATACCTTGTAAATCTTCAAATCTGTTGTAACTTGACTCATATTAGAAAAAAAAAAAAAAATTACTTCCAACCTAAATATAAAAATGAAGTAACTCCTTATACAGTCTACATAAATAATAATACACACAATAACACTAAGCATATACCAAGTGTCCTAAAAAGGAATGACTGATTTTAAAATTCAATAACTCGCAAACAGTGACAGATATTTAAAAAATTCTTGCAGGAGGGTTATGTATGATGCCAGGAGTTTTTTTTTTTTACTGCAATTCTCATATTTAGGTCGAATTACAAGCAATAGATGGCACTGCAAGCGATAGGCACTAAATTCAAGCTCGATTTTTTGTCTTTTCGTTTCTCCCATGCTAAAAAAGGAGATTAAAATGTATTGAGTGGGTCCCGAAGTACCAGAAATTGAGATTGGATTTAGCGCATATTGCTAGCAGCGCCATCTATTGTTTGTAATTCAAACTAAATTCGATAATCACTGTAAATCAAACTCCTGCAAGAAAAACTCCCCCATAACACTCCCTGCAAGAATTTTTTAAATATCTGTCATCGTTTGAAAGTTATTGAATTCTTTTTTAGGACACCCGGTATTTGTCTAATGCTGATCATTCTAATTGTATAATAATGTAGAGTGTAAAAAAAAGTACCTTTCTGTGTATTTTATGCCATTTAATTTAAAAAAGAATTATTGCAAAGTGTTGGATTTGTCCAAAGTTTTTTCTCATATACATAAAATTTACATTTGTTTAGTCTTATTGTAGATGGGTGAAAGTGAAAATAATAGCTTTCTAGGGTAAATTTAATTTTAATATTTTGACCCTATTTTGCTCAGTTGTAAATAAACATTGTGTAAAGTTGATGATTATCTTCTCAGATGTAGATTTTAAATATTTCTAATCTTGTATGATATAAATTTGCCTCCCCCAATGCTAATTTCTCTTATAGTGAAATACTTTTTTTTATCAAACTAGGGGGCTCGGCCCCCTACGAGCTACGCTCGCCAACCCCCCGTTCAGACACTGCAGTCTCTAAAAGCACGCTAATTTGATCGGCTTTAATTGAATTTTTTTGGAAGATTGAATTATAATTAAAAAAACAAAGGCGATCGCCCTATAAACGGGTTTCTGTTCATTTCTCTTTGATTGGGGAATTTTACGGAAAAATCAGCTGCTGTTAAAAGATACAATGGCATTTAAAAATCAGCTAATATAAAATGAATTAAGTAAACAGAGTCTTTGTCTCCCGGTATTTTTTAACAAAGCGAAAAGAAAGTCCTTTTAAATAAAACATTTTAAATATATCGTTTTTAATCTGACGTAATTTTCACCAAACTTTTCTTTCCCTTTTTAATATTCACGTGAAAATGTTTTTATTAGAAATGAAATATTATTTGCGCTGTCAAAAAAAAAAAAAATAGTTGAAAAGTTCATCTCAAAATATCAAGTAAATGTCTCGCGCTATTTTTAAATTTAAACTACTATTTTGCAATATTATTTTTTGTTCATTTTACGTAATAAGTGTAACGTGACGTAAATGTGATGTAATTTCTCCTATTTAAGACTTCTAACGCATGTTAATGAATTTATTACTTTACAATATCCTTTCTCTGTTAAAATTCACGTGTAATTATAGATGAAGTAATTTTCAATAAGTTCCTGCTTTTTATACGTAATTATTTAATTCTAATTTGAAAGTTTTTCTTTTCTGTTTATAATAGTCACGCGTAAATAAATTTTTAATTTGAAGCAAACATTATTGTTTCCGTTGTTTATACAGTTTGGCAACAGGTTAAATTAGTACAATTTTCTGAAATAAGTAAAAAAATATCTCTCGAAACGCTGAAAATTTGAATTTAAAATAGAAATGAAACCTCGAAAAATGAGTCAAATTAAAAAAATTAATTATTTCTGCACACCGGGAAATTATAACGTATAAAATGATCTAAAAAGTATTAAATTCCGATGTATAGTTTTTGCTCCTATAAAACTTTTTTAATGGAACGATTTTGTCCAACTTTAGCATTAAATATCTCTTAAAATAATTCTTCGATTTGAAAACTGTCTACATCAGCGTGTTTATCAAGCATTTCTGTATAATACTACCAATTTTCATATTTTTGTATGCATTATTTTTCTTAATATTAACGAAGAAAGACCTCCGGTCACAAAAAATTCAAAACCGGCGGCGGCAGCGGGAGTTACTTTTTTTTAGAATAGAGAGATATTCTTTTTCAATGAGAATCAGAGATTTGAAATAATGTTCCTTTTTGTATTGTAAAATTTTATTTTTTAATGCAGTTTCATTCTGCAAAATATAACCAGGGCTGGGTTTCTTCCGGAAGAAACTAGTTACTTCCAGGACAGTGGGAGAAACTGGAAGAAACAAACAGGAAACAAAACATACATTCACAATTAAAATATATTAACTATATAAAAGAATTAATTTCAAAGCATAATTACGTGAAATCTAAAGTAAAAATTTAATATTTAAAATATTTTTTGAAAAATATGTTATTTTTTAATAACAAACTTCAGTTTTTGTAAGTATTTACAGGTAATGGGTAGGGAGATATTTCTTCATTGTTTATGACATTTCTTAAAAAAAAAAAAAAAAACCTACTAATTTTTTATTTCTTGTATAAAAATGCTTAAGAAGAATATTATGCTACGCATTAAATAAACAAATTTGTCTTTGAATCTCATTCCGTTCTTATTTATACTAGCATGTATAGCTCATATCTCAATGCTGAATTTAAAATATTAAGAATTTTTGCACAGGTACTGTCTCACATTATTTATTATCATACTATTTCTGATTATTATTGCCTCTCTCATTTGCACTTTAACTTATGCACCTGCAATGTATTATTCTCTCCTCATATTAGTTTCCTTAATAAAATAGATGTAAACACCATTTTTTATTTAAATAAGCTCTAAGTACAAGATACTGCAAAATACAAATAAATAAGTTTCATCCTACAGTAGGTAAATGATTCATATACTTAATACCAGTTAAGTAAATTTAACTAATAATAATAAAAATATGCTGGTTAAATTGAAATCTTTTAATGGATTTTGTGTATTTTGGATTAAATTTTATTTCTTCAGATATCTAATAATTAAAAAGCTTTAGTCAGGTATGTGATCTTACTAAAAAACTGATGTAATTATTAATTTAGCATATAATTGAATTTTTGTAGTTCTAATTAAATTTTCTTGTGGTCATCTATAAGAAAAATGCATTTATTGTACCTCACAAAGTGCAACTTATATTCTAAATTTGGTTAAAAAAAAGAACAATTTCTTCCATTTCTTCTGCTTGGAAGAAAACTATTTCTTCCGGCCGATTTTTTTTTTCGTTTTTTTTTCCCACTTTGGAAGAAATTTGCCAACCCTCAATATAACAAAGCCTATCCTAATAGTAAGAAAAGAATAAAACAAGTTCTTGTTATCAGACACACTCTTTTTTCTATTTTCTTTCTTGTTTAAAACATGTAGTGGAATGTTTAAAATTGTTTTCAGACCTAACAGTGACTTTGACACACACAGGAAATCAATTTCATTCTTACATGAAAGAAAACATGAAATACTTGAGATGTATAATTAAAGTTCCCAAGAGACATGTATTCCTCCCACCTCTGCATTTTTCTTTAAAAGGAAAATTTGTGTTCATGTTTTAAATTGATTTTCTGGGCACGGAAAGTACAAAAATGTTATCATCAGTTAGAAACTGATCCTGTAATAAATAATTTTATTTTTTTTATGTAAAGCAGGGCTCCCAAATGGTCCCCCTTTTTCCCCCAAAGTCCCCTTTTTAGAAAAAGGTCCCCTTTAGTTCCCTTTTATGCATTTTGGTCCTCTTAGTCCCCTTTTCAGTGACTGAAAAAAATCACCGCAAAATAAAAAAAAATTATAAAAATCGCTAAAAGCTCAAAAATCGTTGGGGACAAAATTTGTTACAGTGGGCTTAAGTGTTGTAACTGGAATTCTTCTTCCACGAATGTTAAATAATGAACATGGAATACAGACAAATTTTAAGAAATCTCATTAAAATCCTAAAAATAAAAAAAATTGCAGAACACAAAAGTTACTATATTTTAGCTACTGCTTGACCAGTCTTCAAAGACAGACCTTTGCGTGCTGCCAAAATAAAAATTTTAAAAAAATGTCAAATGGATTGAAGCATTGAATTAGGAGGAGACAAAAGATTCAAACTCAAAAAAAAAATAGTATGTTGTGGCCCTCACAAAACTTTCTTCTATATAAATCACGTGAATTAAATCATTTAAATAGTACAAGAAATTACATCCATTTAGCACCCATTCATATCAAAGTATATCTGAATTTGAAGTTTGATGAAAATTCGTGCATTAGTGATTGAGATAGAGCTACATCGGAAATTCTGAAAAATATAGCATAGCAGTGCTACCTGTTGAGCGATTTACACCAAAACATAAACAGCACTAATTGATATGAAGATATACCTGAATCTGAAGTTCGTTGAAAATCCAAGCATTAGTTCTTAAGATAGAACTATTGCGGAAATCGCAAAAAACAGCATAACAGCGCCACCTGGTGAGCGATTTACACCAAAATGTATAAAATGTCAATTCATGTCAAGGACTAACTGATTCTGAAGTTTGATGAAAATTCATGCATTATTTTTTGAGATACAGCTATAGTGGAAATTCTGAAAAATGCAGGATAGCAGCGCCACCTGTTGAGAGATTTACACCTAAATCTATAAAATCTCAATTCATGTCAAGGACTAACTGATTCTGAAGTTTCATGAAAATTCATGCATTAGTTCTTGAGATACAGCTATAGTGGAAATTCTGAAAAATGCAGCATAGCAGCGCCACCTGTTGAGAGATTTGCACCAAAATCTATAAAATGTCAATTCATGTTAAGGACTAACTGATTCTGAAGTTTTATAAAAATTCGTGCATTAGTTCTTGAGATACAGCTATAGTAGAAATTCTGAAAAATGCAGCATAGCAGCACCACCTGTTGAGCGATTTGCACCAAAACAGAAATAGCTCTAATTCATATCAAGGTATACCTGAATCTGAAGTTTGTTGAAAATCCAAGCATTAGTTCTTGAGATAGAGCTATTCCGGAAATCGTAAATAATGCTGTATAGCAGTGCCACTTGCAGGGCTCCCAAATGGTCCCCTTTTCCCCCCCAAAGTCCCCTTTTTAATAAAAGGTCCCCTTTAGTCCCCTTTTATGCATTTTGGTCCCCCTAGTCCCCTTTTCAGTGACTGAAAAAAATCACCGCAAAATAAAAATAAGAATAAACGGTCAAGTGCGAGTATTACTCGCACACAGAGGGTTCCGTACAATAAATATATGAATTAGTAATTGTATTATTATTAAAAAAAAAAAAAAAAGTTGCTAAAAGAATACTAACACTTTGTAAAAAACTATGAAAAGTATGGTTGGGTATAACAGTATATACTAGAAAAATGTAAATGGATATACCGAGAAAGTTCAAAGAGATATGGAACCTAAAAAATATCAAATACAGCCATTCTGTATAACTCATTTTTACTTTCTTCTATCTTTACAAGAAAAAAGTATTCATGAAAATTTTCGAATTTCGGTTTTCAACGGATTTAAGTTTTAGGGTACAGAAGTAATGAAAAACATGTTTTTACAAAATGTTTGTCTGTGAGTCTTATTTATCCATGTGTGACACAAATTTTGTGGGCGCTCTATCTTAAGAACTATTGAACAGAATTTAATAAAACTTTGGATTCAGTTAGTCCCTGATATAGATTGGAGCTCATTACTTTTTGGTGTAAATAGCCCAGCAGGTGGCACTACTATGCTGCAATTTTCCCGATTTCCGCAATAGCTGTATCTCAAGAACTAATGCATGAATTTTCCTCAAACTTTAGATTCAGTTAGTCCCTGATATAAACTAATCCTGATACGTTTTTGGTGTAAATTGCTGAAGAGGTTCCACTGCAACTCAGAACTTTTCATGATTTGCGCAATAGCTCTATCTTAAAAAAAAAAAAAAAAACACGAATTTTCACCAAACTTCAAATTCAATTAGAAGTTCACAAAAGTTGTCCCTGATTAGATTTTGGTATAAATCGCCTGACCGGTGATGCTACTGTGCTGCATTTATCAGGAAGTATTGACATGTATGAGATAGAAGAAAGTTTTGGGATTGACACAGCCGACTAGTTTAATATTATCTTAACCTCTTTATAATGAACTTAATTCGGTAACGCATATTTAAACTTCATTTGGCATTTCATAAAACTAAATTCAGCATAGTAATAACCTTTCTTTCTACAGTGCAGCTAAAACAAAACATTCGTTCAAAGTTTATATTTGGCTAATAGAAAATTTTAAAAATTTGAACAACATAATCACTTAAAAAAATATTTTTTTAACAATAAAAAGGAAATTTTAGGTTCAGTTTATACAGATTAACATAAAACGTATGTTTTGAAATTTTCATGAAAAAATAGTCAAATGTTTTTGAGATATCATGCGCGATATGCCCTAGAAAGTCAATTGGAGAAAAATGACTTTAAAGTTTCGAAAATGCCGCTTAAGCTATTGAGCTGGTATAATTCTAAAAGCCATAACTTCTGTTCTAAAGAGAATTTGAAGGAAACAATTATATTAAAATGTTCAGAAAAAAGGAAGATTAACATCTAAAAAAATTAAAATTAAAAATTTTTTGAAGCTTTAAGAGTCCTGAGACCCCTTGAATTAATCTGTATATAACAATTTGATGTTTATTGCTTTTATACTGTTACTGGCCATTTCATTACACTCATATATCATTAAAAGTTGTAATCTAGGTTTTAAAAGCCGATAGTACATAGTGTACGCCGCCCCTGTCATTATATATGTCCAAACCATCCATATCTTTAAGGGTTCATATCTCAGCTAATTACCGACGATTTTTAAAAAAAATCATGATCAACAATGCTTTTATACTTCTACGATAGGTATCTCCAGTGCTGTTCAACAGTTTTGCTGAATGCCCGTAAATCGAAATTTGTGTGTAACGAAAAAATGCGCTTTTCTCAAAAACTATGTGACCTAGGGTAATCGCTATAATTTTCCTGCAAGGTTTATATTAATGTCTACTCCCTCTAATTTTTTCCTAATTTTAGTTTGAATAGATTCGGAATTAGATGGGGGGACACATTTTTGCGCTACATTTTCGACTATATCTTTGCAAATGTAATACCTAAATTAAAAGAAATGTATTTTTTAATTCAGCGTTACGAAAGCCTTCACTCGATACCTCACACGATATACACAAAGAAAATATTTTTTTTTCAAGCAACTGAATTAGCCCCTATACATTTTTACTAAATATATTTATAAATGTTTAATAATCTGAAAATATGTGGGCCAACAGTCTTTATTACTTCTCCGATTTTGAACTTTCCACGTTCGATAGTTTATGAGTAAAGTGGCTGTGACAGACACAAGAGTGATCTTATAATGGTTCCGTTTTTACTTTTTAAGTACGGAACCCTAAAAAAAATTACTTCAACCTCCTTGTGCAATTCTTCGCTGGCCCTGCTAACAGCTTATTACCTCATAAAAAGAAAAATCCTTTTTTATGTTCTTGGCAACAATACGAAATTGTCAGAATTCTCCTATTTATCCTCCACAAAACAAAATGTAGGGGAGACTTTTCTATTATTACCCACATTCCATTTATCAAGGATAGATTTGTCTTAGCCAAACCTGTTACTCACATGACCAGTGTTTGAAACCGAATGTTAAAGAATTATCACAAAATGCAAAAAAAAAAAAAAAAAAAAAAAACTGCATTAAAAAAAAAAAAAAAAAAATGAAAGATGCTGTACCAATTCTGGATAAATTATATTCAAAATATGACAAAATTTATTAAACTGGGCTAAAATATTGAAACTGGATTCCTTTTACAAATTAAAAAATTGCATAAAAATTCGAAAATTGCGGTACAAATTCTGAATAAACTTCATTAAAAGGAGGACAACATTTACTATATTGGGCTAAAACATTGAAACTGGATTCTAATGTGGAAAAAATCGTGGCAAACACACATATATACGTACAAAAAAAAGGGGGCTAAAATTAGTTAAAAATTGAAATCTGACGACACAATCATATTAGGACAAAATTTATTACATTAGGGCTAAAAGTTTGAAACTGAATTTCTTTTATGAATGTCAAAAAATTGTCGCAGAATGCAAAAGAAGGCTGAAATTCACATTAAAAATTTGTGAAAGATTTTTAAAATGTTGTACAAATTTTGTTCAAAAAAATTATTATATTAGGCTAAAAAATAAAAAACTCATAAAAGAATGTAATAAAAAAAAATCCAAAAGCTAATTTAGATATACAGGTGGTATCTTTTTACCAAATCTTGTAGCTCTATGTGCAACAACCTCTTTAGTATTAGTACACAAACTTTTACCTTTATTATTATAGATGTAGTTTTGTTTTCAATTTTGATGGAGAAGTATATCCAATCTATTAAAGGAACTCTTAATTACAATGTCTTCTTGCTTTTTTCCTCCTTAGGCTCTCTTTAGTATATATTTCTATATTCTTAAAAAAAAAAAAAAAAAAAAAAGTAACTAACTCTGTCACCGCCACTGCAGTTATGAGCATTGGCAGTACTCATATTATACAGAGATGATTGATAAACACGTCTGATCGAAGAATCCTTTTTTAAGAGCTATTCAATATTAAAGTTGGTCAAAATCATTCCATTAAAAAAGTTTTATAGCTGAACAAAAGGATAGGAATTTAATCCTTTTTTCTAAGGATATACATTACAAGCCTGTGGTACGCAGACTGCATTTATTTTATCTTATTTTTTGACTAATATTTTTATTTCAATTTTTTATTTCAATTTTCATCATTTTAATAGATATTTTTATTCACATTTAGATAAAGTTATTATTTTAAATTGTTGCCAATTGTAAAAACAGTGCAAAAAGTACTATTTCCTTTTAATTAAAAATGTATTTGCATGTGACTATTAAAAATAGAAATAAAACTTTAAAATAAGAATTTAAAATAAGAATTCAATGATCACGTTTTAAAAGCAGGAAAATATTTAAAATTTCGTCACAAAAATTGTATTTACACAGGAATATTAAAAAAGAAAGAAAAGTTTTAAAAATTAACATTAATATATGCTAGTTAAAAGCAATAAATAGAAGAAATTACATAACATTTAAAATGCACAAATAATAATAATGCCAAACAGTTTAAATTAAATAAATATATTCACACGAGAGATTTATTTCGTATGTTGTGGTGATCTTTTTAACTATTGTCAATTCTAAGACAGCGCAAATAATATTTCTCCCTTTCAAACAACAAATGTATTTTCACGTGAACATTAAAGAGAAAAATAAATTTTTGGTGAAAATTACGTCAGATTTAAAACAATATATTTAAAATGTGTTATTTAAGACAATTTTCTTATAATGTTGTTTAAAAAATTCCAAAAGTCGACGACTCTGATTTGTTCATATAGGCTTATTTTCAAATGCTGTTTACTGATCTTATTTAATCAATCACGAAAACAGCCATTAAATGTCTGAACAGCAGCTGATTATATCTTAAAATCCCTCAGTGAAGTTAAAATGAATGGAAATCTGTTTATAGTGAGATCATGACTGATTGTTTAATTATTATTCAAATCTTCCATAATCTTTTTAAAGTGGATCAAATTAGCATGTTTTTAGAGTCTGCAGTGTCTGAACGGAATCTGTCGAGCATAGCTCATAGGGGGCAGAGCTCCCTATTTTATCAGAAGAAGATATTGGAATCATGAAAAAAAAAATTCCATTTTTTTTTTATGTATTTACATGCTTTAGATTGACCTTCAATACGATTTGACTATTTTTTAAAATCTCTCTCTGTTTATGATACAAAATTTGTAGCTACTCTATTTCAAAACTAAAGCATGGAATTTCATCAAATGCCATATTTAATTAGACTTTAGCACACATAGGTGCTGATTAGGTTTTGGTGTATATGGTCCAACAGGGGGCATTGCTATTTTACATTTTTCACAATTTACATGATAATTATACCTTAGCATCGTTAGGGAGAAATTCACATTCATTTAATCCTTGACATAAATTGGCACTGATTAATTTTTGGTGTATTTCATGACAGGTGGCAGGCACTACTAGGTTGCAATTTTAATTATTTCTGTGAAAGCCGGATCATGGCATGTTTGGGATTAAATTTCACTAGATTTGATATGTAAGATGATTATGAATAACTGATGATTCCATATTGGTTTTGATCACTCGCCATGGAGCTTTGCCATACTACACTTTTTCCTATGAACATTATAGCTTATCCTAGCTTTTATTGTGTAGAAAGAAACTAAATTTTATGTTTGAGGATAACAATTAATAATATATATCTTAATCTAATTTTAATGTTCAACAGGAATCGTTATTATGCTGTGCTCTTTTTATTCACTGATCATTATTTTTAACCTTTAAAGAGAATTATCAAGGTGAATGCCGATATATTGAATACTTTCTATATTCTTGCAGTAGGATATTTAAATGTGTTTCTATAAAACTGTGTACATTGTTTAATGACATCTTATAAAGATAACCATCTAACATATTTTCTGGGGTAATTTTAAAAATTTACTTGCATATATTTAGGAAAACTGGTGCAATGTTTTTATTCATGATTCTTTTTTAGTCTCCTTTTTTAATAAAAATGATCCCTTGAAGTCCCCTTTTTAAATAAAAAAAGCTCCCCCAAAGTCCCCTTTTTAAATAAAAATGGTCCCCCAAAGTCCACTTTTTAAATAAAAATGGTCCCCTTTCCCCCTTTTTGAGGGCTAAAATGTGTTGGGAGCCCTGGTAAAGTTATCTGAAAATGTTAAGTAAATAGGGGAATAAATTATTTTATGATCGTTTCAGACAGGTGGATCATGTTGCTTAAAGACAATTCTAATGCATAATTCTGCAAAATGGATATAATTATATGTAAATACCTTACTAAACTCCTTAAATTTATTACCTTATTTCTCAAAATTTTAAACTCATACTCAAACCTTAAATAACCTTGTCTGACATATTTCTCATAATCAAAACTTGTGGAAGTTTGCAATAAGTGGGATTTTTTACTGTTATTTTTCAATTTAAAATATCATAGAAGCTGTTTTTTAATGCATTGTTACAAGTTTATTGGATCTATTTATTTTCTTTTCTCTTTTACAGCTGTACATAATTCTGATTTCCTGAATGATACCAGCTGGAAACCTATATTCACCTGTTCTTATGTTAGTGTAAATTATTATTAAATAAATTATTAACAATCGTAGTTCTTGTGCAATGCTTTGTTTCTTATTGTTATTATTAAAATAAAATGTTTAATAAATCATAGATGTCATTTAAAAATACAATTATTTCTTAATAGATTTGTTAATTTAAACTCTAAACATGACATTCTTTATTGGATTAAATTGTTGAAATTTAAAAGAAAAAAAATGAAAATTCTACCAAAGATTTTTCTAATAATTTTCACCAACGTAATGTAATGGCAGAAACAGAAATGCAAATCCTCTTGCTTTTCGGTCTGACTTCTGCTCTTTACAATGCATTTCTTCTGATTTTTCTCATTTTTAAAGAAATTAAATCTTTGCCAATAACCTATCTATGAAAACCATGTCATGACTATGTCGATCAATTTCTATCCTCTAGAGCAAAAATATATCCATTTGATTTCATGATGTTTATACCAAAATAATTTATGTAATGTAAAATGGATATATTTATATATAAATAAATTCTAAGCCCCTTGAATTTATTGTTTTATTTCTCTAAATTTTAAATGTTCTGATATTTAAGAAAAATATGTTAGCATCTGTTTAATAAGAAAAATGAAAGTGTCAACAGGTTAGAATGTTTTAAGGCAATTCTCAAACATATATTTTTTCTTACTCAAAAAACATAAAACTTTCATGGGCTCATTTTAAAGATAAAAGCATGAAATTAGCTATTGATTTAAAATTTAATAGCATTTTCCATTTTTTGATAAAACATTTTCCTCGCTGTATGATGATGACCATGACCTTTATCAAGTTGTTGCACCTGGGAATTCCGTTCAAAATATCAGCTTTGATGGCAGCATTTTTTGAAAGATTCATTGCCTTTATTGAAAAATGCTATTGGATTTCAGTGTTTCTCAATAAGAGAACATACTAATTTCATACATCTAATATTAAAAAGAACTTGGTGAATGTGTCACAAAATAGCTGTTTTGATTTGAGCACAGCTTTCACACTAGGTGGGTTTTTAATTTATCTTGTTTGAAAATTTTAATAATAGGTAACCTATCTTATAAAATAGTGATAGATCTTTCACAGGATGATGAAAATCAATATTATTTCATCACTTAGAAATTAATTAATGCAAGTTTGCAATTTTATTTCTTATGAAGAATAAATTCATTTTTTTCACACAAATGCAATAGCTAACTATTCTGTATCAAATGCATCATTTTATGATAAAATATTTTTTACTGATTTTGTGTATTTACTAATCTATACTAATATTATAAAGAGGTAAAAATTGTTTATTTGTAGGAGGTAAGCTCTGGAATTACCGAACCGATTCCAAAAGTAATGGTATCAAAATGATGGTGTTAGTCCAACTTAGTACATAGGCTATATCTTACGCCCGTGCCACTGGCCAAAAGGGGGTGCAGGAGCAAAAAACGTTCTAAAAATGCGAGTTACGTGTTTCTGAAGGGCCTAGAAACATGAAATTTGGAATGGTAGTTACTTATAAGATACTAATGGACATTTCTTTAAAAAAATCGAAATTAAAAAGGGGTGAAAATGCACGAAAAGCATTCTAAAAAATGTTCTAAATGGCGATTTTTACGCAATTTCAGGAAGTACCAAACTGATTTAAAAAATAATGATGTCAAAATGGTGACAATCCTTGCTCCAACATAGGCTACATTTTATGTCGGTGCCACTACCCCTAAAGGGGGTACAGGAACAAAAAACGTTCGAAATTGCGATTTTTGTGTTACTAAAGGGTCCAGACACATAGAATTAGCCATGGTAGTTACTTATTAGATATAAATGATCTGTAAGAGCATTTATTAAAAAATTCGAAATTTAAAAAAGGTGAAAATACGTAAAAAACGTTCTAAATGGCGATTTTTACGCAATCTCAAAAAGTACCATACCAATTTCAAAAATAATGGTGTCAAAATGATGGTGATGGTGACAACCCTTGCTCTAATATAGGCTACATTTTATGCCGGTGCCACTACCCCTAAAGGGGGTGCAGGAGCAAAAAATAGTTCGAAATTGAGATTTTTGTGTTACTGAAGAGCCCAGAAACATGGAATTTGGAATGGTAGTTACTTATAAGATATAAATGATCTCTAAGAACATTTCTTAAAAAATTCGAAATTTAACAGGGGTGAAAATGCGCAAAAAGAGTTCTAAAAAATGTTCTAAATGGCGATTTCTACGCAATCTCAGGAAGTACCCAACCTATTTCAAAAGTAATGGTTTGAAATTCATAACGACAGCCCTTGCTCCAACATAGGCTCTATTTCATATCTGTGTCACTTACACCTAGGGGTCGCAGAAGCAAAAAATGTTCTAAATTGCGATTTTTGTGTTACTGAAGGGCCTAGAATCCTGAAATTTGGTAGGGCAGTTATTTATCAGATACAAGTGATCTCTAAGAACATTTCTTAAAAATTCGAAATTTAAAAGGGGCGAAAATGCACGAAAAGCATCTAAAAATCTTTCTAAATTGCGATTTCTAACATAGGCTGTATCTCATGGCGGTGCCACTACCCCAAAGTGAGTAAAGGAGCAAAAAACTATCTAAATTGTGTTTTTTTTTTTAAATACTGCTGGGGCTAGCAACTTGAAACTAGGTATGGTAATTACTTATAAGATATAAATGATCTCTAAGAACATTTCCTAAATAATTCGAAATTTAAGGGTTGAAAATGGACGAAAAACGTTCTAAATTGCGATTTCTATGCAATCTCAGAAAGTACCCAATCGATTTCAAAAGTAATGGTTGGAAATTGATGATCCTCCAATCCCTCTCTCCAATATAGTGTCTATTTCATGTCGGTGTCACTACCACCTTGCGGTTAAATTTTAAAAAGCGTTCTAAATTGTGATTTTTGTGATGCTGAAGGGGCTAGCAACTTGAAATCTGGCATGGTAATTATTTATATGTAAATACTCTCATAGAAGAGTTCTTTAAAAATTTGACATTTAAAAGGGGTGAAAATGAACGAAAAGCATTCTAAAAACATTCTAAATAGCGATTTCTATGCAATCTCAGGAAATATAAACCGATTTCAGAAGTAATGGTTTCAAATTGATGGTGACCGCCCCGGCTCCAATATAGCCTATATTTTACGTTGTTGTCACTACCACCTGGGGTTTACAGGAGCAAAAAATGTTCTAAATTGCATTTCTTGTGTTACTGAGGGGGGCGGGGGTCTAACATTTTAAATTTGGAATGGTAATTACTTCAAAGATACAAATGCTTTCTAAGAACTGTCAAAAGAAAATTCCAAATTTAAAAGGATGAAGTGAGCGAAAAGCATTCTATAAGCGTTCTAAATTACGATTTTTATGCTATCGTATGAAATACAAAACCGATTTCAAACATTATGGTTTAAAATTGATGGTGATAGAACCTGCTCAAACATAAGCTATATTTTATTTTGAGAGTTGCAGGAGCAAAAAATTTTCTAAATTGCGATTTCTGCAGTACTGAAGAGGCTAGAAACTTTAAATATAGCACGGTAGTTACTTATAAACTATAAATGTCCTCTAAGAACAGTCGAAAATAAATTCGAAATTAAAAAGGGGTGAAGCGAAGGGAAGGAGCGAAAAGCATTCTAAAAGTGTCCTAAATCGATTTCTATGGAATCTCAGGAAATAATAAACCGATTACAGAAGTTATTGGTTGTGAATCAAGGGTGATAGTCCCTGATCCTATACAGGCTATATTTTATGCCGGTGTCACTACTCCCTGGTTGGCAGGGACAACAAGAAAGCCTTTAAAAACATCTAAATTCTGTTTTCTATAGAGTATTAGGAAATACCAACCGATTTCAAGGTTAATGTTGGCAAATTAATGGTGACAGTCTCTGTTTCAACATTTTTTGAGACATTCTATTTTAACTCTGTTTCGGCATTTTATTTCTGTGCCACTAACACCAGAGAGGTGGTAGACTGTTAGACAAGAAGCTTGGAATTTGACATGATGGTTAATTTTAAGTTGTAAATGTGTTTCAAAACTTCAAATGAATACTGAAATGAGCATAAAAGTCTCGAAATACTTTCTAAACTATCATTTAATTGCAATAAGTTTTAGTTTTTCTTACTAATTAAAATCTCATTTCTGTCTATTGCATTTTTATAATGAATTTTAATCAAACTCTGGCCTAATTTGTAATTTTTGAAATATTTCAAAAAGTGTTCTTCTAATTAAAAAAAAAATCATGCAAATATCACTTGGCATATTTCAACCATTATGCGAGCAAAGCCACGGGGTTTGCTAGTTGATTATAATTGTAATGCTTTATATTATTTCTATATTATTAGTTATAACTACTGTATTTCGAAATATTGCAATATTTCAGTTGTTTTCCCCCTTTTAGGGGGGGGGAGTCATATTTTCTAAAAGAATTATGGTTTTCTTTTGATAAACAATGGGAGCTTTATCTATCAGATAAACTGCAAACTAAAATTTAGCGCATGACCCAACACTTATTCATGAGTTAAGAATACATTGAATCAGGCTGAATTTTGCTTTCTTCTAACCCTTAAAAATGCCTGCTTTTTAAAAATCAATTTGAAAAGGCTTTTCGTCTTTCATTTCTTAAATAAATCTTGGGAAAAATACTTAAAATCATATTTTGTTTTAAGTAAGGTTCATGGCTAAAAAACAGGTTGTTGCCAATCGGCAACATTGGGCTTTTATTGAAAAAATAATTTTCCTAAATAAAATTGCATAACATTAAGCACACATGAATTTTAAGAACTATGATAAGGAATAAATTTTACATGTTCACTGCAGATCAAAATAGGGTATTTTGCAAGCTTCCAAACAAAACAAAAAGCACATGTAATAACAATTGAAAAAATAAATCTATCTTTATTCTTAAACAGCACTATTGCTGCCATCTACCTTTTCGAAATAGATTTAATAATATTTATAGAATGTATTTTATTGGCAACATTAGGCATTAAAGCTTCAATAATATTCTAATAGTATTTTAGAAGATGGCATTTAAGTGTTAAAATACAAATAATTTAGTTTAAGATCATTTGGCAAGAATTCCTGATACTTCTTTGATTATGACCTTTCTGTGAGTAGATATTATTTTCCAAAAAGCCAATGTTAACTGAAAGCTGTTGGTCATGTTTATAACCTTTTAACTCACCAGGAATTATATTGTTCAAAATTTGACTGCTCTATATCAATCAGATAAAGCACAGAAAATTAAAAAATGTATGGAAAGCAAAATTACATTGCCAGATGTTTATTCCATTTATTTAATGAATAAATCTGCCAGTAAGGTTGTTTCAAAATTTTTTCTATTTTCATCCATGGTAAAAAATGTCAATATCTATTACAGATGACTTTTCTAAACAATTAAATAATAATAAAAAAACGTATGTACTTATTGAAAACATGTTTTCATGTAAAAATATTAATTATTGTACCACATCGAATTTTAGTTGTGAAGTGTAAAATATTGCTTGAATAGCAGCAGTAGTTGAAAACTTATGAAAATGAATAAACTCTAATTAAATGGAAGCACAATATTTGCAAGCTTATATGATGGTTTTGTATTCATATTGTGAAGCTAAGTTTTACAATTGCAGTTAACTTTAATTTCTATTTATGAAACAGTCAGTGAAGGGCAATTATTACTGTTGCTGATTTTATGTAAACTGACAAAATTTCTTAGTTCTTGAAAGAATGTAGCATAAAAACTAAATCTACATATACATAAATATTTTGCTTCAATACTGTAGATAAAATCTATCTTCAGTGTAATCATGTCATCATTAGAGAAATAAAAGCACAAAATTATTTTAATTTGAAAATAGATCTCACTTGTTATAATGTACTTTTGGCCATTGGTTTAAATTTTTCCATATTTTACAGTTTTTCATACACATAAATTAAAAATGCTTTTAAAATGTGTCTATAAGTTACTATATGCATTTTAATACCATGTGAAGCATGTGTAATGTACAGCATTAGATTGTATCTATTTTAATAGATATTCTTAACTTACAAATGTCACATAATTTTATTCTTGTTGTTACCTATATCTTGACCTTAGGGTGAAAAAAAGTTCACTGAATTCACAATGCCCTTTACCTGCCCACTATTTTCCCCAGGTATTCCACTAGGCATTTTTCTGTAGTGTTTATGAATAATCATGGGGGCTAAACTATTTTGAAATCTCATGAACTTCAGATATTTATTGCTGTAACACCTAAAGTTTAGAGAACACTTAGCCTTAAATTGAATTAAGCCAAGTTTAATATTGCACAAGTTACAAACAGATGTCATGTAGAAGTGTAAATTAGTAATGCCATATAGAAATATAGTTTAAGTAATTATCATATCCTTTTAAGTAATTATCATATCTTTAATGAATTTTCCATTTTGTGACATTAAAATAGGTCCAATAAATTACTCTGTGTTATGAAGCTTTGGAAAAAAAAAGCAATTTGTAGTATTAATGTGTTTTAGTAGCTTGTATCATCACATTATTATGCAGGATTATCAAAAACATTTTGTATCAGTTCATATGTACAACAATATGTCATATTTTAGGCACACAGTAAAAATCCACAGGAATCTTTCTTGAATCTGATGGAGCGCCAAAGCTAATTGTCCATTTGCCGAAGTTTCCCATGATGCCATCTGAAGTTTGGGTCATTAATTCATATTATGTTTATATTTTGGCAGCGACATTACATTGAGTATCTTTGGTCACTTCATCTTCCTAGTATTGAGCCAGGGTCGGAATATTGGCAGTGTGGAGGGATAGCTTGTTCCTTTCCGACGTTGTAGAGTTCCATCACTGTTTCGGATAGGATAGGTGGCAATCATGATGGGGAGCTGCAATTTGAGAACTCGGTCGAAGCCTTTCGGTTCTATTGCAAACTGAAAAGAAATTTATAATTAGTATAATCAAATACATATATATATATATAAAACAATTCTATGTGGATATTGGATTCTAAATACAGGCATAACTGATTCAGTACCATGATGGATAAAGTTCCCTCTCTTGTAGGTTTTGACTGTTATTTTGCACAAAAATATACCCTATTGAGTTTCATTTTGCTGTCATTGCAATGATAAATTAAAATGTGATCCAGAGAAAATACCGTCTCCTACACCTGGATGCCACTGCCCCATGGAATATGCCTGACTTTGTCTAGGATATTCATGTTGCTCTGTAGAATTTTGTATGCCTGTTAATACTAATTGTTGTAAATAACTAATTCTATTAACTAGTAATATCTTCTTAAAAATAAACTCCCACTCATTACTAAAATGAGCTGTTCAATTTAGGTTGGACAGCATTCTAAAATTACAGTACATTTCTGTTCTTTTCATCTAAAGTCAAGTAAGTTTTATATTTCGGTAATTATCTCAACAATAAATAATTTACTACTGTTACTCATTTCTGCAGAATTAAAAAAAAAAAAACTTTCTGACATCTTTATTTGTACACGTTCCTGCACTTTTGAACTTTGTGTATGATATTAGTCTCTCTTGGTGACATAGGTATACTTGGAGGATTCATGTGATTATAATGACACTTGATTGCCTAAATGAGTTATCCAGGTTATAACATTTTAACATATATATGGACACACAGAAACTGATAAACAAAGAAAACCGAAAAATCAAGAAAAATGTTTGTTTTTCAGGTATAGTTTGTAGCGAATTTAATTTCCTCTATTAAAAAAAACAAACAAACATGCAAATCCATTAACTTTTTCAACATTTTAAAGGCAATACTGGAAAAGTGTTTTGAAGAAATCAAGTTTAAGTTTTGCCTTTGCAGGTGTCGACTGTTTGTCACATGTGTCACACTGTGATACAAATCACCATCTTCCTCTTGTAAGTTTTGAAGCATTAGCCAGTTCGAGAGCAACTGTGTGGGTGAAAAAATGATACCGGCAGGAGGAATGTAGAGGGAGCCACAGATTCGGAATGGTGACTTGTGTAACAGAGATACACATACAACTAATACAGGGTTTTAAATAAAATTATTAAAGTAGTATTTAAGAAAAATAGAAATTACATATTTCCATAATTTCAACCCTTTTCTGTCCCTTAATCCTTGCAGAGATAAAATACTTCGATTGTTAAAATGATTGAATGGTACCAGAATATATGGGAAAAATTACGAAGTTTTTTTATTTACGCACAATAATAAAAAGAAAAATTTTATTCCAATATAATTAATAATTCTGGTGGCATTTGGGGATTAAAGGTATAAGGGGACGAGTTCACTTAGAAAATATTTCTATCAGATGAATATGTAGCATTTATAACGAAGTTTGATATATTTCTTAAATATTAAAAGTTATTTATAACAATAATCATCTAAAATTATGTTCAAATGTTGGCAAGCTGCAAATACCCAGTTTTAAAAACATTCAATGTTATCAAACATTCAGTTAAATGCGAGTAAGCCCCCAAAATTCATGATGTGTCTTGGGATCCCAAACTGTATGTTGGGCCAATTTTTCGCATGTAACAAGATTATCGTTGCCTATCAGCGAAAAAAGTTTCATTTTTGGGAAACAATGTTGCATTGATAGAATGGCCAGTCAATAGATCTGTTTTCAATTTTAACAAGGAATTTTTGTAAATTATTAAAACAGTTGTCGGTCACAAGCAGAAAAAGAATAAATGAAATCTAGAAATAACTCAAGTATCTTATAACTCAAGTAAGTTTATAATCTTATAGTCCTTAAACGAATTTTTTTTTGTAATCTTATGCGACGTTGCTACTAGATTGTGATCTTTGCAAGTAGTTTCTCAATAATGTACTAGATATGAACTGAGGCTAAAAACGGAAAACGCTGAAAGTTCAAAAGAGGAAATTTTTCAAAAAAGCGGAAAAAAAAAACAAACCAAAACCTAGTATTTACAGCGTTTTCCACTTCACCCCTTTTGTGTTTTTAGTTCAACACTTTAAAATTTAGGAACCCAGCTTCCTTTCGTTTAGTGTTTAAATACCTATATTCATTTTTAAACATTTCTTTTATTTATATATTTAATATTTTTCACCTTACTTAAAAATATCCCATTGATGTAAACAATAACAACATGATCAAGCTGTGTCATGGCCGCCAGTCGCCGCGCATCTTATCACTGGCACTTTCACCGGTCTCCACTTCACTTTGTGTGGCACATTCAACCAGCGACGTTTTCTACTCTTTTTTTGTAACTATTTCTACTAGTGTTGGCACTTCAAGGGTTTTACTTGCTTGGCATTTAAGACATTTTTTCGTAAAAAAAAAAGTTTTTCTATATTTTGGTACTTTCAGTGTATTTCATTTTTAGTCCTCAATTAATGAGAAATGATTTTTTTTTTTTCACTCCAACTATCAGCTTTCAGGGGCGCCATTTGGGGGGGGGGGGGCTGCCCGACCCCCAAGGAATTTGATTTTTCAGAAAATTTATCAGCCATCAATTGTCAGACTCGAGCAAAAATTAAAAAATTGCTGAAATGCTAAAATAATTTATTAGATTTGATTGCAATAAAAACATATGCATTAAATAAATGCTTTATGCATCGAAATTAACAATTATAAAAAATATCTCCTATTCGTACTTTCTTAAAGCGAGGCATATATCGTACTTTGGCTAATTTAAAAAATACATGAGACATTTTTTGTTATCAATTGCTTCTCAGCTGTGTACAACTTGATCATAGGAAAACTAGTGCCCTCATCGCTAGAAATTCAGGAGTAGCGTTCTTTCAGATAGTTTTTCTTTTTCTTTTTTTTTTTTTGGGGAGGGGGGGGGGTTGAAGCGGCGAGTATAATTCACGTTCTTAATTATCCGATTTTTTTACTTTTTTGGATTATTAGTGTCACGTTATATTTACTGCAATCATTGCAATGTTTTCAAATTATTTAATTATTTGCTTTATTAAATCATATTATATATGGTACACTCTCAAAATTCTTCAACGCCTAGGAATGGAACATGCGTGCGCCTGACAAAACAATTTCTTCAACCCAAAAACCGACAGACTTCCACCAAATACCAGTAAAAGAAAATTACTCCATATTTTAACTTTTATAATAAAGTAGTCTATAATTTTATCCCTTATTTACAAAAATGAACACATGGGTTATTATTATGGGCCACCATTAATTGTCAAATCTATAGTTTTTTATTTAAAAAAATATTCAGGACTTCCTTGTTAAAAACCAGGTCATCCTGATTCCGACCGAAAAAGATAAAGCGCAATATGAAAACTTGAAGTGCACCACTCACAATGAAGAAAATACGTCAACCTATCCTGACGCAGGGCTGTAATTTCATGTAAATACGAAAACCGCTAAAAAAATTTCTATTGAAAGGCAACCCGACCCGAAATGAAAGAAAATTAATTCATATTTTAATACAATTATTGTAAAAGAAGTCTACAATTATATCTTTAATATAAACTTTACCTTTTATGTAGGAAAATGAATATATATCTAGTGTTCCTTAACGTTCAAATATGTAGCTTTTTCATCAGAAAAATATTCTGGATTTCTTTAAAAAATAATATTACCATGAACCCACCTCAAAATACTGAAAACACAATCCGAAACAATTAACGCTTTACCTTACCTTTTACTTTCAGAAAATCTCTAATGAAAATTTTCTTATCGCTATAGATCTCAAAAGTTGCAAATTTCGTGACCTATTCACGACGTTCGTGGACCGATTATCTCATGACTGATTGAACTGCATTATTCTTTTTGCGCGATCATCTGACGAAGTTTGCGATTTTTTCCGCGATCGTTTCACGAACTTCGCAATTTTTTTCTGCAACCGCTATCGAAATTGGTCTTTTTCTCGCGACCAATTCACAATATTTTTCTGCGACCAACTGATGAAATTCCATATTTGTTTCTGCAATCTTTTGACAAAATTCGCGATTCTTTTTCAGGATCATTTGTTGAAATTCGTGATTATTTTTTCTACCACTGACTAATAATAGTTTTAATTTTTTGCGCGATAGTTACACGAAATTTTGTATCTTATTTCCCGATCGTTTGACGAAATTTTCGTGATTTTTTGTGCAATTTTTTGACGAAATTCGCAATTTTTTTCGCAATCCTTTTACAAAATTCAATATTTTAGTTTGTAAATTCATTTGACAAAATCTGCATTTCTTTTCACGATCTCTGGTGAAATTAGCAATATTTTCCACGGTCGTTTGGAGAAATGAGCATTTTTTTTCCGCGACGATTTGGGGATTTTTTTTTTTCAAAATTTGCAAAATTGGCGATTTTTTTTCCTCTGTGATCCATTGACGAATTGATTTTGTGGAATTCAAAAGAAAAAAAAAACGTGGGCTTACATGAAAATAAAAAAAAAAATCCGCAGACTAATCACATATCCGTGAAAGAAGTTAAGGAGAAAATCACGCAGAGCTTTTTTTTATTGTGCGGGATTTTCCCATTTTCTGTGAGATTTGTGCAGTTCTGCATGTTCTCTCTTCCACAAAGAAAATTTTCCTTTGCCCTTCGACAGGAAATTTGAAATGGCGCCCCCGTAGCAAAACTTGAAAAAAAGAAGTCAAAAGGGACCTGAAAAAAGTTCCATTTTAGACAGGTCTTTGTCTTAGCAAGTAAAGTAGTATGATGTTTTTTCATCGATATTTGATTTTTTTCTCGTGTGAGAAAGAATTCTTTAAAGACAGGCTTCGTTTTCACAAGTTTTACTGTGTGTTTTCAGAGCTATACTACAGACTGGATGGTTTAAATTGAGGATACCTGTAAAAATGGAACCTACAATAGGATCCTGTGTAAAAAGAAATTTTTTGCATATTCAAGACATCGAAATTTTACCTGCTAAGACGGAAACCTGTTTAAAACGAAATATTTTTTTGGTTCTTGAGTTTCCGTATTCAAAGCTTTTACTGTTTTTGTAAGCATAATTCAGTTTACGCTTCTCTTTCGGGAGGGGGGGGGGTGTAGACGCCAGATCCTACCCATAGCAATATAACTTCCCTCAAAAAATCTTTGCCCCCCCCCCCCCCCAAGAAATTTCTGAAATGGCGCCCCTGCCAACTTTTTTCCAATTTTTCTAGAAAGAACTTTTTCTAATTTAATCTTGAATTAAATATGTATTAATAATATAAAAAATAAACTTTTATTTGTATGGGGGTAATCTCAGGAACTCCCGAACTGATTAATAAAAAAAATAACGGTGGCAAAATAATGAGTCTCTGCTCCAATAGGCTATATATATGTCGCATCCCCAAAGGGGTGTTGGATCAAAAAAGTTCTAAAATTGCTATTTATATGATACTGTTGGAGTTAGAAACATAAAATTTGGCATGAGTGGTTACTTTCAAGATGTAAGAAGTTCATGCTAAGAACGATTTCTAAAAAATGCGAAATTTAAAAAGGTGAAATGAACGGTAAATGTTTTAGAAACTTTCTAAATTACGATTTATTTGGAATTATTAGTGCTAGAGATTTAAATTTTGACATGGCTGGTACTTTTAAGACATAAATCCTTGCACGGAACAGCATATAAAAAATTCGAAAGTTAAAAGAATGCAGGTGGAAAAAGACTTTCTAAAATTGCGATTTCTGTGATATTGTTATGGCTAAAAATTTTTAATTTGGTATCGTCATTACTTTCCGATGTAAATGCTCGCTGAGAACGATTTCTAAAAAATTGTAATTTTAAAGGTTTAAATGAACCGAAGACATTTTAAACTTCTAAATTACTATTTGGAATTGTTAGCTCTAGCAACTTTAAATTAGGCAATGCTGTAATTTTTAAGACTTAAATAATCGCAGAGAACAAACAGTTAAAAGAAAAATCAAAATTTATAACGTGAGACCAGCAGAAAATGTTCTAAAATCATCCAAGACTAATAACATGAAATTTGATATGGCGATTACTTTTAAAAGGTAAATGCTCGTTAAGAACGTTTCTTGAAATATTCCTGATTTTAAAGGATAAAATGTTCCATAATCATGATTTGCGCTGAAACTATCGGTGCTCGAAATTTTTAATTTGACATGCAGGTTCCTATTCAACTGGTTACTGCCAAAGAAAAGTAAAAAATAAAATCGAATTTCGAATTAATAAAATGGGAGGAAACCGTTCTACCATTATATTTTCGCTACGATTTCTCTGAAACTCGGCGTAGAAACTATTTGGCATAGAAATAACTTTTAAGAAGTAGATGCGCACAAAAGATGCTTTCTTTTAAATTTTAATTTTAAAAATTAAAAAGAGGAGACAAATGTCTGCCATGCTAGCGTTAGATATAACTTTTCTATGCAACGGGATAAAATGCTAGTATCAGTAATTGCTATAATTAATTAAAATAAGTAACAGAAAAAAAACATTATTGCCAGCTAAGTAAGGAATTTCATATATAGTTCGTTGCCATACCAAAATGACTGTTAACACGTTGAGTGCCACGTCAGTCACCGGTGACTTACACTGAACTTCCCGTTTAGGTCGAGTCGGTCATCGGTGACTGACACTTATAGATTGTGTAGCGGGAATCTTATTTCGTGGCCCAAACGGAAAGACAGACAAAATAGACTTGGCATTCAACGTGTTAAATATACTTAACCAATGTTTGCTGACGTAACGGTATTTTGATTTTTTTGGTGATTGAAGATATACTAAATATTCCAAGAAAGAAACGTTTTTTTGTCGCAAATGGACTTTAAAATTACTTAATCGACTTTAAAAATTCTTTCATTGCACGGTAACTGATGAACAAATTCCCAAGTAAACTGCACTGTAACTATTTTTTTTGTAAGAGGTGACTGTAAATGTGTTGAAAGGAAGATTTACTCATTAATTCAAGTCTCACATTCATCCAATGCCGTATGAGAATTAAGTTTGATCAAAATGCGACTTAATTAGTAACATTTATATTATTCGTAGCAGTATGTTTCCCCCCCTCACGTTACAAATACCATTTGGCATATGTCAACAACCATCCGTGTAAAGCCGTGGTTTTGCTAATGTATTTTATTTCTAATGCTTGTGTCAGCTTGCTGTTACGTTATGGTTGTAGAATGTACCAATACCAGTAATTGCTATAATTAATTAAAACAAGTACTGGATAAACATTATTTCCAACTAAGTAAAGAATTTCATATATAGTCTGTTGCCATACCAAAATGACTGTTAAATATACTTAACCAATGTTTGCCGACGTAACGGTATTTTGATTTTTCTGGTGATTAAAGGTATAATAAATATTGCAAGAAAGAAACGTTTGTTTTGTAGCAAGTGTTGTTTGTAGGTTGTAAAGCCGAAGTACTAAAATGTTTCTATAATTTTGTCTACTAGATCGATGGTTGAAGTGAAAGAAGAAAAGTAGTACTTACATATACATCATACTGTATCTTGATGAGATTGCAGCCCCTGAGATTGGTCGGAGGCAAAGGTGGAATGTACAGCATTTCATTGTTCCAGTGGTCGGTCGTACCGGGTTCAATACGGCCTTTTTGAAGGGATGCCAGCTCCCTTGTCTCTGACTGCACTATTTTGTTTTTGGCCGTGTATTGGATTGTCTGAAACGAGAAACAAATATTATCAGTCCAATTATTTCCCTTTTTCTTAATAACTCCTGAGCTAATTTTATTGTTAGCAAATCTGATTTATTCCTGTTAGAAGGTATCCCATCAAAAACATCTCATGTAAAAAATAAGCCAAGTCGCCTGACTCTTTGACCGTAAAAAGTTCTGAGATCATGTGTAGAGCCAAGCTTAGCTTTCTTATTAACTCTGATATTTTAATTCACAAATTACATTACTCCTAGGCTTTACACCTTTAGTTAATGATTATTTTGTGACTTGGCAATTACGCAGCATGGGAAAGTTATTACGTAAGCATTTTACTATGTTTTGAATTGGGATTAGATTATTTGATTAAGACTGAATATGAACGCGAGGGATAGAAGCCTGATGGAGGGATGCACAGATTGAGGGTCTTTATAAAAGAGGGGTCTGGCTCGTATTCACGTTACATAGGAAGAAAATCCCCCAAAACTCGGACATCAAGCTTGACCAGTAGAGAGTTTTCGCATACGGGCTTACAATGTAATGTAAAATTATTTCCATGTTACAAATACATATACGTTCAGTGTTCTTATAGAAACTATTTTATGCAATACTTTATAAATAAACGTTAATATTAAAATGTAAACAACAGCCTTTACATTCTCGTGCTGCGTAATGGCCAAGTCACAAAATAATCATTAACTAAAGGTGTAAAGCCTAGGAGTAATGTAATTTGTGAATTAAAATATCAGAGTTAATAAGAAAGCTAAGCTTGGCTCTACACATGATCTCAGAACTTTTTACGGTCAAAGAGTCAGGCGACTTGGCTTATTTTTTACATGAGATGTTTTTGATGGGATTTCACTTCTTTTTGTAAGGAGAAAGCCAAAGAAAGCTTTTCCAGTAGTGTCGATTTCAATTACACTATCCTTAACTTCATACTCTTTATAAGCTTCACGTGCATAAAATGGCTCCTGATTGCTTCGATGTTCCGCTTTTCCTAGAAAAGCGAATTTGTCATGTGCGCTACTGTTTGCAATCCATTCATTCAATTTTTCTAGTAACTATATTAGTTTTTGTTTCAATTTATCAGCTGTTCAATCAAATTCCTACAAAGTTAATTTCTATTGTGCAGAGTCCATTTTATAACTTTGTCTGTTTGCAATCTATTTCCCATTTTTTTTTAGTTACAGCTCTCATAATGTTTTCTAAAGTGTTTCTTTTAAACTGCAGCTTACCTTAAGACCTTTTTCGTCAGTAAGCCCCAACAATCATGTCGGGGTGTGAAACAATACAGCGCGCGACTGCTTCCCGACGAGCTTGAGGGTGTATGTCGAAGACATCTTTTCTCAATTATTATGAGCGTAGAATGTTGTAAGGTCAACTATATTAGTTTTTGTTTCAATTTACCAGCTGTTCAAAGTCCTTCAAAGTTAATTTCTATTGTGCAGAGTCCATTTTATAACTTTGTTTCCAGTCTATTTCCCATTTTTTTAGTTACAGCTCTCGTAATGTTTACTAAAGTGTTTATTTTAAACTGCAGCTTACCTCAAAACCTTTTTCGCCAGTAAGTTCCAATATTCATAGCAGGGTGCGCAACAGAAGAGCGCGCGACTGCTTAGCGAGCTACGGCTTCCCATTTCAAGATGTGAATCGCTGTAACTTTTTAATGTGTGTTTTTGTTTTCGAAGATGGTTTTGACGATAGAGAGCTCTAGCTTCTTGGAGCTGTTGAGAACGTGATTTCTCGGAACGATTAGGCCTTCCCCTTTTGACATCAATGGGTCTTCCAATTTTTTGCTGCAGCTGATTTCTCTTTGTCATAGGTATTCATTTGGAAAAATTATAGATTCTTGCTAGCTGTTAAGAAGAGGAAGTAGAACGTCAAAGTGACCTCCTAAGAAACTATCAGAAAAAAGTAAACGTTTCACTAAAGTTTGAGAATTATCATCAAATGATCCTCTGAAGGCCATTTTGATAGACCTCGAACGTATACGGATACAGTTTGGCGGCTACCAAGAACTCCGAGACCGACCCATAAGTAGTAGTATTCAGCATAAACTTCAATTACAGTTCGGTGTTAGGGGAAACATTTCCATGCTTATCACAAGTGTATGCTTGCAGCTAATCCAAGTGCGCAACCACATAATCAACTATAGCACATCTGATATCATACGACGAGGCTATGTTACCTAGCACAAAAAAGAAAATATAGAATGAAACAGACACGAACCATCTCCAGATGTAGGAACTACCCGATGAGGACTTTCTTCGCTGTGATCAAAATATAACATTTCAGTTTTTTCTTTTCAAACTTTCTTCGATCAACAATGTTTTTCGTTGGAATATCATACAATTTCGAATAATTTGGAATTCAGTTATTTCCCTTTTCGATATGTAACACTTACAATCAAGTTATTTTTAGAAATGAGTAGGTAAAAGAATTTTACACTAAACATTCAAACTTTCGAATTTAAAGTAAATCGTAATTTTTTTTTTATTTAAATGATTTTAGTACACAGTAGACCGAGCATAGCTCGGTAGTTTTTTTCAATATTTATTTTGTTTTAGTAAATGTAGAAAAGTGATAGATACTATCCGGAAAACATTAAAAAGTTGTGGAGAATATAGCGGAATTTTTGTTAATGCGTCTCCTCTTAAGACGTATCTCCGGTTAATACGGGCAGTTTCATTTCCCCATCATATTTTAATTAATGTTAAAGGCATCGTTTATTGCGGATTTCGGTTAGTGCGGATGAAAAATGGCCTCCCTTGGAAGTCCGCAACGGTTGTTCACTGAATATTTATCGCTCGTTGTCTTAACACGGTTCAAAGTCAGGGAAAATGACGTCATAGTGGTGCAAAAGTGATGATGTTTAAGTTTTAAATATAAACATAATTGTTTTCTTTTAAATATAATGCAATTTTTTCTGGGGGAGATTTTGATTTTGACTTTACACAATTCCAAAACGTTAATTTGAGTACCTATAAAACATATTTAAATTGTACATCGAAGGGAGTTTGTATTGTGATTTATAAAAATAAACTTTTTTTTTCTACGTATGTGATTATATGTTAGTCATATCCTGAGTGCTACCCTCCATGTTTTATAAAAATTAAATTTATTATTCTTCAACAATTGTTGTCTACGTCAATAGTTTGGCAGCAAATGTGAACTATTTTGGAGATATGAGGTAAGTTTGGCAGCAAAATTATCTTGCTTTTAAAACCGCTGCTAATTTTGCGCCATGGTCTATTGCCATTGCATCAAACGATAGCAATGTTTAAAATAATATGGTAGTGATGTTAAAAATAGCAAAAGTATAAGAGCAGCTATCTATCAAGAAATGTTAGCATATTTGCAGAATGTTTATAAAATATTTAAATTCACCAAATTATCATTTGGTAAAATAAATTAATTTTATTTGGGCGCTACTTGATTATCCCGTCGATCAATTTCGCCAAACAATTCGCCAAATTATACAAATTGCTGTATTTTTATTTTAAATAACGAAAAAACAAATAAATTAATAAAACCTTAATGAAACTACAAGTAAAAAGTCGAATTAAAAATCATTTGATGACGTAACAAACACGTGGATGGTGTTTAATGTCAAGTGAATGCGACATTTGCGATCATCCATTATTGGCATTTAATCATATAGATTGGCGATAGTTTTTCGGTCGACGGGATAATCAAGTAGTACCTTTATTTGCTCTAGTCAATTAAAACGAATTTTACTGTATTCAGGACCCCGCTATTTCGTGCTCGATTTAGTATAGTTGACAAACCGATGGTTTAGTTGACAAACTGCGTTTTATCATGTTGATAATCAGTGAGAGTATTGGCAATAATTCCGATTACGGAAAATAAAAGATTTTCGATTTTTTTTTTCGAATTTTCCAAATATTTTAATTTTTCCTTTCTTTGTATCCCAAATATTACCTTCTTACCAAATTTCAAGTTTCTAGGGCTACAGGATGTACCTCAGATTTTTGATGATCGGTGAGTCAGTCAGTGTCGAAAATGCGAAACTTTGAGTTCATATATTTTCTGAACTAGAAAAGATAGAAACGCGGAAATTTTACCATTTGCTTCCGCTTGAAGAGTACTTTTAGAAAAACAAAGTTTCAAGTTCCTGGGAAATTCCAGCGAGGAGATATAGGGCTGTCAAAAGTACCCTGAGTTGCTTCCAGAAAAGGATGCTTACGGCTGTGCTTTCTCGACTTGGCAGGGGCACTGCCGTGCCCCCAGATACGAACTTTCTAACTGAGTAAAAAAAAAAAAGTGTCTAGGTCAGGAGTCGAATCCAGGACATTTTGCTTAAGTTGCCAGTGCTGAACCAACTGAGCTACCCGAACGACTCTACGGGCACAATTAAATCAGGCAATTTTTTTGTCAATAACGTCTGGTCTGTAGACAGTTCAACTGATTAAATTGCTGGTATAGAAAGTCCAGTAAACGACAGATATGAAATTACATGTATAATCATACTGATTGGTAGGAAACTAATCAATGTGATTGTGTTGCAATTGGTATTATTAAATTAGTTTTGTGTCCGGATGAATTACATTTCTTGTTTAAAGTATATTAGCCAAGTACTTACTTCAGTGAGGATAGCTTTAGTCTTTTTTATGGTCACTCTGCTTCCGTTGTCGACTGTGGCGAAGAGACAGATGCTCTCTCCCGGGACGTAACCTCCTCTGTCCAGACGAACCCTGCAAGAGACTGGCTCGGCGTTCAGGCAAGGCACACCAAGGGTTTCCTCTATCTCACAGTGGAAAGGTTGCTTTCATGAAAAAAAGAGATTAAAAAAATGATAGAATTATAAAGAATGCCCATGTGAAATATTGCAACTGAAAATCGATAAGATCAACAAAACAGAAAAAGTGCATGGAGAATTAAATGCAAAAACTTTCTAAAACAGCAATGAGAAACGACAACAAAGAAAACAGACAAGACTAAATAGGTAAGACGAGTAGCATTTGCAATGGAGAACCTTGGTTTATAGATTACACTTTAATTCCAGATAAAAATACAGCAGCCCTTTTTAGAATAATACATGTAGTATTTGGAATAACATAGCCATAATGACAAAAAAGACTTTTACGCCACAGTAGCATGCCGGGTGAGAGTTAATTGTTCAAACCTAAAAAAAAAAAAACAAAAAAAAAAAAAACAATGCATGAAATTTTAAATTATTTATCTTTTTTTAATTAGTTTGGTTCAAAAAATGCCGTTTTTTATAAAGTAATTTTTGCCATCTTTCTGTAGCATTATAAACGGATAAGGGAGAAAAATACAGCTAAAGCAAACTGTAGCGATGAAACAAATCCTAAAATCAACACATGATCGCGTATGGGCTAATCAGTCTTTTTAACTGTAAAAATTTTGTTTATTTATATATTTTTAAAAATCTATATAATTTAATTTAATTTAATTTGTACTTTATTTTTGGCAGAAAAAGGTCTTTTTATCGTTTACTTTTGCTTTTTTGCTATTCTTGGTCCCTTTAACTTTTTCCGGTTCAATTGTTGTTCTGAACTTCGGCTATGGTCATAAACCTAAGATCCAGATTGCTATTATTAAAGATACGGAGTTTATGGCTCCAAAGACTGTGTATACTGATTTACTTCTAAGTGGTTAAAAGCAGACATTAAAAAATCTACATTAATAGTCTTTTTTAATGTGTAAATGAAAGCTTCTTTAAAAACTGTTTTTTTTTTTCTTTCCAAATTGTAAACTTGTCTAGAATAATGAGGTTTTGGTCGAGATTGAGAGATTTTATCCGATAAAATTAAATGAATAGTTGTGTGTTAGTATATAGCAATCAGCCGATGTTGATAGTTCCGAAATTAAATCTTGGATATACCATGATTAAAAATGTTTTTTACACTTCGTAGACGAGCGGCATTTTCATCGTTTTTGAACAAGCAGTGGGTGGACAAATCCAATTAGTGCGCATGTGAACAATTAACTTAATAATTTACGAATGTTATTGATGTGAAGGTGCTTAATTTTGTAAATAAAAGATTGGCTAATTACATATAGATGTAACTAATTACATTTACATTTTTATAGCTAGATATTGATAATTTTTGAGTAGTTTTACCAAATCTATAGGATTTTTTATTCTGAAGTTCCTAATTCTCACCAGAAAATATAACTAGTTATTTGCGGCTCACATAATGATAGATAGACATCCCGTGAGTAATAATAATAATAATTATTCAAAATTTTCTGCTATAAATTCAGAATTACTGGGTAAAAATTCCGGCAGATTTGGCCACACTGCTTATCCGCAATTATTTCACTTTAATCAGTATCGGAATCGTGCAAATCCATTTTCAAAATGAATAATATAACAAGTGGGTAAGTGTGATCACAGATCGCACAGAGGGTTTCGTTTAATATTCCTTTCAAAACACTTTATCTTTTTGAAAAATCTATTACTTCCACATTTCGCAACCAGGGGGCGCACTCGATTCTAAACAAACATCTATCCGAACGAAATCCAGTTTTACATACTATCCGCAGATATATTAGTCGAGGGGATTGGGCCCATAGCACCTGAGATCAGTAGGCGCACCTGGCGGTAAAAAATGGAACTAAAATATGTAAGGCTATGGTGCACAATATGAAAGAAGGGTCAAAGGGGTGTCGGCAAAGGTTGGAAAATTTCTCCCCTGGTTAAAAGGGCGGATGTTAGAAAAATTACTTAAAATACACAAGCTAGAGCCCGGAGAGGTAAATAATATAAGACTTTTTGAAGATTTTATGATTTGTCGTGTGGTCTGAGGTATTCAGCTATACGTATGCAAAATTTCATGTCTCCAACTTAATTAGGTCCTCTCTTAGAAAGAATTGCTTCAAATACATATGTGGTAGCTCAAAGGGTTAAACGTAAGACATTTTCAAGATTTTATGATTTGTCGCTTGGCTTCAGGTGTTCTGCTATAAGTATGCAAAATTTAAAATCTCCAATTTAATTAGTGGCTCAGTTAGAAAGAATTGCTTAAAATACACGAGCTGGAGTTGAAAGGGTTAAACATAAAACTTTTTCAAAATTTATTATTTGACGTGTAACCTGGGATGTTGAGCTATAAGTATGCAAAATTTCACGCCTCCAAACTAAATAGGGGCTCACATAGAAAGAATTGTTTAAAATACACATGTGGGAGCCCAAAGGGTTAAACGTACGACATTTTCAAAATTTTATGATTTGTCGTTTGATGTGAGGTGTTCAGCTATAAGAATGCAAAATTTCACGCTTCCAACTTAATTAGAGGCTCACTTAGAAATAATTGTTTAAAATACACATGCGGGAACCCAAAGGGTTAAATGTACGACTTTTTCAAAATTTTACCACTTGTTGTTTGATGTGAGGTGTCCAGCTATAAGTACCGAAAATTTCATGTCTCCAACATAATTAGGGGCTCACTTAGAAAGAATTGTTTAAAATACACATGTGGGAGCCCAAAGGGTTAAATGTACGACTTTTACCAAAATTTTATCACTTGTTGTTTGATGTGAAGTGTCCAGCTATAAGTACCCGAAATTTCATGTCTCCAACATAATTAGGGGCTCACTTAGAAAGAATTGTTTAAAATACACATGTGGGAGTTACCGACATTTATTCTTCTGCGAGTTAAACCGATTAATTAAATAATTAATATTTCAGCTTGTAATTAAGATAAACTTAGAAATAGGTATCAATAAAATCAGCGAGAAATTTGACATCGGGATGCCATAAAATTTAATCAAAAAATTTAATATTTAAAAAGTTAAAATTCCGTATTAAAATATGCTATTAAGAAAAACCGCAGCGTCCTCATGTCTACCTGCTTTGAAATCTTCTGAATTGAAACCTTTTTTCCTTGTCCTTCCAATTAAAGAAAATAAATTTTTATCGATCGATTTTTAGTGGATATTTTAACTTATACACATCGCAGAAATGTGAACTTTATACCAAATGAAAGTAGATTTTTTTTTTGCGTCTGTCTATTCCATTTACAAATTTCTCGGACCAAAAATGTTACAAATTCCTCGGACTTCTGATATGCGATTTCGATTTAAAATGCCCACTTCATTTTTCGGCTTAATTTCCTCCGTGGTAACCATGCATCGGCTGATTTTACTGGCAACCCTTGGGAGAAACACGGATGATTTGGAGAAAAGTTTTTGAATCTGCGTTAAAAAGGTGGATTGCTTAATTTTAGAAGTTAATTAGCCCGTAATTCAGTTAATTACCAACTTTTCAAAATTTTATGATTTGTTGTTTGATGTGAGGTGTTCAGCTATAAGTACCCAAAATTTCAAATCTCTAACATGTATAGTTTCTGAGAACGGGCTCTGTGACGGACAGACAGACAAAGGAGTGAGACGAATAGGGTTTCGTCAGATGAACGAAACCCTAAAAAAATGCAATAAAATAAAACACAACTTCCTGTAAAATCACAGAATGTAGTATTTCACTCCTGTTGATCACACAACTAAGATTACAGTCTTCCACTGTCAATATTTGTCCTATTCAGGACTGTGATCACTTTCTCCTGCCTGCAAAATGTTAATAGTTAGTTTTCCGCTGTTTTTCAGAGAAGAATTAAATATGGGGAGTACTTCTCAAAGTATCCCATAATCAGTGTTGCAGTCGTAAAAAATATCAGTTGTAGAGTCATGAACGTTTATGGCTGTACACTTGTTTTATTAGAAAAAACAGGTTATACTGAGCTTTAAAAAATCCAGAAGGTATACGACGTATACCTCTACCTCCACTACACCCTTGCCGATAATGTTACCCCTGAAACATTGACAGATTTTTACTTGTTAGTGGCCTGTACGGAAACTTTGTCCTCTTCTAGAAGAATAAAAATGACCCCTATAAGAAAAAGAGGTAATGACACTGGCTTCTGTATTTAGTGAAATTTTCACGTACCATGAGCAGAGGTGGTTCCAAATTGAGATCGATGGGGTTCATGACGATGAAAACCTGTTGGTTTTTGTGGGTGAGTCCGGAGGGCTCCTTGAGCGCTGTCTTGCAGTAGTACTGGACCCAGCCGTGCTTACCCAGAAACGTCGATGGCAGTCCCAGAGGCAAACCCAACTTAAATGGAAAGGAGTGGACGCCGGGAGATAGGATGATCATCCTATCCGACTCTACTGTCCTCTCGGAACCTGCATGTTTCAAAGGGAAAGAAATATGCATATATGTTTTCTAACATAAGGTATAGCGTACGTTTAGATGCATGTAACACTCGTTGGAAAAGATATCTGTCAAGAATTGACCTTTTTAAAAAAGAGTAAAACGAATCATTGGCGCGCAACCTCTGTGAAAATGAGTCTGACACCGTCCTGCCTGATATTTTAACCTCAAACTTCGTTTCGAGTGAAGGTGCGTATGACGCATATCCTGACTCGAAGAAATTAATTGCAACCGTGATATTATTTAGGAATTATACAAAATGTACGACACTACGAGACAGACGAGCTTTGTAGCTAAAGTGCGCAGCATCAATAACACTCGATTAGTAACCTGAAATAACTTACGTTGTTGTTGTTGTATCTGTAAGATCACATGACTTAATTTCCATATATATGTACTTTATACAGCGATATTTCAGAGAAAGATAGTAGTTAACTAATAATGTATGTTCCTTTGCCTTTAAAAAAACTAAAACAGTTATACCAAACTAGCGTTTCCAAAGATACATTTATAGTCAGAAATTTTTTCACTGTATCTTACTGATAAAAGAATAGTAATCGAATGTTCTAGCCTGTGAAATTTATCACTAACCAAAGAATGGATTTTGCTATAAGTTGGATGTCTAAATTCCAGTTATTATAATATTTAATGTGCTTGAATTGAATCCAAAGGAGATGATTGTTCAAAAACAAAATCTCTGTGCCATGTATGAAAAATAGGCATTCCGGCAAAGGATTCTCGGCCTTAAGATTTATTGCGTAATTTTAAACTTAAAATGTAACCCAAACTTAGTAAATCATTATTTCATTAGATTTGGTGTTACAGAGTGTAAGCATGGGTTCAGTGTTAGTAAGCTTTCGCTAGAAAATTGTACCTTTTTAAATGGACACCAACGTTTCTCACTGTTCATGAAATCTTACATTAATCTATGGAGAAATTTCAACACACGATTACTGTTTACACAAGACATTTTTCAAAATGTGACTTTCACTACCAAAAAACTAATGTATTTTACTAAAGAATTATATTAAAAAAATACTTTCCTAAATTTAGGTATCTTTTATAAGATAATTATTCGTAAGTAAAAGTTGTCTGTTAAAAGATATTTAAAATGCAGAGACAGAATTTTTGAAATTGTTGTAATGTTAGTATGAAATATCGACTTTCTGATTGAAAAAACAAATGTAAAAAAATGCATTAAATAATGAGTAATTGTATTGTAATTTAAAAATTGTCTTTAAAAAGTGACAGGTTTTCTATCCTGTTAATGTACAATTAGAATTTTTTGAGTATATTAATTTTTTTTTAAGATAACTGCCAAATTTATGCCAAAAGTACTTTATTCATACATTATTAATAAAAGGTTTTCAAGGAAAATATGCTAAAGTCTGGTATAACACCAGTTTGTAGTGCTATAAAACTGAAAAATGTTGCTATAATTTGCATTTTGTTCTGCTACAAATGAAGTTTGTACTACAAAATTGTTAAATTCTGTTACAGAACTACAATTTATCCGACTACGGAACTGCTACAAAAACAGATTTCTGATTTTCTTCCCCCTGGTTTTGGTCGAATTTTCTAGGTCTTTTTAAGGTGTTGGAAGTGGTAAATAATAAATTAATTATAGAAATTGAAGGTGAAAGGACAATGGTTAACTTGAATCATGTCATAGTCTATAAATTTTGTAACAGTGCCGGGTTCTCTCAAATGTCGAGGGGTCAATCCCAATTCCCTCGATACTTTTCTCGTGGACCGGTTGGCGACCACTGGTCTATTTGGTAAGATAAATATTTCTATTATACTTCAGAATAAAGAAGTTAAAGGAATAAACGATTCCATAAGAATTTAGTTTATCTTCAGAGTGGATTTTTAAGTTCCTTAGGCCTCCTAAGATTCATAGTAAAAATATCTGTTAGGAAATTGTGAGCCGAGTTAAATACATTGTAATTTTATAGCAAGTTTGGGAAAATATTTTTCATACTTTGTTTTTTCTCATTGAGCTTAGTTTGGAACCATCTGAATTAAAGTGTATCCATTCCACTGCTTATATTCCCTTCATATTCTTGAAATAAATTTGTTTTTAAATTTGGTGTCATGGCCTCCTTTTAAGACTGGAAAAGCGTCTAAACCTATTTCATATATGGCGGGAGCTCTCGTCGATCATCGCTATACCCACACTGCACCTGATACTTTTGAATACACCATAATCGCACAAAATTTTAAGCACATGCATGGTCTGGAAATATATGCATGGAAGCAGTTGCACATAAATACGTTCATTGGTTCTTTCTAACTTGAGCTAGTCTATATTTTAGCTGCATGCCTACAAGCTTAGAGTTCATATACAGATGCATGCTATTTGTACGATGACTGCAGCTTAAATGCAAAAATGAAATTACGCCCTTCGTGCTGATGAATAGATCAGCTAATCGGTGATATTGCCTCTGGTCATGGGTTTTGTGTGTGAATATGGTGATTTAATGTTATCTCTCTCTTCTAAAGGTTTTTACTACCAATTCTATCGGTGTATATTATATAAAATTTCTTATGAGTTTGGAAATATTTTTCCAGTTTAAACTATTTCACCATTTCTGAATTTTAAACGTGTCGTTACCTTCCGGTCTGTTGCTTTCTCCAAGCAGCTTCATCCTGAAGTCGATGTAGTTTTCTTTGTCATTGTAGCTGCTCCCACTACCTCGGTCACTCAACCTGACTACGCCTTCGCCGACAATGTGGAAATACAGACCTAAAATAGACACACAGAATACATTCAAATCTAAGCTGTTTTTAATTAATACTGTGTACAAAACAAACTAAAGGTATTGCAGACATATGTTTAAGGAGTAGGGGTTCTAATTTACTAATTAGAATTTTTAACAATATGTAACACTGTATTAAGTGTAACTGTGTATATCGTATTTATGTATGTTCAATTAAATTTCGACTTTGCGAAGTACCTTTGTAAATCCACACGATTCAATTCGAGGGGAGTATGTGTAAAGTTTTTTTATTTATCGGAAATGCGAAAATTTTCAGAAATAGAAAAAAAAAAAAAAAAAGCTATACACGTTAGTATAACATGAGTTAAGTTCAGTTGTACGATCTTGGAAAAAAGGTATCTCTTTATCCCCTCTCCCCCCCCCCCCACGCCAATCCCACCAGCAATTCTGTCGCAAATCGTATAAAAAGGATACTTGTACCAAATGGCTAATTATTTACTATTAAATGTTATACATGTATTAAAGGGCAATCCACATGTTAAAAATGTACCAATTTTTTTCAAATAGTAACCCACTTTGGATAACATTGACGCACCCAAAGGGAGAGACTACAGATACCATTATTTCTGTATAGAAAATTTCCTTTTGTTAAATAGTAGCATTTTGCTATTAAATAATGCAGACATTTCTATACAAAAATAGTGATATCCGTAGCCTCCTCTTTGAGTTCGCTAATGTTTGACACTATATTTGAGATATTTAGATCAAATCAGTTCCTAAAATCATATAATCCATGCATTTTTTCACTCTTATGTCGTCATTGACTTGAGGATTAGAATTCGAGGATGATAATGATATATCCATGTGACAAATTTTAATATGTATCTTAGCAAACTATTCACCGATTGACGTGTTTTTATTTAATAAAATATAATGAATAAACTCGAACACACTTTAGGAATTTTTTAAAGTTAAGAAACATATTTTGAATTATGATAAATTATAATAAATTCATATTCAGAATGCACACACACAAAAGAAGTAATAAAATGTGCAAAATATAAAAAAAAATGTCAAAGCTCGATTTCGTAAATTTGCATGCTACAATCCTAACAACTATTCTTACTCTACGAAGTATGGAATGAATCGCTGAATTCTCTAATACTCCTAAAATCATATTTCAGTGACTGGCGAGCAATTTCTTTCAAACTATTGCTTTGGCGAAAAAATCTTATTACTTAACTCGCATCGTTCGTTGATATAATATAATGATATACGTATATCCGATATTTATTTTCAAAATATCATGATTTTTGTTATTTTCGATATTCACATATTTGATATTTATTTTCAAAATAGTAAGATGTTTGATATTTTCTACATTTGATATTTATTTTCAAAATATCACTGTTAATATATTTTTGATATTTTAGTCAAAACAAGTGTAAATGAAATTTTCAACTGGTTATTAACTGTGTCATTCTGTAGATTAAGAAGTTTTGTCTGTCAGTGACTTTTTTAGCTAAAGAAGAAAGCAAGTACCTTTTCCAAGCTTTATGTTTGAAGCTTTTAAATGTAGATCTAATAATTATGTGGGACATAATTAATTTTATTAGAAAAGAATCTTTTCTGGTTTCGGTTTAATTGAGTTTAAACTGTACAACATGTTACGGAATAAAAAATAACAGAAATTTACATTTATGTTAAAATTTTTCTATAAAAAAAAATTTTGTTTTATAAATTTCTGATTTCTTGATACTGCATCCTAAAGATATATATATATATTTACATATATAAGTGTATAAAGCAAATCGTTTCTATTTTCAATTTGTTGATCTTCAATTTTGTTCTAAATAGGCGAAAAAAAGGAAAAGAAAATGCATTTTTAGAATATTTTTTGATTAAATTTTCATGTTAAGCGCAATATGTTTTAGTTTCTAATTTATGTTATGTTTGAAGATATTTATTATCAGCAGTAAATTGACCGTTTTGAAAATATCGGATGTATATCAAATTGAAAATATCATGATATTTACAAACTCTGTTAACTCTTAATCTGGAACATTCTCGATAATTAAGTTCCTGTATATTTTAGGAATATGATTTCTTAATTTTTCCAAACATTTTGAGCCAAATCTTGTTTCAAAACTTCTCCAATTCGCTAACAATCTACTTCTTTTACAAATATCCATAAAAGTAGTTTTACACCAGTGTCTGTGTTTAAAGTCCTTTATGATCAGAAAAAACATTTTAATTTTTACCAGTAATAACATTTTATCCAGTTTAAAATGTATAACATCACTAAAAAGAAATTGTTCCATAATTGCGCACAGATGGCAGTGTATTCGAATTATTTTGAAATGCACTGTATCAGAAGTGAAGACGATATATGCACCACATATTGTACTAAGATTTAATTTATCTCAAAATCAAACAATATAATAAAAACGTATATTATTATCAGAAAAAAATCGCGAATTAACTGTAATATATCTGAATTTTTTTTGTGAAGCCCTATATTACACAGCTGGATTTTACACACATAAAAATACACTTCTAGCAACTACGCCCACACAAATAATGCACCACACTACTTTACAAAACCCTCTAAAAAGAAGTTTTATTGCTAAATGCACCAGGGGAATTCGACGAAAAACGTTACTTTTGTTGTACATGAAAGTTTAGTTTTGACACAATTTTTTTTACATTTAAAAATTTTTACGTTATAGGGAGGATTTAAAATACAGGATAGTCATAAAAAACATTGCCGATATATGGAACTCTAGCGGCCGGTCCGTTTAACCGATCGAGATGAGATTTCAGATAGAGTTATTCAGAGGTATGAGCTCGGGATTCTGTGAACAGCAACAAATTGGCGCTCACGGTTACGGTTATAGGTACAGGAACTCGAAATTTTCGAATGGCAACGCCCATTGTTTTTCGTCGCAAAATGCTCAGCGCATGCGAAAACTCTAAATATCGCTGAAACGGTACGTGTATCGCAATAAACGGAAACGTTATGCACTCACAAAAAACAGCTCTGCGAACGGCCAAAAAAAAAAAAAAAAAAAAAAAAAAAACGATCGGGGCGCACGGAGGAAATTTGCATATGACAGAGGCAAGAATCCGTTTTCTACGCTGACTATCTGGCGAACGGCGTTCTGTGATTGGTGTCTTGCCTCTGTCATATGCAAATTTCCTCCGTGCGCCCTCGATCGTGTATTTTTTGGCCGTTCGCAGAGCTATTTTTGTGCGTGCATAACGCGTCCGTTTATTGCGATACACGTACCGTTCCACGCTATTTAGGGTTTTCGCATGCGCTGAGTGTTTTACGACGAAAAAAAAAAAATGAGCTTTGCCATTCGAAAATTTCGAGTTTCTGTATCTATAACCGTAACCGTGAACGCCAATTTGATGCTGTTCACAGAATCTCGATCGGTTAAACGGACCGGTCGCTAGAGTGCCGAATGACTACCCTGTATATTATTTGATGAAGATTGATCTGTGAACATATTATATATATATTTATTGAGCGGCGGTTTTTTTCTATACCTTCGTTACATCTTACACCGAATTTTCTCTATTAGCATCTTCATCTTCATTTATTTTGTGAATGTGATAAATATGTTATTCATTCAATAATATATTCTTTTTCTCTGAAAATTCCTTTATATGTAAATTGAAATTTCTTTTTTTTCTTCAAAATATTACTTTTGAATGGCTGTCACTATCCTTTTTGCTTTCTTTCTTGCAGTAAAATTTTGTGCAATTATTTCACAATACTATAATATCATTCGTCATTTAAGGGGACTCGGCACTAAAAAAATTTATTTTGTAACTATGCCCTAGAGGTTTGCACGGGTCGGAATTACCGGGCCTGGTTCGGCCCGAACAAAAGAAATCTTGGCCTGGCCCGGCCCGGCCCGATGAAAAAAATTAAAAGTTCGGCACGAACCCGGCCCGGTTCGTACAAAAATCAGTGAAAACAGCCCCGGCTCGGCCCGTGGAAAAATCAATTAAATGAGGTCCGATCCATCCCAACTCCATTTCTACAAAAAAATCAGATTTTTCTAAACATACAATTAAGATTCTTTTAAAGAATACTGCATAGATATTTATTGGATAACTTTACCGTATATTTTAAAATTACTATGTGTTCGTAAGACAAAATACACAATAGCAACATTAATGATTACTTAGTCTTAGACGTTTCAACATTCAAATAAGGATTTATTAAAAAAATAATGTAGTTTCTCTCTATTCTAAAAAAAAGTAACTCCCGCTGTCACCGCCGCCGCCGCCGCCGCCGGTTTTGATTTTTTTGTGACCGGAGGCCTTTCTTCGTTAATATTAACAAAAATAATGCATACAAAAACATGAAAATCGGTGGTTTTATACAGAAATGTTTGATAAACACGCTGATGCAGACAGTTTTCAAATCGAAGAATTATTTTAAGAGTTATTTAATACTAAAGTTGGACAAAATCGTTCCACTAAAAAAGTTTTATAGCAGCAAAAACTATACAGGGCAGTGTAATCATTTTTAGATCATTTTATGCGTTAGAATTTGCCGGAGTGCAGATTGCATTAATTTTTTTATTTTGACTCATTTTTTCAGGTTTTATTTCTATTTTAAATTCAAATTTTCAGCATTTCTAGAGATATTTTTTACAGATTTCAGAAAATTGTACTAATTTAAAATGTTGCCATCTGTATAAAAAGCGCAAGCAATAATGTTTGCTTCAAATTAAAAAATTATTTACACGTGACTATTATAAACAGTAAAAAAACTTTCAAATTAGTATTAAATAATTACGTATAAAAAGCAGGAACTTATTAAAAATTACGTCATAAAAAGTATACACGTGAATTTTATAGGAGAAAGGATATTGTAAAATAATAAATTCATTAACATGCGTTAGAAGCCTTAGGAGAAATTACGTCATATTTACGTCACATTATAGTTATTACATAAAATGAACACAAAATAATATTGCAAAAAAGTTTAAATTTAGAAATTGCGCTAGACATTTATTTGATATTTTGAAAATTAATTTAAAATGTCTCATTTAAAAGAACTTTCTTTTCGCTTTGTTAAAAAATACCAGGAGACAAAGACTCTCTTTACTTAATTCCTTTTATATTAGCTTATTTTGAAATGTTGTTACAGGTGTATACGTCATCAAGTTATTTTTATTTCGACGTTTTGTTTGTGTTTTTATTAATGTTGTACGAATTTATTTGTTCTTTCGTTATTTAAAATAAAAATTATATCAATTTGTATAATTTGGCGAGTGGTTTGGCGATTTATAAATTTGGCGAAATTGGTCGACAGGATAATCAAGTAGTACCGCAGCGGATTTGGCGTTAAAATTCCCCAATCAAAGAGAAATGAATAGAAATTCGTTTATAGGGAGATCGCCACTGTTTTTTAAATTATAATTCAATCTTTCGAAATATCTTTAAAACAGATCAAATTAGCGTGCATTTAGAGTCTGCGGTGTCTGGACGGGGGTTGGCGAGCGTAGCTCGTAGGGGGCCGAGCCCCCTAGTAGAGTAAAAGAAAAAAAGGAAGGTTAAAAACATGACAACTTATGAAGTTGTATGATAAAAAGCAGATTTATAAAAATATTTCTCTGCCATTTAGTAAGGCTTTTCTGAAAACCAAAGGAGCTACTTTCTGATGCACTTCTGAATTCACTTGTTTTCGGAAACGCATAAGATTGACAGGTGTTCTTATTCAGAAACTATGTAATCGAATAACGTTATCCAATTTTTGATAAAGGCAATATATCTTTGAGAAAATACTGTCAAATTTAAAGTTTTGAATCGAATTTCCAGAAGCTCCTAGCACGAGAAAGGAGAAAAACCTACAGTCACGTGACAAGAATCTCTTATATCTTAATAAGTAATTTATGTATAAAAATGGAAAAGGCTGTTCGATTCCAAATCCCTTCATTAGTCAGGCCTGTCAATTTTATGCCTGTACAGTTAAAAATTAGTCAGAAATTTTCTCATTGTTGAGCAGTGAATTTGAGCGAGCCGGTAGGCCCGCTTATATTTTTTTCGGCCCGGCCCGGCTCGGCTCGGCTCGGCTCGGCTCGGCTCGTACAAAAAAATTGTCCTAATTCTGCCCCAACTTGAAAATTCGCCTTCACTTTGTCGCACCGGGTACGGAACTCGGGCCAAGCCCGGGTCTGTGCAGACCTCTACTATGCCTATATTATATTTTTAGGTTCATGTTTAAATAAAGCATAGTCATAATAGATCATGAAACGTATTAAATTCTTAATATAGCAATAACTTTTAAAAAAATAACACTTTTCAAATTCTCCTTCTTCTTTTTAATTTTTCATATTTGGAAATAGATTTTTTTATCCTTTATTCAGAGTATTTTTTTCTATAAATCTAAGTGCCAGATTTTTGATTAGCCCATTAGATCAGCAGAAAAAAAAATAGTGAATGCATATGGAAAAAACGTGGAAGAATAGTATATTTTTAAGTTCATAATTTTTTTTTTTTTTAAGTTACAAACATATCAAAAATTAGACAATTTACGTAATTTTTGTAGAAGCCTTAGTATTTCTATTAAAATGAAAATATAAAAAAATGTGAACTGAGAAAAATGAGTTTTAACACTGGCATTTAAATTTAAAGGGACGTTGAGCGGGAAGGCTTAATGAAATTAAGTATATTTCCTTTATTAGTTGTCGAATCGTTCCGAAATTTGGACAGAATGTTCTAAGAATAGTAAGGTACATTTTAAAATAAAAATCTGAAATTCGACATTTTTGACATTTTTTTAAATCAAAATGATAGGTGTTCAGGAGACATCCCTTTTTCATTTCAGTTTTAGCCGAAAATACGTACATCGGCATTTATCATGTCCTTTGAAGACTTCTCACGTAACTAGAAACGGTCATGAATTTTATGTATATCCTCCGTTTTTCATTTAAAAAATAAGCACAACTTATTTAATTAAAATCAGTTTAATTCATATCCGTAAAGCGTTTTTTTTGAGGTATTTACTTAAAATTTCATATTTTACCCTAAATAAGCATGATGGCATTATAAAATAAAGCATTGTGTGTTTGTATCTTTCGTTACAACATTAATAGGGGAATCACCCTCTAAACCAGTGGTTCCCAACCCTTTATTGACCACGTCCCACCAAATCATCTGTAAAATCAATATATCCCCCTACTCCCGTAACTCTGTAAATGTTGTCTCTTATGATTTAAAAAGTACATTCTATTCACACAGTGGAAGCGTAATAGAACCTTAACAAAAACTATCCATTCCATATTTTTAACTTATCAAAGAAATGAATCTTTTGTCCCAAATGTGTTTTCAGAATAATTCTATAAATGCAATGAGTCTGCACATCTTCGTGCTTGTTTTGTGGCTAGAAGAATTTTGTTGTGCTATTCTAACTTACTTTAATATTAAAGAAAAGTGCTATAAGGTCTGCATTTTATAAATATTAAAGAAAAGTGTTATACTATCTGCATTTTATCTTCACAAAGTATTTTGAATAGAGACTTACATTTTGGCATTGATAACATTCACTCATTTTATAGTTCATTTTTGTAACTTATTAAGAGTTGTGGAAAAACTTTGGAAACCAGAGTTTCTTAATAAATAAACAGCACGATACATAAGAAGCATTTAAAAGATTCTCGTCTTTATCAATTTATGCAGACATTATTCCGTCTCACAACACACTTCTTTGTTTTCCCTTTCGAACATTGTTGTCTTCCATGTATTATCTGTGGTTTTCTATGATTATCTATGATTTTAAAATTTTAAATGTATATGTCATCATGTAAATTTATTTATTGTGTAGGACACCTGCACTAGAGTCATATATATTTACAATCTACCCGTTTCATTTCCTTTTCTAATTCTATTTAGGATTTATGACTTTTATAAAGTTGGTAGTACCTCGTTCAGCTATTTCATATATTTTTTAGGTGTATATGTTCATGACTGTTAGTTTATACGTTTAGTAATTAAACTTGGAAGAAGATTCTTTGTGTGACATATAGCAGAGCAAATAAAAGAAGGAAACTCGTTCAATAAACAATTGAAAATGTTACTACGAATTATAGAATACAATAACAACCAGAATATTTAAAGAAATTTTAGTATTAGAAAAAAGTTGTCAAAAGATGTTAAAATATTACTCATACAATTATTCCGGTGTTGATTCTTTTTTAAAATTTTTTAAACATTTGATTTAAAACGTTTTTTAAATTTGGTAAATAACTGATTTTTTAAAATTTGCTTGTATTTCCCTTATTTTTATTTTGCAACATTCTTTTCTTTTTAAAGAAAAAAGAAACCGATAGGGAATGATTGAGTAACAAATTTGGTTTTGTCCACCAAAAAGTCAAATTGCCCCTGTACGCCCCACGTTGAGAAACACTGCTCTAAATCATTAAAATCAATCAGGACGGTTGTTCTACCAAACCAAGCAGTTTAAAATAAATAAAATAAATACTAAGCCCACAAAAAGCAAACACTACACCGTTTACTGGTTACCAACATTAGAGAACTTCTCAATGGTAGTTCGATCAAACATGCCAGCGTAAAATATCAGATATCGAAGGAAACAGAAAAATGAGAATAAAATAAAAAAATATATAACGAAAAAATTCATTAATTTAAGACCAAACATATTTTTATATGTAAATTATAAACCGAGGTACAGAATTGAAAAAAACATCTGAAGATACTGAAAATCAATTTTTCGCTTTCTTCGACGGTTCAATTGTAAAACAACATAGAGACTTAAATAATGACCACAAAAAAAGTAAGGGCTGAATTATTAGTAGATTATCTAAATTATATAAATATTTTTTTAATAAATACATAAATGATAGCGACAAAAAATAATAAAAAAAAGAAAAGAAATATAAACCCAAGTCTAAAAAAAAGGAAAAGAAATCCAAGCCAGGGTGAAAGTTGTGTCTAAAAAATGGTGTGATATCTATTTTCCTAGCTTATATTTTGATACTTATTTAACATTTTCTATTTAACTTTCATATAAAGCCTACGTTATGATATTATATTGATAGAAATTCTTCTTTCCTGTACTAAATACATCACAGTATGTTTCTGAAAATTAAAAATATAAAAAATTATGCGTGACGGACTTGAGATTAAAATAATTATACAAACTCGTAAAATGTTAGTTTGAATAGCAACTATCTCGATTTAAATACACATTTGGGTGCATAGAAAGTTATGTCAGCTACGGAAATATGATTTTTGTTTAAAATTTATATTAAAAATTTTTACGCACAAAAAGTAATGTTTTTCGTAGAATGACTCAGTATTTTCTATAGGAAACGTTCTGCAGTACAACTCAATAACAGAAATAAATTTCCAAGGGCGTAGGAACCGGGGGAGCTGTGGCTCCCCCTGGAATATTTCAGACGGGCTCAGCTCCCCCGGGAGAAATTTTCGCACCACATCTGTTTACGATACATTGCTGAATTAAAAAATAAGTATTCTTTTTCTAGGAAATTCAAACAATAAACAACAAATAGAAGAGAGAGAGGTGGTGGTGAGCACACTTGTTTGTGCCTTCACTCTTTTTCTCATTGTTTACAACCCTCCCGATTTCCAGAAAAAAATGGGGTCTTATATAGGTCTACTACAAATTACCTGCACCGATAACATATTTATAAATAGGAGGCCTTTAAAATTGATTTGGAAGAGATTTGTAAAGAATTTGTAAACAAAACAACCGAAATCACTTTAATTTTGGGTAAATGGAAGTGGGAGAAGCCTTAAATTTGAATATTGTATTCGGGATCGCACATAAATTAAATTTCTATGTACCAAATATATCTATTAAAAATTGTTTTAACTGGATTAAAGAGTTGGTGATCTTTTGATATGCTTTTATTTTATACTCCTGTTTGTGAAACGTGCAATACTATGAAGGAACCCTCCAAAATGAACGAAATGATCCGCGCCACTAGCTTTCCTCAATATGCCCCGGCTCCCCCTGTTTGTACAAAGTTCCTACGCCACTGTAAATTTCGTTATGTTTAAAGAACTAAAAAGTCATTCAAACGTACTACAAAGAATTACTGTTGAGTATCTATACAAAATAATTGGTAAATTCTATGTATACAGTTTTGCATAGAAATATACTATAGCGAACTTCATTAACTAATTTAAATTTCAGCTTTTCTAATGGTATTTACAAAAGTAAAAGTGCGGAGAGGGACAGAAAAACGAACCGAGTTTATAATTATTTTCAAATGTATAGAAAGTGATAATAAAATTGATTTATTTGAATTTTATCTTTTAATTTGTTTTTATTACTCCTCTTTTTCTTGGTTATTTATTAAATATTTCAATTTGCGAGAAAGAAAAAGAAAATCACCATCTTGTTTCGGTTTAGAAATTTTTAAGTGAAATTTTTGATCTTTACAGGTGATCTTTGATGTCTTTACCAGCGCCATCTGGGGTTAAGCCAGGTAAAATTTGGGGCCCATTTAGGGCGCTTTCGCAAAAATCCATATAATAAAACAGGCTCCTTCACAAAATTCCTCTTAATAAAAAAGGCCCCTTCGCAAAATTCCTCTAAATTAAATAGTCTCTTTCACAAAACTACATTTAATAAAAATACTTTTTTTTTAAATTATTTTTATTTTGTTAAATGTTTAATTTGCAAAGAAAACAAGTTCGCCAGAAAGGAAAACTTTAGCAGAAGTACTTAAATAAATCTTAATTTTAAATTCTTAGCTCGAATATGAGTAATTGAATTTCATCTTTCGATACAAAATGTTGTTTTTCACAAAGTTAAATAAATTTAACAAAAATAATTTTAACTTTTCACAAATTGGGTCCCAAGAAAAAAAACCTGCGCCGACTCGTGCCGACGGCATATTTACAATACCTACTCGGTTCGGATTCGACACTGGTATTTCTCAGTATATTTTTCTGATATGGAATTGTGAATATCTTAAAACACTTAGTTTTGTTATTATCTTCATGTAGCAATAAAAGTACCCTGATCCTAATAATATTATAAATGTGAAAGTGTGAATATGTTTCGTTAAAGTCAGAAATCAAAACGGATAACTAACTTTTTTTGTATTCATTATCAATAATATTAGTTTTTTCCCATGTTTAAATTTTCCCTTAAGTTAATAAAATGTACATGTTTTGTTTGTAATACATAAAATAAAAGTTATAAAAATAAAACCTATTTTCAAACAAATGTAGCAATAGAATATTCACTTGCGTTTGTATTATCGTGGCATTTCAAGGAAAACAACAATGAAAATTGATTTGACATTAAACTAATAATAGGTACAGCAATGTTAACCTTACTAAAAATTACCTGATGCAAAAATCCACTAGTGATTGTGTTTCGGAATTTTTTTATAAGAGCTATTCTTTCTAATAGTAATATTCGCCTTATAAATTACGAGATTAAAAAATGATCTAGAAAACCAGTATCAGTTTCTTTGGTTATATTGTGCTAATATTTACATTAATCGCTAACAGTGTTGCCAGTTTAGAGGAATTCTAAATTCAAAATCTCTACCAGTCTTTTTAAACAGTATTTCACTTTATTTAATTGGCCAAAGTCTGCCGCTAAATAAAGCGAAAATTAGTATTAAAAATTTCTGGTATATATTTTGAAGACAAAAATAAGTTTAATTGTAAGAGCTGATTGTCATCACTGATCCTTGAACTATAATATCAATGTTGATAAAATATTGGATTTATATTGGAATATTTGTAATGAAATGTCAAAACTTTAAATTGTAACTATCTCCAACAAAATATCAATATTGCAAAAGCATTTTTGTTATGTTGGAAATATTAATAGTGAAATTGCAAAATATTTTTTGAAAATTTACATTTTACTCATATTTGCGCAATATCGAAAAAATATATGTATTGCAATTTCACTATTAATAGTTCCATTCTAAAGCAAATATTTTTGCAATTTCCATGTAACTTTTATTTTATGTATTTACAAACAAATAAAATATGTAAATTTTACTAACTTTAGTGAAAATTTTAAACATTGAAGAAAAAATTAATATAATGCATAATGAATACAAATGCATTTAATTATCTGTGTTAATGCTGACTTCAGCAAAACATTTTCACACTTTTACATTTATAATATTATTAGAATTAGGATACTAACATTATTACATAGAGATAATAACAAAACTAAGTGTTTCGAAATATTCAAAATTTCATACCAGAAAAATATACTGAGAAATACCAATGTCAAATTTGAATCGAGTAGGTATTGTGGGTACAGTATGTAGAATCCAGTTAGACCATTTCAAATATTCTTTAAGATACTTTTCCTTTATTCATCTTAAGTCTTAACTTAATATTAAACGTGTTTATTTTAAATTCTAAACTATTTAATTTCCTCTTTTAATTTCTTATTTTTATATCTTAAGTAGTTCTAAACTACAGTTAAATTTATCCCAATGGCTCACAAAACATAAGATACTTCTATTCCTAGTCTGGGTGTTAAGCTGTCATCAGCTAGGAAACCCCTCAATGCTGCTCACGTGTTCAGCACATGTTCAGTATTGTAGATATGCCTGCCGACGCATTGAAGAAAGGCACACTTCCTATAAGGCAGTGGTTCCCAACGTGGGGCGTACGCCCCACAGGGGGGCAATTTCAGATTTTTTATTAACAAATTTTTTGCACTATTTTTTAAATTGAAAGAAGTGTCGTAGTTTAAAAATAGAAATAACAAATGAAAAAAAAATTTAATTACTGAATAAAATTAAATTCCGAAGCGTTCCCATTTAAAAGACCAGAATAATTATGACACCAGAAAAATTATGTGAATTTTATTTTAAATATTTTGACACTTATTATATATTAAAATATCATTCTAATTTTTCTGGATTCAGTATTGTTTTAGTAAATAACACTTCTTTTTTTTTTCACTTTATATGTATACTAGGGGGCTCTGCCCACTGCCAACTACGCTCGCCAACCCCCGTTCAGACACTTAGAATCTAAAAGCACGCTAATCTGATCGGTTTTAAAAAATATTAGAGAAGATTGAATTATACTGAAAAAACCTGTAGCGATCTCCCTGTAAACGGGTTTCCATTCAATTCCCTTTGATTGCAAAAATTTAAGGTAGAATCAGTTGCTGTTAAGACATCCAATGGTTGTTTTCGTGTTTGGTTAAAGAAGATCAGTTAAACATTTGAAAATAAGCTAAAATAAAATGAATTAAGTAAACAGAGGCTTTGTCTCTCGGTATTTTTTAACGGCGGTATAAAACGATTGACATAATACAATTACTAAAATTGGCTGATTTAACTCCTTCAAGGGCGGTGGTTCATTTTTGGACCACTTAATTTTAATTCTTAAATGCCACATTAGCACCAGAATATTGGGATGAAAATTTCCCTTTTATTAAGTAAGTGAACAAAAGCATTTTTGTATTTCGAAATTTGTTTGTAAATTCTGGTGCCATTCACTGATTTCAAGATTTTACGAATAGAAGTGCCTTGTCCGTGAAAGGGTTAATTGCATATTAATGTATTTATTATTTTAAAGTTTCCTTTCCCTTTTAATATTCACGTGTAAATACAATTTTCAAGACATAATTTTCAATATTTTCCTGCCTTTAACACGTACTCATTTAATAGTAATTTTAAAGTTTTTTTTCTCTTTTTAATAGTCACGTGAAAATAAATTTTTAATCGTTAGGAAATAGTATTCTTTGCGCTGTTTTTAAAATTGAAAACAATCTCTATAATAATAGCCTAAGTCATGTGACTATCATCAACAGCTCCAGGCGGATCCCTTCGCTTTTTATATTCCAGGCGGCCATTTTGGTACTTTAATGTTAGCCAGCCACAGGTGTAATAAGTCGCCGAATATTATTCTATCCCCATTATTTCGTTTATATTATAATAGTCCAAGTCATGTAACTGCCATAAACAACGGACTGATTCCTTCGCTTTTCATAAGAAAGGTTTCCATTTTGATTAAAGAATCAAAATTATTTTTTCGAATAAAACTACATAAAATTTGCCATGATCACAAAGAATTCCTGGTACTTTTATGTTAGCCGGGTGAAAATCTCGCCAATAGCTTTTTTTTTTTTTTTTTTTTTTTTTTTTTTAACTCGCCAGTTAGCATTTTTTTATTAGCGTTACGCACAGATACGTTTGTTCTTTATAATATATATAGATACTTAATCAGTAAAATATAATAAAAATCAGTTATTAGGATGTGGTTATCAATTGAGGCTCTTATGCTTGGTATTCCGGAATGAAAAACAGCAATTTTCACTTTCTCAAAATTTGCATATGCACTTCTCATATCCATATTCATAATTTTTTTTAAAAATTGTATTTTGTTTGATCATTTTATTTCAAAACTTGAAGTCACAATTGTCGGCAACATCTTTTATGTGAACAGACGCACTCTTTACTCGAGATTCTAATCTAAATTCCGGAGAGTAAAAATTTCCATAATTTATGTTTTTTAGACGCATTTGTGTTAAAATATTTAGTTTTATCTAAGAAAATGATCGTTTTCTTTTAAATATGACTTAATTTTCACTTAAATAAGCATTTCGCCTAGTGTCTGAAACTTAGTATCAGTACACACGCAGAAGGAAATACAATATAGAAAATTTATGAGGAAAAATGCGTGTTTTCAAAAGCAGTATGTCATTTTCCGTTATTATGCTCCTAATATTATATAATGCTCCTATGGGATTTTGCGCCACTAAACTCTATACAACAATTTTTATCAACAATTTTGGATTTTTATCAGAAAATGGCAGGAATAAAGATAAAAATACCTCATTATTTCTCTCTTGTCTGCCAAAATAAAAGCTATCTAATTTTCACCATTTTGAACAAATTTCATAAAATGCTTTTAAAATTAAAATATGAAAGTGGGGATATTTAAAAAAAACAAACAGATAGTGTGATCACATCTAAAAATGAACAGCTTTCAGTTAAAAAAAATACATATATTAGTAAAATTGGTTCAACAGAAAGATCAGGACAGATGACTGAAAAACACACTTGTGTTTTAAATATACAGATTATATAAAATTTGGAAAAATTAAATTAAGCAAATTATGTTATTTTGATAAAATTATAGTAGAATGTCCTAAAGAATAGTAAAAATTTTATTGTTCGAGATAATTTTGGACAAAAAATTCAGGAACATGATATTTTTTTAAACCTCGAATAATTTGTTTGCTTGTCTAAGCAAATCCGAAGCAAATCCATCCAGGCGAGAATCATCTATTTCTGTAATGTAAATCGCTATTATTTGCATGTCACCTCTCTTTTATAAAGGCACTCTAAATTTTTGTAAAACATTGCGTTTTATCAATGTGTAATTTCAATTACATTATTTTCAAAAGTGAAGCATTTTCACCTCTGAAAAATTTCAAAGCAGCTGGGCTGTGAAAATGGCGCACTTCTACAAAACGTAGTTCAGGTTTAAGAATTAAAATACACGCTTTTTTATAAAATGACGTCATTTGCATACGCTAAAACAATTCACTTTTACAATCCCGTCTTAAACTTCGTCTTTAGAAAAGTATGTATATAACGTCATTATCACGGAATAAAATACAATATTCTTGACATAGCCCATATTTTAATTTCAACTTTTTTCAGGTTTAATAAGAAAATGGCAACAAAAAGATACAGTATCTCGTATTTTTGACTATTTTCCGTTTACTTTCAATAGAAATGGGGTACTTTTGTTGCCACGATTAGAAAAATGGTATTAAAAACTACAAAAAAATTAATATCTCAAAAATAACTTGAGATACAGCTTTCAAACAAATTGCATTTAAAAGAGCATTTTTTTCCTTATACGACGGTGCAAAAATTTAAAATGTGCGATGTTTAGAAGTTTAAAAATTTTCAGTAGAGAAAATTGCAAAACCAAAATTTTACTTCAAATTTCAAATTATTGCCATTCGCAAAATGACATATGCGTTACGCACAGATATGTTTGTCCTTTATAATATAGATATTCTGAAGACTTGAACAATGTTTTTCACTTTCCTATAAAAGGTGCATATCTTAAACTAATATAATCAATTACTTCCGCATAACAATCTTTTGTGGTGAGTCGCTGAAAATAAGATTAAATTAAAAAATTGACGCCATTAACGGAAAGATTCGATGCTTTTATAGAAAAAGGGAAAACACTGCTGGATTGCTTTCTATTAGAATAACAATAATGGCAATTATATCTACTTACATGGTGACTTCGTAAATGTGCAGAGCAGAGCCTTAGCATGGGCAGCGTTCATGATACAAAATAAATAGGTTAACGTTAATTTTATACCCGTACTCAATAGAAGACAAAAAAAAAAAAAAAAAAAAAAAAAAAAAAACCTCATAGAAACAAAACCCCAAACTCATGCTCGTTGGCTAAAAACAGAGAATATATTTTTCAGGTTAGATATGTAAATAATATTAAAAAAAACCAGCCAATTAAAAATTATTCTACTGTCACAGCAGAAAATCGAACTGAAAGCAAATTCATTGTTCAGTCTCTTGAGGGCGACTTATCAATGCGTCGCCGGCATAAATTTGCAAATACGACTAGAACAGAAAAACACGATTTCTGTTTTCCCTTCATTCTACTCAAAATAGCATTAAAATGACTTGAAATAGAATATAATACGTAATTTTAAACAAGGAATTTTTTTTTCTATACATGAATAAATAAAAGTTTGAATATAAGACAGATTGAGCTTGAGTCAGTCCAAGCCCAAAAACTGATATAAAAATTTAGTCCGTTTTATCACCATCTCTTATGTGTGCTACACATTACGTCACACATAAGTATTTTGATGAAAAAGAATGCAAAAACTTGGAGATGGGAAAGAAAGGAAAGGGCAGTTTTAGTAATTTAGACTTCGGTTTTTGGGAAGCGCTATTGCACTGGGCTCCGGAGCCCTGTATTTATGAGCTCCGGTAAATTCCGACCAATATTTATATATTTAGCGAAAACAGAGAATTACCGGAGCTGGGCTCCGGTGGGCTCCGGCGCAAATTAAGCCCTGATACATAAATTCGTTTTAATTCGATTCATTAGGATTTTATATATATAGGGTAGATATAAAACATATACATCTATTCATAGTGCATTACGCCCCATAAATGATCTTTTACATAGGAAATTTTGTAGGGTATATCTAAAATTGACCATTTGGACAGTTTAATCTAAAAAATATTTTGAATTATCTAAATGAGGTACTACTTTTATAAAATTAATAAATCCTCGTGCACATCACTGAAGGAAATGGGTAGAAAGTAAACTTCTTATGGCTCTTCTGCAGACCAGATACACAATTCATAAACATACTTCATGACATATGCATTTTAAAATTTAAAGACAGAGAAAATATGGTGGCCAAATAATAATAATGGGAAAAGGAAAGCCCGCTATCAAAGAAATATGTTATCAGGAGAAAGAAAAACAGTTACTTAAAATGGATAAAACCTCGAATCCGAAAATGTTACTTGTGAATTATGTTATCCATATACTATCCATATATTATCCTTATACTGGTAGTCTCGGTGATAAACAAATATCACTTGCTCTTAATGAAGTATCTAAAATCCACTATAAAATGTACCAATTCTATCAGATGTAATACAAAATGTGAGAGAGATTTCAAGAAATTTTACGAAGACAAAAATGCAGACTATTTATCACTTTTAAATTTGAGGTAAGTTGCCAAACAACAATAAAACATTTCTGGATCTAAATGCGAAGATCCATGGCCTCATTGCATTCATAGAGTTTTGTTAAAAACATACTTGTAATAAAAAAATAAGATTTTGATAAATTAAAGAATATGAAATCCCTTATCAGAGTTAATGCAGTTTTCGGATCATTCCGGGAAAATATAAGTTTATTTTTTATGTAGGAAGGGGGGAGGGGCATCATGACTTTAGAAATGCTTGGGTGGGGCGCGGCCAAAAAAATGTTGGGAACCACTGCTATAAGGTCCGCCCTAGCGATGAGTTTAATCAGTAATCGAGAAAGGACATTCCCCTCCCCCTTTCCCCAATCAAAATCATCGCTCCTAGAAAGATTTCAGATTTTACATTTATTTTAGAATTCGAAAATTTTAGACAAAAAGAAGCAGCAAAATTTTTCCTCTCCATCTAAATGTCACAGTCTCGCTCTGGCTCAGAAATCCTTCCTGAAGAAAAATATCTGGTCAGCTCAGTCCTGTGTCTACCTGAGCATTATTAAGACTAAATGCACAAACCTTATAAAGAAGAAATGATTAAAACTTTTTCCGAAATCGTTTCACTGACCTTCGACATCATTTCTGGAGAATAATCAGCAGATTTTTCTGATTCAAATAAAAACGTGGGCGGAGCAGAAGAGAAGGTAGCTTGGTTATTATTCCACGGCGAATGGCTTTCCAACCAAGGTCGTTTACCAGTCACGAAGGCGGTTTCGCATTTCTCCACTAAAGAGGTTAGTGTGTTTTTTTTTAAAGGAAAAGATCGGATGTGCTATGCTCGTCTTGTATCTTGTATACAAAGATGATCAGGGAATCTAAGAATTTCAATTCTAGTTTTTTCATAATTTTTGAAAAAATTCGTGGTCTGAAGTATCTGGTCGGTTAACGCGGTATTAGAACGGTAATTTATTTCACTGCAGGTCGGGTTGGTTGGGCATTGACTTTTGCGGGTTGAGTTCGGGTTGACCTGATTTTTCAAAAAGAAAGTCCTGCATATTTTTTAAACTGAGAAAAAACATATTTTAACATTAATAAGTATATATATTTATTATTCATTTTCTACGTAAAAAATAAAATTGATTTTGTAGATATAATTACAGACAATTTTTCTGTAATTTAATTGAAGTATGGATTAATTTCCTTTAATTTCGGGTTCGAGTTTAAATCTTTTTGATTTGGGTTAAAATGTGTCGGTTCGGGTTGCGGAATTGCTTGAAATAGAATTTTCGGACCCCGCGCACTGAACTTGTAAGTTATCTAGATGACATCGTCCTAGAGGTTTAATCAGAACCGTGTTTAAAACCCTGGAATGAAAGAATCACTCTTTCATTGGAAAAATAAACGGTGAAGTGCGAGTATTACTCACGCTGAGAGGGTTCCGTACAATAAATATAGTTAGTATATACTAGAAAAGTATGAATGGGTATACCATAAAAGTTCAAAGAGATATGAAGCCAATATCAATAATATCAAATATTGTTATTCTCTATAACTCTTTTTTACTTTCTTCTATCTTTACAAGAAGAAAGTATTGGATTCGTGAAAATTTTCAACTTCCGGTTTTCGACGGATTTATACGTTTTAGAATGTCCTGAACACGATTTGCTGGTTTTTAGAAAATGTCTGTCTGTGAGTCTGTATGTGACAAAAATTTTGTGGGCGCTCTATCTCAAGAACTAATGCACGGAATTTCACAAAACTTCAGATTCAGTTAGACCTTGATATAAACTGGTCCTGATTAGTTTTTGGTGTAAATCGCTCAACAGGTGGCGCTGCTATGCAGCATTTTTCATGATTTCCGCAATTGCTCAGTCTTTAGAACTAATGCACGGATTTTCACGAAACTTCAGATTCAGTTATTCCTTGACACGAATTGAAGTTTTATACATTTTGGTGTAAATCGCTCAACAGGTGGCGCTGCTATACTGCATTATTTACGATTTCCGCAATAGCTCTATCTCAAGAACTAATGCTTGGATTTTCAACAAATTTCAGATTCAGGTATACCTTGATATGAATAAGTGTTGTTTATGTTTTGGTGCAAATCTCTCAACAGGTGGCGCTGCTATGCTGCATTTTTCAGAATCTCCACTATAGCTGTATCTCAAGAACTAATGCACGAATTTCCATCAAACTTCAGAGTCAGTTAGTACTTATCATGGATTGACATTTTATACATTTTTTTGTAAATCTCTCACCAGGTGGCGCTGCTATGCTGTTTTATTGCGATTTCCGTAATAGCTTGATCTCAAGAACTAATGCTTGGATTGTCAACGAATTTCAGATTCAGGTATACCTTAATATGAGTTAGTGCTGTTTATGTTTTGGTGCAAATCGCTCAACAGGTGACGCTGCTATGCTGCATTTTTCAGACTTTCCACTATAGCTTTATCTCAATAACTAATGCACGAATTTTCATCAAACTTCAGATTCAGGTATACCTTTTTATCAATTAGTGCTGTTTAGGTTTGGTGTAAATCGCTCAACAGGTGGCGCTGCATTGCTACATTTTTTAGCATTTCCGCTATAGCTCTATCTCAAGAACTAATACACGAATTTTCATCAAACTTCAAATTCAGATATACTTTGATATGAATTCGTGCTAAATTGATGTAATTTCTTGTACAATTTAAATGATTTAATTGACGTGATTTATATGGAAGAAAGTTTTGTGATGGCCACAACATACTAGTTTAATCTTATCCTAATCTGTTTATGATGAAATTAATTCGGTACTAACAATAAAAGTAGTGCATATTTAAACTGCATTTGTCGATTCATAAAACTAAATTCAGTGTAGTAATAATCTTTTCTTTTTACAATGTAGCTAAAACAAAACCCTTGTTCAAAGTTTAAACTTGGCAATGTGCTAAGCGCGCTTCGAAAGGAGGTCGCAAAGTTGCAACGACGCCTTGGTCTGTGCTGCGTTTTTTCAGATACGTTTTTAATTAACTTTTAAAGACATGGGAGTCGTATTGAGATATCCACTCAATGCAAACTGGTCACGAATCCCATAGTCTTTACGTGATTAATTCTAATAAATTTGTCTGTTTTTAATAATTTGATGTTTATTGATTTTTTACTGGGGCTGGGCATTGCATTACACAAATATATCATTAAAAGTTGTTATCTGGGCTTTAAAAGTGGATGGTACATAGAGTACGCCGCAACTGTCATTATGTATGCCCAAACCGTCCGCGTCTTTAAGCGTTAATATCTCGGCTATTTACCGACGAATGTTTTCGAAAATCGTTATCAACAAAGTTTTTACACTTCTGCTACGATTGGCACCTACCTTGATGTTTAGCAGCGCTGCTCAACATCTTTGCTGAATGCGCTGCAAATCGAAATTAGTGTATACGAAATACTAATTACAATCGACAAATGTTCAAAGTAAAACTTAAAATATCAGCTTTAAAAATTGGCATACCAAATTTGGGAGGCTCCAAAGTCACTCTTAGGCTACGGCCCAGATATTCCATGCTTTGATCAGGCTTTTCTCATGACATTTGGAATTTTATGAATCTTAAGGAATTCTTTATGACGCCTACACTCTATGATATACAATTCTACTATACTAATATACATGTTAAAATCAGTTTCTAGAATGTAACATGCGTAGATATATGTATTCAGGGGCATACTGATGAACACTTAATCGGTTTGTGCATGACAGAAAAAAAAGGAAAAGGCTAATTTAATTGTAGAATGTTTATACATTTTGAAAGAATTGTCTTCTAAGCATCAACTTTTACTGTTTCTTCAACTGGTTAAAGAATTTTTAGGAATTTTTACTGAAGTTTTTAAAAAATATCTCATACCAGAATTTTTGTTTAAAACTGTGCAACTTATTTATGTATTTTTGCGTGGTATGTTTGTAGTTTATTTTATGGGGAAATTCTGTTTCAAATCGAAATATATTGATACCGGTCAAATTGACTGCTATGGCCGTTGCAATGTTAATGCATATGAATCAGCTTTAATACAAAAAATAAAGTGACAGCTTGACAATCTAAGCAGTTACACTGGAAAACCAAATCAGAGTGTAAAGGAAAATGTTTCTCTATCTTTAGCCAAATGCGGAAGGATAGGAAGGCTGCCTTGCGGGTAACCTAAATGCGCTAGGGCATGCTATTTTATCGAAAGAAGCCTATCCATAGTGCGGGAGTATGTGTCATGCAGATACCAAAATTAAACTCCCATTCCCGATGTCAAGAAATATCACACCAATTTTCCTGACAAAAATACTATGTTTAACCTCGACCAAATTCCTATAATTTCAAGTGCTTATTTTTCTACTTAAAAGAAGCAGCGGAAAACATTTTCTACTGACTTATTTTTCAATGATAGTTCTACTCGATTGCATGAAGTACTAGGTAAGTAGTTAATGACATGGCGATGAAAATCGTAGCCTTTTTTTAATGGCTTCAGAAAGCAACGGAGTCGTTTAGACTAAATATCTCCTTAGTATTCGTTACACTCAAGTAAACTTGATTCGATTTCTGCATCATTTACAGAATACGATGTTTCACGTTTCACTGAAAGCTTATTTTTAATCGGATCATTGGATGAGGAAGTAGAGCGGATGGTAATAGTTTCTGATCGTTGATCTTAACCTTTGTGGACTTATCAAGAGATTGAACTATTCAAATAAACAACTTTTGTATCGTGGAAATTTGGATTTTGGATTTTACCTGTGTAAAGTTGTTAAAATTTACAAAACTTAAGACAAAACTTTTTCGATGCAATAAACAACATTTTCGTAACATTGAAATTAAAGACATAACATAAAAAAAGAATGTTTTGTGGCTTGATGGCAGTACAGACAAGTGTTTAAACTTTTTTAGCATTTGAACAATGAAAGGAAGGTGTAATATTATTTTTCATGGTCGTCGGTGAAGGTAATCCGATAGGAAGGAATGCAAAAAGAAAAAGGGAAGTAATCATGAAATATGCTGCTGCTTTTTACATAGTTAAAGGGCTTTTTCAGGGTGAGAGGAACATAATTTCCTTCTAAATGGGCAATCAGGAGGAATTTCGTATTTCAAAAAGCAGACAGAGAGCAATGCACTCCTGTCTTTCTAGAATGTGTCTAATTAAGAAAAACTACCACTATCAAGATTAAATTTTAATGTTTAAAATTAATATACAGTGAAACCAATAAAAATTGAACGTAGGGGAGACCGGGGGAATGCCACCATTCGGGGTAATGCCGCTACCCCGCCTAGTTTAAAAACTAACGGCAGTTTGAGATAGTGAATGCGCCTGCACTATAGTGGCCGACAATAGAAACAGTGCCTAGAGTGGGAATGATTTTGTTGTACGTCGTTCGCTTATTCTAGTGAAAAATTTAGTTTTCATCTAGTTGCTTCTTATTTTGGAGTTTCAAATGGGTAGAGATAAACACCTTTTATTGTAACATTAGGTATTTAAGATAATATTATCCGTAATCTAAATGCATTCGGCGACATTTTGATGTAATTTGTTGAACAAGTTAGGTTCTTTTTTCAATTTGCTGGGGGATTTTTGCTATATTGTCCTTTCGGGGTAATGCCGCCACCATGGCAAAGGGTGACTTTTCCAATTTGAGTTAAATTGTAAGCATAGCACATTAAAAAATCTAGCTTAAAGAACATTATAATTATTCATTATTTTGATAAATTATTGCTTTCTAAATATTTTCAATAGCTTATGTGTTTCCTAGTATCCATTTTCAGTAGTTTATGTATTTACTAGGTCATTAAAGAGTGGCGTCATTACCCGGAATATAGTGGCAGAATTACTCCAGTATCCTGGGTAATCTCGCCACTGTACAGAGCTTGAAAGATATTTTTTTTATGTGTGCTTACTATACAGTTATGATTACGGTTAAATTTATACAGATACTAAAGATCATGATTCAGCTTTAGAATTTTTACTGTTGAAAAATAAACATTTTTTTGAGGTGAAAAAATTTAAATTCCCTTAAGGTGTCGCCATTCTCCCGGTCTTCCCTACGTATAACAAAATCTTGCGATGAACAAAAAACTTCATATCCTGCAGAAAAATGCTACGAAATGTTGAATTCAGACATTTTTCTCTGGGAGAGAATTTTGCAACACCGGGGAAATGATGAATATGGCGTTCTGAGGGGAGGGAATTACACCTTTAACCATAATGAAATACAAAATCTGAAATATTCTAAGGGGACATTTTGGTGCTCCGGAAAGTGGGGGGTGTTATCCCCGGGTTGACACCTCGGATTTTATCACCGATTGGATGGGTATAACTGCTAACAACAGAAACCTCTCCAAAACGAAAGTTTTTCAGTTTCTTGCGATTCCATCTCAGCTGATTTTACTACATTACTTTTGAATTTGTTTGAGTTTTTATTAATAACAAATACCTTATTGTTGTATATGATAGTGTTTAAGATTTATTTCTAACATTTATACTAAAACAGATTCGTTAATAATTGGCTGTACATATATAACGTTATCAATTCTTTGGCAATTTTGGACACTATCTCCCTCCCTTACGATATCATACGTTATCATTCCTCGACCCCCCCCCCCCTCATCCACCTAATGATATCGTTATCAGTTTCTAAAAATTCTTTTTATTTTTAGTATTTTTCTCTTTTTTTTTTCTTTTTATACATTTGCAGTGATATACAAATATGTGATTATACATTTATTATTCGCATACTTTATGGGAGAGTGTTGTACCTTGGGACGCTTGTACCTTGGGACATTGACAATTTCTAATAAACTATTGGCAACAGTTATCTTTTGTGTATTTCTAATAGTGACCTATAACCAACAGATCTCATCATAATAACAGACAACATCAGAAGCATCGAATTTTAACAGCTAGGTGGAAAAAATAAATTTCATTAGTCCAAAGTAAATATTTTCCTCCATTCTAACTTCATTTTTTCCCTATGTATTTCTACAACAAGTCAACTGCAATTTATTTTTTTATAAAAGAGAAGATTTTTAAATGTTTTGGGTATGAGAAAATAATGGTAGTTCTTCTAGATTTACCGCCATTTTGATTTTATTTAAACCATGTGGTGATTGTACCTCGGGACAGTAAAATATGTTGTACCTTGGGACATGTCCAGTGGTACAAGAAATACGTGGTTCGTAATAATTTGGATAAATAAAAGTATTTTTATTACTTATTTTACAGAAAATTTCACAAATCATGTGAAATGCGATAGATAAAACAACTCAATTTTATTTTGGATCTTGAACTTGAGTTTCATTCTCTATTTCCTTGAAAAAAAAAAAAAAAAGGTTTTGTTTATTGGCATAAAATTAGTTATTGATATTGTAAAAAATATTGTATTAGTTATTGTACAAAATTATTGATGAGTTATATGTCTATTCCCTGAATTATGCAGTATGTACCAAGGTACAACAGGATGTTGTACCTTGGGACAGTTTGCCTTCCCTATTTTAAATGAATGGCATTTTTTTATTTTCAAACTGTCTGAATTTCTAAAATTATATTATAGAGAAATATGTTGGTGTATTGAAATGTTGCCTTTAAATTTTAAATCTGATTATAATCATCAAAGTAAAAAAATTAAAGTGTGAAAATTGTCCCAAGGTACAACACTCTCCCCTACAGATTTGAATGAAGAGAAGAAGCTAATAAAATATCACTATTATATATTAAATAACTTTATATAAAATAACATTTTAAATAAATATTTACTATTTAAAAGTATTTAAGTATTGCGCGGCAGCTCAATACTTATTTATTTCCAGTGTCACTTCTCAATGTTAATTTAACATAGAAAAGCCTATGGAGATCATAACTTTTTCATTTTTTCTTCCCACCTTTTTGTCCCTGATGCCACTCATTTTTAATTCTTTGCTAATTCTAATAATATCATAAATTCAAAGTGTAAAAACATTTGCCTGACGTCAGGGTGAAAACGGATCATAAAATGCCTTTGCATATAGGTGGATTATAATCTAAAGAGTAACATGGGCTAATTTTTATTTACATTATTCAAATATTTTTCTTAATAATTCAAAATTTCGCTTTTTTTTTCATTGAGAATCAACGGACATTTTCTAATAAAATTTAACATTTTTCCTTCATTGTTGTAAATAATTCAAAAACCGCAATAATAATTTGCCTTTTTTTAGTTGAATGATTTTCACGTGAAACATGAAACTGAAGAAACTGAAATAGTTTTTTTTTTTTTTTTTTTTTTTTTTTTTTTTTTTTTTTTTTTTAAGAATTAAAAAGAAGATGAATATGGCGTCATAGTGGAAATAAAAATTACATTTTCAAGCAGGCTTTTTAAGTTCAGATTGTAATTTTTTGACCAAACTACAGCAACTTGTATTACTGCATTGGTGAAACATTTTGAATTATACATAGGTAAATTGCATCACAAATTGTGATGCGATATCGCACAAATCAAAGCCTGATGATGATACCCTCCATTAATTTTGAAATGTGTCCTTCTGAATACAGAAGTTATTTAAAAACTTGACATATTAAACAAAAACCTAATTTGCAGAACAAATTAAAAAAACAAAATTTATTTCCTAAATTGTTTAAGCCGAGAAGGGGCAGATATTGAGATATTTCATTCAATTTGTTCTACATTTGTTAAATTTTTGTAACAAATAAGTTAAACCAATTGAACGTTAAAAAATAAAAATGAAATTCATACAATATAATACTTTAAACACCTATATACTTAGATTCCGTTCAAATGAAATCGAAATAAATCTTAGACTTTTTCCATTTTTAAGTTGTAAATATTTGTTCTGCAGATTTTGCATTATGTTTATGACTATTGTACATAATATGATAAGATACATGCAAAATACAAAACTTTAAAAAAAAGTCTAAGATTTATTTCGATTTCATTTGATCGGAATCTAAGTATATAGGTGTTTAAAGTATTATATTGTATGGATTTCATTTTTATTTTTTAATGTTCAATTGGTTTAACTAATTTGTTACAAAAATTTAACATTAAATGTAGAACGAATTGAATGAAATATCTTAATATCTCCCTCTTCTCGGGCTTAAACAATTTAGGAAATAAATTTTGTTTTTTTAATTTATTCTGCAAATTAGGTTTTTGTTTAATTTAATAATAGCTGTATGTTACATAATGTATTCAACAGAAATATTGTCTTCTTGCACTTGCTCTCTGCACGGGGGTAAGCAGAACTTCTTATAAACAAAACAGGTAGACAACATTTCCCCCCATTTTTTACTAGTAAACATAATAAGTGTCATTTCGACTCTGGTTTCTCTAGCAACGAATTATATGAGCATATGGCAGAATAATTGGAATGGCGAACGTTGGGATATTCCAATTTTTGGAATGAAATGATTCTATAATCATTTAATGGTTTTAATAATATTTTTGTATTTTTACAAAAATAGATATCAGATTAAAAAAAGAATGAAAAAAGTAACAGATGTAAAGAAAAAGTTACCAAAAAAAGAAAACTTTAGTTGGATCAAAAACGATAACGATATCAAAAGACACCCCATAGAGATATCGTACGATCTCACAAGCCGGATCCTCCTCTTCCTAAAGTGATACCTTTATATATGTACAGCCTCTTAATCAAAAGATTAGTTATATGTTTATAATTTTACCCTTTGCTCTTTAAGAATAGTTTAAATCACGCAAAAAATTTGATGGAAAAGAACTGCGTTATAATTCCAAGTTCCGACAAAGAAGCTATCGCATTTATTTTTTATTTATTTCCCTGTTGAGTATCTGCCATACTGCATCGGACAACTCTAAATTAGGCCGATATTTAACTTAACCGATGAAATTACATTGAGAGGAGTAAAATGAAGTTTTCAAAACAAGTTCAGATTCAAGAACAAAAACCTTTCGTTCCCATTTCAACAAAAGCTGTGTAGGAATCGCACGGATCTAAGAGTAGGCATATCCAGCCTACTCATTATTTTTCTTTTGATTATGAAACTGAAAACATCCTTACAAAATAGACACAAAAGAGAAGAATTACAGAAAACTTACACGAAGACACATTTAGACCAAGAAATCAGAGAAAATATCAACGTTATGTTTTTTTTTCCAAACGCCAAGTGTTAATTATTTTTCAATGTAGCCTGCAAAATTACACTGGCAAAAATAATTTACTTAAAAATGAGAACTTCCATGTAGTCGTATTTTTTTAAGTACAATTGTTTTAAAAAGAAGTACATTGTTAAAAATAACCTACTTAAAAATGAGCATTTCTATGTACTCATATTTTTTAAGTACAATTGTTTCAAAAAGGAGCATTTATCTACATAAAAATGAAAATTTCTTTGTACTCGATTTTTTCAAGTACAATTAATTCAGAAACGAGTACATGATATTTTGAAGTTGTGTATACTTATACCTGATTTATAAATGTATGCAGAAATGAATACATATATTTTGTATTTTAAAGTCTTAATATTCATGTTTAAATCCTATGTGCTCAAAAATATGAGTTTTCTGATAAACCCCTTACTTATACCGAATTGACAGTAGGGATTTCCAAGCTTTTATTTAAAGATATGTCTATCTTTGTTATAATTTTTAATTTATAATACACACTTTTCAAATTTATTTACAATTTCATTAGAAATGCTAAAGAAGAAAATTTAGTTTAAAAATTGTTTTATTAGAAATTAGAATATTTAAGAAAGGGAAAATTCATCTCTGCTGTTAGCGATCTTCCGTCGCTGATCCATAAAAGGTGTCATTTGGAAGAAGCTGGTAACTGTTCTTATAGCACAGTCAGTACAATACTGATCTCCCACGTGGAGGACTAGGGTTCAAATCACGGGGCGGCTCATACACAAAATTTCAAGAATTAAAATAGTAAATTCGTTCTTCTTTACTCCAAAAATTTTAGTTCTTCGCGATTCAAAATTACCGTAATTAAAAATGGTGATTTGTCAGTTCTCTGTAATTTCACCTTCCCCCCCCCCCCTTATAGTGTATGTGTGTTTCTATACATACTTATTTTCGAGTCTCTGTATGTACCCAAGAAAATGAGTACATGCGTTTTTAAAATTTAAGAGTTAAGTACTCTGAGCTATTTTAAGATCGGGAAGTGCTCAATAATTAGTACAATTTACTTATTTTTTAGAGTAGTGTTTTAACAGTGTATCGAAGCACTTGGAAAAGCTAGGAAGAGGAAGGGATTCTGTTAAACATCAGCCAGATTTGGCCATATTGCTATAGGTGGAATGACTTCAGCAAGGATTTTTGAATGGAAAATGACCTGCATTATTGTTCTTGTACATTGAATGTACCCAGCCCAGATTAGCACAGATCGTGCTGTTTTTCAAGCCACGAAGATCGGCCCAAGCTCTTCATTTTGTGGTCAGTATGGACTGTATCCCACAGGGATGAGTGGGCCCTCGCGAAAAGATAAACAAGAAAGAAAAATCATGCGTCAAACATAGATTATGAAACACTTTACAACACTTCCAGAATTCTTTACCAAAACTACGTTTTTTAATAAGGTAAAACAAAAACTAAATAAACATTTTAGAAAACACATATTACATTTCGAAACCATATTTTAGCAATTACGTCCATAGCCAGAAAAGTAGTCCAATTATTTTGTGCAGCCCTGTATTTAATCTACAATTTCTACATATTGTAAATAATATGCTAAAACTTAGTTTACTAAGAAAATGCATTATAGGTTGAAAATTCACCTTCAGCAATTTCTACCAACATACGGAAACATACTTGAATTCTTTTGTACAGGTCTGTATATTACCAACAGATTTTTTATATGCGTCGCATATTAAGCTAAAATTTAATTCAGGCTAAAGTACTACTCAAATAACACTTCCAGACATTAACATCCTTAGGATGTCATGTATCTAGTTCTTTGCGTTGCCCTGTATATGATTTTATTTATATTATACAAACGTCTCTTAGTATGCTAAATATAGTTAACTTGAAAGTGAACAATTCAATTAAAAGGCGCCTTTTAGGCGCTGATTATCCGAAATGCTTACGAATTCTTTTGTGTAGCCCTGTATTTGTTCTATAGCATTTATACACACCACATAGCAGGGTTCGTAAATATCATGATATTTTCGAAAATATCAAAATTATTCGATATTTTGATATATATCCGATATTTTTTATTTATTTCCATATTTTCAAACTAGTCAACTTACTTCTGATTATAAATATTTTCAGATTTAGTCTGAATTAAAAACTAAAACACATTGCACATAACATGAAAACTTAATAAAACACAATTCTAAATGTGTTTTTCTTTCTTTTTTTTTTACACTTACATAGCAAAACTGAACATCTAATTGAAAACAGGAACAATTTTCTTTTTATATTCATTAAAAAACAAACTATACGATTCAGAATCAAGTGACAATAAAAATGTATCATGGAAGACGGTAGTATTCCGAGTGACGCAGCCTTAAGCCTAAAATCGTATCGTATCGTATCGTAGAATTCGTAGATGGCGGAACTCATATATACAGCTAACTCGACATCAAAGAAAATGCGAAAAGCCGCCTGTTAATAACTCATCAAATATAGGTCCTATTGTTCTGATTTTTTTAAAACAGTCTTATATCTGCAGTCTAATCCTATTCTGAATTTTTTACAATTCTACGTGCAGTATATTTTCAGATCTGTAAGCCCATTTTGAAAGCAATTTCGATGGTGTAAGTTTGTCTTTTTTTTTTCTCCGAAACGGTCTAGATTTTTTTTAAAACATTAATATATAAAATGAATCTGTTTTTGACGAAGTGGATAAGACTAACCTAGTATCTAGGAAAACTCTTAATTTTTATATAATCCGCATGAAAAAATGGACTTCTTAGGATCGCGGATTACATGTTATTCTATGGGCTAGCAGACAGAACGTTGCAAATCGGTTTTGCGCGGTTTAGGTCACAGTTAAAAATCTGAATATTGGCAATAAATCTTTTTTTAAACTACGAAAACAGTTTATTATGTGTTTTAAAATACTTAGACTGGTTTTTTAAAATGGAGCAGTATTTTGTAATTATAGGTATTTTATTTCATTGTTATTCATAGTAAGTAAACATTTTTTAAGGAGAAAATATTTCACATTTAAAAAAAAATTCTCGTATCGAAATTCGATATTTATCGAAAATTCTCGTATCGAAATGAAAATTCATCGCGTTCGTTATAAGACTTCGCCATGTATCACTACGCGATACGCGAAGTTGACTGAAGAAATAAGAATATCAAAGATCTTGAAATGGTATTCCAAGGGGAGAAAGTGAGTACAATTTCTAATTATCCAGACAGCATTCTTTGCAACCGATCCTTTCTAATTAGTATAATGTTCTGAATTGTTTTTATTTTCAACAATACTTATAACTGTTTTCCTTACAAAATAACGTTCATGTGTGTCATAGGTATTTCTTCTGATATGTGAGTGTAATACATATAGATTACTAAATTAATTTTGAGTTTTCTTTTAAAGAAATTAAACAAAATCTTTCATTTTTAAAGAACGCACAATTTAAATAAAAGGTATGACGAAATCAAAATTAAGATTTCCAATCCCGTTTATAAAATGATTCATTTGCGAATCGTTTCTAATAATATTATAAACGAAAACTGACTTAAAATGACATCTTTCGTTTATTTATTTATTTATTTATTTTATATAACTCTTTTCAGCTTCAAAAATTAAAGCATCGTAGTATTTTATTTTTATAAAATTTAACCTAAAGAGGAAGAAAATTCTTATTGCCGTTTATCTCTGTAACAAAAGAAAAACAGAAGAAAAACAAACAAACAAACAAAAAAAAAAACCTGAAGAATTTCTTTTAGGCTAATTGATTACAGCCATGGGTGCAAGACCTTCAGTCTCAGGACTGATTTCAGTCTTGGACATATTTTTGACTGATAGTAAATTCTACTTTATATACTTAAATTATCACGATTAGCTCAAAATGAACCATTTTATCCTGACTGGTTGTTTTGAGCTCCTAAAAGTAAAAATTTTCATCATGATACTTTTCCTTATTTAGTAATTAAAGTTTATAGATAAATAAGATAAAACAGCTTTTTTGCAAAAGTAAGATACTTGTTTTTGTTTAATTTTAAAGTTAATATGCTTAAAAGAAAGCTATAAATAATTTACTTTTAAAAGGTATAAAAGTAGCCAGCTCCCTTATATGGTATTTGTGGTAATGAAGTATTATTGTAAATAAGAACAATTCAGAACATGTTACTATTTAGAAAAGATTGGTTTCACAAAATTTCATTAGCAGCTGCATTGTAGCTGTCATGATAATTAGACTTTGTATAAACTAATAAAGTGATTACTCAGTAACCATTTCAATTAATATATTAATCTGACTCGCATCTTAAATTAAATATTAAGTTTTTATTCTGCTTTCATTAAACCATTCACTATTCTGTAACATTCCGCATATTCCGACTACAAAAACTCTTTTTATCAATTCCACCTGTACACTGGAGGGTTGCCGTGCCACTTACAGAGTTTACAGCGTTTATCGCCTCGTTGTGCAATAGCATTTGAAAGATCACCACACTAACATAAAAAAGTAGCAATAAAAGAAAAACAAAATTAATCTGTTGATTGTAAAAAACCGTCTCCATTCTCGGTCGGGGGAGGAACATCACAAGAAAAAATAACCTCGCGAAATTTGACAGTATGTCATGGGGGGGGAATGAAGATAAATATGTTACATATAACATATGGTAGTAATAATCAGTATATCTGATGAAAATACAAGTAATTTTTTAAAATAAACTATTTAATGATTTTTTTTTATCCCTATTACTGTATTTGATTAATAGTAGTTCAAGAGCCATAATTTTATATTGTAAAATCCTTAAAAGCACTCTGCAAGCAGTCCTTGTTCAATCACAAAAGCCTGCCACTAAAAAATTTTAATGCAGAAGATGTAATGTATTTCTCAGATATAAACAATGAATTTTTCAGTTAAGAAGCACATGTATTTTACAAATATTGCTATTTCTTGGAACACTAAATATGATACATTATCGCCTTTAACACATTATTTTGGAGTAATGAAAACATTGGTATTATATTAAATTTTTTTGTAAATGAGTGTTATAATCAGAGCAGCTCATGACAGGTTTTTCTTGCAGCACTAAAATGCATGCTTTCCAAAAGTTTTTTGTTGTTGTTGTTTTTTTTTTTAATTTTTTTAAATTTTTGCCTTATTTAATGGAAGAAAATTCTGCTAAAAATAAGGCAAAGATTTCATTATTAAAAATACTGAAAAAGAATAAATTGGCCAGCCATGCATTTAGTGTTCCCAAAACTGTCAGTCATGATTTACCACTGTTTATAATGATTTTGCCCAGGCATATTTGGATGTCATATTTCAAGGTAATATCTTTAAGGTAATTTAATAATGTGAGATCTATACCTATTATATAAAATATCATAATTTGCACATTTTCTGGTTCCAAGGAATGTAATTTAAAGCATGTATACGAAGTAAATTTAACGATGTATGAAATATGATCTATATAATGCAAAATTCTATAATACGCACAACTTCTCATACCAAGGTGTGCATTATAAAGATCTACTGTATTCATATGTAGTTCACACATCAAAAACCTTAAAGATTTAGTATCTGTAACAAGAGGACATTATTACAACTTTATATTTTTTTCATTCTGTAGCACAAATTACTCAGCTTAGAATTTACCAATCAAAACATTGCCATCTTGATTTTTTTCCACTGTCTTTATTTACCTCAGAAGTGATTAAGATTTTTTTATATTGTAAATCCTAAAGGTTATAATAGCAAAAAAGCACCTTTAAGCCCTTGGGAATGAGCGACCGGTATACTTGGCCACTTAAGGTGTTCAGAATCCTTCATTATTCTCACCACTTATTTTTAATTGTAAAGTTTACCTTCTTTAATGGGAGCATTTCTGTGATTCAATTACAGAAAATTTTCTGTTTTTAAAAACCTGTAGTGAAAGGTTAAAAATTAACCAAAGGGCTCTTGTCGTGAAGGGGTTAAACATCTTGAATTACAGTGAACTTTAATAACCCTTGGCTTTAATTGCCAGTACTCTTCCAATTGAGCTATCTGTACGACAGCCCAGCCAACACAATATTCGCTCAGAACAACTATTATCATGGCATCAATTGATTGTGTGAAAAATAATTTAAAGTGTACATGATTATATATTTTATTATTAAGCAAAAGACTTTGCAGATCCGATTTTCTAAAAAGCTTTAAAGATTGAAATCTCTAGGCTGGAGTGGGAAAGTGGTAATTTTGAGGAATAGGAGGATAATTTATATAGAAGAATTTTCTGTATAAAAATAAAGATTTAATTTTTTTTAATGTTGGGGAGTAGGGGGAGGGAGAAGAGGTGAAATGTACAGTCGTGGAAAAAAAAAGTAAACACCCTCTACTAACTCCTTAACAAATTATTATCGTAGACAAAAGTTATTGGTACCGAACGATTGGAAATAAAGTCTATTTTTAAATGATGTATACAAAATTTGCTTAGGGGGCCATCTACATATTAAAACAAATCCAAACTTCATTTTTTTCAATGGCAATACCCAATTTTAACGAGATATTTCAAATCTTCGGTTCAAACTATGCCTAGACACCAAATTTCAAGTCATTTGAATGATAAGTTTTTGAATTATAAACATTCAAAATTTAGTGCTTCTAATGTTAAATTACATTTTCATATTTTTATTTATATCTTCCGAAATTATGCTCCTAGTAATAATACTAATATACCCAAACATAAATAAGCTGAATTTGCAATTTTTATAATTTTATGATATGAATTATGAAATTAATATTCGAAAAAATTATGAATTGCAACCTAAAATTTTTTTGATGGATTTAGATTTATTAAGTCCTGCTTTATGGAAATCCAAAATTTCACATTTTTCTTCCAGATAGTTTTCAAATTATGCCTAAAAAACGGCAAAATTATGGTTTAAGGGGCCGTCTATGATAGAAGTGACTAGATATTTTGAAATGTCTTACGCTGTCCTGTAATCTAGCAGACTTCATTGACTGCTTGAGTGGCGCTTAAGATATGCCTTGATCAAGAAAGGGGTTCTCTCGGTTAACAATCGAGTACCGAACTTCAATTTGGATACAGCCCTTAAAATAAGCTTGTTTTAAAATAATTAATTTCTCGGGAACTTATAGTACGAATTGCATAAAAATTTGTTTTTAGGCTAATTAAATGGTGTAGAATTCATTTATGCTGTAAAAATTGTGTACTGCTATTGAAAAAAAAACAAAGTTATGGTTCGTTTTAATATGTAGATAACCCCTTAAGCAAATTTTATATACACTTAAAAGTAGACTTTATTTTCAATCGTTCGGTACCAGTAACTTTCTTCTACGGTAATTTGTTGAGGAGTTAGTAGGGGTGTTTACTTTTTCCCCATGACTGTACATTAGGGAAGTTAGTGCTTATTTATTTATTTATGTTAGTGAGCAACAAATGTTGCAGATTTTTTTTTCAAACTAATTTTTGAAAGATTTTATTATTTAGGTAAGCTGGAGAGGTGGGTGCAAAAGCAGAAGTGGAATCTTCGGAGCTCAGGGGATTATTTTATATGATTTATTATTATTGTTAATAAAGAATTTTAAATAGAGATGGTGAAAGATTATTTTATATAAAATTAAAGAATGTTTAATTTTTTTGCACTAGGAATGAGAAAAGGGAGAAGCAGAAATTTGTAGTTTTGGATTTAATATAAATGTATGGAATTACTTTTATAAGTGAGCGATGATTGTTATATATATTTATAAAGGTTTAAAGAGTAATATTTCTTGCTATTTTTCTTAACAAAGTAATTTTTTTACATAGTAAAATTTAACATAGCTTTTTATATCTCTGAAGCAAACCAACAGAAATACCCTCTAAACATGCATGTTGTACATTACTTCCATATCTTACCAAAGAGTTCTTATAAAAATCTCATTGCACGGTGCTCTTTAAAATTGAAGTATGGTCATCCTTTTTTGCGGGGAGGGAGGGGGGAGAGATTGAAGGTGAATTGAAATCCTGACTATGAATTCTTTGTATTGGTATTTAATTTTTTTTGTGTGTGTTTATTGTTTTATTTATTTTTTTCAATAACCTCAAAAAAGTAATGATATCAATACAAAAACCCTTAACGGGTTAAAAGTTTGTGACGCAGCACTTTATCTTATGCTCTAAGAATTTTAAATATGGAACTTAAAAATAATGATATCAAATTTTGAGTGACGCTATGCTATTAATTATAATCTCTCTATATATTATTTATTTCATCTTTTTATTTTTTTATAATCGCATGTGCAAAAATTATGTTCAATTTAAAAAAATGTATAAAAGTTTATTCATTGATGCTTTAACATTTACACCTCTCATAAATTCCAAGTATGAGTTTTAAAAGATATGATATCAAAATTTTAGTGACGCTTTGATGTGGCTTTAAACGATTTGTTTTAAAATTAAATTTAAATTATTTTTGTTTTGGCTAAGATATGTTCACACATCTAAATAATAGTTTTAATTTTCCAATATACTTTAAATATGTCACTTTCACTGAATTTATATAATGCATTTAAATGTATTTATTTGAATAAATTGGTTTATCCTTTGTCCAATGCTATTAAAAATTTAAAATAAGATTTGCGTAAATAATTTTTTTGCGTCATTGTATCCAAACTAAGGGAAATGTATTCAAATGGATACTATGAGGCAAAAAAATTATTTACGTAAATCTTATTTTAAATTTTTAATAGCATTGGACAAAGGATAAACCAATTTATTCAAATAAATACATTTAAATGCATTATATAAATTCAGTGAAAGTGACATATTTAAAGTATATTGGAAAATTAAAACTATTATTTAGATGTGTGAACATATCTTAGCCAAAACAAAAATAATTTAAATTTAATTTTAAAACAAATCGTTTAAAGCCACATCAAAGCGTCACTAAAATTTTGATATCATATCTTTTAAAACTCATACTTGGAATTTATGAGAGGTGTAAATGTTAAAGCATCAATGAATAAACTTTTATACATTTTTTTAAATTGAACATAATTTTTGCACATGCGATTATAAAAAAATAAAAAGATGAAATAAATAATATATAGAGAGATTATAATTAATAGCATAGCGTCACTCAAAATTTGATATCATTATTTTTAAGTTCCATATTTAAAATTCTTAGAGCATAAGATAAAGTGCTGCGTCACAAACTTTTAACCCGTTAAGGGTTTTTGTATTGATCTTTTATACAACAAAATTTTAAATACAAAATAACTTCTTTCAGTTGAAAAATTTGCACATAGTTGTAAGTTTGTCTGTTTTTTCATTCCCTGATCTGTTGTGAATTTAAACCGAACAACAACCATACCAGAAAAGATTCTTTTTAATGAAGATCTAAATAGCTGATTATCTAAATTAGACAGGTTGTTTTTCAATGACACTTCTATTAAGTTAATATTTCTCCATATTATTATTGGTTCTGCAGTTAAAATTCAACCTTAAACGTATACCTCCGAAAAGATTTTTTTTTATCTAAAAAAAGTCTCGGCAAGAGGCAAAAATACTTTATCTACAAAACGATGCAATCAAAAACAGTTGAAAGATTCATTTACACCTGTTTTGACTAGCTTATAAAAATATTGTAAATAAAATAGTATTTTGAAAATTAATTTTCAACTGTTTTTGATTGCGTCGATTTGTAGATAAATATATCACGATCTGTATGGATATATATCGTGATATAGATATTATGATATATATCGCGATATATATCCATTGATATATCCGATTGATATCACCGAATCCTGCCACGAAGTAAGCAAAAATTTAATTAAACATAAAAACACATAGCATAAATGAAATAGCTTTTCCAGCACGTATAGCTAATAGACAGTATTGTATCCGAATATTTTGCGTATATCTGTAAATGAACGATAAATGCTATGCACATCCTGTTATACATCAAGTTTTTTATAGTAAGCCTCAATAATGTATATCAATGTCATTTTATTTGAAATAGTGCAACAGAACTAAAATACGTTGCAAACAGTTTTTCCCCATAGACCATTATGTAAAGCAATGCTTTTGTGTAGACCTGTAAATGAATTGTAAATGCTTTGTGTTCCATAGTAATCATTCTGTACACTACATAAATGCATACCAATTTCATTATATTTCAAATTGACTAACATCCTTAAAATGACCTTGAAACGATTTTTTCCCATTGGCAGTAATGTAACGGAAAACTGTTGACCATCCCTGTAAATGAACAATAAATGCTACACACTTCATTTTCAATACTGGTCGTAAAGATCAATAACATACAAAAAATTCATGGCAATCTGAGTATATTTATAAGAATTAGAGCTCGGACAGATGGACAGATGGACAAACAGACCGAAGTCATGAACACTATCTTTTTAACAATGTTAGAAAACGTTAAAAACTGCATGACTTTTTATGCAGTGTGTTTCAAGATTATTTGAACGATTTCAGCTGGACTATCGTAAATCTTGCTAATAATGAGATCACTCAATGTGATCGCCGTTTGTTATGCTGCACAACTTCATTCACAATCTTTTTCAACAGTTTTTTCATCAAAGGTGATCTATAGACTACGTCTTTTACATATATCGCCATAAAAAAATCACAATGTGCCTTTCTCTTTTCAATGCTAGAAAACGCTGAAAATTTAGAAAATTCAAAAGTCTAAAAGTCATAAGCTGCGAAGTACATTAATCCTGCTCTCAAATCTAGACACATTTTTAAATATATATTTGTTCGAAAACGTATGAAATTATCAGGTGCTCGTATTTAGAAAATATATAATCTATTTTTTCTCTCGATAAAAGCAGGAGATTTTTCAGAAAATGCTCTTAAAATTGACATTTTGAACCAAATTTCTGGATTTGACATGACAGGAAGAGGAAAAATACTGACGCCCTGAGATAATAACCGCTTATAACAAGAAATAGTTCATTTATCTGAAAATGAAAGTATGTTCTATTACAAATCAATTTGATAAGCATGCCTGCAAGTATCATACTTTTAGGTTTAAAAATAGGTCATAAAATGTGCCAAAAAGTTTCACGTTTTTGAAAGGGGAAAAAATAAATTTTTGAGAACCGCATTAACTGGGCAAGTTTTGGTCACACAAGAAAGAAATTCTTTCCGTTTTACTTTTTAGAGCATGCAGAATGTTTTTCTAAATATAAATTACAAGATTCATTGACAGTATAAAAATTTGTATTTCACAAGTCTTTATTTTGACGTAAATGTCCTTTAACCCTTTATATCCTGACGGTACTTTTAAGTACCATTAAAGAAAATTCAATGTAAAATTTATTTAATTCGTCTTTTAATAAAAATATATCACATTTTTCATACAAAATTATTTGCTCAATCGTAATTAGAAAGCACAGTGAAACAGTCGAAGCTTTTTACCCGACTACCAAGAAGGGTTATATGTTTGACGCGTATCTGGGTATGTGGATTTCTTTATACCCTCGAAACATCCCAACGGCTGGATGGATTTTAATGAATGAGGTCTCTATCGATTCTTCGTCTTAACCGTCCTATGGTTACAGGCTTTTGCTTTTATAAATTCAAAATGGCGGCCGTAAAATGCAAAATGGCGGTAGAGACGAAAAAAAAAAATTACGCACCCTATTGAGTGGCCTATCATTGGATAGGTCTTTCAAAATGAAGACGATGTTTCATTGACTATTTTACAGTTAGAAGCTCCGTGTAAATATTACACAACCTGGAAGTTGTGTAGGTAGGATCTCTAGCTTTACTGCAACTGTAGCTTTCATAGACATCTATAGGCCTCATCAAAACAGTGTTTATAGATAGGAACTAACAATTAAACACAACTTAAAAGTCATCAATACAAGTAAATAAAATAAAAATAGGTAAGTAATTTAAAAAATAGTTTCACATTGATAAGAAATAATTAATTAGTTCGCTTTTTACGCAGTCGGGTTTTTCGATTTTTTAAATTTAATTTTTACTTGTTTTAATGCTGTTATTTTTTCAACCGTTTACCTAGGTGTAGCTTTTATCCTATTAAAAAAATGTTATACGAAAAATTTGCAACTACAGAACACTTCTCTGTTACAGATAGGATCACGATACATTTATTTAAACTGTTCTTATAAGAATTGTAAGATTTCCATAACAGTATTTTTTGTTAATTAATCTAATTATTCTTGTAAATATTTTACAAAAAGGGTTCTAACTACCGATTTATTAAATCAGTTTTAATTAAAAAATTATCTAAAAATCAAATTATTATATTATATATGCGTTGTTCTGGATATCTTAGACATTAACGTAAATAATTATTCAGGTGAAGCAATTTTTGCGTTCAAAATTCCGGATATAAAGGATTAATATAATGGAGAACAACGTTTGAAACATTTTTGCACTTCGAAATATGTGAGACACTTCACTAGGAGCTTTATACCACGCGATAAATTCAAAATAATTCTGTCTAAGATAAATGCGATTATAAAAACTTTTATCAGAGAACTTTTGTCAGAATCTCTTTCAAAAAGCCATGGATGAATGGAATATTATATCTATATACCGGATGTCCCAAAAATGACTGATGGATTTTAAAATTCCATAACTTGCAAACGGTGACAGATATTAAAAAAATTCTTGTAGGAGTGTTATGTAAGATATAAGAGTTTTTATGTTGCAATTTTCAGTTTTAGTTACAAATAGCATCAATAGATGGCGCTGCACGCAATAAACGCTAAATCCAGGCTCGATTTTTCGGTCTCTCTCTTCTTCCATGCGAAAAAAAGGCGATTAAAACGTTTTGAATGGAGGCCGAAGTACCAAAATTCGGGTCTGGACTGAGCGCCTGTTGCTCTCAGCGCCATCTATTGTTTGAAATTCGAACTAAAATCAAGAATCACAGTACAAAATCTCCTGACATCATACATAACCCTCCTACAAGAATTTTTTAAATATCTGTCACCGTTTGGAAGTTATTGAATTTTAAAATCCATCAGTCATTTTTGAGACACCCGGTATGTATTCATCGCTATAATCGCAACAACCTCTTATAATGAACTGTAATACATAAATCCACCCATAATTCAAAACTTATCAGATAAATAAATCCAGTAAAATGCATATTTAGGAGAAAAAAAAGTCCAATTTCAAATCCACGTCGCACAAATTAATTTAAATGATTAAATAAGAGAAAGAAATTATCACACGTTTATACATACAATGATAGGATAAGAAAGTAAGACCTTTTTTTAAAAAAATTCAAAATTTAAATTCACAGTTTCTTTTTTCTAACTTTAAAACTAATACTTAAAACTAATTGCTGTTTTTAAGTTTATTTCTCTGACCGAAATTTGTTACTTCACTGAGAAAAAACTATTATTCTGACATCTAGAATCTAAATTGTGACTCTAGAAAAAATAGTTCCATGTCATCCCTATAAATTCTAGTTCTCTTTGCTAGAGAGTTTTAGTGTCTCTTACTAGAATTCAAGAGCGTTTTCCTATATTCTCGTGGTCAAACTTATTTAAAAATCTCTGCAAATAGATGTGAACACAAGAAGTTGTTTTAGAAACTATATTCTAGTTTCTGAAACCATTTTAGAAATCAAGCGATAATTTCTCGATACTGAAATGATTCATTATCGTTTCGTCACCCAGATAACAAGAGACTAGAAATTCGAGATCATTTCGTCTATTCAGCTTAGTTGTTTACATTATTCGAATAGCTCGGAAATCTATATTTCTATTTCAGAGATTCAGAAAATGAATACCTATTCATTCTAGGTGAAGGCGGTATTTTTTCTTCTCAGTGTTCAAGACCTCAAATTCGAATTAACTTTAAGATAAAAATTAATGACTTAAATGCAATTCCTTTATTTGCGGTTCAAGATGCACCCAGACTCGGCTAGGCCCTGTTTTCGTCATAAGCCCAGATATCAACCAAAAGCTTATTAAAAACAATTAAGTTTGAATTTCCTCCCAACTTGAAACCGTTACTGCCTACCTGGAAAAATTAGAAGTACGGAATAAAATCGATCAGCACAAGGAAAACGCAGGATTTTTTTGTAAAATGTTGTTTAATAAACACTATGATACTGTGCAGTGTGTCTAACTTAAAAAAGGATTTCGATATAATTGAAAAAGAATAAAAGTCAGTCCTAAGCATGGTTCGTAAATATCATGATATTTTCGAAAATATCAAAAATATCCGATATTTTCGATATATATCCGATATTTTCAAATTCGGTCAACTCACTGCCAACAATAAATATTTTCAGGCATAATATAATTAGAAAATAAAACATGCTGCACTAAGCATGGAAACTTAATACAACAATACTCTAAAAATGCATTTCCCTCTCCCCCCCCCCTTTTTTTTCACTTAGAACAAAATTGAAGATCAACTAATTGGAAACAGATACAATTTGCTTTATACACTTATAAAAAAAACGAACTACAGGTTTCAGTATCAAGTAATCAGAAATTTATAAAAACAAATCTTTGAATACAAAAATGTTTTTTAATTGAGGAATTTTAACTTAACATACATGTAGGGAGACCGGGTGAATGGCGCCACTCGGGCTTGTGCCGCCACCACGCCTAGTTTAAAAACTAACGGCAGTTTGAAATAGTGAATGCGCCTGCACTATAGCGGTCAAAAATAGAAACAGTGCCTAAAGTGAGACTGATTTTGTTGTACGTTGTTCGTTTGTTCTAGTGAAAAATTTAGTTTTCATCTAGTTACATCTTATTTTGGAGCTCCAAAAGAGTAGAGGTAAACACCTTTTGTTGTAACATTAGATACTTTGGTAATATTTACCCGTAATCTACATGCATTCGCCCACAATTTAATGCAGTTTGTTGAACAAGTTTGGTTCTTCTTTCGGCTTTGTTGGAGGATTTCCGCTATATTGTCCTCTCGGGGTAATGCTGCCACCATTGCAAAGAATGACATTTGCAATTTGAGTTGAATTGTAATCTTAGCACATAGCTTAAGGAACATTGTAATTATTCATCATTCTGCTAAATCACATTGCTTTCTAAATATTTTCAGTAGGTTATGTGTTTCCTAGTATCAATTTTTTGTATTTACTAGGTCATTAAAGAGTGGCGTCATTACCCTGATACAGTGGCGAAATTACCCCAGTATCCAGGGTAATCCCGCCACTGTACAGAGGTCGAAAGAATTTTTTTATGTGTGCTTACTTTACAGTTGTGATTGCGGTGAAATTTATACGGATACTAAAGATCATGATTCAGCTTTAGAATTTTTACTATTAAAAAATAAACATTTTTTTTATGTGAAAAAATTTAAATTCCTTTAAGGTGTCATCATTCCCCCGGTCTCCCCTAAGCTTGTCTTATTTTTTTATTCTCTAACATATCGTACAGTTTAGACTCAACTAAAGCAAAATCAGAAAAGATTCTTTTCTAATGAAGCTGTATATAATTGGTTATCTAAATTAACTAAACCAAAATCAGAAAAGATTCTTTTCTGATAATGCTGTATAATAATTGATTATCTAAATTAGACAGTTTATCTTTTAATGGCTGTTCTTAATCCCTTGAGTATTAAATCGTGAGTAAAAAAGTAAGTACAAAAGTCGAGTCCCGTCATTGACGAAACTCGACTTTTGTTTCAATGGTTGCTACCTCGTACACACCGTACGTGGACGTAGCGAAGTGGTTAACTGTCTCACATATTTATTAGTTCTGCATTTTAAAATAAAAGCTTCAAGCATAAAGCTTGAAGGATATAATTTGTTTTCTTTGACTAAAAAAATCACTGTCAGAGACAAAAGGTTCTTTATCTACAGAATGACGCAAACGCAGTCAATAACAGTTGAAAATTTCATTTACACTTGTTTTGACTGATAATATAAAAATGTTGCACAGTTTTGAAAATAAATATCAAATATACAAAATATCAAATATCTTGATATTTTGAAAATAAATATCAAGTATATGAAAATACCGAAAATATCATAAATCTTGATATTTTAAAAATAAATATCGGATATATATCGAGATAGATATTGTGGAGAAGAAGTGGATTCCCAGATTCATGAATGAATGAAAAAAAAACTCCAACACGAAAATTTCGAGGACTTACTTCTTTATTATGAAACTTTTAAAAGGAGGGCCATGAGAGTACAGTGGGACGGGGAGAAGTCAAACACGAGACTGCCCGACGGGGCGGCCCCGAAGGGCAGAGAGCTGAAGTCCGTCACGTTCAAGATCAGAGGGAGTAGTGGTAAAATATTCATTACAATCACTCACTCATTGGCGAGATGGATAGGAACATATGTACTGTATTGGCGATGAATATTGGTGGCGTGGACAAAGGAATCAGAAGCATCCCGAAGTATTACATAGAACTCAAACTTACGCCATGGCGTGCTGTATGGTTACACGTATCTTAACATTCCTGCGGTAAGGGAAAGTGGCTAAAGAAATAGCTAACACGTGATATTACATGCTCGTTATAGATTTAACGACAGCTGAATTAGTCAGCAAGGGGCATATGGCTTTTATTCGACAAAGTACAAGGGTGAGAATTGAATACTAATGCAAGCCCAGAGGCTGGGAAAATATGCATTAGATATCGTCGGCTGCAAAGAGAAAAGACATTCATTTTTATTTTATTCTTTTACTTTATTTCAATGGAAAATAGCTGCGGTTAAGATCTTTTTCTATCGTGTGAATTTGAAAGACAGAAAAAGGAACCGAGATAAATGATGTCTGCATTTGAAAAGAACTTTAAAAAGTAAAAGCGAAACTTACAGTAGTGAGAGGGGGGGGGGGGGGGAAAGAGAATGAATAAAGACATATGAAATTAACTCTAAAATGTCAAATTTAAACTAAATATTTTATTTGAAGTGTGGGGGGGGGGGGGGAGAATAATGACAATTTATAAGAAACCAGTAAGGTTAAAAGTTGATTTTTTTGAGGGGAAAGGAGGAATAATGAATATATAACGGTAAAGCCGTTATAGATATCATGATATAAATCCATTGTCCTAAACGAACTCAATATAATTATGAGCTATCGACTGAAATCGTGACCTAATAACAGTAATCGTGAACAAATTTTAAGAAGTAACAATCAGCAAACAAAATTTGTATTAGAAAGCAGGATCGTAATCCATTTCTTCAGTCAGAAATACAGCTTGTCTCACTTCAATCGGAAACCGGATTTTTATTTACAATTTTAGTAACAATACAGATGCTATTGTAATGAAACTTTATACAGACTTACATTGTGTGAAATGTGACATTATTACTAAATTTGGTGGAATGGATACCATTCCCCTCAAAACAGTGCTGCATTAGATGCCTCATATTTAATAATGGAGTTGACATTAGAGATGACGTTACTGACCGAATTAATGTTCACTTCCAGCCTTTCCTCTGATGTCCTCATATTTCACACAAAGCAAAATTGTTCTTTTGAAAATTTCGAAAAATTATCTTCATTATTGTTAAAGTTTTGAACTAAAATCCAAATTTGATTTGGAGTGATACACCTTGTATTTTTGACTGAATAAATGGATTGGGAACTTGGTTTCCTACACAAAAATTGTTTTCTGTAGTGTGTATAGTATTGTATCCTGTATAAAATACGGTTGCTTGATTTATATAACAATATATTTAATTTTATGAATTGAAACACACACACACACATACACAAAAAGAAAAAAACAATTTTGAATGAACTAAAAGTTGCTTTTCAAATATGTTTCTAAAATGAGTTAACTGTAAGCATAGTTTTTCCACATGGGTGAGAAAGGAGTTTATGTGTGCTCTACCCTCTTTTAAAGTTAGCACATGACTTTTTGGGGCTTCCTGCATAACATACGACTGCTAGATTTATATGACAAAATATTTAATTTTATGGATAGAAACCCAATTTAAATAGAAGTTAAACAGACAATTTTGAGTGAACCAAAAATTACTTTTGAAAAATGTTTCTAAAATTAATCAATTGTAAGCATAGCTTGGACACGGGTATGAAAAAAGAGTCTATGAGAGTTTACATAAAGATATTGTTCTCATGCATAGTTCATAGTGATGGTTTAATTATTTCTTTTCTTTTAAATAAAAGGGATTAATTTCTTTATATTTCATCGTATTATTTAATGAATGACAGTTTAAAAAAAATGTTATCTAAAATCTACACTGGTGTACAAAATTAAGGACCGATCACAAAATGCTAATTTTCAAGTACGCGAATACTCAAAAGGAAATAATATAATTCGAATAATTCCTATCTCTACAGCACAGCTAGTCCATATAACATCTCATTCATGCCACACAAGTGTCACAGTCACTACGGTGAAGCAAGGAAAATAGAAAATTCCATACATCTCATTATGAGTCTCAAATAATCAATATATGTGACACAACTGAGACGTCACTGTGACTGCTGCTTTGTGCCGAGTCACCATATGACTTTACAATGTAGTTACAATGTGACTCTCATGTGACTGTCATCTGCAGATTTAATTTCAAAGTCATCGTGAACGCTGCATTGTGATAAGTTACCAAATAATGTCACATTAAAGTCACATGATGACTTTCAGGTGACAGGGAGACTACTGTGAAGCCACCATTGTGTTTCTTTTGTAAAAAGTCACCATGTGACTATAATGTGATATTATTACGTGACTTATCATAATGCAACGTTCATGATGACTTTGAAACTGAGTCTAAAAATGACAGTCAAATGAGAGTTACAATGTAACTACATTGTAAAGTCACCTGGTGACTCGTCACAAAGCAGCAGTCACATTGACGTATCGGTGGAGTCACATATAGTGATCATTTGAGGCTCATAATGAGACGTGTGGAATTTCCTATTTTTTTGCTTCACCGCAGTGACTGTGACACTTGTGACCATGTGTGACATGAATGAGATGCTATATGGACTAGCTGTGCTGTAGGGATAGTAATTATTTGAATTATGTTATTTCCTTTTGAGTATTCGCTTACTTAAAAATTAGCATTTTGTGACTGGTCCTTAATTTTGGACACCAGTGTATAAATACAAGGTGTGTACAAATTAGTTGGGCAATTTCGTAGGTTAAGAATTTCCGAAATATTAAATGAAATTAACTAGATGAAAGTCAGACTAGTAGTAATATTACGGAAGTTTATTCATAGATGGCGTTAGGTGTCATAACTGATGCTATCGCTTAGCGAGCGGTAATCATTCTTGTTCGGCATTACGATAATGGAGATGTACAACGGTGCTGAATAAGCGAAATGCTGTCTTTGGTTTCATGTTATATTAAATTATTTAGAATTTTAAATGCATTTTTTAAATTGTTTTTGTATGGTTATGTATAAATTTGTCTATACCTCTATACTTAAAAAGAAAAATATTTTAGTCAACAATAATTTTGAAGTAGCGCTCTGGTTCGTAGATTTTTCCATTTCGAGTACTGGGATCAAACATATAGGATTTCTTATGCTGTGGGACTTAAGAACAACTCTGGGAGAGTGCGGATAAAAGAAACAGGGGATGAAAGGGATACTCAAAATTTCAGGAAAAAAAGAAAATGTAGAAAGTATCAAGTTTGGATCAATAGATGTTGATATTTGTTCTATCTTAATAATCCTTGTAACTAACGTCAGCCACTTTAGTTTTGTAGGTAAGGAAAACAAAACCTGTTTTTGATATTAAAAAGTAAGTTTTACTGTTTCTTTCTTTTTCTCTTAATAAAGTAAAATTGTGTTTATCATCATAATACCGGGTGTTTCAAAAGTTAAGTGCGGAAGTAAAACGCGAAAAAAAGAAAAAGCTATGGGTCGGAGAGATTGCAGATAAATATTCAGCGTGGTACGGGGTTTTGTATGACACCGACAAAATTTAGTTCAAGATCTCGACAATAGAGGGCGCTACTGTAATAATTCCATATTACTCTCACAATCAAAGATTTGGATACAAAAAAGTGTACATGCAGTATTCTCTAATTTTTTGTATCCAAATCTTGCGTTGTGTGAGTAATGTGTAATTATTCCATAGGATTATCTGTAGTAGCGTCCTCTATTATTGAGATTTTGAACTATTTCTTTTGTTGGTGTCATACAAAATCCCGCACCACGCTGAATATTTATTTGCAAACCGCATGTCTCTCCGGCTCATAGATCTTTTTTCATCGCGTTTTACTTTCGCACCGAACTTATGAAACATCCTGTATTTATGTTATTTAGCACTGTAAAGTATGCACTTTATGTGAAAACAGTATATTTTGCTATCTAAAATACTGTCAAGCATGAATACTATTTTAATTTCGCTAAGTGGATATGGGGTTAAAAGGGACAGTAATTGGGGGATTGAAAGGGACACGTCCTTTCAACCCCTTGTTGTTTAAACTTATTCTAGCAAAATATTATTTACTTTTAGTAAAATTTAAGTGATGATTTTAAGTCTTTCATGTAGAAAGAATGTATGCATTATTATGTAGAACAAAAGCATACAAATATTACATTAACATATGCCTACGATTTAGGCATTTTTTTCCTTTTCTAGAAATCATCGAAAAGTCAATACGCCTCGAAAATATAAAAGGAAAAGGGAGAAAAATAGAACTATTGAAGAAGAAATTGATGGCTACAAAAAATCGTTATAAAATTTAAGAATGCACAATGAGATGAATTTCACTATATCCCATTCATTGGTAATAGAAAACTTTTTTAGTGAAGCTCAAGAAAAAGAGTTAGCTTCATATTTGATCGAAGCATCTAATATGAACTATGGTTTGACGGCTGTGCAAACAAGAAAATTGGCATATGAGTATTCAATTGCTTTGAACTCTCCAAATATGTTCCTATTTTGACAAACAAACAAGCAAGCTGAAATTCATTTTTTCCAAGGTTTTATGCAACAAAAAACAATACTTTCCCTTAGAAAACCTGAAGCTACTAGTTTAACAAGAAGAACAAGTTTCAACAAAGCTAATGCCGATAAATTTTTAAAAACACTCACTCAGTTATGGATCGGCATAAATTTACACCAAATAGAATATATAATTGCGATCAAACAGGGTTAATAACAGTGTAAAAGTCACCTAATATAGTAGCATAACCTATTGTAAAACAAGTTTCTCTAAAGAAGACGAGCGCAATGATAGTTAAGAAATAAATGGTATTTTTCTATTTCCCAGATAGTACAAATAGTCCCACAAGTGATTTACCAGACGGTGATATAGATTGAACGTCTGATAATCTAAATGTTGATGATTTCGTTTTAGTGTGGTTTAAAGGAAAAAGATTAGAAGTAATGTATGCTGGGAAAATTACCCCCAAAAAAATCTCTCGTAATGAATTCGAAGTAAATTTTTTGAGGAAAAGAGCAGAATGAAACCACTTTTTATTTCCTGATACTTTGACATGAGTGACGAGAATATTAACGATATTGTGATGAAGTTACCTAAACATGTAACTGTTGAGTTGGCAGCTAGAGCAAAATCTTTCTTAAAAATTTCGACTGATTTAAATTTGTTTTAGGTCAAGTAGGCCTAAACATGTTATTTTTCTTGTTTTTGTTTTATCATATCTTGCAATAATTTAAATTTTTACTTGTGTATTATCATCTTTTATATTTGAATAATCTAATCTCAAATAAAAAATAAAAATGTTCATAAAAGTGTTTTAATTATGTGTGTCCCTTTTAACCCCACATAGTGTCCCTTTCATCCCCTGAAATTGTATTAAAAGTGATATTTCTCCAAATTTATAAAAATGCGTATATATTTTTAATTACTGTACTTGAAGATAAGGTATTTTTACTAGTATCAAAGCAAAGGTTTAGACGACAACTAGGCGCAAAATTTAAAGTGATATGTTTTAGTGTTTTTATCTTATAAGTTTATAAAGACAAAATGTCCCTTTCATCCCACATCTTCCCTACATAGTTGTCAAACCTTAGGAAAATGCAAGCAATTTTGAGTAACTGGATTTGATCGTTCTTAAAAAATTGTATTTTTCACAAAAATATAAAAAAATTCTCTGAATTGATATCTCTATCAAGAAGACTATTTCGTAGTCATTTAATATTTGTGGAAGCTCCAGATGTAAAACAAGGCTCACATCATGCAAATGCTTTGCATATGTGGGATTATATAGCATTTATCGACATATGTCACATACATATCACGCAAAATGCAGTGCAGGATTAAATAGGGACAAGGATGATTGAAGCCGTGTCATTTAAATGCATCCTTGCAATCGGTTGCATTTTTCATATTATGCCTTAAGACCTTTGCTTTGTAATTATACACGTGATCTTGTGTTTTGGTTACGCATTGTCAGCTAATTGCTATCTCTTGCGCTAAACCGTATACTAAATAAACAAATTTCAATTTCTTAATGGTGGAAAATGTTAAAAAAAGAAAACAAAATTCTTTTGAAAAAAATTCTCTGGTGCCATATTTTAAAACTGAAAACAGTAATTTTCGCAGGATCGTAAATATAACAAAGGTGAGAATCATTTAAATTTCAGTAGATTTCCATTTTTATTTAGAATTCCACTTTTATTATCTAAATACAACTCCCCAGATTTCCACTTTCTCCTTTTCCCAGCTTTTAATATCCAGTACACAAATTTTGAATCTTTAGAATTCTTTAACATTTCTAGAATTTTCCGCTTTATTTTTTACCTTGTGTCACAATACATAAAAATGTAAATTCCATCTCCACCTTTTGTCTACTTCCAAACACACAAAATTTACAATGTAAAAAAATAAACAAACAAACAAACAAAAAAAAGGTTTAATTTTGCACTTTCTTTCAGTGCTGTTCATTATTTATGAGTAAAAATACATAATTTATCATTTAAATTGCTGCCCCCACTGACATTTCCTGAAATACAAAGTTTAAAATATGAAATTCTAACTTTAGAAAAAATATCTGCCTTATTATTATTTTTTTATAGTAGGAATGAATAAATACGCATCCAAATTCTCCTTCTTAAAATTTCCCTTTAACACCCCCATAAAAGAGGAGGATTTTGATGTATGGGCAAGGGCAAAGCAAAAACAACTTTTTCTTTGCAATCGAAGACAGTAATTTTTGAAACTTTATGGGTTTGCAGGTAGAGGGCGAAACTTAAAAAAAAATTAAACTCTCCATTCCCCCTAACAGAAGGATGAAGTTTTGATAAGTGTTGATGTAGAATATGGGTATCAGAAAACTAAAAGTCCCATACTTCTGCTAGTTTCACTGCTTTGAAATAAAAATATAGTAATGTTTAAGTTTCAACTTGCTCCAAAGTCACTTTTTGCTGCTATAAAATTGGATAATTTTTTCTTGAAAATAGTTTTTACTTCTTAGGAACTACTCTAAAATGAATATTGTGAATTTGCCTACTTGTTTCCGCTGCAAAAGTCTTTTCTTTTTTTTTTTTTTTTTTTTTTTTGCTACAAAAATTATTTTTACCTTCAACGAAAGTGACTTTTTCTAGTACAAAATTTACTTTTCACTACTACAAATCTTTCCGAGTAAGTGTGACTCCCTGGATACGGAAATTAGGTAAACAGACAAATATTCTATTTTTGGATCATAATAAAATTTCTTCGGGACCACCAGGAAAATAAAACTTTCAGACAAAGAAAATTAAAATTATATGCAATACCGTTTTTAAGGGTGGATCAGCGGGATTTTTAGTCAGGTCCTCAACCCAGTGAGATTACTTTAATTTGATATATCGTACAGCGTGGAAAAAAAAGTAAACACCCCCTACAAACCCCTCAACAAATTATCGTAGAAGAAACTTGCTGGTACCGAACGATTGGAAATAAAGTCTACTTTTAAATGATGTATATAAAATTTGCTTAGGGGGCAATCTACACATTAAAACGAACCATAACTTTGTTTTTTTTTTCAATAGCAATGCACAATTCTGACAGCATAAATGAACTCTACATACTTCAATTAGCTAAAAACAAATTTTTATGCAATTCGTACCATAAGTTTCCGAGAAATTAATTATTTTAAAACGAGCGTATTTTAAGGGCTGTATCCAAATTGAAGTTCGGTACTCGATTGTTAACCGAAAGAGCCCCCTTCTTGATCAAGGCACCTTAAGCACCACTCAAGCAGTCAATGAAGCCTGATAGATAACAGTACAGCAGAAGAAATTTCAAAATATCTACTGACTTCTATCATAGACGGCCCCTTAAACCATCATTTTACCGTTTTTTAAGCATAATTTGAAAACTATTTGGAAGAAAAATGTGAAATTTTGGATTTTCATAAAGCAGGACTTAATAAATCTAAATCCATCAAAAAAATTGTAGGTTGCAATTCATAATTTTTTCGAATATTAATTTCGTAATTCATATCATAAAATTATAAAAATTGCAAATTCAGCGTATTTATGTTTGGGCACATTAGTATTATTGCTACACAAAAAATTAGCACATTAGGAGTATAATTTCAGGAGATATAAATAAGAATATGAAAAAGTAATTTAATATCAGAAGCACTAAATTTTGAATGTTTATAATTCAAAAACTTATCATTCAAATGACTTGATATTTGGTATCTAGGCATAGTTTGAATCGAAGATTTGAAATATCTCGTTAAAATTTGGTATTGCTATTGAAAAAAATGAGGTTTGGGTTCATTTTAATATGTAGATGGCCCCTAAGCAAATTTTATATACATCATTTAAAAGTGGACTTTATTTCCAATCGTTTGGTACCAGTAACTTCTGTCTACGATAACTTGCTGAAGAGTTAGTAGGGGGTGTTTACTTTTTTTTTGTCCGCGACTGTACATTTTTCTGTTTTTAACACTTTCCATCATAGTTGAAAAGTGTTTAAATGAATTCGGTTTGTCTGTCTCTTTGAAAATTGATGTATCTTATTGGGGGTTTACTATGGTATGTTCGGTATTGAAAATGTGTAGTGTTTACGCTTCATTTACAGGGGTACTCAAAAGAATTCCGTTACATTACGGCCAAGTACATTTCCGTTTATTGATGGAAATTGCTGAATAGAAATATTCTGTACTACGCGTTTTATTGACTTAGCATATAGTATACACACAAATCTATAAATCTCATACAGATCTGCACAAAAAATTCGGATATTTTTCAGACTGTTAACGGTAATTGCAGAAATTGGTTTTTTAACTGCATTATGCATTTTCTAAACTGTTTATTTAGACAGCTTTCAGCTTAATAATCTCTAAAGTCTTATTACAGTATTCTGAATGTGTTGGAAAGTGTGACATAATATATGCTATACGGATGATATTTCTTTCTGGTTTAAACTTTAAGGTTAAAAAGTATGGTTAGAACTATGGCGAGTCATAATGACTAGAAATAAGTGAAACATTTATTTTTTTTCTTACCAGTTACCGTAAAATATTATTATCAGAATTATGTTAAGTATGATACTTGCTTGTCCCATATTAATTAAAATGTATGTAGCAAGATCTAAGGAAAGGAACTAATGGAGCCAGGTATAGAAAAGGGAAGTACCCATGCCGGGGCTATTCTCTACGTATTTAAAGGAAGATTTTTTTTTTAATTTGTTATTTTGAAACGTTGATAATACATATCCGAAAAAAAAATTACAGATAAAGGAGCACTATAAACAATGTTTATATTTCTAATGTGTAAATCTGTAAATTAGGGGAATTAAAGTTAGCTCTGCAAATCGCAGTTTTCCTTTGAAATAGTTAATATTTGAAACTTTCAACCGTAGTTTCATTTGCTTCACATTAGGGCTAATGCATGTAGTACTAATTTCAGTCATGGGATATAACATTTGTGAATTGTAATGAAAATATACAACATCGATGCTCTAAGAATGTTTTTTTCTGCGATTTTTTTTTTATTGTATCGAATAGTTTTTATTTCACTAGGACTTTGCTATCTGCCCCTTGAACCACATTGTTGTCTCTTTCATCTAATAAATGCAGCTCTATAGAATCCCGTATGTTAAAACTATCTAAAAGAATTAGAATATTTATTTCGTAATAATAGAATTAATAATTCATTTGAATAATTAATTATATTCGTGAAGACTTTATCAACTATTAATAGTTGTAAGTGTTCAATTTAAGTGTAAATTATTATCTACGACGTTCACAGAATTTTCGAATTACTATAACAGGGAAATTGAGTGATAATTTTATTGTAAGTTAATAGTAAAATGTAGACATCGACAGATCCTGTTTTAACACCAATGTTTATTAGAGATGAGTTGAGGCTCATTTTACAGAGCCCGGAAAAAATTTGCGTCATCATAGACCGAGTCCGATATCGAAAGTATGTAGTAAAAAATTATCAATATTTTAAAATTAATTGTCATTTAAAAATTTCTTTTTAAATAGAAATAACTACTAATTCTAAATACTCTCCCATCGTGTTTCGTGATTTTCATGTTTCCAAAATCTGTTTTAAACAGCAAATTTGTTGTTAACAACACCCAACCACTGGCAGAAATTTATAAGAATCACAATAATTATTCTTTTAAAGTATCACAGAACGATGTCAGAAAGACATGAATTCTTTTCTCCAGTAATTTTGAAAAAAAAAAAAAAAAAACCAAAATAGTACTTCAAACACAAAGAGAGGATAGATAAGGCCGCAAGGGATATCCCACATATTCTTTCTGTTACTAACACTGGCTGCGCAAAGACTTTAAAATTAGATAAAATATTCCTTTTTATATTTTAGAAGTAACAATTTAATTGCCTTTCCTTTTTATTTTTAGAAAATCATAAAATAGTGTAAGGAATTGTGACTACATTCATGTTTCTTAAATTGCAAGTTTTTTTTTTTTTTCGTTTTACAATTTTTTAATGAATAAAATTTTCACTTTGAGATCGAACCTGTAGACTAGTATAATAAAAAAATGTAAAAAAAAAAAATAAATAAATAAATAAATAAATATGCTTTTATTAAATAAAAAAAAAAAATAGAAAAAAATATGTATCTCTCTATTCTAAAAAAAAGTAACTACCGCTGTCACCGCCGCCGGTTTTGAATTTTTTGCGACCGGAGATCTTTCTTCGTTAATATTAAGAAAAATAATGCATACAAAAATATGAAAATCGGTAGTATTATACAGAAATGTTTGATAAACACGCTGATGCAGACAGTTTTCAAATCGAAGAATTATTTTAAGAAATATTTAATGCTAAATTTGGACAAAATCGTTCCACTAAAAAAGTTTTATAGGAGCAAAAACTATTCATGGGAATTTAATCATTTTCAGATCATTTTATACGTTTGAAGTTCCCGGTGTGCAGATTGTATTTCTTTTTTTAATTTGGCTAATTTTTTGAGGTTTTATTTCTATTTTAAATTCAAATTTTCAGCATTTCTAGAGATATTTTTTACAGATTTTAGAAAGTGATATTAATTTAAACTGTTGCCAATTGTATAAACAGCGGAAACAATAATGTTTGTTTTAAAAAAAAATATTTATACGTGTAATAAATTAAAAATTTATTTACACGTGACAATTATAAAACATTTGGAATTAGAATTAAATAATTATGTACAAAAAGCAGGAACTTATTAAAAATTACGTCATAAAAACTATAATTACACGTGAATTTTAAGAGAGAAAGGAATTTGTAAAATAATAAATTTATTAACATGCGTTAGAAGTCTTAAATAGGAGAAATTACGTCATATTTATGTCACATTACAGTTATTGCATAAAATGAACACAAAATAATATTGCAAAACGGTTTAAATTTACAAATTGCGCTAGACATTTATTTGATATTTTGAGAGGATATTTTTCAACTATTTTTCTTAGGAAAGCGTAAATAATATTTTATTTCTAACACAAGTATTTTCACGTGAATATTAAAAAGAGAAAGAATAGTTTGGTCAAAGTTACGTCAGATTAAAAACGATTAATCTAAAATGTCTCATTTAAAAGAACTTTCTTTTCGCTTTGTTAAAAAATACCGGGAGACAAAGATTCTGTTTACTTAATTCCTTTTATATTAGCTTATTTTGAAATGTTGTTACACGTGTCTACGTCATCAAGTTATTTTTATTTCGACGTTTTATTTGTATTTTTATTAATGTTGTACTAATTTATTTGTTCTTTCGTTATTTAAAATAAAAATTACGTCAATTTGTATAATTTGGCCAGTGGTTTGGCGATTTATATAATTTGGCGAAATTAGTCGACGGGATAATCAAGTAGTACCGCAGCGGATTTGGCGTTAAAATTTCCCCAATCAAAGAGAAATTAATAGAAATCCGTTTATAGGGAGATCGTCACTGTTTTTAGGTAGATTTCGTAAGAAATACTACCTATTGCAGTCGTTACCATGGTGCGACTTTTGAAAAATTCCTTCATAACTTTTCATTACATGACCACAGGAACCCAAAACCACCCCCACCTAAAAAGTTTATATATATATATATATATATATATATATGTATGTATGTATGTATGTATTAAATTTTGTCCGCACGATAAAAGTCGCAAATATGCACGGAACGTCTTCAAACTCGCCAACAACTTTAAGATAGCTAATTTCTCGGCGGGGATTGAAAATGAGCAAAATCGGTCCAAGGGAATGGGAATGGGGAAGGTTTAAAATTTTGAATACCGTCTTAACAGGATTCTGATAAAACCAGCTTTTACACAACAATGGCAGGAAAAAATAAATATTTTTCGTTATAGCTGTTGCCAACAATTAAAAAAAAAGCAATAAAATTCTCACCACAACAATTGCTTTTCTAATGCAGTGTTTTCACGTGAAAAATTAAATTAGATAAACAGTTTGACGAATTGAAAACAAATTGAATATTACGTCATAAGTTTTCTAGAGCAAGATTTCTGCATGAAAATTCAAAATGAAATAAATAGTTTAACGAATTGAAAACAAATTGAATATTACGTCATAAGTTTTCTAGAGCAAGATTTCTGCATGAAAATTCAAAATGAAATAGTTTGACGAATTAAAAAAAACAACAAAATATTGCGTCATATTGAAAATATAATGGACCACAGCAGGTGAATATGTAACGCCATGTGAGTTTGAAGAAACGTATTAAAATATGATAAAAACCCGAGTATGGAAATATTAACATATTTTAATACTTTGAGGTTCTCTGAATTTGATTTAGCCATTTTTAAACCTATTCCATATACATGCGTGTGTGTATATTAGAATTTTCACAAAATGTTTAGCTCCCTAGAGCTCATTCTTAGCGAAGGAACTGGGTTTATCTTTAATCTTGATTTAAGTTTTGTTGGTGAATTTAGTACTTAACTTCGAAATCTACCTCCGCCTGTAGGCCCGAGCCGGCAGGGATTTTTTAAATTATAATTCAATCTTTCGAAATCTTTTTATTATCTCACATTAGTGTGCATTTAGAGTCTGCGGTGTCTGGACGGGGGTTGGCAAGCGTAGCTCGTAGGGGGCCGAGCCCCCTAGTTTATTTAAAAAGCAATAAAAAGTAGAAATGGGAATTTCTCCAAATTAGCCAGCTATCGCCAAATTGGTTTCATATATGGCAACTTATTAGAAATCAACAATTGCATCCCCGTTTCTCCCCATAGAAATCTCATGACCAATTTTAAATAAAATTTCATTCTTAAACTTCTAAACATCCGACAATATTACTTTTTATACCGTCGGATAGAGAAAAAAATGTACTTTTAAATGCAATTTGTTTGAAAGCTGTATCTCAATTTGTTTCTGATTTATTAATTTTTTTTTGTAATTTTTATTACTTTTTTGTCATAGTGGCAACACTCTGTTGTCCATCGTTGTTGAAACCAAAGGGAAATACAGATTACTGTATATACCAATCAGATAACGAATAAATTGCGGATTAAACTAATGAAAACGTTCAGAAATGTTTTTGATTTCCTACCCTGACGAGAACAATAACCATTTTTCCAAATGGTTAATAAATAAATAAATAATACATAAAAGTTCATTTGGAAGTACTATTCCCCTTCCGTCCTCCCTCCGAAAACAAATAAATAAATAAATAAATAAATAAATAAAAATAAAAAATCAGCTGGTCTCAGGACCATTACATTAAGACGGTCCCGTATGCATATTGCCGTATTGTGTAACCTCCTTCTTTAAAAGGCGATTAAAAAGGAGGTCAAGCATCTGCGCTTTTTGTTGACGCCATAACCTGTTCGGAAAGTAAAATGCGGGCTGGACAGCGGAGGCCGTAGGTGTATTTGAAATTGAAAGTTGCGTAGTTGTTTTTAAATGATTAGAAAAACGAAACAAGACTATCAATAAAATAGCATGATAACAATATTTCCTAATCCATTTGTAACGCCTAATTTTTCCTTAATTTTATATTTATTTAGAAAATTGAAAATTAAAAAAACAACAACTTTATTAATATTTTTTCTACCAAACATTTAAAAGATTTTGTGCTTCATAAATGACCGAAAATCAACAAAAATATTCAAATTTCAAGGTATTATATATTCATAACTTATAAATGAGCATGAATTTTCGACCACTTATTAAACAAAATCTGCTCTTTAATATACTGCCACTGAAAGTGTGTCATGCCAATTACATAATTGGTATGTAAACAAACTGAAAATAGTTCGTTATTAACAGTGTTGTATATTATGCGCAGCCTAACTTTTATATACATTTTGAATTCAACTTATGTATATACCGTATATTCTGTCATATAACGCGCACTTTTGGTATAAGAAAATTGATCGGGAATTATCGCTGCGCATTATATGCCCAGACCTGCCAACCTTTGAAAATGAGAAATCGTAGCACACAAAATTTAAATTAATCTGGAGGTTGGTTGGTTGGTTTTTCATGTTACACAGTCATCTTTTGACATTTGTAAAAGGAATAAGGTTTCAGTTTCAACTCAAAATATTAATTTTTTCCTCTGAAAAAGAGTTTCTTTTCGTTTCGCAGCGTTTTTTTTACATTTGTAAAAGGAGCCAGGTTCCAATTTTTTAGCCCAGTGCAGTAAATTTTGACGAAATTCGCGTTTTTTTTTCCTTGCGATCATTTCAAGATATTTACAATTTTTCCCCACAATCGTAATTCCCATTTTTCTATCACGATTCGTTTTTTAAATCTGCACTGTTAACCATGAAATTTGACGAAATTCGCGTTTTTTACCGCGATCCTTTGACGAATTTTGCTTTTTTTACCACTATCCTTCGACGAAATTAGTGTTTTCTTTCTGCGATCTTTCGGTGAAATTTGTGTTTTCTTACTGATCTTTCGATGAAATTTGCATTTTCTTACTGATCTTTTGACGAAATTCACATTTTCTTTTCTTTCTGAGATATTTTGACAAAATTCACGTTTTTACAACAATCCTTTGACGAAATTTATTTTCTTCTGCGACCAATTGATGAAATTGATTTTTTTTTTTTTTTTTTTTACACAGACATTTGTCGAAATTCGCGATAGCTTATCGCAAATCTTGCGATTTTGCACAGTATTTCAAACCATTCCCCTCAAAGACCCCCCCCCCCCTTTTTCCAGAAATTTAAAAAATGGTATCCTTGTTTCTAAGGAAGGGAATTCATGTATAAATATTTACAGAAAGACGATTCACCCGAGGTTTATGTACATAGAGAGTGTTTTATGTTAAGAAGTTTGTTTTGCAGCCCAGATTTTTTTCCTAATGAGCATTTTTTAATGACCAAATTTTCGGACTCTCTAATGGCCAATTTTTTAAAACTTTCGGAAATTAATACTTTGAAATTTTAGAAATCTCGGAACAGAATCACTCCTGAAAAAGTTCGGGATAAAAATCGCAACTAGAAAGAAGAAATGTGTTATTTTTTTTTTGCAAAAAATCGTAGTTTAATACCAATTTTCGTAGCATCGTAGTTTATAGGTCCAAATCGTAGCAACTACGATATTTTCGTAGCAGTTGGCACGTCTGTATATGCCAGTTATAAAAAAAGATAAAAAAAAAAAAAGATCATAAGAACTAAGATTTCTAATTTGCCGAACATGTTATTTATTTGCAAAAAAGTAATTTTCGCTATCAGATTGCAGAAAAGTAATAGTTAATACACTTTTGAGTGTTTTTTTTTTTTTTTTGCTACGTATCAGATGAAGGTTTCTTTACAAAAAATAAGATGCGCGTTAAACGGCGAATATACCAAACGCAGAAAAATGAAGTCTAAATGTTTAGGTGCGCGTTTTCCGACGGAATACATGGGATATATCGTGAGTATAATAATAATGTAAAGATGAAAGGGATTATTGTTTAAGTATATGACATCTTATTATTAGAATTGTTTCTTTAAATAAGTAAGTAGAAATACTCGTAAAATATGTATTCAAATGTATATTTGCGTTTTTGAAAAATAAACTTTGGCCACCTGTGCTTTGATTATCCCATTACACAGTGTCTGTTGGGAAAAAATTATTCAGCATATAAATCATATTGTAATGTAATCAAAGAAATAAGTGAAAATATTTAAATTCGTGTAATATAACGACATTAAATTTAGTATCTTAAAATTTTCAATTACTCTTTGAAAAATACCCATTCAAGTCCTATGAAAGTAAAATAATATTAAGGAATTACTCTTATAATTCTTCTTTAATTTTACATTTTTAATGTTTTGTTAAAGCATGTCAATTTTATTGGCTTAATAATTTAAACTCCTGATCACATTTTCAAAATTTAACAGTGCATTCTGAATATGGAATTATTTTCTACCCCTCTCATTTTTTAAACGCTAAGATAAATTTTTAAAAATGGCATGATTGTACTAAAAATTGAATGTGTAACTTGCAAGAATTCAAGCTTTGTATTATTATGTATTTTGTATTATTTATGCAAAAATATTTTTAAAATTAATTCAGTTTTACAGATTATTTTAAGTTTCATTTCTTAATTATAAATTTCCATCAATGTTTAATATATCTAATAATTTGAGATACTGCGTATTTGAAATTTACGCATGCTGAATAAAGGATGAAAGTGACTATGTATTTTTCACTGATGAGGAAAAAAAAAATGAATTTATGCGAAATTAAGGGGAAGAACCATTCAAAGAGAGCGTCAAAGTATAATTTTTAACACATTAAAACTTCTAACTTAGGTTCAATTGTTGGATTGTTTAAGACACTCCCTAGCTTCCTTTTAAGCTTCTTAGCTGACGTCAACTTTACATCTGTCGAGGAGAAGCTGCATTTCTAATGATTAGGGAGCCATATGAGGAGGAAAAAAGTTATTTGTAGTCCAGAACTATATGCTTTCAAAACGAATTTTTTGGAATTTTGTAAACTTTAAATTTAAATTTGAATTAAACATGTCATAAAAACATGACATAAGCATACAAATATGTAATTTAAATTTTTTATTTAAAAAATGGTATAAAATTCAGCGAAAAATTGCTATTTTCTTAAGGCTATTTAAATTTAAAACTATTAAATATAAATACATTTCATGAATTCTGTAATAAACGTTTAATAATGCTACACAGATATTAGACTATTTTTATTACCGTAACACGAATATTTCAAAAGTTATAGGTATAAAAAAGACAAACAATGGTGAAAATTCATGAAAAAAGTTAATAATTCATAAATTAACATTGAATAACTCATAAACTTTTCAATAAATCAGCATAAGAAAAATCTATTTCCTTTGAACATATATTTAAAACATAATTTTAAAATTTAGATGTAATTGAACTGTTATTTATTGTGTCATGACAATTTTTTCCACAAAATTTTACAAAGAAAATAAATAAATAAAATAAAATAAAATAAAATAAAATAAAATAAAATAACTTTTTAGAAAAATCAAAAAACAACTTCAACTTAGCTTTTTAAAAGTTTTTTAGAAATATAAATGTTTAAAAAGCTCCAGAATCATAAAATTCACTCTCTTTTTTTTTTTTTTTTTTTTTTTTTTTGGTAAAAACAGTAAGTTTCTGAATTGAAATTTTAATCGAAATTGACATTTTAAAGGCATACAGCTATCTTAAAGAGAATGTCAAACATTTTTTTTTTTTTTACTTATCTGTGTTCCCTTTTTTCACACATAAAAACTAAATTCTAAAAAAAATATCGTGCATACAAAATAACTTTTACTTCGAAAACGTGATAGAAAAATTTAACTGAGAGTCACTATACGTATACCTTAAAGAGGGTATAACCCCCCCCCCCCCCCACCCCCTTTTTTTTTTTACTTATCTGTATTCTTTTTTTATTTCACACATAAAAATTAAATTCTAAAAAAATATCGTAGTTGCAATAATAACTTTTACTTCGAAAATGTGATAGAAGAATTTAACTGAGAATCACTATACATATACTTTAAAGAGGGTATAAACCTTTTCTTTTACTTATCTGTATTCTCTTATTATTTCACACATAAAAATTAAATTCTAAAATAATGTCGTGGTTGCAATAATAACTTTTACTTCGAAAATGTAATAGAAAAATTTAATCTGAGGGTCACTAATCAGCTTACACTTTTCAATACATTTGAATAATAATAATAATAAAAATGTATTATTCAATAAATCCCAAAGTTCTGGCAACAAAATATCAAAAAAGTATAAATCAGAAAAAAAGAGTCATCAAATTCAATACGTAATGAGATAAAGTACATCATCCTTGAAAAAACATGCTTTGAGTTAAATAATTTTAAACATTTTATATCGTCATATGGCAGCTGCTAAGTTCTTTGGGGGAAAACGCCATAATTTGGAAACTTTCGCTCAGTAGCGTCATGTATAACTGGAAAGAGGATATTATGTACTATTTAATACAGAAATAACACAAAAATACTTTCTTTAGCCTATTTTCACGTTAATGTATAAATGAGGAGAACACCAGCAAAAAACAACATATTTTGTTTCATAGAAATAATCAGTAATACTAAGAAAGAAAGAAAGAAAAAATATGTATTTCATTAAGAAATGTGGTTCCCTCCAAGTAAAGCATATATGTGACACTCGTCAACTCAAAACTCACAGCTAGACCCAATCCAAGGTTCAATTTAAATATACATTTAAAAAAGAAAAGAATAATAGAAGAATTTTTACTGATGTTGGGTATAGAGCCTGCATTCAATTTTAAATCCATTATTTCCTTTCATTATTACTAAAACTAAGTATTAAGTCTTCAAAGATGTCTGATACTAGTGTTGCCAAATCAAGTGTCACAAAAAGCGGGACTGGGAGAGAAAAAAAATTGGGACAAGGGATTCTAAATCGGGACATAAAAATACAGAAAACACTATGAAAACAGAACCTGTCTATAATGAAATCCTGTCTTAAACGTAAAAACTTCAGTGTCTCTGTGGTAGGATTACCAAGCAATCTGCTAAGACAAACGCCTGTTTATAATGGATTTTCTGCCTTCCCTTGCGCTTCCGTCTTAGCAGGTTTTTTAATACTAAAGAAACACAACGACTTATACAGAAAAACCTATGAAAGCGGAATTGCTAAAGAGAAAAGGAAAAAAAAAATCCAGTTTAAGAATTATGCCAGTTTAGAGACAGAATTCCAATTTAGCAGGAATAATTGTACATTGTTCCGATCATAGGGATAGTGAAATTTTTACTTTTAAAACAGAAGTCCGTTATAAACAGGTTCAGTTTACATAAAATTTATTGAACAAATATTGTAAAACTCGTGAAAAATGAATCTCTGGAACCACAAAAAATTATTTTTAGGCAGATTTCCGCCTAGGCAGATAGACGTGTAAAGTATTTCATTGGAAGGGGCTATAAAAAAATGCCGTTGTAGACAAGTCCTGCCTTCATAGATTTTACTGTATTAAGGGGACAAGGTACCTTCAAACTATTTTTTTTTAAGTTTCACTTTAAATACTATTCAAGGGCACACTACATGCATTATGACCTATATTTATCACACAAGAAATAAAAATAAAAAATTTTTGGAGAAAAATCAGAAATTTTCTTGAATATTTTAAGCGTTATGAAGAACTTTTTAAAGTATCCCATGCGCATTCCATATCAATTAAAATCACCAATATTTTTTATAGCTGTTTGAGATTATATATGTCATAAAACTGTGAATGATCTTTTAAACTAAATCTGAATATAACTGGAACTGTTGAAGGTAGTTAATTGCATAAATAGAATGCAAAAATGCTGAAAATTTCATAAAATTTAGAAAATATTTTTTTTCTTCTTACCTTTATATTCAAATATATAAAATTCGATGCACAGTTTTATGATATATACATGACAAACAGCTATAAATTTATTGGGGATTTTAATTGATATGGAATGCGCAAGGGGCATTTTGAAAAGTCCTTCATAACGCTTAAAATATTCAAGAAAATTCCTTATTTTTCTCCAACATTTTTTTTCTATTTATTGATTCCAAACATATTCTAAATATTTTCTAAATATATGCCATAATGCATATAGTGTGCCCTTGAATAGTATTTAACCCCTTGATGGGCGGTGGGATATATAATATCTTACCTAATTTTAATTAAGTTTTGCACCAGAAAAAATTAATAAAGTTTACGTTTATAACTTTGGTGAAAAAGAGCTGAAAAATTGCCTTCCCTTCCCCTATTTTGAAATAAAATTTTTTTTCAAATTTCCGGTGGGAATTCAACATTACAGAAACACAATTGCTTGCCACCCAAAGGGTTAAAGTGAAATAATAATAATAATAATAATAAAATTAGTTTGAAAGTCCCTTGGCCACTTAAGTTCCAATCAATGCAGTGTGACGAATAACACGGTACTGAAAGAAATTAAAAAGGATTTGTGCATCCTGAAAAATCGGGACTTTTGGCGTCCCGCGCAGTGGTTACGTGGGACAGATCTCGGAGACCCTAAAAATCGTGACATCCCACGTAAATCGAGACAACTGGCAACACTATCTGATGCTGATACTCTCATTTAAAAAATTTCAAGTTTCTAGAATGAAGTAAAGAAACTCATTCGGAAACTTTGAAGTGTATATTTCCTTTTAAGGGTGAAAGAATGACTCACCCGTAACAGCTGTGTCTTCGTCCAAATCCACGAGCACTCTACCTGTCAAGAATGAACCAGGAAAGTAGAGCAAACTTTCATTATCCAACAGTATTAGGAACTTTCTCAGTTTCTTGGCCATTTTGTGTGTCACACGCTTATTTTTTAATATCGATCAATTTCACTCCAAAGACTGACTGCCATCCATCGTGTCTGGTGAGTTACTGAGTTGTTTCTTCATTTCTACTTTTAATAACGAGTTGTAGTCGTGTTCGTCATCGTAGGTGGGTTTACTTTTCATGACCTCGACAACCGGTCTTCGAGACATGACGTCACATGCCGTTTCGTTGTGTGCCTACCGATGGGTGAAGTAACTGTCGGAAAATCAGTTTTAACGGTGTTCCTTCGGATCACAGAAATTCGGTTACGGATGGATGGCAGTGGAGATGTTCGCTAGAAATGTTGATGGCCTTTTGATGTGCTCTTTCCTAGGGTTAAAGTTTCTCTTTAATAAACATTTTTTTTTTTTTTGTTACAGTTGTAATTTTTGCTGTTTTACCGTAGAGGTAATATGATGGTTCGATGCATATTCAATGATCTATCGGAAAGAGTAAAAAGATGATGATTATTTAAATAGACTTTCCAATTGGATGATCGAAATTCTTTAGCAGTTCACGAAAAAAATTGACAGATATTTTTCTTTCTGTATTTCCATTCATGTGTGCTCATTTTAATATTCCGTGCTGGCGGGAAAAATGTAGATGAGATTTGTTTTGAAGTTCATGAATTACATCTTGTTGTTTTTTCGTGTGGAGACATCTCATTCGTGATTTTAACTGAAGCTTTTCCGAAATGCTTAGATTAATCGGATAATGAGTTATTATTTTTATATTAAAGTATTATTTCATAATTACGATCTGTAAACATATATTACATAAAATTACAGTAAAAGTACTACAGTATTTGGAGTTCCATACTTAAAAAGTAAAAATGGAACCATTATAAGATCATTCCTGTGTCTGTCACAGCCATTTTACTCGTAAACTATGGAACGTGGAAAGTTCAAATTGGCTGAAGTAATAAAGTCTGTTGACCCAGATATTTATAGATTATTAACCATTTATAAATACATTTAGGAAAAATGTAGAGTGGCTAATTAAGTTACTTGAAAAAATATCTTTTCTTTGTATATCGTGTGTGGAACCGTGGGAAAACTTTCGTAACTTCGAACTCAAAACTTCTTTTTTTTTAAATTTTAGGTATTATGTTTTCAGACATATCGTCGAAAATGTAATGAAAAAATATGTCCCTCCCTCTGTTTGCGAATCTACCAAAACTAAAATTACGAAAAAATTAGGGGTGGTAATTTAAACCTTGCAGGAAAACTATAGCGATTACCCTAGATCAGATCGTTTTTGAGAAAATCGCATTTTCCCGTTACACACAAATTTCGATTTCCGGGCGTCCAGCAAAGAAGCTTAGGAGCGCTGGAGGTACCTATCAGCCCAAAAGTATAAAAGGATTGTTAATAATGATTTTCATAAAAAAGTTGTCGGTAATTAGCGAGATATTTATCCTTAAATACACAGACGGTTTGGACATACATAAAGACACGGGCGGCGTACTCTATGAGTCATCGACTTTTAAAGCCTAGATAAAAACTTTTAAGGATATGTTTGTGTAATGCAATGTCCAGTAGTAGTAGTATAAAAACAATAAACGCCAAACTGCTAAACCAGAATAATTTAATTAGAATTAATCACATAATTACAATGAGATTCGCGACTAATTGGCATTGAGCGATTCTCTCAATACGCCACTGGTATCTTTAAGGCTGTTCTTAACTGCTCTGATCAACAAGCGTAAAACGTTTTGACATATTTACAAATTCACTTTTTAACGGAAAGATATAAAATTGGAAGCCCTGACTATGGAAGCGATTTGGAATCGAACTCTGTTTTCCAATTTTTGATAAATTAACTATCGAGTTATAAGCTATTTTGATCACGTGACAAACACGTTTCTCGCCCTTTCATGAGTGGTTATTCTTCTTTCTCGTGGAAATTCGGTTCAAAACAACCACTTCGACACTATTTTCTGAAACATCTATTGCGTTTGCAAAAAAAAAAAAAAAAAAAAAAAAAAAAAGGAAAAAACAGTTTTGTTACATAGTTTCTGAACAACAACACATGCTAGTTTCATGCATTTCCGAAAAAAATGAGTTAAAACTTATGTCATAAAGTTGTCCTTTTGGATTTGAGAACAGCTTTAAAGGTTAATCCTATCTGGAAAAACGCCGCAAGAATCAAGGCGGCGTTTCAACTTTGCGACCCCTTTTGAAGCACGCTTAGCACAATGCCAAGTTTAAACTTTGAACAAAGTTTTGTTTTAGGTACACTCTCAAAAGAAAAGATTATTAGTACGCTGAAATTGAATTTATGAAATGCCAAATGAAGTTTAAATATGCAATACTTTGAATTAAAAAGCAGAAAAAACAACGTTTAAAAATGCACAGATAATACAGGAAAAGCAGCAAACAGCTGTTTCGAATCTACTAGCCTAGTGGTTCCCAACCTTTTTTGGCCGCGCCCCACCTAAGCATCTCTAAAATCACGATGTCCCCCTTCCATTCTATATCATGTAAATCTTATTATATAAAAAATAAACCTCTATTTTCCCAGAAGAATCTGAAAAAAGTATTAACTCTGATAAGTGATTTCAAATTCCTTAATTTATCAAAATCATATATTTTTTTTTTATTACAAGTATGTTTTTAGCATAACTCTATGAATCAATGAGGTCATGGATCTTCGTCTTTACATTTACAAAAGTTTTATTTATTTTGGCAATCTACCTCAAATTTAAAAGTGATAAATAGTCTACAAAAGTTTTATTTATTTTGGCCATCTACCTCAAATTTAAAAGTGATAAATAGTCTACATTTTTATCTTCGTAAAATTTCTTGAAATCTCTCTCACATTTTGTATTACATATAATAGAATTGATATACATTTTATAATGGATTTTAGTACTTCATTAAGAACAAGTTATATTTGTTTATTACCGAGGCTGTATGAATAACATAATCCACAAGTAACATTTCCGGATTCACGCTTTTATCTATTTTAAGTAACTATTTTTCTTTCCCCTCATAACATGCTTCTTTGATAGCGCGCTTTCTTTTTCCCATTATTATTATTTGATCACCATGTTTTCTCCGATTTTAAATTTTAAAATGCATATGTATGAAGTATGTTTATATATTGCATATGTGGTCTGCAGAAGAGTTATATGAAGTTTACTTTTTATCCATTTCCTTGCGTGATACGCACGGAGATTTATTAATTTCATAAAAGTAGAACCTCATTTAGCTAATTCAATTTTTTTAGGTTAAACATGTCCAAATAGTCAACTTTAAATATATCCTACAAAATTTCATATGCAAAAGTTCCTTCATGGGGTATATTGCACTATGAATAGATGTAAAAGTTTTTAAACAAATGTATAAAAAAGAGGTGTGTTTTACTAAAATAATACTAAAACCAGAAAAATTAATGATTTTTTTATATATAAAAGATATCAAAATACAAAACATCTAAAAAAAAACACACACAATTATTCCGGTGTCAGTGTATTTGAAACTCTTAAATGGGAACTTTTCGAAAATTAATTTTTATTCAATTATTTAAAAATTTTTTCATCTATTATTTCTATTTTTAGACTTCACACTACTTTCATTAGGAAAGAAAAAGACAGAAATTTTGTTAATAAGAAATCTGAAATTGCCCCCCTGAAAAGTCATATTGCCCCCCCCTGTGGGGCGTACGCCCCACTTTGGGAACCACTGTACTAGCGAGATTCTTCTTCAGTGCAAGATAGGGAAAAAGGAACAGCATGCTAGAAAAAGCAAGGCTGAGCAAAATGATAGACATAGACGTACTGGCTTATATACCCTATGCGGGTAGCTAACGCGCCAAAAACAACCAATGAGAGAGAAGCAGTAGAAACGACTGGCTGGGCAAGTAGCGACATCTACCGGAGAAGGAGAGAAAAAGAAACCAAAAAGGGGAAATTAAATTAATGGTTTCCAAATACTTGAAAAATCAGGAGTACTAGATAGGTCATTGACTAAAGAGTGAGAATTTTTAATGATGTGGTAAGCTTCCCAAAAATCAAGATCAAGGTTAGAAGAACATTTTTGGATAATGAAGGCTGAGGAAAAATCGAACCTATGTTGAGAAAACCAAGAATGTTCAGCAATAGAAGAAAGTTTGAGCTCCTGATTTTTAACATAACCTTCGTGCTCTTTTAAACGAAATCTAAGAGCACGTTTAGTCTGGCCAATATAAGAAAGGCCACACTGGCAAGAGATTTGGTAAATACTCCAGTTATCTAGGCGATCAACGGGGTGTTTGAGATTTGAAAAAGTGATTTTATTAACAGGAGAAAAAATAAAATTAAAATCAAACCTTTTTAAGATTTTAGCAACTTGCTGACTGATTTTAGGAAAAGAAGGTTTGATTTTAATGTTATTTTTTCTTCTGTTAATAAAATCTCTTTTTCAAATCTCAAACACCTCGTTGATCGCCTAGATAACAGGGGTATTTACCAAATCTCTTGCCAGTGTGACCTTTCTTATATTGGCATGACTAAACGTGCTCTTAGATTTCGTTTACAAGAGCATGAAGGTTATGTTAAAATTCAGGAGCTCAAACGTTCTTCTATTGCTCAACATTCTTGGTCTTCTCAACATAGGTTCGATTTTTCCCCAGCCTTCATTATCCGAAAATGTTCTTCTAACCTTGATCTTGATTTTTGGGAAGCTTACCACATCATTAAAAATTCTCACTCTTTAGTCAATGACTTATCTAGTACTCCTGATTTTCCAAGTACACTGCTGAAAAAAATTAGGGGAGCAAGCAAAAAAGTGAAGAGAACAGTGCAAAACATACAGTGCAAAACATACAGTGCAAACAAATGTATGGGCATAAAATGGATAGTACACGTGTAGCAATGCGTAGTACATAAAAAAGACGCAAAAATGGTAAGGGAGCTTTTATTTTTTGAAAAGAGGGTTTAGGGCAATAATTTGGTTTCATGTAAATCATAAAAAAAGTATTGTTTAGAAATGGTGCAAGATTTTTAATATAGCATGTGGTCTCCTCGAACAACTAAGACTGCTGCACACTGATTTTCCATGGATGCGATGAGATTATCGATAAGACTTGGAGAATACTGTTCCAGTGCTCAAGAATTGCAATCTCCATGTCCCCGACAGTAAAAGGAGGGCTCGGTCTCGCAGCAATGCATCGTCTGAGTATGTCCCAAACATGCTCGATTGGATTTAGGTCAGGAGAGCATGCTGGTCATTCCATACGCTGTATTGTTTTAGCTTCAAGCATGTTTTCCACAAGACGAACTGTGTAAAGTCTGGCATTATCATGGATGAAAAAAAAGAAATCACTAATTACTGCAACATAAAATACGACATGAGGTCTCGGTATCTCGTCTGTATTACTCCGGACCGTCAAAGTGTCATTCCAAATGATATGCAGGCCCGTACGTCCACCTATGCTAATTCCAGCCAAGAGCATCAACCCACCTTGTCTGTAATGTGATCTTTCACGAACGAATGTGGGATTATTTTGAGTGCCTCTTTCTCTCCATGCCAAAACACATCAGATGTCACATCCAGACTGAATCGATACTCATCTGTAAACAGAATTTCACTCCAACAACGTTGCCTCCAAACTCGATGTTCAGTTCCCCATCTTCTTTGGGCCGCACAGTGGCTTGAGGTCAACGAAATACAGTCCATTGGCTTACGTGCATAGAGACCACCCTGATGAAGCCTATTTCGGACTGTTTGACTGGACACCCTTCGTCCTTTGGCCAAGAACAACTGTGTTTGCAGCTGAGTAGCATTACCCGTTCCGTCTCGACGAGTTGTTAACAGGATATATCGGTCATCAGTTTCTGTGTTAGCACATTTTCGACCATGTACTTGTCGATGACTACCATTCCATGTGCCTTGGAATCAATTCCACAGCCTTTCATGGACACTTCTTGCGACTCCAACAACTTCCACTACACTTCGTTGTGTTTCCCCAAATTCAACTTTCCCGATAACACGCCAAGCCATGGATTGCGGCAAATCATGTTGTTGTGACATTTTCAAGCCATCTTTTCTCAAAACACAAGCTGAGCAATTGAATTTGACAACTGAGGCAGTGAAACAGACGTTTCTGCAAAATTCCGATTTCTGCACTTACCACCTTTTTCCAATTTTTGACGTCATCAACTTTAATTTACGTGTGAAGTTTTCTTTATCTGTTTTCTACAGCACTTTAAATTATGGGTGATTTATTTTACGTTACTTATCGGTGTAAATATTTGCGTAATTTCGTTAAAACCATGTGCTCCCCTAATTGTTTTGAGCAGTGTATTTGGAAAGCATTAATTTAATTTCCCCTTTTTTGGTTTCTTTTTCTCTCCTTCTCCGGTAGATTTCGCTACTTGCCCACCCAGTCGTTTCTACTGCCTCTCTCTCATTGGTTGTGTTTGGCGCCTTAGCTACCCGCATAGGATATATAAGCCAGTGCGTCTCTGTCTGTCATTTTGCTCAGCCTTGCTTTTTCTAGCACGCTGTTCCTTTCCCCCTATCTTTCACTGCAGAAGAATCTCGCTAGTAGATTCGAAACAGCTGTTTGCTGCTTTTCCTGTTTTATTTGTGCATTTTCAAACGTTGTTTTTTCTGCTTTTTAATATTGTTGCATGTAGGCTTTATTTGCTATTTTTAAATACTTTGAATGTCAGTACCGGAAGTTCATCCTAAACAGATTACGATACGATTAAAATAAAACGGTCAAGTGCGAGTATTACTCGTGTTCAGAGGGTTCCGTACCATAAATATAGGAATTATTAACTGTATTATTAAAAAAAAATCATTGCTAAAAGAATAATAAGATTTTATACAACGTAGGGTTGGGTATAGCAGTATATACTAGAAAAGTATAAATGGATATGCTATGAAAGTTCAGAGAGATATGAAACCTAAATAGCATCAAATATTGATATTTAGTATAACTCTTTTTTAATGTTATCCTAATCTGTTTATGATGAACTTAATTCGGTACTGACAATAAAAGTAGTGCATTTTTAAACTTCATTTGGCATTTCATAGAACTAAATTCAGCATAGTAATAATCTTTTCTTTTTACAGTGTAGCTAAAGCAAAACACTTGTTCAAATTTTTAACTTGGCATTGTGCTAAGCGCACTTCGAAAGGAGGTCGCAAAGTTGTAATGCCATCTTGGTACGTGCCTAGTTTTTCCAGTTAGGTCTTTAATTAACTTTTAAAGACACGGGAAGCATACTGAGAGATCCACTCAATGCAAATTTGATGCGAATCCCATAGTATTTATGCGATTAATTCAAATTAAATTAGTATGTTTTTAACAATTTCACGTTTATTGCTTTTATACTGCCACTGGGAATTGCATTACACAAATAGATTATTAAAAGTTGTTATCTAGGATTTAAAAATCGATGGTACATGGAGCACACCGCCCCTGTAATTATGTATGTCAAAACCGTCCGTGTCTTTAAGGGTTCGGCAGCCTAAGAGAGACTGCTCAGGGCCGGCTAGGCCTGCCCCTTACAACTTAACGTCTCTCCCGGTATGTTCCCGGACACGTTGAGGCTCGTTAGTGAGCCCAGCCCTGGCTGGTCGTATGCAGACGGACATACACAGAGGCGCAAGAGGCGATGCTCACCCGCCAAGGGCGGCCACGCACCACCGACCACAGAACGTCTTTAAGGGTTCATATCTCGAATAATTACCGACGATTCTTTTCAAAAATCATTATCAACAATACTTTTATACTTCTGCTACGATAGGTAACTACAGCGCTACTCAACACCTTTGCTGAATGCCCGCAATCGAAATTTGTGTGTAATGGAAAATTGCGCTTTTCACAAAAACTATGTGACCTAGGGTAATCACTATAATTTTCCTGCAAGGTTTAAATTAATGTCTACTACCTCTAATTTTTTAACTAGGACTTCCCTCAGAGGGATTAGTCTGAGCGGTATTGCCGGAACATAGATTTAATAATAACTTGCTGCAAGTAAAGAAAATGAGATACTATCTTTAATTGGCCATATACTGGTTACTAATTCAAATGATGAAATATTAGCTTCAAAAGTGCTTCATGAAATATTAGCTTCAAAGCTAATATGACATGAAACATTAGCTTCATGAAACATTAGCATACATGAAACATTAGCTTCAAAATGATGAAATATTAGCTTCATTAGTGAACCTGAAAAAAAAAATCCATATCAATTTTAAACCAGCCCTTCCCTCTGTTAAGGGCCCTGGCAAGAGATAGAATAGCCTAGAAAAGGAACACATTTACAAGTACTTTCGGACAACCTATTCGCTGTTTCATACCGACATTTTTGCACTTTTTAAAATACATACATAAACCAGTATAATACTTCTTCAGTTTTATTTTCATAGTCGTTTATATCATTTGACAAAAAATCTCACTTTCTTAAACACGAATTGCGTCAAGCTTTTTTAAAAAAGCAAAGTCCATATAACAATGAAGTTCCATGAAGGGAATTAAACACATGGTAATAAAGCATTTAGGTGAGCGCAGGTGATAAATCGTCAAATATTGTTCTTATCGCCATCTTTCGTAATGAATTCTTTTAATTTAAAATACACACATTAAATAAATTTATAAACACGATTTGACTCATTTAATTAAAAATAATAATAAGTAAATAAATAAAAATAATAATAAGAGATAGTAGCATAAGTCAAAACATTTATTTTAACATCAACACAAGTTACACTTGCAGGGAAAAAAGGCGGCTTTTGACAAAAAATAAAAATAAAATACTCTTGGCAAAATCTGAACCGGGCCAAAAAAATGTACCGTGATTAATTCAAATATTATAGGAACGAGGTGGAACCCGCCGAAGTTCGACGAACTAAAATGTTAGAAAGGAACTTCAGATCGAATTTATAATAAACCTACAAAAATAATTACAATAAAAAATTCATCTAACATTGGTTGCCTCACTCTTAAAACAAATAATATTTTAAACCTAAAATTACCAGAATATTATTTCCACAAACCTCAACTGCTTAAATTATTGAAAAATTAAACTCTATTAGAATACGTAATCAAGATGAGTAATTATGATGAATTTATCGATTAGGGCTCTTATATTTGTTTTTACGGTATGAAAAATCAGTAAAAAGGATTTCGCTTTGTCACATCATAAAAATTTCCCCATATAAAAATTTAAACTGTACATTATTTTCACATTCTCATAATTTACATACGCACCACTCAAATTCATAATTTGCAAGCATTTTGACGCGGAATTGATTATTAATGAATGTTCCAAACTTAAAGTCACGTTTGTCCGATACAACTTTTCATGTGACCATTCGCACAAACTTTAAGTTTTAATCTCAATACCCGCGAAAAAAAATTCAGAAATTTACCTTTAGTTGTCATAGTATTGGCCATTTAGTATTGGTCAAATACTTAGTTTTATCAAAATAAATGATCGTATTGTTTTAAATATGACATAACTTTTACTCACTGAATCATTTTGCCTAGCGTCTCAAACTCATTATCAGCGTAATGTAAAAATATTGAAATGTAACTGATTTATGAAGAAGAATGCGTGTTCTTTTTTAATGTCTGACATCATTTTCTGTTCAAAAATTATAAAAAAGTTACTTTTATTTGTAATGTGAAAATGGCATCAATAAGGATATAATCGATAAAAATAATAAACCATGACTATTTTCCCTTTACTTTCAATATAAATGAAGTACTTCAGTTGCCACGATTAAAAAAATTGTATTAAAAACTACAAAAAAATAATATCTCAAAAATAAATTGAGATACAGCTTTCAAACAAATTGCATTTAAAAGAGCATTTTTTTCCTTATATGGCGATGTTAAAATTAAAAACGTGCGATGTTTAGAAGTTTAAAAATTTGCCGTAGTTATATGGCATATAATTGCAAAACCCGAAATTTTATTTCAAATTTCAAAGTGTTACCATTCGCAAAATGACGTATGCGTTACGCACAGATATGTTTGTCCTTTATAATATAGATAGATATTCCGTAATCTGGTTTTCAACCAATATCGTATTTTAAAAAGCTCCGCTTAACTCCAATTAAATTTCATTGCTGTAACATTTTATTTTTTTTTTCAGGGAGGGGGGGAGAATGCGAGATTGCATATATTTACATTTAAATTTTAAACTTTCGTTTATGTAACGGTTGTTTGTATAAAGAATTAGCACCTTGATGATCGAGCTTCACTCGAAACATATGTAAAAATTTGCTTGTGTGGTATGTGTGCTTAAAGCCATTATTACTTACCTATTAGAACTCCCGTCCGTTATAACAATGTTGCTATTAGTATTACTCTTGTTTGACGTCAACCTTGCCTGTGTATCTGAATACGAATTATTGGCCATTTTTCTTGCACGAAGAGTGGTTATAACACAATTGTTTCATTTTGCATAGCATGTACCAATTGCAATATTGATACTTTTAAGTTAGTCAAGCGCAGGTGATAAATTGACAATATTTTTTCCATACTATATTCATCTTGCATTCATTTCATTTAAAATATAAAGCTTTCATTCACTTCATTTAAAATACACGTTTTTAACTAATTTCACTGTACTTTAACAACATTACTGTTACGTAATGACTAACTTTATCTTTCATCCATGTATCAGTCACCTGCATAATTATTTAACTGGTTGTAATTGCATTGTTTCAATATCTGGCAACAGTTGGTTTTGTTTTGTTCTAGAAAAAAGTTTATAAAAATAAAGTAATGTGAAATATATATGGCTCTTCTGTCATTGAATTTAAGTTACAAATATATTCGCTTTAACAATAAGAAATGTTATTGAGGGCATTTTTAATAGCTTATAGATATTTTAATACTTAACTTTTAGGGATTCATTTAGTTAAGAGATTTATTTACATTGGAATCCAACATATGGCGTCCGCTGACAAGACTGGAATCTGTAAGTAGAATTTTATTTGAACTGCTCAAGTGAAAATTATTATTATTGTTGAATAAAAAAAAAAATATTGTTGATGTTGAATAATATGGATGCGTTGAAAGCAGCTAGACGACAGCATCGTAGAATTTTCACTAAAGCGTGTAACGAATTTGATGAAAGTAAAAATAATTTATCGACTGGTGAAAAAATTCTGAAATTGACAATGATAGAAGAGAAAGCGAAATTTATGACCGATGTAGAATATAAAATTAGAGAAATATTGTATAGCGACCAAGCTGACGAAGAAATAACAGACAAAGATATCGATGAATCTGAGGTTTACATCGATCGCTGGCGTGTATTACAACAGAAATTAAACGAACTTTTGGTTGTAAAAAATGAAGATTTGAAATCTGATATTTCGGTAATTAATAAGAATGTATTGCTTCATTATCCGAAGATACAATTACCTACTTTTAATGGTGAAATTAAAAATTGGTTGCAATTCTGGGGTCAATTTCAAAAAATTGATCAAGATACTAGCCTAGATTTTCATGACAAATTTGCGTATTTATCACAAGCCATGGAAAAAGGCAGTGTAGCAGAAGAATTGATTAGAAGTTTTCCGCCTGGTGGTAATAGTTATGCCAAAGCTGTAAGTCAACTTAAATCTCGTTTTGGACGGGAAGAACTTTTGATAGAATATTATATTAGAGATTTGTTAGGCCTTGTACTGCAGAAGCAAAATCCAGGAAAACATAATTCTTTGCGACGATTATATGATTCATTAGAATCGAAATTGCGATCATTAGAAACTCTTGGAGTTATTAGGGACAAATATGCTGCGATGTTATATCCGCTTGTTGAATCGTCTCTTCCAGATGATATTCTTAGAGCATGGGAAAGGTATAGAACGTCTCACAGAAGATCGTCAAATAGATGTAATGATGTGGAATCTGAACTAGATAAAAATCATGATACAGATTTAAAGAATGGTGTTGTAATTGGCTCAAAAACTGATCTAGATAATTTATTAGAATTTCTGCAAGACGAAGTTGAAGCAGAAGAAAGAATTTCTTTGGCAAGTAAGAGTTTTGACAAAACTTTTCGATACAGAGCTGCACGCAATGATCATGAATTCGAAGAATCTCAAATATCTACTGTATCAGATTTATTAAACATTGATATGAGAAAATATACTAGAAATAAGAATAATTTTAAACAAACACTGTGTATTTTTTGTGACAAACGACATGCATCGAAAAAATGTTTCAAGGCAAAGTCAATGTCGTATGATGTTAAGAAAGACATAATGCGAAAGAAGGGAACTTGTTTTCTATGTTTAAAATTAAACCATCTATCCCGAAATTGTAGAGCAAAAGTAAAATGCGTAGTATGCAGAAAAAAACACGGAACTCTAGTATGTCCAAGAGTTCCTGAAAAGTTAATCAAACCTGAAGAAGCCCAGGATGCCTTAAAAGCTCTGAATAATTATTACTTCAGGGGATCTTCTTTGAGTGTTGAACCTTCAAAAAGCAAGCTTCATCATGAGCCAGGATCACAAGGACGAGCTAGAGGAGGTTCAAGCAGGGGTCGTGGTGGTTATGGTGGACCCCGTAGTGGTGATGGGTATGCTAATGGCTACGGCCGAAGATATGACAGTCCACTTTTTGGAGGTCGAGATTTTTATGACCGTGGCTACAGTTCAATGTCGCCTCGCATGAGACCATACCCTTCCCCTTATCATCGTCCTAGTCCATCTATGGCGCCCATGAGAGATGAATATGCGGATCCCTATTCATCATCTTTGAGAGATACATATTCAAAAAGATCTGGCATGTCTCCTGTTTCACGTGATTTGTATCAAAGAAGCAGCAAAGCAACATTTCTTTGACACAGTTAAGGTACCGAAAAGATTTAACTTGTAATTTTAAATTGTTGAGTTGTGCATTCCCCACAACTCAAGGTGGGAGTATGTTACGTAATGACTAACTTTATCTTTCATCCATGTATCAGTCACCTGCATAATTATTTAACTGGTTGTAATTGCATTGTTTCAATATCTGGCAACAGTTGGTTTTGTTTTGTTCTAGAAAAAAGTTTATAAAAATAAAGTAATGTGAAATATATATGGCTCTTCTGTCATTGAATTTAAGTTACAAATATATTCGCTTTAACAATAAGAAATGTTATTGAGGGCAGTTTTAATAGCTTATAGATATTTTAATACTTAACTTTTAGGGATTCATTTAGTTAAGAGATTTATTTACATTGGAATCCAACAATTACTTTGCATTGGCGTTTTTTTTCTTAAAGCTTTATGCAATTTTGGCTTCAGAAAGTGAGATTTGTTACAAAAAGATATAAACCTGACAATTTATTACAAACCCGATGAACGTTTATGTTTATTTTTTACAAATAAATATAAACCTTTTTGGCACAGATGTCACATACGCACCGCGTTGGCGCGATTTTTTTCTGACGCCAATTTGGCGAAAACCTCGTTTTCGAATACCAGTTACATATATATTTTTAAAAAGGGAATAACAATAAATAAAAAAAGTGTAATTAATAACTATAGAACAAAACAATTTATATAATTAAAGAAAAAGAAAATAAAAGTAAATAAATAATTTATTAATAAATAAACAACAATATCTAGGTTACCATCAAGCAAAATAACGACACTTTGGCCCCAGTTAAGTACCCCGGTGCGTATATGACATTGGCGTCAGAAACAAATCGCGTCAACGTGGTGCGCATGTGACATCTATGCGTAAATGTCTTGTTTACACTAAATTAATTGTTTAAATCTTTAAAAAATTGCTTGAGTACATGAAAGAATGAGTAGGTTACCAGAAAATATACATGAAAAGTTTACTTCTCTCGCCAAACCCATTTTCTTTACCTATAAGACGCCTATTCTGGAAAAGTACAAATTTCGGTACTTGTTAGTTATCCCGTCGACCAAATTACTGTCGCCAAATTGTAAGATTAAATGCCAATAATGGTTGATCGTAAATGTCACATTCACTTGATAACAGGTGTTTACGTCAAGTGATTTTAATTTTGACGTTTTATTTGCATTTTTATTAATGTTATACTAATTTATTTGTTCTTTAAAATATTTAAGTTATTTAGCATTAATATTAAGTTATTTTTAAAAAAAAGTTATTTAAAATAAAAATTATGTCAATTTGCATAATTTGGCGGCTGGTTTGGTGATTTATATAATTTGGCGAAATTGGTCGACGGGATAACTAACAAGCACCCAAATTTCATTTAAAATACTAAAAAGACAAAAATAAATAAATTAAGAATAAATGATGCCACAGATAAAAATTGTTTATTTAAACATAAAATAACTGTTTCAAATTTTCACACGCAAAATATAAATGTTGGTTGCTTTTGGCGATTAAAAAATGCTATTGGGTAGATTATCGTAAAATCTGAAATCCTACGTTATTCTGGCTTTTTTCTTTGAAATAGAACAAAAATCTAGATTTATTTTCCTGTTTGATTAAATTTAAATATGTTTTTTGCTCTTTAATATTAGTGCGTGCATATTTTCTTTGCTCCATGTGCTGTAATTCGGTTTTCTACGAAAACATCCAGCCGGTGAAAATGACATACATTAAATTTCCGTGACGTATGTAGATAAATTGTGATTTTTTTATCAGTTTTTTTAATATAATTTTTAAACGCATTGGAACTTATTTTTCATAGTAGGTGTATTCAGTAGGTTACCTTCATAGGTACCTTCTGGTAAAACCAGAACCGAAATCCGACAAATATTTTTTGAGTTATGCTTGACGAAAGGTTTTACGAAAAGTTTTAATATCCATCGTAGCTGTTTTTGACCGGAAAGTAATACTGCGTTGTGTATTATTAGCCTTCGCTTTGCTCAGACAATAATTTTAGTTTCAATAGATTCGAAAATAGAAGGGGGACAATATATTTTTGCACTAGGTTTTCAACGATATTTCTGAAAATATAATACCTAAAATTAAAAGAAATTTATTTTTGAGTTCAGCGCTACAAATGCATTCACTCGGTACCCTACGCGATATACAAAGAAAAAAAAATATTTTTTACAAATAACTTGATTAACTCCTCTACATTTACTCTAAATAAATTCGTAAATGTTTAATAATCTGTAAATATGTGGGTCAATAGTCTTAATTAATTCCCCCAATTTGAACTTTCCACGTTCCATAGTTTGCGAGTAAAATGGCTTTGACAGACGGACAGACAGACTCAGGAGTGATCTTATAATGGTTCCGTTTTTACTTTTCAGGTACGGAACCCTAAAAGAGTTATACAGAATAGCAGTATTTGATACTATTTAGGCTTTCTATCTCCCTGAACTTTCATGGTATATCCATTTAAACTTTTCTATTATATACAACTATACTCAATCCTACGTTGTATATATTTTTACAAAGTTTTATTATTCTTTTAGCAATGAATTCTTTTGTAATAATAGAGTTACTAATTAATATATTTATTGTACGGTACCCTTTGTGCATGAGTAATAATCGCACTTGACCTGATATTTTAAATAGCGTTGAAAGTCTTCTTTTAGAAAAAAAAAGATCTCCCTAAATTAGATCCTTTATCTCTATGAAAAGTATTTATTATCTTACATAAAAGACTCCTTTAATCAAAAACACAGTTAAAAAAAAAATAGCATCTCCTTAATTATATCCTCTATTTTTACATTTATTAATTCCTTTAGTAGAATCTTCTGCAATTCTTCATTCAAAAAGGAATGCAATGTCTTGATCAATCTTTATGCATGTATAACTATATTTTAAACATACGTTTTTCAAAAAGATTAATCGAAAATAAACTTTGCTAATACATGCAAGTTAAAACCATTCAATCCGCGTGGAGAGATTTTTTTCAAGCTATTTTTTTTTCACCTATGTCATATATAGTTGAATTTATTAATGCCGCTTCGCCCTAAATAACTAGTGAACCGAGTTAGTACGGCCAGAAATGTTGGGTCTAGTATTATAAAACAGGTATGTTCTACACGATGCGGTACCTGCTGGCGTTCCCTAGCAAAAAACTGCGGAATTACGTTCTCATCTCAAAAACAGTACAAGATTCTGAGAAAAAAATAATTGCAAAGTTGTAGAGCTTTCTCGGTTTTATGGAATGATTATTAACTGCAAAAATAACTTTATTAAAAGACCTGGAATGTAATTTTCATATATCTAATCATCAGCTTAATCCTAGAATACTAACATGCTTAAATTTTACTCCCACATAAAATGCCTTAAATGTATTTTAAATATGCCTTAAATGTATATTATAATGCCCTAAATGTATATCATAATGCCTTAAATGTAAGAGTATATATATATAAGAATTACTTTTTTAAATATGCCTTAAATGTATTTTAAATATGGAGTGAGCAAATTTTACGCTTGGTTAATATTTAAGTACTAAATATAAAGGTTAGTATTCTAGGTTTAAATACGTTACTAATTGTATTTAGAACTGTGGCATTATAAAGCAGATGCGTATGCACAGTCGTTGAAAGGAAAAAGAAAATTGATTTCTAACTTGATTTTCCTTAACGTACATAAGCATGGCATACTTTACTTTTAAGTTTTATTAGAAAATATGCATACATATTATAATACTACGCTACATTATTTAAGCTGATGAATATATTAAAATTACATTTAATGGCTTCAAATAAAGTTATTTTTACATATACGGCATCATTTCATACTAAATCGAGGTCGCTCTTTAACGTTGTAAATGACTTTGTTTCCGTATATCATACTGTTTTCGAGATAGAAACCTTAACTCCACATTTTACCGCTAGAGTAATTTGGCAAGTATCCTATCGTATAGCTCCTTATATCCATTTTATTCTACCTAGACACCTAGTTCGTTAATTTAGCAGAATTGGTTCACCAACTAATTGAGGCGAAATGTAATTATTTTTGGTCTCAGGACTCATAAAGCTTCAAAATTTTCGAAATTTTGATTTTTTTTTTTTTTTTTAGATGCTAAACTCATATCTTTTCTGAACATTTTGATATAATTGTTTCCTTGAAATTCCTATTACAACAGAAGTTATGGGTTTTAGAATTATACCCGCTCAATAGCTGAAGAAGCGTTTTCGAAACATTGAAGTCATTTTTCTCCAAATAACGTTTTTGAGCATAACGCGCAGGATACCCCAAAAAACTTCTGACTATTTTTTCATAAAAATTTCAAAACATATATTTCATGTTAGTATTTGTAAAACTGAATCTAAAATTTCATTTTTATTGTTCAAAAAAATATTTTTTAAGTGATTATACTGTTGAAATTTTCAAAATTTTGTATTAGCTAAATACAAATTTGTATAAAAAATATAAAAATGCTTTAAATACAAATTTATTTAGATTCATGATAATTATTATAGTCTGAAGTATAACTAGGTGCAAGAAATTCCATTCTAGTTGCAAAATTCCTTTTATAATCCTGCGCGTAAGCTGTTATACCAATTTTCTGCTCGACAAATGTCTTTTATTTTGGAGCACCCTATAAATACTAATTCTACATCTTGCAGTTTTTTAAATACATGAAATGAAAGAACATTACTTATAATCTTTCATCCCAATTAAACTTGTGTTTTTAAATCATATACAATTTAACATATTAAATGTTGAAAATGGTCTTTTTTTTTCATTTTTTCCAAGTTTAAGAATCCTGAGGCCCCTTAAGGAATCATCCTTTACATAGAATTTAAAGCAACACACTAATTCATTTTCATATTTATTTACTAGTAAATCTGCAGATCAGTAGCCTCAACGTCATTTTTGCAAGTCATTGTTTTTTAACACTCATTGCGTAATATTCATCTTCCTACAAATCGCTTTTTAAAGTTTTCAAATTGCATAAATATTTATAAGAATACAAAATACTTCGTAAAGTTTCAGAAATTAGATGTGTTAAATGAGTGGTTGTACACCGATGTTCTGAAATTCTGATGAGCTGCTTATTCTGGTAGGTTTTTAAATCAAAAATTGCATTTTTTACCCCCCGTTCTTGAACCCCCCGTAGTGTATTTAAATTTACATTCGTAATTTTTTATTGATTGTGCGGATGGTTATAGTATATCTAAGATTTTTTTTTTTTTTTTTTACGTTGTGATTTATAAGGATAAGCATAAGTTTTCTTTTTATAAATTAATAAATTTAAAATAAAATCCTCGTGTTAACCGTACGCAGACAATAAATCTTGAAGTGACTCCAAAAATGTAACCCTAAAATCCGCTACATTCGACCCAAGCACAACGACGTGCTTTTTTTTAAAAAAAAATTAGTAATAGTTTTTAATTCAGAATACGATGAAATGCTACTATGCTACTTTAGATAGAATACTTAAATAGAAGCAGACCATTTTCATTTTACAGAAAAAATGCACGGATGAAGTCAAAGAATTCGGTCCCTGTTCCACGTGCTTGTTTTGTTTGGGCCGAATGAAGACATTTAAATCTGAGCGATAATGCACATCATATTGCAAACTGTTTTTAAGGCATACTGCATCTCCACCTATCTCTTTCCTCCGCGAATAATAGTTAATTTTATTTTAGCCAAGATCTTTTTATTCCAACATCTTTGTTTTTGATAAATGACGTCTAATTCACCTGCTATTCGTACTTACTCAAAACCTTTCATCTTGTTATATTAAAAAATACTTGAAAGTTTTCTTTTTATTTCCAATATGTCGTCATATTAATTTTTTTATTCTTATTTTTTTTTTTTTCATTTTTCTGTTTCAAGTCAAATTCTTTCAATTGAAAATTGTTTAAGAGAAAATATTATTCCGGGTTTTCATTTTCTTGGCAACGATTAAAGAAATATTGGTAAATTTTATGGAAACATGTCACATTATTCTCTATAAAAATAATGAACTTTTGTATTTTTAAGCAAAATATTTGAATAAAATAAATAAAATATTGCCTATTTTTATTTCTGGGCTAAAATCCATCTATATGCAAAAATACAAATGCATTAATTCATCGCTTTTGACGTTGGCTTTACTTAAACATTATAGACGCATTTGTACTAATATTATTAGGACCAAATACGTTGCTAGGCAACTGATGAAAGAAAAGGTAAAAAATGAATATGTATTATGTCAAATTGATAAAGCAAAATGCTTTATATTATTGGAAAACATGCATAAAGTGCCTATAAAAACTATAAACCTAATTAAAAAAAATCTCGCAAATATATTGACAAAATTTCAAACTAATTGGAATAATTTAATAATCTTATTTAAAAATTTCAGCATCCAAATTTTACCATTTAAATCCATTTTTTATATGAGCCATTTCTTTCAACAAATGAAAATTTGAAAATCGTATGACTTGCCATAGAAAAGCATTACAAAACAAAATAAAATGTTATATATTTCCCGAACGAATGAACCAAATTTAACCAAAAACTATTCAGCTAAGTCCAAGTACCTCATCAACATGCCTAATTAATTTCAAGCCGATCGGATGCTTTTTGCGGCAGTTATCGCGAAAAAGACAGACAGACTAACAGACAGACTAACAGACAAACAGACAGACTAACAGAAACCAAAACTTTTCGTGTCTCCACAGTAAGCCTTCACTGACGTTTCGGCAACTAGTAAATCTGCAGATCAGGAGCCTCAACGTCATCTTTATTTTTAACACTCATTGCGTAATATTCAGCTTCCTACAAATCGCTTTTTAAAGTTTTCAAATTACATAAATATTTATAAGCATACAAGATACTTCGTAAAGTTTCAGAAATTAAAAGTGTTAAACAAGTGGTTATACATTGATGTTCTGAAATTCTGATGAGCTACTTATTCTGGTAACTTTTTAAATCAAAAATTGCATTTCTTCAGGGGGCTCTGCCCCCCTGAACCCCCCGTAGTATATTTAAATTTACATTCGTAATTTTTTTATTGATTGTGCAGATGGTTATAGTATATCTTAGATTTTTTTTTATGCTGTGATTTATGATAAGCATAAGTTTTTTTTATAAATTAATAAAATTTAAATTTAAAATAAAATATTCATGTTAACCGTACACAGACAATAAATCTTGAAGTGACGCCAAAAATGTAACCCTAAAATCCGCTACATTCGGCACAACACAACGACGTGCTTAAAGAAGAAAAAAAAAGAATAATATTTTTAGTAATACAGTTTTTAATTCATAATACAATGAAATGCTACTTTAGAATGCTTATTGCTTAAATATAAGAGATCATTTTCATTTTACAGAAAAAATGCACGGATGAAGTCAAATAATTCGGTCCCTGTTCCACGTGCTTGTTTTGTTTGGGCCGAATGAGGGCATTTAAATCTGAGCGATAACGCACATCCTATTGCAAACTGTTTTTTACGGCATACTGCATCTCCATCTATCTCTTTCCTCCGTGAATAATAGTCAATTTTATTTTACCCAAGATCTTTTTATTCCAGCATCTTTGTTTTCGATAAATGAGGTCTAATTCACCTGCTATGCGTACTTACTCAAAACTTTTCATCTTGTTATATTAAGAACTACTCGAGAGTTTTCTTTTTATTTCCAATATGCCGCCATATTAATTTTTCTATTCTTAATTTTATTTTTCATTTTCCTGTTTCACGACAAAACATTTCAATTGAAAATTGTTTAAAAGAAAATATTATTCCGGGTTTTGATTTTCTTGGCAACAATTAAAGAAATATTGGTAAATGTTATGGAAAAATGTTACGTTATTCTCTATGAAAATAATGACCTTTTGTATTTTTAAGCAAAATATTTGAATAAAATAAATAAAATAAATGAAATATTGCCTATTTTTATTTCTGGGCTAAAACCCATCTATATGCAAAGATACAAATGCATTAATTCATCCGTTTTGATGTTGGCTTTACTCAAACATTATACACGCAATTATACTAATATTATTAGGACCAAATACGTTGCTAGGCAACAGATCAAAGAAAAGAAAAAAAAATGAAATATGCATTATGTCAAATTGATTAAACAAAATCCTTTAAATTATTGGAAAACATGCATCAAATTCCCCCCAATATTATAAACCTATTTAAAAAAATCTCGCAAATATATTGACAAAATTTCAAACTAATTGGAATAATTTAATAATCTTATTTAAAAATTTCAGCATCAAAAATTTACCATTTAAATCTATTTTTCATAGGAGAAATTTCTTTCAAGAAATGAAAATCTGAAAATCGTTTGACTTGCCATAGAAAAGCATTATAGAGCAAAATAAAATGTTCCATATTTCCGGAACGAATGAACCAAATTTAACCAAAAACTATACAGCTAAGTCCGAGTACCTCATCAACATGCCCAGTGAATTTCAAGCCGATCGGATGCTTTTTGTGGCAGTTATCGCGGAACAGACAGACAGACTAACAGACAGAATAACAGACTGACTAACAGACAGACTAACAAAAACCAAAACTTTTCGTGTCTCCACAGTAAGCCTTCACTGACGTTTCGGCAATAACTATTCACTATTTAATTTTTTGCATAAGCTTTCTTCACAAAGTCTGATTATATTAGATTTGGTGTTGTTTCGTGGATTTTCGCTTCATTTGACCGTGTTTACCACTGGAAGACTTACCTGGACAAGCAAAAAACTATTAATAATTCAAAATTAAATGCCAAGTGTAGCCAGACATTAACAATATCTGGCAAAGGAAAGCGTTGCATGTTTAAACAGTAAATAATTTCAAGAAATATCTCTGGGAATAAATGGTAAACTTCGGTAAAACTAGTAAATCTGCAGATCAGGAGCCTCAACGTCATCTTTGCAAGTCACAGTTTTTTAACACTCATTGCGTAATATTCAACTTCCTACAAATCGCTTTTTAAAGTTTTCAAATTACATAAATATTTATAAGCATACAAGATACTTCGTAAAGTTTCAGAAATTAAAAGTGTTAAACAAGTAAACAAGTGGTTATACATTGATGTTCTGAAATTCTGATGAGCTACTTATTCTGGTAACTTTTAAAATCAAAAATTGCATTTCTTCAGGGGGGCTCTGCCCCCCCTGAACCTCCCGTAGTCTATTTAAATTTACATTCGTAGTTTTTAGGGTTTCGTTCATCTCACGAAACCCTATTCGTCTCGCTCCTCTGTCTGTCTGTCTGTCTGTCCGTCACTGAGCCCGTTCTCTGAAACTATACATGTTAGAGACTTGAAATTTTGGGTACTTATAGCTGAACACCTCACATCAAACAACAAATCATAAAATTTTGAAAAAGTTGGTAATTAACCGAATTACGGGCTAATTAACTTCTAAAATTAACCAATCCACCTTTTTAACGCAAATTCAAACACTTTCTTGAAATCATCCGTGTTTCTCCTAAGGTTTGCCAGTAAAATCAGCCGAATGCACGGTTACCACGGAGGAAATTAAGCCGAAAAATGAAGTGGAGATTTTAAAGCGAAATCGTATATCAGAAAATATTGGTCCGAGAAATTTGTAAATGGAATAGACAGACGCAGAAAAAAATCTACTTTCATTTGGTATAAAGTTCACATTTCTGCGATCTGTATAAGTTAAAATATCCACTAAAAATCGATCGATAAAAATTTAATTTCTTTAATTGGAAAGACAAGGAAATAAAAAGATTTCAATTCGGCGGGAAAGCAGGTAGACATGACGACGCTGCGGTTTTCCATAATAGCATATTTTAATACGAAATTTTAACTTTTTATATATTAAATTTTTTGATTAAATTTTTTGGCATCCCGATGTCAAATTTCTCGCTGATTTCATTGATACCCATATCTAAGTCCTATCTTAATTACAAGCTGAAATATTAATTATTATTTAATTAATCGGTTTATTCCTATCAAATGAGTCGATTAAAATGAAGAGACGCGCTTATTTAACCACGAATTAACTTAAATTAGGAAATCTAATAATTTGCCTGGGCTTTTTGAACAGCGATATGAGATAAGTATAACTCATTCATCATCAGAAAGTTTACTTCATACCACTATTTTCTAATAGTAATTTCAGGAAATATTTTGAATTATTGGTTAAGACCGCCACTCAGTCTGTTTGAAACTTTAAGATAGTTCATAACACATAGAAAAAAGTGTAAAAAAGAATGGAGTGTGAAATTTAGACACCCAGCCAGGACGCCAACCGCAAGGCTAATGGACAAATGTCCTGGCAGGTAGATCCCTCCTCCACCCAGTTCCACCTTACCGCAGAAACGGGCTAAACCAGTGGGCGATTATATAACTAAATAAAATAACAAATCGCATAACCTATATGCTCATAGCAACTCGCTATGTCAACACAAACATATGTTCAAGTTAACATACAACTGAAAATACACAGTACAAGAAAAAGGGTTTATGGGTAACCCACAACCAATGTAAGAAAATTAAAAAAATAACATAATATGGGGGTTAATGGATAACCCTCAACCAATAAATAGACTAAAATACTAAACAATGATACTACAAAAGCACAGGTTTATGGGTTACCTGTAACCAAATATAATGAAGAATGATGCAATTAAAAGTCTGCAAGATTAAATGTAATTCTTTAGAGCAAGTTCTAAATTGTTCCACTATATAGATCAGCTCCAATCCTCGCTCTTCATAACCAATCAAAAAGATCCAAACCAAACAGCTTCTCAATTGATGATAATAGAAAATCAATCAATACTGAGTTCATCAAGTGATTTTGGTAGTTGCATAAAATAGAACATAGATGATAACTTGTAGAATATATGAAGTGACAATGGGCAATCAAACTATGTAGTGTCACACACAGTACACACAAACTAATGGTCAGTCCACCACTCTAAATCACAACTATTACGATAAAATGTTAATGTCATAAGTGCGAATATTAATATACTGATATAAATGCAGATAAAACACAATGTTTATATCCCAAGAGATGGCTTATAGTAAATAAAATAAATTTTAATATGTCCATATGCAATAATTACTCTTGAACACAAAGTAGAAATGGAAATTACGAAAATCAGATAATGTAACACTATTCGATACATCCAATATATTTCTTCATTTCTGAACATTAGTCAACAGGCAATGAAACTGATAATAATGCACCAGCATTAGAACAGAAAATTAAAATATTTGAACCATCTCGTACCCTGTGAGATCTTAATTCACATAGTCTAGTTGCTTAATAGCCCACAATAACAGAGACTTCAAATATAAGCCAAAATGTTAAATACAGTTAAATTACATAGAAGACTCAAAATTTATACCTTATGAATGAGTAATTAGCATTCAAAGCATTATAAATATCACATAATTTCCTATAGTTGTGATTATCAAATAAAATTCTTCTAATGTTGTATCTGACGCTTGCAGAGGTATCAAAATGAAAGAAAAAAGGAACTAATGGACACCTTCCAAATAAATAATGAGTAACATTGCCTTCCTTACCACAGTCACATTTTGTTGAACTTCTCTTCCCAATTTTATTTAAAAAAGATGGAAAGCTGCCATTTCCAGTTATAAAGTACTGTACCACCTAGTTTGAGCAAATGTAGTTAAAGTTTACCTTCCTGATAACGCCATATGTATCCCTTCCTTTACCGCTTGAATTCCAGTATCTTTGCCATTCAGCATAAGTATTTTCCCGAGTTACACGTTTAATAAGAGAAATAGGAAAGTCCAAAGGAGCCACAATGTCCGCATTTTCTTCAATAGTTGCTTGCTTTGCTAATTCGTCTGCTTTCTCATTTCCGATATTCCCAACGTGGGCTTTAGTCCAGCCTATTGTAACTATTTTTAAGGGATCGCTGATTAATAATTCGAAAATATCTTTAACCAAGGTATTAGATGGGAAAGTTCTCTGAAGAACAAGAAATGAAGCCTTACTATCCGTAAATATCCAAATTTTTTGAAAGTCAGAATGTAATGACCAATCTATTGCATACTTTAACGCAGATAATTCCGCTTGATATATTGAGTTGTGCTTATCCAATGATATTTTAAAGTCATAAATAAAAGATCCACAATGAAAAGTCGTAAATGCTGCACCAACGCCAGATTCCATTTTAGAACCGTCCGTATATATCACTGGAAGTCCCAGATCAACAAAGTATGAATCGGATTTCTCTGTAAAATTCAGATTATTTATATCATTATAACTTGGAAAGTCACTTGTTGTAAGATTTCTCATAATATTAGTAGAGTTAATAATGCAATCCCCTACTTGTATGCGTGCATTACTAAACATAGTTTCATATTTTCTAAATTCATGTTTAAGTTTAATATGGATTGGTGGAATTCCTGTCAGAGTACATAAAGCATCAGTAGATACTGTTTTGTACGTTGAAATAATAGATAATAGTCCAAGGCGTTGACATGAAGGTAATTTTCTTAATGCATGAACGTGTAGATCTGGGAACCAGATTTCGAAGCCATAGCAGATCTGTTTTTCAATTACTTGATTATACCAAGTTTTCCGAAAATTAGCGTGCAGTCCCTTATCTCTACACTTCGTCTTGCGAACATTTGATGTAAAGTTGCGAATCTTTTCTCTTATTCTTTCAAAATGGCCGATCCAGTTAAATTTACCATCTAGTTGAAATCCTAAATATATAATATTATCCTTCACCGGTACGGTAACCCTGTCTATCTTAAAAATCGGGTGTCGATTATCTAATGTAAATCTTCCAAACAACATGCTAACGCATTTTTCTTTACTTATAGTTAATCTCAAGTCCTGACAGATCAAATTCATCAATTGGAGCTTGTCATTCATATTATGTTCCAAATCGTTACGAGTATCCCCATAGGCAATAACGACAAAGTCGTCAGCATAGGACAAAATATCTTCAAAGTTTAAAGTAAATCTCTTAATCAAGTGATCTGCAATAATTAGCCATAACAAAGGTCCAAGGCAAATGCCTTGAGGACACCCCTTAAAAAGTTGAAACCATTTGATTCCATACGTGTAACTAAGCCCAATTTTTCTGTTACTTATATAATTTTTCAAGATACATTTTATATACAGAGGAATAGGTAAATGATCTATCAAATTAGCTAAAATTTCCCAGGCAACAGCATCAAATGCAGCTTGTATATCTATGGATGCGATTGCTACATATTTATATCTCTTTAATTTATTTTTAATATTGTTCCTCAGAAAATTCATAGCTGTGATCGTGCTGTGCTTTTCTCGAAAGCCATGCTGAGCCTCGTTCCAAAAATTAGCAGCTTCAAGGTTTGGGACAAGTCTGATTTTTACTATTCTTTCCAAAATCTTCCCAAAAATGCTCAATAATGTTATCGGTCGATAAGATCTAGGTGTTTTTCCGTCTTTGTTACGCTTCCTAAAGAATATAACTAAGCCATTTTTCCAAATAACTGGAAAATGTCCAAAACGTAAACATGTTGTTAGTAATCTTTTAATATATATCTTACTTGTTTTACATACACTTTTAACAATTAAGCCGTCGAACAAATCTGAGCCCGGAGCTTTATTTACATCTTGCTTGCTTAATGCATAGTTTAGTTCTCTGGAACTGACTTCTCTACAGCTTCCATCATTATTTACCAAATTATGTGAGTTATATTCAAAGATGTTATTAGGGACAACGTCAGTACTAAAATGCTCTTTCAGTAAAGAATCTGCAACTTCATTATAAGAATCAAAAGCCTCAGATCCGTCTAATCTTGTAAAAATTAAATCCGTGTTACTCAATTTCTTTCTTGAAATATAAGAATACAGGCTACCATAGGTCTCGTTTGTTCTGTTACAAAAATTCAACCAGCTTTCTCTTTTCGCTTGCTTAATATGCTTTTTATAATTATTTCTATATGTTTTGTATATATCATGTAAATTAGCATTAGTTGGATCAATTTTATAACGCTTGTAACTTGCTGCCACCTTGTTTCGTTCAATTCTTAATGTATCTGTAAACCATCGAATCGTCGGCTTGTAGGACAAAGGACCTTTTCTAAAACATGAATTACAAATATCCGTTACTTTCTTCATATAGTTGCTGACATGGTTATCCAATTCATCTGTAGTTCGAGTGTGAAATTTCGAGGAGGGGGGGGGGGGGAGCTAGAATTATTTTTAAAATCTTAGCGTTTGTTACCGCAGCAAATATTTTAAATTCTTGTTTAAGACCGCCACCATCCCGACCCATCTATCTACGGAAAGATTGCGTAAAGGAGTTTCGTTCAGATATGCTTTTGTTAAGAATAGAGTGCATTCCCTGGTGGTGGAATGTGGAACTAACATAACGCGATTTTGTTAAAATTAGGAAATCTAACAAGTCGATCTGTTTGAAACTTTAAGATATTTTATAACATATAAGATAAAGTGTAAGAAAGAATGACACGCGAAATTCCGGGGAGGGGTGGGGGGGGGCGCTAGATTTCTATTTAAAAAATTAGCGTTTCTGACCGCTTTAGGTGACTTTTTGAGGGAGTCCTGAGATCTATGCTACTTATTTAATATAAAATTGTCTAAAGTTTAGTTACCACTATTTCCTAATAGTAATTTCAGCAAATATTTTAATTTCTTATTAAGACCGCCACCACCTCGAGTAACATATCTACTTATAGGTTGTTTAACGGAGTTTCCTTCCGATACAGTTTTGTTAAGAATAGAGTGCGCTCCCTGGTGGTGGAATGTGGAACTAACATTTTTGTTAAAATTAGGAAATATAACAAGGCGATCTGTTTGAAATTTTACGATAGTTTATAACACATTAGAAAAAGTTTATAAAAAATGGCGCGTGAAATTTCGGGAAGGTGGGGAGAGGGGGAGGGGCAAAATATTTCTTTTTTGTTTCATACCGTTTCAGGTGCGTTTTTTTTATTGGAGTCCTCAGATACATGCTACTTATACTTATTAAATATAAATATGTCAAAAGTTAAATTACCACAATTTCCGAATAGTAATTTCAACAATTATCTTAAATTCTTGCTGAAGACCGCCACCCCCTCGAGTAACATATCTACTAATGGGTTGTGTAAAGGAGTTTCGTTCAGATACGCTTTTGTTAAGAATACAGTGCGCTCCCTGGTGGTGGAATGTGGAATTAACAGACCGCGATTTCATTTAAAGTAGGAAATCTAACAATTCAATCTGTTTTAAACTTTAAGATACTTTATAACACACGATAATAAATTATAAAGAAGAAGGGCGCGTCGCACTTCGAGGAGGGGGGGGGGTTGAGGGAGGTGCGCGAACAAAATTAGGAAATATAACTGGACGATCTGTTTGAAACTTTAATATGGCTTATAAAACATAACATAAATTTTTAAAATCAGGCCGCGTCAAAAATCATGGTGACCATCTGGCACTTTTCTAAATTTGGCAGATACCCGTCATGTGATATATCGTAGCAATTTTTTTTGGGGGGGGCGAACAAAATTAGGAAATATAACAAGGCGAATATGTTTGAAACTTTAACTTAGTTTAGGATGTGTTTGCCAAAATTTAGAAGGTATTCCATGGCGATAAATGTACTGGACGTTTTGAAAGAAAGTGTTTTGAAAGGAATATTAAACGAAACCCTTTGTGCGATGTATGATCACACTTACCCACTTGTTTAATGATTGTGCGGATGGTTATAGTATATCATAGCTTTTTTTTACGCTGTGATTTATAAGGATAAGTATAAGGTTTTTGTTATAAATTAATAAAATTTAAATTTAAAATAAAATATTCATGTTAACCGTACACAGACAATAAATCTTGAAGTGACGCCAAAAATGTAACCCTAAAATCCGCTACATTCGGCACAACACAACGACGTGCTTAAAAAAACAACAACAACAAAAAAAACAACAACAAAAAAAAAAACAGAATAATATTTTTAGTAATACAGTTTTTAATTCATAATACAATGAAATGCTACATTAGAATGCTTATTGCTTAAATATAGGCAGATCATTTTCATTTTACAAAAAAAATTCACGGATGAAGTCAAAGAATTCGGTCCCTGTTCCACGTGCTTGTTTTTTTTTAAAGCGAAAGAGGGCATTTAAATCTGAGTGATAACGCACATCGTATTGCAAACTGTTTTTACGGCATGCTGCCTCTCCATCTATCTCTTTCCTCCGTGAATAATAGTTAATTTTATTTTACCCAAGATCTTTTTATTCCAGCATCTTTTTTTCGATAAATGACGTCTAATTCACCTGCTATGCGTACTTACTCAAAACTTTTCATCTTGTTATATTAAGAAATACTCGAGAGTTTTCTTTTTATTTCCAATATGCCGCCATATTAATTTTCTATTCTTAATTTTATTTTTCATTTTCCTGTTTCACGACAAAACATTTCAATTGAAAATTGTTTAAAAGAAAATATTATTCCGAGTTTTGATTTTCGTGGCAACAATTAAAGAAATATTGGTAAATGTTATGGAAAAATATGTTATTCTCTATGAAAATAATGAACTTTTGTATTTTTATGCAAAATATTTGAATAAAATAAATGAAATGTTGCCTATTTTTATTTCTGGGCTAAAATCCACCTATATGCAAAGATACAAATGCATTAATTCATCCGTTTTGACGTTGGCTTTACTCAAACATTATACACGCAATTATACTAATATTATTAGGACCAAATACGTTGCTAGGCAACAGATGAAAGTAAAGGAAAAAAATGAAATATGCATTATGTCAAATTGATAAAACAAAATCCTTTATATTGTTGGAAAACATGCATAAAATTCCCCCCAATATTATAAACCTAATTAAAAAATTCTCGGAAATATATTGACAAAATTTCAAACTAATTGGAATAATTTAATAATTTTATTTAAAAATTTCAGCATCAAAAATTTACCATTTAAATCCCTTTTTCATATGAGCCATTTCTTTCAACAAATGAAAATCTGAAAATCGTCTGACTTGCCATAGAAAAGCATTATAGAGCAAAATAAAATGTTCCATATTTCCCGAACGAATGAACCAAATTTAACCCAAAACTATACAGCTAAGTCCGGGTACCTCATCAACATGCCCAGTGAATTTCAAGCCGATCGGATGCTTTTTGCGGCAGTTATCGCGGAACAGACAAACAGACTAACAGACTGACTAACAGACAGACTAACGGAAACCAAAACTTTTCGTGTCTCCACAGTAAGCCTTCACTGACGTTTCGGCAATTAATAGTATAAAATATAGTGTTTTCCTGGAAATTGTGAAAAATTTTAAACATGCTAAAAAATATCATTAGTCTTAAATGTTTGTGGTTTTGTATTTGACATCACTATCAACTATAAAGGCAGGAATGTTATTTTACGTGTCTTTAATGATTGCATTTTAAGATTTTTTGTTAACAGAATTTATTAATTTCCATTTGATAAGTATTTCGAATAGATCTGATTTGGTGGTAACTTACTTGTCTATATTTTCCTTTTATTTTTAAAAATAAGTTTTTTTTTCAATCAAATTATGCTGTGTGCGATTTATCTAATTATTATCCTTCCCAATATATGTATTCGGGATTCTGCATTTAAAATGAATGAGTACTTTTTGAAAAAATGAATATTTAATTTTATTTTTTCAAATTCATTTAAAAAAAGGCGATTCTAATTGAGTAGAAATTTTTTAGTTAATGTGAAAAAAGTTTTTATTCTATCTATGGAGCAAATTTTACTGAAGCATAGCGTAGCGTTTTCTGTAACGTTGTTATTAAAATAATTTTGAATAGTTTTTTCCATTTAAAACGGATGTACAGGGTGGTTATAATTAAACTTCTCCTATAAACAGCATCCTACAACGCAAACGGGTGAACGGAATGCAACGAAATTTGGTATATAGACTATACACGAGATGCGCTCACCGAGTTTCGAAAAAAAATAAATTTAGTTACAAAATGTCCACCAGAGAGCGCTTTTTCCGGAAAAAACATTAAATTTAACACAATAAACGACGACCAAAACAATTGTTAATATTGTTTTTGTATTCCGTTTTGGTCGTTTATTGTGTTAAATTTAATGTTTTTTCCGGAAAAAGCGCTCTCTGGTGGACATTTCGGAACTAAATTTTTTTTTCGAAATTCCGTGAGCGCATCTCGTGTTTAATCTATATACCAAATTTCATTGCATTCCGCTCACCCGTTTGCGTTGTAGGATGCCGTTTATAGGGGAAGTTTAATTATAACCACCCTGTATTATAAACGAATAAATTATACTATTTTGACATATTATTGCCCATAATATGGTCAGAATAGAATTAAATTACGGTTATGTAATCGTTTTCTATAAAAACGGTCGAATGATTGGGCAGTTTGCTGCAAATTTAAAACTGTGTACGTATTTCACTAGAAAAGTATACTTTTCTAGTGAAATATCTACAGTGCATTAAGCTAAGCATTGCATCTAAGTGCATTATGGATAAAAACTTTTTTCAAACCTGTGCAAAAATTAATATTGTTTAAAGAAATTCATTCAGCATTGTTTAAAGAAATGTTTAGTAAAACTATATTTTATTTCCTTCATTTTAAAGTAAAATATAATAAAAACAAAGTACGTATTTAAACCCAAGAAAATTATTTTTTTTTAAAATATTTTCTTTGTGAATAAGCAAACACTAAAGGGATTATAAGTGTAATTGAGTGCGGAGAAATGTTCCAAAATGTACAAGGACAGAATGATAATATTTGTGAAAAAAAATGCAATTATTTTGTGAAATAGATCAAACTGGTTCACATTTGTTTTTTAAATATATTTAAAAGACAATAGTCATAATCAAATCATAATTAAAACTTTAATAATTTTCAGTTTAATGAAGAAAAAAATTATGCTTTCCTACTGCAACATAATCTCGCATAATCAGAAATTTTGTTCATTACTACACCATAAAATGATAAATTGAAAACCAAAGTCCTGGTTAAACATTTCACTCCAAAGTGAGGAAAAAAGAAAACTACAATCCGGTGTAACCTTTCTCCATAAAGTTAAGAGAAAAACCTGAATCGTGGTTCAACCTTTTACCAAAAAATTGTTATAGAGAAAACCTTGAATTATGATTTAACCTTTCACCAGAAAATTTTTATTCGAAAAAAAACTCTGAATTATTGTTAAACCTTTCACCAAAAAATTGGATTAAACGAAATCCTGATTCATGTTTGAAATTTTCACCAGAAAATTGGATTTAAAGAAAAAAACTGAATTATGGTTCAACCTTTCACCAGAAAATTGGATTTAAAAAATCCTGATTTATGGTTCAACTTTTCACCAGAAAATTGGATTTATAAAAAAACCTGAAACATGGTTTAACATTTCTCTAATATAATGATATTTGTGAAAGCACCAATAAAGGGGTGAAACTTATCACCAATATCTTGTTTGCAGCTAAATTTCATATACTTTTCACCATTTTCTTTGTGGAACATAGAACTTTATTTTTAACAGTGTAAGTGACAATTAGTTTTCAAAAATATGAAGTTCACTTCTTGAAAATTAACGGACAACTATTTTGAAAATACTTTTCTAGAAAAAAGAGAACCGCACTTAAAGTTTTCTTTACTGTTTACTCGCTGTAGCGCGTTCTACTTCTCTAGCTCTAAAATTGCCCTTTCAATTTCGACATCCATTTTTAGCTAATAAAATATTATTTTTCTGTGTATATTGAGTAATGTAGCCCGGCGTGCCTTGCAGCACAAATGCTCTCCGAATGAACCGTGAATAATTTTGTTTTTTTTATGCATTAAATTTGCAATAGAAGTACACAGGATCATTAAAAAATATTGATATTTGAAAAAATGGTTGCGATTTTTCGTAAAAAAAAAAAAAAAAATCATTTTGTACATCGTTTACAAATAAAAAAAATATTAAAACAATCATAATAATTTTGTATATTTATCTAGAGAAAGGTGTTGAGAATATGTTGTTAAAAGTTGGAGGAGATCCGATGAAAATTTGTTAAAGTTATGGTTAGAACCAAACTTTTGAAACAGCCATATTGTATCAGCTTCAGCGCCACCATTTAAATTTTTAATAATAACGAGTTGCAACCCGTTGAAATTCAACGTACTAAAATGTTTGAAAGGAACTGTCAGATCGAAATTATAATAAACCTACAAAAATAATTACAACAAAAAAATCATCTTACATTGGTTGTCTAACTCTTAAAACAAATAATATTTTAAACCCAAAATTACCAAAATATTATTTCTACAAACTTCAACTGCTTAAATTATTGAAAAATTAAACTATATTAGATTACGTAATCAAGATGAGTAATTATGATGAAGTTATGGATTGAGCTCTTATGTTTGTTTTCACGGGATGAAAAATCAGTAAAAAGGATTTCGCTTTGTCACATCATAAAAATTTCCCCCATAAAATCTAAACTGTACGTTATTTTCACGTTCTCGTAATTTACATACGCACCATTCAAATTCACAATTTGAAAGTATTTTAACGCGCAAAAGAATAGATTATTAATGATTGCATTTCCAAAGTTAAAGTCACGTTTGTCCGATACAAAACATTGTCCGCACAAACCTTAAGTTCTAATCTTAGTACCCGCGAAAAAAAAAATCAGAAATTTGACTTTAGTTGTCATAGTATTAGGCATTTATAGTATTGGTCAAATATTTAGTTTTATCAAAAAAATGATCGTTTTGTTTTAAATATATCATTTTTATTCAATGAATCATTTTGCCGAGCGCCTCAAACTCATTTATCAGCGTAATGTAAAAATATTAAAATGTAGCTGATTTATGAAGAAGAATGCGTGTTTTATTTGAAATCTGACATCATTTTCTGTTCAAAAATTATAAAAAAGTTACTTTTATTTGTAATGTGAAAATGGCATCAATAAGGATATAATGAATAAAAATAATAAACCATGAATATTTTCCCTTTACTTTCAATATAAATGGAGTACTTCAGTTGCCACAATTGCAAAATTTGTATTAAAAACTACAAAAAAAAATTAATATCTCAAAAACAAATTGAGATACAGCTTTCAAACAAATGGTATTTAAAAGAGAATTTTTTTCCTTATACGACGGTGTAAAAAGTTAAAATGTGTGATGTATAGAAGTTTAAAAATTTGCAGTAGAGAAAATGCAAAACCAAAATTTTATTTCAAATTTCAAAGTGTTGCCATTCGCAAAATGACGTATGCGTTACGCACAGATATGTTTGTCCTTTATAATATAGATAATAATAATTATGTGTGAGTGTTGTTAAATATTAATAATAAATATCTGTAAACCAATTTGCATTACAATGTATAGTTTTCTCAAAAAAAAAAAAAAAAAAAAAAAAAAAAAAAAAAAAAGTGATTTTTTTATTTGTTGTAAGTAGTGTCACCCTTCAGCGACAGAAAAACAAAATCAAAATTTTGAATCGGTTCAGGTGGTTTAATCAGGAATTTTTAGGTGCGTTCGTAATTATATAAATACGTAGCACCCATATTCGTCGTCTGGTCATCCGACTGTCCGTATATAACAGCGCAAAAACTACCCAACCGAATGATTTGAAATTTAATATATATAATCGTTGCAGAAGTTTGTCGAGTCATTTCAAATTTTATGAAAATCGAATCAAAATTTAAAAAGATATTATTAAAACTTTTCTTCATTCTATTACATTTTATCATACGTAATTAATTCAATGATATCCCATGATAAGTAATGATTCTGAGTTGCCATTGTGATTATTCTATTACATTAATATAATATGTAATTAATTCTATGATCTGCAGTAATAGGCAATGATTCTACGTTGCCATGGTGATTACGTCCTATTTAAGATCGAGTCATATTATTTCTGTATTACTGAATTTAATATATATAATCGTAATAAATTTTGTATTCATGCATATTTTAATAAGAGTGCAACATCTATTGCACCAAGGTCTGAATATTTATAAAATTTGTTATAGCACGAACGCACCTCATTTGCCACGTTTGACGCATAATTTTCGACTTGTTTCGTATAATGAACGTGAAGTTGATTTATTCATTAATGAATGTAATTGCGCATGGCATACTATAATATGAACTAAAGCTACGCATTTTGCAAATTTGTCTATTTTTCTTTAAAAATAGTGACTAAAAGATTTTATATGTTCATTATAATAAGTAGAAGTGAAATATGAAAAAATAAGATTTGTTTCAGTACATTAATTATGATTTTAGCAAAATACCTTAGATTTGAGAAGAGGTTCATTTTATTAATTAGAAGTATCAAAGTTATTTTCTCTCTAGAGAGGACACTATCACTAATTAACTATATTAATTTATAAAACAATGTTCTCTAAGCGAAAGTCATTTGTATTAAAATGTGTTGCAGTTATGAAATAAATGCTCCTCTTTAAAGTTTAATTTAATCTTTTAAGCCAAAATGGCAATTTTAATAATATTATAGTGTCACTTTCTACTTTTAGCATCCCAATGTGCCTATTAGAGCTATAATAAGTATCATTTTAAAGGACGGATAAAGGAGCAGAATTATAATTATTTAATTTACACTGATGCAAAATTGAACTCTATATATGAGAATAAAATTGAATTTCACAAAGCTCGTCATAAGGTATTCATAAGTTACAAATTCCTGTGATATCCTTTGCAAATTTTATGGGATGTATATCGTGAAACGTATCATTAAGTATACACAGGTAAAAATATAACATATATTTGCCATATCGTCACAAGTATTTTGCAATTTGCGTAATTGTACAACATTTTCCTGATGATATGTCAAAGAAGTGGTTTGTTTAAGTTTAGAATTTTATATTTTAATTGCATGAACTTTTGCACTGCTAATTAAGCGTTTTAGCCAATAGAGTGAAAAAGTGTTTAACCCGGGACTCGAACCCGGGTCATTGGTATAGAGCACAAACGTTCTATCAACTGAACCACTCGGACAATATCCAGCCAGGCACGTCTGACGTTTCTATGTTGGCAAGGCTGCAACCGCAGAACGAGATCGAATACAGAAGTACCCCGATTTACATCCCCTCGACTTACGTCACCCCGCATTTACGTCGTGTGGCCTAGGAAAAAAAAATTCTTTAATTTAGACGCATTTTGAACTTTTTTGAAGACTTTTTTAAGAAATTCAATATCTCAGATGCAGCCACAGTCATAGGGGATTCATGGGTAAAGTTTAGAAAAAAAAAACAATTAGAGAGATGGTTGGAAAAGACCCTTTTCTTTCTCAGAGACTAAGGAAACATCTACAAATTGTGATTCTGTATCTCTCTTAATTGATGAAATCGTTGAAAATGGAAGAGAACTCAACTTAGATATGGATTTTGAAAATATTGTTGAACTCATAAATTCCCCTGATCCAAAATAATTCATTGATGAACTTATCGAAATAAAGAAACAAAGTATACTGTTGAAGAAATAGGTGAAGATTTTGAGCCTAGAATGAAGGGACAAGATTATGACGGTTGTAAAATTAACCGAAGGACTAAACCTTATTGAAAATGGAATGACGGTTTTTCAAAATATTGATTCAGACGAGCAAAGTGTAGCAACAACTAGAAAAAAGCGTAGAAAACTCATTCTGCTGTTACAAAGAGGTTCAAACGTCATATCAAAAATTTTCCACATGCTCAAAGACTCGAACGGGGTAGTTAGAAGAACAGTAAATTGTAAATTAACAACTTTTTGATTTATTCCAAATTCTTGTATTGAAAACGCATTTCTTTGCTAATGTTAAATGTATGTAACATTATCCCTAAATACAATAGAATATGTTCATTAGATTTTGGCGATTACTAATCCTTTTTAGCTCATCTAAATATATCTCGACATACGTCACTAGTCTTGGAACGAATTACTGACGTAAGTCGAGGTATTACTGTATCTTCATGAGCCACAAACCTGTGACATATATGAGACGAAAATTAAATCCAGCATCGGTGGAATGATATACATCTGTAGCACAAGATCGAATATCTTCACGAGCCACACACCTGTGATATGTGTGATGGAAATGTATATCATTTCGCTGATGCTGCGTTTAATTTGCATCTCATGTATGTCACAGGTTTGTGGCTCATGAAGATATTCCTTTTTGTGCTTCGGTTACAGCCTTGCCAACTTGCCAGAGTGAGACTTGCCAAGCTGGATATCTCCGAGTGGTTCAGTTAGTAGAACGTTGGTGTGCTATACCAATGACCCGGGTTTGAGTCCCGGCTTGGACACTTTTTCACTCTATTGGTTGAAATGCATAGTTAGGAATGCAAAAATTCAGGCCATTAAAATATTCAATATTTACGACGCAATTAATAACTACAATTATATAATGTTTAGCATTTCATATTTTTAATTTGTTTCATCTAACAGGGTGTTTCACTACCAGACCGTCAAACATGCAAGGTGTGTAGGGGGCACAGAGACGACTCAGAATCACATAGCAATGCAGGGTCGGAAATGCAATCCTAAAGAGATAGAGGTGCTAGAGTTTCAATCATAGTGATAGAAAATTGACATTTAAAGACCATAAGTCATGACTTTTCGGATAATGAAGTTCCCCGAAATTTTATGCCTACGTGCCTTGTTCTTACCATCTACGGTTTTGCGCGTTTGAGGTAGTACGGGTGTTTTGAAATGGCACATCTTCATTTCTACCGCAAACGTCCGAAACACGAATGGCGTATTTCAAAACATCCGAGATTCCAGGTTACGAATGTTTCATTCACACTCTACGAAACATCGGACAACTTCATTATCAAGAAAGTCATGACTTATTTTAAGCTTATGGTCTTTAAACGTCAATTTTCTATCACTGTGATTCAGCCCCTAACAACCCCACCTATATGTAAGGCTTGCATTTCCAACCCTGCATTGGTATATGATTCCGAGACGTCTCTGTGCCCCCTTACATCTCCTGCAAGTTTGTCGGTCTGGTAGTGAAACACCCTATATAGTTTTACCGTGAATAATTGAATAAATTAAGGGCATTCATCTACCAAGTGCTCATATTAAAAATAAATATGACGTGAAATAATAAAAGAAGAACTACCTTTCAAGCTTTAATTAAATCTATTAAAACAAAGTTGTTGCTTCACTAACATCATGCTCCCATTTTCTACTTTCAACCTCCCACTGCGTTTATTAAATCTTGAATAAACATAATCATCTCATTTCTAAAAGAATTACAAAAGACAACCCTTATAATTAAATAAATTACCCAAAACAAACTTATAAGCTTATATATGAAAATGCAGTCGAGTGACAAAATATTTGCCATGCGGCATTCAACAGCTAGAAATTCCAGTGATGTGTGTTTCATGTTTTATGTAATGTATTTTGTGGGCGAATATTTATTAAATATAAGTAGTCGAAAATGTAGGTTGTGTAATACATGCCATTAAATATGATTTTATCGTTATAAGTATTTAAAAAATGCAACTGTACTGTACTATCATAAATATTTTTAAATTGCATTTGTATTTAATTAAATATAAACGCTCAATGTGTATAGTGTATGCATTTAACAATTATGATTTTCAAGATAAATATATTTTAAAAGATGAGTGTATCATGTTTATTAGATGTCATTTCAAAAGAAAAAATTGTTTAAATTTAAAATCTTATATTTTCAGTTTTATGATTTTCTGTCAAATAATTTAAGAAACTAAATTTAAGCACCTACAGCTAATTATGTGTAAATTAGTTTACCAAATGAAAAGAACGTGGAAGTAAGGTATGTTTTTTAGCTAAACAGAGGTACATTTTACTATTGACAATTCTTTTACTGATGTAGTCCAACAAGTAACGATAAATGATTTATAAGAAGTGCCAGCTGCTAATTTCAAAACTTGCATTAAACTAAGAAGCGTATTTTAATCAAATTTAGTGCGGTATTACAGGTGTTTTGAATTTTAATTGAATAGCGTGGTTAAATAGAATCGAGTTTTAAGCAGTTAATTAATCCTACAACGCCGACCTTCGTGTGTCCCCTCCTAATTACTGTAATACTTAGTGACAATATCTCCAATACCTACTGCAGTAACTTACTGCAATACTTATTGCGATAGTTTACCTCCAATACTTACTGCAATACTTATTGCAATAGTTTACCTCCAATACTTACTGCAATACTTATTGCAAGAGTTTACCTCCAATACTTACTGCAATACTTCCTACTTCTTTATTTCTGCAATTACTGACCAATGCATCACTGTCATGCACTTTAGTCTTGGAGGTGGAGGGTAAAAGATTATGAGTATTTCACACAACATAGAGAGAAAGAGAGAGAGAGCATGAAGCAATGAGGTCTTTCTACACGAACTTTCCGAATTTTTCGGAAAGAAAAAATAGTGTGAGTTGTGTTTATATTGAGGCTAACGGGAAAGACAGGCTACCGTGGTGCATTCCACATATCTTTTTCTACAGACCGCTGGAGTCACGTGATGCTCGAATGCACCAATGAAGGTGTGCGAAAAGAGTATCACGTCACTCTAACGGTCTGTAAAAAAAGACGCGCGGGATGCACCGCGGTAGCTTGTCTATTTCGTTAGCCTCGGTTTATATTAACCAGCGTAATATAATTATGGCGTTTATTTAAGTAAGTAAAAAATCAACTGCTAAATATGAATAGGAAAGTAGTAAAAAAATAAAAGGAATTGAATTTTCATCGCCATAAATAGAGGTAAAGTGTTATATTTCAGACAACATAGAGAGAAAGAGAGAGAGCATGACGCAACGAGAAGGGGGGTCTTCCTACACGAACTTTCCGAATTTTTCGGGAAAAAAATAGTGTGAGTTGTGCCTTATATTACTCAGCGTAATATAGTTACAGCGTTTATTAATTTAAGTAAAAAATCAACTGCTAAACACGAATGCGAAAGTAGTAAAAAAATAAAAGGAACTGAATTTTCATCGCCATATATAACCTTATTGACGGATAAATACATGAATGTTGCCAACATTTTCGAGCGCGATTTCAGCAAGAGCTCAGGATAAAAGACATGCATTAAAGGACAGTTTCTATTTGATGCATTACTTGTTTAGAAGAATTAGTGGGTTAATTTAACTTCTATTTATTTCTTTTAAAAATAGGTAATTTGCACATTTTGCGGCTAATGTAATACGAGGTAGATAAGACCCACCTTTTTTTCCGCTTTCAATTTATTATTTACTAAAAGGCTTCCACGGACGGTTTGTTCCTTCTTAACCGATTTAGTACAAAGCCGAAACTCATTAAAGGTCAGTTTACATGCCTTCTTCCTTCTCTGTTCTTCAAGAACGACGATCCCTTATTCCTCTAAAACCATTTGTGGTTAATAAAAAAAGATGGGAAGATTCAGCACTGGAAATAGGTGGAGATGGGTAGATGGATTTGAAGTCGTCCTACAGAACGATACTTCAGTATACAGTGCAATTAAAAATGAAAGACACCGTCACCCCACAACAAACACGCCGAGTGTTGAAGTTTACGGTCAAGGTCCGAATAGACTTATCATTCAACTATTTTCAACTATAGGAGTCTTTTTTGTGGTCACGCGGTGCTTTTAATCTTTAATAGCTTTAGAAGGAAACGGACGGACATTCTGAAGGAGGAATCTTTTCTTCAAGTCAATCTAATCTTCTTTGCATTGTTGGCTCTCCCTATCCATTTTTAATACCTACAAACGGTTGGAGAAGAATAGGTGTTATCAGCTTTTCCTGGACAAGTATTGAAGGATTACAAAACAAGCGTCTAAATGTAGCCTTTGAGGAGGAGATATAAATGATCGTGTAGGAGTCGTATAGTGCCGACTTTCAGTTCTTAATCCCAGTCAATCCGAACAAATACTTACTCCGTTTTAACTCCCCCCCCGCCACTTTTGGTTTTCTGAGAAGAGCTGTGGGAGGACATTCTAGTACTGTTTGTTTGGTACAAGGGAAAGTTAGTAAGTAGGTCACAAACTGATATGAGAGGTCAGAAATTAGTAGTAAATTGTTTCCAAATATGCCAATAGGTGGCAGCATAATTCAACTATAAGATGTTAATTTCGAATTTATGAGACAGCAGTTGTACAAGATGAACAGGGTCGTTCATAAGTTGTTGACGAAGAGCGAAGTGGTCGTCCAGTTGAGATTGCGACAGGAGTATCAGTGCTGAAGGTTGAGGAAATGGTTAGAGCTGACATGCGAACAACAATAGACAGCATAGCAACCATTTCCTCAACCTTCCGAACTGATTCTTCTGTCGCAAACTCAACTGGACGACCACTTCGCTCTTCGTCAACAACCTTTGAACGACCCTGCTCATATTGTACAACTGCTGTCTCATAAATTCGAAATTAACATCTTATAGTTGAATTATGCTGCCACCTATTGGCATATTTGGAAACAGTTTACTACTAATTTTCGACTTTTCGTATCAGTTTGTGACCTACTTACTGACTTTCCCTTGTATATTCTATCATTTGACTATTTGAGCATTTTTATGCAATTTCAATTCTTATTACCATGATTTGGGAATATTCTCTTAAGTTAATTAAGGTAACATCACCATTTTAAGAATTTTATATATGAATTTCATAAAAAAAGAATCTTAAAAAAAATCTACAATAAAGAATAAGTATAAATAAACGGTCAAGTGCGAGTATTACTCGCGCTCAGAGGGTTCCGTACAATAAATACATGAATTATTAACTGCATTATTAAAAATAATCGTTGCTAAAAGAATAATAATACTTTGTAAAAAACTATACAAGGTAGGGTTGGGTATAGCTGTATATACTAGAAAAGTATGAATGAGTATACCATAAAAGTTTAAAGAGATATGAAGCCTTAATAATATCAAATATTGCTATTTTGTATAACTCTTTATTTTTTTTTATCCTAATCTGCTTGTGATGAACTTAATTGACAATAATAATACTACATGATTGATGACAATACTGCATGATGTACTGATAATAAAAATAGTTCATATTTAACCCCTTGCGCTCTGGCGCTATTAGCGGATGTATGTCACTAGCCACCTGTGTTGCCGCATCTAGCAGATTTTTTTATAGAAATTTTGAATTCACACCACAAAAATTTAAATGGTAATTTTTTTTTATTTTATTTATGGAAAATCAATCATCTTCTAAAGCAAAAATAAGACTTAAGGCTTTCTGGTGATAATTCGGAATGTCTAATTAAAAAATCAGCCATATATCACTGTCGGAAATGGCCAAAATAGCATGACGTACATGACGTCATAGAGCGCAAGAGGTTAAACTTAATTTGGCATTTTATAAAACTAAATTCAGCGTAGTAATAATCTTCTCTTTTTAAAGTGTAGCTAAACTAAAACGTTTGTTCGGAGTTTAAGCTTGGCATTGTACTAAGCATGCTTCGAACGGAGGTCGCAAAGTTGCAACGCCACCTTGGTTGCCGCTTTTTTCCATATAGGTTTTTAATTAACTTTTAAAGACACGGGGGGCGTATTGAGAGATCCACTCAATGCAAACTAGCCGCGTATCCCATAGTATTTATGTGATTAATTCTAATTAAATTAGTCTGTTTTTAACAATTTGACGTTTATTGCTTTTATACTGCTACTGGGCATTGCATTACACAAATATGTCATTAAAAGTTGCTACCTGGGCTTCAAAGCCGATTTTACATATCATACGCCGCCCCTGTCATTATATATGTCCAAACCGTCCGTATCTTTAAAGATTAATATCTCGACTAATTACCGACGATTTTTTTCGAAAATCCTTTTCAACAATGCTTTTATACTTCTGCTACGATAGGTACCACAGGCGCTCCTAAACACCTTTGCTGAATGCCTGCAAATCGAAATTTGCGCGTAACGGAAAAATGCGTTTTTCTCAAAAACTATGTGACCCAGGGTAATCTCTATAATTTTCCTGCAAGGTTTAACTTAACGTCTACTACCTCTAATTTTTTCCTAATTTTAGTTTCACTAGATTCAGAAATAGATAGGGGGGAGGACACATTTTTGCACTACATTTTTGACTATATCTCTGAAAATATAATACTTAAAATTAAAAGAAGTGTATTTTTTAGTTAAGAGTTACAAAAGCTTTCACACAATACCCCACACGATATACAAACAAAAGATGTTTTTTTTTCAAGTAACTTAATTAGCCCCTCTACATTTTACCTGAATATATCTGTGAATGCTTAATAATGTGTAAATATATGGGTCAATAGTCTTTATTACTTCCCCCAATTTGAACTTTCCACGTTTCATAGTTTACGAGTAAAGTGGCTGTGACAGACAGACACAGGAGTGATTTTACAATGGTTCCGTTTTTACTTTTTAAGTACGGAAGCCTAAAAAGATTACATTAGTAAAAAGAAAAAAAACCGATCTTGTTTATGATTTTTATGCATAGAAAACTAGCCATGCAAAAAAATTCAATGTCTCCATTCTCATAAAAATACCAAGTAGTTACTTAAAAAAACAATTTAAGTGCCTAAAAATCTTATGCTTTGGTTCTGATTACTTTTGTTCTATTTTCTTTTATATACTAAATTTCACATAAAAAATGTAAGTGGTATATTATTACTTTTTTGCACGTTGTGACAGTAAGATGCATTTTTTGGCTGAAAATAGAATATAACAACAAAATCATCAAAAACATATATATATTTTTTTACAACTACATAAATATTTTTTTTTCACAAAATTTTTATAACCGATATAAATTTCAAAGAGTTCGGACAACAAGAACTAATTTTTTTTCTTTAAAACTATGAAACGAACCTACGTGAAGAAACGTGAAAAGTGCTTCTAAAACTAGATATCAGTATTTTTCACGAATTTTTCCTTTCAAAACATAAATTTATACAAAATAGGGTTGAAGTTATAAAATCACATAAATTTTACGTTTTTAGGTTATTATCTGTGGCCCGCGCAATGTCGGGCATGTTAGCTAGTGGCCAATAAATATCGGTGCACTTCTCAAATGCAAATTTCTTATATTTAGTCGGCGTAACTCAAATAAATTAAAGCATAATTTTTCTCCTTTTTATTTCGCAGATTTTCATAATTGCAAACAAGCTTTTACTTATTTTAAAACCACACAACAAATTTGTCTTTAATAAAACTAGGGGATCGTACCCGGGCTTCCCGGGTTAAAGAATATAGGTGAAAACATATTTTTTAAATTGAAAACTAATAATTTTTTTATATGCAATAATTTTTTTAGATTGCCCACTTACATTGAAAAAGCATTTTTCATATGGAAAATACGAATTATACAATCAAATAAATTTTTGAAATTTAACAAAAGCGATATTTTCTTATTAGCCGCATGCTAAGAGTTATTTGACCAAGATATTGCTACTTACGGCATCCTTTTATATTCTGATAATTTCAGAGCTTATACATGTCTGTTAAATTTGTGTTTTATTTATATTATTTTATTTATTTATTCATAGGGAAGTATTTTTTAAATGGATATTAGCCGTAAGAAAATGATGAACTCTTTATTTTGTTTAAAGGGCAAACGGATTAATCTTTCGTAATCGAGCCTCGCGCGTTATAGATAAATTAAAAAATATTTCACACTTTAAAATTGTTTTTAAAACCATAGACCATCAGTTAACTGAGATGAACTTTGCAAACAAATTCCATTTGAAAAAAAAAAATCCTATTTGGTGATCTAAAAATTTAAATTGTACGATTACAAATATGTTAGATTTGTGTTTTCTCAATATTATACTTTTATTAGTTTATAAAGGAAGTATTAATTTCGATATGCAAAAATAGTCTAAAACAAATGCTGAAAAATGTTTGTTGCTTTATATGCGAAATGTTTATTATTACTATGTATTGAAACCGGCACGTGATAAGATAAACTTTAAAAAAATCATGCTTAAAAACCATTTTAGAAAATATAATACATCAGTCAATTAAGGTACAGTTTTTAAACAAATTGCATTTGAAAGTAAATTTTTTTCCTTTGCGACGGAAATTGTAAAGGTACATGGTCAGAAGATTAAAAAATTGCAGTAGCGAAAATTTCAAGACCGAAATTTTTCGTGAAATGTTTCCATTCGCAAAACGACGTTGGCGTTGCGCACAGATACGATTGTTCTTTATAATATTGATACTTGACAGTAAAATATAATAAAGATCAGTTATTAGGATGTGGTTATCAATTGAGGCTTTCATGCTTGGCCGGGAATGAAAAACAGCAATTTTCATCTTCTCAAAATTTGCATACGCACTTCTCATATCCATATTCATCATTTTAAAAAAATTGTATTTTGTTTGATCATTTAAAAATAAATTTAACTCAAAACTTGAAGTCACGATTGTCAGCAACATCTTTTATGTGAACAGACGCACTCTTTACTTGAGATTCTAATCTCTATTCCGGAGAGTAAAAATTTCCGAAATTTATGTTTTTTAGACGCATTTGTGTTAAAATGTTTAAGTTTTATCTAAGAAAATGATAATTTTCTTTTAAATATGACTTCATTTTCACTTAAATAAGCATTCCGCCTAGTGTCTGAAACTTAGTATTAGTACACATGCAGAAGGAAAACAATATAGAAAATTTCTGAGGAAGAATAAGTGTTTTCAAAAGCAGTATGTCATTTTCCGTTATTATGCCCCTACTATAATATTCTGCTCCTAATGGGATTTTGCGCCACCAAACCCTATACAACAATTTTTATCAACAATTTTGCATTTCTATCAGAAAATAGCATGAATAAATATAAAAATACCTCAATATTTCTCTCTGGTCTGCAATAATGAAAGCTATCTAATTTTCACCATTTTGAAGAAATTTCATAAAATGCTTTTAAAATTAAAATATAAAAGTGGGGATTTTTGAAAAAAAAAAAAAAACTGATAGTGCGATCACATCTACAAATGAAGAGCTTTTAGTTTGAAAAAAAAATATATATTAGTAAAATTGGTTCAGCAGAAAGATCAGGGCAGATGACTAAAAAACATACTTGTGTTTTAAATATATAGATTATATAAAATTAGGAAAAATTAAATTAAGCAAATTATGTTATTTTGATAAAATTATGGTAGAATGTCCTAAAGAATTGCATTTCATTATTCGAGAGAATTTTGGATAAAAACTTCTAGAACATGATATTATTTTAAACCACGAATTATTTGTTTGCTTGTCTAACTATGCGAAGTAAATCCATCCAGGCGAGAATCGTCAATTTCAGTAATATAAATCGCTATTATTTGCATGTCACCTGTCTTTTATAAAGACCCTCTAAATTTTTGTAAAACATTGCGTTTTATCAGTGTGTGATTTCGATTACATTATTTTTAAAAGCATTAATTTAAGCTTTGTATTTTCGCCTGTGAAGAATTTCAAAGCAGCTGGGCTGTGAAAATGACGCACTTCTACAAAACATAATTCAAGTTTTAAAATTAAAATACACGCTTTTTTATAAAATGACGTCATTTGCATCCGCTAAAGCAATCCACTTTTGCAATACAGTCTTAAACTTCGTCTATAGAAAAGTATGCATATGACGTCATTGTCACGGAATAACAGACAATATTCTTGACATAGCCCATATTTTAATTAAAATTTTTTTTCAGGTTTTATGAGAAGATGGCAACAAAAAAGATACAGTATCTCTTATTTTTGACTATTTTCTGTTTACTTTCAATAGAAATGGGGTACTTTTGTTGCCACAATAGGAAAAATGGTATTAAAAACTACAAAAAAATTCATATCTCAAAAATAAATTGAGATACAGCTTTCAAATAAATTGCATTTAAATGAGCATTTTTTCCTTATACGACGGTGTTAAAATTTAAAATGGGCGATGTTTAGAAGTTAAAAAAATTGCAGTAGAGAAAATTGCTTAGCCAAAATTTTATTTTAAATTTCAAAGTGATGCCATTCGCAAAATGACGTATGCGTTACGCACAGATATGTTTGTCCTTTATAATATAGATTGTCTACTAATGGATTTTAACAATGCATTTGATAATAAAATACAGGGTTTTAAGTTTAGAAATGTTGGTTTAGTGCCGAAAATACTTTTATATTTCTTAATAAGTTCTATGTTTAAAGGCACAATTTTTTCTATTTGTAAAAGGTCTAATTTTTACAAACAATTTTTTTGTAGCTTTGTATATTAATAACAATAAAAATTAACATAAAAATGCAAAACGTTTTTTACATCTATTTTAGCGGTATCGTCCTTTACAATTACGTTAATGAAGGCATTAAGTAAGTTTCTGAAGCTTTTTTTTTATCCTTTAAGTATGAGCGGAGGGAGGTATTAAGAAATTCTTTTTAATTTCTCTAATGAAAGTGTCTGCATAAATTATGTTGTTTCAGGCATTGTTTAAAATATTAATGTTTCAAAAATAGTTTAATAATTAATGTTTATGCTTACTTATAATCCCAGGCACTGCTAATTAAATAAAATGATGTGAAAATTTCTTGAAAAGAAATCATTTTGAGCTGTTATTTTTTTATTCTCATGACAACACGCAGATGCAATTTTAATTGCGTGCTCTTAAAGAAGAAGAATTTAAATGCAAATATTTATTTTCTAAGTACGTTAAAGAAATAAGATATAATAACGAATGCAAAAGCACTTTAAATTTATTTACTTAAGATAATTTATTCTTTAATTAAGCTTAACGAGGAAAACACGATTTATATGTGTAAAAAAAACCAAAACAAACAAACTTGAATGTTATGGAAATTAAAAATATGGTTTTAAGATAGACCACGGAGATCTTTACAAGATTTGCTGATTTACGGGATTCGCGAAATGTCTATTTATTTGTTCTACATATGTTTTTTTAATTATTTTTAACAAGAATAATGGATGTATTTAAAAGAGTGGCGACCTACATTAACCCGATTTTACCTGAACTCGACCCGACTTACTGCTCGTGCAGAGTTGGGTTGGCGCTGACTTTTCAGTCGAGGGGTGGGTTGACTCTAATTCTTTCGCTGTTTTGCTTAGGTTTTGACTCTTGGTACCCATATTTTCAAAACAAAGTCCATAGATGATGAAAAATATTTAGATGAAAAAAAAAAAATTTAATATTAGTAAATTATATAAATGAAGACGTGAGTTTCAAAATTTGCCTTATCCAGAAAATGAAATTTTGGGAAATTGTGATAAACCTCTAATTGCGTCCATTGGATTTCATTGTAAACCAAAATTTTACAATGGCAGAAATATAGGATAAAATAAGTTTTTATGCAAATTGTTGTGTTTTTTCGTTGCAAATTTACTAATTGAATAGATAGATAGAGAAAACACGATTTAAGAATTAAAATAACTTCTTAAAACACCATCGAAAACTTTTAAATGCGCTAGGCCTTTCGAAAGATCTGAGTCTTTCTTCATCAGGTACAAAGGAGACGTGCTTCTACTATGAAAGCAGTAGCAAGACTGAAATGAGAGATAAGGGAAGGGAAACAGGCTGAAAAAACAGTCAATAGGAAATTAGAAATTAACAGCCAATAGAAAAGTAGAAGACAACAGCCAATCACAGAAGAGTATGATCAAAACAAAAGAACACAGAGTAGAAAAGGAATAAAGAAGCAAATTGGGAAAAAAATAATAAAATGAAAACAAACATATTAAAATATGGGAACACATGAAATTAAAAAATAAATAAATGAATAAAATATAAAAAGAAGACTAATATAAATTAATACAAAAAACAAGTAACATAAAAATTTTGTTTTTAAAATCAATTCCTACTTAGGTCATCAAAGAAAAATTTAATATAATCCCTTAAGCAAATATTAGTTTTTGTTGCATTAAAATATCTGAATTTGTTGATTTTCTATAAGCAAGTAGGTTTACAATGGAAGTCTATGGGAATTTGGCGAAATATTAGTGATATCGGGAAGTTGGCGGCTCATTTTGGTTGCCAAACTTAGCGATATATCTCCAAGTTGGCGACAAACTTGGTGGTATTTGGCGACAGAACAGGGTCCCCCTATGGTAACCCCCCTTATAGATATGAAGATGCATTAAATGCTTGAATAATCAATGACCGCCATTTTGTCTCCCATGTAAAACTAAAATTAATTAATTAAAATTTAATTAATGAATTAATATTTGAAAAAACTGCATTAACATCAATTGTCATCCAGTACAAGTTTAAAAAAAATTATTTCAACTTGATAGGATGAATAATAAGTATTTTATTAACGATTGAAAATTTGAACAAGATATATAAATAAATAAATAAATATAGGGAGAGTGTGAACTAATAGTAGGAATTGAATAAATTATATTGTTTTACTGAAAAGATTTTTCCAAGCTGCAGAGAGCATTGTGGAATCAGATTTATCCTTAACAATAACTTCACAGTTTAGATAAATAACTAAATTTTCCAGAAAGTCCAATTCAGAGATACTATTGGCATTAAAGATAATTTTAGCATTTTGAAAAATAAAACTATGGCCAGAATCCCAAGAGTGCTTGGCAATAGGAGATTTAGAAGTTTCTTGATTAATTACATAACGAGAGTGTTCTTTTAAACGGATTTCGAGATTTCTTTTAGTTTGAACAATACAGGGTGCGCCATAAATTCGTGCAAACTTTAAAAATCCATAATTAAAGAAATAATGGTCGGAAAAATTTTTGGTTTGCGCGAGCATGATCAGACGGATTTTGGATTTTTTTTCCATGGATAATAAAAAATGATTCCAAGAATAACCAATAGAGGGCGCTCACATGCCATATTGAGACGTTTTATGCAAATCAGGCTAGCAATAAAACACCTGGATGGAAATGGATTCGTCATTCGATCTCGGCAGCATGCTATCGTTACCAGATCGAGCGCTGCTGGTCAAACTGTTCTACAAGAATGGGGAATCCACTACTATTGCATTGAGGAAGTTTCGCACGGTGAAAGGACTAAAGACGCAAAAAAGCCCTATTTCGTTGAATGGAATACTCAATTTAGTACGACGTTTTGAGGAAACGGGGAGTTTGGAGGATCGTCCACGTAGTGGCAGACCATCCTTGAACGCGGATCGCGTCCATGCTGTAAAAAGTGCCATGGAAGAAATGGCAGCCGAGACATCAACGGGAAGTAGCAGTGCTCGTGAAGCTGGTAGAATAACGGGAATTCCGGAATCGTCGATTCGACGTATTCTGCACGGAATCTTGGATCTGTATCCGTACAAGATACAGACACTTCACCAGTTATTACCGGCAGATACAGATAAAAGACTAAAGTTTGCTACATGGGCACTGGCACAAATGGATCGTGACCCACAATGGTTGCTGAATGTCATGTGGACGGATGAAGCACATTTTTCACTCCATGGCGACGTCAATACGCAAAACAGTCGTATCTGGGCGACGTCAAACCCTCGGGAGTATCAGACCAAGCCAATGCATTCTCCCCGTGTGACTGTTTGGTGTGGTTTCACCACGGCTTTCATTCTGGGTCCTTTCTTTTTTGAAGAGTCTTGTCCTGAATCCGGCTGGAAAACGTGTACAGTCACTGCAGAACGGTATCTTACGCTTTTGCGTAACCAAGTTGTGCCTGCATTGCAGGAAAGACATGCGTTACCTTCCGTCACCTTCATGCAGGATGGTGCCCCGCCCCACTTTGCACGTGAAGTCAAGGCGTTCCTGTTAGACACTTTCACTGAAGACCGAGTGATAAGTCGAGGTTGTAAGTTTGAATGGCCCCCACGATCTCCAGACTTGACCCCAGCAGATTTTTGGTTGTGGGGATACTTAAAGTCTCGTGTTTATCGGTGCTCCCCAGCCACTTTGGCGGAACTGAAAGATGCCATTCGACTGACCGTCGGTGGCATCGATGCCGACATGCTACACTCAGCTGTTACAGGCGTATTGACACGCCTCACTTGCCTAATACCTTGTGGTGGTGGTCATGTTGAGCATCTTTTAGTACCATAAAAGTTAATGCACAGTGTCATGTTATTGTGATTTCTTTCAATGTCTGTTTGTGTTTGTCTGATTTGCATAAAACGTCTCAATATGGCATGTGAGCGCCCTCTATTGGTTATTCTTGGAATCATTTTTTATTATTCATGGGAAAAAAATCCAAAATCCGTCTGATCATACTCGCGCAAACCAAAAAATTTCCCGACCATTATTTCTTTAATTATGGATTTTTAAAGTTTGCACGAATTTATGGCGCACCCTGTATAAGACAAATAACAGCCGTTACAAGGGACATTATAAATTTCCCATTTGCGAAGATCAGGAACAGGAGATTTAGTAGAGGGGAATTTGAATTTATTGACAGGTTTAAAGATAATGTTAAAATTGAATCGTCGTAAAACTTTAGCTAATTTGAAACATAAAGGTGGATAAAAGGGGAGGTCAACCAAATTATCAGGTTTGCTTTTGACAGAATTGGAAAGAGTAGATTTATTAGACGGTCTATTGAATTTCTTCACAGCATTATTGATAACAGAAGGATTGAAACCTCTTTTGGCAGCAACAGTTTTTAAGTAATTAAGTTCATCCTTAAGGGATGCAGAGTCAGAACAAATTTTGAGAGCACGATTTACATATTTAAAAAAAAAAAAAAAACACCGATTTTTTGGTTGACAGGATGATTTGAGAAAGCATGAGGTGGGTTAGAGACAGAAAAAGATTTCCTATAAACATAAGTTTTGAAAGAAGAATCACATTTGGTTACTAAAACATCAAGGAAAGGAAGTTTATTACAATTTTCTAACTCAAAAGTAAACTGAATATGTGAGTCGATAGAATTGACAGTTTGAAGAATGGTAGAAATATCAAAAGGATTATCAACTAAAACAAAAGTATCGTCGACATAATGCATCCAACATTTAAAATTAATTAGATTTAATAATTTTTCCTCAAAATAATGCATATAAATATCACAAAGAATTGGAGATAAAGAATTACCCATACTTAAGCCGTCTGATTGTTTGAAAAATTTATTATCAAATTTAAAAGTAGTTTGAGTGATGCAAATTTTAGTTAAATTAACAAAATCTTGGACTTCGCTATCAGAGAAATGAAATTCACGTAATCTTTTTTTCAAGTAAGAAAGAGCACCTTCAATCGGAATATTAGTAGATAAAGATTTAACATCAAGAGAAAGCATAGAACAATTGGATGGGTTAATATTATTTAATTTGCTAACAAAATCATAAGAATTTTTTTATCGTATGAGGATTAGAATTGCTTAAAGGAGAAAAAATTGATGTTAAAAATTTGTCAAGAGGATAAGTAACAGTTCCAATATTAGAGACAATAGGTCATAAAAGGACATTGGCTTTATGAACTTTAGGCAAAGCATAAAAACGAGCGCAAATGGCTGAAGAAGGAATAACACCATATTTAGTGTTGTCATTTAAAACGACAGAATTCTTAACAGCTTTTTTGAGAGTGGAAAGATGCGAATTAAGGATCTTTTTTAACTTCAACATAAGGACCGTCAGAGGATAAACTTTATCAGAATAATCTTTTTTATCCATAAGAACAATTTGACCACCTTTATCAACTTTAGTAATAATAAGATTATCATTGGATTTAAGCTCATTCAGAGCGATGTGTTGAGAACGTGAAAGATTACGTTTATACGTATGATGAATTATTAGAAGAAACTTTTCTTTTCTGGAAAATTTAGCTATTTATCTTAATCGTGAAGTTATTGTTAATGATAAATCTGATTCCACAATGCTCTCTGGAGCTTGGAAAAACCTTTTCAGTACAACCATATAATTTATTTTTTGTATTAATTAATATTAGTCTGCGTTTTATATTTTATTCATTTATTTATTTTTTAATTTCATGTGTTCCCATATATCTGCTTTCATTTTTTTTATTATTTCCCCCCCCCCCCAATTTGCTTCTTTATTTCCCTTCTACTATGTGTTCTTTTGTTTTGATTATACTCTTCTGTGATTGGCTGTTGTCTTCTAATTTCTTATTGGCTGTTGATTTCTAATTTCCTATTGGCTGTTTCTTCAGCCTGTTTTTCCTTACCTTATCTCTCATTTCAATCTTGCTGCTGCTTTCACAGTAGAAGCACGTCTTCTTTGCGCCTGACGAAGAAAGACTCAGATCTTTCGAAAGACCTAGCGCATTAAAAGTGTTTGATGGTGTTTTAAGAAGTTATTTTAGTTCTTATATATTCACACCAGTTTCAACTTAAATTCTTTAAAACACGATTTTTTAATTTGGGGTAAGGCGAGTCTTGAAACTTAAGTCTTTATATGTATATATATATATATATATAATAAATTTGAAATCACAAATATAAGAATAAATTGGTAAAGTTCTAAAGATGAATTAAAAATGAACATGGGAAACCAGTATGTAAAATAAGAAACTATGAATAACACACATAATCTCCAGAGGAGCTTGTGAGTTCATTCATAGAAGATGCGTTATTTCATCCAAATTTGTTGGCATTAAGCCTAAAATGACAAAACTTAGCTCCTTATAACGCAAAAATAACAGAAAATAGATAATAAAAATCCAAGATATCTAAAAAAGATACACCTCACATAGGATATTAAAAATTAATAGAGCAAAATACCTAAATTACATACTAGGAAGCATAACTGCAGCATGTCTGGATGGTAAAACAGAGTTAGGACTATTTTAACATGTGGGCCTACAGTTGATTATCTGACTAAAACCCATAACTTTGCTGCCATCTGGTGTGAGAAAGGAAAAAATGTAAATTGGAACTGGATTATTAACAATAACGTTTGGTGCTGCCATCTTTACCCCCCCCCCCCCCAAAAAAAAATGAATGAAATTGATAGAATAGGAATAAATTAATAAAAAATAAAATAAAGAATTATATAAAAATAAAAAAAAATAGAAAGGCAATTGATCAAATTAACTAATTTAAAGACAAAATATTATAATATAAAAAATGGAGAATATAAATAACATTTAAAAAACAGTGAGGATTATTATGAGATAGTAAAATATAGCCTTGTATTATGTAACTAAATGTGAAAATTTAAAAAATAATGAGGAATATTGAGGTAGTGAAATATATCCTTGTATTATGAAGCAATATGTGAAAATTGTTGAGAAATTTATGATGTTAAATGCATGATAGCCCGTGTTTTTTTTTATTTAATTTTTTTAAAAATATATCCATACAATATATAAGCATATATGCATACACATATACAGGCTCACACATATATAAACATATAAGGTTTTAAACTTATTTTGGCATTCCCGACCTCAACCCTCTGTAATGGTTTTTTTAAAATAGTGTATAATGTATGGGAAAAACATGCACACACACACACATACTTTTTTTTTATATATATATCCTCTTGAGACCCAAGCAAAATGTAATGCATAAATTTTTTTTAAATATGAGTTTTTTTTCAACAAATAGGCATAAAAGATGACGTTTTTAAAGAAATTAATAAATTTCGATTTTTTATTTTGTTTTACAGCACATCTATCTAAATGAATGTTCAGGCCATAACTCGCTTTAAAGTAATTAAAAAGATGCGAGAAGTATTGGAAAGAATAGAATTTATTATAAAGAACATAAGGCAAGTATTAACATCTGATTTAAAATCGCAAAATAAAAATAGTTTAAAAAAATTAAAATCACATAAAAACGAAAATTACCAGCAGAACGCAGAATTCCAACTTGACTCATTTATTACGCCATTTTGTAAACAAAGTAGTTACCGTTGCCAAAATCCAAAAACTGAATGTTGATTTTTGATTCATACATTACCAAAACCAATCGGTTTTAGATTGCTACAATGAAATTTAACACAATAGAAGGAGAAAGCAAAACATCCATTTAAATGGATGCCAGGTCTCAGGAGGATATGTAGGGTAAAGTACCCATATTTCATCCCCTCTCCTAATTTCGTCCCCCTTAACTTCTTCGCTTTTGCGAAAGTGGTGCCACTTATGACGCAAGGCACAGGGGACGGGAGGTAAAAGGGGTCAGTTTTGAAAGTTTCATTCGCCAAGACGCATACATAAATTAAAGACGGCAAATTTCCTATTTTTGGAAGACCGGAGTTCTTATTACGTCGTTTGTAGAACGTTATTTACTGTACTGTAAGTATTTATTTCTTATTCATTGCATGTATTTTACGTTGGTAAGATGCTGACAGTAGCATACAGTGAGTTTTAGGACGCCCAGTTCATCTTACGGGAACTGAAACTCCGTCATATTGGGAAGTAGCGTGGTCCCAATTTCGTACCCCTTGCAGTTCTTATTTTCGTCCCGGGGACGAAATTAGGAATGCTTTCTCATGACATTTTTTTTCAATTTTTTCCTCGTGTTTGGATGGTTAATGTTTCGTTACGTTATTCTTCCCCTGATAATTAGTACATTTCTTTGTTCCTGAATTTAATGTAAATTAAATTACTTACTCATTTAGAAATAAATTTTGATTTATTTATAAATTAAGCCTCGGCGTATTGGATTTCTTGGGGGGGACGAAATTGAGATCATTTTTTCTTTTGCATTTTTTAGATACTTTTGAAAAAATGATTTTTCGCATTGTTAAAATTTTTCTGTGCAATATTTGCCTATGTTTCTATGTACGTGGGTAGTTAGTCTATGTAAAATCCAAATTTGGTGGATTTTCACTGAAAATTACAACTTCCAAGGGCCTAAAAGTGACTGAGGGACGATAATAGGGCACCTTACCCTATATATATATGTGTGTGTGTGTGTGTAACGATTATAAAACAACACTAATTTATCATTCACAAATGGGAAAATGAAAATGAAAAACTAGAAAACAGGAATTCTGCTTTTTCAGAATTTAGTGTTGCCCCTGATGAAAAAGAAATATATGTATATATAAATAGTACAAAACATATTTCAATTTTAAGTCTTAAAGCACACACTTTTATTTTATGTAAAATGACGTCATTCGCATCCGCTTAAGAATTCCACATTTACGATCCACTCTTAAACATCTACAGTAAAGCATGCATAGGATGTCACTATCGCAAATAATATACAAATGCAGCAAAAAAATGCTGTCATTAAAGAAACTCGACAAAAAACAGCTATCTAATGACTCATAGGCTTTCATTTGTTTTTAACATTAATATAGACGATTTCAGTCATGACGTCAGTCATGACGTTTTGGTTGGAAACTGACTCCAAACAAACGGTTGCTGTGTTGTATTTTCTATTTTGTTTGTGTGTTGCAGCTATATCTTATATCTATATCTCACATCTAAGTGTTTTAATACTTGATACATACTGGTAACACTTTCCACGATTTATATTTAAAAAGAAATGACGCATAGCAACCGTTTGTTTGGAGTCAGTTTCCAACCAAAATGCCATGACTGACGTCACACTGAAAGCGACTATAGATATTCAAAATTAAATATAGTTTATAATAGCTCCATGTTTTAACAGAAATTATTCATTTATATTTTTTCAAAATAACACGTATTTTAATTACATTTTCTTTCGGCTGTTATGAGAAAATGGCAACAAAAAGATATAATTGCTGTTTTTCAACTATTTTCTCTTCTCTTTCTACATAAATGGAGTACTTCAGTTGCCAAAATTAAACAAACGGTGCTAAAAACTACAAAAAAATTAATATCTCAAAAAGAAATGGAGACAAGTTTTCAAACAAATTGCATTTAAAAGTACTTTTTTTTTCTTAATATCACGGTATAAAAAATGAAAATGTGCGATGCTTAGAAGTTTAAAAAATTGCTATAGAATATTTAATCGTACTGCTTTGTTTTGCGGTTGGCTTCTGTAAGGTAACGTTATTTTTTGGAGTCGACGCAAAATAAGCTGGGAGAAAGAAATAGCCTACCGTACCGGGGGCTAATAAATTGTTTGTACATTATGAAAGACATCCAAAAATAAATTAAAAACATATATATGTTCATTTTTCTACATAAAGGTGAACCTGATTTTAGAGACATACAGGTGGAGGACAAAAAAATACGAACACCTGTGAAATAATGGAAAATCTTTATTAATAGGGGGTTGGACCACCCTTTGACTGAAGTACAGATTTAATGCGACGTGGGATAGATTCATAAAAGTCATGGACAATATTTAAAGGTATATTAAGCCATTCCTCCTGCAGAACGTTCTCTAATTCCGAAAGGCTGGATGGAGGAGGAAATCGGGAACGAAGTTTGGAGTCCAAATATTCCCATAAATGCTCAATAATATTCAAGTCCGGAGATTGAAGAGGCCAGGCAAGATGTTCAACTTCTTCGTCATGCTCTTTGAACCATACTTGAACACACTTAGCAGTGTGGATAGGGGCATTGTCGTTTTGAAAAAGCAGTCGCTCTCCAGGGAATACAGTCTGGACAAAAGGATGGACGTGATCCCCTAGAATGCTTAGATAGTGATTGGAGTTGATTCTCCCATGCAGACTAACAAGTGGTCCAAGACCGCGCCAAGATATCGCACCCTATACCATAATGGAACCACCCCCATGTTTCACGGTCGGCAAGAGGCATTCAGAATTAAACGCTTCTCTAGGCGTTCTCCAGACATAAACACGTTCGCTCGTCTGAAATAGTGTGAATGACGATTCATTTGACCATATTACCTGTTTCCACTGCTGTGGGGACCAGCCTTTGTGATCTCTGCACCAATGGCGTCGCTTGAAAGCATTAGTTGCTGTCACCAAGGGTTTACGAATTGCCACTCTGCCATAAATGTTCGCAGCATGAAGTTCCCTTTTGATAGTTTTAGTTGAAATTGGGTCCTGGAGATGACTGTTCATTTCGGATGTTATCTCGGATAACGATAGCTTGCGATTTCGTGCTACCATGCGTTTCAAGACCCGTCTATCCCTATCAACAAGCTTTGACTTTCGGCCACTGTTGTGCTTTGAAGACTTCGTCTTACCCTCTTTCGTGTATGCTGTCATAACAGCTGATACCGTACTCTTTGCAAACCCCAAAAGGTTTGCCGTTTCCGCAACCGATGCTCCACTTAAACGCGCTCCGACAATCATTCCTCTTTGGAACTCTGATAGGTCTGACATTTCAATTTATCACAGACAGTTCGATAGACCCATGCAACTCAGGTGACTGCTGTTAAGAGACTGATACCTTTCTCTTCACGCTCACTAGGTGGCAGACTTCTGTTGCAGGTGGCGCGGCAGTACTGCAGGTGTGAAGTACGTCATACTGCTTCACAGGTGTTCATATTATTTTGTCCTCCATCTGTAATTATAAAATATTTTCCTATTACTGCATTTAAAATTGCATTGATATTCTTTCATTTCTTGTTTCGGATTAACGAAAATTTTCTTGTTAGATTTTCTTTTCGGGTAGGTTTCATATAGATTTTTCGGGTTCCAGTAGGATATAATTTGAGCCGTGTAGGACTTTAATGTGGATAGCAAAAAAAGGGTAGCACAGAAACAATAATGTAAGAAACAAACACTTGAATCGGTTTTATTTTCTTCTTAAAAGTTACTTTCTCTTTCATTTTGTTTATAATCGTTATTTCTTTTTTGCTTCATTCGCAATTGAAGTCTCTTCCTCTTAGAAGAGAGATTTAAAAAAAACTATATCGACTTATGGGAGTTGTAAACCATCGACATGTTTGCTGCGCTTGGAGAATCGTGTCTATTGAAAAGAGAACCTTGTATAAATTATATGACGGCCTCGCAACCATAGTAGACCAAGTCAATTTTGAAAAAATAAAAATAAAATAAAAAAATAAAAAAATGCAATTTAACAAGTTACAACGACCATTCGGAAAATGATTTTTTCAAAGACTAAAATTTAAGACATAAAAAATAGCACGGAGTTGATCATACATTACGTACGCCATGAATTAAACATTAATAGTGTTATTACACGTAAAAATTGCAAGCGACAGAAATCGCCTGCGACTCGTATGTATTATCCACCTGAAACTTACGTATTATCCAAGCATTTCATTGGCTGTTCGGGAAAAGGCTTTTCCATCGTCAGATTTCCAAGAAATCTGACGGCCAATTTTAAATGAAATTTATTTCTTAAACTTCTAAACATCCCACAATATTACTTTTTATATCATCGTATAGAGAATAAAATGTACTTTTAAATGCAATTTGTTTGAAAGCTGTATCTCAACTTGTTTCCGAGTTATTAATTTTTATTGTAGTTTTTATTACTTTTTTGTCATAGTGGCAACACTCTGTTGTCCATCTCTGTTGAAAGTAAAGGGAAATACAGATTACTGTATAGACCAATCAGAAAACGAATAAAATGATGATTAAACCAATAAAAACCTTCAGATAGGCTTTTGATTTCCTACCCTGACGAGGACAATAACCATTTTTCCAAATGATTAAAAAAGAGATAGTCCATTTTAAAGGCGCATAAAATCTGTTTTATCCACTCTCACAGTGAACAAAGCCTGTTTTCATATACTGTCTCATATATGTCATCTATTTACAGATTTGGGGTCAATCGATTTCAAGTGGTCCAGAAAATCATTTATTCGTTGCTTGACCATTTTTAAAAAATCTGAAATTTTTTGTACAACAACCCTAACATGAAGGAAGTTCAAAATGACTATTATTTTAATTTTATTAATTTTTGTTTGTGCATGGCGGCCATCTTTGTTTCATCGTCTGCAGCAATTTTCTCACAAGAAGGGTTTACGGAATTGTAAATAATTCATGTTTTATTTATCCAATTCAACTACGGATTAAAGCAATTTGTACAGAATACATTGGGCTAAAAATTTGGTAATGGAGTAGTTTCCGAAACTAACTGCTTATTGGTAAAATTTAAGCATAAAGGTTCAGTTTTTTTCCAAAGTTTGTCTGTTTACAAGAGGAAATTTTTCTAGCAAGGAAAACTGTCAACATGACATAATTTTTTTTTACAAATAGGCCAAAAGTACTTGTACTCATACGCCGAGTTCCAGATCTGAGACTTGCTTTCTCTTCGCTAAAAAAAAAATCCCAAATTTTTCAAAAATTACAAAAATTGCATTTTTCAGGCTTTGATATCTCTGGTAGGGCACGAGATAAAAATCTGAATTTTCTTTTTATAAGAGTATTGTATGGTAGTGTTATGCACAAGAAATTTCAGGATGGAGATTTGACTACAAGCTGAGAAATAGCAAGGGCAACATGTCAAAACAATACTGCCAAACTATTCTTTTGTTGTAGTCAAAGCTAAGTATTTATCACAGAGTGTCATTTAAATTTATGTTTTTGATTATCTTTAAATAATAGTAACAGAAAATAAAGCCCTTTCCAAAGCTTAGCAATTAATAAAAAAAAATAATTATGCCTAAGGTCATACATTTTGTATGGTTTCAGTAATATTTGTTGTAATTTTAGTAACTAAAAGAAACCTCAGCACTTTTACATAAAGAAAAAAAATACTTTTATACAAGACCTGACACAAAAACAACATAGGGAAAAAGAAAATCTGTTAATGTTGTCATACTTGTTGTGCCATGATCAAACGTGTCAAAACACATTCTTGATTGTTGGTTCAAAAACCACAATTTTGATTTTTCTCAAAATTTAATTTGTAGGTACCAAGTCTTGTAATCTCTTGATAACTTGATTGAAGATCTTGGCCCTGCTGGCTCATAGAAATATACTTTGAAATCACTATGTGCAAGTCTCAATTCATTAATAATTCCTAGCTTACTTTTCATGCAAAAATGTGATTTTTCTGCAGTATAAATTTAGAAAAGGCTTTGGATATCTTTACTTTCTGAAAATTACTTGAGGCTGATGCATGGTAACATCGCATAATGTTTCATTTACAGGAACATACTTATGGTAGGAACAATTTTCAGGGACTGGCAAGCAGCATTAAAATTGTGGTTTTTAAACCAACAAGCAGGAATGTGTTTTGACACGTTTGACAACAAATATGCCAACATTAACAGCTTTTATCTTTCCTTATTCTGTTTCTGTCTCAGGTCTTGTGTGTATATATATATATAGGTTTCGTTTAGTTACTAAAATTACAACAAAAATTACTGAAACCATACAAAATGTAGGCCTTAGGCATACAGTCAATCAGGGTAACTTTGATCCGCACTTTCTCTATTTTCATATGCCACACTCTTATTTGAAGAATATTGTCGCAACTAGGGGCATAAAAGAGAAGAAATGATCCTAAATTATTGTTTGACTATAAAAAATTGAGGAATAATAAGGATAAAAGCAATAAAAAATCGATTTTTAGCCTGGTTCAAAGTTACCCAGCCATTTAGGGTAACTTTGCACCATATGATAAATTTTTCATAAAATAATTAATTATAAAAAAAGTATTGTAGTCAGGACAACTTTAAACACCAAAAAATGTTTTCAGATATGTAAAGACTGCGAATTTACATTTCCTAACATCACAAGATTTGTATAATTTATGATATTACAACAAATATCAGGCATAAGAAAAGTGGAAGAAGAGAACAATGAACATTTAGAAATAAAAAAAAAAACCCTGTTTATTGTTCAAATAAAACATAAAAATGTAGTGAAAAACAATTTTCAATGTTTTAACTCTATAGTATATCCATAGTTACAGTAATACGTACAAGTACTAGTATTATTCAAACAAGAATAAAAAACGTCGAACGTATGAAATGTCAAATTTGAGTAGCTCCGCCCATAATCACGCCTCTAAATGAATTTCATGTATTTTACACATATTTGTAAAAATATTTACATGTCATATCTAATGCACACTTTCGGCATTTATATAAAATATACGTGCAAATATGGGAAATTTTCGACAGTAGCACCTATAATTAGTAAATTATAAGCATCAGTGTAACCTTGAGCCGGTCCATATTTACCCTGAAAATGTGGTAAAATGCTAGTGCCTTCTTATTTTACATTTTATTAACTATTAATAAATAAATAATCACAAAATATTAACACATTTACAACATTTAGATAATAATATGTCTGATAAATGAGTATATTGTTACTTACTATGAAAATTTAATTGGATTACAACAACTTCAAAACAGCATTCAAAATTAACTTGAAAACAGTGCTTCACAAAAATAGTTAGATGATGCAATTAATTGCGCATAATTTTGCTAATTTATTTTCTAAAATAAAGAGTAGAAATCCCAGTTTCGAACCTTGCCAACAGAGCACAGTTCTGGAGTTTATTTAGTCTTTTAGAGTCAAAAATATTGAAAAATAGGAGGTGGTGCAAAGTTACACCCCGTGGTTCAAAGTTACCCTGATTGACTGTAATTATTTTTTTAATTAATTGCGAAAGGCTTTATTTTTTGTTACTATTATTTAAAGATAATCTAAAAAATAAATTTAAATTATACTCTGAGATAAATACTTAGCTGTAAATACTTTTTCAATAAAACTGAGATAAATACTTTTTCAATAAAACAAGTTCAGACTTGGATGGAGAAAAGAACTGGGTGGAAAGAGTAAAGTTGACACGTGAAGTTTGAGCTTAGATTCCAAAATCTATTAAAGATTGAAGAAAAAAATGTCGTGAGTTTCCTGAAGCTTTATTAGAAATTGAGTGCCCAATTACTTCTAAAACTGTGAAAGGAAGAGTTCTAGTGGCTATCTGAAAGGATGGAACATTAGAAAGAACCTATGGCTTTCAAAAAAGAAACATATTCATTTTAAAATGGATTTTATAGTAGAAAGAGTTTACATAGAAAGAATGATCAAATATTATTTTCTGATGTAAAGCTATGTTATGTTTTTATCTCAAACAGAAATAATTTTTGAAACATGCTCAAGTATTTTTGGCAACAAACTAGTCTTTTAAAAAATGTGAATTTTATTTCAAAGCTATTTTAAAATAAATAGATTATCATAGGTTACCTGTAATACTTTTGGACAAGGCTAAAGTTTGAAAGCTGACAGTTAGGAAAATGTTTTAGCTTAGAAAGTTTCATTTTCAAAAAAAAAAAAAAAAAAAGGCCAAAAAAAAAAATTATGGTCTTTTTTTCCCCTTATTCTGACCAGAAAATCAGAGGTCTAACTTTTTACGGCTGCTCTTTCATCTTCACCTAACACTTCATTTATAATGGCTGTTTCATAATAATAGAAGGCATCAGTCCATCAAAAGAAAATAACTCGGTGAAAGCGGACACTCGATTAAGGGGAACTCGGATAATCGGGACACTACTGTAGCTCAGTTTTAAGACTTAAAACACGCGATTTTATTTTATACTAGGGGGTTCTGCCCCCTGCAAGCTACGCTCGCCAACCCCCATTCAGACACCGCAGAATCTAAAAATCTAAAAACATACTAATCTGATGGGTTTTAAAAATATTAGAGAAGATTAAATTATACTGAAAAAAGTTGTGCAGATCTCCTTGTTAACGGATTTCCATTCAATTCCCTTTGATTTCAAAAATTTAAGGGCGAATCAGTTGCTGTTAAGACATCCAATGGTTGTTTTCATTTTTGATTAAAGAAGATCAGTTAAACATTTGAAAAGAAGCTAAAATAAAATGAATTAAGTATTCAGAGTCTTTGTCAACCGATATTTTAAAACACTCTCTATAACAATAGCCTAAATCATGCGACTATCATCAACAGTTCCGGGCGGAACTCTTTTCTTTTTATACTCTAGGTGCCATTTTTATACTTTAATGCTATCCAGGCACAGGTGATAAGTCGCCAAATATTATTCTATCCCCATCATTTCATCTATATTATAATAGTTCAAGTCAGCAAATGCTATAAACAAATGCGATCTGATCCCTTCGCCTTTCATATGAAGGTTTGGCACTAATGTCATATACGTCCCATATTGGCGCGATTTTTTTCCAACGTTAATTTGGGGAACACATCAACAGCATAAACAACAACATCCGGCTTACCATATCAAGCAAAATAACGATACTTTGGCGCCAGTTAAGTACCCGTTGCGTATATCATATTGGCGTCAGAAAAAAATCGCGCCAATATGGGGCCGCATATGACATCTGTGCCGAAAGAAAAAAAAGCTGTGTGCAAATCTCGCCTTTTTTTTTTTTTTTCAACGCGCCAGTTAGCATTTTTTCTATTGTTCGAGTGGTAAATCAAAACATTGATTTGAAGTTGAAATTAAATGTCATGGTTTGTTACATAATTTAATATTTCGCCAGATGTCATATACGCATCGCATGTTTGGCATGATTTTTTTTTTTTTTTTTTTTTTTTTTTTTTTTTTTTTTACGAAAATTTGGCGAAAACCTCGTTTTCGAATACCAGTTACATATATATTTTTGGTACTACTTAGTTACCCCGTCGACCAAAAATCTATCGCGAACTATAAGATTAAATGCCAATAATGGTTGATCGTAAATGTCACATTCACTTGACTTTTAGCAAGTTACACGTGTTTACGTCATCAAGTGATTGTTATTTTGACGTTTTATTTTTATATTTATTAATGTTATACTAATTTATTTGTTCTTTCGTTATTTAAAATAAAAATTTTGTCAATCTGTACAATTTGGCGATGGTTTGGCGATTTATATAATTTGCGAAATTGGTTGACGGAATAACTACTACATTGTACCGTATTTTAAAATTATTTTCTATTATTTTCAAAAGGAAATAGCAAAAAAAATAATTAATAACTATAGAACAAAATAATTTATATAAATTTAAAAAGGAAATAAAAGTAAATAACCATTTATTATTAAATAAACAACAATAGCCGGGTTACCATGTCAATCACAATAATGCCATTTTGGCGTCAATTAGGTACCCCGGTGTGTAAATAACATCTGTGCCTAATATTTTTCTTTTCGTTTTGTTTTTAAAAAAATAAAGGAGTGAAAGCCATCAATTTTAAATGAAAGTTGTGTATTTTAAATAAAAAGAATGAAAGGATTATAATTTAAATGAAATGAATGAAATATGAAGAAATGCGACGGGAAAAATGTTTGGCGGATTATCGCCAGCGTCTCGCTAACATAAAAATACCGTCAGAATTGATTTCTCTATCAGAATCTTTCGATTTGGCGAAAGATTGTTCAAGTAAATTGAATTATGAATAAAAGTAGCATGATACATTTCTTAGCATACATTTAAGGTAACCTTTTCTGAATTATGAAAAAAAAAATATCTGTTATGATTAAAATTTGAGTTGCCATCATTAGAAAAAATGTATTTAAAATTAGAAAAAAATTAATATTTCGAAAACTAATTCGAATTTAAAAATTCTAATACCAGTTTTGAGATCTGTAGATAAACACAGATTTTTGGTGTTAATTTCATCGCAAAGTGTTCCATATTTTAGGAGAAATCGCCGTGAAACAAAATCAGTTGTTTAATCAGTCGATTCAAAGAATCGATACATTTCAGCCGTTTCATAAATTCGTTTCATTAGGATTTTATATATATAGGGAAGATAAAACAACGTCATCCGAATCCGCTGAAGAATTCCTCATTTACGATTCAATCATAAACATCTACAATAAAGTATGAGTAGGACGTCGCTATCTCAGAATAATACACAAATGCAGCAAAAAGAAAGCAATTCATTAATATTTTTTCAAAATAGCACGTATTTTAATTACTTTTTTTTTCAGTTTTTATGAGAAAGTGGCAACAAAAAGATATAATTGCTATTTTTCAACTATTTTTTCTTTACTTTCTACAGAAATGGAGTACTTGAGTTGCCGAAATGAAACAAATGTCGCTAAAAACTACAAAAAAATTAATATTTCAAAAATAAATGGAGATACAGTTTTCAAACAAATTGCATTTAAAAGAACTTTTTTTTTCATATAAAAGTATAAAAGTTGAAAATGTACGATGCTTAGAAGTTTAAAAAATTGCTAAAGAGTATTTAATCGTAATGCTTTGTTTTACGGCTAGCGTCTGTAAGGTAACGTTATTTATTGGAGACAAAATAAGCTGGGAGAAAGAAATAGCATACCGTACAGGGGGGAAAAAAGTAAAAAACATTTTTCGGGAAGAAAGTCGGGAGAGGGAAATATTTTTGACTGCACTTAATAGGGTTGTGGATTCATGTCATTTATGAAATTAAAAGATGTTTTACGCATTGAAACCAGTAATTACATAATAGATATATTGTACATTATACGAATCTAACTAACGAGAACTGTAAGAAAATACGAGACTTGTAAAAACTTACAGAGAAAGAAAAATATATTTGTAAAAACATGGTCGTCTGTGAATTATATTGCCCTAAATGTTTATGATTTTTTCAAGCAATTGTAAGCTTATGAAAAGAACATACTATAGTTTGAGCTGTTTGTTTAAATAATAGGTAACTATTTTCTGTCATTTCTGTTATAATTTTTTTTGTTAGAGTGAAATCACCATTCTTAACTTAAACGAGTAGGCCGAGTTCATCGTCAGAGAGTAAAAACAAAAAAATAGATCGTAATTTCGTGTGAGATGTTTAATTGCTGTAATTGAAGCTTAATCTGACAGTGGAAATATCTTCTATCCATATTACTTTAAATGAAACATTTTTAACCGTATATAGTAAAGTGAGGACAGACGCCGCGGTGGGACAGATGCCGCAGAGATTGTATTGGCGACACTAGTGCTCCCTAGGTCAAATTAAGAATTTCGTTGTGTGCCAAAGTGCTGTCTGCTGTGTTGTATGCATTTCCATTGCTTAACTATTAGTATTTAAATATTTCTGCCAGCTTTTCTACTTCAAAACTGCTTGGTAAGTTGCTAAAATTATTCTAATAAAGTATTATTATATATTTTAAGCCAAATAAAGAGATATTTCTTTCCAAAACCGATTGTAACTGTAGACTATAGATTCTCGTAGAATACAGACATGTGCTTGCCATTCTCTCGCGTCATTCAAATAACACAAAATGGTTGTGCGGCATCTTACCCGCCACTGTGGGACAGATGCCGCACTGAGGTTGAAGGACAGATGCCGCAAAATATATTTTTGTTTTTTAGTTCAATAAATTCATCACTACAATTTCAGTAGAACTTACATATAAATGAATGTATATTCAGCGCATTTCTTTATTTAGCTAATATTTGTTTAACCCTTTATGTACTGAATTAAGAATTCATGAAAATTTTATCTTCTAAAGCATTTTTCGTGAATTGGTTAAAATACATTAGAAGATTGGCATAATCATTTAATAAATTTTAGAAGGATTTTAGAAGGATTGAAGGATTTAGAAGGATTAATTAAATTTGAATTTAGAGGGATTTTGTGCAATATTTATAACCCCACTCAAATCTTTTATTTTAAATATTTTTCTGAGTATTTTCTGGAATTAAGAAATATATAAAGATATTCTTACAATAGAAATATAGAAATATTTCCAAATTAAAAGATCTCCCGTATGTAAGCATGAGACCCATTAGAAGGAACTTCTTCTACTTATCAAAATATTCTGAGCAACAATGTTGGTTCGCCATGTGTGAATAAGGTAAACGTTTTAGTAAGGTTTTCAAACTCAGAAAGAAAATTTAATTTCAAAAGCAAGATTTTGTTCATTGAATTTATAATACTACTAGTGGATCGTACCCGGGCTTCCCGGGTACAGAATATAGGTGAAAACATTTTTTTTAATTGAAAACTAATGTATATTTTTATATGCAATAGATTTTTTAGATTGCCCACTTACATTTAAAAAGCATTTTTCATATGAAAAATACAAATTATACAATCGAATAAGTTTTTAAAATTTATCAAAAGCGATATCTTCTTATTAGCCGTATGCTAAGAGTTATTTGACCAAGATTTTGCTACTTACGGCATCCTTTTATATTCTAATAATTTCAGAACTTATACATATCTGTTAAATTTGTGTTTTGTTTATATTATTTTACTTATTTACTCATAGGAAAGGATTTTTTGAAATGGATATTAGCCGCATGAAAATGATGAACTCTTTATTGTGTTTTAAGGGCAAACGAATTAATCTTTCGTAATCGAGCTCCGCGCGATATAGATAAATTAAAAAATATTCCATGCTTTGAAATTGTTTTTAAAACCATAGACAATCAGTAAACTGAGATGAACTTTGCAAACAAATCTCATTTGAAAAAAAAATCCTATTTGGTGATCTAAAAATTTAAATTGTACGATTACAAATATGTTAGATTTGTGTTTTTTATAATATTATTCTTTTACTGGTTTATAAAAGAAGTGTTAATTTTGTTAATTTGTCTTTCACAAATATGTTAGATTGGTGTTTTTTAATATTATTATTTTATTTGTTTATAAAGGAAGTATTAATTTTGTAAAGAAAAAAAAGGCAGAAACAAATGCTGAACAATATTTGTTGCTTTATGTGCAAAATGTTTATTATTATGTATTGAAACTGGCACGTGATAAGATAAACTTTAAAAAAAGAATGCTTAAAAATTATTTTAGAAAACATAATACATCAGTCAATTAAGATACAGTTTTTAAACAAATTGCATTTGAAAGTAATTTTTTTCTCTTTGCGACGAAAATTGGAAATGTACGATGGTCAAAAGATTAAAAAAATACATTAGAGAAAATTTCAAGGCCGAAATTTGATCGTTAAGTGTTGCCATTCGCAAAATGACGTCAGCGTTACGCACAGATACGTTTGTTCTGTATAATATAGATACTTAATCAGTAAAACATAATAAAGATCAGTTATTAGGATGTGGTTATCAGTTGAGGCCCTTATGCTTGGTATTCCGTAATGAAAAACAGCAATTTTCACCTTCTCAAAATTTGCATACGCACTTCTCATATCATATCATTTTAAAATCATTTTAAATCAAAACTTTACGATTGTCAGCAACACCTTTTATGTAAACAGACGCACTCTTTAATTGAGATTCTAATCTCAATTCCGGAGAGTAAATTTATGTTTTTCAGACGCATCTTTAGTTTTATCTATGATAATGATCGTTTTCTTTTAAATATGACTTCATTTTAACTTAAATAAGCATTTAGCCTATTGTCTGAAACTTAGTATCAGTACACATGCAGAAGGAAAAACAATATAGAAAATTTATGAGGAAAAATGCATGTTTTGAAAAGCAGTATGTAATTTTTCGTTATTATGCCTAAAATATAATACAATGCTCCTAATGGGATTTTGCGCTACTAAACTTCTACGAAACATAATTCAGTTTTAAGAATTAAAATACACGCTTTTTTTTTATATAAAATGACGTCATTTGCATCCGCTAAAGCAATCCACTTTTACAATCCAGTCTTTAACTTCGTCTATAGAAAAGTATGCATATGACGTCATTATCACGGAATAACAGACAATGTTCTTGACATAGCCCGTATTTTAATTAAAAAATTTTTCAGGTTTCACGAGAAAATGACAACAAAAAAGATGCTTTAATCTACTATTTTCGACTATTTTCCATTTACTTTCAATAGAAATGGGGTACTTTTGTTGCCACGATTAGAAAATGGTATTAAAAATTACAAAAAAATTAATATCTCAAAAATAAATTGAGATACAGCTTTCAAACAAATTACATTTAAAATAGCATTTTTTTCCTTATACGACGGTATAAAAATATAAAATGTGCGATGTTTAGAAGTTTAAAAATTTGCAGTAGAGAAAATTGCAAAACCAAAATTTTATTTCAAATTTCAAAGTGTTGCCATTCGCAAAATGACGTATGCGTTACACACAGATATGTTTGTCCTTTATAAAATAGACTAGGGGGCTCTGCCCCCTGCAAGCTACGCTCGCCAACCCCCGTTCAGACACCGCAGAATCTAAAAACACGCTAATCTGATTGGTTTAAAAAATATTATAGAAGATTAAATTATACTAAAAAAAGCTGTACACATTTCCCTGTAAACGGGTTTCCATTCAATTTCCTTTGATTTCAAAAATTTAAGGCCGAATCAGTTGTTGTTAAGACATCCAATGGTTGTTTTCGTGTTTGATTAAAGAGGATCAGTTAAACGTTTGAAAAGAAGCTAAAAATAAAAGGAATTAAGTGTACAGAGTCTTTGTCTGCCGGTATTTTAAAACAATTTCTATAAGAATAGCCCAAGTCATGTGACTATCATCAAGAGTTCCGGGCAAACCACTTCGCTTTTTATATTCCTGGTGCCGTTTTGGTACTTTAATATTAGCCAGGAACAGGTGATAAGTCGCCAAATATTATTCTATTGCCATCATTTCATCTATATTATTATAGTCCAAGTCATGTAACTGCCATAAATAAATACGCTCTGATCCCTTCGCTTTTCATATGAAAGTTTGGCTCAGATATCATATACGGCCCCATATTGACGCGATATTTTCCGACGCTAATTTGGGGAAAAGATCAACAGCATAACAACAACATCCGGCTTATCAAATCAAGCAAAATAACGATACTATGGCGCCAGTTAAGTACCCGTTGCGTATATGACATTGGCGTCAGAAAAAAAATAGCGCCAATATGGGAGCGTATGTGGCATCTGTGCCGAAAGTTTTCCATTTCGATTAAAAAAAAATTATTTTTTTTTTCGAATAATACTACATAAAAGCCTTGTCGCAAAGAATTCTTGGTACTGTTACGCTAGACGGGTGCAAATCTCGCCAATAACTATTTTTCAACTCGCTAGTTAGCATTTTTTTTAGTTTTTCGAGTGGTAAATTAAGACATTGCTTTGAAGTTGAAATTAAATGTCATCGTTTGTTACATCATTTAATATTTGGCCAGATGCTATATACGCACCCGGTTTGGCGTGATTTTTCTTACGAAAATTTGGCGAAATCCTCGTTTTCGAATACCAGTTACATATGTATTTTTGGTACTACTTAGTTATCCCGTCGAACAAAAATCTATCACCAAACTATAAGATTAAATGCCAATAATGGTTGATAAATGTCACATTCACTTGACTTTAAGCAAGTTACACGTCTTTACGTCATCAAGTGATTTTTATTTCGACGTTTTATTTGTATATTTATTAATGTTATACTATTTTCTTTGTTCTTTCGTTATTTAAAATAAAAATTATGTCAATTTGTATAATTTGGCGAGTGGTTTGGCAATTTATACAATTTGGTGAAATGGATCGATGGAATAACTAAGTAGTACCGTATTTTTTAATTATTTTCTATTATTTTTTATTTTTAAAGGAAAATAGCCAAAAAATAATTAACTATAGAACAAAACAATTTATGTAATTAAAAAAATGAAAATAAAGTAAATAAACACTTATTATTAAATAAACAACAATAGCCGGGTTACCATGTCAACCAAAATAATACCATTTTGGCGCCAATTAGGTACCCCGGTGCGTATATGACATCTGTGCCTAATATTTTTCTTTTCATTTCGTTTAAAAAATTAAAGAAGGGAAAGCCATTCATTTTAAATGTTTCTGTTTGTATTAAATAAAATGATAATGAAATACAAATTGAATTATGAATAAAAGTAACATGATACATTTCTTAGCCAAATTAGTTTAAAATAGTAACCTTTTCTAAAATCTGAAAAAAATATCTGTTTGATTAAAATTTGAGTTGCCATCATTAGAAAAATGTATATAAAATTAGAAAAAAAAATTAATATTTCGAAAACTAATTCGAATTTAAAAATTCTAATACCAGTTTTGAAATCTGCGGATCAATATTGATTTTTGGTGTTAATTTAATCGCAAAGTATTCCATATTTTAGGAGAAATCGCCGTGAAACATAATCAGTTGTTTAATCAGTCTATTCAAAGAATCGATACACATTTCAGCCGTTTCATATATTCGTTTCATTAGGATTTTATATATATAGGGTAGATATTCTTGAATACGCCTATTTTTGGAACATTTATGTATAATGTGTCTCAATAGACATCGGTGTCGGAGTCTGATGGAATAAATTTCACTTCACAAATTAGGGCTATTTCTCTTTCTATAATTAAACTGTGACTTACTTTTTAAAATTTAATAATAGAAAATTGTTTGAAACAATTGTCTGTGTATATATATGGACATTTTATAAATTACACTTTCTACAGTATAATATGTAAAATATGTTTCATTAGCCCCCTCATATAGTTTCATCCATAGCTCTTCAACGTTTAAAAATCAAGTATATATTTTAGATGTATTTTGCCAAGCAAAGAGAAAAAATACATCATTCAAATGAGGATACAGAAAAATAAAGAAGAAAGGGAAAAGAATTGATTCCATGGAAATAACCTTGGACAGGAGGATTTGAAGTCTTATCCCTTCAAATCTGTGCAAACGTGCTCAAAATTACCTGTCGCAAAATATTTGATCTGGCTTGAATATTTGTAAGATGATTGAAACATTTTTTTAGGTACAGGATGTTCCAGAGCAGAACATCATCGTAACGCTTCCAAAAAAGTAAATTTACACTAGAGGGGATTATTTTATTGTTTTTCGCTTTAAAAAAAGATTTTATAATTTAAAGTATCACATATTTTTATTTATACATATATAGAAAAATTAGAACATGGGAATTATTATTCCTGCGTTGGTAGTTCGTCGATTGGCGATATTTTCGATAGAAATACTTTCTATCTTTTGTCCTTCTCACTGCTCTCCCTGAAAATTTGTGTTCAAGGAATGACTTTATTTGATTATAAATAAAACTGTGTACAGCACATTTACATCCGTCATATCATTAACTTGTTATTCTGTTTTAACCCTTTAGTGCGCAGCTTTGCATATATGCAAACAACAGTGTTCTGAATTTAATAGATTTTTTTATTCGTATATACCTAATTCACAACAGAAAATTAAAATAGCAATTTTTGCTTTAATTAATAACAGACATTCCGTATTTAAATAAAGAGAAATTAACAACTGAAATTTTCTGGTGTAAAGTTATTCTATCATGGGAATTAAATGGTTAAGTTTTATAAAATAAATAATTATATGAAATAAGGTATTTGGAGGCATACTTACTAAAATATTTACTAATTTGCAATGTTTTAGAGTAAAACAACCACACGACTGTAATTTTTACTTGTATTGCAGATGTGCAACAGACGAAAAGATTGACGTATTATATGAAAACTGTACCTCTGATTTTTTTCATTATTTTTCCTGTGTTATAAAACTTTCAGAGAATCATATATAATTTTTTCGAAACAAAATAAAAAATCGCACATGTAGGGGTTAAATACAAAAGACAGGTTTCATTATCGCTGATCACCGGCTGCTAGAAGTTAATAAACCACGGTCTAGAAGTTTATTATACGTTTGAAGAATGAGAGGTCATCCCATCATTTTCTCTGACTATTATTTTCTCTCAACGTGAAGGCACAATGGTTCAACTGAGGTGAATCAACCATTGATGTAGTTATCCTGGTGTTTCTGTAAATTCATTATCGTTAGTTAAATGTCTTGATGATATTAAAATAGCAGTGAATGTCTTTGCCTCCTCTGAATAAAGAAAATTGTACTGTGTTGTTTATACAAATTTTATTATTTATAAACAAAGCGGACGACCGGTCAGAAACTCAAATACGAATGAAATTAATAAAATCTCACTAATATTAAATTATGTAAGGGTTATCTGACATGTACTGGCTTAGGAGTACATTAAAATAAAATAAACTACTTGTAATATATATGTATGCTAAATTTCAAGAAGAAAAGGCGACTTTTGCGTGATTGAATTCTACGTCGGGTGCTTGTGCAGTGAAGGGTGATTCGATACTCTCTAGACAGGGATTCGCAAGAGAGTAACATACAACAAAACAACAAAAATGATTAGGGGAAATTTTGGATGAAGGGTGTCTCAATAAAAAAATTATGAAACATATGTCCTCTTATTTTCGTTGGAAAATCCACATTCATTCAAATTCGACAATACAAATGCCTGAAACATCTAAAACCAATTCCTAAGAGTGGCCTTTTTCCACAAGAGAGTTATTTTTCCATACCAAGGCTGAAACTAAGGGGAGGCAGAGGGGGCATGTGCCCCGGGCTCCAGAAAGAAGGAGCACCAAATGCAGATTTTGTTTGTCGATTTTTCTCACGTCTATGTTTAGCACGGTATTGTTAAATTCGTCCTGTCTGTGGTATGCCGAGGCACAGAAGAATCTAAAGATGAAAAGGCATAAGGATCCTGTATAAATCGAAATTTTTTTCGATTTTTTTCGATTCCATTTTCAAGTTTTCAATGAATCAATATTTGACAAAGAAGATTACGTAGTTCAATATTACATAGTTTATAATTACATATTTTAAATTTTAAAATAAGTCGGCTATTGGAAAATTTTAAAATTCTTTTTGTAAATGTATTTTGCGGAGTTAGGGGGGTGGCGCTAAAATACATGTCTACACCGGGTGCAAAAAAGGCTAGTTTCGGCCCTCTTCCATACAAACTCTCATCTTTCGCACTTTCGGAATTTAAGATATTCTTCAAAATACATATTTTTTAAAAATTATTCTGTATTTCGCGATACTTTATTTTAAAGAACGAATTTCTCAATTTTTAAACTGTTTGTTAAACTCAGAATAAATTTCTCCATTTATATTAAAAGTACTAAAATTTCAATAAATAACTTTTTATCCGTTTATGTTTTTATATATAACTTAAAGAAGCTAACATCTACTTTTTAAAATTTAATTATCTTATTAAAAAGTTATATTCATATTTTAAAATCAATACATATTTAATTTATAAAGATTTAAAATTCTTAAAAAGACTTAAAATCAGTCTTAGTGTTTGTTCTATGGCTGCAAATAGTAGCAACTCTTAAAATGTCTCTCTTTCGACTCTCTACCCCATTAATGGACAATTTCTAGCTTCATAAAAAATTAACTGAATGCATAGCAAATATAAAAATTTGACATTTTGACTTTTTTTCAATATATTTTTAATTATTAATAAGTTCAATGTTTTTCATAAATAATTTTTTTTGATATGAATATTTTCCATTCTTATAACTTCTTAAGAAATAATAATTTAAATTATGAGTTTTTTCAAGTCAAGAAGTTTAGCAAATTTAGCTATAAAGATTTTTATGTACATGCTTTATAAAAGGATTTTGGATTGCATTATTTTTCTATTAGCTATAAATGCCCTTTATAGCAATATATAAAAGAATAAACAGTATAAAGATAAGTGCAATAAGTAAGACTATAACATTAATAAAAATGAAAACATAAAATAAAAACTTATTTATTGATTTTAAATTTTCTTACAAGCGTTAACTGTAAATTGTATAATATAACAAATACAATAAATTGGAACAGATGAAATATTTTCGCACAACCGGAGATGCAAATCGTTTTATAGCAAATATGCAAAAATTAAAAAATATTCTTCTCGTTTTACCATAATTATTATTTTTAGAAGAATTTATTAATTATAAGAATTATGAAAACTATGCGTTATGCAAAGTTGCAAGTTAATTTACAAATACCAAAATACAATATTTTAAATACTCAGATAAATAAATACACACAGATATTGTTCAAATCAATCAGCAAAACATTATTACAGTCTAAAGTATCTTATAATTTTATGAGAAAATTTATGAAAAGCCTGTAAAATTTTAACGAATGTTTTAAATTTTAAACAAGTATTGTGCAAAGTTAACATATATAATATATTTAAGAAAGATAAAAAATAAGTGAAATAAAATCTTATATTTTATATATTATGATGCGTATACTTCCTCTGTTTCCACTTACTTTATTTATCTTTCTTTGTGTAGTATATTAGGATCTGAAGTTCTAAACTCTTGTTCCCCAATGTATTTTTCCTTAGTAATACAAATTAATAAAACCAAATGACTAAAAAAGAAAAAAAAAACAGGAACACCGTGTTATTACGATAAATTATATCTCATTTGCCAATCTAATTAATACGAATGCACACTATAAAAAATTGGAGCACACTGTCTAGTTCGTTTTTATAGTTAACGGTTACTCGAATATATTATAAAATGTTCTTATTGGTCAGAATAGAGAAAAATTACGATTAAGTTATTCAAACGTTTTTATAGGTACCTAACGCTTACTCGACTAAGTGTTCTTATTGGTCAGAATGGAGAAAAATTACTGTTAAGTCATTCAACCGTTCGTATAGGTAAGGGTTACTCGACTTCATTATAAAGTGGTCTTACGTATTGGTCATAATAGGAAAAAATTATGGCTAAGTAACGGTTACCTATAAAAACGGTTGAATGACTAAACAATTTGCGGCACATTTTTTGCTAAAGTAATGAATACGCCTAAATGCGTGAATATAAGAGAAACGAATGTGCACTGTTAGAAATCTGCAACAACCAGTCCAGTCAATCTAACCGTTTTGATAGATAACGGTTACTCGACCATATTATAAAGCATTCTTTATTGGTCAGAATGGAGAAAAATTATGGTTAAGTAACGGTTATCTATATAAATGGTTGAATAACTGAACAATTTGTGGCACATTTTTTTCTAAAGTAATGAATATACCTAAATCCGTGAATATAAGTGAAACGAATATGTTGCGCACTGTTAGAGATCTACAACAAACTGTCCAGTCAATCTATCATTTTTATAAATAACGGTTACTTGATCATGTTATGAAGCGTTTTCATTGGTTAGAATAGAGATACATTGCGGTAATGTAATTTTTTTCTATAAAAACGGTTGAATGACTGAAAAATTTGCACCACATTTTTTACTAAAGTAATAAATATGCCTAATTGCATGAACGTAAGCGAAGTTAATATGTAGTGAACTGTAAAAAATCTACAACAAACTGTTCAGTAAATCTACCGCTTTTATAGATAACAGTTACTTGCTCATGTTATGACGCGTTCTCATTGGTTAGAATAGAAATACATTACGATAATGTGTCTCTTTTCTATAAAAACGGTTGAATGACTCGACAGTTAGCTGAAAAAATTTAACGGTGTGAGTAAGTAAACAATAAATACAAATCTAATTAAAAGTATAAAAGACACATTAAATTGTAACATATTTTCATTTACTATGTAGGCGAATAGAACGTAGAATAGTCAGTATGTGCTTATATTTGTTTAAAAATATATGTAATAAAAGAATATAAATGCGTATTGAAAAGCTATTTAAAATGCTTATTTTGAACAATTGCGAGAAAATCAGTATTTAGCTAGATAAAACTGTTTAGTCCGTACTTAAAATCAAGAAAATCTTCCAAATATGTTTAAATTATTTTTTAAACCATAAATATATATTTACCAGTTAATTATGAAAGCACATTTTCAGTTTTGATTGTCCTGTTTTTTTTATATCATGAAAATTAACCCAGTCTAAAGTTAAAATGGTTTAAAATTCTTCCATCTAAACAGCGTTTTACTTGCTTAAATAAAAATTTTTGGTCATAAGAAGAATTTTCCTCTAAACCACACTTTCGTACACCGATTATTTGAATTTTTAAATGTAGGGTAACTCCGGGAGAGTCGCCACATATGGGATAGATGCCGCACCCCTTGTATTTCTTGTAATTAGCGATAGATGGTCGTCAAATGCACAGTGTAGGTGTGCAATGAGATTATTTTAACCAGTGTATAGCGTGAATCCCATCTTGATGTTTACTTGTAGAAGTACAATCCTTAATTTGACGTAAATGCATGATTTCACTGTACAGACTTTAAAACCCTTTGTGTTTAAATACTTTGCATACACTAATTAGTGAATGCATGCATGATTTCGAAGTCAAAACTAAGTGTAGCGTTTGTATAGCGTACCGTGTGTATGATTATGCCCTTCCTCTTAGCGATGACAGGTAACTGTGATGGCCGACGTCTGCACCATGCAAAATGGGATACATGCCGCAGTTTCTTTCGTACGGGATGATTAAGTGTTATCAACTTTTCCTTTTCTTTTTGCACAGACTAACCATGTTAGGTATGTTATCAAGTTTACTAAAACCAAAGGCGAAAAAGCGGAAAATAAAAAGTAAGAAGGACAAGAAAGATGCAAGTCAAGATGATAATAATGAAAAATTCGATTACGCGTAACGCAGACGTTCTTTGCAAACTACTCCTTGGCTTTGTTGCATCATGTGTTTAAATGTAGTTACATAAAGACTGTACTTTTTCGACACTTTTTCTATAGATTGCAGTCGAAAAAACAGGTTTCTTAACCCATTTGGGACCATAAGCACCTTCATAAAAAGCTTACAAAATTTGTTTCTGGCACCAGTAAAAACGAAAAGTAATGCTTGTTTTGTTTAATTAGAGCATTTTCATGACAATTTAAGTAAAGGTAACTTCTTTTAAAAAAAGTGGTATCAACCGAATAAAATTTGTGTAAAGTCACCGTTCCGAAAGGGTTAACAAATAAATTATGTAAATATAATTTTACTTTTTTTATCCTTTCTAATACATTGATGGTACGTTGTTGCTGAAATAACAATTAAAATTTCATGTAAAAAAATAAGTCGATAACTTTAATAGTGAAAGTAGTCAACAATTATTAATTTGAATCTACTAATACGTTTCATTGTACTCATTTAGTTTCATTTTGTCATTACAACGTTAATTATAGTCCAGATATGAATATTTTTATTTATAATTTCATTCTGTTCTTATTACAAGCGCGGCAAAACTACCGCACAAGTGCGGCGTCTCAGCCTGAATGTACGGGTGACGCGCCGCAGTGTAAAAAGTATTTTAGAAAAAAATTGTTAAAAAATATTAATAATTTGTTTTGAATTTTTTTGTCGCATTCCACGCGTTGTATATTTAACATTAAATAGCACAGCATGATTTTTTAGGTAGATTTCGTAAGAAATACTACCTATTGCAGTCGTTACCATGGTGCGACTTTTGAAAAATTCCTTCATAACTTTTCATTATAGGACCCCAGGAACCCAAAACCACCCCCACCTAAAAAGTTTATATATATATATATATATATATATATATATATATATATGTATGTATGTATGTATGTATGTACTAAATTTTGTCCGCTCGATAAAAGTCGTAATAATACACGGATCGTCTTCAAACTCGCCAACAACTTTGAGATGGTTGATATCTCGGCGGGGATTGAAAATGGGCAAAATCGGCCCAAGGGAATGGAAATGGGGAGGGCTCAAAATTTTGAATACCGTCTTAACATGATTCAGATAAAACCAGCTCTTACACAACAATGACAGGAAAAAATAAATATTTTTCGTTAAGCAGTTGCCAACAATTAAAAAAAAACAATAAAATTCTCACCACAACAATTGTTTTTCTATTGCAAGATTTCACGTGAAAAATTAACTTAAATAAATAGTTTGACGAATTGAAAACAAATTGAATATTACGTCATTAGTTTTCTAGTGCAAGATTTCCGCATGAAAACTCAAAATGAAATAAATAGTTTGACGAATAATATATATATATATATATATATATATATATATTGCGTCATATTGGAAATATAATGGACCTCAGCAGGTGAATATGTAACGTCATGTGAGTTTGAAGAAATGTATTAAAACATGATAAAAACCCGACTATGGAAATATTAACATATTTTAACACTTTGAGGTTCGATGAATTTGCTTTATCCATTTTTATACCTATTCCATATACATGCGTGTGTGTATTCGTGTATATTAGAATTTTCACAAAATGTTTAGCTCCCTACAGCTCATTCTTAGTGAAGGAACTGGGTTTATCTCTAATCTTGATTTAAGTTTTGTTGGTGAATTTAGTACTTAACTTCGAAATCTACCTCCGCCTGTAGGCCCGAGCAGGCAGGGATTTTTTTATTTTATGTCCACCATGGGATTTTATACACAAATTCAAAAAAATGTGCGGCATAAATCCCGGAATTACCCTATCAAGCACCTTTAGCCTATGCTGTATTATCTGCTAAATATTTGTATGATGCTAATATTAACGGCAAGTTAAGAATCCTATGCGAGCCTAAAATATGCGCATCGATGCAGATGTAAACAGTGAAATTTACTGCTAAGATTTAGGGCAAAAATTGAAGATTTTTTTCATTTTTATATCATTCTGGCCACATTAAAAGATGTAATTCTGGTTAATGTGACTGATCGCATGCTTTCTCATGAAAGACGTATAATTTGATGTCCGAAAAAAATCAAGATAACACTGATATAACTGGCAATCGTAGTCTTTTTATCAAACACATTTATGTACGTGTATTAATCAAGCTTTGTTTTTGTTATTAAGTCTGGTTTAACCCTTTATCTACTGACGGTTTATAAGTACCATTAAAATAACTTGTTATGAAATTCATTTAATATATCGATTTATAGTAATACAGTTTAGAATGAGTTTACTTTATCTTGTTCCAAAAGCATTATTGGTTGCGCAAAACAAAACCTTTTTAACAGGATGATTTCTTTTGCTTTTGCATCTTTTCAGCTTTTTTGCCGTTGGGGGATAGGGAGGAAATTTTTAAATAAAAAAAATATTTCTATATTTCTATTGTAAGAACATTATATTTGTACATTTCCTAATTCTACAAAATACTAAAAAAATATTTAAAGTAAAAGATTTGAGTAGGGTTATAAATATTGCACAAAATTCCTATAAATTTAAATTTAATTAATCATTCTAAAATTTATTAAATGATTATGTAAATCTTCTAACGTAGTTAAAAAAATTGACGAAAAAGGTTTTAGAAGATAAAATTTTCATGAATTCATAATTCATTACATAAAGGGTTAACATGAAATAATGTAAATTATGAGGCGAGTTTCATTGAATAATTCAAGAAAAGTTTATTTCACCATTATTGTATATTTAGTTATGCATTAATAATTTTTTACTTGACCTTTACTTTAAATATTTTGATCATATTTTAAATGTTCAGGATTTTTTTTATTTTACTACTTTAATTTATTGTAAGCATTCATTATAATTTCGAATGCATTATTACATTCAAATTACTATTTGAAAAATTTAAAGAAAACAGTGACCAGAAATCTATAAAATACTAAAATCTGCACAATTTGAAGGCCTGAATCTTATGTAATTGTCAAACTTTAAAATAGCAATTAAAGCCTTTGTGCAGGAATATTAAAAAGCAGAAAACAAACGTTTAAAAATACACAACTAATACGTGAAAAGGAGCAAACAGCTGTTTCGAATCTACTAGCGAGATTCTTCTTCAGTGCAAGATAGAGCAAGACACAGCGTGCTAGAAAAAGCAAGGCTGAGCAAAATGACAGAGACGCTTATATACCCGATACGGGTAGCGAATGTGTCAAAAACAACCAATGAGACAGAAGCAGATGAAACGACTGAGTGGATAAGTAGCGACATCTACCGGAGAACGAGAGAAAAAGAAACCAAAAAGGGGAAATTAAATTAATGTTTCCCAAATACTTGGAAAATCAGGAATACTAGATAAGACATTGACTAAAGAGTGAGAATTTTTAATGATGTGGTAAGCTTCCCAAAAATCAAGATCAAGGTTAGAAGAACATTTGTGGATAATGATGGCTGAGGAAAAATTGAACCTATGTTGAAAAGACCAACAATGTTGAGCAATAGAAGAACGTTTAAGCTCCTGATTTTTAACATAATCTTCATGCTCTTTTAAACGAAATCTAAGAGCACGTTTAGTCTGCCCAATATAAGATAGATCACTCTGGCAATTTATTTGGTAAATATCCCAGTTATCTAGGCGATCAATGGGGTGTTTAAGATTTGAAAAAGTGATTTTATTAACAGGAGAAAAAATAACATTAAAATCACACCTTCATAAGATTTTAGCAACTTGCTGACTGATTTTAGGAAAAAATGGCAACACAACTGAAGTATTCGAGTTGGAATTAGAATGCTTTTCAGAATGGACGGGTTTCGTCAATTTCTTATAAATAGAATCTATAATATTAGAGGAATAGCCACGATCAACATCAATAGCTTTGAGGTAATTAAGTTCATCACTGAGTAACTGAGGGGTAGAACAAATATTGATAGACCGAAAAACAAAAGTATTAAAAGCAGCGAATTTCTGGTTACGAAGATGAGAAAAATATCTGTGAGGTAGGAGGCTGGCAGCAAAAGGTTTAAGAGAGATGGTAGTCTGAAAACCATTATCACAACGAATAGCAAGGACATCCAGGAAAGAAAGACAGTTATTGGTCTCAATTTCAGAGGTAAATTGAATGCAAGGATCAATAAAATTCATAATAGAGGGAATATGATTAATATCCGAATTCATTTCAGCCAGGACATAAACATCATCAACATAACAAACATAGAATGGAAATTTTAAAATTTCAAAAAGTTTGACCTCAAAATAGTGCATATAAATATCGCATAAAATTGGACTAAGAGGATTACCCATAGCCAAGCCATCAATCATACGAAAGAAATTTCCATTAAAAACAAAGGTATTTTGCAACAAGGAAGCCCGAGTGAGAAGGATAAGCTTCTCGATTTCAAAATAAGAGAAATGGATTTCACAAAGCCTTTTCTTGAGGCAATCTAAAGCCCCTTCAATCGGAACGTTAGTAAACAATCATTTAACATCAAATGAAACCATCATGTGTCCCTGTGGCTTAAAATTATGATGTTTTTTAACAAAATCAAAGGAATTCTTAACAGTGAAACAGTTACCACTCAAAAGTGGAGAAAAAACAGAAACTAAATATTTGGCAAGTTTATAAGAAGCTGTACCAATACTAGAGACAATAAGGTCTGAAAGAAATGTCAGATTTATGGACCTTAGGTAAAGCATAAAACCTGGCACAATGTGTAATCTACTTATATATATAAAATCCAAACGCAAATTTCGTTCCGAAAATATACATTTCGAGTTCTACTCCGTGGATTTTGAAGGAACTTATACTGAGCTCTGTTATTTTGGACGATAAGGTTACCATTTTATTTCTTGGCGAAATTTATCAATGATAAAAAAGTACATCTCGAAAACTAAAAGAAAAAAAACTGATAAGCAATTACTTCGGATAATCGAGGTTCTACTGTACAAATAAAGATAATTACTAAAAATTTTGCATAACTAACTTTATTTATCATTCGCAAAGAGTTTTGATAGTGAAAGATCTAAAATTCAATCAAAAGCAATTTGACGTTATTTAATGGGATGCAGTTTGGAGCATAATTAACTCTGTTTTGTAGCTAATTGTGGTACATTTGTAGCCATACCGTTACGAACATTTCTAACGTTTCACATCAAACTTGATTGTGGATCCAATTATGGATGATTGGGAAGATTTTATTGAATAAAAACTAGAGGTTTAGTTTTCTATTTGAATCAGTTATCTAGGTTATTTTCCTAGGTTAATAGTTGCATGATTAAAATTTGTATAAAAAGAAACGGCAGTTAAAATGACATTGTTTTAATTTTATTCACACAATTCATCTTTAAATATCCACTTTTACGTGATTAACATTTTTTAAAATATAAAAGTTAAATACTGTTTTGACTGTATTTACTCTACTGGAATTTGAAGATAAGTAACTGTAGAAAATCTTATAATGTAACGTAGAGAGAGATTGTATTTATGTTATCTGATCTACACATAGCACCAAGCTGAGAAGCCCGGAGTAAAAGAACTAACAAACGAAAGTGAATAACCCGAACATTCTTTAAGTTAAACGGTCAATCTCTGTAATCATTGTAATTCTCTCTTTTTGAGTAGTGTGGTGATTAGAGAACATTTTAATTTCTGATGATCGTAATGGCCGCATTTCCCTCCCTAACTCTACATAATGTACTAAAAAGTTGCTTCTGAAATGTCCGAATTTCGTCTAACGCATCAGATAATATAATAGCGCAATGGCGTCCGATGCGTATTCAGAAAATGCAGAAGGATTTTCCATGTGAAGGTCCATATCAATTTAAAATACATGGTCGAATTCTCCACATCGTTTGATTGAAAGTTTATTTGAAAAATGGAGGCTCAGCCACCTAGTAGAGGGAATAAAATACTTCTTAAAGTTAGCAGAAATAATGGAATAAGACTTGATGGCAGACTTAATAGAGTTAATTTCACTAGTGGAAGGGTATTTGCGGATGTCCACATAAGGACCATCGTTAATTAATTTATGGGATTTTTCGAAATATGAAGAGTTGTCGAGAAGAACGATCTGACCACTTTTGTCAGCCTTGGTAATGATTAAGTTCGGATTAGAAAGCAAATTTTTCAGACATTGTTTAACAGCATTTTTAAGATTGGGCTTATAAACATTAGAATTCAAATCAATAGTATTGACAATGAGATGCCTGATGAACTCTTTTTGAGAAGAAGATAGAGCGCTATGTTTAAAGGCACTTTCAATAGGAGCAATTAGATTAGGTAAAGAAGGAATAGCAGATACAGAGAAATTGTTATTTAATTTGAGAGCATCGAACTGCTTGTCAATTAAAGAAACACTAGAAAGATTGACAACAACATTTTGGTTAACAACAGGCCTTTTTCTAGCACGATGTGTCTTGCTCTATCTTGCACTGAAGAAGAATCTCGCTAGTAGATTCGAAACAGCTGTTTGCTGCTTTTCACGTATTATTTGTACATTTCTAAACGTGGGTTTTCTGCTTTTTAACCCTCAAACTGTTTTTCTTTTTTTATTAGATTAATTTTAGAAAAAGCAAATTTATGTACATGATCTGTCAGGTTTTTGATTATATTAACAAGTGAAATCAGTATTTTAAAATAAATGCTGAAGATTCGTTGAATGTACAGCCAAATAGTAAACGTTAATTCATATTTTCCACAATTTGTTTTCGAAATTAAAATGTATATATTTTTTAAATGCAAAATTATCTTTACCAACAAATAAACGAAAAAGCAAAAGTAAAAATGGGACTTTCCTCTTTCAATAGATTAATTAAAAACCAAGTTACTTGAAGTATAGTGTAAGGAATGATTTTGTGGAACAAAGCGAAGCGTAAAATAAAGATTAAAAATAGAGTTGATTTATTTTTTCAATTGAAAAATGAAAATAAATCCTTTCTTGGTACATTAAGGGCAAAAAGTAAGCTAAAAAGTATTTTCGTTATGAAATATTGTCATGGTATGTAATTAAACAAGCAAGATGAAAAGAAGATGATTTAAAAAAAGTTGAACTTGGTAAAGGAAGATGAATATTTAAAATAAAATAAAATAAAATGCTATGCATTCATATATTATCAATTTTCATTAGGTATTATCTCATTAAAAATGGGGTCTTTTATACATGTCTGTGTTATTTGACAACTGCTAAAGATAGTTATTAAAAAATGTTTTAATTCGTCATATAAAAATACACTATTAGTTGCTTTTCAAAAAAATTTCTTCCACACTTTATCTGAAAAACAGCATTTCGTACTGGTACAATAGAAATTAAAAATTTAACTATCTATATTATAAAGGACAAACATATCTGTGCGTAACGCATACGTCATTTTGCGAATGGCAACACTTTGAAATTTGAAATAAAATTTTGGTTTTGCAATTTTCTATACTGCAAATTTTTAAACTTCTAAACATCGCACATTTTAAATTTTTACACCATCGTATAAAGCAAAAAATGTTCTTTTAAATGCAATTTTTTTGAAAGCTGTATCTTATTTTATTTTTGAGATATAAATTTGTTTGTAGTTTTTAATACCATTTTTCTTATTGTGGCAACAAAAGTACCTCATTTCTATTGAAAGTCATTGAAAGTAAATGGAAAATAGCCGAAAATAGGAGATACTGTATCTTTTTGTTGCCATTTTCTGATAAAAACTGAAAAAAAAGTTGAAATTAAAATATGGGCTATGTTAAGAATATTGCCTGTTATTCCGTGACAATGACGTCATATGCATACTTTTCTATACACGAAGTTTAAGACTGGATTGTAAAAGTGGTTTGCTTTAGAGGATGCAAATGACGTCATTTTATAAAAAAGCGTGTATTTTAATTCTTAAACCTGAATTATCTTTTGTAGAAGTGCGTCATTTTCACAGCCCAGCTGTTTTGAAATTCATCACAGGTGAAAATGTTTCACTTTTGAAAATAATATAATCGAAATAACACACTGATAAAACGCAATGTTTTACAAAAATTTAGAGTGTCTTTATAAAAGAGAGGGGACATGCAAATAATAGCGATTTATATTACAGAAATTGATGATTTTCGCCTGGATGGATTTGCTTCGCAGAGTTAGACAAGCAAACAAGTAATTAGTGGTTTAAAATAATATCATGTTCCTGAATTGTCTAAAATTCTCTCGAATAATAAAATTTAATGCTATTCTTTAGGACACTCTACTATGATTTTATCAAAATAACATAATTTGCTTAATTTATTTTTTCCTAATTTTATATAATCTATACATTTAAAACAGAAGTGTGTTTTTTAGTCATCTGCCCTGATCTTTCACTGAACCAATTTTACTAATATTTTTTTTAACTGAAATCTCTTCATTTGTACATGTGATCGCACTATCTGTTTGTTTTTTTAAATATCCCCACTTTTATATTTTAATTTTAAAAGCATTTTATGAAATTTCTTCAAAATGGTGAAAATTAGATAGCTTTCCTTATTGCAGACAGGAGAGAGATAATTAGGTATTTTTATCTTTATCCATGCTATTTTCTGATAAAAATTAAAAATTGTTGATAAAAATTGTTGTATAGGGTTTAGTGTCGCAAAATCCCACTAGGAGCAGAATATTATATTAGGGCATAATAACGGAAAATGACATACTGCTTTTGAAAACACGCATTTTTCCTCATAAATTTTCTACATTATTTTTTTTCCTTCAGCATGTGTACTGATACTAAGTTTCAGACACTAGGCGAAATGCTTATTTAAGTGAAAATGAAGTCATACTTAAAAGAAAACGATCATTTTCTTAGATAAAACTAAACATTTTAACACAAATGCATCTAAAAAGCATAAATTACGGAATTTTTTACTCTCCTGAATTGAGATTAGAATCTCAAATAAAGAGTTCGTCTGTTCACATAAAAGATGTTGTTGAAAATCGTGACTTCAAGTTTTGTTTTTGATTTTTAAATGATCAAACAAAATACAATTTAAAAAAAAAATGATGAATATGGATCTGAGAAGTGCGCATGCAAATTTTGAGAAGGTGAAAATTGCTGTTTATCATTCCTTAATACCGAGCATAAGAGCTTCAATTGATAACCACATCCTAATAACTGATCTTTATTATATTTTACTGACTAAGTATCTATATTATAAAGAACAAGCTTATCTGTGCGTAACGCTGACGTCATTTTGCGAATGGTAACACTTCACAATCAAATTTTGGTCTTGAAATTTTCGCTACTGCAATTTTTTAATCTTCTGACCATCGTGCATTTTCAATTTTCGTCGCATACGGAAAAAAAATTACTTTCAAATGCAACTTGTTTAAAAACTGTATCTTAATTGACTGATGTATTATATTTTCTAAAATAATTTTTAAGCATGATTTTTTTAAATTTTATCTTATCACGTGCCTGTTTCAATACATAATAATAATAATAAACATTTCACACATAAAGCAACAAACATTTTTTAGCATTTGTTTCTGGCTATTTTTGCATAACGAAATTAATACCTCCTTTATAAACAAATAAATGAATAATATTAAAAAACCCACCAATGTAACATATTTGTGAAAGACAAATTAACGAAATTAATACTTCTTTTATCAACAAATAAAAGAATAATATTGAAAAAACACAAATCTAACATATTTGTAATCGTACAATTTTAATTTTTAGATTACCAAATAGGATTTTATTTTAAAAATGGAATTTGTTTGAAAAGTTCATCTCAGTTTACTGATTGTCTATGGTTTTAAAAACAATTTTAAAGCATGAAATATATTTTTATTTTTATATAATACGCGGAGCTCGATTACGAAAAATTAATCCGTTTGCCCTTAAAACAAAATAAAGAGTTCATCATTTTCTTACGGCTAATATCCATTAAAAAAAAATCCCTATGAATAAATAAATAAAATAATATAAATAAAACACAAATTTAACAGACATGTATAAGTTCTGAAATTATCATAATATAAAAGGATGCCATAAGTAGCAAAATCTTGATAAAATAACTCTTAGCATGCCGCTAATAAGAAAATATCGCTTTTGATAAATTTCAAAAATTTATTTGATTGTATAATTCGTATTTCCCATATGAAAAATTCTTTTTTAATGTAAGTGGGCAATCTAAAAAAATTATCGCATATAAAAAAAATTATTAGTTTTCATTTAAAAAAAAATATTTTCACCTATATTCTTTAACTCGGGAAGCCCGGATACGATCCCCCAGTGTTTCTAAAAACACATTTTTCTTAAAAACATTCTCGTCAAAAAGTTCTTAATGGTTAGTATTGTAGAAATCCAAAGTTCATTTTAAAACAGACTGAGTCTTTATAACACAGATATGTATAACACAGACATTTATAAAAGACCCAATTTTTAATGAGATAACACCTGATGAAAATTGGTAATATACGTATAAATGTATAGTATAATACAGGTATTAACCAAAAAAACCCTTCGGTTTTTACTTATTTTGAGTAAAATAAAATGTTTTTACTCTCTGGAATAATTGTGTAGTGATATTAACAAGTCGGAAATTGTACGCCAAATGTGGCAAAAGTGGTGCGTTCGTACTATAGCTAGTTTTATAAATATTCAGATCTTGGTGCAATAGCTGTTGCACTCTTATGCAAAAATGCATGAATACAAAATTTATTACGATTATATATATTAAAATCTGTAATACGAAATTAATAGGACTCCACATCTTAAATATGATGTAATCACCATGGCAACCTAGAATCATAAGCTATCATGGGATATCATTGAATTAATTACGTATGATAGGATTTAAGAGAATGAAGAAAGCTTTTATAATAATATCTTTTTAAGTTGTGATTCGATTTTAATGAAATTTGAAATCACTCGACAAAATTCTGCAACGATTATATATATATATTAATTTTCAAATCATTCCGTTGGGTAGTTTTTGCGATGTTATATGCGGGCAGACGGTCAGACAGACCAGGCGACGACTATAGGTGCAACGTATTTATATAATTACGAATTATTCAATTAACAGTTAATTGAAACCAAATATAATTTCATAAATTTTTTGTCATGCATAAGCTGTTGAAAGTTTTATTAAAATGCGCTACTGACAGTTTACTGTTAAAAGGTTTAATACAAATTTACTTTTAATTCAATTTAAAATGTTCGGATACTAATCATTTTAAATGAGATTTTTATCTTTAAAATGTTGAGTGATGCCTCAATAAATCTTCGTAAATTATATTGATGGATAACAGTCTTAATGATGCTTTAAATTTGTTAGTGTTTTAAAAATGAGTGTGAATATTAAAAGGTAAATATTTTTGCGATTATTTGTTTCATGTAGTCAGTAAAACGCTTTAGAAATCGTTTTAACCTCATAAGCCTCATTTTAGGACAATTTTAATGATTAACCCTCTCGCTGCGCAACCCGAGATCTCCTCGGACAACGTAAAAGTAGCAAAATTTGCGCAACCCGAGATTTTCTCGGGGATGCATTTTTTCCCGTTTGATTAACTCTTATTATTTATTGTTATTATTTATTGTAAATTTTGCCTGGCATTTTCCTTTTAAAATATTCAAAAATTTCTGTTTTGAAAAACCGGTGATAAAAGATTAAAAATTCTGTAAAAGAAGTTCTTTCTGACAAACTTTTTTTATGATCTAATTCTATATTGAAAAAAAAAAATATTTTACAAAATTTTTTCACATATTTTAACTTTAAAATACATGTAGATTTGTAATACGTAATAAAAAATTGCACAATTTTTGAACCCAATTTGATAAAACAATTACGCAGCGAGAGTGTTAAAACATCTAGAATAGTTTTTATTCGAAATTTCAATTTTATGATTCTTTCTGATCCTGGAAATGTTTTTGTATAACAATATTTTTGTTATTTTTGTTTAGGATATACAGAGGATGTTTGGACATTTTTGTAAAGATTTCGGATAAAGAATACATAGATATATAAGTAACAAAAATAACTTTTTTCTCATTCAGTGCGATAGCTTTTTTGTTGAACAATCATATTACATAATAAATAAAAACTTCCGTGGAAAAATAAATCATTAAAACCAACGTTTGAATACACAATATATATAAATCAAGCTCTATGAAAATGAACAGAAGTATACTTTTCGTGTTTACTGGGACTCAGATCATCAGTGTATAAAAAAAATCAACATCCCCCCCAAATACATGAAATATATAAATCCAAATGTCAGTAAACAATGTTCCGAAAAACCATCATGTTCCAGCTTGATCTCATTAATCATCGTCTAGATGTTTTAATCATAAAATTGTCCTAAAATGAGGTTTATGTGGTTAAAACGATTTCGAAAACGTTTTACTGACTACCTAAAACCGATAATCGCAAAAATATTTACCTTTTAATATTCACACGCATTTTCAAAGATTGGCAAATTAAAACATTAAGATTTACTGAGGCATCGCCCAACATTTCAAAGATAAAAATATAAGGTAAAATAATAGTACCTGAACGTTTTAAATTGAATTAAAAGTAAATTTGTATTAAATCACTTAACAGTAAATTGACAGTAGCACATTTTAATAAAACTTTGAGTTATGCTTTATGAATGATGAAAAATTTAGCATGAAAATATATTTGCATTCAATTAAATATTTTTAATATCACTAAACACTTATTCCAAAAATTAAAAACATTTTATTTTATTTTATTTTATTTCAATTTAAATATTCATTTTTCTTTATGTTCAACCTTTTAAAAATCATCTTCGTTTGATCTTGTTTGGTAATTTACATACATTGAAAATATTTCAGTATTTCACTTCCGTTTTGATCTCATTGGCTGCTGGAACATGATGGTCTTTCGGTGCATTGTTTACTGACATTTGCGTTTTCGTTCTTCATGTATTTGAGGGGGAGGTTGATTTTATTTTATACACTGATAATGCGAGTCCCAGTACTCACGAAACGTATACGTCTGTTCATTTTCAGAGTGCTTGATTTGTGTATATTGAGTGTGCCAACGTTGGTTTTAGTGATTTATCACTTCCGTTCTGATTTCATTAGTTACTGGAACATGATGGTCCTTCGGTGCATTGTTTACTGACATTTGGGTTTTCGTCCTTCATGTATTTGGGGGAGGAGAGGTTGATTTTATTTTATACACTGATAATGCGAGTCCCAGTACTCACGAAACGTATACGTCTGTTCATTTTCAGAGTGCTTAATTTGTATATATTGAGTGTGCAAACGTTGGTTTTAGTGATTTATCACTTCCGTTCTGATTTCATTGGTTACTGGAACATGATGGTCCTTCGGTGCATTGTTTACTGACATTTGGGTTTTCGTCCTTCATGTATTTGGGGGAGGAGAGGTTGATTTTATTTTATACACTGATAATGCGAGTCCCAGTACTGACGAAACGTATACGTCTGTTCATTTTCAGAGTGTTTGATTTGTATATATTGAGTGTGCAAACATTGGTTTTAGTGATTTATCACTTCCGTTCAGATTTCATTGGTTACTGGAACATGATGGTCCTTCGGTGCATTGTTTACTGACATTTAGGTTTTCGTCCTTCATGTATTTGGGGGAGGAGAGGTTGATTTTATTTTATACACTGATAATGCGAGTCCCAGTACTCACGAAACGTATACGTCTGTTCATTGTCATAGTGCTTGATTTGTATATCTTGTATGTGCAAACGTTGGTTCTAGTGGTTTATCATATTACATCTTGATTTCCAAGATAAAAGAAATTTTCTTAAAATATCAAGGTTGATTTTGTTCCTCTCTTCGAGCTTAATCTTTCAGAGTCCATCCAATGTTTTGGAATGCCGCTTATAAGGAGCTTATTTTAAACGTCCAAATGCAGAATAATCCATAGGAGACAAGTTAGGGTACTTAGATGGGATGTATTTAAATGTAATACTCTTAATGACAGTTTCATTTTTCAGTTTATCTAAAAATATAATAGTAGATTTATAGGTATAGCTGGTAACGTTATTCTGATAGAATTTAACACAATGAAGAGTGTTTGCATACAGTGATGAATTGTATCCTTTGAAAACAGGTATTAAAACATATTTATGATAGTTATCCAAGTGAATTTGGACTTTTTCCTACTTTTCTTACTGTTAGTTTTCTGTTATAAGATAATCCAGCAATAACAATAGAACTTAACACTTTACTTGTTTTCTATGGACCAGGATTTCGGTATGTTTTTCTCTTTTCTGTAGTAAATCGATCATTTTCTATTGTAATCAGATAAATATATCCTAGTCTCATCAATTGTAAATATATATTTCCATTTTTCGCCTTCCAAATAATTGTCATACAACAATCTGCGCACAGTCTTATGCTGAGTAACGTCTTTTCACATTATACGGTGAACATCATGTTTGTTTGTTTTTGTTTTCATTAGCTTTAAATCAGATTTTATAATTTTATTTAGAGTTCCTGTAGAGATGTTTAACGATTTTGCAATGGTTTTCTGTACTGGATTTTCTTTTAAAATATAAGATACGACTTTAGATATAATAAGCAATGAAATTACCTTTGTAGAATATGTATTTTGTACCTTTTTCTATGTGAAATGCAAACGTTAATGTTTCTTTTCTTTTCTGTAATTTATATTATTTATTTTACGTGTAGAAGATTTTCACACCATGTTTTAATAATAGAATAAGAGTATTTATCTTCGAAAAGTGCAAATACAATGTTTCGATCCATTTTTTTTATTTTCCAGCGATATTTTAAAATAAAGAATATTTTTAATGATTCAGAAGATAAGTAAACCCTATTCCAAATGGATGTCATATGTTTTATTTTTTATCCGACTGCCGAGAAGGGTTATGTGTTTCACGGGTATCTGGATATGTGGATTTTTTTATACCCTCGAAACATCCCAACGGCTGGATGGATTTTAATGAATGAGGTCTCTATAGATTCGTCTTAAACATCCGATGATTATAGGCTAGCTTTTGTTATTATAAATTCAAAATGGCGGCCGTAAAATACAAAATGGCCGTAGAAATGAAAAACAAAATTACGCACCGTATTGAGTGCCATATCATTGGATAGGTCTTTTAAAATGAAATCGATGTTTCATTGACTATTTTACTGTCAGAAGCTCAGTTTAAATATTACACAACCTGGAAGTGTGTAGGTAGGATCTCTAGCTTTACTGAAACTCTAACCTTCATAGACATTTATAGTCCTTATCAAAACAGTGTTTATAGATAGGAACTAACAATTAAACGCAACTTAAAAGACATCAATAAAAGTAAATGAAAAAAATAGGTATAAAAAATAGTTTTACATTGATGAGAAATAATTAATTAGGTCGCTTTTTACGCAGTCGGGTTTTTTAATTTTTCAAATTTAATTTTTATTTGTTTAATTAAATTTAAATCATGGAGAAAGCCAAAATCGTTATAAAAATGTGTAAATATCCTCTGTATATGATTGTTTTGCTAAAATATTGTACATGCATTAAAAAAAAAAAACGATGGTAATTCAATTGTGAAAAAAGGGGCATTACTGTCACCAAGATTTATATATATATATATACATCTTATATTATAATACGAGCAAAAATTGTGTGTGTATGTAAATTTTATCTTAAAAATGGCTCTAATGATTTTGAATAAATTTTGTATTTTACCAGTTTCGGGCACGACAAGACCGTTGGGCTAGGTCATGTGTTCGAGAAAATTCGATTAGTGGGTCATTTTGGGTCATAATGGGTAAATGCCAAGCTAATTATATCTCAAAAACGGCTCAATCGATTTTGACTAAATTTTATATCCAACCGTTTTTGGGCACGAGAAACTATTGGGCTAGGTCACACGTTCGAGAAATTTTAATTAGTGGGCCTTTTTTGGGGCCACTTCTGGTCAAGCTAATTTTATCTGAAAAACAGCTTTAACGATTTTCACTAAATTTTGTAATCTACTGTTCTGGATTATGAGAGGACCAATGGGCTAAGTCACATGTTAGAGGAAATTCCATCAGTGGGTAATTTTTGGGTCACTGTGGGTCAAGCTAAGTTTATCTAGAAAACGGCTGTAACGATTTTGGCGAAATTTTGCTTTCTATCGTTTCCGGGCACAAGAATACCATTGGGGTAGGTTGCATGTTCAAGAAAATTCGATTAGTGGGTCATTTTGGGTCACAATGGGTCAGGTGTCAAGCTAATTGAATTTAAAAAAAGTCTCAAAAGATTTTGACAAAATTTTGTAATATACCTATTGTGCGCATGAGTCCAATAGACCATTCGGCTAAGTCACATGTTCCAGAAAATTCGATTTGAGGGTCATTTTTGTGTCACTGTGGGTCAAGCTAATTGTATATAAAAAACGACTCGAACGATTTTGACAAAATTTTGTATTATACCGTTTCTGGGCATGAGGAGACCATTGAGCTAAGTTACATGTTCTCGAAAAATTGATTAGTGGGTCATTTTTGGCTCACTGTGGGTTAAGCTAATTGTATATAAAAAACGGCTCAAATGATTTTGACAAAATTTTGTAATATACTGTTTCTGGCCATGAGATGACCATTGGGCTAAGTCACATGTTCGCGAAAAATTGACGATTAGTGGGTCATTTTTGGGTCACTGTGGGTCAAGCTAATTGTATGAAAAAGACTCAAACGATTTCGACAAAATTTTGTATTATACCGTTTCTGGACATGAGGAGACCATTATTCCAAGTCACATGTTCGAGAAAATTCGATTAGTGGGTCTTTTGGGGTCACTGTGGGTGAAGCTAATTGTATTTAAAAAAAGTGTCAAAAATTTTCACAAAACTTTGTATTATATCGTTTCTGAGAATGAGAAGACTATTGGGTTAAGTCACATGTTCGAGAAAAATCGATTAGTGGGTCATTTTTGGGTGACTGTGGGTCAAGCTAATTGTATTTAAAAAACGGCTCAAAAGAATTTGACAAAATTATGTATTATACTGTTTCCGGGCATGAGAAAATCACTGGGTTAGGTCACAGGCTCGAGAAAATTCGGTTAGTGGGTGATTTTTGGGTCACTGTGGGTCAAGCTAATTTTATCTAGGAAACGGCTTTAATGATTTTGATTAAATTGGTATTTTATCGTTTTTGGGTTCCAGAAGACCATTGGGCTATGTCACATGCTCAAGAAAATTCGATTAATGGATCATTTTGGGTCACAATGGGTTAAAGTCAAGCTAATTGTATCTAAAAAATGGCTCAAACGATTTTGATAAAATTTTTTATTACACCGTTTCCCAACACGAGAAGACTTATTGGGATAGGTCACATGTTCGATAAATTTAGATTAGTAGGTCCTTTTTGGGTTACCGTGGGTCAAGCTAATTTGATCTATAATACGACTTTTTGGCCAAATTTTGTATTCTATCGTTTTCTGGTTCGAGAAGAACATTGGTTAGGTCGCATGTTTGAAAAAAAAATTCGGTTAGTGGGTCATTTTGGGTCACCATGGCTCAGGATCATGCCAATTGTATCTAAACAGCAAGAATGATACAGCGAGAATAAAATATCGAATTGAACACAAGGCTAATTTTAATGACCGAGCTAAGCTCGGTCATTCCCGCTAGTATATATATATATATATATATATATATATACATACAGGTATCCAAAAGTTAGAGTACAATCAGTTATTTTTTTAATTAAATTTAAATCATGGAGAAAGTCAAAATCTTTATAAAAATGTGTAAATATCCTGTATATGTGATTGTTTTGCTAAAATATGACACATAGAAGAAACGATGGTAATTCAATTGTGAACAAGTAATATAAAAATTTTGTTTTTAAAGTCAATTCCTACTTAGGCCATCAAAGAAAAATTGAATATAATCAAGGTAATATGAGTTTTTGTTGCATTAAAATATCTCAATTTGTTGATTTTCTATAAGCAAGTAGGTTTACAATGGAACTCTATGGGAATTTGGCGAAATATTACAGATATCGCCAAGTTGGCGTCACTTTTGGCGACTCATTTTGGCTGCCAAATTTGGCGATATATCGCCAAGTTGGCGACAAACTTGGCGGTATTTGGCGACAGAACAGGGTCCCCCTCCCTATGGTAACTCTTATTGAAAATACTTTCATTGAAATTCAATAACCAATGGCGGCCATTTTGTTTCCCATGCAAAACTAAAATTAATTAATTAAAATTTAATTAATTAATTAATATTTGAAAAAACTTTATTAACATCAATTGTCATCCAGTACAAGTTTAAAAAAATTTATTTCAACCTGATAGGATGAATAATGAGTATCTATATTATAAAGGACAAACATATCTGTGCGTAACGCATACGTCATTCTGCGAATGGCAACACTCTCAAATTTGAAATGAATTTTCGTTTTGCAATTTTCACTACTGAAAATTTTTAAACTTCTACACATCGCACATTTTTAGTTTTTATACCATCGTATAAGGAAAAAAATGTACTTTTAAATGCAATTTGTTTAAAAGCTGTATCTCAATTTATTTTTGAGATATTAATTTTTTTTTATAGTTTTTAGTATCAATTTTGTAATTGTGGCAACAGAAGTACTCCATCTCTATTAAAAGTAAAGGGAAAATAGCAGATTATTGTACTATTTTGTTGCCATTTCCTCATAAAAATTGAAATTAAAATACATGCTATGTCAAAAATACCGTCTGAATCCGGTGAATTTTGGTTATTTCGTTTCTATTCATCGCAATTAAACGTTTCTTAGTTTATAGCAAAAATATTTTACAAACGATATAACACTTTCTCTTTACGAAAACGCATTTTAAATAACTGTGTGGCTTTCCTTCACAATTACTTATTTCGTATCAGAAAGCTGAAAGAATGTAATTTTATTTATCCGTATGTAATAATATTTTCCGAATTTTGAAACAATGATTTGTGATAAAACATGGAGCTACTATAAACAAAAACAAGTGAAGGCATATGTAACATTAAATACCCGATTTTTTTTTTTTTGCCGAGCTTTTTGAATGACGATATTGCTTTTTGTTGTTTGAGTATTATTCTGCAATAATGACGTCATTTGAATACTTTTCTGTAGATGTAGGACTGACTAAAAAATTTAAGAATTCTAGAAGATATATAGATGTTGTCTAAGACTGGATCATAAAAGTGGAATGCTTCAGCGGATGCAAATGACGTCATTTTATAAAAAAGCGTGTTTTTTAATTCTTAAAACTGAAATATGTTTTGTAAAAGTATATCATTTCACCCCAGCTGCTTTGAAATCTTCAAAATGATAGCTTTCATTATTGCAGAATTGAGAGAATAATGACGTTTATTTATCTTTATTCGTGCCATTTTTTGATAAAAATTAAAAAAAAAATTCTGTATGATTTAAATTTTGTTATATAGGGAAGCGGCGCAAAATCCCATTAGGGACATAGTGCACCAAAATATTTTGAATGGAAAATGGCGTACTGCTTTTGAAAAGACGCATTTTTCCTTATAAACTTTCCATATTTTTTTCTTCTGCATGAGTGCTGATACTAATTTTGAAAAACACTAGGCAAAAGGCTTAAGTACGTGAAAATGACATCATATATAAAAGAAAACGATCAATCTCTTATATAATACTAAACTTTTTAACACAAATGCGTGTATAAAACATAAATTACGGCAATTTTTACTCTTAGGTATTGAGATTATCTGAACTTAAGAGTGCGACTGTTCACATGCAAATATGTTGTTCACAATAGTGACTTCAAGTTTTGAGTTAAAATGAATTTAAAATGATCAAATTAAAATAGCATTTTTTAAAACATGGTGAATACGGATATGAGAAGTATATATGTAAATTATAAGAAGGTGAAAATGATGTCGAGTTTAGATTTTACAGGGGAAAAAAATCTGATTGTAACAAACTAGAATAAATTTTATCGTTTTGATTCGGAAAAACGAAGCATAAGAGACTTAATTGACAACTTCATCATAATAACTGTTTTTTATTATATTTTTCAGATTACATGTGCGATTAAGGTTTAATTTTAATAATTCACACAAACAACTGAGTTTTATAGAAATAGTATTTTGTTAATTTTAGGTTAAAATAATATTTGTTTGAGAGCTAGACTAACCAATTTAAGATGCATTTTCTATTGTAACTAATTTTGTAGGTTTATTATGAATCAATGAAACAATTCCTTCTTAAACATTTTCCTTCGTCGAAGTTCGGCGGGTTCCACCTCGTTTTATTAATTTTGAAAATTTGTACAAGATAAATATATAAATATATAAATAAATATAGGGAGAGTGTGAGCTAATAGTAAGAATTGAAAAAAAAGGGACATTGTTGTAACCAAGATTCCTGTATAGTATAAGTATATACATTGGTCTCCAAAAGTTAGGGTACAATCAGTTTTTTGACTCTACATTAAATGATGGAAAATATAGGTAAAAAATATGATTTATATGAATGATCATTAGGTAACTTCAATAAAACGTTATGAAACAATTATACCCACTACTATGTTTTTAAAGAATTGGACATTTATATGGCAGTTGCAGGAAACTGCGAATATCCTACTTTTGTAATTCGTGCGGATTTTTTTTATGCTAGTTGATATTCAATTGATCTTCAATCTTCTAAGATATTGTTGACCATATCTACCAGATGGCATTAACCCTATTCGTTAACATGACAGGAAATCAAAAGAATCACAAACTGATGCTGATAGCAAACTTAATGTGTATTGCAGTGTGGTCCAAATACTCTGGGATCAATTTGAATCCAAAAATTCAGTGCCAAGAATACCTGTTCCAAGTCACCTATGGATTACAACCCTAGAGCATATATTAGAGTATATATTGGTTATATTTACTCTGAGATATTAGAACCCTTTCACATTACTCATTTATAGTTCTTTTAGCCCGAAGGAGGAGAAACACTAATGTGGTTCAGTTCATTTCAGATCATCGTATTGCAACAGGGATGAGGCTATCTACTGCTACGGCGCAAGCGGCAAAAGAATACATTACCTTTACTAGACAACAATGGGTTTCTGTATTCTTTGCTTCGGGGAATGATTCAGGCAGTGGCGTAGTTAGGGCGAGGGTCCAAATGTTCTGGATACCACTAATTTTGTAAAGTTCTCTTCGCCTTATATATTCGGAGAATTTTCTCCTGTGAATCAAAGAGAAGAACACTTTAGAATATTAGTGGTAGTCGGAGCATTTGGACTCCCTCCCTGGCTATGGCATTGGATTCAGATCATATGCTGATCTGTTGAGAACAAGAAACCATATGCTACTAATGTAACGCTGTTGAAACACATAATTACAGAGGATATGGAATCATGGTAAAGGCTGGAATCTCTCTTAATGGTCATAGTGACTTGCACGTGTACTATGGAGGTATTCTGACTGCTGTAAGATATTGAGATGGGATTCTTGCTCCATATGACACAACATATGCTAGATCTATTGGTGATGAATTCATCCTAATGGATGATGATGCCCAACCTCACCGAGCTATAGGCTTGTTGATGAATATCTTGAGGATAAAGGTTTGTAACGAATGAAATTGTCAGCTCATTCACCGGATGTTAATCGGATAAGACATCTTTGTAATTACCTTTCATTACAGTTAACTGCCTTAAGTTCCTCGAGCTAATTAAATGAGTGGAATAAGCATTGCTCCATGTATGGGCATTGCTTCTCATTCCAGTGTCCGACAACTTTATTGACAGTATGGAAAATCGATACTGCCAGTGCAGTACAAGTCGAAGCAGGAAACATCCTTTTTAAAACTTCAGTTAATTAATTTTCTATATTCGAAAATCTGCTTTTTTCAAAATCAAATAGTGGGCTTTTTCAATAAATGTAATTATTTATCGGGCTTGTAACTTAGCTTTTGGAGATAAGTGTATAAATGTTGTAATGGTGTTAAAATTTGTCATTTGAAAAACCATAATATTTTCCATAGTAACGAAACTAACTTGTTTGTGCCTGAGCTGTCTCATTGTTAACTAAGATAATATATACGTAAGTAACATAATAAGGAAAATTGTTATTTTAATTAATTTCTTTTGGTCTGCCTCTGTTTGTTTTACTCTCATTTTATTCCTATAAAAATAATATATAAAAGTAAAGTGAAGTGTAAAAAAAAATATCTTATGGATAGGTTATAATAGATTTCACAAAAGGCGGTTCAGTTTTTAAAATGTTTAATTCAGTGACTAATATTAAAATTCTCGCTACATTTGTTCATAAGTAATCTAGATTTTTTCTTTCTTTCTTCTTTTGCAGTATGTTAACTGTTTGATGACTTAATCCTAAAAAAATTCTGTTTAAAATTCTAAAGTCATTTTCTAAGACGAAGTTTATTCCACATTCGATTTATTATAATTTGAAAGTTGTGAGTAAAGCAATGTGAGAATTCTTAATCTTAAAGAAGTTAATCTAAATAATGACAATGAATAAGGTTATGTGGGGCAACTAGAGCATGATTTTACATTATGACTCCGGAGATTCTGGCAATTCAGCTTCCAAAAGCTAATGTTTATTTGAATTAAAGCCTGAACCTTTGTAAACTTGTTCAGGTAGGTTCGCTCTATCAAACAGATATTTTCAAAATGACATTTTAAGGTATATATATATATATATATATACAGTGAAACCCCGATTTAACGTTATTCAAGGAACCATATAGATATGACGCTAAATGCGGGAAAACGTTAAATCGGGGCAAGACGGAAACACTGAGCGTAAAAGAAAGACTAAGTTAGGTTTACTTTTCATTTCTTCATTTACAATGATTTAGACATCAGTTTTCTTAATTATGTTTTAAAAAATTGTGTTATTTTATTTTACGCAATGTTTCTAGTAGCTGCAACACAAATCGCTTTCTAATCTTAGAGGGGTTTTTTGTAAGCATTTTTTATTGGTCTTCACTATTTCAAAGGAATATACTATATTTTACTACCATATTTTACCATCTAAAGCTGATAAAAATTTTATAACTGTCTATCAGTTTCATTCTAGTACAAAAAGCATAATCAAATAAATTTAAAAAGTATTTGTAGGGAAAGAAGAGATGGGTGTTTTTGAATATTCCACCCGTAGTTGGTAAGAAAGACAAAACAAGAGAGATTCCAAGTTTGGAGCGTATTGATAACAAAAAGTTATTTATTTTCATCACAAGTTTTAACTATTTTAGAAAAAATTCATTGAGATTTTACCACTGAAAAAACGTTAAATGCGGGAAATATTGCAAAAGATAGCGTTAAATCAGGGTTTTTTTTAACATTACGAGTATAGGAAATTAATTGGGACTAGTGAAAGTGGCGTTATATGCGGGAAATCGTTAAATACGGGTTACGTTAAATCGGGGCTTCACTATATATATATATATATATATATATATATTTCATCTTATTTTCTTCATTTGTTAAGTTGCCCTATTTTTATGGGGCAACTGAATCAGGTAGGTCTGCGTTCCATATGCATTTGTATTTTTTAATATGGGGTATCAGATCCTGTTTGGAAAAGTGTAAATAACTTTAAAAAATGTAAACCAGACAGATCATGTTAATTATATATAAACTAAAGAGCATTGAAAGGAAATCTTTGTTGTCAAGGTGTCTAAAAAAAGCACCAAATGTGAAAGTATTAGATTTATTTATACAAAAAAATATAAGAATTAAGTAAGTACTTATGTACTTCAATATAGATTATAAATATAAAAGTTACATGGGTATTTTAGGAAAAAATAAACAAAACAAATCTAAGAACAAACGAGCGCGTAATTTACCTCATTGAGTATGCGATAAGTCAAATAATTCGGCGGAGAATGTAACCATATTTTTATATCGTATAGAACTAATTTTTATTGGCTTCGATAATTATCGTAAAACTTCAAGCTTTGGCTATCCCACTTAAGAAATTTCGTCTGATACCCACCAACATGCTTTTTTAAAATTTATTATGTGATTTTAATAAGGTATTATATAATTTTCTATATTAAAAGCAAAACAACAACAACAACAACAGAAAACTACAAGAAAAAAGACAATGGAGAAATTAATTTCCAGTAGTAAGTGAAACTCCAAAAAATCATTCATAACTGTTGGGGTAACTGGATCCCACATGTTCCAGTTACCCCTGATATATGTTTAACTTACTTCATTCTTGAGAAATTGGTAGGATAATTGGCTCACCGGCCTTACATTTGGAACATGAAGCAAATATGTACACATACCTAATAATATTAATGCATTTATATACCTAATCTTGAAACAAAATAACTGTTTAATAAAAGTATTTACTGTACTTCAATAAAAAGACGAGAAAATTCAACCAAATCGATGTTGTTTGTAAAACAAAAAACCTAAACTTTCGGCAACTTATCACAGCAAACACTTAGTTATGAATGAGTTGACATAAGCTGTTTTAAGAAGTAGAGATGGGGGGTGTAATGTTGACAAAAGCTAAATCTTAAAAAACATGAATGTTTTTTTATAAAGTAGCCTATGGTCCAGTTATCCCTTACTTTATAGTAAACATTTGAATGTAAAAAAAAAGTTACATTGTTTAGAATTGTTTGGAAGGTAGGAGAAGCTAGTGATTATCTCCGTTTGGGATTTCATATTTTCTTTTGTAGATGCTTTCTTTTTCCTTGGATATTCTATATTTTTAGGTATACTGTAGTAAAAAAAAATGGCTCAGTCTCGCTTTCTCTAGCACGTTGCGCCTTTCCTTCTGTTGCACTGAAGAAGAATCTCGCTTGTGGATTCGAAACAGCTATTTTCTGCTTTTTGTGCTTTATTTATGCATTTTAAACGTTGGTTTTTGCCTTTTAATAAAGGAGGAGTGTTTTAAGTTTATCACCAGTTTTGCAGTTATTTGAAAAAGCTGTTATGCTAATATGATTTACTGAGTTTAACAACAATGTCACCTATAGTTTATATAAATCTACTATTCAAACACTGATTAATTAAAATCTGGCCTTTTCAAAAAAAGGTTCAAATTCCTTTGCTTAATGTAAAAAAATTGTCATTTCCTTTTCTTTTTGTAACACCAAAATTTCATAAAATACCAATTAAGTACAGATTTATTTGCAGTAATGTAAACATTATTGGAAACGGAATTAATCGCAAATTTGAAGAAATGGTAAAAATATTTTGAATATCCTAAAGTTTAAGCATAAAGATAGTAACATGTATTGGATTATTTTGAACAGTTATCAGATCAGAAATGAATTAATTGAAAAAGAGATACAGAGTATCCAAAGATATGATTTTGAAAATCTTTTCACAAATATTCCTATTGCAGGGTTAAATCATGTCCTTTTAAAAGTTGTCGATTTAATTATAGCTGATAATGATTTAGATTTTAATTTATTTAAATTATTGTGCAATTTTTGTTTATATAACTACTATGTTTATACTGGTCCAAATATTTATTTACAGAGTAATGACATAGGGATGGGAACAAGTTATTCTTCAACGGCATATAACTCGTTTTTATTTTTTTATGGATTTCAATTTTGTAGTGCCAATAACGATGTGAATTTTCTGGCTTTCAGATATATTGATGTCTTAATAATTTTGAACTGTGATCGCGATTTTTTGGGGATATCATGTAACATTTATCCTGATATGCTAATCTTGAAAAAAAAAAAATGAAAATAATAGTGCTGCTGACTATCTTGATTTGAAAATAAACATTTCAAATGGTATACACATGTCAATCTACAATTAACGGGATAACTTTAGTTTTGAAGTTAACCAGTTGGTTAACTGGAGTTCAAATATGCATAAACGTGTTTACATCAATATTATAATAGGGTAGATTTTTCGCTACTATAAACTCTGTTCGAATAAATATTTATTTTGTAAAGACCTTTTTAATTTAACCAGTATTTTGTATTATAAAAATAACATACCTTTGAATTTCATTAATAGATATACTAGTTTTGCTGACAGTCTTCATTTTTGAGTAGTTGCTATATGATTGAAAGTTAATGATTTGTATGACTTAAAGCCTTTTTTGGACGGTTTTACAAGGATGTCTGCAGTTGTGTAGCAACAGACATGGACAGATTTTGGATAACTGGATGTTGGTTATTGTTTTTTGTGGCTGTGTGGCTCAGGTTTAGGTAATATAATTTTATTGCCGCTTCAGTGTATATTACACATACGTTTTGAATCAGATGTATCTCCGAGATGTGCTGTTTATTGTGGCGTCGATTCCGGTAGGGGAGTGTTCGTGATATGCTTTCAATTGTTTTTATACTGATTTATGCTTTGCGACACTCTGGCCGAAACCCACCGCCACTACTGAATAATAGTTTAATGTGTATGGTAATTAGTCTGAAACATTTCTGTGCTTTTAAAACATGCCCACTGCTGAAGAGGCCACAGCTTTTTGGTTCTTTTTCTTGGTTTTTTTCTTGTTCAGGTTATATCTGTTAAAATTTCTTTGACGCTTGTTGTTTATTCTCAGTTTAATTATGGTGCGAGAATCTGGGTCTACCAAATGCATTTCATACATAATGTGCTACATATTATATATATATATATATTGGAAGCTTGATGTGTTTGTGCTCTTACTTATTTTTCAAAATCAAATATTTTTGTTTGGTATTAGCTTTTCGTGTAAACTCTAATAGTTGGTATGGTGTATTTGTCCCTTTTAAATTATTTGAAGCAGAACATATTTCACATAAAATGTTAAATTAAATAACAAAACAAAGCAAAATTTATGTATAACATTAATTAGTATTGTTATTGCAGTCACATTTTTATATGATGATTTGTGGAAAATTAGCAGGGGTTGTCTGTTTCCTTTTTAAATGACTGTGCGATTGAATGTAATTAAATTTACTTTGTACGTTCGCCACTTCCACCCACTACTCCGAGGATTCACTAAAACTGTAAAGCTTAGCTTCCCAAAGGGGTTATCCATGTACCCATTAACTTATTTATGCTTAGATATAATAAAATATGTTCTTACACAATCTGTAACATTTTGATAAACGCTCACAATATAACATATTTTATTTAAAAATATATTTATTTTTCAAACTGATGTTATTATTAAGAATATATATTTTTAAAATCACCTAATAAAAAATAAAGATTTAGTAAAGCTGGATCATGTGGATACATTTCTTTATACTTTATTTGTGAAAAAAGAAAGTTTTTCCCTTAAGACTATGTATTGTATATTTCAATGTATAGAAATTGTAAGATGCCAAAAGAGATATTTTCGTAAAAAGGAACATTTTATTATGCAAGCATGAAAGCTATATTGTATATTATATCATACAGAATATTTCAAATATATTCTTCGCTCCAGGAAATAGCATGGCGCTTGGCAATTTTATAAAGCACCAGTATAAAACTAGAATATTAAAGATTTTCAGAAGTTTTTTTGCTTAGGGATTTCCTACATTCTTTAGAAAGAGTATTTCTTCACTTATGGATTCTCTTAAGTTTTGAAAAGTTATGCAGGATTGTTTCTAAAATTTCTATTCATCTACAACTCAAAATGATAAGATAAAAAAGAACGGATTTTACAGCAAAAATAGGGAATTTTTGAAAAAAAAAAAGCTTTTCTCAGGCAAAATGGCACATTATTGAAATGGGGTGCACTACATCAAGTTGTAATTTAGAGAAACAAAACTTATTTAACAATAAATTGTAAGATTTTATCTGAATTAAAAAAATTTGGATTGACTACAATTGACTTTCCAGGCATTTCATAGATTACTATGCAGCCAAGTAAATTTTTAACACAACGGAATTAGCCAGACTAGATACGGGGCATTCTGTTTTAAAATTAGATATGAAGTCGATTTTGTTTGCAAGAGAAGCCATGTTGTTATAGAATTTGTACTTATTTTAAAATAAACATTACGATTTTGAGCTTACTATTTAGCAATACCCACAGTTCATTTCCTGGATATAACGACGATTACAGGTAGATATTAAAAATTCCAAAGACAGTGAACGTAATCCACAGAGTTATTTACTATTCTTGACAAATTTCAAAATCATATGATAGGATAAAAAACCTTTTAAAATTCAAACTAAAATTCAAAAATTTTAAATTAAAATCCGAAGTATCTTTAATTTTAAATCTCATTCTAAAACCAATTTTGCCCCTTTACCTTTGTTTTCCAACAACACAGCTTATTACTTTCAGATATCAATTTCGGTCGATTTTTAAGATTAAAATAGCTGAGTTGCAAATTTTGTAGCTGTTTGTGGTTAGCTGATTCCCGGGCTGACCAAACCCAGTTCTGGCATTTGAGCCCGGACAATCAATCAAAAGCTCATCAACCAATTAAAGGAATGTTCCTCCCATGTTTACAACTGTGCCCTCTGCTATAAAATATGATAAACCCCAAGATATTAGCTAGAACGCGCGCCAAAAAAGTGGAGGTCTTGCAGATTTGAGAAGTCTGTAAAACCCACGGCCATGTAACTCCAGTAAATCAACGTAAATGACTTACGGGACCTCCGATCGGACTCGTGAATTGGGCTGTAAGATGCAGCGGTGAAATAAATGAGTTCGATCTAGCAAGAGGTTCCGAGTCGAATTTATTTAGACCACAAGTTATGTTACCCCCAAGATGACATTACATATAAACAGCCGGCTGAACGGTCACCTGCCGGGAAAGAAACTGGTCGCGATCCCTTACACGATATATTACAGGTCCGGGACGCGATATATTACTTATAGCAGTACGTCACAGTTCATTTTCTGGACATAGAGAGGACCACAGGTAGATATTAAAAATTCCAAAGACAGTGGAAGTAATCCACACAGTTATTTATTATTCTTGATGAAAATTTCAGAGTTTCAGAAGATATAAAGTATGTCCAAGGCCCTCTGACAGTTTTCTTTTTAGAACCTTTTAGCAGGGGCGTTACAATCAGGGCTTAATTTCTAACAAAAAAGTACCAAAGCCCTAATATTCTGTGGTATCGGTATTAACAATTGTACCGTTTCCCCCTAACCCCCCTTCCTATCACTCCAATTTCCATATTAATATTTGTAAAATTTAAAGCATTTTTTTCTTTAGCAAAATAAAAAGTTTAAATACACTATATGGCTATTAATGACGTGCAACTTTCAATTTTATACATTTTGTCGAATACTTAGAAATATACTTGACAGATTCTTCTGGAATTTCAGAATTAAAAAGAACAGGTATGACCTCATATTTATCAATGTCGATTTGTTAAGGAGGGCAATTAGGGGGCCAACAAAAAATCAAAGATAAAAATAATTCTTGGGATTACCCTGTAAAATAAAATGCACGAAATGATCTATCGCTACCGAATATAAATAAACAGACATTGTGGAATATATGTATTCTTTTGAGTAAGAATAGCACGTATATTAATAGAGATATAGCGATTTATTAAAAAAAAAAAATAAAAATTCTTGCATGTTTTTTGCTTATAACATGAAGGGTTTTCAACCAAATTTAACGCCGGTTTCAGAAAAATTGACAAAATATAATAGAAACAATATAGTGCAATTGGAATATAAATATATTTAATATTTTAGGAAATATGAGCAGTTGTATGAAATAATTTTTATCTGAGCATGCGCGAACGATAACAAGGATCATTTTACATAATTTAATAGTCAACTCTATGGAGCAACTTATTAAAAAAAATCTAGACAAATGTCGTAAAAATTCAGAAAAATATCGGCGTTAGAGTGAGCAAATTTTTAGTTGTTCTCTAAAAGCAGCTGAATGATAAGGGATTTTACACAAATTGTCAATAAAATACAATATTTGTATGCTGAAGAATGGAACAGTGTTTTTCAATTTCCTATAAAAGGTGCATACCTTAAACTTTAATCGATTACTTCCGCATAATAACCTGTTGTGGTGAGTCCCTGAAAATCAAATTAAATTAAAAATTTGACACCGTTATCGGAAAGATTCGATGCCTTTATAGAAAAAGTAGAAACACTGTTCGATTACTTTCTATGAGAATAACAGTAGATTGAAATTATATCTACCGTCAAATGAAGGTGACTTCGTAAATGTGTTCATGATAGAAAATAAATAGGAAAATCGCTAACGTGATTTTTATCGTGTCATCACTTTTAACGTTTCAAAAGCACCTCGATAGTATACTTATTTAGATGTGTTTGTACTATAACTATTTTTGTAAATATTCAGATATTGGTGCAATAGATCATATTCAAAATGTATTCATATGTATTCATATGTAATCATATTCACTCATATTCAAAAATGCATAAATACAAAATTTATTACGATTATATATATTAAATTCGGTAATTCGGAAATAATATGACTCTATCTTAAACGATGGCAACCTAGAATCCTTACATATCATAGGATATCACTGAATTAATTATGTATGACAGGATTTAATATAATATCCCCATGGAAACCTAGAATCACTAGCTATCATGGGATACCATTAATTAATTATATACGATAGGATTTAATTGAATAAAGAAAACTTTTATTAATATCTTTTTAAGTTTTGATTCGTTTTCATAAAATTTGACATGACTCGACAAAATTCTGCAATTTTTATATATATTAACGTTCAAAACATTCGGTTGAGTAGTTTTTGCGTTGTTATATGCGGACAGACGGACGGACCAGACGACGACTACAGCTGCTACGTGGGCGATTCTCAAAAGGTGGGCACTGGACACACGTCATAACTTTAAGCCTTTCAAACATAACTTTAATTATCATTGACTTTATTAATTTTTTTTTACACTGAGTTTTTAATTCTATTCAGAGACAGAAAATGACATAATTTATTGTAAAAGCTTTGTATAAATATCTTAAAATTTTATTATTTTATGCTAAAGAGGCCAATTTCGGACATTCATAACGTTAACTGCTGCAATGTACCACCAAGAAAAAGAGTGTTAACTTTTTTCCAGGTGGCTGTAATGGTAAACAACGAATGCATAAAGGAAACGGATGATTTTTTGATAATTTCGTTAAGAGATGGCAGGCTGATTTATTGCTTTATTGAAGATAGAAGGACTTTTCTATAAAGAATTTTTCTGTATTTTGTTATGTCCGAAAGTAACGTACGTAACAAAACATTTTATTTTATTATTATTATTACTGGATAACAAAAATTTAATTATACATACATATGTATATGTATACAGACACATTTACGACTTTCTTAGTCTTAAGAATATTTTAAATACTAAGAGCAACGTCCAAAATCTGTAACGTACGTGCGAAAAAATGTCCAAAATTTGTAACGTACACAACTGCTAATTAAATGCTTTAATAATTAATTTTCCAGAATAGTTGCTGTCTTTTAATGTTTGTGTATAATTTTGTAGACATACTATTAAAAATGTTTATATATATTTATAGACAAAATACTATACTATTAAAAAAAATTGGCCTTACATTTGAAAATTTTAAAAATTACATATAGTTAACGTTTAATGATCCCACCTTTTGAGAATCTTTCACGTATTTACATAATTACGAACGCACCTAAAAAGACTTTGAAATGTTAAAATACTTTTTCTCATTTCATCTTTCTTTAACATAAATAACAACCCTGTTTAATCTTGTTTAAGAATAATAAATTCATAGATTTATTTTAAGTAAATTACTTCAGTCGAAAAGACTAATTGACAGATTTCGTTCGCAACAAGATTACTCCAATTTTTCATCGTTTCGTGAAACTCTCTATTCTAATGCGAAAAGTTCTTTAATCTCAGCTTGCATTGTCATCAGGAAATGACTCTTTCTGCAATAAGATGGAATACATACGAAATAATGGATTTTCCATAATTTATAGAAGGAATTTATAACTAATAATAATTTTTATAATTCAAATTGTTCTTTCAAAATGCATTAATAAAAGTAATGTGTAGAATCATAGCTTTGTTCAAATTTATTTAAGGTGTAACATTTATAGCATTAATAAAAATTTTAAAATAAGTTAAGAAGTATATATTATTTTTTTAACAAAATCATACTGATTGGTAAAGTTATCATACGAATTGAATATTTCCAACTGAGCGAAAAAAGATCCAAGCCGAGAACCGAACCCAGATCCTTGGCTTACATTGCCAATGCTCTACCTTTTAAGCTAACTGGGCTGACAACCGGCGAGCATATTTCGCTCAAATGACCTTATTCGTAATTACATGTGGTCTGCCAAGTAGACAGCTCAACAGAATAAATAGTAGGTAAAGGAACTCCATATAAACGATGGGTACGTAGATATACTATTATTTTTAACACAATCATACTGATTGGTAAAGTTATCATACGAATTGAATATTTCTAACTGAGCGAAAAAATGCCCAAGTCGGGAATCGAACTCAGATCCTTGACTTACATTGCCAATGCTCTATAAGGTTACCTGAGCGAAATATGCTCACCGGTTATCAGTCCAGGTAGCTTAAACGTGCGGGCATTCGTATAAGAAGTATATTTTTACAGCGCCATCTATCGGTGTTCCTGAAACTAATTTTTTTTGCTTTTCCCATGTCTTGAATAGTACACAAAATTTGAAGCCTTTAGGCTGTGTATCGATATATGGGGATCGATATATGGGGCATTCTCACAATCTTTTGACTTTTGAGAAAAAAAATCTGACAAAATTAAACTTGCTAAAATAACATTTTAATCTCATAGGCGAATGCCTTAATGATTCAAAATGAAGAAAAAATGGTCAGCAGTGAAAATTTTTTTATTTAACTGAGGTTTAAGTTAAACTTGCGAGTTTAATTTTTCTTACCATTTTACCACTAAAACTTTTTATTTTCTTTAAAATTTGTACTTATATTGAATTTGCATAGTACCCACATGCATAGTACATTCAAATAAGAAATAATGACAAAGTAGTATTTTTAGTACAAAATTTTGGTATAACATGTCTTAAAGGGGTGTTAAAGAAGGGAGGGTAATGTAAAATAAGGGGATGGTATAGGAAAAAAGGGACGAAATGGAAAAAAAAGAGACTGTAAGGATGGAACAGCAAGGAAAATTACCACCTATTTTAGGCAGATCATGTTAAGACTAAGTGGTAGCCAAAATGTTCATTGATTTTTAGAAACAGTTGTTAACATTGGATTAAATTAAAAAAATATATTTACCCCGAAAAGTGCAGAAATAAACCTTGAGGGCGGTGAGACTACCAATAAAGCCACGATGCTTGAAATTGATATTTAAATACTGATTTCAATTCTACAGTAAATTTCCTGCCAAAGAATTGTAGACATTATTTCTCTAGCATACTTCTGCATGAGAAAAAACTTGAAAAAAAATTTTATGGCTGCATCTGAAGTGATTTTCTGTATAATTTTAGAAGAGGGATGGTAAAAAATCTAAAACCTGGGGACAGAGTTAAAAAACTAATAACAATCCTAAAAATGTGTGCAGGCTAATTTTTAGCTACTTATTTATGTAAAACAATAATTCCAGTTTCACAAAAAAATTACATCGAATTATTTTTATTGAAACAATTTTATCCAGACAGCTCCAAACTTAAAAATCAGCATCAGGGACACGGGACGGTATAGGAGTGTTCCAGGTGTTTGGACCCCCAACATCGTCCAAAACTTATTTATCTTGTTAATATTGTTCTGCAATCATGGAATGGGATGTTCCCCAGTATATGAAATAAAAAAAACACAAAAAAGTGTATTAAATAATAAATTATTATTCAGGGACATGAAAGTCAAAAGATTGTGAGAATGCCCCATATAGGGTTACAGTAAGGGTGTTTTAATTGTGGCCACCCGGTATATGGAGGAGAAGCGGAATCAAGGAATAGAATAAAATTATCTCTATAGCCATTTCTATACTTGAACTTAACTTTGTTGAAGCATTCTATTCTATAAAAATTATAAAATTTTTATTAATTGTGACTTCATTATTCCTCCATTTTTTAGATAGTTGGAAATCTATACTAATATTATAAAGAGATAATATTTGTTTGTTTGTGGTGGTGACCTCTGGAACTACCGAACTGATTTCAAAAGTAATGGTAACAAATTGATAGTGACAGTTCCTGTTCCAACTTTGGCTATATTTTATGTCGGTGCCGCTACCAAAAGAGGGGAACAAGAGAGAAAACCGTTCTAAATTTGCGATTTTTGCGATATTGAAGGGAAACTAGAAATATGGCATGGTTGTTACTTATCAAATGTAAATGCTCTCTAAGAACAGTTTCTAAAAAATCGAAATTTAAAAAAGTGAAATGATTGAAAGGCGTTTTAAAAATGTTCTCAATTACGATCTATTGAATTGTTAAAGACAGAAACTTAAAGTTTGGCCCGGTAGATACTTATAACATGTAAATGCTTTCTAAGAACAGTTTCTAAAAGATTTGAACTTCAAAAAGGTAAAATTAGCGAAAAGAATTTTAAAAGCTTTCTAAATTACGATTTCTGTGGAATCTCAGGAAATACAAAAACGATTTCAAAAGTAATGTTAGCAAATTGATGGTGACAGTCCCTGCTCCAACACAGGCTATATTTTATGTTGGTGCCACAACCTTAGCGGGGTGCAGGTGCGTAGAACCGTTTTAAAATTGCAATTTTTGTGATACTGAAGGGGTTACAAAATTGAAATTTTCATAGTAGTTACTAATAAAATTTATAGGCTCTCTGAGAAAAGTTTCTAAAAAAATTGAAATTTAAAAGGTTAAAATTAATGAAAAGCATTTTACAAGCATTCTCTTTGTAATTGTTAGGTATAGAAACTTGAACTGTGACATTTGTTACATTTAAGACGTAAATGGTCGCGCAGAACAGTTGTAAAAAGGGTGAAATGCGTATAAAATGTCCTAAAAACTAAATTTCTAAATTACGATTCTGTATAATTGTTAAGGATAGAAACTTGATTATTGACATAGATTTAGAATGGTTTTCGCTCTTGCACCCGCATCCCCTTTTGGTTGTGGCACCGACATAAAATATTGCCTATGTTGGAACAGGGACTGTGACCATAAATTTGCAACCATTAGTTTTGAAATCGGTTTGATATTGCTTGCGATTCTATAGGAAACGTAATTTAGAACTTTTTAGAACGCTTTTCGCGCATTTTTACCCACTTTTAAATTTCGAATTTTATTTCGACTATTCTTAGAGAGCATTTACATACAGTGTTGCCAGTAGGCTACTTTTTTAAAATTCAAATTTCTTGTTTGGCACCACTTTTTTAAAATCATAAAATTCGCCTTATTTAAGGACGTGGTGCCAACAAGAAACCTGAATAAAAAAAAATAGCCCTCTAGCAACACTATTTACACATTTTAAGTAATAACTATTCCAAATTTAAAGTTGCTAGCCACTTTAGTATCACAAAAATCGCGATTTAGAAAGTTTTTTGCACCGGCAATTGGAAGTGGTAGTGGCACCGAAATAAAATATAGCCTATGTTGGAGCAGGAGCTGTCACCATCTATCTGAAACAACTACTTTTGAAATAGGTTAGGTATTTCCAGAGATTACGTAGAAATCGCAATTTGCAACGTTTTTAGAACGCTTCTCGCGAATTTTCATGCCTTTTAAATTTCGAGTTTTTTTACAAACTGTTCCTAGAAAGTATTTATAACTTATAAATAACTACTATTCGGAATTTCAAGTTTCCAGGCCCTTCAGTAACACAAAAGTTGCTTTTTTCAACATTTTTTGCTCCTACACCCCCTTGGCGTAGTGGCAGGGTTATAAAATATAGCTTATGTTGGAATATGTACTGTCAACATCAATTTGCTACCATTATTAGATAGCTTTCATTACAAAAAGCTACCTATTGCAGCCGTTCGTAGGAAAACGATAAAAAAAAATTTTGGTATATTTCCATCGATCATGACCCCGAGACCCCGAAACCACCCTCCGTTCAAAAGTTGATATGTATATATATATATATCTGATCTTTGTCAAACTGTAACTCTCGTATTAGGTAGCTTTCTTTACAAAAAAGCTACCTATTGCAGCCGTTCGGAAGAAAGCGATTTCAAAAAATTTTGGTATATTTTCATCGATCATGACCCCCAGACCTCGAAACCACCCTCCGCTCAAAATTGATATATATATATATATATATATATATATATATATATATATATATATATATATATATATATATATATATATATATATATATCTGACCTATGTCTCACTGTAACTCCCGTAATTATGAACCGATTTCGATGTAATTCGGTGTGTACATAGTACATACCAATGTCTCGACCGAGTTCGTTGGCCAGCTTCATCCGCCGTTTTGTTTCAAAATGGCGGCCATTTAAAATTTTTAAAAAATATTAAAACTTGAAATGTGGTACCAAAAAATTAAAAATGGAAAAATATTTTTTTCTTATGTATTTGAACTTTATACAAAGATTCCGGAGCAGTTTTTGTTTCGTCTATATCTTAAAAAATGGCTGAGTTATAGCATTTTGAATTTCTAGCGTGGCTGACATTTTGAAACGTCCTGAAATTTGTCACGCGATAAAAGGCGTATTTATGAACCGATTTGGATGTAATTCAGTGTGTACATAGTACATACCAATCTCTCGACCGAGTTTGTTGGCCAGCTTCATCCGCCGTTTTGTTTCAAAATGGCGGCCATTTAAAATTTTTAAAAATATTTAAAACTTGAAATGTGGTACCAAAAAATTAAAGATGGAAAAATATTTTTTCTTATGTATTTGACCTTTATACAAAGATTCCGGAGCAGTTTTTGTTTCGTCTATATCTTAAAAAATGGCTGAGTTATAGCATTTTGAATTTCTAGCGTGGCTGACATTTTGAAACGTCCTGAATTTTGTCACGCGATAAAAGGCGTATTTATGAACCGATTTGGATGTAACTTCGTTTATACATAGTACATACCAATGTCTCGACCGGGTTCGTTGGTCAGCTTCATCCGCCATCTTGTTTAAAAATGGTGGCCATTTAAATTTTTAAGAAAAATTTAAATTTGAAATGTGGTACCAAAAATTAAAAATTGAAAAAATATTTTCTTCTTATGTGTTTGACCTTGATAAAAAGATTCGGGAGCAGTTTTTGTTTCGTCTATATCTTAAGAAATGGCTGAGTTATAGCATTTTGAATTTCTAGCGTGGCTGATATTTTGAAACGTCCTGATTTTTCTCACGTAATAACAGGCGTATTTATGAACCGACTTGGATGTACCTTAGTGTGTACATAGTACATACAAATATCTCGACCGAGTTCGTTGGCCGGCTTCATCCGCCATCTTGTTTCAAAATGGCGGCCATTTAAAAAAATTAAAAAATAAAAAAATTTAAATGAGATACCAAAAAATTGGAAAGTGAAAAAGATTTTTTTTGTATGTGTTTGACCTTAATACAAAGATTCCGGAACAGTTTTTCTTTCGTCTATATCTAAAAAATATGGCTGAGTAATAGCATTTTGAATTTCTCTTGTGGCTGACATTTTAAAACGACCTGATTTTTGTCACGCGATAACAGGCGTAATTATGAACCTATTTGGATGTAACTTGGTCTTTACATAGTACACACGAATGTCTCGACCGAGTTCGTTGGCCAGCTTCATTCGCCATCTTGTTTCAAAAGGTTGCGATTTAAAAAAAATTAAATTTAAAATTCAAAATGAGGTATTAAACAATTGGAAAATGAAAAAGATTTTTTTATGTGTTTGGCCTTGATACAAAGATTCCGGAGCAGTTTTTGTTTCTGAAAATTTGTTCTTTTGTTTATATCTTAAGAAATGGTTGATTTATAGCACTTTGAATTTCTAGCATGGCTAACATTTTGAAACGATCTTGTATTTGTCACGCGATAACACACGTATTCGCCTATTTCGATGTAAGAAGGCATGTGGATAGTATACATCAACACCTCGACCAAGTTCGCTGGCCAGATTCATCAGCCATCTTGTTTCAAAATGGCGACCATTAAATTAAAATATATATATATATTTAAAGTGAGGTGCAAAAAAATTAGAAATTGAAAAAGGTTTCTTTCTTAAGTATTTGACCTTGATATAAGGATTCAGGAGCATTTTTTGTTTGTCTTTACCTTAAAAAATGGCTCAGATATAGCAGTTTCAATTTCTATTGTGGGTGACATTTTGAAAAATCTGATTTTTTGCATGCGACAGCACTCCTATATATTAACTGATTCCGATGTGAGTGAGCATGTTTACAGCAATTACTAAGGTCTCGACCAAGTTCACTGCTTAGCCTCATCCACCATGTTGTCTTAAAATGACAGGCACTTTAAGAAATTGCCGAATTTGGCAGCCAAATATATGTTACTTTAAAGAAAAGCAGCTTGGATAAAGCTGACTAATTTCGCGAAATTCTCATTCATTATATTGATAAAAATTAATATTGAATCTCCTATATTCGGTTTCCACTAAATTGAGCTTCGTGTGTTTGAATGATATAATTTGGCTTTTTTTAAATAAGGATTATGAAAGCTACCTCTTCCTCCCGGCACTGGCCGGAAGGACTTTTTATGAACCGATTTGGATGAAACTCGGTGTGTGCATAGTACATACCAAGGTCTCGACCGAGTTTGTTGGCCAGCTTCATCCGCTATCTTGTTTCAAAATGGCGCCATTTAAATTTTTTTTTTAAAATTAAAACTTGAAATGTGGTACCAAAAAATTGAAAATTGAAAAATATTTCTTTTTATGTGTTTGACCTTGATACAAAGATTCCGAAGCAGTTTTTGTTTCGTCTATATCTTAAAAAATGGCTGAGTTATAGCACTTTGCATTTCCAGTGTGGCTGACATTTTGAAACGATCTTATTTTAGTCGCATGATAACAGGCGTATTCATGAACCGATATGGATGTACCTTGGTGTGTACAAAGTACATACCAATGTCTCGACCGAGTTCGTTGGCTAGCTTCATTCACCATCTTGTTTCAAAATGGCGGTCATTTAAAAAAAATTAAAAATTTTAAATTTAAAATGACGTAACAAAAAATTGGAAAATGAAAAAGGTTTTTTTTATGTTTTTGACCTTGATACAAAGATTCCGAAGCAGTTTTTGTTTCGTCTATATCTTAAAAAATGGTTGAGTTATAGCACTTTGAATTTCTAGCATGGCTGGCATTTTGAAACGATCTGATATTTGTAACGCGATAACACACATATTTATTAATCTATTTGGATGTAAGAAGGCATGTGGATAGTATTTAGCAATGTCTCGACAAGTTCACTGGCCAGCTTCATCCGCCATCTTGTTTCAAAATAACGGCCATAAATTAAAAAAATATATATTTAAAGTGAGGTGCAAAAAAATTAGAAATTGAAAAAGGTTTCTTTCTTAAGTATTTGACCTTGATATAAGGATTCCGGAGCATTTTTTGTTTTGTCTTTATCTTAAATAATGGCTCAGATATAGCAGTTTGAATTTCTTTATGTGGGTGACATTTTGAAAAATCTGATTTTTTGCCTGAGGCAGCACCCGTATATATCAACCGATTCCGATATGAGTGAGCATGTGCACAGGAATTACTAAGGTCTCGACTAAGTTCACTGGTTAGTGTCATCCACCATGTTGTCTTAAAAGGGCAGGCACTTCAAGATATCGCCAAATTTCGAAACCAAGTATAAGTTAATTTAAATAAAATCATCTTGGATAAAGCTGACTAAGTTCGCGACATTCTCATTCATAATGATTTAGTATTGATAAAAATTAGTATTGAATCATCTATAATCGGTTTCCACTAAATTGAACTTCGTGTGTTTGAATAATATAAGCTAGCTTTTTAAAAATAAGCAATATGAAAGCTACCACAATCGTTTGGGTTTTCCAGAGATTTCCACTTGCAAATAAACACACAAACGTTACTTCTTTATAATATTAGTATAGATTGGCATAGTTTGGTCGCATTGAAGTAATGTCATGAAAAGAAATTTTAAAGTGAAAGTGATCCAATACCTTGTTTAGTTGGCAAGAAAAGATTTGAACGTTTTAAACACTAAACATTACGCATAGCCACCACTTTCAATTATGCCTTGCACTGTCGACTCCATGAACTGTTGTACCGTGCTTCAGACATTTACAACCTGCAACTAACTAATGTTGGGCTAGAGTGAATTGAGTGGACCCTGCTCTAATTACACTGTCACAAAGAGGAAAATATATCTTGGTCTAGTAGAAGGAGTTACGAAAATATTAATACAACCTCTTCCAAGTTACCTACGATTCGAAAAACGCTCCTTTATCTTCAAAAACCTGTAGAAGCAATAGATTTCAGATATTTAAAGAAACTTTTCTGATTCAAAATCTTTTTGGTTGTATTTTATTTTCGAAAACGGTCATGAAGTAGTTTATATGTTTTTTTAATTAGTTTTCTAAACCCGGTATCGACACGAAATAGTGGTTTTTTGGATGCTATCAATTTTGAAATAAGTATTCTTAGTTTCAACAAAAATGTTCAGCAGACAAACATGCTAAGTCAGGAACGGCAAACCTTTTCACATCTACATAGCAAATTTCAGCAAAAATATATTTTAATGTGATCATGACGTACCAACAATAAAACATTCTAATGCATAAAAAAATAATGAATCAAAATTACTTAACATTTTGTTTTTAGCATTAAAAACATGTGAGTAATATTTGATGTCATACTTTAGAAAATTATTTTTAAAATATTATTTCTGTTGTCCCATCTTAGATGCCAAATAATTTATATCAACTTCGTACTTAGTTATTTTTAAGAGAACGCAAGTTAAATTGGACTCACTTGAAACGATGTTTTTACTTGAATTTTTCATATTATTTATTTCGAAAAGAATGTCTTGCAGAAAAAAAGTAAGCGCCAGAATCTACAGCTTTTAGTGCCTGGAATTGAATTCCAAGTACTTATAATTTTGCCTGTAATGCCTTTTAATCTTTCTTTTGAAATAATCTGCTAAATCTCTCTTATTATTAAAATTTTGTGTGCCAATATTGAGTAGATTGGGATACATTAAGTTACATTCCAATTTCTTCAATCTGTATGACAATAACAACCAACCAAACTAATTGAATTCAGATAGCCAAAGATAGCATCTAGATTAATAAAAGTATTTCTTGAAATTCGACTACATTTTAGTGTAGAACCTGAATCTATGCCGTGCCAAAAATAATCTGCAGAGAGCCACTTATGGCACGCGTTCCATAGGTCCGCCGTCCCTGTGCTAAGTTAACAGCATTAATCTTAAATCTAACCTTATTTTGTTACTCTTGTATGTATAAATTCTGTTATGCAACTGAAAAAGTTCACTTAAATTTGAGCGCATCCGAAAAACCGAAAATTTGTTTTGAGAAAACTTATTAATGCACTGAAAAAATTACTTTCAAACGTCTCCGAAAATTAGTGGCAGGAAAAGAGGCTTTTGTTTCAGAAAAATATTATTTAAATATCGGAAATCTGTTATTTTCTGAGGTTCCTAAAGATAAAAGAACGCTTTTCGGAATCGTGGGTAACTTGGAAGAGGTTATATTGTATTTTCGTAAACCTTTTTGCTACATCAAAAAACATTTATCGTTTTTACAAAGTAGAGGAGTGATAACTTAGCAATGTAGTCATAAAGATTTAATCAATCAACTTGACCTAACATGATCTGCCATAGATAATGGACCGCTTAGCAAAAAAAACAAAACAATCTATGACTATAAAAATTCAAAATTTACCACTTATTTAGGCTATATTTATTCCGACTATGAAGCTCTGCTTAATGTTTTTCACAGTGAAAGGAAATATTTATTTTCATCCATTTTTGGAATATTTGTTCTTCCGTAATCAGCTTAACCTTCCTACCCTGTTAAAATTTTACCCAACTTTAATAAAAATATTTCACACCAGTAATAAAAATATTTCACGCCAGAATTTTCTTTGAAAAGAATTTAATGTATTTATATTAGTTTTCGGTGCCTTTTATTTATCTTACTTTACGAAAACATTTCTGGTTCGAATCGAATGAAATGAAGTATAGAAATGGGTCGATTAGACCCATTCAGGGTAGGAAGGTTAAACGCTGTGACAGATGAAAAACTGCACAAAAAATAAATGAATATATTATGATTCTTAGAATATTTTCTATAGAATGTAATTTAAAATTACTGTTATAATAATGCAATTAAATCGCACTGATATTCACAATATTACATAAAATAAAATACTATTTTATGTGAGTTACCATAATATGATGTGGTCGACCCTCCGGGTTGTTCGGAATGGATCTCTTGAGTGGGAGAGAAGACCCGGAGCCCGGCCGAGTTCGTTGTACACGAATGCGAGGGGGCCGGATGAGGACGAGTCGCTACTTCCTAGAGTGGCTCGCAGGTCGACAGGCCTCGGGTCCGGTGGCCACGGGTAACGGACGTCGTATATAGGTCATAGGCCTTCGTGTTGTTGTTAAACTTGACCTCCGGCACCCGGGTTCTCTGGGCAAGCCGGATAGCGACGGTCCATAGCCTGATCCCAGAGCCGGTCATAGAGGGGATGGTGACTCTGGGCAAAGGGTAGCCAAAGAGATAGGACCTCATCCACCTATTGACTAGGGAGGGAGCCTAAGGTAAGAGACCTGTTTTTGTAGAGGAAAGGCCTCGGTGACTCGCTAGTGACAACGGGGCTCGCGGGATCGCCGTGCAGGAACTCCCGGAGCAACCGAAGGGCGAGAGATTCGGACAGCGCTTGGGATACTTTTTGTCTCAAGTGGCTCATGCCGCCGAGACCCGCAGCTGGAGCAGTTGTGAGCCAATCCTAAGGTGGGTAGGGTTTGGTGGTACCCTCGTCGACCAGGGAGCGGTCGCAGAGGGAGGCCAGTATGGGTCTGGTTGCCCGATGTCGCGCCGTAAACCCTGGTAGAGGGTCAGCCGGTAGGTCCGCCATCCAACACTATTCCCGCAGGGAAACGGGACGGAGGCTCGCCGGTAACGCGGCGGCGCTTAGAGCCTTGGGGGAATTCTTGGTCCGACCCAGATCCTGCATGTCTGTGCGCTACTGGAGGTTACCGAGTCCAGTGGTGAGATCAAGCGGTGTCACTTCCTAACTTTCGAACGCATTAACAGGTAGCGGTCGGTCACTGCATGGGGTCAGGGGCATTCGTGCCTGGGTACCCTCGACGGCCGTGAGGTAAGGTAGAGGGATCCGGGCTCTTGCCGGCCTTCCGCGGCTTCTCCGCCTTCGGGTGGAGTCGAGTCGTGGGGGACGGGCGGGACTCCGGACTCTCCAACCACCTAGCGAGGCGGAGTCTATTCCGTCTAGGTGGAGCTTTCCGTGCCCGCCTGAGGTCGCTAACGGCACCTAGTCTGGTCTCTTTGACTCCCAGCGTCGAGCCGCGAGGGGTTCCGCAGGTGAGCGGGAGACCGAGCGAAAAGCCCGGAGCAGGGACTCTTTACGTCCGGAGGGGGTTTTCCCGCCCCTCCAGGGTCTTCCGCTAGGGGCTTCTAAATAACTTTCTTATCGGTTGGCTCGTATAAATGTCTCTGCCGGAAAATGGTATCTGATCTTATGAGCCCTCCGTAAAGCAACCCCGGCTCGGGAAACCTCGTGTAGGTTCATGGGCCCGACTCCTTTATAGGTGTTCGGTTCCTGTGGACTGTCGGGGCATACCGTGTCGGGTAGTCAAGAGAAGATACCGTTTGGCTCTTCTAACTGGGTGGTGAGGATTGTATGCGATCAATTCATCTTGGAAATAGTCGGCATGACGTGCGCTGAGCAGTGTGTCGACTTGAGAGCTTTTGTGAGGCTCTGCCTTGCGGGGTTTGTCTGGCGGCGACCTTCGGGACGCATCGCGGGGCTTGTCTTGCGGGTGGTTTCGAGCAGGGGCAATTGAGCTTGCAAGAGCCGGGGACCGGAAGACGGTCCCCTTTTTGGGGGGGGGCGCCCACCGTCTTACCGTAATATGATGACTATAAAAAGTGAAAATAATTAGTACAATTAGCCATATGAGTACAATATAGCCATAAAGTAAATGATCGCATTTAGTGCGATCTAATAAAATTTCTAATCAAGAAAGCTTCATGAAACCTGATAGCTGATTGAAACAGAAAACGGGGGTGTGATTGTTAAATTTAATAAAAATAGTTTAAATTTTGAGTATTAGGGTGAAATTCTGCACCATTGATCGAAGATGCATACATAGAAATTCAAAATTTACAGTCATTTAAATTTAAATTTAAACTATTACAGACCGGAGCGATGAATAATTTGCATATAACTGAAACCTCTGAAGTACATATTGCGTCGAATTTCACCATAAGGGTTGAAATCTTACCTACTTATTAAAATATACTAATCGCATATCAATGGTTTATTTCTTTCAGGTATCACGTTTTATGGTTATATTTTGACTAGAACATGGCTAGATTGATTTGAAAAGAGTCTTGTATTTTGAAATCATGATGTACAATGTTTTGACAAGTAAGACTAAAGATAAAAGAAAAGAAAAGGGCTCAGTTAAACTGATGACATTGAGCTCACACGCTATTTACACTAATTGTAAATTATACTTTTATTTCAAAGAATAATGCCACTCAAAAAATAAATTAAGGGGATTAGCACTCGTTTTCCCCCTTTATACTTAACCAATGAACTTTCAAATCTAATCAGGGAAGCTCTTTATCAAAATGAACCTAGAAAAATCTTTTTGAAGCAAATTGGATAATTCTGCATGAAAACCCATTTATGTAAATTAAGGGGGGGGGACTTGCCACCTCCCCCCCCTTTATATTTAACCAATGAAATTCTAAATCTAATAAAGGAAGCGCCGTATCGGAATAAACCGGTATATCAAATTTGAAACAAATCGAATAATTCTGCATGAAAAACCCATTTAACTAAATTAAAAGGGGGGGGGGGAACTAGCCCCGTTCAGCCCTTTATACTAAACCAATGAGCCTCCAAATCTAATCAAGGAAGCTTCTTAACAGAATAAACCGGTATACCAAATTTGAAGCAAATCGAATAATTCTGTATGAAAAGCCCATTTATATGAATTAAGAAGAGGATTAGCACACGTCCCTCCCTTTATACTTAACCAATGAATCCCTAAAACTAATCAGGAAAGCTTCTTATCAGAATGAACCTAGAATTTTTTTTTATGCATATCGGATGTTTCTATCAAGAGTTATCACGTTACCTACATACATACATACATACAGAACCTGCGGGCACATTAGCTCTCAGACTTTGATAGCCTGTGAGCTAAAAAACATTAAAATGGAAACATAGAACGTTAAAAAGTTCTTTTTGAAAAGTATGTCATTTGGATGATTGCTTCACGTATTTCTGTAAGAGCTGTGAAAATTCGCAGAGCTTTTTTGTCATTTCATTAATTTTAGCTTCATTGTCATTTATCAAACCTCTTATATTTTACAGTAACTGACCGAATCAATTCTTTTAATAAAATTATTTCAAAGGAAATAATCTTCCAAAAGAATCTCCATAATGTGTATTAATGTAATGTTTTATATAAAATTTGTGTGACGTTTAAAAATTACTTTCAAAGACAAATGTTGACTCTGGCCTTTTCTTTGTATCATCTTTATGGCTGAAAATGATTTCGGAAAAATAAAGAAAAACACGTATTAATTAATCTACAGTTTGATTGTTAAAAAATGACATATACAGGTATATTTTTTAAAAGAAATTAATTAGAAAGAAGTGATTTTTTTATAACTAAATGGAAACATAGAACGTTAAAAAGTTCTTTTTGAAAAGTATGTCATTTGGATGATTGCTTAACGTATTTCTGTAAGAGCTGTGAAAATTCGCAGACCTTTTTTGTCATTTCATTAATTTTAGCTTCATTGTCATCTATCAAACCTCTTATATTTTACAATAACTGACCGAATCAATTCTTTTAATAAAATTATTTCAAAGGAAATAATCTTCCAAAAGAATCTCCATAATGTGTATTAATGTAATGTTTTATATAAACTTTGTGTGACGTTTAAAAATTACTTTCAAAGACAAATGTTGACTCTGGCCTTTTCTTTGTATCATCTTTATGGCTGAAAATGATTTCGGAAAAATAAAGAAAAAACACGTATTAATTAATCTACAGTTTGATTGTTAAAAAATGACATATACAGGTATATTTCTTAAAAGAAATTAATTAGAAAGAAGTTATTTTTTTTATAACTATGTTTTTTTTTTTTTTTTTTTTTTTTTTTTTTTTTTTTATATTTCTCGAATGTTTAAGCATCTTCTCTTCAGTACGAAACCAAAATTATTTTCTTCTGCTAATCTTCAAAATTAATATTGTGCAAGTTGAATAAGATATTCTCATAATTAGAATATTAATTTTAACCCTACAGTTTTCGAAAGTAAAAATTAGTCTTATATTAATTCTTCAGTTTTTTAAACTTTATTAAAAAATCCATTAAAATTTACATTTCGAAGTGTAAATCATAGTGTAGTGCACAAGTCTGATTGCAAAATGGTGTTTACTATTACAAGGAGCACTAAAACGAATACTACTGGTAGTACCGAAAGCGGTCTAAATGTAGTAATTTAGGAGGTTTTATTTCCATTAAATACAAATATAAAGTCATTATCATTTCAAAATATCAGTTTCTACATAGTGAAGACTGCCCGATGCAAATCAAAGTCTTTTGACAATGTATTTTGAAATAACGTTATATATATAGATCATTTCCCTCGATTCCAGAAACTTAGTCTTGCACATTTAGTGTGCTATAAAATGTTTTAGTGGAATATGAGTACAGATATCTATATTTCTCTTGTTTTCATGTATATCCTTATACTTTATTATTCCAATGCATTATATCGGCAGAGATAGACTATTCTTGGCAAATTTGCCAGTCTATCGTATGAAATAATGTATTTATTAGCGACATGTGGTTTCTTGTCGACTGACGATTAGACATACTCCTGTCGCTTTGGTTTCTTAAATTTCTTTCTTCATTTGATACACTATGACGCAAAAGTTTAGACAATGAAGAAATTCTTACATACTTTGAAAAATATTTATTCAATTTTCAAATCACTGCTTGAAATTATTGTGCTGTACATATAAACAATATTTATAACAAAGAAAAGTGGAATTGTGCATATTGCAATAAATTAAATGGTAACAAAAATAAACTGCTGTCTCAAAAGTTTAGACACAAATTAAATAAAATCGAAATAAACAATTTTTAAAACCTGGTTGCGCATCCATGCTTATGTATTACGTCATATACACGAGATTGCATGGAAGAAACTAAATCTTGCATAGTTTGTGGATCGATATCGTACCATGCATTCTCAATAGATGTCTTAAGTTCCTTTTCAGAAGAGTATTGTCTAGCGTTGCTATAAACTTTGCGACACATGATGCTCCAAAGGTTTTCTATAGGGTTAAGATCTGGGCTACATGCTGGCCAGTCGAGAACTCTTATATTATGGGAATTAAACCAAGATTTTGAATGTTTTGCAGTGTGAATTGAAGCATTGTCTTGCTGAAATTCCCACTGAGGACCCCCTAGAAGCTCAGCAAGTGGCAGTAGGTTTTCTTCTAATGTCTGTGTATAATGCTGTGAAGTTTGACGACCACTGGTGAAGGTCAGAGATACTTGTCCATTATAGCAAAAGGCTGCCCAAACCATCACCGAGCCCCCTCCTTGCCTGCGACTAAAAAAACGTCGAGGTTCCTTCCGCAAGTCATGCCAATACGATAAACAACCATCTGGACCATCCAGATTCCACTTTTTTTCATCGCTAAATATGACTGACTGCCATTTCTCTCCATATGACATATGCTTTCGAGCCCACATAAGTCTTTGTAACTTATGATGTGGTTTCAGAGCTGGTTTCTTCTGCATTTTGCTATAAACGATTGTTCCTTTTTCCAAAATTCGTCTACGAATCGTATCCTTTGATACAGAGAGTCCCGATGAGCTTTGAACTCCACGTACGCTCATTTGTTGAGTACTCGCTAGTCTTTGTATCAGGCGATCCTCTCGTACATTTGTCACACGTGGCCTCCCAGACCGACATTTTGCTTTATATTCGGAACCACTCGATAAAACTCGATAAATAGATTTTTTTGACCTATTAATAATAGCAGAAATTTCAGAAACGCTCTTCCCTTCACCTTTCAACTGCCAAATCCTTGAAACCTCATTCACTTGAATTTCTTTAGCTCTCGGCATGTCGACTATGAAGCGCAATCGTTTGTAGAACTTAAGTACTCCAAATTTGTGACATCATCGATTCTAAATTTGCATATGCCAGCGAATATTCAAAGAAATTTAGAATAGTGTCTAAACTTTTGCGACAAGCACATTTGAATTTTTATGAAAAAAATTAGTATTATAGCAAATAAAACGACTGTCTTTTGTACATAGCATTTTAAATCAGTTTTTGAATATATTTACAGGTTTTTGTAATTCTGACGTCATAATTCTACATTTTAAAGCTGAATGACGTCATTGTCTAAACTTTTGCGTCATAGTGTACCTAAATTCCACTTGTTATTAAAAGTTATAATTTTGACAATTATGTCTGTGGATTTTTATTTGCCATATCTAAATTTGGAATTCGGTTACTTTACTGTTCGAATATGTTAGTTTTTTTAACTTCATATTAGGCATTCTATGTATGAATTATATATATGTTATCTTAACAATAGAGATTTTGTCAGGTTTTGTTAAAAATACTTGTTTAATGTCTTTTTATTTTAAAATGTATAATATATATATATATATATATATATATATATATATTTCATCAATAATTAAAAATGCAAAAACACCGTAACCTTGGAAAGAAGGTGTATATCAACAATATTTAACTTAAAAATCTCAAAAACTTCAAAAATACAGGTAAAAAACAAAACACAGTCTGTCCTTCATCAGTGAGAAGACAGACAGACCAAAATCCACCCCCCCCCCCCCCTGTTAAAAGCTTGCAGATTTCTGAACACACGTCCATCCTGCACTCAATACAGAAAAAACTATTGTCATTTTAGAAATAAAATTTAAAAAGGTAAATAAACCAAAGTTAAACAAAAAAGTAATATAAACAAAGCATAATTAAATTACAAAACAAAAAAGTTTTAATAAAATGTCTTTTAGAAAAATTACTTTAAAATTGCAACTTAAATATAAACAAATTAAATTATCTTAACATGTATGAATGCAGAACAACGTGCACCCTCCAAAACCTACAAGAAAGATACAAAAACATGAAACAGAAGTATCTGTACAATGTCCTTCACCTGTCAATAATAGCAAACTGTTAATTTTCCTTCCGTGTCCATTATCAAAAAACTTTAAATCCTAATCTGCAAGTCTCCATCAATTCAAAACATCTATGTCAACTCGTTCTTTATACAAAACTTTAGAATTCACACATTATATGGAATGTTCAGGAAGCATGCTGCCATATGTTGCTCAACCCGCCAACCCACAATGTTGCCATTTATTTTTTAAAACAATCTTTAAATAATGTTTCAAAAATTTATAGGATAATTATTATTGTAAATAAGATTAGCCAAAAACTTAAAAAGCTGTATATAAAAATTACCAACATTGCCACAAATTGTATTAAAACGAATTAATTGATTAATTATAATATTAATGTAAATTTTTTATGTAAATTAGAAAACCAATGCGGCATACTTCCTGTAAAGATTTAAAACTATTTCTTTTATCATGCAAATCCAAAATTAATTTATTATCAAAAATATTTATAGAAATATCCAAAAATTCTGCATTATAATCATCACTAGAATTAGAATTCACAGTTTCAGTGATATTAACATTCAAATTTTAGATCATGTTAAAGTAAAAAGTAATCGATTAGATAAAGAAAATGATTATATGTTTAAGTTTAAAACAATATATCCCTACGTATTAAATACATTAGTTAACAAAATTAATTTAGTGAAAGTTCATAATGTACAGTCGTGGAAAAAAAGTAAACACCCCCTACTAACTCCTCAACCTATTATATATTGAATTACGTCATCAAGAGTACAGAATTCAATTATATAAGCAAAATAGTCGTTTTCTGTGAGAAAAAAAAGTTAAAAGCTGAAAATTTTTTTCTCCTGTACTCAAACGACTACTATGGCCAAAAGAATAGTTTCAAGATGAAAACTGAATAATATTAAATGCAATGAAATGGAAAAAGCAATACAACCTTTTAAATATTTAATTTAGCAATGAAAAATATTAATATTACACAACATACCTAATATAATCCCAGTTTTATTTAATCCAAATAAACTCCTGCACATGGTATCCAAAAGCACGATAAGATTAAGGTTATTTTTGCAGTTAAGTAACACAGATATTAAATTCCAATGGTTGCAGTTAATCCATATTGAAATACCGTGATAAATGCAATTAATACAATATAAATAGAAAATAATGAGAATATTAGTATTTAAAATACCTATTAACACTTTTAAATTTCTTAACTAAAGTAAAAAATCTCAAAACTATTACTTTACAATATCGCCAATAACCAGCATTTTGTACCATCTAGTGTTGAAAATTGAAAATAGAAAATATTAATCTATTAGAAGCTACAGACAAAATGCAAATTAAATTTTGGTGCTGCCATCTAGTACAATAAATTAAAACTATTATAAACAAATGTCATAATAGTAACCAAATTGAAACTAATGCTTTCAAACTTTACCAACTGCTTTACCCCACAAATCCTAATACAGTACCGGGCCTATTATTCAGAATCCTCGGGACCGAAGGATTTCCGGATTTTGGAATTTCCCGGATTTCAGGTCCTCTCGAATTCCGTAAAAAAATCGCGGGAAAAACGCAAACTTCTTCAAAAAATCGCGAAAAAACACAAACTTCTTCCAAGGACCACATAAAAAAAAAAAAAAAAAAAAAAAAAAAAAAAAAAAAAAAAAAAAAATGCAAATTGCGTCAAAATATAGCAAAAAAAAACCAAACAAATTTCTTCAAAGGATCGAGAAAGGCCCCTCGCAATTTCGTCAAATGATTGCGAAAAAATCTGCAAATTTCGTCAAAAGATTCGCAAAAAAAACGAAATTTCATAAAAGGATCGCGAAAAAACACATTAATTTAGTCAAAGGATCGTGGGAAAAAATGCAAATTTTGTCAAAACCTCGTGAAAAAAAAGCAAATTTCGTCAAATTGTAGCAAAAAAAAAAATTTCTTCAAAGCATCGCAACCCCCCCCCCCCCCCCCTTAATTTCATCAAAAGATCGCGTAAAAACGTGAATTTCGTTAAAGGATCGCCGAAAAAACGCATAATTAGTGCAAAGGGGTCCCCCCTTTTCTGTAACTGTAAACTTTCAAAAAATTTGCTGTGAATTTCAGATTTTTTTTTTTTTTTTTTACTCAGAATCACTTCTAATTCAAGTAACACGATTGTGCAGCCATAATATTTTGTCGAAGTGAGTGAGATGATGTGAAATATCTGACGATTTAAAAAAACAAAACAAAACAAAACAAAACAAAAACAAAAAAAAAAAAAACAAATCGTAATATTAATTTTAAACTAAAATTTGACAGAAAAATGACTTTTTTCTAATTTGGGGCGGGGGGGGGGGGGGCACCGTGTTCCTTTATCACTGATGTAACAACAAAGTTGTGTTTTTAAATCATGTACATTTTAAGATATTAAATGTTGAAAATGATCTTTTTTATTCTTTTTTTTTTCCACTTTTAAGAGCTCTAAGACTCCTCAACACGTTGAGTGCCACGGTGACTGACACGGAAGCTGAAAAATTTACAATGTTTTAAGTAATTTTTAAGAAAGTATAACCCTGTAATAAATAAAAGGTAAGTAAATTTTAAATGAATTTTTTGTAATTACTTAAAACATTATATATATTTTTAGTTTTATATCATATTTTAGGCCGTCAGTCATCGGTGAATGACGCGTTCCTAAAGGAAAGTTCAGTGTCAGTCACCGGTCACTGACGTGGCGCTTAACGTATTAATAGGAAACGTCATCAGGTCATTTAATAAATATTGCATCAAGCAACGAATTTGACGGTAGAGGACGACGCTTCACTTTTTTGAGATTTCAATGATTTCATTTTTATATTGGTTTAGTTTGTTATTTTAAGTATTATAATCAAACTTGTTTATAATGAGCTTGATTGTGGCGAGAACTCTGTAGCAACGAGAAATTAGTTAGCAAACGGTTGGTCCAATAAAAAATTATATTACAAAAAACTTAGTTATTACGATTAAATCTCGGATATAACACAGAAAAAAATCGGCAAACTCACGAAAAAGCTTAAAGACTTTTATTAAAGAATAAATCCATTGAGAAAACATATTTTATACACTGCGGATACAATATTGTCGAAAATGATGAGAAGAATGTCTATGAAACGACAGTATCTCACTCAACATGTGAAACTCATTTGGATTAGTAAGCAAATGGTTAATCCAATATAAAATTAAATAATACGAAACATTTTATTGCGAGTAAACCTCGGACATAACGAGGGAAACATCAGCAAACTCATGAAAACATTTAAAGGCTATTATTAAAGAATAACTCCTTTGAGAAAACATATATTTTTTCAGTACTTTTACAGTATTGTCGAAAATCATGAGAAGGATGACTGATGTATATAAGAATGAAACGATAGCCTCTTACTTTCAACATATGCAGTTGATTTGAATTACTCCGCGAAATTGGAGAGCTTTTTAAAAGTGAAAGAAGCATACTTAAATGAATAAAAAATACGATGACAAAGGCTAACACGGAGTTAAAATTAATAACTTATTATTGTACATTTAATTAAATGACTAACGTTACCTAAAGTTACTTCTACATGTGTATTAAATCAGGTGTTAATCGAATGATTTATTCGCGATGTCACGTATTCTGGCATTTTCGATTAGAATAAATGAATAGAGCACGGATTTGTTTATTTTGAGAACTTGGTTATAACGAGCAAAGGCACTGCTTCCTTTATCCTGGTTTTAACCAAGTTCCATTGTATTATATATTTATATTTTGTTTCCAACTCTTTTGACAAAGTATATTATTAGTGTTTTTGTTATTATTTCCTTTTCAAAATCAATTTAAGTCATAGTTTTTGTTTTTTGACTTTGTATCCTGACAGGATCGATTTATACGCGAGTTTTTGAGGATTTTTCCCCCTTGAAGTTGTGGTGACGATTTATAGACAAGCTTTTATTTTTTTCCCCTCCAAGTAGTGGAATCATCTTAATCACGAATATAATGTGGTATGTTTAATTTATACTTCGTTTAAATTTGATGAAAAATTCAATCTTTATTGGGTAACTTTATAATGATTATAAAATCAAAGTAATATTAGAAACATTTTTTGAAAATTTATCATTAATATGGTTGATAAGTTGCAAATTATACAATGAAACTTATTAACAATATTAATGGTAAACGAACTTCCAATTACTGTTTCATCTTTTGGAGATGTATGGCCAATAATGAAAATTATACGCTAAGTATTTCGAAGACAAATTAGTCTATAACTTTGAAAAGTAATTAAGAATGAGTTTATTGCAAGTGGTTCAAAGTTACTCTGCAGTATATTTTACTATCTGGTTTAGTTAAGGCAATTATTATAAACTGCAATTACGTTTAAAATTCATCTTCTTGAAAATATTTTCATCACTAAAGTGAAACAAAAGCTCTGCGTGCCTTTAATTTCAGTGGCTGAAATTTAGAGATAAGTTGGTGGAATTCCTAATAATTCTTTGAGAATTAATTATTCTATGATAGATTCAAATTCTGAAAAGTGCAAAATTTCAGTAATCCTATTAGATAAATAACTAAGACTACTGTAATATATATATATGTATGCATAAATTAAATACAGAAAATAAATTTTACATTTATTATGATTATTTTATATGATAAATCAGATAAGAATTGCTAAATCGTCTCTTTTCGATTTTGAATTAAGTCTAATTTGCGTATTGAATTATGTCTGGTTATTTAAATCACATATTTTCTTGAGAAAGCAATTTGTGAATATTTAACAAGTTCTATTTTAGAGTGTAAAATAATCAGACCTTTTTTTAAAAATACATAATCTATTTACTCAATTTAATTCAACTGAAATCAAGTATTTATTTTACTTTGTTTTGTGACAATTAGACAATAAATATTGTTTATACAGTAGACTCCTTCAAATCCGCACAACCTGGTATCAGAGGTTGTGCGGATATTTGAATTTTAAGGAATTCTCGTCATTGCTTTCTTTAGATTTTTTTAAACAGTAATTTGAATATATTAATCCAATCAAAATTATAACGAATGCTTGCAATATAGTAAGATATTGAAACAATTAAATAAAGTAATAAACTAAAAGGATAAAAAGTAAGATACTTTTAAAAATTATTATATTAGGTCTCCAAGCCTACTTTTTTCCCGACTGAAAAGAAGCGTTATGTGTTTCACGCGTATCTGTGTATGTGGATTTCTTTATACCCTCGAAACATCCCAACGGCTGGATGGATTTTAATGAATGAGGTCTCTACCAATTCGTCTTAACGGCCCAATGGTTATAGGCTAGGTTTTGTTTTTATAAATTCAAAATGGCGGTAGAGACGAAAACAAATTACGTACCCTATTGAGTGGCATATCATAGGATAGGTCTTTCAAAATGAAGACGATGCTTCATTGACTATTTTACAGTCAAAAGCTCCGTTTAAATATTACACAACCTGGAAGTTGTGTATGTAGGATCTCTAGCTTTACTGCAACTCTTAACCATCATAGACATCTATAGACCTCATCAAAATAGTGTTTATAGATAGGAACTAACAATTAAACACAACTTAAAAGTCATCAATACAAGTAAATAAAAAATAGGTAAGTAATATAAACAAGTAATATAAAAAAATATTTTAAGTCAATTCCTACTTAGATCAATAAGAGAATTTTTGTTCTCCCATTCTTCTTTCTCTTGAGTGGCGCTTAAAATGCCTTGATCAAGAAGAGGGCTCTCTCGGTCTAAAAATACCTTGATCAAGAAGAGGGCTCTCTCGATTATTCAAAATTAATTAATTTAATTAAACTAATGAATTAATATTTGAAAAAACTGAACTAGCATCAAGTGTCATCCACTACAAGTTTAAAAAAATTTATTTGAGCTTGATTGGATGAATAATAAGTATTTTACTAACGATTGAAAATTTGAAAAGCTATATATAGCGAGAGTGTGAGCTAATAGTAGGAATTGAAAAAGAAATAGTTTCACATTGATGAGAAATAATTAATTAGTTCGATTTTTACGCAGTCGGGATTTTTGATTTTTTAAATTTAATTGTTTATTTAAAATTCTGATTTCATCATTAGCACCACTTTTTTGAAATGGTAAAATTCCCATAGTTTTCACATTTGACATTAAGGTGAAAACAAACGGAATTTTACCATTTTAAAAAAGTGGTGCCAATGAAGAAATCAACATTTAAAAAAAAAGTAGCCGTGAAAGAACATAAAAACGGCAGAATTTTCTTGGAGACCTAATATTATTAAAAGTAAAGGTCATGTAAATAATCAATAATGCATAATTAAAGATGCATAATAAAGATGACATACATTTTCCTTGAATTATTCAATAAAATTATCCCTCATTCAATAAATGAGGGATTCAAAAAATTCAATCCCCTCATAAAATCACCCTATTAATTCAAATCAACATCATAAAGTAAGGAAGTTTTATTTCAGGTTTAACCAGTCTTAATAACCAACAATTAAATGTATTTGGTAAAAAGATTGTGATTATACCAGTGGTGTCAGTATATCTTGATTGTTTTAGAAATTAATTTATACTTTCTTCATGTTCAACCATATTATCGAGAATTATATATTAAAATAGATACGGAATAATATCAAACTAAAGAAATCTGTAATTTTGTCCTTGCATCTGAACTGAAAGTTTCATTATTTACGTCTGCGATGATACACGGATTTTAGACGTTTGCAGGTTTTAGGGCTGCGGATTTGAGGGAGGTTACTGTGTTCTGATATAAGCAACCCTTTTATTTTATATTTTCTTATATATTAATATTCTGGAAATAAAAAAAAAAGGGTGTGAAACTTGTCGTATTATTTTCGTCTGATTACTTTTGTTGTATTTTATCATAAATATTATCCTTTCAGAGGCAAGTAATTGTGCTGCTGTAATGTTAAAATCTTAACAGAATTTTAAAAATGTTTCAGTAAAAATAAATAAATGCAATTTTAAATCTTTTTTCGTGTAAATAATAAAAACAAGTTTTATTTAAAAAATCTGGTACAAATTTTGATTAAAATTAAAACTTATAAGTATTATACCATCATTCTTGAATGGATCAACCCTGGATTACAAAACTGAAGTCACAAAAGACTTAGTCATAAACTGCGAATTAACATGTACAGTCGTGGAAAAAAAAAAAAAGTAAACACCCCTATTAACTCCTCAACAAATTATCGTAGAAGAAAGTTACTGGTACCGAACGATTGGAAATAAAGTCTGCTTTTAAATGATGTATATAAAATTTGCTTAGGGGGCCATCTACATATTAAAATGAACCATAAATTTGTTTTTTTCAATAGCAGTAGACAATTCTGACAGCATAAACGGACTCTACACCCTCCAATTAGCCTAAAAACAAATTTTTATGCAATTCATACCATAAGTTTCCGAGAAATTAATTATTTTAAAACGAGGGTATTTTAAGGGCTGTATCCAAATTGAAGTTCGGTACTCGATTGTTAACCGAGAGAGCCTCCTTCTTGATCAAGGCAGCACTCAATCAGTCAATGAAGCCGGTTAGATTACAAGACAGCAGAAGAAATTTCAAAATATCTACTCACTTCTATCATAGACGGCCCCTTAAACCATCATTTTGCCGTTTTTTAAGCATAACTTAGAACTACTTGGAAGAAAAATGTAAAATTTTGGATTTCCATAAAGCAGGACTTAATAAATTTAAATCCATAAAAAATTGCAATTCATATTTTTTTTCGAATATTAATTTCATAATTCATAATTCATATCATAAAATTATAAAAATTGCAAATTCAGCGTATTTATGTTTGAGTATTTTAGTACTATTGCCACACAAAAAATTACCACATTAGGGGAATAATTTCAGGAGATATTAATGAAAATATGAAAATGTAATTTAATATTAGGAGCACTAAATTTTGAATGTTTTTAATTAAAAAACTTATCATTCAAATGACTTGAAATTTGGTGTCTAGGCATAGTTTGAACAGAAGATTTGAAATATCTCGTTAAAATTGGGTATTGCCATTGAAAAAAATGAAGTATGGATTTGTTTTAATATGTAGATGGCCCCCTAAGCAAATTTTCTATACATCATTTAAAAGTAGACTTTATTTACAATCGTTCGGTACCAGTAACTTTCGTTTACGATAATTTGTTGAGGAGTTAGTAGGGGGTGTTTACTTTTTTTTTCCACGACTGTACAATTACTTTTATCATTGTATATATATATATTTTCAATCTGTACTATTTATTAAAAAAATATCAAAAATATTTTTTAACTATCAAAAATATTTTTTAACAACTCGGCCAGAAATATTCATTAATAATTAACTAATTAAGGCCCTTGTGTAACTGATTTGATTCATTATCACTGTGAGAGGCTTAACAAAAAATAGCTAATGGCTTTAAATGAAAGTTTACAAATCGAGAATTAAGTTTAAAAGGTTTTAGTCACACATGTAAAAGGGTATATTATCCAAATCAATAAAATAACTCTGATGGCTTGCTATCTGTTAGAAAATTTGTTTTAGCAATGTTTGTTTTGTAGATTAGATAAATGAAATGTTTGAAAGATGAAATATTTCTGATTTGATGTTAACTATAGATCAAATATAGCCGATTACAAAATGTAGGCATATAATCCCCCCTCTCCCTCTCTTTATGTTAAAATGTTAGACAACGCGAGTTCGAAAAAATTCTGTAGTTCCAATTTCTAATCACTGTGAAATTGACAGAAAAAAAAAAACAAAATTGATAAATTAGTACTATTACACTGCTATATATACAGAAGAAGGACATATAAAGAACAAAAGAGCAATTAAAGTAAGTGGGAACTAAACATTTAAAAATATGAATCATAAATTTTTCGTAATTACGATAAAATAAATTTTTAAATCTACTTAAAAGTTTTTGAAAAACATATTTTAATTATCGGTTTACCAGGTTTAAACAATAGTAACGTAAATATATTGTTATATGTACATTAAAACATTGTTTGAAAACACTCGTCGTTTTAATTTACCATACTTTCCCTAATCTGTTCAGGTTTTAAATTCGGTCTCATAGGACCCTTTTTAACAACATTATAGCAAAGGAAGTTTAAAAAGATAAACAAAGATTTTAACGCTAAATTATTACTCTTCACGAAGCCTCGTTCTCTTAATGTAGTTTCATTATGAATCTTTACGAAGAAATTTCATTATTATAAAATGCATTTTTCACTAATTAAATAAAGGTCATGTTGTGGACTCCTGTGGGAATTTAAGGAGTGAATAGATTTATAAATGTAATTTATGGAAAATTTTAATGATATTAAGTCAATCTTTTGAATAAATATTCGCAGAAAGACATATTAGCAGCACAAAAGTTTTTTTTTGCTCATGTTAAAATTAATGCAACATTGTGTAGATGCGGAATAGTTTTAACATAATTATTTTCTAAAACAATTTGCATTAAATTCTTAATAAAAGAATTAAGTATACATAACTACACAGCTTTTCATGCAGATGAAAACTGCATAAAAGAATGATTAAATTTATTGTTAAGTTGACGCAATATATTATTCAAAGTATATGGGTCGGGTTGATTTTTGACGGCCAATTATCTTCTCGAGGGATATAGTCCCAGGAGGGAGTGCCCTTCGTGGGGGTCTTTCTAAGGGAACCTAACCCGTATTTACGCATGGAAATCCATGGTTCGAAGAAAACCACGAAAACTCCGAACGATTAGGCCGACGGGCACGATTGGGTTCGAACCCACCATCTCCCATTCACCAGCTTTGAGAGCAGAACCTCTCGGCCACTGATGGGTCCTCAAAGTATACGGAATGTGTACTTTATAGTTTACTAGCTAAAATCCGGCGTTGCCTGGAATTTTAAGAATGTTTGTTTTGAAAAATCAATTTTGAAAAATCAACGATTGCGTGTTAATTTACGTAATTTTCACTCTTCTTTTTATTTAAGTCGGACGACAGATTACCTACTTACTTTGTAAATATAATCTGTGACCTATATTGAGACCGAGATTAAAACCTTTTATTTTGTTATTTAAATATTTTTTTCATGATTAAAAGAAAATGGCAAGTACAAAAATTCTCTGAATTTCATAAAAAAAAATCTAAAATCTTTATTTCTGTTCTTTACTAAGAATGAGCTCTAGGAACCCAAACCTTTGTAAAAATTCTAATGTACACGCATACACACACGTATATATATGGAATAGATTTAAAAGTGGCGAAAACAAATTTAGAAAACCTCAAAATCTTAAAACATGCCAATATTTCCATAAAATTCCAATTTTATCATGTTTGAATACGTCTTTCCAAACTCATATGACGCTATATATTTACCTGCCGGTGCTAACGTAGAGAGCTACCATGATTGAAAGTCTCGTGACAGTCGCGGTCGTACCCGAAATGCAATGACGTGCAGATATACAAATCAATTCGATTACTTTTTTTTTTTTTTTTTTTTTTTTTTTTTTTTTTTTTTTTTTTTTTATTGTTGCGTGTTTTACGTCCCCTTATTAAATAATAAAAATACGAGCAATTTTCATTGCGATTCTGATACTTTATTGTTTTTGTGAAACTGAAATTATTTAGTAATGTTTCATGGATTAAACTATGACGAGTTCCTGGCTGTATTAAATTGATCACTCGAATGCATATATTAAAACCATTTTTCCGTTTTAGAGTAATTAGCGTGTGTTTTTTTGAAACGAAAGATACCTATGCACTTATATGACTGTGTATGTTTTGTATTCTTTACATATACGTAAATATCATTTATCATTTATTTTAAATGAATTTGTCCTTTTCTGCACTATGTATTCTAAAAGTTGTTCACTTAAGATACACATACATTTTAACGTCTGAATTAAAATCTTTAGATTAATTTTCATACATTAGACAGGCTTGTCTACACTTAAATAAAAAAAAAATATATAAAAACATTTAATTAAAAACTAAAAATACAAAAAACGTTTCGCTGTGCAAACGCACAGCCTCATCAGTATACAATCTGATTGTGTCACATTGTGTTGATGCATCAGTACACAATCTGATTGTGTATTGACGAGGCTGTGCGTTTGCACAGCGAAACGTCTTTTGTATTTTTAGTTTTTAATTAAATGTTTTTATATATTTTTTAATTTAAGTGTAGTCAAGTGTGTCTAATGTAAGAAAATTAATTTAGTTGTTCACTTATTAATAGAAGAAGTATAGAACAAAGTTTTCCTAAGTTCAGGTTATCTTTAAGTATTCAATATTCAGATTAATATACCTATGATATTAATACAGATTGATTTTAATATTATATATTAAAATACTTATTATTAAGAAGTCTGTGTAAAATTTTGATGTATTTACCATGATTTCTAGGATACAAAGAACTCGGTTGATTATTATTATTATTATTATTTTACTTTTGATAACATTATACCTGGTTACAAATTATTTTATTTAAGATACTTAAAAAGACTTTTCATAAGATTTTTAAATTATTATCCCGCTGCCAGACGAAAGACTTTGATGAAAAAAATATCAATTTGTATATATTCTATGCGCTAAAATTGTTTTAATTTCGTTTTTAACTATTATGCTCAGAAGTAAATACTGAGCACGTTTATTATTTTTAATTAGCGTTTTACACGTTTGTTATTAAAATACTTATTTTAGAACTAAAGCTTTTAAAATTTTATATTTTAGACAAAATATATATCTGATGACCGTGTATAATTTGCGCGCAGAATTATTGATATTTAAAGTATAAAGATCCTGTTCGAAAAAGAAAACTCACCATTTTTTTTTCTTTCTTTCGACAATCTCTTATTTTCTTTCCCAATAATTTAAAACTGTGCTGTAACTTTAAAATTTTTATATGTTTAATAAATAATTCTTAAGAAGAATGTTAAATCTTGGTGTATTTACAATGATTATTTCAGTGATTATATAAAGAGCTCAGTTGATGTTTTTTTTTTTTTTTTTCATTTTGAAAACATTATAACCTATTTACAAATTATTTTATTTAATGTACTTAAAACATGCCAGTGCTTGGAAAAGTATAAGATTAGGCAATCATAATTTCGCTGCTTGGAATGCAACGAATTTTATAAAATTAAAGAATGACTTGGATGTGATCTTAATCTAAACCCGAGACAATAATCTATTTTGATTAATTTTAACACAATTATTCTAATTGGTAAATAAGACATATGAATTGTAATTTTCCAATTGAGTGTAAAAGTGTCCAGGCCAGGATTTGAACCAGTGACCTTTGGCTTGATCTACCAATGCTCTGTCAACTGAGCTATCCTGCACAAAGCTAGCGGTCACAATTCACTCGGTTAATTATATGATGAGAGAATCTTGTCTGTTATCTGAAACAGCTCAACCTAAATAAGTACCAAGTGATGTAACTCTAAATAAACGCTGTATACATAATTATACTTGATTAACTTGGAGTTCAATTGTTTTTGATCCTATCAAAAGGTTATCTGAGTAAATTGTAAACGCCAGGTTTGTTCAGGATGGGTCAGTTGGAAGCTTAATCCAAAGGTCCCTGATTCAAACCCTAGTCTGTATGCTTTTTCACTCTGTAATAAAATTATAACTCAATAATCTACCTTGTAAATGGATTTGCCCATAAAAAATAATTTGTTTTGTTCAAAACTGTCGAGGAATTCTTGGTCAAGTGCAGGGAAGGGGCCGGCACCTGGAAAATCTAAACCCCTGCACAATGAAGCTATGAATGGGACGCGAAGTGTCAGGTTCAAGAAACCGACAAAGGTCCAATAAATTCATATATTTTATAAATAGTAATTTTAATGGTTTAACAATTTTGCATGTTCTGTAGCTTTTATATTAAGAGATTTTAAATTTTCATCGTTTAACAATGCTCTTCTTTCTCGAAAATTCATGAAATTTTTTTTATCTGAATGAGTTGGAACTTTCAGGTTGCAAAATATGAAAATTTTAGGCTTTAAGTGTTAAATAATTGAACATTTTTAATTTTCATTTATTTAACCATAGTACATTCTTAAAGTATAATTGTCTATTCCCTGATGATAACCTTTCAGTGATTGGCATATCTTTAAAATTGGCTTAAAATGTGTTACATGGCGATATTTTCTGAAAGATCGCTTGCATATGTAAGAAATTCAGAAAAACCTTTTTTTTTTTTTTTGGTATTCACATTAGATTAGCAAATTTTATGCATTTAGAAATGAAATTGCATTTGTAAGTAATATGTCATAAAATAATATTTTTCACTTATGAATGTTTGCTTTTTATCTCATTTATACTGTCTAGAAAACATTAAATTATATCCCTATTACAGTTTTCTCCATGAATTCACAAGATAGAATTACATTTATTTATGGTTATTTACATATTCAGTTATTTATATTTATACTAATATTATAAAGAAGTAAAAATTGTTTATTTGTAGGAGGTAAGATCGGGAACTACCGAACCGATTCCAAAAGTAATGATATCAAAATGATGGTGTTAGTCCAACTTAGAACATAGGCTATATCGTATGTCCGTGCCACTGGCCAAAAGGGGGTGCAGGAGCAGAAAACCTTCTAAAAATGCGATTTTTGTGTTACTGAAGGGCCTAGAAACATGAAATTTGGAATGGTAGTTACTTATGAGATATTAATGATATTTAAGGACATTTCTTTAAAAAATTCGAAATTTAAAAGGGGTGAAAATGCGCAAAAAGCGTTCTAAAAAAAGGTTCTGAATGGCAATTTTTACGCAATCTCAAGAAGTACGAAACCGATTTAAAAAATAATGGTGTCAAAATGATGGTGACAACCGTTGCTTCAATATAGGCTACATTTTATGTCAGTGCCACTACCGCTAAAAGGGCTGCAAGAGCAAAAAAAAAAAAAAAAAAAAAAGCTCGTACCTCCTCCTGTAGGCTCGGGCCTACAGGTGGAGGTAGATTTCGATGTTAAGTACTAAATTCTCCAACAAAACTTAAATCAAGATTAGAGATAAAACCCAGTTTCTTCACAAAGAGCGAGCTGTAGGGAGCTAAACTTTTTGTGAAAATTGTAATATACACGAATACACACACAGATATATATGGAATAGGTTTAAAAAATGGCTACAAAAAATTCAGAGAACCTTAAAGTGTTAAAATATGTTAATATTTCCATAGTCGGGTTTTTATCATGTTTTAATACGTTTCTTCAAACTTACATGGCGTTACATATTCACCTGCTGAGGTCCATTATATTTCCAATATGACGCAATATACATATTTTTTTAATTCGTCAAACTATTTATTTTGAGTTTTCATGCTGAAATCTTGCTCTAGGAAACTTATGACGTAATATTCAATTTGTTTTAAATTTGTCAAACTATTTAATTTTACACGTGAAAATTTTGCAAAAGAAAAGTAATTGTTGTGGTGAGAATTTTATTATTTGTTTTTTTTTTTATTGTTGGCAACTGCTATAACGAAAAACTTTTATTCTTTTCCTGCCATTGTTGTGTAAGAGCTGGTTTTATCAGAATCATGTTAAGACAGTATTCAAAATTTTGAACCCTCCCCATTTCCACCCTCTTGGGCCGATTTCGCCCATTTTCAATCCCCGTCGAGATATTAGCCATCTCAAAGTTGTTGGCGAGTTTGAAGATGATTCGTGCATAATTGCGACTTTTATCGTGCGGACAAAATTTAGTACATACATACATACATACATACATATATATATATATATATATATATATATATATATAAACTTTTTAGGTGTGGGGTGGTTTTGGGTTCCTGGGTTCCTATAATGAAAAGTTATGAAGGAATTTTTCAAAAGTCGCACCATGGTAACGACTGCAATAGGTAGTATTTCTTACGAAATCTACCTAAAAAAAAAAAGTTCGAAATTGCGATTTTTGTGTTACTGAAAGGCCCAGATACATGGAATTTTGAATGTAGTTAGTTATAAGATATAAATGATCTCTAAGAACATTTCTTAAAAGATTTTAAATTTAAAAGGGACGAAAATGCGCGAAAAGAGTTCTAAAGAATGTTCTAAATGGGGATTTCTACGCAATCTCAGAAAGTACACAACCTATTTCAAAAGTAATGGCTGGAAATTGATGATGACAGCCCTTGCTCCAACATATGTTCTATTTCATGTTGGTGTCACTACCACCTAGGGTTTGCAAAAGCTAAGAACGTTCTAAATTTCGATCTTTGTGTTACTGAAGGGCCTAGAATCCTGAAATTAAGCAGGGCTGTTATTTATAATATACAAATGATCTCTAAGAACATTTCCTAATAAATTGAAATTTAAAAAGGCTGAAAATGAGCGAAAAGCGTTCTAAAAAACTTTCTAAATTGCGATTTCTACGCAATCTCAGGAAGTACCGAACCGATTTGAAAAATAATGGCGTGAAAACGATGGTGACAGCCCTCGCTCCAACATAGGCTGTATTTTATGTAGGTGTCACTACCCCAAAGGGGTGAAGGAGCAGAAAACGATCTAAATTGCGCTTTTTATAATACTGCAGGGGTTAGCAAGTTGAAATTAGGCATGGTAGTTACTTCTAAGATATAAATGATCTCTACGAAAATTTCCTAAATAATTCGTAATTTAAAAAGGACAAAAATGGACGAAAAACGTTCTAAAAAACTTTCTAAATTGCGGTTGCATTTAAAAAAAATTTCTAAGCTGGGATTTTTGTGATACTGAAGTGGCTAGCAACTTGAAATTTGGCATGGTATGTACTTATGAGATGTAAATACTCTCTGAGAAGAGTTCCTTAAAAATTTGAAATTTAAAAGGGGTGAAAATGAACGAAAAACGTTCTAAAAATGTTTTAAATAGCAATTTCTACCCAATCTCCGGAAATGTAAACCGATTTCAGAAGTAATGCTTTCAAATTGATGGTGACAGTCCCCGCTCCAACATAGCCTATATTTTACGTTGTTGTTACTACCATCTGGGGGTTACTGGAGCAAAAAATATTGTAAATTGCGTTTTTTCTGTTACATAGGGGGTCTAACATTTTAAATTTGGAATGGTAATTACTTCAAAGATGCAAATGCTTTCTAAGAATTGTCGAAAGAAAATTCCAAATTTAAAAGGATGAAGTGAGCGAAAAGCGTTTTATAAGCCTTCTAAATTACGATTTTTATGCAATCGTATGAAATACGAAACCGATTTCAAACATAATGGTTGCAAATTGATAGTGATAGAACCTGCTCAAACATAAGCTATATTAAATGTCGAGGGTTGCAGGAGCAAAAAACTTTCTAAATTGCGATTTCTGCGGTACTGAAGAGCTAGAAACTTTAAATATAGCACGGCAGTTACTTATAAAATATAAATGTCCTCTAAGAACAGTCCTATACGGGCTATATTTTATGCCGCTGTCACTACCACCTGGTTAGCAGGAACAACAAGAAAGCCTTTAAAAACAACTAAATTCCGTTTTCTATAGAATATTAGGAAATACCAACCGATTTCAAGGTTATTGTTGGCAAATTAATATTGAAAGTCTCTGTTTCAACATTTTTTGAGACATTCTATTTAAACTCTGTTTCGGCATTTTATGTTGGTGCCACTAATACCAGAGAGGTGGTAGACTGTTTGACAAGAAGCTTGGAATTTGACATGATGATTAATTTTAAGATGTAAATGTGTTAAGATGGTTTCTAAAAAATTCAAAACTTCAAATGAATACTGAAATGAGAGTATGAAATGAGCATAAAAGTCTCAAAATACTTTCTAAATTATCATTCAATTGGAATTAGTTTTAGTTCTTCTTATTAATTAAAATCTCATTTCTGTCTATTGCACTTTTATGATGAAGTTTAGTCAAACTGTGGCTTGATTTGTATTTTTTGAATTATTTCAAAAAATGTTCGTCTAATAAAAAATAGTCATGCAACTATCACTTGGAATATTTCAACTATTACGCGAGCAAAGCCGCGGGGATTGCTAGTTTAATAATAAAAGTAAAAATAGTTTTTTTTTTTTTTTTTTTTTTTTTTTTTTGTTAAACACTCTTAAGCATTTAATGGTCGTCTTGAATTTTTTGACTGCGATTCATGTTTTCTCCTTAAAAATGGATATTACAATACATTAATTTTCTGTAGTCAGCGAACTCGAATAGGAAAAATTCACTACTTTTTTTTACGCTTTGTAGAAAGCTCAACACTGTAAAAAAAATTCCGCAACGTTCCTGGGAAAAAATGGGCAGCTGAGTTGCCCATTATTTCCAAGAAACATTTCTTGAAAATGACTGGTACTTTACTGTATATGTTAAAAACTTTCTACGGAAATGCCAGTAAGTTTCCTGCGAAATACCAGGAATATTTCTGTTGACAGCAAAACATTACTGACATATTCAAGGCTGGAGTAGCACAAGAGCGAAAAATGTCCAGACCAGGGATCGAACCTGGATACTTGACGTGCCGTGCCAATGCCTTACCTGTTAGGCTATCCGGACCGATACCTGGCTGACATAATTCACTCTGGATGTTCGTTCCCTTCATTATGACATTACTGACATTTCACAGCATGCGGGATCCGCAGACGATTTTTACATTTCCAGTTGACAATTTTCGCTTTATTATCATTATTTGTTAGAATGAAAAAATATTTTGAAATTGACATCAAAATTATTATTTATAATTTACACGAAAAAATAAATTTTCAGTTAAAATTCAATAAAGTAAATATATATGTGATATATTGTTTCTGAACTTTGCTTAAAATATAAAAATATATAAATGTAAATAATAATTAGAAAAAAATCTAGACATAAAATATTTTGGATTTTCGACAGTGATTATGTTAGTTTACAAGTTAGATAAAATACATATAAATTTTCATGAAAAAAAAACCTAAACGTAATTGTATATTTTTTCCGAAAAAAAAAATTCAAATTTGCAGCAATTCAAAGTGTCAAATATATGTCAAATTTAAATCAAATTGTAATAAAGTGTTAAAATATAAAATTAATTAAAAAAGAAAAAAAAAGTCAAGAGGTAGCATCGAACCCGGGCCGTACGGGTGGCGTGCAAGCTTTCTGCGTCCACACCACGAAAGACACGTTGAGAGCTGCAAACTAATGGGTATTTGAAACGTATGCTAAAACTCGGCATCTAATTTCTGAAAATCTAAGGCCCATTTGAAGAAATCCTTTCACAAGAATAATTAGAGATAAGAACTCTAAAACATACTTTAAATTAATCAAAATAGGTGAGTATCATATTTGATTGTCCCCTGGTTAATGCAGATCCAAATAATAGGTGTATTTTTTTTTTACACAGTCTGCTCGTTAAAGATTTCACAGACAAGTACGAGAGATAATCTCTTAGTGATGTCACAGAGGTATTGTATTTTCATCTGAATTATCTTGACAATAGAGACGTAAAGGATTATGCCGTCTATTGATTTATTTGCATTCCATATTGATTTTTTTACATTCATTTAAGGAATTCGTTTTCGACACTCGCGCGCGAGCAACAGATTATAGGGAAAAAAAATAATAAATGGCGGCCGCAGCGTTTTGCTGTTTCCAACTTTTGTTCAGGAACGTTTCAGATAAGAAAACCAGAATTTCACAGGAAAGAGCTAAATTATTCTGAAAACCTGATAAAAGGCGAAACGTTCCTGGATTTTACATGGAAAGTTACCATTTTTTTTTTACAGTGAAGCAAGTAAATTTATTTTAAAATATAGAATTCTTCCCTGTTTATTTTTTTTTAAAGAAAAGGAACAGAAAAAAGGAAAAAGCATTATTTAACGTATCTTTTTAGGATTTCTAAACTGATTTATCAAAGTATAATCGTAAATTAATTAAAATTAAACTCTTATTTGATAAAAATATATTTTTTTAATATTGCAGTCTTCTGTTTTTATTTACAATTTTCTACATTTAAGGCTTTAAAATGTGGCATTGTTGCAGTTTTACAGCGCTTTGGCATATTTTGACGAGTATTTATTGGCGTATAATCTTTTGTTGCTTCCCTTATATATGTGAAAAAAATCCATTAATAATATGTAGTAAACTCCTTTCCTTCTTGTTGAAGATGATAAAATATCTTTGTCGCTGCAAAAATTGAAGCATATATTAGCATTTTCTTTAGAAAGAAGAGAATTAAAACTAAAATAAATCGTATAAATTATGCAGGTTATTTTTTATTTTTGTGTTATAAAAACGACGCTTTAATGTTTTCATAATACTGTAAAGTAATGAATTATATCAAATTAAAGAATGGTTTGGATATGATAGTAATCTAAAGCCATCTGTTTTGTCAACTGATTTACACAACTTAGCAGAGACCGCCAGCGTCACGTGACTTATCTAAATGGGATAAGAACGGTAGTCCGTCTTTTTCGTTAGCTCTATTCACCTGCTCGCAATAGAAAATTTATGACGTAATATATTAACTATTTTTTTTTTTAATTCGTCAAACTATTTATTTGATTTTTATTTTTCACATGAAAATGTTGCAATAGTAAAAGAACTGTTGTAGTAAGAATTTTGTTCTGGATTTCTTATTGTTGGCAACTGCTATAATGGAAAATGTTTAAATTTGATAGGAAATTGCTTTTAAATTGGTCGTTTTTTATCTATTAAAAATTGACTATAAATTATTTACATTCCAGATTACTTTACTTGCATCGATCGTGTTTTAGTACACATGTACGTAACATTTCACAATTCTGCCTTCCAAAATGTAAATTTGTATAGAATTACAGACAGACAGACAATTTTTTTTATATTTTATTAGGTTATCGGGAATAACATTGCAATATTTTTTATTTTGCGTGCAATATGGTATTGCCAATTTTAATTCAATTGTACTATTGTAAATATGTATCTTTTTAATAACTACAGCTTTATTAATTGAATATGTACCATAGAAGATGTATCTGTTTTCTAAAATTGCACCGCACTTTAAAAATGATCATATATTTTTCACTTTTGCTTTTATACTTAGTAATAAAAACAATTTTTTTTTCTCAGTTACTTGTAATCTATAGATTTGGAATGAAAATGATTGCGTGTTTCTTTTAGTGAAAAGTGTATCTAAATGTCACTTTTTGACGTTAATTAAAACCAAAGAAAAAAAAGGAAAAAGGACCGTTAGAAGATAAATTAAATCATTTTAGCTGCAATTTATCGTTTATCAAGAATAATCTCCATTTGGAATTCTATGTGCCATTGTCAATTTTAATTTCATTGTACTGTTGAAAGTAAGTATTTTTACAAAATGCTGTTTTATTTATTAAATATTTCAAAATTAACTGAATATTTATTTTAAAAGATATATTTCTATGTTTAACAAGTATATCTTAAAAACTATGTTATTTCCAAATTCATTTGCATATTATTCGAAAGAATGCTGCCTTATATCAAATATTTTATCTCTAAATAGAATGCGGGTGAAATAAAAATCAATTTTAGTTAGAATATTTTATACTTGTTTAAAACAACACATAAAAGAATTGATGCATGGATAATTACACTAGTTGTTGAAATAGAATACAATATAAAAACGAGATGGCAATGTAGTGTATTAGAGCAAATTTACCTCGGATTAAACGCAACGAAAAATGTTTGTTATAGACTTACAGATGAACAGCTAAGAGCTAGGAATTACAGTAATAAAATGGATAATAATGATAACAAACTGCTATTGCCAGATGTAAGAACATTAAATGTCATCAGACGATAATACAATAAAATAAAAATAAAGCACAAGACATTTTAATTATGATAAATCACAACATCCTTCCCCTCTAAGTCACAATAAAGTCCTTGAAATGTTGAGGACGTCTGATCTGTCAGTGAGGCCGAACAAGAGTAGTGATGATGTTTTCTTCTTTGTTGTTTGATGAAGAATCGGGAATAGCTACTTCAGATCTGGAAACAGGACTCACAAGACTCTCATCACGCTTCGTGATATCTTGTTTTGAAGAAGACTGTTCAGTTTCAGAAGGAAAACGACTGCGCATTTGGTCGACGTGGCGACGTACAATATCACCAGTTGGAGTTTTAGCTTTATAAGAAACTGATCCCGTTGGTTCTAATATCTTTGCGGGAATCCATGGTGATCCGTTTTTTCTGAAAGTTTGGATGTAAACAGTATCATTTACTGTAAAGGATCTCAACTTATGCTTCTCAAGTTGTTCGTTGGAAAAAGCTTCTTGTTTGTGTCGTAAAACAGCGACAAGGTCTAGATTCATGCGATCTAGATAAGTCTTCAATCTTCGTTTCGTTAGTAATTCACATGGTGCTAATCCAGTAGAAGATGAAGGAGTTATATGTTGTCTCAATAGAAAGTTTGCAATGCATTTTTTCCAATTTCCAGGTTGCATGTGTTTGAAGAAATCTTTAGTAGTTTGGACCACTTTCCGCTTGACCGTTTTCAGAAGGATGATATGGTGCCGTAAAAGTTTGTCTAATTGTACTGCGTTCCAAGAAATTGCAAAATTCTGTAGATGTAAATTGGGGTCCATTGTCTGAAACCACATCAGGAATACCATGTGTAACTGAACATTTCTCATAATGCATCAATGAGAGCTGATGCTGTTGCTAATGATATAAGATAAGCCACTTTGAAAATGAATCCTCGACAATTAGAAAAATTTACCATAAAATGGTCCAGCAAAATCAATATGTAAACGAGACCAAGGAGAACTTGCAAAATCCCACGGTTGAATAGGAGAGCGTAGTGGTTTATGTCTTGTTTCTTGGCAAATTTTGCATTGTTTAACAGATCTTTCAATATCAGCATCTATGCGAGGCCACCAAACATATGAGCGTGAAAGTGCTTTCATATGCTCATATTCTGGATGACTTAAATGGAATTCTTGGAGTTCACGCTGTTGATCAGCTGATGGAATAATAACTCTATTTCCCCCATAGGACAATTTTTGTGACCTGGTAACTCATTATGTTTTGCATGAGTTTTGTAAAAGTTTGAAATTCTGGAGAAACATTTGTGTCTGGCCATCCCTTTAACACCCAGTTTAGAACACGAGATAATATTGGATCACTTAACGTCATTTTTCCAATTTTACTGGCATGCAATAAGGGATGTTCTAGATCTTCAAGAAATAATACTTCTAAAGTACAGGTATTTCGAAATCAGGAGCTTGTCTTGGCAATCTGCTTAATGCATCAGCATTTTGGATTTTCTTGCCTGTTCGATAAATTAGTTTAAAATCATAAGAATTCAGAAATAAGGTCCCTCTAAGCATGCGAGGAGATAGTATCTGGTGTAGGTTTAGACTTCTTAAACAGACCCAGCAGAGATTTGTGATCTGTCTCAATTGTAAAACTATGACAATATAAAAAGTGATGAAATTTTTTCACAGCAGATATAACGTTAAGGGCTTTTTTGTCTATTTGGGACTAATTTCTCTTCGCTCAAGTTAGAGTTCTCGAAGCATATGCCACGGGAGCTTCTCGACCATCAGGAAGAACGTGACTTAAAACAGAACCAAAACCATAAGGAGAAGCATCAAAAGTTAGAATAATAGGCAATTTCTCATTAAATGGTATTAAAACACTACTTGGTGTCAGAAGACCTTTTACCCCGGTAAAGCTTGATCGTGTTTTTTCGTCCAATTCCATGGGACGTTTTTCTCTGATAATTTGTATAGTGGCTCTGCCACAGCTGCTTTATCTGAGAGAAAACTGTGAAAGAAATTTAATAATCTTAAAATGCTTGCAAATTAACTTTTTCTTTTGGAACAGGTGCTGATTGTATAGCCTGAACTTTTGATTCAGATGAGTGAATTCCTTCTTCATCTACTCGGTAACCTAGAAATTTTTCAGTTACACCAAATTGACATTTTTCTTTCTTAATATTTGATTCCGCTTTTCTTGGGCGACTCAAAACTTGTCGCAATTGTTCATAAAGTCCTTCCAAGGTTTTAGCGTGAGTGAGGATATCATCAAAATAAGGAATTACTTCTTCTAATTTACCTATAAAATCATCTATTAGATTTTGAAAGACTCCTGGAGCAACCTTGATACTGTAACGCTTAACTTTATAGGCACTTCTATAAGTAACAATGGTTTGAGCTTCAGACGATTTATCATCTACAACTAGTTGGAGATAGGCTTGAGTCAAATAACTTTTTGCGAAATAAACACCTCCTTTTAGAGTGGACAATAAATATGTAACATTAGGAATAGGATAAGGATGATCTTTCATTGCAGTATTTAAAGTTATCTTATAATCTCCACACAAACGAACTTCACCCGAAGGTTTAATTATAGCTACAACTGGTGTGGGCCAGAAAGGATTAGAAATAGGTTCTATGACATCTTCTGCTAAGAAATTATCTAAAGTTGCATTAATTTTATTGCGCATAGCAAGAGGAACATTTCTTGCATCGAATATGATTAACATTCGGATCAGTTAGAAGAGATATTAAAGGTACTTCATCAGTACCTAATTTTTCACTGAAAACATCCTCAAATTCTTTAATAACAGCGTCAACAGGATTATGAGAAATAGAATTTAGTTCAATAAGACTAATTCCTAAAGGTTGAAACCAATTGTAACCTAAGATATTAGTGCACTTTAAAAGCACTTTAAAATAAAAAGCTGCAATTATGCTTTTATGGTTTTTGTGAACCACCTTTTTTTCTACACACATTCTTTAAAGTGGAATTGAATTTCGTTGAAAATCAGACAACTTCACTAAAGAAGGATGAATTATAGATTTATTTGAGGAAAATAGTATTTTAAACGTAGCATAATAAATAATTGAATAAAAAGATCCAGAATCTTCTTCCATATCACAACTTTTACCTTGAATAAACACTGTTGCTTCTTCTTTACGTGGTAATACGAAATTTTTATTCGCGGAATTAATAGCATAATCATTTATATCACTATTAGGTACTTCGACTTCAACTTCATGTAATTTGTCATGCGAACCCCGATTTGGAAGATTTTGTTTATCAATATTCTTTTTGCATCGACAAACTTTAGCAATATGGCCTTTCTTTTTACAATTACGGCAGACAGCATCGCGAAATTTACAGTTTTTACGATCATGATGACCTCCCCAACCATAGCAAGTTCCACTTTTAGTATCTGAATTCGTTTTCATATTAGCACCTAAAAAAGAATTATTTGTTTTTGAATTAGTTGATCTAAGACGAATAAAATCAACTGAATCAGGATTGTTTTTGGAATTCTATCACACAAAGCCTAAAAATTGTATATTCTTTGCTTGATTTGGAGCAGTTTCGGCAGCACAAGCTTTTGATATAGAATCACTCAATGTTAATTTAGATTCTGATAATAGACTTCTGTGAATGGATTCATTTAGAATACCGCAGACAAATTGATCTCTTAAACGCTCGTTCCTAAGGTCAGTTATGTATTCAGTTAGACTTTCGCCATGTATTTGTACTCTTTTATAAAATTTAAATCTACAATAAATTTTAGAAGTCTTTGGGGAAAATGATTATTTAAGACTGATACAATCTCATCAAAATATTTCTCAAATGGTTTATTAGGATAAATAAGTGACCTAACAATACCTAATATTTTCATGCCACAAACGGCTAGCAACGTAGTGTGCTTCTTTTTATCATCAGAAATACGATTTGCTTCAAGGAAAAAAATTACTCGTTCGATATACAAATTCCATGACGATTTTATATCAAATTCAGATACTGATCTTATAGCAGACATTCTAAATAAAGTATCTTACTTTAAGATAAAGGAACTTGAAGTACTCGGCCTAATAGCTAGAGAAGATATTCTTGAACTCTTTTTTATTTTTGTATCCCGTTTACTCGTCGCCAAATGTTGAAATTGAATGGCATGTAAAACGGAAATGGCGTATGTAGTGTATTACAATAAATTTACTTCGGATTAAACACAATGAAAAACATAGGTTCACAGATAAACAGTTAAGAGGGAGGAATGAAAATAATGGAATGGATAATAATAATAACAAACTGCTATTGCCAGATGTAAGAGAATTAAATGTCGTCAGACGATAGTACAATAAAATTGAAACAAAGTACGAGACATTTTAAATATGATAAATCATAACAGTTAGAATGTTTCATACTCGTTTAAAACAACACATAAAAGAACTGATGCATGAATAATTATACTAGTCAACAAATATTAGTTTTTTCTGTATCTGGCTCGTAAATGGTTTCATTTAACTAGTTTTAAGGTGCTGAATTCAGTGGAATAATCCGATTCTCTGAATCATGTCACATTTATTAGATACAGGATTGTTAAGTAAAAACAAAAGTGATATATTTGACAAAAATTGACGGTTTGAAATAAAATAAAACATAATATTTATCAGTAAAAAAGTTTTCTTCATTATTTAACACAAACTATAAAATAATACGAGCATGGAACTGTTGCACAAAAGCCCATAATGATAATATTAGCAATGTTATTTTCCAAAACAGGATGATGTCTTTCTTCATGACATGTGCTGAATGTTTTGATAGTTACTTTTTACAGCAGAATGCTTCCAAATAAAAGTTTTAACCTACATAGTCATTCATTTCCTTATTAGTTAACCACAAAATGTAACCACGTATTTAAGCATGCATGAAAAAATTAAATTTTAAAATTTGTAAAACCCTGACGTGATAGAACATTTCTGATGGCAGATTCGGTTTCTACATGCAAAAATACATAAAAAAATGTTTATTACAAATCAGATACAAAACGGCTGTGCAATAGTGTTATTTTCTTATTAAAATAAATTAAGATAAAGAGTGTCCCAAAAAATAATCACGAGTGCATTTGAAAATGAAATAAGGAAAAACGTAAAGCGATAAAAATGCACCTTTTGCTGTGTTCTACATTCTCTGAAAAAACTGTAAATTTATGAATGTTTCTTGTTCAATTTTCAGTAACAGCTTTATTTGATGAAAAACGATCTGATCCACTAAATAAAATGCGGACCGACCCCATACATTTTCCTCTGCTAGGGTGTAACCCTTCATTTTAGTCGGGTTTCGAAAAATAATGCCACTTAACCGCGACCGCAACATATTTTTTAACCCGCCAAAAAAGCGATCTGTGATGATTATCTAACGTGCTACGTGCTACGGAACAGTAAGTAAAGTGTTATTGTGTTTTGAAGTGCATTATATCGTTGCCCCGTAAAATTACGGGCTGCACAAAATGATGGGTATGTATTTTTTTTACGGTGTATGACTGGAATCTCTGCTGTCGGCCTATCTAAATATATATATTCAAAAAAATGAAAGACTTTTTCTCAATAAATTAAAATAATTGAAGGGTCTCAATTTATTTCTGTTTCCTAAGAGATATTGTAAGATATGCTAGACAGATAATTATTCTAATTATTTTATTTTACACATCTTCGTTATAATTTGTAAGAAATCGTCTTCATCTGTCTTTACTAATTTTTTTTTTAAATAAATGAGGAAAAAGAAAAGTCCTTCCGGCCAGTGCAGGGAGGAAGAGGTAGCTTTCATATTCCTTATTTTTAAAAAGCCAACTTATATTATTCAAACACACGAAGCTCAATTTAGTGGAAACCGAATATAGGAGATTCAATACTAATTTTTATCAATACTAAATCATTATGAATGAGAATTTTGCGAAATTAGTCAGCTTTATCCAAGCTGCTTTTATTTAAAGTAATTTATATTTGGCTGCCAAATTCGGCGATTTCTTAAAGTGCTGCCATTTTAAGACAACATGGTGGATGAGGCTAAACAGTGAACTTGGTCGAGACCTTAGTAATTGCTGTGCACATGCTCACTCAAAGCGGAATCGATTGATATATACGACTGCTGTCGCATGCAAAAAATCAGATTTTTCAAAATGTCACCCACATTAGATATTGAAATTGCTATATCTGAGCCATTTTTTAAGATAAAGACAAACAAAAAATGCTCCTGAATCCTTATACCAAGGTCAAATACTTAAGAAAGAAACCTTTTTCAATTTCTAATTTTTTTGCACGTCACTTTAAATATAATTTTTTTTTAATTTAATGGCCGCAATTTTGAAACAAGATGACTGATGTAGCTGGCCAGCGTACTTTGTCGATATATTGATGTACACTATTCACATGCCTTCTTATATCGAAATAGGCGAATTCGTGTTTTATCGCGTGACAAATACAAGATCGTTTAAAAATGTTAGCCATGATAGAAATTCAAAGTGCTATAATTCAACCATTTTTTAAGATATAAAAAAAAGAACAAATTTTCAGAAACAAAAACTGCTCCGAAATCTTTCTATTAAGGACAAACACATAAAAAAATCTTTTTCATTTTCCAATTTTTTAATACCTCATTTTAAATTTTAAATTTTTTTATGGCAACCGTTTTGAAACAAGATGGCGAATGAAGCTGGCCAACGAACTCGGTCGAGACATTGGTATGTACTATGTACAGACCAAGTTACATCCAAATCGGTTCATAAATACGCCTGTTATCGCGTGACAAAAATCAGGTCGTTTTAAAATGTCAGCCACAATAGAAATTCGAAATGTTATAACTCAACCATTTTTTTAGATATAGACGAAACAAAAACTGTTCTGGAATCTTTGTATTAAGGTCAAACACATACGAAAAAAATCTTTTTTTATTTTCCAATTTTTTGGTATCTCATTTTAAATAAAATTTTTTTTAAATGGCTGCCATTTTGAAACTAGATGGCGGATGAAGCTGGACAACGAACTCGGTCGAGATATTTGTATGTACTATGTACACACCAAGGTACGTCCAAATCGGTTCATAAATACGCCCGTTATCACGTGACAAAAATCAGGACATTTCAAAATGTCAGCCACGCTTGAAATTCAAAATGCCCTAATTAAGTCATTTTTTAAGATATAGACGAAACAAAAACCGCTCCCAAATCTTTTTATCAAGGTCAAACACATAAGAAAAAAATATTTTTTCAATTTTCAATTTTTTAGTACTACATTTCAAATTTAAATTTTTCTTAAAAATTTAAATGGCCGCCATTTTTAAACAAGATGGCGGATGAAGCTGGCCAACGAACTCGGTCGAGACATTGGTATGTACTATGTATAAACGAAGTTACATCCAAATCGGTTCATAAATACGCCTTTTATCGCGTGACAAAGTTCAGGACGCTTCAAAATGTCAGCCACGCTAGAAATTCAAAATGCTATAACTCAGCCATTTTTTAAGATATAGACGAAACAAAAACTGCTCCGGAATCTTTGTATAAAGGTCAAATACATAAGAAAAAAATATTTTTCCATTTTCAATTTTTTGGTACCACTTTTCAAATTTTTAATTAAAAAAAATTTAAATGGCCGCCATTTTGAAACAAAATGGCGGATGAAGCTGGCCAACGAACTCGGTCGAGACATCGGTATGTACTATGTACATACCGAAATACATCCAAATCGGATCATAAATATGAGAGTTACAGTGTGACAAAGGTCAGATATATATATATATATATATATATGTCAATTTTGAACGGAGGGTGGTTTCGGAGTCTGGGGTCATGATCGATGAAAATATACCAAAATTTTTTGAAATCGCTTTCTTCCGAACGGCTGGAATAGGTAGCTTTTTGTAATGAAAGCTACATAACAATGAATAATTTTATGATTCGGTAGGAAAGCAAGCTTATAAATATTTTATAATGTGTACTTAGAAATTACAATATTGCTCTAAAAGTTCTCCATCAAAAGGAAGATGAAAATAAATTTTGATCATTTGAGGGAGAATTTAGAGAACAATTATAAATGGAAATAAATAAAATGGTTTTCAAATAAGAATATGATTTTAATATCATAAGTAAAATTATACTGATTATAAATATGGATTCACATAAAATGAAATATGACAATTATTGAAATTGAAAGCTTTTTTTCAATTGTATAAAACGTTAAGTTTCACAAATTTATAAAAGAAATAAAATAAGTAGAAGGATATATTTTTGAAAAATTAAAATTAATTCCAGCAGAAAATTATCAGAAATTAAATTTTGTTTTAATGAATAAGAACTAGGTTTATAACAATGAATTTACTCTTAGCGATCAACCTAGTTTAATAAAAAAATGAAAATCTAAAAATTAAATAACTTACAGTTGATGGAACGATCATCGATTTTCCATCACAACAGCAATCCTGAAGAGTATTTAAGTCGCGAACTATTAAAGCACGACTGTGACTTAAAAGGACAATATGAGTTCTAATCAACAGAAAATAATGGTCAACATAGCTAAACATTGCGTGTGGAATTTACTCTCAAAATATATTAATTATTTTATTAATTTCTTTTTATTTTATGGGCTTATAATTTTGTATTAATTGTTTTTCCTTTTTATCATAACACTTCGTGTGCGGTTAAGGGCCTCATGAACTTGATAAATTTATTCGCTCAACAATTGTTTTATTTGTAAAGTTAGCACCATGAGTCTCACCGAAATTTGTTGCAAGCTGTCTTGGGAGAGTTTGTTACCAAAAAGCACTTATCCAGATGTCAAGAGCCACAGCCCATGTGAACGAAATTTTAGCAAGGGCGCCAAAAAATCAGCATTTATGCAAATTTGGGAAACCATTAAATGTGGAGACTAATGAGGAGATCTTATGCTGTACCAGAAACATCTAACAAAATGTTACCCACTGGCAGTGCTGCCAGATTGGGGACTTTTAATTCTATTATTTGTCTGTCATCGCTTTTTTAAAATAGTATAATTCGCCTTATTTTTCAGAAATTTTAATTTAATTTTTTAAGTAGGCTGAATATTTCTATTTAAAAAAAGAGGTGACAATCAACAATCTGGGGGCAAAAATGTTCCCAATCTAGCAACACTGCCCACTGGACACCGATGAACAGTCCACTACTAGAAGTACCAGCTAGCCAAGAACACACATTTTTGTTCAGTGTTGAAAAAAGTTAATCTAACAACCCTTTTAAAAGATGTCACATCTATTTTTTAACACTCTCTATGTTTGTTAATTATTGAATGAATAATGATTATAACAGAGAAATCTAGATGACTTCCTATCTTGATTTTAGGCAGAAACCTATGTAGATGTTAGCATTGTTAAATTCGGCATTATGCTAAATAAGTATTGTCTTAATAGATTGATACATATTTGTGCACTTGTTTTCAGAATCAGGGATTAATTCATAATAGGATAATTGCGCCTTCGAGAGATGTTACCAACCCAGCAGTCATGGAGGTATGTGTGAACAAAATGAAAATTGAATTCCCATTCATTTGTATTACTGGGAAGTTTTAATATAAACAAATTGGTACCTCATGGAGGAAGGTAGTACACTATTGTTTAATTAATAAATAAAGGTTTTTCTCAATTAAGTCATTTTTAGTAAATGTTATTTATATATATATAATGTAATAATTGTAGTAAGTAGTCATAAAGTTTTATGTAAACCAATTTATCAAAATGTCCTACTCAGAAATCATTTTATGAATATAAAGATGTCTATTTTATTTTGTCATTGTTATGGCAATTTATGGTAATTCTAATTATATATATATATATATATATATGTTGTTGTTTGTAATTGCATATAACCTCATGTAAATAAAATTTAATTGTAATATTAAATGATTTTTTTCCTCATTTTAGTGACTATGACTTAAATGCATCATTTAAGAAAAAATAAGATAATAGCTAAAGTAATACTAAAAGGTTATTGGATAGGGATATTTTCACATATACCTTAATAAAAGCAAAAGCATTCTTTACTTCAAGATGGGCATTATTGTCATTGTCTAATACGGAAAGATTAACTCACCAAAATGACACAACGCGGTATTTTTGTTTGTATTGGTTTATTATAATTTAGAAGCGTAATAATTCAACTATCTTTAATGCTTAGCATTTCTTCTAGAGATCTTTTTCAAAAATATGCAATCCCTCTTTCATGAATGAGACCATTCCTATCCTCTTCCGATACAAAGCTCATCCCATTGTGCTTGGTCTGCTTTCGTCATAGGCAGGTTTTCAGTTATTGAATTCGCAGGTGCTGCTTAGTGTGCATAATTTGCCCCAGCAACAGCCTTCAAAAAAAAAAAAAAAAAAAAAAAAAAAAGTAAAAAAAAAAAAATTAAATTAAAAAAGAACGAACCGTAAATATGTATTGAGAATTTTTTTTTAGAACACCAAGAGAAAGAGAATGTGCGATCGTTTCAGATTTAGCGCAAGAAGCAATGTTTAAGAAAATGAAAATATAAATACATTACAGCAAGAGATCATTCGAACAGTGTTTATCAAGATATACATTTAATTAGTTATTACCAGCCCAGATTATATGTAATAGTAGAAGCCCAAAATACGCATTAAAAATGTTTAAAATATGCAAAAATATGCATTATTTCCTATACTATTTATAATGTGGTCGCCTCTGGGTGGTCCGAAACCGGTCCCTTGAGTGGAAAAGAAGATTCGGAGCCCGGCAGTGCTCGTAGTGCCGAGCCAGAGCGGCAGGACTGGGACGAACTACAGCCTCCACGAGAGACTAAAAGCCGAGAGGCAATGGGTCCGGCGGCCACGGGTAACGAACGTCACGCATGGGGTTGGAGGCCCATCACGGTGGGCACCAAAGGCTCCAGCCCCTGGAGACCTTGGTTTTCGAGGGGATCCCAATAGGGACGCTCCATAGCTCGATCCCAGAGCCGGTCGATGATCGGGTGGTGACTCTGGGAAAATGGTAAGCAAATGTGGTAGGGCCTTGTCCACCAATTCACTAAGAGGGAGCCTGAGAAGAGATTGCGAACCATGAAGAACCCAGTCTCGATGCTCGTTTGTGACGACGGTGGTCTCGCGGGACCGCCATGCAGGAACTCCCGGAGCCATCGAAGGGCGAGGCTTGAACAGCGCCTGGCATACATTTTATGTCAAGTGGCTCATTCCGCCGAGACGTTGGTAGCTAAGGTAGTTGTGAGCCGCCCCTAAGGTAGACGGTGAAAGGAGAAGCCCGTTCGTATCAAAGGGCGACCGTGGAGGGAGGCTAACGCGTCTCGAAGCCATGTTGCCTTGTCTTGGGAAGGGTTCGTCCCATAGTGGCTAAACGACGCTACGGTACTTTCTCTCCGATCCGTCTCCGCAGGGAATCGGGCCGAAGGCTCGCTGATTAATGCGTCGCTGGCGCGTGGAATCTCGGACGAACTCTTGGTCCGACTCATGATTAGCGTTAGACGCTTTCGGAGGTTACCACGGCCCGAAGGTAGTCATAGCGGTTTCTAAACATAACTTTCGAATGCAAGCCTTGTGGCTCTGACGCGGGCCCGGTTTGGGTTGGGAGGCAGATGGAGATCGAGCGGGTCGCGTGCGGTTCGTCCGCCTACTTGCGTTTTCAGACTATCGCCTCCTGGCCTTTTCCGGATTCGTCTTGGGGCCTCGGTACACAGTGAAAGTCGTTGGCTGGGTCCGCGAAGCGTGAGTCAGCTTCGTCGGCCTATTCGTGTTCGTAGCCCTCGACAGAAGCTGTGTTTAGGCGAACTAACATGGTAACGGTCGTTATTGCACGGGGTCAAGAGCATTAGTGTTCAGGTACCCTCGGCGGCCGTGGTAAGGTAGTGGGGGACCGGGCTTTTGCCGGTCCCTCCCGTCGCCCCCGTCTCCGATGGGGGCGACGGATGGGCCAGGCGGGACTCGGGCCCTCCAACCCCCTAGCGAGGCGGGGTCTATCCCGTGTAGGAGGAGCTTTCCGTGACCTCCTGGGGACACTAACGGCACCTAGTTCGACTCCCGGACTTCCGACGCCGAGCCACGAGGGGCTCTGTCGTGCGGTGCGGGAGCCGGCAAAAACCCTGAGCGGGGCGCTTTACGCCAGGAGGGGAGTTTCCCTATCCCTCCGAGGGTCGCTAGGGGCTGCCTTCACTTTCGTCGGTTGTTTCTGTAAAATGTCTTTGCCAGATAATGGTAGTTGATCTTGAGAAACTTCCGCAAAGCAATCCCCCGAAGGGATCTTCGACAGTGGGTCGTGGGCTCGAGTCCTTTGTTGGATTTCGTACTCTACGGGTTGTCGGAGTTAACTGTGGAGGGACCAAGAGAAGGAACAATCTGGCTCTTCTAGCTGGCTGGGGGTTCTGTAGTCTCGACCGGATGTCTAATTCTTGGGCGCATAGCTTCGTAGCGCGCGTTGGACGGCAGGAAGTCCTTGAGCGACCGCTCTCTGGCGTCGGATGCACGGCGAGGGATCTTCTTTAAGGAGGGCTCGCTCCGTGTCAGTTGCGCGCAAGTCTGGGCCCCCAGTGGCCTATGTTGCCGAACGAAGGCTCGCAGCTCCGCTCCGAGAGCTAGATACTATTTATAAAGGCGTTAATAACTTCCTTATACAATACAGCTAGATAATTTTTCCTAAGCAATGATTCATAGGATATAGACTGGTAATAGAGTATTTCTTGTGAAATGTTTTGAAATTGGGATTATTTGGTTTGTTTAATGACGCTGATTACTACTACACCTATTACTCTGAATCAGTCCCTTGACGCAAAAAGTCATTTTTTCTTCAGAATTTCTTCTTTCCTGATCGGAAAATGATCGATTGCCAAAAATAGAAGTTCCACCTTTGTATCACTCTACTATTATTTTTTGTGCAATATTATTAGTAGTTTTTAAGTATTGGTCAACATGGAACTTCTTTTCGCATGGTATATATATATATATATATATATATATTACAAATAAAACAATATCTGACTTCACAATCAGATAAAAGGTTTTCAGTATGTACTTTTATTCGCATTTGAATTACACGAGTTTTATTCAATTGTATATTAGGCAGTATTTATATTACACAATTTTTTATTTGCAAAAATAAGACCGTTTAATAAAATGATACACTGCTCATCAAAGCGAGGTATTAAAGGAACATCTTTCCATCATGAAATACATCCCCTACTTCTTACACCATCTATTTTTTTTTTCAGATCAAAAAAATTTAAACAAATGAGAAGATAGCGCCAAATATCTTCCAAAAGCCTCTCTAAAGCCTAACCTCCTAGCCTCTCTAAAGCACCAGTTTCGCAATCCCACATTAAATGACTTCTTGTTTGAAAATTGATCATCATTTGTAAGCATATATATATATATATATATATTTATTTATATACATATAACCATTATATATAACTAATCGTCATCGATTTCCAATTCTTGAAATTAAATTTATATATATATATATATGTTACATTATTAGATCTAATTCCTCGATTTCCTTATCTTATTCTAAATTACTATTTTATATTCACTAAATCCTTATTCTTAAATAATCTCAATTGTTTATTCTGTTAAATTCCCTTTAATGTAATGTCTCACTTGTCTAAATTACTTAAATATTACGATTTTAGTATTATTAAATTAAATGTTCCATTTCCGCTCTTTTTTCTTTTAGAATGTTCTTTTAGCTTCCATTTTATTTTCCCGCGCATATTCTGGGGTTATCCTTTTTACCTTCAAATTCATCCACTCGCTCTGTCAGCATTATTTCCATGGCGTTGTAGTCTTAATTATTAATTGGTTCAGAACGCGACCTGCGTCATATTTGTATTCGTACACTTGACGCACAAAAAGCCGATGCTCGTTGTGTTTCAGCAGATTTTAGTCGTATTTCCATTTTTCATACTATCCCTGGTCACCGTCCACGTATTCGATTATCTACAACTTTGTTCACCCCTAAATTACTACTATGAAGCGATGTCTAATATTCTTGGTGGAAACTGCTCCGCCGAAAGATGTTTAAATAAAATGCTGAGCTGATTTTACGTTTTGCCACAATTATTTTTGGGGAAACTTTTACGGAAAAATGTATTCCATGGCCTTTACTCGTCGACTGATACAACTTCCAAATCATCATGTAACGTCAATGTCGTAGTCTTTAACACGACAGAATTCCAGTTTTTGTTATACTAGTAGAACATAATCGAATTAACCTGTTTTGACAACTTATACTACTCTATTACTGCTGGATGTGATCCACTACTGATATCGTGACAGCCAGTTGCTTCGATTCAGCTAGAAAAAACTTCAAATGTTGCAATAATGCAACACACACATATATATATATACATGTATTACGAAAATTAAATTTCTGCGCTTCTTTAAAATTATTCTATAAAAAATTCCTTTCTAAAAAGATGCTACAATCACAGTTTATTAAATTATTCCCTATCTTAAATAATATGCCATTCTTAAATTTATTTCTATTTAAAATACAAATTTTAATATAGTATTTCTTTTCAAAAATCTATTGGAAAAAGAAATTTTACGTAATTATTAGTTGTTTCAAGGTCTTTCAATTCTCAACCTTAAATGCCGATATAGATTCTACACTGTTTTGTACCATTTTTTTTTTCTTTTATTCTAAAAATCTTTTGGCGCGCTTTTTTCGAGAGAAGCGGGCTATTCCTTTTTTTACGCCTTTAAAATATAGTTCGAACTGTTATTGGTTATTCCCCATATCTTCAACGCAGGAAAAATTCTTCCACGCCCAAAAAAGCATAAAAACCAAAACATGAGTTTAAGAGCGCAGATTTCGTGTCATTAGTTGTCTTTAAAAATTACGTCTGCTGTCTGGAAGGGAGTCATCAGAATAATAAAATGTTTTTATAACATCTTTTCCTAAAATTTAGTTTAAATCGAAGTAATTACTAAAGTAGATGTCGTATAATATCACAACAAGTTGTGATTCGCGGTGGATGCTTTACAACTGTGTTCTAATAGAAGGATCAAATAAAAATTCTTCCTTTATGAAAAACTGCTCTTTTATTTCTCGGGAAATTTCCAATGTATTCCGATCAAAGGCCATTAAACAACTCCGTAAGTGCTATTTAAAATAGATATTTCAGAGATATTCACTAAATAGTTGATCAAATGGTGCTAAGTACCTTTCCTAAATATTTAATGATACAAAAGGTTTACTTTAAAACCTTATGATAGAGTCGTATTTAGAGATCTTTACTTTTATTACTTCAAATTTTGTTATGGTGTTACAAATTATTGTAACATTTTAACGAATGAGAAATATACAAATTATGCACTTTGATGGATTTTGTAAACGTTTATGCATTCATATGCACTTATTAGCATTTATATGCATTTATAGAAAATGCAGACAAAATATGCAAATACACATATGCAATTGAATATAATCCGGACTCTCTAGTTATAACTATTAATAAGATTTTTAATTAAGGTTCAATTCTAATGCATTCAAAAGCTATGAACTATGTATTTTTTCTCTTTAAATCAAAACCATCAAAGAATCCAACTTCAGTCATTATCCTAAAATATAATATAAGATATGCTAGATAGGGAACTCTCGTGATTATTTTTATTTTATAAATTGTCGTGTTAGTTTATGGCTTTTTTTCTGGAAACGTCTTCGCCAGTTTTTATTAATTTTTTTTAAAGAATTGACAAAAATATCTTAATGAATTATTAAAAGACTCAGCAAGGAAATGCAGTCTCATTAATATTTTGTAATGAGTTTCTCTAAAATACGATATTATTCTAAAATCCTCCTCCAAAAGAGATATGGAAAGAGTTTTTCATCATTTGAGTGAGATTTTATGGGACAATTATGGATGGAAATAATTAACATTTCTATTCAGAAGAAAAAAATAAGATTTTAATTCATAAGTAATATTATGTGATTGTGAATATGTATTCGTTTAAATAAAATGTGACATTTATTAAAATTGGAAAATTTTTCCTTCGTTCCTGTTGCACGAAACGTTACCTTTCAATAAGCTTTAAAAGAATGGAATAATTAGAATGGAACATTTATTAGAAATTAAAATTAACTGATGCGTAAAATTATCAGAAATGAAATTTATGAGTAATGAATTTTAGAGGACGTGTTCGTTTATAATCAGCATAATTTAACTTTAGAGATCAAACTGTAGTACTAAAATAGAAAAAGTGACTATTCTAATATTTTAAGATTTCCAATACTTGAAAAAAAGAAAGCAGGAAAAAACCCGCTAAAAGAGTGCAAAGACACCCACAAACGGTGCGCCATTAAGAATTTATAGTTAAACACCATAAAATAGAAAATAAAGGAACTATCACTGTTGTGAATAAAAAATAAACCAGTACTATAGAAGTTCATAATAACAACATCAATAATAATAATAATAATTAAAATTATTATTATTATTACGAAAAAGGATAGAAGATGTAAAATGTTGAAAATTTATTCGAAGCGAAATTAGTTATCATTTTTTTTTTTAAGTGAAAACATATACGTTTATTTACACCATAAAAAAAAAAAGTTGTGATTTTTCCGGCACTCTATGTTGTTATTTTTCAAGTACCGATGATGTGAAATCGAATTCAAGCACCTATGCTGTGAAAGCGAATATGAGCTACAAGTGAAGTAAAAACGGAATTATTTCTGCCACGTCCTCCACACAGCCAATAGGAACGCGATTTTTCCCAGAATGAGAAATTTTCCATCACTCCTAAAGACAGCAGCTTGTAAATTTTACAGCAACTATTTTGGTAGCCGGGATGACCAGCACCTTTTGTTGTAAAATACAGATTTTTTTTACAGTATATTTATGATAAACTAGCAGCCTTCGTCCGCTACGCTGGTCGGTTTCTTCAAACGAAATATATCGGTGTATTTGTTCTTGTGTTTTATAGAAATATATACATTTATCGCCAATGATCTTCCGCATTGCTGAAAACAATATGGACGCCATTATGGTTTTAGATATCCTAATATCTCAGACAAAATTTGTACAGTTAAGATGCAAATTTTTAGTTGATTGTTTACAATTGAATATGGGAAAAACGAAAGAACAATATGTAGCCTATTAAAATCCTCCCTGAAAATTTAAAAATGCAAATCTCATCAAAATCCGTTCAGTAGAACCTTCTAATAAGACCAAGTTTTTATAATAGGGTTCACCAGATTATAGAACATATAATCTGTAATTCTATAGCAAAGCAATGTAGAACAATATGTGTTATATTTTAAAACCTTTCCTGAAAAATTATACAACAGGCAGTGCTAATTCCATTGAACGTAGCTCAGTAGAACCTTTTAAAAAGGCTAATCTTTCCAAATAGGGTTCACTGATTAAAGAACTTTCGCACATAATTCTATAACTAAGCAATGCAGAATGATATGTGTTATATACGAAACCCTTTCTTCAAAATTTATCTAACTAACAATGCAAGTCTTCTCAAAATCCATTCAAAAGAACTATAGTTATAAGTGGTCGGACCGAAATTGCTTTTTGTATTTTATATGTGGAGTAGATAATTAAATACATTTTTCTTAATCGTGCTAACGTAATTGTAGAACTTTCAGGGATGTAGCGTAGGCTATACGCCATAGAACTTCTGGATTTTTTTAGAAACTCTACACACCCTCCATATCTATAACATATATACTCTCTAGTATATACCCTCTGCCTCTAGATTTTATCCTACTTCTTTTATAGCTGCCCCACTGAGAACTTTCTTCATAGCTCCATAAACTAAAAATGCAGAATGATACGTTAAATATTCAAGCAATCCCTGAAATATTACCTAATTGTGTAACTCTAATAAAAATGCGTTCAGTATAACTTTAAATAAAAGTTAATCTTTCGCAATCGCGTTCACCTAGTTTTTGAACTTTCTCTTGTAATGTGATTTTCTGCAGTCTGATTTGTTGTCAAGTTTGTGCTTCAGAAAAAACAATAACTCAGAAGAAAACTTTGCTACAGTGAAGTACCATCTATGCGAGAAGTACCAATCATGCAAGAAATACCAACCATTCACAAAAAAATTATCTATCTAACAATGTTAAGCCTCATCAAAATGCATCCAGCAAATCCATCCACCGACCGAATGATCTGAAATTTTTAATATATAATTGCTGCAAACTTTTGTCGAGCCATTTCCAATCTTATGAAAATCGGATGTATAGTTTAATTACAGGGACACCCAAACGTTTTTCTTTACATTACGGCCAATGGGAAAAATTATTGCAAGTGAATTTTAATGATGTTACAGACTTCCGAATGGTCTGAAATTTTTAATATATAATTGCTGCAAAATTTTGTTGAGCCATTTCTAATTTTATGAAAATAGGATGTATAGTTTAATTACAGGGACACCCAAACGTTTTCCGTTACATTATGGCCAATGGGAAAAAATTATTGCAAATGCATTTTAATGATTTTACAGCCTTCCGAATGGTCTGAAATTTTAAATATATAATTGCTGCAAAATTTTGTCGAGCCATTTCAAATTTTATGAAAATCGAATGTATAGTTTAATTACAGGGACAGTCAAAAGTTTTCCGTTACATTACGGGGAATGGGGAAAAATTATTGTAAGTGCATTTTAATGATGTTACAGACTATGCACTTATGAAGCGCAAAAAAATATACATTCAGTACAATATGGGGTGCAAAAAATAATTATAAAACTAGTTATAGTACGAACGCACCTCATTTGCCACGTTTGACGAGCAATTTCCAACTTGTTTCTTCTTATCTAGGAGTAAACGATAAATCGCGATGCATTATTTCAATTCCAATTTCTTCCATTGAAGAAAGTGGCACTTACGTTTTATCTGGACCATGAGAAAAATCGCCAAAAATGGTTGACAATTGCCAATCTTGTTTATTGTTTGCCAATTACGTTCAAAACAGTAATTTAACATTCTTAAATACATAACCTTGTTAAAAATGGCTAATTGTTTAAGGTAAATAAATAAATAAAATATTTAACATAAAACTACATATTATAAACTATAATAATAAAAAAAAACTATAATAATAAAATAAATTTAAAACTATAATAAATAAACTATCAAATGGACAAAAAATAAGGGTTGCTATAATTAGAGCAATTGTCTTGTATCTGACATAGTCCGGATGTAAGTACCAAAAAATTTTTTAAGTCGTGCAAACATTGCTTTCATGTTTTAATATTTTCGTTTTATAATGTTCTTTTCTCAGTGGACCGCTTCCTTGTATTTTAAATAAATCCATTATATATATATATATATTTCAAGGCGTTTGTATTTTCTTTTTCAAACTCGTATAGCCATTTTAATTCTTTAACGAAAAGAATTAACTAAAAGATTTAATTTGAATTCCTTCCGTTGCTACAGTAACGGATTTACAATATGAATGATTATGGATGAATTATCACTTGTAATGTTAGACATTTCGCAGATTTGGCGCCAAAGATATCACCAAATTAAAAAAAATATGAAATATCTCACGAACTATTTAACGTAAAAGAATTCGGTTAGTACCATTCGATTCAGCATACAAAATTACACTAAAATATGTTATCAGTAGAAAAATAGTTATAAAATCAGGTCTTTAATGGATTTTTTAAAAGTTCGTTCTCTATTTTACCCCCCCCCCCCTCCCCTAGGAGTGGAATTTTAGAAAATCCTTTGTTAGCGGCAGTCTATGTCATAAGAAGTATTTTTACCCCAATTTTCAAAATATTAGGTTCGGTAGTTTGGGCTGCGCGTTGATTAATACAAAATCCAGGCTTTCTTTTATATATATAGATAAAGTTTTGGAACAAAAAAATATAAATCTAAATTGCATTCCATTCACTTGAATTTTTTTTTTTCTCAATGAAACAGAATCCTCAAAGTAAGAAAGTCTTCTTTTCTTAAAACATAAAATGAGATAGCCTTGGCAGAAATTTCTAATTATTTTATTTTTCTAATTTTTCTGTTAGTTTATTGCTTTATTTTCTATTGAAATCGGCTTCATATATTTTTGCTAAAAATAATTATGTAATCAGTTGTTTTGAAACTAAAATTGTTTTGAATGGCTAATAAAATAATGCTAATAATAATTATTATTATAACTGAAGTGGAAAAAATATGTAACATGCAAAAGAACTTTAAAATAAAAAAAAAACTTATAATTAAAAAGAAGTATAAATAATTATCAGAGTTCGAAAAATATTAAATTATAAGCATGTAATTAGTCATAATAATGATTTTTAAAGAAATCTAATGAAATTACACATTTTTAAAGCATGAAATTTACACTGTTTTCTAAATAAAAAAAAATTGTCATAAAGAGCAAACTTAATCTTTTTACATGTTACTTTTAACTGACAATTCTGTTTGTATGTCTGTATATTTGTATGCGGCAGTCAAATCTTGTTACTCATGTTTCATCTACTTTCTGTTGACATAAAGCTTTTAAATTTGGAATATATACGTATTCCTGAGAGCAATACAGGAATTAAACATTGATTTTTTAAAAATCCATCCCTAATGCGTGCAAAATAAAAATAAAATCACCATATATGGGGCATTCTCACAATCTTTTGACTTTTGGGAAAAAAAAAATCTGGCGAAATTAAACTTGCTAAAATAACATTTTAATCTGATAGATGAATGCCTTAATAATTCAAAATAAAGAAAAAATGGTCAGCAGCGAAATTTTATTTCACTGAGGTTTAAGTTAAACTTGCGAGTTTAATTTTCCTTACCATTTTACCACTAAAACGTTTTATTTTCTTCAAAATTTGTACTTATATTGAATTTGCATAGTACCCACATGCATAGTACATTCAAATAAGAAATAATGACAATGTAGTATTTTTAGTACAAAATTTTGGTATAACATGTCTTAAAGGGGTGTTAAAGAAGAGACGGTAATGTAAAATAAGGGGATGGTATAGGAAAAAAGGGACGAAATGGGGAAAAAAAAGGACGTAAGGATGGAACAGCAAGGAAAATTACCACCTATTTTAGGCAGATCATGTTAAGACTAAGTGGTAGCCAAAATGTTAATTGATTTTTAGAAATAGTTATTTACAGTGGATTAAATTAAAAAATATATTTACCTTGAAAAGTGCAGGAATAAACCTTGGGGACGTTGAGACTACCAATAAAGCCACGATGCTTGAAATTGATATTTAAATACTGATTTCAATTCTACAGTAAATTTCCTGCCAAAGAATTGTAGACATTATTTCCCTAGCATACTTCTGCATGAGAAAAAACTTGAAAAAAATTCTATGGCTGCATCTGAAGTGATTTTCTGTATAATTTTAGAAGAGGGATGGTAAAAAATCTAAAACCTAGGGACAGAGTTTAAAAAATAATAACAACCCTAAAAATGTGTGCAGGCTAACTTTTTGCTACTTATTTATGTACAACAATAGTTCCGGTTTCACAAAAAAATTACATCGAATTATTTTTATTGAAACAATTTTATCCAGACAGCTCCAAACTTAAAAATCAGCATCAGGGACACGGGCGGTATAGGAGTTTTCCAGGTGTTTGGACCCCCAACATCGTCCAAAACTTATTTATCTCGTTAATATTGTTGTGCAATCATGCATTGGGATGTTCCCAAGTATATGAAATAAAAAAAAAACACAAAAAAGTGTATTAAAATAAAAATTATTATTCATGGACATGAAAGTTAAAAGATTGTGAGAATGCCCCATATAATAAACCAATGGAAATAAAATCGTGAATCTTGGCATGCCTATAATATAACTAAAATTAATAAACACGTGTTTCGGAATTTTTTAAAATCCGACCCCGAATGTGTCTCCTGCCAACAAGAGCCTTCCGTTTTCGAAAGACATCGCAAAAACACTATTTAAACTTAATTGTTACTCAATTATATTAACTATGGAGAAATCAATCATCTTCAACATGTAGAGATGTAGTAATGGAAAAGTTGCCACAATAGCGCCAAATTTTGGCCAACTTGGCAAAATATCACCAAATTTGGTAGTGCGTTAAAAAATATGTTTTATACTTTTTAGTGGATTTTAATGAAAGCCTGTCTTAAAAAAATTACATTTATAGTGTTCTATATAATATTGAATATGATAAGATTGAGACAGAGGATTTTAATTGCGTTATTTTACGAAATGTCTTCTTAGTTTATAGCTTCATTTACTCCCTAAACCTCCATCATCTGTCTTTGCTAAAAGGAATTTTAAAGAATTGAGGTAAACTCATCATGAATAATTACAAGATTGAGATGGACACACAGCCTCATTAATATTTTACAACGCGTACTTTGAAAGTACGATTTTATTCTATGAAAGAGAACGTAAAAATGTTTTCATCATTTAAATAAGATTATATAGGACAGTTATGGATTCAAAGAAATGACAATTATTTTCAGATAAAAAATATTAATTCATAAGTAAAATTATGTGATTGTGAATAAAATTAAAATTAAATACAAGACTGGAAGTATTTTAAATAATAGATAATAGTGACTGATCTAAAGATAAAGAGCTTTCAACTAAAAAATCAATTAGTTGAAATTGGTGAATCATTAAAAAGGGTTCAATAGAAAACCCAAGGCAGATGACGAAATAAAAAAGGGGGAAAAAACTTGGCTCATATCTTAAGCATATAGATAATTCAATTTCTTTTAGGACATCCTCAAGCTATCATTTTTTCTCTACATATCGGGCTCCATAGTATATTTTATAGGCATTCATCTCTCATACTTTGAACATGCTCATCTTATTTAAGTCTAGTAAACTCGATCATCAATGAGACATTCTGTTTTACCTCTATGATCTCACGTATTCTTGATTTTTTTTTCCTACGTTGATTTTCTTTCTGCTTTTTGTAAAAAGTCTATTCAAGTTAAAAGGAGTTTTTTACTTTCTTTGTGAGTGATATCTAAAGTACCTGACTCTGAACTATACAATACAATACTTTGCACGATTTCAGTGTAGAGTAGCCGTTTAATTTCGAGAAAAATATTACTACTCAAGAGACCAAAATTCAGCACAAAAATCACTATTCTGCCTTCTACATCTCTTTGCCATGTTACATCCTGATAAATTATAAATCTAAGGTATCTGAATTACGAAACAGTTTTTAGATTTATACAAACAAATATTGCATCCACAATTAAACTTTTTGCTAAGTGGTCAGTTTCTTCAGATTTATCTTTAATCCCCCATTCTTCATAAGTTTCCTTCCTTTAATTTACGGAATATGGTCATGACGCTTTTTTCATTTTCTGCTATATTGACTTTTATAGTTCATAAATAATAAGTGATGGCTGCATTCACTGTCATTCGGTTTCAAGTCGATTTATGGCATTTTCTTGTCCATTTTCTGAGAAAGATGTCGTATATACCTTGTATAAAGCTGAAGAGAGACAGTAACGTTGTAAAAAGCATTTACTATTGATGAAATGTTCCGAAAACTTATTTTTAACTTCAATTCTTCAGCTATTTTTGTAATAGATTGATTGAATAATATTAACTACCTTTTAATTTATATTTAAAGTTTCAAGTATTTCTCAAAGTCATTAAAACAGCATAATAATAATATTAATAATAATAATAATAATAATTATTATTATTAGTAGTAGTAGTAATAGTAGTGTTACGAAAAAGGAAGGAAGATGTAAAATAATCAGAATTTATAAGACAAAACAGCTATTGCTGTACGATATTTGGAAGAATAGATTTAATTAATAATAATAAATAACTATTTTAATGAAATATAAATATACACAGTGTTGCCGAAATTGACCGACAATTTCAGAAGAGTGATAGTAGTTGTCAAGAAGATGAAAAATTGCTATAGGACATGGGGTCGCAAATCACTTATTTAGTCACAAATATAGGGTGTTTCTTACTAACTGAACCCGGGTCGACGGTAATAATTTCAAGAAAAATAAAAACATCGTAATGAAAATGCAAAGTTATGTACCTTGTTTTGTGTGAAATGTGATAACATTACAAAAAGATCTGGAAAAACATGTTGTTCAAGCAATCGATGATACCGTATGAATTGATAATCACAATCCAATATGTGGGGCGTCAAGTGTATACTGCTGGCGCGTATAATGCAAACGTCTACAACTTTCGTTTGATGTTATTACATTTACAACAAAGGTGAGAACGTCTATTAAAAGTTTTATTATAAGACTAGTACACAATCCCCGTCAAAAAGAACGGAAAGTGAATGATAAATCTTCAATACAATAGTTAAAAAATATTTTCCTGACTTAAAAAAAAAAAAAAAAAAGATGCCTCATGCATTTTGTTAAACAAAAATATTATCCTTTGATTTTTTATGATTAGAGCAAAGAAATTATGTAAACTACAAATTAGTCACCAGCGCTTAAACGCGCCATTTCCAGCTACACATTCTATGACGAAAAATGACGGAAAGTAAATAATAAATCTTCAAAACAATAGTTTAAAAAATATTTTCCTGACTAAAAAAAAAAAGATGCCTCATGCATTTTGTTAATCGAGGGACTTTTTTTTCGCTACAAACTATGTTAAAATTCATAATTTTATCTGCAGAATAATTAAAATACAGTGTACCGATAAGAAATATTCATTGTATTTGCAATTTTTTCAAATCTGATAAAAAAAAAAAAAAAAAAAAAAAAAAAAAAAGAAAACGATTACAACAAAAAGTTGACGCCAAAAGAATTAGCAAGAAACATAAGCTCCTAATTTATTGGGAATTAACACGGCCTACGGAGGCGCTGCTCGCAGCCTTCGGTACAAAAAAAAAATTGTCCCTTTAACCCTTTATCTACTGCCGGTACTTATAAGTAGGGTAGACCGGGGCTAGTTGGCCCGCTTTTTCTTCTAATGATTAAAAAAAAATACAATTCAATATTTTATATTTCTTTATGTGTTACCACTATCAGTGTACTTTCAGGAAGAAGTCACAATAGTAAAACTTGAAAGTATTAACTATAAGTATTAGTTTAGAAGCTCAAATTGACACCAAGTCGCTTGGGCCAACCTTCCCCGATTGCGGGGTAAGTTGGTCAACGTCTTTTTTTAGTGTTCTGATAGTGTAGAAGTTTAAGAAATGATCAAAATTTTACCAAATCTTAATTTTTATTTCTTGCAAACGAAAACACAATATAGTCTCCTAAATTAAAATAAAAATTTTAAATATTAAAATTGTGAGTTATTCGAATTATTAACTTCGACCAAAAATTCATTTAAAAATTGATTTTATTTTCCCATAAAAAATGTCTTTAATACATTACGGAACAGTAATAAATTTTAATAAACTCATGCTAGGTGTTAAAACACCGTAAATCTTAGAGTACAGGAATTTAAGAAATTGTTCATCCTTAATTGGGTGATTTATTATAAACACCAGATGATAAATAAATTGTATCAAGGCCTCTGAATATCTGTTAAGTGCAATAATTCTATTCTTTCGTTTGTCATTCCTTTCAAATTTCTGTCAGTAAAATGTAATATTGCTTAATGATGCTTTGGGTAATGCCAGCTTCTTTGAAATAATGATAATTTTCGTTCATATAAAACTTTAATTCCTTATCAAGTATAAAAAAAAATCCAGTTTGTTTATCATGAAATATATATATTATTGATTACATTCATGATTTATTATTGGTATAATGAGATTTAGATAATCTAACAAGATAGGATAGCAATGTGAAAGATATAATTATGTTGGATGATATAATTTTTTTATATTTTTTGCTTGAACTACTGAACTTTATTAATGGTTCAGGAAGTGTGGTTCTATTTTGCCTGTGGAAGGGACAACATATCCCTTAAAGGAAAAGTTATTTTTTGATAATGAAAAGATTGTTTCCTGAAATTGCCATTTTTATGGATTATGAAGACAGAAAGGATTATTTAGTTTCAACGAATAACTACCCAGGTAACAGATTTTTACTTCATAAAATGTGATGTTTTAAAAGCATTATTTGTGGCAAACTCTTCTCTGGACGGGAGAACAAGGGGATTTTATTAATAATTGAGAAATATCAGAGTCGGGTAGATTTTGATTGTTAGACTTATTACTTTTAGCGGTAGTATGTAACACTAGGAGGCCGAACTTTTAGGTAGATTTCGTAAGAAATACTACCTATTGCTATATCTCATTTGTTGTAATTTTTGAAAAATATTTGCAGATCTACAGCGATCATGACCCCTAGAGCCCCAAAACACCCCCAGTTCAAAACTTTATCTATCTATCCATACATTTTTTTACTTTTATATGGACACGATAACATATCCAACCAGTTTAAAGTATTCAAAACTTCTATGAAAAGGGTAAAAAAATTATACATGACAGATTTTTGATAAATGGCCACAGTGGGTGCAAAAAATAGGGTTTTCAGAAAAAAAATCATAACTTCGTCAATTCACAAGATATCAAATTCACTTAAATTTATCATAAATCCTCTTAATATTATCTAGAGCTTTTGTATTGACAAGCTTTTGATAGGAGCTACTCTTACAGCAAAAAGAAAAAAAAGTGTGTGTGTGTGTGTGTTTGGCGCGGGGGGTTGTATAAGGAAACAAAAATCACATATCCTTTAATCCGTTAAATTCTTGGTGAAATCAGTACTTAACTTCGAAATCTACCTGCGCCTGTAGGCCAAGCCAACAGGGATTTTTCTATAATTGTGAAAGTTATAAATGTTTTAGTACAACAGGAGCAGCTGATTTAATTAGGGGAGGACGTAAACAACATTATAACTTCATTTTTTAAAAAGATTGACTGGAATAACCAGGAATTCAATTAATAAAATAATTCCTTACTATTAATTAATAATATATTAAAATAATAATAAATGTTTATTAAAATAATTCATTAAAATTATCAAAATTCCAATACCCCAGAGCCAAATTCCTACGGGGCATATTGGCCCGGCGGGCCAACTAACCCTGTATCGCCATTTTTGTTTATCATGACTGTAAGGAATTATTCTGAAAGCATTTCAATAAAAAAACATGCCCTACAATAACTACGAACAATTATTTTTCTGAATTATTTTATATCAAAATCTAATATGTAATCTACAAACAAATAGAAAACGATTATTTTTAAGAAAGGAAATTTACTCACCTTTGCAAAATTTTGAAAATTCTCAATAATTCTTTAACGGACGCTCCGACTTCAACGGTGCTGATGTTGGAGAAGAAAGCAAAGGAACGCATACTTGGCTGGACTGACAATGTCATCTAACGCAAAGTTAAAAAAATATCGCGACTGAGCCAACATGCCCCTATGGCCAACTAGCCCCTGTCTACCGTACCATTAAAATAACTTGTTATAAAATTAATTTAATACATAGATTAGCAGTAATATAGTTTAGAATAAGTTATATACTTTAATATGTTCCAAAAGCATTATGGGTTACACAAATCAAAAATATTTTTTAAAGGATGATTTCTTTGACCTTTGCATTTTTTCAGCTTTCTTGGCGTTGGATGGAGGGGGGGGGGGATTTTTCAATTCAGAAATATTTCTATATTTCTATTGTAAGAACATTATATTTGTAGATTTCCTAATCCTACAAAATACTAAGAAAAATATTTAAAATAAAAGATTTGAGTGAGGTTATAAATATTACACAAAATCCCTATAAATTAAAATTTAATGAATCTTTCTAAATCCTCCAATCTTTCTAAAATCCTTCTAAAATTTATTAATTGACTATGTAAATCTTCCAATTTAGTTTCAAAAATTCACGAAAAATGCTTTAGATTTGGCCCTTAAATTTAGAATTTAATTGGATAGTTTTTGAAGGTTTTAAACAAAGTTAAAATATTTAAAAGCTTTAATGTACTATTACAAATATTTTAAGACCAACTGTATTTATTTTAATGAAGCATTCAAAGAGTCATTCATTTGTTTGTATATTTGCTGTAATTTGAATCTGAATGGCAACAATATCGTTTGTTAGGATATGATTTCTATGTTTATAATAGCTTAATTTTAATTTAGAACTTAATACATTATAAATGGATATGATACATATGTTTTATGTGAAAATATGGTGAACAGACATGATTGCAAGTAGAAAAAATTATCCTTTAGCCGTCATATGCTAGGATATGTTTTTCGTTGAGCCTAACATGGCGTTTAGCTACGGTCGATTCGCAGACCAGAGTGGTTCGCACTGGCATTGTTTCGACAGTTTCCTGTACTCAAATTTTATTATAAGTAGACTAGTATATCACCTCGTCAAAAATGACGGAATGTTGATCTGCGTTTCATTTTCATAAGACTTCGTACAAACAGACAACGTAAAGAATTTGTATTGTAGAAAAGTGCATTTTAAATATGATAATTGATTTCTACAAATACAAATGATGAGGATATTTTTTTTTACTCAATATTCAATTTCTGAAAGAGTCCAACGATCTTTAACCGCTCCAATTCTGATCTTTAGAATTAAGAAATTAAAAATGTGCGAAAATTACGCATGTTGACACAATCATATCTCTGCTCTCAAAGCTGGTTTGACGGGAGGTGCTTGGTTCGAACACAATCGCGCACGTTGGCCTAATCGTTCGGAGTTTTCCGTGGTTTTCTTCGAACCTAGAAAACCACGCATAAATATCCTTGCGTAAATGTGAGTTAGGTTCTCTTAGAAAGATCCCCACGTAGGGCGCTCCACCCTTGGGCCTATATCTCTCGAGTAGATAATCGGACGTGAAAAAAACAAACAAACAAACAACAAGCATTTCAAGCTCAGCATAACTTCACAGGTATAAACTTTTCAAACGTACTTTAATTACGTGCTTTTTTGTTTAAGCACATTATATTTAAATAAAAAATATATTTTCTATTTGATTCTAATAAAAAAAGTTAATAAAGTCATAATGCAAAATACAAAATAAACCCAACAGACAATATTCTTGTGATGTTCCAATAAGTATGAATTTTTCATCGCTTCTGAAAATAAAATGCACGCGCATATATTTTTCTTTTTTTACGGAAAATAACTTGAAAATGAAAAAAATCGTACAAAAACCTGAATATTTTTCATAATTTCTTTTTTATCTGAAACAATGGAAGTGATCCGATTGCCACCACTTTGAAGAAATTTCATAAAATGTTTTTAAATTAAAATAAAAATATGAAAATGGGAATATTTAAAAAACAAATAGGTGGTGCAAACCTATCTACAAATAAACAGCTTTCATAAAAAAAAAAAAAATAAAAAATAGCAGAATCGGTTTAGTAGAAAGCTCAGGGAAGATGACCAAAACACAGTTATCTGTTTAAAATACATAGATAGAAGGGTTCGTCCCTGAATGGTTACCTACACTTTCCTACAGTTGGATTTTATACAAGTAGATACTTCAGTTTTCTATACGTTATTACCGCCAACCGAAATTGAGTTAGGGGAAAAAAACTTCTATATTTTTGAGTAAATGCGTGGTTTGCGACCCCATGTTTTATGGTATTTTTTTAGTTCACAGGCTATCAAAGCCTGAGATCTAATGTACCCGCCGGTTCTGTATGTATGTATGTATGTATGTATGTACGTAACGCGATAACACTCGATAAAAATATCCAATTTGCTTCAATTTGTTTTCTAGGTTCATTCTAACAAGGCGGCTTCCTTGATTAGTTTTGGCGGTTCACTGGTTAAGTATAAAGGTTGGAACGGGGCAAACACCCCTTAACTTAGATAAATGGGTTTTTCATGCAAAATTATCAGATTTTCTTCAAATTTGTTATACCGGTTAATTCTTATAAGGAGCTTCCCTGATTAGATTTGAAGGTTCATTGTTTTATGTCTAAACGGAAGGGGGGAGGAAAAAAGTTCTTTTTAGAAAATATGACAAACAACATTGTACACAATACTCTGCAATCAGATTTAAAAAATAATAAAAATTGGATGAAAAATAAGCAGGTTTACTAAAAAATATTTCACTACGAATGCAATCAAAATATAATGTGCATAATGCATTAGCTAAGTATATAGAGCAACGTTTGTGAAAGTTTCAAAATCATAGGCTGAAAATTCTGAAAATTATCGTCGATAGAATAAGCTCAAAATCCGTTATTCCCAAAATGAAGCAAAATGATGAAGGGCTGTATCCATATATCCGATGATTAATGCCATTATAGCATACACAATATTGAACGCACTACTGTATGGATACAACTCCTCATCTTTTTGCTTCGTTTTGGGAATAATGGATTTTGAGCTTATTCTATCAACGGTAATTTTCACTTTTCAAACTATGTTTTTGAGACTTTCACAAAAGTTGATCTATACATTTAGCTAACACATTATGTAAATTATATTTTGATTACATTCGGGCATGCGCAGTGAAGCATTATTTAATAAACGTGTTCATTTTTCATACAATTTTTATTATTTTTTAATTCTGATTGCAGGGTGTTGTGTGCACTGTTGTTTGTCATATTTTCTGAAAAGAACCTTTCTTTATATTGAGAAATATACAAATTATAAGCAAAAAAACCTGACGAAATTTGGGACTGTTTTTATAAAAACCTAAATTTCTCTACGAGTATACATGCTATCCTCATAAAAATGAACACAGTATATTACAATAATATGATAATATTAAAACAATAATATGATATAATTCTTCTAATTATTTATTTTACAAATCTTCTTCATAGTTAATAGTTTCAATTGCTTTTGAAACTGCCTTCATCTGATTTTAATAATAATATTTTTTTTTTTAAATGAGAAGAGACCATAATGAATAATTACATCAGGGACAAGTAGTCTCATTAATACTTTATAATGAGTCCCTTGAAAGAACGACACATTTCTTTAAAAGATAAATGGAAATAGGTTTTCGTCATTTGAATGGGAATTTATGGGATAGTTATGGATTCAAATGAATAGATTTCTTTTTTTTGGATAAGTGAAAAAAAATGTTAGTTAATGAGTAAAATTATGTGATTGTGAGTATGGATTTATTCATAATAAAATTGTAATTTTTTTTCTTCCTATTACACAAAATGTTAAATTTACATAATATCTGAAAGAAATGAAATAATTTGAATGAGATTTTTTAATAAACATTAAAAATAACGGATGAATAAATTTGAGATAAGTGAAATTTTATATTAATGCATTTAAGAAAAGTAGTACTTGATTTATAATGATCAAAATTTAATTTTATAGGTATAATTATGATAATAAAATAATAAATTGTATGATCTAATGATTTTAGATTTGCAGTTAATTAAAGACATAAAATGTTAAATGTAAAGTAGGGATGCAGCGAAAATTCGGTATGTATTCTGTCTATACGGCCATACTACCCAATATTTGGTTAGGCGGGTTTAAAATCATTAAAAAGCTCAGATATTGCCTTTTTCTTAAAATAAGAATATGATACGATTCCTTTAATTATTTACTTAAGAAATCTCCTTCATAGTTAATAGTTTCATTTTCTTTTGAAAGCATCTTCATCTGTATTTATTAGAAAGAATTTTGAAAAAAGAATGAGGAAAGACCATAATGAATAATTACAATTTTCATCAGGGACATGTAGTCTCATTAATATTTTATAATGAGTCCCTTGAAAGAACAACACTTTTTTTTTAAACGATAAAGGGGAATAGGTTTTCATCATTTGAATGAAAATTTATGGGATAGTTATGGATTCAAATGAATAGATTTCTTTTTTCGGATAAATGAAACAAATTTTTTTAATTCATGAGTAAAATTAAATAATTGTGAATATGGATTCTTTCATAATAAAGTATGACATTAATTAAAATTGAAATATTTTTTCTTCCTATTTCAAGAAATGCTGAATTTCAATAATATGTAAAAGAAAGGAAATAATTTGGATGAGACTTTTAATAAAAATTAAAAGTAACTGATGAATAAATTTGAGATAAATGAAATTTTATAGTAATGAATTTAAGAAAAGTAGTACTTAGTTCATAATGACCAAAATGTAATTTTATAGGTCTAATTATGATAATAAAGCATGTTATAATGTTTTTAGATTTGAAGTTAATTAAAGACATGAAAAGTTAAATGTAAAGTAGGGATCCAGCGAATATTCGGTATGTATTCGGTCTATTCGGCCATATACTACCCAATATTTGGTTAGGCCGGTTTAAAATCATTAAAGAAATCAGAAACAGTATTTTTCCTAAAATAAGAATATGATATAATTCCTCTAATTATTTATTTTACAAATCTTCTTCATAGTTAATAGATTCATTTTCTTTTGAAACCGTTTCCATCTTTTTTTAGTAGAAAGAATCTTGGAAAAAATGAGGAAAGACCATAATGAATAATTACAATATTCATCAGGAACATGTAGTCTCATTAATATTTTATAATGAGTCCGTTGAAAGAACGACACTTTTCTTTAAAAGATAAATAGAAATAGGTTTTATCATTTGAATAAGAATTTATGGGATAGTTATGGATTCAAATGAATAGATTTCTTTTTTCGGATAAATGAAACAAAAAATTTTAATTCATGAGTAAAATTATATAATTGTGAATATGGATTCATTCATTATAAAATAGGATATTAATTAAAATTGAAATATATTTTTCTTCCTACTTCACGAAATGTTGAATTTCAATAACATGTAAAAGAAAAGGAATAATTTGGATGAGATTTTTAATAAAAATTAACAGTTACTGATGAATAAATTTGAGATAATTGAAATTTTATATTAACATACTTAAGAAAAGTAGTACTTGGTTTATAATGATAAAAATTTAATTTTATAGTGTCTAATTATGGTAATAAATAATAAATTCCATGATCTAATGTTTTTAGATTTGAAGTTAATTAAAGAAATAAATAGTTAAATGTAAATGTAAATATATGCAGCGAATATTCGGTATGTACTCGGTCTATTCTGCCATACTACCCAATATTTGGTTAAGCCGGTTTTAAAAAAATATTGGTTCAAATCGGACACTTAAAAAACTTAAAAAAAATATTTTTTTAACGTACGAAATTCTACTTTTAATTGTCAATTAATAAATATATGCAGAATAATTAAGAAATAGAACCATATTTAAACAAAAGAGATTGCTTTTATATTAGGGTAACTTGAGGTGAGATGCCGTGTTGTACAAGATGCCGAATCACGTAGTTTACATATGCACAGGCGCTGTACAGAAACCCTGCTCAGTTGTAAGAGGGTTCCCTGGTGATACTTTAATTATCGTTTGCGGTCTTTAAAAAAATAATTGGTACTTTTTTATTGCTATTTCGTCTTAACACTTCTGGTAAGTGTCAAAAATCTTTTAGGTGACTTCTTTATTTGCCTGTATAAGTCTTAGTTTAAACACCAGAGAAATAAAGCTGATTTTGTAGAGAGTACTGGTACCTGGTCTTTCTGCAAATCATAAATGGCGGTAGGTTCCCGCTTCTTCACGTCAGTGGGGGTACCGGCGTCTTGTCCAATACTTGATGGTGAGTCGATGAAAGTTTTTGGAGGTAAGATGCCGGTTGTTTTCCCTTTGGGTAAGATGCCGGTTTTTTTCCGTTGCGGTCAAATGCCTGGTTGTTTTTTCATTGTTTAAATTACTCTTGGCTATTAACTAACTTGTCAGGGATTTTAATCAGCTAATTTAAATCAGTGATTAAATCGTGATTTTAATCAACTGATTAAAAAAATTTATTGATTAAAATCATAAATTTTCTAAATGTTTAAAATGATATAAAGAAATATTAAAATCTAAGATGAACATAATTTGAAAGGTTTCTATATGTATTCTACCTTATAAATAACTTCATTGGCCTTATAAATAATTGGTTAATAATTATTAATTTTAATCACTGTTAAAAATTTAATGTTAAATGCAGTTATAAATAATTTTAATAAATGTAAATATCGGTAGTATATAATATAGTATTAGATAATTAGGGTCTTCTGCCGACTACGAGCTATGCTCCCCAAGCACCATCCAAACACCGCAGACTCTAAAAACACAATTTGGTCTGCTTTGAAAAGATAACGGATTAAATTTCTTACCAAGTTTCAGAAGATGAGGATTTTTTTTAAATGAATGAGAATCAGTATTCAGAGTGTCTAGCAGAGTGCAATAAAACCTCTGAAAAATGTGATTGGATCAAATTTATTCAGTGAAACTGTTGGTTATATAAAAATTGCTCAAAATTCCTAAACAAATGTGCAGTCTGTGGCAGATCTGAGTTATAGCTGAAAAGAATATAAAGGGGCATATGAAAAACACCAACAAAAAAGCTGCACTATAAAGTACTTTATCACAGTGGATTTATCGTATTTAAATTTATTATAGTGTCTAAAAATAGGCATACTTAAAAGCCATAATTCTTTTAAATGTTAAGTAGAACATAACTTTTTTTTCCAACTATTAGTTTGTCCTTTTATTAAAGTGCCAACGTTTGTTACCTTCATATTTTTGTAATTTCCTAATATTAAGTAAGTTAACCACTTTAGAATGTCTAAAATATTAAAGTTACTTTTATTCGTCCCCTTTTGTTTTAAACTGCATCACAAAAATTACTGTTTACATTGAAACTCCACAAAGCATTTTACCCCAAGAAAGTTGGCCATCTTATCCATAGGTATGGGTAAGATGCCGAAATGCAAGTGTTTACAAAAACAAAATTTTTGATGTTTTATATAATATCTGTAAAATGAAAGAAGGTTTTAAATGATACATAAGGGTGCAAACTTTAACAAGAAATCAATGAATAACAAATAAAAACAACAGGCGATTTTTAAAACAATAAAGTCAAAAACTACGGTATCTTCACCCAATTTGCCCTATTTATTTACTGTTTGAAAAGTGACACTAAAGACAATTATGATGATATTCATACGAATTAATGATGCATCAATAAAAGTTCCTGAATATTGCCTGGTAATAATCTGTTTTTAGCTTTTTCACATACAAGCTGTTTCTAAAATCTTTTAGGAGTGATAATATGATTAAAATAAACAGTTTTTGTATGGGGGAACCAGGATCGCAATCGATGTATTAGGTCAAAAATGTAATATATTTCCATCCTAGACAAACTTGGATTTTTGCTTGTAGTTTTAATATTAATAAAGATATTGTAACCATAATGTTTCATAAACTTACATTCCTTTTTATGAAACATGTTGACATGAAAAATAGTGCCACAATTGGCATTTAGAAAATAATGAGCTAAGAAATCCATTGTTTAGAATGCAGCTCACATTACATATATTGCGTCACCGACAAAAATTTAGTCACTCATAATGGTGTCATCACAAATTCTTTAATATAATGAAAACATCCCTTAAATATATCCATAATTGCTAAAGCTGCGAACAAAAAGTCAGATTCAGCTTCTAGTGAGACATCCTATAAGGTACCTGTACCCAATATGGACACCCTAAGGAAAATTGATTTTTTTCACATCCGTGTACACATCATAGGACTCCAAAAATATATGACCACTATCCCTGGACTATTGACTATCATTATTAAAATTAGCGACCTTGTAATTATTCTGGTTTAATTTTAATGATAAAAACAAAAAAATGTTTACAAGTGTCCATATGAGGAACCACCTTTCCCTATTATAGACATGCATGCCCATATTGGGGACAGGTGGCTCCTTATTGACCTACTGCGTAGGGTGTATGGAAGAGCCACCCTTCCAAGGGATTTTAGAAGAGAGGGGATAAAAAAAATCTATCTTAAAATATTGCTGGGGAGAGGGGGCACAGTAAATATCTTCAGAACATGCACTTTAGAAGGGGGGGGGGTGTCATTTTCGGTTGCGACTCTTCGAAGACACATGCAAAGCCCCTCAGTTACTACAAAATATTATGAAATAGTATAGTTGGTTTTGCTTAGCTTTATTGCATCTATCTGCTATTACTCTGTTATTATATCTGTTATTACTCAGTCCTCACAGGATGGACAAATAGGCACTTCTTCAATAAGTCCCACACAGTCCTCATGGACATATCTGCCGCATGCGATACATAGCCGCATGCCTGCAACAGCATTAATTCTGCATAAGAAGCAGTAACAGCTCTCCTTTGTTGAGGAAGTCATACCGCTGGTACCTGCGATTTCGCCAACAGATATCCTACTGAAGGGAGGCTTCTTTTTATTTTTTTGCAAGGGCTTTTTGGAGGATTTTTTTCTTCGAGGATTGGATGATACAGCAAGTGAATCTGAAGATTTACTTGCTGTATTTCCAATGTGGACATAAGGTGTCCATATTGGTAATCGGGCATAGTTTTTCTAAATCTTGTAATCAATAAACAAAGAAAACATTTTAAAGCAATAAATGTAATAGCAATCGAAAATATGTTTTATCAGCTTTCTAAAATACTCCATTTTTCAAAATTTAAAGTAATTTTACCATATCTAATAAGAATTTAAACTTACCTGCAATTACGATCAGCACACCACGAAACAACAAGTTTCCTTCCAAATGGCGAACAGCGCGCTTTTTTGCACTTTCCAGGTTTAATTATCTTTTCAACAGCTTTTCTTCACGGACATGCAGCGCCATCTCTCGATCAAAATTGTTACTTTTAAAGATATTAGAGGTGTCTATATTGAGAGCACTGTCCATATTGGGTACAAGTACCTCATTTTTGAATGAATAAGTGGATTGCAATGCTCGTTTTCTGCACATAAAATGATTGGATTGATCACATTATCTCCCCGAATTTTGTCTGTTTCCAATCTCTGGAACTAATTTCTCACTTTGGATACTGTTCTCCGTTGCTTTTAAAAACGTTCTTGCTAAATCAAAAGTACCCGGAAAGTTATTATATATATATTTATTTATTTAAAAATCCTAATTCATATAATTTAAAACATGGAAAACATGTAACGAAATGTAACAAAAACAATAAACAGCAAAACCAAGAATATCTAAGAAAAAACTAAATTTTATATATATATATATATATGTATAACCATTAATTAAACATTACCGACCATCATAAAAAACCGCAATATTGTGAATGAATTGACAATAAAAATGGATGCCACAAACTTATAATATAGAACTGCATGTATAAAATAAAGTGCCTTATACTTAATTATAAGAATTACTATGGAAGAAATAAAGAAGAATATGGATTCCGAAAAAATTGAAAAACTTATATATTGAATTACGTTTTCAAGAGTACAGAATTCTATGATATGAGCAAATCGGTGTTTTCTGTGAGAAAAAAAGCTGAAAGCTGAATTTTTTTTCTCCTGTACCCAAACAACCAATATAACCAAAAGAATAGTTTCAAGATGAAAACAGAACATTATCAAATGACATGAAATGGAAAAAAAACACTACAACTCATTAAGTATTTAATTTATAGCAATAGAAATCTTACACAACATACCGAATAAATTCCCAGTTGATTTTCAAAATATCTTCCCGCACATGGAATCCGGTGATAAGATTAAGGTGAATAAAACAGTTGGGTTAACACAGAAATTAAAACCTATGGATTCAGTTAATTCATTTTGAAATACCGTGATAAATTCAATTAATATAATATAAATAGAAAATAATGACATTATTTAAAATACCCAAGAACAATTTTAAATTGTTTATTATCAATTTTACAATATTGCCAATATTCAGTGTTCAATACCTCCTGGTGTAAAAAATTAAAATTATTACTTTAATAGAAGCTTTAAAAAGACAATATATGTATACACATATAAGTGAATATTACGTCATAACTTTTCTATTGCAAGATTTCCAAGTGAAAAAAAATAGTTTGACGAATTTAAAAATAAGTGAATATTATTTCATATTGGAAATTTAGTGGACGTCATCTGGTAAATAATAACGCCATATGGGATTGAAAAAATTAATTGAAAGAGGATAAAAACCCAGTTATTGAAATATTGACTTATTTTAATATTTTGAGGTTCTCTGAATTTGTTTTGCTCATTTTAAAATCTATTTCATATATATAGATGTGCGCATGCGTTTATATTAGAATTTCCACAAACGGTTATGTCCCTAGAGTTCATTCTCAGTGAATAACTGAAATAAAGATTTCAGATTACAAAAAAATAAAATTCAGAAATTTTTGTATTTGCCATTTTTCTTTAATCATGAAAAAATAATTTAAATAATAATAAAAAAAAAAAAAAAACACTTGGAAACATCTTTTTATCAAAAGGTCTCAATCCAGATCACAGATTATATTTACTAAGTAAGTAGGTAATCTGTCGTCCGGGTTAAATGGAACAAGAAAGAAAAAACTCATGCGTCAAGCATAGATTATGAAACACTTTCCAACACATTCAGAATAATGTAAATAAAACACGCCGTTTAAAAAATAAAATATTACATCTAATTCAGCCATATGGAAACGCATAACACATTTCAAAACCCAATTTCAGCTGTCCCCATCTACAATCGAAAAATTATCCGAATTCTTTGAACAGCCCTATATATGATATATAGATTTGTATCTATTAACCACAGTAAAGCCCCGATTATCCGCGAACGGATGATCCGCGAAGCGATTTTTTTTTATTTTATTTTATTTTTTTAGTCACGCCAACAGCAAGGAAAATACAGTAAGCCCTAATAAATATAAACAGAAAAATTCCTGTATTTGAAAGTAATAGAAGAACATCTCTAGATTCGGTTGCCATGTTTAAAATATCAGATATAAAGTCTTGATGTCCTTTCTTAATTTTATTAGCAAAACGTTAACACAGCAATTAAAATAATTAACAATTAAATAAGACTATTATGATAAATTCCAGGGGAACATATCAATAATAGCTTCAATTTTGAGATAGAAAAGTTGTTTCCAAAGCAAGAAGGAAAAACAAGTGACTGATTTTTTTTAAAAAGGTGTAACACAACATTTTTGTACAGTACGTATGGCATTTTTTCTTGTTTACTTTTCTTTATTTTAGTGATTTAGACGTCAAGCAAAGGTTTCTGCTGTTCGGGGCACATGTATGTATTTTAAACTTTTTTTACGTTTTTTGTACCCTAAAACGTAGTTTTTATATTGAATTTTCTTTTTTTCGTGCTTGCAACCTATTTTCAGTCTTTTTCGGCTTATCCGCGATTTTTGTTATCCGCGGTGCCCTTGCCAACAATTCCGCGGATAATCGGGGTGGTAGTGTACATGTAATTACATGTACTGTACATGTGAACTAAATTTAGTTCACCCAAGAAATACAACTTCAGTTGAAAATTCCCCTTCAACAATTTCTTCTAATAAGGAGAATGATATGTGAATATTTTTGTGCAGCCCTGTATATGCGGTATATAGTTTATATATAGCCAATAACATGCAAAAAATTAATTACATTTAAAAGCGCATAACGAATTTTAATCCGTACACTCCAGCAGTTATTACTCAAAGACATTGCTGTAACCGATTTCTTTTGTGTGTCCCTGTAAATGAAAAACAATGCTATGAATGCCCTGTTCTAACGTGATCGTAGTGAAATTCAGTGATTTATATCAGTTTCAATACATTTGAAATTGCGTAATGTCATTAAAATACTCTACAAACGGTTTTTCCCCATATTCCGTAATATAATGGAGTACTTATGAGTGTCCCTGTAAATTATCTATTAATCCTACACACTTCATATATAGTACCAAACATGCTTTGGTGAAAAATCCGAGTATATTTACGGGAGTTAGAGCGTGGACAGATGGCCAGACGGACTGACGGACAGGCAAACCGAATGCATAAACACTTTTCAACTTGTTGGAAAGTGTTAAAAATGGTGAAAATTAATACACAACCGTTGATTTTTCAAAACAAACATTCTTAAAATTCCGGGCAATGCCGGGTGCTTTAGCTAGTATATATATATGTATACCCGTGCGAAGATTTCGCACTATAATCTTTGAGTTTATTTTCTGATAAATTTTTTATTAATTTATAATTAACTGCGATTTTTTTTGTTAAACGACCAGTTTTATCGAAATATCACTGTACTACGTGCAAAGCCTCTTCAAAAATGTTTAGTATAATGCTCCATTCATCTTTGCGCGTTTTGTATGTGCATAGAAAATGGGATGTTGGCATCATAAATAATATGTATGATGATACTTAAACTAAAAGTATAATGAAAATTTAGTATGAAATGTCTCCTGACAAAAAATCTTGTCCAATGATACCTCATTCTACTTTGTACGCTACATCTTAGATAAATTCAGTATGCAATGCCAGATGTGGGCAAAAACTCTTATCCAATGATACCCCACTCACTGTTATACGCTAAATTTTAATTGAGAAAAAAGTATGTTGACAACAGAAAAAATATACATGATGACGTTTGTTTTAGTAGGAAGCTGCATGGAATCCTGTGCATTTAAAATGTCTCCTGACAAAAATTCTTGTCCAATGATGCCTCATTCAGCTTTGTAGAGACATCTTAGTAAATTCAGTATGCAGGCCAGATTGTGGGCAAAAACTCCTATCCAATGATACCTTACTTATTGTTATGTGCTACATTTTATTTGAGAAAAAGGATGTTGACAACAGAAATAATATATATGATGATGTTTGCTTTAGTAGGAAGCTGCATGGAATCCTGTGCATTTAAGACACTTGATTTCATTTGAAGATAAAAAGAGATAGGTCCTCTTTTACTGAATTTTATTATGGAGATCTGGTATGTGTATTATTTCTGTGAGCACATCAGAGTAAGTACAAATATTATTCTTAGAAATAATTTCTAATTTTGCCATTGAATTTTAATGATAACATAGGATTTCCATAGCACCACATCTGCATAAATTTATATCTCATATAAAACTTCACACTTTAAAATTTTCTGAAATAATAACAAAAATACTATTGTTTAAATTTATTCCAATTACCAATCTTTAACATAAATGGAAATAAACTTGCTTATAACTTTTTTACATTATTAAAAATCAGAAACTAATAAAAATATAAATTTAAAATATTAATTTTTTTTCTGCTTCTAAATTAACGTATAATTTTTGCACACGGTATTAACAATGACAAAATATTATAAACATTTTTAACAAATTAAGTTTTTTTTCCTCGAGTGTTAATTAGTTTAGCCGTATAAGAGATACTTCAAGATAGATTTAAAAAAATTATCTATTCACTTGAATGATTTTAAATTTTTAGTACAACGCGTTTTTAATATAATGAGCTCGTCAACGCTTTTAGCATATGACAGAAAAAAATCGCTGAGGGCTGTAAGTAATATAAATATTATTTGAAATAATTAAAAACATACTTATATATCCTATCTTTATGGGTTAAAAATATGTATTTCATGATTTCAGTGTTTTTAAATAATATTTTTAAAAATATTAAACATTAAATGTTTAAAAGTTTTTACAGAAAAAATGCGCATTTTAGAGTCTCTAATTAAAAGATATGTATTACATTTGTATATACATTCTGATGAACAGTAGTTTTAAAAACTCTTTATAAAATTTATATAAGTAACTAACAAGAAATATAACTAATGAGAAATATTAGCTTATCATGTCTTAAATAAATACTTTTTCCTTGAAAGCTCATTTTTCAGTTAGCATAATAAAAAAGACATCTCAGAAAGCTCAGAAAGCTCAAAATAAAAGTTCTCAATGGTTTTAAATCGAAATAATAATTTTAGTTTACACTTTTCAAACTCTTGTCTGGAATTTATAAATCGATCTTTACGACTCTTAAAAAATAACGTTGTTCTTTTTAGTGAAGATAACCAGTGATATGCATTATATATAATATTCAATATTTGGCAAATAAAGAATGAAGCTCTAGAACTGGAAACAGATTTTTCATCAAATGATTTCCCGAAACTCTACGACAGGAGTTGACACATTTTTTGTACTATAATGAGTGCATTATATTTCTTACACATCTTCGTGGGCACATCTCTCCAATTCGCGTTATTTATGTATGTACGCATGCATGCGCTGGGTATACACTGACTTCCGCGTGTTAAGGGATATTAGATGTATATTTTTAAATAACTTTAGTTGCAAAAGATAACAAAACTTGGTTACCAAGAATATGAAGAATGAAATAATATCCCTAAAAACATTGTCGTTTTGAGGGTAAATGACTATTTTCAATGTATTGTTCACAGATTGCCAATATAATTAGAAAAATCTACGAAAATATAGAACAAATTCTGTTTTTAATTGAAAATCAACTCTTGCTGCCCGTAAGTGCCAAAATATGTAGTTATATGTCGACATTTATAGAGGCTTTGTGGCCTCACGTCCGCCAACAGTCGCGTGATTGATGACCCATTTTCCAGGATATCTTTTCCATTAAACAATCTAAACAACTTTGCTTTTTGTCAAATTTCTTTTTTCCCACTCTGCAGTTCTCGAAAATGTGTGCTATCGTAATTTAATTTGTTGTACTAGAGGGGTTCCGCCCCACTGCTCGCTACGCTCACCTACCCCGCGCGTAATCGCTTCGCGATTCCATTCGATATCGCGAAGCAATCCCTATTTTATATAGAGCTCCAGATTATTGTTTGTGCTTAAAAATAATGTAAATAGTTTAATTAAGTTCTATTCTTAAGCTAATATTAGTTTTTGTTGCATTGACATATCTCAATTTGTTGATTTTCTGAAAGCAAGTATTGTATTTCAATGGAAGTCTATGGAAATTTGACGAAACACTGGTAACAGCGCCAAGTTGGCGTCACTTTTGGCGACTATTTTTGGTCACAAAATTTGGCGATATATCGCTAAGTTGGCGTCAAACTTGGCTAAGTTTGGCGACAGAGCCGTGTCCCCCCCCCCCCCTTATAACGTCAGAAAACGCTGACCAATGAGATGCGTTTTGCGGTATCTACGCAGATTTTTATTGGTCTATTTCCAAAGCGTTAGTTTTGTTTTATATATAGAAGGATTTGTACTTAATTAGTATTCTTTGCACACCAGATGTCATTTTCAAACATCATAAATTTATTTCTATAACAGTTCAAAATATCACTTACATGTTTACGTAAGTAATTTTTTATTTTACCGGGAAAGTGTAAACAGATTGTAAACAATGTAACAAATCAGTTTAAAAATTCTTTAAATATCTCATTAAGTGAGAAAAGACATTGCTTGTCACAGAAATTTAATTTCCAGCTACTTTTAGTACATTAGAAAAGGTAGAAACTTTCATTTCAAACGGAACTTTTGTGATTAATTAAAGGAAATATCCCAATTAATAACGCTAACAAAAGCTAATGTTAGACAAAATTGGGAGAATTGTTTTTAAAAATTATATGGCATTAAAATAATATTCTTGAAAAAGAAATAATCCAAGTTTTAGAATCTGTTGTGGAGAGATATGCTAATTACTCCTGGAAAAAAAATTCAATTCCAATTAAAAAAAGAATCTATCCATAAATTTTTTACTTCATGTCATGAAATATTTTTAATTTTCAAAAGAAAAAAAGCGTGTATTACGCATAAGTTATGAAACACTTGTCCCACTGTAGCAGAATGTTGTTATGAAACTTCATTTTTTAATACTATAAAAAGAACAAATTTTCAATCTCTTTCTTAAAATGTATTTAGACATCTCTAGGGGATTCTGGGGCAGTTGGGAGACCTATAAATATATGAAAAAGGCTTTTTTACTGTATCCATTTCACTTTAAAACTATCAGAGTTTCAATACTTAATTCATGTTTCTCCATTTTTATTTTTTCGCTATATAAGTATAATCAAAATGTTTAAACTTCAACATATATTTTCAATTGACTCGCTAATTTTTTTTTGTTGATATAATTAAGGTACATTTCATAATATGAGTTATCAGATTTTAAATGCTAAAAACGATTTATTTTTTAAATAAAAATATTAAATAAATAGTTATTTTTACCCGACTGAAAAGAAGGGTTTGTGTTTCACGCGTATCTATGTAAGTGGATTTCTTTATACCCTCGAAACATCCCAGCGGCTGGATGGGTTTTAATGAATGAGGTCTCTATCGATTCGTCTTAACGGCCCGATGGTTATAGGCTAGCTTTATGTTTTTATAAATTCAAAATGGTGGCCGTAAAATACAAAGAGGCGGTACGGACGAAAAAAAAAAATTACGCACCCTATTGAGTGGCATATCATTGGATAGGTCTTTCAAAATGAAGACAATGTTTCATTGACTATTTTACAGCCAGAAGCTCCGTTACAATTTTATACAACCTGGAGGTTGTGTATGTATTGTGGATTTCTAGCTTTACTTCAACTCTAACCATCATAGACATCTATAGACCTCATCAAAACAGTGTTTATAGATAGGAACTAACACTTAAACACAACTTAAAAGTCATCAATGCAAGTAAAGAAACAAAAATAGGTAAGTAATATAAAAATGTAATATATCTAAAAAAATATTTTAAGTCAATTTCTACTTCGGTCAATAAGAGAATTTTTTTTCTCCCATTCTTTTTTCCTTTCGAGTGGCGCTTAAAATGCCTTGATCAAGAAGAGGGCTCTCTCGGTCTTAAAAAACCTTGATCAAGAAGGGGACTCTCTTGATTATTGAAAATTAATTAATTGAATTTAATTAATGAATTAATATTTGAAAAAAAAATTATATTAACGTCAAGTGTCATCCACTACAGGTTTAAAAATATTTATTTGAGCTTGATTGGATGAATAATAAGTATTTTATTAACGATTGAAAATTTGAACAAGATATATATAGCGAGAATGTGAGCTAATAGTAGGAATTGAAAAAAAAAATGTTTCACATTGATCAGAAATAATTAATTAGTTCCGGGTTTTTTGATTTTTTAAATTTAATTGTTTATTTCTTTATGTTCACCGATTATGCCGAAACTACGTGACCAATTCATGTGATTTTTATTTTAAGGGGTCTCAGGACTCTTAAAATTGGAAAAAATGAAAAAAAAAGGACCATTTTCAACATTTAATATCTTAAAATGTATTTAATATTAAGACACAATTTTAAATGGGAATGAAAGATACAAGTATGTTCTTTCATTTCAAATATTTGAAAAATTGCAAGATGCAGAATTAGCATTTACAGGGAACTTCAAACTGTCAGGCATTTGACGAGCAGAAAATCGGCATAACAGCTTATGCGCACGATTACAAAATACATTTTGCAACTAAAATGAAAATTTTGGTGCCTACTTATACCTCAGATTATAATAATTACACTGAACCTAAATAAATTTGTATTTAAAGCATTTTTATATTTTTAATACTATTTATAATAATAATTTATTTTAAACAGATTTTTCATCAAATGATTTCCCGAAACTCTACGACAGGAGTTGACACCTTTTTTGTACTATAATGAGTGCATTATATTTCTTACACATCTTCGTGGGCACATCTCTCCAATTCGCGTTATTTATGTATGTACGCATGCATGCGCTGGGTATACACTGACTTCCGCGTGTTAAGGGATATTAGATGTATATTTTTAAATAACTTTAGTTGCAAAAGATAACAAAACTTGGTTACCAAGAATATGAAGAATGAAATAATATCCCTAAAAACATTGTCGTTTTGAGGGTAAATGACTATTTTCAATGTATTGTTCACAGATTGCCAATATAATTAGAAAAATCTACGAAAATATAGAACAAATTCTGTTTTTAATTGAAAATCAACTCTTGCTGCCCGTAAGTGCCAAAATATGTAGTTATATGTCGACATTTATAGAGGCTTTGTGGCCTCACGTCCGCCAACAGTCGCGTGATTGATGACCCATTTTCCAGGATATCTTTTCCATTAAACAATCTAAACAACTTTGCTTTTTGTCAAATTTCTTTTTTCCCACTCTGCAGTTCTCGAAAATGTGTGCTATCGTAATTTAATTTGTTGTACTAGAGGGGTTCCGCCCCACTGCTCGCTACGCTCACCTACCCCGCGCGTAATCGCTTCGCGATTCCATTCGATATCGCGAAGCAATCCCTATTTTATATAGAGCTCCAGATTATTGTTTGTGCTTAAAAATAATGTAAATAGTTTAATTAAGTTCTATTCTTAAGCTAATATTAGTTTTTGTTGCATTGACATATCTCAATTTGTTGATTTTCTGAAAGCAAGTATTGTATTTCAATGGAAGTCTATGGAAATTTGACGAAACACTGGTAACAGCGCCAAGTTGGCGTCACTTTTGGCGACTATTTTTGGTCACAAAATTTGGCGATATATCGCTAAGTTGGCGTCAAACTTGGCTAAGTTTGGCGACAGAGCCGTGTCCCCCCCCCCCCCTTATAACGTCAGAAAACGCTGACCAATGAGATGCGTTTTGCGGTATCTACGCAGATTTTTATTGGTCTATTTCCAAAGCGTTAGTTTTGTTTTATATATAGAAGGATTTGTACTTAATTAGTATTCTTTGCACACCAGATGTCATTTTCAAACATCATAAATTTATTTCTATAACAGTTCAAAATATCACTTACATGTTTACGTAAGTAATTTTTTATTTTACCGGGAAAGTGTAAACAGATTGTAAACAATGTAACAAATCAGTTTAAAAATTCTTTAAATATCTCATTAAGTGAGAAAAGACATTGCTTGTCACAGAAATTTAATTTCCAGCTACTTTTAGTACATTAGAAAAGGTAGAAACTTTCATTTCAAACGGAACTTTTGTGATTAATTAAAGGAAATATCCCAATTAATAACGCTAACAAAAGCTAATGTTAGACAAAATTGGGAGAATTGTTTTTAAAAATTATATGGCATTAAAATAATATTCTTGAAAAAGAAATAATCCAAGTTTTAGAATCTGTTGTGGAGAGATATGCTAATTACTCCTGGAAAAAAAATTCAATTCCAATTAAAAAAAGAATCTATCCATAAATTTTTTACTTCATGTCATGAAATATTTTTAATTTTCAAAAGAAAAAAAGCGTGTATTACGCATAAGTTATGAAACACTTGTCCCACTGTAGCAGAATGTTGTTATGAAACTTCATTTTTTAATACTATAAAAAGAACAAATTTTCAATCTCTTTCTTAAAATGTATTTAGACATCTCTAGGGGATTCTGGGGCAGTTGGGAGACCTATAAATATATGAAAAAGGCTTTTTTACTGTATCCATTTCACTTTAAAACTATCAGAGTTTCAATACTTAATTCATGTTTCTCCATTTTTATTTTTTCGCTATATAAGTATAATCAAAATGTTTAAACTTCAACATATATTTTCAATTGACTCGCTAATTTTTTTTTGTTGATATAATTAAGGTACATTTCATAATATGAGTTATCAGATTTTAAATGCTAAAAACGATTTATTTTTTAAATAAAAATATTAAATAAATAGTTATTTTTACCCGACTGAAAAGAAGGGTTTGTGTTTCACGCGTATCTATGTAAGTGGATTTCTTTATACCCTCGAAACATCCCAGCGGCTGGATGGGTTTTAATGAATGAGGTCTCTATCGATTCGTCTTAACGGCCCGATGGTTATAGGCTAGCTTTATGTTTTTATAAATTCAAAATGGTGGCCGTAAAATACAAAGAGACGGTACGGACGAAAAAAAAAAATTACGCACCCTATTGAGTGGCATATCATTGGATAGGTCTTTCAAAATGAAGACAATGTTTCATTGACTATTTTACAGCCAGAAGCTCCGTTACAATTTTATACAACCTGGAGGTTGTGTATGTATTGTGGATTTCTAGCTTTACTTCAACTCTAACCATCATAGACATCTATAGACCTCATCAAAACAGTGTTTATAGATAGGAACTAACACTTAAACACAACTTAAAAGTCATCAATGCAAGTAAAGAAACAAAAATAGGTAAGTAATATAAAGTGTAATATATCTAAAAAAATATTTTAAGTCAATTTCTACTTCGGTCAATAAGAGAATTTTTTTTCTCCCATTCTTTTTTCCTTTCGAGTGGCGCTTAAAATGCCTTGATCAAGAAGAGGGCTCTCTCGGTCTTAAAAAACCTTGATCAAGAAGGGGACTCTCTTGATTATTGAAAATTAATTAATTGAATTTAATTAATGAATTAATATTTGAAAAAAAAATTATATTAACGTCAAGTGTCATCCACTACAGGTTTAAAAATATTTATTTGAGCTTGATTGGATGAATAATAAGTATTTTATTAACGATTGAAAATTTGAACAAGATATATATAGCGAGAATGTGAGCTAATAGTAGGAATTGAAAAAAAAAATGTTTCACATTGATCAGAAATAATTAATTAGTTCCGGGTTTTTTGATTTTTTAAATTTAATTGTTTATTTCTTTATGTTCACCGATTATGCCGAAACTACGTGACCAATTCATGTGATTTTTATTTTAAGGGGTCTCAGGACTCTTAAAATTGGAAAAAATGAAAAAAAAAGGACCATTTTCAACATTTAATATCTTAAAATGTATTTAATATTAAGACACAATTTTAAATGGGAATGAAAGATACAAGTATGTTCTTTCATTTCAAATATTTGAAAAATTGCAAGATGCAGAATTAGCATTTACAGGGAACTTCAAACTGTCAGGCATTTGACGAGCAGAAAATCGGCATAACAGCTTATGCGCACGATTACAAAATACATTTTGCAACTAAAATGAAAATTTTGGTGCCTACTTATACCTCAGATTATAATAATTACACTGAACCTAAATAAATTTGTATTTAAAGCATTTTTATATTTTTAATACTATTTATAATAATAATTTATTTTAAACAGATTTTTCATCAAATGATTTCCCGAAACTCTACGACAGGAGTTGACACCTTTTTTGTACTATAATGAGTGCATTATATTTCTTACACATCTTCGTGGGCACATCTCTCCAATTCGCGTTATTTATGTATGTACGCATGCATGCGCTGGGTATACACTGACTTCCGCGTGTTAAGGGATATTAGATGTATATTTTTAAATAACTTTAGTTGCAAAAGATAACAAAACTTGGTTACCAAGAATATGAAGAATGAAATAATATCCCTAAAAACATTGTCGTTTTGAGGGTAAATGACTATTTTCAATGTATTGTTCACAGATTGCCAATATAATTAGAAAAATCTACGAAAATATAGAACAAATTCTGTTTTTAATTGAAAATCAACTCTTGCTGCCCGTAAGTGCCAAAATATGTAGTTATATGTCGACATTTATAGAGGCTTTGTGGCCTCACGTCCGCCAACAGTCGCGTGATTGATGACCCATTTTCCAGGATATCTTTTCCATTAAACAATCTAAACAACTTTGCTTTTTGTCAAATTTCTTTTTTCCCACTCTGCAGTTCTCGAAAATGTGTGCTATCGTAATTTAATTTGTTGTACTAGAGGGGTTCCGCCCCACTGCTCGCTACGCTCACCTACCCCGCGCGTAATCGCTTCGCGATTCCATTCGATATCGCGAAGCAATCCCTATTTTATATAGAGCTCCAGATTATTGTTTGTGCTTAAAAATAATGTAAATAGTTTAATTAAGTTCTATTCTTAAGCTAATATTAGTTTTTGTTGCATTGACATATCTCAATTTGTTGATTTTCTGAAAGCAAGTATTGTATTTCAATGGAAGTCTATGGAAATTTGACGAAACACTGGTAACAGCGCCAAGTTGGCGTCACTTTTGGCGACTATTTTTGGTCACAAAATTTGGCGATATATCGCTAAGTTGGCGTCAAACTTGGCTAAGTTTGGCGACAGAGCCGTGTCCCCCCCCCCCCCTTATAACGTCAGAAAACGCTGACCAATGAGATGCGTTTTGCGGTATCTACGCAGATTTTTATTGGTCTATTTCCAAAGCGTTAGTTTTGTTTTATATATAGAAGGATTTGTACTTAATTAGTATTCTTTGCACACCAGATGTCATTTTCAAACATCATAAATTTATTTCTATAACAGTTCAAAATATCACTTACATGTTTACGTAAGTAATTTTTTATTTTACCGGGAAAGTGTAAACAGATTGTAAACAATGTAACAAATCAGTTTAAAAATTCTTTAAATATCTCATTAAGTGAGAAAAGACATTGCTTGTCACAGAAATTTAATTTCCAGCTACTTTTAGTACATTAGAAAAGGTAGAAACTTTCATTTCAAACGGAACTTTTGTGATTAATTAAAGGAAATATCCCAATTAATAACGCTAACAAAAGCTAATGTTAGACAAAATTGGGAGAATTGTTTTTAAAAATTATATGGCATTAAAATAATATTCTTGAAAAAGAAATAATCCAAGTTTTAGAATCTGTTGTGGAGAGATATGCTAATTACTCCTGGAAAAAAAATTCAATTCCAATTAAAAAAAGAATCTATCCATAAATTTTTTACTTCATGTCATGAAATATTTTTAATTTTCAAAAGAAAAAAAGCGTGTATTACGCATAAGTTATGAAACACTTGTCCCACTGTAGCAGAATGTTGTTATGAAACTTCATTTTTTAATACTATAAAAAGAACAAATTTTCAATCTCTTTCTTAAAATGTATTTAGACATCTCTAGGGGATTCTGGGGCAGTTGGGAGACCTATAAATATATGAAAAAGGCTTTTTTACTGTATCCATTTCACTTTAAAACTATCAGAGTTTCAATACTTAATTCATGTTTCTCCATTTTTATTTTTTCGCTATATAAGTATAATCAAAATGTTTAAACTTCAACATATATTTTCAATTGACTCGCTAATTTTTTTTTGTTGATATAATTAAGGTACATTTCATAATATGAGTTATCAGATTTTAAATGCTAAAAACGATTTATTTTTTAAATAAAAATATTAAATAAATAGTTATTTTTACCCGACTGAAAAGAAGGGTTTGTGTTTCACGCGTATCTATGTAAGTGGATTTCTTTATACCCTCGAAACATCCCAGCGGCTGGATGGGTTTTAATGAATGAGGTCTCTATCGATTCGTCTTAACGGCCCGATGGTTATAGGCTAGCTTTATGTTTTTATAAATTCAAAATGGTGGCCGTAAAATACAAAGAGACGGTACGGACGAAAAAAAAAAATTACGCACCCTATTGAGTGGCATATCATTGGATAGGTCTTTCAAAATGAAGACAATGTTTCATTGACTATTTTACAGCCAGAAGCTCCGTTACAATTTTATACAACCTGGAGGTTGTGTATGTATTGTGGATTTCTAGCTTTACTTCAACTCTAACCATCATAGACATCTATAGACCTCATCAAAACAGTGTTTATAGATAGGAACTAACACTTAAACACAACTTAAAAGTCATCAATGCAAGTAAAGAAACAAAAATAGGTAAGTAATATAAAGTGTAATATATCTAAAAAAATATTTTAAGTCAATTTCTACTTCGGTCAATAAGAGAATTTTTTTTCTCCCATTCTTTTTTCCTTTCGAGTGGCGCTTAAAATGCCTTGATCAAGAAGAGGGCTCTCTCGGTCTTAAAAAACCTTGATCAAGAAGGGGACTCTCTTGATTATTGAAAATTAATTAATTGAATTTAATTAATGAATTAATATTTGAAAAAAAAATTATATTAACGTCAAGTGTCATCCACTACAGGTTTAAAAATATTTATTTGAGCTTGATTGGATGAATAATAAGTATTTTATTAACGATTGAAAATTTGAACAAGATATATATAGCGAGAATGTGAGCTAATAGTAGGAATTGAAAAAAAAAATGTTTCACATTGATCAGAAATAATTAATTAGTTCCGGGTTTTTTGATTTTTTAAATTTAATTGTTTATTTCTTTATGTTCACCGATTATGCCGAAACTACGTGACCAATTCATGTGATTTTTATTTTAAGGGGTCTCAGGACTCTTAAAATTGGAAAAAATGAAAAAAAAAGGACCATTTTCAACATTTAATATCTTAAAATGTATTTAATATTAAGACACAATTTTAAATGGGAATGAAAGATACAAGTATGTTCTTTCATTTCAAATATTTGAAAAATTGCAAGATGCAGAATTAGCATTTACAGGGAACTTCAAACTGTCAGGCATTTGACGAGCAGAAAATCGGCATAACAGCTTATGCGCACGATTACAAAATACATTTTGCAACTAAAATGAAAATTTTGGTGCCTACTTATACCTCAGATTATAATAATTACACTGAACCTAAATAAATTTGTATTTAAAGCATTTTTATATTTTTAATACTATTTATAATAATAATTTATTTTAAACAGATTTTTCATCAAATGATTTCCCGAAACTCTACGACAGGAGTTGACACCTTTTTTGTACTATAATGAGTGCATTATATTTCTTACACATCTTCGTGGGCACATCTCTCCAATTCGCGTTATTTATGTATGTACGCATGCATGCGCTGGGTATACACTGACTTCCGCGTGTTAAGGGATATTAGATGTATATTTTTAAATAACTTTAGTTGCAAAAGATAACAAAACTTGGTTACCAAGAATATGAAGAATGAAATAATATCCCTAAAAACATTGTCGTTTTGAGGGTAAATGACTATTTTCAATGTATTGTTCACAGATTGCCAATATAATTAGAAAAATCTACGAAAATATAGAACAAATTCTGTTTTTAATTGAAAATCAACTCTTGCTGCCCGTAAGTGCCAAAATATGTAGTTATATGTCGACATTTATAGAGGCTTTGTGGCCTCACGTCCGCCAACAGTCGCGTGATTGATGACCCATTTTCCAGGATATCTTTTCCATTAAACAATCTAAACAACTTTGCTTTTTGTCAAATTTCTTTTTTCCCACTCTGCAGTTCTCGAAAATGTGTGCTATCGTAATTTAATTTGTTGTACTAGAGGGGTTCCGCCCCACTGCTCGCTACGCTCACCTACCCCGCGCGTAATCGCTTCGCGATTCCATTCGATATCGCGAAGCAATCCCTATTTTATATAGAGCTCCAGATTATTGTTTGTGCTTAAAAATAATGTAAATAGTTTAATTAAGTTCTATTCTTAAGCTAATATTAGTTTTTGTTGCATTGACATATCTCAATTTGTTGATTTTCTGAAAGCAAGTATTGTATTTCAATGGAAGTCTATGGAAATTTGACGAAACACTGGTAACAGCGCCAAGTTGGCGTCACTTTTGGCGACTATTTTTGGTCACAAAATTTGGCGATATATCGCTAAGTTGGCGTCAAACTTGGCTAAGTTTGGCGACAGAGCCGTGTCCCCCCCCCCCCTTATAACGTCAGAAAACGCTGACCAATGAGATGCGTTTTGCGGTATCTACGCAGATTTTTATTGGTCTATTTCCAAAGCGTTAGTTTTGTTTTATATATAGAAGGATTTGTACTTAATTAGTATTCTTTGCACACCAGATGTCATTTTCAAACATCATAAATTTATTTCTATAACAGTTCAAAATATCACTTACATGTTTACGTAAGTAATTTTTTATTTTACCGGGAAAGTGTAAACAGATTGTAAACAATGTAACAAATCAGTTTAAAAATTCTTTAAATATCTCATTAAGTGAGAAAAGACATTGCTTGTCACAGAAATTTAATTTCCAGCTACTTTTAGTACATTAGAAAAGGTAGAAACTTTCATTTCAAACGGAACTTTTGTGATTAATTAAAGGAAATATCCCAATTAATAACGCTAACAAAAGCTAATGTTAGACAAAATTGGGAGAATTGTTTTTAAAAATTATATGGCATTAAAATAATATTCTTGAAAAAGAAATAATCCAAGTTTTAGAATCTGTTGTGGAGAGATATGCTAATTACTCCTGGAAAAAAAATTCAATTCCAATTAAAAAAAGAATCTATCCATAAATTTTTTACTTCATGTCATGAAATATTTTTAATTTTCAAAAGAAAAAAAGCGTGTATTACGCATAAGTTATGAAACACTTGTCCCACTGTAGCAGAATGTTGTTATGAAACTTCATTTTTTAATACTATAAAAAGAACAAATTTTCAATCTCTTTCTTAAAATGTATTTAGACATCTCTAGGGGATTCTGGGGCAGTTGGGAGACCTATAAATATATGAAAAAGGCTTTTTTACTGTATCCATTTCACTTTAAAACTATCAGAGTTTCAATACTTAATTCATGTTTCTCCATTTTTATTTTTTCGCTATATAAGTATAATCAAAATGTTTAAACTTCAACATATATTTTCAATTGACTCGCTAATTTTTTTTTGTTGATATAATTAAGGTACATTTCATAATATGAGTTATCAGATTTTAAATGCTAAAAACGATTTATTTTTTAAATAAAAATATTAAATAAATAGTTATTTTTACCCGACTGAAAAGAAGGGTTTGTGTTTCACGCGTATCTATGTAAGTGGATTTCTTTATACCCTCGAAACATCCCAGCGGCTGGATGGGTTTTAATGAATGAGGTCTCTATCGATTCGTCTTAACGGCCCGATGGTTATAGGCTAGCTTTATGTTTTTATAAATTCAAAATGGTGGCCGTAAAATACAAAGAGACGGTACGGACGAAAAAAAAAAATTACGCACCCTATTGAGTGGCATATCATTGGATAGGTCTTTCAAAATGAAGACAATGTTTCATTGACTATTTTACAGCCAGAAGCTCCGTTACAATTTTATACAACCTGGAGGTTGTGTATGTATTGTGGATTTCTAGCTTTACTTCAACTCTAACCATCATAGACATCTATAGACCTCATCAAAACAGTGTTTATAGATAGGAACTAACACTTAAACACAACTTAAAAGTCATCAATGCAAGTAAAGAAACAAAAATAGGTAAGTAATATAAAGTGTAATATATCTAAAAAAATATTTTAAGTCAATTTCTACTTCGGTCAATAAGAGAATTTTTTTTCTCCCATTCTTTTTTCCTTTCGAGTGGCGCTTAAAATGCCTTGATCAAGAAGAGGGCTCTCTCGGTCTTAAAAAACCTTGATCAAGAAGGGGACTCTCTTGATTATTGAAAATTAATTAATTGAATTTAATTAATGAATTAATATTTGAAAAAAAAATTATATTAACGTCAAGTGTCATCCACTACAGGTTTAAAAATATTTATTTGAGCTTGATTGGATGAATAATAAGTATTTTATTAACGATTGAAAATTTGAACAAGATATATATAGCGAGAATGTGAGCTAATAGTAGGAATTGAAAAAAAAAATGTTTCACATTGATCAGAAATAATTAATTAGTTCCGGGTTTTTTGATTTTTTAAATTTAATTGTTTATTTCTTTATGTTCACCGATTATGCCGAAACTACGTGACCAATTCATGTGATTTTTATTTTAAGGGGTCTCAGGACTCTTAAAATTGGAAAAAATGAAAAAAAAAGGACCATTTTCAACATTTAATATCTTAAAATGTATTTAATATTAAGACACAATTTTAAATGGGAATGAAAGATACAAGTATGTTCTTTCATTTCAAATATTTGAAAAATTGCAAGATGCAGAATTAGCATTTACAGGGAACTTCAAACTGTCAGGCATTTGACGAGCAGAAAATCGGCATAACAGCTTATGCGCACGATTACAAAATACATTTTGCAACTAAAATGAAAATTTTGGTGCCTACTTATACCTCAGATTATAATAATTACACTGAACCTAAATAAATTTGTATTTAAAGCATTTTTATATTTTTAATACTATTTATAATAATAATTTATTTTAAACAGATTTTTCATCAAATGATTTCCCGAAACTCTACGACAGGAGTTGACACCTTTTTTGTACTATAATGAGTGCATTATATTTCTTACACATCTTCGTGGGCACATCTCTCCAATTCGCGTTATTTATGTATGTACGCATGCATGCGCTGGGTATACACTGACTTCCGCGTGTTAAGGGATATTAGATGTATATTTTTAAATAACTTTAGTTGCAAAAGATAACAAAACTTGGTTACCAAGAATATGAAGAATGAAATAATATCCCTAAAAACATTGTCGTTTTGAGGGTAAATGACTATTTTCAATGTATTGTTCACAGATTGCCAATATAATTAGAAAAATCTACGAAAATATAGAACAAATTCTGTTTTTAATTGAAAATCAACTCTTGCTGCCCGTAAGTGCCAAAATATGTAGTTATATGTCGACATTTATAGAGGCTTTGTGGCCTCACGTCCGCCAACAGTCGCGTGATTGATGACCCATTTTCCAGGATATCTTTTCCATTAAACAATCTAAACAACTTTGCTTTTTGTCAAATTTCTTTTTTCCCACTCTGCAGTTCTCGAAAATGTGTGCTATCGTAATTTAATTTGTTGTACTAGAGGGGTTCCGCCCCACTGCTCGCTACGCTCACCTACCCCGCGCGTAATCGCTTCGCGATTCCATTCGATATCGCGAAGCAATCCCTATTTTATATAGAGCTCCAGATTATTGTTTGTGCTTAAAAATAATGTAAATAGTTTAATTAAGTTCTATTCTTAAGCTAATATTAGTTTTTGTTGCATTGACATATCTCAATTTGTTGATTTTCTGAAAGCAAGTATTGTATTTCAATGGAAGTCTATGGAAATTTGACGAAACACTGGTAACAGCGCCAAGTTGGCGTCACTTTTGGCGACTATTTTTGGTCACAAAATTTGGCGATATATCGCTAAGTTGGCGTCAAACTTGGCTAAGTTTGGCGACAGAGCCGTGTCCCCCCCCCCCTTATAACGTCAGAAAACGCTGACCAATGAGATGCGTTTTGCGGTATCTACGCAGATTTTTATTGGTCTATTTCCAAAGCGTTAGTTTTGTTTTATATATAGAAGGATTTGTACTTAATTAGTATTCTTTGCACACCAGATGTCATTTTCAAACATCATAAATTTATTTCTATAACAGTTCAAAATATCACTTACATGTTTACGTAAGTAATTTTTTATTTTACCGGGAAAGTGTAAACAGATTGTAAACAATGTAACAAATCAGTTTAAAAATTCTTTAAATATCTCATTAAGTGAGAAAAGACATTGCTTGTCACAGAAATTTAATTTCCAGCTACTTTTAGTACATTAGAAAAGGTAGAAACTTTCATTTCAAACGGAACTTTTGTGATTAATTAAAGGAAATATCCCAATTAATAACGCTAACAAAAGCTAATGTTAGACAAAATTGGGAGAATTGTTTTTAAAAATTATATGGCATTAAAATAATATTCTTGAAAAAGAAATAATCCAAGTTTTAGAATCTGTTGTGGAGAGATATGCTAATTACTCCTGGAAAAAAAATTCAATTCCAATTAAAAAAAGAATCTATCCATAAATTTTTTACTTCATGTCATGAAATATTTTTAATTTTCAAAAGAAAAAAAGCGTGTATTACGCATAAGTTATGAAACACTTGTCCCACTGTAGCAGAATGTTGTTATGAAACTTCATTTTTTAATACTATAAAAAGAACAAATTTTCAATCTCTTTCTTAAAATGTATTTAGACATCTCTAGGGGATTCTGGGGCAGTTGGGAGACCTATAAATATATGAAAAAGGCTTTTTTACTGTATCCATTTCACTTTAAAACTATCAGAGTTTCAATACTTAATTCATGTTTCTCCATTTTTATTTTTTCGCTATATAAGTATAATCAAAATGTTTAAACTTCAACATATATTTTCAATTGACTCGCTAATTTTTTTTTGTTGATATAATTAAGGTACATTTCATAATATGAGTTATCAGATTTTAAATGCTAAAAACGATTTATTTTTTAAATAAAAATATTAAATAAATAGTTATTTTTACCCGACTGAAAAGAAGGGTTTGTGTTTCACGCGTATCTATGTAAGTGGATTTCTTTATACCCTCGAAACATCCCAGCGGCTGGATGGGTTTTAATGAATGAGGTCTCTATCGATTCGTCTTAACGGCCCGATGGTTATAGGCTAGCTTTATGTTTTTATAAATTCAAAATGGTGGCCGTAAAATACAAAGAGACGGTACGGACGAAAAAAAAAAATTACGCACCCTATTGAGTGGCATATCATTGGATAGGTCTTTCAAAATGAAGACAATGTTTCATTGACTATTTTACAGCCAGAAGCTCCGTTACAATTTTATACAACCTGGAGGTTGTGTATGTATTGTGGATTTCTAGCTTTACTTCAACTCTAACCATCATAGACATCTATAGACCTCATCAAAACAGTGTTTATAGATAGGAACTAACACTTAAACACAACTTAAAAGTCATCAATGCAAGTAAAGAAACAAAAATAGGTAAGTAATATAAAAATGTAATATATCTAAAAAAATATTTTAAGTCAATTTCTACTTCGGTCAATAAGAGAATTTTTTTTCTCCCATTCTTTTTTCCTTTCGAGTGGCGCTTAAAATGCCTTGATCAAGAAGAGGGCTCTCTCGGTCTTAAAAAACCTTGATCAAGAAGGGGACTCTCTTGATTATTGAAAATTAATTAATTGAATTTAATTAATGAATTAATATTTGAAAAAAAAATTATATTAACGTCAAGTGTCATCCACTACAGGTTTAAAAATATTTATTTGAGCTTGATTGGATGAATAATAAGTATTTTATTAACGATTGAAAATTTGAACAAGATATATATAGCGAGAATGTGAGCTAATAGTAGGAATTGAAAAAAAAAATGTTTCACATTGATCAGAAATAATTAATTAGTTCCGGGTTTTTTGATTTTTTAAATTTAATTGTTTATTTCTTTATGTTCACCGATTATGCCGAAACTACGTGACCAATTCATGTGATTTTTATTTTAAGGGGTCTCAGGACTCTTAAAATTGGAAAAAATGAAAAAAAAAGGACCATTTTCAACATTTAATATCTTAAAATGTATTTAATATTAAGACACAATTTTAAATGGGAATGAAAGATACAAGTATGTTCTTTCATTTCAAATATTTGAAAAATTGCAAGATGCAGAATTAGCATTTACAGGGAACTTCAAACTGTCAGGCATTTGACGAGCAGAAAATCGGCATAACAGCTTATGCGCACGATTACAAAATACATTTTGCAACTAAAATGAAAATTTTGGTGCCTACTTATACCTCAGATTATAATAATTACACTGAACCTAAATAAATTTGTATTTAAAGCATTTTTATATTTTTAATACTATTTATAATAATAATTTATTTTAAACAGATTTTTCATCAAATGATTTCCCGAAACTCTACGACAGGAGTTGACACCTTTTTTGTACTATAATGAGTGCATTATATTTCTTACACATCTTCGTGGGCACATCTCTCCAATTCGCGTTATTTATGTATGTACGCATGCATGCGCTGGGTATACACTGACTTCCGCGTGTTAAGGGATATTAGATGTATATTTTTAAATAACTTTAGTTGCAAAAGATAACAAAACTTGGTTACCAAGAATATGAAGAATGAAATAATATCCCTAAAAACATTGTCGTTTTGAGGGTAAATGACTATTTTCAATGTATTGTTCACAGATTGCCAATATAATTAGAAAAATCTACGAAAATATAGAACAAATTCTGTTTTTAATTGAAAATCAACTCTTGCTGCCCGTAAGTGCCAAAATATGTAGTTATATGTCGACATTTATAGAGGCTTTGTGGCCTCACGTCCGCCAACAGTCGCGTGATTGATGACCCATTTTCCAGGATATCTTTTCCATTAAACAATCTAAACAACTTTGCTTTTTGTCAAATTTCTTTTTTCCCACTCTGCAGTTCTCGAAAATGTGTGCTATCGTAATTTAATTTGTTGTACTAGAGGGGTTCCGCCCCACTGCTCGCTACGCTCACCTACCCCGCGCGTAATCGCTTCGCGATTCCATTCGATATCGCGAAGCAATCCCTATTTTATATAGAGCTCCAGATTATTGTTTGTGCTTAAAAATAATGTAAATAGTTTAATTAAGTTCTATTCTTAAGCTAATATTAGTTTTTGTTGCATTGACATATCTCAATTTGTTGATTTTCTGAAAGCAAGTATTGTATTTCAATGGAAGTCTATGGAAATTTGACGAAACACTGGTAACAGCGCCAAGTTGGCGTCACTTTTGGCGACTATTTTTGGTCACAAAATTTGGCGATATATCGCTAAGTTGGCGTCAAACTTGGCTAAGTTTGGCGACAGAGCCGTGTCCCCCCCCCCCTTATAACGTCAGAAAACGCTGACCAATGAGATGCGTTTTGCGGTATCTACGCAGATTTTTATTGGTCTATTTCCAAAGCGTTAGTTTTGTTTTATATATAGAAGGATTTGTACTTAATTAGTATTCTTTGCACACCAGATGTCATTTTCAAACATCATAAATTTATTTCTATAACAGTTCAAAATATCACTTACATGTTTACGTAAGTAATTTTTTATTTTACCGGGAAAGTGTAAACAGATTGTAAACAATGTAACAAATCAGTTTAAAAATTCTTTAAATATCTCATTAAGTGAGAAAAGACATTGCTTGTCACAGAAATTTAATTTCCAGCTACTTTTAGTACATTAGAAAAGGTAGAAACTTTCATTTCAAACGGAACTTTTGTGATTAATTAAAGGAAATATCCCAATTAATAACGCTAACAAAAGCTAATGTTAGACAAAATTGGGAGAATTGTTTTTAAAAATTATATGGCATTAAAATAATATTCTTGAAAAAGAAATAATCCAAGTTTTAGAATCTGTTGTGGAGAGATATGCTAATTACTCCTGGAAAAAAAATTCAATTCCAATTAAAAAAAGAATCTATCCATAAATTTTTTACTTCATGTCATGAAATATTTTTAATTTTCAAAAGAAAAAAAGCGTGTATTACGCATAAGTTATGAAACACTTGTCCCACTGTAGCAGAATGTTGTTATGAAACTTCATTTTTTAATACTATAAAAAGAACAAATTTTCAATCTCTTTCTTAAAATGTATTTAGACATCTCTAGGGGATTCTGGGGCAGTTGGGAGACCTATAAATATATGAAAAAGGCTTTTTTACTGTATCCATTTCACTTTAAAACTATCAGAGTTTCAATACTTAATTCATGTTTCTCCATTTTTATTTTTTCGCTATATAAGTATAATCAAAATGTTTAAACTTCAACATATATTTTCAATTGACTCGCTAATTTTTTTTTGTTGATATAATTAAGGTACATTTCATAATATGAGTTATCAGATTTTAAATGCTAAAAACGATTTATTTTTTAAATAAAAATATTAAATAAATAGTTATTTTTACCCGACTGAAAAGAAGGGTTTGTGTTTCACGCGTATCTATGTAAGTGGATTTCTTTATACCCTCGAAACATCCCAGCGGCTGGATGGGTTTTAATGAATGAGGTCTCTATCGATTCGTCTTAACGGCCCGATGGTTATAGGCTAGCTTTATGTTTTTATAAATTCAAAATGGTGGCCGTAAAATACAAAGAGACGGTACGGACGAAAAAAAAAATTACGCACCCTATTGAGTGGCATATCATTGGATAGGTCTTTCAAAATGAAGACAATGTTTCATTGACTATTTTACAGCCAGAAGCTCCGTTACAATTTTATACAACCTGGAGGTTGTGTATGTATTGTGGATTTCTAGCTTTACTTCAACTCTAACCATCATAGACATCTATAGACCTCATCAAAACAGTGTTTATAGATAGGAACTAACACTTAAACACAACTTAAAAGTCATCAATGCAAGTAAAGAAACAAAAATAGGTAAGTAATATAAAAATGTAATATATCTAAAAAAATATTTTAAGTCAATTTCTACTTCGGTCAATAAGAGAATTTTTTTTCTCCCATTCTTTTTTCCTTTCGAGTGGCGCTTAAAATGCCTTGATCAAGAAGAGGGCTCTCTCGGTCTTAAAAAACCTTGATCAAGAAGGGGACTCTCTTGATTATTGAAAATTAATTAATTGAATTTAATTAATGAATTAATATTTGAAAAAAAAATTATATTAACGTCAAGTGTCATCCACTACAGGTTTAAAAATATTTATTTGAGCTTGATTGGATGAATAATAAGTATTTTATTAACGATTGAAAATTTGAACAAGATATATATAGCGAGAATGTGAGCTAATAGTAGGAATTGAAAAAAAAAATGTTTCACATTGATCAGAAATAATTAATTAGTTCCGGGTTTTTTGATTTTTTAAATTTAATTGTTTATTTCTTTATGTTCACCGATTATGCCGAAACTACGTGACCAATTCATGTGATTTTTATTTTAAGGGGTCTCAGGACTCTTAAAATTGGAAAAAATGAAAAAAAAAGGACCATTTTCAACATTTAATATCTTAAAATGTATTTAATATTAAGACACAATTTTAAATGGGAATGAAAGATACAAGTATGTTCTTTCATTTCAAATATTTGAAAAATTGCAAGATGCAGAATTAGCATTTACAGGGAACTTCAAACTGTCAGGCATTTGACGAGCAGAAAATCGGCATAACAGCTTATGCGCACGATTACAAAATACATTTTGCAACTAAAATGAAAATTTTGGTGCCTACTTATACCTCAGATTATAATAATTACACTGAACCTAAATAAATTTGTATTTAAAGCATTTTTATATTTTTAATACAAAGTTGTATTTAGCTAATGTAAAATTTACAAAATTTCAACAATATAAACCTCTAAAAAAATATTTTCTTTTTACAATAAAAAGGAAATTTTAGGTTCAGTTTATACAGACTAACATGAAACTTACGTTTTGAAAATTTCATGAAAAAATATTCAGAAGTTTTTGAGATATCGTGCGCGTTATGTCCAAAAACGTCATTTGGAGAAAAATGACTTCAAAGTTTTGGAAACTCCGCTTCAGCTATTGAGCGAGTATAATTTGAAATGCCATAACTTCTGTTCTAATGGGAATTTCAAGATAACAATTATATCAAAATGTTCAGAAAACATAAAATTTTAACATCTAAAAAAATTAAAATTTCGAAAATTTTAGAGCTTTAAGAGTCCTGAGACCCCTTAACTGAAATAGGGTACTCTAGGATTGGTCCGATTTAAATTTCATCAAAATTGTTTCAATACTTTTTTAGTAATTCAATAAAAATCAATATTTTTCGTCATCCTGTTGTACGTTAGCTTCTTGTGAATAGCTGGATGCGAAATGCTCTTTGCTGAACGAGCAGCCTACGTACAACATAACTACCAAAACTTGTTGAAGGTGGAGGGATTTGTACGCTAATAGTGTAACTCTAGGATAGATGGCCAAAGTTTTAAAAGATTAAAATAAAAATTCTTAGAATGCACATACAAGATATATTTATGCACATGAAAAATTGTTATACATATACTCATCATATTTTGGGAAAAAAGTGATTAAATATTGTGAACAAAAAATGGTAAACAAAATTGAAATTAAAATGACAGATGACCATCTCTCCTTCAAGCCGAGGAGAAATGGCCATCCAATGCAAGAAAGGAAAAGGGAAGTTAAAATAGCAAAAAATAACACATTTCATATACCGGGTGTCCCAAAAAAGACTGACTGATTTTAAAATTCAATAACTTCCAAATGGTGACAGATATTAAAGAAATTCTTGCAGGTGGGTTATGCATAAAGTCAAAAGTTTTTTTACAGTGATTTTCGATTTTAGTTCGAATTACAAACAATAGATGGCGCTGCGATCAATAGAGGCTAAATTTAGGCTCGATTTTTGGTACTTCGTGGCCCGGATAATACATTTCCATCTCCTTTTTCTGCATGGAACAACAGAAAGGACCAAAAATAGAGCCTGTATTTAGCGACCATTGCTTACAGCGCCATCTATTGTTTGTAATTCGAACTAAAATCGAAAATCACTGTAATAAAACTTTTGACTTTATGCATAACCCTCCTGCAAGAATTTTTTTAATATCTGTCACCGTTTGGAAGTTATTGAATTTTAAAATCAGTCAGTCCTTTTTGGGACACCCGGTAGTTAATCATGAAAAACACATATAAATTTGTAAAGATGCAATTATATCACGGAAAATGAATGAATAAAATTCGATTAAACAAAATTTGAAGTACTAGGGGGCGCTGCTCCCTACGAGCTACGCTCGTCAACCCCCGTTCAGACACCGCAGACACTAACAGCACGCTAATTTGATCGGCTTAAAAAAATATTTCAGAAGATTGAATTATAAGTTTAAAAACAGTGGCGATCTCCCTAAACGGGTTTCTATTCATTTCTCTTTGATTGGGGAATTTTAAAGCCAAATCAGCGGCTGTTAAATGATACAATGACTGTTTCCGTCTTTGATTAAATAAAATCAGTTGACATTTCAAAATAAGCTAATATAAGATGAATTAAATAAACAGAGTCTTTGCCTCCCGGTATTTTTTAGCAAAGCGAAAAGAAAGTTTTTTTTAAAGACACTTTAAATGTATCACTTTTAATCTGACGTAATTTTCACTAAACTTTTCTTTCTCCTTTTACTATTCACGTGAAAATAATTTTGTTAGAAATGAAATATTATTTGCGCTATCCTAATAAAAATAGTTGAAAATGTCATCTTAAAATATTACATATATGTCTCGCGCAATTTTTAAATTTAAACTGTTTTGCAATATTATTTTTTGTTCATTTTACGTAATGTGTAACGTGACGTAAATGTGACGTAATTTCTCCTATTTAAGACTTCTAATGCATGTTAATGAATTTATTATTTTATAACATTCTTTCACTTTTAAAATTCACGTGTTATATGGTTTTTATGATAATTTTCAATGAGTTCCTGCATTTTATATTTTCTTGTTTATAATAGTCACGTGTAAAATAAATTTTTAATTTGAAGCAAACATTATTGTTTGAGATTTTTATACAGTTGGCAACAGTTTAAATTAGTACAATTTTCTAAAATAAGTAAAAAATATCTCTCGAAATGCTGAAAATTTGAATTTAAAATAGAAATAAAACCTCAAAAAATGAGTCAAATTAATAAACTGACTGCAGTCTGCACACCGGGAAATTCTGACGCATAAAATGATCTAAAAATGATAAAATTCCGATGTGCAGTGTTTGCTCCTATAAAACTTTTTTAATGGAACGATTTTTTTTCCAACTTTAGCATGAAATATCTCTTTAAATATTTCTCGATTTGAAAACTGTCTGCATCAGCGTGTTTATCAAACATTTCTCTATAATTCCACCGATTTTCATATTTTTGTATGCAATATTTTGCTTAATATTAACGAAGAAAGACCTCCGTTCACAAAAAATTCAAAACCGGCGGCGGCGTCGGCGGCGGCGGTGATAGCGGTAGTTACTTTTTTTTAGAATATAGAGATATTTTTAATCCTTTACTTTTCGTAAAATTGTACCATATTTTTGGCAAAGGTCTTGATAGTTCGCACATATTTCATGGAATCACTTCAGGCACTTTATGGATTGTATCCAGTCATCTTTTTTGGTTGCGGTATTGTATTCTTCTCCACAACCAACACAGTGATTCTCATCCAATTCTATTCCCTTGGAATCTGTAGAATTTGATAATTTCAAATGTATTTCATCTTCTTCGCTGCTGGAGTTGTCGTGTTTTTTTTTTTCTTTTTCACGTTTGTTTTAGGATTTTCGCGGTTTTAAGTTTATTTATTAATTTTATCTCTTTCTGGGAAAAGGTTTTTTGGCGAATTCAAAAGTGAGAATTCTCACATAATCAACAGTAAATGGGAATTCCTGTTTCTAATTCGTTTAATGTGTTTTACTAATTTTTTTTCGTTTTTATTTATTTACCATAATTGCCAAATCACCAAACATCGGACCAGGACTCATGTTGCTTTTATTGAAATTATTGGTCTTCAATCGGCGAGTCTTGCGTGGAACATAAAATGCTTTAAACCCTCTTTTTACCGAACTAGGGGGCTCGGCCCCCTACGAGCTACGCTCGCCAACCCCCGTCCAGACACAGCAGACTCTAAATGCTCGCTAATTTGATCGGCTTTAAAAAGATTTCGAAAGATTGAATTATAATTTAAAAAACAGTGGCGATTTCCCTATAAACGAATTTCTATTCATTTCTCTTTGATTGGGGAATTTTAACGCCAAATCCGCTGCGGTACTACTTGATTATCCTGTCGACCAATTTCGCCAAATTATATAAATCGCCAAACTACTCGCCAAATTATACAAATTGATATAATTTTTATTTTAAATAACGAAAGAACAAATAAATTCGTACAACATTAATAAAAGCACAAATAAAACGTCGAAATAAAAATAACTTGATGACGTATACACGTGTAACAACATTTCAAAATAAGCTAATATAAAAGGAATTAAGTAAAAAGAGTCTTTGTCACCTGGTATTTTTTAACAAAGCGAAAAGAAAGTTCTTTTAAATGAGACATTTTAAATTAATTCTCAAAATGTCAAATAAATGTCTAGCGCAATTTCTAAATTTAAACTTTTTTGCAATATTATTTTGTGTTCATTTTATGTAATAACTATAATGTGACGTAAATATGACGTAATTTCTCCTAAGACTTCTAACGCATGTTAATGAATTTATTATTTTACAATATCCTTTCTCTTTTAAAATTCACGTGTATACTTTTTATGACGTAATTTTTAATAAGTTCCTGGCTTTTATACGTAATTATTTAATTCTAATTTGAAAGTTTTTTTCCTGTTTATAATAGTCACGTGTAAATAAATTTTTAATTTGAAGCAACCATTATTGCTTGCGCTTTTTATACAGTTGGCAACAGTTTAAATTAGTACAATTTTCTGAAATCTGTAAAAAATATCTCCAGAAATGCTGAAAATTTGAATTTAAAATAGAAATAAAACCTGAAAAAATGAGTCAAAATAAAAAATTAATGCAATCTGCACTCCGGCAAATTCTAACGCATAAAATGATCTAAAAATGATTACACTGCCATGTATACTTTTTGCTGCTATAAAACTTTTTTAGTGGAACGATTTTGTCCAACTTTAGCATTAAATAACTCTTAAAATAATTCTTCGATTTGAAAACTGTCTGCATCAGCGTGTTTATCAAACATTTCTGTATAAAATCACAGATTTTCATATTTTTGTATGCATTATTTTTGTTAATATTAACGAAGAAAGGCCTCCGGTCACAAAAAAATCAAAACCGGCGGCGGTGACAGCGGTAGTTACCTTTTTTTAGACTAGAGAGATATGATCTCGTTTGCACAGCCTCCATTGCCTTAGACAAGTCATTTTGATTCTAGTTCTCTTGGTTTGAACGAGGCTTTCTTATGGATTTATTCGGGATCTTAAAAACTGATTAAAAAAATACATCGTTAGATCCTATTATATTATTATTATTTAAATATTTATTTTAGTTAAAATTTAAACAATTATATCAATTAATATAATTATAAACATAAAATTTATATAATTATTTTAAATATAATTATATTTAGTTAAAATCCTCACTTCGTATAATTTTGAAATTTTGATTAAAAATGATCATCTCTACTAGATTTCATGTGGCCATCTATCCTTAAATTGAAGGACAGATGGCCATCTAATTTAAAGAGTTACCCTGCCATTGTACGTCTCTGTTTTAGGTTTAGAAGCAAAGATTAGATTATATACGTGCCTTAAAAGTCCGTATAATAAAATAAAAATGTAACATACGTACTGCACAACATTCAGATACCTAACTCAACAAAAATATTCAACCACTAAATTAAATAAATATTAAAATTTCACTTACTTTTTATAATAAAAATAAGCAGTCGTTGAACTATTTCCTGCGAACAAAGTTTATGCTGCCATATATGATCTAGTTTTAGAAATATTTTGACAGGCCATCTCTCCTCTATTGCCATCTATCCCAGAGTCACCCTCACGCTACAAAGTGGGACAAATGTCCCCGAAAAATTTTTGAATTTAATATAAAGTCAAGTAATTGAAGTCTTTTTTTTTCTTTTGGTTAAAAAGCTTATTGTTCAAAAAGTTGCATTAGTTTTTTTTTATTTTCAAAGGATGTCTCATTTTGTTCATGCAGAACAATTCATTTTCATTTATTTGAAACATAATCAAATAATAAATCGCATTTTCACGGAAGAAATTAATAAGTTATATTACGACTACATTAGACTGACATAATTTTCATCGACCTTTCGTTTCGTAACCGAGATCAGAATCAATCAAAATGAACCGAGATTAGAATCAATGAAAATGAACAATTTCGCATTTCATTTTCTCTTCTCTAAAACCACGGGATTCTAAACACAGAAAGGCGTAACTCATCTGTAGTTATAAATAACAACATATTTATAAGAATGCACGCACTTCAATATGATTGTATCAAAATTATATAATTGTCATTGATTTTTAAACACTTAACTTTAACTTTGTTTGGTATTTGTATTTAAAAATGGAATTTTATAATGGGTTTTTTTACACATTTCCTGATATACTACAATTATAAATATTAGGTACGTAGGTAAATTTCCGATGACAATACAACATTTTAATAATTTTAGAACTTACTTATAATTTAATAAATTAACTTTAAAGACAATTTTACGTTTGTTGGCTGCAGACGATAAATCCTCCAAAAAATTGATTTTATTTTTTGACGGAAATTAAATCTTATAGTGCATAGAATTATAGGCTAAAAGATTTAAAGTGATATCTCAATTATTAAGAAAGATATGAGAAAAAATGTGAGCGTGCGCATGATCGATAAAACCGTCCTTGCAGAACAATATAAAGTCACCTGTAGCGTTCAAGTAGAAAGTCACAAATGCATGTTTTCATTGTTGTTCGCTGTATTCGTGAGAATGTATTCGGCAATTTTAAAGGTTCTACCCCCTTATTGAATGCTAAAATTAGGAAAATTTGTCCTGAAGTCACACTGTAGGTCGCTCTATTGTTCAAACTGCTACCAATACTGCTTCATCCACATATAATGATGGTGCAGAAATTTACATATGTATACTAGAACATGCTAAAATACAGATATTGGAACACTGTGACATGCTAGAATGTATAGACGTGACGAAAGAGGCTCGTGCTGCTCTTAGGTGTAACAAAAACTTTTTAAATGAGCAGATTAAGACACAGAAGGGTCCACAATATGGCGCAAGAATACCAAATTAATTCTAAGTTGAAAAAAATTATCAATATATTTTTTCTTCTAAAACTTCAACCCTTTCAGGGGCAAAGTACTTCTATTCATGAAATGCTGAAATGAATGAATGACACCAGCATTTATAAAGTAATTCATTTCAAAATAACCAAAAGCTTTTGCTCGCATACTTGATCAGGAAAATTTTCATTCCAATATTCTGGTGCCAATGTGGTACTTAGGAATTAAAATTAAGTGGTCCAAAAATGAATCACCGCCTTTGAAGTGGTTAAACGTGATTGACTGGAAACTATATTTTTCAAGATGGGCAGCATGATAATTTGAACAAATTTTAACATTTATGGATAAAATTTGCGCCCAACGACGCATAATTAAATTGTGTAATTGGGCTAGGTCCAAAAATGAACCATCGTCTTTGAAAGGGCTAAACGCGATTTTCTGGAAACTATATTTTTCAACATGAGCAGCATGATAACTTGGGCAATTTTTAACATTTTTGGATAAAATTTGCGCCTATCTACGCATGATTAAATTGCGTAATTGAGCTATCGAGTCATTTTTTTTGAAAATTTTGATTTTTTATATTTTTTCAATAAATCGAAAGGTCAAAATTTTAGACGAAAAATGAAAAAAAAAATTCAAAATAGCACAATTTTTTTATTTTTCAAAAATTAAAAAAATTGAGACAATGGCCCTGAGGTACAGCCTCATTTTATAGGAAGAAACTAAGATTTTATTAATTTTCGTTTCTACAGGAATTTAGCCCATCGAGCCCGGAAATTTTGGTACAGGTCAACGCGGCTACAGCTTTCCGATGTAATATGTGGCCAAATTTAACAAAAACAAACAAAAAAAAACTACTTTTAAATACTTGAAACAATAAAAAGCAAAGTTTAATTATTAGTTTTTCAATTAATTTCACCCCTTACTAAAAAAAAAAAATAATCAAAATATGTCATTTTTCGCTGCCGAGAACTCATGTAACCTAACTAACTAAACTAAACTCTGTGGCTATACAATCCGAGAAAGATCAGGGCCGACAGTGCCCATCTCTGTTTTCTTGACCCTGGGTCCCGACGTGCTATGCAGCATGCATCCCGGCCAGGTGGTCAGCCTAACGCGAGACCCACGGTGTTTAGTATTGTTACTCATTTTATCGACACCGAAGGGATGAAAGGTTGAGTGAACCTTGCCCAGTCGGAAGTCAAACTCTTGACCTGCGGTGCGGCAGTCAGAAGTTCTGACCTCTACACCGCTGGGCTTTCACTTTTGTAACCTCTTAAGCTAAAATTTAATCTGCATAGGTTTTCATGATAAGCACAATACATATGGAATTTGGTGTAATTCTGTCTTACAAACGCAGGTCCAACGGTGAAATTTCGTGCTTTGGGTTCGTGAGATACTGTTGTATAATCTTCAAGAAAGACTTTCTGTAGATTCCAGTCGCAGCAGAACTTTAATTCACATTGTAATTTGTCTAATTTTGTAACTCATTTTTAATTTCTAAAATCCTATTATGTTTTTTTTTTCTGTCTACGTGCATACTATTTCTATATATTTTTTTATTAGATAATTCTATTTGCTTCTGTATTTTTGTATTTGCTGCGAGACAGCGATCGAATTTTCAATCTTATGATTCGTAATTCTGAAGCCTATAATATCTGAATCTGATTCTGTGCTATTAAAATATGAAAGACCAAGTTTAATTGATCCATTTTTAGTCACATGTCTTTATTATTTATGTAATATAAATCTACATGCAGATCAAGAACCTTCAAATAGTTTTAAGTGTATTCAACGATTTATTTCATCGATTCCTACCGTATTCTATCGAAGGAAGTTTGGTATTCTGCGAGGAATAAAGGACCGCATTCGAAACCAAAGGTACTGTTCTTTTACATTTATTCTGAAGTTTTAATAAAAAATCTATATTCTCAAGTCTTTTAACTACAGACTAGATACAGACGATAGAATACAACAGATATTACGAAAATCATTTAAAACAAAACAGAGGCATATTATTTGTTAGGCGACATAGATAAAAATCTACGCAGTACTAATTTATTTCATGGCTTCATTAGCTATGAATTAATCTAAATTTCGTGCAATTATACAGTTAGTGCAGCTACAAAATTTGTGTCACATACATACAGCTAGACAGATATTTTCCAAAAATAGTGGGATTGTATTGAAACCACACTCTCAAAAATAATATACTTAAAAATGTGAACTTCCATGTACTCGTATTTTTTTAAGTACAATTGTTTCAAAAAGAAGTACATTGTTAAAAATAATCTACTTAAAAATGAGCATTTCTATCTACTCATATTTTTTAAGTACAATTGCTTCAAAAAAGAGCATTAATCTACTTAAAAAGGAAAATTTCTTTGTACTCGATTTTTTTTAAGTACAATTAATTCAGAAACGAGTACATGATATTTTGAAGTTGTGTATACTTATACTTGATTTATAAATGTATGCAGAAATGAATACATATATTTTGTATTTTAAAGTTTTAATATTCATGTTTAAATCCTATGTGTTCAAAAATATGAGTTTTCTGATAAACCCTTTTCTTATACGGAATTGACAGTAGGGATTTCCAAGCTTTTATTTAAAGATTTGTCTATCTTTGTTATAATTTTTAATTTATAATACACACTTTTCAAATTTATTTACAATTTCATTAGAAATGTTAAAGAAGAAAATTTAGTTTAAAAATTGTTTTATTAGAAATTAGAATATTTAAGAAAGGGAAAATTCATCTCTGCTGTTAGCGATCTTCCGTCGCTGATTCATAAAAGGTGTCATTTGGAAGCAGCTGGTAACTGCTCTTATAGCACAGTCAGTACAATTCTGATTGCCCACCTAGAGGACTCGAGTTCAAATCACGGGGCGGCTCATACACAAAATTTCAAGAATTAAAATAGTAAATTCGCTGTTCTTCGCGATTCAAAATTACCGTAATTAAAAATGGTGATTTGTCGGTTCTCTGTAATTTCGCTTTTTTTCTCTTATAGTGTATGTGTGTTTCTATACATACTTATTTTCGAGTCCCTGTATGTACACAAAAAAATGAGTACATGCGTTTTTCAAATTTAAGAGTTAAGTACTCGGAGCTATTTTAAGATAGGGAAGTGCTCAATAATGAGTACAATTTACTTATTTTTAAGAAATGTGTTTTAACAGTGCACCCAAAACAAGTAATACATCGAAAAAAAAAAAAAAAAAGGAAGAAGAAGAAGAAAAGAAAATCAAACATTTTCCAGAATTCAACACTTTCATCATACGTCTATAGAAGAAGTTGTAAAAAAAAAAAGAAACGAGAATAAAAATAAACTGACATTCATTTCCCACCAGAGAGTCTCAAAGCGACATCACAAAGGTTCTAATGAAAATGTCAATAATCCCACATTGTCTGTAGTGACGTTTTCCCATCCCAGAAGAATAACAGTAATTGACTATCAATAAATCTCTGTAGGTAGAGGACATTTTCTAACGGTAGCCTTTCTATTTAAAAATTGAGTTATATGTTAACTATAAAACATTGTTAGAATAGTTGGTATTCTGAATTGACACGTTAAAAATAAAAATGAAACTATTTTCATTTTATGAAAATTATTTATTTAAGAAATATTCACATAAGAAAACATGAGGTTTTAAAATACATTAAGGGTATGACAACCGTTGTAAAATCATAAGTAAAACTGTCGTTGATTTTCTTTTTCTAAGGAACTTTTGGAGAGATATCTCTATCTTTCTAAATTATTTTGGTAGTAGTGTATAATATAAATTTAACTAACGTACAAATTGATCGTCCGGCAAAAGATAAAAATAAAAATAAAATATTCATGGTAATTAAAAAAATGGAATTTTCGTTTGTTTACAAAATTGCGTAACTGTTACATTTTTATTTATTTTTTAATTTTTTGCCTAATGATCAATTTAAAAATTAAGTACTGCCAATTTTTTTAAGTACTGAAATCGCTGCAGTAGTTTACGAGAAAAAAAAGTACATTGATGCCAGTTGTTTTACAGATGATTTTTGGTACTGTTGGTTTCCTATTAAATTAGTAGCAGGAACAGATTTATAATTTCGAAATCTTTTCACTTATTACTTTCCCCAAACATTAAACAAGACAAACACAAAAAGAAAATTTCATTAATTTTTCACTAATCATATCTTCTGCAATATCACTTAAGTTTGAAACGAAAATGCCAATAATAATTATACATTACCTTTAGAGAATTTCCTAGATCCCTGGATAAAAACAGCCATTGAATATCAAAATCCCTGTAGAAAGACTAAATTTTTATTCGGAATTATTTTTCTATTAGAAAATTGAATCCCATAATGACTATAAAAACTATTATATTTTATATACCGAGTTAGCATGTCAAAATCAGAAAGAAAACTTCCCCGTTTTGTCTTATTCATAAGAAAAAATAATAGTCATAACTTTAATAAATGATGCATATTTTAAAATCTAATAAAAATATACATATTTACTGTGTCTAAAGCGAGGCAAACTTAAAAATAAATTAACATTCATTTTTTAACTGAGAATCTCTTCTGCAACCTCAGAGAGTTTCTAATGAGAATGTGAATTACTTTAATCTAATTTTTAGCACAATGATGGCAATTCGTTTATTTTATAATTGTGTAAAAAAAAAAAAAAAAAAAAAACCTTATGTAGCTATCAGATTTTTGTTGCCGCAAGCTATATTAAAATTTAAAGAAAAACTAGTTTTAATTTGATTAACTCTTAAATGCCTGATTTTTCAAAAATCATTGTAATAATGTTTTTCGGCTTTCATTTTTTAAATAAATCGTTGTAAAAATACTTTAAAAAATCATATTTTGTTTTAAGTATAGTTTACGGCTAAAAAACAGGATGTTACTAACCGGCAATACTTTTTCCTTGATAAAATTCTATAATATTAAACACACAAGAATTTTAGGAACTATAATAAGAAATAAATTTTAGTTGCTCACTGCAGGTCAAAATAGGGTATTTCGCAAACTTCCAAACAAAACAAAAAGAACAAGAAGAACAAGAAGCAACAATTGAAAAAATAAATCTATCTTTATTCTTAAACAGCCCAAGTGTTGCCATCTACATGTTGAAAATCGATTTAATAATATTTTCAGAAATTATTTTATTGGCAACATTAGGCATTATAGCTTCAATATTATTCTAATAGTATTCTAGAGCCTAAATTGGGTATGTTGCCGAAAAGCAACACCAGACGTTTAAGGGTTAAAGGTTGAAAAAATAACTTGGTTAAATTACATTTCTAAAAAAATATATAAAAGAATTAAAAACATAATTTCCTATATTCAAACTTCTTGAAACTGCTTATTTTAATAAAACAAAAAAATCTACTGTTGATAAACTGATCAAGAAAGAAGTTATAAGTTCTTTGCATTCAACTGGACAATTATCACCTATTCAGAAAAAAATCAAATAAAATTTTTTTAAACAAATCATTTTTCAAGAATGATAGTTAAATAGTTTCATAAAAGCGTTAAAAGGGAAATGGTTTATCGGATAAAGAAAACATATTTTTTTAAGCATATATTATAATTATTAAAACTCAAATAATGCGTTTGTATAAATTTATCAAAATGACACCATTCTAATTCCTCCAGCTCTAAATTAGAGATGAACTCTTAAAAGAACAAATTGCTTTTGATAAATAACACCATTGAAAATGTGATTGGAAAAAGTGCAGTGTTGTATTATCAAATGAAGAAATCACGTAATCTACAAATTGTAATTTTTATAATCACCATTTTGCCTAAATTGAAATATGATTTAGTACGTTAAATTTAGTATTTAATAAAATTGATATTATAATATTTTTCTAAATATGCAATAAAATTATCTCACAAAACCCGAAAAATCTCATGTAACGCAAATCCGAGATATCGGGTTGCCACTCAGCTAGAAAAGTTTTATAATGCCTATTACGTGTTATAGTATCAAAATTGAAAGATAATAAATATATTCATTTTATACAAAAATGCATTACTGAAAAAAAACTATCTGTCATGGCTCTTAGTAAAAGATAAGTGCATTAGTATGTACAAAATCTTAAATGTTTAATGTATCTAAAGTGCAGCTTTCGTGCAAAGGTTATTACAATAAGTAACATTTGCACGCACTCTGTGGTGGCAGAGCTGTTTTTTCTAATTCAAATCCCAAAATTTAGCAATTTTAAATTGATATTAAAGTTGTATAAGAAACTTTACTTATTTTCAAAATTTTTTCACTTGTTACTTTGGAAAATGTTTAAAAGTGAAACATAAAACGAAACTGACATTAATTTTTCATCGAAAAATCTCGTCCACAACATGACAGAGATTCTAATGAAAATTACAATAATCCCACATTACCTGAAGTGACAGTTTTTCGCCCTGGAGACTATCAACCATTGAATATCAATAACATTTGAAGTAAGTTTAAAGTTGCAGGCGAATGCTGTTTATTATTTGAAAATAAATTAAATGGATGACTATAAAATCTGTTGGCCTATTTTGTATATTGATTATGATGTGAAAGATAGAAAGAAAACTTTTCTCATTTTGTATGAAAAAAAAATCTATTATAAAGCTTAGTAAATGATACATGCGTTATTATTGATAAAAGTTTAACTGTTTCATGTGACTAAAACATAAACTTTCAAGTAAGTGATACGGAAAAATTAATATTTTCGTGATCTGTTAGTTAGTTTGAGTAATAGAAAAAATAACAAAATCTGACGCTGTAATTTATATTAAATTGATACTAGGAGTTCTATAACTTTCTAAAATATTTCTTCTTCTTATGTTGCAAATACTAAAAAGAGACACAGAAACAATGGAGGAAAGAGAAAGATGGAGATGTAGTAAGGTGGCTGTGGGTGACACCAAAAATGTAACCCTAAAATCCGCTACAGTATGTCCAAACACAAGCACGTTCTTTCACGAAAAAAAAGAAGAAAACTTTTAATAATACAGTTTCAGTTCATAATACAATGGAATGCTGCTTTATAATGCTTAAAAATAAGCAGACCACTTTCATTTAGAGAAAAAAAATGCACGGGTGATGAATTCGGTACCTGTTTCAGGTGCTTGTTTTGTTTGGGCCTAGTGAGAGTTTGAGCGATAACGCGCATCATATTGCAAACCGTTTTTACGGCATACTGCATCTCCATCTATCTCTTTCCTTGATGCACAGAAACATGTAAACTGGCAGTCGTTTTTGCCAGAGAATATCGTCTGCAAACTTGCATTAATTCTAATGAAAATGACGGTAATTCTACATTCTCTCATTCCCGGAGAATGAAAGTCATTGAATATCAATCAATTGCTGTAGAAAGAAATTTTCCAGAGACACACTCTTTCTATTGGAAAATTCCATTATATCATAACTATAGTTTTTTACATAGTACTACATGGAGTAAAAACTCCCGGGACTAACAATGAAAAAATGCATTGTTTAAAAAATCAAAAATGGATTTTATTCATCAACGTACTTTCCTTCACGATCAATAGACTTTTTCAAGTTTCCTGTAATATTCGGCTAAATTTCATATAGTACGATTTCTCAAGGGCTCCACAATATGCATGAATTTTGCATTAGACATCCTCATTTGACTCAAATCTTTTCCCCTGGAATCAGAACTTAAAATTAGGAAACAAATACTATTCGATGAGGGACGTTTCTAGAAAATACGGAGTGTGGTTGAACAATTTATAATTCAATTCATTTAATTTTGTGGTAGCTTTTATGAAATTTTTGAGCCGGTGCATTGTGTCAGTGAAACAAGTCATTTTTTCGCTATATGCGGCCATTTTTTTAGATTTCTTTATTCAGGCGATCCAATGGACCCTATTCTTTCTCTCGTTTCAAGGCTATAAAAATCACCATTTTACCTTTTGTGACGTCACTGTAATACTGTTCATTGTACTTACCGCACACAGAAGATTACAAAAAAATTCGTTTACACTTAAAAGAATATAAATAGTTTAACATTTGTTTCCAGCTAATAATGCATAAAGAAATGTACCCTATTCTTTCTTTCGGTTAGAGGCTATAAAATAGCCATTTTACCTTTTGTGACGTCACAGGAATACTGTCCATAATTCCGATAATACTCTACTGTTACTGTTTTTCTTTTATCAAGTTAGTCGATGGTTATTACGCCATTTACATCCCCAAAATAATGGCTAAGACCTTTCTAGCTAATGTTTTAGTCTTGGGTCGCTTTGGACGCCTAGTTCCAGCTACCCATGTGGCTGCCTATTGAATACAAGTGCGTAGTGATGTTTCATACATTGTTACAAATCGGCCCAAAATCGCATTTGGATTAAGTTGAAATATTGCCAAATTACACCGTGAGTCATCGACATGATGTTGCTTTTGGCCTTTTGTTAAGAAACGCAGCATTAAACTCTAACAAAGCTTTTTCATATGCAAACGCTCATGCAATATATTTCTGACACATTCTGTCGACAACATTACGATGCCAGACCTCACTTATACTTTTCGGTCATCCAAACAATATGATGGATTTGTTTAATATTTTCTGGAATTGATGCTCAATTGGATATCCAGAAAGTGGAGCATCGTTTGTGCCGCAACCGCTGCATTTAGATTCACTAAACCATCGACAAAAGGTTGTTTTTGATAGAACAAAAATGCCGTTATGCTGCAGAAAACTAGTTTCTCGCGGCAGACATCACGCAACCATACTTAGATACCTTCCCCTTTGCATCTTTAAATATACAGGGTGGTTATAATTAAACTTCCCCTTTAAACAGCATCCTACGGTGCAAACGGGAGAACGAAATGCAACGAAATTGGTTATATAGACTATACACGAGGATGCACTCAGTGAATTTCGAAAAAAAATTTTAGATTCAAAATGTCTACCAGAGGGCGCCTTTTACGAGAAAACATTAAATTTAACACAATAAACGGCCAAAACAGAATCCAGAAACAATATTAACATTTATTGACTATTTTCTGATCACTTTGTCATCGAACAACATTAAGTGAAGGTAAGGAAGAAATAACAGTACGCTGTTTGGGAAAAAAATGTTTAGTTTGTACAAGCAACACTGCTAAAAAAAATTAGGGGAGCAAGCAAAAAAGTGAAGGGAAAAGTGTAAGACAGCCATGTATGGGTATAAAATGGATAGTACACGTGTTAGAGGTCTGCACGGGCCCGGGCTTGGCCCGAGGCCCGACAGACAAAATAAACGGGCCGGGACGGGCCGGCAAAAAAATTGAACGGGCCTGCAGGGCCGGGCCGATAAAAAAAATTAATCGGGCCTATCAGCCCGATATAAGAATTTGAGAATAGCAGATAAAATACGAGGCCATTTCCAATGAATATGACTTTTTCGAGAAGTATAAATGTGCGTTACGAGCCGATGCGAGTTTAACAACATCAATACAGAAATGTAACATGTCCATCGTAGAGATCGGCATCTTACAGTTACATGATGCCTGATCCCGGGTTTAATTTTTTCGGCAGACTTGTGCCGGGACGTAACTGGTCTTAATCGTTCTCAGGATGTGTAGGACAGACATTATGTTTTGTAAAAGTATTAATAGCGATAATGAACTTCTGTTAACAGTATCTTTGGAAATGTACCTTAAGGTGGTTCTCATATTTACTGCTCAACTATGCGAAACTCTGACACATTTTCTGACTCATTTTTAACTATAAAGGCATAAAATTGACGGGCCTGAGTATTGAAGGCATTTGGGATCGAATAGCGTTTCCATTTTTCATAAATTACGTACAGCGATAACAGAGACTCTTGTCACGTAACTGTACATTTTTCTCCTTTCCTGTGCTATCGCTTCCGGAAATTCGATTGAAAACGCTAACTTTGGCAGTATTTTCTGAAAGGTATATTACTTTTTTCTAAGAAAAAAACGACATTTACATGGTTTCTGAATAAGAATACCTGCCAATCTCATGCGTTTCCGGAAAGAAATGAATTCATAAATGCATCAAAATGTAGCTCCTTTGGATTTGAGAAAAGCCTTAAAAATGACAGAAATATTTTCACAAATCTACCTTTTATTATAAGCTTCAAAAGTTATCATGTTTTTTAACCCTTTATTCTAAACTACAATAATCTTTTAATGAACCCTTATTTATATTTTGAAACGTCTGTAGAGACGTTGACTAAAACACTGTAAGTAATCGTTAATGTTTACTATTGTGTGTTTTCTATTTTGCGAACACATAGTAATTTAAAATATACTGTAAAATGCTCCCATAAATATGCATGTAGTACTCATTAAATGAATCTTAATTGCATGTCGAGAAAAAACGGAATTTTTTGTAGAAATTTAGTCAGGCCGGGCCGGGCCTGTTTTCACTGATTTTTGTACGGGCCGGGCCGAGAACGGGAAAAATGTAAACGGGCCGGGCCGGGCTCTGGCCGAACTTTTAATTTTTACACCGGGCCGGGCCGGGCCAAAATAGCTATCCTTCGGGCCGGGCCGGGCCCGGGCCTAGAAATTCCGGCCCGTGCAGACCTCTAACACGTGTATCAAAGCGCAATACAGAAAAAAAGACGCAAAAAAATATAAGGGAGCTTTTATTCTTTGAAAAGGTAAAAAGAACATGAAAAGATGGTTTAGAGCAACAATTTGGTTTCATGTAAATGATAAAAAAAAGTATTGTTTAGAAATGATGCAAGATTTTTAATATGGCGTGTGGTCTCCTCGAACAGGAAAGACTGCTGCACACCTGTTTTCCCTGGATGCGATGAGGTTATCGATAAGACTTTGGGGAATACTGTTCCACTGCTCAAGAATTGCAATCTCCAAGTCCCGGACAGTAAAAGGAGGCCTCGGTCTCGCAGAAATTTGTCGTTTGAGTATGTCCCAAACATGCTCGAACGGATTTAAGTCAGGAGAGCATGCTGGTCATTCCATACGCTGTATTGTTTTAGCTTCAAGCATGTTTTCCACAAGACGAACTGTATGAAGTCTGGCATTATCATGCATGGGAAAGAAGAAATCACTAATTTCTGCAACATAAAATACGACGTGAGGTCTCAGTATTTCGTCTGTATAAGTTCGGACCGTCAAAGTGCCATTCCGAATGATATGCAGGACCGTACGTCCACCTATGCTGATTCCACCGAATAGCATCAACCCACCCCGCCTGTAATGTGATCTTTCAAAACGAATGTGGGATTATTTTGAGTGCCTCTTTCTCTCCATGCCAAAACACATCAGATGTCACATCCAGACTGAATCGGGACTCGTCTGTAAACAGAATTTGACTCCAACAACGTTGCCTCGAAACTCGATGTTCAGTTCCCCACCTTCTTTGGGCCGCACAGTGGCTTGAGGTCAACGGAATATAGACCATTGTCTTATGTGCATAGAGACCACCCTGAAGAAGTCTATTTCGGACTGTTTGGCTGGACACCCTTCGTCCTGCGGCCAAGAACAACTGTGTTTGCATCTGAGTAACATTGCCCATTCGTCTCGACAAGCTGCTAACAGGATATATCGGTCATCAGTTTCTATGTTAGCACATTTTCGACCTTGCACTTGTTGATGACTACCATTGCATGTGTCTTGGAATCGATTCCACAGCATTTCATAGACACTTCTTGCGACTCCAACAGCGTCCACTACACTTCGTTGTGTTTCCCCATATTCAACTGTCCCAATAACACGCCAAGCCATGAATTGCGGTAAATCATGTTGTTGTTTCATTTTCAAGCCACCTTTTCTCAAAACACAAGCTGAGCAATTGAATTTTAGAACTGAGGCAGTGAAACAGACGTTTCTGCAAAATCCCGATTTCTACACTTACTTCCTTTTTCTAGTTTTTGACATCATAAACTTTAATTTACATGTGAAGTTTTCTTTATCTGTTTTGTACAACACTTTTAATTATGTATGTTTTATTTTACGTTACTTATCGGTGTAAATGTTTGCGTAATTTCGTTAAAACCATGTACTCCCCTAATTGTTTTGAGCAGTGTAGAACAGATTAGGACGAAATTTCACAAGAGAAGTAGATGTTAATCATATTCAAGACGATATAGGGAAAAATTCTCCATGTGACCATCCTCATTCATCTGCAAAATTTCAAGTAGATGAACTGTGTCTTTAACTGCAAATAGTAACTCATCAGTTGTGATGTTTCGCACATGAAGTGCTATGGAGTTCCTTAAGTCATCCAACGTTGAAACACCTCCACGACACACCAGATTTTTAAATGGTCCCATAACCAGAAATCTTCGCTATAACCATGTACTCCCCTAATTGTTTTGAGCAGTGTAGAACAGATTAGGACGAAATTTCACAAGAGAAGCAGATGTTAATCATATTCAAGACGATATAGGAAAAAATTCTCCATGTGACCATCCTCATTCATCTGCAAAATTTCAAGTAGATGAACTGTGTCTTTAACTGCAGATAGTAACTCATCAGTTGTGATGTTTCGCACATGAAGTGCTATGGAGTTCCTTAAGTCATCCAACGTTGAAACACCTCCACGACACACCAGATTTTTAAATGGTCCCATAACCAGAAATCGCACGGATTTAGATCCAGCGAACGTGGTGGCCATGGATTACGAAAGAAGCGACTAATAACATGTTCGTCTGTGTAGTGTTGGAGCAATAGTGCCTTCACGGACTCATGTGTGGGCGCACTACCCTGCATGAAAATGGTCGATGTAAGGAACCGCCTTTGCTTAGTTGCGGCACAACAAACGTCTGCAGCATGTCATGGTACCAACGGCCCGTAACGGAACATGTGACAGAACCACGTGCAGTCATTTCCTCAAAGAAGAATGACCCAAGGATGAATGTCGCCGTGAATCAACACCGGGCAGTCCTTTTTGGAGAATGCAGGGAAACTTCAGCGTGCATCCGCGTATTTACCTGAGCCCAAATGCAGCAGTTGTGTGTGTTGACTGTCCCAGTGAGGTAGAAATAAGCCTCGTCGCTCCACAGAATATTCCAAAGCCATGACAGATCAACAGTCATTCTATTGAGGAAACTGGGTCCGAATGAGAGACGTTGTGGCTTGTCCCTATCCAACAGTTGTTGGGTATGGTGGATCTTGTATGCGAAGAAGTGCATTATGTTTCTGAAAACTTTTCGGACGGTACTGGTAGTCTGTCGAGAAATTGCATGTGCGCTACTGCCTCCAAACTCCGATATATGTGACTGTGCAGCAACAGCTGTCTTGAAGGCATCAACAAGTACCGGTGTGACATACATGTTTATGGCCTCTTCCAGGATGAACTCCTAACTTCCTCGTCTCTCCAAATCTCTTAAACATGGCCCGGATAGCTTTAGTGGACATTGATTCACGCCATAGGTTCTTTGTACCACGAAATTCACGAATTGCAGCAGAATCATTCCCCTTGTTTTCGTAAAACAGTTTCACCAATAGCGCACGTTCAACTAAAGATACCGTCATCATTACAACCGGAAACATCGACATAAAACATGGAAACGTGTGCAAACGTTTTCTACACTAACCTGTTTTGCATAAAGCTTCTTCTTCTTCTTCGAAAGCATGCAAATCTCGAAATTTTTTTCCTTGAACTGACAGCTTTTCCCGGTTTTACATTTTATTACTCATCATCATCTCGCATCTCGTTTATAGTCTATATCCCAAATTTCATTGCATTCCGTTCACCCGTTTGCATTGTAGGACGGGATTTATAGGGGAAGTTTAATTATAACTACCCTGTACTTTGCTAAAATAAAAAATGATAATATTGTACTGCAATGAAACTGTAAATATTAAAAGATGCTTTAATGTAAAATTTTAAGCCCATTTTATCGTATTTAAATAAGTATTTTATTTTATTAATAGAAATAAATCTGATTGTTTTTAATACCAAATTAACGTTTATTAAAATATTCCATACATAACATTTTAAAATCAAAATATAGATATAAAATTCTGAAATAGAATATTTAAGTATTTTATTTTAAAAATAAAAACAAATCTTTAATTGTTATTAACATCAAAATTTACTTTTATTAAAAACTAGGGAGTCGTACCCGGGCTTCCCGGGTTACAGAATATAGGTGAAAACATTTTTTCTTATTGAAAATTAATATTTTTTTACATGCAATATATTTTTTAGATTGCCCACCTACAATAAAAAACCATTTTTCATATGAAAACTATGAATTATACAATCGAATAAAGTTTTGAAATTTATTCAAAGATATATTTACATATTTAGTTACATGCTAAGAGTTATTAACCCAAGATATTACTACTTACGGCATCTTTTTGAATTCGTGCTTCAATTACATGTCTGTTAAATTTGTGTTTTGTTTATATTAGTTTATTTATTTATTCATAGAGGATTTTTTTAATGAAATATTAGCCGTAAGAAAATAATGAACTCTTTATGTTGTTTTAAAGTCAAACGGATTATCTTCCGAAATCGAGCTCCATGCAATAGAGATAAATTTAAAAATATTCCATGCTTGAAATTCTTTTTTAAACCATAGTCAATCTGTAAACTGAGATGCAATTTGCAAACAAATTCCATTTGAAAGTTTTTTTTCCTATTTAGCTGTCTAAAAATTTAAATTGTTCGATTACAAATGTGTTATCTTAACATTATTATTTTATTTATTTAGAGAGGAAATCTTAATTTCGTTGTGGAAAATTAGTCAGAAATAAATGATGAACAATTTTTATTGCTTTTTGTGCAAAATGTTTATTATTATTGCGTATTAAAGCCCGCTCGCTATAAGATAAGTCATAAAAAATCATGCTTGAAAATTATTTTAAAAAACATATCAGTAGGTTAAGATACAGTTTTTAAACAAATTGCATTTGAAGGTAAATTTTTTCCCTAAACGACGTTCTAAAAATTAAAAATGTATGATGGTTAGAACATTAAATAATTGCAGTAGCGAAAATTTCAAAACCGAAATTTGATCGTGAAGTGTTGTCATTCGCAATATGACATCAGCTTTACTCACAGATACGTTTGTCTTTTATAATATAGATAAATACGTAATCAGTAAAATATAATAACGATCAATTATTATGATGAAGTTATCAATTGAGGCTCTTATTCTTGGTATTCTGGAATGAAAACAGCAAAATTTATTCCACATTGACACGATCATAGAATTTTTTCCCCATGAAATCTAAACCCGACATCATTTTCACCTTCTCAAAATTTATATACGCGCTTCTCATCTCCGTTCTCACCATTTTTTTAAAATGGTATTTTAATTTGAGTACTTTAAAATCATTAATCATTTTAACTCAAAACTTGAAGTCACGATTATCAGCAACACCTTTGCATGTGAATAGTTGTACCTTAACTTGAGATTCTAATCATAAAAGAGGAGAGTAAAATTTTCCTGATTTACGTTTTTTAGGAGCATTTGTGTTAAAATGTTCAGCTTTGTCTAAGAAAATGATTGTTTTCTTTTAAATATGACGTCATTTTCACTTACTTAAGCATTTCTCATAGTGTCTGAAACTTAGTATCACTACACATGCAGAAGGAAAAAATATATGGAAACTTTATGAGAAAAAAATGCGTATTTTCAAAAGCAGTACGTTATTTTCCGTTTTGCGCCACTAAACCGTATACAACAATTTTGAATTTTTATCAAAAAATGGCATGAATAAAGATGAATAAAGCTCATTATTTCTCTCTTCTCTGCATGAATGAAAACTATCTAATTACAATTATTTTGATGAAATTTCATAAAATACTAATATTAAAATGAAAATATAAAAATGGGGATATTTTTTTAAAAATGTCATCTACAAATAATCAGCTTTAAGTTTAAAAAAAAATTATTAGTAAAATTGGTTCAGCAGAAGACTAAAAAAGAGCCTTGTGTTTTAAATATATATAGATTATATAAAATTATGAAAAATTAAATTAAGCAAATTATGTTATTTTGATAAAATTACAGTAGAATGTCTTAAATAATTTCAATAAAATTTTATTAGTGGAAATAATTGTGGACAAAAACTTCGAGAACCTGATATTATTTTAAACTTCGACTTTTCCCAAGATCTCTTTTATTTGCTTGTCTAACTCGGCGAAGCCAATTCATCCAGGCGAGAATCATCAAGTTTTGTAATATAAATTGCTATTTTTTGGACAAAGATTTCCGATATAAGTATGCACACTGTATGTCACTGCTCTTCGTTAAAGACACTCTAAATTTTTGTAAAACATTGCATTTTATCAGTGTGGATTTCGATTGCATTATTTTCAAAAGTGAAGCTTTTTCACCTGTGAAGACTTTCAAAGCAGCAAGTGAAAATGACGCACTTCTATAAAACATATTTCTGTTTTAAGAATTAAATACATTTTTTTTTCGAATCACGTCATTTGCATTCGCTAAAGCATTCCACTTTTACCACCCAATCTTAAACAACATCTGTAGAAAAATATACATATGGCGTCATTATCGGCGAATAACATACAAACCCAGAAAAAAGCAATAATAGCTCCATGTTTTATCAGAAATCATTCATGTATATTTTTTTCAAAATTCGGAAAATGTTATTACACACAAAATAATAAAATTGCATTCATTCAGCTTTGTATCGTTTGTAAAATAAGTTTGCAATAAATTACAATTTATTAAATTGATAAGTAAAATCAAAATAAAACCAAAATTCACTGATTAATTAACAGACGATATTCTTGACATAGCACATATTTTAATTTTTTTCTGTTTTTATGAGAAAATGGCAACAAAAAGATACAGTAATCTATCTACTATTTTCAAATTTCCTTTACTTTGGATATAAATGGAGTACTACTTCAGTTGCCACGATTACAAAATTCGTATTAAAAACTACAAAAAAATTAATATCTTAAAAATAAATTGAGATACAGCTTTCAAACAAATCGCATTTAAAAGCACATTATTTTCCTGTACGACGGTGTAAAAATTGAAAACGTACGATGTTTAGAAGTTTAAAAATTTGCAGTAGCGAAAACTGCAGGACCGAAATTTCATTTCAAAGTGTTGCCATTCGCAAAATGACGTATGCGTTACGCACAGATATGTTTGCCCTTTATAATATAGATGCTTCATTTAGCATGAAAAATATAAAGCAACCGATAAAATATTTCTATATAAAAAAGTTGAAAATAAATCTGAAATAGAATATTTCACTGATAAAAGCATTTATAAGTAAAAAAGTAGAACAAATACTGAAATAACATATATAATAATATTTTAACCGATAAAACATTTTTAAATAAACATCTAGTTGAAAAGTTGGGAATAAAATGAAGACATGGGATTCAAATTCCTAGTATCTAGACCAGTAGTTCTCAACCTGTGTGCGGCGACACAGTACTGCGCCGCGAAAAGATCTCAGGTGTGCCGCGAAACATTTAAGCAAGTTGCGTCAAATTTTTAAAAATTCGAATCTGTAATTTCCGACATTTCATATTAAACGATTTACTTTGAAATAAGGTTTAGTGTTTCAAACTTGCTTTATTTGGGAGATTTTTCATCTTTTATTCATTATAGGAGTATAGGAAGAAATCCTAAAAAGGGTCTTATGACTCTTAGGATAAATTCTTTCAGACAAAAAGCAAATCATGTTTCCTGAAGGAAAAAGATCGTTGAAAAATGATTTAAGATTATGCCTATCCGTAGATTTTTTCTTATACAGAAAGTTTTCAAATTTTTTAAAAAGTCAAACTCAGATATCTCTTTAAATGCTAATGTGGCAAATTATTGATAAATTAAGATATTTTCCCATATTACCAGTTCCTTTCTCTATACAATTTCCTACAGTCTGTTGCCTGTAATTTCATGCACTGCTATTAATCAATAAACCTATACCTCGAATCTTCTTCTCCTCGATATATGTGGGAAAATAAATTCTTTGATTCTTTGCACTGATGACGGTCTGCTGAATGATACTGAGAATAGTGTTTAAAAGGTGCTTAGAACGGTGTTTCATCTGTTTATAAATGTTAATGCATATTAAAGAAAAGTATGTAAAAAGTGGTTATAAGAAGTTTATTTAACCTTTAACTGATGTTACAGAAATTGTCACATAACTAGTGTGAAGGGTCTGTGAGACCGCTGCAACCAAAGATTAATAAAAGCCACGATTAACTCATAGAATGGTGTTTTTGTACTAAACTTTTTGCACAGGACTGTTATAATTAAATTTCGCCTATTCAAAAGTCTCTGGTGATAGTACCAAAGTTCCAAACGGAGCAAAATTTCGGTAGTGTTTGTAGTTAAACTGAAAAATGCAAGTTAAGCTATAAAAATTGAAAAAAAGCCGCGGTCTGAGAGACCGGTAACATCAGTTAAAGGTTAAAATAATTTTATTTTCCTTTATTCGGCACGGATGGCCTATTTTGTTTGTGAAAGTAAATAAATAAAAAATTATATGTAATCATTTCTTATGTAATGATATATAATCCTTCCTTTTTTTAAGTCATCATAATTTAAGTGTGCCGCACAAATTTAATTTGAGCTTTAAGTGTGCCGTGAATTAACCCCTTAATTCTCGCTCCCGTCAATATCTCGGGCTGAGGTGTCGTTCGTTATTTCTCGCGCCCGTCATATTCTCGGGCTGGAGATTTAATTGCTAGAAAAAACTTCTGAAACCAGAAAAATTGAACTGGAATTTCCGTTTGAAGTCTTTGAATATTAGCGCTCTGGTTTGATTTGTACGATCTATAATTTGCCATAGATTTGTAATATTTTTGTCATTTTTATATGGATTCTGATGAATCAAGCCTTCCTGATGATAACTGGAATATTAGCCCCTTCACGGTCGCTTAATATTTGAAAAAACCATCAAAAGTGTACCTATTTTTTTTATTACAGAAATTAAATAATTATAAGGTTTCTAAATAAAATATGCAATTAGTTTATTTTTAAGGCGAAAAAACAATATTTTATAGCCATATTCATATTTGTATAAAAGCCATCATGCGAGAATTATGTGTCTTAACCTCTTAAGCTCCGCCCCCGATAAATGTAGGCTACTATCTTTTAATTCAGATAGTTTGACTCCCACCAGTTTTTTTTAAATAGTGTAAATGGCTTTATTTTCGCATCATTTTATCTGCCGTAAACTACGGTGGTGGGAATCAAACAATCTGAATAATAAAAATAAGTAACCTATATTTATCGGAGGCGGAGCTTAAGAGGTTAAGACACATAATTCTCGCATGATGGCTTTTATACAAATATGAATATGGCTATAAAATATTGTTTTTTCGGCTTAAAAATAAACTAATTGCATATTTTATTTAGAAACCGTATAATTATTCAATTTCTGTAATAAAAAAAATAGGTACACTTTTGATGGATTTTTCAAATATTAAGCGACCGTGAAGGGGTTAAAAAAGGTTGAGAAACACCGATCTAGGCTCAAGTGCATCACTCTAATCATTCAATCACCAAGCAGATAGTAACGCGGCGACAAAACATTTAAATAAGTATGAAAATATGTGATCAGAAGGCAAGAATCTAAATATCGTCGTGCAATGTCTGCCGCGAGATACTAGTCTGATAAAGTCTTTGTTTAGTTTGGATTGTTTTCGCAAAGACAAAAGTAGTCTCACTTACCCGAATGCGTAAAGAAATAGCCAAAATGTCATGTAAATTTGACACGAATCTTTCGAAGAATAATATATTCTAGAAATCATAGGACTAATTTGTTCGTGCTGCTAGATGCTGCGTGTCCGAGACTTTTCTCTCCGTGTTTACGGCAGTTAAGATTTCAAATAGGAAAGATGTGACATAACTAATTAGGTTAAGAAAAATGTAAATCAAACCAAGTTTTATTAACTTTTTCTAATTTTTAAAAGACCTGATATTAGTATTTTAAAACTTATTATGGCTATTTTAATTAAAAATAACTAAAGTATGCTTAACTTATAGCATAAGTATTATTACTACATCTTAAAAGTAAACAAACAAAGAACTGAGCGGAACTTTTAACATATCTGCATTCAAATAGCGTGAAACAAAAACTATCAAAAACTTTTTATTTACTCAAGAGTAAAGTTTAATCTATGGGAAAGTTACGGGTCAGTTGCAGTAAAAATCTTAATTAATTTTTTTTTAAAATGCGTATGAGTTATATTATGATATTACAAAATAGAAAAAAGAAAACCCGAAACAACTTCCCCATATGCATTTATTGAAATTATTTATTAAAATTTTCTGTTGTAATACTGAGTAACGTTATTACTTAAAACGTTACATGCAACGGATAATGTTATGTATGGTTAACTTTATTGTCAAAAAAATTAATATGTCTAAAATTGAGTTTTCGTGTAAGTGACATTAAAATAAATAATTCTTCCGTACACTGTTATGATACGTTTGGTTATTCTAATATAAATTTTAAAGTCTAATGCTTTAAGATGAATTAATTCAGAAACTTTATTTATTTTTGAAATCTTTGTACTGTGACAAATGTTCACACATATCTCACAAGGGGCCTAATGAACATGTCAGTAATCCCAGATTATCTGTAATGGCATTCTAAAGATGTTCTCTGGCATAATGGATCCCCGTAGAATAAAAGCCATTGAATATCAATAAATCTCTGTTGAAAGAATAAATTTTTTAGAAGAAACCCTTTTCTATATTTTAAAATTCAATTGTATGATAATAATGAAATTTATTTGCACACTTCCTGTATTAAATGGCAAGAGAAAAAAAATTCTCATTTTATATCAAAAAGGCCATTTTTAAAAAAATATCATAACACATAGTAAATGATACACACGTTATTATATATAAACAAGAACGAAAAGTCATAGATCAAGCATATATTATGAAACAAATAATTATGAAATGTGAAATAAATAAAGATTCTAGATTATGAAATGAATAATCCCTTTACACACTTTGTTATGATAGGTTTGGTTGTTATAATATAAATTTTAAAGTCTAATGCTTTAAGATATTCATTAATTAAGAACGGAAACTTTATTTATTTTGGAAATCTTTGTACTGTGTCAAATGTTCACACATATGTAAGAAGGGTTCTAATAAAAATGTCAATAATCCCACATTATCATTAATGGCATCCTGGAAATGGCCTCTTGCATAATGGATCCCTGGATAATAAAAGCCATTGAATATCAATAAATCTCTGTAGAAATAATAAATTTTTTAGTAGAAGCCTTTATCTATATTTTAAGATTCAGTTATATGATAACAATGAAATTTATTTGCACACTTCATATATTAAATTGCGATAAAAAAAATTCTCATTTTATATCAAAAAGACCATTCTTTAAAAAATATCATAACACGTAGTAAATGATACACACGTTATTATCTATAAACATGAACGAAAACTCGTAGATCAAGCGTAGATTATGAAACAGATAATTATGAAATATGAAATAAATAAAGATTCTAGATTATGAAATAAATAATCCTTTTATACAGTTTGTTATGATAGGCTTGGTTGTTATAATATAAATTTTAAAGTCTAATGCTTTAAGATATTCATTAATTAGGAACGGAAACTTTATTTATTTTGGAAATTTTTGTACTGTGACAAATGTTCAAACACATTTAAGAAGGGTTCTAATTAAAATGTCAATAATCCCACATTATCTTTAATGACATCCTGGAGATGATCTCTAGCATAATGGATCCCTGGATAATAAAAGCCATTGAATATCAATAAATCTCTGTAGAAAGAAATTTTTTTTTAGAAGAAGCCTCTACCTATATGTGAAAATTCAATTGTATGATAACAATGAATTTATTTGCACACTTCCTGTATTAAATTGCGAGAAAAAAAATCTCGTTTTATGTCAAAAAGGCCATCCATATAAAAAAATTCACAGCACATAGTAAATAATACACACGTTATTATCTATAAACGAGAACGAAAAATCGTAGATCAAGCATAGATTATGAAACAAATAATTATAAAATATGAAATAAATATAGATTCTAGATTATGAAATAAATAATCATTTTATACACTTTGTTATGATAGGTTTGGTTATTACAATATAAATTTTAAAGTCTAATGCTTTAAGGTGCATTAATTAGAAATAGAAACTTTATTTATTTTGGAAATCTTTGTACTGTGTCAAATGTTTACACATATCTAAGAAAGGTTCTAATGAAAATGTAAATAATCCCACATTATCCGTAATGGCATACTGGAGATGGCCTCTGGCATAATGGAGCCCTGGAGAATAACAGTCATTGAATATCAATAAATCTCTGTATAGGAAGAATAATTTTTTTACAGGAAGCCTTTACCTATATTTGAAAATTCAATTGTACGCTAACAATGAAATTTGTTTGCACATTTCCTGTATTAAATTGCGATAAAAAAATTTCTCGCTTTATATCAAAAAGCCATGCATTAAGAAATATATCATAAAGCATAGTAAAATGATACACACATATCTATAAATAAGTGAACGAAAAATCATGCATCAAGCATAGATTCAGAAACAATCAGAATTCTTTAGTGCAACTCTGTATATGAAGTATGTATGATTTGTGTATGCTATGCTACATAGTATGCTTAAATTTAGATGAGTTAAGATAGTTCAATTAACAAGCTGTGGACCATTTCATATGGTCCAAAGGTTTTCTAAGTTTCATATGGATTTATCCAGATCCTCACGATGGAAAACTGTGCTGATTCAAGTTTTGTTTTCATCAGTCAACATAAGATGCTGCTATGCTACGCTTTTTTGCAATAAACATTTGGTAGAATGAAACATCATAGCCCTTTGTAGCTCAAATTATTTTTAAATTCATGACAGGCATATTTCGTGTTTAAAATACATTTAAAATGGATTTATTAAAAACAAATAATGTTGAACTTTTGAAAATTTCTCATTAAATAAATAAAAAAAAATAACAAAATAACTCTGACACAAGTATTAAACGTTATTACAAAGACTAAATATTATTCAGAGTTATTAAATGTTTTTGTGATAATTTAAACTTTAAGGGGGCCGTGGACCTTTATCTTAACAAAAATCGACCCAAAAATCGAAATTTATTTTTGTGTGTATTATTATTCTCAAAACCTCATTCAAATATGGTAAATTTTTGCAAAGATGCAATTCTTTTAATTTTGTACAAAAAACAATTTTTTGGCCCTTTAAAATACTTTAAATCTGTTTCTCTCGAAACTTATTTTTCAATTTTTTAGATTTTTGAAATGCGCCATGCGTTTTAATTTCGCATCAAAATTTATGAAATTGATAAGATAGGATCCTGATATTGCTTAAAAAGAAACTATGTATGCATTTTAAAATTCTACTTCATTAAAATAATTAAATTGGATTTTTAACTTAATAAAAGGGAAAATTTTGAGGAAAATGGATGTGGAATTCAGAAAAGAAAATCTCTAAAATATTAACTATTCAAGGGATTAAAAAATCGATACACAGATTCGTTTGTAATAGAGTTTTAAGCGATTAAAATGTAAAATCGAGGAAATACTTAAAAAATTATGACACGTGGAGCATTTAAAAATTTCGTTTTAAAATTTTCAATTTTTAAAAAACCTTAAAATTATAAGATTTAAAATTTATTTTAAAGTGTTCTATATACTTACGGTGACATGTATGCTAATGAAACACTCCTGCATGGACAAAATATCGTTAGAAAAACTTTCTTTTTTTCATACAATAAAATGACACATCTAAACGAATAACTGAAACAAGAAAGAAAAATAATGCGTTAAGCATAGAGTATGAAACACTTTTCAACACATTCAAAATAATGTAATAAAATTTCCCCGTTTAATAAGGTGAGAAATAATGTCTAAGAAAACATTTGAATAACGTATAACACAGTTGAAAACCCAATTTCAGGAATTACCACAAATAGTCGGAATATCAGAATTCTTTTGTAAAGTTTTGTATATTATCTATAGATTTGCACATACTATACTAAATAGTATGCTAAAATTTAGATCAGTTAGGATAACGTATAGCATATTTGTAAATTCACCTACGGCAATTTCCGTCAATAAACGGATATGTACGCCATAAATTTCGTGCTGCTCTGTATATGATCTAGAATTTCTACACACGAAGTAATAGTCAAAATATTAGATTAATTTAAAAACGCGCACCACAACTTAAAATGCACTTCCAGAAATTATTGTTAATAAACACTCCTGTAACCGAATTCTTTTATCTGTCCCTGTAAACGAACGACGAATGCTATGCACACCATATTCTATAGTAAGCCTTTTTTTTAATGCGCCTCAGTGATATATATATAAATTTCAATATGTTTGAAGTAGTGTAACATCATTAAAATACACCACAAAAAAATTTTAGACCCTTAATGTAACGGAATTCTTTTGAGTGTCCATTTCATTTTCAATACCGGACATGGTATAATAAACTTCATTAACATTTATCAATCGTATGTCAATTCAAGTATATATTGTGTCACATCATTAAAATAACCGCAAACAATTTTTGCAAATATACCGTAATCTAACAGAATTCTTTTGAGTGTACCTGTAAATAATCTATAAATTCTACGCACTTCATTTTCAATTCCGGAAATGCTATAATAAACTTTATTAACATTTATCAATCGTATATCAATTCAAGTATATATTGTGTCACATCATTAAAATAACCACAAAAAATTTTTGCAAATATACCGTAATCTAACGGAATTCTTTTGAGTGTACCCGTAAATAATCTACAAATTCTACGCACTTCCTTTTCAATTCCGGACATGCTATAATGAACTTCATTAACATTTATCAATCGTATGTCAATTCAAGTATATATTGTGTCACATCATTAAAATAACCGCAAACAATTTTTGCAAATATACCGTAATCTAACGGAATTCTTTTGAGTGTACCCGTAAATAATCTACAAATTCTACGCACTTCCTTTTCAATTCCGGACATGCTATAATAAACTTCATTAACATTTATCAATCGTATGTCAATTCAAGTATATATTGTGTCACATCATTAAAATAACCGCAAACAATTTTTGCAAATATACCGTAATCTAACGGAATTCTTTTGAGTGTACCCGTAAATAATCTACAAATTCTACGCACTTCCTTTTCAATTCCGGAAATGCTATAATAAACTTCATTAACATATAACAATCCTATGACAAATGAAGTATATTTTCGTGAGTTAGAGTACAGACAGACAGACGGACGGCAGACAGATAGACAAACCCAACTCATAAAATCTTTTCCACTATGTTGGAAAGTGTTAAAAAGTAACTATTTAATATGTAAATATGAGCCTTTGCGTAAGGGATCTTGACTCAGTAATATTTTTATATGTAATACTATTATAGAAGTTAGTTTTACATATGACAAATTTTGTGCTGCAAAACTTATTAACACTTTCCGACGTAATAGAAATGTGTTTATGAATTGGATTTGTCTGTCCACCTGTCTGTGCTGTAACTCAAGTAAATATAGTCTGAGTTCCAAGAAATGGATATATGTTATTGGGTATCACTATGGCATGTTCGGTATTGAAAATGAAGTGTGTAACAGTTACGGTTTATTTACAGGGACACTCAAAAGAATTCCGTTGCATTACGGTCTACGGGGGGGGGGGGGGGGAATCGTTTAAGATACTTTTTAATATATTACGCTATTTTAAACACACTGAAATAGATATATACCACTGATGTGTACTACAAGGTTCGTATAGAGCGTGCTGAGCACAGAATTTATCTTTCATTTACAGGGAAAAACAAAAGAATTTGGCTACAGAAGAAAATGAACAATAATTGAAGTATACGAACAATAATTGTTGGAAGTGCGTCTTAGTTGTGGTATGCGTTTTCAAATTTAATTATTTTTTTAAATATTACTTTGTGTGTATAAATTAAATAGATCACATACAGGGCTGCACAAAAGTTTTCAACAACATCCGTTTATTGGCGGAAATTGCTGAATGGAAATTTTCAACAGTGCTATGCATTTAACTGAATTATTTTATAGTATACTATGTAGTATACATACACATCCATAGATCATATACAGGGCGGCACAAAAAGTCGTACTCATGGTAATAACAGAAATTGGGTTTCCAAATCCATTATGTGTTTTCAAAAATGTTCATTTAGACATAATCGTTCACCTTAGTAAACTAGTCGTTGGGGGCCAACGTAATACTTACCCATCATGGATATAGATAATATAAAATATGAAAATAAAACATGTGATATTTCCTAAGCATTGTACCATGTTACTTTTATTCATAATTTAATTTATTTGGATTCCCTTAAATATAATTAATATAACCCCTTAAGCTAATATTACTGTTTGTTGCATTAAAATATCTCAATTTGTTGATTTTCTGTAAGCAAGTAAACGCTATTGATTTACAATGGAAGTCTATGGGAATTTGGCTAAATATTAGAGATGCCACAAATTTGGCGTCACTTTTGGCGACTCATTTTGGCCGCCAAATTTGGCGACATACCGCCAAGTTGGCGACAAACTTGGCGGTATTTTGCGACAGAACAGGGTCCTCCCTATGGTAAACCCCCTTAGAGGTATGGAGAGGCATTAAATGCTTGACATTTACGATAAGCCATTATTGGCATTTAATCTTATAGTTTGGCGATGGTTTTTTGGTCGGCGGGATAATCGAGTAGTACCGAATTGCGTAAAACAACCATCCTTATAACTGGAAAAATTATAATAATATTAACTAACAATTTACTGCGTCGGATTAAGCGTCTCATTTCCAATTAAAATATATCTTTGAATTGAAATTTGAATGAAATACAGGGTCATGAAAAATCGAAGAATGTGAAAAAACGAATTACAAATATCTCGACAACTAATTATTCGATCGAGTTCATTCATGATGCAAAATTTATGTTTTTTTATTGTGTTTTATATTCACCCCTTCAAATAAACAATTTCGAAAAATTTTGTATATATTTTATCAGAACGAATATTTCGAGAGTCCGAAAAAAATTGTTCTGGTTAATCGAGGTTACGGATATTCAATAGGCTTCTTCCATTGTTACTTCCTAAGTATACACCGAATTTCAAGTCTCTATTTCAATTTGTTCGAGAGATAGAGCTATTACAGACACACACACATACAGGCGGACGGAAAATTTTTTTTTTTCTAAAAATATGTTTTTCTCGGAATCTCCAATATCTGAAACGTGTAAATCTGTCAAATTTTTTTTTCGATTTTTAAAACGATTGCAAGACTTACCCTGTACTACGTATGATGGTAAAATAAAAATGAAGTTTTTTTTTTTATAGTACTCTGAATGTGTTGGAAAGAGTTTCATAATGTATGCATTACGCATAATTTTCCATTCTTGTTAAATTTGTCTTAGAAACTTCAGAATATTTCTGAAATCTTTTGCCTTCTTATTTTTCAAAATTTAAAAAAGACAGGCACAAAAAGAAACTGACATTCATTTTTCACCAGAGAATCTCGTCTGCAACCTCGCAATGGTTCTAATGAAAATGTCGATAATCCCACATTATCTGTACTGACATCTCTGATCCTTGGAGAATAACAGCCTTTGAATATCAATAAAACGCTGTAGAAAGAATAAATTTTCCAGAGAAAGCCATTTTCCATTTGAAAATTCAGTTATGACTATAAAATTTGTTAGCATATTTTACACATTGAAATTGCATTATTAAAAAACATTTCTAGAAAGAATTTTTGCTCGATTTTTTTTCCTTTTATATGAAAAGACGTTAATTAAAAAAAAGAAAAATAGAATTATTCTTTAATGACATATAGTAATTAATAAACACATTATCTATACTAATCATACTCCTATTATAAAGAGGTAAAAATTGTTTATTTGTCGGAGATAAGCTCAGGAACTACCGAACCGATTCCAAAAGTAATGGTATCAAAATGATGGTGTTCGCCCAACTTAGAACATAGGCTATATCTTATGGCGGTGCCACTACCCCAAAGGGGGTGCAGGAGCAAAAAACGTTCTAAAAATGCGATTTTTGCGTTACTGAAGGGCCTAGAAATATGAAATTTGGAATATTAGTTACTTATAAGATATAAATGGTGTCTAAGAACAGTTCTTAAACAATTCGAAATTTAAAAGGGGTGAAAATGCACAAAAAGCGTTCTAAAAAACATTCGAAATGGTGGATTCTGCACAATCTCAGGAAATACCAAACCGATTTCAAAAGTAATGGTTTCAAAATGATGGTGTTAGTCCAACATAGAACATAGGCTATATTTTATGTCGGTGCCACTACCCCAAAGGGGGTGCAGGAGCAAAAAACGTTCTAAAAATGCGATTTTTGCGTTACTGAAGGACCTAGAAATATAAAATTTGGAATATTAGTTACTTATAAGATATAAATGGTGTCTAAGAACAGTTCTTAAACAATTCGAAATTTTAAAGGGGTGAAAATGCACAAAAAGCGTTCTAAAAACGTTCTAAATGGTAGTTTCTACATAATCTCAGGAAATACGAAACCGATTTAAAAAATATTGGTGTCAAAATGATAGTGACAACGTTTGCTCCAAGATAGGCTATGTTTTATGTCGGTGCCACTACACCGAAGGGGGTGTAGGAGCAAAAAACTTTCTAAAAATGCGATTTATGTGTTACTGATGGGCCTAGAAATATGAAATTTGAAGTATCAGCTACTTATTAGATATAAAGGATTTCTAAGAACAGTTCTTAAATAATTCGAAATTTAAAAGGGGTGAAAATGCGCGAAAAGCGTTCTAAAAAACGTTCTAAATGGTAGTTTCTACACAATCTCAGGAAATACCAAGCCGATTTGAAAAATAATGGCGTCAAAATGATGGAGAAAATCCTTGCTCCAACATAGGCTATGTTTTATGTCGGTGCCACTACCCCAAAGGGGCTGCAGGAGAAAAACGTTCTAAATTGCTGTTTTTGCGTGACGGAAGGGCCTTGAATCGTGAAATTTAGAATGGTAGTTAGTTATAAGATATCAATGATCTCTAAGGACATTTCCTAAAAAAAAAAATCGAAATTTAAATGGGGGATCAAAATGCGCAAAAAGCTTTGTAAAAAACGTTCTAAATTGCAATTTCTATGCAATCTCAGGAAATAATGAACCGATTTCAAATATAATGGCGTTAAAATGATGGTGACAGTTCTTGCTCCAAGATAGGCTATATTTTATATATGTTTCCACTAACCCAGAGGAGATGCAGGAGCAAAATGAGCGAAAAGCGTTCTAAAAATGTTCTAAATGCCGATTTGTCACCAATATATCAGGAAGAATCAAACTGATTTCAAAAGTAATGTTAAGAAATTGATGCTGACAGCCTCTGCTCTAACATAGACGCTATTTTTAGTCGGTATCACTATGACCTAGATGTTGCAGGAGCAAAAAAGCGTTCCAAATTTCGATTTTTGCGATCGGTAGGGGGTAGCAACTTAAAATTAGGCAAGGTACATATGTATTACATATAAATGATCTTTAAGAACAGTTTCGAAAAAATTGGAAATTTAAAAAGGGGTTAAAATGTGCGAAAAGCGTTCTAAAAACATTGTAAATTGCGATTTCTACTCAATCTCAGGAAATTCCAAAGCTGTTTCAAAAATAATGGTTGCAAATCAATGGTGACAGTCCCTGCTATAACATAGGTTATATTTTATGTTGCTGTCACTACCATCTGAGGGTTGCAAAAGCAAATCATGTTCTAATTTGCGTTTTTTGCATAACTGAAGGGTCTAACACTTTGAAGTATGGCATGGTATTTACTTACAAGATGCAACTGCTTTCTAAGAACTGTCGAAAGAAAATTTCAAATTTAAAAAGATGAAGTGAGCGAAAAGCGTTGTAAATAACAATTTTTATGTAATCTTATCAAATACCAAACCGATTAAAAAAATAATGATGACAAATTGTTTGTGATAGATCCTGCTCAATCATAAGCTATATTTTATGTCTGTGCCACTACCACCAGAGGGTTGCAGTAGCTAAAAACTTTCTAAATTGCGATTTCTGTGATACTGAAAAGGCTAGAAACTTTAAATATGGCATGGTAGTTACTTATAAAATATAAATGCCCTCGAAGGACTGTCGAAAATAAATTCGAATTAAAAAGGGGTGAAGTGAAGGGGAGGTGTGAAAAGCATTCTAAAAAAGTCCTAAATTACGATTTCTACGAAATTTCAGAGAATATAAACCAAATATAAAAGTAATAGCTGCGAATCAATGGTAGCAGTCTCTGATCCTACACAGGCTATATTTTATGCCGATTATTCTACCACCTGGGGTTCACAGGAACAACAAACGCTCTAAAAAAGGCCTTTAAAAGCTTTCTAAATTACGTTTCTGTGGAATATTAGGAAATAACAAACCAATTTCAAAATTAATGTTGGCAAATTAATGGTGACAGTTTCTATTGCAACACAGCCCTTTATGTTGAGAGAGGTGGTAGGACTTGGAATTTGACATGATGGTTAATTTTAAGATGTAAGAAGATGGTTTCTAAAAAATTCAAAACTTCAAATGAATACTGAAATGAGCGTATTAACTGAGCATAATAGTTTCAAAATATTTTCTAAATTATTACTTATTTAGTTTTATTTCGTTTTAATAATTTAAGTCTCATTTCTGCCTTATGCAGTGTAACAATGATGTTTAATCAAACTGTGTTTTAAATAGTAATTTTTTTAATTATTCCTAGAAGTAATAAGTACCTTTTAATAAAATAAAATATTACCTCTTAATAAATATAAAAATTTAGTTAGTACCTTTTAATAAAAATTAGACATATAAATATCACTTGGCATATTTCAAATATTACGCGAGCAAAGCCGCGGGGTTTGCTAGTCATACACCTATTATAAAGAGGTAAAAATTGTTTATTTGTCGGAGATAAGCTCAGGGACTACCGAACCGATTCCAAATGTAATGGTATCAAAATGATGGTGTTCGCCCAACTTAGAACATAGGCTATATCTTATGTCGGTGCCACTACCCCAAAGGGGGTGCAGGAGCAAAAAACGTTCTAAAAATGCGATTTTTGCGTTACTGAAGGACCTAGAAATATGAAATTTGGAATATTAGTTACTTATAAGATATAAATGGTGTATAAGAACAGTTCTTAAACAATTCGAAATTTTAAAGGGGTGAAAATGCACAAAAAACGTTCTAAAAAACGTTCTAAATGGTAGTTTCTACATAATCTCAGGAAATACCAAACCGATTTCAAAAGTAATGGTATCAAAATGATGGTGTTAGTCCAACTTAGAACATAGGATATATTTTATGTCGGTGCCACTACCCCAAAGGGGGTGCAGGAGCAAAAAACGTTCTAAAAATGCGATTTTTGCGATACTGAAGGACCTAGAAATATGAAATTTGGAATATTAGTTACTTATAAGATATAAATGGTGTCTAAGAACAGTTCTTAAACAATTCGAAATTTAAAAGGGATGAAAATGCACAAAAAGCGTTCTAAAAAACGTTCTAAATGGTAGTTTCTACATAATCTCAGGAAATACCAAACCGATTTAAAAAATATTGGTGTCAAAATGATAGTGACAACGTTTACTCCAAGATAGGCTATGTTTTATGTCGGTGCCACTACCCCAAAGGGGGTGTAGGAGCAAAAAACATTCTAAAAATGCGATTTATGTGTTACTGATGGGCCTAGAAATATGAAATTTGAAGTATCAGCTACTTATTAGATATAAAGGATTTCTAAGAACAGTTCTTAAACAATTCTAAATTTAAAAGGGGTGAAAATGCGCGAAAAGCGTTCTAAAAAACGTTCTAAATGGTAGTTTCTACATAATCTCTGGAAATAACAAACCGATTTAAAAAATATTGGTGTCAAAATGATGGTGAAAATCCCTGCTCCAACATAGGCTATGTTTTATGTCGGTGCCACTACCCCAAAGGGGCTGCAGGAGAAAAACATTCTAAATTGCTGTTTTTGCGTGACGGAAGGGCCTTGAATCGTGAAATTTAGAATGGTAGTTAGTTATAAGATATCAATGATCTCTAAGGACATTTCCTAAAAAGATCGAAATTTAAAATGGGGGTCAAAATGCGCAAAAAGCGTTGTAAAAAACGTTCTAAATTGCAATTTCTATGCAATCTCAGGAAATAATGAACCGATTTCAAATATAATGGCGTTAAAATGATGGTGACAGATCTTGCTCCAAGATAGGCTATATTTTATATATGTTTCCACTAACCCAGAGGAGATGAGGAGCAAAATGAGCGAAAAGCGTTCTAAAAACGTTCTAAATGCCGATTTTTCATCAATATCTCAGGAAGAATCAAACTGATTTCAAAAGTAATATTAAGAAATTGATGCTGACAGCCTCTATTCTAACATAGACGCTATTTTAAGTCGGTATCACTATCACCTAGACGTTGCAGGAGCAAAAAAGCGTTCCAAATTTCGATTTTTCTGATCGGTAGGGGCTAGCAACTTGAATTTAGGCAAGGTACATATGTATTACATATAAATGATTTTTAAGAACAGTTTCGAAAAAATTGGAAATTTAAAAAGGGGTGAAAATGCGCGAAAAGCGTTCTAAAAACATTCTTAATTGCGATTTCTACTAAATCTCAGGAAATTCAAAAGCTGTTTCAAAAGTAATGGTTGCAAATCAATGGTGACAGTCCCTGCTATAACATAGGTTATATTTTATGTTGCTGTCACTACCATCTGAGGGTTGCAAAAGTAAAACATGTTCTAATTTCCATTTTTTGCACAACTGAGGGCCCTAACACTTTGAAGTATGGCATGGTATTTACTTACAAGATGCAACTGCTTTCTAAGAACAGTCGAAAGAAAATTCCAAATTTAAAAAAAATGAAGTGAGTGAAAAGCGTTATAAATTACAATTTTTAAACAAACTTATAAATTACCAAACCGATTAAAAAAATAATGATGACAAATTTTGGTGATAGAACCTGCTCAAACATAAGCTATATTTTATGTCTGTTCCACTACCACCAGAGGGTTGCAGGAGCTATAAACTTTCTAAATTGCGATTTATGTGATACTGAAAATGCTAGAAACTTTAAATATGACATGGTAGTTACTTATAAAATATAAATGCCCTCGAAGGAACGTCGAAAATAAATTCGAATTAAAAAGGGGTGAAGCGAAGTGGAGGTGTGAAAAGCATTCTAAAAAAGTTCTAAATTACGATTCTATGCAATTTCAGGGAATATAAACCGATTATAAAAGTAATAGTTGCGAATCAGTGGTAACAGTCTCTGATTCTACGCAGGTTATATTTTATGCCGGTGATTCTACCACCTAGGGTTCACAAAACAACAAACCTTCTAAAAAAGGGCTTTAAACGCTTTTTAAATTACGTTTCTGTGCAATATTAGGAAATAACAAACTGGTTTCAAAATTAATGTTGGCAAATTAATGGTGACAGTTCCTGTTTCAACATAGCCCTTTATGTTGAGAGAGGTGGTAGGACTTGGAATTCGACATGATGGTTAATTTTAAGATGTAAGAAGATGGTTTCTAAAAAATTCAAAACTTCAAATGAATACTGAAATGAGCGTATTAATTGAGCATAAAAGTTTTAAAATATTTTCTAAATTATCATTTATTTAGTTTTATTTCATTTTATTAATTTAAGTCTCATTTCTGCCTAATACAGTGTAATAATGATGTTTAGTCAAACTGTGTTTTAAATAGTAATTTTTGAATTATTCCTAAAAGTAACAAGTACCTTTTAATAAAATAAAAATTTAGTTACTACCTTTTGATAAAAATTAGACATATAAATATCACTTGGCATATTTCAAATATTACGCGAGCAAAGCCGCGGGGTTTGCTAGTAATATTATAAAGAGGTAAAAATTGTTTATTTGTAGGAGGTAAGCGCTGGAACTACCGAACCGATTCCGAAAGTAATGGTATCAAAATGATGGTGTTAGTCCAACTTAAAACATAGGCTATATCTTATGTCCGTGCCACTGGCCAAAAGGGGGTGCAGGAGCAAAACACTTTCTAAAAATGCGATTTTTGTGTTACAGAAGGGCCTAGAAACATGAAATTTGGAATGGCCTTTACTTATAAGATACTAATGATCTCTAAGGACACTTCTTAAAAAAATCGAAAATAAAAAGGGGTGAAAATGCGTGAAAAGCGTTCTAAAAAACGTTCGAAATAGCAATTTTTACACAATTTCAGGAAGTACCAAACCGATTTCAAAAATAATGGTATCAAAATGATGGTGACAACCTTTGCAACATTGGCAACACCTTTCCAACATAGGCGAAATTTTATGTCGGTGCCACTACCCCTAAAGGAGATGCAGGAGCAAAAAAAACTTTCGAAATTACGATTTTTGTATTACTGAAGGGCCCAGATACATGGAATTTGGCATGGTAGTTACTTATAAGATATAAATGATCTCTAAGAACATTTCTTAAAAAATTCGAAATTTAAAAGGGGTGAAAATGCGCGAAGAGCGTTCTTCAAAACGTTCTAAATGGCGATTTTTACGCAAACTCAAGAAGTACCAAACCGATTTAAAAAATAATGGTGTCAAAATGATGGTGGCAATTCTTGCTCCAACACAGGCTACATTTTATGTCGGTGCCAATACCCCCAAAGGGGGTGCTGGAGCAAAACAACGTTCGAAAATGCGATTTTTGTGTTACTGAAGGGCCTAGAAACATGAAATTTGGAGTGATACTCACTTATAAGATATAAATGATCTCTAAGAACATTTCTTTAAAAAATCGAAATTTAAAAGGGGTGAAAATGCGCGAAAAGAGTTCTAAAAAACGTTCTAAATTGCGATTTCTACGCAATCTCAGACAGTACCCAACCTATTTCAAAAGTAATGGTTGGAAATCGATGATGACAGTCCTTGCTTCAACATAGGCTCTATTTCATGTCGATGTCACTACCACCTAGGGGTTGCAGAAGCAAAAAAAGTTCTAAATTGCGATTTTTGTGTTACTGAAGGGCCTAGAATCCTGAAATTAGGCAGGGCAGTTATTTATAAGATACAAATGATCTCTAAGAACATTTTCTAAAAAATCGAAATTTAAAAGGGGTGAAAATGAGCGAAAAGCGTTCTAAAAACCTTTCTAAATTGTGATTTCTACACAATCGCAGGAAGTACCGAACCGATTTTAAAAAAATAATGGTGGGAAAACGATGGTAACAGCCCTCGCTCCAACATAGGCTGTATTTCATGTCCGTGCTACTGGCCAAAATGGGGTGTAGGAGCAAAAAACTTTCTGAATGGCGATTTTTACACAATTTCAGGAAGTATTAAACCGATTTCAAAAATAATGGTGTCAAAAGGATGGTGACAACAAGTTGCTCCAACATAGGCTACATTTTATGTCGGTGCCACTATGCCTAAAGGGGGTTTAAGAGCAAAAAACGTTCGAAATTGCGATTTTTGTGCTACTGAAGGATCCAGATACATGGAATTTGGCATGGTAGTTACTTATTAGATATAAACAATCTCTAAGAACATTTCTTAAAAAATTCGAAATTTGAAAGAGGTTAAAATGCGCAAAAAGCGTTCTAAAAAACGTTCTAAATGGCGATTTTTACGCAATCTCAAGAAGTACCAAACCGATTTAAAAAATAATGGTGTCAAAATGATGGTGACAACCCTTGCTCCAATATAGGCTACATTTTATGTAGGTGCCACTAACCCTAAAGGCGGTGCCGGAGCAAAAAAACGTTCGAAATTGATATTTTTGTGTTACTGAAGGGCCCAGATACATGGAATTTGGAATGGTAGTTCTCTAAGAAGTAAGATAAAGGTAAGGGTAAGATATAAATGATCTCTAAGAACATTTCTTAATTCGAAATTTAAAGGGGTGAAAATGCGAGAAAAGAGTTGTAAAAAACGTTCTAAATGGCCATTTCTACGCAATCTCAGAAAGTACCCAATCGATTTTAAAAGTAATGGTTGGAAATTGATGATGATAGCCCTTGCTCCAATATAGGATCTATATCATGTCGGCGTCACTAACAACTTGCGCTTGCATTTTAAAAAACGTTCTAAATTGTGATATTTGTGATACTCAAGGGACTATAACTTGAAATTTGGCATGGTATATAATTACTTATGATATGTAAATACCCTCTGAGAAGAGTTCCTTAAAAATTTGAAATTTAAAAGGGGTAAAAATGAACGAAAAGCGTTCTATAAACGTTCTAAATAGCGATTTCTACGCAATCTCAGGAAATAGAAACCGATTTCAGAAGTAATGGTTTCAAACTAATGGTGACAGTCCCTGCTCCAACATATCCTATAATGTATGTTGTTCTCACTACCATCTAAGGCGTTACAGGAGCAAAAAAATTCTAAATTGCGTTTCTTATGTTACTGAAGTGGGTCTAACATTTTAAACTTGGAATGGTAATTACTTCAAAGATGCAAATGCTTTCTAAAAATTGTCGAAAGACAATTCCAAATTTAAAAGGATGAAGTGAGCGAAAAGCGTTCTATAAGCATTCTAAATTACGAGTTTTATGGAATCGTATAAAATACGAAACCGATTTCAAACGTAATGGTTGCAAATTGATGGTGATAGAACCTGCACAAACATAAGCTATATTTTATTTTGAGGGTTGCAGGAGCAAAAAACTTTCTAAATTGAGTTTTCTGCGGTACTGAAGAGGTTAGAAACTTTAAATCTAGCACGGTAGTTACTATAAATGTCCTCTAAGAACAATCGAAAATAAATTCGAAATTAAAAAGGGTGAATCGAAGGGAAGGAACGAAAAGTATTCTAAAAGAGTCCTAAATTACGATTTCTATGGAATCTGAAGAAATATTAAACCGATTACAGAAATTATTGGTTGCGAATCAAGAGTTTTAGTCCCTGATCCTATTACGGACTATATTTTATGCCGGCGTTACTACCACCTGGTTGGCAATAACAACAAGAAAGCCTTTAAAAACGTCTAAATTCCGTTTTCTATAGAATATTAGGAAATACCAACTGATTTCAAGGTTAATGTTGGCAAGACAGTCTCTGTTTCAACATTTTTCGAGTAATTCTATTTCAACTGTGTTTCGGTATTGTACGTTGATGCCACCAACTCCAGATAGGTGGTGGACTGTTAGACGAGTAACTAGGAATTTGACATGATGGTTAATTTTAAGATGTAAATGTGTTAAGATGGTTTCTAAAAAATTCAAAACTTCAAATGAATACTGAAATGAGCGTATGTAATGAGCATAAAAGTCTCAAAATACTTTCTAAATTATCATTTAATTGGAATTAGTTTTAGTTCTTCTTATTAATTAAAATCTCCTTTATGTCTATTGCACATTTATAATGAAGTTTAGTCAAACTGTGGCTTAATTTGTAATTTTTTAATTATTTGAAAAAGTGTTCTTCTAATAAAAAATAGTCATGCAAATATCACTTGGCATATTTCAACTATTACGCGAGCAAAGCCGCGGGTTTTGCTAGTTATCTATAAATATTGAAGTATCTAATATGTTGAAAACACAAATTTAATACAAGTGATATAAACATTAGTGCACTGATGTGTACTTAAATATAAATAAAAAGAGGCCATTTTTAAAAAAAACCCTCAACAAAGAATGTTATGCAATTCGTTAATATATGTTTTGTTTATATGTTTTTATATGTGCGTTTTTATATGCCCATGCATTGAATTTTACTTTTCAACACTTTTAACACTTTCCAATAAAGTTGAAAAGTATTTATGAATTCGGTTTATCTGTCTGTCTGTCCGTCCGTCCTCAAACTCAAGTAAATAGAGTAAGATTGCTATGAAATTCATAGATGATATTGGTTATTCCTATTGCATGTTCGGTATTGAAAATGAAGTGCGTAGCATTTACCGTTCATTTACAGAGACACTCAAAAAAATTCCGTTACATTACTGTGTATATTAATGATATTACACTATTTTAAGCATACTGAAATTTATATATATCACTGCTGTGTACTACATGGCCCTCACTGTAGAATATGGTATGCATAGAAATATCGTTCATTTACAGGGACACACTAAAGAATTTTTCTACATGAGAAATTGAACGATAATTGAATTATCGGAGCTATGAACAATAACTGCTGGAAGTGCGTTTTCAGCTGTGGTACGTATTTTTAAATTTAAATGTTAATTCAAATATTACTTGGTGTGTACAAATTCTATGGATCATATACAGGGCTGCACATAAGTTCTCAAGTACATTTCCGTTTATTCACGGAAATTGCTTAACTGAAATTTTTAACTGTGCTATTTGTTTCACTGAACTTACTTTTACCATACAATGTATTTTACATACAAATACACTGCTGGCCATTAAAATTGCAACACCATGAAAGACTGAAAATACAAAAAATATATTTATTGTACATAAACAGTATGGCATGAAAGCAAAATGATTAAATTTGTAAACAGTTTGGGGGTTTAGAGGGGTGAGAAATTGGTAGAAACAGCTGCTCCGCCTGGCAGCTAAAACAGCTTTTACCCGGTTAGGCATGGAGTCGAACTGGGCTTGGAGGACAGAAACGGGCAACTCATTCCATGCTGCTTCAAGGGTATGCCACACTTTATCAACTGTATTAGCTGGAAAAGGGTGGCACGCCAGTCTCTAAGCAATTCATGATCAGATGTTTTCAAAGGGTAACAGATCTGGAGACCGTGCAGGCCAGGACAGAAATCGAATACCCTGCGTACCGAGAACGGTCAGAACACGAAGTGCAACATGTGGTCTTGCGTTATCTTGCTGGGAGATGGCGTTTGGCAGGCCTCGAAAACCGGTCACAACCACTTGACGTAAGATGGTAAAAATGTACCGATATGCGTTCAAATTACCGTCAATCCAAACTAGAGATGTGCATGTCGTGCATTCAATGGTTGTTCAAACCATCACACCAGGTGCAAGGCCCCTAGACCGATATCGAAAGTAAGCAGGCGACAGGCGTTCTCCTCGGAGCCTCCAGACAGGTATACGGCCATCAGAATACTGCACGCAGAAGCGGGACTCGTCTGAAAAGACGACATTGTGCCAATCCTGTATCCAGCTTTGTCGTTCGGCGCACCACAGTCGTCAACTCTCTCTATGCTGCATTGTCAAGGGAACCCGCAGAACTGGTCGCCGTGCTGACACTCCACACTGCTACAAACGTCGTCGCACCGTACGAGCAGATACTGGGTTTGCTGCAAACATGCCCATTCCCTGACTAAAGGTCCGTGATGTGGTTGTACGGTTTTGCAGGGCCGACCTCACAATATGTCTGCCCTCTCGGGCGTTAGTCATGAGAGGGCGTCGAGATCCTGCGTGCCGTTCAGTATGGCCCTCAGCAATCCATTGATTCCATGTTTGCATGACAGTGGTTGGATTTCGACCAGTGCAACAGGCGATATCACGTAACGATAATCCACACTCTCGATAGGCAACGATCCTGCCTCTATCGAATTCCGACACTTGGTGGTAAGCATTTCTTCTTATTATTCGAGGCATAACACGATATTCTGAGCAAACGCCGACCTTACAAAGCGCGTGCCGAATGAGAAATCCACTACGCAACTTTTCTTTTATGCAGTGCTTCAGATGTCGTTTCTCCCGCCTGCCTCGTCTAAATGCGCTAAAATACTAATCATTTGCATATTCTAACCTCTTCTTCCTTTCATGTGATTTTGACGTTCGTGAGATCATTCCTTCTTGGTGATGCAATTTTAATGGCCAGCAGTGTATATAGATTATGTACAGGGCTGTACATAAAAAAATCAAACGTTTTTCCTACCATTGATGGTTATAGCAGAAATTGTGTTTTTAAATGTGTTATGCATTTTTCAAATAGTTTATTTAGACATAATCTTTTACCTTAATTAACTATGAAGTTTTGTTACAGTGTCTGAATGCGTTGTAAAGTATTATATAATCTACGCTAGAGGCACGATTTTTCGTTCTTGTTAACCCTTTCCGTCTGGTCGTCCGTCTGACTGAAATGATGACTTTATTTGTTTAAAAACTTAAAATTAATTAGTTATACATCATTATATGTCCTTTTATCACTAGAAATTGTTACAACAAATGCTGTAATATATTATATTTTTCAGTTTTTGGTTTTATTGTAATTAATGGAATATTATTGGTAGTGGACACAAATTGTCCAATTTTCAGATATTGACCCATATAGATATCACATTTAATTGTATGAAAAAATGAAATTTCCTACTAAATTTCTGCTAGTGTTGGAAAGTGTTTCATAATTTATGTCTGATGCACGATTTTTCGTTCTTGATTTTGCTTGAAAGAATTTTAAAATGGTATGTTTGTCTGCTCTCTTGTCTCTAACTTTTGTGAAGAATGGCCAATCTTTACGAAATTTGAATAGTCTATATGTATGAAAATGTATAATATATACAGTTAGTATTATATATTATTTAAATCGCCAGTTTATCGTACGTAGTGCCTTTAGATACTCTTCGAAAATTTTAATATAAATTTAACTACCTGTTAAAAGGAGTGACTTTGAAAACAATGTGATTAAAAATGGATATGAAAGAAAATAAAGATTTGTCACAAAAAAGCTAATGTGCTAAACCGCTGTCGCTAAATTACTCCAAATGGCATCGAATAAGTACATATCATTACAAAGCTAATAAGAGATAAACTGAGATCAATTTTCAAAACTCATAACAGCTCCCAATGAATAACTTTGCTTTTTCCAATTTGTCCATGATAAATCATTACGCTACAAGTAAAGTAAATATAACTAGTGGCATACACGAATACGACGTATCCGTCAGAAAATATAGTTCATTAAGGTGAAGTGCACATCTTTTGTTCCTTAAAATATTCGAATAAAACATTCGAATTCCACATACACATTTATCTAACAATTTCTCTTGAAATCTGTGATAAGTAAACAGAAGTCTTATGGATGTATCTATTTATATTAGGTTGAGCAAAAAGTTCTGGAAATTTTTGCCGAAACGTCAGTGAAGGCTTACTGGTGGAGACCCGAAAAGTTTTAGGTTTCTGTCTGTTAGTCTGTCTGTCCCGTGATAACTGTCGTAAAAAGCATCCGATTAGCTTGAAATTAAGGAGGCATGTTGGTGAGGTCACCGGATTTAGCTGTATAGTTTTTGGTTAAATTTGGTTCATTCGTTCGGAATATATAGAACATTTTATTTTCCGCCTTAATGCTTTCCTATAGCAATTCAGACGATTTTTCCATTTTTATTTGTTGAAAAGAAATGGCTCATATGATTGAAAGATTTAAATGATAAATTATGGATGATGGAATTTCCTAATTAGAACCATACATTATTCATATTAGTTTGAAATTTTGTGTATACATTTGTCAGAGTTTTTAAATTCGGTGTATATCCTATGGAGGGATTTTATATATGTGTTCCAATAATATAAAATACTTTCTTTTTTTTAATTTACTTTTTTTCAATCACATATTTCATTGTCTTAATTTTATTTTAACTGTTTCCTAGCAGCGGAAAGGTGAATTTGATCTCATATATCAAAAATAAAACAAATACGCTTTGAGGTTGGAATAAAAGGGGCTTGTGTTATGATATTAATTCTTATTATTAAAAAAAAGTTACTAATATCTCACGGTTTATCGTCTGGACGCAGCTAACAGAAATATTTAATTTTTAATCGAAAATTTCAATGAGAAAAAAAAAAAAACTTTTGAAAAGCAAATTGATAGTAAATGTCAAAATTATGCATCGCAAAATTATCGCTGTCGAAAAGGACGTCATTGTACCAGGAAATAAATATTTTCATTCTTAAAAACAAACATTAACTAGATTGCCTGAAAAAATATTTTTTGACGAGTGTTAGTTCTTAATGCCGCCTCATTTCAGAAAATATGAATGAAATTTTTTTTTTATCTTTAAAAGGAAATTGCATTTCGTTCGTAAAACCTAAACTTTTAATATAATTGCGTCAATCTAAATCCTTTTCTGCCCACCAGTATTGAAGAATAAAGCTCGGAAGTGTGAAAAGATTTACCATAATCATTAGCGCAATCAATAAAAAGTTACATATGTAAATTAATGAGACCACGGGGGGGGGGGGGTTCAGGGGGCCGCAGACCCCCCTGAATACTGTATTATTTACAAAAAATACCAGAATTAGTAGCTCATGAAAATTCAAAATATCCTTCCATAACAACGTTTTTAATTTAACGCTTCTAATGTCTGAAAACTTCGTATTTTTTATTCTTATAAATAATTACGTAATTTGAAAACTTTAAATTGCGGTTTGCAGGAAATTGAATATTACTAGAGTGTGTCTAAAAACAATGAATTGCAGATCTGACGTTGAGGCTCCTGATCTGCAGATTTACTAGTTAATCTAATAGTTGCCAGAATTTGTATCGTATATAGGATTACTAGTGATATATCTATAGGAGTTCAAGAATTTCGGCTCCAAAATGCCTATTGAACAGTCTTATTTACGTGTGTTGATCCGGCATTATCGACGGAAAGGTCTAAGGATTCTGAAAGCCGTTGATGAGATAAATGAGGGTGAAGGTGCTAGTACGGCGACAAACTTCGTACTTCCAGCAAATCCGGAATCTGACAGAACAATGTCAGAAAGTCGTGGACTGTGATGGTCTCTACTTTGAAGAATAGGCCATGTTGCTTTTGTTGTTAATTTGCGCATAACAACGCAACTTTCACAAATTTCCCAGAACTTTTTGCTCAACCTAGTGTATGATTTATATTTCTCACACTCAAGTATAGGTAGGCACGACCACTGATATTTGAGAATTCCATGCACTATTTTGCAATATAAAGTATAGAACCACTTCTCCAGAGTTGTGGGGACCAGAGGTATTTCGGATAAAAGATTGGACATCGAAGAATTGCCCATTTGATTGGACATCAGATTATATCAGTTTCTCTCTTTGTTTCTGATTTAAAACTAATTCACTCTCAAGTATAAGTAGGTACTCTTACTAATATTTGAGGATGTCATGAATTCTTGTAGGATTTAAAATATGCACCCACTTATCCAGAGTGCTTCGGACTAGATGTATTCTGAATAACTTGTTGGCCATCGGAGAATTACCCATTTGATCAGACATTCAATTTTATAAGTTTGTGCTTTTGTTTCGGATTTAAAATTAATTATTAGATTAATTATTTCAAGGATCAAATTCAATAAACACAAAAGAAAAAAACAGAGTTTGAAGATAGGCAGATTGATAGGAAATGTCATACATGAATGGTTAGATTTTAAATCATTGTCAGCTTTAAGGGGGTCGGGGACATATTTTAAAATAATTTTTATTTATTGAGTTAAAATTCTGAATTTTTTTGTGATGGTTAACCTTATCATTTGTAAACAAAATCACATGATAAAACTTCTCAGAATTTTTTTTTAAATTTAAATTTAAAATTTATTTAAAAAGTGGGGTAAATTAAAATCGTTATAACTCGAAATATTATTTATAGAATTTCAATTTTTTTCATTTAAATAAACAGAAATATATAAGTTTTAATTTTGATTCAGCATTTTAAAAAATATTAATTTATATAAAAAAAATAAAAATATTTAACGAGAAAATTTCAAAAAAGTGGTGCAACTTAAAAAAAAATCATATTTTCAAAAGTAAATATATTTTTTAAATATGCTGAATCAAAATTAAAGTAAAACAATTGAAAAGATATGTTCCAAGTTTGAACCCTGTATCTCTAACGGTTCTCGAGTTATAAGAATTTAAATATGAGAAATTGTGAAAAAACCTATCATGAAGAAAAACGCATTTGTACAAGAAGTCGTTTCCATGACAGGCATTGCTTGAAAGCTAGATTTTGAGAACAAACCGAAACGAAAAAATTAATATTTTTTGTTCTAAATCAGATAGAAACATGATTTAAATGTCATTTTAAGCTAGATAAAACAGAGATATTTTTATGAAATAAAATGTTTTGGCAAAATTTGAAAATTTTTGTGTCCCGGACCCCCTTAACATAAAATATTATTTATAATAAAGGGATGAGAAAATATAAAATACAATTATCTATAGGACAGGCTAAAATACTCACTATTTTTAAACATTTCAGGAATTTTCATTTGATTATTATTATTATTTTTGCTGTTGTTTCAAGAAGAATTATTGAATTTTACTATAAATAACTATAATCTCTGGTGAATTTATTAAACCTTTTTTGTTTCATGCGTCTGATTAATTTTTTTAACATTGTTATATTTATATTGTTATATACAGTGGCGGTCAAAAGTTTCCGGCCAGCATAAACTTTTCGTTAATTTGAAAGTATACACATATGAAGAGGAATCTCAAAGTGATACTTATATATTTTATTGACATAATAGTAAGGAACTTATTTATGAATTAATAAATAAATATCAATGAGTTTAATTGACAAAAATAATTCCAAAGGAAAACGCATGTTCTAAAAATTTTCCGGCCATCTTGGAAAAAATGGTGTTATAATAGAAAATAACAGTGATTAATAAAATTTACAATTAGTATTTTGTCGGCATACTTTTAGCCATAAGTACTGCGGCGCAACGACGTGGCATCGATTCAATGAACGGTTGAAGTCTATGGTAAGTTTTTTCCACTCATCTTGCAATTTTTGAGGAAATTCTGCTAAGTTGGAATATTTATAATTCTGCACGCGTTTGTCAAGTTCGTTCCAAAGATTTTCTATTGGATTCAGATCGAGTGAATGCGCTGGCCATTTCAAAAGCGAATTTTTTTTGTAGAAAGCCACAGCTTGGCGAGCTTGCATGTATTCTTTGAGTCGTTATTATGCTGAAACAAATAGTTATGATCAAAAACTTTCCTCCAAGAAGGCAGCAAATGATTTTGCAAGATATCCTTATACATTGTTCCATTCATCTTGCTGCAGAATTCAGCTGAAGTACCGGCACCTTTTCCAGAAAATGCTATCCACAGCATAACATGTCGTCCGCCATGCTGCATTGTACGAATAACATATCTCGAATCATATCTTCTGTTTTTAGGTCATCGGACGTAGTGTCTGCCATCACTCCCAAAAATGTTGAACTTCGATTTATCGGAAAATAGTATTTTTTTCCAGATTTCACTTGACCAGTCTTTGTGTTCCTTGGCAAACGCCAATCGGGCCCTCTGACTTTTTTTACTTATGAAAGACTTTCTAATACCGACTCTTCTATAAAGTCCTACGTCATGTAAACATCTTGACACAGTAGACCGACTTATTTCAGTTCTATTTTCATTCCGTAAATCGCGGGATGAAAACAGATTTATCGCGGGATATTGCAGCTGCATTTTTATGCGGGTCATCAAGTGTTTATCTCCTGATAATTCTGCCCACAAGAATAGTCGTTTTCCGGGGTCGTCCGGACCGTGACAAGTCCTGAAAACCATGGCCATCATTATATATTTTTTAAAACATCATTCACAGTAGAGTTCCCGATCGATAACTTTGCCGCAATCTCACTAAAGGATTGGCGCTTTAGCGACAAGCAAATCACTTGTTTACGAACGAACAATAATTGTTGAACTTTTCATTTTTGAATTTCAACTACGTTATTCATGTGTATTAATTAATAAACACGGCCAAAAAAAAAAAAAAAACTTTACCGACAGCAAAAACTAACGAATGACGAACGGCCGGAAATTTTAACACACGCGAATTTTGAATTCCTCTCCTTTGCATCAAGTGTCTTCAGTATCCAATAAAAATAATCAAATGCTCAGAGGTCATTTGCATATTCCAATTTTTTGGAACAATTGTGCTGCTTCTTCACTGAAACATTCTAGCAAACAAATGAAAGAAACTAACTGGCCGGAAACTTTCACCGCCACTGTATATATTCTTATATTATTGTCTAATTTGTTATATTTATATTTTTGGTCATTTTAATATCATTTTTTATAAAAATGTTAGCTTTTAAAACAACGACTACATCTTCTTTCATGTTTTGTTGAATCAAGTTTCTTTTAAATCCTACAAAATCACCCTCATAAGATTTTCTCTTGTAGAAATATAGATGTCACCATCAAGTTATGCTATATTCACATATCGAGTAATTATCATGTCAAACTGGCATTCTATGCCGTCCGCTAACTTTTTTTTTCTTTTTTTTTTTTTGACAGATGAATTCGAATCAGTCAATCGAACAAAATAGGATTCTGAATAACGGGTTTTCATGTTAAATTGTTTCTGGATAAAGGTTCCAAAGGTAATTATTTTTGTTTTAAAAAGAAAAGAAGATCAGACATTCTTCTTTTTTTTCTTTTCTTTTTTGACAGATGAATTCGAATCAGTCAATCGAACAAAATAGGATTCTGAATAACGGGTTTTCATGTTAAATTGTTTCTGGATAAAGGTTCCAAAGGTAATTATTTTTGTTTTAAAAAGAAAAGAAGATCAGACATTCTTCTTTTTGAGTAATTTTTTTTTTTTTAAACTGTGTGATATTTTCTGTATTATACAGGGTGTCCATAAAAGAATGTTGAAGTTATAAATTTTAATAGTATCAACTGTAAGCGTTGTATAATGTTAGTTCAAGGTCACAAATAAAGAGTAACTCAAACAATTTTAGATAAAATCGTGCGCGAGTACTGCTTTGTTATTCACATCCCTTGCAGAGTCACATACGCAAAATGGCGACTTCTGAGCGTAGAGCATTATTACTGGACTGAAGATTTAAAAGCCGTTAGAGCCATGTTTTCCTTTGGGGTCTTATAAAAGATCGTGTCTACGTTCCGTCGCTACCTAATGATTTGCCTGAGTTGGGACACAGAATTGAAGAGGTTATTGCTTCCATTACTACGGACTTGTTAACCGAAGTGTGGGAAGAATTGGACTTTAGATTGGATGTGTACCGTATAGCTAAAGGTGCACATATTGAACATTTGTAAAGAAAACTAGGTTATAATAAAACACTCATACTACAATATCATATATATTAAACGAGCAAGGGATTTTCCCGATTACGGATGATATCGTAAACTACTGGATCGATTTTCATGAAACTTGCCTCCTATACTAAATCGAGCACGAGAAAAAGATCTAGCTAGGTCCCAAATTCAAGAAAATTCGTTTTTACAGGGTAAAACAAGATCTTAGCTGAAACTTTTGCTTGCTATAAATCGAAAACATTTTATGCAATTTACACGAAACGTGTTTTCTATACTAATTAGAGCACGGGAAACACATCTAGCTAAGTTTCGAATCCGAGAAAATTCGCTTTGTTCGATTAAAACAAACTCAGCACTGAAAATGTTGCTATATATCGAAAACGGCTTTAACGATTTTTTACAAAACTTGACGCATATACTAAACCGAGCACGAGAAAAAGATCTAGCTATGTGCCGAATTCAAGAAAATTCGCTTTTACAGGGTAAAACAACATCTTAGCCGAAATTTCTGCTTGCTATAAATCGAAACATTTTCATACAATTTACATGAAACGTGTTTTGTATACTAATTCGAGCACGAAAAACACATCTAGCTAGGTTTTGCATTCGAGAAAATTCGTTTTTACCGATTTAAACAAACTCAGCACTGAAAATGTTGCTATATATCGAAAACGGCTCTAACGATTTTCATAAAATTTGACGCCTATTCTAATTCTAGCTCAAGAAATCGATTTAGCTAAGTCGTTAATTCGAGGAAAATCGTTTTCTGTGGTTAAAAGAAGCTCATTACTCAAAAAAGTGGTATTAATTAAAAAAAAATTCTGACGATTTTTATGAAATGTACTTTAATGAAATAATACTTTTATGAGAAAACCTTCCAACTAAGTCTAGACTTAGGTAGAAAAAAATGTAATTTTAAGCAATTTTTTATATTCAGTCATCCGTAACCGGAATCTTCGCAACACAATGAAAGGTAATCTCGAAAGTGGCACTAAAAGAGTGCCTTCTACACTTAATCGAGCACTAGATAATGGCTTATGTAGATCAAAAATACGGTAAAATTTGTTTTGACTGGCTAGAACAAAAAAAAATTGATTGATTATAATTATTGATTATGATTACATTTCGTGAATTAAAAGTTTTCGTAAACATTAGTAATATTTCTTGATAAATAACTGTGCTTATACTTTTGCTAAGTTTAAAACAACTGCCATATTGTAACAAACATATGTGTAGTTTATTGCCATGTCGATATACCCTGGTGCAAAATTAGCAACAATTTTAAAAGCAAGATCATTTTTCTGTGTCAATCTTTCACATAGCTCATTTTCATCGTCAAACATTGACTTAGGCAACGTATCTTATTAATAATAATTTAATTTATAAAACATGGAGGCTCACAGGTACTCAGGTTATGCTTGATAATCGCATGCATATAAAATAGTTTGTTTTCATATATGACAATCCAAATTTCCGGCTATATGCAAAGTTTTCTTTTCTTTTCCTTTTTTTACTTTAAAATATATTATTCACGTACTCGAATAAATGCTTCGGAATAAAATATTTAAATTTTATTTTTCTTCCCGCACTGAATAAATGACACTATATTTAAAATAAAACAAGTAATGTTTCTATTTAAAAGTGAAATATCTCAACTTTTGCCCATCTATGACATCATTTTCTCTGACTTTTAGTTTCTGACCGTGCTAAGACTAGGACCCGTAAATACAAACATTAACTCCATGACTTATTGATATTCTACTAATATTTAGTAACTATCACTTTTCTAAGTTTACTGAAAAAAGTAAATATTTCTAATACTGTGAAGTTAGAACTAAAGTATTCATTTTTATTTAAATTTAGTTAGTATAATTGCAAATTCATTATGTCTGCAGGACCGCCTTAAAAAACGAGAATTCAACTTTAACGAAAGAATGCCGAGTCCGATTAGAAATATTGAAATTGAAAATGATATTTTAACGTCAAGACTAATGCGTGCTGCTAAAGAAAGAAGCCGACAAAAGATCGCAGATATGATGTATTGTCTTAATGAATCTGGATCCCAAGAATTAGATCAATTGTGTACATTAAAAAGACGGAAAAGCGTTGGAAAAACAAACGGAAGCCGCATTCAAACTATACGTGAAAAGCAGCATTGTTCCATTCAGCACATAGCAAATGAAATAAATAAGCGACAAGATCAAGATTTAGAAGAACAAAGACGCCGCAAAATAAGACGCCTGCAAATTTTAGTAAAGAAACGAATGCGAACATGGAAGTGCACAGTTAACAAAGAAGCAACATACCAAAAATTGGGTTCTTTTAACATTGAATGTATTCATTGCAAATCAATTAATTTTCCAGAAGAACGTGTGTCTTACCAAATTAAGCAGGACTCATTTGGCGACTGTTGCTTACATGGACGAATTTAGCTTGGCTTCCCCATTTTTCCAAATTAATTGGTGCGTCACTTTTTAAAATGCCACCCATTTGCTGAAAATTTCCACAAAAAAATTCGCAATTTAAATTCATGCTTTGCTTTAACTTCATTTAAAGCACATGAAGATCGAAAAATTAACAGCCATGGTATTTACAGCTTTGTCGCCGGCGGACAAGTTTATCATAAGATGAATATGGCAGCTCATCCAACACAAAACAGTGAAGGCGAATTCGAACAACCGCAATATGGTCAAATGTACTTTTTAAGTTCAGAAAATGCTGTTAACGAAAGACTCAAATATCCTCTCAACCATTTAATCAGAGGAAATTTAATGGAACTTTTAGAGCATATTATTCGGTCTCAAAATATGTTTGCACAATCATTTATGACGATGCGAGAAGTTGAAGAAGAAGTGAATCGACATGCTAAAGCAGAAGGAATAAAAGCTCCATATGTCAAACTTCTGTTACAATGCAAGAAAATGCTGATTACAGAAGATTCAATGTCCCCATGACCAATGATGTATGCGCCGTGCTTACACTCAACGCCGATCAAAGCTTTCCAGATAACGAAATGGTGGTACATCAACGTGGAAAAAAAATTGTCAATTTGCGTAATATTTATAAACGGATAGAACCATTCACGTATCCACTATTTTACCCCAAAGGAACATTTGGCTATTATGTGGATCTATAATTGCAAACACCTTATACAAGTCGTCAGCTCGACTAGAATTAGAACAATATAGAATTGCTTTTCGACTTGAACTTACTAAATACCTTCCTCCAGAAAGAGCTATTATAGGTGCAGATTTGCGCCAAATACACTTCAACGCTTTGCATTTTGGTGGTCGGCTTTTCCAACAATACCTCATTGATACATACATCAGAGAAGAGCGTGATCGTATCCAATGGATCAAGGCTAATAAAAAAAAATTCTTGCTGACCAATATTCTGGTGTTTCCCATATTATTAAGGCATTTGCTGAAAAGAAAAATGCCGTTGTTGGGGAAAAGATAATACTGCCATCTTCATTCATTGGATCGATGCGATACTATGTTGAATAGTTCGAAGATGCGATGGCAATGATCTACAGATATGAATCGCCAGATTTCTTTATCACTGTGACATCAAATCCTGAATGGCCAGAAATTAAAGAGGCATCAAGAGTTGTCTTGGAAAATGGAATAATACATGAGCAACCTGCTCAAGATAGACCTGATCTCGTCGCTAGAGTTTGTAAAATTAAATTCGATGATATTATTGAAGAATTGGACAAAAAACAATTATTTGGAAAGGTTGCCGCTTACGTTTATACAAAAGAATTCCAGAAACGTGGCCTCCCACATATGCATCTGCTGCTGATTATGGCTCCTGAAGATAGAATCCGTAACCCAGAGGAACTTGATTACCTGATTTCAGCGGAAATTCCCATTAATAATGATCCTGAATTACGAAATCTGGTGCTAAAATGGATGATTCACAATCTGTGTGGGAAACTAAACCCAAATGCACCGTGTATGATTAATAAAAATGGGTGCATGGAATGTCGCTTCAACTATCCTAAAATGTTTAACGAAATCACTTCTTTAGCGGACGATGAAAAACCAAATTATCGACGTATATATAATCCACAGTTGGATCAACATAGTTTAGAATTTTTGCACGAGCATGCTGTTTATCGAAAGGATATAAATTGTTGCAAAATAACAAGAGATAACCGTCACGTAGCTCCATACAATGCTCATCTGTTGAAGAGATACAAGTGTCATATAAACGCTGAATATGTAGAAAATATTCGTGCTGTAAAATATCTCTACAAATATATCTACAAAGGGCATGATTGTGCAACAATAAAGATCGTTGAAAACCGAATAAAACTTATGTGCAATGAAGTAGACACCTATATTGAAGGTCGATGCATCACTCTACCAGTAGCATGTTGGCGATTATTTGGCAACGAGATTCAAAAGAAAAGCCATTCTGTTCAACGCTTAGATATTCATTTACCAGGCCAATTTCGAATTGCAAACATTGATCTAGCACAAGAAGATTTAGCAGATACGTGTCAGAAATGTTCAACATTAGAGGCAAATTTCCGGCATAATCGAGGCCTAAAACAAATAGAAGAAAATAATCTTCTGAACGGAAATTCTCAAGAAATTATATATCACTACTATTGGCAAATTCCTGAATACTTCAAATGGGATGAAAAATCCAGCGAATGGATTCAGAGAAGTCGCCATTTACGTGTTATTGGTCGAATACATAACGTAAATTTCATCTCCCAGCCAGGACTCTGCCACTTACGAATGTTGCTGTACCATGTTAAGAATGCAACAAGCTTCGAAGATATGCTAAAAGTTGATGGCATTACATATGCATCATATAAATAAGTTTGTTTAGTTCGTGGACTAACTTACGATGACCAACAACCCGTAAGGCATGGTGACGTCACGGAGACGTCGTTGTGAAGTCACGCTGTGATTTTGTGACCGTCGATGTGACGTCACGTGACGTCGATGTGACGTCATAGTGACTAGAATGCGAGGTCGTTATGGCCGTTTTAGAGGTCGTTTGTGACGTCACATTGTGACCACTCTGTGAAGTCACGGTGTGACTAATTTGTGAAAAGTGCGTCATTTGTGTCTAATTTGGCATTAACTTTGTGACGAACCTGTGACGAATGTGACAATGTTTTGAAGTCACATTGTGACCGATTTGTGAAATATGTGTCATTTGTGACGAATTTGTCATAAACACTGTGATAATTTCAAATGAAAATCAAATTTCAAATTAATTGCTTAAAAGACGCAAAGGCCAACATAGTGAAAAAGATTCCATGCTGGGACTCGAACCCGGGCCATCAGTATAGCGCACTGACATTCTCCCGACTAAACCACATGGAACGATACCCAGCCTGGAAAATTTCTCACTATTATATGTTGGCAAGGCTACAAAAGCAGCACAAAATGGGATATTTATCGTGAGCCACCGACATGGGGCAAACACGAAACTTAATTAAATCCAGCATCGATTGAAACTATATTAATATTTGGAAATTTTTCCAGAGAGAACCATTCGCCTAGCATACAATATTTCAAATGAAAATGTAATTTCAAATTACAAGCTTAAAAGGCAATTTTAATTTGAAATTTGATTTTCATTTTAAATATTGCATTCAAGGCGAAGGTTTCTCTTTGGAAAAATTTCCAAGTACTAATGTAGTTTCAATCGAGTCTGGATTTAATTAAGTTTCGTGTTTGCCACATGTCGGTGGCTCACGATAAATATCCCTTCTCGTGCTGCTTTTGTAGCCTTGCCAACATGTAATAGTGAGAAATTTTCCAGGCTGGGTATCGTTCCATGTGGTTTAGTCGGGAGAATGTGAGTGCACTATACTGATGGCCCGGGTTCGAGTCCCAGCATGGAATCTTTTTCACTATGTTAGCCTTTGCCCCTTTTAAGCAATTAATTTAAAATTTGATTTTCATTTGAAATATTGTATGCAAGCCGAATATTTCTCTCTGGAAAATTTTCCAAGTTTCAATACTGTGATGGTTCTTGTCATAAGCACTGTGATGTATTTTAAAATGCACAATTTTGAAATAAAGTTTTGTATGAAATGTAAAATCTTATATTTTTACCATACTTTTTAGCAAAATATCGCTATTTTGGAGTCCTGTTCTTCTAAAATATTTTAAATTTTTCCATTTAAAAAACAATGCTTATCAACTGACATCTTTTTTTTATTAAATTCCAAGCTTGATCTTGAGTACAAGCTCGATATTAAGAATGTGTAAGATTTTAATGTGTTATGATTAGTCATTGCTTTATTAAATACGACATTATAAGCCATATTTATTTAAATTTTTTATTCCCGTGTATATTGTATTTTGTGAATATGACCTAAATAGATTTTGTATGTTTTATAGGAAAAGACTGATCTGCGAAAAAGAAAAAAAAACAAGTAAGAAAAATCATGCGTTAAGCATAGATTATAAAACACTTTCCAACGCTTCCTGAATACTTTAACAAGACATCGTAATTTAGGGAAATAACGTAAATAAGATAACTAAGTAAACATTTTAGAAAACGCATAAAACATTTGAAAAACTGATTTCAGCAGTTACCGTCCATAGCCAAATATGTTTTCTAATTCTTTTGAACAGTCCTGTATTTGATCTGTAGGTTGATATATATACTATATAATGGGGAAATTTAGTTTAGCAATTGAAACATAACAGGTTGAAATTCTCTTTCAGCAATTTATACTAATAAATGGAAAGATACTTAAATACTTTTGTACAATCCTGTAGTTTACCTAGAACCTTTATTATACGCCACTAATTAGTTAAAATTTAATTCAAACTAAGACACTTTTAAAACTGCTGAAATCACATTTCCAGAAATTATGATTTACAGACGGCCATGTATCCAATTCTTTACGTGACCCTGTATATCATTTTATCTATATTCTACAAACATTTCTTAGCAAATTAAATGCATTTCAGCGTAAAAAAGAACAACTCATTTAAAAGCCACCTTTAAACAATTTGCGCCCATATGCAGTAACCCTTACGAGTACTTTTGTGTAGCCCTGTATACGAATTGTAGTATTTATATACACCATATACTGTGCATAAATATAGTGAATCATAAAAGCGCATATCATAATTAAAAATGCATTCCCAGCAATCATCGCTAATGAACAGTACTTCGGATACAATATAGTATTGAAATATTTTGCATGTCCCTGTAAATGCTATATGCACTTCGTATTATACATGAAATAATTTATAGTATGAAAACTTCAGCGACGTATATAAATTTCATTATATATGAAATAGATTAACATAATTAAAGTACGCCATAAACAATTCCCTCCACACCTATATCATTATGTATTGGAATTCCTTTTTTAGCCCTGTAAATGAACAATAACTATTCTATGCATCCCATATTCAGCAGAATTCATATTTAAATGCGCTTCATAAATGCATATCAATTTTATTCTGTTTGAAAGCGTGTAAAATCATTAAAAATCCTTTGAAACGATTTTTTTCCATAGGCCGTAATGTAACGGAATACTTTTGACTGTCCCTGTAAATGAACTAAACATGCTACAAACTTCATTAGAAATAAGGAACGTGTTATGGTAAACGTCAATATCTAAATGTTTCAGGGAAATCCGAGTTTAGTTACGAGAGTTAGAGCGCGGACAGACAGCCATACAGAAAAACGGACAGGCAAACCGAAGTTAAACACTGTTAATCTGTTTAAAAAAATATTCATTCCTATATTATGTAAATAAATATGAACTTAAAAAAATATATATATATACTAAAGTAGTTTAATTTATAAACTTCCTATTAGACACGAAAAACTTTTTATTTCAATGTTTAAATATCATATTTTACTTTTAGTGCCAATAATTACGTATATCATAAACTTAGAAAATAATTTTATAATAGACGAAAATTTAATAACTGCTTCAGAATGTCCATAATTAAATGTTAGATTAAAATCACAAACAAAAAAAAATGCTTATATACAATTTAAAAAAATAAATATACCAATTTGAAAAACACTAAAAATAATAATTAGTATTTATAATTGTACTATTAAACAACAATAAATTACAATAGATGAATTAAATGTATTATTAGATTTAACAATATCTCAAAAATCTTTGCATATGTTATAAGAAATTTCTATTATTTTATAATTTTGGCAAATTTTAAATCTGAAAACCATTGGTATGAAGATTTATGATTTTAAATAATAATTTAAAATATTATTAGCACCAAAAGAAAAATCTTTGAAAAGTTTCACTAGTGTAATACGTAAAAATACATTTTCCCAATATAATGCTAATTTCTAATCTGATTTAGTTTCGTAATATCATAATAATCGAAAATCATATTTAACTCCAAAATAATAATGTCTATAACTACTGTAAGTGTTAGTAATCAGGAAACACATAACAGTAAGAGGCCGAAAAAAATTCCAAATCATTTTCTCAACATATTTTCAATCTCAAGTAACAGCAAATTAATCTTTAAATTAATTCCACTCTGAATGCAGTTATGAATCAGTCTCTGCGTAGCTGTTTTTTTTTTCTTTTCTTTTTAAGTGATCGCAGATTAACATATTTTTCAACGCAGCATCGAATAGGAAAATGTTTTTGAAAACAATTGCAGAACAGTCCCTTACTAATATAACATAAAACTATTTAAGTCATCATAATATACAAAACAGGGATAAAACATTTAAATTAAATAAGACTTACATTTACGTCCCATTTATAATATCCGTGTATTTGTAATATTTTAAAATGGCGGGCTTCTTTCTCTTATTTTATAAAAAAGTGCTGTAGACTTCGTGATGTTCTAAACAGAGTAAACTTCCGGCATCTTCTATTCTGTGCGCAGACGATTTTCAGCAGATGTTCTTTTTTATCGTTATTTGTTTTTGAATACAAAAGATTTCGAACTCAGATGCGCAATAATTTTATGAGACTGTCTTTAATTAAAATTTTCTTTTTGGAGAATTTTCCAATGTATTTTATCTTTTCTTTTTATCGGTTCCAAACAATTTAAGTTACAATGGATTGTAAAGGTTCTTTTTTGTAAATAATAATAATAATAATGATAATAATAATAATGATTAGAGTTTATTAGATAAAACTTTGTTTAAATTTTTAAAATGAGTAAATATCAATTTAATGGTAATAATGAACCCCCACCCCCCTTTTCTTAAAGTAAAACTTTTTTCACACGTAATAAATACAAAATATCGCTCACCCGCAAGAAAAGTGACACATCTAGACAAAAGTAAATTTCACAGGAGAGGCAAAAGAAAATGTGCATGATTTTACTGTAACATGAAATTATAGCACTTAGCTTTGCATACAAGAATTAAAAAGTGCATAAAAGCGTAAAGCACAGAATGAAAACTTAGGATGTAGTTTGGAGGGTTGGATAATTTTACCTCATTACATAATCCACCCCTCTTCTTTGGTTACAAATGGACATATAGCATAATAACGTGATTTTTCATGTAGCTAAACTTATGAAACTGTTTGTGTAGCAAGACGCGCCTATGACAAATCTTTTAGTGGAATAAAACGCAAAATGAATTTCTGTAAGATGTGTCACTTTTCTTGCGGGTGAGCGATATGTTCTTAATAAATAAAAAAGGATTATCGAGGATAAAATAAAAGAATTCTTTGTCAATCTGACAATCTTTTCATATTAATTTTCTGTAAAATAAAACAATTTGTAAAATAACTTTTTTTTAAAGTCATATCTGTAAAATACAAATTTGAAATACGAATAATTAGTTATTATCATGCGTTTTGCATAAATTTTGTATATATTTTTTTTTTTTTTCGGAAAATGTTAATTTATTTGAAAAGTCTGAAAGAAGTAGAATTTTTTCAAAAATAGTTACTTAAAATAGTTAAATAGTTGTCAGGAAAAAAACTCTCTCAAGAAAAAAACTCCGACTAAACTCTGAAGACTCCTTCTACGTGCTCATTAAAAGCTGCAGACTTAACTGTAATAGAAAATTTTTAGTTTGAAACCACAGAAGTGTTTCGAATACCACTGGTTGGCAAAAAAAAAAAAAATAGTTTCCTCTCTGCAAACTAAATACTGTACAGATTTAATACTCCTAATTCTAAATATGTTATCCAAATTGCTTTAATGCTTGTATCGTGCACTTTATATATTATGTCCCCCCCCCCCCCCCTTCGTGACAGAATTTACCATTTGCTATCCACTAATATATTTTCATTCCTCATGCCGCTGTAACTCGGGACTGTTTAAAATACTGTTTAAAATATTTCTCTTCATTTTCAAAGATTTTAAAAGTTCATATTTTTTTCACACTGTGACTTACAATATGGTGGGTTTTTTTTGTTGTTGTTTTTTTTTTGTCACATATATGACGTGATGTACGTTACATGCAATGGCATAACAATGACGTCTCAATTTTTTTTTAATTGATAGAAAAATATAATTTTACAGTAAATAATATGTTTTGAAGAATTTTTGTAATTTTTTAAAGTTTTCTAAGAAGTTCACATCTCAGTCACAACGTGACATCACTGAGTGGTGGAATTTTGGTCACAGATGTGACGTGACCACAGTGACTTACAGTGACGTCACAACGACGTCACCGTGACCATGCATGCTATGAGGGAATGGATTGAAAGTCTGCGAGTATCTGCTATGTCGAAGATGCCTAAAGTCATGAGAACGCTGTTTACACAGATTCTCATTTTTGGATCTCCTGAAAATCCAAGACGCCTGTGGGAAATGTTTAAGAAAGATTTGGCTGAGGACTTCATCCGAGAAACAGGAAGGTTGGTTAATTCTGTCGAAGAAGTGCTTAAGCGTTCTTCTCGAATTATCGCATTCAAATTAAATACAGAAGCTACTGAAGGTAGGAATTTCCAATATTGGGTTCATGAACTTGGTATGGACGTTATTGATGGATACGAAAACGTGCTAAATGAAGAAACTATGAACACCAATGAGTCTATTTCTATTGGAGAACATATGCATCAACTTCTTAAAAGGAGACAAATTGAAATTGTTGATACCATCTTACATTCAGTAAACGATTCAGCCCCTCGATCAAATGTTTCTTTATTGATGGACCTGGAGGCACTGGAAAGGCATTTGTATACAAAACTCTTTATTACATTCTTTCAGGACAAAAGCATAAAGTAAAGTGCATGGCATTCACTGGGATTGCTTCTATTCTGCTACCTGTTGGAAGTACTTCACACAAGACTTTTGGACTTAAAGTTCCATTGACACCGGATTCAATTTCCAACATCAAACCTAGATCCGCTAAAGCAGTCGAACTCAGCAAAGTTGATGTATTTTTGATGGATGAAGCTCCTATGCTGCCAAAATACGGACTTCACATCATAGATCAATTTCTGCGCTCTATTGGAAATCCAATTTTGAAATTTGGTGGAAAGATTATGGTCCTAGGAGGGGACTTCCGTCAATGTCTACCCGTCCAACTACGAGCAAACAGAAGTGAAATATTGTATTTATCAATCAAAAAAAGTGAGTTGTGGCACCACTTCAATTCAATTTCATTAACAGATAACATGCGCGTTGATCCGGAACAAAGAGAATTTGCCAAATATCTTTTGAAACTTGGAAATGGGGAGCTATCTGAGAACGCGGTGGGTGAAATCGAACTACCTGTAGATATACTTTCAAATGGTCATCTCATTGATGAAGTCTTTGGAGACTGCTTAAAGAAAGAAAGTTATGAAGAAATGAAGGATCGAGCTATCCTTGCGCCGTTAAATAAAGATGTCAGCAAGATTAACGCCGAAATTATTGAAAAGCTTTTTGGAGAGTATAAAATCTACCACAGCTACGATTCCTTCAAAGATCAACCTGAAGGAGCAGTCCAGTTTACGATGGAATTGAGAAATTCCGTGATTTGCCGAAATAGCTGATTTGCCACATCATGAGTTAAAGCTTAAAAATAACGCAATAATCATACTATTGCGCAATTTAGATGTTTCAGAAGGCCTTTGCAATGGAACAAGGCTAATTGTTAAAGATCTTTGCAATAACATAATCAAAGCAGAAATAATCATAGCAGAATATTCAGGTATCGAAGTACATATTCCGCGAATAACTCTCGATTCAAGCAGAGGTCAACATGGATGCCCGATGCAACGGCATCAATTTCCTGTAAGGCTAGCATTTGCAATAACTATACATAAAGATCAAGATCAGACTTTCGAATTTGTTGGACACGGACACCTGTTTTTATACATGGAATGCTCTACTTTGCTTTTTCCATGGTTAAGAGGCAAAACAACTTAAAGGTACTTCTACCTACAAAAAATCCTTATCACACTCATAATGTTGTATGGAAAGAAGTATTGAATACACTAACAACCACTCAATTTAGTATTTAAAAGACTGCAGAAATATGTAACAAAATGGTTTACTAGAAAGTACTAAGAAAGGGATATAGATTTGTAAATAAATAAAAAGCTCAAAAAACGAATATTTAGTATGTGTTATTATTATTTTTAGAAAGTAGAAATGATATGTTCATGTACAAATAAATACGTTTAAATAATAAATAAATAACATTTTTTCAACGCAATATGATCGCAGAATAAAAAAATCACGGAGTGATGCTCGGTGTACCAGGTACTATATTAAAACACACATACACACATAAATAACGCCTGCATTAAACAGTTAAAGGTATATACAAATATTATACAGACATACAAACAATAAATACAATAAACCCAACTGGAGTGAAAAAGTTGGGTTTATTGTATTTATTGTTTGTATGTCTGTATAATATTTGTATATAACACGTTCTAATGAAAAAGTTGGGTTTATCCATCCAAGGCTGTCGTATAGATGGCTGGTGACTTCCCCAACATGGTTTATTAGTGAGAAATTGCAGACTCGGGCATCGGCCGGAGTAGCTCAGTGGTTAGAGCAGCAGTCTTGTATACTGTGGTCCCGGATTCGATTCCTGGCTCAGGCTAATTTTTCACTCCAGTTGGGTTTATTGTATTTATTGTTTGTATGTCTGTATAATATTTGTATATACCTAAAACTAGGTTAGTTTACTTTCAATTTGTTGTAAATAGTCTAAATGAAACTGGTATATTATACCATTGAAACTGTGACATTCTTTTATGAAACACCCTGTATTAACATAGAACATGTTTGTCAAAATCTGACATTTAACCGCGTATCAAATAGTTAACAGGGGCTTCTATATATTTCTGATGTATTTTCTCTTCTTACTTTGGATTCAAATGAGTATGTACAGATAAAGAAAATCTTAAAAGATATATATATATGAGATAGGTTGGCAAATAATTAACTTCATTGTTTTTGTAAACCGTAAACTGTTGTAACGATAAAGGTTATTTGACAATTTATCATGTGTGCCAGGCTAAAAGAAAAATGCTTTAAAATTAATTTATTAATTTATAATTAGTTCTAAAAATATTTACGTACTTGAACCAATCTAAGTTAAATAAAAAACAAAAAAATCCTATGTAGTTTTCTGGGGCGGAAAGAAGTTATAAATAAAAAGAAAAGTGCCGATTTAAACTAGTGGCTTTGGGCAAAAATAAATTAATGAGGATTAGCCCCCGCTTCCCCACTTTATACTTAACCAATGAACCTCCAAATCTTATCAATCAAGGACTTTATCAGATTAAACATGTATACCAAATTTGAAGCAAATCAGATAATTCCACATGAAAACTCATTTATCTAAATTAATGGGGGACTTGCCTCCTTTCCCCCTTTTATACTTAACCAATGAAATTTCAAATCTAATCAAGGAAGCTCCTTATCAAATAAACCGGTATATCAAATTTGAAGCAAATCAGATAACTCTGCATGAAAAACGAATTTATCTAAATTAAGGGAGTGGGGGCTAGCCCCAGTTCCCCCCCTTTATACTTAGCTAATGAACCTCCAAACCTAATCAAGAAAGCTCTTTAACAGAATAAACCGGTATATCAAATTTGAAGCAAATCGAATAACTCTGCATGAAAAACCCATTTATTTAAATTAAGGGGGGATTAGCTCCGTTCCTCCCTTTATACTTAACCGATGAACCTCTTAAACTACTCAGGGAAGCGCGTTATTAGAATGAACCTAGAAAAAATAATTGAAGCAAATCGGATATAAGAGTTATCGCGTTACGTACATACATACGTACATACAGAACCTTCGGGCATTAGTTCTCAAGCTTTGATAGACTAAAGCTAAAAAGAGCTAAAAAGAGAATCGTAAAAAGAAACTGACATTGATTTTTCACAGGAGAGCCTCGCTTGCAACGTCACAGAGAGGTTCTAATGAAAATGTCAATAATCCCACATTATCTGTGGTGACATTTTCTTATCCCTGTAGGATAACAGTCATTGAATATCAATAAATCGCTATGGAAAGAATAAATTTTCTAGAAAATCCTTTTCTATTGAATTATTCAGTTACATGATGACTATAAAATTTATTTGATCTATGTATTGTATTAATGCTATTTCTACCGATGTCAAATGATCACTTTTTAAAATTTTGATTTATTTTTGGTCTTACTTGTAGTTTTAAAAGTTAATAAATGTAAGATTATATATTTAAAGTATTAAAATGATTTCTGAATGTTTTAAAAACCAAAGAATTACAAATAAAATAACCATAAAACGAAATATTTTAAAATGCATCATTTGACACCAGCAGAAATAGTGTTAAAATCCAACTGCGTTTTTTATTTCACAACTACTCTTCTTAGAGTATGGGACGTAGAGCGATAAAATTAACATCAGTTATTTGGATGTATTCGAGAATGTAATAAATAGCTGAATTTTAAAATTTAAATTAATTTACGAAATATTCATATTTTTGTATTTTTTAATGAAATAACTAATGGTGGCAGGTAAATTATTCTATTTTAATGAAAACACAGAAATGAAAAAAGAAAGTAATGAGAAATCATCTGTTATGCAAGGAATTTTTTTTTTAAATAAAAGGAGTAAAAGTTTCTAATTTACATTCTTTTAAGAAGAGTAACTAAAAAAATATTCATGTGATTTTTTTACACGTTTACAATATTACTACCGGATAGCTAAATGATTATGATTCTACTGATTTATATATGATAGCATTTTCAGAATTTTGTTAACACGTAGACGAATGGACTCTGACAAGACATGAAGTTCCGATTATGGAGTCAGGACACAATTATCCGCATTTGCGCGAGACAACCTTGATTTGTGCTGCATTTTAATCAAAAGTTGTGGACAGCTTCTCGAAAAAAGACTTTTTCTTAAGAAATACAGCGATTCGTTGAATAGGAAATTTGCGATAATTTTTTCCTAATGACATTGAACGGGGGAAAGAATTTCCAATATTCGATCACACCCCTAAAGCATGATTCACGTAGCTCGGCCTGATTGAATTCACATGACGCGTTTCTAGGTTTCAGTGAGGATATGCATTGTCACTTTTCAGTTATCACCTAAGCACATTGTCACTTATTAGACAGTTACTTTATCACCCAAGCTAAACTCACTAAGTTAGAGTACAAGTATTTTAGACATGCAACGAAAAAAGCTGGATTCAATATTTTTTTGGATGTAAAAAAAAAATAACTTTAAGAAAAAAACCCGTTATCTTAGTGGCATAAAAATCTCGGAAACCTCATCGGAAGTTCCTCATCGCAACTAAACTTATTTATTCAAACTGTACAACGAATCTTTAAAGCAAAAACTGAAGTCTAAAAATTCAGTTTTTGCTTTACCTTTAGTTTTGCTTCTTTAAGCTTAAAGAAGCAATCGGATGAGTTCAATTAGCAAAATGTTATATTACATATGAAATCAGGTTTTGAGGTTTGAATACAAGTTTTCTCATGCATTTTAGAGTGAAAATGAACAGAATAGTGATTCCAATCTATTTTTGACGTCTCTCGTACCTTTGCGAATTACTTCAGGTAAAAATGAAGCTGATATTGTTTGAGCTAAGCCTCTATCTTTATCAATACAATATTATAGAATGCTGGGATTTCAGTATGAAAATGAAATATTTGAACTAATTATAGGAGAAAACTTAAGAATTGAATAGAAAATAAAAAAAGTAATCAAACGTGGCAATCCCAAAAATTTCTTCTATCTCATACATGTTAACACTTACTGAAAAAGGCAACATAGCAGCGCCACCGATTAGGTGATTTACACCAAAATATATTCTGCAACAATTTATGCCAACTTCTAATTGAATTTAAAGTTTGATGAAAATCCGTGCATTAGTTTTTGAGATAGTTAGTATCTCGAGAGTCATGAAAAGTTCTGCATAGCAATTGTACCTGTTAGGCAATTTGCACCAAAAACTTATCAGGATCATATATATCAGGGACTGACTAAATCTAAAGTTTGATGAAAATTCATGCATCAGTTCTTGAGATACAGCTATTGCGGAAATACCGAAAAATGCAGCATAGTAGTGCCACCTGTTGGACGATTTACACCAAATAACTAAACAACACTAATTTACATCAGGGACTAACTGAATATGAAGTTTGATGAAAATGCGGGCATTACTTCTTGAGATAGAGCTACTGCGATATTCATGAATAATGCAACATAGTAGCGTCATCTATTGGGAGATTTAAACTAAAAAGTTATCAGCACCAAACTATATCAAGGGCTAACTGAATATGAAGTTTTCTGAAAATCCATGCATTAGTTCTTGAGATATTGTTACTGTGGAAATCATGAATAATGCAGCATAGCAGCGCCACGTGCTGGGCGATTTACACCAAAAAGCAATCAGCACCAATTTATATCAGGGACTAACTGAATGAGGAATCTAAAGTTAAATTAAATTTCGTTCATTAGTTCTTGAGATAGAAAGCCCACAAAATTTGTGTTACACACAGATACACAAACAGACAGACTCACAGACAGGCATTTTGTAAAAACATATTTTTCGGGATCGCTGACCCTTAATACTTGTAAATTCCCTCGAAAACCGAAATTCGAAAATTTTCACGAATCCAATAATTTCTTCTTGTAAAGATAGAAGTAAGTAAAAATGTAAAAATTAAAACTGAACATTTGCTCTGGTACTATCACGTGAGATAAATACATGATTTAACAATGTTGGATGGGAAAATAGCCCACGTTATTACGGACATAACATCTACAAGCAATGGCGTTATTTGTGGTGTTCGTTCGAACGATCAAAAAGTACGATCTGTTTAAAACGAAGTAAAAACCTTTAGAAAACGAAATTTTGAAGCTCGGATTGTCTCCTCACCAAGCAAGAATAAAATTCATGGAGCACGTTCGTCACATTAGCTACAACCTCAAAATACAGGCATGAAGGACGAATAAAATATTTCAATCAATCAAAGAGGCAGAGAAAAAATTAATTCAAACACAACTCACGAGTGAATATGGAATAAAAGTAGCATTTAAGAATTAGGTTTTTTTTTTATAAGTAACGCCGAAAATACTTTTAGGAGTTTTTTTCGGAATCCTTCCAGTGTGGCGTTTGTAGCTGGCATCTATGAAGCCGTGTAGTGTAGACTTCCTACAATATTGGGGATTATCAGCTGTTGTGATCACATGATAAATGCTTTAATATTCTCAACGTACGCAGAAGATATTCCTGCATTTTCTGTGAAGTTATATCAGTGGTATTTCATGCCCGCTGCAGTACACGAAATAATGATGCATTGTATGTTTTATGGTTTCGCACCAATGTGCAAGGTACGATCAAATTTCCATGCTCAGATTGGAGTTTTATCTAAACTATGGCAATCATAATTCAGAATTTAGCAATATCCACCTGGGAAAGTTAAATTATACGAGTGAGACAATTCAATAAACAGTATCGTGGTGATATTGGCAGCCTCGCCAAGTTTTGTCTGAAATATTCTCAGTCTATCAGATTTTATTACTTGAATGTTGCCTCAATCATATTTATAAAGACACGCACTACACAGTAGATAGTCATATATTGCTATTTTTGACGCAACCCTGTAAAAAAACTATTCACGATAAGGTGACTATTTTTAACAAGAATTTTACTGTAAGAAGTTACATTCAAGTCCGTTCGCTGGTTGTTAAGGAAATTACTAGTAGGAGTGACCCAGTTCAGCTCGGCCAAAATTAGCCTTGTGTTCAATTCGATATTTTATTTCCACTGTAGCATTCTTGCTGTTTAGATACAACTGGCATGATCCTGAGACATAGTGACCCGAAATGATCCACTAACCGAATTTTTTTGAACATGCGACCGAACCAATGAACCTCTTCTCGAACCCGATTACAATAGAATAAAATTTAGTCAAAATCGTTAAAGTTGTTTCATATATAAAATTAGCTTGACCCACGGTAACCCAAAAGGGACCCACTAATCTAAATTTATCGAACATGTGTCCAATCCCAATGGTCTTCTCGTGCTGGGAAACGATGTAATAAAATTAATAACGATAAATTATTAACCATGTAATTTTGTCAAAATCGTTTGAGCCGTTCTTGAGATAAAATTAGCTTGACCCACAGTGACCTCAAAATGACCCACTAAACGAATTTTCTCGAACATGTGACTTAGTCCAATGGTCTTCTCATTATCAGAAACGATATAATACAAAATTCTGTCAAAATGTTTTCAGCCTTTTTAATTAGCTTAACTCATTGTGACCCAAAAATGACACACTAATCGAATTTTCTCGAACATGCGACTTAGCCCAATGGTCTTCCTATGCCTAGAAATGGTATAATACAAAATTTTATCAAAATCGTTTGCGTCGTTTTTTAGATACAATTATCTTGACCCACAGTGCCCCAAAAATGACACATCGAATTTTCTCGACCATGCGACATAGACCAATGGTCTTCTCATGCTCAGAAACGGTATAATACAAAATTTTGTCTAACTGTTTTGAGCCGTTTCCTTAGATACAATTAGCTTTACCCACAGTGACCCAAAAATGACCCAGTAATGGAATTTATTCGAACATGTGACTTAGCCCGATCGTCTTCTCATGCCCAGAAAGGGTATAATACAAAATTTTATCAAAATGTTTGAGCCGTTTCCTTAGATGCAATTTGCTTGGCCCAAAGTGACTCAAAATGCCCCACTAATCGATTTTTCTCGAGCATGTGACTTACCCAATGGTCATCTCATGCCCAAAAGTGGTATATCACAAAATTTTGTCAAAATGTTTTTAGATTCAATTAGCTTGACATCTGACCAATTGTGATCCAAAATGACCCACTAATCAAATTATCTTGAACATGCAATCTCGCCCAATGGTACCCCAAAACGAAAGAATACAAAATTTCGTCAAAATCGTTAGAGCCGTTTTCTAGATAGACATAGCTTGACCCACAATGACCCAAAAATGACCCACTAATCGAATTTTCTCTAACATGTGACTTAGCCCATTGATCTTCTCGTAACCCAAAACAGTAGATTACAAAATTTTGTCAAGATCGTTAGAGCCTTCTTTTAGATAAAATTAGCTTGACCCGAAGTGACCCAAAAATGACGCACTAATAAAAATTTCACGAACATGTGACCTATCCCAATAGTTTTCTCGTGCCCCAAAATGATCTGATATAAAATTTTGTCAAAATCGATTGAGCCGTGTTTTTAGATATAATTAGCTTGTCCCTGACCCATTCTGACGCAAAATGACCTACTAATCGAATTTTGTCGAACACGTGACCTAGCCCAATGGTCTTCACGTGCCCGAAAAAGGTAAAATACCAAATTCAGTCAAAATAGTTAGATCCGTTTTTAAGATAAAATTTACATACACACGCACACACACAAGTTTTGCTCGTATTATAATATAAGATTAATATATATACATATATACATACATACATAGATGCACACACATATATACACATGCACATACATACGTAAGCACACATGTATACACATACACATACATGCCACGCCTACATAACACATAAAACAGAAGCTCCTTTTCATTGAAGTCGATTAATAAATCAATTTATTCTTAATAAATTTTGAATCAAAGTTATGTTCTTCCTCTTTAGAAAATAATAACTTCTAATATTTCTTCTAAAGAATTTTAAGTTGAAAATAAATATGCATGCACATAATTTCACATGAAGAATAAGATTTTCTTTCTTTATAAATAATAATAGCTGATTCTATAAGTTTTTGGGAAATGATTTGAAATTCAACGCCTTTGCGTGATGCACGAATGGACGAAATTTCCCGGGAGAAACCTTTCCTCTTCAACCATTTTTCTATGAATGAACTTCAGAATGAATCACGAAGATTAATCGAGACTTTAATGGATAATTGTAAAGTTATTCCTGTATGTTCTCAAAAGTGGTCCAATGAATAAAAAAATTGCTACATATTACAACATTTCATGTTTCGTGCAATTACATGTCGAAAAAAAACCTGTTTTATTATCTTTAGTGTCTCAATAACGTAAATACTTAACGATGAATTAAGAAATCGTATGGTAAAATATATTGATCTATTTCATTTTTACTTTCTTCTATCTTTGCAAGAAGAGAGTATTGGATTCGTGAAAATTTTCGATGGAATTTCGTTTTAGAATCTGAACACGATTTGACTATTTTTTAGAAAATGTCTGTCTGTGAGTCTCTGACTCTGTCTGTCTGTATGTGACACAAATTTTGTGGGCGCTCTATCTCAAGAACTAATGAACGGAGTATAATGAAACTTTAGATTCAGTTAGTCCCATATATAAATTGGTACTGAATATTTTTTGGTGTAAAATGCCCTACAGGTAGTGCTAATATGCTGAATTATTCATGATTCCTTCAATAACTCTATCTTAAGAGCTAATGCACAAATTTTCATTAAACTTCAGATTCAGTTAGTACCTGAAACAAATTGGTGCTGATTGATGGTGGCAGGTGATGCTGCTATGCAGAATTTTGCACGATTTCCTCAATAGCTCTACCTCAAAAACTAATGCTCGGATTTTCATCAAATTTCAGATTCAGTAAGAAGTTGACATAAGTTGTTGCTAAAAAGGTTTTTGTGTAAAACACCCAAGAGGTGGCGCTGCTATGCTTCATTTTTCAGGATTTAAATGATTTTAGCAATTGTCATATCTCAAGAACTAATGCACGGAATTTCATATGTTTAAAATTCTAATGATGGTCATAAAATGTCATTGAATTTTGGCACTGTGATAGCGAATTTTTAAGTGTGATAGAAGAAAGTTTTGTATTTGGCGCATCTGAATAATTTGTATTGTTTCTAGGAATTTTATTTTCTATAAGTAATACAAAAGTTAATTAACAGATGTTTCTAGGAATTTTATTTTCTATAAGTAATACAAAAGTTAATTAACAGAAATCTGCCATTAAATAGAAGGTATTCCAAACTGTAATAATTATTGTTAAAATAAAATTGCACCTTATGATGATTTGATCATTTACAAAATTGTAGGACAGAAGTATTTTGAATTTTATCAGTCTTAGTTTAATCTTAGATTTTCCTCATTTTGACTTCTACGTTTGCATATTTTGTGTTAAAATGTTTTAAAATGTATTACTAGGGAATTTTCAAATGATTCTCAACGAACTCACAATTTTCAGAATTTTATTATTGTCAATAGCTCACGCTTCTTGGAAAAGAATTCAAATAAATATTTCTTTTAAACTGTGTTATTGCCGACACATTATTTTTTCCTAAATCTTTCTGCAGTTATATTTTATTTTTTTACCTTTATAACTTAATTAATATAAGAGGTAGAAAACATTTTAAATCTTTTGAACGAAACAGAATTTTATTTTACATTGCGCAAATTTAAAAAGAATTAACTGCTACACTTTTCTTTGGTATTGTCAAAGTCTTAGAAAATTGCAAATTAAAGGGAATTTTTAAAAATTAATAATATGTATTTTCCAAATACACTTCATGTGCTTAAATAATTCATATTTGCTTGTAAAATGTTTTTGTGTTAGCTTGCGATTTCACTGTCAAATATCAACACGTGTTCTACAGGAGTAAAGCAGTGTGGCGGACTTGTCCCACTTTTTTTTTTAAAATTTATAAATGTATGATACGACACGTAATATAACACACGCACGGCCATCTATTTTGACAACAATATAATTACTTAATAATGTTTACCACACATTAATTAATATACAGATATCATTAATAACACTACATTTAGATATTTAGCCGATTGATTCAGAAAATGGATGATCTGAATGAATGTAGACAAAAAGTAATGTAATTATGTTATAAAGTAATCTAAAAAATAAGTTCACCAATTCTGAAAGTGGCTCGTTTAACTCTAGAAAATTATTAGAATAAGCACTAGAACAACAAACTGTCATTGTTCCAGGATTGTAAATATGTAACGGCAATTTTTTATACTACATTAACACTCAACAACAACAACAAAAAATGATGCAATAAGTATCATGCTATTAGATATAAATCATAATCTTAATTTCTCTAAAAAGTGATTTGAACTTCAGTAATAAATTGCTTTGTTATTGTTTTTTACTTTGAACTAGCTTATGTTGTAGTAGAATGGCCTAAATCATATTATCCGTATTCAAAACAATTGCATTCGAATTTGGTCATTAATTAGAAGATATTCTAAACTAGCGGAGCTTTACCCGCTTGACTTGTCGGTTTTTTCCAAACGAATATCGAATTAAACGAACATGGGGTAGAAGTACCGGATGCCTTCAACAGCTCACACCAGTGCGAGCTACGTCCGATCCTCCAGTAAAGCGAACCTTGAATTATTGTAATTTTTTATTTACACCCAGATTGAATTCAAATTTTCACCATCGCCGTTCACCTTGTTTTAGAAACGAGTTTGTGTTCCTCCAACTTGAATCTTATCACTGCTGTCGCAAAATATACCCGAATATTTCAACTCTTTCACTTTAAGAAACAATAAAACGTGAAAAAATTTAAAAAAATCGCATAAAAAATTCTCTAAAGGCTGAAAATTTGCAAAGAACAAAATTAACTGTACTGGACTAAAAGATTGAAATCGGATTTCTTTTACGAATGTCAAAAAATCTTTGCAAAATGCCAAAAAATGCTAAAACCCCCATAAAACACTGCTAAAGATTAAAAATTTTAGAGAGCATAATTTACTATATTGAGCTAAAGGACTGAAACCAGATTTTTTTAATATAAAAAATAAAAAATCGTCGCGAAATTTAAAAAAATCGCCTAAAGTTAAAGAATAGCTAAAAATTAAAAAATAGCAGAGGACTAAATTTATAATATTGGGCTTAAAGTCTCAAACCATATTCCTTTTTCAAATTTCAAAAAATCGCCTCAGAACGTGAAACTTCTAAAAATTGTATAAAAATTGCTGTACTAATTCCAAATAAACTTTATTGAATAGACGACAAAATGTACAATATTATTGGGTTAAAAAATTTAAACCGAATTCTTTTTACTAATGTGGCAAAATTACCAGGAAACGCGAAAACTCTCTAAAAACTGGACGAAAATATCGGGAAAAATTTAAAAATCGCAGAGAACAAAATTTATTATATTGGGCTAAAAGACTGGAACCGGATTTCTTTTCACAATGTTAAGAATCATCGCGGAACGTAAAAAAACTGGAAAAACTGCATAAAAAAATTCACTAAAAATTTACTGCACGAATTCTGAGTAAAGTTTATAAAAGAGGGCAAAATTTACAATATTGGGCTAAAATATTTAAACCCAATAACTTTTACTAATGTGGGAAAATTGCCACGAAACGCGAAAACAAAAATGAATAGAAAATTAAATTAAAAAAATGTAACCAAAAAAAGCGAAAAAGTCGCTCCAAGGTACATAATTTCCGGTATTCAGGTATCATTATGCCAAATCTTGTAGCTGTACGCTTTTCAAAGCACAGCACACAGACACGCAGACAAACATCCATTTTTATTATTATATGAATAGGTTGTAATAACTATTGTTTAACACGTTCACGATGGCGCGGTGGGTCACACTCGACTGTCTCAGAGTTGTCAAGTCTCTGGCTTTTTGCACATCACTGTTATTTTAGAGAAAATGTTGTTCCTTTAAATCGCCCAATTGTTCTAATTAAATAAAACAATATTTTCCGTATTAAAATACTGGTATCCAAAAAGGCCGGAGACTTGCCAGCTCTGAGACAGTCGAGTGTGACCCACCGCGCCGGCGTGAACGTGTTAAATGAAATTGCACGTTATAAACATCTGATCCTTTATAAAAGCGTAGAACAGAAGCAATTTTAAATTAATCTTTTACATTTGATATTTATTTTTCCTAGTTTTCATTTCTCTGTCTGTGTATTTCTTATTGAAATGTATCAAAATATATTACTAGAGGGTTTTCAGATGAATGTCAACAAACCAGCGCTTTTCAGAATTTTAAGAATGAATCTATAATCACAAAACTCACAAACATTAAATAACATGGATTTATAAATAATAAATTTAAAAGTTTTCAGATTAAGATAACAAGCATTTTACTTGTTTATGAAATTAACTTCTACAAAATAACTTACAAAAATGAGAAAAATAAAGAGCAAAATCGCCTTTGAAAAACATTGTTATTTTATGATTTACTAGCTGACCTGCCTTACGGTGCCCGGGCCTGTTATATTAACCTTAAACAAAACTCAAGTTTGTATGATTTTATACCTTGGAAAAATCTTCAAATTAACATAGTGTTTGGGTGGGTGGGGGGGAAGGGGCAGTGCCTTCAGCAGCATAGAGCGTTTCAAATGAATTTATATTCCGGGGTTACAATGCCTTCGGAAGTATCTAGTGCGTTCCCAACAAACCTCTTTACCTCTTTCCGAACGAAAATGTGGCCTGGGTTCCCACTGCCTAGGGCTACGTATACCAGGAGTGCTCCAGGCAAACGCGCCGGAAACAAACGAAAACCAAGTTGAATGAGTCAAACCCCGTAGTAATCGAGCCTATAGAATGCGAGAAAAGAAAGCGGCCCATGGCGGTGGAAGGTGGAACTAAAATCTGTAAAATAATCCTAAGCTATGTTGAATGAACCGTTTTCTGTTGGAGTCCATAGAAACCGAGAAAAGAATGCGCCGTTAATGTTCGAAAATGGTGCTAACAGAAGTCAAAGATATATCTTATAATGCAGAATGTAGCTGAATCGTCATCTAAGTTGAATGAACGAATTCCCGTTAAAATCGGGCCGATAGAACCCAAGAAAAGAATTTACCGTTAATGTTCTAAAACGTGTCTCTAGAACTGTATTAAAGAAAATTGCAACAAAATCGGATCATTTTTAAAGAAACTGCACCAAGGGCATCAAGAAGGCGATTAATATTCAAAATTAGTGGTAGCTGAAGTCTAAGATTTTTTTTGTAGATCATACAGTAGCTCGAGGACCCAAAAATTTTTTAGGAAAAAAAAAAGTTAGTGAATCGGACCATTTTTAATGGAGCTATAATACGAAGCCTAAAAGGCACCAATTGATAGTTAAGAGCAGGCCCTTAAGGTGAAAGCGTGTTAAAAGGTCCTGGTACTTAGCGCTTTAGATTTTTGATTAGTCAAAATTAAGCATAGGGTATAAATTAATCATTAGAATAAAATTCTAAAGAAATATACAGAAAAAGGGTGGGAAATGCGTAAAAAAGGGTCCTAGAGCACCAATAAAAATAAGACGGTTTTGGCCCGGGGAAAGGAGTCTAAGACTCAACTTTAAAATTATGCATTGAGAGGGTGATACAATTAGGGGTAGAAAATACATGGCGCACAAAAAGTTCAAGTGGCCTCAGACTGGATACTAGGGTCTTAGCTGGAATGTAGAAACGGGGAATAACTAAATATAAAAAGGGAAACGAAACGAAGATTTATTAAAAGGGGGTAATTTGTTAACAATATAAGGAACAAAAAATTCAAGTGGCCCTGTACTGGGCTTCTGGGGGCCTGAGTCCTAACTGGAATTTAGAAATGAGTGAATAACTAAAAGGACAAAGGGCCCCCAAAACGAAGATATTCGGATAAAAAGGTGGCAAGTTATTGACAATTTAGGGAATAGAAACTGAACGGGACTCGGGGTGCCCGGATCTTAAAAAATAAAAAATCTGAGAATCAGGACCTGCCTTGGACTATCCTTACCCAGATTTTTCTGACTTCTAGGTGCAATGGATTTCGATAGCCATCGCAGATAGACCCACAGACAGAGAGAAACTTTCTTTTATTAGCATAGATTTACTGTGTAATATTACGCAATGAAATATTTTCTAATGCTAAAATATAAAAAATTCCTGGCTGCATCTGAATAGGTAATGAATGTATTGTAAAACAAATTGAAATCTGAAATACATTTAAAGATGACTTTTTATCCAGCTTTAAGTAAAGCAGCATTTTAGAAATAGCTGAAATTGCACGCTTAAAATATTTCTAGTTAAAAAGAATCTTCAAAATTAATGAAGGTTCTTACGATAAATTACGGAACACGATCCGAAAGTAATTCTGAAAGTATTATAGATGAAAACAGTTTTTGAAACGATTAATTCTTAGGTATGCTTTACCTTATTATGAGAATCTACTGCCTGAATTTGAAATCATAAAAAATGTACTGCATATTTTTATTAAATTAAATAGGTTTCAAGTTGTACGTCTCTATTCAAACTATTTTCGAATAATTTTTATTTGTTATAACGCAATTTTTATGAATTTGCTTATATAGTCGAATTAGGGTAAAATCACCTATCATGGCCCATATACCAGTAATGGCCCATTAAATATTCCTACGACGCTATACGCGAAACGCCCAACATTTGAACTTAGCGCCAATCAGAAGTGATAAAAGGGTCTTTCGACTGTTACATTATGTGTTTGTTTTGACAAATCAACGCACGCCACGTGAATAGTGGCTGCTCCTGGCAAAGCTAGCTTTTTTTCCTGTTTCAGCTGTGGTTTCTTAGCAAGATTTTTAGAGAGCAAAGTTGGATTTCGTGCTGTGTACGAAATTTTCAAGAAGGATAAACGAAAAAAAGTAAGTTTCCATAACTTATACAAAGATTAAGGAATCTGTAAACATATTGGTATTATCAAAATAAGTTTATTAAGCCAGCTACAGGGGTGGGCCACTACTGATGCTGTTTTTTCATGATCGCAGTAGTGATGACCCACACTTACTTTTTATGTTTTATGGCTATGTGTTGTCACTAATTAAAGTTTTCTAATACATCTATTTCTTTCAAATATCTAAAGCAAAGTGTTTGATAACAAATTTATATTAGCATATTCCGCTTATTTATGTCCACTTTATTCCATACTTTTGTACACTCGACATTCCTTTATAAATGGCATAATTGGCTATTTTTTAGGCTAGAATTTACACCCTAACTGCCTAACTTTCGTATCACAACTAGCGTCTATAGCCAACAATGAATATTTAAAATCTAGCTTTAAGCTTTCTAGAATGCTAGGTAGTGTGGTACGGCGTTTGCTCAAGAGGGATTCATATCTAGACCGGGCTTCGTATCTAGTGAGCAAAAATCTTGAAAAAAAGAAAATTTTTATTTTTCAGTATTTTTAATTAAGTTATAAAAATAATACAAAACAATTTTAACTTTAAATATTTTTAAATATTATTTTTATACTAATATTACTAGGTTGAGCAAAAAGTTCAGGGAAATTTGTGAAAGTTGCGTTGTTATGCGCAAATTAACAACTAAAGCAACAAGGGCTATTCTTCAAAGTAGAGACCATCATAGTCCACGACTCTCTACCATCGTTCTGCCAGATTCCGGATTTGCTGGAAGTACCATGGTGGCTCGTTGGAATCGAAAAATTCTTGACATGCTTCTTCAACTTCATTAAAGGATTCAAATCGACGCCCTTGAATAAGTGTTACATTGATCGAAAAAGGCCATAATCGGATGGGGGCCACGTCTGGACTGTACCACTAGTACTCCTATATATGATACAAATTCTGGTAACTATTAGATTAAAAATTTCCCAGAACTTTTGCTCAACCTAATATAATGAAGAAACGTTTGTTTGTAAGGGTTAAACTACGGAACTAATAACCTATTTCATAAGTAATGTTGGCAAAATGATAGTGACAGTCTGTACTTCAACATAGGCTATATTTTATGTTGGTATCATAATTCCAACGGAATGCAGGAGCTAAATCTTTCTAAAATGCATATTTTTGTGATTTTGAAGGGTATAAAAATTAGAAATTTGACTTGATGGTAACTTGCAAGATATAAATACTCTCTAAAAACAGTTTCTAAAACATTCAAAATTCTAAAAGGATTTAAATACGCAGAAAACTTTTTCTATAGAATTACGATTTCTATAGAATTGTTAAGAATAAAAAATTTAAACTTGACATGACTGTTATGTTTTTATCACAAATGTACGCACAAGACATTTTTTTAAAGGGAAATGTGTGCTGAAATGGTTCTAAAATTCCGATTTTCATGATGCTGAAGGAGCTAGAAACTTGACATGTGTTATGGTGGTTAAGATGCAAATGCTCGTCAAGAAAATTTTATAAAAAGGTTTAGTATTCAAATGAGTAGTAAACGTTCTAAATTACGATTTCTATGGTCTTGTTTGGAATATAAACTTGAAATTTGACGTGGCTGTTACATTTAAGAATAAATTCTCGCACAAAACTGTTTTTAAAAAATCGTAATTTAAAAGGGTACAGGAGCAAAAAAATGTTCCAAAGTTTCAACTTCTTTGATATTGTTGGGGCTAGAAACTAAAAATGCTCATTGTGTTTAAGGTATAAATGCTCAATAAGAACGGTTCCTAACATATATCAAAATTTAAAAAACTTAAATGAACTGAAAACACTCTAAATTACGAATTACTTGGAATTGTTTAGAGAAACTGAAATTTTGATTTGCATGTTACTTTTGCTATGTACACGCTAGTGTGTAGGTATGTAATAACTAATTCTTTGGATGGGATGATACATTTCCATTATTTTTCCTTTTGGCATCGAGCTAAGCAAACAATAAATCTTTAATTCTGTGATTCTGCTGCATAAGTACTCTTTTTTTATTATCTATCTCGTTTTTATTAAAATAAAGACAATACTATTTCCACAGCTGAATACCACTCTCAACTGTTAAAAGAAATCCTTGAATGGCCGCACAGTCCAGAAAGGAAAGGGAAGAGGAGATCGGAGAGAATGTCTTTCATCTTAACGTCGCAAAGATGGAACGAGCTGCAAAAAGACAAGGTACGGAAGAAACAAGAAGAATTGCAACAAAAAGAAGTAAAACAGATTGAAAGAGCTGTAAAACGAAAGATAAGAAGCTGAGATGACCAACAAAATAGTTAAAATGATCAAAAAAGAAGTTACCAAAATATCAGGGCCAAATCCTGCAAAAATAATCAGAAAAAGAAGAATCGACTTCGGTGGGCCATCACTAATGCAGTGATGGGCCATTATGAATGCAAAGTGGGCCATTACTGATGTTTTTGTACTTTTTAGTAAAACAAATCTTGTAAAGGAATAAATTTGTATTTTGTTGATTTGCTTGACATGAAAGTTTTCTTCCATCCTTTTTTGTTATATTTTTATCATCGACATGAAAAAAATTCGCACGGCATAGTAATTATTACCTAAAATCCGAAATATTCGTCCTTAACCTGGCCATCACTGGTGCTTTTACCCTACATTAGAAAAAATGATTTATTTTTCCTTAGTTAAATATATGTTTATTTATGTTGTAGATTATCTATTCACAAAATTCCCAGTTTTAAGTTTTTTCTTTACGATATAACAATTTCTTCAACTAACACATTAGGGATAGTTAATTGAATCTCTTAAATCTATATACTTTGAAGTATTAAACCTTTTTGTGGAATAAATCCAAGCGGACAACCATGTTAAAAAGTGCAACAGTTAAAATATATGAAAAACAATTTTGCTCAAGAAGAGAATTAAATTCCCTTTTTTTTTAACATCCTCAGTGCTGATGTCTGTAGGAGACACTAGAAAACTTTGTTTTAAAATTTCAAGCACGTTAACTCAAATGCGTTTAGATTTGTATAAATTACTTCTAGATCTTGTAAGTAAATATTGGCATATATTAAGCATTTATTTATCGACTGAAAAGAGTTTGGAGCTGTTTTATAGAAATTAGAAAATGGATTTTCTGGCCTCGGATAATGTTAGTCTCAGGGCTGAGAAGGATAATGTCGCTTGTTTCACTATCTGTAGAAATTAATAGCTGCCATAATTTGGATTCAGATATGGATTAAATGATGGATTTCATTGCTGTATCCCTTAAGGATAAAAAAATCTATTGCTGTTAAAAGAGGTTTCAACCCTTCTGTTATCAATAAAGCTGTGAAGAAATTAACCTTCAGACTACCAAAAAAAAGTATATGCAAGAACTACCATTCGGGTCCATTGGACCCATATGTAAAATATATAGGATTTCAAAATATACAAAACACACATTTATCTACAATGAATATATTTGTTATTAATGCACCTTATACAATATATAAAAGTGATATATATAGTAATAGAGTAAGAAAGTAACACATACAGTAAGAAAGTAATATATATAGTATATTATAATGACTACAAAACGTTTTTCATCATAATAAAATTATTCTGTACATGAAGTACAAATAACGACGGAATGTTCTCCGCAAACATTTTTCGTACACATCTTGCATAATGTTCATGTTTTTCGATCTTTTTTAGAGGGACAAATATGACATCTTGATTTTTTTCGTGGCGGTTCAAAACTATTTGCGTAAAGTTGTTCTGAAGTAGATGTTGAGAGCATGCGATACCTCCTTCACCTACTAATTCTTCTGCAAGTTGAATAATGAAATTCCGCCTTTTTTTCATTTTCGGATCACATTCAGCATTCAGTGACAACCATATTATGTATGCATTCATCGCACTTATATCGATCATATTATAAAATCTATATACAATCAAAGGCCACCGACGTGTCATGCGTTTCACACTATATGCTCTTACCATTTTGTCCATCGTATCTACTCCGCCTTTGGTTTTATTATAATCTAGGATTATTTGTGGCTTTTTTTCTAAGCTGTTGTCAATATCATAAGTGTTATGCATTGTGCTTAGCAAAGTAACAATTCTACCTTTTCTGGGACAGTAAGAGATGATGGTCGCCTTCTCTTGAAACCCAAATAAAGTAGAATATACAGAACGATGTTTTGGATTTGTGAACACAGCGGGTAATTCAGGTTTATTTTTTCGAATTGTTCCAATAAGAGATAATTTTTTTGAAGTAAGATGTGTTGCTAATGCATATGACGTAAAAAAGTTATCACATGTAATATTACGACCAGAATTTTCAATTTCCTTCGTCAATCTTTTAACTACATTTTCTCCCTGATGAGATTCTCTTACTTCATTTTTGCCTGTATATAGTTCCAGTTTCCAAGCATACGATGTTACGCTGTCACAAATAACCCAGAACTTCAATCCATACTTTCCAGGTTTAGATGGCATATACTGACGGAAAGGACATTTTCCACGAAAAGAAACTAATTGCTCATCGACAGTCATAGACCAATTAGGAATATAAGGGTCTTGTAAATAGCTATTCCACAATTCAAAGCATTCTCTTATTGGCTCTAATTTATCAGTTGATCTTCTTTTACGCCTCTCAGCAGCATCATCAAATCTTATGACACGTAATATACTTGTGAATCTATTGCGACTCATAATGTCCCGAAATATTTGGCTTCCATTTTTTATGCTCCAAAGTTCGCTTACTGTTTCATTTTTCGATTTATATACTCCAATAAGTAATAAAAGTCCGATGAATTTTTTAAGTTCTATAATATCTATAGGTTTCCACTCTTTATCGAATACTCTATTGCCTTCCGCGTTTGTCCATTTTACTATAATTTCCAAAAGTCTTTTTCGGAAATAGATAAGAAATGAGGATGATATGGAATCCACTTCACGATTTGCAAATCTTGAAGGTCCAGATTTTTCACGTAAAATATTGATTTCAGTACGTCTTCCTTGTGGTCTGGCAACTTCATTCTTATACCAGATCTGTGAATTATTTTTGGAAACAAAAGTAGAATTTGAAGTACTTGTGGTTGCTACATTTACTTCATTGGAATCATTATCAGATTCTGAGTAGGAATCAGAAATTTCATTATGTATTTCAACATAATCTACTTCACCTTCATCAGACGACAGATTTTCATCATCGGTGTCGAATTCTATATCGTCCGGATTTTCCATAATTTTTTGAATTTCCTCTTGAGTCAATACTTTTTTTCTGTTCATCTTCAATTCAGTTTTTAACAAAAAATAAGTTAGGAAATAAGAAAATGATGAATATTTGTAAAATAACAAAGCACGTACAAACTACACTTATTACTTGTCTTCAAATATCAAGTCCTATTTTCAATGAAAAGACTCAAAAACATCAATAGACACCATTCGCTCACTAACTGTGTCTGTTGATAAATGACTCTCTGAACCAGAAGTAACCTTTTATATATAGAGCACGAAGTTTACTAGATCAGTCTAGAATGTTCTCAAAACTTCATTATAAAGTCGCCAAATTTGGCGAGATTGGCGCTAAAAATCCATCGCCAAATGGGCGATAAACAGCCAATTATGGTAACCCTGTTCCTCCTCATGATTTATGGCAACCCTAGAAAAAGAAAGCAACAGTATATTACGTTTGTTTTAATGTTGGGTCCAATGGACCCGCGTGGTAAACAATGAAACAAATTAAAAATAGGTAAAAAATTTCGAACAAAATTTTAATCGCAATTGCATATACATAGAGGAGACAATTGCAGGAAAAGTCATGTAATCGCGAAACTTTGAATGCTATTTTTCATGAGAAAAATTTACATTAAATATTGCTGTCGGGTCCAATGGACCCGTCTGGTAGACGGAAGGTTAAATAGACCTTCTAGCAATTCTACTCTTTCTAAAATTGTGAAAACCAAACCTGATAATTTGATTGTTCGGCCTTTTATACTCCTTTACTTTTCAAATTAGCTAAAGTTTTAAAACGTTTCAACTTTAATGTTAGCTTTAAACCTGTCAATATTCCAATTACCCTGCCCTAAGTCGCCCGCCGGTTCCTCATATTTGTAAACGGGGAATCTATAATGTTCCTTGTAATGATTGTCACATATCTTATATTGGTCAAATTAAAAGAAATCTAGAAGCCCGCTTAACCCATTTATACCTAGCGTCCCATTTTACGGACGCTTCGAATTTTAATAAATTTGTATAATTTTCTTATTCTTTATAACATGAAAATTGTATGAAATAATTATTCATAAATGTCTTTATCTGTTACCGAGAGATGACAGCATAAGATGAATATTTGTTTGAATAAAATTTGATGAATTTATTTTAAATGAAGGCTTTTTTAGGTGTTTATAGTTTCATTTTTCAAGATGGCGATATATGTGTTTATTTGTATTTTTTTCTATCAAGAATCCAAATAAATAAGTCATAATCTTAGCTTGTAGATTTCTTTGAAATACACATTTTTTTAAATTGCAAAATTATATGTTCAAGCCTATTTTTTATGCATTTTAGTTTATTATTAATAATGCTTGTTATGTTATTAGTCTCAGTAAAGAAATAAATACATTTTTTAGTAGTTCATACAAATACTAATTATAACATATAATATACAATTTAGAAGCTTATTTTATAAAAAGTTAGACAAAACATATAATTATCCATATTATACTATTATAAATATTATGCATATTCCCATACTTAGACGCTTACATTTTATCAAAAAAAAAAAAAAAAAAAAAAAAAAAAACATAAATTTTTTTTAGTATTTTTCCAATTCATTTTGCAACATTTTAAATTAATTTTACCAACAAATCTGATAAAACAAAAATTCAGGCACAAACCGGTTAAAAGAACACTCTCGTTATGTTAATAACAGCACTCTTGGGATCCTGTCAATAGTTTTAGCTTTCAAAATACAAAAATCATCTTTAATGCCAATAGTACTAGTGAATTGGACTTTCTTGAAAATTTAGCTATTTATCTTAATCGTGAAGTTATAGTTAATGAAAAATCTGATTCTACCATGCTCTCTTCAGCTTGGAAAAACTTGTTCACACCTACCATACAATATTTAATTTTAAATTAATATTAGTTTGGTATTATTATTATTATTATTTAATATATAATATATATATTTCTAAATTTTTTATAATTATTTTTTTGCATGTATCATTATTAAGATGTTTTTATAATTTTTAATTAATTTATTTATTTTATTATTTGTTTATATATTTTTTTATTCTTTGTTTATTTATTCATTCATTTATCTATGTTACACATTATTTGACTCATAATTCGCTTCATAATTCTTCTTGTATTCTGTGTTCTTCTGATTGGACATGCTCTTGTGCGATTGGCTGATGTCTTCTACTTTCCTATTGGTTGTTTCTTCAACCTGTCCTTCTTCCTTACCTTTTTTTCCATAGCGTTCCCACTTTCAAAGTAGAAGCACGTATTTTTTGCGCCTGATGAAGGAAAATTAAGTTCTTTTGAAAGGTCTTGCGCATTTCAAAATTTTAGAGGTTCTTTTTGACTTATCGTATCTCACCAGCGTTTTTCATCATTAGTTCTTCAGAAAGTTATTAAATTTAAAGATATTTGCACCAACAATGTTTATTCAATTTTTGAGCTGGAAGAATATTATTTTAAACGATTTCAAAATGATTATCGTTTAAACATTCTTTTTGTAAAAATATTGTGTTGTTTAAATTTAAGTTTTGATACTGATAATATATTTTCTAATAATTTCATCATTTATTGGCCGTTTCTCTTTTAGTTTGCTATTGGAGCACCTTAATAATTATAAACTTAACAGAATATTATTTTGATAACAGTTCAAATATTAGCTGGATTTATCTTTTGTTTGAACCCCTATCAACTAAGTTTACTCCTAGTTTACTCCTAAGTTTACTCCTAAGTTAACTCCTAGAAATAGTATTTCAAAATTTTTTTTAAAAAATCTAACAGTAAGTTCCAGTCGACAGTACCTTCTGTAGAATCACAAATAAAACAGCCTCTAGAGTGTTCAGTACCTCATAGACTACAATGTACCTAAAATATTTATGTTCAGAATCGATCACTATTTAATTATTGAATTATTACAAATGTCAATCAAAAGGGCATAACGATTTTGAAAATTTAATTATTTAAAGTTGAGATAAATTGATGATAATGAATTCAAAATTTCAGAATGATAAGAGAAACGTTTTGAAAAATATTAACATTTGTTAGTAAAAAACAGGCATATATTTAATTTAATTTCTAAGCAATTGAGTGCTTGTTTATGTATACTACGCATTTAAGCAAAGTTTCAGAAAACTACAAAAGATGTTACACATATAAAGTTATTCATTAAATTGTAGCTCTACTTATCTTCACATGAATATAGGTTGATTCATTCCCATATCTATTTACCATATTCTGAATAAAATTAAAATGATATATAGTACATGATTCATGCTATCTTTTAGATGGATGGGCTTGTCTGGACTTGCGAGAAACAAAATATAAATAAACAAAGAAGATGAAATAGTATTGTAAGAAAGATTATGAAAAATGCGATTATCATGGTTTGCACTATTATAAAATTACATTTTAATATGTACACAGGAACGTGGGCAAGAATACTTCAAAAGTAGTACTAGGTTGAGCAAAATGTTCTGGGAAATTTGTGAAAGTTGCGTTGTTATGCGAAAATTAACAACAAAAGCAACAAGAACTATTCTTCAGACTTTCTGACATCGTTCTGCCACAGTCCGGATTTGCTGGAAGTACGAAGTTTGTCACCGTACCAACTCCTTCACCCTCATTAATCTCATCGACGGCTTTCAGAATCGTTAGACCTTTTTTCCATTATTGCCGGATCAACACACGTAAATCATACTGTTCAATAGGCATTTTGAAGCCGAAATTCCTGAACTCCTATAGATATACCATTAGTACTCCTATATACGATACAAATTCTGGTAACTGTTAGATTAAAAATTTCCAAGAACTTTTTGCTCAACCTAATAATAAAAACATAATGCAGTTGACATTTATGAGAATTCATCGAGCTTAAACAACTTAAATTCAAGCCAGATCAGAGTAAACGCAGTGTAGGCAGTCATTACCAGCTGATTATATACTGAAGACACGTCGAACTTTTTATAATTTTATTTAAAATCACTAAAACAAACATCATTACTTCGATGTCGAAAAACTTAAGACATTAAATATTTAACGACATGCTCTTAAACGGCTTAAACTTACATAATCCATTTTAAAAGGAAAAACAGAGCCACCTCATACAGCACGACCACACAATATATACATTCAGTTAAACCGTTACGTCATACCACACATTTGCCGAAAAATTTGCATAAAGCAAGATGCTGTAAATAAACAGTAACAGAAGAAAAACTCCCTGCATTCAGCCGTACACGAAGACTTCGCAGAATGCGAGGTGACTGACTAAAAGAGCTGGAAAACCGACAATGTGTGGATGCAAACGATTTTTGCTCGTAGCTCGGGACAAGGTATTGGCAGGAGGATTAAAAATAAGTTAAACACACTTAACTTGCGAAAAACTCGCATACCTGCCTGTCATTGCCCCCCTCCCGTAGTTACGAGCATACATAGTTTAGAATCACATTAAACTAACCTTTAAACTCCAAACCTTTAGATTTTCAAAGGAGATGTAACTTCATACTCCTGTATAAAATTTAACTTTCATACATACAAAAGAGTTTAAAGAATCAGATGCATTTTACATAATTACAATTGCAACAATAAAAAAATATCTAACCTCTACATACACTTTCGTCAACAAGGTAACCTTTCACTTAATACATATTTGACAAAGCTGAAAATCTAATTTTTCAGTTTAAAACAAAAATATATTTCAGCATATAAACATTTTCATGTACACTAATAGACGGAAAAGGTTTTAAAACATTGCACTACCTGTACTTTTCAAAAACATTCAAATATAAACACAATTCCGAACATTAATATATGTACACATAACTTTAATACATTTCAAATATTAAAAAAAAATTATCAATTAACCATTTAAACCATCATCCTTTGGATGCATTACAATACAACATGTAAAATATTTGTTAACCAAAAAAAATAAAGGTGGGGGGGGGGGGAGGTTGATAAGTGCACTTATCGGAAAAATAAAAAATAAAAAATTGTGATCACAACGATTATACAACACATTAACTACATTTATACAATAACCAAGTTTAAAAATATTAGATTAAATTTGCTATACAAAAGTGCATTATAAAACAGTTCACATTAGCAAATACATATATATTATGTATTATAAACTTTTTATATATGAATATAAGAATTCATAATGTTTTTGTACTTATTTAAACTGAAAAACATTTCCTTACAAAAGTCTTTAACCCTTCTTTGGGGAGAGGTTTAGTTAGGATATCAGCAAAGTTTTTCTTTGACCTTACATATTTGAGGGTGAATATATTCTCATAAATTAAATTTCTTAGAAAATGATATCTAACACTAATGTGTTTTGTCCTGTTATTTTCGATGGGAGAATGTGAAAAATCTATAGCAGCTTGGTTATCGCACAAAAGCTGAGCTGAAAAATTGGCTTCGTTTGGAAATATGCTTAAATTTATACATTCCTGAATGATACGTATTACCCACTGTAAATCTTTAGCAGCTTCCGTTAAAGTTATGTATTCCGACTCCATTGTAGAAAGTGCTACACATTTTTGTTTAAACGTGCGCCAGATAATAGGAGCCTCATCTAAAAATAGAATAATCCTCCCCCATCGAAACACGGTCATCTCGATTTGATGCGAAATCTGCATCACTGTAACATGAAAGTTTTAAACTTTTTATACTTGAAAGGTTAAGTTTATAGTGTTGCGTAGATTTAACATAACCCAATAACTTTAATAAGTAATTCCAGTGAACCATGCCAGGGTTTTCCTGAAACTGAGAAAATATATTAACTGCAAAGTTAATATCAGGACGTGTGCGACTTGCTATGTACGCAAGACATCCGATTAAACTACGGTACGGGATTTTACTCATTTCTTGAATTTCGGTTTCGGTAGTTGGCGAATCCGTTTTAGATAAAACAATTCCTTTTGCGATTGGTAGTGATGTTACTGGAATATTAAACTTGTTAAACTTTTCATATACTTCTGAAATATAGTCAGATTGATGTATACATAAAGTTTTATCTTCCTCCTCAAATGTCACTCCTAAAAGTCTTTTAGTTTTCCCAAGAATTTTAAGATCAAATTTATTTCGTAGTTTGTCTATTGCCTGCTTTATATCTTGAGGGGTTTTTCCAAACAGAACAATATCATCTACATAAAGCAGAAGAATCAAATTTTCATTAAAGACATATACACAGTTACACCAGGTTAAGCGTTTAAATCTTAATTCTATCAAAACTGAATTTATTTCAAAGAACCATTCCCTTCCAGATTGCTTTAAACCATAGATAGCTTTACTTAATTTGCATACATGATTAGGATAGTTTTTATCAATAAATCCTTGAGGTTGATATATGTAAATTTCATTATTTAATTTAGCATATAAATATGCTGCTTTAATGTCAAGCTGACAATGTGACCAGCCGCATAAACAAACTAAAACGGTAAAGAAGTCTAATGATTGAAAAATTTATAACTGGGCTAAACACTTCATCGTAATTTATCGCTTTTTTCTGACGAAAACCTTGAGCAACTAATCGTGCCTTGTATCTGACGATATTATCATCCTCGTTACGTTTTACAGTATAAACCCATCGGTTATTAACAATCGTAGTTTTGTCAGGTTTAGGGACTAAAGTTCAGACTTTTCTTTCTTTCATTGTTTGTATCTCGTCGTCCATAGCTTTAAACCACTCTCTTTTCTGGGGGGAATTATAAGCTTCATTATAATTTGAAGGTATTTTAATATCTACAAAATTAGCTTCGATTGTTTCATTGTCAGACTCTTCGTCACTAGGTATTTTAACTCGACCTAAATAAGTATAAGAAATACGAAAATCAAAATCTGTTCTTTTAAAAGGTATATTGTGTTTATCACAATAAGCTTTGGCTTCTATCCATGATTTTATCCTAATTTTAGTTCCAACTATACTATAGTAAATGTCATGTCTTGGTTCTTCTTTTCGTTTTACAGCTAGTCGTTCCCATTGAGGCTTAGAAGATCCAGGCGTAAAAAGAACTTTTTTAGACGTATCAGGTATAGAACCGTTTTGTACATTTTCTTGATTAGGAAACGAGCTTTGACCTGGAACGCTGCTCATATCTTCTGGCTCCGTTTCTTCCTTTGGATCTTTTTCGGGTTTACCCTCGTCATTCGTTTCTTCATCAGAGTCCGATTCAGATTCATCAGATGAGCTGTAGGTATTTCGCTTTGGACCCAGTATGATTCCTCCGCGCTCTTCTTTCGGTAAAGTAACGTTTATAGTTTCTATCGTTTTACGTTCCTGGGGTAACCTTTAGTGACGCGGTAACCTTTAGTGAAAAGTGCGTATCCGACCATTATACCTTTCTGGGCTCTCATTGAAAATTTATTTCTCAGCTGCTTAGGTTTTCCCACGTAAACAGTACTGCCAAAGGGTTTCAGGTGTTTTACCGATGGTTTTCTCCCTCCATACAATTCGAATGGAGTTTTTGTCTGATACCGTGGCAGACCCGGTTCCACGTATAAACGAAAGTTAGTAATGCTTCTGCCCAAAAACTTTCTCTTAACTTGCTCTCATGTAAGAGAGCTTTTATAGCGTTTAAGGCCACACAATTGAAATTTTCCGCAGTTCCATTTTGTTCGGGAGTGTACTCGTTACTGAATTCATGATGTATTCCTTGATCTTCAAGGTATTTACTGAAAGTCGTATTTTCATATTCACCGCCATGGTCAGACCTAAGAGTTATGATCTTGCGATTTAGAAATCTTTCTGCCCTTTTTTGGAACCGTTGGAAGCATTCAAAAACTTCACCTTTTTGTTTAAGTGGGTACACAACTACTCTTTTAGAATAGTCGTCAATAAAGCTCACAAAATATTTAGCTCCTCCGTTTGATTTGACCGGAAGGGGCCCACATACATCAGAATGAATCAATTCGAGGGAAGCTCTAGAGCGTGTTTTGCCTATTGGCTTGAACGAGACCCTTCGGGACTTAGCGATCTTACAATCTTCACAAGTTGGCATGTTTTTTTTTTCTTGAAATTTGGCAAACCATGAACTGCATCATTCTTACTTGTGTTTAAAATATACTTTGTATTAATATGACAGTATATTCGATGCCATTTGCTTAGATCCCCACCGCACTTTTGAGTCTGTGCTGAATAAGCCCCTCTTGTCTTTTACGTTGGGATATGTTGGTTTGCAAATGAAAAAACCGTTTGTTTTAATAGCCGTGAAGATTTTTCTTCAGTTTTTCGATAATAAAGTCAAACGACCATTTTTACATGACAAAGACATCCCCATGCTGTCAAGGGCTGAACCTGACATTAAATTACGTCTAAGTTTAGGTGTGTACATGACATTTTTAAGTTCCAAATTTTGGCGCTTTCCCTTATCATAAAAACACATCTCTACTGTTCCGATGCCTAAAACTGGACATTTAATGTCCCCTATAGCAACAGACATGTCAGTCCACCTAACTGTTTTGTATGTGGAGAAAAGCCCTCGATCTTTACAAAAATGTGTGGATGCAGCAGTATCAAAAAGCCACTCCTGTCCTTTGACAGAGCTTTGATTAGCTTCAAGCATATCTGTAGCAAACTATTTGGGCAAATGCCCCCCCTTCTCTTTATCTCTTTACTGCGTACTTTACTGGGTATTTTTAAAGTACAATTTGGTGCAATGTGACCCCTCATTTTGCACTTGCTACATATAGCTTTGCGTTTCAAGAGAGTAGATCTATCCTTACTGCTACTTCTACGATACTACTTTATATTTTTGCCTTTAGGTTTTTCTAATTTATATTTAAATGCAACATTTGATTTATCTAGATTGCATTGTTGCAAGCGGCTTTCCTCTAAAAGTAGATCTTTCAATATGGGATCAAATTTAAAATCAGTGTCAGTATAACGATAAATATTAAGAACTATACTAGAAAATTGGTCAGGTAAAAAACGAATAAGCTGGAAAGCCTGATAAAGATCCTCTAATGGATGACCTTGTTCCTGCAATTGTTTAATAATTGTACGTAATCTAGCTGCAAACAAACCAATCCCTCCCCTCTCTTCATACCTGGCAGCAAAAAATTTATCAAGGAGGGAGATTACTGCAGCTCTAGTTTTAGGGCGATAGTTATCCTGGAGGATATCCCATACTTTCTTAGCATCAGTCGTTTCTGCAAGTAGTGGTCTAAGATCAGGAGATACATTTAAATATATAGAACTAAATGCCCTATCACGGCGTAAATTATAGTCACGCTTTTCCTTATATTTTACACTATCATCAGGTGGTTTTTCTGTACCATCTATAAACCCCCTGCAACCACGGTCCATAAGGAGGACTTTCATGTCCGCGAACCATGTTGCGTAGTTGTCTGGAGTCAAAAATTCAATCTCATCCATTATAATATATACATATGAACAAGATTAATTACTGAGAGAAATATATATATATATACAATATATTAAGAAAACATTCAAGAAAGTAAAAAGTAACAAAAATTCTTACTTATTACGTTCACTCTCATATGGCAAGTCTTATGCACTTAAAGGTCAAAAGTCCAGTCCTTAAAAGTCCTACATACAATCTGTAGAAGTGAAACTCTTGTTCTAATCCAGTTCATAAGTAGGTGAAAAATTCCTTTCTGTCACCGATAAGAATCACACGGAGTTGTTATCCAGAAGTAGTCCATAAAGGCGTTCACTATCATGAAGTCGTCAGTAGCAGGAACCACTCATATAAAACAGGAACAGGAGCCACAGCACTCAGCGGGAATATAAAACTTATTCCATATTACAGCTGGTATAATAACTGCTCTGGCCCATAACCAGTGAGAATTCATCGAGCTTAAACAACTTAAATTCAAGCCAGAGCAGAGTAAACGCAGTGTAGACAGTCATTACCAGCTGATTATATACTGAAGATACGTCGAACTTTTTATAATTTTATTTAAAATCACTAAAACAAACATCATTACTTCGATGTCGAAAAACTTAAGACATTAAATATTTAACGACATGCTTTTAAACGGCTTAAACTTACATAATCCATTAAGGAAAAACAGAGCCACCTCATACAGCACGACCACACAATATATACATTCAGTTAAACCGTTACGTCATACCACACATTTGCCGAAAAATTTGCATAAAGCAAGATGCTGTAAATAAACAGTAACAGAAGAAAAACTCCCTGCATTCAGCCGTACACGAAGACTTCGCAGAATGCGAGGTGACTGACTAAAAGAGCTGGAAAACCGGCAATGTGTGGATGCAAACGATTTTTGCTCGTAGCTCGGGACAAGGTATTGGCAGGAGGATTAAAAATAAGTTAAACACACTTAACTTGCGAAAAACTCGCATACCTGCCTGTCAATTTAAACCAAGAAGAAATGCATAAGCAAAACGAAACAATCTCTTGTATAATTAAATCTTTGAGACGTTTGCAGAATACTAAAAAGAAATCTTTACAGAAACTAGTTACATGGCAACCCGCTATGTTACTTTTGAATTGCATGAGGTCATTCGATTCTTTTGGAGGAAAGTGAAATCTAACTTTATTGTAAATTTAGAAGGCATTTATAATATTCATTTTATTAAATACAATATTTCAAATAATAAATTAGATTTACATTTTAGTCAAAAGCTTTATTTGCCAAAAACTTTTCGTTCTTCCAAGATTAGGCTTCTAATTTCAGAGCTGGTAGAAATGTCGCCACTTGAGTGAACTCATACAAAAAAGACTGTTTTGGCGAAATTATTCAAAGGTATTTTGTATTTATGAATTAAAATAAATACTTAGAGAAATATAATTTTTCTGGTTAAAACATTTAGTCTTTAACGTACTTGTGAAAAGTTTTAATCACCATTTTAAGAAAATAATTAAAAATCTGTATTTCTACTTTAAATTAAAAAAGCTACGAGGGATTTTTTTCTTTCTACGTCAGTGGAATTCACCTCCATGTTCCAGTCGGCAGACGATTTTCTACGTTCTAAAATAAACTGATTCCTCAAGGTTGAATATGTGAAAGTATTGAAATTTTCTTAAATTATTTAAAAAGCCATAATAAATCATTCAGTTAAGATACAGTTTTCAAACAAATTGCATGTGAAAGTAAATTTTTACCCTATATGACAGTGTAAAAATTGACAATATGCGATGTTTAGAAAATTTAAAAAAATGCATTAGCAAAAATTGAAAAAGCGAAATTTCATTGTCAAGTGTTGTTATTCGCAATACGATGTCAGTGCTACGCACGGACTCGTTTGTCCTTTATAAGGTGATAAATCTAAAACTTTATTCATTATTGCAGCTTATAAATCTATTATTTTTTCTTATTAATTTAAAATTCTTAAAAAATAAATCGAGAACCATGTTTAAGCACTAAATTACCTAACTCTAAGTATTTAAACAACTATTTATGGGTGCAAAATAACATTTTGACGATGTCTGACTATAAAACTAATTGATATTAAAGTACTTTTGCAGAGAGACATAATTTAGCTTACAAAAAAGGGACTTTAGTATTTTTATATATGATAAATACACGCCTTATTAATTTGAAGCCACCGTAATAATACAGTCTGACAATAATAACACTATTAATTATGACAAGTACAATGCCCTTACAAACATCTGCGTAAAAACTCGGCAACGAATACGGCTTGAGATATTTTGCATAATTATACTTAAATGAAAAATTTAATCAAGACTAAATTCATTCGTCTTTTGAAAATCGGTTACAAATATTACTTAAGAAAACTTGTTAAAATAAATATAAGGTTTGTTTAATTTACTCATAATATTAAAACTTTCATTCACTAGAAAATGTGCCTAACGTTTTTCATACTGTTACTAAAGGCACCGTGATATGAACCATTTAGAAATAATTAAATCACTGTACAAGCATGGAATGAATTGTTCGTTGTATCGACATTATTTAGTACAAAACTATTTTCCGTTGATTTAATTATTCTTTTCAGGAATGTGCTAGAAATAATTTTATTTTATCGGGACATTCTTTTAAGAATAATCTACAAAATAAACGAATTTAAGTGACAAGGATTTTACCGAGTAATTCTAAGTATAGAAAAGCAAATTATGTAAATGCTATTTTAATTTTCAGCTGCGAAGAAAACTTATTATATCTAAGTAGCAAGGAAAAAACTTCTTCCTTTTAACTACATTTTTAAATTACCATGTAGAGAATATATGCAAAAAATATAAATAATATAAAAATATAAAAAATAATGTATGGTGCCAGATTTCAAGTCATTCATAAAATTATTTTTTAATGTTAAATTAATTTTCTTAACGTTAAATACAAATTGTATTTTTACAACTGAGTGAAAAAGTGTCCAGGGTAAGATTTGAATCAGGGACTATTGACTTATGCTGCAAATGTTCGGAAAACTGAACTATCCCGGACAAATATGACGGGCACAATTAACTCAACTAACCTTAGGGATTATAACATCTGGTCTATTTTCTGAAACAGGTTAACTTAATAAATCGCAGGTAATTGAACTAGAGTGTCTTAAAAGTTCCCATACTGACGAAATTTGTATTTATTATTCACAAAACAACAAACCTTAAAACGATTACTTTTATAGTAATGGTAAAAATCACTTAACATCACGTAGGAAAATAAACAGAACTTACATTTATAATAAATGTTCAAAATGTCCACCCCTTTCTAGAAGGCAAAGCTAAACTCATTTGCGCATGTTTGTAGAAACGCGTTTTAACATCCTGGGAGTGACTCCTTGTATCCTTTGAGTAATGGCAATTTTCAGATCATCTATTGTTTGAGGATAATTTGCATAAACTTTGTTCTTTAAATATCCCCACGGAAAAATGTCCGGAATGCTCAGAACGGGGGACCAAGGTGGCCAAAAATATTTTGCGATGAGTCGATCGCCAAAAAATTTTTCAAGCATCGCCTTGATTTCATTACTTGTATGGTATGTTACACCATATTGTTGGAGCCAAGAATCTCGTTTATTCACTTTTAACAATGCAACAGATTGGTGGATAAGTTCCCGGTATACAAAACGATCAACAGTTGATTCAAAAAACAGAGGTCCAACAATCTTTTTGCGTAATACAGTACATAATAAGCCAATTTTTTGAGAATGTGAGGGCTTTTGCATTAATGATGAGGATTGGTCGCCGCCCAAAAGCGAATGTTTTGCGTGTGCAGATAAACGCCTAAATAAAACAATTCCTCATCAGAGAAAATCTTTTGTCCAAAATCTTTATGTTGTTGTGAATAAATTTTCGGAACTATCGCAAATAATGAATCCATTTCTCAAAGTCCGGTGGCTTTATCTCCTGTACCATTTTTACACGATAAGCACGAACATGCAAAGCTCTTAAAGCCTTATTTGTCTATCCAAGAGATGCGCCTATTTCTTATGCAAAACACCTCACGTTTTTTTAGGAGTTTACAAAGTCTTTCGTTGAGTGTTTTTCAGAAAGGTTGGTGTAACAATTTTCGGCCTTCCATTCCTGTGCTTGTCTTCCACCGAACCTGTATTACGAAATCGTTGAACGAGCCGATATAGAGTATCTTTACTTGGTATTGCGTCATTTGGATATTTACTTCGCGAAACATATTTGCACCTTTCGTACGATTTACATTCAAAATGAGTTTCGAGTAGCGCAATTTTTGAATGCGTGCTAAACTCACTTCACTGTGAAGAACGAAATAATATAGAGCTTTATTCTCGCATGATTTGAGCGCGAAAAGAACCAAACGATAAAAACTCAAAAATTGATGATATAAGTAGACGGTAAAATTTAATATTTCAAAAGAAAATCACAGAAAAAAAGTTTATTAAGTTGTAAGGGAACTTTTAGGTCACGGTATAAGAAAACATTGGATAATTTACAACAAATTATTCTAATTGGTAAAAATTGTCTGAAAAAACGCACCTAAAATCAAAAATGTAAAACAAATGCCTATTTAGACATCGATCTGAGATATCCGATTAAAAAAAAAAACAAAAAAAAAAACATTAGCTCATCATGATTAGCGTAAGCTCTTAAGAGTCTAATGGTGACTTCATTGTAAAGTCATTTGGTGCCTTGTCGTAATGCAACGGTCATGACGACTACATTGAGGAGTCTCTAAATGACGGTAATATAAAAGTCACCGGGTCACTTCATTAAATTGGCATTTAGTGTCTCGTCACAAAGAAACAGTCACAGTGGCTTCACAGTGGAGTAACCAAATTATTGTTATTTGGTTGTAATCATGAGGTGAACAAGATCTGTCACATTTTGAGTTACCGTAGTTAACTGTGAGATTTGTGTTGGTTTGTGACTTCACACTGACGTCACATCGACTGGGTGTATTACTAAGTTAGTAGCTATTTGCTACCTTTGTCTTTTATATCAGTTTTTTTCCTACTCTAATCTTTTGTGCACGAAATTAGAAATTCGTATCTGTCCCTGAATTTTTGGACGCTAGCGTAATAACAGCATTAAAACCAGGTACATTAAAACTATTTTCAAATATTCACTTCTTTTAAGAAAAAAAAATACAATCATATTGAGATATAAAACTAACTATTTATAACATCATTTATTAAAACTAATTCCCAAAAAGAAATGTGCTGTTTGTATTTAGCTTAATGAAATAAAATACCACAACGTTGTCAATTTTTCCCTAATTTCAAAGTGTCACTTAACGACATATAAGAGATAACAATACGTTTCTTTTACGAATTGGTTGTTGTCGTTTTTAATAGCATACATTTTACAGCCTAAGAGAAAATATAATTCTGTTTCTCAAAACACTTAATTGTGAGATATTTTGTGAAGGAGGCATTCAGTATCTGATGTAAGAAAACATTTTCAGATGGAATTTAATGTAATTCCAAGAGAAAAATATTTGGACTACATGTTGTTTTGGAGGCCTAAAATCATGCTTACAAAGATGAAATATTTGCTGCTATTAAATGACTTATTTTATTTAAGTTACTATCTGACCCGCCTGGTGTTGTCCGGGCCCCTGATATTATTCTTAAATGAACCTGAAATTTGCATGATTTTATATCCTGAGCTCGATTTTGTCTGAAATATGCGACCGGTGATTGTGTGAAAAATCGCTAAAAAAATAAACCTGATATTTAGCGGTAATAAGGCTCGAAATAACTGCAACGGAAAATGGGAGTGTGGGGCAATATGCTTCCGACGACTGTGTAAATTTTGTGCTAAATATTGATATTTAACTATAAAAATCACTGGTATACACACAACTATTTTTTTTTTTTTTACATTGAAATCCCGAGGGAATTTTTTTAATTTTCAAGCTGATTATATCACCTTTAAACACTGCTATACGGGATTTCAATGCGTAAAAAAATAGTTACGTGTACAGCAGAGATTTGTACAGTTAAATATCAATATTTAGCACAAAAATTATACAGTCGTCTGAAACATATCGCCCCACACTCCCGTTTTCCGTTGCAGTTATTTCGAGCCTTTTTACCGCTAAATATTAGGTTTATTTATTTATTTTTTATATTTTTCACACAGTCAGCGGTCGCGTATTTTAGACGAAATCGAGTTAAAGCTATAAAATCATACAAATTTCAGGTTCATTTAAGAATAATATCACGGGCCCGGTCAACGCCTGGCGGGTCAGCTGGTAACTAAAATAAAATAAGTCATTTAATAGCAGCAAATATTTCATCTTTGTAAGCATGATTTAATGTCTCCAAAACAATATATGGTCCAATTAATCTTCTCTTAGAATTACATTAAATTCCTTCTGAAAATGTTTTCTTACATCAGATAGTACTTTATACCTTTTTCACAAAATATCTCACTATTAAACGTTTTAAGAAATAGAATTATATTTTCTCTTAGGCTGTAAAATGTATGCCATTAATAACTACAACCCCAAGAACAACAACCAATTCGTAAAAGAAACGTATTGCTGTCTCTTATATGTCGTTAACTGACACCTTGAAGTTAGGGAAAAATCGACAACGTTGTGCTATCAACCATGCAGTTTTATTTGATTAAGCTGAATATATAAACAGCACATTTCTTTTTGGGAATTAATTTTAATAAATGTTGTTATAAATATTTAGTTTTATATTTAAATATTTTTTTTTTCTTAAAAAGAAGCGAACATTTGAAAATATTTTGTTATGTATCTGGTTTACTCGATCATTAACTAAATAGTTAGTAAACACTATTAAAATTTCAGAACTATTGCATAAAATTTGGTATATTTTTGTTAATCAAAATATGAATAATGTTCAAACTGCGGCAAAAAAATCAAACCGTAACTTAACTGAAAACTAACCGTGCACGCTCTGCAAAGTACTTTAGTTCCACTTTCCACCACTAAGGAGCGCAATACGTTTATACGAACATCCGACATGGGTCCCTGAGGCCTGCGACACCGTAAAGCTGGCGTACTGCGCACACTCTGCAAAATCTTTTAGTCCCACCTTCCACCGCCAGAGTGCGCACTCTTTTCTAAACAAACCTATATCCGAACGAAACTCCTATTTTGTACCTACCAGTTGGTATATTACTCGACTGGGTGGGGACTCAAATAAGAATTTAAGAAATTTGCTGAAATTGCTATTTGGGAATAATGGTAACCCCCACTCAATTAAGGGAGCAATATGATCTATTAGAACCTCCGACATAGGTGGCTGCTGTCTGCAGCATCGTATAGCAGTCGTGCTGCGCACGCTTTGAAAAATTTGTTAGTTCCACTTTATACCGCCAGGAGAGACATTCTGTTCTAAACAAACTTATATCCGAACGAAACTCCGTTATTTATCCTATCCGCAGACATGGGGTGAAAGACTGAAATAAGAATTTAAGAAATTTGCTGAAATTACTATTCGGAAGTAATGATAGCCACTACTCATAAATTAAGGGCGCCATATGCCCTCTACGAACATCTGACGTGGGTGCCCGCTTCCTGCAGTACAGTATAGCAGGCGTGTGATAATTTCAAAACGTTATTCTGTATTTAAAAAACAAAAAAACAGGAATAAAAAAATGGATTCAAAAATGCCCTTAAAAATAGAAAAAACACTTCTGAAATGAACAAATATCATTAATTGTAAAAAAAAAAAATGATAATTTATTTTTTAAATGTTGCTAGTCGCTATACTTACACAAAGCATTGGAATGCAAGGTCTTACTGTTGCCAGTGGAAATTTCTAGTGGTGAAAGAGACAGTAAGAAGTGTTATAACCTTTTATTTAACGCCAATTATCCCTATTGAACCACGTATGTCAAAAGTGGTATTAGAATTTTGAAATTTGAATTAGTTTTCGAGATATAATTTTCTTTCTAATTTTAATGACATTTCTGTAATGATGGCGACTAAATTATTCCATTCTTCTAGAAAAAAGATAGAAAAGGAAAAATTATGTTAATTTTTTTTTTCGTCATTGTCAAATTGAAATTGAAATTATCTTTTATTTCAATCGATAGTGAAGATAATATTGCGATTAAATTTTGTTTTTCAAGAAAATTTAAAAAAATAAAAACGTCCTTTCAAACTTGATCGTCAAGAAAGAGTTTATTTTAGAAACCAAAACTAGTCTGTCATCTTCAAATTCAATCCTTCTATATACATATAAAAATGTAACGATTTAGAAATGGACCAATGAAAATCTGCGTAGATACCACGAACCGCATTTGATTGGTCAGAGCTTTCTGACGCTATAACAAGGGTTACCAAGGAGGGAATGGGGGCTACATCGCCAAATTTGACGACCAAAATTAGTCGCCCAAAGTGACGCAAACTTGGCGCTATTTCCAGTATTTCGCCAAATTTCCGTAGACTCCCATTGAAATGCAATAGGGTTTACTTGCTTGTAGAAAATAAAACAATTGAGGTATTTCAATGCAACAAAAACTAATGTTAGCTTATGAATAGAGCTTAAGTGAACTATTTGCATTATTGTTAAGCACAAACACTTACTATTTACAATATTCGTAACACTTTATATATAATTTTATATTTAGTAATTTTTATAATTATGAAACTGTATAAGCTCTAATGATTATGCCCTTGGAGATAAGCAAATAAAATTGTCAGGAGTTGGGGAGGAGCGTGTTTTTACCAAGTGAAATCCGAAAATTGAATGCATAGAAAATAAGGGTTCGCGAAGAGATCCAAAATGGAAACGCGAAATAATTACATCTAAGGTGGGCTAGAAAATAGGGATTGCTTTGCCATGCCGAATGGAATCGAGAAGCGATTACGCGGGGGGTTGGTGAGCGTAGCGTGTAGGGGGTCGGATCCCCCTAGTAGACTAAAAAAAAAATGTTTTTCTTTTCAATTTCAAAGACAAAATGATATCAGTAATGCGAAAATTTTATCTTTTACCCTTTCTCTGTCTCTCATCTACAGCAATAAAAATATTTTGTTGCCGCTATTAGAGAACCGCCATTAAAATTTAAAACAAATTAATATTTCAATAATATTACTTTTTTTATATTTTACATTTAGAAATTTTAAGAGTTATTATGAGACCTTTGGAACCATTCGGATATCTGAAACGAATACATGAAATAATAATTGCCCAACTGAATGCAAAGAGAATAAAATTTCTCCCTTGGTCTTCCTTTCAGTTTTAAAGAGAAAATGACATCAACAATGCAAACATTCCATCATTTTCTCTTTTCTCTTTTTCAATTCTTACTATTAGTTCACACTCTCCCTATATTTATTTATATATATATTTATTTATATATTTATATATCTTGTTCAAATTTTCAATCGTTAATAAAATACTCATTATTCATCCCATCAAGTTAAAAAAAAAAAAAATGCAATTTAACAAATTACAACGACCATTTGGAAAATGATTTTTTCGAAGACTAAAATTTAAGACATAAAATATAGCACGGAGTTGATCGTACATTACGTACGCCATGAAATAAACATTAATAGTGTTATTACACGTAAAAATTGCAAGCGACGGAAATAGCCTGCGACTCGTACGTATTATCCACGGGAAACTTATGAATGATCTATGAGGATACCTGAATCCAAGTATTTCATTGGCTGTTCGGGAAAAGGCTTTTCCATCGTCAGATTTCCAAGAAATCTGACAACCCATTTTAAATGAAATTTCATTCTTAAACTTCTAAACATCCCACAATATTACTTTTTACACCGTCGTATAGAGAAAAAAAAATGTACTTTTAAATGCAATTTGTTTGAAAGCTGTATCTCAATTTGTTTCTGAGTTATTAATTTTTTTTTGTAGTTTTTATTACTTTTTTGTCATAGTGGCAACAGATCTCTGTTGAAAGTAAAGGGAAATACATACTACTGTATAGACCAATCAGAACACGAATAAAATGCGGATTAAACCAATAAAAACCTTCAGATATGCTTTTGATTTCCTATCCTGACGAGAACAATAACTATTTTTCCAAATGGTTAATAAATTTTTTAAAACTTGTACTGGATGACAATTGATGTTAATACAGTTTTCCAAATATTAATTAATTAATTAAATTTTAATTAATTAATTTTAGTTTTGCATGGGAAACAAAATGGCGGCCATTGGTTATTGAAGATCAATGAAAGTATTTTCAATAAGGGGTTACCATATCCTATTCTGTCGCCAAATACCGCCAAGTTTGTCGCCAAATTGGCGATATATCGCCAAAATTTGGCTCCCAAAATGAGTCGCCAAAAGTGATGCCAACTTGGCGATATCTCTAATATTTCGCCAAATTCCCATAGACTTCCATTGTAAACCTACTTGCTTATAGAAAATCAACAAATTGAGTTATTTTAATGCAACAAAAACTAATATTAGCTTAAGGGATTATATTAAATTTTTCTTTGATGACCTAAGTAGGAATTGACTTTAAAAACAAAATTTTTATATTACTTGTTCATTCGCAGCAAGAAAAATAAATGTTGCTGCTATTAGCAAAATGCTATTAAAATTTAAAACAACTTAATATTTCAATAACACAAGTCTTTTAATATTTTAAATTTAGAAATTTTAAGAGTTATTACGAGACTTTTGGAACTTTGCAAATAAGTCACAATAGACGTCACAGTAAACATAGAAGTAGAGGCAATTGTTGTTGAAACTCAAAAATTTAATTTATATGTGACTATTAAAAAAACAAAACGAAACTTTAAAATAATAGTTAAATGATCACGTGTTAAAAGTAGGAAATAGGAAAAATTACACTATAAAAATTAAATTTACACGTGAATATTAAAAAAAAGTAAGAAAATTTAAAATAATTAAATTATTACATACGAAACGCATTTAATGGCGACAAGTACGCCATATGTAAAATGCTCAAATATTTAATATTGTCACATGTAAAATTCCTAAAATAATTTAATTATTATGAGTGTAAAACTTTTAATGATGAAAATTAGGTCATATTTAAAAAGCTGAAATAATAATATTCCCAAACACTTTTCATTTGAATAATATATTTACACGTGAATCTGAAAAACTTTAAAATAATTAAATTATTACTCACGACGCATTTAAGGTGAAAATTACGTCATATATTAAAATAATTAAATTATTACTCACGACGCATTTAAGGTGAAAATTACGTCATATATTAAAACTATACATTTAAACCGATTTTCTTATTGGCTATATTCCCAACGTCACATTGGGCCAACGTCACATTGGAAATCACATGGTGTAAAAGTAACGCAGCTGACAAATTTGTTTATGTATTATATCACTTGTCGCAGCATAAATTCATGCACAAATTATTTTTAATTTATTTTGTACAAATTCGATAAATACATATTAGAAATTTCTTAAAGACATATTAATTAAAATAAAAAATTTACATTTTAAAAATAACATGAAAATATGCATCAGTGTGCATTAAAAAATGTAAAAGAATTCATGCATAAGCTATACCTTTTCCTGGAACTATCTACAGCTGGTTAAAAACATAAAATGTAAAAGTAAAATTTCACAACACAGTGCTTTTCAATACCGGGGTTCTGAATGTTATTTCCAAGCAGACGGGGTTTTTTAACGTCTAACTCAATGGAAGAATATTGTCCATGGCGTCGTTATAAAAGTCTGAGAGGCAGTAACATTTTTAACCTAAACATTTTATACAGGCTGATTTTCAAATGTGTAATTCATCTTACTCATCAATCCCAAAAACAGCCGTAAGCTATCGCGACAGTGGTGGATGAGGGCATGGGGAACAAAAATCACCCTATTTAAACACAAAAGCACGGTGACTCGATTACAGAAGATAGTCGCCGTCCGATCGTGATAACAGCATTCAATTTTTCGTAACCAAGTAGTCTTTTTAAAACAGGATACATTACCACGTTTTTAGAGGCTGCAAAGTCTGAACGGGGGTTGTCGATCATAACTCACAAGGGGCAGGGTCGTCTAGTATATATATATTTTAATCTTTAAATTTCAATGGTTACAAAGTTTCAACTGTGATTGGTAAGCATAGCTGCCAGGGGGCAGAGTCTTCTACTTTAATATTAAAATGTAAAACAATTAACAAAATCAACATTAACATTATTTATCTTAAGGAATCCATTATTTTATCGTCACTTGCCGCATTTAGCATATCAAAAATGGCAGTATTGGAGTTTCAAATTTAATCTAGTATAATGTGAAAATCGTAAGCCAGATCGAAAGATATTAACACTTCTCCTTTTTTTAATATTTTGCGAAAACTGCTTATGACTTCGATTTGTCTGGTCGCCTGTCTGAGATTTAACTCTTGTAAATAAACTGATTTCTGGTCGTGCAATAATTCTCGTAAATATATTTGGATTTCCATGTAATTGGTATATGTTATAAAGGTGCACTATGGCATGTTTTCTCCTGAAAATAAAATATGAAGACTTTATACTTAGTTTACAGGGACACTTAAAAGAAATTTCGTTACACTACGGTCTATGGGAAAAATCGTTTTCAATGTATTTTTATGATGTTAGATTGCTTCACACATATTTATATCAATAATAAAGACAATTTAACGAGATTTCAATCAGATATATTCTATTTTGTATGAAATGTGATGATATCAGGGGAAGTACTGAAAGTGTATTACAATACGGTTAGTGACACTATATGCACTTTCAGCTGCATTCTGAATCATAGAAAGTACTCATCATTGTTCACAGAAATCAAAGTAAGACTATTGAAATTACAATTACGATATCTTCATTCTTGTTAAAGTTGTAATTCGGCTTGTATAACCTGCATTTTGATTGAGTAACTTGAAGGGTTCAGAAGGTGTGTGACAAAAAAAAAAAAAAAAAAAAAAAAAAAAAAAAAAAAGAGTTATATGTTTGAAGATAATCAATGGTCTTCTATCATCTGTTTACCCTTTATGTACTGAATTACGAATTCATGCAAATTTTATCTTCTAAAGCATTATTCGTGAATTTTTGTAACTACATTAGAAGATTTATATAATCATTTAATAAATTTTAGAAGGATTGAAGGATTTAAAAGGATTAATTAAAGGGTCTAGCCGGATAAGCATAGCGAAATGGCCCCCACGGCAATTGTTTGAAATAACATGTGCGGTAATAAGGCTCGCCATCAGAATACAATATACAGTGTTTTCAGACCCTGACCTTGAACTGCCCTTGAGATAATCGGGGAAGTGTACGCCGGCGCTACTATTTTTCAAATATGTTTTTCTCAAAAAATACAAAAGTTAAAAAAATGAAACCGACGCCAATTATTGAAGAATATATTAGTTCACATCATATACTTTTTTTCACATTTTTACACAAATTGTAACACATAAAAATAAACAAAAATGTTTTTTGAAAAAATTATTAATGTAGTAATTTTATACTTACACCAACCAAAAAATTACAGAATAATCCTCAAAGTATGTACTTTTAAGAAAATAAATTTCGTTAAAATAGAAGATGCACTTTTTGAGTTATAAAAAAAATGCTAGCAGCTTTCTAAAATATTCGTAACTTTCCCTGTTTGTATTTGCAGAAATACGCTACTATCAATGCATTGGTCGATTCGTGACATTTCCACTTGGGCAGGATGCGCAGTGCACCAAAATAAGAGAATGTTTCCATACATACCGCTTCCCTATAGGTTTGTTTCATTTTTGTAAATATTATGTTATTTTGGCGTACAGTATATTCTTCTCGCCTAATAATATCAAGTCAATGGTCAAGCCGATTGTGCAAGTGAAGCTGAATAGGGGCTGTAATTATATAAGGTTATCAACTTTTTGGCAATTTCGGACTCCCTACCAACCTTCCGATATCAGAAGTTATCGTTCCTTGAATCCCCCTCCTCTTAATAATATTGTTATGAGTGTCTAAAATTTCTTTTTATATTTACATTTGTTTTTCTTTTCTTTTTATGCGTTTCAATGCAATATACAGGTATAATTGTACATTTTTTATTCGCATATTTTACTGATTTAAATAAAGAGAAGATATTCACAAAATATCACTCATATATAAGAAATAACTCTATATCAAATAACATTTTAAAGAAATACTTATTGTTTAAGAGTTTTTAATAATAGTTCTTTATTACATTACAATGCATTGAACAGTAATATTGTCTTCTTGCACTTCGCCCTTGCACGGGGCTAAACAGAACTTTTTGTAAACAAAACAGGTGGACAAAATTCTTCCCCATCTTTTACTAGCAAAAATATCAACTATCATTTCGAATCTGGTTTCCCTAAGAACGATTTATGTACCAATATGGCAGGAGAAAATTAATGGTGAACGTTGGGTTATTCCATACTTTGGAATGAAATGTTTTATAAACTTTGAATATGGTTTTAATAATAACTTTGTATTTTCATAAAAAGAAGAAAACGCTCTTTAAAAAAATTAAGATTACAGATGTAAAGAAGAAGGTATCAAAAAACTAAATTTTGGTTTGATCAAAAATGATAACGATATTAAATCACAAAACCTCCTCCCCCTACAGGTATCTTCCGATGTCAAGTGCCAGACCCCCCCCCCACACATACACTCCCCCCTAAAGTTATACGTTTTATCTGTACACTGTATAGCCCAATAGCCTTCTTCTACGTGAAAATCATGGTAGGCAAATGTTACCATTCTGTTTGTCATTTCTTGATATTATAACGCAAGAAGGATGCGCAGTACGCTAAAATAACAGAATATTTACAAACACGAAGCAAATTTAAAGGGAAATGGTATGTATGGAAGCATTTTCTTATTTTGGCGCAGTGTTGTACTAAAACGCATCCTGCCCGAGTGGAAATGGCACGAATCGACCAATGCATTGCAAATAGCGTATTTCTGCAAATGCAAACAGGGAACGTTATTAATATTTTAGCAAGTTGCTAGCATTATTTTTTTATTACTCAAAAAGCGCATTTTCGATTTTAACGAATTTTTTTTTCTTACAAGTACGTACTTTGAGCATCATTCTATAATTTTTTGGTTGGTGTAAGTATAAAATTACTACATTAATAAGTTTTCAAAAAATATTTTTGTTTATTTTTCTATGTTAAATTTTGTGTAAAAATATGAAAAAATATATGATGTGAATTAATATATTCTTCAATAATTGGCGGTGGTTTCATTTTTTTAACTCTTCAACTTTTTGAGAAAAACGTATTTGAATAATAGCAGCGTCGGCACAAACTTCCTCGATTATCTCAAGGGCTGTTCAAGGTCAGGTGCTGTAAACACGCTATATTGCATTCTCATGGTGAGCCTTATTACCACACATCTTATTTCAAACATCGGCCGTGGGGGCCATTTAGCTACGCTTATCCAGCTAGACCCTTTGAATTTATAGGGATTTTGTGCAATATTTATAACCCTACTCAAATCTTTATTTTAAATATTTTTCTTAGTATTTTGTAGAATTAGGAAATGCACAAATATTATAATGTTCTTACAATAGAAATATAGAAATATTTCGGAATTGAAAAATCTCCCCCCCCTCTCCCCCAAAGCCAAGAAAGATGAAAAGATGCAAAGGCAAAAGAAATCATCTTTTAAAAAATATTTTTGTTTTGTGTAACCAATAATGCTTTTGGAACAAGATAAAGTAATGAGTCTATAACTCATTCTAAATTGTATTACTACTAATCGATGTATTAAATGATTTTTATTTAAAAATGAAGTACCGTCAGTAGATAAAGGGTTAAAGTACTATTTGAAAAAATCGAATATTCACAGAGATTTTAATTGATAAAGCAGGCATTTGATAATAAACGCAAATACGAGGTATAGCCACAAAGTAAGTTTCGTTTCTATTTCTACCCGCAGCAGCGCTGCGATCCCAATTCCGAGCATGCGCGACAATTACTCTGACTGAAGGAGAAGAAATGTACGCCATTTTCAGCTCGATACTGCTGACGTGTTATTTGTAGTGCTTCTTTAGAATGTCAGCCTTAATTAAAAATGCCGCCACTTGTGAAATCAGATCTGTGATTCGTTTTCTCAATGCAAAGAAAATTAAACTAGTAAATCTGCAGATCAGGAGCCTCAACGTCAGCTCTACAATTCATTGTGTTTAGCACCCTTTGAGTAATATTAATCTTTCTACAAAAAACGAAATTTAAAGTTTTGAAATTACATAAACATTTATAAAATGAAAAAATATTTCGAAGGTTTCTGACATTAGAAGCGTTAAATTAAACCCCTTGTTATGTAATGGTATTCTGAAAATCTCATGAGCTACTTATTCTAGTAATTTTTGGATAATAAAGTAGATTTCTTCAGGGGGGCTCTGCCCCCCTGAACCCCTTCGTAGTGTAATTTAATTTACATTTGTAATTATCAATTAATTGTGTTAATGTCCTTTAGTAAATTCTACCAATAGACGGAAACGTACATGAATTCTTTTCTACAGCCCTGTTTATTACGTGAAGATTTTTACGCGTCGTCTATAACATTTAAATTTAATGCAGACAAAAAACCCTCTTAAAACTGCTCATATCACATTTCCGGGGATTAGTATGCATAGTGTGCACCATATATCCAGTTTCTGCGGAGTCCTGTATATGGTTCTATTTAAATTCTGCAAACATTTGTTAGTATACTAAATGTAATTGGGCTGGGAAATACATAACTCAAAAAAAAAAAAAAAAAAAAAAAAAAAAAAAAAAAAAAAACACTGAAGCAATTCGCGCTCATTTTCATTTATACTTACGAATTCATTTGTGTATCCCTGTACATGGTCTATACAATATTTAAGCACTACTTATTAAGCACAAATTTACTTAACGTTAAAATGCACACCATAATCGAAACTGCTCTTCAGCAATCATCCTTAATAGACCAGAACTGTATCCGAATTTTTTTATGTGACCCTATAAATGAACGATAAATACGATACAAATCATATTCAAGCTTCTTGTAGTCAACCACAGTAATGTAATTTAATTTCATAATGTTTGAATTAGTGCAACACAATTAACACACTGACGACAGGCAATTTAATTAAATCTGGGTTTAAAAAAAGTAGAAGCTCCTCCCTCTTCTGAAAGTGTCTTGGAAATTGGTTTCTGAGATATGTTTTTCATGTTTATGCAGCAGTAAATATCTTTCAATGTACGGATGTAATATATAATGTCTTACAATCTATAAAAAATATGGACAACACAATATAAATGTCTTTTCTATAAGATAGAAGTCACTCCCTTAGCCAATGATGTAATCTGAATAAAAACGAGAATTCTCGTTTCCCGTCGCTAATGTGTTAAAATAAGCTGTGAAGAGTTTTTTTTCCCCCGTAGACCACATTTTTATCGACCACTTTTGTGTGACCCGGAAAAAAACATATGCTTTGCACCCCATATACTACAAAAATGTTTCAAAAACACATATCAATTTTATTATTTTGTAACAAAGTAACATCATTAAAAAACGCCACAAAAGGATTTTCTTCAAAGATTGTAATATTATGAATACTTTTGAGTTCCCTGTACGCATGCTGTAAGTGCTACACATAATATATTTTATAGTAACCAGGTTCTAGTGCACCTTAATAAAGTACATAAATTTCATTACGTTTAAAATTGTGTAACATTATTAAAATACACCGCAGACGATTTTTCCCAAAGACTATAATGTAACGGAATAGTTTTGAGTGCCCCTGTAATTAAGCTATGAATGCTACACTCTTCATTTTTAATACCAAACATACTTTGGCAAACCTCAATAACGTATCATGGAAGACGGTAGTATTACGAGTGACGCAGCCTTAAGCCTAAAATCGTATCGTATCGTATCGTAGAATTCGTAGATGGCGGAACTCATATATTCAGCTAACTCGACATCAAAGAAAACGCGAAAAGCCGCCTTTTAATAACTCAGCAGATATACGTCCTATTGTTCTGAATTTTCTAGAACAGTCTTATATCTGCAGTCTAATCGTATACTGAAATTTTTACATTTCTACGTGCAGTATATTTTGAGATCTAAATAGCCATTTTTAAAGCGAAAACGTTGTTATGGTATGGAAGAAGGAAGTTCCTAATTTGAAAATCTCGAAAACGGTTCTAACGATTTTTTTAAAATTGATATATAATATAAATCTGATTAAGGCGGGGTGAATAACACTTTTCTTTTTTCTGGGAAAACTCGTTTTATTTTTAAAAATTGCTTTTTTTTACTTTTCTCGTCTGTGATTGGTGCATAGGTTTGACGTCACTTCGTATGTAGGAGGAGTCTTAATCCATCTGTTGTGGAAACAGAATTTGCAAAGTCATGTTATGTACTCTAATAAGTTGAGTTAACAATCTGAATGTAGGCAGTAAATCTTTTTTTTTTAATTTTAAATGTTAATTATTATGTGTTTTAAAATATTAAATGAAATTTCGATTGATATTATCTTTCTCTTTTGTTATGAAGAAATTATTATTTCATATTACTTCTTTTTGTCGAAAAAATATTTAGATTCATTTTTAAAAAAGGGGAAATTTTTTTAATTAAATGTATTCAGTATATAATTGTTATTTATAATTTTTTTTCAATTTTCAAAAAAAATTATTTTTAATTCTCGCGTTTTAATAAATCGTTTATTGAATCCATAAGATTGAATCTTGTTGAATTGAATCCTAAACCACGTTTGTTTGTTTACTTGTTAACGGGCAGAAATTCGCTATAATGATGGATTTAGTGTTTAAATTCGTCGTTTTGTTATCGATTCGTCGGTGCGTAGCGACAGATATTTATTGGGGGGAGGGGGGGGGGATTGAAAAATTTCCCAACTTGAAACGAACTAATTTTCAACTCCAATGATATCTGCAATGAATGTTTAACTTACTTGATTACTATTTGAGATCAAAATGAAGGGGAAAGAGACATCGTGTTTTTCTTTTGTAGTATTAGAATAGAATGTTATTTTTAAAAAAAATTTGTGATATTTGCAGATTATGTCTGGCAGGAAACGACCTATTGCTATAACGCCAATCGGAAGATACGTGAATAATTTGTTCAGAGCACACTATTAGCTCAAAATGAATCATATTATCCCGACTAGTTGTTTTGAGCTTCTAAAAGTAACAATTTTCTTCATGTTCTTTTTGTTTATTTAGTAATTAAAGGTTATAGGTAAATAAGAGATAGTATAATAGCTTTTCTTGCAAAGGTAAGATACTTGTTTTAATTTAATTCTAAAGTTAATATTGTTAAAAGAAAGCTTTAAATAATTTTCTTTTGATTTTTTTTTTCATATCCTGCTTCAAAGTTCGTTTTTTACAATCATGTTGTCAAAATGTATTTTCCCCCTGAAAAGAAAAAAAAAAAAAAAAAAAGAGCTTGATATATTTGTTTTATATAAAAACTAAAATGTTGATATTGTCTTGCCAACCTAATTGGGTATGTTGATTTAATTGTGAAGTGGATGAGGGGGGAGGGTAATCTAAGGGCTAAAACGTCTTTCCCTTCAAAACCAGTTATTTTTTTAGGAGATTATAGGCCACAGATTATCTTCCTACTTTGTAATGGAAGTTTGTTTACGTTACTCGCTGGCTTTTAACTAGCCAAACATGTATCAAGCCCAAAACTAGCTTTTTTTGCACCAGGGGCGATATGGATTTTGGCACCCCCACCTTCCTTGCACGCAATTAAAATTTTCAACCACAGGTACCCTATGCAAAAAAAATCGTTAAAAGATACAAATTATTTTAATAATAATGCTAGCAAGGAATATGTAAACAACGCTCTCATAGGATTAACATTAACTTGAAGGTTAGGAATCTGCAATCGTCATGAGAAGAAACTGGAACTGCTGACGTTAAACTTATGGGAGCGTACATTTAAAAATTTCTCCCTTGCATATTAATAGTTTTAATAGCTGAGATTGAATTCTAACTGGGTTAGTGTTTACTTTTTCGATTATTTTTTTTTTAAGTTACTTTCAATTTCACAGATTTGAAAAGAACGCTCCCATAAGTTTAACATGAGCTTGCGAGTATCTTGTTACTTCATATATACATACATTTTTGTATGAAACTATAAACAATCAATATCTTCATTTGGCACCCCCCCCCTGAAGTATGGGTAGCATTGTTTTGTTTAAAGGGCATGTTTTATTCACTTTTACATAATAATATAAATTTTGCTTGAAATTTCATGAACATTCTATTTTTGGGTGTAATTCAACTTCTGGGCTGGTCTGTCAAGCTTGTAGATAAATGTATAAGCAATTTGGCAAACACATATAATTTTCAGACATGTTACTTTTTCGCGAAAACGCGGAATTCCGCTTTTTCGGTAGTAAATTTTATTATCTCTGGGATCGATGCAAATATGCATTAAAATTTGTTGACATTTTTAATGGGGGGGGGGGGGATTAGCGAGAGTGGATGTAATACAACAAAAATGCGAGTACGAACCACGCCAAATTGAGAAATTTCTTCAAGCGATCGTGGGAAAATGCAAACTTCTACAAAGAATCGTGGGAAAAAATGCGACTTCTACCAAAGGATCACTGGAAAAATGTGATTTTCGTCAAAGGATTGCAGAAAAAAGTGTATTTTGTCAAAGGATCATGTGAAATATGCGAATTTCGGTGAAAGATCGTGAAAAATACGTGAATTTTGACGAAAGATCGTGTAATAGCGAATTTCTTTGAAAGGTCATGAAAAAAACGTGAAATTCGTCGAAGGATCCCGAAAAAAGAATGTGAATTTCATCAAAGAATCGCGAAAAAATGCGATTTTTGTCGGATGATAAAGAAACGTGAATTTTGTTAATGCGTAAATTTTTGCGAAAGATTGTGGAAAATGCATGAATTTTTGCGAAACATTGTGGAAAATGCACGAATTTTGGCAAAAAATCGTAGAAAATGTGCAAATTTTTGCGAAAGATCGTGGGAAATGCGCGATCTTTGGTAAAAGATCATGGAAAATGCGCGATTTTTGACGAAAGGTCATGGTGAATTTCTTCGAAAGATTGCGGAAAAAACACGATTTTGGCGAAAGATCGTGGGAAAAAAACACGAATTTCTTTGAAAGATTGCACGATTTTCGTCAAGTGGTCGGGGTGCTGCGGAAAAATATGAATTTCGTCAAAATTCCATGAGGCCGTGAAAGTTCAGCTTTTTTTTTTTTGCTGAGCCTGTACCATGTCTGAATTTTGGATTACCAGCCTTAGCATAGAAAGTGATTGCATGCCAAAACGGCACCGATGGCCTAGGTACAGAAGACGAGTTCTATTTTTTTTTTCATTATTTACCTGTAAAATTACATAATATTGGATTATACATGAAATTAAAAAGTATTGAATAAACCATAAACAATCCAAGTCTCTTAAAACTGAAGAATATTGCGTTTTCGATAACGGTTACATCGATGAGAAACGTCATCTTTTGCTTTGTTGAAGAACCGGTGTGTGGGGGGGGGGATATGACCTTCTAAAGATAAAGAAAGGGTCAGTACTTAAAAAAAATGAGTATGACTTGTAGAAACAGCGAAGTTTGGATGTATAGTACTGTAAAGTCTTTTAGTAAAACATAAATCTAAACTTTAAATGCATTTTTTGGAAAAGTTATTTTCGGTGAAAATTTCATATGCAAAACATGATTTCTAAAAAAGTTATTGGAATATCATTATGAAATTTAAAATAGGTTTAAATTTAGAAGAAATATTTTTTGCCTTATGGGTGTTTTTGTGGAATGATATGAATGACCTGGCGTAGAAAGTGATCGTGTACCAAATCTCCATAGCAGAAACTGTGCAGCACGGCTGCAGCGCTGCAGATTATTTTAGACCTTTCAGATCAATCTACCAGCTTAAAAATAAATATTGAGCTTTAAAAAATCACAAATTTACTTTGTTTTAGGAGTTATTGTGTTTGTTATTAATTTTCTTTGTAAAATGTAAATTTTGCTTATTTTATGGGTTACTGTGAGTATTTATTATAGTAGCTTGGTTCAGCATTGTTGGGTCGCAGATAAATTTTGGTTTGCTGCAGATTGATACTGAAAATTCTGCTTCTGGGTGCCAAATCATCACTACTAGCCTAGATACAGAAGACGAGTTCTGTTTTTTTATTATTTACCTGTAAAATGGTATAATATTGAATTATACATGAAATTAAAAGGTATTGAATAAGCCACAAACAATCCAAGTCACTTAAAACTGAAGAATATGGTGTTTGTGATAACGGTCGCATCTTTGATGTAAAATGTCATGCTTTGCTTTGTTAAAAAACTGGGGGGGGGGGGGAGGGGTGCAAAATATGGCCTTCTAGAGATTAAGAAAGGGTCAGTACTTTTAAAGAAATGAGTGACTTATAAAAACAGTGAAGTTTAGATGTATAATTACTGAAATTCTTGTAGTAAAACAAAAATCTAAACTTTAAACGCATTTTTTGGATAATGTAATTTTCGGTGAAAATTCCATGCACAAAACATTATTCCTCAGAAAATTATTGGAATATCACTATGAAATTTAAAATATTATGTTGTTTACACTATTGTGAAGGCAATGAACTAAAGATTTAAATTTAAAATAAATATTTGTTGTTTTATGGATGTTTTTGTGGAATGACATTGATGAATTTTATGAAAATTAACATGTAAACAAGTGCATTATGCTATAAGTTTTGAAACATTTAAAACATTTTTTAGATTTTAGTTCATTGCCTTCACCAATGTCATAAATATGAAATGTGCAAAGGAAACTAACATACAATAAAAGTTTCGGTACTTTTCGGTTAGCTGGGTGCCAGTGTTATAAATACATGGATATACATACATATATATGTATATATACTTATATTGTATATATATACATATCCATGTATATATAACACTGCCGCCCGACTAACCGAAAAGTACCAAATTTTTTTTAGAGCATTTTGGGCCAAATTTCACTAAATTTTACTATAAATTCCTTCATTAACCAAAATTTTATTAATGAAGAAAATATTTTTTGCTCTTTTTCTAATTTTCTAGTCATAATCTTTATAAAAATACGCTTAAAAAATAATTAAATAGCTCAATTACTCTGTTCATAGTCAGACACCTGAAATGTTGGATAAAAAAGTGTCTGTTAGATAAGTTATTTCTATTATGTTTATGACGAGGGATGGAGAATTTCTATAAAATCTTACCAGCCAAGGATTTATTTCAACAGCCAGTAAAATGCAATGTACAGTTAAAAAATTTTATGACAAAATTACGCAACTCAAAATAGTTGGTTACTATTACTGTCAGAGACCTGGTGCTGGAACCGGAGCCGGAGCACTCCGGAGCTGTATTTTCCCTGGAGCTAGAGCTCTAAAATTCACCCTGCTCCAGGGCTCCTTTAGTTTATTATTATTTTTTTAATCTTTTTTTTTTCAGTCTTTTAAATGTCCAGGTTTAAAATATTTTAATTACATCATTATTCAGTATTTTAATTATATCATTTTTTAAGGTTTTTTTTTAAATTAAAGATGTAAAACTTCTCACAAAAATATGGTAACACTACTTCACTTCTACTTGAGCTAAGTGGCAACACTATCTGAAAAAAAATATGACTGCCTGTTGTTTACATGTGTAGTTGTACAATTTTGGTTGTTTGAAAAGCGTAGAAGAAATTTAAGATTTTTGTGTTTAAAATTCCACCGAACTTTCTATTTTAAAAGCAAAAGCTAAAAGATGCAATATTCTCTGAACAAGCATTTCAAGTTTGTTGAGAAGAAAACTGCATTTTGCCAGATCTTTAATGAAGGTAAAGAAAGAAAGAATTTATAAGCAAAAAATTAAATGTGTAAATTAAAATCTGCAACTCAGAAGTGCGAAGTCGATGCCGAGTTGGAGCAGTTCCTGGAGCCGGAGCCACAGTATCTTATCTCGGAGCAGAGCTGGAGCATCAAAAATTTTCCGGCTCCAGGTCACTGATTACTGTAATGCATTTTCGTATATTTCTTTGCTATAAAATTGAGAAATATAAACAAGAGATGAAAGTTTAATATAAAATAGAATTTTGTACCATGTTTACATCACAGTAATTAGGAAAGTTGAAAAATATAGCTAACTACTTATTAAAAAAACATTTTCGGCATACCTGTATAGTTTGCAGTTTTCAAAAACTACCTAAAAATTCACTCATATTGTCAGAAAATTCACTCGCCAGTGGCTAGTAAAATGATGCATTTTCCTACCCCTGAGCATGATATTGTTATTTTATTTTGATGTCATAAACACACTTCTCGGACTTATGGCAAATTATTTCACAAGATAATTCACTGATGATCTAGCAACCAATTTTTTGATCATTTGTACCTTTTGAACAATGTAAAATCACTGCATGAATCGTGATTCTTGTTAGTCCAGACATAATGCCTTAGAATAATCACATATATGGCATTCAAAAGTAGGTATAGGTACATTAGCAGAAATTTTACTAAAGGAAACATTCATGTGTATTTTAAAAGAAACTAGAACTTTGTTGAGATATAATCAGTTATTGTTAAAGTTTCATCGGAGCTTGAGCAAAGCATAGGTTTGCAGTAAGCCTAACCAAAGAAACCAAGGTCAAGCTCAAATTGTTATTTTCGAGTGCTGGGTACAAAATGTATGAATTTCCTTAAATCACAGTTTATTTCAAGGAAAAATTGTTATTTAGTGAAAATTAACACATCATTTAAATTCATCTATGAACTTAAATGTTAAAATGAGTTTCATTACTTACGTTCCACGTAGTGCAGATAATAGATGTTTGCAGATTATTTGTTTTGCGGAGTTCACAGAGTTTACTGTATTTCACTTTATTATAAGCATTCATTATGATTTCTAGTCCATTATTAAATTGTTGCTCAAGAAAATCTAAACATTTATATCCCATTTATGTTTATTTCTGCATTTGAATCACTTTCAGCATGATATTGTGTTATTTTATTTTCCTGTCATAAACACACTGCTCAGATTTATGTCAAATTATTTCACAAGAAAATTTACTGGCTGTCTAGCATCCAATTTTTTGATCATTTTTACCATTTGAACAGTTGAAAGCGCTACATGAATCATGATTTTTGTTATTCCAGACATATTTTCTTGGAATAATCACGTATGGCAAGCAAAAGTAGGTATAAATACATTAGCAATAATTTTACTGAAGGAAATATTCCTGTGTATTGTAAAATAAACAAAAACTTTATTGAGATAAAATAAGTTATTGTTAAAGTTTCATTGGTGCATGAGCAAAGCATATGTTTGCATTAAGCATAACCAAACAAACGTCAATGCTTAGCTCAAATTATTATTTTCAAATGCACAGTACAAAACTCATCAATTTCAACATATTTTATACAATGTTGAAAAAATGTAAGACTTTTTGTGTATTGCAATGCAAGAGTTCAAGCAATTAACAATATAAAGTAGAAATGAAGTATCTTTATAATAACTGTGTGCTTTTCATAGAAACATGCAAAAAGGAAACTTAAAATCTTAAAAACATGGAACGCTTAAATTTACAAATATCGCTTGTTTTACACTTACTGATTGAAATTTTGGCTAAAACGGTTTCAGTTAGATAAATTATTTTTCTATTTTCACGGTTTAAAAAGTTCAAATTTTAAAAGATTTCTTTAACTCGATTTTAGTTAATGAAATCTTGGAATATGCACACACAAATTGTTTTCATAAATTCTTGTGACACTTTGATTTGTTTTATTTATTTACGGTTTTTTAATAACCTAAAGGTAGATCTTAATGTGAAAAAGTTTTTACATGTCTTTATAAAAAAAATAAGAATTTTTCATATCAGTTTCAACATATCTCATACAATGTTGAAAAATTTTAAGACTTTTGGTGTATTCCAGCGCAAGAGTTCAAAACATTAAGAATATAAAGCAAAAATGAAGTATCTTTATAAAAACTGTCTGCTTTTTCATAGAAACATGTAAAAAGGAAATATAAATTCTTAAAAATATGAAACGCTTAAATTTCCAAATATTGATTGTTTTTCACTATATTATTGAAATGTTGGCTAAAACAGTTTCAGTTAGATAAGTTATTTCTATTTGTATCATATTTATAAGTAACCTATAGTGTTAAAAATTTCAAATTTTAAAAGATTTCTTTAACATGATTTTAGTTAATGAAATCTTGGAATATGCACACACAAATTGTTTTCATAAATTCTTGTGACACTTTGATTCGTTTTAGATGGAGGATTGTAAAGGTCAATGAAAATCACGACTATGAATTTATTGCATTGGTCTTTAATTTTTTTTTGTGGTTTTATCTTTTTATCACTAACCTAAAAAAAGTAATGATATCAATACAAAAACCCTTAACGGGTTAAAAGTTTGTGACGCAGCACTTTATCTTTAGCTCTAAGAATTTTAAATTTGGAACTGAAAAATAATGATATCAAATTTTGAGTGACGCAATGCTATTAATTTACCTATACATATATGTATCAAAATTTATTCATTGATGCTTTATCATTTACATCTCATAAATTCGAATTATGAATTTTAAAAGATATGATATGAAAATTTAAGTGACGCCTTGATGTTGCTTAAAACGATTAGTTTTAAAATTCAATTTAAATTTTCTTTTGGCTAAATACATTTACACATCTAAACAATACTTTTCATTTTCCAATGCACTGTTGAATATATTACTTTCACTGAATCTATATAATGCACTGAATTGTATTCATTTGAATAAATTGATTTATTTTTTGTGCCACGCTATCCAAAAATCAAAAGTAAAATTTATGTAAATAGTTTTTTGCGTCATTGTATCCAAACAAAGTTAAATGTATGCAAATGGATAATATGACGAAAAAACTATTCACATAAATTTTACTTTTGATTTTTGGATAGCGTGGCACAAAAGATAAATCAATTTATTCAAATGAATACAATTCAGTGCATTATATAGATTCAGTGAAAGTAATATATTCAACAGTGCATTGGAAAATGAAAAGTATTGTTTAGATGTGTAAATGTATTTAGCCAAAAGAAAATTTAAATTGAATTTTAAAACTAATCGTTTTAAGCAACATCAAGGCGTCACTTAAATTTTCATATCATATCTTTTAAAATTCATAATTCGAATTTATGAGATGTAAATGATAAAGCATCAATGAATAAATTTTGATACATATATGTATAGGTAAATTAATAGCATTGCGTCACTCAAAATTTGATATCATTATTTTTCAGTTCCAAATTTAAAATTCTTAGAGCTAAAGATAAAGTGCTGCGTCACAAACTTTTAACCCGTTAAGGGTTTTTGTATTGATATCAATTACATGTAATCCCGACTATATTTACGCGAGCTAGAGCACGTAGAGAAACACGGCAGGCGACAGATAGAAAAACTGAAGTCATAAATACTTTTCATCCATGTTGGAAAGTGTTAAAAGGATTTACATGCCTTTAACTGTACTTTTTTTTCACTTATAGCATGGTTAAACATTAGTTTAAACATCCTAATCCATGCGATAGCAATAACATATTAAAAGCCCCCCAAAATATGCATATCTGGAGATCTATAAATCTACTGGAAAATAATTCATAATCGTGTCCACTGTTAATTGCATAAATTGCATCGATTTGGCGCGACAAAATATTTTTTGTGATAGCCTTTTAATAGTACCTGCAACAAAATTAACGTAATTTACTAACTTCATTCATATTTGACGCAATGATAGGCTACGAATAACAGTCGCTAGGCAACGAAGAAAAGGAAAAAAAAGAAATATGTATCATGTAAAACAAGAAAATTAATTTAAAAATTCTTTATATTATTGGAATACATGTATAAATGTCCTCAAAACATTATACACGTAAATAAAAAAATCTGATAGATATATTGATAAAACTTCAATATAATAGGAATAATTTAAAACCCTTATTTGGAATTTTAGTATCCATAATTTGACATTTAAATCCATTAATCAAACGTGCCATTTTCTTTCAACTAATCGAAATTTGAAAATCGTCTGACTTGCCGTAGAAAAGCATTATAAAGAAAAATAAAATCTTCCATATTTTCCGAACGAATGAACCAAATTTAACCAAAAACTATACAGCTACGTCCGGGTATCTCACGAATATGCCCAATTAATTTCAAGCTGATCGGGTGCTTTTTGCGGCAGTTATCGCGGAACAGACAGACAGACAGACAGACAGACAAACGGAAATCAAAACTTTTCGTGTCTCCACAGTAAGCCTTCACTGACGTTTCGGCAACTAGTAAATCTGCAGATCAGGAGCCTCAACGTCATCTTTGCAAGTCATTGTTTTTTAACACTCATTGCATAATATTCAACTTCCTACAAATCGCTTTTTAAAGTTTTCAAATTACATAAATATTTATGAGCACACAAGATACTTCGTAAAGTTTCAGAAATTAAAAGTGTTAAACAAGTGGTTGTACATTGATGTTCTGAAATTCTGATGAGTTACTTATTCTGGTAACTTTTTAAATCAAAAATTGCATTTCTTCAGGGGGGCTCTGCCCCCCCTGAACCCCCCGTAGTCTATTTAAATTTACATTCGTAATTTTTTATTGATTGGGCGGATGGTTATAGTATATCTTAGATTTTTTTTACGCTGTGATTTATAAGGATAAGCATAAGTTTTTTTTATAAATTAATAAAATTTAAATTTAAAATAAAATATTCATGTTAACCGTACACAGACAATAAATCTTGAAGTGACGCCAAAAATGTAACCCTAAAATCCGCTACATTCGGCACAACACAATGACGTGCTTAAACGGATGAAGTCAAAGAATTTGGTCCCTGTTCCACGTGCTTGTTTTGTTTAGGCCGAATGAGGGCATTTAAATCTGAGCGATAACGCACATCGTATAGCAAACTGTTTTTACGGTATACTGCATCTCCATCTATCTTTTTCCTTCGTGAATAATAGTTAATTTTATTTTACCCAAGATCTTTTTATTCCAGCATCTTTGTTTTCGATAAATGACGTCTAATTCACCTGCTATGCGTACTTACTCAAAACTTTTCATCTTGTTATATTAAGAAATACTCGAGAGTTTACTTTTTATTTTTAATATGCCGCCATATTAATTTTTCTAAACTTAATTTTATTTTTCATTTTCCTGTTTCACGACAAAACATTTCAATTGAAAATTGTTTAAAAGAAAATATTATTCCGGGTTTTGATTTTCTTGGCAACAATTAAAGAAATATTGGTAAATGTTATGGGAAAATGTTACGTTATTCTGTATGAAAATAATGAACTTTTGTATTTTTAAGCAAAATATTTCAATAAAATAAATGAAATATTGCCTATTATTATTTCTGGGCTAAAATCCTTCTATATGCAAAGATACAAATGCATTAATTCATCTGTTTTGACGTTGGCTTTACTCAAGCATTATACACGCAATTATACTAATATTATTAGGACCAAATTCGTTGCTAGGCAACAGAGAAAGAAAAGGAAAAAAATGAAATATGCATTATGTCAATTTGATAGAACAAAATCCTTTATATTATTGGAAAACATGCATAAAATTCCCCCCAATATTATAAACCTAATTAAAAAAATCTCGCAAATATATTGGCATAATTTATTGGAATAATTTAATGTTATTTAAAAATTTCAGCATCAAAAATTTACCATTTAAATCCATTTTTCATATGAGCCATTTCTTTCAACAAATGAAAATCTGAAAATCGTCTGACTTGCCATTGAAAAGCATTATAGAGCAAAATAAAATGTTCCATATTTCTCGAACGAATGAACCAAATTTAACCAAAAACTATACAGCTAAGTCCGGGTACCTCATCAACATTCCCAGTGAATTTCAAGCCGATCGGATGCTTTTTGCGGCAGTTATCGCGGAACAGACAGACAGACTAACAGACAGACAGACTAACAGAAACCAAAACTTTTCGTGTCTCCACAGTAAGCCTTCACTGACGTTTCGGCAACAAGTGAAATTTATCGTCAAAATGGCAAATCTGCGAGGTTTACGGACAAAATGCTAAGAGAGATTCAATGGTTAGAAGATGAGTCAGACAGTTTAATGAAGGACGCGATCAAGTGCACGCTGAAGAACGAAGTTGACGCCCGTCTTTGGTTACTGATGCACTGGTTCACGCAATTGAAGAGAAGGTTAAGCAAAACCGTAAGTTTACAATTAGTGCTCTTGCTATGGAATTTCCGCAAATCTCACGATCACTAATTCGTGAAATTGTTACTGAAAAACTGAAATTTCGAAAACTTTGCGAAACATACACAGGCGGCAAGGGGCTGTGCATATATAACGTTATCATTTTAGGGGGTAGGGGGAGTCTGGCAAATGATATCGTTAGATATTTCTAGGGGGAGGGGGGGTTCGTCTTTTGATATCGTTATCATTTTTGATCCAACCAAAATTTTCTCTTTTTATTTATAACTTGGCCTTTACATCAAAATAGAATGTTATCTTTTTTTAGTCTGTTATCTATTTTTATGAAAATACAAAATTATTATTAAAATCAATTTCCCATTTCTTCTGTCATATGTGTATGCATATATAATTCGCTGTTCGAGAAACCATATGCGAAGTATGTTTCAAATGATACATGTGTTTACTAATAAATGAAATAGAAAGAATGTTGTCTACCTGTTTTGGTGATAAGAAGCTCTTTCTCTCCCCCCCCCCCCCCCCACCCCGTGCGGGCAAGTGCAAGAAAACATTATTACTGTTGAATGTATTATGTAACAAAAAGCTATTATAAAATACTTTTAAATAGTAACTTATTCTTTTAAGTGTTATTTGATAAAAAGTTATTTCATATATAAAGTGATATTTAGAGCTCTCTTCATTTGAATCAATGAAGTATGAGAAAAATAAATGTAACCATATATTTGTATATCACCCCAAGCAAAAGAGAAAAAAAATCCAAAAAATGAAAAGAATTTTTAGACAATGATAACGATATCATTACGGGGGGGGGGGGGGTTCGAGGTATGATAACGTATGATGTCGTAAAGGGGGGAGGGGGTCCAAAATTGCCAAAAAAGTGATAACGTTATATATGCACAGCCCCCAACCTCCTATGAAGAAGGCATACAAAACCTTGTGGCACGCTACGACAAGTGCTAACAAAATTTCGGAAGCTATGTAGAAAAGTAGTTTCATAGTTGTAGATTTTTGTATAATAAATATTTTCTTTTGTATCTGTACACGTTTTTTTAGATAACCAAACGAAATTTACTTTGTGGATATACCTCGTAGATATTGGAACTTTACAGCTCATTTTATCAAAAGGATGATTGTGTCACTGACCACTTCTATCATCTGAGTTCTTTTCTAGAAACAAGTCGGAAATTGTACGTCAAACGTGGCAAATGAGGTGCGTTTGTACTATAACTAATTTTATAAATATTAAGATATTGTTTCAAAAGCTGTTGCACTCTTATGTAAAAATGCATAAATACAAAGTTTAAAGCGGTTATATATATTAAATTCAGTAATACGGAAATAATATGACTCCATTTTTAATATGATGTAATCAACATGGTAACCTAGAATCATTACCTATCATGTGATATCATTGAATTAATTACCTATAATAGGATTTAATAGAAAGAAGAAAACTTTTATTAATACCTTTTTAAGTTTTGATTCGATTTTCAAAAATTTTGAAATGACAAAATCTTGCAACGATTATACATATTAAATTTTAAACCATTCGTTTGGGTATTTTTTGCACTGTTATATGCGGACAGACAGACAGACGGACGGACTAGACGAAGACTACAACTGCTACGTATTTATATAATTACAAACGCACCTAAAAAAGAATTAATCATATGACTGAATATAATCAATGGTCCTTTACTATCTGTTAAATTACTATTTGAAAAATTCCAAAGGTAAATCCCTGAAAGTTTATACCATTAATTTCGAATTTTCGTGAATAAAAATATAAATTATTATAGAAGCGTAAATTACATTTTTTTAAATACGCAAATATAGTATTTTTTTCCCATTTTTGTCGATTAATTAAATCACTATCTCTTGATATAGTGATGGATGTTTTAAATTATCTTTTAATCTCATCGTTTTCTAAGATTTTAAATCTTCTGATGTGAATCGATCCGTGTAATCTTTTATGCCCTCATCAAAATTGATTTATTGAGCACTAACCAGTTAATTTTCTAACTGCAACTCTATTCCTTAATGGAGACCCAAGTTACGAATGATTAATATAGGAAATGACTGCTAGAAGCATTTATCAATGATGTTATATAATTTATAAATCACCAAAATTGTCACAGAATCATTGTCTATCATTATCTTCATTTAAGAGTTTATTAGTTTTAATATAAAAGGAATTGACCCATTCTGTGACTACTTGAATAATATTTTAACTAAATAATTGATATATAATATTATTAGGTATACTAGTTCGTCAATAAAAATAATATATCTTTCATGCAAGATATCTTAGATTGATCATGTATGAAAGTTTCTATTCAATGTTTCAAATTTCGTTTTGAAAAATGACAGAGTTGCTTATTGATTTGATTTGTTATAAAAATAAAATTTTGTTTAACCTCTTCACGCCCTTGGCCGCATACATGGATGTTTAATATTTTATAATTATAATTAAGGTCAATAACCTAAAGCAGTTCTGTGATAGATTTGTGACAGTGGATGAGACGTGGCTACTGTCGTTTGGACTTCGGATCCTAGTGACGTAGTGACGTCTCATGCACTGTCCCATCTAGTCCCATAAGATCCAAACCAGTCCTTTCCCCCAACCCCTCCCTTTCAAGCTAGTAGCCACCACTCACACCTAAAACGAAAAAAAAAATTAATATAGCAGATACGGTTCTGAAATTGAGCAGATAGTCATCTAAGACACTAGGCTTCAATATTCCACATCAACCATCGCAGTAGAAATATTTTATACAACCTCGGGACAATAATTATTGAACTACCCTCGTAGAAATGTAAGAAAGAAATATACTGTTAGTTTTTTATTTTATACGAAATAATTTCCCTTATAAATTACCATTAACGCTTACCGGCCACAAATGTGAACGTTATTTTATTTTTGTGGGTTATTATTATTATTATTATTTTAATTTCCATTAATATAAAACGAATAAATCGTAAAAAAAAACTAAGTCATTTTTTTCTCATTATAAAAAAATCTTCCCTGAAAAGTTTAAGATAAAAGCACACCGACACTAAAAAAATAAATAAATGTCGTAGTGATTGTTTTTTTTTTAATTAGAATTATGAAAGGTTCACAATCACTATTGTTTTAATGTTTTTAAAAAGATCTGTATTATCTAAAGAAGACCATTCGTAATTTATGGAAACACAGTTCATTTCTATGCATAATTTCCGTATTTCTTGCGATGTTTAGACTCTATTGGAAAGCCTTGACTCTTGCTTATAGCTCTGGCTCTAACATTTCGTGACAATAGAATTAATTTCCTTTAGTACAATCACGTTAATTTTATTCCAGCATTGTCTTGCGGCTTCATAGTACTGCTAAAAAAACAAGCAACTTTTTTATTGTCGTAGCACTTTTGACGCCTGTAATGTCCCTAAAGAGTGAGAGCTGAGGATTGTCGCTCAAAACAACCAATCAAATGCTTAGAAAACTGGCAAGTCGGGGCAGTTTTTTTCACTTCAACTTATCCCCTGTAATAGCACTTTTACAGGTATTTCTTCAAATGAGACTCATTTTATTGCATTTGTGACTATTACTATGAAACAGAATATTTGGAAGTGTGATTGGAAGCCATGTCCAGAAAAAACTCTACTTTACTGATATCTTTGCCATATAAATCTGGAATTTCTTCTTCAAAAATGCGCTTAAAATATTTTACTGATAATAGAGTGAATTTATTTTAACTTTTAAGTCATACTCTTTAGAGCTTTATTTAGCTTTATAACAAAACCAAGCAAGAATCATGAATTAGTTTGGAAATTTTTCTTTAAATTCACAAACACATTTTATTGGATTTTTATCCCGACTAATAAAAAAAAAATGCATCCTGCTTTATTCCGTGTTATTACAAACTCCCATTTTTAACCAGGTATGTATTTGTTAAGTCGAGGTTAGGAAGACATTATGCAAGAATATTGAAGAGATTTTGGAAAGACTTGCAAGATATGTGCAATATAAACATTGGAGTAGTACTATACTAGTATGGAAATTTCGAGGCAAGGAAACAACTAAGAATCAAAGCCATTCAGTTGAGTTAAAAGACGTCGAAAAGACGTCCAAGAGATGTGGAATGTGTACATTGAAATGACTGTAGTAAGAAAAACTGTATTATCATGAAATTTTCTAGCCAGAGCAATAACCATGAATCAAGACCATTCAATCGAGTCATATTTTGAGAAGAATACGGCATTTATGCACAGAAATAAACTGTGAAAATCGCTTCCATAAAGTACGAAAGAATTTGTATACTGTATGTAATCAAAATCCTGATCAAAAATATTTGAGGATACTTAAAATAAAAGGAATTTGAAAGTTAAACGCTAAGTTGAAAGCTCTGGCGCGTAACAAGTATTTCTCAATAAAGCAGGGTTTTTTATTATCAAATTTTCATTTTTTGTAGATTGTTACTGCATAAAGTGCAACTGAGAAGTAAGGTTTATTTGAGTATGGAACAAATATTTTCAAACCCAAATTAATGTTATATTTTATTTTTTCCCTGTTTACATTATCATTATTCAGAATAAAAATCCTTATTAGTTTAAATGAAAAAGTAACTTAGCTTAATTACTGAAATTATAAATAATTCTTAAATAATTACCGGTATATAAACCAAAATTATTTCCCACTGGCAATCTAAATGTCTAAAACGAATAGTTACACGTTTTTCCTCTCTAAAGTTTCAGAATAAGTCGCTTTGTAACTATCTTTTTAGCTTAATTAAAAAAAAACATAATTACCATCATTAGCAAATTAAAGAGAGAAGGCAAAACATTTTTTGGCCTTCATTATAGCAGAAATTTTTATTTTATCTTTTTAATACAGAAATAAAACTTCGACTTTCTAGATTCAAAAGATACGAATCAGCGTATAATTAAGGGATGGGAAAATTCGATTTAATCATGGGAAAACAAATTTAATGAATCTTTTAACAATTATCTTTTTCATGGTATTGCTTCCAAATTAGAAAGTAAACAATACATTACGAGAAATAATATGCATGCATGAAATTTCTTTCGCTAGGAAATTTTCGTTCATGATACTTATAAAAGTTAATTACTCTGTGCATATTATAATGAGGAAAATATGTGATAATATATTATTTTTATTTTAAATCTGCGTTTAAGAACTGTTGAAATCAATTTGTTTTGGTATGATCTAAAAAATACTTCTATGATTTTTAAATTCAAAATATCTCAGTGGAAAATCAGAGAACGGAGTCCAGGTGTTTCTAAATTACAATTCTTAACGATAAAATAAGATATATATTTTTGAATATCACTGATTAAAGCTAAAGTTTAAAAAAATAGCTGTGATTCTAAGGTTTAGTCAATTTACTTTTTAAATTACTACAAATTATCTCATATTATGGATGGTAATTTAAATTCGTGGTTCATGCTTTTACATTTTTTTAACCTGCGTTAAAAAAAATTACATGTCTATGTCAAATTTCAAATTGAAAGTTTAATGTAGACCAGAGAAAAGAAACTGTAAAAGGCTGTAGTAAGCAGGTCTAACGATTATAATCACAAATTATGAACACTCGATTCTTATTGTGACATACTTTGTTTATAGTACATTATATAAATGCAACATAAACATACAATGTACAACACATTGAGGGTTCACAATTTTGGGCGGGGGAGGAAGGGTTGGCTTATTATAGACATTTTGTTTTTACTCGATTGAGACCGAATTGCAATATGATTGGTAAACGCACATAATTATGTAAATATAGGTAAACGCATGTAACTGAACGTACAAGTGATAATTATGCAATTTTGAACTTGTCTGAAGTGCGAATGTCTGAAATGTGCTCCGGCCCATTAATAAAAAAATCTTCGGTTGTTGCGCGGTGTATCGCACTTGATACATTTATTTATTGCACAAAATAGATTAGAAAATTATTAATTATGGTTATTTTAAGTGACTTTCACCTGATTTCAAGTCACAAAGAAATTGTCTCGAGTATCACAAAATTTTTTAACATTATACTTACAAGGAAGGTCTCCATACGGGCATACTCAGAAAAATCTGAAATAATTACAGAATGTTCTTCTCATCCGGATATATATGTTTATAAAAAAAATTTTTGGCGGAACCCCGATACAGCGTCCGTAAAAAAATAAAAAAATGTTCGTTTATTTGGCGATTTATCACCGGTTGGCGATGAAAAAAAATACGCTTTTGTGTAGGAAAAACTTTTTATGTTGAATTTTTTTTATATAAGTTTGATTTAAATAACTTAAGTTTTGTCATTTTTATATTTGTTTTAACTATAGTTTTGTCATTTTTAGTTTGTTTTAACTACAGTTTCTCATATATATTTGTATGAATTTATAATAAAATTTAAATATCATATTTTACGATTGAAAGCAAAATTTAAATTGATTTAAATTACTAGGGTGCTCTGCCCCCTACGAGCTACGCTCGCCAACCCCCGTTCAGGCACATTAAAATCCAAAAAGCACGCTAATTTGATCGACTTTAAAAATATTGAATTAAAATTAAAAAAAAAAGTAGCGATCTCTCTGTAAACGGGTTTCCATTCGTTTTTCTTGAATTAGGGATTTTTAAGACCAAATCTGCTGCTGTTAAGAGATACAATGGTGGTTTTCGTATTTAATTAAAAAAAATAGTTAAACATTTGAAAATAAGCTAATGTAAAATGAACTAAGTAAACAGCGTCATTGTCTCCCGGTAATTTTTAACAGCGCTATAAGATAGTTCTTTTAAATAATTCATTTTAAATGTATCGTTTTAAATCTGACGTAATTTATACCAAAGTTTTATTTCTCTTATTAATATTCACGTGAAAATACTTTTGTTGTTAGAAAGAAATGTTATTTGCGCTGTCTTCGAATTCACGATAATAGTTGAAAAGATTATCTCAAAATATCTCGCGCAAATATATTTTTCCATTTAAATTGTTTTGCTATATTTTTTGCCATTTTAAATATGACGTAATTTCCTCAAATTACAAGTTTTAACGCATAATAATGATTTTTTTTTTTATTTTAAGATTTTGTATCTCTTTTAAAATTCAAGGTCAAATATTGTTCGTCGCAGATGTCATATACGCCCCATATTGGCGCAATTTTTTTCTGACGCCAATTTCAGATACGGAACGGGTACTTAACTGGTGCTAAAGTGTTGTTATTTTGCTTGATATCGTAACCCGGATGGGTACAGATGTCATATTCGCCCCATATTGGCGCGTTTTTTTTCGGTTTGCAATTTGGCGAAAACATCAACAGCATAAACAACATAATCCGGGTTACCACATCAAGCAAAATAACGACACTTTGGCGCGGAAAAAAATTGCGCCAAAATGCGCGTATATGACATCTGTGCCCAAGGTTCTTATGACGTAATTTTCCTGCTTTTAACATGCAATCATTTAATTCTATAAAATATTTACATTAAAATCACAGACAATACATAAAACAATTAAAATTATTACATACAAACACTACACGCAGGGAGAGTGTTTTTAGAGGCCTGACATACTAAAACCAAGGATTTAGCGATTAACGAAGCTGCATCTGTGCCGGCCGAGTATTCTATTTTATTTTAACTGTAACCTGAAATTGATGACTTTCTGCTGTGTTTTTCTTGTAACTGTTGATAGTATTGACTTAACGTTTATAATTGGCTGAGGAGGGATCGTGATGATCCGAAACGTCCCAATTTTGATATGTTTTTAGAGTTTTTATGTAATAATTTTAATTTTTTTATGTATTGTCTGTGATTTTAATGTAAATATTTTAAAGATGGAATTCAGACGTAATATTTTTGCTTATATAATTTAATTCTAATTTTTAAGTTTTTTTTTCTGTTTGTAATAGTCACGTGTAAATAAATTTTTAATTTGAAGTAAACATTATTGTTTGCGCTGATTATGCAACTGGCAACAGTTTAAATTAATAACATTTTCTAAAATTTGTAAAAAATATCTCTCGAAATGCTGAAAATTTGAATTTAAAATTGAAATAAAACATCAAAAAATGAGTCAAATAAGAAAACTAAATGCAATCTGCACATCGGGAACTTATAACGTATAAAATGATCTAAAAATTATTAAATTCTCATGTATAGTTTTTGCTCCAATAAAACTTTTTTAATGGAACGATTTTGTCCAACTTTAGCATTAAATATCTCTTAAAATAATTCTTCGATTTGAAAACTGTCTGCATCGGCGTATTTATCAAACATTTTTCTATAATACCACCGATTTTCAAATTTTTGTATGCAACAGTTTTTTTAATATTAACGATGAAAGGCCATGCTTAAGCATTCAAATTGGATGTGATCTACCCGGAATATCTACGCAGATGTTCATTGGTCCATTTCCAAATCAAAACTTTTTTTTATATATAGAAGGATTTCAAGCTCAAACATTAGGCAGATAGAACACTGTCGATTTGATTTCGTTGCTATGGAAATGCATTATGGAATTCAAATGTCAGCTGACTATAACTTAAAACAGATATTTGCAACTTTCAAAACATAGAAAATATTTTTACAGTGATAAAATTAAATAACTATAGCAACAAGCAACATATATATGTAATAAAAAAATATTATAACCTCTTTCATTGATTAAGTTTAGATTCATTAAAAACCGTGCATTCTAAAAAACAATTAATAAACAATTTTCAGATGCATTAAAATCGTTTGCTTTTGGCGAGGAAAAATACTGCTCGCCAAATCGTATCATGTTCGTATTTTCGCGCCAAATATTCGAAAGTATATTATTTTTTTACAGACTTTCTACTGAAATTCCGCCGTTAAATTTGACTGATCCCTTATTACATGCATGAGTAGTTTCACTAGTATTTTTTTCAACATATTCTGAGTATGCCCTGTATGGAGACCTTCTTTGTTAGTCACTGTGTTAAATATGACTTGGACGTTCTGTTTCATGCAGGTAAGAGCATTGACCCTAAGACCTACAGACATCTTTTCTAAGATAGAAAAAATATTCATTGAGCACATAATTGAGCTGGAAGTCGTCCGATGGCTTCAAGGCAATTTCATTTTTTTTCTCTTCTTCCTGGCTTCCGCTAGAGAGTCTCGGCACATGAGACGTAGGTGGAGATTCTTGGAAATGCCGTGCTCTGCGAATTCTGCGGCAGTAACAATATGCAGACAAATTAACTAGTTATGGGATAGAATGGCTCTTTATAGTGCGGATCTAAGCCCATTTATTTGTGGCGTTATATCAAAAGTAGCATTTATAAAAATATGCTCCTTTTATTTAAAGGTCTCAAAAAAGCATTGAAAGTGAGATTGAAGCATTTGATTCTGACAGAATTCTTCGAGTGGTGGCAGAGTTTTGAATTCAACGGTTCTATGTCATTGCAGATACAAATGGAAATCATTTTTTAAAAACAACGTAAAATCGGCTAAAAAAGAGAAAACGCTTAATCATCAAACATTTTTATCAGCAAATAGTTCATGAAAAACGGAAATAGCCATTCGATTGGAAATTATGTGTTCTTATATCTTAAGTTTAAAAAAAAGCTTAGGGTGCCGGCTATATACAGAATTGCAACAAAAATCAGAATTTTTCAATACGAACACCTAATTTTGATATAGTATTTCGATTCCTCAAAATTGCGAGAAAATAATTATACAAAATGTTTTGTTAAAAATCTAAAAAATAATTTTATGAATTTGTATGCAACACCTTTGTGAGTATAATTAATTCAAGGTTAGTTTCGCCTATTGAATAAAATTTGCAATTTTTAATTATAAGAAAGTCCTGTATTCTGTTTTCGCCCTCTGTATGCAAAAGGCTATTAAAAACCCTTATAAGATTTAAATTTCTAAAATATGCGGAATCTTATAACAAAAAGATATAGTCTTTTAGTCTGATGAACTATTTCGCTTTATATCAAAATAACTATCTTCTGGATCTTCCTGATCTTCTGGACATCATCTTCCCCTGAGGCTAATTCACGATATGTTTTTTGCACACGGCGAAGTTTTAATTCAATGCAATATCTGTATAATTAATCAAAATTTATTTATAAAACAGAATAACGTATTTGCGTATAGAAAAATAATCACTTCTACATTAGGTACGTCTTACAATTTACTTTTAAAACGAGGGAATTTGTTGAAATGCAATAAGGAACAGGGATGTAGTGGTGGGTATACGGCGATATACGATGTATGCCTTCTGAATTTTTAAATGGAACACCGTATACCCCTGTTTCTGTAAATAAAGCTTTAGCGTACACTCTTTACAGTATACTCTAGGCCTAGAGCGTATACCCTCTGTTTACAGCGTATATCCTCTGGGTTGTTTACGGCTACATCACTGACAATCAGGACACTCTGGCATCTGCTATATTTGCTACTGTACCTTTTTGGGCACCCCGTTATCAGCTTTGTAACTAAATGAATTAATCTTTACATTTTTTGAATTTTAAGATAAACGTTGGAAGCTTATAAAAGACCATTTTTTTTTTAATTGTATTCTCAGGCTGAAAATCTCATGAAGAGATTATCTCATTTGTGAAGAAGGAGACTTAAAAATGCGATTTTGCAGTGTTCTAAAAATATACTTTTATGGAATTGCAATGAGGAAATATATTTCCAATGTAACAAATCCAAGATCGTTAAATTCAACAGAATTATTCAATAGAACAAAGCAAAGCTTGATTAAGTAAAACTTGACTTTTATGCTAAAATTAATTTTATGAAGATGAAAAGTTTCCTTAAAATCTGTTATAAATGAAAAGTGATTAGAATGTATCGTTCAAATGGTTATTTAAAATATAAGATTATTGTATGTCACAAATTCCGTTTCATTTGTGAAGTATAATATAAAGTGGAAAAGACTTTCTCAGCGTGATTATTTTTAATCTGAATCGTATCTTTCCTCGATATTTAATACAAAATTAAAAATTTAAAAAGTTTTTCTAATTAATGGAACAGAGCTATTATTTAAAAAAAATCATATGAAATTTAAAACAAAAAAGGCTGAATTTTTTAGATGATTCAGAAAGTTTTATTATTAATACAATTATCAATCTCTCTATTCTAAAAAAAGTAACTTACGCTGTCACCGCCGCCGCTGCCGGTTTTGAATTTTTTGTGACCGGAGGTCTTTCTCCGTCAATATTAAGAAAAATATTGCATACAAAAATATGTAAATCGGCGGTATTATAGAGAAATGTTTGATAAACACACTGATGCAGACAGTTTTCAAATCGAAGAATTATTTTGAGAGATATTTAATGCTAAAATTGGATAACATTGTTCCATTAAAACAGTTTTATAGGAGCAAAAACTATACATGGTAATTAATTCATTTTTAGATCATTTTATACGTTAGAATTTCCCAGTGTGCAGACAGAATTCGTTTTTTTAATTTGACTCATTTTTTGAGGTTTTATTTCTATTTTAAATGCAAATTTTCAGCATTTCGAGAGATATTTTTTACTTATTTTAGAAAATGGTATTAATTTAAACAGTAGCCAACTGTATAAACAGTGCATGTTTGATTCAAATTAAAAATTTATTTACACGTGACTATTATAAACAGAAAAAACTTTAAAGTTAGAATTAAATAATTACGTATAAAAAGCATGAACTCATTGAAAATTACTTCCAAAAAATTATATTTAGGCGTGAATTTTAAAAGAGAAAGGATATTGTAAAATAATAAATTCATTAACATGTGTTAGAAGTCTTAAATAGGAGAAATTACGTCACATTACACTTATTACGTAAAATGAACAAAAAATAATATTGCAAAACAGTTTAAATAAAAAAATTGCGCGAGACATTTACTTGATATTTTGAGATGATCTTTTCAACTATTTCAGTGCAAATAATATTTCCTTTCTAACAACAAAAGTATTTTTACGTGAATATTAAAAAGAGAAAGAAAAGTTTGGTGAAAATTACGTCAGATTAAAAACGATACATTTAAAATGTCTTATTTAAAAGAACTTTCTTTTCGCTTTGGTAAAAAATACCGGGAGACAAAGACTCTGTTTACTCAATTCATTTTATATTAGCTTATTTTGAAATGTTTAACTGATTTTATTTAATCAAAGACGAAAACAGCCATTGTATCTTTTAACAGCAGCTGATTTTTCCTCATTCTCCGAGAAGAAACTGTGTTTATCTTTAATGTTGATTTAAGTTTTGTTGGTGAATTTAGTACTTAACTTCGAAATCTACCTCCGCCTGTAGAGCAAGCCGACAGGGATTGTTTTAAAATTATAATTCAATCATCGAAAATCTTTTTAAAGCCGATCAAATTAGCGTGCTCTTAGAGACTGTGGTTGGCGAGCGTAGCTCGTAGGGGGCCGAGTCGCCTAGTTCTTTAAATTTACATAATACTTTAAATATGTTTTTTTGCAAATTTTAAAAAGCTGATTGGTAGAAATTTTAAAGCTAATATTTGCATTGACACAAATATTATATGTATTTTTTGCATTTATACAAATGTAAAAAATATATAAAAATATTATTTAAGCTTAATAGATGAACTGTTATTCTAATAGTTTCATACACTCAAGGAAAATGAGAACGGTTGTTTATTAATAAAGAGATAGAAATTTATTCTATAATTTTAAACGAAAAATATTTTTCAAAATGCTATAGATTTTTAAGCTGAGGAGTACTAGGTGATCAAAAATTAAAAAAATATATGCATGATGGATTTTTCGTAAAAAAAAAAAAAGATGTGAAAAGCGCATAAGTTTAGTTTGAATAACAGTTGCGAATTTCGAGTTTTAAATACGAAGTTGGGAGATTAAAAATTTATGTAAAATATGTAAATATAGCCGCCAAGCACATCATGCATAAATATTTAAAATTATAACTTTCAGAAACACGTTATGATGCATTTAATACAGGTAAGAAAAATTTCTTTTAACATATCATTTATCCACTTCACCTTTTAAAAACTTAGTTAATTTTTTTTTTTAAATAAGCACCATAATATAACCTAAAAATTTTCTACCGCATCAGTTTTTAAATACGATTTTTACCTTTACTGAAAAAAAAAGTTTTCATGACTTTTTAAAAGTTCATTTTTTGTAGATAGAATGAAAAAACGGCATGCATAAAAATTATTTTAAAAGTCATAAACAATTCGAGAAATTAAGTTACGTTTTTAATCAAACCTTATTTGAAAGTGCATTTTTGTTCGATTCGATGCTGTAAAAATTGAAATTATGCGATACATAGAAACGAAGATGTATGCGGTCTCTTGAAATCTCTAGTTCACGTTGCAAGATATAGTGTTATTTTTGAGCTTAGGGCTAAAGATAATCAAGTTTGAACTTTGTAATACAGGTATTTGGATTTACAAGGTTATTGTTAATTGTTATAATTTGATAATTTCACATTAATGACACTTTGTAGACGAATTTCAATTTTTCTATTTCCATTTTCCTCCATTCGAAACAAGTATATTAAAATATTTGAACTTTTCGATATTAGTTGAAAATTATGTATGGCAAGGAATTTTTATTCTAGTCACCAGATTCATCTATGATTATTCATGAGGAAATATACTAAATACTGCAACTTTCCAAGATGTTGTTCAGATGACAATCATGCATCTTTTACTAAATATATAGCACTGAATAATTTTGGTCAGTATGTGAATTAATGGAATGTAATATACTATTATGAACACCATGCAATGTGCAAATTTTTAATAATCTTTTTATTAAAAATACAAATAAAATTTCACTTCAAGAAAATAGTTTGCATACTATGAATATTCGTTTATTTTTAAATGAATTCCAGCATCTTATTTTATTTTATTTCTTCTTATTTTTAAAATGTTAACTAAATAGCCATTTTTAACCTCCAGCGTCTGAAAGGTTGCTTAAAATGTTATTAATGATGACTTTTTAAAAATTAATTTAATATTGCAATGTTAAATTTGTTCCACTATTTTAATGATTGTAAAAATTGCACTTAAAAAATCTTTATTAAGACATATGGTGCATAACAACATACATGCTGTATATGTAAATTTCGTAAACTGTTCATTAAAAATAATTACGCAATTATAAAATATATTTTTAAAAGCACATTTGAATTCAGCGCTTAACTTTGGAAATAAATATACCTTTTACTAAAATAAATAGAAAATTATGCATAAAGCATAGATTATGAAGCACTTACCAACACTTACAGAATCTATATATAGAGTACGCTATCGTATGTGGCATTGAAATCGCGACTATTTGTTAATTGTTTAATGGCAATGCCCGAATGAAACACATCTCATTGGATATTGAACAGCATTTAATGCATCTTCATACCTGTAAGGGGGTTACCGTAGGTAGGACCCTGTTCTGTCGCCTGTTTTGGCGACAAAAATTAGTCCCCAAAAGTGACGCCAACTTGAAGATATCTCTAATATTTCGCCAAATTCCCATAGACTTCCATTGTAAACCAATAGGGTTTTTTTTTCTTACAGAAAATCAACCAATTGAGATATTTTTGCAGCAAAAACTAATGTTAGCTTAAGGGATTATATTAATTATATTTAAGGATGTCCGGGTAAATTAAATTATGACTAAAAGTAACATGATACAATGCTTAGCATGCTTTCCCAAACATAAATTTTAAGGGAGACCAAACTGGTCCCCAAGGGCGGGTAGTACTTTAAATAAAACTTCACCATTAATAGAGTAAAAAAGATATCTAAATATAAACAATAACTGGTCCCCAAGGGCGGGTAGTACTTTAAATAAAACTTCACCATTAATAGAGTAAAGAAGATATCTAAATATAAACAATTTTGTAAACGTATAACACATATGAAAACTAAATTTCAGCAGTTACCGTTGCCACCCGGAAAGGTACTGGAATACTTTTGTACAGATGTTGCAGAAATCATGAAAAATGCAGCACAGCAGCGCCACCTGTTGGGCGATTTACACCAAAAATTAAACAGCACTAATTTATATCAGGGACTAACTGAATGTGAAGTTTAATGAAAATTCGTGCATTTTTTCTTGAGTTAGAGCTATTGCGATAATCATGAACAATGAAGCATACCAGCGCCACCTGTTGGGCGATTTTCACAAAAAAGTAATCAGCATCAAACTATATCTTGGACTAACTGAATCTGAAGTTTTATGAATATCCGTGCAGTAGTTCTTGAGATATAGCTATTGCAGTAATCGTAAAAAATGCCACATAGCAGCGTCACCTCTTGGGCGATTTTCACCAAAAACTAATCATGTCCAGTTTATATCAAGTCTAACTAAATATGAAGTTTTGTGAAATTCCGTGCATTAGCTCTTGAGATAGAGCGCCCAGAAAATTTTTGTCACATACAGACTCACAGACAGAGTGACAGAGTGACAGACAGACTTACAGACAGACATTTTCTAAAAACCATCAAATCGTGTTCTGGACATTCTAAAACGTATAAATCCGTCGAAAACCGGAAGTCGAAATTTTTCACAAATTCAATACTTTCTTCTTGTAAAGATAGAAGAAAAGTAAAAATAACTTCGAGCAATTCTTGTTGATAGACAATGTTTCCAGCAATTAATTCTGTAGTGTGTCGAATAAAGAATGTCCTAGATTCAATGGTATATTATAGCAGTTTAGTTTAGACTATTTACAACAAATCATACATAAAATTGAAGGTAAATTAACCTAGTTTTTCTTACAAATGTTTAATATGTGCACATTTAGTTATACGACACACAAGTACAATTCTTCCCATACTTCGGTTAACATGTCCGGAGTAATGGAAGCAATAGCCTCATTCATTCTGTGTCCCAAATCTGGCAAATTATTAGGTAGCGGTGGAACATAGACACATCTTTTGTATTGCCCCAAAGCAAAAAGAAGCGCATGGTTCTAACGGCTTTTAAATCTCCGAACCCAGCAATAACGCTCAGGAGTCGCCATTTTGCGTATGTTGCACCGCAAGCTAGTAAATAATAAAGCAGTACTGTTTGAATTACTCTATATTAGTGACTTTGAACCAATACGCTACAACGCTTACAATTGATAATGTTAAAATTTATAACTGGGACGTTCTTTTATGGACACCCTGTATATCCAAAATCCTTTGCGTGTCCACGTAAATGAATTATGTAGGCTATGCAATTTTATATTCTAAAGCAAGCATCTTGTAGTAAATCTCATTAATTTATATGAATTTTATTATATTTGAAATAGTGTAATATAATTAAAATAAGCTGCAAACAGTTTTTTCACGTAGACCATTATGTAATTGAATTGTTTTGTGTGACCCTGAACATGAATGATAAATGCCCTACACTTCATAGTGTTCTGAAAGTATATTTTAGTACAGCTCATTAATTCATGGCAAAGTCATTATGTTTAAAATCGAGGCTAAAAGGAAAGACAGGCTACCACGGTGCATTCCTCATATCTTTTTTTACATATAGTCCAAGAGCTGTTAAACATTTTAGGGAAGGTATTTGAGGCACCCTGAAAATTTGTGCAATACTTCTTTTGTAATGGCTGAATACAAAATCGCATGTCTGGCTGAAGGAACGTGGCCTAAAAACTGTGCCAGACACGTGTCTGGCACAGTTTTTGGGCCGACTAAAGTGTCTGTCGTTTTCAAAATATTTTTTTCTAAGTATAAATATTATTCTGTCTCAATCACAGCGTGCCTCAAATACCTTTTTTGGGTAGTAAAAAAATGGCACTTGACACGTGTCTGGCACAGTTTTTGGGCCACGATCCTTCAGCCAGACATTCGATTTTGTATTCAGGGACTACAAAAGAAGTGTTGCACAAATTTTCAGGGTGCCTCAAATACCTACTCAAAAATGTTCAACAGCTCTCCTACTAATACCACTAGAGTGACGTCATGCTCATTTCGCACACCTGCATTGGTGCATTCCAACATCACGTGACTCCAGCGGCCTGTAAAATAAGATACGCGTAAAGCACCGCGGTAGCATTTCTTTTTCGTTAGTCTCTGTTTAAAATTATGTAACGTCATTAAAATACACCGCAAACGATTCTTCTCCATAGACCATAATGTAACAGTATTCTTTGGAGTGTCCCCCGTTCACGAATTAAAAACACTACACTATTTTCAGTAAGAACATGTTGTATTAAATATAAATAAAATGTATCAATTACATGGCATCCCAGGTGTATTAAAAAGAGTTAGAGCACTGACAGACGGCAGACAAACAAAATAGAATGTTTATTTTTAAAAAAATTCAATAATGTTCGAAAGTGTTAAAAAGAAAGCCAGCATTTAATGTAATTTATGCTAGTAAATCTATATAACAAATGCGCGCTCAACCAAATATACAATGAAATAACAATTTCATTGGAAAACATGTTTCATTTCTTTATGAATTTTTCAGATCATACAGGAATATTTCATAATCAATAATAAAATGCTTCATTATTAAAATACATATATAACAGCCTTATTACAAGATTTTTAATTTATTAATTTTCGAAGTAAAAAATACTTATCATAAAAAATGCAAATTTTCTGACTGACCATTGAAAATTAAAAAAAAAATAACACGGTACTAGCAAAATATATATATTTTGCAATTTGATTTAGTTATAGCTAATGAATTCTCAAAAAATAGCTAAAGTATAATAAAATAATTCTATCCTAAATGGAATTTTAAAACTGTATTAATATTGAAATTCTGCAAAATAACAAAGCTTCTATTAATGATACACTTTCCTAGGATTTTGTGATCCAAATTCAGTGGAATTATTTAAAAATTTTCATTACGGAGATATTTGTGCTCTATATACTTATAATACGGGACGAATTGATTTTAGTCCTTCGCTATTCTGGAGCTTCAGTATCCCAAATCTATTTGCTGCAATTTCTCGGACAACTAAGGTACCTGTACCCAATATGGACACCTTAAGGAGACTTGATTTTTTCTCCCCCGTGTTCACGTCAAATGACTCCAAAAATATATGACCACTATCCCTGGACTGTTGACTATCATTATTAAAATTGTCGACCTTGTAATTATTCTGGTTTAATTTTAATGATACAAACAAAAAATGTTTACAAGTGTCCATATAAGGAACCACCTGCCCCTATTATGGACATGCATGTCCATATTAGGGACAGGTGGCTCCTTATTGACCTACTACATAGGGTGTATGGAAGAGCCACTTTATTAGAAGAGCCACAAGGGATTTTAGAGGAGAAAGGATAAAAGAAATATATCTTAAAGTATTGCAGGGAGGGGTGGCACAGTAAATATCTTCAGAACATGCACTTTAAAAAGGGAGGGGGGTCATTTTCGGTTGTGGCTCTTCGAAGACCCATGCATAGCACCTCAGTTACTACAAAATATTATGAAATAATATAGTTGGTTTTGCTTAGCTTTATTGCATATGTCTGCAGAATTTACCTCTTTTATTACTCAGTCCTCATAGGATGCACAAATAAAAATTTCTTCATCATGGGCGGTAAGTCGCACACAATCCTCATGGACATATCTGCCGCATTTGATGCATAACCGCATGTCTGCAACAGCATCAATACTGAATAAAAAGAAGTTCCAGCTTTTCTTTGTTGAGGTAGTCATACCACTGGTACCTGCGATTTCTCCAACAGATACCCTACTGAGGGGAGGCTTCTTTTCATTTTTCTGCAAGGGCTTGTTGGAGGTTTTTTTGCTTGGAGGATACAGCAAGTGAATCTGAAGATTCACTTGCTGCATTTCCAATGTGGACATTTCCAATGTGTGTGCATATTGGGAATGGGGCATAGTTTTACTAAATCTTGTAATAAATAAACAAAGAAAACATTTTTAAGCAATATATACAATAGCAATCGAAAATATGTTTTTTTCAATATTTAAAGTAATTTTACCATATCTAATAAGAATTTAAACTTACTTGTAATTACGATCAACACTCCACGAAACAACAAATTTCCTTCCTAATGCCGAACAGCGCGCTTTTTTGCACTTCTTTTCAACTGCTTTTCTTCACGGACATGTAGCACTATCTCTCGATTAAATTTGTTACTTTTAAAAATATTAGTGGTGTCCATATTTGGTTCAAGTACCTTATATTCAAATATTTCTGCGCATCTGACCAGTTGGAATTTTACAGAAAGTCTTTAAACATGAATAATTCGTCGTGTAAAACTGTCAACAGCAACTACTAAAGTGTATTTGGTATACAAATGTTCAAAATGAATGTTTTCGAACGTTTTGTTTTTCGGTAGCGGTGAAGCTTGAATCACTGCAGTATTTTTCCAATATTTTATTTCCAATCATTTTACCATTTTATAATAGTATTAGATTTAAGATGGCTAATATCTTAAGACATTATGATTTTAATGTGGTTTTTAAACCAGTTAATAAATTAGCTTTTTCACAGCTTAAGGATCAAATTCCTCCTCAAAATTATTGGGATGTTTACAACATTAAGTGCCAATGTGGTTTGTCCTATATTGGACAAACTAAACGAAAACTTCGTTACAGAGTCAAAGAACACATAAACTATGTAAAGAAAAAAGAGTTACAGAAATCCTCTATCGCATCTCATTGCTGGGGGGGGGGGAGGGCACTAATTTCAATTTTGACTCAGCTACCATTATCAAGAAATGCATTGCTCCTCTGGATTTAGACTTTTTTGAAGCTGTTCATATCCATAGATTTAAAAACTCCTTGGTGATTTGTCTAGTGTAACATACATCTCAACTTTCTGGGTGGATTTGTTGCGTCACGGCACATCACTTCCGCTTTAATTTCCTTGGCTGTTGGAACTTGATGGTATTGTGTTTTGACATTTGGATTTTCACCGTACATGTAGTTGGGGGGATATTGTTTTTATAGTTTTTATACACTGAGGATGTGAGTCCTAGAACTCACGAAACGTATACGTCTGTTCAAATTAACTTATTTTATTGTGTGTTTAAACGATGTTTTTATGTAATTTAAGCATAGCATGATTTATTCATGAGTAAAATTACAAAAGAGTTAAAAGTAATATTGTAGTTTAAAAAACATAAAAACATTAAAACATGAGAATAATTATTTCCAGGATTCATGTTACTATGTTTTAATTTTATAAATGCAATAAATCACTCAGCTGAATTTAATATTTTAAAAATGAAAAGTTCTTACCAAAAACACAATTACGAATTTTCTGAGTTTTCGTTAAAAAGTCATAAAATTGGCGCAGTACAAACTGAGAATATCTATGTTACAATTTGATTCAGTTATGGCTAATGAATACTTGAAATTTAGCTCAAGCAATGTGAAAGAATTATATTCTAAATAATACTTTAATACTGCATTAACGCTGAATGCATACAAAATAATAATGCTGATATTAACATTATAATATCCAAAGATTTTGTAATTCAAATTAAGCATTAATAATCGAATTTTCAAAGAATCCGAGAATAAAATTATTAACAGTATACTTTGAAAGATTTTGTGATTCAAAGTAAGTGTATGACTGACGTGAACTGACAGGCAGGCATGCGAGTTTTTCGCAAATTAAGGGTATCTTAACGTATTTTTAATCCTCTTGCCAATACCTCGTTACAGCGTCTTGAATATATAGTGTGGAAATCTGCAATCCAAATAGCACTAGAAAGCTGTATCCCTTAAATATGCAATGATGCTGAATTCCAGGGTGCCGATCGCAGAGAAATCTGATATATTTTCTAATTTCAAATTAAACTTCGTATTATTACAGTGTTTAGACGAAATCGTCCGGGAGTTTTAGAAAATAACCTGCAGGTGTCGCTGTGATCGATTCATTGGATTTCAGTATCGTTTGAAATTTAATGGATCCAACATTTTAGCACTTTTTCTAAATATTACTGGGATAGCCGATTTCCACACTATATATTCCAGACGCTGTAACCTCATTTCAAACTACGAACAAAAATTGTTTGCATCCATACATTGCCAGTTTTTCCGCTCATTTAGTCAGTCACTTCGCATCCTACGCAGTTCTTGCGTACTGCTGAATGCAGGGAGTTTTTATTCTGCTACTGATTATTTCCAGCATCTGGTTTTATGCAAAGTTTACACAAATGTGTGATTTGACCATGGAACTATTAAGAAAGAGGAACTGACGTATCCTTAAAATAGTGAAGCTTCAACTGTAACCGCTTTCTCAGGGATACATTATCACCTCGGTAAACATCCACCAGTAAATTTAAGTGGAAATTTTCTCTTTATTTAAACACCTTACTAATGGAAACTTTCAATCAACAATAATGGCAAAAACTGATATACATTTTCACTGGTGGATGTTTACTTTGGAGGTAGTAGTTCCGCCACATTGTGACAAACAGCCTACTGTCTGTGTCAGGGAAAATATAATACTCGAGCAAACTGACACCAGTAAAATTAAATAGATTTTTTTACCACATTTTGAGAGAAATTTCCCGTCAATAAGGCGCTTAAATAAGACGAAATTTTCTATTCAAGTTTATTGGTGGATGTTTTCACTGGCAGAATTCAGAAGCTGTGGATCCGATAGAAAAAAACAGCAACCTCCTCAAATGACAACCTCCTCAAATGACAACCTCCTCAGTTACTTCACTCGCAACTGCTACACAATACACTATATGTCTCTTCCGCTTTATTCATAACTCCATTGGTTTGACATAATGCATTAACTCAATGTATGTTTGTGTGGTTATGATATACGTTACAGCTCTGTTTTATTTTGAAATCATGAAACTTTTCACCGTTTAAGCAACATATTTTTACTACTTGAGAGTATTTTTATCTTAGTTACCTTGTGTTTAAATATTTAATGACTTTTAAGTTTTTCGACATCAAAGTAATGATGTCAGCTTTTGTGATTTTAAATAAATGTATGAAAAGTTCAACGTGTCTTCAACTGTTAATCAGCTGTAATGTCTTCTTACACTGCGCTTTTACTCTGCTCTGACCTGAAATTAAGTTGTTTAACCTCGAAGAATTTTTCAAGAACATCCTCTACAGAATACTCTACGGATAAATTGGCTGAAATTTCTGGGATAAAGACTTTCAAATATTTGATCGAATCTGACCAGTTGAAAATACAGAGAAAAACTTTTATAACGAAAAATGTGCCATGTAAAACTCTCAACAACAGCTAAAACATACTTGTTATATAGATAATAAAAAAAATAATCTCGAACATTTTCTTTTCATTAGGAATGAAACTTTAACAACTCCAATTGGAAGGATTTTCCTGAATATCAGCTCTTTAAAATTTATTTAAATAAGCGGAAATCCTTGATAAAATGAATAATTTATATATCATATAACAGTTTCCTATTTTGAATCATTTTCTGTTATTCTATTAAAATTGAATAATTTGAATTTTTTATTTTTCATGACTTTTCCAAATCGCACAACAACATTTCATATTGAATAGTAAAATATTTTATTTAAAAAATACTTTTAAAAATGAAAGTTTTCCAAAGGACCTTTGAAAATTTATAACAGTAGCACAATTCTGACAAAATATATCTCTTTTGCAATTTGATCTAGTTACGACTAATGTATTCTCGAAATTTAGCTGAAGTATTGTAAAATTATTCTATTCTAAATGGTATTCTAATACTGAATTAATACTTAATTTACGCGAAATAACAATACTTCTGCTAACATTATAAGGATTTAGTGATTAAAATTCAGTGGAATTATTTAAATATATTCATAACTGAGATAGTTGTGCCGTATATACTTTTAATACACTACAACACAGTTTCCGAGGATTTTATGATTCAAGTTCAGTGGAATTATTTAAATATTTTCAATACTAAGATAGCTATGCCGTGTATACTTCTAATACGGGACGAATTGATTTTAGTGCATCCGCTACTCTACAGCTTCAGTATCGCAAGTATATTTGCTGAAATTTCTCGGACATCTGTATTCAAATGTTTCTGCGCATCTGTCTAGTTGGAAGTTTACAGAAAGTCTTTAATAATGAATAATTCGTTATGCAAAACTGTCAACAGCAACTTCTAAAGCATATTTGGTATGCAAATGTTCAAAATGAATGCTTTTGAAAAATTTTCTTTTCATAGCAGTGAAGTTTTTATAACTGCAACTGGGAGTGTTTCTCAGAATAACAGCTCTTTAATGTTATAGTAGTTATAGTAGTTGCAATAAAGGGGTCGGGACTTCGTGTAAACTTCGACTGAAGCTAATATTCGACTTATCAGACTTCGACTTATCGAGAATTCACTGTATATATATGTATATATATAACTATAATATAATTACAAATCTTCATCTATTTCCAATTACGATAATTAAATCAATAAATTGATAAATTTAGCATCAAATCATAACTGTAACATTATACAAAATACAGATGGAACCATATACAAGTAATACAAATTAAGCAAAATCCACTAATTCACTAGCACATTGCATACGATTAATCCATATAAACATATGAAAAAACACCAAATTTTGAAAAAAAAATTATTAAAGACAGAAGAAACAAATAACCAGCAAAATAATGTTGAACAATTAAAAGACGTATCGTAAACAAATAATAGATCAAATGGATGGATGAAGCCGGAAGCTTATATAGCATTTCACTTTTTCAAGGGTACATGAAATACCAATATAAGCAAAAGTTTGGTCGATTTCCGTAATAGAATCCAGCATTAAGCTAAAAATTAGATTCCATATGTACCCAATCGACCACACACCAAAAAGCATAAATTTACCATGACAGATAAATTGAATTAAAAAAATATTAATCAATGCAAGATTCGTAATAATGAACAATGTGAATATATAGAAACATTTAATATAAAGACATACCCAGCAAGAGAATTGCAATTACCTTATTACAACTCGAACTAGCATCCAATTTTAGCACAGCAAAAGTCCCGCCTAATTAATGGTACAGTTAAATTCGAATTCTAACGGTTGCAAATCATCAGAGTGTGCAGAAAATACTCAACTAGAAATATAATAATTATAGTTAACATATATAGTCATTATAATAAAAAATATTATATGCATTTAAAGGATCTTAGAATAAATTATTACTAAAAGTATACAAAGAATAATTAAAAATCTTACGATACTTTACGATAACCTTATTGTATACAAAGAAGTAAATTATTTAAAATTAAACGGGTAATAACTCAGAGAAATAATAAAATATTTTAAAAAAATATGGCAACATTATTATTTAGAACTAAATAAATAATTATTTAATGCTGCCATCTAGCGGATCTTCATAAAAATAAAAAGTTCACAATCACCTCGAAATAAAAATAATTTATAGTGGTGCCATCTATTGTAAATAATGTAAATACCAGATATAACTGTAGAAAAATTGCATATTTAAACTATTTCTAATACTAGAACCGATTAAATTATCTTAAAACACAACAATATCATACTAAAAAGGACAACTAAATATCGATAATAATCACTTAGCATCTATATTATAATGGTTTATAATTTTTAATTATTTTATTAAATATTAAGTAGATTAATAAAAATTTTAATTAAGTTAGAATTATAATGATATAAAAGTGTGTTTCTATTATGCACATAATAAATTTAATGTTTTAAATTTTAAATGTACTTTACAAAATGGGCAGGGGGAGGTATATACAAACAAATTACAACATTTCTTCATACTGATATTACAAATATCAGAATCATATATATATATATATATATATATATATATATATATATATATATATATATATATATATATATACTTTTATATGGACACAATAACTTCCATAATTCTGCACAAATCTTTTCCAAACTGAAACATAAAATCACAACGAAGTTCATTAATCGGCAAAATCGGACCAAGGGGACGGGAATAGGGAGAGGTTTTGTGAAAAACGAAAAAAACTCAATAACTTTTTAATTATAATGCATATCGACTCAGTTTAAGGTTATTATTACTTCTAAAAAATGGGCTAAAAATTTATGTATGACAGATATTTCATAAAAATAAAAATGGGCTCCAGGGGCGAAAAAATACGGTTTTGGGGAGAAAAAAAATTCATATCTTCGTTAATTCTCGTGATATCAAAATCCAATTTAATTTACTATAAATTGTCTTAATGTTACTACAACTTTTATAGTGACAAGTTTTTGATAGGACCAATTCTTACCGTAAAAAAAAAATTACAAACGAAAAGAAAAAAGGGGGGCTGCAGAAGAAAAAAATCCATAACTTCGTCAATTCATAAGATATCAAATCCGCATGAATTTATTATATAGCTTCCTAATATTATCTACAACTTTTCTAATGACAAGTTTTTGATAGGACCAATTCTTACAGCAAAAACAAATTAAAAATACATACAGGTTGAAGGAAAAAAATATCGCATTAAGGATGCACTCAAATCCAAACTATTTATTTTCTGGCTCATTTTTAAACTAATTTTTGCTTTCAAACGCATCCAATTGGTATGTTTTCTTATTCAAGAACTATATAATGTACCGTATTGGTCGAAGTTTTGATAGAGGAAGATTATATTTCTGAAAATGATGCCAAAGAGGCAATTTGGATCGAATTTCTCGAAGCGATTGTGTTGGAAACGAAGAATGTGGTCCTACTCAGAAAATAATTGTTTATAAATCAACTTCTAATTAATTGAACGAAAAATAAAAACATAGGTCACTTATAAAAAATCACTTCAGGCAAGTTTCATGTTTTTCCTTTTAAAAATGAATCTGAAAATGTGTCAGAAAATTTCGAGTTCTTGAGCATGGAAAAATATATTTTGAATACTGGCCTTAACATGATTCCAATAAAACCAGCTCTTGTATAAAAATGAAATTATAAACTCGTCAAAAGAGACCAGATAGAATTGTTAAAGTGGGTTTATCTCTAATCATGAGTTAGTTTTTGATGGCAAAATTAGTGTTTCATTTCGAAATCTACCTGCGTCTGTAGGCCGAGCCGGCAGGGATTTTTTATCTTGTGATTATTTATGTTAAGAAATGTAATTAAAGATAAATTTATGTACGCTCGACCAAATGTACATTTTAATACGGGATTCATTGAAAAACATGTTTTATTTTTCACGAATTTTCCAAAACGCATATCAAAATTTCATATTCAGTAATAGAACATTTGATTATTTAAATATATATATGTAGCATTTTGCTACCGACTTTCAGATATTTAGGCGACACCAGTACACCTCGACATAAAATGTAGTAGAGCAATCAAAACCATCCATCCGTTATATTGAAAATATCAGATTGCAGTCAGGGTGGCGAGTAAAGACAGGATCGAGGAACATTGACATAATTTCCCTTACGTAATGAATATAGAGAGTCATCGTAACTTGAAACTGGTTTTATTGACAAAAAACATAGTAAAACACTTCCAGTAGTTATTCCATCAACTCTCAAAAATTGATCATCACTTCACAAAACTTTAGATGTTAGAAGCCTAGGATCTACACATTAGAACGTTTACTCCAAGCGACGGAGGTTAATTAACAACCAGAAAAACGTAAAATCTTCCTCTCCTTCGCCGATGTAACGATATTTGTACTCCGAAAAACAGTGCGCGTACTGTTACAGAAACGTAAAAGACCTAATGCTAGAAGAGAGGTGGGGAAGGATGGGACATAAAACAGATTACGATTCGATGGGAAAGGGTGACGTCGATAATGAACTCTTTTATACGGCGTCAGAATTAAAGTGCAAATAGTGCTGGCGGACGCATGGAATTGTGAGTATAGAACAACAAAGAATAAATGATATTAAAACATTCGAAAGAAAGAGAATTTAGTTTTAGAATAAAATGAAAAAGTAATTTAATGGGTTTTATAAGATTAGGCGAATGGATTAAGGTTTTTAGAATAATAAAAGAATACGCAACTTTAAATGCATGAAATAAAAGACAAAAGATATTAAGATATTATTAAAAAAAGGTAAAAAAGGAAAAATATTAAGAATTTGGAATAGTTTTACTAAGAAAAAGAGGCGAAAATTTTTATTATTACATATATATAGCCTTATTAAATTTTTTCTAATTTATTAATTTTCAAATTAATAAATTTTTAATTTATTTATTTTCAAATTAAAAAAATACTTATGCAAATTCAAATTTTCTGATTGGTCGTTGAAATTATTTTAAAATTAGCACAGTAGAAGTTATATCTTGACATTCTGTGAAATAACAATGCATCTACTAACAATACACTTTGCAAAGAATTTGTTATTCAAATTCAGCGGAATTATTTAAATATTTTCATTACGGAGATATTTGTGCTGTATATACTGAGATGATTGTATTCCGTCCGCTACTCTAGAGCTTCAGTTTCGCAAGTATATTTGTTGAAATTTCTCGGACGATTATATTCAAATATTTCCGCGCATCTGACCAGTTGGAAGTTTACAGAAAGTCTTTAATAATGAATAATTCGTTATGCGAAACTGTCAACAGCAATTGCTAAAGTATATTTGGTATGCATATGTTCAAAATGAATGTTTTCGAACATTTTGCTTTTCGGTAGCAGTGAAGTTTGAATAACTGCAACTGGGAGTATTTCTCAGAATAACAGCTCTTTAAAGTTTATATGCGTAAACTGTACTTATTGACAAAATGAATAATTTATATTTGATATAACTGCTTTCAATTTGACACCAATTTCAATTTTTTAATTAAAACTAAAATAATTTAGACGTTTAGTAACACCTACTATAATTATCAACTATTGAATTATACCGAATTAATATTTAAGAGCATAAAATATTTTACAAAGACAAATAATGCTACATGATAATACAAGTTTTAATATGTTTCTTACATTATTCAAATCTTTAAAATATTTAATGTCACGCTATGCTTCAATAGGTCTTAGTTAACAATCACAACATGATTTATTTATAATTGAAATTACAAAAGTGTTAAAAGTAATATTGTAGTTTAAAACATTTAGAAATATTAGAACCTGAGGATAAATGTTTCCAGCATTCATATTACCACGTTTTAATTTTAAAATTTCAATAATTCAATCTATTGAATTTAATATTTAAAAAATGAAATATTCATACTATAATTAAAAATATGATTTTCCTGAGTATTAGTTAAAACGTCATAAAATTAGCGCAGTAATGACAGAGGACATTTATGATGCCATTTGATTCAATTACGGCTTTTAAATTTATGAAATTTAGCTGAAGCAATGTAAAATGATTCCATCCTTAATGAATTTATAATACTGCATTAATGTTGATTTCATACGAAATAATAATGCTGATATTAAAAATATACATTGAAAAATTCCGTTAATCAAATTAAGTACAATGATATACTGTCCAAAGATTCCGTGATTTAAATTAGATTTAGTATTGTAGGACTGTATTTCTAGTACGGGGAAAATTTATTTTAGACCGTCCATACTAGTATTTAAAAGTCCACTAGTACATTTGCAGAAATTTGTCGAAAAGCTGTATTCAAACATGCCACCGAATGTGGCCAGTTGCATGTGTTAAAACAGACTTTCATAATCAAAAATTATTAACAACAACTGCTAAAGTGTATTTGGTATACAGATAATCAAAATACATCATTTCGAACATTTTATTTTCAGTAGGAGTGGAGTCTGAGCAACAGCAATTGGGAGGATTTTTCAGACTATCAGTTCTTAAAAGTTTGATTACGAAAGCTGAACTCAGTGATAAAATGAATAATTCATATATCAAATAATCTCTTTCCATTTAATCACATCTGCAGTTTTTGTATTAAAATGGAAGTCATTTTTAAGTCTAATAACACGTAATATAATTATCAACTATTGAATTATGGCGAAATAACATTTAGGAACGTAAAATGTTTACGAAGATACATGGTAATGCAATTTTTAACTCGTATCTTACATTACCCGAATGCTTAAAATGAATCAGTGTCACGTTATGCTTTAATAAGACTTAGATAACAAGAACATCTTGATTTATTAATGGTTAAAAATACACAAGTGTTAAAGTAATATAAAAATTGTAGTTAAAACATTTGAAAATATTAGAGCAGGAGAATAAATATTTTCAGTGTTTATATTACTACGTTTTATTTTTTAAAAATGCAACAACTGGAATTTAATATTTTGTTAATGAAAAGTTCCTACCATAAAAATATTGCAAATTTTCTGATTAATTGTTGAAAAATCATAAATTTGGCAGAATACAAATTGAAAATACATATGTTGCAATTTGATTCAGTTATGGCTAATGAATTCTTGAAATTTTGCTGAAGCAATGTAAAAGAATTCTTATGTAAATGATATTATAATGCTGAGTTAATGTTTAATTTATACAAAATAATAATGCTGATATCAACAGTATACTATAAAAAAAACGTGATTCACAAAGCCCTAATAATATACTTATCAAAATATGCGAGATTCCAATTAAGTACTAACAATATACTTTGAAAGATTTTCTAATTCAACTAAAGGTATGATTGTCGTGCTATGGCTTCCGAGAAGTCCCGATTTAACAACTTTTGACTTCTTTCTCTAATATTATGTCAAGAACATTGTTTACAGCATAAAGGTACAACACTTGACACATTTACGGGAGTGAATTGTCGATGCAATTGCAACAGTGACGCCGGACATGATCTGTAACACCTGGTTAGAGACTGGTTATCGACGTGATATGTGCTGAGCAATCAACGGTGCTCATATTAATACTTATTATGGTAAAACTATATTAAATTCTATATATTACAACGAAAGAATTATTTGTTTATGTTAAGTATTTCATTAAATATGGTTATATGAAATGTGTCCAATGTTTTCCGATGACCCCATATTGCAACATTCTTAACATACACCGCAAATTGCTTTCTTCTAGACCATAATGTAACAGTATTGTTTTGACTGTCGCTGTGAACGAAATGTAAATGCCAAACTTTTCATTTTCAGTAAGAAGACTATGTCCTACTGAACATAAATAATATATATCAATTACATTGCAATTCAGGTATATTTACTAGAGTTAGAGCACGATAGGACAAATTGAGGTTATAAACGCTTTTCAATAATATTAGAACGTGTGCAAAACAAAGACAGTAGTTTAGACCTTTTTATCTTGTGATAATTTATTTTAAGAAATTTATAAAACGAACAAACTTATGCACGTTCAATTAAATGTACATTTTAATAAGGATGCATTCAAAAACCTATTTTTTCCATGATTTTTCCAAATCGCACATAAATATTTCATATTCAGTAATAAAATATTTAATTATTTAAATATGTATAAAGCCTTCTTACGAAATTTCTAATTTTTCAATTTTCAAATCAAAAATAATTAGAAAAATGCAAATTTTCTGACTGAAATTAGCACAATACTTATACAATTGGATCTAGTTATGACTAACGAATTCTCGAAATTTGGCTGAAGTATTGTAAAGTAATTCTATGTTAAATGGAATTTTAATACTGAATTAAAATTGAAATTCTGCGAAATCACAATGCTTCTACAAACGATACACTTTTCAAGGATTTTGCGATTCAAATTCAGTGGAACTATTTAAATATTTTCATAATTGAGATAGTTGTGCTGAATATACTTCTAAAACGAGACGAGTTGATTTAAGTCTGCCGCTACTCTAGAGCTCAAGTTTCGCAAATATATTTGCTGAAATTCCTCGGACAACTATATTCAAATATTTCTGCGCATCGGACCAGTTTAAAGTTTACAGAAAGTCTTTAGTAATGAATAATGCGTTATGTAAAACTTTCAAATGCAACTGCTAACGTATATTTGGTATGAAAATGTTCAAAATGAACGTTTCCGAATATTTTGTTTTCCGGTAGCACAATAAAGCTTGAATAACTGCATCTCTGAGTATTCGTCATAATATCAGCTCTTAAAAGTTATTATACTTAAAATAAGCGTATTGATAAAATTAATAAATTATATCTGAAATAACTGCTTTCTACTTGACACCATATTCAGTTTTTGAATTAGAATGGAAATAATTTAGACGTTTAGTAACACCTACTATAGCTATCAACTATTGAATTATGGCGAATTAATATTTAGGAACATAAATATTTACAAAAACGAATAACGTTATATTATAATAAAGTTTTAATATGTTTCTTACATTATTCAAATCTTTAAAAATATTTAATGTTACGTTATGCTATATTAACAATAAAATAATAAGCATAGCATGATTTATTCATGTTTAAAATTACAAAAGTGTTAAAAGTAATATTTTAGTTTAAAACATTTAGGAACATTAGAACATGAGAATATATATTTCCAGTATTCATATTACTATGCTTTAATTATCAAAAATGCAATATATTTAATATATATGCAATAAATGCAAAATCAATAATTCAAGCAATTGAATTTGATATTTTTAAAATGAAAAGCTCTTACCATAAAAAAAAGAATACAGTTTTTCTGACTACTAGTTGAAAAGTCAAAATTAGCGCAGTAATAACAGAGAATATTTATAATGACACTTGGTTCAATTACGGCTCATAAGTTTTTGAAATTTAGCTGAAGCAATGTAAAATGATCGTACCGTTAATGGAATTCTAATACTGCATTAAGGTTTATTTCATACGAAATAATAATGCAGCTACTAACAACATACATTGCAAAGATTATGTGATTCAAATTAAATACTAACAATATACTCTTCCAAAGATTTTGTGATTTAAATTTAGTGTAGGATTGTCGTGCTGCATTTACTTAATAGGAGACAAATTTATTTTAGACCATCCGCTCCAAGATATACTAGTGTTTAAAATTCGCCAGTATATTTTCTCAAATTTCTCGGATAACTATATTCAAATATTTCGCCAACCCTGACCAGTTGAACGTTTGGAGGTACACTTTTATACTGAGTAATTTGTCACGTATAAGTGTCAACAACAACTGCTAAAGCATATTTAATATGCAGATAGCTCGAACATTTTGCTTTTAGTAGGAGTGGAGCCTGAACAACTGCAATTGGAAGGATTTTCCGTAATATCTGCTCTTTAAAGTTTATATACATAAGCTGAACTCATTGATAAAATGAATAATTTTTTTACCAGATAACATTTTTCTATTTTGAATCATTTTCAGTTTTTGAATTAAAGATTAAAAATTTACAATTTTAGTAATGCCTATTAAAAAATTCAATTAATGAAGTATAAACCATTAATATTTAGTATAATAAAATATTTATAATGACAATTTTCATTTAATATGTATGTTACATAATTTAAATGTTCAAAATGATTTAATTCTGTTCAATAATGTTATGCATTAATAAGACTTAGATAATAGCCATAGTAAGATTTATTAACTGTTAAAATTATAAAAATGTTAAAAGCATTAAAATCAAGAAAGATAAATCATGCGTCAAACATAGATTATGAAACACTTTCCAGTACTTCCGGAATATAAAATTTTACCTTTAATAAGGTATAAAGACAAACGCATAACACACATGAAAATTCAATTTCAGCTATTATCGTCTGTAGTCGGAAAAGTATACTCGAATTCTTTTGCGCAGCTGTATATATAATAAATAGATTTGTATACATATACTACATAATTCAGTTATAAAACTCATAACACTTTTAAAAAGTCACCTTCAGTAATTTCCGATTATAAACGGTAATGTTCTCGAAAATTTTTGTACAACCCTTATGTTATCTACAGATATATTATACACACCACACCGCATATTATACTAAAATATAATTCAGGTAAAAAGAAATCGCATAATACAACTAAACATGCACTTTCAACAATTGCCATCCATACAAGGCTGCGAAAAAAGTTCAAATCCTTTTAATTTAAGACCTGGCTAAGTTTAGACTTTTCTCTGTGGTCTATGTTTTTCATTGATAAATAAAGGAATCGGCTCTTTTCCTCAGGTATCAAGCGGACTTTCTCCATCTCCTCTCCCCTTTCCCTTTGGGAAAGCCTTCTGCGCCACTGGTCTCTTTGCAGCCCGTAAACATAGAAAAGTACTTTTCTTTAATTCTGTAAACGTATTGGTTGATTCTTTTAAAAACGTTTCTAAATATAAAAGAAATTGTTCCAGAATAGTTGGTGACTTTGAGGTTTCGCAAAATTTTAGTAAAAATCACTTACTGTGATATCCCAATTTTTCTAAAGAAAAGGGTATTTATGAGGTACAAATAAAACCACAGCTTTGTTAAGTACGGTTTAATTTTATGGTTTGAAACATTTTTTTTTTTTTTTAAATATTGAAGAATCGTATTTCTACTTTACTGTGTCTATTTTAAAATTAATGACCACATTATAATTCCAATTTTCATAAAATTGACCATGAGAAGATTTTTGGTACTTAAAATCGAGCGAAATTTAGGAGATAACTTTTTCGTTTAATTTTTAAACAATGGTATAAATTAGAATAACTTTATAATTATAATTTTTTTTAGTTTATAAAATTCTTTTATTTATTGATTAATTTTTCTTAACTCAGCCGATCGTAAAATTTATGCCTGGTTTTTAAATTTTTATAATTTCATTTTGTGTAGAGATATTTCTAAAAGAAAAAAAAATACATATTGCTTGATCAAGAATTAAACAGATACTTTGAACAATCTGAATTAAAATACACAGAAAAAATCGATAGAATTTTTTCAAAAATGTGCATAACATTTTAAAAGTAGTTCGTTAAAAAAAATCTTCATTTTTAATAATGGTACTTATATATCTTTTGCCTAAGGAGAAAAATAATTTTATAAATAAACAAACAAAGATAATACTAAACTTCTTATTATCTATTGTTTAAAGAATATGACACCGAAGTAAACATACAAGAAAAATATATTATGATAAAGTAATGAAGCAAACTTATTTTATAAGAATACGGAGATTAATATTGAATTAAAGTATAAAATTTAGAAGAAAGTACGTATTTTCATTTTTCTATCACTTAAACCAAAATAAAACATTTTTTTTTTTTAAATGTAGGATATAAAAATTGTTTTTAATATATGTTAATATTAAATATTTTTTTAGTTTTCAAGCGTTCTTTTATAAAAGGTCCATTACATGAGACTTTATTGAAATGACTATTTAGCAGATCGGTCTTTAAAGTTCCTAATTTGACAATAGTTATATGAAATGTTCAGAAAAATGTAGATCGTTTTAATGCAAATGTCAGAATTTCATTATACTAATAAATAAATGTTTGCTTTCGTACACTGTCATGTTGTCATATTTTGATTAATATTGGATATAATTCACAAAAATCTTTAATGTAAGCATAAAGACTAAGTAATTAAGAAAACAATATTTTTCAAATTTTTTCAGACCTTATTATATTTTTTTAGAAAATGTAGTACTATTGGTTTAAATATTTTTCAATCCATCAAAACATCTTTCTTAATTTGAAAGCAAATCGATTTCTAATTTTTCGACAAAATACACTTTGATTTTAAAATTAAATAGTACGATCAACATGTGTGTCATTCTCAAAAAAAAAAAAAAAAAAAAAAAAAAAAAAACCCACAAAATGATGTCGTGAATATTTTTCCTAAAAATAATTGAATTTAAAAATGTTATAATCCGAATGTGGTATGGTATAACCGAAAATTTGATGCAAATAATAAAGTTAAAAAAATAATTTTGTTATGCATAATATATGTTCACTGAACCTAATAAATCATACCTGTGGCCTGCCAAAGCTCTAGTATACAGTTTATTTAATAAAAAGTTATAAAAAGTAATGTCACAATAAATTAAGTCCTGTTTAATGAAAAGGAAATTAAAAGTTTCTAAATAACTTAGCAGACGGGAAAAAAAGTTTGAAAGAGAAGCTTGTATAATTAATGAATTTTTAATAAAATATGCCTCACGACCTGAAAAAAGATTGGCGTGATTTTAGATAAGTCCAAATTAACATAAAAACTTATTTTAGCCTCATTTTGAAAAATAATAACTATTAAAATATAGCACTATAAATATTCGTTTATCAAGGAACGATCCATGCAGGTCTCCCATTATTCTGATTTTATTTAAAACAACTTTCTTTCACGCGAAAATCTTCTTTTTAGGTCTTTCTCGCAAATTTTGTAGAAACCAAACGTGGAAAATATTTCTATTGCAAATGCTGTAGAATCATAATAGCATCAACCTTCCTATAACCTTTTATAACCTTCTTTCACACGAAAATCTTCTTTTTAGGTCTTTCTCGCTAATTTTGTAGAAACCTAACGCAGAAAATATTTCTGTTACAAATGCTGTAAAAACATAGTAGCATGAACCTTCTTATAACCTTTTACAACCTTCTTTCACACGAAAATCTTCTTTTTAGGTGTTTCTCGCAAATTTTGTAGAAAGCTAACGCAGAAAATATTTCTATTACAAATGCTGCAGAAACACAGTACCTTGAAAATTGTTATTAGGAATTGTTGGTATTAAAAAAAATCAGATCATTTGGGAGCCTTGCCCATGTGATCAACCCACTAAAGAGTGGATCATTTTTCTCGTTTACAGCAGATCAAAAGGCATTTCATATATCATTATTTTCGAATAGGAGCCTAGGTCCTTTAGATAGTTTGTTTACAAAATTTCAGATTAAATATAGCTAATGTTTCAATTTGAAAATTGAAAAAGCCAGAAAGTTGGCAGTCATACTGGGACCCTATAGTACGGAGTCCTTAGTTGGCTTATAAATAAAGACTCTAACCGGCCAAAAAAAAAAAAGGTTATCCCCAAATTATCGCTGAGAATTGCGAGAGGTACCTTTAATTAAGATTTGTCTCTCCTTCCTGAATAGAAATACAGTTTTTGAAATAGAGTTCTTATAGACCTATAATTTGACACAAGACATTTGAGAGCGCATTGAGAATGAGATGCAGAACTCTTGGGGGGGGGGGGGGTGTCTTCTGACCAAAGTTTAAGAACCGATGATCTAGAACTTGATGGACAGTTTTTTGAAAATTTTCATTACTAACAAATTGACAGACTGTTCAGTTTTGTTTTTTTTTATATCTATCAAATTTCAAGTATGAATAAAAGCTAATAAAAGAAATCTGATACAGCTTTGACTTTTAGAAAAACGAACGAATAAAAAAATTAAAAAAGCATCCTTCAAGGACTAGTAATATATAAAATTTATCATTTTAAAAAGCAAAGAAATTAGTCGCTGTCGAGATATTTCTGCTACCCACACTGTTTACAATGTAAAATAACGAATGTTTTTTAATCTAAAGAAATATTAAATAACTGCGTTTTAAACTATAATACCTCTTTCGAGTTACACAAGATTCCGAAAACCGTTCTTTATCTTTAGAAAGCTGAGAAACAGATATATTTTTGACACTTAAAGAATAGTTATAATTTTAAAAAAACACTGTTTTTTTTCTGCTATCAGTGATTTTCAGCTTCTTAATAAAATCTATACTCGCAAAAGTAACAAAAAAATATTAATTTTGGTGCCAATGATAATGCTGACAATCATAGTATTTGTCTGTAAAACATGTTTGTTGAACATGAAAGTTATTACTTGAGGCTTGATAGCAATCGAAAAAACCTATATTCTAGGGCAGGCTTGGCGAACCTATGGCACGCGTGCCCGAAGTTGCACGCACGGAAATTTCTGAGGCACGCGAAAAATTTAAATTTCATAGTTAATTTTTAGATAAAATTCATTTTTGGTTTTGTTATAACAAACAAAATTCTGATTAACATATACAGACTGCACATATAGTATAACCATTTCTTCATGAAATAACACATTAGAAAATTTTATTTTCTGTGATGCTTAGCGTTTTCGTTAAGCAACTGTCTGTAAATGAATTTTATGAAACAGCCACTGCAATAAAATGACAAATGGAGCCAATTTTGATTTTATATATTACTAAATAACAATATAGGAATCAGGTATAAAGCATTTCCTATCAAACGTACAGCAACAGAAACCTCGTTAATAAATTATTAATACCGTTTTAATGCAAACTAACATTATTATACGCTAGATGTTGCATTACTGATAAATAAAAAAAGTACTGAAATAAATTTTCCAAAATTTCTTTACCGCTGTACGATCCACTTGAACCTCTTCGAGTCAATTTTTGATTTAATTAATGGTTAATTCCAATATACAGAATAACCGCATTTTGATTTTTGCTTTTAGCTATTTAATGCATGAAAGTGACTGATTCTATTACCCAATATTTCGTATAAACGGTATTTGTTGAAATGTTTTGCTTGTGTAAAAGTTTGGCACGTTGCAATGTTGATAGATATTGTTTTTACATTTTTGGCACGCGCACGTGAAAAGGTTCACCATACCTGTTCTAGGGTGATAAATAGAAACTATCCGAAAGCGTTTCCAAAAATCAGTGGAATATAGGAACGTTTTTATTAATAAATGTTCCTTTAAATCTCGAAAACATATTAGTTTCTGAGATTTCTAAAGATAAATAAAGCTTTGCGAAATCGTGGGGAACTCGGAAGATGGCATTGTATATTTTAGTTTGTAGTTGCAACATATCTTACTAGACTTGGAAACATTTGCCGTTTTTTACAGTGTGGAAATAAATGTGTTTGAAGTTTTGCAACAAGTACTGCTCACTCGCAGACTGCGCGACAAGAACAGCTAAACATAGAATAAACAAATATCTTCTATATATGTTTATATTTTTGAAATTGTCTATATTTATCAAATATTAGGCATTCGGAAAGGAAACAGAAAGAAAAAGTAAACTCAATAAAAAGAAATTTTTGAAGCCGAAATGCTTCAATAACCCTTTATGCATTTTCTATACATGATGTTTGTTTAAACTATTCACGAAAAAATCAGAATAATAAGAAATAAAGTAAAAAAAAGGAATATTCCATTTGAATTAGGTCAATTCATTCGTTAACGCTACGAATAATATTAAAATACACTTCAGAAAAAACAAAGTAACCATAAAGTATATTCTTGAATGTTTGTTTTGGAAATTTATTATTTTATGATCCTTTTAAATCTTATTAAACAAAAGTTTACGAAAGAAATATGTTTGTGTTTACTCTTTTTCTTATTATTTACCAGCCATATTTTTGAAAACAACAGTAACTGAAAATAAAATTTATAAATGTTTGCTTTGAAAGTTTAAAAAAATTGTTTTAAAATGTACAGCTAAAAAATTAAATAAACAAATAAATAATAAATAACAGCTTTGGGGTTAATCTAACATTTTTTTTCCCCAGCAGTTTGCAAAATTTAACAATAAAGGACGAAAAATGGGAACTGTGGGAATTAAGGCTTGTTTTGTAACTTAAAATATATTTCTTTGCAGTATGCACCCAAAGAGTCGATTTTTATGTCCACAATGTAGTCACTGAGATGATTACACTTATTAATTCAATTTATTAGATTTTTTTAAAATCGTTTAGAATATTACACTGAATGTATCTAAGATAAAATATTTTCAGGAAAGTATTTGATTGTTATTTAAAAATGCTAATTTAATTTTTTATTAACTTTTGTATATCAATAAAAAATTTTAATTTTTACATATAAATATCAGAATAAGTATAAGAAAAGAGTGAGTTGAATTAATTCAAACTCTGAGAAAAAGGCATTATAAAAAACCCCTATAAAATTCCAGTCACAATCGCTTATTCGAAAATTGTTTTAATTACAGATACCTTACATATTTTATAATCGGATAATTCAACACTTGTAAACATTATAAACTAAATATTGAAGAGCATTTTACTAATATAAAGGGAATGGTCATATTGGTAAGAAATAATACAGTAATAGGAGTGACTTCGTCATTCTGTAGCATTTCAACAATCCAGTAACTAAAGTAACCAGTAACTTCAGTTCGGATATAGCCACTAAAATATGTCCATTTTAAAATAATTAATTTCTCGGAAACTAATTGTATGAATTTCATGATAAATTGTTTTTAGGTTAATTAAATGGTGCAGAATTTATTTATGGTGTCGAAATTGATTATTGCCATAAAAAAACAAAGTTTGTGTTCGTTTTGATATGTAGATGCATTCCTAAGCGCATTTTATATGCATTATATAAAAGTAGACTTTATTTCCAATCGTTTGGTATCAATAACTTTATTCTACTTTAATTTGTTGCGAGTTAGCAGGGAGCACTTACTTTTTTTCCCCACGACTATACACCTTGCCGTACCATTGGCCGACGAACCATTATCCAACAAATGTCCTACCGTTAGCTGCTCAGGATCCTGCTCAGATACGCTCCCAATTAGAGTGACCCCTGTACCCTATCAATTCCTCGCCATATCCTAACCCTACCAATTCCCAATCGTTTCCACAAACTGCCAACGATGGGTCAGTAATTTGTCTTACTTGGGTAAAGTTTCGATTTCATAAATTTCGAATCGAAAATAATATATATAAGACTTCCCTTGTGTAATTCTTTTCTCTATTGTCAAATTCCGAATAATATGTTGCTCTTTTCCTTTGTTTTTATTACTTTTTTATAATTTTTTACAATCTAAAAATAATTAATTTTAAAAGTCTTTATTTTATGTCTTAGTTGAAGAAAAAATGTCTGTAAAATCTCCCGCATTTCAAAAGTTAAAGTTTTATAAAATGTAGCATAAACAATGTAACTTAAATTAAACTTCCTACCCTGAATGGGTCTAATCGATCCATTTCTATAATTCATTTCATTCGATTCGAACCAGAAAAGTTTTCGTAAAGTAAGATAAATAAGAGGCACCGAAAACTAATATAAATAAATACATTAAATAGTTTTTAAATAAAATTCTGGTAAAACGTAAAATGTGAACATTAAAAATTTCACAATCTTACTTGAAAGGCGACTAATGTAATGAAAAAGATGTTACAAGTTTAAAATATACATTTTATTTAAAAACTTCTTAGTACTTTAAAACCTTTCAGGTTCATCATCAGAGAATATCTTGATAATTAATGTTGTTTATTTATATAAATACGTCAGTCTGTTTTGAAAATGAGAGAGCTAATAATTACTAGAATTTAAAGTAGAAGTAGCAGTAGCAGTTTCATGGATTGAATTTAATTAGAGGAAAATATATATTATTATTATTAATTGCAGTTCCATTTATTTTATGACATCACTTTGTTTCTCATACGTCACTTTCCATGGGTAGAAGAAAATATTTAACTTCTGTACTTTAAATTTTATAACGTCACTTTGCTCGGGTTTTCAGGATTAATTTTCAAGATATTGAACCACAAACTGGGGATATTGTACGATTAATTGGATGTTGGGAATATGGATTTTTGCCTGATAAAAATCTTTCGGTCTTTCGGTGTTGGATCTATTTTCGTACAAATTAACTCTTTTAATTTTCTTGGTGGTCACAAAGTGATGTCATAAAATAAGTGGAACTGCAATTAATAATAATAATATATATTTTCCTCTAATTAATTTCAATCCATGAAACTGCTACTGCTACTTCTACTTTCAACTTTAGTAATTATTTGCTCTCTCATTTTCAAAACAGAGTGACGTATTTATATAAATAAACAGCATTTAGTTAACAAGATATTCTCTGGTGATGAACCTGAAAGGTTTGAAAGTACTAAGAAGTTTTTAAATAAAATGTATATTTTAAACGTGCAACATTTTTTTCATTACATTAGTCGCCTTTTAAGTATAAGTGCGAAATTTTAAATATTCACATTTTATATTTTACGTTGAATTAAGGTGAAAAATTGCGTTTCGTCTTATGATATTAAAATTCTGGTATGAAATGTTTTTATTAAGGTTGAGTAAAATTTCAACAGGATAGAAAGGTTAAAAGCTTACACAACATGTCAGTGAAATTACGAAATTTGTGTTAAACAAAATGTGAATTGGTGTTTTTCATTAATAAATATAAAAGTAAAAATAGTTTTTTAAAAATATGCTTTTTAAAAGCATTCAATGTTTATCTTAAAAGTTACAAATAATTTCGTGATTACAATCTATGTTGTTCAAGAATCTGTCTATTACAATACATGAATACCCTGGGTCTCGGATTAGGGAAACTGTACTGCGTTTATCTATGGCTGTAGGAAGCGAAAAATAGTGAATTTATTCATCAAAATTTTTATATTGCTACAAGGGATACATTTTTGTAATAAACGAATATTTATGATTGAGGTATATGGTAATTAATTAAAAAATATAGTTTTTATTGAGCTTCTTTTTAAGATATAGCAAAAGAAAAAAAGCGTTATTTTAATTATCTATTTTATAACTACGAAGAGTTTTTCTGGGCTTACATATATAATTTAATTAATATAAATCCATTATTTAATATTTAAGTTATTAAAAATATGGAAATATTGTATCGTCATCGGGAACACACAACTGTATACTGTTTCCAAACACGCAACTATGCATTATTTCCAAATGCGAAACTGTACACTTTTTCCCAAACACACAACTGTACACTTTTTCCCAAACACACAACTGTACACTTTTTCCCAAACACACAACTGTACATTTTTTTCAGAACATTAGCACATCAGGCAGATCGTGGAAAATGTATTACGAAATTCCACCTTCAGATAGTGAGTTTTAAAAATATATATTACGCTCCTTATATATACATATATATATATATATATATATATATATATATTTTATTTTATACTTTTTAGTGTTTAACCCTTTGTATCACCGCATTGAATGTCTGAAACTTACCCAAAAGTCAATATCATTTATACAGTAGGCTCCCAGTACAGAACTTAATATAAATGCTCATACAATTCTCAATAGACGGCGATACCGAGTTTATTTTTTAGTGTTTAATCATTTGTATCATCGCGTTGCATATCTGCAACATTCCCAAAATTCAATGTCACTTATGCAGTGTGCTTTAAAAGATGATTTCATGCATTGCTGCTACCTACCAGAACAGCAGTTAACATAAATTGGTCATACAGCTTTCATCAGAGATACCGAATTTATTTTTTAATGTTTAATCCTTTGTGTCCTCGCGTGACATGTTTGTAACATACCTAAAAGTCAATGTCCCTTATACGGTATGTTTTCAAAGACGATTTTATTTATTATTGACATCTCTCAGTACAGCAGTTAATATAAATTGTTCATAGAATTTCCCCTAGAAGGCAATACCGAGTTTACTTTTTAGTGTTTATCAATTCTTAAGACTGAACTGCATATCGGCAACATACCCAAAAGTCAATGTCGTATCTACAGTTGGCTTTAAAAAAAATTAAAATTTCGGAAATTATTTTTTTACAAAGGTATGTTCCTAGATTTTACAATTTTGTATTAGAAAATTAACAATATTTATGAGAAGTATGCAATTTTCTGTTTATTACATAAGGGAAAATAGTACATTTAGTAAATAATTTTTGTATTTTTAAGTTCTAAAATTTTTAAATTATTTTTTAGATGTTTACAATGATGCATTTTAAACTCTAAGTAGATATTTTTCACATAAGAGTCGTTGAGTTACAAAGGGTTAAATACTTAATTGTTGCAGTTTCATAGCTATTCGGCATATCTTAGTGAGCGGGTCGGTGCATGAACTAACTCCTTTATCTCTGTAACTCCTATGGAATTTTAACTATGAAGAATAGTTGGAAATTTATCACCTGCGCTGCGCTAACAGAAAAATGTAAATAATTGTAAAAATATTAAAATTTTGTGCTGTTATAGAAACTACACCTGTGTATGCAATTTTTATAACATCAGCATATTGGAGGGTGAATGGAAAATCGATTACTAAGTTGCATATTTGCATCCATTAACCAAGTTATATTAAATAAAACAAGTAAAAATACATTTTTTCTTAGAATGTTTGTAAAAAACATAACAACTTAATGATTTAACTTAATAAACAGTGGAATTACTTAGGCAAATTATATTTTAATATGTTTCAGCCTCTACTGCGCATGGTAGCATATTTGCTACCATAAGTTTAGCTTTAATTTTTAGCACGAAATTTCATAAATAATGTGTATTTTAAGTCATTAAGGCAATAACTGCACCTTTAGGTAATATTAGGTATGGCATTTGAATACAAATGGCAGCGCTAAATAAGAAAAAAATTAGTTTGAAGAAGCATGTCTGATAAAAATGGTAAAATGGCATTTACAGTGGTAAGTTTTTGCTAATTATCAAATATTTTATTGCAATAAAACTAAATACATATGATGTATAGTTATAAAAGGACTTACTGCTATTCTCTGTACAAAAAAGTTCAATGTAGGTTTGTTTTTTAATGGTAAAATGAGTAATTAAAATGAAGGTGGCAAATCTGCTACCACGGGCGTTAATGATCATGAACCCGTGGTAGCAATTTTGCTACTATGTTATTTTCACAGAAAATTTGTATTTCTTAGTGTTAGCTTTGTACTTTAGTTACTTGTTTTACATTTAATTCACATGATCATGCTACCATGGCCGGCGCAATGGCACGCGGGGCCTTCACTTAGCGGGGCCCAACGTCTTTGAGTGTAATATTTGAGTAATAAAAATCATTTTTAAAGTTGTATACGTCATAGAGTAATTTATAATATACAGTATAAAATGTATGAAAAGTAACGTACCGTTTATCTCTCTGGTAATGTATAATTATTTTAATTTCTAAAAATCTTCTATCATTTAGAATATTTTAAATATTTATTTTTGGCGTTTACCTTTTACTGTTGATTTCACGAACCTCAAGTCTATAGATTCTTCGACAATTATATCAACGTAGGCTGTAAGAAATAAAGTTAATGATAATATAGTTCCAAAAAAATATTTAAAGTCAAATTTACAGTCATAATATTGTTATTTTACACACAGATAACGCTATCTTGAATTTTTTGAGGCGCTTGGGGGCCCGGGGCAGCCGCCCCATTTGTCCAGTGGTTGCGCCAGCCCTGCATGTTATTAAATAAATCCAAAATAAATTAGTTGAAATTTAATGTTATATGTAAAAGTTGGCTATATATAATTATTGTTATTGCAGCCATCTACTTCGGATCAGCTTTTTCAAAGACGCAAGGGAAACAAATATTTACTAAAGTAGAAGATGCTATAGCTTTTGTAGACGAATTGGAAAGCGACTTGTCAGGATTATCTGAAAGTGATGGTGACGATGAGTATTTGCTCCCTCAGAGACACGATGTTGGCTATGAGGAAAGATCAGATGATGAAGAATCTGAAGATGTGAATAACTTAAACGAAGAAAAAAATAGAAATTTGTTGAATATTGGCGAAAATACTCTAAAGAAATAATATAAGAATCTTAATAAAATAATCGTATGGAAGTAAAAAGAACCAAATCTGTTGACTCTTGCCGATGACGACGACTTTCCGGATCCAATAGAGCCTCTTTCATCTCCATTTCATTATTTAAAAGTGTTTATATCACTCGATATGATCCAATTATTGGTATCAGAAACAAATTTGTACAGTGTTCAATAAACAGGGAATTCAGTTATCTTGACGGAAAATGAAATGGAGCAATTTTTAGGTATGCACATTCGAATGGGACTTGTTCGAATACCACATATTAGAGGATACTGGGAAGATGGAATAAGGTATGATCAAGTTGCTGGAGTCATGTCTCGAAACAGATTTGAAAAGATTTTAAGATATATACATTTTGCTGATAATTTAAGTGTTGAAAATACTGTGCGACTTGATAACTGTTAAAAATTGCGCCCATGGTTATATATGTTCAAGAATAATATTCTATCAATACCAGAAGAATGTAAGCAGTCGATTGATGAAATAAAGATCCCATTTCGTGGGAGAGTCCACATGAAACAATACATGCCGAAAAAACCTCGTAGTAAATGGGGTTTAAATTATGGTGTAGGTGTGGACAATCCAGTATTTGCATCTATTTTTATGTCTATACTAGACAGTCTAAAGGGTATTATGGAGAAAAAACTGGTTATAATTAGGATTAGGAGCAGGTGTTTTACAACTACGCTGCACACTGAAAACCCCAGAGAAAACTACAATTTCTTCACCGGAATTAACCTGGTAAGAGAACTGTCGAAAAACAGAATAAGCTTCATAAGGGCTGTGAAAGAAAACAGATTGATGAAGCGTAAATTAAGAAATGAGAAAGAAATGAAGGAAGAAGGAAGAGGTTCCATTGACTACTCGGTAGCATCTATAGGCAATTTTTATTTTATCGCAGTGAAATGATTCGACAACAGATGCTGTACTTTATTATCGAACACTGTAGGTGTTAATCCTTTAGTTTCTGTAAATAGGAGAGTAAAATGTCAAAATAAAGAAGTACTAGTACCTTTCCCTGCAGTCATTCCTCTGTACAATCAGAATATGGGAGGGACTGACTTAAATGATATGATGCCATTTAAATATAAGTACACATTCAAATAAAATAGATGGCACTTGCACATATTTTGGCACACAGTCACAATGGCAACTGTCAATGCATGGTGTCTTTGTTGGCGACATTGTAGCCAACTCAAAATGAAACACTCTTCCCTTCACTCTTTTTTGAACGAATTAGCTACAAGCCCTATCACTGTTGGTAACAAGAAGGTAGGTAGACCATCTCTCGAGAGTCCAAAAGTTCAGCAGCTTAAAGAACAGGCTCGGAAAGAGGAACCACCAAAGGTAAAATTTACATACTGGAAAATATTTTTACAGTTAAAATGTACATGTTCAAAATATGTATATCTTACCGGGTGTCCCAAAAAGGACTGACTGATTTTAAAATTCAATAACTTGCAAACGGTGACAGATATTTAAAAAATTCTTGCAGGAGGGTTATGCATAAGGTCAAAAGTTTTATTACAGTGATTTTCGATTTTAGTTCGAATTACAAACAATAGATGGCGCTGTAAGCAATAGTCGCTAAATACAGGCTCGATTTCTGGTCCTTTTTCTTGTTCCATGCTGAAAAAGGAGATGGAAATGTATTATCCGGGCCGCGAAGTACCAAAAATCGAGCCTGAATTGAGCGTCTGTTGATCGCAGCGCCATCTATTGTTTGTAATTCGAACTAAAATTGAAAATCACTGTAATAAAACTTTTGACCTTATGCATAACCCTCCTGCAAGAATTTTTTAAATATCTGTCACCGTTTGCAAGTTATTGAATTTTAAAATCAGTCAGTCCTTTTTGGGACACCCGGTAGTTTAAATGTGAATATTGGAAGTATATATTTTATTCACTTTTAGGAAACAAGGACTGATGGCGTGCATCATTGGCCTACATATGAACAAAAACGCCAAAGATACCATATTTGTCCAAGGGGAACATTTTCTTATATAAAATGTCAAAAATGCGACGTATTTAAATGTATAAAAAAAGAAAGAAACTGTTTTAAGGCCTACCACATGTAACAATAACAACTTTTTCAAAAAATAAAATAAATTTGTAATGAGGTAAAATTCTTCATTTTTCATCCTAATAATCTGCCCATGGTAGCATATATGATACCATACAGAAATCCTTTAAAATATAACAAAATCTCGAATTTTTTAATATTTTTATTTTATTTGACCCACAACAGCATAAATAAGACAAATAAATATTTTTTTCCATATCAATTTCTTGTAGTGGGCTGTAGAGGGTTAAGGAGATTTATTTTTTGGCCCATTAAATCGAAAGTGAGCTTGGATCGTTTTTTCAGAATGATTGACTACAGTCTTTTTAACCCATTAAACCTTTATCGGGCAGTGGGTATTTTCCACTTAATTTTTATTGAAAACAGATCGATTTACGCCGGAATTATTAGTAAAATATTTTGTTTTTATAATGCACGTTATGAAAATGAATTTTGTTTTTTCAAATCAATTTGTTTGTAGATTCTGGTGGCAGTGAATCTTTTCAACATTTCAACCACAGTATTGACTTGCCCGATAAAAGGTTAAGGACAGCACCTTTTATTACTTGACACAAATAAAATAAATTTTATTTTCTACTTATTAATAATTAAGAGAAAAAAACAATATTACAATTTTATTTTTATTTTTATGTGAGACATGGTATGTTGCGAAAAGTAGAAATCAACTACATTTTTGCCATATGAAATCTTTGAAGCATTTACTACGTTGTGGTATGCATTATAGTCAATACTCATAGTATAGTTTGACTGCTACAATACCTGTATCTTGAATTGCTGAATTTTTTTTTAATACTTTATAGCACATCTATGAACATAATCCGAAATTTATCAATAAAAATTTACAAAACATTCCGTATTATTTCATTCATATTTCTAATTTTTTACAACTCGAATCAATTAAAATTTTTTTCTTGAATATAAAAGTCATATATACAATAAGTGATAATAAATTGTTGACAAAAATATTCTCAATGAAATAAAAAAATCACAAACAAAATGTTGCGAAAACGCAACGTCAGTCTTTAATGGGTTAATCGAAACGTAAGATTTAGAAAACATGAAAATAGAATGCGAAAATAATTTCAATGATTGGAAAATATAGTTTTTGTATGGATATCATCTTACTCGCATCCCTTAAATAACCAATATGAAAAATCCGCTCTCCTGCACGTTTTAATTTTTCAAAGGTAAATCAGTCTTAGTTCATTTTTTTAATGTATTTATGCAATGTTCAGTTTTCGTATTTACATAAAGACTGTGGGATAGGTTTTAGTTTGGACTACTTATGACATTTGTTTACCCTTCAATAAAGCTCAGAAATTTCACTCAGCGTTTAGACGTTCGACTCGGATACTTGTTGTTTAAATACCAGGAAATATCTACAAGCGCAATTTTTATTACACAAAATTTCTTCTCCAATTTTCAATGTTTCATTTAAATATACTGTTATCAGACATAAATAATATAACGTTTTACAATTTCATTTAAAATATTCACTGTTGCTACAGATACGGGGCAAGTCATAACTTAGGCTACAACTTCTTTTTCTTTCAAAATACCTTACAATAATGGGGTAAACAAGAGTTCGATGATTTTAGATCATCATCTCTCTGTAGTTTGGTGTGATTTTCATGCGCATCTTGCCAGCATAATTCTAAAAGAAAATTCTTATGAGTAGGGCATTCGAAGCATGGAGAGCAAAAGAGCGAACAATACTTTTCGGAGGAAGTGGTCAGTCATTTAGTCACAGTACTCCTTTCTTCTATAATACAATCCAAGACTACATGTTGCAGCGGCATCAGTTAACTTTCTTGCGAGACCCGATTGGGAGCTCCTTCCCCCAATGTGTCGCCTATATTCCAAAGCGACTTTTACCTCTTTCTGGTATTATAGAAGATTCAGAGTCAGAGACATTTCCCACCTATAACAAAGTTAACACGTTCATTAGCAAAACTATAAAGTAAGAATTTTCAAATTTCTTGTTGAAAGTCGTTTGCCACCACAAATTCGGAAAGCTAAATTTCGCTTTACTAATACAGCGAAATTTCTGCCAATAAATAAGGCTTTTTTATTTCTAAACTAGTGGGGACAAAGTAATTAATAAATTAAATCCACGAGTACACTCGTGGTTGGCAGCGAATGGGTTAAGAAGACACGGAGCAATTTATCCTTATGTAGAACACGCATATTATTAGCATAGGATTTTAAATTTTGTTAATCCTTTGTTAAGTTTGACCCACATCTATGCGAGAGAAGACAGTTCTTTTTTCGGCCTCTTTGGTGTGGGAACTCTTTTGTCGCTCTTCAAGGGAAAAGAATCTGTGGCATGATTATCACCTCCCCAGGGAAGAATTTCTTTTGTTGATTTTGTGTGCTACTAAACTTTTGAAGAGCAATAAAAAAAAGTCACAGCTGATCACAGCCTTTGGAATTGAAAGCCGAGAAAAATAATTTATGATATTCGTCACGGAATTAGATGTGTCCGAGTTTTATGATAAATGTATCCATATCCTACTTGATTAAATAGAAAAATAAAGTAAAACTACTTCTTTATGTTCCCAGTTCATTTTTTTTCTTAAATAGAAACACTGACCTCAATAGTTTAGGAAACTCATTTTTCGACTCTCCCTAGTATAACAGATTATAAAAATAAAATTATAGCTTAAGCCTTATATTCCCTTTTCTTTTGTTCTGCTTTAATTTCAAATTTCCAGCTGTTTCAATAATTATGTCATGCATTTTTATTTATTATATTTTTAGAAAAATGATTATCATATTAATTAAAGTTCAGCATATTTTATATGAATTCCTTGAAATGATTTTAATGATAAGAGAAATTAAGGCGTGTACTTTAAGATATAATTATGTTATATCAGCTGTACAAAACAACATTACTGAGGACGATACGATAAATGCTACCGAAACTAGCATGCTATGAGGTATAATGTTCTTTAACGTTGTTTTTCTAATGATATTATTTTGCGCCAAGTGTCAATAATCATATAATTAATTTTTTATAGCTTTATTTTATTTTTTATTCATCTGATTTTCTGTACAGATATTATGAATGATATTATTTAATTTCTTCATTGATTTATACACTCTCCTACTTTTATGTAACTAACAATAACTTTAAAAAACTTGAAGCACAAACAAAAAAAGTAAAATAAAGAAAAAAATATGTGTCAATTTTCATTTTAGGTGTCGATTAGTTAATTGGAATCTGCGATGCATAAAAACAATTAAGCGTACTTACTATTGTATTTTTTAAACACAAAAAAAAAGACATTTTTTTTTTTTTTTTTGCTCTTTCAAATGACATAATGAAGTTATTAAAAAAATCAAGTATGTGATTTTTTTTTTCCCTGAATGAAAATGAACTTTATTTTATTTTCGAAGAAAAAACACTTTATATTTTTTATAAGACGATATATTAAAGCACTGCATTTTGTATTAAGCTGAATTTTTTTATACTAAAAATATATGCTTTTAGTAAAAAAGACAATTATTTAATAATCATTCCTTATCCTTTTTGTTTAATCCTAAAGAGAGTGACAGAAAAATATTAACAGCACTAGAAATGAAACAATTTAATTTAGAAATATTTTTTAGATTATTTGAAGTAGCAGATTATAAAATCTATATATATAAAAGCCGTTCTCTGTGTGCATGTCCTTTATGCAAATCTTCAATTTTTGGCTGATTTGCACGAAACTTGCAGTACACACGTTTTAGAACGTGGTAAAGATCACTGTCTACTTTAAAAAAAATCACCAGACATATATTTATCCTTTTTTTCTACCACCTTTCATAATTTAACATTATAGAAATATCTCTTTTTAAATTTTCAAATACAATAGTTTCTTTCCTGTTGCCGCACATCTAAAAAATCTATCTATATAAAAGCCGTTCTCTGTATGTATGTCCTTTATACAAATCTTCAATTTTTGACTGATTTACACGAAACTTGCTGTACACACGTTTTAGAACGTGGAAAAGATCACTGTCTACTTTAAAAAAACCATCAGAACAATATTTATCCCTTTTTTCTACCACCTTACAAAATTTAACATTATAGAAATATCTCTTCTTAAATTTTCAAATTCAATAGTTTCTTTCCTATTGCCACACATCTAAAAAATCTAAATCTATATATATATATATATAAGCCGTTCTCTGTATGTATGTCCTTTATGCAAATATTCAATTTTTGACCGATTTGCACGAAACTTGCTGTACACACGTTTTAGAACGTTTGAAAGATCACTGTCTACTTTAAAAAAACCATCAAACCAATATTCATCCCTTTTTTCTACCACCTTTCATAATTTAACATTACAGAAATATCTCTTTTTAAATTTTCAAATTCAATAATTTCTTTCCTGTTGCCACACATCTAAAAATCTGCTCAATAATTAAAAAAAAAAAATGATTACTCGAGTACTTTGTTTTATAAGCCAATAAAAATTCACATTGTCTCACTATATTTTTGCTGTTTTTGAAATTGACGCCATTCAAAGAAGAAAATACACATTTTTTATATATTTATGTAAAAAGTTTAATTAAGCATGTTTTAAAATGACGTAATACCTTAGTTGAATGTTTCTAAAGTTAAAAAATATATTTCAATGAAGTCGTTTCAATACCAAGAAATCAATTAAGGAAAAAGATAATAAAAAAATCGTTTGCTAGATATGACGTCAATTTCGTCAATATAATTTCAAACTGGTTCTAAAAACCGGCTGCTACAATTTATTTCCTATTTCTTCGTAATGCTGTATCTTTAATTATATCATTTAGATAAATTTTTTAATACCTGAAGTGCAGTGATAACATTCTACGATTTATGTCGAATACGGTTATATAAAATACGATTTTTCTACGATTTATATTAAGTAGAAATTATAGCTACTATTTTTTAGAGTAAGCTTTTTTCTTTAAAAAAAAGAAAAAAAATCATGACTGACATTATGATTGAACACGGCTGCGAATTTGGATTTTATGAATGTAAATATGAGTTTCCATTTAAAAATTATCGGCAATGAATCTTCGTATATATATGTTAAAGATGCCTCATATACTGCCCGTTAACAGTACATAAATAAAAAATCGTTTTTAATTTGAATCACGAATATATTTTTAACCCATAGTATATTTGTTAGATTTCTCAACAACTACAGGGAAAAGTATTTTTGGTATTTTCGTTTTAGCGATAAATTTCGTTTTAGCGATCAGTTTCATTTTAGCGATCACTTATTTATCTGAGTAGTACATTTCTCCCGCTGCGGATAAATTCTCCGAACAAATCTTTAATTAAATATATGGGTGAATTTGATCTTCCATTTTAAAGCAATATGTATCTTTATCTCAAATGTGCTTCCGTATAGCTGAAAAAGATACGATCATCACTGCGCTATTATATTTTCTAATGTGTAAGATAAAATTTTAGTTGTTTAGGGCCTAATTTTTTAGTTGATAATTTACAGTAGGATTTTTTCTAAGAATGATAGACGGATATGCAATATACTAAAACTATTCCTCAAAAAGTATCTAACTTTTTAAAAAGGCTAATCTTTCAAAATTGGTTTTGCCTGATTATAGAACATTTCAGTTAATTCTATAACAATGCATGTACAATAAAATGTTATATACTAAAACTATTCCAGAAAGTTGGGTGCAATTTAATAGTGCAAATTTCATCAAAATCTGTCCAGTAGAACTTTTATAAAAGGCTAATCCTTTATAATCGGCTCACCTGACTATTGAACTTTCTTCTATAATTTTATAACAAATCGACGTAAAACTATATGAAATATTTTTAAAACATCCATGTAAAATTATCTAACAAACAATACAAGTTCCAATGAAATCCATTCAGAATTTTTAAAAAGACTAATCTTTCATAATCGGGATCCACATAATTATGAAATTTCCCCTATAATTCTTTGACTAATCAGCGTATAACAATATTACGCACCAAAACCTTAACTGAAAAACTAATAGTGCAAGTTGAATTAAAATTATTTCAGAAGAACCCAAGTTAAAAGCAGCAGGAATGAGATTCCCGCACGAAAACAAACAAATACTGAAATTTGCCAATTTAGCTATGTAAAAGTACACGAAAGCAAACAAATACTGAATTATTTACAATGTTTTTGAGCAATTAAGTTAATCTTTTGTAAATAGGTTGCAGGCATATTTTAAAAATTCAAGGTTGAAAGTTACTTTAAAAAACATAAAAGATCTGTAAATTGACATAAACTTTTCAAACAAGTTACGGAAAAAGTTTTTTGTTTTCTGTTAGACGTTGAAATTATGGGATGCATGATGTTTAGAGATCAAATTGCAGTAAAAGCGTAATTTGTGGTACGGTTAGGTTGTTGCCACCAACAATATGATTCTAGGCATTACTCAAAGATATGTCTTTTCTTCACAATATTGCATTAACAGCAAACGGATATATCTTTCTTAATTGGGTTGCAGGTATATTTAAAAATATCTCCGTGATTGAAAATTAATTTAAAATGGATAAACAATCTGTAAATTGAGATAAGCTTTTCAAACAAATATTACTGAAAGTACTTTTGTATTCTATTAGACGTTGGAATAATCAAATGTGCGTTATTTAAAGGTCAAATTGCAGTAAAAGTTAAATTTATGGTTGGGTTAGGTTGCTGCCACCAACAATATGATGCTAGAGTTACTCATAGTAATGTCTTTACCTTATAATATTGCATTAAGAGTAAACAGGTATATCTTTCGTAATTGGGCTGCATGTAGGGATGAGATTTCCACGTTTTTGCACATTGGTATATTCTTAGAGAAAATAATGTTGTTCTGTTAAATCGCAAGAGTGTTCCGATTAAATGAAATATCATTTTCTCTAACAAAATACTGGCGTACAAAAACGCACAAATCTCATCCCTGGATGCATGTAAATTAAAAAATATCCATGACTGAAAATTACTTTAACCCTTCTTTGCATGATGATGGAAATTTCCATCATAACATTGAATGCCCAAAAATTATATAAAAGAACAAGTTCACTTTAAGTTGATCGTGTCTGGATACCTTTTTAATGTCCATTGCATAAAAAAAACATAGCTGTCAAAAAAAGGCTCCTCCACCTCCAAAAGATATAAGAACAGATGGTGCTGAACATTGGCCAACAGTGGGTGGGTCACTCCGGTGCAAGTATCCTAAATGTAAAGGGTATTCTACAATTTCTTGTAGTAAATGTGGAGTCAATTTGTGTCTAAATAAAAATAATAATTGTTTTGTTAATTATCATAAAGAATAAAAAATATCCAATGATATCCTCTTTTATTTCTATTTAGTACTAAGCTAATGATCTAACTTTGCATGATGATGGAAATTTCCATCATATTGTTTTTTGCTAAATTTATACTATAAATGTATACTAAGATTTTTTCAACCATTTTTCCTTTAATTTTGAACATGAATTATATCACCTTGATTTATTTCACCAATAAAGAAAAAATCATGCAAAGAAGGGTTAAAATCCATTCACATGAAAAAATTGAGATACAATTTTCAAATAAATTTCATTTGACAGAACTTTTTTCTATTCGACAGTGAGAAAAACGAAATTGTATGATGTTCATAAAATAAGAGAAATTACAGTAAAAGCAAAATTTATGGGTTAGGTCGTTGCCATCATCAGTATAATGCCACAATTGGCATTGTGTTTGTAGTTTTACTGTATATTCTGAAGATGACTCAATGAAAGAGTCGAAACATGTAAATTTTTAATATTTTTAATGTTTTTTAAAATTGAAATGACGCTTTTTAAGCAAATAATTGTACTTTAATATATGTTATGGCATTTGTTTGTAATATATATTATTATGGTATAGTTCAGGGTTGGCGAACCTATGGCACGCGTGCCAGAGTTGGCACGTAAGACAATTTTTCTGGCACGCGAAGAAAATAAATTTTATAATCATTATACATATCACATTCTTTTTTTTTTCTATTATAATCAATAAAAATTTGTTCCGATGAATATCACAAAAAATGCAATTATTTTTACATGATTAACATATCAAAAGAATTTTCTTTTCCTGCTATGTTATGCAGGGTTTTTAACATGTATTTTGCCTTTCTATACTAATTTATAAAGTTGCACTTTTTAGACTAGTTTTATTAGACAGTCGCTGCAATAAGATAGAAAATGGATCCAATTTCTAAGCATATTTATAAAACTGTCAAAATATGAATCAGTTATAAATAAATCTCCATCGAACATCAGCAAAAATATCATCAATAAGTTATTGATACATTGTTTAATGCAACTTGGATAATTATAATCAGATGTTGCATTAATAATAAAGTCAAAAATTACTAAAATAAAAATTTGGATCTCTATTTCCTTGTTATTACAGTACGTGCTACATAAGTAAATCATATTTACGAATTAAAATTTCGCTACTTTAATAGTTTATTCCAAAATACAGAGAAATCGCATTTTAATTTTTAATATTTTTTAATTATCAATGCATGAAAGCAACTGTTTTTTTTTTTTTTTTAACTAGTATTTTGTATAAACATCGCATACTGCAAACTTATTTTATGTCAAAGTTTGGCACGTTAGATTGTTGATTAGATAGTGTTTCTGAAATTTTGGCACGCGTCGCAAAACGGTTCGCCGATCCTTGTATAGTTAATAGTAGACGCAATTAAGTCTATTTTACTTATATTTCTTATTGGTCTTTTTAACGATTCGTGGACGGGAATGCACCAATCTGAGTTATTCATTGCCATATTATTTCATTTTAATGTATTCTACCCGGGAGGACCCTTATTATTGACACGGGCAAACCCGGGTAGATCTGCTAGTGACTAATAATGTGGTTTTTTTTTTTTTTTTTTGTAAATATTTTATATACAAATAATCTCCTTCGGACTTGTTAATTTATTCAAGCGTTGAGCAGTTGTGGAAAACACAGGAAATGTAATTTTAACAAAAACGAAACAAAACTGAAAAATGTTTTTCTTTTTTCCCTGTTGACAGCATGATATCGCTTCTTATTCACAAGTACTCCACTATAAAGAAATACATGAATTTTGAAATAAATAAGAAATATTAATTTGTAAGGCCCGGACAAGGAAAAATAAAGGTCTATCTGATCCAGACACCCATTTAGCTCGTTCGAAAACCTTATTGTCCCGGCTCAGCGTGTTACAGAAGCTCGACACGGGCCAGGTTCATTTTTTCTTCAGCTTATGTCTCAACCTGACCCGGTCTGTACGGATTGATTTTTAGACACAGTCCGAAAAAAAGTATGCCTGGCTTTATATATATATATATATATATAAAAAAAAAAAAAAAAAAAAAAAACTATCTTGGCCCAGTTCTGTCTATCTATCTTTTCGCGCGTCGCAGCAAGGCCGACCCACGCCAAAGTCAATAAAATCCAGCCCGACTCAAGGCGCATATACACAATTTTTGTAAAAAATGCCCATTTGTTAAGCTTCTTGTGTAACAAAAATACTGTATTCATATTTATCGGTAATATTTACAGCATATTTCAAACTATATGTCTCCAAGCCCTGCAATAGTAAATAGCATCATTAATGTTCATATAGAAAATTACATTCAAATTGACTTATTGAAAATATTAATGTAGTTCAGAATAAAACAAACATATTTTTAAAAATTCAACATTTATAAGCTCTATAATAATAAAGTAAGTTTTTAAAAATATTTTTCTAATTTAATAAGTGGAAATAAATTTCCAAAGATTCCGTTAATAAATATATAATATCACTATTGTTTTTTATTAAAAAAAGAAAAATAAATGGTGAAAGAATTAAATCCAGGTCTTGCCCGGCAAAAGTATGTAGAAAATAATGTAAACATGTGTAATGGAAAAAAACTCTGCCCGAGTCCGGTCCATGAGCCAAGTCTGGCACAATTTTCGAACCAGTCCTTGCCGAATGAAAATCTTTTTTACGCATAGTCAAGTAAAACAAACAGCAAGTGTAGGTTTCTTCATCAAAAATCAATTTCTTTGTCAAAATATCAATTTAGGGAGGAGGCGGACATTTTATGAATAAAACTTTTGCGGTTTATTCACAAGGCAGTGAGTTACAACAATGCTAGGAGATAAAAAGATTAGCTCTCGACTTGAAAGAAAGATTGTCCTCTAGCATGATGTCCGGTAGTTTTATTTTAAAGCCATTAAAGGTAAAAAACACCGCGGGACCACAAAAAGCGCCGCCTGACGAGAACAAAGAGAGCGCGAGTAGAATGATACGTCTATCTGGAGCTTAAGGTTATACGTGTTATGCATTTGTTTTTATACAATAACTTTGTGCTTAAAGGCGCTTTTTCATACATCAAGACGTCACCAATAAATTATACATAATCAGCACGAGCTGGCACTGGCGCACGCAAAAGGCTTCCATACGCACTGTTCACTTTTTTACAGCAATGAAAGGTATGTTGGTGAAGCAGAGTATTGCGTTTCAGTATGTTGCATTTCAATCTATGCGTGTGCCGATGTCGCCTCAAAATAATAATTTATAACTTATCGGTGTCATGTGGGTGATTGGAAAAGCGCCCTTTGGAGTCATTCTAAAATGTAATTTGAGACCTTGTAAGGCATCTGCAAGAATATTCCAACTTAATTAGATGAGTTTTGCTCACATCTCTTTTATGACCACTTGAATGTTTAAACTCCAAAAGGTCTACAGTGATTTACGTACTGCCAAAAGTTAAAATTCTTCTACAGTACATAAATTTATTTTTAACTCTTATTATTTGCATTTGTAAAAACAAAAATTATTAAATATATTTACAGGTAATTAAATAGTAAATAAATACGTATATTACCTGAAAAAATACCAATCCGGACGCATGGCTTATCTCCATTTCTGAAGTTCGCAGAACAAACCTGGTCACACAGAGGTTCTTGGATATAATTTTCTATATTCCAATTGCTGCTTTATTTTCTTTAGAGACAGACTGTACCCCGTCAAGTACTATTAAAGAAATATATTTGTTTTAGTGAGAAAAAGAGATTATTAAAAAAAAATACCTAGCAGACACAGATTTTTTGTAATAAATATTTGTTCAATACATTTGTCCAAATTCACGTTAACGGGGAATTGCGCTGCTGATCCTGTAAAGATAAATCAAAGCGTACAAAAGGCTGTAACCCAATATTTTTTATTTGTTCTGTTTAGTTGCTGAAAATTGAAAAGAGTAGGTCTTCGTTTTGAAATCAGTTTCGACAGTTTTACATCTTAACCACTTAATGGCATACAACCGAATATTTTTTTCAGCAAAAATCAGATTCATCTGAGACATTTTTTTATGCATGTGAAAACTTTTAGTGAAAAATAATCTTGCTTAAGTTATAGAAAATATTGTTACCCAAATTACACTTCCAAGTTTAGAAAGATACATAAAATGTCAAATTAAAAAATTGACTGTCTAGTCACTAAAGTAGCCTTTCAATAAGACTTCAGGTGTTAAACTAGTGAAGTGCCATTTATTAACATTGTATTTACTTTTTAAATTGCTGTATATAAAATTTGTAAGAATACCATCTATTTAATATTCATTGTTATTGCAGTTAATGAATTATATATTGAATTTTAAAGATCAGGTGTGTTTCCTTCATATACATAAAATTGTATACTTAAAAAAATCGGAAAATAAATTATTATTATTATTTTTTAAATATTGCTTAGATTTTTCATTCAAAAACACTCATTATTAACTGAAATCACTCTAAAAAGATATTTAATTCTTTGATATTGGAGACAAGAAAGGAAATAACGTTTGATAGCTACTATTCATTTAACCTCATAAAAATAAGTAAAGCTTTTATGATCCAAAATAAAGAACAATTAATATTTTTAACATGTACCTGTTTAAGTATAAAAATGAAGCAAATTACGTTTAGAAACAAAGAAACACTTCAAGTTAATTATTAACTTCTGACTTCGACATGGAAGCCTAAAAAAATCATAATTTGGCTCACATTTCTGAAGATGATTAGCTGTGAATTTAAAATGATAGTTTCTTTCATTGGTGGTATTATACCATGTATACTGTTTCTGCCGATGAAAATATATCCATCTAGAGCAGCGGTTCCCAACCTTTTATTGGCCACGCCCCACAGAAGCATCTGTAAAATCACGATGCCCCCGCCCCTCCTCACACACATATTCTGTAACACATATCTCTTATTTGAAAAGTGATCTCTAGTCACCTGTAGGAAGCCTAACAGAGTTTTAACAATATGTATTTCACGTTGTTTATCTTATAATAAAGGTGAAATATCTACCACAAATGGGTTTTTAACATAAATTTATGTCAAAATAGTTTTGTTGTTCCTTCGCAACTTACCTCAATGTTTAACAGAAGTGTTATATGGTCTGCAGTTTTATCTTCACAAATTTCTTAAAGAGTCTCTCACATTTAGCATTAACATTGATAATATTGACACATTTTACAATTAATTTTAGTAATTTATTAAGAGTTGTTGGAAACGTTTTGGACACCAAATTTTCTCTCTGTAGATAACAATATACACAAGAACCATTTCAAGATCCTTTATCAATTTTAAGTAGCCATTACCCTCCCCACCCACACACACACACACACGATTATCGTTAATTAAGTGCCATTTATTATCACATTTTCAAAATTAAATTGTATGTTTAATATTCATTCACTGCGTAGGAAGCCTGCACTCCAGGCATAAATATTTACTATTTATCCATTTCGTTTCTAATGCTGTTAAAGATTTATAAATTTTATACAGTTGGTAGTACCACGTTTAGTTATTTAAAAAAAATAAGTCAATAAGATTTGAGTATGCTTTTAAGTAATTTCACATGTAAAAGTTTCTTCATGTTACATAGAGAAAGCGAATAGTTAAAAATAGTTCTTTTGATAAATGATTGAGAAAAATTGTAAAATACATTAGCAGCCAGAAAAATTATAGAATTTTTTAAATAAGAAAAGGAGGAGAAAGAATAGGAAGAGAAGGAACTGATAACTAATTTAAAAGATTCTTCGTATAATTATTCTGGTATAAATTCCATTTTAAACATTTTGATTCGGAATTTCCTTAACCCTAACCGGCGCAGAGTAATTCTGTTTATAAACTGATGAAATAATGGATAGACACCAGAATTTATAAGCGAATTTATTAAAAAATACGAACTTCCTTACTTTCACGTACATTATAAAAGAAAAAATTTTATTAAATATTCTCGGTGCCGTTTGTCAGTTGTGGAATTAAAATTAGGTGTCCTTTTTTAAGGACACCTCCCTCGAAAGGGCTAAAACTAAACAAAGAAACTTATTTATTTTCAAGATTCGCAAGTATTACCTTTATTTTATTTTCACTCGAAAACACTTTTCTTCAAAAAAAAAAAGAATGGTCGAGTTACAAATTTTAAATTGCCCCCTAAAAAGTCAAATTGCCTCCGGCGGGGCGTGGGTCCCACGTTGGGAACTACTGATCTAGAGCAATTATTTTCAAATCAACCTCTTGTTTGATCTTAGCCCTTTAACCGGCTGGCCCGGATTTTTTTCATTTCTAGAAGTCATGTTAAAATGGCTGTAGACAAAAATATTTTAAACAGAATTCTATTTTTAACCATATATAGAAAGCAGTGATATTAAAAATATTATAGCATCAAATTGCAATTAAAAAATATATATCCTTGGATATACAAGCATTCTCATAAAAATATGTAAAAACCCTCGGACGGTGAAAGGGTTTTAAGTACTAATGCAATGAATACAAAATTTTTTTCATAAAAACTTATTGTATGCAGTTTGAGATATATTTATGACATTGAATCTTTGAGTTCTTTACAACAGGGTACCTGTGCTGATTTTATTTATGTCATGTTTCCTTGTATAACTGGTAATTTTATTGAATAATTTGAGTTAATTAGAAAACAATATCCTTACAGTCTCAGATGAAAAGATATCTTTATATTTTTTGTCAAACAATTGTACAGTCTTTTATTATAGTTAAAATGTCTTACTTTTCTATAATAATAAATATAGAGTGAAATTAGCAAGAAATCTATACTAATAAATCTATACACATCGCTCTGTCTGTCGGTGTATGTGTGGGTCTGCGATGGCTAGCGGAATCTACTTCACGTAGAAGTCTTAAAATTTAGGTGAGGATAGTCCAAGACAGGTCCTGATACATCTGAGGCTCAGATTTTTAATTTTTTAAGGGCCAGGGTCCCTGGGACCCTTTAAAGTTTTATGCACAAAATTGTTAAAAACTTGCCCCTTTTATTCAATGTTCTTCGTTTTGGGGGAGTTTTCACCATATAGTTATTCTCGCCATTTTACTTTCCAGTTATGACCCTGGACTCTTGGGAACCGATACATAGCCCTTGAAATTTTTACGCTAATAAATTGCTTTCTTTTAATCCGATCTTCAGTTTTGTGATCCTTTTTCCATTTAGTTATTCTCACGTTTCTACATTCCAGTTAAAACCCCGAGGCCCCCTCAGGGAATCACGGTCCCGGGCTCCTTGAACTTTTTGAGCGCCAAGCACTTTTCACCCCCTAATTTTCTCACCTTCTAAGTACATAATTTTATAGTTGAGTCTTGGGTCCTTATTCCTGGACCAACAACCTCATATTTTCATTGGGGCCTAGGGCCCTTATTTAAACATTTACCCAATGTTTTGTGCATTTCTTTAAAATATTATTCTAACGAATAATTCATATCCTATGCTTAATTTGACTAATTGAAGCTCTATAGCTTAGAGCTTTTAACATGATTAAGACATTTTAACATGTTTTCATGTTAGTGTCCTTTTTTAACTATAAGTTGGCCCCTTTTTGGCCCCCTATTATAGATTCCTTAAAATGGTCGATTCACTAGCTTTTACCCCATCAACTTCTTAGGTCTTCCAGCTGCTAAATGAACGAAAAAAATATTCTGAGACTTCAGTTACAACCAATTTTGAATATTAACCGCCTTCTTGGGGCCCTTGGTGCGGATTTTAAAAAAAATAATCCGAATTTCTTGAAATTTTCTTTAATATAGTTCTAGAGTACTTTAATAATTACTAAGAATATCTTTATACCCAACTACATATCAGTTAAGGCCTTGGCCCCTCGTGGCCCGTTAACAGGCCCTTTCAAATTTTTGCACCACAAATTGTTAATAAATTGCCCCCTTCATAATACAATCTTCCTTTTTGCAACCATTTTCCAATTAGTTATTCTCACGTCTATACATTCCAGTTAAGACCCTGGGCCCGTCCAAGGCCATTGAACTTTTTGTGCGCCATGGATATTGCACCAACTAATTTGATCACCTTCTCCGTGCATAGTTTTAAAGTTGAGTTTTGGACTTTTCTTCCAGAACCAACGCCCTCATATTTTTATTGGAGCCCTTGGGCCTTTATTAAATCATTTACTCATTTTTTACGCATTTAATTAAACACATTAAATTACGCATTCTAGCGAATAATTAGTACCCTATACTTAATTTTGACTAATCGTAGATCTAAAGCCTTAAATATTAAGACTCTTGATTTCTTGATTTCTTGTTAGGGCCCTGTTTTTAACTATCAGTTGGCCCCTTTTTGGGCTCTCTTTTATAGCCTTCTTAACATTGGTCCGATTCACTAGTTTTTTTTTTTTTTCTAACAACCTCTTAGTTACTCCAACTTTTACATGAACGACAAATTTTTTTTCAGTCTTCTGCTACCATCAATTTTGAATAATAATCGCCGTCAAGGTGTTGTCATTTTTATTTAATATTAAATGCCGATATGAATTGCATTAAAATTATCTGTTTTGCGATTCTCATTTTTTCCCACTTTCTTTTTTTTAATTCTAAAAGTCCTTTTCGCGCACTTTTGGCAAAAGACAGTTTACTTCATTTTTCTTACGATAGAGTTCACACTTTTACATGATCTCCTTGGTTCATTGGTCTGTCTGCATTGCCGTAGAAATCACTCCGACGGCTAATATTTATTCAGACATACGATCTGCAGCCAAGATTTATGTGTTTTTGAGTTGCTTAATAATATACACGCGTCACTAAGGACTGAGATCATTTTAATAACAAGGGAGAGCTTAATTAACATCGCTCACTAATGTAAAGTCAGATGGAGGCTTAATTAAAATCTGAAGTGGTGGAATGACAAAATTATTTTCATTCAATGAAATGGATTCGTAGTTATGGCGGACGCTCTAATTAATGTAAAATGTTCAAGTGAGATAATAAATATGTTTCTATGACGGATAAAGGTCTCCTAGTCATTTTACATGGAAACACCACAATGTTTTGATCCTGTGCCAAATGTAATATTGGCGGCGGTAAACTTTTACAATAATACGCTATAACGAGTCTAGTCTTCACTAGCGAACTAGCGAGAGCTGCTATTGAATGGAATGGTGTGATAGTATTGAGTGGAGAAAGGAAACCATTATGACAACCAGAGAGCCGTAAATCTTTCACAAATGATTATCCAGAGCCTATCCACACACACACATATATATATATATATATATATATACATACAATCGAAAATTTGAGGTTAAGATGCACTCGGAGGTTTCTTCGTCTATCAGGAACCAAACTGGCAAATCTCTACGTGTGATATATTTTTCTAGTACACAAAAACACGGGCACACAAACATAATTCTTTTATCAATATAGGCATTAATAGAATATATAAATAAGTATAGGATTTAATGTAATAATAGTAAGTCACATTTTCTTAAATGCTTAAAAACAAAGAATTTACTGTGAGCAATGTGATGAAATCTTAAGCTTTGAAATATCATCTGGCGTTATGTATGCGCGATTTTCTGAATAATCGCTTATAACTGTTCTTCTAATAATGATTTGATAGGTCTAGATATCTTCCATCCATTTAAAGCCAACTTTCAAAATTTGACTAAACTATCTGACGTGTTTTGCTGTTCTATGTATTAAAAATATATTAAATACATTTACTGAAATATTTAGTGAAAGAAATAGCCCGATTTTTACATTCAGTGAGAACGAAAAAGACGTTTAAAGTAGAGACTGAAGTGTCTTTTTAAGAATAAAGTGCTATAATGTTATGAACTTTGTTTTTAATGTTTTCAAAATTATTAGTAGTAACAATAAGAAAATTTATATAATATGAAGTTCTGCTTTTTCTTTTTCACCAAAAACGTACATGATTTAAAACCGCAAGTTTTCAATACAAAAAAAAAAAAAAATAAATAAAAAATAAAAAAAAAAGCCATTAAATGATTACATTTTTTTAGAAATCCTTAAAGCTTAATAAAATGAAAAAAAAAAAAAGAAGTAAAAATCACAAATTATTAAAAAAATATATTATACGTATTTCAATAACATTACAGTTTATGATTATTTTTTACATTTTTGTACAAAAATGCCGAAACAGCTAAATAAATCTTGAATTTTAAAAGTTTATTTTAATATGATCGTTTTACTTTAATTTTTCTGACCAAAAATATAATAAAATATAACGATTAAAAATTAAAATAAAACAAATGCTTTAATATATTGTAATGAATTGCCTTATTGAGCGTTTAAATTTATTGATTTCAAAGAAATTACAAAATTTTGATATTAAATTTACCTCTTAACTTTGAAACTTCAGGCATATTCTATTAAATATTCAGATGTGTAAGTTTATAAAACTTATATTTGAAAGTCGTTTATTAGATCTGTTTTTGAAGTTGTAGTGGATTAACAATTCGCTTATACACTATATTGCCATTAATGACCGGCAACTTTCAATTTTAGACATTTTGTCGAATATTTAGAAATATACTTAACAGATTCTTCTGGAATTTTAGGATTGAAAAGAACAGGTATGACCTCATATTTAGCTATGCCGATTTGATAAGGGGTGCAATTAGGGGGCCAACAAAAAATCAAAGAAAAAAAATAATACTTGGGATCACCCTGTAAAATAAAATGCACGAAATGATCTACCGCTACCGAATATAAATAAACAGACATTGTGCAATATATGTAATATTTTGTGTAAGAATAGCACGTATATTAATAGAGATATAGCGATTTATTTAAAAAAATTAAAGTCTTGCACGTTTTTTGCTTATAACATGCAGGGTTTTCAACCAAATTTAACGCCGGTTTTAGAAAAATTGACAAATTATAGTAGAAACAATATAGTGCAATCTGAATATAAATATATTAAATATTTTAGGAAATATGAGCAATTGTATGAAATAATTTTTATCTGCGCATGCGCGAACGATAACAAGGATCATTTTACAAAATTTAATAGTCAGCTCTATGGAGCAACGTATTAAAAAAATCTAGTCAAATATTGTGAAAATTCAGAAAGATATCGGCGTTAGAATGAGCAAATTTTTAGTAGTGCTCTAAAAGCAGCTGAATGATAAGGGATTTTCCACAAATTGTCATTTTTAATTTTAATTTTTTTTATTTTCATTTTTTATTGATGCTTTAGTTCTTCTTGGATAACCACCAGAACGAGCATATACCATGATCAAAAGAAGTATCAAAATCGAAGCATTTTTTCCAAATCTACTCGTTGATACTCACTAAATACTAACTATTTTCTGAAAGTCAGTTAATAAAAAATGACAATTTGTGTAAAATCCCTTATCATTCAGCTGCTTTTAGAGAACAACTAAAAATTTGCTCACATTAACGCCGATATCTTTCTGAATTTTTACGATATTTAACTAGATATTTTTTAATAAGTTGCTTCATAGAGTTGACTATTAAGTTATGTAAAATGATCCTTGTTATCGTTCGCACATGCGCAGATAAAAATTATTTCATACAACTGCTCATATTTCTTAAAATATTTAATATATTGATATTTCAATTGCACTATATTGTTTCTACTATATTTTGTCAATTTGTCTGAAACCGGCGTTAAATTTGGTTGAAAACGCTGCATGTTATAAGCAAAAAACATGCAAGAATTTTTTAATTTTTTTAAATAAATCGCTATATCTCTATTAATATACGTGCTATTCTTACACAAAATATTACACATATTGCACAATGTCTGTTTATTTATATTCGGTGGCGGTAGATCATTTCGTGCATTTTATTTTACAGGGTGATCCCAAGTATTATTTTTTTCTTTGATTTTTTTGTTGGCCCCCTAATTGCCCCCCTTATCAAATCGACATTGTTAAATATGAGGTAATACCTGTTCTTTTCAATCCTGAAATTCCAGAAGAATCTGTCCAGTATATTTCTAAATATTCGACAAAATGTCTGAAATTGAAAGTTGCCGGTCATTAATGGCAATATAGTGTACAGAGTCTCTAGTGCTTTGAATGCGAACATGACATCAAACATTTAACTTGTTTGTTTGTGAAACAGGGACCACTATATTTTACTCTTATTTTCCGAGGTGTGTTTAAATCTCTTGGAATCTACTGTTTCGTATTTTTGATGTGTTTTTATACATATTATACTACCTTCGCATTGAGATAGTTGAATCACTTATGATAGTTGAATTTTTTGAAGCGGACCTACCCGGAATCAAGAAGATTTCGACTTGAGCAAGTTTATGAACTCACTTAACTTTTGATACTCTCAACTATGAGTTGAGTGGAAATCTGCCTGCTGAACTCTTTTTCTTATATGAAACTGTTATTAATTAGAGTTGAGTTCTACCATAACTATTCAGCTTTTTCGAATGAACTTTTGTATTGAATGAACTTCGTTCATTTAATTAATACGTCGCAAAGAATAAAAACAATGATAAACTATGCATAGTTAGAAGTTGCAGTTACAAATTTAACATAACTTAAGTCTCTCAAAACTTTGGCAATGTGATCAGGTGAAGCTTAATTCCGGATTTCCCGTTTTAAAAAAGTTAAGTGGCTAAAAATTAAGTAACTCATCTATCTCAATGCGAACGTTGTATTAGGCTCCGTCGTTCAATCTGCAGCACAAAACAAGAGAAGTGAAAGTTCTTGTGTTCGGATTTGTGTCGAGTTCTACCTCAGCGGAGTATAAGGCTTGCGTGGAGGATTGAAGAAGAAATTTGCGACTCGTGGAGTAAATTTGGAGCTTCTGTCATAAGTACTGCCAGTTGGTAAGATATTTTGATATGTAGTTTGAATAAATAAAAGTTTGCAATATACATACATTTAACATATGAATTTGAAACTTTTAAAAGACTAAATAAAATAAATAAAATAAGACAGGCTTGAATACAGTTTTATTATAAATATTAAAAATACATTCAGTAAACGTTTCGCCAAGCAACATTTAATATAACAATCAAACATAAAGTAGCCTGAAAGAACATATTAGGGCTTTCAAAAGAGGAAATCTAAATTAAAAAATAGTCCAGAATTCCCTTGAAATGGATCACATCCCACTAATTGCGAACGCTTGTATTTTGAAATCAGGTTACACGAGTTACCATGATAGATTGTTTCTAGAAGGCTGGTTTACTCAATTAAGTTCGCCATCATTGAATGAAATCTGTTCCATTCCTGGTGAATAGAGGAGACAGGGGCTAGTAGGCGCAGTTTTTAGTTATTAATTTTTATTAATTTTTTGTTTATCTTTTTTTTTTACAAACTTTAACTGCACTTTTAAAGAACAGGCATTTGTCTATAAATACGTCGGAGTTTTGAATTTGTAGCTTTTGTAGTTCATGTTTATCGGAAGCCTAAAGTAAAAGGAAAATTGAGCGCCAACCTACCCCGTCACGGGGCAAGTTGCCTATACCTAATGGGTAAGTTGGCACACGCTTTATAAAAATTTAAATAAAACTCAAATAAGACACGCAGTTAAGAGAAATCAATTTCATTATTATCAGTAAGTTTAAACAAAGGCGTTATCGCCGTACAATGTAAATTCTAAATTATACAGACATAAAAATAATGAATAAAACACTAACACTAATTAACTTCTATCCTACTCGATATCATTATCAGAGTTACAGTTGTCACAAATAAAAATTCGACTGTCTCCGTTTGGGCAGGCTTCATGTGCCCAAAATCTTGCATTGCAACCACTTTTCTCGGTTTTTGCTGTTTTCCAAGCTACCAGAACACACCAGACACCGAGCCAACTTGCCCCGTGTTCAATGCGCCTACTAGCCGTATAATACATTTCTTCACAAAAGGGACACGTAACCTTCTAAACATAAATAATCCATGTACATCACAAATGGGATAGATACAGTTAATCATACACTAAGAAAAACTGCACAAGTTAAATCGCAATTATTAAGATAAATATTTGAAAAAGAAGGAAGCAACGAAAAATTACTTACGAGTGCAAAAAACAGAAAAATCGTCATAAATGTCCACTACACGTAGGTAACACTGCAATACTACAATGAGGATTGTAAACAGCAAGAAGAAAGGTACTCTGTCACTGGTTGCGCAATCTATCCACAAACAGGCGATTTATGTGGGTTGTGCCTACTTATCCCTGTAGTCAACTAGCCCCGGACCCCCTACTGTTTGTTTAAAAAAATATTTTAAACATTAACTGTACTTGATTTTTTCTTTTGTTTCTTTTTACAATGGTTAAATTGTACTGATGAGGCCTTGTGGTTAAAAAGTTTACTGTATGTATTTTTAATGTTTTATATAAAACTGTATTCAAGTCTGTCTTTTCTTATTTATTTTATTTAGTCTTTTAAAATAAAATTTTGTTTTGACAACCACGGGTTGTTCATGAGCTAACATTGGAGATTTGAATAATTGTTGCCATGCAGCTTGGAGCAACAGATTGGTTTGGGAAAGCTGTTATCAACTTGAACAATCGAAGAGGTTTATAGTAGAAGAGCTGTTGAACATTTTAGGGTAGGTATTTTAGGCACTATGAAAATTTGTGTAACACTTCTTTTTCAATGTCTGAATCCAAAACTGAATGTCTGGCTGAAAGATCGTGGAACTTAGCCCACCCGGGAATGTTTAAATTTCCACAATTTTCGTTGCAAAAAAATATCCTTGAGGCATTTTGAAATTTTAATACCTTCAAATTTAGTATTAATTGAAATAAAAAACATAAAAGCCAGACACTTTAGGCAGCCCAAAAACTGTGCCAGACACGTGTCAAGTGCCGTTTTTTGACTACCCAAAAAAGGTATTTAACGCACGCTGAGATTGAGACAGAATAATATTTATGCTTAGAAAAAAATACTTTGAAAATGACAGACACTTTAGTCGGCCCAAAAACTGTGCCAGACACGTGTCAAGTGCCATTTTTTGACTACCCAAAAAAGCTATTTGAGGCACGCTGAGATTGAGACAGAATAGTATTTATGCAAGATTAATGTTAACACAATTATTCTAATTGGTAAATAAATCATATTAGATGTAAATTTCCAACTGGGTGAAAAATGTCCGAACCAGGATTCGAACCCGGTATCCCCTGGCCGAAGCTGCCAGTACTCTGCCATCTGAGCTATCCCGGACGATTCTGGTCGAACTTTTTCACCCAGCTAACCTTGATGATTACAGCATCTGGTCTGAAACCTGGTTCAGCTCAACAGAATAAATCTCAGGTAATGGAACTCCAGAAATCGCCGGATACGAAATTACACAAGATTAATATTAACACAATTATTCTAATTGGTAAACAAATCATATTAGATGTAAATTTCCAACTGGGCGAAAAATGTCCGAACCAGGATTCGAACCCGGTATCCCCTGGCCGAAGCCGCCAGTACTCTGCCATCTGAGCTATCCCGGACGATTCTGGTCGAACGTTTTCACCCAGCTAACCTTGATGATTACAGCATCTGGTCTGAAACCTGGTTCAGCTCAACAGAATAAATCTCAGGTAATGGAACTCCAGAAATCGCTGGATACGAAATTACACAAGATTAATATTAACACAATTATTCTAATTGGTAAACAAATCATAATAGATGTAAATTTCCAACTGGGCGAAAAATGTCCGGACCAGGATTCGAACCCGGGACCCCCTGGCTGAACATTCCCATTACCTGAGATTTATTTTGTTGAGCTGAACCAGGTTTCAGACCAGATGCTGTAATCATCAAGGTTAGCTGGGTGAAAAAGTTCGACCCGAATCGTCCGGGATAGCTCAGATGGCAGAGCACTGGCGGCTTCAGCCAGGGGGTCCCGGGTTCAAATCCTGGTTAGGACATTTTTCACCCAGTTGGAAATTTACATCTAATAGTATTTATGCTTATAAAAAATATTTTGAAAATGACAGACACTTTAGTCGGCCCAAAAACTGTGATAGACACGTGTCAAGTGCCATTTTTTGACTACCCAAAAAAGCTATTTGAGGCACGCTGAGATTGAGACAGAAAAATATTTATGCTAAGAAAAAAATATTTTGAAAATGACAGACACTTTTGTTTGCACTTTCTACTTGCCAGACAACATAGAATGTTAAACGCGAGTGTCAGTAAAGCTGGACTTGCGGATCCTCGCTGAAGATTCATTTACTGACTTACGATACAAACAAAGTGTAAATCGCGTTGCATCTTAAGATGAATTTTAACTGGATGCGTGCCAATGAACCCCCAAAACTAATCAGGGAAGTTGCTTAACATAATAAACCGGTATACCAAATTCGGAGCAAATCGAATATTTCTGCATGAAAAACACGTTTATCTAAATTAAGTGGGGTGGACTAACATCCCTTTCCCCACCCCCAAAACTATTCAGGGAGTTCCTTAACATAATAAACTGGCATACCAAATTCGGAGCAAATCGAATAATTGTGCATGAAAAACCGATTTATCTGAAATAAGGTGAGGGTGGACTAACACCCCTTTCCCCCCTTTATCCTTAACCAATGAGCCCCCAAAACTAATCAGGGAAGTTCCTTAACATAATAAATCAGTATACCAAATTCGAAGCAAATTGAATAATTCTGCATGAAAAACCCATTTATCTGAATTAAGGGGGATGGACTAACATCCCTCTTCCCCCTTTATCCTTAACCAATGAACCCCCAAAACTAATCAGGGAAGTTCCTTCATAATAAACCGGTTACCAAATTCGGAGCAAATCGAATAATTCTTCATGAAAAATCCATTTATCTGAATTAAGGGGGGGGGGACTAACCCCCTTTTCCCCCTTTATCCTTAACCAATGACCCCCCAAAACTAATCAGAGAAGCCCCTTATCAGAATGAAACTAGAAAAAAAAATTGAAGCAAATGGGATGTTTCTATCAAGAGTTATCGCGTTACGTACATACGTACGTACATACGTATGTACATACAGAGCCGGCGGGCACATAAGCTTTCAGGCTTTGATAGCCTGTGAACTAAAAATAAAATATTTTCGATTATTTGGCTCTAAAAGACGAATGTGCACGTGATTCGGCGGGTAAAACTTTTCCTCACCAAACGCGAATATTTTAATGCATCTGAAAATTGCTTGTTAAATGATTATTCGAATGCGCGGTACTTAAGGAATTTAAACATAAACAATGAAATATTTCGTTATTTTTTCTATAAGCTTATGTAATATATAAAAGTTGCGCGTTGCTGAAGTTATTTAATTTTCGGGCGGTTTCACCGGCTGGATAAATTTAAGTGCACTTAAAAGTAACTGTCCGATTAAGAAATATTTCATTGTATATTTCGAAATTAAATAAGTCGTTATTTCTATGGCAACAATACTTTTCTCATGTTGTCTCCGACACTAACACTATCGAAGACAAAGCGACAGTGCTCAGAATCGGCAATTTTAATCAGTTTAAATTTAGTACTAACCGTCATTAAACGATCGTTAAATTTAATTACATATGAATGTATATGACAAAATCATAGTTATAAAAGTATATTTATTTGTGCTAAACTTTCTTAAACTAGTTCCGTATAAAGAGTAGACAAAGTTTTTTATTAAAGAGTATTTTTCATAAAAGTTTCCGAAGTTTTCTGGGTATGCACTTATGCAAAAGTTCCTAGTTAAAAGTTTCTAAATTATATGATGTTAAAAAAATATTTGGTGTAAAATGTTTCTTTACATTCATTGAGGCAACTATTGAAATTCATGCGGGTAATAAATTCGTAGACGAGCTGATGCTACAGCTATTGTCTTGAGCTATACAGGTAAAAGATATAAATAGTACACATAAATATATTCTATAGTTCGTAAAAAGAGTGTTTTCATCTATCCGATAGACAAAATTTATTTTAGTCAAGGACTATGAATGTCTTACGCTATTTGTGAATATATTATTATGAGGGATAAAAATAAAATTATACTATACCTAATGAAGAAGAAGGCACATTGGATATTCCTGAAGCGTTGTCGATCCCGTTTTTCTTCATTAAAGCGATGAAATTTTTGTAGCAATGTGTATGATAACCCTCTTTCAGATTAGCATTGGATGGTAAAATAATATCTTTACATTTTAACATATGTTTTTGCCGAATTTTCAATACTTCACAACATTTTTGTAGCGTTTTTTCAGTAAAAACAGTTATTTTTTCGTCGCTTTTTGCGCAAATAACACATTTTTTTTTTTTTTTTTACTTTCCATGATTACTACTTCAAAATTTTCACAACTGCATGCTTGCTATGAGTCACGTGGTCTTGAGAGAGCCTATCACAGGTAGATTTGTTGTGATTGCGCTCGCATCCAGTTGAAATTCATCTTAAGATGCAACGCGGTTTACGCTGTTTTTGTATCGTAAGTCAGTAAATGGATCTTCAGTGAGGCACCGCAAGTCCAGCTTTACTGGAAGTCGCGTTTAACATTCTATGTTGTCTGGCAAGTAGAAAGTGCCAACAAATGTGTCTGTCATTTTCAATATATTTTTTCCTAAGCATAAATATTTTTGTGTCTCAATCTCAGCGTGCCTCAAATATCTTTTTTGGTAGTCAAAAAATGGTACTTGACACGTGTCTGGCACAGTTTTGGGGCCGACTAAAGTGCCTGTCATTTTCAAAATATTTTTTTCTAACTATAAATATTATTCTGTCTCAATTTCAGCGTGCCTCAAACACCTTTTTTGGGTAGTCAAAAAATGGCACTTGACACGTGTCTGGCACGGTTTTTGGGCCGACTAAAGTGTCTGTCATTTTCAAAATATTTTTTTCTAAGCATAAATACTATTCTGTCTCAATCTCATCGTGCCTCAAATACCTTTTTGGGATAGTCAAAAAATGGCACTTGACACGTGTCTGGCACAGTTTTTGCGCCGACTAAAGTGTCTGTCATTTTCAAAATATTACTTTCTAAGCATAAATACTATTCTGTCTCAATCTCAACGTGCCTCAAATACCTTTTATGGGTGGTCAAAAAATGGCACTTGACACATATCTGGCACAGTTTTTGGGCCGACTAAAGTGTCTGTCATTTTCAAAATATTTCTTTCTAAGTATAAATATTATTCTGTCTCAATCTCAGCGTGCCTCAAATACCTTTTTTGGTTAGTCAAAAAATGGCACTTGACACGTGTCTGGCACAGTTTTTGGGCCGACTAATGTGTCTGGCTTTTATATTTTTTATTTCATTAAATCTTAAATTTGAAGGCATTAAAATTTCAAAATGCCTCAAGAATATTTTTTTGCAAGGAAAATTTTGGAAATTTAAAAATCCACGGTTGGGCTATGTTCCACGATCCTTCAGCCAGACATTCGATTTTGTATTCAGGCATTACAAAAGGAGTGTTGCACAAATTTTCAGGGTGCCTCAAATACCTTCCCTGAAATGTTTAACAGCTCTTGGACTATTATGTAAGTAGAATTTTTAATATTTCTTAGTTATAGAGTTAGTGAATGGGCTTGCTTATTCGTCGTGTAATCTAGGCCAAATTTGTGAAGCGACTCTATCGCAATCCTGCCCAATTAGTTTTAAAAAAAAGGTGTTTTAAACCTTAAATTTTAATATGACCGAATTTCTAAGAGGCAGCATTTCCGTGTCCGCCACAAAGTAATGTAACGATATTTGCAATTTAAAAAGCTATATATTCTTGAAATGAATAACATATAAAATATAATACGCTTACAAAAAAATCAATTCTTTATGATTAGGAACAAATAATAAAATTTTAACAATCAAGAAAGATTATTAAAGAAAATAAGTTAATAAATCTTGTTACTATTACTCGTATAAAACTGCGAAAAAACTTTTACAACAGGGAAAAACAAATTAGGCCATAAAGCGCAAGAGACCAACAAAAGTTTAATCATGACTATAATAATACAAACGAGAGTAATTTATCCAAAACAGAAAAAAATATTAATTTATTTTTAGTGAGATCACTTCAGAACGTTGCTCATGTCGTCATTAATAATCATAAATCTTTCCTCTCTCAGTAATTATTTATAAATTAAAACATTTTTTTAGAATTAGTATAGTAATGAGTATTTAACAAATCATAACTTTTGTCTTATCCAGAATAATTTATTATTGGGAAAGATTTTATGACAAAATTCGTCCTTTGCAATGATCAAAAGCACTCATTTAGGTTAAATGTAGTTACATCAGTTATATTTTATTTTTAGGAAAAGTTTTTATAAGCTAATGGTTAAATTAGCATAATGTGATTTTATGGGCACGATTCAAAGATTTTTTTGTATCAAAGATTTTTTCGTAAAGAATATATTTATATTATGTAATATACATTTAATAAACATTTAATCGTTTTCATTCTTTACGAGATTTTATTTAACCAAAGTGAATATAAAATAGCAGTCTATTTAATTAAAATATATATTTCTTTAAACTCAAACTACTTTAAAAAGTATTGTGATAGCTAAATATTATTTTTGGCTAATTTATTGTAACATTTTCCAATGAAAAGTGATTCGTTCATGATGGGCGTGATGATTCACTTTACTACTGACATGATTTGCAAAGAATAAAAACACTCATGAAACCGAAGAAAAAAACCCGGTCAAGTGAGAGTATTACTCGCGTACAGAGGGTTTTGCATAATAAATATATGAATTAGTAACTACGGATTGCATTACACAAATATATCATTAAAAGTTGTTTTCTATAGTGCAGCGCAAAAGTTTAAGCACAACGCAAATATTTAAAAAAAATAAAGATATACAACGGAATTCTTTCAAATATCGACTGTAGGTGAATACTATGATCATAAATATCTGTCTCAAGTTTGGAAAGATACATCGTTAAGATAATCAGAAATCGCAAAAAAACGTTTTTTGTGATGTCGCAAAAGTTTATGCACAAATGAGATTTTATGTAAATATCTTTTTAAAACGACTGGAGGATCAGAGAGACTTTTTTCCTAGAGTTTAAAATGTATCGATCGCTGTGCGAGTTATCAAAATGCCGAAATCTCTGCAGTTATCGCTTTAAGAAGTTCTGAAGTTTGGAAGCTGAAAACTGAAGATGAATCCGTTTTGCAAGTTTCACTTATTTTAAATCGGTCTAAACATAGTTCTTATACCGTTTTGCAACGTGAAAAACAATTACAAAATGCGTATCACTCAGGAAAGCCAAGAAAAACAGCATTTCATGAGGATAGAAGGATTAAAAGAATGGCTGTAACTGGTAATTTGTCACTTAATCAGATAAAAAATCGATTTGAATCTAAAATATCACGTGGCATCATACACAGAGGAATAAACGGATCAGGTTCAATCAAAAAACAAAAATTATCTTGTAAGCCTTTTTCTGAAACAGTGTCTCAAATGGAATTTCGATGGTCCAGATGGGTTTTCATTCTATAACGTGACTTGGGGATGGATCCGAACAGCATATTCAGCAGGAAACAACGTGGGGATTCGCTCATGGTATGGGGCGCTTTTGGATACAATGGACAAACGTTTCTTTGCACATAAGAATGGCTTAGATCTCAGAATATCTGTGTGATGAACTAGCCAGCACTCAACCTAGATCTCAATCCCACAGAGAACATTTGGGAAATCCTCCCATGTGATGTCTACCAGAATGGGAAGCGGTGCTCAGTGGAAGAGCTGAAATCAGCGATCGAGGAAGCCTGGTACAGACTAGCTCCCAAACCCTTCCATACTCTCGTGTTATCAATGGAAAATCGCATATTCGACCTCACCAGGTTCAATGGAAATACCATAGACTACTAAAGGAATTTTGTGATTTTTGAAATGTAAATATTTTGTGTTTGTGCATAAACTTTTGCAATATCTCAATTTTGATTTTTTTTTATAATTTATTATTTTATTTTCAATGAATTGTCCCCGAATTCGAAACATGAATTTGTAATCAAATTGTTTAGCTACAGTAAAAATGTCAAAGCATTCCGTGTATATTTTTCATTTTTTAAAAACATTTAGCTTGTGCATAAACTTTTGCGCCGCACTGAAGTCTAACTATTCCTTTCTGACCATGTTTCGTGACTTCCAAATAGCTGAAAATTTGTTTAAAATAGAAAATAACCTATTAATACCCAAACACCGCAAAAGTCACGATTCGTATTATTTTAAAATATCATTGAATAACTATGGCCGAAAGACATGTATTTTGTTTTCTATTAATTCTGAAAAGGGATTTCCACCAGAAAGGGCGGATAGACAAAAGATATCCCACGACTTTGTTGCGATACAAACACTGATTTTGCCAAAGTTTCAGAATTAAATAAAATATTTCTTCTTATACCCCATGAATAAGAATTCAATTCCTTTTCAAATTTATTTTTTAAAGGTTGTAAAACACTTTAAGGAACTTATACTACATCCCTGTTTTTCAAATAGCAATTTTTGTTCTCTTTTTTGTTGATTTTGTGAGTAAATAAAATTTGCAATTTGACCGCTAGTCCGCTCGAACTCCAAGACGCCAGTTTCTTTTTAGATTTATATTTTAAAGACTGTAAAACACTTTAAGAAACTTACACTACATTCCTGTTTCTCAAATAGCATTTTTGCCCTTTTTTGTTGATTTTGTGAGTAAATAAAATTTTCAATTTGACCACTAACATGATCGAGCTTGAAGACGTCAATTCTTTTTCAAATTTATTTTTTAAAGACTGCAAAACACATTAACCCTTTATCTACTGATGGTACTTATATTTATCATTAAAATAACTTGTTATAAAATTAATTTAATACATCGATTAGGTGTAATACAGTTTAGAATGAGTTATAGATACATTAATTTATCCTGTTGCAAAAGCATTTTTGGTTACACAAAACAAAAGTATTTTTAAAAGGATGATTTCTTTTGTCTTTGCATCTTTTCAGCTTTCTTGGCGTTTGGGGGGGGGGGGGGGATTTTTCAATTCGGAAATAGTTCTATATTTCTATTGTAAGAACATTATATTTGTACATTTTTTTGAATTCTACAAAATACTAAGAAAAATATTTAAAATATAAGCTTTGAGTGGGGTTATAAATATTGCACAAAATCCCCAGAAATTCAAATTTAGTTAATCCTTCTAAATACTTCAATCTTTCTAAAATCCTTCAGAAATTTATTAAATGATTAGGTAAATCTTCTAATGTAATTTAACCAATTCACGAAAAATGCTTTAGAAGATAAAATTTTCACGAATTCATAATTTAGTACATAAAGGGTTAAGAAAATTATACTACATCCCTGTTTCTCAAATAGTATTTTTTTTTCCTTTTTGTTGATTTTGTGAGTAAATAAAATTTTCAATTTGACCACTAGCCCACCCGAGCTTGAAGACGTCAATTCTTTTTTGAAATTTATTTTTTAAATATTGTAAAACACTTTAAGGAACTTATACTACATCGCTGTTTCTCAAATAGCAATTTTCCCACTTTTTTTTATCGATTTTGTGAGATAATAAAATTCTCAATTTGGACACTAGCCCCCCCAGAGCTTGATGGCTTCTATAAATATCCAGCCCGATCGCATTTTGGGTCAGGTCTCCAGCTGAGCTCGCCTCATTTCCAGTTGCTATAGCTTTCAAGGTATTCTAAATAGCTTATTCAAGATCTTATATGAATATTGCTTGATATTTGCGCAATTCACACTTGCAATTAATGCATTTTCTATAATATTCCTATTGGGTGATCGAGATGACCAATAAGGTCATTCGCTATTATTGTAATTAAATAACTTTTTGTAGCTATTAAAAAATGACAAGATGCATTATCTGGTTTTTAAGATGAGTTTTTTCATGTTCTAAAAGTTACACATGCGCCAAATGTTGTATATCTAAAATATAAGAGTACAAATTTGAGTTCATCGCTTTAGAAGGTATCACTAAATCAGTCTGATTTTGAGCAAGCACAGTCTTCCAAACCATGACCCTTTTTTTCTTTTGTTTTCTTTTTCTGGGTTCCGTACATAAAAAGTAAAAATGGAGCCATAATAAGATCCCTCCTGTGTCTGTCTGTCACAGCTATTTTTCTCGTAAACTATGGAACGTTGAAAGTTCAAATTGGCTGAAGTAATAAAGTCTATTGACCCACATATTTATAGATTATTAACCATTCACAAATTTATTTAGGAAAAATTTAGAGGGGCTAATTAAGTTACTTAAAAAAATCTTTTCTTTGTGTATCGTGTGAAAGCTTTCGTAATACCGAACACTAAATTACATTTTTTTAAAATTATAGATATTATACTTTCAGACATATCGTCAAAAAAATAATGCAAAAAATATGCCCCCCCCCCTTTTTATTTCCGAATTTACAGAAACTAAAATGAAGAAAAAATTAGGTATAGCAGAAATTATTTTAAACCTTGGAGGAAAACTATAGCGATTACCCTAAGTCACATAGTTTTTGAGAAATTCGCATTTTTCCGTTACACGCACATTTCGATTTACAGTCGTTCAGCAAACGAGTTGAGGAGCACTAGACGGTTCTATCGTCGCAGAAGTATAAAAGGATTGTTGATAATGATTTTCGAAAAACATTATCGATAATTAGTCTAGATACTAACCCTTAAAGACACGGACGGTTTGGACATTATATAAAGACACGGGCGGCGTACTCTATGCTCCATCTGCTTTAAAAGGATACAGTACGACGCAAAATTTTATGCACCATGTAAATGTTTTTATAAAATGAAAATATACACCGGAAGGCTTTGACCATTTTTACTATAGCTAAACAATTTGATTACAAATTCATGTTTAGAATTCGGAAACAATTCATTGAAAGGAAAAAAATAAATTATAAAAAAATCAAAATTGTGATGTTGCAAAAGTTTGTGCAAAAAAACGAAATATTTACATTTCACAAAGCACAAAGGACCTTTAATAGTCTATGGTGTTTCCATTGCACCTGGTGAGATCGAATACGCGATTTGGCATTGATAACACGAGAGTATGGAAGGTTACAGAGCCATTCTTTTGTGCAACGGAAGTGTGTGTCGATGCGTCTTGCTGAAAGGTCCAGGTGGGACCACCTAGGAGTTCACCAAAATACTCACTCAGAGTTTTCTGATACTTTTGTGAACTTTGCCTGCCATTTAGGAAGCAAAGAGACGTTTGTCAATTGTATCCAAAAGCGCCTCATACAATGAGCGAATCACCATGTTGTTTCCTGCTGAATCCTGTTGTTCGGATCTATCCTTAAGTCACGTTAATAGAATGAATACCCATCTGTACCATCGAAATTCCATATTTTATTCATCAGAAAAAAATAACACTAATCCATTCGTCACGATAATACATGTACTGTTTTGCACATTGAAGTCTTGCTTGGTTGAGACACTGTTTCAGAAAAGGCTTATAAGTTAAGTTTTGTTTTTTGATTCATCCTGATTCGGTTATTCCTCTGCGTATGGTGTCACGTGATACTTTAGATCCAAGTCGATTTTTTTTCTGATTAAGAGACAAATTACCAGTTACAGCCATTCTTTTAATCCTTCTATCCTCATGAAATGCGGTTTTTCTCGGCTTTCTTGAGTGATACGCATTTTTTAATTGTCTTTCACGTTGCAAAACGCTATAAGAACTATGTTTAGACAGATTTGAAATAAGTGAAACTTGCAAAACGGATTCATCTTCAGTTTTCAGCTTCCAAACTTCAGAACTTCTTAAAGCGATAACTGCAGAGATTTCGGCATTTTGATAACTCACACAGTGGTCGATACATTTTATACTCAAGGAAAAAAGTCTCTCTGATCCTCCACCTATCGTTTTTAAAGAGATATTTGCATATAATCTCATTTGTGCATAAACTTTTACGACATCACAAAAAATGCTTTTTTGTAATTTCTGATTTTCGTAACGATGAATTTTTTCCAAACTTTATATATTAGGGTGGACCGAAAAAAACCTTTTTTTTGGTCTTCGATGATGGGTAGTGCGGAAAAGTTGCCACTGAGTTCACATAAAAATTTGAGATTTTTTGGACAATTGCTTCATTTGCCGCAAATGGCTCGAAGTTTTGCTCAAATACTGATTTTTGAACATTTTTAGCAAAAATTTAAAAAATGTTAAATTAAAATTATTTTAGCTGAATTTACTTGAAATGTTTAGTGTGCGAAATGTTTAAAAAAGCTCTAATTATGTATTATTTAATAATTATGTGCATTTTGAATTAGCCGATTTGTATAGAATTTCGCGTATAAGTTATAAGTGAGCAAAAACTGTAAGTATTGTTTGGTACGATCGTTGGTTTCTCTTTTTGTATTTATTATGTTTCTCATTCTTCCTTCAGTTTTTCGATGCGTTTCGTCATATATTTGGATGACGGACCACAGCATGTCTTTACAGCAATTCTGGAAGGAGAGGAGAATGTGGAGTTGATTCAGATAGTGGGAACTTTGAAGTAGGCAGTTCATCTGAATCAAAATTTGAACCAGGGGCTTCAAAAGAAGAGGCTCCCAAACGCATATCGATTTCTCACACAGCGTTTGCCGCATTTAGAACTGATATATGAGATAGGAAAATTCACCCCTGCTTCAAGATGCAGGAATTGTGACAGCAGAGGCGAAGAATCTCGTCATCGATAAAGACAAGGTTAGGTGACAGAAAACGAAGATCTTTGAAAGAAGATACAAGAGGAGGAATATCTTAGAGCATGAAAAATTACCACCATATTCTTTAATGGTAGAAAAGGTAAAACGCTCTTCATAGAAAAAAAAGGACAAGCGATACCGTCGAGAGAAAGACGAAGCACATATCACTAATGACGTTCAAAAATGCACGTGTCGTTTTCTATGTTTCATGGACATCAGAAGTACAAAATGCTGAAGATTTGAGTACTCTGTTAATGTAGCTCCGATTGGGTTGGCAAAGGTCTTAGGTCAAATGATTCTACCATCTAGTTTTAGACAGTTAATGTCGGTGTCGGAGTGCAAGCTCTTTCGTATGAAGAATACATATCAAATGTTGCACTTCTCGTCTTAAATTTTACCAAAGCAGGCTTTATTCTGGCTTAGAAAATTATCTTATAATTTTGCCATTTCTCCGCAGTAACTTGAAGGAGGTGGCAAGTGACCCAAATATTCCGAACCACGTTCAAACAGCATGGTGATATTTGTTTCGTCTTTCTTTCGACGGTGCCGCCTGTCCCTTTATTTCATCTTTTCTACCATCAAAGAATATGCTTGTAATTTTTCTTCCTCCAAGATATGCTTCCTCCTGTATCTTCTTTGCAAATTTCCTTTTCTGCCTCCTGACTTTCTCTTTATCGATGACGAGATTCTTCTCCTATGCTATAACAATTCCTACAGCTTGAAACACGGATGAAACCTATAATGTAATTTACCTTTCTGAATTACCAGTTGTAAATGCGGCGAACGCTGTGTGAGAAAGGGTTATGCTTTTGGAAGTGTGGGCTTTTGAAGGCCCTGATTCAAATCCTGATTCAGACGAAGTGACTGCCTCAAAGTACCCAATATTTGAATCTTCTGACAATATCTCTATTTTAGAGCAGAAAACTAATTAACATCCAATCTCACAGTTTCTCTCATCTCATATCCCCCCCCACATCCTCATGATGACTGATTGCTTTTTCATTGGTTTCAGCTACACATACTCCTCTCCTTCCAGAATTGCTGTCAAGACATGCAATGGTCCGTCATCCAAATATGTGACTCTAAACGCATCGAAAAACAGAACGAAGAGCCAAGAACATAATAAAGAGAAAAGAGAAAATCCGATGAACGAACCAAACAATACGTACAATTTTTGCTCACTTATTCTCGAAAAGGCTATAAAAATCGCCTATTTCAAAATACTCATAACTGTTAAATAATACATAAACAGAGCTTATTTAAACATTTCGTACACTAAAAATGACATTTCAAGCAAATTCAGCTAAAATAAATTTAATTTAACATTTTTAAAATTTTTGGTAATAAAGTTCAAAAATCAGGATTTGAGCTAAACATAAGACATTTGAGGCAAATGAAGAAATTTTTTAAAAAATCTCAAATTTTTTGTGTTAACTTAATGCCATCAAGGAACTTTTCCCGCACTATCCATGATAGAAAATCGAAAAAAAATTTTTTTTCGGCCCACCCTAATATATATTAATGATCATAGTATTCACCTACAGTGGATATTTGAAAGCATTCCGTTGTATAATTTTATTTTTATTAAAATATTTGTGTTGTGCTTATACATTTGCGCGGCACTGTAATATTCATTTCTATGTAAAAAGAGATTTTTACATGTGAAATTTAATCTTGAAGTAATTTAAAAATGCTATTAATTATTTTCTGCTGCATACTTTCGGTACAGGATTGGGTTTATGATAAAAAAGTCCTTCCGGCCAGTGCCGGGAGGAAGAGGTAGCTTTCATAATCCTTATTTAAAAAAAGCCAACTTAAATCATGCAAACACACGAAGCTCAATTTAGTGGAAACCGAATATAGGAGATTCAATACTAATTTTTATCAATATAATGAATGAGAATTTCGCGAAATTAGTCAGCTTTATCCAAGCTTCTTTTCTTTAAAGTAACTTATATTTGGCTGCCAAATTCGGCAATTTCTTAAAGTGCCTGTCATTTTAAGACAACATGGTGGATGAGGCTAAGCAGTGAACTTGGTCGAGACCTTAGTAATTGCTCTGCACATGCTCACTCACATCGGAATCGGTTAATATATAGGAGTGCTGTCGAATGCAAAAAATCAGATTTTTCAAAATGTCACCCACAGTAGAAATTGAAACTGCTATATCTGAGCCATTTTTTAAGATAAAGACAAACAAAAAATGCTCCTGAATCCTTATATCAAGGTCAAATACTTAAGAAAGAAATCTTTTTCAATTTCTAATTTTTTTGCACCTCACTTTAAATATATATATATTTTTTAATTTAATGGCCGCCATTTTGAAACAAGATGGCTGATGAATCTGGCCAGCGAACTTGGTCGAGGTGTTGATGTATACTATCCACATGCCTTCTTACATCGAAATAGGCGAATACGTGTGTTATCGCGTGGCAAATACAAGATCGTTTCAAAATGTTAGCCATGCTAGAAATTCAAAGTGCTATAAATCAACCATTTTTTAAGATATCAACAAAAGAACAAATTTTCAGAAACAAAAACTGCTCCGGAATCTTTGTATCAAGGCCAAACACATAAAAAAAATCTTTTTCGTTTTCCAATTCTTTAATACCTCATTTTGAATTTTAAATTTAATTTTTTTAAATGGCAACCCTTTTGAAACAAAATGGCGAATGAAGCTGGCCAACGAACTCGGTCGAGACATTGGTATGTACTATGTACAGACCAAGTTACATCCAAATAGGTTCATAAATGCGCCTGTTATCGCGTGACAAAAATCAGGTCGTTTTAAAATGTCAGCCACAAGAGAAATACAAAATGCTATTACTCAGCGATTTTTTTTTAGATATAGACAAAAGAAAAACTGTTCCGGAATCTTTGTATTAAGGTCAAACACATACAAAAAAATCTTTTTCATTTTCCAATTTTTTGGTATCGCATTTAAATTTTTTAATTTTTTAATTTTTTTAAATGGCCGCCATTTTGAAACAAGATGGCGGATGAAGCTGGCCAACGAACTCGGTCGAGATATTTGTATGTACTATGTACACACCAAGGTACATCCAAGTCGGTTCATAAATACGCCTGTTATTACGTGAGAAAAATCAGGACGTTTCAAAATGTCAGCCACGCTAGAAATTCAAAATGCTATAACTCAGCCATTTCTTAAGATATAGACGAAACAAAAACTGCTCCCGAATCTTTTTATCAAGGTCAAACACATAAGAAGAAAATATTTTTTCAATTTTCAATTTTTGGTACCACATTTCAAATTAAATTTTTTCTTAAAAATTTAAATGGCCGCCATTTTTAAACAAGATGGCGGGTGAAGCTGGCCAACAAACCCGGTCGAGACATTGGTATGTACTATGTATAAACGAAGTTAGATCCAAATCGGTTCATAAATACGCCTTTTATCGCGTGACAAAATTCAGGACGTTTCAAAATGTCAGCCACGCTAGAAATTCAAAATGCTATAACTCAGCCATTTTTTAAGATATAGACGAAACAAAAACTGCTCTGAAATCTTTGTATAAAGGTCAAATACATAAGAAAAAAATATTTTTCCATTTTCAATTTTTTGGTACCACATTTTAAATTTTAAATTTTTAAAAAAATTTTAAATGGCCGCCATTTTGAAACAAAATGGCGGATGAAGCTGGCCACCGAACTCGGTCGAGAGATTGGTATGTACTATGTACACACCGAATTACATACAAATCGGTTCATAAATACGCCTTTTATCGCGTGACAAAATTCAGGACGTTTCAAAATGTCAGCCACGCTAGAAATTCAAAATGCTATAACTCAGCCATTTTTCAAGATATAGACGAAACACAAACTGCTCCGGAATCTTTGTATAAAGGTCAAATACATAAGAAAAAAATATTTTTCCATTTTTAATTTTTTGGTACCACATTTTGAGTTTTAAATTTTTTTAAAAATTTTAAATGGCCGCCATTTTGAAACAAAACGGCGGATGAAGCTGGCCAACGAACTCGGTCGAGACATTGGTATGTACTATGTACACACCGAATTACATCGAAATCGGTTCATAATTACGGGAGTTACAGTGTGACATAGGTCAGATATATATATATATATATATATATATATATATATATATCAATTTTGAACGGAGGGTGGTTTCGGGGTCTGGGGGTCATGATCGATGAAAATATACCAAAATTTTTTGAAATCGCTTTCCTCCGAACGGCTGCAATAGGTAGCTTTTTTGTAAAGAAAGCTACCTAACAAGCTTTTTTCGTGCTCGGATGGGATCAGATTTCACATCGTTGTGTTCGGGCGGTCTGGGGTTCCGAAATAAAAAGAGCGGGAATTCATTTCTAATACCCACATTACATTTATGAAAACTTGTTCCACACTTGCCGAATCGTATCGCTGAGTGGGCCCCACCAGTGGCTGAGAGGTTCTGCTTTCGAAGCTGGTAGACGGGAAGTGGTGGGTTCGAACCCAATCGCACCCGTCGGCTTAATCGTTCGGAGTTTTCGTGGTTTTCTTCGAGTCATGGATTTCCATGCGTAAATACCGGTTAGGTTCCCTTAGAAAGACCCCCACGGAGGGCACTCCCCCCTCGGGCCTATATCCCTAGAGTAGATAATCGGCCGTCAAAAATCAACCAACCAACCGTATGGCTGAGTGACTCCAAAATGAATGTGGCTATACACATCTCATTAAAAATTTATCTATGCTAAATTATAAGCAGTGTCCTGATAATTATGACAATTTAAACATTTGACGTATATTTTTTATGTTTTTCAACAAATTAATCATTTTTTGTTTATAAAAATGAGTATCAAAGTGAAATTCAGATTGCAAATATATATTATTTGGTCTAGGAATTAATTCGTGCGGTTTTACAAGAGATGGCGTAACTAGCGTATTGTCCCATAGTTTCGTTTGTTCAAACATGCATTTAAAACTACTGTTATTGCGCATCCAGTTTAGTATATGCCATTTGGTTTAAGCGTAAACAATAACAATTTTTATCCAACTGAAAATGTCAAATTTTGTGCCTGATAAAGTATTTTTGCGAGGGGTTCTTCTTCATTTCTTTAACATGAAGAAAAGTACCACTGAAAGTCATCGTATTTTGGTGGAAGTTTATGGTGACTATGCTATAGCTGAACGAACGTGTCAGAAGTGGTTTGCACGGTTTAAAAGTGATGATTACGGCTTGGAAGACCAAGCACGACCTGGACAGCCAAAAAAATTTGAAGATGAAGAATTGACAGCATTGCTCGATCAGGATTCGTGTCAAACGCAGGAAGAACTTGCAAAATCATTAGAGGTTGATCAAACAACAGTTTCCAAACGACTCAAAGCAATGGGAATGATTAAAAAGATGTCACATTGGGTTCCATATGAATTAAAAGAAAGATAACGCCCGACCGCATGTCGCAAAGCCGGTCAAACATATTTGGAGAATGTCGGATGGGAAGTGTTACACTACCTGCTGTTTTCAGCAGACATTGCTGCTTCAGACTACTACTTGTTTGATTGCATGAATAACGATTTGATTGGACAGTGGTTCATTTCTTCAGAAAATATAGAAAAATGGATCTCTGATTGGATCGCTTCGAAAAGTGAGGACTTCTTTCGACACGGAATTCGTAAATTACCTGAAAGATGGGAAAAAGTAGTGGGTACCGATGGACAATATTTTTGTTAACGTATTTATGTATTTTGTTTTTGAAATAAAGCTTTATTTTTTTTTATTAAAAACCGCACGAATTAATTCCTAGGCCAAATATATAATCTTAATTGATGATTTTGCACAATTTTAAATGTTTTTATACTTTTGGGCATGAGGGCAAGTGCACGTTTTTATAAAAGCAGGGTGTACATTGGTTATTACTTCAATATGGCTGCATTTTAAATATATTGAATACCATGTAAGGCTTAGAAGATATTAAAATAAACGAGCTATGTTATTATTATAATAAAAAACAGAGTAATATAAAAATTGAATGAGAAAGGCAATTGGCTTTTAATATATGATTATTAAGTATCTGCTATTGTTAACCTAATAATCAGAAACGTTATGTTGACATTTACATTCGTGCTTAGTTTTATCGGACTAGATTATGTTTTCATAAAAGGAACTAAATAACAAAAAAAAAAAAAAAAAAGGGAAATAAAATAAAACCTTATTGTCAACAAAGTATAAGTAGTAAATAGGGCTTGAATCATTAGACTTTCACGCTTTCTAAAAAAATAAACATAAAAAATATCCAAGAAAATTTATCATCTTTCATTTTCTTATTTATGCGGCAGGGGCAATTAATCTAAATCACTTTTAAGAATCATTTGAATGAATAACAAGCACAATTCATAAGTAATTTAAATAACCTCTTTTTCCTATAAATTAATAACAAAGAACAATAACAACATCCTGTTAGGTAACAAGTAAAACTTCATATAAAGTGATACGAATTTTAAAGATAATGTATAAAAAGTTAATTCATATGAAAGGGTACAGAAAAAATATTTTTTAATGCTTGGTAATTAAAAAATATTCATTTTTCATTCTATTAACCTCATATGCTGATAGTTCAAAACAACTATTATTTTATTTTTATATGCATTTATTAAGGCATAGCGGACATTTTTGTAGAATGATGCATACCTTTTTCGGCCAATTCAGGCTTTAGCAACAACTCCATTTTCTTCAAATCTCGTAAATCATCCAATTAAATTTCTTTTTCTAAGAACATTGTAGAGTACAATTTTGTAAATTATTCTATATTTCTAAATAAATGCCTTCAAATATAAAGTTTTATGCTAAATGGTTTTGAAATGTTAAAGGTACCATATTTTGAGTAAATTTTAAGGAGGGAAACAATTTTTGCGAGGGTTGTCCCTTTTTTTATTATAAGTACTTACTCGTATATAACAATTGTTTAAGTTGAAAGCTATGTAAAGTCTGAGAATTACATCTTTTTTTCTACACGATATCAAAAATAAACTTTTGAAAAATACCCACCTAGCGTTTTTTATATTTCGTGTGTAAATACTTAAAAATTAGCAATCATTACACGTTAAAGTACTCGAATGAAAGTATTTCGATACAGTCTTGGAAATCAAAAATAAAAATTAGTGATTCGATGATTACTGTTTTCTAATTCCTTATTTTAAATGCATATTTTTGAAGCAAAGAATACCATAATACATAAAAAATGTTAATTTAAATTTCTATGGGTGTTACAATAAAATATGACTGAAAAATATTACTTCAAATACAATAAAAAAAAAGTTTTCTAAATAGCTCAATTTACGTTTATAACACTTTGATTAATCATTTATGCTTTAGGCGAAGCTATAAAATATTACTATGTTTTTTGTACAAGTTTGCATAGAAATAGTGAATTTTGTTTTCATATCGTGATTGTATATATGAACACACACTTGTAGTAAATAATTCCGTTGATAGTGGTTAGCTTTCTTATCCCATTTGTCACTGGTACAGTCGTGGGGAAAAAAAGAAAATACCCTCTACTAACTCTGCAACTAATTATCATAGAGGAAAGTTACTGATACCAAACGATAGGAAATAAAATGTTCTTTTAAATGATGTATATAAACTTTGCTTAGGGGGCTATATATAAGACAAAACCACACCATATAGAGGCATAGTGCAAATAAAAAGGACATTTTCAGAATAAGATTTTGCTTTGGTCAAGTTTATGTTTTAGTGAAAAGTTTCAAAAGGATAGCTATTTTTACGCTGGTAACGAACTTAATAAGGTATTACATAACTTAAATTAATTTTTCCCCCCAAGATGGGAACTATTTATATCCCAAGTTAAACTTGGGTAATAATTCTCTTGTGTTTACATCATTCCTTGAGAGGGAAGAAGGTAACAAAATTTAAGTAATTTTTTTAAAAAATTTTTTTACTGTATCATAGCAATAATATTGTTGAATATTAGCAGTAAGGATTCAACGCAATTTATTTTTGGATTCATAGCGTTCCTGAGTGTGAAATAGGGTACCTAAATTTAAGTGAAATTATTTTTTTATGTTTTGATTGTAGACTTTTTACGTTCAGATTGGAAGTTTTTGTCCAAGCTACAGCAAGCTGCATTACTGCAGTGGTGAAATATTTTGAAATATACATTGGTACACTACATCACACATTGTTATGCAATACCACATACATCAAAGCCTGATGATTATACGTCCATTAATTTTGAAATGAGTTCGCCTGAATCCAGTTGTTATTAAAAAAAATTGACATATTAACCCTCCGAGCATTTTGCGGGCTTTCCTGCATTTTCATAAGAATGCTTATAAAACAGGGATGAGATTTCCGCCTTTTTGCACACCAGTATTTTTTTCGAGAAAATGATATTTCATTTAATCGGAATACTGTTGCGATTTAACAGAATAACTTTTTCTCTAAGAATATACCGGTGTGCAAACACGCGGAAATCTCATCCCTAATAAAAATAATCTTAATGTAAATTTTCTTTCCCTGTTTGTTTCTAAAATACAGTTCATGCTCCTTTATTTGATATTACATTTTAAAATACAATTCTGTTTAAAATATTTTTTTCTACAACAGATTTAAGTTGTTTTTGGGAAACGGAAAATTACTTCCAAACCGCTCAGAAGGTTAAACAAAAACATAATTTGAAGAAGAAAAAAAAATATTTCATACATTTCTTAAGCCCGAAAAGGGACAGATATTAAAATATTTCATTCACTTAGTTCTACATGTAATGTTAATTTTTTGTAACAAATAAGTTAAGCCAATTGAAGATTAAAAATAAAAATAAAATTCATACAATATGATACTTAAAACACCCTAAAAATTTAGATTCTGTTCAAATGAAATCGAAATACATCTTAGACTTTTTTAAAGTTTTGTATTTTGCATACATCTTATCATTTTATGTACAATCGTCATAAACATACTTCAAAATGTGCAATGCAAAGATTTTCAATAAAAATTTTTTTTGGACAGTTTGTATTTTAGATGTGCCTAATCATTTGTTTACACCTACCGTAAACATAATACAAAATCAGCAATACAAATATTTGCAACTTAAATTTGGAAAAAGTCTAAGATTTATTTCGATTTCATTTGAACGGAATCGAATTTTTTTTAGGGTGCTTTAGGTATCATATTGTATGAATTTTATTTTTATTTTTATTTTTGAATCTTCAATTGGCTTAACTTATTTGTTACAAAAAATTAACATTAAATGTAGAACTAATTGAATGAAATATCTTAATATCTGTCCCTTCTCGGGCTTAAACAATGTAGGATTTTATTTTATTTTATTTTTTTTGTTCTTCAAATTATGTTTTTGTTTAATACTATAAAGAAGTAAAGTTTGTTTCTTTGTTCGAGGTAATCTCTGGAATTACCGAACAAATTTCAAAAGTAATGGTATCAAAATGATGGTGTTATTCCCTGTTCAACCAGAGGCTATGTCTTATGTCGATCCATGGCACTACCCCAAAAGGGGGTGCAGAAGCAAAACCCCTCAAAAAATGCAGTTTTTGTCTTACTGAAGAGCCTAGAAACATGAAATTTGGCATGGTAGTTACTTATTTGATATAAATGACCTCTAAGAAGATTTCTTAAGAAATTCAAAACTTAAAAGGGTGATAATGCGCGAAAAGCGTTCTAAAAAACGTTTTAAATGGCAATTTCTACGTAATCTGAGGAAGTATCAAACCGATTTCAAAAGTAATGGTTGGAAATTGATGGTGGAACTTGCTCTAACATAGGCTCTGTTATATTTCGGATTCAGTACCACCGGGGGGGGGGGGGGGGCGGGGGGGATTGCAAGAGCAAAAAACGTTCTGAATTGCGATTTTTGGGTTACTGAAGGGCCTAGAAACATGAAATTTTGCATGGTAGTTACTTATTAGATAAAAATGATCCGTAAGAACATTTCCTAAGAAAAATCGAAATTCAAAAGTAGTAAAAATGGGCGAAAAGTGTTCTAAAAACGTTCTTAATTGCGATTTCTACGCAATGTTAGGAAGTACCAAACAAACTTCAAAATTAACGGTTGGAAATTAATGGTGACAGCCCTTGCTCCACGATAGACTATATTTTTATGTCGGTGCCATTACCCCAAAGAGGGTGCAAGAGCCAGAAATGTTCTAAAAAGGCAATGTTTGTGTTTCTGAAGGGCCTAGAAACATGAAATCTGCCATGGTACTTAATTATTAGATATAAAAGACCTCTAAGAACATTTCTTAGAAAATTCGAAATTTAAAAGGGACGATAATGCACGAAAAGCATTCTAAAAAACGTTCTAAATGACGATTTCTAAGCATTCTCAGGAAGTACCAAATCTATTTTTAAAAATGGTGTGAAAACGATGGCGACAACCCTAGGTCCAACATGGGCCCTATTTTATGTCGGTGTCATTACCATCTGTTGGTTGAAGGAAAGAAAAACATTCTAAATTGCGATTTTTGTGTTACTGAAGGACCTCGAAACATCACATTTTGCATGGTAGTTATTAGATATAAATGATCTCTAACAACATTTCCTAAAAAGAATCTTAATCTAAAAAGTCCTTCCGGCCAGTGCCGGGAGGAAGAGGTAGCTTTCATAATCCTTATTTAAAAAACTCGGTCGAGCTATTTGTATGTACTATGTACACACCAAGGTACATCCAAGTCGGTTCATAAATACGCCTGTTATTACGTGAGAAAAATCAGGACGTTTCAAAATGTCAGCCACGCTAGAAATTCAAAATGCTATAACTCAGCCATTTTTAAGATATAGACGAAACAAAAACTGCTCCCGAATCTTTTTATCAAGGTTAAACACATAAGAAGAAAATATTTTTTCAATTTTCAATTTTTGGTACCACATTTCAAATTTAAATTTTTCTTAAAAATTTAAATGGCCGTCATTTTTAAACAAGATGGCGGGTGAAGCTGGCCAACGAACCCGGTCGAGACATTGGTCTGTACTATGTATAAACGAAGTTACATCCAAATCGGTTCATAAATACGCCTTTTATCGCGTGACAAAATTCAGGACGTTTCAAAATGTCAGCCACGCTAGAAATTCAAAATGCTATAACTCAGCCATTTTTAAGATATAGACGAAACAAAAACTGCTCCGAAATCTTTGTATAAAGGTCAAATACATAAGAAAAAAATATTTTTCCATTTTCAATTTTTTGGTACCACATTTCAAATTTAAAAATTTTAAAAAAAATTTAAATGGCCGCCATTTTGAAACAAAATGGCGGATGAAGCTGGCCAACGAACTCGGTCGAGAGATTGGTATGTACTATGTACACACCGAATTACATCCAAATCGGTTCATAAATACGCCTTTTATCGCGTGACAAAATTCAGGACGTTTCAAAATGTCAGCCACGCTAGAAATTCAAAATGCTATAACTCAGCCATTTTTTAAGATATAGACGAAACAAAAACTGCTCCGGAATCTTTGTATAAAGGTCAAATACATAAGAAAAAAATATTTTTCCATTTTTAATTTTTTGGTACCACATTTCAAGTTTTAAATTTTTTGAAAAATTTTAAATGGCCGCCATTTTGAAACAAAACGGCGGATGAAGCTGGCCAACGAACTCGGTCGAGACATTGCTATGTACTATGTACACACCGAATTACATCGAAATCGGTTCATAACTACGGGAGTTACAGTGTGACATAGGTCAGATATATATATATATATATATATATATATATCAATTTTGAACGGAGGGTGGTTTCGGGGTCTGGGGGTCATGATCGATGAAAATATACCAAAATTTTTTGAAATCGCTTTCCTCCGAACGGCTGCAATAGGTAGCTTTTTTGTAAAGAAAGCTACCTAAAAGGGTGAAAAGGCGCGAAAAGCGTTCTAAAAATGTTCTAAATTGCGATTTCTGCGCAATCTCAGGTTTTACGGAAGTGATTTAAAAAATAATGGTGTTAAAATGATGGTGACAGATCCTTGGCCCAAGATTGGCTGTATTTTATGTCGGTGCCACTACCCCAAAAGGGGTGCAGGAACGAATAACCTTCTAAAAATGCGATAATGCGATTTTTGCGTTACTGAAGGACCTAGATACATGAAATTTGGCATGGTAGTTACTTATTTGATATAAATGATCTGTAATAACATTTCTTAAAAAATTCGACATTTAAAAAGGGTGAAAATGCGCGAAATACGTTCTAAAAACGTTCTAAATTGCGATTTATACGCAATCTGAGGAAGTAGGAAACCAATTTCAAAAGTTTGGAAATTGATGGTGACAGCGCTTGCTGTAATATAGGCTCCAATTCATGTCGATGTTACGACCACCTGGCCGTTGCAGGGGTTAAAAAGTCCTAAATCGCTATTTTTGTGATACTGAAAGGGCTAGCAATTTGAAATTAGGCATGGTACTTACTTATAGCTATAAATCATCTCTAAGGACATTTCCTAACAAATTCAAAATTTAAAAGGGGTGAGAATGGGCCAAACGAGTCCTAAAACAGTTCTAAACTGCGATTTCTTCTCAGTCTCAGGAAATACCAAACCGTTTTCAAAAGCAATGGTTGCAAATTGATGGTGACAGTCCCTGTTGCAACATAGGCCATACTTTTTGTCGTTTTCCACTACCACCTGGTGGTTGCAGTAGCAAAAAAGGTTCCAAATTGCGTTTTTGTGATACCGAAGGGTCTAACATTTTGAAATTTGGCACTTAAAGGATGCAAATGCTTTCTACGAACCGTCGAAAGAAAATTCCGAATTTAACACGATGAAAAGAGAGAAAAGCGTTCCAAAAAGTTTCTAAATTATGATTTTTATTTTATTAAAATATCTTATTAAATACCAAATTGTTTATAAAAAATAATCGTTGCAAACTGGTGGTGATAGCGCCTGTTCAAACATAAGCTATATTTTATGTCGGTGTCTCTATCACTAGAGGGTTGCAGGAACAAAAAAAGTTCTAAATTGAGATTTCTGTAAAATTAAAGAGGCTAAAAACTTGAAATATGGCAAGATAGCTACTTATACAATATAAATGTCCTCTGAGAACAGTCGAAAACAAATTCGAATTTTAAAAGAGGTGAACAGAGAAAGGGAAAGAGTGAAAAGCGTTCTAAAAAGTCCTAAGTTAGGATTTCTACGCAATCTCAGGAAATAATGAACCGATTCCAAAAGTAATGGTTGGGAATTAATAGCGATAGTTTCTGATCCTACACATGCTATACATATTTTATGCCGCTGCCACTAACTACTACCTCGAGTTGTCAGAACAACAAACGTTCTAAAAAAGTCTTTAAAAACTTTTTAAATTACGTTTTCTATTGAATATTAGTAAATACTGAACAGATTTCAAAATTAATGTTGGCAAATTAATGGTGACAGTCCCTGTTTCAACATAGGCATTTTATGTTTGACCACTACCACCAGACAGGTGGTAGACCGTTAGACAAGAAACTTGGTATTTGACATGATGTTTAATTTTAAAATGTAAATGCGTTTAAAGAAGATGGTTTCTAAAAAAATTCAAAACTTCAAATGAATACAGAAATGAGCGTATGAAATGAGAGCAAAAACTTTAAAATACTTTCTAAATTATCATGTATTTAGAATTAGTTTTAATCTTCTTATTAATTTAAGTCTCATTTCTGCCTGTGTAATAATGAAGTTTAGTCAAACTGTGGCTTAATTAGTAGTTTTTGAATTATTGCTAAAAGTATAATTTCTTGTAATAAAAATTAGACATTCAAATATCACTTGGCATATTTCAACTATTACTCGAGGAAAGCCGTGGGGTTTGCTAGTATAATATAAATAGAAAAATAGATTTATTGACCAATAATCGTCTGTTGTCCTATTGATCAATAAAACTTTCTCTTGAATCCCTTCTCTCGTATATGTTCCAGCAAATTTGGATCATTCTTTGCCCTGAGGACGTCCACTTAATGCTACCGAAACTAGTATGCTTTAAAATTTAAATTCCTGGCGCTATGAACGTTGTTTTTTTCTATTCATATAATAATAATTTATTGTACTATTAATGTATGCTGCGAACAGCATGCAACTTAATGCTCAAGCTGCTTTAAAAAGTCACAAGCAAAAAGCTCTGGACCATTTTATAAGAATTGATGGAAAACTGCGCTGATTCAAGCGTAAATTATTTTTAATTGAATGAAAGACATATTTTGTCCCTAAAATATATTTAAAATAGACTTGATAAAGACAAAAAGGTGTTGAATTTTTTAAAATTCCTCATTAAATAAGAAAATATATTAAAATAATACTGACATAAGCATTAAACGTTACAAACACTAAATTTTATTATGAGTTATTAAATAGTTTTGTGATAATTGTGATAATTTTATTTTATGATAATAAAATCATCTATTCGACATAGTATAATAAACATTCCTACACAAACAAAATAATGTTAAAAAATTTCCTTTTTTTCATACTATAAAATAACATATTTAAGCAAATAATTTAAAAAACATATGACGCTAATTTTTTTTTCTCTGCAGGTACTAAGAAGATCCTGTAGGTACAGAAGAGCTCCTGATAGACTGACATATTAAGTTATGGAGAGCTGGAATGTTTTATGTTTCCATTGATTATGCATAGATGGCAGCACCAAAAGTTCCCTCCACAATTCAGTATAAATAACTATCAGAATATTCTGTTCTACTCTGTTCTGTCATGTGATGTCTTTTAAACAAATGATGTGATTTGTTTCTGTTAAGTGTTTATTAAATGTTTATATGTCTAAGGCTGCGTATAGATGCTTATTTTGCATCCTTCTACAGTTTTCATGGAAATCATTTGTTCTGGACCCTTCTGCGGTTTAATCACAAAAGAATGAGGGGAATCAACAATGGAGTCAAGAGATAAGAAGCTCATCCCTACTTGAAGGAAACGTTTCTCTTTTGCGAGACATCAGTTCTTTTTCATTTAAAGTCATTAAAGATCAAACACAACACATGGCCACAAGAAAAGACGCCGTTACCTATAACAGTTAGAAGTCCATTCGCAGCTTAAGTGCTACCTCTTCATTAAGAATTGTGCTGCTGTTTACTTAATTAGTTACAAAAGATAGTAAAAGTTGATGAGTTTTTATAGTTTTTCCTTTAATTTTTCTCGCCACTGTATGTGTCAGGTAATGCATAGTTTTTCAAAATCGTAAGCAATTTTTTTTCTCAGAACATCCTTTACGGTTTTGACGTTTACACTGCATTTTTCGCCACAAATGTTTCTGCAAATTACTCTATCTCTATCCTTAAATTTTTGCAACTATCCAAACGAGCACCTAAAATCGCACACATTAAGAGCATCAGAAATTTCTAAGTCTTTTTTGCCAAAATACACCGGTGAGAGGAACGTTTTATGTTCTGATTTCTCTTATCAACCTCATAATATTTCCATCTCCTCCCTCTTAGCATTTCTCATTCGTTTACGAAATGATTCGAACTTATTAACAGCACAAGCATATTCATTTTTTTTGCTGATTTTCTAAAGATTGTCGATAATGTGTTATTTGCAATTACAAATTTTCGATTTTTTTTCAGAATTTTTTCAATCTGTCAACGTTTATATTTTTTAAAACTTCCATCTTCTTTTATAAACTCAACGATTTCTGCACTTTTGTTTCAATTTATTTATTTGAACGTGAACTTTTAGAAACCATAATGAAACACATGTACAAGTTATGGACCTTTAATTCTAGAATATACGAAGGAAAAAAAGACACACTGCAAAGTGCCAAAAAGTACAAGGAGTCTTTTTAACTTAGCTAAAGTAAAAGTGACCAGACCAAACACCAGAATTTCCTGTCCAGCATTTCACAAACTTTTTATCCTCAATGCATTTCTTATAATAAATTTTATAGTTTTAATAAGTAGAACGAGGAACATATTTTTTGCAATTTGCAACAATTTGCAGCTATCAAAACAAAAGGTATTTTCCTCCCGAGACTAACATTCTTTCACAAATTTGGAGTTCGAAAAAAATAGAGCTCAGTACAACTGCACAACAAATTTGCGAAAACTTGCATCGTTCATGCTATGAGTAGGAAACACAGGGTTATTACAAATGAATCATCGGTATTTTATACGTTACTATGTGCGAACTAGGAAACGTAGTTCCATGACAACTCAAACGAGAGGGCGTTAACTACAGTGTCGCGCTGCGTATGTATCTTGCGCGTGTGGTTGCCATGTTTGCTGCGCGAACATCATATTCAAAATGGCGACTGGGCAGCAGAAATTTTCCACACATAATTCTGTGGAAAGGAAAGTTCGCGGCTAGCACGATTTGTTGATTTCTTGGAACTACTGATGAATTTCTCTCTAACTCGGTTCACTCTTTCTTCAGTAACGCTTGGATGGATGGAACTTTTGCCTTTACAAAAAAGAACCGGTTCCTTTGAACTGTCGATACCAGCGCAGAATGCTTTGTTGGGTTTGTTGCATTTGGTGGTTTGCATTTGTATGCCTTCCGGAATGCTCTCTGAAGGGTTATAAGCAATTCACACTTTGAAAATTCCAGTACACAAAACGCTTTTTGCTGTCCAGTCGTCATTTTGAATATGACGATGATTCATTTGTAATGATGATTCATTATAACTTCCTAAATCCGATAATTCATTTGTACCACATCACCCTGTATTTCAAAGGCCGATCCTTTTCAATTCGTGATAAGCAGTATTTTGCGTTAAACGTGTTCGTGTTAAAAGGAGAAAATAACAGTAAATGCCTAACACACAGTAAAAACACACGAATCTCAATTTAGTGGAAACCGATTATAAGAGATTCAATACTAATTTTTATCTATCTAAATCATTATGAATGAGAATTTCGCGAAATTATTCAGCTTTATCTAACCTGCTTTTATTTAAAGTAACTTTTTATTAAAATCTATTTATTTAAAGCCAAATACGGCGATATCTTGAAGTTCCTGCCATTTTAAGACAACATGGTGGATGAGGTTAACGAGTGAACTTGGTCGTGACCTTAGTAATCCCTGTGCACATGCTCACTCACATCGGAATAGGTTGATATATACAAGTGCTGTCGCAGGCAAAACATCAGATTTTTCAAAATGTCACCCACATTAGAAATTGAAACTGCTATATCTCAGCCATTTTTTAAGATAAAGACAAAACAAAAAATGCTCCGGAATCCTTATATTATGGCCAAATACTTAAAGAATAAACGTTTTTCAATTTCTAATTTTTTTTGCACCTCACTTTAAATATAATATTTTATTTAATTAATGGACTCCATTTTGAAACAAGATGGCTGATGAAGCTGGCCAATGAACGTGGTCGAGACATTACGATATACTATCCACATGCCTTCTTACATCGAAATAAGTTAATAAATACATGCGTTATCACGTGACAAATATCAGATCGTTTCAAAATGTCAGCCATGCTAGAAATTCAAAGTGCTATAATTCAATCATTTTTAAAGATATATACAAAACAAAAACTGCTCCGGAATCTTTGTATCAAGGTCAAACACATAAAAAAATCTTTCATTTTTCAATTTTTTGATAACTAATTTTAAATTTAAAATTTAATTCTTTTTTTAAATGGCAGCCCTGTTGAAACAAGATGGCGAATAAATCTGGCCAACGATCTCGCTCGAGACATTGGTATGTACTACAGTGCAGCGCAAAAGTTTAAGCACAACACAGATATTTTAATAAAAATAAAATTATACAACGGAATGCTTTCAAATACCCATTGTAGGTGAATACTATGATCATAAATATATATCTTAAGTTTCGAAAAAATTCATGGTTGCGAAAATCAGAAATTACAAGAAAACAGTTTTTGTGATGTCGCAAAAGTTTATGCACAAATGAAATCTTATGCAAATATATCCTTAAACATGATAGGTGGAGGATCGGTGAGACTTTTTTTCTAGAGTATAAAGTGTAGAGATCGCTGAACGAGTTATATCAAAATGTCGAAGTCTCTGCCTCTCTCGCCTGAAGGAGTTGCAGAAGTTTGGAAGCTGAAAGCTGAAGGTAATTTTTTTTGCAAATTTTGCTTATTTTAAATCGGTCTAAACGTGGTGTTTATAGTGTTTTGAAACATGGAAAACAATTCAAAAATGTATATTACTCGGAAACGTCGAGTAAAACCACATTTTGTGAGGATAGAAGAATTAAAAGATTGGTTTTAACTAGCTATTTCTCTCTTAATGAGATAAAATTGATTTGGCTCAAAAATATCACATGACATCATATGCAGACGAATAACAGAATCAGGATTCATCGAAAAACAAAAATTATCTCGTAAGATTTTTCTGAAACAGTGTCACAAACAAGCAGTACTTGAATGGGCAAAACAGCACATGTATTATCGTAACGAATGGATTAGTGTTATTTTTTCTGATGAAAAAAAATGGAATTTGGATGGTCCAAATGGCTTCTTATTCTGTTGGCGTGCCTTGTGGAAAGATCTGAAGAGCATATTCAGCAGACAATGACGTGGTGATTCGTTCATGGTATGGGTTCGCTTTTGGCTGTAATGTACAAACGTCTCTTTGCTTCCTAAGTGGCAGACAAAATTCACAAAAGTATCAGGAAACTCTGATGGAGCATTTGTGACCGTTTGGACCGTTTCAGAGAACTCCTATTGGTCCCAACAGGACATTTCAGCAAAACAACGCATCAGTACTCACTTCCCGTTGCACAAAAGAATGACTTAGATCTCAGAATATCAGTGTCATGAACTGGCCAGCACTCAGCCCAGATCTCAATCTTATGAATAAAATCTGGGGAATCCTCTCACATGACGGCTACAAGAATGAGAAGCAGTATTACCCAGTGCAGAAGCTCAAATCAGTGATCGAGGAAGCCTGGTACAAACTCGCTCCCAAAACCTTCCATACTCTCGTGTTATCAATGGAAAATCGAGTATTCGATCTCATCAGGTGCAATGAAATCACCATAGACTACTAAAGGACTTTTGTCCCTTGTGATATGAATTTATTTCGTTTTTGTGCATAAACTTTTGCGACATCACAATTTTCAATTTTTTATAATTTATTATTTTCCTTACTGTGAATTGTTTCCGAATTCAAAACATGAATTTGTAATCGAATTGCTTAGATACAGTAAAAATTTCAAAGCATTCCGATGCATATTTTTCATTTTATAAAAACATTTAGCTTGTGCATAAACTTCAATTTTCTTACTTTTTCAATTTTCAATTTTTTGGTACCACATTTCAAATTTTAAATAAAAAAAATTAAATGGCCGCCATTTTGAGACAAGATGGCGGATGAAGCTGGCCAACTAACTCGTTCGCGACATTGTTACGTATTATGTATACATTAAGATACATCCAAATCGATTCATTAATACGCCTGTTATCGCGTGACAAATATCAGGTCGTTTCAAAATGTCAGCCAAGCTAGAAATTCAAAGTGCTATAACTCAGCCATTTTTTAAGATATAGACGAAACAAAAAATGCTCCGGAATCTTTGTATCAAGGTCAAACACAAAAAAAAAAAAATATTTTCCAATTTTCAATTTTTTGGTACCACATTTCAAATTTAAAAATTAAAAAAAAATTTAAATGGCCGCCATTTTGAAACAAGATGGCGGATGAAACTGGCCAACGAACTCGGTCGAGGCATTGGTATGCACTATGTATACACGAAGTTACATCCAAATCGGTTCATAAATACGAGAGTTAGTGTGACAAAGATCATATATATATATATATATATATATATATATATATATATATGTATCAACATTTGAACGGAGGGTGGTTTCGGGGTCTGGGGGACATGATCGATGAAAATATACCAAAATTTTTTGAAATTGCTTTTCTCCAAACGGTTGCAATAGGTAGCTTTATGTAATGAAAGCTCCTAAAAAGTAACTTCTTCACTTGTTTAAAGAAAAGGTTTTAGCTAAAAAATAGAGAAAAGCTCTTATGCTAAAAGTTCATAAATAAAATTATGTTCCTAATCAACCCACGAATATTCTCAATATTTAAACATTCTTTCAAAAATAGGTTTTTTTTGGTTAAGAATCTGAAACACGTAAATATTTAATGAGTCACTTGTGAATACACCGAAAAATTCATAAATCCTATTTATGCTTATAATTTTTCAAACTTCTAAAAGTCATAAACTAGACGGAGTTAAAAAAGTAAATATCTCAAAGGGAGGAAAAAAGTAACTTTGTTTTTCAGTTTTTAATCAACGTTCATATGGTAAACATCATTATGTAAAGCCTGAGGTATAAATTACAATGGATTACAAAATTTACATATTTTCTTAAATAATTTTTTCACGATATATACAAATGACAAATGTTGTTTAAAGGTAATTTTGTTATTATACATAATTTATTTGGAGAATAATTTTCAAGGCACCGCAAAATATAATTAACTTTTATTTGAGTAGCATCACTTAATCCAGTAAATTATTTAGTATGCATAACTTTTGATAAATGTAAACGTATTTTTTGTATCTAGCTGCAATGTATTGGAACGTATAGAACCTTCCTGAACTTAGAAAACAGACAAGCGCAGTTAACTTTTTTTACTGCGATATATCTATACTAATAAAATAACAAATCGCTCTGTCTGTCTGTCTGTGTGCGACGGCTAGAAAAAATCTACCGCACGTAGAAATCTGAAAATTCGTGTGAGGTTAGCCCAAGACAGGCCCAGATGCACCATAGGCTCAGATTTTTAATTTTTTAAGGGTCAGGGCCCTTGGGCCCCTTTAAGTTTTTGTGCACTAAATTGTTAATAACATGCCTCTTTAGTATCCGATCTTCTTCGTTTTTGGGTAAATTCTCATTTTAGTTTCTACCCCATTTCTACATTTAAGTTAAGACCCTGGCACCCTTGCAAGGGGCCCGGTTACAGGCCTCCTTGAAATTTTAGTGCACTAAATTGTTAATAACTTGCCTCTTTTCTATCCGATCTTCTTCGTTTTGGGTGTAAATTCTCCTTTCAGTTTCTACCCCATTTCAGCATTTCAGTTAAAACCCTGTCACCCATGCAAGGGGCCCGGTACAGGGCCCCTTGAAGTTTTAGAGCACTAAATTGTTAAAAACATGTCCCTTTTCAATCCGACCTTCTTCGTTTTTGGGGTGAATTCTCCTTTCAGTTTCTGACCCATTTCTACATTTCACTTAAGACCCTGGCACCCTTGCTACGGGCCCAGTACAGGGCCCCTTGAAGTTTTAGAGCACTAAATTGCTAATAACACGCCTCTTTTCTCTTCGATCTTCTTCGTTTTTAGTGTGAATTCTAATTTCAGTTTCTGCCCTATTTCCATTTTTCAGTTAAGACCCTGGCACCTTTGTAAGGGGCCCAGTACAGGGCTCCTTGAAGTTTTAATGCACTAAAGTGTTAAAAACACGCCTCTTTTCTATCCAATCTTCTTCGTTTTTGGGTGAATTCTCCTTCCAGTTTCTATCCCATTTCAACATTTCAGTTAAGACCCTGGCATCCTCGCAAGGGGCCCAGTACAGAGACCCTTTTGTTTTAGTGCACTAAATTGTTAATAACATGCCTCTTCTCTATCCGATCTTTTTCGTTTTTGGGGTGAATTCCCCTTTCAGTTTCTACCCCATTTCTACATTTCAGTTACAATCCTGGCCCCCTTGCAAGGGACCCGGTACCGGGCCCTTTGAAGTTTTAATTTACTAAATTGTTAATAAATTGCTTCCTTTTTATCCGATCTTCATTTTTGGGATACTTTCTCCATTTCGTTATACTCTCGTATCTACATTCCAGTTAAGACCAAGGGCCCGTCTAGGATCCTGTAGGGCCTGGTCTAGGGCCCCTTAAATTTTTTGTGGGCCATGCGTTTTTCACACCCTAATTTTCTCACCTTCGCTAAGCGTATTTTTAAAGTTGAGTCTTGAACTCTTCTCCTTAGACCAGCACTCACATATATTTATTGGGGCCCTAGGACCTTTTTTTAAGCATTTTCCCAATTTTTTGCACATTTTTTTAACTTATATTCTAATGATTAATTCGTATCTTATGCTTAATCCCAACTAATCGAAGATCTAAAACGCTAAGTACTAAAACGTTGTAACATCTTTTCATGTTAGGGCCTTTTCTCATCTATCAGTTGGTCCCTTTTGGGCCCCCTATTATAACTCCCTTAAAAATAGTCCGATTCACTAGCTTTATTTCTAACAACATCTTAGGTTCTCCAGCTATTACATGAACGACAAAAAAAAAATATTTCAGGCTTCAACTACCACCAATTTTGAATATAAATAGTCTTCTTAGGGCCCTTGGTGCATCTTCTTTAAAAATGACCCGAATTCCTTGCAATTTTCTTTTCTATAGTTCCAGTGTACTCAGATTATATTAAAAACTACTAAAAAGTGTATTTATACCAAACTACATGCCACTTAAGTCCCTTCCCTCTTGTTGCCCGGTACAAGGCCCATTGAAGCTTTTGCACCATAAATTATTAATAAATTTCCTCTCTTAATCCGATCTTCATTTTTGGAACCATTTTTCCACATAGTTATTCTCCAGTTTCTATATTCCAGTTAAAATCCTGCGGCACCTTAGGGTCCTGTACGGCCCGATCCGGGGCCCTTTGAACTTTTTGTGTGCTATGCATTTTTTACACCCTAAGTTTCTCACCTTCACATTGCATGATTTTAAAATTGCGTCTTGGACTCTTCCCCCTAGACCAACACCCTCATATTTTTATTGGAGCTCTAGGTCCCCTTTTTAAGCATTTACCCCATTTTTTCACATTTCTTTAAAATATTATTCTAATGATTACTTCATACCCTATGATTAATTTTGACTAATTGAAAATCTAAAACTCTAAGTACTAAAACATTTCAACATGCTTTCATGTTAGGGTACTGCTCTCAACTAACGGTTGGGCCCTTTTCGGCCTACTGTTATAGCTCGCTTAAAAATGGTCCGAATCACGAACTTTTTTCTCCTAAAAACTTCTTAGGTTCTCCAGCTACTACATGAGGGACAAAAAAATTTGCAGACTTCAGCTACCACCAATTTTTAATATTAATCATCTTTTTGGGCCTTTGTTGCAGCTTCTTTAAAAACTATCCTATTCTATTGCAATTATCTTTAACATAGTTTTAGCGTCTTCCAGCTACTTTAAAACCCCTAAAAATTTTTCTCATACCCAACTACATTCCAGTTAAGACCCTGGCCCCTAGGGCACGGCCTTTCTTTATACCTGAGCTACCACATTTTTCGAACATTAATTTCCGTTTTCAGCATCAACTTACGTCTACTCACTACAGTCGTAAATTAAAAATCGCGTTACTTTAAAAGTAACTTTAGATAAGGGATTTCATCCGTTTTTAAATATTGTGTTAATGCTAACAGTTATTCATAAAATTTACAAGGTGAGGAGGCATTTTCCACCGCTTGGTGGCGCATTATTCCCTCGGGTTTAAGGGCGCAATTTCAACGGGATTTGCTTCCTTCAACTTAGATTACAATTCAGCTACTTTGTGTATTATGAAATTTTATCTTAGACTTTAGTTACCAACATTTTCTAACATTAATGGCGCATTCTTTTTTTTTTTCGTTTTCTGTGGACTTGATTCTAACGAGGTTTGGCCCACTCAACTTGGTTTTCGATTTTCTCCGGCACGTGCGTGCACTTCCGGTAAATGCTGCCATATGTAGTGGGGATCTAGATTACAGGTTCGTTCGGAAAGAAGTTTGATGGGAACACACTAGACGCTGCGGAAGGCAATGGAGCCTCCGAAATTCGGTTCATTTAAAAGAATTTCACACGATATAAAATCATACAAACTTAAGTTTAGTTTAAGGTTATTATTTACAAACCCCGGGCAACACCGGGCGGGTCTGCTAGTAAGAAAATATTTATTCTCACTCTCCCGCTCTCTCTCTCTAAATATAAAGATATTTGTTGTATATATATATATATATATATATATATATATATATATATATATATATATATATATATATATACTAATAAAAGAACAAATCGCTCTGTCTGTGTGCGATGGCTAGCAAAAACATACGCACGTACGAGGTTCAAAATATTTTTGAAAAGAGTCCAAGGCCTCTCTTAATGCACCATATCCTCAGAATTTTAATATTCTAATTATTAGCTGAGTAATTAATTAATATTCGGACATCACTCTCATAAAAAAGTACGCCTTTTTTCCCTCAGATTACTTTCGTTTGGTTGGTTCATAAGGCATCGTCATCAAAAATACGTTTCTTTCTTTCCGCTTGCTTTCGGTTGGTTGGTTGTATAAAGCTTTCGCACAAATAATTAAGTAAACCGGGATACAATTAAATAACTCAATTTGAGTGCTTAATGTAAGAGTGACTATTTTTTCAACTAAACATTAAATTTTAGCATGAAGGTGAAACACATGCTTTGAAAACATATTTAATAATAATGAACGTTTAAGAGAAGGGATTAGTTTCAAATGACGTCACAATCTAGCAACCAACTTTACAACCTGGCAGACTTTTTGTTTGCCACACTATTTTCTGTATTTTCTCTTACTTTGATTGATTAAGCGATAATATCTGCTAAAAAATCGGCGATTTTGCTTGGTTTACAGAAAATTGGAGGTGCCTGTTTGATGCTGATTTATTTAGATAGCAAGAAATGTGTTTTTTAATCGTTAAATAAGAGATTAGAGTACTCTTTACTGGCTCTTTTACCACTAGAAATTAGAAATTGTTAAAAATAAGCCCTTGGATTCTAATGCTTTCTGCTGCTGTAGCGGGTAGCAACAGTTTTAATGGAATTTAAATTCTCATTTTTGATACTGACAGGTGTTCTTGATTTTCTTTTGAAAATTGAAGACAGTTCATAATACATAAAGAAAAGTTTAAATAAAGACTGGCGTGTGAAATTTCTGGTAAAGGGGGGGGGAGCGCTAATTTCACTAATTGGTTTATTTCTTTTATATGCTTATTTTAAACGGTAGTCCCGTTACGTTTTATTGTAGCATTCTTCAGAACGGCGTGCGATTTGTAAAAATACAGCATAAATGTTACTTATTCGAGATAAAAATTTCAGAAGTCTTGATACCACTATTTTCGAAAAATAATTATAGAACGGCGTGCGATTTGTAAAAATACAGCATAAATGTTACTTATTCGGGAAAAATTTTTTTCAGAAGTCTTGATACCACTATATTCGAAAAGTAATTTCAACAAATATCTTGAATTCTTTGTTAAGACCCCCCCCCCCCCATCCATGTATCTACGGGTAGTTTGCGTGAAGAGGTTTCGTTCATATACGCTTTTGCTAAGAATAGAGTGCGCTCCCTTGTGGCGCAATGTAGAACTAACAGACCGCGATTTCATTTAAAGTAGGGAATCTAACAAGGCGATTTGTTTGAAACTTCAAGATAGTTTATAACACATTAGAAAAAGTTTATATACGAATGACGCGTGAAATTTCGAGAAGGTGGGGAGAGGAGGAGGGGCGATACATTTCTTTTTTTTTAACTTTTGCGTTACTTACCGTTTCCGGTGTGGTTTTTTGACGGAGTCCTGAGATAAATGAGTCTTATTAAATATAAAGATGACAAAAGTTTGTTACCACTATTTAGGAATAGTAATTTCAAAAATATCTTAATTTCTTGCTTAAGACCGCCACCCCCTCGAGTAACATATTTACTGATAGGTTGTTCAACGAAGTTACGTTCAGATACAGTTTTGTTAAAAATACAGTGCGCTCCCTGGTGGTGGAAAGTGGAACTAAGAGACCGCGATTTCATTTAAAGTAGGAAATATGACAAAGCGATCTGCTTGAAACTTTAAATAGTTTATAACACATTAGAAATAGTTTATAAAAAAATGACGCGTGAAATTTTGGGCAAGTGAGTGGGGGGAGGGGCGAAATATTTCTTTTTTTTTTTTTACCTTTGCGTTTCATGCCGTTTCAGGTGCGGTTTTTTGACGGAGTCCTGAGATAAATGAGTCTTATTAAATATAAAAATGACAAAAGTTTGTTACCACTATTTAGGAATAGTAATTTCAAAAATATCTTAAATATCTTCTTGCTGAAGACCGCCATCTCCTCGAGTAACATATCTACTGATAGGTTGTGTAAAGGAGCTTTTGTTAAGAATAGAGTGCGCTCCCTGGTGGTGGAATGTGGAACTAACATAACGCGATTTTGTTAAAATTCGGAAATCTAACAAGGCGGTCTGTTTGAAACTTTAAGAACGTTTATAACACAAAAGATAAAGTTTAAAAAAAGAATGGTGCGATAAATTCAAGGGAGGGTGGGGGGAGGGGCTCTAGATTTTTTTTTAAAAAATTAGCGTTTCCGACTTTTTATGTGCCGCTTTTTGAGGGAGTCATGAGATATATGCTACTTATTAAAAGTTACAGACATTATGTCTGCTTTGAAAAGCACCTACTTTTATTTTGGAGAGTAGATAAAAACCATAGGGTAAAATTTTAATGGGAGTTCAAATTTAAGTCAAAATTTAAAAAATACAGCATTTACAGATTTTAAACTTTAGCTTCTCGGCGTATATTTGTAGACTAATTAAGAGTATGTAAATTAAAAAAAATTGATTCAGAACTTTTTGTTCGAAATGGAAAAAAAATCGACTTAAAAAAAAAAAAAAAAAAAAAAAAAAAAAAAAAAAAAAAAAAACACGTTTTTTTAAATAGAGAATGAACGCGAATTCGTTAAAATTTGGAAAACGAACTAACCGATCAACTTGAAATTTTCACGTAAGTTATAACAGCCCTTTGACCACTGCTTCGTAGAGTAATATTTGTATAGAACATATTGCGCTCCCTGTCGGTGGAAGGTTGAACTACCCACTATTTTCGAATAGTAATTCAAGCAAATTTGTTAATTTCTTGTTTTAGTCAACGTCCTTATTTTAACAAATTTTAATCGAAGCATCTAAATAGATCAGATTTACATCTCCTATAAAAATTTTGAAACGTTCGGAGGGGTTGAAATATTTTTTACAAAATAAAATGTCTAAAACTGTCCACGAAACCAGTAAAATCCTGAGAGTTTTGTCTCAGTTCCACTCGCTTTTGGTACACATAGACTCCAAAAATCAACTTACGCAAAATAGCATGTACCTTCGATTTAATATTTTTCTTGCGATTTTTTATATTTAAAAATATAAATTCAGACAAAAGGGAATTAAAGGTACAAAATCATACAAATTTGAGGTTTATTCAACACGGGCCCGGGCAACGCCGGGTGGGTCTGCTAGTATATATATATATATATATATAACCATTAATTAAACATTACTGACCACCATCATACACTCTAGATGACCCGCCCGGCGTTGCTTGGGCCCGTTGATTATTCCAAACGAACCAAGAATCACTAAAACCTCGATTCCTATTAAAAGCGAGTTTCCCAAAATGAACCTCTGGGATGGGTTCCTGCTGACTTCGGCAGCGAAGGCAGTGTATGCTAAGCACGTATCTAAAACCATTTTAAACCTCTTTTCAAAGGTATCTTTCTCAAAATGAACGTCTGAGATGGTTGAAACAGGACCCATAGAAACCTAGATAAGAATGGAACCTCCCTGGAGGTGAAAGATGGAAAAAAAAAATGTAAGAAAATCGTAAGCTAAGTTGAATGAATCAATACCCGTTGAAATCGAGCCCATAGAACAAAGAAAACAATGTTTTATTAATGTTCGAAAATGGTGCTAATGTCTCTATTCTAGAAAACATACGTTTAAATGTAAATAAAGGGGGGGGGGGACCTTGTGGACACACTCTTAAATCATAGTAAGTTACTCTTACCACAGAACACATTAATAATCTTCGATTAAGTTGATAATTTTTTTTTAATTATGTTTTATGATTTGCACCGTTTAATAATTAATTTCCTTTCATATCCCAAATTAGGTAGGAGGATGGCTTACCTGCTGTAATGGATCTCTCTTTGTTTGGTTTTTGATGAATTATATTCCCTGTCGAGTTCTCTCTCCGAATGTTTGTGCCGTCGCCGCCAGTTTTTTGCAGAAAATAAAAAAAAATTAGCGGCCGATCTTTACAAAAATTGGATATTGGAAGTAAAAAAAAATTACACTAACGATCTTCTTCTGAGGAAAAGAAATCTGTAGGAGTCGTAAATTTCCAAGTTTATTTTCGTGCATCAAAGCACTACTGAAATTAAGAAACATTTATACAGTAGACTCCCTCAAATCCACAACACTAAAATCCGCACATCATCACTGATGTGAACATTAAAAACTTTCATTTTGGATGTAGGAACAAAATTATAGAATTTTTTGGTTTCATATCATTCCGTATGTAGTTTAGTATGTAATTCGCAACAAATAATGTGTCTGAATTCATGCTTTTTCACAACGTATGAATTTTTTTCCTAAAAAAATAAAGATATTGATGATATCACTGATAATCACTGATAATCACAAACTTTTTACCAAATATATACATGTTATAAATCAAGCTTTTTTTTATTATCAAGGCTGGCTAGACCTGAAATATAACTTTCTTACTTTATGGTTTTGGTATGAATTAATAGGGTACCTTTATGAGGAAAGTTTCATTGAATCGTTGAAGCAAAATATGTCTTATCTTTATTATGCATATTTAGTTATTCATTATTTGTTTACTTAACCTTTACTTTTAATAAATTAATCATTTCTAAAATTATCTTACTTTTAATTATTTTAGTTTATTACTTTACTTAATTATTTTAATATTTTACTATATTATATTCATTATAACATTCATTATAATCCTGATTGCATTATTCCATCCAAAACTGTTTAAAAAAAGTAAAAAAGCAATGACCAGAAATCCTCAGAAATCTACAATCCGCACAACCTCTGGTCCCAAGTTTTGCGAATTTGAGGATGTTTACTATATAATTTGAATTTACACAACAGAATAAAACTTTTAGTAATGTTTCGTGAAGATATATTTTTATGGTTACATATACTGTTTCTTTCCAATTTATATGAATCTATGTCTCTTACTTTTATGGAAATAGAAAAAAAAAGAATATCATAAGAACTGTATTTTATAAAATATTGCTAGGATATAAAAATACATTCGTTACGATTATCTAACCACAATGCTATATTTATCAAAAATATATAAATAATAAAACTTTATAGAACAAAAAGACGAAAGGACAAATTCGAGAATGTTATTCTTGTCTCTAATGTGAAAACATTGTCAGTAAATAGACAAGCAAGGGATTAGGGTGCGACAAAGCAAACTGCATGAACATTTTCATGAAACGGTTTTGTTTTTCAAAGTTGAAAAAGTGCCTCGATTTTGTGTTTGCTTGGAAGAATGTGTACTGATAAAATATTTGCGTTCCTTTTACTTGTAACGTTATAATCGTTTTATTTCAAAGAACAAAGAATATTTTTTAATGCATATTGTCCAGAAATAAAGTTTAGAAATAATAAATAAAGAAAGAAAAATCATGCGTGAAGCATAACCTTACTTCTATATTATTGCAAACGTACAAAAATAAAGAAAAAAAAATGTAAAAATAAAAAGAATCTTTTAGACATTCATAACGATATCATTAGGAGCGGGTGGGGGGAGGGTGTCGAAGAATGATAACGTATGATATCGAAAAGTGGGTGAGGGGATCCAAAATTTCCAAAAAAAGTTGATAACGTTGTATCTATACGGCCCCTAAGCGGTCTCTGATTGGTGCTTGCGAGCTGAGTTTCCAGCTACTAACGTCTAGTAAGGCATGGGTGAAAGATAATAATGCAATCATAATGCAGAAACCGTAAATGTTGAAGGCGTATTCCACTGTGCAGAAAGGAAAAGGAATAAAATGACGTTAAAATGGTTATACAAAAGGAGAGCCTTTCTGCAGCGGTGATTGCTTTTTTGAGGAATTTTGTTATCATTTTTACTGTAAAAAACAATAAAGATAGAATTTTGTGAAACGGAAATTCAATGAAGAGTATTGCGCGCTGTGGATAACGTAGACATGTGGAGGGATTCCTTTATTAATTGTACCATACATTTCGTCAAAATTCAAATGGACGTGAACGACGTTTTGCTCATATTGCCGTGATTCTACTTTTGTAGCTTGTAATAAGCAGGAAAATCTGAATATAGTTTTAATAACAAACCTTTAAAAATGTGCTAATTGCTCATTTTAACCGTATCCTCGTATTAGCCGGATTCGTATTAACCGAGTTCGACTGCACTTTTTTTTTTAACCATTTGGAAAAATGGTTATTATTCTCCGTCAGGGTAGGAAATCGAAAACATATCTGAAGCGTTTTATTAGTTGAATCCCACATTTTATTCGTTTTCTGATTGGTCTATACAGTAATCTGTATTTTCCCTTTACTTTCAACAGAGATGGATACTTCTGTTGCCACTATGACAAAAAAGTAATAAAAACTACAAAAAAAAATTAATAACTCAGAAACAAATTGAGATACAGCTTTCAAACAAATTGCATTTAAATGTACATTTTTTTCTATACGACGGTGTAAAAAGAAATATTGTGGGATGTTTAGAAGTTTAAGAATGAAATTTCATTTAAAATTGGTCCAGGAATATTAATGTTTAATCCATGGCGTACGTAATGTATGGCCAGCTCCGCAGAAGTTTAAAAATTTACAGTACCGAAAAATGTAATCCATGGCGTCCGTAATGTATGATCAACTCCGTGCGATTTTTTATGTCTTAAATTTTAGACTTTGAAAAAGTCATTTTCCAAATGGTCGTTGTAATTTGTTAAATTACATTTTTTAAAACTGAAAAACATTTCGTTACAAAAGTCTTTAACCCTTCTTTGGGGAGAGGTTTGGTTAGGATATCTGCAAAGTTTCCCTTTAATTTTACATGTTTGAGGGTGAATGGATATATTCTCATAAATTAAATTTCTTAGAAAATGATAAGTAACACTAATGCGTTTTGTCCTGGGGGGTTTTTTTTTTTTAGTTTTTTTTTTTTAGTTTTTTTTTTGTCAGACTATACATTGATTAAATTTGAATATATTTTCCAGGTTTATAACAAAGCAGTTGAACTACAATTCACAAAATTTCACTACATGTAATGAAATTTCTAGCAGAGCAGGAAGCAAAATTTTACATAGTAGTGAGCCCATACATAGAGTTACATTTAGTGAGAGTAGTGAGTAGTAATTATTAGGTAGCTATGTCTCAAAATTTCAGAAATCCTATTTTCTGAATAAGCATATGTTTGTATTTTTTTTTATGTAAAATTTATTGTATGGAAAAGTTGTTGCTTAAATAGAACATTAATATAGATTTCATACTTTTTTTTTTGTATAGCCTTATTGCGAATAAAAATGTAATTTAAATATAATTTCAGATTTTGAATTCTTTTGGAAATTTATAAACTAAATTATGCATAATAATTAAATTATATCGTAAAATTAGCAAAAATGTTGGTTGACAATTAATACAGAAAAATAATAAAGGGAAGATTCAAATATTGTTTTAAAAGTGAGCTCAATAGCAAATTTTATTTTACTTAAAAATTGATAAAGAAAGATAATCAAATCAAGTAATAATGGAATAAATTCAGTCAGAAAATAATCTTTGACTTTCACATGAAATACTGGAATATATTATCAGTTTATTCTCCTACATAGCGTAAAAAGTGCCTTTGGATGTCTCTGCGCTAAACTAAACATTAAGTTATCTTAGCTTTATCTTTAGATATGGCTTATTCACACATAAATACAAACTGTATAGTGTATAATTTTAAATATAAAAACGTGGAATAATGATTTAATGAATAATTTAAAGTACAGATAAATGAATCATAATAATGATGAATTCTTTTATGAAAGAAATGAAAACTTTATATTTAAATGTTACTTTAAAATATTTGCATTTGTACATTGGAAAGTAAAATAATAAAATTTAACGTATGTGCTATTATTAGTTAGTATAACTTTTAATTTAAGGTTTCAAGAAGCATTCAAATTACTTTAAATGCTTATTTTATAGTGTAAGTTTAGGTAGTGTCTTTCAAGCTTGAGGTAATTTCAATTTATATTAAATTTAAGTACTAAATATTCATAAATATTACAGATAAAACATTTTTCATTAAAGTAATATAATAAAATTTGAATAAACATTATGACTGAATTTTATTGGAAGCTTCCAATAATAATACGCTATAATATAAAAAAACGATGAAGAAGAAAAAGAACACACCAAAAACTACCATATTTTATTTGTGCTGCCAGAATAGCTAATATTTATAAGTATTTTTTAACACGTGTTATTAATTGGTACTACAAAATCTATTTTACAATATTTCCTGCAACATAAATACATAACTTGCAATACATGCAACAAAAATACGTACTTCCTACAATATACAATACGTACAATTTAGAGTACATAGAATACATATATCACATATGATTCATGTACTACAACATGTAAAAATTATATTTAAAAAAATTAAAAAACTCGACTGCGTGAAAAGCGAACTAATTAATTATTTCTCATCATTGTGAAACTATTTTTTGTATTACTTACCTATTTTTTTATTTACTTGTATTGATGACTTTTAAGTTGTGTTTAATTGTTAGTTCCTATCTATAAATTGTTTCTTAAATACACTGTTTTGATGAGGTCTATATATGTCTACGATAGTTAGAGTTGCAGTAAAGCTAGAGATCCACAATACATGCACAACTTCCAGGTTGTATAATATTTTAACGGAGCTTCTGACTGTAAAATAGTCAATGAAGCATCGTCTTCATTTTGCAACAAAAATACCTATCCAATGATATGCCACTCAATAGGGTGCGTAATTTTTTTTTTCGTCACTACCGCCATTTTGAATTTATAAAAACAAAATCCATCCTATAACCATCGGACGGTTAAAACAAATCGATAGAGACTTCATTCATTAAAATCCATCCATCCGTTGGGATGTTTCGAGGGTATAAAAAAATCCACATGTCCCGATACGAGTCAAAAACATAGCACTTCTTGGTAGTCAGGCAAAATATATAGTTTGCAGCAGTTTTCCAACGAATGAAAGCAATAGCTGCGATTATGTCACTAATTAAGAATCTTTCGTAAACCTGATTAATCTGAATCTTAGTAAATATACATTTGAGCTGAAGAATCTGACATTATCAGAGCGTCTTATATTTTTTTAAACAATGCTTTTTCTACAAACGAAAATATTAGCCACTCTGTTCCTAAAATAAAAATTTATAAATACGATAAAAATCACAGTGTATATTCAACCGTGCGCATTTGTCTTTTCCAATAAAATCAAGGAGAAGTTTTTAGGGGTGTATTAAATTCAGGAGATAAAATATTTATTGTGCAAAAAGAAGATATTTCATGGAAAAAAAAAAAAACAAAAAAAAAAAACAGGATTCTCTTATGCAGAATGTCAAAATGTTTTAATTGTTAAAAACTGTTAAAAATAAATAAGTGGAATGGGCATATTTGATGAAATTGAGTCTGCTGATAAATGAATAACTGCTGGAAAAATAAATATTATAAATAAATAAATAGAAATGCAGGAAAAATATAAATAAATAGGTTACGTATGGGATGGCAAACATGAAGTAGAAATAGATTTTTCACAAAGAAAAACAGACAAAGATAGAGAGAGAAATGATTATCTTTTCAGATTTCTTATTCTATGTTAGCTCTTAAATTATTACATAGACAGTTTTTACAACAATGAATTTTTTAACAGTCGTTAGAAATTACTATGAACAGGACTTATTTAAGAGTTTCAGTAGATTATTACGCTTTCTTATTAAATTATAAAACGCTGAAATATAAATAGAACTAATGAAAAATAAACCTATAGATTTTTCTTGCTTTTTCATAACATAATTAAAGAAGAATCTAAAGAAAAGTGCAATCTTTGAAATTTTTTGCTGATACATTTTTCATTAATTCGTCATTAAAGCAATTTTTTATTTTATGAAGTAAAATGATTTAACGAAATTTCTGTGTACTATGACAAATAAGTCGGAAATTGTACGTAAAACGAGGCAAATGAGGTGCGTTCGTACTATAACTAGTTTTATAAACATTCAGATCTTGGTGTAATAGCTGTTGCACTCTTATGCAAAAATGCATGAATACAAAATTTATTACGATTATATATATTAAATTCAGTAATACTGAGATAATATGACTCCATCTTAAATAGGATGTAATTCACCACGGCAATCTGGAATCATTACCTATCATTGTATATCATTGAATTAATTACGCATGATAGGATTTAACCCTTTATCTAATGGCCGTACTTATAACTACCATTAAAATAACTTCTTATAAAATTCATTTAATGCATAGATTAGTAGTAATACAGTTTAGACTGAGTTATAGTGCATTACTTTATCTTGTTCCAAAAGCATTATTCGTTACAAAAAACAAAAATATTTTTAAAAGGATGATTTTTTTTTTTTACTTTTGCAACTTTTCAGCTTTTTTGACGTTGGGGAACTTTTCAATTCGGAAATATTTCTCTTGTAAGAACGTTATATTTGTACATTTCCTAATTCTACAAAATACTAAGAAAAATATTTAAACTAAAAGATTTGAGTGGTCTTATAGATACTGCACGAAATTTCTTGAAATTTAGATTTAATTAATCTTTCTAAATCCTTCAATCCTCCTAAAATCCTTCTAAAATTTATTAAATGATTATGTAAATCTTCTAATGTAGTTCCAAAAATTCATGAATAATGCTTTAGAAGATAAAATATCCATGAATTCATAATTCAGTACATAAAGAGTTAATAGAATAATCATCATGGCAAAATAGAATCCTTACCTATCATTGGATATCATTGAATTAATCACGTATGATAAGATTTAATAGAATGAAGAAAACTTTTATTTATACCTTTTTAAGTTTTGATTCGATCGTCATAAAATTTAAAATGACTCGGCAAAAATCTGCATCCATTATATATATTAAATTTAAGACCATTCGGTTGTATAGTTTTTGCACTGTCATATGTGGACAGGCGGACAGACAGACGAACCAGACGATGTGCAATCATTTATATAATTACGAATGCTTCTAAGAGCTGTTCAGAAACCTTTCGTATGATACCTTATGCATCGTTGTGCACTTTGTATGTGCATAGAAAAAAGCAAGTTGACATCGGTAATAAAATATAAATATCAAAGGGATGCGTGCGAGAGCTTCGCACTTTAATTTTTTTTTTTTTTTTTTTTTTTTTTTTTTTTTTTTTTTTTTTTTTTAACCATTTGGAAAAATGGTTATTGTTCTCGTCAGGGTAGGAAATCAAAAACATATCTGAACGTTTTCATTAGTTTAATCCGCAATTTATTCGTTATCTGATTGATATATACAGTAATCTGTATTTCCCTTTGGTTTCAACAACGATGGACAACAGAGTGTTGCCACTATGACAAAAAAGTAATAAAAACTATAAAAAAATTAATAAATCAGAAACAAATTGAGATACAGCTTTCAAACTAATTGCATTTAAAAGTACATTTTTTTTTCTCTATCCGACGGTATAAAAAGTAATATTGTCGGATGTTTAGAAGTTTAAGAATGAAATTTTATTTAAAATTGGTTGTGAGATTTTTTGGAAATCTGATGATAGAAAAGCCTTTTCCGGAACAGCCAATGAAATGCTTGGCTATTACGTAAGTTTCATAGGAAATCTGACGAGTCGCAGGCGATTTTTCTTGCTTGCAATTTTTGCGTGTAATAACAATATTAATCTTTAATTCATGGCGTACGTAATGTATGACCAGCTCCGTAGAAGTTTAAAAATGTACAGTACCGAAAATTGTAAAACTGAAATTTCTTTTAAAATTTGACCATGATGGGTCCAGAAATGTTATCGTTTAATCCATGGCGTACGTAATGTAGGATCAACTCCGTGCGATTTTTTATGTCTTAAATTTTAGTCTTTGAAAAAATCATTTTCCAAATGGTCGTTGTAATTTGTTAAACTGCTTTTTTTTTTTTTTTTTTGAAGTACCTAATATTTTTTAGATGCAAATTTAAACGCTTGAAGAAAAATTAAGGATAAAAAAATAGCTGCAAACAACATTAATCAAGCTAGAATATCATCTCGTTTATTCCATCAAATTTACAGTAAAAAATGCTCGAAGATAGCAAAAGGCAAGCGGGAGAAAAATTAACAATCATATTTTAAGGGGTCTAGGACTCTTAAAATTGGAAAAAAAAAAAGAAAAAAAAAGCAATTTAACAAATTACAACGACCATTTGGAAAATGATTTTTTCGAAAACTAAAATTTAAGACATAAAAAATCGCACGGAGTTGATCATGCATTACGTACGTCATGAATTAAACATTAACATTCCTGGACCCATCATGAGCAAATTTTAAAAGAAGTTTCAGTTTTACAAATTTCGGTACTGTACTTTTTTTAACTTCTACGGAGCTGGTCATATATTACGTACGCCATGAATTAAACATTAATATTCCTGGACCAATTTTAAATGAAATTATATTCTTAAACTGCTAAACATCCCACAATATTACTTTTTACACCGTCGTATAGAGAAAAAAATGTACTTTTAAATGAAATTTGTTTGAAAGCTGTATCTCAATTTGTTTCTGAGTTATATAATTTTTTTTGTAGTTTTAATTACTTTTTTGTCATAGTGGCAACAGAAGTATCCATGTCTGTTGAAAGTAAATGGAAAATACAGATTACTGTATAGACCAATCAGAAAACGAATAAAATGCGGATTCAACTAACAAAACGCTTCAGATATGTTTTTCATTTCCTACCCTGACAGAAGGGGCATTCCACATCAAATCAGGCAGTAAAATATCAATATGTAACCCACCATCACAGATTTTAATGAAACTGCGTGTGTTTGTTCCTTTTATTAAGTTATGGTTCCCAGTATTTTTTTTTACTCCTTGGTCAAATAGTTTCTGAGAAAAAAATTGTCAAAATTTTGAAAAACTGCCGTCAGTTGGCATTCTAGACTGCTCGGTTTTCAAATGTAGCATGTCATATATGTAATCATATTTCAATATCTACTCTACAAATCATCTTCAAATAATTTATGCATAATATTTAGAGTACGCAACTTATGTAAAAAATATATTGTTACGCTTATAATATTTTAAGTGTGTCTAAAAAAATATTTAAACTTTGAAGTCGTGAATTTTTTATGAAAAATAATGCATTAACAAAAAAAGCATTATCAACAAAAGGCGGTATTTTTATTAAATTTATTTTTTGTGGGAGATATACTTAAAGGTGTCCTTTACCTGATTCTGAAATAAAAATAGTGGGATTTTGGGTGTTTTTAGTAGTATTTCCTATTAAAAATATTTTGAGGTGCATTTCAAATCAAACCAGGTGAGTCATTCCATGTCAGTTCCCCTAAGCCATTTAATCACTGTCACAAATTTCAATGAAACTGGGTTTGCTTATAGCTTATTTTAAGACGTAATCACCTTTAATTTTCTTGATCCTAAGTAAAATATTTTTTAAGATAAAAAATATCAAAATTTTGAAAAATTGTTTTAAATTTTTTTAATGACAGTTCGATATTCAAAGACTGCATTAAAAAAAAAAAAAAAAAAGTCATTTCAATATAAAATCACTAAATAGGTTTCAAATAATGTATATGTGACAAATAATGTAGGCAGATTATTATTTCTTGTTTTTTATCATGTTTAAAAACTAAGAGTGTCTTTTATCTTGTGAATTTTTAAAATCAAGAATTTTGTCAAAAATAATGTGTTAATCAAAAATTTATTATTAACCCGATTAAATTGTACGTAAAAATATCTTTTAAATGGTTATAAAATAAAAATAGTGAAAATGTGAGAAAAGTTTTGGAAAAATACCACGAGTTGCCATTAATGATTGTTCAATTTTCAAAGGCCTCATTTTATATATAAAATGATATTTCAATAACTAATAAAGAAATCTTCTTCGAATAATTTAAGCAAGATTATGAAAAAAATATTGCTGTAATGTTAAAAAATATTTAAATGTGTCTAAAAAATTGTATAATCTTTGAAATCAAAAATATTTTACAAAAAATAATGAAATTATTAAAAAATCTTTATCAATCAGAGGTGGAGTTTCTATGACTAATTTTTTAATTTTAAATTGTACATAATACTACATTATAATTGGATCTGAAATAAAAATAGTGGAATTTTGGTTGGTTTTTGTAGTATTTAAATCATATTTAAAATTATCAATATTTTCAGATGTAAAATCTATCCAATGTATCATCCCTGGAAATATTTTTATTTATACATTTATTTTATTTTTCAAATTATCTTTTATGTTCGTTTCTTAAGGAAAAAAATAAACAATATTGTTTTTTAGTAAAACTTCTAGGGCGAAGAGCAATTATCCCTTTCCAAAAAAGAGAAAAATCACTAGCTCCTCACCGCCCAATAGAAATTTTCAAAATGACATTCCTAATCTTTAAACTCATATTTGGCTGTTAATATTGAAAATCTAGCATTGAGTTGCTAATATTGAAAAAAAAATACCAAATTTCACTCTTTTGAAGAAAATTTTGACATATTGTGCTTTAAATATATGCAAAAATGCGTAATCCATTATATTTATATCTTTCAAATAACTATATCTAAAAAATTATTTAAAACTTAATGAGTTGCACTTTTGTAACTTTATTCAGTTTCTAATGATATGTACCGTAATTTCGGGTGTATAGTCCGGAGATCAAATAATTCAGTTTGGACCCAGAAATTTCATTCAGTATTTGAAGACAAATATTTACTGTGATCTAAAAAGTTACATTTTATTTTAAAAAATTTCTGGGTCGAAACACGATTGTTTGATCCACGGCTATACACTGGAAATTACGGTAATTTGATTTATTTCGTCACAATATTGCTAAAAGATGGATTTTCAACATATATATGTGTGTATATATCCCTGTTCTCAAACAAATTATTTAAAAATTATTCATTTATGTTTAATAAAGCATATACATTGTTTATACACTTATAGAAAATACATATAGTAAATTTTATGATATTATGTCAATAATGTCTAAAAGTAAAGAACTTATCTAATAGTATGTGACGAAAAATGTAACATCTGGTGTAATGACAACAAAATTTTATAATTGTTTTACTTAATTTGGATGAATGAAAAAAGCTTACATGTTTATATTTTATTGAAGTACAGGCGAAAATGTCACAAAGACATTCCTATCTCAACAACCACTGAGTATGTCACATTCACACTACAGCTGATTTTTTTTTTCTTTTTGATCTTTCGGGTTTGATTTCAGATGGTAATGAATTAATTAGTTTTGTTAGAAGTGTCATTGCAGTCAGCATATTAGGTTCACTATTTTTTCTTTTATAATTTGTTTTGATTGACTCGATGAACAACAACATTTAAAGGGTCCATTTCATGAATTTTCAATTAAAAGCTGATTTATAAATTCATTATTTTGTTTAGTTATTATTATCGTCTTAAGATAATAAGTTGATATTAAGATTTTTAAATGTAGTTTATTTATTATTTGAACAGTTGAAAGTATTTTTCAATAAGAGTGGGCTGTTGATTTTAAGTCGGCTGTTGAGCAATGTAGTGTTGGTAAAGGAACTGGTACTATTTAATTTTTATTGCTGTAAATAATATTTGTTATTTTATTATTGTATGTATTATATTTAAGCAAGAGTAGCAATACACGATATCGTAGTCATTATAGTACATCTCAGCATGAAAAGCTTCAATATTTATCCTTAAACATTCACATTTTATGAAATGTTTGTTAAAATTGCTCATATTTTCACTATTTTTATTTTATAACTATTGAAAAGATATTTTTACATACAAATAAAAAAAGTAATAATAGCCTGCCTTCGGTTAATAATAAATTTTTGATTAACACATTATTTTTCACAAAATTCTTGATTTTAAGAATTCACAAGATTAAACACACTCTTAGCGTTTAAACATGACAAACAACAATAAATAATAATCTGCCTACATTATTTGTCACATATACATTATTTGAAACTTATTTAGTGATTTTATATTGAAATGACTTTTTTTTTATGCAGTCTTTGAATATAGATCTGTCATTAAAGACATTTTTAAAAAAATTCAAAATTTAGATATTTTTTTATCTTAAAAAATATTTTACTTAGGATCAAAGAAATTAAAGGTGATTACGTCTTAAAATGAGCTATAAACATACCCAGTTTCATTGAAATTTGTGACGGTGAATTAAATGTCTTAGGCGAACTGACATGGAATGACTCTGCTTGATTTGATTTGAAATACGCCTCAAAATATTTTTAAATAGGAAATACTACTAAAAACGCCCAAAATCCCACTATTTTTATTTCAGAATCGGGTAAAGGACACCTTTAAGTATATCCCCCACAAAAAATAAATTTAATAAAAATACCGCCTTTTGTTGATAATGCTATTTTAGTTAATGCATTATTTTTCATAAAAAAATCACAACTTCAAAGAATAAACATTTTTTTAGACACACTTAAAATGTTATAAGCGTAACAATATTTTTTTTCATAAACTGCGTACCCTATATATTATGCATAAATTATTTGAAGATGATTTGTAGAATAGATATTGAAATATGATCATATTTATGTCATGCTACATTTGAAAATCGAGCAGTCAAGAATGCCAACTGACGGCAGTTTTTCAAAATTTTGACAATTTTTTTCTCAGAAACTATTTGACCAAGGAGTAAAAAAAAATACTGGGAACCATAACTTAATAAAAGGAACAAACACACGCAGTTTCATCAAAATCTGTGATGGTGGGTTACATGCCTGCCTGAACTGACATGGAATGACCCAGAAGACAATAACCATTTTTCCAAATGGTTAAAAAATTGACCATTTTCAACATTTAATATTTTAAAATGTACTTGCTTTTAAGAGACAATTTTAATTGGGATGAAAGATATAAGTAAGTTCTTTCATTTCGAATATTTAAAAAATTGCAAGGTGCAGAATTAGCATTTACAGTGGGCTCCAAACTGTCCAGACATTTGACGAGCAGAAAATCGGCATAACAGATTACGCGCAGGATTAGAAAATAAATTTTGTAACTAGAATACAAATTTTGATGTCTACGTATACTTCAGTTTTTAATAATTACCCGAAACTTGAAGAAATTTGTATTTAAAGCATTTTTATATTTTTAATACAAAGTTGTATTTATCTAACGCAAAATTTAGAAAATTTCAACAATATAATCACCTAAAAAATATTTTTTTAACAATAAAAGGAAATTTTATATTCAGTTTATACAGACTAACATGAAACGTATGTTTTGAAAACTTCATGAAAATATATTCAGAAGTTTTTGAAATATCGTGCGCGTTATACCCAAAAACGTCATTTGGATAGAAAATACTTAAAAGTTTTGGAAACACCGCTTCAGGTAATGAGCGGGTAAAATTCTAAAAGCCATAACTTCTGTTCTAATGGGAATTTCAAGTAAAGAATTACATGAAAATATTCCAAATAGATAGGAGTTTAACATCTAAATAAATAAAAATTTCTAAACTTTTAAAGCCTTAAGAGTCCTGAGACGGCTTAACTTAAAGGATAATGTCATCTCTTCTGGAAAAGTACGAGACGAGGACAAGTAAATTGAATGCATATAAATACAATTTAATGTAATATAACAAAGAATACCTTTTAGCCTATACCTGAAATACGTTGGTTTGGTCCATCGATGGTATACATTCTTCTAAATATTTCAATTTCAATTTTTATTTGTAATCACAAATAGAATGTAAACCCGCGCAGGACGTCACGTGTTATCTTTTTGTAACGTTTATTATTTTTTTTATAATCCAGCTGAGTTTGATTTAATGCGGCATTTTATTTTTGAGACAATATTGATTTGCGAAACAAATTTCAATTCATTTATGAAAACAGTATTGATTTATTTTTAATTAACTGCAATTTTTAATCCAAAGATGGTTTAACGAAATGTGAGTATATTATGTCAGTAGCTGGTTCAAAAACTTTTTGAATGATTCGTCATTCATCGTTTTGCGTTTTGTAGATGCATAGAAAAAGGGATCTTGACAACAAAAATAATATATATGATTGTAATATCGGGAGTACAAATGAGTTCGGTCTTTTTTTGTGTTCCAATATGCATTCATTTCAAAACAAAATGAATGAGCAGATTAATCAAAGTATTGTCTTTTGAGGGATACTACTTTTTGCCACCTCTCAAGCAATTTTCGAATTCCATCTCCAAAAAATAACTCGTGTTTTGAGGCGATCCAAATTTGGAGCCAATTTTCGATTTCTGCGAAAGAAGTGAATCATGACCTGTTAAATTCTACTACATCCATCGGAACAACCAGTAATCAGAAGGAGCAATGTCTGGAGAATACGGCGGGATGGGTAAAACATCCAACTTAAGCGTTTCCAAATATTTCTATCTAATTGAAAGAAAAATCGCGTCTCTCGGTTTCATTTCATAAGGCACCCAATTTCCTTGCTTTTGATAGATTTTAATCGAACCGAAACTGATTGTTGACTCATTTCCAATGATTCAGCAAACCTCTTGCGTTTGACTCCGATCTTCATCCAGTAATGCCTCTAAATCTTTGTCTTTGAATTTTTTTGACTGTCCAGAGCGAGACTTGTCTCCAACGCTGAAATCGTCATTCTTGAAACGTCGAAACTATTAACCACATGATTTATGAGTAGAGGCAGCGTCACCATAAACTTACAAAAGCATTCGAAGGGCTTCAGCTGAACTTTTCTTCCAATTAAAGCAGACAGCTAAAACCTCCCGCAAATGCTGCTTGGTTAACACAAAATTTGACATATTCAACACAATAAAAAACAAGGTTTTTGTATGAAACTCAAAGTGATATTGATATGAACTGAATATTATTGTCTATTGGCAGATTCCTAACCTCTCTGAAACAACCTGACGCTGTAAAACATTCAGAACAGCCGGCGCCATGTTTTGAAAACGGACCGAGCTAATTTGTAAGCCCAATATATCGTCGCCTCACAGCCACAGTAGGACATCTAGTAATAATAGAAAATGAGATGTCTGACTTACTGCTGTGAAAAACTGTGTCTACATCTAGTGGAACAATGGGGAATTTTTATAAAACACATCTGAGGTATAGTATTGAACATAACTTTGTGTTTCAGAAGTTGTTCCACTAGATGCAAACACAGTTATTCATAGCAGTAAGTCAGACGTCTCATTTTTACATTCTTCTATCTTTACAAGGATTGGATTCGTAAAAATGTTCGACTTTCGGTTTTTGACGGATTTACATGTTTTAGGGGTCAGAAATTCCGAAAAACATGTTTATACAAAATGTCTGTCTGTGAGTCTGTGCGTCTGTGAGTCTGTCTGTATGTCTGTATGTGACACAAATTTTGTGGGCGCTCTATCTTAAGAACTAATGCACGGAATTTAATAAAAATTTATATTCAGTTAGTCCCTAATATAAATTGATGCTGATTAGTTTTTGGTGTAAATCGCTCAACAGGTGGCGCTGCTATGCAGCAATTTCACGATTTCCGCAATAGCTCAATCTCCAGATCTAATGCGCGAATTTTCATCAAAATTCAGATTCAATTAGTCCTTGACATTAATTGAAGTGTTCCATATTTTGGTGTAAATCGCTCAACAGGTGGCGCTGCTATACTGCATTTTTTACGATTTCCACAATAGCTCTATCTAGACAACTAATGCTAAGATTTTCATCAAACTTCAGATTCAAGTATACTTTGATATGAATTAGTGCTGTTTGTGTTTTGGTGCAAATCGCTCAACAGATGGCGCTGCTATGCTGCACTTTTCAGAATTTTCATTATAGCGAGCTAATTTGTAAGCCCAATATATCGTAGGACATTTCGGTCCGACATGAATCCTTGACATGAATTGACATTTTGACCATTTTGGTGTAAATTGCTCAACAGGTGGCGCTACTATGCTGTATTTTTCAGAATTTCCACTATGGATGTATCTCAAGAACTAATGCACGAATTTTCATCGAACTTTAGAATCAGTTAGTCTTTGACATGAATTGACATTTTATACAGTTTGGTGTAAATCGCTCAATAGGTGGCGCTGCTATGCTGTTTTTTGTGATTTCCGCAATAGCTCTATCTCAAGAACTAATGCTTGGATTTTCAACGAGCTTCTGATTCATGTATACTTGGATATCAATGTTTGCTGTTTATGTATTGGTGTAAATCACTCAACAGAACTAATCTCGAGAACTAATCGAGAACTAATCGAGAACTCTCGACAACCAATGCAATAATTTTCACCAAACTTCAGAATCAGTTAATCCTTGACATGAATTGACATTTTGATCATTTTGGTGTAAATCGCTCAACAGGTGGCGCTACTATGCTGTATTTTTCAGAATTTCCACTATGGGTGTATCTCAAGAACTAATGCACGAATTTCATCTAACTTTATAATCAGTTAGTCTTTGACATGAATTGACATTTTATACTGTTTGGTATAAATCGCTCAATAGGTGGCGCTGCTATGCTGTTTTTTGTGATTTCCGCAATAGCTCTATCTCAAGAACTAATGCTTGGATTTTCAACGAACTTCCGATCCATGTATACCTGGATATCAATGATTGCTGTTTATATGTTGGTGTAAATCACTCAACAGGTGGCGCTGCTATGCTACATTTTTCAGAATTTCCGCTATAGCTCTATCTCAAGAACTAAGGCACGAATTTTTATCCAACTTCAAATTCAGATACACTTTGACATGAACTGGTACTAAATTGATGTAATTTCTTGGACTATTTAAATGATTTAATTGACGTGATTTAGATCGAAGAAAGTTTTGTGATGGCCACAACATACTAGTTTATTATTACTTGATGTCCTACTATTGCTCTGAGGCGATGGCATATGAGAATAAGAATTTGAATATCCTAGCATTTTAATTCTTTTTAAGCGGTTCTCTGTCAACCTCCATTTAAAAATCCACTTTTGAGTTGTATTGTTGTAATTGTTGAGTTGTATTGATTTTCTTGGACTATTTAAATGATTTAATTGACGTGATTTATATAGAAGAAAGTTTTGTGATGGCCACAACATACTAGTTTATTATTACTTGATGTCCTACTATTGCTCTGAGGCGATGGCATATGAGAATAAGAATTTGAGTATCCTAGCATTTTAATTCTTTTTAAGCAGTTCTATGTCAACTTCCATGTAAAAATTCACTTTTGAGTTGTATTGTTGTAATTGTTGAGCTGTATTTATTTAATTTCTTGGACTATTTAAATAATTTAATTGACGTGATTTATATAGAAGAAAGTTTTGTGATGGCCACAGTACTAGTTTATTATTACTTGATGTCCTACTATTGCTCTGAGGCGATGGCATATGAGAATAAGAATTTGAATATCCTAGCATTTTAATTCTTTTTAAGCAGTTCTATGTCAACCTCCATGTAAAAATCCACTTTTGAGTTGTATTGTTGTAATTGTTGAGTTGTATTGATGTAATTTCTTGGACTATTTAAATGATTTAATTGACGTGATTTATATAGAAGAAAGTTTTGTGATGGCCACAACATACTAGTTAAATTATTACTTGATGTCCTACTATTGCTCTGAGGTGATGGCATATGAGAATAAGAATTTGAATATCCTAGCATTTTAATTCTTTTTAAGAAGTTCTATGTCAACCTCCATGTAAAAATTCACTTTTGAGTTGTATTGTTGTAATTGTTGAGTTGTATTGATATAATTTCTTGGACTATTTAAATGATTTAATTGACGTGATTTATATAGAAGAAAGTTTTGTGATGGCCACAACATACTAGTTAAATTATTACTTGATGTCCTACTATTGCTCTGAGGCGATGACATATGAGAATAAGAATTTGAATATCCTAGCATTTTAATTCTTTTTAAGCAGTTCTATGTCAACTTCCATGTAAAAATTCACTTTTGAGTTGTATTGTTGTAATTGTTGAGTTGTATTGATGTAATTTCTTGGACTATTTAAATGATTTAATTGACGTGATTTATATAGAAGAAAGTTTTGTGATGGCCAGAACATACTAGTTTTTTATTACTTGATGTCCTACTATTGCTCTAATGCTATGGCATATGAGAATGAGAATTTGAATATTCTAGCATTTTAATTCTTTTTAAGCAGTTCTATGTCAACCTCCATGTAAAAATTCACTTTTGAGTTGTATTGTTTGCTCGAGTAATATGTTATTTTTGTAATATAATTCTAGTTAATGTTTACTGTGAATAAGACAATGAATAAGATATTAATTATTGCATCATGCAGTTAATGTTTAAAATTATATTTCCATGCAAATCTCATTGTACTAGTTACCTATTTTTCTAACGAAATTGTATGGTAATTATTATCTGTTTGTAAAATGTTAATTTATTTGTTTGATTTTTTTAATGGTTAAAGTAATAACAATTAACAAATATTAATCTTTTACACTTGAAATTTTTGATTTAACAACAACAACAACAAAAATCTTTATTTGAATTAAAAATAAATTACAGCTTACAAAATTTACATCTGCCAAATAACTTAATAAAAATAAATGTTTACTAATGGTAAAATAAATAATAATTTGCTTGAATTTTCTGATATATATTTCTAACAAAATTAAAATTTCTTTTAATTTTCAGTAATAATATTCATAATAAATATACTTACAGTTACAAAGTATGTATTTTTATGTAAGCATAGGATAACTTTAAATATAATTCCTTTAAAAAACGAGTGCATGACTTTGTACTGTAACTGAAAACTAAAAAAAAAAAAAATGTTCCATGGTGATAAAAACTTAACTCACTTATTTGCATTCATAAATGTATAAAAATATACATTTTACTATAAATTTACATATTTATCGATTTTCATCAGGTATTATTGCATCACAAAATGGCTCTTTTATGTATGTCTATGTACCATGATATTTGCTAAACAGTCATACTGTAGTTATTAAGAAATGCTTAAATTCATTACATAAAATACAATTTCCATTGCTTTCTATAAAAAAAAAAAAAAAAAAAAAAAAAAAAAAAAAAAAAAAAAAAAAAAAAAAAAATCTTTTACATTTTATCTGCTTTGCAAAACCAGTATTTTCGTGCTGTATAATAAAAATCTAGTAATATTTCTAAAAAAATACAATTATCATAAAAGCATCTGTGCTTTATCATAAAAGCTCTGTGCATCAAAAGTTCATAATGTTTATTCTCAAGGAAATTTAAAGTTCATCTCAAAAAATCGTCTTTGGCCTTTAAAATTACAAAAATTCAATAAATTCAGATTATGTTTTTTTAATTTTTAAGGATATAGAAGCTTATATATCTTCTTTCTATTAAACATATTCATTTAACGATTATTTACCGAAAATGTTTCATGAATGTAAATTTGGGTCTTAAAAAATTGATAAGAAACTAAAAATTTCAAACCAGCCCATTAAAATTCATGGCGATAGTTTTAGTCAGCAATTTCTTCCAACAAAATATAAATGAAAAATAAAAATCCAAAGTACTGGCTTAATATTTTGGTTAAAAAAATGCTTAACAGCACGTCAGCATACATAATGAATTAAAGTTATTAATATTCGTTGCAGTATGTTTCATGATTTTTTTTTGTGTGTGTGTGCTAAAAATACCAGAATAACAAAAAATAAAGTTTAATTTATTTCTTATATTTTAAAAATTTAGTTTTCTTACTTAATTTCTTACTTATTTTTCAACGTACAGCACTCAGCAAAAGTTTAGACACTGATGATATTTAACCTTTAAATAAAAAGTATGAACTCTTGGGTTATACAAATTGCTATACATATTTTAAAATATATTTTAAATATTTTAGGACGGAAATAAGGTTTTTAAAGTAGCATAATATATAATTTAACTGAAAAAATTGAAATTTGCATATTGCAAAAGTTTAGACACTTTCTTGATTTTTGACAACAGTTCATGAAAAAATGCAAATTTCAAAATTATGACGTCACATGCATGGAGTATTTAGGTGCGCCTCGTGATAACATCGTGCTGATGCCGCGAGCTGAAAAGATTTTGTCAGATGATGTAATTTAAATATGGAAATTGAAATCGAAAGGGAAGACTATTGCAGAAATTTCAGCTACTTTGAATCGTTCAAAGAAGTCTGTCTATCGAGTATTGTCTAAAGGTGACTTCTAGAAAGCAAAACATAGTCTGGATGCCCCCGTGTGACTAGAAAACGAGACTATAGAAGGATCTATAAACTGGCATCTACACAAATGCTGCGTGCCAGTCAGATTAAAGATGAGCCATGACTTTCTGTGTCACCGGATACAATTCTTAGGCGAATTAAGGAAAGAGTTAAATTAGTTTACATAGAAATGCTAAAACAGCCAGCTTTGAAATCTCACCACAAATTGACGAGAATGCAGGCTCGCAAAAATAGGTCACATGGACCCCAATAGTGTAATGCGATATTAAATGACGAAAAAAGTGGAATTTGGATGGCCCAGATGGGTGGGCATACTATTGGTACGACTTGCGTAAGGGGCCTCGGACTTTCTTCAGCCGACAACGAAGTAGTGGCTATTTAATGATTTGGATATCATTTTGTCTTAAGGGTCAAGTATCTCTGGAGTTCCTCAATGATCGGCAAACAGTACAAGATTACATACATGCGTTGGAGAACAATTTACAGCTATTTGGTGAACTTTTAGCTGGTCCAAAGTATGTATTTCAGCAAGATAATGCATCTATTCATACTGAACACGAAACAAAAACTAGAAATATTTTCAAAATATTATTGTTCTCGAATGACCCGCAAGTAGCCCTGATCTAAATCTAAGCAAAAACCTTTGAGCCATCATGTTTTGAAAGGTTTACGCAGATTTTTGACAAAACTTCTCTGTCAATGAACTTCGAGCTGCTGTTGAACGGCGTTGGTATGAAGTAGCTCCCAAGTGATGAAAGATTTAGTTTCTTTAATGGAAAGTCACATTTTTGCACTAATTGCAAATAATAGGAGTTATTAATAATAGGATTCGATTTTAATTTATGGTTATTTTGTGTAAACATACAGATTGTCTATATTTTTGCTATAATGTTCATTTTGTTTTGTTTTTTCTCATTATATATTATGTAAAGTGTATAATTTAAAATTTATTGTTTGTGAATGAAGGATAAGTCACAAGTAATATTTGACAGTTGAGTTACAACAATTTATTACATACTTCTCAATACAGAAGCGTAATCGACCATTGTCTAAACTTTTGCTGCGCACTGTAATAAAAACCATGCTTACAATAAGAATAATTTTTTCAAAAGAAGGAAATATTCTTCTACAATAGTTTTTTATGGTCTAACTACAAAAAATACATTGGAAAATTACAAAATAGACAAATACCAGCCATCAACTAGCAAATCACAAAAATATAAAAATGTGTACGCAAAAAATCGAATCTGATTTTCTTGGTGTTTTGAATTTCATAATAATTCGAAACAAGATGGATGAACCTTATTAGTAACCATTTTTATGTAAACAATATCATCCTCCTAACAACTTCTTCCTTTTAATAATGACTATTGTTAACTATGCTTGAAATTATTTTTCAGTCTACATAGCTGTTTGCAATTATCTGTTTTAATGACTTTTTTATTCTTAGCATCACACATTACAACAAAATACAAGTAGTGTAACATAAAAATATATCAGGTCGAAAATCTTAAAATTTAATTTTAAAATACTGTTAAATAATACTTCGATTAGAAATGAAATAATTTTCATAATTCATACAGAGAACATACTGTTGAAAACGCTGCAAACAAAAACAATTTCCAAAACCTACAGGTATGCTTAAGCAATTTCATTTTAGGTTGATTTTTTTAGAAATCTACTTTTTGCAATAACTTCGTTTACATATCTATCTGTTTATATATTTATATCTAGTGTAAATCCTGTCATCACGGTAGCGTCCGAAATGCAAATTTGAACTTTATTATAACGGAGTATTTGTCTTGTCAAAATCGTGGATTTAGTAACCATGTATGTAACTTTAATAGTTTGTTTATAAAGACACCCCCCCCCCCCACCACCACACACACACACAAAAAAAAAAAGAAACCTTTTAACATTATAACGTCCAAACCACTGAAGTAATTTGAATCTGATTGGGACAGTCAGTTGATCATGCACGCATCATTGGATAGTTTCCTAATCATGTTTTCTCATAACGTTTTTGTAAAATCGTTTGACATCAATTGTCGGAAATTCCTTTCATTTACCGTTCAATGCATGGTTGTTTCTTTAGCTTGACGAGAAACTCTGTCGAGTTTCTATGATCTAGCTCTTATAGTCTTTTTTACAGGGATATCACTGAGCTCATAATAGTACGGAGATCCGATCTTACTTACCGATCCACTTTCTGCCGCGACCGCGTCACACTCTCAATGTGCGTAAGTAATTGTGCATAAATTTCAGTCCTTCACTTTTCTTTATATTGGAAGGTTTGTTTCAAACTTTTCCGCGTACTTTTATGAATTTTGGTTATTGCTACACCTTTTTTATATATTTTTATGAGCAATACTTAACATTCTTTTTAGTTAACTTAAAATTTCATAATAACAAATATAAATTTGGCACTTACGTATTATCCGTGCCATCTCAAATACAATTGCACTTAACATGGTGCCAATTATACTAATTACAGTAATCCTTATTTTTTAACAACTTTATAGCGCATCATACACAATAAGAGCTATAATATAATAATAACAATAAGTAATATAGTTTATTTATTTATTATAGTTTTATTTTTTTTATTAAGCTTTATAGTTTTTTTTATTTGTTCATAAATGTTTATAGTTTTATTTTTTATTATGCTTTATACTCTTTTTATTTATGTATTATAGTTCATCTATTATATTTTTTTTATTTATTTATTTGACTATTTACCATTTTTAACAATATTACGTATTAAATAATGTTAAATTACTGTTTTGAACATGATAGGCAACGATAAACAAGTTGGGCAGTTGGCAATCCTTCTTGGCGATCGATCTCATGGTTCAGATAATACGTAAGTACCATAAATTAAAAAAATTGCAATAAATTTAAATATAATCTTTAGTTGTTTTCAATAAAAAATATATATCTGTGAAATATGTAGCAATTTCGTCATATTTGTTTAAGAAAATCTAATTTGAAAATAGCTACCTCGTAGGAGGAGGTCAACGTTTTGCAAAAAATTTCCCTCCGAAAATTTGGCGTTGTATTCAGGGCCAGACTGTTGGATTCAATGTATCAGAATAATAAGTTAGTCCTCCGTATTATTGTGGAGATCAATGCTTGACACACATAAACATAAAAAATACAGAAATGTCATTATGATAAACGTTCAAAATACTGAACCAATTGAAATCTAATTGAGGTGGCGTATTGATCTAGCAAGTATAATTGATGAGTTAGTTATTCACGCATTGCTGGACAGATAATTACACTTGTTAACTCATATTTAATTTCTACCCAAAATTGTTAATTTATCCAAATCATCCATGCAACCTCATAGTAATTTGGTATATAATTTTATATACCTTGAAATTATTTAAATGAAATAAGTGATCGTAATTAACATGAATTCTAGTAGAAGAGCAACGCGAATAATTATCTTAAAATTAAATTAAAATTCGCGTAAAATTGTAATTATCAAATTAATTAATTACAAATAAAATTAAAAGGTTGCGTTGTGAATTATTTATGTGATCTCTTCCACTTATGAATTAAACTCAATTTAAGCTGTAAAATAAAATAACACACCTTAAACTTTTATCAATTAAATGATTACAGAGATTTTTAACTCCTGATTAAATATTTTTTTTTATTTACATTAAGCACAATTATATACATATACACATTAAATGATTCAAGAAAAAGAAAGCAAAACTTTTGTTTGCTGATCATTGTTACATGAAGATTAAATCTTTAGCAAAATGATTTCATTTAGTTTTATTATTATATTTTTTTTTATCAAGAGCAATCATTTTTCTTTTATTCTTAAATACCTTATTTATATTTAATTTTTGTTTTGTTGGATCTCAAACAGCCATCTACCATAAAATATCATAAAAGGATATTTATAATTTCTAATATAATTTAAGTGGTAAAGAAAAAGATTAGTGTAATATCTTGAACTAAATACGGGATGGTGGCCTTCATTCATCAGATTTAGAACTGTCGCGATGCTAAGGATAGTATCCAAACATCATCCAAATTCGTCTCCGCACAAGAGCGGCGAAATCGGGATGACGGGAAGCATAGCTCCGGGACGCTGTAGGCCGAATCCATTTTATCTTAATACCAAGAAGACTTCATCAGGGCAGTTAGGCATGCTTAGGCACTATCAGATCTGTCCATCTCGCCAGGGCATCTCTAGGGCTCTCAGGATGCATTATTAGGGCTCTCAGGATCGCTGTTGCATCTTCGGCATCTTTTCTTAGACTATATTTTTCAAACTTTTCCCTCTTGCACACCATCCCTTGGAATAAGGTGGAACTATTTGTATAGTCCTCCCTTATTGGATGTGAGAAAATTCTGTATTATCCTTAGATAGACCTATTAACTATCAGTCTGCAATAGCCCCTTACATATACTTTAATTTTATTATATGCCATAAAGTTTGGGTGTTCTAAAAGCCATAAATTTATTCCAACACTTTTATTAAGGCCATAAATTTATTCCAACATTTTTATTATTTTACGATTTCAAATTATACACCACTTTCCTCTGGCTTGTCCTAAAACGACGCCATCGCGTCTGGCTATTGTTGTTATCTGAGTTCCGAACTATACTCGACATTATACATTAATTTTACAATAAAGTAATTTTTAAAAATATATATTTAATATTTAAAATAAAATTAATAATTTTTGTATGAACTTACCATCCTATTTTACTCAAACATATAATTATTATAATTTTACACTCATAATTATATTTTATAAAAATATTTGTACAAACAGAAATAACAAATTACGCAACTGTACTTTGACTTAACCAAAATGTTGAGGGAACATATTATTGTTATATGTTTCCCATCACGCATGTAGCTGTTATAGATAGTGAAATACTTTTGTTTAGGTTAAGTATCTGTAGATGGCAGTACCACAAATATTCTTGAGCTATTCATGTGAAAGATCCACTTCTTAATTTGCTGTAAAAAGTCTCAGAATGTTTTGAAGTTGTGTATACGTTTGTGATTGTTATGTCATTGCAATAAATGTTTAAAATGTTTATCCTAGTAGTGCTACCTCGTAGAGAGCTTGGTATTATTTTAATAACTAATTATTAAAAATAAATAAATTTCGACGAAGATTTTAAAAAAAATGAGTTGCCGGAAATATTTTTGAAAACAAAAATTGATTGCGCCACCGAAAATGGCTATGTTTCCGATTCGAGAATGTTCTGCTTTACTCCTCTGATTTGATGGTTCTTCAGTTTAAAATTTACAAGCACATCGTCATTTACAAAATTTACGAGACTGGTAAGTTTGTTGCATTTTTGCTTTTCTAAATTTTTTAAGGATTAAATAATAATGTTTTCGCATTTCAAAGAATTCGATAATACAGTTGAACCGTTCGCAGCCTATGCTAAACGGCTGAAACAATCATTTATATTATATGGTGTAAAGAAAGAAAGAAAGTAGCTTTTATTACCTTTTGTGCGGGTTCAAAGCTGTATAATTTGTTAAATGATTTAGCATTTCGAAATCTTCGGAACCCTTGACATATAAACAGATTGTTGATCTTCTGATTAAGCATTTAAGATTCGCACCAAATTCATTTTGTGAGAGGACGAAATGCCGAAACTGTTTGCAATTTGAGAATGTATCTGTACAAGATTTTTCTGTTAGATTTTTAAAAATGACGACTTTTGGGTTTTTTCCGGTGATGCATTAAATGAAAATTTGCCCCAGCAGTTTCTCATAGGGTGAAAAAATTAAAATATTCGAAATAAATTAAATACTCAAGTAGATGATTTAAATTTTGAAAAAGCTGTAGAAAAAAGCAGTTGCTTGCGGAAATTGAAATTTCCGAACTGAAACACAAAAATTTTAACTTACTAAAGTTACATGCACTAAAAGGTACAACCAACGACATTTCAAAATGGTTCTCAAAAACTGAGTATCAACAATCATGTTAATCATGCAAATGATTCACATTATGAGATAAACAAAGGGAAATTGAAATGTTATAAATGTCGAAATGCATCACATATAGCTAATGTATATTGTTTCCTCCGTATATCATAATTTGTGAGAGGGCGCTACAAGCGCTTTGGACTGGAAGGGGCGCGGGCGAGGATTCCCCGCCAGTTTGTTGTTGTTGTTCTCCATGTAAGTTACGACGTAAGCGCAATGTATCAACCATTGCCAGTCTCCTTTGAATTTTATGTAAATAATTAAATGTTGTGTTGTGTTATAGAAGCGTGGACTATCTATCCATTGACCACAGTACAGTCACATTCCTATAAAAGTGAGCTATCGAATACAAAGTTTTTGGTCGTACGAGCCGCAGCGCTCATTTAGAACACTGTGAAGAATCAAGCCCTTGGATATTTCGGATTATTTATTTACAGAATTTAGAGTACAATGTCTGTTGCTACTCCAGCGATTTCAGGAACTGTGGTTCTTAATCGGAAACGAGGAAATATACGCGGCCAAGTAACCAGAATATCGAATGCATTGAAATCGAAACTTGGCCCTAAAGAATTGGATTTGAAATTAAATTCTCTTCAAACGTTGAAAAAGAAGACTGATGAATTAAGAAACGAAGCATACTCTATTATAGCCGACGAGGATTTAGAGGAGTTTGAAAATTCCTTGACTGAAATCGAAGAACAGTTAGAAGCTATCGAAGTAAGCCTTCTTGATTTAATAAAACCTAGTATTTCTAGTGTTGAAAGTCAAAATAATAGTAATGATAGAGGCATTTCTAATGAGGCAAAAATCAAATTGCCGTCAATTAATCTACCCCAATTTTCGGGGCGATATACAGAGTGGATGAATTTTAAGTTACAATTCACCACTTTAATAGATAGTAACGTTGAGTTAAATGATGCGCAAAAGCTGTATTATTTACAATCATCCTTAACCGGGCCTGTGAAACAATTACAAAATATTGACGATTCTTATACTTCCTTATTCGAAGCTTTAAAAAAACGATTTGAAAACAAAAGATTATTGGTAAATAGTCATATTTCAGAATTATTGAGTAATAACAAAATAAAAATTGAAAACGCGAAGGAAATACGCAATTTGGTAGATAATTTATTGAGCCATTTGAGAGCTTTAAAACAATTAGAACTTGAACAAAACACTTTATCAGAATCCATTTTAATGTATTTTGTTTTACAAAGAATCGATGATGAATCAAGAAAAGCTTTTGAAATGTCTCTTGATTCTAACGAGTTACCTGAGTGGAATAATTTTATTGATTTTTTACTGAAAAGAGCTCAAGCTTTAGAAAATGTACAAAAAAACAATATCGCTACGAAACCTAGGTTTGAAATTGCCTCTAAGCAAAAATCTTTCGTTTTACAAGGTGACAAACTTAATTGCGCAATTTGTAAACAACCCCATTTGATTTTTCGATGTCAAAAGTATTTAGCTTCACCGGTTCAGGAAAGATTAAATCAAATACGAAAATTACGATTATGTTATAATTGCTTATCTCCTCATACCCTTAACCGATGTAATAAATTAAATAATAAATGCAAGGTTTGTTACTCAGATCACCATACCACACTTCATGGAGCTAACTTTTCGAAATCTTGTTATGAAAATAAACAAAGTAATCATATCATGAATTCATCTCCGATTAAAAATGAAGAAAAAATAAATACTAATTCTGTGGAAATTATTTCAAATGCGAAGACCTTGAGCTGTCAAAATAATTATAACCAGACAGTGTCCGGCGCCAGCTATAATGCGTTGATTTCAACAGCGACAGTTTATTTGAGGGGAAGAAATGATTTTTTTTTTCCTTTTGTTGCTATTTTAGATACAGCTAGTAATATATCTTTAATTACCTTTTCTGCAGCAGAATTATTAGGATTAGATAAATATAAAGTAAGGTCAGTTGTTTCCGGATTAAATGATGCAATCTGTAAAATTAAAAACAGAATACATGTCGAAATTTCAAACAAAGATCGAACATTTAAAAAATTCTGTAACATGTTTTTGGTTCCTAAAATAACTGATTTAAATCCTATGAGTGGCGTAGATATTTCTAATCTGAAACTACCACGTAATTTGGTTTATGCTAACCCAAAGTTTTTTGAACCACAGCGAATTCAGGTGCTATTGGGGGCAGATGTTTATTATGATTTGTTATTAACTGGTCAAATGAAAATTCCTGAGACTTCTATAATTTTACAAAACTCTTATTTAGGCTGGATTGCAGGTGGAGTTATACATGATGAAAACGAAAATAGCGAAACTAAATATAATTGTTATTTATTAGAAAATCAAGATGAATTAGATTTGAAGGTGTTCTGGGATTTAGAGACAATAGGAATTAGGGATGACCCAGTTAATGTAAAAAATGAAGATATTTTAGAGAAATTTCGGGAAAAGGTGCGGTTTATAAATAACAGATATGAAATCTGTCTCCCATGGAAACGGGATTTGGAAGAACTAAACAATAATTACCAGATAGCCCAAACACGGCTCGCTACTCTCGTAAAAAGAATGAAACGTGATACAAGTTTATATGAAAATTATCGTAAAATTTTAGACGAATATTTAGAGATGAAAATTATTGAAATTGTTCCTGAGTCAGAAGAAAATTCTAACAACCCGATTTTTTATTTACCTCACCATACGGTATTTAAACAAGACAGTGTATACACAAAATGTCGCATTGTTTTTGATGCGAGTTCGCATGAAGCAGGTGAGTTGTCCTTGAATGACTGTTTGGATGCAGGCAGTAACCTAAATCCGAACATTTTCCATTTGTTGATTTTTTTTAGATTAAATAAAATTGCTGTTTTGGCCGACATAGAAAAGGCCTTTTTACAAATTTCTATCAACGAAAAAGATAGAGACGTTTTAAGATTCTTGTTTATAGATGACAATCCTGTCAACGGTGATGAATTTAAAGTTATTATGTACAGATTCTTACGCCTAACATTTGGTTTGAACTCAAGCCCATTTTTACTATCAGCCACTATAAAACAACATCTTAGTAAATTTAAGAAGGAATATCCGGTGACAACCGAAATACTCGATAGTTGTATTTATGTTGATGATCTCATTGCCGGTAGCGACACGGTACAAGATGCACTGAACATTTCACAACAATCACACAGAATTATGAAGGAAGCTAGTATGACTTTTCGAAAATGGATATCGAACAACGAAGTAGTAATGGAATCGTGGGAGAAGAACGGGTTTAGTACTTTACCTCAGCCCTTTGAGGAAAATAAACCACATAAGGTATTAGGACTGTTATGGCAACCTAAACAGGACATGTTGATGATCGATATTGATAATTTAGTAGAATTTTTGTGCAAGGCAAAAAATACGAAAAGGTTCGTTCTGCAAGTAGCAGGTAGAATTTTTGACCCCTTGGGTCTCATATCGCCATTTACAATACGAATTAAACTGTTGTTTCAAGAATTGTGGAATAGGAATTTAACATGGGATGAAGAATTGCCCCCCGATATTTCAAAGCTGTGGGAACAATGGTGTTCCGAGTTACCTCAATTAGTACAACTAAATATTCCTCGAAATGTGTTTCAGTTCCCTGAAGACTCTGAATATAAAGTAATACTGCACACCTTTGCCGATGCCAGTCCCAAAGCATACGGTGCTGTCATATATCTCCAAATATATTCCAAGACCCAGTCTTCCATTAAATTGCTAACATCGAAAAGCAGAGTGGCACCCCTGAGAAAGGTGTCATTACCCCGGCTGGAACTGTTGGGTGCATTACTAGCAGCGCGTCTAACTTGTGAGGTGAAGAAGGTGCTAGATCGCAAGGGACCGTCTTCTATGTTTCTATGGACCAATTCCCAGATTGCCCTTTATTGGATAAAGGGGTCTGCAAATAGGTGGAAATCATTCGTGTCTAACCGGGTCAAAGAAATCCAATCACTGACAGACCCATCCAGGTGGTTTCATTGTGCAGGGTCTGAGAATCCTGCAGATTTGCTGACTAGAGGTATAAAATCGGAAGATCTTATTCAGAGTCACAAATGGTGGACTGGTCCAGAATTTCTCAAGGACTCGTTAGATATTTGTAACAACGAACAATCACTAGTAGTTCCAGATCAGGAGATCTATTTAAATGAACTAAAAAGAGACTCCGTGGACAATATTCATGACTTTACCACCTTATCTATCACCACTGAACATTCTATAATTGAACACATTTTTTCATTGACTAATAATTTTATAAAATTAATACGTATAATTAGTTTTATTTTTAGATTTTACAAGAATTGTCGCAACCCACAGAAAACAAGGGGACCACTAACACTAGATGAAGTGAGACAAGCCGAATTATTTTTAATTCGGTCAGCACAAAAGGGTGAGTTTCGAGATGAAATAAAATGTCTCAAAAACTGTAAGCCTGTTAAGCATAATAGTAGATTATCTTCTTTAAATGTATTCCTGGGAAATGAAGGATTAATTAGAGTTGGTGGCCGTTTATCGCATGCCGATTTGCCGCCTAACTCTAAATTTCCAATTGTGTTGCCTGCCAATCATAAGTTAACAAATATTATCTTAAATTATTTCCATTTGAAGTATTTTCATTTAGGCCCACAAGCCTTGCTTTTCCATGTTAGACAGAAATTTTGGCCACTTAATGGCAGGAATAATTGTCGGAAAATTGTTCACAAATGTGTGACATGCTTCAAAAATAAGCCTGTTGTCAGCTCCCAGTTGATGGCCGATCTGCCAAGGGAACGTGTGACCCCAAATTTTGCATTTTCCGTGACAGGCCTGGATTACTGTGGACCCTTTTCTATTAAATTTAGAAATCAAAGGAAGGGTGTATTAAATAAAGTTTATGTAGTAGTGTATATATGTCTATGCACCAAAGCAATACACCTGGACTTTGTTTCAGATCTCACAACTCAAGCTTTTATAGCTAGTTTAAAACGTTTCTTTGGCAGACGAGGGAAATGTGCCAAAATTCTATCTGATAATGCAAAAACGTTCATTGGAGCTGACATCGAGTTGAAAAAATTGCATAAACTGGTTAGTGTCCCAGATGAGGAATTGTGTAACTTTTTAACCCAGGAGGGTATCAAATGGGAATTTATTCCCCCCAAATCTCCTAATTTTGGCGGCATCTGGGAAGCAGCAGTAAAATCGTTCAAGTTTCATTTGAAAAGGGTAATAGGTGATCAAAAATTAACTTTAGAAGAATTTTTAACGATATTAGCGGAAATTGAGGGAGTTTTGAACTCTCGGCCCCTTACCCCACTATCCCCAGATTTTGAAAATTTCGAAACTTTGACACCCTCACATTTCCTTATCGGTAGGCCAATTACTTCGATCGCCGAACCTCAGTTAGATGAAATTAATGAAAATAGATTGGCAAAATGGCAGATAATCACCAAATTTAGCCAACAAATTTGGAAACTTTGGAAGCGCGATTATTTGAATAATCTCCAACAGAGGGGGAAATGGAAATTTAAAAAAGATGATGTACAGAAAGGAACTTTGGTACTAATAAAGCAGGAAAATTTACCTTCCACCAAATGGTTGGTTGGTAGAATAGTAGAAGTTTTTAAGGGAAGGGATAATATAATTCGAACGGTGAATTTACGCTTACCAGATGGGCGAATTTTTAAAAGAAACGTCCGAGATGTCTGTATATTACCAGTTGAGTAACAAATTTCCTTTCTTTCCCTAAGCAAACTTTAAAATGTATATATTATTTCTGTATTTATTCTAGTGTTATAGTGAATTTATTCTTGTATTATTATTGTGTATGTAAGTTGTTATATGCTATAATTTTTCTTGTGTGAACATTTTTTTTTGCAAATTTATATGTTAATGTATATTGAAATTTGCATTTCAATCCCCGGGGGAGTGTTTCCTCCGTATATCATAATTTGTGAGAGGGCGCTACAAGCGCTTTGGACTGGAAGGGGCGCGGGCGAGGATTCCCCGCCAGTTTGTTGTTGTTGTTCTCCATGTAAGTTACGACGTAAGCGCAATGTATCAACCATTGCCAGTCTCCTTTGAATTTTATGTAAATAATTAAATGTTGTGTTGTGTTATAGAAGCGTGGACTATCTATCCATTGACCACAGTACAGTCACATTCCTATAAAAGTGAGCTATCGAATACATATATAGATATATTAATACAATATGCATTGTATGTAAAAAACGAGCGAATTTAAGTAAAGTTCTAAAAATAAGATTAATAATTCTCAAAAACAAATGAATGTTTTAAATACAGTTCAGGTTTTATCTCTAAATTATAATAAAGGTATACAACCCCCATAAAAATATATGTTTTAATTGAAAATAAAGCAAGAGCTGAAATGAAGTTAGATGGGCTCCGGAATTTCTGCAGAGTCTATAAAAAGTTTCAAAGATTTTTTCTAATTACAAAAATTTCTGCCAGATGTTAGGTTAAAAATTGCATTTGAAGAAATATTTAAACCTGTTGGTTACGTAAAAGTGAATGTTTCTTACGAAAATAAAACTGAAAATGTAAGGGTTTATTTGATAAAAGAAGATAATTTTCGATTATTATTTGGTGGAGATTGGATTTCAGAATTTGATAATTTTCCCCATAATTTGAAATCTGTCTATGTAAACGAAATTGCAAATTCTTCTGACAAATTACAAGCATTATTACATGATTTTTCTGATTTGTTTTCTAATAAGGCTGGGGAAATAAAAGGTTTGAAGGCCGAATACTTTCTTAAAAATTATGCTACATCCATATTTTGCAAAACTAGGACTGTAATTTATGCACTATGTGCAACAGTAAATTAGAAATTACTAAGATTTTAGTACGAAAATATTATTAACCCTTTAGTGCGCAGCTTTGCATATATGCAAAGAACAGTGCTTTGAATTTAATAGATTTTTTTCATTCGTATATACCTAATTCACACCAAAATATTAAAATAGTAATATCTGCTTTAATTAATAACAGACTTTATTTAATTAAAACGAAATTGACCATTGGAACTTTCTGGTGTAAAGTCAGATTCTTCGAACTACGTAATTTCTAGAACGCATTTGATCATGGGAATTAAAGGGTTAAATGTTAAGCTTTATAAAATAAATAATTATATAAAATAAGGTATTTGGAGACATACTTATTAAAATACTTACAAATTTGCAATATTTTAAGGTAAAACAGCCACGCGACAGTAGTTTTTACTTGTATTGCAGATGTGCAACAAACGAAAAGATTGACATATTATATGAAAAATGGATCCCTGATTTTTTTCATTATTTTCCTGTCTAATATACGTTTCAGAGAATCATGTATAATTTTTTCTAAACAAAATAAAAAATCGCGCATTTAAGAGTTAAGCCGCTTACTAATAGCAAGTAGGCAACTTCTATAGTTCCTTTTGTTAAAACCTAATGGGAAATTTTTGAAAGTTGAAAATTATCCTTTACTTAGGGTAGAAAGCATGTTGGGTACATTAGTAGGTGGTTCACACTTTACATAAATTGATTTGAATCAAGCATATTTTCAGTTACCTGTAGAAGAAAAGTCACAAGAATTGTTGACAATTAATACTCCGAGAAGATTATTCCAATTTTTAAAGTTAACCATGGGTCTTACTAGTTCTCCAGCTATTTGGCAAAGAAAAATTTAACGTATTTTGAATGGAATTGAGGGTTTTACAATTTTTATAGATAACACTGTGGTTACTGGAGAAACAGTTTTAATACATTTAAAGCGTCTAAAACAAGCATTGGAAAGATTAGGTGACTATAATATTATGATAAACAAAGATAAATATTTTTTATTAATTGGATGACGAAATTCAACCTTTCATCCCTTCGGTGTCGATAAAATGAGTAACAAGCTTGCTTGATAACTAAACACCGAGGGTCTCGCGTTGGGCTGACCACCTGGCTGGGGCAGATGCTGTATAGCACATTGTGCCCCAGGGTCAAGTAAACAGAGTTGGACAATGTAGGCCTTGATCCTTATTGGATCGTACAGCCACAGATTTAGATTTTTTTTAGGATGACGAAATTACATATTATGGGTACAAAATTGATAAGCAAGTTACACATAAAATCCAAGATAAAATCGATGCTTTTCAAATGCTCCAATGCAATTCATATTTTTTTCGAATATTAATTATATAATTCATAATTCCTATTATTTTTTCTTTAATTACAAATTCAATGTATTTATTTTTTGGGTTTTTTAGTATCATAAACACACAAAATATATCACATTAGCATTATAATTTCAGGAGATATCAATAAAAATATGAAAATGCAATTTACATTAGAAGCTCTAAATGTTGAATGTTTATAATTTAAAAACTTATCATCCAAACGTTTTGAGCACAGTTTGAACCGAAGGTTTAAAATATATTGCCAGAATGGGTGTTGCCATTGAAACAAACAATGTTTGGTCTGTTTTTGATATGTAGATGGCCCCCTAAGCAAATTTTATATATACATCATTCAAAAGTACACTTTATTTCCAATCGTTTGGTACTAGAAGCATTCTTCTACAATAATTTGTTGCAAAGTTAGTAGGGGGGTTTACTTTTTTAGAAAAAAACTTCGAGCTCACAACATGAGTAGTTACTTTCTGCAAAGTACACGTTTCACGTCCAACCTGAAATTGATTGCATTCTGGTGTTTCCTCTAATACAATAGAGCTTTTCATACAATAGAAATATGAATAAAATGGTACTCATTTTAATCCCACAAATATGAAAAAAGTATCCATAATTCAAGTACATCGATAATGATATACAGAAATAAATACAATACATAAATCAAATAAAATAAATTAATAGTAATTTTTATTAGCTCACAGGTTATCAAAGCCTGAGAGCTTATGTGCCCGCCGGTTCTGTATGTACGTATGTATGTATATAACGTGATAACTCTTGATAGAAATATCCGATTTGCTTCAATTTTTTTTCTAGGTTCATTCTCATAAGGCGCTTCCCTGATTAGTTTTGGGGTTTCATTGTTTAAGGATAAAGGGGTGAGAAGGGGGCTAGACCAACCCCTTTAATTTAGATAAATGGGTTTTTCATGCAGAATTATTCGATTTGCTCCAAATTTCGTATACTGGTTTCTTATGTTAAGGACCTTCCCTGATTAGTTTTGGGGGTTCATTGGTTCAGTATAGAGAGGGAAAAGGGGGGGGGGCTAGTCCACCCGCTTAATTTAGATAAATGGGTTTTTCAAGCAGAATTATTCGATTTGCTCCAAATTTGGTATACCGGTTTAGTATGTTAAGACGCTTCCCTGATTAGATTTGGAGGTTGATTGGTTAAGTATAAAGGTGGCGGTGGGGGGGACGGGGGCTAATCACCTTCATTTATTTTTTGAGGGGCATTATTCTTTGAAATAAGGGTATAATATATAATTTGTGCGAATAACCTGTGAGCTCAATGCGAACAGTTTAACTGAGCACTTTTCTTTTTAATTATGTCTACGTCTCATTAATGTCTTAGACGTGACAAAAATGTTTATTAAATTCTCTAATATATTTTAAGCAGTGGAATGCTTTAAAGTATTTTTTTTCCCAATTCTTTAATTTTTATGTTTTCAATGTGTGTGCATTTAACTGGAATTGTTGACAGCTTTAAGATTTACTTTGCATTCAAAGAATTTTTTCTTATTTTGTATATGTATCCGTATATCTGTAAATAAATACGCTTTTCTCTTTGCGTTAGTCTTAAATTGTTATTGACAAAACCGCTCTAGTTTATTTAAAAATCCAATTTTAATTATATTTCGAAAAAGAAAAAAAAAAAAAAAAACCTGTGTTGACCTTTAATATTATGAAATCCTACTATGAATGTAGCGTCTATTTATAGACTTCTTTTTTACAAACAAATTTGTCAGAGTTTTTTCATCATATCAATATTCCTTTATAAAAATCCGTATTCATAAGATTTCGATAGATAATTTATTGTTCTGATTTCATTAATTCAATTATTTTCACAGTCTGATAGCAAAAGTTCGTCTTATTTTCGTTGTGTGCATTTCTTTTCTATTGCATAAATTTTGAGTTTGTTGTTTTATTTAATGAAATCAGATATCGATTAATTCTTTTGTTGGATGAAATTGTAAATAGTATTCTATTAGGAGTTGATTTTCTTTTTTCAAATAAGTTGTTTTGCATTTATTTTCACGGAATATACGCGTTTTCATTTAACTACTTAAAAAGAACTTTATTGAAATTAAAAGATCAAATTTATAAATCCTGATCATCTAAAATATTTTATCTTATTTAAAAGACAAATTACAAAACAATGTCTATTGTGCATTCCATAGTTTTTACTAGCTTCTCCAATTCACGTATTCAGTTTTCTATAATTTTTATACAATTTATTTCTTCTAATTTTTGTATATTTCTTGATATGTGTGATTAATATTATTCTCAAATACTATTTTTTCATTATTTCACACAAGAGTGCATTCATTACTAACGGTTAAATTCATAAAATTTCTAAGTTATTTATTTCAAATTCCAAGCAATCAAAACACACTTTTCAGCTTGTTTTAATAAAAAGAGAAGTTAAAATATCGAAGGTTAATAACTTACTCGTTAATAAGTTGATGTTGAAACCCATTTTCTGGAAAACATAAAAAGCCATAAAAAACATGGTTAGCATGTATGTCAGGTTAAGAAGTCGGCTACACCTCAACCCCCTTAAATTTGAAGGGCTACCTAATAAAAAGAGTAATATCAGCGAAAAAAATGGACTTTTGGAAAAAAGCTTAGTGGATATTGGTTGATGATATGTTGTTATGCGAGAATTTAAACGTCATTTAACAACATGTTATGTTTTCTTTTTGGCAGATGGTAATTTTGAGATAAATGAAAATCCAGGCCAGATGTCGAAAAAAACCTGCTTCTATGTTAAAACATATTATATATGAGAGGCGGCATCTGCCAGAATTCGATGGAATAAAAAGAGTTTAATAATGAACTGTTAAAATGAATTTATAAAAAATCTAAAAAAATAATTCCAATGAAAAAAAATCAGTCTTATATAGGGTAATTTAACTTTAAAAACAATTATTATTTTAAACTATGTTTCCCATATTTTAGATAAAGACTCTACTTCTAATTTTATTTAGTTTCGAAATGAAAAATCATCGAAAATTACGCCATTTTGACATATTTTATTATTTTTTGATTAATTTTTAATTGTATCATTGAATAAAAATTAAATTTAAAAAATCTAAAAACCCGACTGCGTAAAAAGCGAACTTTTCTGAAATATGACTGCATTTTCACACAATTAAACATTTTTCTACTTTCTGAATTCCAGAGCCTAAAATGCTACAAGACTAAAAAATCAATACTATTTTCGCGTTAAATAAACGTAATTTGCGTAATTTTTCACTCACTCCTTACTTCACCGGTATAGGTTTTTAAGTTGAAATCAGTACCAGAAAAATGAAAAACTGTTTTAAATCATTTCGTCACAACTGTATTAAAATGTTACAGTTTTGTGTTGTAAAATAGTGTGCCGCCATCTTGCGATTGGAGTCTTTTGCAGTGTAGGAGAATGTTTACAATTTCAGAACAGGATGAATGAAAAGCGAATGTAAATTACGTAATTTAGACATAATCTAGGAAGACGTTCCATTTTTCTTAAAGAAAATACACTTTAAAATTGGATGGCTTTTTTAAATGACGTCATTTTCATAAGTGAAAGTATTGTCTTCTTGAAACTTAAGCCTCTAATTTTCCAGCTAGCAGTTTGAAAATTCTCTAAAAGCAGCCATTTTGGCACAATTATAGAATATGTAGCAGTTTCGTGTGTTTTTAAAGATGCTTTATTTTGAAAATAATGTAAATTACATTTTAGAGATCTTGAGCCTCTTTTCTGGTCTTAAACATTATCTGTTCAAATTCAAAATATATTTCCTTTTCAACTGTAATGTGAAAATGACATAAATAAAGGTATAATGAATAAAGGGAAAATAATTCCTAAGGACAATAAGTATAACGTGACGGCACAATATATATAAATTTGAATTTTTATCGGCCTACAAAACCAAAGTGAACGTGAATATTAAGTATCGTTAAAGTACCGATACGCGTAAATTAATAAATATAAGCACCATAATAAATGTATATGTTAAAAATATACCCGCGGACTAATAAATACGTTGAAAAAGTCCAGTGTCTTAATATTTTTCATTCCTCTCTTCTCTGCAACAAGAGAAATAACGCGATTGCCACCATTTTAAAGAAATTTCATTAAAAAGTTCCAAAATTAAAAGTCATGTGTAAAAATTGAAATATTTTTTACAAATGACCAGTTTTCAATTTAAAAAATATTATTAAAATTGGTTTTGTAGAAAACCCGTGGCAGACAAAAAAAAAAAAAAAAAAAAAAAACAAAAAAAAAACAAAAAAAAAACATTTGGCTTAAATATATAGTTCTTACATTTGTAAGGAAAAACTATTAGATTCCTTAGAACATGATTAAAAATAACCGAAATTGTCATGTATGTAAAAAAAAACAATGATGTTGCAATTTTGTCAGAAAAATTCGCATTAGCATAAAAAATTTTAATAGGCTTATGATAATTTTTAACACCATTTTTAAGGGGATTCAAGACTCTTAAAGCTTCAAAATTTTCGAAATATTAATTTTTTAGATGTTAAAACCTATCTTTCCTAAAAATTTTGATATAATTGTTTCCTTGAAATTTCCATTAGAACAGAAGTTATGACTTTTAGAATTATATCCGTACAGTAGCTGAAGCGGCGTTTCCGAAACTTTGAAGTCATTTTTCTCCAATTGACGTTTTTGGGCATAACGCGCACGATATCTCAAAAACTTCTGAATATTTGTTCATGAAATTTTCAAAACATATGTTTCATGTTAGTCTGTATAAACTGAACCTAAAATTTCCTTTTTATTGTTCACAAAAATATTATTTTAGGTAATTATACTGTTGAAAATTTCAAAATTTTATATTAGTTAAATACAACTGTGTATTAAAAATATAAAAATTCTTTATATACAAATTTATTTAGGTTCAGGGTAAATACTGCAATCTCAAGTATAATTAAGCACCCAAATTTTCATTCTATTTGCAATATTTATTTTCTAACCGTGCGCATAAACTGTTATACCAATTTTCCGCTCGTCAAAAGTCTGAAATTTTAGAGTACCCTATAAATGCTAATTCTGCATCTTGAATTATTTAAATACATGAAATGAAAGAACATTCTTATATTTTCGATCCAAATTAAAATTGTGTTTTTACACCATGTGCATTTTAAGATATTGAATGTTGAAAATTGTGTTTCTTTTTCCTTTTTTTCCAATTTTAAGAGTCCTGAGACCGTTTTTGAAATGCTGAAATCATTTATTACAAAAACTCTCTTATATAAAATATAAAACTTAATTTTTAAGAGGAGTAACCAATTTTGATATTTATATAAATACAATTTTGTCAGGCAATGTAGAACAGAAAGAAACGCTAACATTTGTTTTATTTGTATGCGAGTCTTAGGAATTCATTCTTGAATCGTAAAAAGAAATAACAAAGAAAAATTTATTAACGATTTTCCTGCAGCAATAAGAGATTAGAAAGAGCAAGTAATCTTTTTAATCTATTGTAGAGCCAGAAAATTCCTAGCATTCATTTTGATTCTGTTAGACTTGGTGGAAGCGAAATTGATTTCTTTATACATATAGAGATTTTATATTCTTGAAAGATTTCAATTATAAATTATTTATTTAATTAAATAAAATACAAAAATAGTTAAGAGGAAATATTTCTATGCAATAGATGTTTTTTAAAACTTTTTTGTAAGTGAATAAAATATGTCCTATACTATCTCCTCATGTAGCATGCTTGTAAAAATACCGAATATTTTTAAAATGACAAGGATATTTACATAATTACAAAGAGTGAATGTTTCAAATTCAAAATAAAAAATTGGCAAATATCTATTAAACATATTAAATCTGTCATTTTTTGTTGAACCATCCTACGTGAATAAAATATGTGAGAATTCCAAAAATTCTTACACGTAATCTGCCTCATTTTTTTTTCTTATATTTTGTATTATTTTTAAGTGTATCACAAATAAAGAGATTGAAAAAGTAAGTAATTTATAACACATTTTTATCAAAAGTAGGGTAGGGGAGTACACAGTGAGACATGGTACACAGTGAGACAGCAGCCATTTTGACATATAGTTATAACTTTTTCTCCTAGTTAAAACACACACTGAACCACCTCATCTTATGCAACACGTGGATGTAGTTTCGGCGCTTCGGTTACTCGTTCAACAAAATTGTAAGAAATTATTTATTTTGCAGGGGTTAAAGTTACATAAACGTCCATTTTAGAGTTTATTTCTTTCATTATAGCATATATTTACTTAACCAAACCTAGTTATATCTAATGATAGACTATGTCGACAAAACGACATAAGCATTCAAAGCTGTAAAATTGATGATGAAACAGATATGGCATCCATTTTGCTACAGCTTAACGAAAATACACATAGTGAGACACACAGTTGTGGTACGAAGTGAGACGTGCCTCATTGTGTATCTTCTATGCTGTTCTGATATATAAAAAAAAGTTATTTATTAATAAAAGAAGGTTTTTTTTTCCTTTCTCTCTGTCTGTGTGTGTATGGGGGGGGGTGGGGGGGGGGGGCGTGCGATGGCTAGTGAAATCTACTAAACGTAAGAGGCTGAAAATTTGCATGAAGGTAGCACAATGTCTGCCATTGTTCACCCGAGTCTTATATTTTTAAATTTTTTTAAATCTAGAAATATTAATTAGAAGTCATAAACTGCAGAAAATTATTGATAGAGTGTAAAAATGTATAATGTATGAAATATATACATTGTCTCACTGTGTACCACAAGTGGTACACAGTGGCACAATTTTCGATACTCCGTTATTCTGCTTCTGTGCTTTTATAAATAACTTTTTTAAAACCATTTATACATTAATGTGTAGCGTATTTGTGTAGCTTATAGATGTAGCAAATTTTTTTTTCAAAAGAATAAAAATCTTTGCCATTTGTTAGGTAATAATAATTTTCGTCTCACTGTGTACTGCCCTACCCCCCTAATTTATAACGCATTTTTATCAAAAGTAATTTTTTCAAGTGTTTTTATAGGAATATTGCATAAATTATTTCAATTAAGCACTACACTAACATAAATGTTTAGCTCCTTAAAATTTCATAAATGTTAAATACAATTAGTAAGATAGCTCAAAACAATCTATTATTCGAGTCATTGAAAGCATTATTGAGCATTAAAAATTAAGCAAACAAGTTTTAGCAGTAAGAATGATTGAAATTGGAACAACAATAATTCTATATAAAATCACGCAAATGCTGCGAAATTAAGATGACCTAAACAAATGACCTAAAGACACCTAAAAGATGACTGAAATAGTTTTAAAGATGTTAAAAAATCAAGTACTCTCCGTTATGTAACTAGTATTCATCAGAATTCAAGATTTAAACTGGTGTTAAGATAGTGTTATATAGAATTAGTAAGATGAATTTTAGCATTCTGAAATAGTTTATTTAATAATAATTCTTTCTGCAAAAACGAAATTAAAAAAGAAAATTATTTTTAACCATGCAAATTTGAAAAGAAATTTAATTTTTTTAATATTTCCTTTATAACAGCATCCATATACTGAAAAAATTAAATTCACCTCTTTAATTAGGTTTTAGCATAAAAACAAAATAATTAAACTTCACATTTCACAGATATAATTTCATTTTGTTCAAAAGACTTCAAACTGATTATAACAGTTCATTAAAAATTTAATTTCAAAATATAAATAAAAATAATTATAATTTTAAATTTCCAAAGAGATTTTTAAGTGTAAAGCTAATATGATTTCCATACAAAGTGCGTTTTTTAAATTAAAGTAAAAATATTTATATAAAAAAAACTGCACAGAAATGAAAGCATGTTTGGAATTTAATTAAAGTTTGGTGAGATAAAAAGCTGTTTGTATATTTTTAATTAATTTTTTTCTACCATTTTAACGTTATTGAATTTAAACTACGAAATCAAATTTTTTGAATCCATGGCAAGCAATTTGAATAAATATGGAATTATTTATCTAAAATATAATAAATAATATTTTTGTCGAACTATAAAATTTAATTAATGTTCGAAACATCAACGAAACTATAAATAATGTAATAGAATGTTAAATTGTAACTTAAAAATGCAATATAATTTAAAATTGTTTTCCTTTGTATCACAGTCCTTATGTCAATTATATATACCTACAAATAGAAATTAAACAAAACATTGTTTAATGTTCCGGTTTACTGATAATGCTAGTGGGCGTTGCTTGTTTTTCTTGTAAGTGACGGACAAATTAATGTAAAAATTAATGTTCGACGTAATGTTGTAGGACGTAAAAATTAATGTTATATAGCGAATTATTTACATTGTTCGCAATCAAACATTAGTAAAGTACTAACACAATATTCAAAAAATGAAAATTTTCAAAATAATCGCCGAAATGGCGGCCGAAAACCAAAAACATCTGCTAGAGATGACAGGAAACTGAAGCGTATAGTTAAGAAAAACCGTTTTAAAAGTGTGCGATTCTTGCACCGAAACTGGAAAGAAGAAGGAGTTGAAATTCCTACATCGACAACATTAAGACGGTTCCATAAATTTAAGTTTGAATCTCGTGTATCGAAAACAAAACCTCGCATAACTGCAAAATAAAAGCGTATAAGACTGAATTGGTGTAAATCAAGATGTTTATGGGGCAAAGAAGATTAGAAAAATATATTATTTAGTGATGAAAATATGTTTTGTGTTCCATATGGTAATCAAGGTTTTCCAGTTTGGAGAATGAAGCATTTGATGAAGAATGCTTTAAACGTTCCGTAAGATTTGCTGCTAGTGTTATGGTTTGGTGATGCATGAGTGCAGAAGGACCTGGTAAGTTATGCATCGTCTATGAAATGGTTAACTCTCAGATATATCAAGAAATTTTGAAATATTACATGATTCCATCATCAGAAGATTTTTTGAAGATGATTTCATCTTTCAACAAGATTTAGCATCACTGCATACCACGGTGTCAACTAAGAATTCGTTCTGCCAACGCAACATTAAGGTACTTGGTCACCAAACTCACTAGAGCTTAATACCACTGAAAACTTATGGTGTATATTGAAGAAAAAACTAAAAAAAATCCTCCTTCAAGTAAAACTGAGTTAGTGGCACGTATAAAGTCTATTTGGGCTAATATTGATAGAATTGTTTGTAAACACCTTGCATATAGTATGCAAGATCGATTGTATGCTGTTATGAAAGCTAAAGGGGATGCTACAAAATATTAACTACTATTGATGCGCAAATATTTTTGCGCAAAATAAAATATTCTAATATTTTGAACCAATCTAAATTTTATCCTAATATTTTGATGTGTTTCAGAAAGCTTTACACCTAATTTATTGTACTGTATTTTATATTTTGTAAATGTTAAAATTTTATCTAAACATTCCAGATTTAATTTATAAGAAATTTAATTACATTTACTTAGTACCAAAAATAAATAAATGAAAAATAAGTTTTTCTTATTACTTTTTCTCAATTATTCTAATATTTTGAATATGAGCTGTACTTACTTTCGGAATTGAAAGAATATTTTAAAAAAATAAGTTTTTATTCTCTGCCTGTCATTATCGGAAACGTTTATGAGTAGCTTTTACAATGCAGTAATCAGTTTTCTCATATCGGAATATCACTTTTTCAGATTCTATAAATTCTCAGGTAAATATTTCCATATTCAGAAAACATGTTTAATAGACAAAGTAGAATTTTAACATTATTAACATTAATATGAAAATTAACATTATTTTTTTACAATTGCATCCGCAAGTTCAGTTATGCAGCTGAAAATATTTACTTCAGAACTGATGGAATCCAAAAAACCGATTTTCTGGGTACAGAGAATGGATTAATGCATTTTAAAAGTTACTAGAAAATGTTTCCGAAAATTACGGGCAGCTGATAAAAAATTTTTATTTTAAATTCTTCTTTAAATTTTTAATATAATTTGTTTTTTGAGGTTTCTAAAGATAAAGAAATACTTTTCGGAATCTAGGGTAACTCGGAACAGGTTATTATATATTTGCGTTCGTGATTATTGTACATTTTTGTAGATAAAAAAACATCTGTCATTTTTTATAGTGTAGTATGGTAGTTTGTGCTTGTCTGGATGTGTTAAATCTCTCTTAAACTTTCAATTAATGTTTTTCAATCATTCTGAATAAGTCATATTTCATATTTTTATGTGTTTACTAGGGGGCTCTGCCCCTTACGAGCTACGCTCGTCAACCCCCGTTCAGACACCGCAGACTCTAATAGCACGCTAATTTGATCGGCTTTAAAAAGACTTCGGAAAATTGAATTATAATTTGAATCTGACAATTATAATCTGACGTAATTTTCACTAAACTTTTCTTTCTCTTTTTAAAATTCACGTAAAAATACTTTTGCTAGAAATGAAATATTATGATCATCTTAAAATATCAAATAAATGTCTCGCTCAATTTTTAAATTTAAACAGTTTTGCAATATTATTTTTTGTTCATTTTACGTAATACGTGTAATGTGACGTAAATGTGACGTAAATTCTCCTATTTAAGACTTCCAACGCATGTTAATGAATTTATTATTTTACAATATTCTTTCTCTTTTAAAATTCACGTGTAAATATAGTTTTTATGACGCAATTTTCAATGAGTTCCTGCTTTTTATATTTTCTGTTTATAATAGCCACGTTTAGAATAAATTTTTAATTTGTAGCAAACATTATAGTTTGCGCTGTTTATGCAGTTGGCAAAAGTTTAAATTAATACAATTTTCTAAAATATGTAAAAAATATCTCTCGAAATGCTGAAAATGTGAATTTAAAATAGAAATAAAACCTCAAAAAATGAGTCAAATTAAAAAACTAAATGCAGTCTGCACACCGGGAAATTCTGACGCATAAAATGATCTAAAAATGATTAAATTCCTATGTACAGTTTTTGCTCCTATAAAACTTTTTTAGTGGAACGATTTTGTCCAACTTTGGCATTAAATATCTCTTAAAATAATTCTTCGATTTGAAAACTGTCTGCATCAGCGTGTTTATCAAACATTTCTCTAGAACACTACCGATTTTCATATTTTTGCATGCAACAGTTTTTTTAATATTAACGAAGAAAAGCCATGCTTAAAAGCATTCAAATTGGATGCCAATATGCCGGGAAATTCTACGCAGATTTTCATTAGTCCTTTACCAAATCAAAACTTTTTTTTCAGATACAGAAGGATTTAATTGGGGCGGGGGTATCACCAATATAGTATGATCTCAAAGATATGTCTCTTTTGGAAAAGGTATTTTACTTCATTTAAAATGTATATATTTTAGTGAGTTAGCGAAACTCATGACTTTTCATTCATTTTTATTTTTAAAGATTTATTACGCTACTTTTCCGTTATACGGATACCATTGTCGCCAAGCATAATAATTGGCACAAAATGAAAATCACGCGAATTGAAACATTTGAAAAATAAACGAAAAAACATTGTGGATAGTAAAGTGAGCATTTTAAAAATATAACATTTAAAAATTACAGGCTTTTACGAACTATTTAAAAAATCACAAATATATACTTAAAATAAGAGAACAAATAAGTGAACAAATAACTGTTATACTATAAATTAATAAAATAAAACTCATATTAAACTGCTGGCATAAAATTACAAATATCTTTTAGCATTGCAGTAAACATTTCATTGATCAACGATCAGGGTTGAATTAATTGGTGCATTAGTATACATTATGGCATGGTGTCCGTATAACGGAAAAGTACCATTATTACTTTTTGGCTTATATAGAGGTCTCTAAAAAGTAGCAAAAATCAGAAAAACCAAGGCAAAAGCTAATATAAAATTATTTAATTATTTTAATTTTGACAATGTAACAAAATATATAAATCACCTAATTTAAATTTAATCTCATATTTAAAAAATAATAATAACTTTTCCGCTACTGCTATGGAAAGACAAAAAGTTTCGTTTGGCAAATGTTTTCATGGATGGAGAAAAAAAAAACTACGTTTAAATATTAAAAATAATTCAAATTTATACTTTTATTATTTTTTTTCATTAATAAGAAAAATTAATTAAAAATTAGCTTAAAAATGCAATTTATTCAGCCGACTTATTCAGAAGTTTCAAATAATTTTCACATTAATTATTCTTTCATAAGCTTATTTCATCCAGAAAATTTATTTCTCTTAAAGTTTTATTTTATAATATTTTGCATTACATTATTTCATAAATATTATATAAGGCTCTTATATGCAGCAATATTTGCTTGTCGGAGAATATTATAAATATTAGCTTTTTAACATGAGTGATAAAAATTGAGAATTTAATTTAGGTACTTTTAATATTTGCATCTAATGAAGAAGCAATTAAAAAAATAAAATTTTGGTTTTTTGAGATTTTTTAAATTACGGTCTTACTTTTGTTTTTAAGAAATAGAAGACGAATATTTATTGAAGAGTTTTTTTTTTCTTAGTCGACGAAGATAATAAATAATATATATATTTTATACTTTTTTCCCCTTTCTCATTTATGAAATGTGGGAAACGGGGTGGTGAGGGAATCTTTTATTTCTGGAAGCTTTAATTAACTTTGACAAATTTCAACAGAAATTTCCAATTAATTTAGTGTATTTTTAATGATTTCATTACGAAAAAAACCTCAAAAGAATAGCAAAATGAAATATAATAAAGTATAAAATAAATAATTTATGAGAAATGATATTTCCTTTGCCAGAAAAATAAATATCTACGAATTATTAAATAATTAATAATAGAGAAATAAATGACAAATTGAATGTAAAGCAGAACTGGACCTAAATTAGAATTGAAGAATCCGGTGAACAAAAAAAATTTAGGACAACTCTAAATTTTCCTTTTGTAAGACAATTTGTACGGATTTTACATTTATAATGGCAATTTTGTTTTCATTAATGCATTCCATGGTTTTTTATTAACACTCTTTTTATAATATCCTCTTCATTTCTTCTGTATTTTTTCATTCTGCGTTTCTGTCATTCTGTTTGTTTTTGTACTAATTTAATCAAAATTTCAAAAAATAAAATTCAAATAAGATCATGTTTAACGTCTAGATATCGCATTATATAAATTGTGTTTTAAATTAACATATAAAAACGACTTTTATACCTACATTAAGATAAACTAATAATGCAAAACGATGAAAAGATGTAGCTGCTGACTGACAGGCATTTGCTATATGGTTTTTATCGCAGCTATACCAGTTTCTCTTTAAAAATGCTTCGATTATTGGCTTTTACATATTTGATTTATAAAATTGTATATGAAGATTAAACGCATTTATAAATGTTTATAAGGCATTTTACATGTTGTTAGCTGTTGCTATATGTACACTGTAATGAACAACAACAACAACAACAACAAAAACACATATGTCTTAATTTAGGAAAATATCTTATAACCAAGAACGAAATTATACAATTAAGTTTTCCGAGTTATCCACAATACAGAACAATGTTCTTTATTTTAAGAAACCTAAACGATTATATTTTCGAGATTTCAAGATGCATTTATAAAAACGAGGTCACTCATACTAAAACGACTGCCACTAATTTACGAAAGCGTTTCCGAGGAGTTGTTTTTACAGTATCAGTTTTCTCAATCCGGAAAACAGGTTTTCCGAATGCTATTAGTTCCAGGGTTGCCAGATTTGATCTTTTTTTTCTGAAATTTTACGTTCGCACCAGAAATTCTGTATCGTTTTATTTTCTGTATTTTATTGTTGAATCTCGGGAGCTCACTTTGAAACTCGGCAGCTTAACGGGAGCTCAAAAAAGAGTGCGCAACGGAGCCATCGGGAGTTTAACCCGCAGCCCACCTACGCTCTCCAGCGATTAGCGGTGTGGCGCCTTAACCACTCAGCCACGTTTCTACATTCATGAATTATTTTTTGTAGGACTCCGATGTCAAAAAGCAAAATGCAGACTATGTAGTAATATTTGTATTGACTCTTCACGTATATTGGCCAGGATCTAGATAGATTTTTCACTGTTAGTGAAATGAGTCTGACCAATCAGAAGCCTGCATTTTTGCGAACTTGCGCTGTTTACTTCAAACCGGCAAAATGTAGGCAACTGATTGACCAATCTCGAATTAAAAGCGAAAAATCTATCTGGATCCCGGCCGAAAAAGCAGAGTTGCCAAGTCTCTGGCTTTTTGGATGCCTGTAATTTTTATAGAGTACGTCCTTTTAAATTGCAAAAATTCTTCGATCAAATAAAACAAAATTTTCTGTACTAAAATACTGCCACACAAAAAACTGTGGACTTGTCAGGTTTCAAAATGTGGTCCAGAATTCTGTATTATTCTTTTCCGATAATCTCCATCAATTGTTTCCTCATGTAAGGTGCCTCTATATGAGAGTGGTGACATACAATGCTGAGACTCTGTTTATACGTACGCGTTTGTCTAAACCATAGATTAAATATCTCACACAGATATGACTCTTCCATAAGCTCAATGGTAACAGAATCGCAACTTCAGAGCCTCTAGTGACAACAGTCGCAAACATTTCGGGCAGGCCGCAACAGGTAGTTGTTACTCGTCTTATTTGTATAGAACCTACCTTTTTTTTAATGCGTCGCTAGCGAGCGATTTTATCAAACACATACTAGAAATTTTACAAATAATCTCTTAAAATACGTACTTACACATTTCTTCGTAAAGATTCAGCCCTTTTTTATAATAATTTAAACACAGATATTTAAATAGTTTCATACTTGTAAAATTTGAATACCATAAGTTATAAATAGTGTCGTAAATTCACTTTTACATTCCTCGGTGATGTATATGGGATTATTTAAACAAAATAATAAATATAGCACATTTTAAAATACTAATTACTGGCACACTGTAAACAATTCGGTTTTAAACAACGATTGACACTTTTAAATTGTTCAATTAATTTTAATGTCTGCAGTAAAACGTTGCATGCAGTTAATATTTTTACCTATAAAATGGTTTTATGTAAGTTTGATATAACAATAATTTGTTTGCAATAATTAATTGAAAGAAAAACAGCTCTGAAAAGAGCACATGCAAATATAAAATAATTACATTCGAGAAATATAGCTCTGAAATGAGCTTTTGAAAAAATTAAAAACATTCAAATAGCTGTCAGTATCGTACAAAAAAAAAAAAAAAAAAAAATTACAACATGTAAACGTGACAGTGATCGCACAAGTCTAGTGACAGTTTATGTTTACAAGATCCGCGCATTTGTTTCCGTCTGTTTTTAGTAGTGGCGCTCGAATCGCGCCGGTACGGGTTTTTGCTCCTCTGTCATATCTGTGTAAAATATTTAATCTGTGGTCTAAACGACAGCAAAACTACGCATTTTCTATTCCAGAACTTAGCGACACTCGTTTGGACAAGTTTGATTGTACGAGTGGCGGTCAATTTAACAAGCATTAGTTTGGCAATAATGGCAAGCTCTTCAAGATTCATGGTGATAGCATTTGTCCAGAATCTACCAATTCAATAATTTTTTTTCGTAATTCGCCATTCACATACCAATACTCCCCATCCTTAGGCATTAAAGACATCAGAAATGAGCGGCAATGATTAGGTGTTTAGTCCGAATCTGATAACCGAAGACAGTACTGCTACACTTATAAGGGCACTTTTATGTGTTCTGTATATGGAGGCACTTTGCAGTGCACCGACTTATGGAGACACTTTGCTGAACTCTTATGTATAAGGTCATTTTTCTATTGGATTGTAAGCTTTTTGATAACCACATCCGATGTCGGTTAGCATCGTTTTAGATATTTGGGTTTTTCTGAATGCGGTATCTTTTCTAGACAAGATCTCGCACTTCGGAAAGTTACCCCTTCCAGTAAACTTTAAGGTCCACATCGATACCCACGGACATTGGAAAGCTGACAATCCATCATTAAAGTTACACATTAGAGCGCGGTAATGTGCTTTGAGAAATGCTTTTGTCCAAATTATAGCAAACCTAGGCATTTTCTATTTCATAACTTGAACATATAGTGTAAACATCAGTGAACCAAAGAGTGTTAAAAAATTGTATCCCAAAAATGTAGAATGATCCAGAACGGAAAATGGCGATCGCAGCGACAGATGGTTGTTCAAACGTAAATAGTCACATTACTGCATCTCCATCTATCTCTTTCCTCCATAACACAAAACTGAAGCGTCGATCAAAAAAAAATCTGAGAACAGTTGCTTCGATTCTTCTCATCGACTGCCGATGAAAACGATCGAATAAATGAAAAGATTGGCTTTGGCTTTGCCACAGCTAAAATATATTATATGAACTTTAAAAAGTTCACTGTTTTACTTAATAGGTGACTAAAATAATACAAGAGATGTTATAAGTTTAAAATATACATTTTATTCAAAACTTCTTACTACTTTCAAGCTTTCCCAAGCTCTTCATCAGAGAATATTTTAATAACTAATTGCTGTTTGTTTATACAAATATGTCATTTCGTTTTGAAAATGAGAGGTCCAATAATTACTAGAGTTGAAAGTAGAAGTAACAGTTTCTTGTATTGAACTTAATTAGGGAAAATATATATTATTACTAACTGCAGTTCCATTTATTTTATTACATCACTCTGTTCTCGCTTACATTATAAATGTGTGGCTGGACAGTCGAAGTAACAGCAGTGTTGAAGCGAAGTGACGTATTTGTATAAATAAACAGCAATTAGTTATTAAAATATTCTCCGATGAAGAGCTTCTGAAAGCTTGAAAGTACTAAGAAGTTTTAAATAAAATGTATATTCTTATAACTTGTAACATCTTTTTCATTATTTTAGTCGCCTTTTAAGTAAGACAGTGAACTTTTTAAAGTTCACATTATATATTTTATGTTTGAATCAAGGTGAAAAATTGCGTTTCGTTTTATAATTTTATTTATATGATATGATGTTTTTCTTTTTATTTGCACGATAAACAATGAAGTGCATGCCACTGTCAAACAAGAACGAAACATCATGCGTCAAGCATAGATTATGAAAATACGTCCACACACTTCCAGAATACTTTAAGGCGGCTCAGGGCTTGAAAACTTAAAAAAAAAAATCGATAGTATCTATTTCGATTATTCAATTAATTCTGAACACAGTGTGAAAAACCACATAAAAATATTTGCATTTTTAACGGAGTTATAAACATTTTTGTAACAATCACTTTCAAAGCCGTATAGCCAGGAGGGGTAATTATGCCCACTTTTTACATTTTCAACATTCTTATTTTTTTTTTTTTTTTTTTTTTTTTGCTTATTTCTATTAGGAATAGTGGTGTTATAGTACATAGGAAGTAACTTTGATCCTTTAAGAACATCTTTTAAAAGTTTTAATTCTCATAGCTGTTTTTTTTTTAAGTTAAAATTATGGTTATAATTACTCCACCAAAAACTCACAATCACATAAGTTTCGGGTAATTAAGACCACTATATCTTATCTTTATACTTGCCAATATACATTTGTTTGGGGTAATTGCGATCGCTTTGACCTCCAAAGTGTCAAATCCGTTTATCAAAAATTTTATAGACTTAGTTTCAAATTTCTATTCGGATATCAAAAAGACCTCAGACTAATAATAAAGAATACCTAAGATGAAATATACATTATGAGGTTAATATCTAAGCTTGAAACAAAATTTTACCATACATAGTTTTTTCCAATATGACGGCGGTCATAATTACTCCACCTGACCCTACCCATTTAATTGCAACTTTAAGTCGGTTTTCTCAAAACTTGATTTTGACGACTATCCGTAAGATTAAAAAAAAAACTATTTGATGGCTTAAAATTTTTTGTATGTATATATTATTATTATCTATAGAATGAATTAATATATTTTAGATAGTTTAATATTTTGAGTATTTTTAATGAAAAAGAAATTGTATTTTTTAGGGTTTTTTAAATTATCGAATTTGAGAGTTTTTTTAATAAGATTTCGATTGATTGATAGTTATATACTTAATTCATTCTATAGAGTAAGGTTTCCTGATCATTTTAAAGCAAAAATTTGGTTTTTATGACAATTCAACGCTAAGATTGTAAGGTATCGTTACTCCGTTATAGAGGCACCTTATTTGAATGAGAACGTGACGCCAATGTTTTAACATTTGTAGCGTGTAGAGCGACATCTGTATTTTATTTTTCCGAAGTATGATTGTGGTCCCTGGTGTATACAGTTAGCTGCGTCCGCGAGTGCTTATGCAAATTTTTAGGGCATTTGGCTCAGTCTGCAAGAGTATAAAAGGCGAAGTCCGGATGAGTGAGTCAGTTCCTTGGAGACGGTTTAGACTAGCGGGACAAATCCACCTAGCGAGTTTTGAAGTGAGAGGGAGAGTGCTGTTGGGTAAGAACTATTTTTAAGTCAAGCTTAGTGAGTTTGCCCTGTTGATGTGAATAAAATGTGTCGGCTGCCACGGGCGGCATTTCAGGCTAGCTGGTGTGCATGACTGTTTAGGAAAAATTTGAATCTGCTTCATCAGGCCTCACCCTATTTTAGTTTCAATAAAAGGATTTTATCCTATAAGGCTTGTGTAATGACTATGACGACACGTGGCGGTACTGCCGGGTCCATCACAAGATATCTTACGGATGACGATATGACACCTAATTTTTTTTTTTTTTTTTTTTTTTTTTTTTTTTTTTTTGCAAATTGTGTTATATAAATTTCGCTTCATTTTTTATTTTTTTACATTAAAGTACTTCATTTTATAACTATATAAGACTACAAACATACCTTAAAAATATCAGAAAGTTTAAATTAGTTACATTGGATACTTCTGTTTTTATACGGACTCTAAGCGAGAGCTCTGTTTACATGTTTTTCGGTATCGATCAACGCCTGAGCCTCCTTAACAAAACTTCGCCGTTTAATAAGGCGAAAGATGATGCGTAAATAAATGCTTTGGGAAAAGCATAGCATGTTTAGAAATCCAATTTCAGGAATTGGCATCAGTAGTCGAAAAAAACATCCGAATTCTTTTGTGCACCCCTGCATATGATCTAAAGATTTGTATGCATACTACATAGTATGCTGAAATTTTGCTTAGTTAGGAAACGGGTATCTCAGATGTAAATTTCCCTTCTGCAATTTTCGCAAATAAATAGAAATGCACTCGAGATCAACTGTGCTGCTCTGTATATCATCTGTAGAATTTGTATATACCAAGTAACGGGAAAAAAATTGTTAAATTTAAAAACGTGTACCAAAATTTAAACGTACTTCCAGTAATTATTGTTGTTAGACAATAATATAACAAAATTATTTTGTGTGTTCCTATAAATGAACGTTGAATGCAACTCTGTAAAAAAAGAACTCTAAAATTGACAGAAAAAACTGTCAATTTTTGGTGCCAGTAGAATACCATTTAATTTAAAGAAAATATCTGTAATTTTTCATTAACATAGTTTTTTTCTGAAAAAAAATACGAAATCCACTCTTTTTTATAGAAAAAATCTGTTTTTCTTGAAAACATTTTTTTTCTGTAAAAAATACGAATTTTTTTCTGTAAAAATTACAGTTTATTTTACAGTGTATGTGCACCATATGCTACAGTAAGCATCTTGTAATGCACCTCGGTGATAAATTTCATTTTCAATATGTTTCAAATACTGTAACATCATTAAATTACGCTGCAAATGTTTCTTTCACCGTAATGTAACTGACTATTTTGTGAGTCTAAACGAACTATAAACACTTCATATTCATTACCAAACATGCCATAGTAAATCACAATAACATATATCAATACCATTGCTATCCGCGTATATCTAGTCAAGTTAGATTACGAACAGACAAACCGAATTTATAAACATTTATCAAATCCGCGAAAAACAGCGCGAAAAAGTAATGTTTAATTCAGATTTTTAAAGCTTTTTTCATTCAAAGAAAATGATTGCGAGATCAAATAATGAAAATTATGCATAGTATTTTGTTATTAAAGGATATTTATTTAAAATTTTTAACTCAGTATGTATTATTCAAATTAGTTTTAAAATGTTAAATAAAAAGCTTAAATTGCTCTTTTTAAAATGTTTTGAAAAGTAAGCATAAATTTATCTGTTTCTTACTTTCGAATTGGAGATTTAAAAAATATATATACATAAACATATTAAAATTTAAAATAAAACAATTTTATTTCTGTGAAGACAGAAATGCTCAACAGCAGTTATTTTAATTGCAATATTTTATTTAAAAAGGATGTTTAATTTAAATTTTTATCTCCGTTAGCATTTTTCAAATTAGTTTTAAAAGATTAAATATGAATGTTTTGTTTAAAATTATGAAAAATAATATCCAAAAATGTACAAAAGCTAGTCATCGGATTACTTTCGATGTTAATATGATGCAGCTTTCGCACCGTTTATTTATTTTTAATTTAAAAAAATGCTTATTAATTATAATTTTATTTTAACGTTGAATGTGTTTTTAACAATTGACATGCTAAAATAAGTTTAGCATAACCTTTTTGAGATTAGTACAACGACAGTCTCTCCATAATTAATGCATGAAATTTAAATTATTCTTTTGAAGTGTTAATTATAATTTATTTCTACATTTTCGCACATATCAAAAATAACTTGTTGAAAGGTTAAAATGAAAATATTTTTGAAACGAATTAAATTACTGGACAAATTCTTCAGGGGATATTTTTTCTTTTTTTTTTTTTTAAGGGGAGAAAATGAAATCGAAGGAGCAATGTCGAAATGTATACATATATTTTAGTTAACCTTTAGGGTATTTAAACAGCAACATTGCAGAACATTTATTACTGTTTGTGGAAGCTTTCTCTACAACATATCGGTTTCCGCCCCCCGTTTCTCAAAATCTACTTTGAACAAGTAAAAATCATTAAATTAATTCTTTTTTTTTTTAAATACGTAGTTCTACCTTCATATATATATATATATATATATTATTTCTCTCTCCTTTTCACAAAGAACTTAACTCAACACGTACAAAAATTTATAATTTCATTTTTTTCCACTTATTCAAAATTCCCATTCTCTCATATTTATTTTAACGGTCTTTATTTAAAAGTAATCAAGGACACATAAATCTAAGTGCATCTGCACTTTTTAATGTTCATTTTCTTTTATCATATTATAGCTGCGTTTTAAATAACTCACTCATAATTGCTATTAGAATTTGGCGGGTAAAAAGAAATAAAGAAAAAATAAAAACGTATTTTATGAGAATTGTGGTTTTAAATTATATTTCATTTATCTTAGCACATATGCCTTTTACATTTTGCATACATTCGTTAAAGACTTCACAATCACGTTTAAGCGCAATCTGTTGTTAAAGTAAACAGAACCAGACTTAATGTCGCTCTTATTCATGAAATATGTAGGGATGCTTTACATCCCGTGAATGTCTGCTGAAAGGTGGGCTGTCACTTTATTTTCTGTTAAACCTGCCACCAATGCTTTGTCTCTGTAATTCCGGCGTCAAAACTTTGTAAATTGGCGATAATGTAATATGCCAAGTCATGTGATTCAGTACGCAGAGTTCAGTTGGCTCCCTACCCTTATGCTGTAAGGTTCGATAAAGGGCCGCTGTTATTTTTTTCTTTTTTTGACGTTACGGAGCACTTTGCCATGGATAACTATATATCTACATATCTTCATATCTGATGCTTTTTACAAATTGCCTGTTTTCATTTGAAAATGAATAAACATTGACTGCATCTTCGTTCACTTATAATGTTGGAGTTTTTTTTTATCTTACAATACCATTGAACTCGTGAACCACCGTTGCATGGAGAATCAAACGACTCCATACTATTTCGACCTACTATTTCGTTTTATATTCAAAATGTTAATTCTATAAAATTAAAATGTAATAACAATTTTGTCTTAGATGCTGTATATTCTCTTGGCCGCCATCTTGGATGTTTTGAGATTTCTTGGCAGTTTTTTTTTGGCGATGTTTTACATTTTATTTGCGTTAAGCCTAACATGCGCATAAATCGCTGCTTGGTGACATTTTCTGCTTGGCGGAAAAAGGATTTTCACGCCAAGAAAAAATCCAAGATGTCGGCAGCGGAAATATATGATATCTGTTCCAAAATTTTCTTTAATATTTTTTTCAATGCGTGGTCTGTCAAATGCGGTCTGAAAAACAAGTTTTCTGTAGATATTATACAATGATTAACTTTAATGTTTACAAGATTTGCACAAAAGAATTCCCCTTAAAGCAATATAAAACTGATCTTTTTTTGTAAAACTATAGCCATATTCTTAAAAAATGCCTGTATTAGCTTCCATGCCGCTATACATGAGGTCGGAAGATAAAATTAAAGCACTTTATAATTTATTGAAATTTATCATTAAAATCTCCTAAAATACGTACATTAAAATTTACTTAGCATTGAAATAAAAATGAATCTATACGCACAATCAATATTCTTCTTTTCCAGTACCTACAGTGGGATTGCTAATTACGCGTACAATCGTTTACGATTTCTACATAAATCGAGATTTCTGACTGGTTGTTAAATTATTAATGTAACAGCCATCCTTATACACACCATCAATAATCTTACTATCCAGCACCTGAATGGGATAGCTAATTACTTTGCTAGTTTGCATGCAATAGTTTACGGTTTCTACATAAATCCAGATTTCTGCCTGGTTGCTAAATTATTAATTTAGTCCTAAAGATACAGAATTTAAAACTTATTAATTGTGAATTTAATAAAAAATATATTTAACACCAATGTACTACATGCACAAAAAAGTATCTAAGCGGAAAGTAGAGAGAAACATAAGATTTTTTTTTCTTATCTTACAGTAGCTATGAAGAATACGGCAAAGTCATAAAATGTAGATACAACTGATCTGTACGTGTTTTGTCAGTATAGATTTTAAACCATTTTGTATATTGTGTGGCTTTTCGTAAATCTTCAGGAGAAATTATTTATTAGCACCTGTGACAGCGTTTCTGTCCCATACCTTTTTTTAATTCAAAATTTAATTTAAAACATAACTTTCTTACTTTTAGATCATATTATCCCCCCCCCCTCTTTCCTATAATGAAATATGTGATTAAATTCATTTCTCAAAACCATCCAGAGTTTGGTAAAGTGATTTCTTTCATTTTTCTAAAATTATCTTTAATTCAAACCGCTCAAATAATCATTTCCTTTTTCCTTTCTTTTTTTAATCTGTAACTACCCGTTTTTGCTGCGTGTGCAAAGAAATAAATAAGAATTAAATAGCACAGCTGCTAGTCTCATTTCATGTTCTTGCATTGGATATTTTTCCCCGCCGCAGTGATAAGAAATTTTTATCGCTACTAATACGTGAACCTTGAATAGATAGATTAACAATAAAAAGTAAAAATGAACGAATCTTATGGGAAGCATGTATTTATCGTGTTATGTGGTCGGGCTAAAAGCCAGATGTCCTGGATTTTTCTGCATTCTTCTCATCGAACAATCTGCAGTCTGCAATTTCATGTAACAGTTAGTTGGGCAAAGGCCTTTCTGCAAGATAAACAATTTCGGTTTGTCTGTTACTTTTCTCATCGTATTAGAAGCGCTTGCTTGCAATCCTGGCCTCCCCCGTCCGATTGTATCACCACATTTTTGCGGTAATGTTTATCGCCAAGACCCTTTGTTCATTTTCGCGCGGTCACCAAAAGTTGTAAATTGGCGATGCTGTGCCACGCCAACATTTCTTGATTTTGTGCAAAAAAACTTCACTTCTGTTTCAGCTCTCGAGATGTAAAGTCGTCTAATAAGAAAGGGCGCTTCGGCGTCCCTTGTATTGTGGGATCTCTCTCTCCCATTTTGGCTCCTGAACCACCTTTCTTTTATAAGATTTTTAATGAAGAAATAGTTCCTGTAATATGGTTGGAGTTTTTGCATTTAAACGAACCATCCCACTGAACACCTTTACACACAGTTGGTTCATTGGCCGGACTTTCTCCAACCAAAAAAAAAAAAAAAAAAAAAAAAAGGGAATGCATATTTATTTGAGAGAGAGAACCCCCCATCCCCCAACCTTTAAAATATTTTTTTATGCTGCACTTTCGACGTAGTACTCCTGCATCTTAAAAGTACAATTTTATTCGTGAGGTTTCCTGCCAATTTCCTGACGCTTCGTAAAACACCAGAACGTGCGGTAACATCTATGTGCCGGAGCGGTACTGCTAGATTGCTTCGAAATTGTCTTTCAATTCTAAGCGAGGACTGGATTAACTCTACACTCTGTGGTGCTTCTACAATGGTGATTTAGGAATAAATGAGAGAGTTATGTTGTGACTCATCTACTCCGTTGCCCCACCAAGTTTTTTTTCTCCTCGCTTCACCTGCTGGATCTACAAATGTGAAATATGTTAAATTTTTTTTATGGTGTTTCCCTACAAAATAAGTTTTGCCTTCATTCCAATACTAAGGTGTTTGTTTGGTGCTCCATAGTTAAAGAAAATAGAGCTAATATAACCGCATAGTTTACGGAAAGCCAATAATCTACTGGTGTATCTTGGTATAATATGTGCTGCATTATGCATCTGTGTTGGAAGTCAAAAGAAAAATTATTTCAGTTACGAAATAGTTCGTGAAACTTTTGCCATATGTGCGTTTTTTTTTTTTTATGACTACATCTCTAATTTGGATTCTTCATTCCCAGATTGTTTGTTTTGTGCATCTTATCATCTTCAGCATGCAATCTAAAAAAAAAAAAAAAAAAAAAAAAAAAAAAGATAGCGTTCAACAGGCTCATTCATGTTGTGCAATTCGTTTTCGTGTCATATCTAGGTATCCCAAATTAGGATACCCCAATAGTGATAGAATTGGATGACGTTTAACATGCACAATATTGTTTCTCATATTGCCTATAGATACTTAATTGATATAGTGATTAATATTTTATCTTTCAGTTCTGTTTCTTTTCATGCTATGATAAATGTTTCTTTAGTTATACTTGCTGTTTAAAAAAAAAAAAATCGTTACTTCATGCAGTTCATATTTGTTTGTATTACTGCCTTGTGTAAAAGGTAATAGCCGGAAGAAAGAAGATATCGGCTTTATAAAGAAAAATTATTGTTTTTTTTAACTCGTTATACTTGCAGCTATAATTCTAAGCTGCTCTTTGCATGTTAGTGTTTAAAAGGTAAGTGCTATTTAAGTGCAGTTATTTTATGAATGTTTAAAGATACTTTATTTTCATGCATGACAAGGATTTTCTGGGTTTAACATTTATCGTGAAGATATTGCGCTTGCATTCCTTGTCGCTATTGCACAAACAATAGCCTTTTAAAATTTATCTAATTTATCTGTGCACATTTGGTTGTTTTTAATTATAGTTATGAATGACATATTTTTAACGAAAGGTGTGTTTATTTTTAATTTAATTTCTATTTTGATTGAAAAGAGATGTATTTGTATTTATCTCTGTTATGAATATTTAATATGTTAGGTAATATTTCATCTGCTTTTAAAAATATAAGTTGTTACTTACAGATCGGCAGTTGAGGTGTAAAGTAAAATTTATGAATAATTGGGATGCATTTCTAAGGGGATAAAAAAAAGTGTAGCAATTTTTTTAAGTTTGTTGCATTTGATTCACATTAGAAACTTCCTGAGTATCTTGCATTGACACATTGACGCACTTCAGAGATAATATATTCTTTTTATTTTATCTCTAGGCCTTGAAGTTGCTTCTCTGTTGTTTTATCATTTGTTGCACATAAATACGCTGGCTTGTATGCTGTCTGTTAACAGTATGGTTTAAATAATATGTTGTGTCATATTGCAAGTTATTCAGTATAGTGTCTTTTATGAGTAGTTTTTTGGGGGATTTTTTTTAAATGTTTTTTATTGTTAGTTAAGATGTTGTCATTCAGCCTTTCTTAAAGATTGGGATAAAAAAAAAAGTCTATAGATATATTTATCCTAGATTGTAAATGTCTTACTTTTAAATACCTTTTTACACTAGTGGATCTGGGACACACTTTTGAAATTTCTTTTTAGAGTTAATAGCTATATATATTTTTTTCTATGCAGAAAGTTTTATGTTTTATGATTTTATTATTTTTTTTTTGCACTGATTAAGAGTAATGTGAAATATGTTGGATTTGCATAGTCGTGGCAATTTAAAATAAGTAGAGAGGAGGTGAGCATAACATTTTTTTTCTCAGATGTGGGCACTTGATTAGAAATTTACATACAGTTGGCGTAATCATAAGTTAAAAAAAATATTACATTATTTATCTTTCACATTAATATTTTCTTGGAGTGTGAACTTTGGCAAAATATTTAGTAAGCTTAGATTAGTTTAGCCTGGCATACATTTTATTTAGGCATATTACATAGCTCGATTCATCATGTCATGGTTACAAATTTTTTTTTTTTTTTTATTTCCCGTTGGCTTTTGCAAAATACATAAGATGTACAACATAGGTTTGACGTACAGTTTTAAACTGTTTTTTTTTATGTTTCTCAATGACATGCATTCACATTAATACATTGTTTTTTTTTTGTTTTTTTGTGGGTAAGTTTGTTTGCTTGTACTTCTGTCATGGTTTGTGTGGGATACTTCAGTCATTGCGCTATTTTCCATGGGATAGCAAAATGTCTGAGGTGTGTATTTCGATCTATGGTTGAGCAAGTTGGCCGCTAGCTTAATCAGGGATCGGATATGTTTTCCAACATGATTGATGGAGCTACACTAATATTAATTTTACAATTAGAGTAGTGTTTACATTTTAAAAATTATTTTTAGATTGCTAAAATTTCACCTGTAATTGTTTTCATAATGCTGATGATGGATAACACCTTTACACTAATTTACACTTTATTTCTAACTTGCTATGGGCAGATAGAATTGTTAGGTATTAATCACACATGTTTTTTTTTTCCCTCTCATGCACATGGTTTGGGATGTCATGTTTGGCCTGGTACTTCACACACACACACACACATTGACTCGTTCAGTTTTGCTGAATTTTGTTATATTTCAATTAATACTCACCATGGTTAAGGACATTCAGTGCCGTCTGTGCATGTATACGTTTCTTTTGCATCATTTGTGTTTAGCTTAAAAATTGAATTTTTTTTTCACTGCATTCACAACTTCGTAGTTTTGTTTTTAGTTAAAACTTTCTTTTAATGTCAAGTTTTTTTTTGGTTCGTGTGTTTAAAAGTTTTGCAGAAATTATAACATAATGTAATTGTTGTACATTGTTTACACAGTCATCTTAAAGTTTTTTTTTTTTTGTGCAAGGGATAATTAACCGGGTGTACAGTTTTACACATGCAGCTAATGTACTGTTGGACTTCATTGTTTACGCGCGACTGGTGACTCGTTGCTATTTTAGTTATAACATAAGGTATTTTTTTATTATAACTGACATGATATTTGATATCGGTAAGAGTTTTTTTATAAAAAGTAGTCACATGCATAATGTGAGCTGTTAGGTACACTTTATTTTTTAAAGGGCTAGTCACATATACTCATTAAACTAAATCTTTGGCATTTTTTTTTTTCTTCAGATTTAAAATTTCTTAATTTGCGAGTTCAAGTCTCACAGTTGTCTTGTGACGGATACATACATTCATACCACATAAGGTACATTGCTTGTTATTTTTGGCTATCAATATGTTTTTTTTTTCCCTTTCATTCTTTTCTTCGAACATGTTTGGCTTACATAACTTCTACAATTTTTAGCGGTGAGTTATACATTTTATGCACGCTTCTCTTAACTTAAGACCGTAATGACTTTGGCAGATGCAGTTTTATTTTCTTTTTAACCCTTAGTGAACCACTTATTCAACAGTTGTCTTTCACATGTAGTTCATGTGTTGGATATTTGTTTGTGTTACACAACAGTTGTTTTTTTTAATACATTTTGGTGCATTCTTATACATACATTACACTAGTTCATGTGTTGATTTACATATTTTGTTCATTTGCTTTTACACATTGTACTTTGCTAGCGATTTATTCGGCAGTATTTCTTTTTGTTTTTTTTTTCTTACAAGTAGTTCATTGAGTTGTACACACTGGCTGGTTTAGAGTTTAACCAGAGTTTTCACACACATTACAAGTAGTTCATTTGTTTTATTAACCCGTATTCATTGCATTTTGATGATAACTCATTAATTATGTAATTGAATCTCACTCGTTGAAAGTGTCTTGGGTTATTACACATATACTGTCTGTTTATTTTGTTGGCAATTACATTACAATTTTACTTCATTGAGACATTAATACATATAGTTCATGTGATATTATACAATTTGTTCATGTGTTTACTTACACGTTGTGTATGCTTGCGTACACTTTTGTTCATGTGTTGCATTACAAGTAGTTCATGAGTTTGGGGAGTTTTTCCCCCTCCCTCCACACACATACAGTTTCTCCTTTTACTTTCCTATCTTTTAAATTTTACACCATGTTTCAATATTAAAGACTTCTTTTTAACAGTTTTTTTTTTTTGTGTTTGCATAATGTCAGAACATATCAATGGCATCATCACTTTGTATCTATACAAAGATTTTAATGTTTCTAGGAGTTATCCGTCACATGACATATTAAACTATACATACATTTCGAAGTTGTTAATTTTAACAGGTAACATTTTTTTTACACTTTCATTAGATACTTCTTACTTGGAGGTGGCAGATCGAGTAAGATATCTAGTTTCACTATACAAAATTGTATGCAATTTATTATTAATTAGTATTTTTTTATAAGTTTGCCAGGGGTTAAATTTTGATCAATACACGGAATGTCAGGATGGCAGTGTAAAAATTCATAAAATGCTAAATTATAACATACTGTGATTTTTTTGGAAACCGGGGACTTAGTTAAATTGCAGGAATCTAAAAAAAACTACCCCTTATTATTTAGGGCAGAAGCCATAAGCTGATGCCACTAGAAATCACAATATTCCAATATTTAGGGATACACTTGTTTGAGCGCGTGCAGCTTGCACAATTTTGTCTCTGGTAGTCCTGTGCGTTATGCACAAATTTTTGTAAGTTTCTTATGCCAGTAATGAAGCAACCTAAGATAATACAAATAAGCTTCAATTTTATGAAAGAATTCATCTTTCCTTAAAGTAACAATTTTTTTTACTGGTGTGTTTTTGTCCTTTGTTTTTATTTGCTTGCATTTATTTAATATTATGATCTCATGTAAGATCAAATTTTTGAGAAGTCGTATATACAGTAAATGCTTCTCTATATGAATAGATACATGACTAAAATGCTGGTACCAGCGCCACAATACAATGCCACAAAAAAATAAATAAATAAATATAGGATCCTGTATTATCAACTAATGTGGCCATTTTATTTTGTGGAATATTTAATTAAAAAAAAAGATTATTTCGAATATTATGAGCGCTCAGTCATGGACATAACACAATTCTTGTGAATTGTTTTGAAAGCAAGCAAATATTTCTTTTTCTACTTACTTATACTTGTATAAAATATTTTACAGGAGCTAAAGAGTAATAGTTTCACAGACAAGTTAAAATAGATTTCTTGGTAGATATCAACTTAAATAGTTAATTTTACTTATTTTGTCTTGGTGCATATTCTGTAAGTGCGAAAGTGGACAAAGGATTTTAGGTACATATAAAGCTGCAACGTACACGTTTCAGCTTTCTTCTGTTGTGGGGGTGAGTTATGTGACAGCGTTTCTGTCCCATACCTTTTTTTAATTCAAAATTTAATTTAAAACATAACTTTCTTACTTTTAGATCATATTATCCCCCCCCCCTCTTTCCTATAATGAAATATGTGATTAAATTCATTTCTCAAAACCATCCAGAGTTTGGTAAAGTGATTTCTTTCATTTTTCTAAAATTATCTTTAATTCAAACCGCTCAAATAATCATTTCCTTTTTCCTTTCTTTTTTTAATCTGTAACTACCCGTTTTTGCTGCGTGTGCAAAGAAATAAATAAGAATTAAATAGCACAGCTGCTAGTCTCATTTCATGTTCTTGCATTGGATATTTTTCCCCGCCGCAGTGATAAGAAATTTTTATCGCTACTAATACGTGAACCTTGAATAGATAGATTAACAATGAAAAGTAAAAATGAACGAATCTTATGGGAAGCATGTATTTATCGTGTTATGTGGTCGGGCTACAAGCCAGATGTCCTGGATTTTTCTGCATTCTTCTCATCGAACAATCTGCAGTCTGCAATTTCATGTAACAGTTAGTTGGGCAAAGGCCTTTCTGCAAGATAAACAATTTCGGTTTGTCTGTTACTTTTCTCATCGTATTAGAAGCGCTTGCTTGCAATCCTGGCCTCCCCCGTCCGATTGTATCACCACATTTTTGCGGTAATGTTTATCGCCAAGACCCTTTGTTCATTTTCGCGCGGTCACCAAAAGTTGTAAATTGGCGATGCTGTGCCACGCCAACATTTCTTGATTTTGTGCAAAAAAACTTCACTTCTGTTTCAGCTCTCGAGATGTAAAGTCGTCTAATAAGAAAGGGCGCTTCGGCGTCCCTTGTATTGTGGGATCTCTCTCTCCCATTTTGGCTCCTGAACCACCTTTCTTTTATAAGATTTTTAATAAAGAAATAGTTCCTGTAATATGGTTGGAGTTTTTGCATTTAAACGAACCATCCCACTGAACACCTTTACAGCACCTCTCTCTAATTTTTCTTTTTTGTAATCTAATATATTATTTAAAAATAATGTCAATAAAATTTCAGAAATACATATTCTGCCTTTACAAACTATCTCAGAGAGAATCTACTTTCTCTCTTATAATCTCTGCTTTGGATTTCGAAATTTTCAATCAGTAGTTGCCGCAGCTACCGAAATAATTCAAAATAAATATAATTTTAAATTCACTTATTAATTAGTTTCTTTAGATGTGCTAAATGTATATATTAAAGATATAAAAGATATAAACAAAATCACTTTATACCCTCACATATAAAGAAATAACTAGTTTGAAAATTGATTATTTTGAATTACTTTGTTTTATTTTAAAAGAGATACATAATGTTGTTAAAGGTACACATATATTAAGACAGACTATAAATAAAATTAAATACAATAAACCCAACTGGAGTGAAAAATTAGCCGGGGATAGGACTCCAATGTTTCACTCCAGTTGGGTTTACTGTATTTAATTGTATTTATAGTCTGTATTAATATATGTGTACCTTTAACCCTCTCGCTGCGTAATTGTTTTATCAAAATAGCTTCAAAAATTATGTATTTAATTACTTCGCGACGAGTGTCTTGTAAGAATTTTTATTCTTTTGCCACCAGTTTTCCAAAACAAAAATTTTCGTCTGATTTAATCGAGAAAATGCTCCGATTAGATAAGGCAAAATTTACAATAAAAAGTAACTGGTGGGAATGATCAAGACGGGTTAATTAGACGGAGAAAATGCATCCTTGATGAAATCTCGGGTTGCGCAAAATTTGCTAATTTTACGTTGGCCAAGAAACTCTCGGGTTGCGCAGGGAGAGGGTTAATTATTAAAAATGGGATTCAGACGTTAATTTATGTGCTTTAATACATAATGCTGTAAGTAGTGACCTTGCTCAAACATTTTGGTTTCGTTTTATTTTTGGCCCCAAAATTTCGGTGCCTTTTGTTTCTGTGAAAAATTGGCTGAACAGTAGCTGTCAGTGCTTAACGAAGCCATAGTCTGATCTCATAAAGGTTTGCTTATATATGAGAATATGCGCAGCCCGTAGTTTCTTCGAATGTTTTTAATTTATTTTTGACAATAAAGCGCCTAATAATAAAAATAACTGTTCATTCTCTGGCAAGGAAAATTAAAACAAGATTGTTACGCTTTATCCGTAGTCAATACGGTGGTGATGATTATACCAACTCGAGTCAACTACGTAAAGACTTTGAATAAATGATGTTTCATTGATAGGCTGCCACTACTGATATATGCATGATATCGGACACAATGTGAAATGTGAGAAAATAATAATTATATACTAACTTATTTAGTTAACATTACGGAACAATTTATTTACAAATTATTTACATTAAATTAAAACATTATTTACAATTATAGGCTCGGATATAGCAGATCCTGATCAACACTAACAAGGGAAATGATTGAGACCTGGTGCATTTAGAAACCCTACATTAGGAAGTTTGAGAACAGATAAAACTTTTCTTTTAAAATCATATCTTTTGATTTTACGGCAGCATAACTTTCTAAAAATGCAATTTTCGAAATCACATATCGGACTATTAACATAGAATTTTTTTAAAGAAAAGCATTTAAAAATGCAAATTAGTCAACAATACGTATAAAATATTGAAAAAAGTTTTAAAAAAAATTTTCAAGAACCTACGAATTTGAGTTTGAAAAATTACATCATTATATTCCCATTTTTGGCGGGGGAAAAGATTTTATCAAAAGTTGAGCTTTCCGGCAACCCTAGCCGGATGTCATATTTGCTTGTCGTGTGTGAGCAGTGCTTTGGACTCCACTAGAAATTGTAATGTACGACATAATTAAGCACGTAAATTTTCTAAATTGTATAAAAATATTAATTTACATTATGATTACTTTTACCAAAAGACACAACATTTAATACAACAACATTTCATTTTAAACATTCAAAACTTTATTCCATTAGACTTCAAAAGGAAATAATTTCCTTATTTTGTATTTCACTAAAAAACAGTTTTCTATGATCTTGAAAGTTTTTAACAGAAATATATTTATTTTTTATGCATTTATTGTTTGCATATAAAAAAAACTATTCTTGTTTCTTATGATATCAATTATCAAACAAATCGCGATCTGATTTAATTCTAGTACGTACCATACATACACTCCAGGGATAAAGCGGAGAAAAATTTGTAGCGCCATATTTGGCAATTAATGTTACTTTTAGCGTGAAATAAACAAATAAAAATCCAATAATAATAAATTAAAAGTATAAAAATGTATATAAAATATGATTTTAACACAGAAATTTTATCGGTTTTCTAACTTTTAAATTTAGGGCTACAAAATGTACCAGGTCTTGATGCCAGGTGCGAACAGCACCAAAAGGGGCCGTTCGCATATAACAGAGCAAAAACTACCCAAACGAATGGTCTGAAATTTGAAATATATAATTGTTGCAAAATTTTGTCGAGTCATTCCAAATTTTATGAAAATCGGAAGCATCGTTTAATTACAGAGAGAGTCAAATTTTTCCGTTACATTACAGCTAATGGAAAAATTATTTCAAGTGCATTTTAATGATGTTACAGCCTTTCGAACAGAATGAAATTAATATGCACTTATGATGAAGAACACCAAAAATATACCTTTAGTACAATATACGGTGCAAAAAAGATTTATAAAACTAGTTATAGTACAAACGCACCTCATTTGCCACGTTTGACTTGCAGTTTCCAACTTGTTTTGATTCTAAAGATGTCAGAATTGTTTTCTTGACTAATTTTGACATCCAATTTTTAGTAACAATTGAAGTATCGGGAAGTCTCAAGTGAAAAAAAAAGTTTAAATCAGAGAAAATATTATAAATATAAAATATATAAATAACAAACTCATATATGGGTAGTTCTGAAATTAAGTGGAAATTTGAGTCCCAATCTTTTTTTTTGTACGTTTATGCAAATAATTATTCAACTAAATAGATAATCTATGAAAACACATCTAAAACGTGTATTAAAAAATACTTTAGAATGAATTTGAAATTTAAAACTATTTTAATAAAATTAAAATCATACTAAATGTCACCTCCATGCCTGTTTTTACTTTACAACATGAACGTATCCCATAAGATAAACGAAAAGAACCGTATAAAATGTATTAAGTTAATAAATAGATATACTTTAGTTACTTTTTAAAAGAAATTTTTGAAAATTTATATTAAAAAAAAAAATTACATACCAAAACACCTCAGTCCCCAGAATTAGAGCTACATCCATGACATATCAGTTATAGCTATATAAAAATCTTCTAAATGGCAGCATAATCTAGAACTTGGAATACAAATTAACTACAGGCAGCTACTTATTAGATAGAATATTTCTGAAGCCTGGTAAGTTGTTACTTCATCTAGTTTTAATTAAAAAACTTTTAATTACCGTAGTGTACTTTAATTGGGTGTCAACTCCATAGCCTCATTAATTATGTCAGTTTTAAAAATAGCAGAATTCTGTTGATAAGTAGCGTTAAATTGCTTTATTTAATTTTATATCCAAGTAGCATTATGTTCATATTGTGCATATATTAGAAAATATTAGGCCTAATCTCAGATATGTCACCTCCATGGATGTCACCTCCATGCCATTGTTGTATCATGCAGGCGTTATTAACCCATGGATGTGACATTTATTGATGTAAACAATATTTTAAGGGTACTTAAAGTATATTTTTAATTATTGAACCTATAATTTTATTTTATGGATAATTTTATATTAATAAAAATATGTTTTGAAACTGAACGTTTTTAATTCTAAAATATTTAATTTTGTATATATTTGATTTTTTAATGCCTTTCAGTATTTCTTTCAATACAAATTATATTTTAGATTTAATTAAACTTTATTTTAAAGCCTGATCTCCTGAATTTAATAGAAAAAATAATAAAAACAGAACTAAAATTAAATTTTCAGATTTTCTGTGCTAGTCCATTTGATAATATATATATATATATATATATATATATATATTTGTTTAATATATTTAAAAAATATGGCCACACTAGAGTACTTTGCAATCGTATATTTAAAGTGCTGTATTTTCTATTTATCTATTAATTTATTTATTTTTATCTAATTGCACGGTTAATACTTTTAAATATTTTTTAGATATCACGGCTCGGGCAAAAAGCAAAAATAATTATGTAGAGAAGAAAAGAAAATTCAGACGAGAAGCAGAGCAGAAGAGACAGGATAAAATTAAAGAAAACCCCAAATTGCATGAAGAATTTAAGAAAGAAAGAATGTAAAAGGCATTACAAGAAGTAAAAAGGAAAAATAAAAGCTATTTCTCAATTGAGAGAACGACAGAAGCGTGCACAATGAAAGAATTAAGTACAAAAGTCGAGAGAAGAAAGCAAATAAAGAAAAAATTACAGCATGTTTTTTTTTAAATTCTACTACACCAGAAATAGATGATGATCCAGAAATTATAAAGAATCCTATTGCGAATGTTGAAGATGTGATAGGAACAGCAGGTACCAGTTGGGTAAAAAGTGGTCGAAAAATTGTTAACAAAAACATACTAAAGAATAAAATTGCTTAAAAAGGAGCTTAAAAATGTTATGAAAATTTGAAATATAAAAGAAAAAAAGATTATTATAAGAAAAATTATCAACGCATCATAAATAAATGAAAAGAATTAAACAGTCCAAAAGAGAAGGTACTGAAAATATTGAAAGGTGAAGATATTTGTCCTAAACTCAGAAAATGCCTGGAATTCAGTTCAGCATTGACCACTCAAATCGAGAAAACTTTTGAAAAAAATGATAAGTTTCAAAAGTCAAAGAAAGCCTTTGGACTTGTCCTTTCTGAAAAAGTAATAAAGAAGTACCGCAGTATGCACAAGATTTCAGTTATGGTCCTGTTAATCTGTATTTAGCAAATGTGACCTGAGTTGAAGATTACGTAGAAGTTAAATTTATGCAAAGATGTTCGGGATCCAAGAAAAAATTTGTTTTCAGTAAGGAGCGAGAAGCAATCATAAGATATGAAAAATAAATTTGTGTGGTTTAAACAGTGGAAAGTAAACAACCGGTTACAACATATCTTTGATTTAATCCCTCAAAACTGCAATATTATTTAATAAAAAATTAAATTTGAACTTTGTTCTTTTTTAACATGTTACTCAAGAATAGTGTTCTTTACCTGTATTGCAATTCAGTTTTTGTTTTGACGCGTCATTTGACTTTCTGTATTTCATTGAAATAACATATTATACTCTTAAACAATAAAACAAACTAATATCGCAACCATAAATGTTTTCTAATCTAGTAAATGGACAATAAAACTTATATTCATCATTATTATTAAAGTTTGTCACCACCATGGAATAATGTGTCACCTCCATGTTTATATGAAAAATGAAATTTAATTTTAAATTTTAAAAAATTTAACCTTGACCTCTGATCATGATTTATTTATCTCTAAAACCTTAAGAAAATGTTGGAAACATAACTTAAACGCGACAATTTGAACTTTTATTTTTTACAAATTACCAAGGTGAAATTTCCACTTAATTTCAGAACTAGCCATATATGATACGTATTCTAACTGTATTTTATAATTTCGTATAATATTTAGTAATTTGTATAATTTTATAATTTCGACTTGAGAATATCCCTGAATATACCTATCTGAAATGAATTGTTTAAATTTTAAAAAAGCTAAAGGACAAATGAATGAAATATTTGCACCATTGAAAATTTATATGTATCATATTTATACTTGAAAAATACAAAAAAATAATTAAAAATATTATTTTAGATGCTTAATTTATTTAGCAACTTTGTTGGAATCCCGAAATAATTTTCAAAATTAATTATTTTTTAAGCCTTTGGAGAGGAGGATATACATTTCTATTCATTTTGTCTTTACCATGCTTCGTAAATATTATGTTAAATTGTAATATTTAGCCACACTCTTTTTTTTATTGAAAAACATACACATTTGCTTATCACTATTAACTGAAAAGAACTAAGAAATTAAAACCATATTGCTTTTAATCTTTGTAAATATTAATTTAATCTTTGTTTGCTTCCTTATAAGAACTTTTTAAAAATATTTTTGAAGATTAAAAGAAAAAAAGAGCTTTAATAAATCAGTCGCATATTCATAAACTTTAGAAAAATATATAAAAAAAGGTTTGAATGCGAACAAACAATATAAATATTTGTTTTTGCGTTTATAAAAATTCATCGAATGAAAAAAAAACCTTTCTTTTACAGAATTTATAATTAACTTTGATTAATTTTAACAAAAATTTCCAATCAATTTGCGGATTTATTCACATTTCTTTCTGCACTAAAAAGGGAAACAGAACTATGAAAAAAAAATCATAATAATTTTTTTCTGGTTCTGGAAGAAAAAATTGTTCGCGAGTTATTAATTGAAAATGATTTTTTTTAATGTTAAGTAGACTAGTAATGCAATTACTTATAATAAAAAAACTCGAATAACATAAATAAATAAATAGATAAATTTTGGCACACGTAGGCGTTAAGTTTGTCTGAAACAAAAATGTTTATAGTTTTCAGTTTATTATTAGTATTCAGTTTATTATAAAAGTTGTTTTTCGGCGAAGCTTTCCAAATAAAATTTTCAACGATAATATCATCGCTAATATTATACACTAGTTGTCCTTGGGAGACCAGTTTGGTCTCCCTAAATGTATGCCAAGCATTGTATCATGTTACTTTTATTTATAATTTAATTTACTTTTTCAATCCTTCGCCAAATCGGAAGATTATGACACAGAAATCATAAACTCGGTATTTTTATGTTAACCGGGCGCAGGTAATAAATCGCCAAACATTGTTCGCGTCGTATTTTTTTGTATTTCCTTTAAAATATAATGCTTTTACTCATTTTATTTAAAGTACATAACTTTAATTTAAAACTGAACTATAATTTATAACTTTCAATTATTTCTTAATAAAGGAAAGGAAGGTAATAAATAATACCATAAACCATGACATTTAGTTTCAACATCAAAGATATGTTTTAATTTACCTCGCAAAATATTGTTGATACCAGTCGCATAAAATGGACTATTTAATACTGATGACATGATGGCGATAGAAAAATATCTGGCAATTTATCACCTGCGAACGGCCTGAAATGAGCTGAAATATATCTTTCATTCGTCTGATTCTCACTCACATTTGGTCACTCCACTGAAAAGGCACCATGTCTGCTGCTTTGTGATGAGTCACCAGGTGTCTTTACAATGAATTCAAATTGTGATTTTCACGTGATCGTTATTTGGAGACTCCACTGTAAATTCATCATGATAGCTTTTTTGTAATGACTTCGAAAGTAACAGAAAATGCAATATCTGATGACTTTTCACAAAGTAATACAATGGTGACTACTAGTGTTGCCAGGTTTCCTGCCTAAATCAGGCCTCCAAATACTGTGGACACTTGTAATTTCTTACAGTTTATTTCGTCATCTTTAATCGCAGATGATTCTGCGATGACTCTAAAAATTACTTTAAAATACTGGTGTCCTTTGGTGTCATTTAAAGCCCAATTTACGCGGGAGACACCTGGCAACACTAGTGACTACACAGTAGAGTCTTGGTCATCTGAAAGTTACCATACGACTTGATTGTGACATTATGTGGTGAATCATCACAATGCAATTCTCACAAAGCCTTCAAAATTGTGTCTTTAAATGACAGTCGCATGTGAATCACAAGGTGACGTCATTGCAATGTCACTTAGTGACCCTTCAAAAAGCAAGTCACTAGGAATTTTTAGTGGAGTCAACATATAACGACCATTTTAGAGTAATAATGAGACTAATGAAAAATCTCATATTTTGTTTTACCGTAGTGATTGTAGCCCTTGTGACCGCGTGTGACATGTAGATGATGTCACATCAATTAGCTGTGATGTAGGGATAGTATCTATTTGCTACGCCTGATTTTTATATTATTTTCTTTTGAGTACTCACGTTTTTCTAAAATTAACATTTTATGTTCGTTGCTTAAATATTGCACACTAGTGCACTTGCTCAAAGAATGTTTATAAAGCAGGCCTTTCTTCCCCTTTAACATGAAGAGTTTTTCTTCTATGTAAAACTATGTATTTGCTTAAACTGACTAAGAGGAATTCCAAATTAAGGCTGGTAAAAGTACTGTTTTAATGAATTTGAATAATTAAAAATAAAAGTCTTTAAACGCAGTTAGACAAACTCGGAAAATTTTATTTTACTCGTATGTTTGTATAAAAAAGTATATGAGAATACAGCAGCTGCTTAACTTTGAGACATTAAGCTTAAAACAAGGAATATTGATCTTTTTCAAAGACTTTAAAAAAAGAGTCTCAGAAAAAAGAAGATTTACTTTAATGTATATTTAAACAGAAACACTTTTTCTCTCGTTTTTAGCCTGAAACCTACGTAATAAATCATGTTATATTTGATTCATTTAGTCAAAATATTGGAAAGCATTAGCGAATTTATTTCTCAAATAAACTTAGATGATACATGATGCAGTTTTCCTGACTTTAAATACATTTTTTATTTAAGAATTTTCTTTGAATTTACAAACAAAAATTAAGGTTGTGGTATGATGACTGAAATAATAAATTCACAAGAAAATGCAATGAAGCTCGTGAATTTCTTCTAAAACGAAATCCTGCTTTAAATGAAAAATTTTCATGGTCTCGGTGAAGCATATATTTTACAATTATAGCGGATGATGCAAGCGATAAAAAGAAAAGCTTTCCAAAACGCGTTTTTTTACTTTTGTTTTAACAGACTTTATTGTACATGAATAATATTAAAGCTTAAACAAATTTGTTAACTGCATAAGCAAACTTTTCACAACTCATTGAACTATTTTCTTCTTAATTCAGTGACATGTAAGGGAAAGTTGGATAAAACTGCATACTTTAGCATTACGAGGATCACCCAGAAAATAAGTTTCCCCCGGCCCGTAAAAAGAAACAAAACGTAATTACATGGAAAGATTCACTGTAAAAGATACAGAAATGTTTCAGCTACTTCTCAACATCGAAATTGTAATACTTGTCATTGTGTGGGATAAGTTTCTGTAGTCCAGTGTCATAGAAGTATAACGCCTGGGAATGGTGCCAGCTTCGCAAAGTTATCATCCCACGTCTCATCACCCATACGATTCTGTTGAGGTACTCGTTACCCTCATCGTGGTATCACTACAGATAAGTCAATGCTTCTCTCATGCGTTTAGTTTTGTGATCGGGTGCAAAGTTCTTCGGCACCCATCAGGTGCACAATTTACGGAACAACGCTGTTTCATGATTATTTCGTGCATTGCCGATCTTTTCTGCACTTTTTTGCAGCGATACCAAAATGAGGGTGAATAATGCCTCAACAGGATCGTTACGGCCGATGAGAAGTGGTTTTACAACTGTGGCAAGCTAGCTCCATTCCCGGGCGGCAGACTTCTACGATATTGGACTACAAAAAATTCTCCTACTCTATGACAAGTGTTACAGTTCCGGTGATTTTTAGGTTGAGAAGTAGCCTGAAACATTACTTTATCTTTTGCAATAAATCTCTTTAACTAGAGAACATAAACAATAATATTGGAAATATAAAAAATATATAAAAAATTATTAGAAAAAATTAAAAATGAAAAGAATAATTATGTTCATTAAAATTTGAGAAATTGCCGAAAAGAAGTCCACCTCTTTATAAGCTTTTCAAGAATGAAAAACCACACTTTCTGTGTTGTTTTGGCGGCCTCATTTTTAAAAAAAATTGTTTAGAGGATCATCAATTATTGTTTTCCAATATCATTTTTAATACCACGCAGAAGATCCGGTTTTACCCCAATCGAAAGATTAAGCCAGGAAAACAACCTTTACTATGTCAGCAATAATTTTATTGTTTAAAATAAGCCCTTATTAAATATACTATACATAGTAATATATAAAGTTTTAATAACTTCAACTGTGTTCACATTTAAAAATTTTGAAAACTTAAAAAAAAAAAGATAAAAAGCTGTAAAAAAATTTTAAACACAGAAGCCATACAAATGCTAGTATAGCGATAACGAGCTGAGCACATCTCCTTCTGACCTAAAACTAAGTATTTCAACTATTTACTATCCGCTAGAGTTTTGCGCAAATTGAGTCAATACTCAGGTATCGAGTTCCTCAAGACTAAACAATGTATCGAAATTTCCACTAAATCTCTATGGCATATCTATAAGATGGCCATAATTAAACTGATTGTACTCAGAGTGTTCTGTTGCGCAATCTGATAGAGAATATGACGCCAAATTTTGTAAGAAAATTAAACAAGACGGGGGACGAAGGATTCCGCGAAAAAAAATTATTTTCGAAACTCACCGCTAGGGGAATATGTGGTACTGTGTAACAGAAAAGACCGTTTTAAAAAATGCAGAATCAATATTAAAATAAAATTACCTTTTATTTAGCACATTTAACGATTTTAGTATTGATTCTGCATTTTTTAAATCTCTGAACCAAACTGAAAACTATTAAAAATGTATTAAAAACTATAAAAAGTTTTATTATAATATACTTCAGTTTTCTGAAAGTTATTACCGTCAACCGAAATTGTGTTAGGGTAGAACATCCTGTACCCTTTTTATTAAATACGTGTTTTCTGACCCCATGTTCTAACATGATTTTTCATCCTCTTACTATCACCCACTGAATTTTTCGGTCGAATTCGGCAACACCCTGTATAATGGAAATTAAAACAGTATTGTGTTTTGTTACCATTTAAAAATTTGCACGAAAATGCGTACATAATGACCACTGCTTCAACAAATGAATTATTTCATATATTATTCTTTTACGAAAAATGAAATATTACTCTAGTGCAGTGGTTCCTAACCTTTTTTTGACCACGCCTCACCTAGGTATCTCTAAAATCTTGATGTCTCCTCTTCCGTTCTATATCATATAAATCTTATTATATAAAATATAAACTTCTATTTTCCCAGAAGAATCTGAAAATAGCATTAACTCTGATAAGTGATTTCACATTCTTTAATTTATCAAAATCATATTTTTTATTATTACAAGTATGTTTTTAACATAACTCTATGAATCAATGAGGTCGTGGATCTTCGTCTTTACACCTATAAAAGTTTTTTCTTTTTTGGCAACGTACCTCAAATTTAAAAGTGATAGATAGTCTACATTTTTATCTACGTAAAATTTCCTTGAAATCTCTCTCACATTTTGTATTACATCTGATAGAATTGATATACATTTTATAATGGATTTTAGTACTTCATTAAGAACCAGTGATATTTGTTTATTACCGAGGCTGTATGGATATTATAATTCACTAGCAAACCCCGCGGCTTTGCTCGAGTAATATTTGAAATATGCCAAGTGATATTTATATGTCTAATTTTTACTAAAAGAAATTATACATTTAGGAATAATTCAAAAATTACTATTTAAAACATAGTTTGGCTAAACTTCATTATTGCACTGCATTAGGCAGAAATTAGACTTAAATTAATAAAAAGAAATAAAACTAAATAAATGATAATTCAGAAAATATTTTGAAACTTTTATGCTCAATTAATAAGCTTTTTTCAGAATTCAATTTGAAGTTATGAATTTTTCAGAAACCATCTTCTTACATCTTAAAATAAAACATCATGTCAAATTCTCATTAATTTGCCAACATTAATCTTGAAATCGGTTTGTTATTTCCTAATAATCCCCAGAAACGTAATTTAGAAAGCTTTTAAAGGCCTTTTTTAGAACGTTTGTTGTTCCTGTGAACCACAGGTGGTAGAATCATCCGCATAAAATATAGCCTGTGTAGAACCAGAGATTGTTGCCATTCATTCGCTATTATTACTTTTTTAATTGGTTTATATTCCCTGAAATTGCACAGAAATCGTAATTTAGGGCTTTTTTAGAATGCTTTTCGCACCTCCCCTTTTTAATTCGAATTTATTTTTGACAGTCCTTCGAGGACATTTATATTTTATAAGTAACTACCATGCCATATTTAAAGTTCATATTCTCTTCAGTAACACAGAAATCGCAATATAGAAAGTTTTTTGCTCCTGCAACCCTCTGGTGGTAGTCGAACAGACATAAAATATAGCTTATGTTTGAGCAGGTTCTATCAACAACAATTTGTCACGATTCTTTTTTAAATTGGTTTGGTATTTGATAAGATTGCATAAAAATTGTAATTTAGAAGTTTTTAGAACGCTTTTCGTTCACTTCATCCTTTTTAAATTTGGAATTTTCTTTCGACTGTTCTTAGAAAGCAGTTGCATCTTGTAAGTAAATACCATGCCATATTTCAAAGTGTTAGATCCCTCAGTTATGCAAATAACGCAAATTAGAACATGTTTTGCTCTTGCACCCCCAGATGGTAGTGGCAAAAACATTTGCAACCATTACTTTTGAAATAGGTTTGGTATTTCCTGAGATTGAGTAGAAATCGCAATTTACAACGTTTTTAAAACATTTTTAGAGCGCTTTTCGCGCATTTTCACCCCTTTTAAATTTCCAATTTTTTCGGAACTGTTCTTAAAGTTAATTTATATCTAATAAATATGTACCTTGCCTAATTTCAAGTTGCTAGTCCCTACCAATCCCAAAAATAAAAATTTAGGACGTTTTTGCTCCTGCAACCTCCAGGTGATAGTGACACCGACATGAAATAGTGTCTATGTTAGAGCAGAGGCAGTCAGTATCAATTTGCCTACCATTACTGTTGAAATGAGTTTTAGTCCAGTCATTTGGTAGAAAATAGGGGAAAGTTTTGGTGTAGTTTTGATATTTGGTGCCTTTATGTTTTTTGGGTCGCTGAACACGAATCTGAATTTTGCCAACAAAATTTATCCCGGGAAACATGTTTTTTTGGCAAAAAACTGAAAAAAAAAACGGGATTTTCTTTGTTTTTTCCAAATAACTTCAAAATCCTACATTTTACGTAAAAGTCCTCAATACATAAATTAAAGAAGATAAAATTTCCTATATTTTAGGTATTAAAAGTTTTTTTTTCCCTGATCAATGGTTTAGCCGTGACAACGCCGCAAAAATGGGTGTGAAAATCAAAAAAGTCAGAAAAAACGGGAATTACGGCAGTGTACATAGATTTAACATGAAAACTGACCCTTTTACACAACTTTGACCATTAATGATACTAAATATAATATTATTGACTATATTTTAAGGATCTGAGATTCATTGTTTCCTTCATAACTAAAAAATAAAAAATGAGCATACCTGTGATCAAAATCTTCATTTGCTATTACAAAATAATAATAATAAATCTCCGATGATAAAAGTTGACACGGATCTAGTTCTTAAAGTTTGCCTTTTAGCCTAAACCCTAAACAGACCATTAGGGGGGGGGGGGTCAGGCATTTAAAGACATCAGCAGAGTTGTGGTTGGGGACTTTGGAGCTGTCAAACATAAACGGAGCGACAGAGTAAAACCTCTTGCTGTAATGACCAGTGTAATACAAGTAGACAACGAGTTGGTTCCTGCCTATCCTACAACTTTGTTCCAACGAATTTCGGTTGCAAAGTATTCGGATGAAGACCTTGAGGAGTTTTGGACGTACGATCTAGGCCCTTATTCCTTGTCCCTATTTGACAATGGCTTAAGAAAAGGAAACAAATCTACACTCTAAAAGGCATTTAAGCCTCTTATGAACAAGGGGTTCAGCGGCAAGGTTCAATTCGTCATTGATGGGTTTTTTTATTACATAGAGTTGTTTGGCCTAAGCATCAGTCTTTTACTTCAATCGGCGACAAATATGTTCAGTATGTGCAGTCAAAATATCAATCACAGGCAATTGTTGTCTTTGATGGCTACCTTGATGATATACAAGGTGGCACAAAAACTGCTGAACGTATGAGATGATCAAGAAAACATGCTTCAACTGACATATTGTTTGTCGAAACAATGATACCATCCACTTCCAAAGAAAAGTTTCTTATTAACCCAAAAAACAAAGGTCGGTTAATATCTATGATGATTGACAAGTTCTCATCAGCAAATATTACATGCAAGCAAGCAAAAGAAGATACAGACACCTTGATTATAAAAACTGCTTTGTCCTTGGCTCTATCAAATGAGATGGTAATTGTAGTCGGGGAGGATGTAGATCCTTTGGTCATTTTGATAGGTATCTTCACGGATGAAAACTTTCTCTTTTTAAATCCAGGGAAAGACATCATTTCTCCAGTGACATTTTCTCCAACTAATGCTGTGAGTCCACCTATTGCGAAAAGCATCTTCTTCCTATATGCTATGAGCGATTGCGATACAACATCAACACTGTTTATGCAAGGGAAAATGAAGTTCCTCAAAACTCTTGTGAAGAATCCACATCTTGCCGACATTGTTAAATTATTCTACGACATGAACACTACTCAGGAGATGATTGCAGCTGCTGGGAAACGTTTCCTTGTCTTACTGTATGGTTATAGTGGGACAAATGTGCCTTCGCTAAACCACCTAAGGTATATTTTGTACAAGGAGTCAGCCTTTAGATACAATTCGAACATTGCTGCTCTACCGCCATCTGCCGCTGCAGCACAACAGCATTCTGTAAGAGTATATCACTAAGTCCAGCAATGGCTAGGGGTTGAAAAAAATGCTGAGTAGTGGGGATGGAAGAGAACAAATACTGGCCTTGAGACTGTGTTAACTGTACTACTCCCTGCTTTGTAAAAGCTTGTATCCTGCAAATGCAAAAAGAACTGCCAGCGAAGTTGTTGGTGCAAGAAGGCGGGGCTTACTTGCTCCAACATTTGCACCAATTGCGAGGGGAATTGCAACAACATCGCAGTGGTGTGTCAAGACGAGGAAGACGAGCTCTTTGAAACCGAGCTGGAAATAGATTGCCCACCCAATGAACCCGTGGACCCAGTGGAAGAGGAAAAATTCATGCCACAAGGTATCAAATATTTTTTATTAAAAAAAACATTTATTTTATACTATTGGTAGTAATACAAACACCCACTAATTCCTTACATCTATTTTCTATGCTGTAGATGTTGGTGAAAAGCAGGGACCCTCAAGTAAAAGAAAGCGGAAATAGTATTTTTTGTTTTTTAAGGGAATGTACTTACTAATGTACATACTTATTTATAATTAAATAATGATTCACAATGAGTCGTCGTATTTATTATCAGCAACTTCATTGTAAAATGCAGTCAGTCATACAATCTTTAGTATCATTTATAGTCAATGCTTGTGTAAAATGGTCAGTTTTCATGTTAAATCTACGTACAGTTCCTTAATTCCCGTTTTTTCGGATTTTTTTTATTTTCACACCCATTTTTGCGGCGTTGTCACGGCTAAACCATTGATCAGAGAGAAAAAACTTTCAGTACATAAAATGTAGGAAATTTTATCCTCTTTAATTTATGTATTGAGGACTTTTACGTAAAATGTAGGATTTTGAAGTTATTTGGGAAAAACAAAGAAAATCCCGTTTTTTGCCAAAAAAAAACATGTTTCCCGGGATAAATTTTGTTGGCAAACTTCAGATTCGTGTTCAGCGACCCAAAAAACATAAAGGCACCAAATATCAAAACTACACCAAAACTTTCCCCTATTTGTCCTTTTTGAGCACCTAATGCCTGGACTATTTGATTCTTCCTGAGATTGCTCACAAATCGGCATTTAGAACGTTTTTAGAACGCTTTTCGCGCATTTTCACCCGTTTTAAATTTCAATTTTTTAAAGAAATGTTCTTAGAGATCATTTATATCTAATAAATATGTACCATGCAAAATTTCATGAATCTAGGTCCTACCATAATTCAAAAATCGCTTTTTTAGAAAGTTTTTAGTTTCTGCATCTCCTCTGGACAGTGGAAACAGACATAAAATATAGCCTATTTTGGAGCAAGGGTTGTCACCATCATTTTGGCATAATTATTTTTTAAATCGGTTTGGTATTTCCTGAGATTGTGTAGAAACCACCATTTAGAGCGTTTTTCAGAACGCTTTTTGTGCATTTTCACCCCCTTTAAATTTTGAACTGTTCTTAGAAATCCTTTATATCTAATAAGTAACTAATATTTTAAATTTTATATTTCTACGCCTTCCAGTAACGCAAAAACCATAATTCAGAACGTTTTTTGCTCCTGCCCTCCCTTTCGGGTAGTGGCACCGACATAAAACATAGCCTACCTTGGAGCAAGAGTTGTCATCATCATTTTGACACCATTATTTTTTAAATAAGTTTAGTATTTCCTGAGATTGTGTAGAAACCACCATTTAGAACGTTTTTAGAACGCTTTTCGCGCATTTTCACCCCTTTTAAATTTCGAATTTTTTAAGAACTGTTCTTAGAAATCCTTTATATCTAATAAATAACTAATATTTCAAATTTCATATTTCTAGGCCCTTCAGTAACGCAAAAACCATAATTTAGAACGTTTTTTGCCCCTGCACTCCCTTTAGGGTAGTGGCACCAACATAAAATATAAACTATCTTCCAGCAAGGGTTATCACCAACATTTTGACACAATTATTTTTTTAAATCGGTTTGATATTTCCTGAGATTGTGTAGAAACCACCATTTAGAACGTTTTTTAGAACGCATTTTGTGCATTTTCACCCTTTTTAAATTTCGAATTGTTTAGAAAATATTCTAAGATATCATTTATGTCTTATAAGTAACTACTATTCAAAATTTCATGATTCTAGGCCATTCCATAACACAAATATTGCATTGTTAGAACGGTTTTTCTCCTGCCCCCACTTTGGGGTAGTGGTACCGACATAAAATATAGCCTATGTTCTAAGTTGGACTAACAGCATCATTTTGATACCATTATTTTTGAAATCGGTTCGGTAGCTCCAAAAATTACCTCTAACATACAGACAATTTTTACTTCTTTATAATATTAGTATAGAATATGTTTTCTCCGATTTTAAATTTTAAAATGCATACGTAATAAAGTATGTTTATATATTGTGTATGTGGTCTACGGAAGAGCCTTACGAATAAGTTTACTTTCTATCCATTTCCTTGCGTGATGTGCACGGAGATTTATTAATTTCATAAAGTAGAACCTCATTTAGCTAATTCAGAGCATTTTTTAAGTTAAACATGTTCAAATAGTCAATTTTAGATATACCCTACAAAATTTCATATGCAAAATTTCCTTCATGGGATATACATTGCACTATGAATAGCGATTCAAGTGCTTTGGTCTCGAAACTGACAGTAAAGGAATAGTGAGACACATTAATAATTATATTCTGATACATATTTTTAATATTTAAAAATTTTAAGTAATTAATCTGTTTCTACAAAACAATATACAAAATATATTTAGTTGTTTTTTAATACCTTATTAAAATATCATTTTCTCTATTTATAATCATTTATTACAAATATAGTTACAGGGATCAGTTTTTATAAACAAAAATGATTCCTGAAAGTATCAGCAATAATTTTATATCTAGTTTTATAATAATAAATATTATTCCCTCAGAGTTCCAGCTAAATTTTTAAAGACGAAATTTCTATAAAACATATAGACGCTCTGCTATATTTTAGCAGTAGGTTCATCGGAAATTTTGAAAAACAGATCAGAATCCGAATTCATTTTATATTTCAAAACTAAATATTCCACGTTTTGTTGAATCTATTAAGTCTAGTCTTTAAATCTAGATGCTTCAGAACATTATCTCTAATGTAACTATCAACAGCAACATGTTTTTTACAAAAACGGAAATTTATATCGAGACAACAAAATCGTTAAAATTATTTATTGCAAATGTAGTTATGGGAAAGATTTATTATGAATAAAATTGTTACATGACAGCATCTGCATAAAATTATACACAAATTCAGAAATAATTAGCATTTTCCTACTCCAAGTCACAGTTAAATATCGAAACAAGAAATTTCTTTGAAAAGCGTGTGTACTGTAAGATATTTAGCAACAGATTCATGAGATATTTAAAAATATATATATAAAAGAGGAATTAATTTTCTTTTACAAAACTCTATATTTACGTTTTGCAAAATTTGTAAAGTACAATATATTTAAATCTCGACACCTCACAATTTTATCACAAATTTATTTAAAACAGAAACATGCACTTTACAAAAACGGAAATTTAAACATTCGTTTTTATTCCAACCGAGACAAAAAAAAAAAAAAAAAAATCATTAAAATTATTTATTGCAAATGTAGCCATTAGGAAAGAATTATTATGAATAAATTGTCTCATGAAAGTATCACCCCCAAAATTATACACAAATTCAAAAATAGTAAGCATTAACCTTACTCAGAGTCACAGTTAAATTTCGAAACAAGAAATTTGTTTGAAACAGATATATACTGTAAGGCAGCGGTTCCCAATCTTTATTGGTACGAGACCCGCTTACCACTGCTATAAGATATTTTACAAAGATATTCATGGGAAATTTAAAAATATATATATATCAAAATACTAATTAATTTTATTTCTCAAAACTATAGATTTCACGTTTTGAAAACTCTCTACAGTACATTATATTTAAATCTCGGTGCCTCACATTTTATTACAAATGTATCCGCTACCACCAACATGCACTATACAAATACATAAATAATTTAAATATTCGTTCATCTTCCATCCTATGAAACAACAAAATCAAATTTATTCGTGTTCCAAATTTTAAGTAATTCGACATGTTTTATTCAAATATGCAGATCAAAATTCCTTTGATTTATTTCAGATTTCACAAACCTAATTTCTGATATTTCTTATGTGTGATATATTTTAAATACAAATGTATCCGTTTGTGATAAAATAAGGCACGCTCTTATTTTTGCAACTTATACCATAATCTGCAAATATAAAGCTAAAAATTGAAATATTTAAACAAATAACGGCTTGATGTTTATTTCGGAAATTCAAAATTACAAATGCTTTCGTAAATATTCATATTCGTTTAAAATGAATAGATACGAATTTTTTATTTTATCAAACCTATGTTTTACTGATTGTAAATTTTATTTATTGTGAGCATAGTGGTCTCTATTCTGCTAAACTGATAAAGAGAAATGATGATTTTCGTTTATTCAATAAATGTTTCTCTATGTGCGGGTCGCTACAAATATTTCAGTTAAAAGCATCGGAGCATAATATCACATAATATCGAAAAACATTTCATATATTATCGAATTAAGAAAACATATAATTTGCACAAACATTTTTAATAAAGGGTGTCCCAAAATTCAAGCAAGAAGTAATTTTGATAGAAAACACAGGTTTACAATTAAAAATTTTAATGTTTTATTGATTTATAATCTATACAGTATAGGGTTATGTATGGAATAGCATATCGGGTAAATGGCCTCCACGGCTTTATTGGCACATATACACTCTTTTTTTGAAAATTTCCATTACCGTTGTCCATAAATGTTGCTGAATTTCGTTGATACAGTGCTCAGTTTCCTCTTTAACATGTTCACGCAGGAGTGCATCACCGGTGGGTCACGTTCGACTGTCCCATCAGGCAGCGTGCATCACCGGTGGATCACGCTCGACTGTCCCATCAGGCGGCGTGCATCACCGGTGAGTCACGCTTGACTGTCACATCAGGTGGCGTGCATCACTTGTGGGCCCAACTCGACTGTTCCATAAAAGGCGGGAACTACAGGTGGGCCACACTCGACTGCACTACGGGTGGGTGACGCTTGAATATTCGAAAATTCCTTAGTAAAAATAATTCAATAGTATAAACTTACACATTCACGACGGGAAACGAGAACTGTCGTTTTCATTTTTAAAATATCATTGACTAAGGGTGTGGCATCTACCTTACAGAAAATGCATTTATATCATGTTGTCCATATTTTTTTTAGATTTTAAAACATTTTATATTAAATTCGTACATTGAAAGATATTTACCGACGCATAAAAATGGTAAACCTATCTAGAACACCAATTTACAAAAGACTTTTATATTCGAGTTCAATTCAATAAATATGAGAGGGGCGGGTCATTACAAGCAGTGTCTGAATAAACGACAGTACCGCGCCGCCAGATGAAGCGAAAGATAAATTCGAGCGCCGTCTCACAGCGGAAAACATGAATATCGGTGCCGGCGTGAACGTGTTAAAGGCTAAGGCTATCGTGAGCTTGCCGGTATAAACCTTAGACTTAAAAAAAGAACCTAAAGAAAAAAGTCCAACGGTGTTAAATCGCATGATCTGGGCTGTCAATTCTGGTCAGCAAAACGGGAAATTACACGACCACCACTAGGAAATGGCTCATGCAGTAATTGAATTGCGTCTCTGTCTGTATGGCATGTAGCACCGTCTTGTTGAAACCACATGTCGTCCACAGCCTTACCTTGCAAATTAGGTACAAAAAATGTAGACACGAATGTCGCAAAATTCAAATCTTGCATGACTTTTGGGACACCCAGAAAAGCCGCGGAGGCCACTTACCCGATATGCTATTCCATACATAACTATATACTGTGTACTTTATCAATTAATAAACAAATACAGTTTTTAATTATAAACATGTGTTTTCTATCAAAATTATTTCTTGCATGAATTTTGGGGCACTCTTTATATACTAGGGAACCAACCCGAGCTTCAAGTGTTACAGAATATAGGCAAAACGATTTTTTTTACTATTTGTTTTACTTTTAATAGATTTGTTTTAGAATTCTCATTAATAACACCAAAAGCATTTTTTATATGGAAAATATCAATTATGAATTCTAATAAAGTTTTCTAATTTATCAAATACGATACTATCGTATTAGCATGGTAGCTGTTAACAGCCGAAAAAATCGCCAAAGATTCCATTACTTACAGCAGCATCTGTGATTCTGATCATTTCAGTGGTTTAAGCACGTAGTTCAGATATATGTTTGCTAAATTTGTTCTTTATTTATATTCTTTCATTTGTTTTGTTCAGGAAGTGTTAATTTCATTATGGAATTTCAGCCGAAAACAAATGCTGTACATATTTATATCGTTTTAAGTGCAAACGAGTTAATCATCCGTAAGTGAGCATCAAGCGGTAGAGATAGGTTTAAAAAAATCATACTTGAAAATTATTTTACAAAACGTAAAAAATTCAGCAAATTTAGATACAGTTTTTCAACAAATTACAATTGAAAGAACATTTCTTGTCCTTTTCGGCGGTGTAGAAATTTAAATTCTGCGGTGTGTAGTAGTTAAAAACATTTTCAGTAAAGGGGAAATTTATTTATACTTGATTAATTTTTATACAATCATTGTAATTGGCAAATAAATTACACGAGTTGAAATTTTCTAACTGGGTGAAAAGTGTCCAGGTCAGGATTGGAAACAGGGACCTATCCGCCGAAGCTGACAGTGCCTTGCGAACTGAGCTATCCTGAACATACCTAGAGGGCACAAAATTTACCCAGAAAGCTTATTGATTATGACATCTGGTCTGATATATGAATCAGCTGATATACGAATTTGGCTGAAGCCAAAAGGTCCATGGTTCGAATCCGACCGTTTCTTAGAGTTCCATTACTTTCGATTTATTCTGTTGAGCAGATTAATATATCAGAGAAGAAGACATAATCAGTAAGGTTTCTGTGTGACTTGTGTATCCGCCAGATTTATTCAAGATAGAGTAGTTGGGAGCAGAGATCTAGTGGAGGGTATACGGAGGTATACGCAGTATACAATCTGGATTTTTTGAGAAACTCCGTATACCCTCTGTTTCTCAAAACAAAAAAAAGCACTGTCGTATACTGTATCTATGACTGTTCATGACTCTAGCGTATACTCTCTGCCTATAGCTTATACCTTGTGATTTTTTTACGACTACAACGCTGGTTGGAGATTATTGACAGTTTCACCCGAAAGGCCACTGATTCTAATTCTGTCTGAACACTTTCTCACATAGTTGAAAAATTACAACTCATTCGAAATATATTGTTTATGTATTGCCACGGGCAATATAACGTCAACGTTACGCACGACCACGTTTTTACTTTATAATAGATATATATAATGCAACTTTTTAAAATTTAAATTATGACAACACTTTTCTAACAAGTTATAAGAAAGGAGAATTGTATATAAAATGCAATTTGATGTTTTAATATGTAGTACGCATATTATATATACATAATATGTATACATGTGAAGTTCAATTTCTATTCAGCTTTTTTTCCCTATAACTAGCATACATATTAAAATGCAGAAAATATATTTTTTTACATGGCTCTCTTTTCTTATGAATTATATTTATATATTATATTTCCTACAATTTATACAGTCTCTTATCAAACAAATTCTTGTATTAAAGTTGTACTTAATTTATAAACTTTTCATAATCGGAAGTATATTTTTGACATCATCAGTTTAAGGGGCTCTAAGTCTCTCTACACTGTAAAAAAAAAAAAAAAAAAAAAAAAAAAAAAAAAAAAAAAAAAAATCTGTAGTTCTACAGATGTAAAGTTACATGCTTACAAAACTTTCATCTGTAACTGTTCGAAAAAAGCTGCAAATCTACAAAACTAGTTTTTGTAAAGCTACACAAATCTGTAACTTTACAAATTAATCTGCTAAAGTTACAGTAATCTTACTAAAATTTTATCTGTAACCTTGGTTGCAATTACATGAAAAGTTCGAGGCATCCCAGTTTCCTAAAACATTCTTACAGGTTTTTTGATTTTCGGCGCAAAAGTGTGTCTGTTACATGAATTTTTGTTGTTGGCGTTACATAAAAAGTTCTAGGAATCCCAGTTTTCTAGAAAACCTTTAGTAACTTTCCAATTTTTTTTTATAGTGTAGAAGGCCGAAAAAGGCTGTTTTTTTAGCATTTTTTTTTTTTTTTTTTTTTTTTTTTTAAGAATAAAAATAAGATTTTAGCTCCGGGCTTTTGCATGTTATTTATTATCATTTGAAGAAGATTTGAAAACATTTAATAAAATATTGATGATATGACTCGATCTGCGTGAGTGGATTTCCTAGCGCGCGCACAGTGCACTTCGATCGGTTGGGATCAGATAGATCGCCAGAGTCATTTGCAATCAATTTTTGTTAAGGATTATGAAAGTAGCTAATGCTGTCCAGTGCTTTAAGAACTTTGAGGTCAAAAAGTTGAAAATTAGCAAAGTGGCAGCCATTTCAAAAAAAAATTCTATTTTTTCACTATTTTTTTGCACTTTGACGTGCTTCTAAAAATATTTATTTTACTTAAAAATGGTTGAAAGTGACCCAAATTCCAATAAATTACATTACCTGTAATTAAAAAAAATAGCAAGATCGATTTAATAGTTTTTGCTTTCTAATCCCGTCCAGTTTGAAAGAAAAAAAAAGTATTTTTGCCTACACTGTAAAAAAAATTTTTTTTTGGAAAGTTACTGAAGTTTTTCTAGGAAACTGGGATTCCTAGAACTTTTTATGTAACGGCAACAACAAAAATTCATGTAACAGACACACTTTTGCGCCGAAAATCAAAAAATATGTAAAGTTACTAAGAATGTTTTAGGAAACTGGAATGCCTAGAATTTTTCTTGTAACTACAACCAAGGTTACAGATAAAATTTTAGTAAGATTACTGTAATTTTAGCAGATTAATTTGTAAAGTTACAGATTTCTGTAGCTTTACAAAAAGTAGTTTTGTAGATTTGCAGCTTTTTTCGTACAGTTACAGATGAAAGTTTAGTAAGCATGTAACTTTACATCTGTAGAACTACAGATTTTTTTTTTACAGTGTAAAGTGCGTTTATAATGTTCTAAACAGTCTAAGCCTATGGACGCGTTGCGCTAAAAACTAAATAACTATACGAAAAAACTTCGAATTTGGATATATTGCACCACTTTTATAATCTACAGATTATAGGGAACAGAGAAATTATAAGGAATCGATTTTTTCAACCGAAAAAAAGCAAATCCCCCCTTAAGAGATTATCACTATTTCCTAGATTTTTACGTACTCTCCATATTTAAAACATCAATTTAAGTTGTTATTTAATTTAAATTATTTGATACGTATGAATTCCTTGGATTATAGACAGTAACAGAAACACATTTACTTGTAAAAGCTGCAAACAACATTACATTTTAATAAATTTTTATTGTGTTGAAAATACTTATTTTAAAATACGTACATGTTTAGAAGAAACAATAGATATAACAATGAATCTACAAACAATCGTTTTGTTTTATTTAAAAACTGCACTATAACGGCTTTACCGTTATATATTCATTATTCCTCCGTTCCCTCAAAAAAATCAACTTTTAACTTTACTGGTTTAGTATAAATTGTCATTATTCTTCCCCCCCCCTTCAAATAAAATATTTAGTTTAAATTTGACATTTTAGAGTTAATTTCATATGTCTTTATTCATTCGCTTCCCCCCGCCCCCCCCCTCTCACTACTGTAAGTTTCGCTTTTACTTTTTAAAGTCTTTTCAAATGCAGACATCATTTATCTCGGTTCCTTTTTCTGTCTTTCAAATTCACACGATAGAAAAAGATCTTAACCGCAGTTATTTTCCATTGAAATAAAGTAAAAGAATAAAATACAAATGAATGTCTTTTCGCTTTGCAGCCGACGTTATCTAATGCATATTTTCCCAGCCTCTGGGCTTGCATTAGTATTCAATTCTCACCCTTGTACTCTGTCGGATACAAACCATATGCCCATTGCTGACTAATTTGCAGCTGTAGTTAGATCTGTAACGTGCATCTAAAAATCACGTGTTCCTTTCTTTAACAACTTTTCCTTACCGCAGGAATGTTAAGAAACGTGTAACCATATAGCCGCGCCACGGCGTAAGTTTGAATTCTATGTAATACTGCGGGATGCTTCTGATTCCTTTGTCCACGCCACCAATATTCATCGCCAATTTAGTACATATGTTGCTATTCATCTCGCCAATGAGTGAGTGATTGTAATGAATATTTTACCACTACTGCCTCTGAACTTGAGTGTGTCAGACCTCGGCTCTCTGCCCTTCGGGGCTGCCCCGTCGGGCAGTCTCGTCTGCGACTTCTCCCGTCCCATTGTACCATCATGGCCATCCTTTTAAAAAGTTTCATAATAAAGAAGTAAGTCCTCGAAATCCTCGTGTTGGAGTTTTTTTTTCATTTATTCACGAACCTGGAATCTCTAATAGAATCTCCTCTATACAAATTGATATATATAACGGCTTTACCGTTATATATTCATTATTCCTCCGTTCCCTCAAAAAAATCAACTTTTAACTTTACTGGTTTAGTATAAATTGTCATTATTCTTCCCCCCCCCCCTTCAAATAAAATATTTAGTTTAAATTTGACATTTTAGAGTTAATTTCATATGTCTTTATTCATTCGCTTCCCCCCCCCCCCCGCCTCTCACTACTGTAAGTTTCGCTTTTACTTTTTAAAGTCTTTTCAAATGCAGACATCATTTATTTCGGTTCCTTTTTCTGTCTTTCAAATTCACACGATAGAAAAAGATCTTAACCGCAGTTATTTTCCATTGAAATAAAGTAAAAGAATAAAATACAAATGAATGTCTTTTCGCTTTGCAGCCGACGTTATCTAATGCATATTTTCCCAGCCTCTGGGCTTGCATTAGTATTCAATTCTCACCCTTGTACTCTGTCGGATACAAACCATATGCCCATTGCTGACTAATTTGCAGCTGTAGTTAGATCTGTAACGTGCATCTAAAAATCACGTGTTCCTTTCTTTAACAACTTTTCCTTACCGCAGGAATGTTAAGAAACGTGTAACCATATAGCCGCGCCACGGCGTAAGTTTGAATTCTATGTAATACTGCGGGATGCTTCTGATTCCTTTGTCCACGCCACCAATATTCATCGCCAATTTAGTACATATGTTGCTATTCATCTCGCCAATGAGTGAGTGATTGTAATGAATATTTTACCACTACTGCCTCTGAACTTGAGTGTGTCAGACCTCGGCTCTCTGCCCTTCGGGGCTGCCCCGTCGGGCAGTCTCGTCTGTGACTTCTCCCGTCCCATTGTACCATCATGGCCATCCTTTTAAAAAGTTTCATAATAAAGAAGTAAGTCCTCGAAATCCTCGTGTTGGAGTTTTTTTTTCATTTATTCACGAACCTGGAATCTCTAATAGAATCTCCTCTATACAAATTGATATATATAACGGCTTTACCGTTATATATTCATTATTCCTCCGTTCCCTCAAAAAAATCAACTTTTAACTTTACTGGTTTAGTATAAATTGTCATTATTCTTCCCCCCCCCCCTTCAAATAAAATATTTAGTTTAAATTTGACATTTTAGAGTTAATTTCATATGTCTTTATTCATTCGCTTCCCCCCCCCCCCGCCTCTCACTACTGTAAGTTTCGCTTTTACTTTTTAAAGTCTTTTCAAATGCAGACATCATTTATTTCGGTTCCTTTTTCTGTCTTTCAAATTCACACGATAGAAAAAGATCTTAACCGCAGTTATTTTCCATTGAAATAAAGTAAAAGAATAAAATACAAATGAATGTCTTTTCGCTTTGCAGCCGACGTTATCTAATGCATATTTTCCCAGCCTCTGGGCTTGCATTAGTATTCAATTCTCACCCTTGTACTCTGTCGGATACAAACCATATGCCCATTGCTGACTAATTTGCAGCTGTAGTTAGATCTGTAACGTGCATCTAAAAATCACGTGTTCCTTTCTTTAACCACTTTTCCTTACCGCAGGAATGTTAAGAGACGTGTAACCATATAGCCGTGCCATGGCGTAACTTTGAATTCTATGTAATACTTCGGGATGTTTCTGATTCCTTTGTCCACGCCACCAATATTCATCGCCAATTTAGTACATATGTTGCTATTCATCTCGCCAATGAGTGAGTGATTGTAATGAATATTTGACCACTACTGCCTCTGAACTTGAGTGTGACAGACCTCGGCTCTCTGCCCTTCGGGGCTGCCCCGTCGGGCAGTCTCGTCTGTGACTTCTCCCGTCCCATTGTACTATCATGGCCTTCCTTTTAAAAAGTTTCATAATAAAGAAGTAAGTCCTCGAAATCCTCGTGATGGAGTTTTTTTTCATTTATTCATGAACCTGGAATCTCTAATAAATCTCCTCTATATGCACTAGGAATAAAAATATATGTTTTTATTTTAATTTTTATTGAACTAATTGCAACTAATTATTAAATTTATTTTTGCTTAACAGTGTAAAGTTCTTGAGGGCCTTCCGAGTTGTCAGCAACTGTACGCCCAGTCTTCAGTCGAATGTCTTATTATTAGTGAGCCATTGGGAAATATAAAGTCTAATTGTAGTTTATAAGTAACATAAATAGCTTACGAAATTAAAGATTTATACTATATAAAAAAAAAGTAGTAGAATAAGAAAATGACAGAATAATTAAAAATTATAATTCTTTAATTATGGATAAGAATAAAAAATGAATAAAATGTTAATTTGGTTAATTATTCAGTTTAAAAATTGTAAACCACAGTTAAAGCTATGTAAGGGCAGACAATTCAAGGAAGTGACAAAAGTTACATTTAAAAAGGCACTTTTCAGCGCAATTATTATTATTATTATTATTATTATTATTATTATTATTATTATTATTTGTATGTTGTTGTTACAGAGTAATAGTATTTGTATATTATTTTGCCAGAAAGTAACAGTACAGTATATGTACATTATTTTGTCAAAAAGTAACAGTCATTTATTTACGCTTACGTCTTAACTATTGCATTTTATTTTTTATTTCATAAAAAATTTGGTGTAAATTATTTCTTACTAGTGTAAATGGACGATGAGTAAAAATTGTGTTTTTCCCTTAAACTTTGAAAAAACTGATACAAATAATTGACAATATGGAAGCGTTTGGATGAACAAAGTTCGGCTAGTTTATATTCAAATAAACACACTATTAGCATTTATAATACTTCCGGGTAAACCAGGCTTTTTGGCTAATATGCTATAAAAAAAATAAGATTTCTTAATAAAACAAAAATTTGACAAATATGTAATAAAACAGCGTAATTAAAAAAGTCTGCTGCAACTATTGAAATAATACTAATAATTAATACATTTTTTTTAACAGTTTGAAATAGTATTTTCATCGTTTACCACCCCCCACTTCCCACCCTACAGAAAAATTATATGTATATTGATTAATAAATAGATACATTTTAAAGAGATAAATCAGTCTTAGTGGGTTTTAAATCTGTCAATAAAACTTGTAAACAAAAGATGAAAGCTATATATTTTTTCAAAGATAAGTTTTATAAATGCTTTTTAGTTTTTCGTAACCTTAATTTTTTATATATCTATGTATTTTTTGATTTATTGTAATACAAAGAAGAATCAAACATAGTTAATGCCCATTTTTAATAGCTGTACAAAATTTATGTGCTTAATATTTTAATGTATCAAACGAAAGTAATCTTTTATCTTTTATTTCACAAACGACACTAACTTTGTTAACGAATAACGAACGGCGTTTGAAAAGAACCCCTTCCGAAAAGGCCTATTTATTGAACGAACGCGAAGCATTGTTAAAATGTTTTTCACGCCTATTGGTATTCTTCTGTTTACCTGCGGCTGACGTCACATGAGTAAGCAAGCGTAGAACAGCTTCAAGTGACGTCATTTATGTCGTCTTTGTTAATCTTCATAGCTAATTATACAACAAACATACGTTTAAATATTTTCACTGAATCACAAAAGTGAATGACTTACTACCACAGCTTCTTGTTTACGATTTACGCTACGTTTGTTTTAGACTCGATTTCTGAAATGGTTTTTCAACTGCTCAAATCATTGAAATTTTGTTAGTTTTGAATCTTTTATAGAAAATTATGTTGAAGAAAAGGGATTTCAGGTAGAAAATATTTGTATTTAGGCAGATAGTTTTTCTCATACACATCTCAAATCGAAATGAAGCCTAACGTGGCTCCAAATTATCGGAGACTGGTTAGACTGATGGGTTCGCCCCGGATTCGTTACACTATGTTTCATTATATAGAGGAGACTTGTCTACATCCGTATGGCAGAAATAATATCTTATTAAAATTAGTACTTGTATATTATATGAAATTCATAAAAATAACATAATGTTTATGCATGAATTTTTGAAACAATAAAAGCTCAAAGAAAGAAATAATCGGTTCTAAATTTGCATGGTAATTTGGTGTTTATGAATGAAACGTTTTCATTACAAACATTTACCTTAATGGGAAATTCCACGCATTTTCTTTTAAAATAAATAACGTCTATTCAAATAAATTTTTATCTGACACAATAACATTATCTTTTAGTTCTTCAGCATTTTCGATAGGCTTAAAAAGATTCCACCACAAAGAGTATCTTCAACCGAATATGTGATAGTTTCCCCCCTTTTCAATTATCTTCTATCTGGAAACATATTCTTTGATTAGAATTCTTTCGTCATTCTAATAGAAAATTCATTATACTTCCTAACAAGATCAATGAAATCAAGATTCCCTTTGTAGAAGCAAGAGACAATAAAATGTGTAAGTCTAATACACATTACATATACTCTGTTTCAAAGGTTTCTTAAAAGTTTTCCCTTTTTTCGATTGTCTTCAATCTAGAAATGTCATCTTTGATTAGAATTATTTTGCCATTCTGAGGAAAATCCATTGTACTCCTTAACAAGATGAAGAACATCATCTAAAAAGACACGTTTTGCAAGAGCAAGAGACAATAAAAATTATAATCTTAGTCTATAATTATTAAATTAAAATGATTTCCATATGTTCTCAAAAAATTTCCCTATTTTTGGATTGTTTTCTATCTAGAAATGTATTCTCTGATTAGAATTATTTGATCATCCTAAAAGAAAATTCATTACACTCCTTAACAATATCAAGGAAATAATTTAAAATATTCCTTTTGAAGCACCAAGCAAGAGCTAATAAAATGTGCAGTCTTAGTCTAATACATATTGCAAGAAATATTTTCATTAGTTTCTTAAAACTTTTCCATTTTTTCGATTGTCTTCAAAATCTAGAAATGTTGTCTTTGATCAGAATTATTTTGATATTTTGAAGAAAAAAACATTTTACACCTTATAAATATCAAGAAAATCATCTTGAAAGATTCTTTTTGCAACAGCAAGAGGCAATAAAATATGTAAGTCTAGTACATATTAGATATATTCTATTTCAATAGTTTCTTAAAAGTTTTCCCCTTTTTCGACTGGCTTCAATTTAGAAATGTCATCTTTGATTAGAATCCTCTTGCCATTCTGAAAGAAAATCCCTTGTACTCCGTATAAAGATCAAGTATATAATCTTAAAAGATACTTTTTGCAAAAGCAAGAGTCAATAAAATGTGTAATATTAGTCGATTACATATCACATATAAATAATTCCGTAATTTCTTTATTTTTTCCCCCTTTTTCGACTGTTTTCAATCTATAAATATATTCTTTGATTAGAATTCTTTTATCATTCTAAAAGCAAATTCATTATACTTGTACTGTGACTCTGGGTTAAATAAACTGAAGTATGAATTTAAATTGAAAATTCATCAAAAAATTTAAATATTTATATTCAAGAAAATTGAATTAAAATATCTCTAATTTATGAACCCAAAATCACATTACAGCCGGTTATGTATAGTGGCCAGTACGATTACGTTTAAAGGTGAAGAAAAATAATTTAAATTTAAAAATTATTAACTTTCAATTATCAAAGTACTATTTAACTATTAATTAGAAACCATTTAGAAAAATATTGGCCAAATAACAAGTATAATATTAAAGTATTTCTACTTAAAACTGGCCAAATCTATATAAAAACAATAAGTTTGAAGATTGAAATGATATAAATAAATACGAAAATTACTCACCCCAAGAAACGTGTATAGTGTGATGTAAAAATTCCAAGAAAAATATATTTTAAAGGACTTTTATTCATACACAATTTCTGAAAAATAAATACTGGATCCAGTAGTGATAACTTTATGTTAAAAATATTATTATTGAAAATGAATACCACATTTAATTCTCTTGATATTCATAATCATTTTAGAATTGTGACACGAACCTTAGATACCTAAATAGTTTCTGAATGGATAGAATCAATACTCAAAATACAAAGCTTGTATAATTTTGGAGAAATATTATTCATGAGACACTTAGCTGAAAATGTCTCTACTCCGGAACAGTTCTAATTATTTCAATAATGTTCATATTGTTCTTCCTCTTTGAATTAATAATAATAGTTCTAAAATATAGTTTGTAAAGTCATTGGATTCGATCATTTTCTGGAACACAAATATTATTCATACACAATTTCTGAAAAATAAATACTGGACCCAGTAGTGATAATTTTATATTAAAAATATTATTATTGAAAATGAATATCACATTTAATTGCTCTTGATAATCACAATCATTTTAGAACTTTGACACGAACGTTAAATGTATTGAAAATTAGTGATGGTTGGTTACGAAATTGAGCTGAGAATTTCTTTATTGACATAATTCATTTTGATATAGAAATGAGGACTCCACTGGTAATGAACATGATAACTGATTTTAGATTTCAAGGACTCAGTATGGGAAGTTCATTCTTATCCTCGTAGATGTCTGAACCTTTATTTTCAGAAAGGAAGTAAAACTCTGAACACTACCTCATCCGAAATGTAGAATAACAGGAACAATAGCTGCTAAAGGTGTTCTGTCGTGATGTTCTTCAAAGTGAAATAAACGGATACTCAAATCAGTTTTGGAAGACAGCACGAATACCAGCAGCATTCGTCATCGGCGAGAAACCATATCAGGATATCGAAATCCCGAAGTTGAGTAACAGAAATAAATTTTCTTTTGCTATTCTTCGCGGCCTCATTATTAGTAAAATAAGAGAAAACTGAGTTCAATTTTGAATGATCGGACACTTTCTCGAAATTTAGATTTCATCTGTTCAAAGCTTTATACACTGGCTAGGGCCTAGGTCCCTAAGTCCTAGCGGGAAAAATTCCCCCCCAAAGAATCAATACGGATTTCTCTCTTCAGAAATTTTCTTCAACTGAACTTACTTTGAAACGGACGCCTCTGTTTGAGATTACGTTCTGGGCGCAACGAGCCAATGAGAGAACATCAAAAAGGTCTTGTCGGACGCATAGCCGATGACAAAGGTTTTTGCGCTCGCATTATGGCGAAAAATAATCTCCGAATGGCAACAGCAGATCAAGCAGGATTTTCACAGACGCAACCGATTCTAAGAACCGTATCACGTGATATCGGAATTTCCGTTTAACATTCCTCAATATGGCTTCTACTTGGAGGGTAAAATGCTTTTCTGAGGTGCGCAGGCGTAATGTCGAAGTATGAATTCGAAAACCAAAAGCCTGCGCCATTGTAAAGGCAGAAAAAGCTAGAAATATATTTTCTTGTTTATTTGGCAAAGTTGAAGAGCAATTACGCTGAAAATTTGCCAGAGAAATGAGAAAAAATATTAAAATCCAATAAATGTCATTTGAAATCAGATATTTAAGAATAAAGGCTTTAGAATTTTAATATTTAAAACTTCGTTAATATTGCTGTCAGATTGATATCGCGATGTTTGAAAAATAAATACAAGTTTGTAGATTGCTAAAAGTAAATGAAATTAAAGCTTAATTTAATAAATAATGATATGTAATAAAGATTAATTTTAAATAGGAGAAATTATAGAGAATTTTTATTTTACTTTTTTGAGAAATAAATGTGCTAACTTGAAAATTGAATTTGAAATTTTGTTTATTTTTATAAACAAAGTATAAAATTTTAATTTGTGTTAATTTGAATTGAAAATGCTATGTAAAGTTTTTAAGACATAACAGTACTCCTTAACAATAAAAAGGAAATCATCAAAAGATTCCTTTTGTAGTATCAAGCAAGATAATAAAATGTGTAGAATTGGTCTAATACATATTGCATAGAAATGTTTTCATTAGTTTCATTAAATTTTTCTCTTTATTTCGATTTTCTTGAACCTAGAAATGTTGTATTTCATTAGAATTATTTTATTATCCTAAAAGAAAATTCATTACACTCTTTAACAATATCAAGGAAATCATCTTAAAAGATTCCTTTTGCAGAGCAAGAGCTAATAAAATGTGCAGTCTTGGTCTAATACATATTGCATAGAAACGTTTTCATTAGCTTCTTAAAACTTTTCCATTTTTTCGATTGTATTTAATCTAGAAATGTAGTCTTTGATCAGAATTCTTTTGATATTCTGAAGAAAAAAAGATTTTGCACCTTATAAATATCAAGAAAATCATCTTAAAAGATTCTTTTTGCAGCAGCAATAGACAATAAAATGTGTAAGTCTAGTATATATTACATACATTCTATTTCAATAATTTCTTAAAACTTTCCTCCTTTATCGACTGGCTTCAATTTAGAAATGTCATCTTTGATTAGAATCCTTTTGCCATTCTGAAAGAAAATCCATTGTACTCCTTATAAAGATCAAGGATATCATCTTAAAAGATATTTTTTTGCAAAATCAACAGACAATAAAATGTGTAATATTAGTCGATTACATATTACATATAAATTATTTCCGTAATTTCTTTGAAATTTTCTCCTTTTTCGACTGTTTTTAATCTAGAAATGTATTCTTTGATTAGAATTCTCTTATAAAGGAAAATTTTTTATACTCATTAACAATAAAAAGGAAATCATCAAAAGATTCCATTTGTAGTATCAACAAGGGTTAATAAAATGTGCAGTCTTAGTCTAATACATATTGCATAGAAACATTTACATTAGTTTAATAAAACTTTTCCATTTTTTCGATTGCCTTCAAAATCTAGAAAGGTTGTCTTTGATCAGAATTCTTTTGATATTCTGAAAGAAAAACAATTATACTCCTTAACACTATCAAGAAAATCATCTTGAAAGGTTCCTTTTGCAGCAACAAGAGACAATAAAATATGCAAGTCTGTTACATATTACATAAAAATGATTTCAATAGTTTCTTAAAAGTATTTCCATTTTTGATTGTTTTCAATCTAGAAATGTTACCTTTTATTAGGATCCTTTTGACATCTGAAAGGAAATCCATTGTACCCCTTAACAAAATCAAGGGAATCATCTTAAAAGATACTTTTTGCAACAGCATAGACAATAAAGTGCGTAATCTTACTCATATTAGATGTAAATGATTTCCATAATTTCTGTAAAATATTCCCCTTTTTCGATTGTTTTCAATCTAGAAATGTATTCTTTAAATAAAATTATTTTGTCTTTCCGAAGGAAAGTCCGTTATACGCCTTAACAAGATCAAGGATACCATCTTAAAAGTTTCCTTTTGCAGCAGCAAGAGATAATAAAATGTGCAGTCTTCGTCTAACATATATAGCATATAAATGATTTGTATAATTTCCTAAAAGATTTACATTTATTTGATTGTCTTCAATCTAGAAGTACTGGCTTTGATTAGAATTATTTTGCCGCTGAAAGAAAATCCATTGTACTCCTTAACAATATCAAGGTTATCATCTTAAAAGATGCCTTTTGCAGCAGCAAGAGACAATAAAGCGTGCAATCGCAGTATATTACCTATTATATATAGGCATTTTCAATAGTTTCTTAAGAACTCATCAGCCAATAAAATCAACTTCTTGATTAATTTTGCCCCGTTCATTTAAAAGCATACTGTAGATAAAAGATTGGTAACTGAAAAATGCTTTTACTTTTAAATAGTAAAACTTCTTAATGATGATGAATATGAAATCCATAAAGAAGATTCATATAATATGAAAGCAATCTGTGATGGGTTGAAAAGTTGTTAGTTTTACATTTAAGTATTGCTGCTGCAGATCTATAATTTTGTAGGATTGAACAACATCGATTTATAACACACTACGCTATTTTTTACGAAAATTACGTTTTATCTTCTATGTTTCTTTTGCAGTACGACAAGGCGTGCGCCCATTCCTTGGTCAATTGTGGGTTCACAGTTTTTCCGCATCCATTTTGCAATGAAATCATTCTTGTGACTCACGACGCTAGTTTAAATAAAGCACAAAATCAAATTAATTGTTAGGAAAATTATTAAACCTTACTAAAAGTCTAGACTGGTGAGGTAATAATGTTAAAATTCACTAAAGTTCGTCGTCTAAAAATCTATATGAAAAAGTAACAATTATCTGCTTTTCGTAAATTGATTGTCTACTCAACTATCAAGTCCCCAAAATCAACTCCAAAACTTATTTTTTATATTAAAAGTAAAGTACAAAAATCTAACACTGAGATTTATTGCAGATTTTACTAAAATAACTTTTACCAATTGCTATTAAACAGCTGCAACTAATAACTGAAAAAAAGGCGCCGATTGCATTAAACAGCAATGCATTCAATAGTTTAAACTTCTTAAATGCTTATTTGAAAGAACACGCGGAATATCTACATTTGAATAAAATATCTACTTTATTAAATAAGTATAAAAGTAAAAATGGCTTTTTAAAAAAACACACACTTTATAAGTACAGTAGAACCTCGATTATTCGAAGTAATTGGGACCGACCCTCTTTCGGAAAATCGAAATTTTCGGATAATCGAGAATGCTTCCATTTTAAGATTAAGGAAAAATATATGCAGTATTTCGTTTTATAGGAACAAGTGCTTAATAAAAATAAAGCAATAGCAAAATAGAAATAAGAATAAATTACCTGAATTTTAATTTTGAAATTAAGTTCCTTTTACATATATCCCAAGGGTTTGAAAAAATGTTTTGTTTGTCGCTGTTTCGATTGCCTTTGCTTTGAAGCTCTATCACGGAGTTTTTTAAAATTATTAGTTCGCCAGTATCATAGTCTTTCTGCTGCTCCAGCCATGCCAAACCTTTTGGAAAACATTCAAAAGCTTCAGAATTGCTAATTTGTTAGTTTTCTTCGTTCCACTCCGCAGCTTACGAGAGCTCAAGTTAAATTCAAAGGAACTCTAAGAAAGTGGATCGAAAATATCTAGTATATGTACTCGTAGTTCGGAAAGGACCGAATATGGTAGTTAAAGAAAAAGAAGAAAAGAAAAAAGCTTTCAAAATGGATTTTGCTCACAAGGAATGGGATAGTAAAAAAAAAAAAAAAAAAAAAAAAAAAAAAAAAAAAAAAAAGGTTTCAAAATGGATTTCGGTTAATCGAGAGTTTCGGATAAAAGAGGTTGTACTGTATTTACTGTTCATTTTGAAAAATCTCGCCCAATTTTTTTACTGTAATTCATGTTTTTTCATCCAAAATTCCGTTACAATACGTTAATTTCGCGTGGGCACCGAACTCAATTATGAAAAATTTACAGTTTTTTTTTATGCTTGGTAAACATGTGAAAACAAGTGAATCTATTTTAAAATACATAATTTTTGCTCTGTTTCTTTTTTTAGATAGGACAGCAGGAAAGAAAAATGAACCATTATTTAAACTATGTTCTTTGATTTCTAAATTGATTTCTCAACGTATTAAATTAATTAATATTAATTATTAATTGACAAAATCGTAACTTTTTTTTAATATTACACTCTTTATTTTTATTAGTAATTTATTTTCTAATTTTTTAAGTGTGAGAATGTTCCATTATTGCAGTTCACACATATTTGGCATATTTTCCGCGAATGTTTATTGGTGCCTATTTAAATCCATTGTTGTTTCAATTCGTATACAATTGTACGCGTTACAGAAAAATTACTTAAATTTAAGGCATTCTTTTATAATTAAGTTGTAAAATTATTAAAATGTTGTATTGTCATTGAAAACATGGTGAAAATGTATTTTTTATAATTCTAACCTATCAAGAAGTGGGTAAAATATCGATTACTCAACTTCCTCTTTTCATACAAAAACACATTTTGAGTGTAATAAATGTGTGTAAAAACTCAGTTTTTTTTTTTAGTCTTTAAGATTCATTTTAATTTAGATAATTTAATTTTTTAGATAATTAATAAATTAGATAATTTTCTTTCAGTTTTTAAGATTAGGTAAAGTGTAAACAATTGTTTAAAAATTAGACTGTTTTTACGCAACAAATTACATATACAGACTCACGTAGAACGTATAATGTGAAAGCCTTCCTTACAACTTTATTATCCGCATCTGGCTGCATGGAACTTTTATTTTTTCCTTTAAATTTTACTTATTTGATGTCATATCTCATTAACGAGAAGTTATGATGGATGTTGTTAGGTAGCGTGATGATCAATAAAATCATTCTATTACAGTAAAGCACAGTTTATACGTTTTTCGTTTATACGTCTTTCTCTTTTATATACCTTTTACATTTATACGTTTTTTCAATGCTGTCCCGATTGATCCCTATGTATTTTAATGCTGTCATGTTTTGTTTATTCGACGGATAAGGTCGTTTATACGTCGTTTCTTTTATGCCATAACCAAATTTCTTAGAATTTTTTTTTTTTTTTTTTTTTTTTTTTTTTACAAGCGTCGATTTTTTTCTTTTTTGCTAACAATATGTGGGGAAAGATGAAAGATAAAAAACATGTGTAACTGCTACAGGATAATTTCAAGTTCGTGGAACCTTTGGAGGAGGTGGGATGAAAAGAATGAACAGTAGGTGGACTGCATTGACATAGACACACTTAGAGCTTTATTTTTTGTTTTTCATAATACTAGTGAAAAAGCTTTCGGGAAACTTAATTTCATACATAATGCTTTGCTTAAGTCTCGAAGTAAATCGGCTCGTCAAACGACGACTAAAGATTGGTTTAATTAAAATACGTTTGTAAGTTCGATAATGGTATAAAAAAGCGTAATTCAAGGTGCGCAACTGATATAAGGTTTGATACTTCTAACTTTTTATCAAATACTGAGTCAGTAAAAAAAAAAAAAAAAAAAAAAAAAAAAAAAAAAAAATGTTTATGTTGTTAGAAATAAATGGGCTATTTGGGTGTTGTAGGGGGGAGTTGCCGCCCCCCTTAAGGAATTTAGAATGTAGCGGCATTCACAAGTCAGACAGAGAAAAAGGCTTTTTTTTATATTATTTATTAAAGAATGAAATTATTTATTATAGATTTATTAAAGTAGTTCTCTAATTTTTTTAAATGCAAAAAACTGAGTGTTTTGGGGCATTCAAACTTTTTTATGTGTAAAATGTACTTCTTTTCGAAGGTATTTGAACAATTAAAAACTAAGTATACTATAGGGGAGACTGGGAGGCTTGAACCACCCTTCAGTTTTCAGGTGCGTTTGTAATTATATAAATACGTAGCACCTATAGTCGTCGTTCAGTCCGTCTGTCTGTCCGTCCGTCCACATATAACAGAGCAAAAACTACCCAACGGAATTGTCTGAAATTTTAAATATATGATTGTTGCAAATTTTTGTCGAGTCATTTCAAATTTTAATGATAATCGGATGTATAGTTTAATTACAGGGGCAGTCAAAAGTTTTCCGTTGCATTACAGCTAATGGGAAAAAATTATTGCAAGTGCATTTTAATGATGTCGCAGCCTTCCGAATGATCTGAAATTTTAAATATATAATTGTTGCAAAATTATGTCGAGTCATTTAAAATTTTATGAAAATCGGATATATAGTCTAATTACAGGGTCAGTCAAAAGTTTTCCGTTACATTACGGCCAATTCAGAAAAATTATTGCAAGAGCATTTTAATGATGTTACAGCCTTCCGAACAGAATTAAATTGATATGCACTTATGAAGTGCACTAAAATTTACTTTCAGTACAATATGCGGTGGAAAAAATATTTATAAAAATATTTATAGTACGAACACACCCCATTTGCCACGCTTGACGAGCAGTTATATTTTGTTATATTTAATGGAATTTCGGAGTTTTGCGCAACAAAAGCTACTGAAATGTTCAAACAGTAGTCTTTGTTTTATGCAGATAATTGAAACAGGTGTGGAAAAATCAATTGTAAAGAGTTTTCAGCTTAAAAAGTGTATTTTTTAGAAACATTTTGGAAGATTTTCTCAGATAAAATGTATCATAGAGATGTAAGTAAGTAGATTTTAAGTAATGCAGAAATATTGAGGTTTCATTCCAGGTATAAAGATTTTACAGTAAATTAGGCTAACCATAACCATGTTCTATACTTAAAAAGTGGCTATGTGGAGAGGCTTGACCCAATCAATGTGAGGGAGGGTTGACCAGATGGTCAAAACTCACTTAATTAAGTGTTTTTGGAAATATTTTTATTATACACTGTACATAATGAAGGGTTAAAGGTTATATTTCTAAAATAATGTATATTTATTCTGTAAAGGTACAGTAAAATGGGGTGATGGAAGAGTAAATTTTTAAAATTGATTAAAGGGAAGATGAGAAAAATTACTATCGAAGCAAGAAAACATTTAATGAAATATGAATTGGAAAGTTGATAGGAACTTTTATTTCATTTAAATAGTACCCACAGAAGGTAAATAGAACGAATGGAAAAGACTATAAAGGATGAAAGCAGCAGCCTTCAGAAATGTTAAGTGTTCATGCCACTGCAAAAGAACATAACATTGATCAAAAAACTATAGGAATGTAAGTAGACAAATATTACCAAGCTGAATCGAACGAGGTGAAGACAAACTATGTGGCAACTAGTGTTGCCAGGTCGAGTGTCACTAAAAGTGGGTGTTTAAAAGGGAATTTTTCTCCAGTGCCTTGAATTCCGTCTAAGCAGGTTTGTTTACACATCACACTTAAAAAATAATTTTATTATTAATTAAACCATGTAGAATAAAGTTATTCTGCTTTTTTTAAAACTGATTTTATTTTCCTTAACAAATATTTCAATATAAAATAAAGTGGGTCAAGCCTTGAACCATTATTTTCTCATCATTAAAATCAATCACTTTTTAAAGTTTATTATGTATTACACATATGTTGCAATTTATTTTGATAACTGATTGTATAACGTATAAAATGATGTATGAAACTTCATTCTAGGTTCAATATTTAAAAAGTAAAAAATCATTTTGTAAAAATATGAGTCAACCCTCCCCGGTCTTCCCTGTAATACAGGAGAGGGGACAGCATTAAGACCGTATTTTTACTTTCTTCTATCTTGACAAGAAGAAAGTATTGGTTTCATGAAAATTTTCGAATTCCAGTTTTCGACGGATTTACACGTTTTATGGGTCAGAGATTCAAAAAAACATGTTTTTACAAAATGTCTGTCTGTGAGTCTGTCTGTCCGTCTGTCTGTCTGTATGTGACACAAATTTTGTGGGCGCTCTATCTCAAGAACTAATGCATGGAATTTAATAAAAATTTATATTCAGGTAGTCCCTGATATAGATTGGTGCTGATTAGTTTTTGGTGTAAATCGGGTGGCGCTGCTATGTAGCATTTTGCAGAATTTCCGCAAAAGCTATATCTCAAGAACTAATGCACGGATTTTTATAAAACTTCAGATTCCGTAAATCCTTGATATGAATTGGTGCTGGTAACGTTTTGGTGCAAATCGCCCAACAGATGGCGCTGCTATGCTGCATTTTGCAGTATTTACACGATTTTCTTAATAGCTCAATCTCAAGAAATAATGCACGGATTTTCATCAAACTTCAGATTCAGTTAGTGCTTAACATGAATTGACGTTTTGCTCCTTGTGGTGTAAATCGCTCAACAGGTAGCGCTGCTATGCTGCATTTGTTGAGATTTCCGCAATAGCTCTATCTCAAGAACTAATGCTTGGGTTTTCAACAAACTTCAGAATCAGGTATACCTGAATATGAATTAGTGCTGTTTATGTTTTGGTGTAAATCGCTCAACAGGTGGCGCTGCTATGCAGCATTTTTCACGATTTCCACAATAGCTCAATGTCCAGAACTAATGCACGGATTTTCATCAAACTTCAGATTCAGTTAGTCCTTGACATCATTTGATGTTTTGTGCCTTATTGTGTAAATCGCACAGCAGGTGGTGCTGCTGTGCTGCATTTTTTGTGATTTCCACAAAAGCTCTAGCTCCAGAACTAATGCACCGATTTTCATCAAACTTCAGATTCCGGTATACCTTAATATGAATTAGTGCTGTTTGTGTTTTTGTGCAAATCGCTCAACAGGTGGCGCTGCTATGCTACATTTTTCAGAATTTCCCCTACAGTTCTATCTCAATAACTAATGCACGAATTTTCATCAAACTTCAAATTCAGGTATACTTTGATAGGAATTGGTTCTAAATTGATGTAATTTCTTTTACTATTTAAATGATTTAATTGACGTGATTTATATAGAAGAAAGTTTTGTGATGGCCACAACATACTAGTTATTACTTAAAAATTAAAAATAGGCTTCCATATTCTCAAGGTAAAATCAGTGGTAAATCGCGATTTGTTAAATGGATGTTAAATCGATTTAAGAAATTTCTACATCGGCCATCCCTAATTGCAAGGAATTTTTGTGTATTTATAATTATGACTCTGTGTGTATTACTTCATTTTAAACTAAATTTTTCTCTGCCCCCTCCGAGCTACGCTCCCCAACCCCACGTTCAGACACATCAAAATCCAAAAAGCACGCTAATTTGATCGGCTTTAAAAATATTGAATTTAAAAAAAAAAAAAAAAAAAAAAAAAAAAAAAAAAAAACATTCCTTTTTAAGACCAAATCTGCTGCTGTTAAGAGATATAATGGCTGTTTTCGTATTTAATTAAAAAATTAGTTAAACATTTGAAAATAAGCCAATGTAAAATGAATTAAGTAAACAGTGTCATTGTCTCCCGGTATTGTTTAACAGCGCTATAAGATAGTTCTTTTAAATATTTCATTTTAAATGTATCGTTTTAAATCTGACGTAATTTACACCAAAGTTTTGTTTCTCTTATTAATATTCAGGTGAAAATACTTTTGTTGTTAGAAGTAAATATTATTTGCGCTGTCTTCGAATTCACGATAATAGTTGAAAAGATTATCTCAAAATATCTCGCGCAAATGTATTTTTTAATTTAAATTGTTTTGCCATATTTTTTGGCCATTTTAAATATGACGTAATTTCCTCCATTTACATGTTTTAACGCATAATAATTTTTTTATTTTAACATTTTGTTTCTCTTTTAAAATTCAAGTGTAAATATTGTTCTTATGACGTAATTTTCCTGCTTTTAACATGTAATCATTTAATTCTGATTTTAAAGTTTTTTTTCTGTTTATAATAGTCAAGTGTAAATAAATTTTTAATTTGAAGTAAACATTATTGTTTGTGCTGTTTATACAATTGTCAATAGTTTAAATTAATAACATTTCTAAAATGTATAAAAAATATCTCGAAATGCTGAAAATTTGAATTTAAAAAAGAAATAAAACCTCAAAAAATGAGTAAAAAAAAAAAAATGCAATCTGCACACCGGGAACTTATAACATATAAAATGATCTAAAAATGATTAAATTCTTATGTATAGTTTTTGCTCCAATAAAACTTTTTTAATGGAATGATTTTGTTCAACTTTAGCATTAAATATGTCTTAAAATAATTCTTCGATTTGAAAACTGTCTGCATCAGCGTGTTTATCAAACATTTCTCTATAATACCACCGATTTTCATATTTTTGTATGCAACAGTTTTTTCAATATTAACGAAGAAAGGACATACTTAAGCATTCAAATTGGATGGCGATCTACCGGGAATATCTACGCAGATTTTCATTGGTCCATTTCCAAATGAAAACTTTTTTTATATATATATAAAAGGATATTTCAGACTTTTGGTACAACTGGTGTACTATATATGTGCAAAAAATTATATATTTTTGGTTTCATTTACATTTAAATCAATCTTTTACTTAAACTAATAAAAAATAATAAAAATAAATTTTAAATCTCTTTAAATTCAATTTTCAAACACTATTTTTTTTTATTATAAAAGTATCAACTCAATGATAATTCAATTATCAAGGATTAAACAAAATTTTACTTGATAGTATGAATTCAATTTTCTCAAATTTTTACACTAAGATTAAATCACTTTTATTTATTCAAAAGTCAACAACTTGATACTTTCAATGATTTCACGTTGTTATTTTAAGCACTCTTAAATCATGGCTTAAATTAAATAGTTGAATCTTAAATTAAAGTTTTTTGTGATAATCAAATAAAGATCGATATCCTTTAAGAAGATTGGATGACAGTTTAAAAATTCAATCTAAAGAAAATATGAATTATTCGAAGGTTTCTTATTATTTTAAAATTAAAATTAATAATTGTTATAAGTATTTATTTGCATGCAATGAAGAATCTGTTGCTAAAATTCAAACTTTTCTTTCTTCAAATAATAATAATGAGCCATTAAGATTTTATTCCCGAGATAAATTTAGGGATTTATGTTGTCAAATTAATTTACCATTATTTATAAAGTTGTTTATATATAATTGATTAGTAATAAATTATAAAGCTTAATTTATATTAAAATGGTCGTAGTTAATTATTTAGTAGAATATTTCTGACATTATTTTAACCCTTATTAGGTTTAATTTTAACTTTTTTATTTAAGGGGAGGTTCTACTTCATTGGGTCAAAATTGTCGACTTGTCTTTCTTTTTTTGCTTTTTACATTTTTTAAGTATGTAGGTTTTTTAGTTAAAACGGTTTCCTAATTTTTCAATTAATTGTACTTTTTTTTCTTTTTGAACTTAACGTCACAGCAGCCAGAAATTGCATCTCGAAATCATGTCGAAAAGGCGTCTCTAAACTATGTTGAAACTAACCTGAAACAATTTTCTCAAAATCATGTTTTTCAAACTGTGCTAACATTTTTCTTGAGAACTATTCGAACGATTTTATTCATTTTTTTTTTCAAAGAAAATAATTTTTCTGCTGGATCTTATTCCATCGAAAAGTATAGTTTTCATTATGAATTATTTTTCGAGCTCGGAAAAGATATTAAAAAAGGAGAAAAAAATGACTTTTTTAATTCAAATGACCACCATTTTGTGAAAAGGCGACTTTTTAAATAAATGTTGCCATAAAACTTTTTAAACTAAATGTTGGTATTCAATGCCTTTTCATAACTTGGCGATAAAATTTGTTTCAGGTGCTTGTGATTAGGGAAAAACAGTCGCCCAGTTGGAATTTCGCGGGGCGCAACTGCTGGGACTCCCCGCCGCACAAGGCATATTATTCATTTTATACACTCAAAAAATATATCGGTAAAATGTAAATAAATATAATGCAAAAAGTCCGAAGGCGATATCTTTTGTTCTATGTAACCAGAAAAAAATTATAATTAAATTTAAAAAAATCAAAAAACCCGACTGCATAACAAGCGGACTAATTAATTATTTTGTGAATTAATTTTTGTGTATTAATGTGAAACCCTTTTTTATATTACTTGCCTATTTTTTTCATTTACTTGTATTGATGACTTTTAAGTTGTGTTTAATTGTTAGTTCCTATCTATAACTGTTTACACTGTTTTGATGAGGCCTATAGATGTCTATGAAGGTTAGAGTTTCAGTAAAGCTAGAGATCCTACCTACACAACTTCCAGGTTGTGTAATATTTTAGCGGAGCTTCTGACTATAAAATAGTCAATGAAACATCGTCTTCATTTTGAAAGACCTATCCAATGATAGGCCACTGAATATGGTGCGTAAAATTTTTTTTCGTCTCTACCGCCATTTTGTATTTTACGGCCGGCATTTGGAATTTATAAAAACAAAACCTAGCCTATAACCATCGGACGGTTAAGACGAATCGATAGAGACCTCATTGATTAAAATCCATACAGCCGTTGTGATATTTCGTGCGTAAAAAGAAATCCACATACCCAGATGCTCGTGAAACACATAACTCTTCTTGGCAGTTGGGTAAAAAACACATGGATTTTAGGCCAGCAGAGTAGAGCCCGACACCTACTCTCTTAATAAATTGAAAATTTATAAATGGCCATGCATGGCATAATATTAAATCTAATTATTAGTTTATTTGATACATTCGCTATAGGAAAATAAAAACAGTATATATTCTTTTTGCAGGGGTTCATTCCCTTATGATATTTTATCTAGCTGTAATTTGTAGAAGTAATTTTAATTTTCTTTAATATTTGATACAGTTTCAGGTCTTTTTATAAAATTTAGGTGCAGTTTAAGTATTAATTTGAATTTAGACATCAAATGAAACGTTCCAAATGTTATTCGGTAAAATTACATATTTTATGGTATATTGTTCCATATATATTTTGAAAAAGTTAATGCAAATGAAAAAATACAGGCGGTTTAATTTAACCCGTACTATAAGTGTTTCCATGAAAAGCGCACATATGAATTTTTCAAGCACAGTATAATTTGCTTGTATAATTGTTACATCACTATGCCACATTACTTTCTTAGTTTCGGAATATTTGGTTTATAGTTTTGTCGCTAACGACTCAAGAAAGCTAATTTCTAAAACGTAAACTTTAACTACGAAAAAATTGTGTATTTATTTGCTTAACAATAATAAAATACGAAAAAAAAACTAGATTTTTATTAACTTCATTCTATATGCATATTTAAGTATTGCGCGGCAGCGCAATACTTATTTATTTCCAGTGTCACTTCTCAATGTTAATTTAACATAGAAAAGCCTATGGAGCTCATAACTTTTTCCTTTTTTTCTTCCCATCTTTTTGTACCTGATGCCACCCATTTTTTTATTATTTGCTAGTTCTAATAATGTTATAAATTTGAAGTGTGAAAATGTTTGCCTGACGTGAGGGTAAAAACGAATGATAAAATGCCTTTGCATATGGGTGAATTATAATCCAGAGGGTAACATGAGCTAATTTTTATTTACATTATTCAAATATTTTTTTTTTTATATTTCCAAATTTCGCTTTTTTCAATGAGAATCAACGGACATTTTTTTCAATAAAATTTAACCTTTTTTTTTTTTCATTGTTGCCAATAATTCAAAAGCCGTAATAATAATTTGTCTATTTTTAGTTGAATGATTTTCACGTGGAAAATTAAATAGAAATAGTGTTTTTTAAAAATTAAAAAAAAAGTTGAATATGGCGTCATAGTGGAAATAAAAGCGGCATTTTCAAACAGATTTTTTACGTTCAGATTGGAAGTTTTTGCCCAAAGTACAGCAACTTGCATTACTGCAAAGGAGAAACATTTTGAATTATACATAGGTAAACTGCATCACAAATTGTAATAGGATACCGTATGAATCAAAGCCTGATGATCGTACCCTCCATTAATTTTGAAATGTGTTCGCCTCAATGAAGTAGTCATTAAAAAAGTTGACATATTAAACAAAAACTCAGTTTGAAGAACAAATTTAAAAAAACAAAATTTATTTCCTACATTGTTTAAGCCCAAGAAGGGACAGGTATTAAGATATTTTATTCAATTCGTTCTACATTTAATGTTAAATTTTTGTAACAAATCAGTTAAACCATTTGAACATTAAAAAATAAAAATAAAATTCATACAACATGATACTTCAAACACCCTAAAAACTTAGATTCCGTTCAAATGAAATCGAAATAAATCTTAGACTTTTAAAGTTTTGTATTTTGCATGTATCTTATAATTTCATGTACATTCGTCATAAACATATTACAAAATCTGCAATACAAATATTTACAACTTAAAAATGGAAACGTCTAAGATTTATTTCGATTTCATTTGAACGGAATCTAAGTTTTTAGGGTGTTTAAACAGGGATATGTTTAGGAAAAATTTAGGTCCTTTAAAGGACCCTTCACAAAATAATTTATCTTAAAACAGGACCCTTCACAATTTTTTTATCCCCAAACAGGACCCTTCACAAAAATTTTTATCCCCAAACAGGACCCTTCACAAAACATTATATCCCAAAACAGGACCCTTCACAAAATTATTTGTCTCTTAAATAGACCTTTCACAGATTTTTTTCACATTCAAGTTGAACTTTTCACAAATTTAGTCATTTAAAAAAAAAATCTGCCCTGTAAGTAAGCAATTGAACTCACCAAAGAGCATATTACTTAGCTTTTCATATATGATGGATAGAACATGAAGGCATCGATAATTTAAAATTCACAAAATTATGACTAGAATTTTCACAAAAATAGGGAAAACTTCACAATTTCACAAAAACAGGACCCTGAGAGAAAAGTCTGGACAGACCCCTGTTAAAGTATCATGTTGTATGATTTTTTTTTTTTTTTTTTTATGTTTAATTGGTTTAACTTATTTTTTACAAAAATTTAACATTAAATGTAGAACGAATTTAATGAAATATCTTAATATTTGGAAATAATTTTTTTTTCTAATTTGTTTTTCATATTAGGTTTTTGTTTAATTTTATATTAGCTGTCTTCTAATACCGAAATCTTTATAAAAATAGTGAATGGGTTTAAAACACATACAAACTTTGCGTTACAAATTATTTAATTACTACTATAAATCTTTCACTAGTATTTAGAACACATTTTTTCATTTCTCAAATAACGATTTAAGTACAGCAAATAAAATTACCTAATCAAATACGTTACAATAAATAGAGTAAATCCAAATATTTGCTTTTTGAAGTCAGAAATTTCAACAGAATCTAATAAATCTTTGCATAAAGGTTCTGCACCTATCCCACTATAATAATATAATTAAAAATATAAGATTTGCTTATCACTTTTTTCATAAGCAATGCTTTTTTACAGAAAGTCATATCATCTTGTCTTACCCCGTCAGTGAGGTAAGACCACGTGGATATGTTAACTGTACAGGGGAAAAAATTTCTTTTATCTCATAACTTTCAGGAACACTACGAGCAACATTTCAATTATAAGTCTAATGATTTAATTTTGAAAATTAACCTTTCTTGAGCTCGTAGTTTTAACTGGATTTTTTTCCAACAGTCTTTACCCATTCTTCAAAAATTGTTTTTTAATATCCAGTTTTATCCCACGTAGGGTATCCAGTCTTACGCCAAAAAAAATGAAGATAGGAAAGTAAAGTGCAAAAATACAACCTGAAGAGGGAGGGGAGACATTGTCTTCGGCATCATTCACCCTTGCGAGCTGCGCTCGCTCCGGTCTCGAATCAAGCGAATCGTGGGAAAAATTCGTGAAAAAAAAAGAGAAAAATCAAAAAGGACAAAATTTACCATATTGGGATAAAAGATTAAAACTGGGTTCCCATCATGAATGTCAAAAACTCTCCACGAATTGCGAAAAAAAGGCAAACAATTGCAATGAAAAGAATCGCGAAAAAAGTCAAAAATTGTACGAATTCCGAATAAAATTAACCAAGAAGACGACAACATTTATTTTATTGAACTAAAATACTGAAACAGGTTTCATTTGATTAAAATGGAAAAATCGCCTCAAAATGCAAACATCTCTAAAAATCGCATAAAAAATTAAATTAAAAAAATCTAATTAAAAAATCCAAAAATTGTCTTCGAAGTGCATATCATCAGATGTACAGGTATTTTCTTGTAGATATGCGCGTAGCTGTCATTTTAGAAAACGAGAAACAGATAGACATATAAACATCGATATTTATTATTATTAATATTTGAAAATTAATAAACATTAAAACAACAAATTAAAAAGAGAAATTGTGGAAAAGTTGTTGAAAAGAACTACAGCGAATATTGTTAATAAAAAGATTAAACAACAAAGTGTAAACAAAGTGTATCTTTTTTTTTTCATTTTTCTATAATAAATCACTTTTGTTTTTGCATTTTATTAACAAAAATGCAAATATTTGTAATTACTATGAATATTACAGTATGAATATACAGTATTTCAAGAGTCGATGTTTCGATTTCAGGTTGATTTGAATTTCTTTGAAATTTCTTAAAGTATTTTGTATTATTAAAAATTAAAATTATATATTATTATACATATTTTAGGATGTTATACACATGTAATCAAAGCAACATGAAACATTTCATTATTGAAAACCTATACATACATTAAGATAGGACTAAAACAGACTCGAAAATCTACTTAGAAAGAAACTTGTAATTAACGACAGCAATTTTATGTGTGAGAAAATAGGCAGTCTAGAAAATTTTGAACGTATAATTACTATGTTTTAGAATTATGATAGGGTAATATTCTGAGGTTATTAAAAATATTGTTTGAAACGTGTTCATAAAGACAATATGATGTATTGTAACGCTAAAGAAGTTAAGTATATATTCTTTTGAAGACCAATCATGTCATAAACTGCATTATATCACATCGAATATTTGTAAAAAAAAAAGAACTTTAACAAAGAAAATATATGTAGTGGTATATATATATATATATATATATATATATATATTATAATACAGAATGTCCATAATTAAACGACCCTATTTTAAAGTTGTCTGCAGACGAAACTACTGTTCAGAAAATAGTGAAATTTTATGGAGGACATAATAAAGGGATGCGAATTCGTTTAAGCGAAAAAAATGTTAGTTCAAAATTTCACCAACAGAGGGCGTTTTTTCATCAATTACGCATGCATTTATGGCAGTTTACAAATTTTATTATAACAAAACATGTTCCACATGACACCCATCATTTTTCGCTACCATCTGAAAATCGTATGATGACCTGTTCCACAGTTGATCGCAGTGTGTTCTGGGAAATGCTAAGAACAAGTCTGAAATGTAGTCTTTAAGATTAGGTAAAGTTCTTGGATTATCACGACTTACCAGATATAATCCCCACAAAGCCAAAAGTCACATGGAATGAAGTTTAGGGATCGGGAAGGCCGCAGATAACAAAAGTGGTGGCTGATGACCCGTTCTTCTGTGAAGTGATGTTTGAGGACGTCCTTAACACAAAAACTAATGTGTGGTGGAGCTCAATCTTGTATAAAAATTGCGCGTGAATGTATGTCGAACGTGTAATTCATTAGAAACGCCCTCTGGCTGCGAAATTAAAAAAAAAATTCGCTCAAACAAATTTCAATCCTTTCATTATAACCCCCACAAACTTTCACAACTTTCTGAACAACAGTTTTGTCTATAGGCAACTTTAAAGTAGGGTCGTTTAATTATCTACATCTTATATAAAGAGTTAAACATACTTCAAAATTACATTGCATACTGGGGATAATTATAAGATTTTCTCATTGATATTTTTCATACGTACTTTAATAAAATAAAATTTTATATTTTATTGCATGTTATTTATATAAGTGATAATGATTATTGAAAAATTACAAAAGAAATCGAAAAACGTCTTATAAAAAACTGCAGATTTTCACAAATGAATGCGATCATAGATCATTGCATAGTTTTATCGCTAATTTACAAATTCTGTGCAGAATAAAAACATAAGGGAAGCATATGACTTTAAAAAATAATATATATAAACTAATATTTTAACAGCATATGTTTTGTTTGGTTTTAGTTTGAAGTAAACGCGTGTGTTTTAAAACACATAAATTTACTTTTAAATGTTTCAATTCTTTCTAATTTCACATCTTACTGTTTTTCTCCATGAAAATTTTTCTAATTCGCAGTGTTGTTTGCATAAAATATCATCTGACTTTGACATTTAAAAGGCAATTTCTTCGCGAAAACGATGAAATTTTCCTTCAGTCAGTAATTTATTTTAAACTAAAAGTGATAACATGAAAATTTCATCCGCGAAAACGATAAAATTTTCCTTCAGTCAGTAATTTATTTTAAACTAAAAGTGATAACATGAAATATTTTACCGCACATTTAAAAAATCTCCTGATTTTTCAGTGTTTCCGTGAATGTGACTCAAGAGCAAAATCGGTTCAGCATTTATCACAAAATGATATGGATGTTTTAATATACACTGCTCAAAACAATTAAAGGATATTTGAAGTTTTATATAAAATAAAGATATAAACGAAATTTTTTTTGCCGAAAATAGAAGAAGAGAATCACAAATGCAAATTTTTCTGGTTTTCAAACTGTGGAGTATGCAAATTTTGAGTTCGACGTCAAAAACGTCGCTTCAGCAGCAGCGAATGAAATTTGACTTTCAACTGGATAAAAGAGAATGAAGACAAGGATGATCGGCATTCAGTGATTGCTTTGTTTCGATGAGTACGATGTCTCAGCGAAGTCATTTGACAGATTCAGAAGCTTTGAGAATTGTTGGTAGGTTTCAAGGGGGCCAAACTCAAGCCGAAGTAGCGCAAGCCATTGGAGTGTCACAAAGTGTCATTTCCAGGATCTGGAACCGTTTTTTGGAGAGTGGATGTGCGGGCCGAAGACCAGGGCAAGGTCGTAGACGGGCAACAACGCCCAATGAAGATCGGTATTTAGCGTTAACAGCTCGGAGACACCGAACCATGAACGCAACTCTTCTCCAACAACACCTTCGCTCGGCTACAGGCACCACGATTTCAACTCAGACTGTCCGAAACCGGCTCCATGCTGTAGGTCTGTATGCTCGCCGACCGATGGTATGTGTTAGATTAACATCAAGGCATCCTCGCGACCGCAGGGAGTGGGCAACCGAGCATGTCAACTGGAGGAGAAATGAATGGAGCAATATTCTGTTTTCTGACGAGTCCCGTTTTTCTGTGCATCCGGATAATAGGCGTATTTTCATCTGGAGGGACCGTGGCAGTAGGAATAATCCTGCGTTCGTGCACGAAAGTGTCAGATTTGGCGGTGGAGGAGTGTTGGTGTATGGTGGCATCTCCATTGACGGGCGCACTGACCTCTACATCATTCGAGATGGAGCTCTGACTGGTCGCCGATATAGGGATGAGATCCTCAGACCTATTGTAGTCCCTTACGCTGCAGCAATGGGAGATAACTTCATTTTAATGGACGATAACTGCAGGCCACATCGTGCAAACCTGGTGGAGGATTTCCTTTTCGAGGAAGGAATCGTTCGAATGGAATGGCCAGCGTGTTCTCCAGACATGAATCCAATCGAGCACGTTTGGGACGCTCTAGGAAGACGAGTTTCTGGCCGCCAACAACCCCCACAAACTCTCCAAGAACTGGAAAGATCTCTTCTGGAAGAGTGGGGCAGAATACCCCAACTCGTCATTAATAGCCTCATTGAGTCCATGCCTCAAAGGTGTTCAACGTTGCTGGCCGCCCGTGGAAACCATACCCCCTACTGAAAATGATTTTCTTTGAAGAAAACACCTTTTCTTATTCTTTTTTTCTCATATGCACAAATTGTGTTTTTTTCCTTTAGTACACAAATGCGCAATAAAATGCATTTTTTTCTGCCAAACATGTGTAATTTATTCTCATATAACCTACTATGTCTGTCGACCATGTATCAATCAGCTAAACAGTTTACCAGATACAAAATCCACCTAAAACTGCAATATCCTTTAATTGTTTTGAGCAGTGTGTATATGAAATATGAAGAAAATGTTAAGATATAAATTTAAAATTCTCTTAAAGAATCTGCTTTGTTTTATTTATTTTTGATTAAGTTTATTGTAAGATTTTTTTTTTTTTTTTTTGTAAAAAATAAAGATATGTGCTATATTGTTAATAAATATTATTTATATAAAATACGTGTATCTGAGTGTGCATTTATGTAAATATAAACGAGTACATATATTATAGTATTCTATAATATAAGCATATAATAGCGTAGATATTTAGAGTGGCATTAAATTTCGTGCTCTTAATCAAACTAGTCGGGATGTGCCTCTCCTAAAACTTTCTTCTATCTCATAAATGTTAATATTTCAAATATCAAAAAACCCGACTGCGTAAAAAGCGAACTAACTAATTATTTGTCATCAATGTGAAACTTTTTTTTATATTACTTACCTATTTTTTATTTACTTGTACTGATGACTTTTAAGTTGTGTTTAATTGTTAGTTCACATCTATAAACACTGTTTTGATGAGGCCTATAGATGTCTATAGAGTTGCCGTAAAGCTAGAGATCCTATTTACACAACTTCCAGGTTGTGTAATATTTAAACGGAGCTTCTGACTGTAAAATAGTCAACGAAACATCGTCTTCATTTTAAAAGACCTATCCAATGATAGGCCGCTCAATAGGGTGCGTAATTTTTTTCGTCTCTACCGCCATTTTCTATTTTTCGGCCGCCATTTTTAATTTATGAAAACAAAACCTAGCCTATAACCATCGGACGGTTAAGACGAATCGATAGAGACCTCATTCATTAAAATCCATCGAGCCGTTGAGATGCTTCGAGGGTATAAAGAAATCCACATACCCAGATACGCGTGAAACATAAACCTTCTTTTCAGTCGGGTAAAAAGTTGTTAAACATGTTAAAACTTCAATGTTGTTACTTCAATATTACACTAAATTTCATTTTCATCTTAATCTCTGCTTCATTTTTATTAATCAGAGTAAATACGCTAATCCAGGTCGTAATAATAAATAAAATCAATATTTATATTATTATGTTGTGTGTCAGCTGCTTGCGAATCGCCGAGTTTGCTGGATGCAAAATGCTCGTCGTTCACGAGCAGCCGATGTGCACCAGAATTACGTAAAACTGAGAAAATTTCACAAAAATCTCTATCAATGAGACGCCTTTCGGGGGAGTACCACTATTTTCAACTGGGAGATGGCATCTACAGTCAAAATATCAAGTTTGCATAACTTCTGGGAGAATATCCCAAAATTCAACTGGGTCCTGTTGGCAATAACTAAATACATATACAGGGTGTCCCAAAAAGGACCACCTATTTTTAAAAATGAATAATTAACAAACGAATAGAGTTATTAAAAAAATTCTTGCAGGAGACGAATATGTGAAGTCTGGAATTTTGTTTAGAACTCTTTATTATAATAGTTCAAAATCTGACCGACAGGTGTCGCTGCAGCACATTTTGATGGCTATATGAACAAAAGAAGCATGCGTGAAGACCAGACAGAAGTAGACATGGTCAATGAAAGTTCAGTAGTAACCATTTCAAGGGAAACAGTAGTTGTTGTTGCGTAAATTCTTCAAAATGGTGTATTCGTTGGCCATATGGCCGCCAAAATGTGCTATAGCGCCATCTGTCGGTCAGATTTTGAACTATTATAATAAAGAGTTCTAAACAAAATTCCAGACTTCACACTTCCGGTTCCTGCAAGAATTTTTTTAATAACTCTATTCGTTTGTTAATTATTCATTTTTAAAAATAGGTGGTCCTTTTTGGGACACCCTGTATATGAATTTTAGTTCAATTATATGTATAACTTCATATAATTTTCGATGATACAATAATGAAAATGGCACAAAAATTGCTTTTACAGAGCCCCCTTCCGGCGGAATATTTCTAAATTCAACTGAGACCGGCTGACTATGCCAAAAACTTAGATATGAATTTTGGTTCTGTTCCATGCATAAATTCATACAGCTATCGATGATATAAAGAAGACACGTGGACATATGGAGAAACAGACATTTTTAAAAAATATGTTTTTCGGAATCCCTGGCACATAAAATGCGTAATTCCATCGAAAACCGGAAGTCGATAATAATTTCGATTACAGTACTTTCTCCTATTGTAGATAGAAAAAAGGTGAAAATGTTTAATGTTATTAAATGTAAAGTACAATCGCAACAAGCAATAATATTAAACAATTTTATTTGTTATTAAAATTATTTTTATCAATACGTATTTTTTTAATAGATTTCGTATGAAATGCTACCTATTACATTCTCCCCTATGTTGGAATTTCTGAACAAATTTTGCAGATCTACGCCGATCATGACCCCTAGAACGCAAAACCACCCTCAGTTCAAAACTTTATCTCTCTCTCTCTCTCTCTCTCTCTCTCTATATATATATATATATATATATATATATATATACAGGGTGATTCATAAATATCGAAACAATAGTCTATTTCCTTAAATATTGCTCCTAGACCCATACTTCCAATTGCAAAGTTTCTTAAAAAAGGTGCAAAATTTAATGTCATAAGTTGCAACTCCGTGGAGTGTCTATTTGAAAAAATACGAAAATAAAATTTTTATTCGGCCCCCGCAGTGTGAAAGTTCCAATCAGGAAAACTTCCCTTATCCATTCCTGAATTAAACACAAAAAATTGCATCTTCATATCTGAAAAACTCGCAGACTTATGGCCGTTTAAATAATTCATCAGGTTTTAAGGGATTAGACACAAATTGAAATGCGTGCAATCCATGAAACAATGTTACTTTAAGAGTTCTGGGAAACATGTAAAAAATATATTTGTTGAGTTAGAATTTTTATTTAATTTTCTTTCTTTTTGTGATGGTTAACCATATAATTTGCAAACAAAATCACATCCTAATATTTCTCATAAAGTTTTTTAAAAATTTAAATGATTAGTACTTTTTTAAGCGGATTTAATTTAAAATCTTTATAACTTGAAACATTATAAACCGGATTTAATTTTTTTTTTCATTTAATTAAAAAGGAAAGTAAAATTTAAATTTTATTTCAGGATTTTTTTAAATATTAATTTTAAAAATATAAAAAATATTTATTTAAAACATTAGGTAATTTATTTTTTAAAAAATCATATTTTCAAAAGTAATTTTTTTCAAATTTGCCGAAACAAAATTAATGTAAAATAATAAAAAAAGACATGTTTCAAGTTTGCACCTTTTTTATTTATGATTCTTGACTTATAATAATTTAAAGACGAGAAATGGTAAAAAGAAAATAAAAGAAAAGTAAAAAAACATCCTGTAGAAAAACACATTTAAAGTTTTAAACATTGATTGGCTCCTAATAAAATGTTTAAATGCTTTTTAAAAAATTGCATGTGAAAAAGTAACTTCTTTATGTAGCTTAAACTTCCGATTCAGTTTAACTTTTGCGGTTTCCACCTCCTTTTTGTACTATTTAAATGTCCATAAATAAATGTTAAATGTGTAATTTGAAACAATGCTTTTTCTAACATGCCAATTAAGAGTTTTTCATAATTTTAGCCCTCACAAATTCAGGCTTTATATCGTCCCGGCGAAACCGTTAAAACAGTCTGTATTCAGGGGCTGGGCGGGGCCAGACACGGGATTGACGACTTTTTTCTGAAGACTCGGCCAGGCCGTGACTAACGTATTTTTTCATACCGAACCGGGTGTTGGTGGGATTTATGACGGCCAATTATCTTCACGAGGGATATGGGCCGAAGGAGGGGGGGGGGGGTGCCTTCCGTAGAGATCTTTCTAAGGGAACCTAACCCGTATTTACGCAAGGTTATCCAAGGTTCGAAGAAAACAACTGAAAATTCCGAACGATTGGGCCGAACGACGCGATTGGGTTCGAACCCAGCACCTCCCGTCTACCAGCTTTGAGAACAGAACCTCTCAGCCACTGGTTATACCGAACCGAGACTGGCTTCCTTATTCTTAGGTCTCTGCTGGGCGAAATTTTCAGTCCCGGTCTAGAGACAACCCGTATTAAAATCATTATCTCTGACTGACCTAATCCGTGCAAAAATAACTAAAATTTGGCTCAGCCCCAAAACTTTTACAACAAATGCATATAATGGAAATAAATGCAATAAATGCATTAAATGGTCATTATTTTACAATAAAACTTAAAAATTTATTTTTTAAAAGGATAGTAGATTTTAAGGCAAAAAAAAATTAAAATACACTAAAGCTAGCGAAAAAAATCTGCCTATGACGGAATCCTTTCTTAAACGGAAAAATCTGTTGATCCATGGAAAATGAATATAATAATACCTGAGAAAAAATAGACTACATTTACAACTCCTAAAAAGGGAACTTGTCTATAACGCTTTTTTTTTCCCTATGTGATTCTATCTTAAAAGATTTTACTTTATAGCATGTTTCATTGTCTCCAACACATGGAATAGGGATTAACGATATTAAAGGAGAAGTGAATCATTTACATATAAATAGAGATTCATTAATAAAACAAATAATCACAGTTTTGGCGCTTCTTTAGAAATAAAAATTATAAACATGAAAAAATAAAAAATATAATAAGTATTTTTGGTCAGAACTCCTCCATACGAAACAACTTTTAATCATATCGATTTAAAAAACTATGTAGAAATTGAGTCAAGCCGGGCCAGGCTACGATTTGAACTTTTTTCCAGGCAGGGCCAAACTTTTTTTTTTCCTATGGGTCGGTTTGGGACCGGACCTAGATATTTCGACCCGTGCAGACCTCTAGTGCAGACCACCAGCATACTTTGAAAACAGGTTTAACGTAAAATCTATACGCTGCCTATTTTATGTCCAAAGGAGAGGCACTGTCTGATATCGACTTTTAATAATGTACAATTTGTGGATGATCCCTATCTTGCATTCAGATTGAGTCAAAAACTCGTCGCTCAGAGGTTTGGACAAATGGTGTAAGTCACGAATTTTGGATTTTGATATCTCTGCGAATTTTGAAGATATCGAGATGAATTTTTTTGTGTTTAATTCAGGATTGGATAAGGAAAAATTTCCTAACTGGGAAATTTACTTTACGGGGGCGTTATAAAAATTTACTTTTTGTATTTTCTTATATAGACCCCCCCCCCCCCCCCATGGAGTTGAAACTTATCTCATCAAATTTTGCACCTTTTTTTATGAAACTTTGCAATTGAAAGTATATGCCTAGGGGCAATATTTAAGGGAGATAGCCTATTGTTTCGATATTTATGAATCACCCTGTATATATATGACTTTTTTATGGACACGACAACTTCCATAATTCTGCCCAAATCTCTTCTAAACTGATACATAAAATCAAAGGACAAAATCGGACCAAGGGGTTGAAAATGGAGAGGAGTTTTGTGAAAATAGAAAAAACCCATAACTTCTTAGTTATAATACATATCAAATCAGTTTTATGTTGTTATTACTTGTAGAACAGGGCCAAAAAATTATGTATGACAATTTTTTTATGAAAAAATTATCGGGTTAAGGGTGCACTCAAACCCAAACTGCTTATTTTCTTACTCATTTTTAAACTAATTTTTGCTCTCAAGTGCATCCAGTTGGCAGGTTCTCTTATTCAGGAACTATATAATGTACAGTATTGGTTGATCTTTTGATAAAGGGAGAATATATTTGAAAAAATGCTGTCGAAGTGGGTATTTTGAACCAAATTTCCCGAAGCGATAGTGCTGGAAACGGTAAAAATGATCATTCTGAGATAATAATTGTTTATAAATCAAGTTCTAATTGATTGAATGAAAAATAAATTACACAGGTCACTTATAAATATCTTCAAAAATCACGTCAGCAAGTTTCATGTTTTTACTTTTAAAAATAAGTCTGAAAATGTGTCAGAAAATTTAGAGTTGCTGAGCGTGGGAAAATATTTTTTGGATACCGCTTTAACACGATTGTGATAAAATCTGCTCTTACAGAAAAATGAAATAAAAAACTCGTCAAAAACGGTCAGATAAAATTGTTAAACTGAGTTTAATCTTGATTTAGTTTTTGTTGGTGAAATTAGTAGTTAACTTCGAAATCTACTTGCGCCTATAGGCCGACCCGGCAGCGATTTTTTTTTCTTTTTTTTTTCTTTTTTTTTTCTTTTCTTTTTCTTTTTTTTTTTTTGTGTGTGTGTGTGTTGAAGGCTGTGATAAAAGCGATAACTTACATTTTGATACAAATGCGCATAACAATGAGCTTTTTTGAGTCGAATTACCAAAAGACGGTAACACACCAAATGTTGTTACATCTGTCTAAACAATTTTTTGTTTAACGTACTGAACTACTAGGTATAGTTTATCATATGGACACACAACGTTAAAGCATATGCGTACAACGGTTACTGAAGACGAAATCATATGTTCTGAATTTTCAACAAATCCACTGCCAAATGCATTTTTTTTCCTTTTTACCAATTTTATACAAATTCTGTAAAACACAATATTAGAAATTTACCGTTCAAATTGTTAGTTATCTTATTTACTCGAATCAAACACGCAACCCCACTCCCTCCACCGCAATCTAAAACGCACCTACATTATTCGCCTCGAAAATATGATTTTGTTTTATAACTTGTACAAAACAGCCAGAAAATTTGAAAGAAAGGAAATATAATTACGAAACATAGCAAAATAGAAGTTTATATATTTTCCACATTATCCTAAATTAGTATCGCTTCCATCTTACCAGAAATCCAGTCACATAGAAATAATAAAATGCCTACTGCTGATTAAATAAGGATCTAAGCAATATTTTCTGTTCTCAATAGAAAAATTTCCAGTGATTTTTATTTACATTTAAATATTTAGTGGAGTGGTAATTACGTATAGTGGGTGACATTGATATAAGGAAAGGAGAAGACTTCGTTACAACTTTTGCAGTTTTTAACCCATATCTGCCCTATAACATGACTCCGGAATTATTTACTGCCATGAATAAGTTTAGATTTCTAAATGCCACCCCTCTCCCCTAGAAGATGGCCTCGGAATCATTAACTGTCCACCAACCTAACATGAATGAGTTTATATTTGTAAATGCCGCCCTCCCCCTAAAAAAATGCATATAATGTGTGAGAAAAAAGCTCTTTTTTAAAAAGATTTTGCGATTTAAGTATCATCTTAGATGCTGAGAAATGTGGTATGTAATAAAGACTTTCTTATCGGAGAAAAAAACTATACTTTTTTATAGGAAAATCCTCCTTATTTAATCGCACGCTTATAAGGGGAATTTGTCTGTAAGGAAATAGTGATATTTCCCCTGAAATTTTTTCCTGATCGGTAGTTACCCTGTTTCTTGCTCAGAGCAAATTTATGACTCTATATAACGCTAAGTGTTGTGTTTAAAAAAAAAAAAAAAGTTACACGCTGATTTTAAAGTACTCTGCACGACGTTTATTTAAAAGAGTATTTTTATTATTAGTTTGAAAGTTATAATAACACAGTATTTTTTAATTCAATTTTTAGACGTTGCTTTATAGTTCCACACTGATAAAAATTATAATATGAACTTCAAACCCAACCTTTTATTCCTGTTGCAATAAAATTTCTATTACTTTTTTTAGATCTGCCTTAAGTTATAATTAAGTGCATTATGACTTCTAAAAACAAAAAGAAACTGTTACAATGTTAATCATTCAAGCCATTTTCTACTCATATACGAAATAAAAAAAGGTTGTTTTAGGTAATTTGAGTTTTTTTTTGTATGCGAAAGAAGTTTTTTGTTTGCGAAAAATAAACATAAAAAAGTGAAAACAATTCCATGTGGTGAAAATGCCTAATTTCCTAATTTTTTTTTACACGAACTTTTGTTTTATATTATAAATAAGCTATGAAGAAAATAATATTTGGTCTTTTATAAAATATGTATGTGTCGAAAAAAAAATTTAGTGAAAAAAGTTACAGCATCCTAATGAATGTAATTACTTTCATATGAAAAAGTAGGACGAATGTAGAAATTCTTAATTTTAACAAAAAAAGAGAGATTTTCATTAAGTTGAAATTACAAGTATGTTTTGCCCTTAAATAAAATGTTTAACAGAATGTTCAAATGCATTTTTTTCTGTCAACTAAAAGTTTTTATGTTTCACAATAGCAAATGGAAAATTATATATAAAACTGCAAAAAACCATTGATATGAAAGCTTTGAACGTCTAAATTCAGAAGTGCTGATATTAATAGCATACAATAGTACGTATTAACATATTTCTGGATGCTTTCTCCTAAATTAAGAATCAATTGTAGTATACCATATATATAAATTAAATATTTTCACTAAAAAAAATAGATGTTTTATCAAAGGGACTGGCACAAAAGATGTATATTATAATTAAATCTATCAGGGAAAAATATAAACCGGTAATTTTATTGAGTATTAATTATGTGAATCATCACATTGCTACAAAGCGTAAATCTACTTAGTGAAAAATGTCCAAGCCAGGAATCGAACCCGGGTCTCTGGAATAGATCTCCAGTGCTCTACCACTAAACCACAAGGACGACGTCCAGCTTGGCATTTCTCACTTATATAAGTCGGCGTAATTTCACTGCTTTTTTTCAAGTAATGCTCATTTTCAAGTAATTTCAAGCGTAATTTCACTGCTGAAATGTAGTTGAAAAATTGATTAAAATGGTAATTTTATTTATAAACGTTATTTATTTTTATACTCAGCAGCTTTAAAATACCAAAAAAATATTTTAACAATTCTGAAACAATTTATCAGAAATTATCCGGTTTAAAAATTAAACCTATTATTTAAACATGGAATATAGTAAGTGTCTAGAAAAAAAGCACTGTTTATATGTTTCATCATTATAATAATTTATTTATAGCTATTGATTTTTGCATTTCTAAAACACTGAAACCTTATTTTTACATAAATTTATCAATGTAAATTTCGTAATCATATTCATTTAACATAGCTTTATTATTTTTAAAGAGAGCCTCAATTTTATACTCAAAAGTTCTACTGAGCTGTCTACATGTCAGACCAGTTGTTATTACCAATAAATTTATTTGAGCGAAATATGCTCGCCGGTTGTCTGTCCTGGCAGTTCAAAAGGTAGAGCATTGACAATGTAAGTCAGAGGTTCAAGGTGCGAGTCCATGGGCATTTTTTTGCTCAGTTAGAAAAATTGAATTCGTATGATAACGTTACAAATCAGTAGTATTGATTTAAAAATAATAATGTATCTACATACTCATCTTTTACAGTGGAGTTCCATTAACTGCCGTTTGTTTTCTGTTGAGCCGTCAACATGGCAGACCAGATGTCATTTACAATAACTTGTCAGCCCAGGTAGCTTAAACGGTAGACCATTGGCAATGTAAGCCAAATATTCCGGTTTCGAGTCTCAGTAGGGACATTTTTTCTTTCAGTTAAAAATTGAATTCTTATTATAAGTAACATTGCCATTCTCAAGTTCGTTTGTACGATATAACGGAAATTCTAAACTAATCACATCAGCGTTTTCTATTATGTCATCATCTTTCATACAAAACAGTTTGTTGAGGTTGTCCGTCTAGGTTAAAATTATCATAAAAATAGCTTCATTATTGTTAAAATTATGAAGAAAAGACGAGGTTTGGTTTGGAATTAGGCTTCTGATATTTTTGATTGAATATGTGGACACTGATTTGCTTTATGGAAAATTGTTTTCATAGTATGCTGTTTTTTTTTTTTTTTTTTTTTTTTTTTTTTTGTAACACTCTGTATAAATAGTCTAAAAATATACATAGAAATAGTAAGTTTATACAAATTAATATTTTACAAATAGAAAGCGGTTTATATAGTAAATTTAGAATTTATTTTATTTATTTTATTTATTTATTTTTTTTATTTATTTATTTTTTTTTTTTTGGGGGGGGGGGGGGGGGGAGGGTCTGAGTTAAAATAACATACATAATTTAAATTAGCTAATGAAATATCTAGAGGGAAAATTCCTTAATTTACATTCGGAACTAAATTAGATAATTCAAATATGGAAATTTCAAAAAAAGCTTTAATAAAAGCCAATGCTGATAGAAAATCTGAAAACAGACTTAATAAATGTAATTTTTAATTAATTTAAAAAGTCTAAATATCAATAAAGTAAAAGTAAAAACTACTTAATACACCTTCTAGTAAATAATAACTTTCTACATCACAATAAAGTTCATTTAATATTATTTCTCACAGTATTCATTCACTATTTGCACATTAATTTTCACTGTTTATTTTATTATAACTACTTATTTCTCATTTTACAATTTAACGCAAACAAACCATAAATTTCAGGGCTGAACCATTTTTACCACGAAATTAAATGTTAACTTCATCATTTGTTATATTTTGTCTGATATTTGTTATAGTCTGATCTTTAAATTAGAAAACTGCAATACAATGGAAAACATGAAGGAATAATTCCTTAGCGTACCAGGAAATGAATAATTTTTTTAAATGTTTTTCTAACTTGCTTGATGGAAGCACCACAAATACTTATAAATATTGAGAAGGAGATAATCAAATTCTTATAACAACATATTGAATACATTTATATCAAATATTTAAAAATATTAGTATATTTATCACAATGTATCTTTTCTTTCTTTTAAAGAAGCACTAAATGTATAGTTTTTAAATGAAAATAAATTAAATTTTATAAAGCAAAAGAAACTGTATGACCACCATGTATCAATTTTAGCTAAATTTTGCATTATATTTTTGAAACGTTGTTTTCAGTTTTAGTCTCATGGTAATATTAAATTTTAAAGAAATGGTAGATTTCGGAAGATTTGTTTTTCTTAAAATAAGAACAACAAATTCACATTTTTCTCTTTAAAATGTCTACTGCAATCATATTTCAAAATTTGTTATCGTTATATTTGATTATAAAATGGAATAAATCCTATTGATATTTTTTAAAGAGAAGTAAACCTTGTAATGTTTCACACAATTCCGAAAATATTTGAATTAATCTGAAGATTTTCGTAGAATGGCTTGTATAAAATAATTGTGGAGAAATAATAAATAGTTCCAAGAATAAAAGTTATGCATTTCTATCTTAACGAATTATGCCTTACAGAGAATGTATCGAATCCGTTCTGGTTATGATTTTTTTACGTACATTTCTCGTGGCGCAGGGATTTATCATGGATCTATAAGGTTAGTGAAAAGCCTTTCCTTGATTACAAATGTAATCATTCTAAAACTAATACACCTGACATATTCAGTGTTTGGAAATGGTAATTGTAGTAATTGAGTTGTTTGTGAACACCAATTACCTTACTAAATTTAAATGTGCGTTCGCTTTGTACCACAGAAAATATCAAATCAATATTCCAATTTCCGTCATTTTTTGGTTTATAATATTTTCTCTGCAGCACTCTTTTTTAGGGTGTTATCAAGGACAGAGTATTTGTCACACCGTCTCGTGGTATTATAACATCCAACAGCTGAGTTAATAATACTAACGAGTCAAATGCTGCAGAAGACGTATAACTTGCATTTTATGTGCGGTAAGTCACCTTGAGTGTTGAAATTCTATATGGTAAAATTTGGTTGAAAAAAAGAGTTTCTTTCATAATTCCAAGATGCTTTTCGCCAAAATTAGAAACCCTACTTCTGTGCTAAATCACATTGAAAAGAATTGATCTTTTGCACGTATTAGCTTTGATTCTGCTTTTGTAGTTTGTTAAAATCGTGAAAATCTGAATACGTATAGGATATTTTGCGCCATAAAACCCCATACAACCAACCAACTGAATACGTATAGTATAAAATGTTCCATTCTAAAACTTGCTCGTTTTAACCATGCTTGTATTAGACAAGTTCAGCTGTAGGTTTCAGTTTATAATTTTTCGTGCAATGCATTTTTGTAATCAGGAAAATACTTTATGCCTTGCCCAGTCTATATAGTAGTAAAGTTATAGGTATAATCACTAAGATCCCGAGTCCAAAAGACAGTAGCCACATCTCATCCACTGTCACAAATCCATTACACAACTACTTCAGGTCTGGTTCCATAAGCTCCAAACCAGTCTTTTGGCCTAAAACCCTCCTTTTAGGATAGACGCCACCTCTCAAATCTAAAACAAAAACAAATTTTAATCAGCTGCGGTTCTGAAATAGAGCATGTAGGTATCTACGACATTACGCTTCAATATTCCACATCAACCATCGCAGTACAAATATTTTATACACACTCGGGAGAATAATTATTGAACTACCTTCGTATATATGAAAACAAAAACGAAAAATCATGAATCCAGCATCGATTATGAAACACTTTCCAACACATTCATAATACTATAATAAAACTTTACCATTTATTAGGGTGAAATATATTTAAATAAACAATTAAGAAAATGCATAATGCAATTGAAAACCCAGTTTCTGCAATTACCATGAATAGTACAAAAAATATTCAAACTTCTTTGTGCGTTCTTGTATATGATACATAGATTCACATGTATATTACATAGTATGCTAAAAGTTAGCTCAATTAAACGCATAGCACAGTTGAAATTTCCCATTCCGTAATTTCCGACAATAAATGAAAATGCATTTGAGATCTTTTGAGTAACCCTGTATATGATCTATTGAAGTTAACACCAATATTTAAAAACTAATTAAATTTAAAAACGCATACCACAACTGAAAACGCACTTCCAGCAATTATTGTCGGGTCTTCAATAATTCAATTATTGTTATTTTTCTTTTGCATGTCCCTTTAAATGAACGATCAATTCTAAGCTCACCACGTTCTACCGTAAGAACATTGTAATACACTTTAGTGTTAAATATCACACTAAGTAATACAGACTAAGTTATGCACACTAAGTAATATGCAAAATATATTTTACATTTTAAAACGCATATCACATTTCCGGCAATTATTCTTCATAGGCAGTACTGTAGCCAAATACTTTAGTGTGTCCCTGAAAATGAACGATAAATTATATGCACACCAGTTCTACAGTAAGCGTTTGTAGTACACCTCAGTGATGTATACAAATTTTAGTATATTTAAAATAGTTTAATATCATTAAAATACAACGCAAACGATTTTTACTTTCTTCTACCTTTACAAGAAGAAAGTATTGGATTCGTAAAAATTTTCGATTTCCGGTTGTCAACGGATTTACACGTTTTACAGGTCAGAGATTCCTAAAAACATGTTTTTACAAAATGTCTATCTGTGAGTCTGTGAGTTTGTCTGTCTGTCTGTATGTGACACAAATTTTGTGGGCGCTCTATTTCAAGAACTAATGCACGGAATTTAATAAAAATTTATCTTCAAGTAGTCCCTAATATAAATTGATGCTGATTAGTTTTTGGTGTATATTGCCCAACAAATGGCGCTGCTATGCTGCATTTTTCGCAATTTCTGCACTAGCTCTATCTCAACAACTAATGTACGGATTTTCATCAAACATCAGATCAGTTAATCCTTGATATAAATTGGTGCTGGTAACGTTTGGGTGCAAATCGCCCAACAGATGGCGCTGCTATGCTGCATTTTGCAGCATTTACACGATTTTCGTAATAGCTCTATCTCAAGAAATAATGCACGGATTTTCATCAAACTTCAGATTCAGTTAGTACCTGACATGAATTGACGTTTTGAACCTTGTGGTGTAAATCGCTCAACAGGTGGCGCTGCTATGCTGCATTTTTTGTGATTTCAGCAATAAATCTATCTCAAGAACTAATGCTTGGGTTTTCAACAAACTTCAGTTGCAGGTATACCTGGATATGAATTAGTGCTGTTTATGTTTTGGTGTAAATCGCTCAACAGGTGGCGCTGCTATATAGCATTTTTCACGATTTCCACAATAGCTCAATTTTCAGAACTAATGCACGGATTTTCATCAAACTTCAGATTCAGTTAGTCCTTGACATGAATTGATGTTTTGTACCTTTTGGTGAAAATCGCTCAACAGGAGGCGCTGCTGTGCTGCACTTTTTGTGATTTCCACAATAGCTCTAACTCCAGAACTAATGCACGGATTTTCATCAAACTTCAGATTCCGGTATACCTTAATATGAATTAGTGCTGTTTGTGTTTTGGTGCAAATCGCTCAACAGGTGGCGCTGCTGTGCTGCATTTTTCAGAATTTCCCCTACAGCTCTATCTCAATAACTAATGCACGAATTTTCATCAAACTTCAAATTCAGGTATACTTTGATATGAATTGGTTCTAAATTGATGTAATTTCTTTTACTATTTAATTGATTTAATTGACGTGATTTATATAGAAGAAAGTTTTCTGATGGCCACAACATACTAGTTCCTCATTACCGTTATGTAACGGAATATTTCCAGTGTCCCTGTATATGAACAGTTAATGATACACTTCATTTTCAATACCGAACATGCTACAGTTAACACCAATAACATATATCAATTTCTCGTAATCTGATTATATTTAAACGAATTAGAGCACGAACAGAAAAACGGACAGAAAGACAGACCGATAAGATTCATTCCACACAAAATGAGCAAAAATTTAAAAAAAGTCGAAAAAAAAAAAAAATTGGAAGTTCTGAACATTTAAATAATTTGTGACTTAGAATGGCATGTGTACAGTCGTTCAAAGTTGCAAGTTAGAAGTTCCGTATCTTGAAAACTATTTAACATAAATTAAATCTTTTTGTAGTATTGTAATCTCTGGAAAATTATCTTCATATTTATTTAGTAATAATAATTTGGTAATGTCATGATTAATCTTAAATTTGTTGTAAAAACTGAAAATTTGTCAATTTTGAGAAAATTAAAAACGTTATAAAAATTAAAGGAAATCAAAAACATCTGTGAAATTGATGCCTGATGTAGTATTACATATTAAGATTGAATGGTTAAAGTTTTTAAGTTGCCATGTATTTCCTTCACCTTTAAAATTTTAGAAACTTTAAAAAAATGACAAAATCGTAATTTTTCTTCTTATTTATAGGTAAAAAAAATAATGAAGGAAAGCGCAGACGTTCCAGTTATTGAACAGACATAAGGTAAGTCTTAATAGTATAAAGTAAGACATCAGTAAGTCCATGATATGCTAAAAAAAATTCAAGATTGCCTTTTGATTCCTAACGTCACAAAATTCGGTTAAAAAAGTAATATTTGTTGCACTCCAAGAGATTTCTTCTTTGAATACGCGTGCGTTTTTTTTTTTTTTTTTTTTTACAATATTGCACGATTTCAAAGGGAAAAAAATGCAGTGCTGCCATCTATGGATTTAGAGGATAAATATATAATTTTTTTTGTTCAACGTATTTTTTTTTTACTGTAGTTTAAAATATATATATTAATAGCCAAAAATAAACTGAAAGCAAGAATAAAAGTTTCTGTATTTAAAATATACACTTTTATCTATAATATGAAATAATTTAAAAGTTTAATAAAGCTTCCCTTCACTTAAAAAAAAAAGTGATAGAAGTATTGCATTTTACCCTCAACATTTTTTACTCTTTATTTTTTTCCTCATTAAAGAATAAAAAGGCAAGAATGAAACTTTCGATACTTAAAATATATACTTTTAACTATAACGCCAAAAAAAAGTTAAATTGTCAAAGCTGTCCTTCATGCTTAAATAAGCAATAGAAACATTGCATTTTCACCACAAAATTTTTGAAAAATAATTTTTTTCTCATTACGGAATGAAAGTACAGTTACTAACTTACGCCAATCTGTTAATTATTATTCATTCCTAATTATAAATTATTTTTAATATAGTCTTTCCATTCCCAAGGCTAACAATCAGATTTGAAATTTTAAGTATCTAGACAAATACCTCGATTTCGCATCCTCTTTTAATGCAAATTTTAATACTTAAATAAACAATCCTGAAATCTATTATTTTACATTTACTCATAAATAGATATGATCTGCTTATATACTGATTTTCATTAAAATCTCTGACATGTCTGCTACAGCTGATTTGCTCATTTTGCATGGAATGACCCATAATCCTTTTTCAACTATGTTGGAAAGTGTTAAAAAGGTGTAGTTTTCAAAATTGAGGTTTGAATACACGGGATTGTAAACCGATTACATTTTCGATATATAGTACATTTTGATTACTTTTTTTAACCCTTTATAAACTGAATTATGAAGTCATGAAAAATTTATCTCCTACAGCATTTTTCGTGAATTTTTGAAACTACATTAAAATATTTACATAATCATTTAATAAATTTTAGAAGGATTTTAGAAGAATGGAAGGATTTAGAAGGATTAAGTAAATTCGAATGTATCGGGATTTTGTGCAATATTTATAACCCCACTCAAATCTTTTATTTTAAATATTTTTCTTAGTATTTTGTAGAATTTGGAAGTGTAGAAATATGTTCTTACAATAGAAAAGTAGAAATATCTCCGAGCTGCCCCCCCCCCCCTCCCCAAACGCCAAAAAAGCTGAAAAGATACAAAGGCAAAAGATATCATCATTTTAAAAATATTTTTGCTTTGTGTAACCAATAATGCTTTCGGACCAAGATAAAGTAATGTATCTATAACTCATTCTAAACTATATTACAACTTATCGATGTATTAAATGAATTTTATAACAAGTTATTTTAATGGTTCGTAGTAGATAAAGGGCTAATAGCATCTATTTTTGACATTCTATTTCTGTTGGTTAAGTTGCATTAAAAAAGTTTTTGATTATTTTTCTTCAAACACATTTTTTTCGGATGAAAAAGGAATACATTATATAAGTAAAGGCTAAAGTCAAAATCACATTTAGACAAAATGGATATTCTGTTTGGCATTCAAGGATACATCAAGATGATTTTATTTCATCTCGGTATATGTGACATCTTGAAGTAAAGAAAGAATTTTTTTTCTTTAAAAGTCTATTTTTTAAGAAAAGTAACGTGAACGATTTTTAACAATAGCACACTTTTTTTAAATCTTAAGAATAAGGAAAAACCTTAGGAAAATGTTATTTATAAATAACCTCTAATTTTGTATTACATTGTCATATTTAATTTAATGGCATCTCGATTGCGTAAAATAATCATGATGTTTTTTTTAAAATAAGATCTTGTTACTTTCTTCTATCTATACAAGAAGAAAGTATTGGATTCGCAAAATCTTTCGCCTTCCGGTTTTCAATGGAATTCTACGTTTTAGAAGGGGCTGAACGCGATTTAACTGGTTTTAGAAAATGTATGTCCGTGAGTCTTTGCGTCTGTCTGTATCTAAGACAAATTTTGTGAACGCTCTATCTCGAGACTAAAAGTGCGGAATTTTATCAAATATCTGATTAAGTTAGACCTTGACATAAATTGGGGCTTATTAGATTTAGGTGTAAATCGTTTTACAGGTGGAGCTATTATGCTGCATACTTGAAGTTTTCCGTTATAGCAATTTCTCCAGATCTAATGAAGGAATTTAATCACACTTCATCTTCTGTTACATCTTAACATAAATTGAGGCTGACTAAGTTTAGGTGAGGAACTAATTACCATTTGACTGTTTTAAAAAATGTCAGTCCATGTATATAACACAAATTTTGTGGGCCATCTATCTCCAGAACTAAAGCACGGAATTTATCATCCATCAGATTAAATTTAGACTTTGGCATAAATTGGAGCTGATAAGGTTTAGCTGTAAATCGCCTAACAGAAATTTTCACGATTTCTTCGATAGCTGCCTATATCTCAAAAATGTATGCACGGAATTTCATAAAACTTGTTATTTTGTTAGACAGCGACATAAATAGATGCTGATTACATTTAGATGTATAACGTCCAACATGTGCTTCTTAAATGCTATGTTTATCACACTATTTCCGCGATAGCTATCCGTTAAGAACTATTGCACGGAATTTCGCGAAACTTCATATTCTGCTAGACCTTAGCATAAATAGATCATTATTAAGTTTAAGTGTATACTGCCTAAAATGTGTCGCTTGTATGCTCTGTTTTTCATGATTTCCGCACTAGCCTTATTATATATCAAGAACGAACAGATTATCTTTTAATTTAGGTTACAGATGATCTGATTTATATAGAAGAGTTTTGTGGTGGCTACAGTTAATTAGGTCTTTTACATAATTAATATATATGTGTATTTGAAATAAAACATAGTGTTGAGACAAAATATGATATTCTACTGAAATTAAATTTAAGATCGCAATAAAATATAGGAATTTGAAAATCGGAAATCATTCATATGGTTTAAATACAAATAAAAGAGACAGAAATAGAAAAAATTCGGTAGAAAAAAATAAAATTCGAAAAAGTAAAATTCATGAAATTTTAAAAATACTGAAATTAGTATGATGATTTTCCCCGGAAAATCAACGTATGGAATCCTTTAATAACAGTAATTTGTTGAAGAATAGTTACGTTTATCAGGGACAGTAAGATTTTCACAGCCGCTACATGCCACTACTTTAAATCATTATGAGATAGGAGAAATCCGTTGAGGGGACACCCTGAGGCGGTGTACTTCACATCTAAGGCCATTCTCAGTATTAATAGCTGTAGCATTGAACGCTTGTAATTTTAGCTTCTTTGCAAACTGTGCTGCGTAGCTGATTGAACTGTTGGCTGAAGTGAAGTACTACCTTTTTATGGCAAATATATCTATCCTGGCAGTGAAGTTTTCATTAGAAAAAATACCATGCTCTTTCGAAAGAAATGAAATGAGAATGTCAAAGATCAGTTAATATCCAATTGAAACTATACAGATGATTTGAAAGAAAAGAAAATGTGGCGTCTCAACAATTCTGGACATGTATGACATGCAGGGATATACATAGTGTCCCAAAAAGTTTCAAATAAGCTTTAATGTTTTACTTAATGAAGATTAGTAAGCAATGTAAATTGCAAAAGTATTCGGAAATAGTAAAAAGTAAAAATATATTAATGCAATAGTCCTATCATTAATATTTAAGATGTGACATATTCTATATTTTTATATGACCTCTATAGACAAAATTTGTCATTTAGAACAGTTTTTCTTTTGCTACAACAACATAATTACAAAAAGCTGCAGGTCTGTATCTCTAAATCTCAATAGGTGATACTTAATTAAAATTTGATCGCTGTGAATAAGGAGAAATGCATTAAATTAGAAATGTGAGTATGTGAAATGTCGCAAAAAAGATACACGAACTACATACAATCATACTAAACTCATCCAAAAAGTAAGTACAGTTTAGATATTATAAATTTTTAGCAATTTGTTTCCATTTGTATTTTATTACTTAAAAATCTACATACATTAAACTACTTTTGCACTACATTAAAATTTGCATTAAACTACTAATTGCAATTGTGTGGCGAATTAGGCATCTTGATGCTAAATGCAACACACCAGGTTCATAGAATTTGGCCACCTGCAACCTGAAGCAGTTCTAGACGTTTACCTTGATCTCATCATCACTTGCAAAGTGCTGGCCGGCAAGAAATTTCATGAGATGAAAAAACAAATGGATGTCTGATTGCAACAAACTTTTTCGTCGATGCAGAACACCAATTCTTCGGTGATCAACGACGGGCGTTCACTGAGGGCGACGGGCGTTCACTTCATCGAGGACATTTCGCCTTCCTGCTTTAAACATCCTAACCCACTTTCGCATCAACCCTTCACTCATCACGTTCCCTCCGTTTTCACTTATCTGACGATAAATTTCACAAGATCGAACATTTATCACATTCAAAAACTTGATAACGGCTCTTTCACAGCTGTGATGGCCGATCGATTGTTTTAAACATGATTACCGACAAAAAACGTCTTCAAAATTTTGCGTAATCAAACAAAATGACTAAACTAATTCGTTCTCGATTTGAAGGATGTAACTACGTATGCGCGACCTTCGTACTGTCAGATGCGCGGGAGATATGCGCAAGCGATATTTACTTTCTGGATGAGCTTAGTACATACATATTTCGTTCTTGTTTGTTGTGATCTTGTATTTGAAAAGGAAAAGGTTTTCTAATTGAGTAGTTTTATTTACGGGAGGTTGTATAATTTTTCTTAATGTGACTTTTGGGAAATTAACGGATATAACCATTAACATAATCCTATATTCTATCTTATTTTGAATTCTTAGCATCTTACAATGACTACTTATCGCCAACAGATAAAAAATTAAAGTATGTTTCACCGGTTTCACTATACTCTGTATTCAGCATTTCTAATATTTTTCCGTAAACGTTAATGTGATCAGTGAACATTCATCTATGTGTCTTCTGCTTTATTGCATGTTTCTGCTGTCCTCTACCTGAAAAAATGTGATTTTAAAAATTTGATGATTCGTTTTGTGAAAAATTTTATGTGTAGTCAAAAATGCGCATTTATATATACATAAAAAGAAAAAAGAAGTTTTCAAGTTTTAAAAGTATTATGAAAATTGTATTTTTGAAAAAGATTGCTTTCAATAACAACCTGTTTATATTACAAACTAAAATCATACAAAAAAATAAGAGAGAGTAAAATATATAGATGAAAGTAAAGAAAGAAGCATAAGAGCCTGCAAATTATGGGAGGTCAGACTGTTAAATTTCATCAAGCTGCAGGATCATCTGGGTGGTTTGTGGCTCATTCTTATAATTATTTTAAATGGTTTATTTTATATATAATAAGGACAAAAGAAAGTAGTCTTTAGTGCTGTAAATATTTCCTTAAGCTTAAAAGAGGTATCACATAGAAAATTCTAATAATGAAATTTCTGTAACGTTACATTCTCTGACTTGAAACAAGCTAAAATGTCTTTCGGAAATACCTCAAACATGAATAAAAAAAAGTTGATCTTTTATTAAATCGAATCATTTTTATTATACAGTTGTCATAATAAAGACTCAGACATGATAGCATTAAAGCTTTTCAAAAGATTAAAGTATTTTGTAAATGTGTTTTAGTGTAATATCATAATACATTAATTCAACGAGAAAAATATAGCACATAATTTTTCTAGCCATGAAATTGTAATCGTATTGTTGAGTGTTTGTAAATAAAGTGTAATAAATTGCATATAGCTACTTACAATCCTTAGTTTAAACGAAATTGTATTTTGCTTAAAAAGATAAATTTATTTTGCCCTTGATATTCATTACTTATCAAATGATGATTTCTTTGACTTTAACGTCTTCTAAATATAACTAAAGTTAAATAAAAGAAAGATTTTTAGTAATCTTTTTATGTTTAAATAGCTTAGTGTAACATATGTCAAATTAAACACTTTCTATACTTAATGAAGCTATTGTAAACTGATATTATAAATTATTTTAAATATAATAAGTTATGTTCTAACTTTAATACCTCATAATGTAATACCCATTTAGAAGAAATGTTAGTCTCGTGGATAAAGTCTGTGTGATATTTTAAGAGTTTTATATAAAATATCATGGACTATATTACTAAATATAAAGGCACGTAAGGGCAAAATTTTAAAATTAAAGGAGTAACATATAACTGTCAAATTCAACGAAATGAAACAAAAATGCAAGTTTGGTAATTTACGATAAAAAAAAAGTTATAAATTGACATCTTATAAATAGTAATCTAAAAATAATAAAGAAAATTTTAAAAAATAAAATATATAAATAAAAATGAAATTTATTTTAAGAGAAATTTTTATTAAGAAGAAGGGGAAAAATACTATATAGAATATAAAGATTAAAATCGAATCGATTTTATGATGGTCACTACATCGTCAAGAACAACAAAAAGGTAAAAAATATTTCATCCAAAAATTCAAATTGCGCATGGGCCTGTCTACGTCCCTGTATAGCAGACACGGCGAAACCGTTGCATGCCGCAGACTTCTTCGGCACAACCTAGATTCTAGATTCTAACTTAAAATATAGTAAGGATGCACAAAATGCATGAATTTTGACTAACTGAGTTTACCTGAATTAGATTCGTATAGTATTCGTAGTTGTCATACAGACTGAAAATACTAAAATGCAATTTAACAGTCTACTTCAGTCAGGCGAAAACACCCGTTCGCTAATGTTAATCCAATGGGAGAAATTTTTTAAGCTATCTCGTTTGCATTTCAATATTTTTAAATGATTTTTGTAGCATGAAATAGATGAGATCGATTTCTACATCGGCCGTTTTGTACTTTTTTGATTTCCTGCTTAGGTATTTTTAATTAGGACTCTTTCACTTTCGGAACCGGTTTCGAAAGTGAAAGCATCGTCATAAAAAAAAATCTGCTAACAAAATCTGAAAGTAAAAAACGGCCTTTGTAGGGATCGATCTTAGCTGTCCAATGCAATAAAAATCATTTAAAAATATTGAAATGCAACCGAGATATATTTATAAATTTCTTTCATAGGATTAGCATTAGCGAATGGGTCTTTTCGCCTGACTAAAGTAGCCGCTTAATGAATATCAATCTAGCCCAATATATTTGCTAAAAATATTTTCGATTAAGAGATTATCGGAAAGAACAGATTATAAGATATTATGAGAAAAAATATTCATGGTAAAGGTATGACAACTTGCAATTCAATTCCAGGCACAAATAATTGTTTTAAGAATTTTTACAATTTCTTCTGCGAGTCCCTACTTTCGGAAATGAGTAATATTACAAACTCGAGTACAAGCCTTTTATGAGATTACTCTAATACAGCTTGTATTCCCTTAAAAATAACCAAATTCAAACAGATATCCATTATTTTTCAAACAACAGAAACAGCATTACCTTTATCTACAGACGGTACTTATAAGTACCATTAAAATAACTTGTTATAAAACTCATTTAATGCATCGATTAGTTGTAATACAGTTTAGATCAAGTTATAAATACATTATACTTTATCTTGTTCCAAAAGCATTATTGGTTACACAAAACAAAAATATTTTTAAAAGGATGATTTCTTTTGCATTTGCATCTTTTTTGCTTTCCTAGCGTTGGAGGGGGGGGGGGGATTTTTCAATTCGGAAGAATTTCTATATTTCTATTGTAAGAACGTTATATTTGTATGTTTCCTAATTCTACAAAATACTAAGAAAAATATTTAAAATAAAAGATTTGAGTAGGGTTATAAATATTGCACAAAATCCCTTTAAATTCAAATTTAATTAATCCTTCTAAATCATTCAATACTTTTAAAATCATTCTAAAATTTATTAAATGATTTTGTAAACCTTCTAATGTTGTTTAAATAATTCATGAAAAATGCTTTAGAAGATAAAATTTTCATGAATTCATAAATCAGTATATAAAGCGTTAATTACTTTTTTTTTAAAGTGTAATACCAAATATTACAGATATTTTTTTAGTCCTAAAAAAAAAAAAAAAAATTAAAATAATTTCGATTCATTATTATTCGATCTGCTATATGATTTGGTTGTTGGAACGTTATGATCACGTGAAATGTTTTTTTCCTTTTGAGAAAAAATTGATACGCAGATGTGGAAACATTCGCCGTCCGTGTTCTATAGATATACTTCAGGCTTCCATTTGCTAAAGATTTTCCTGGCTACCGCGCACATACATTCTTTTATTAATAAGATGTAATTACCGTCACGGCAGTGCAGACAAGTTAAATTTATACGTTAAATAATATTTTTATATGTAACACTTTCGTTTCAAAAACTATTAAATGTGAAATATTTAGTATGTTTTAACTCATTTATGCCTGACTTTTTGTTTTCTCAAATTGTATTATAAAATCAGTTTAAAATATTACAAAATCAACTGGAACTAAAAGGAAGTACACTATATATATATATATATATATATATATTTCGTGAAATGTAAAATTTCTAAATATGGAAATATGTATAACATTTATGGCATAATTATATGTTTTGTCTAGATTTATATAAAATATACTTTTAATTTGATTATTGCATACTATAATTTCTATTTTTAGGTACTACTAGAAAATATTTATTTATTTATTTAAAGAGACTAAGAAGAATAAGTTATTATTATTATTAAACTAAGAATAATCGTATTTGAGGCTTAAAAACAATTTATTTCATAGTACCCTTGAAAAGGATTTTAAATTAAAAAAACTCTCCCCTAAATGGCTAATAAGAACGTGCACCCATTCCTTCTTAGCGTCATCTATTTGCGACGTCACAAACATGCAAAAAAAGTAGGCTAGAACGGACAGAACACATAGTTTGACAATTTAAAAAAATAAGTATTTCAAAGAAATCAACAAACTAAAATTATAACTTATTTAGTTAGATCTTTGCTCGAAAAGCACAAATAAATTTACTTTTTTACATTTTGCCATCTTGAACAATGAAAAATCTATGAAAGTTGAAAAAAGTCTTTATTTAAGCAAAAAAATATCCATCTTGTGCCGTCATCTCTCCGAAACAGATAAAGTCATTTAATATACCTATAGACAATTATTTCATGCAGTGTTCATGTTATAGGGAAAAATATATATGCAAATTTATTAAAATAGGGATAGTCCTAAATATGGGACGCCAGCCATAAATGGATTAAGGCGGATCGAGTAACAATAAACTTTGGATATAGGTTGTCTAGAATACTCTTATTGATTCAGACGCGTATGAGTCTGACTTAAAATACTGAAAGAAATGTTAGTAAGTAATTTGATAAAAAACAAACTCTCGTGGTTGAAATTTTTAATTCTTCAAATTAGTTGCTATCAACGTATTTCCCCAGAATGTCCATTCGTGATTGATTGTCCTGGCCATTGGGTGCACACACACGCACATACATTCTTTTATTAATTAGATATAATTTTCGACGCGGCAGTGCAGACTTATTATAAACAGGTTAAATATCATTTTTATGTGTCACAATTTCGTTTCAAAAGCTACTAAATGGGGATTTTTTTGTTAAGAAACAAGCTTCTCATTAAAACTAATGAAATTATACCATTACATTAATAAAAGATAGTCTAAGAAATTATTGTCAATGGATGAAACAATCGTTGGGTAAATATCACAAAATACGGAAATTGCAGTCCTCACAACAAAATTTCTATTTAATGTTATATAATACAATTTTCTTTTTTACATTCTAATAAAAATTATTCTTAGAAGTATTTCCAAGAGATATTATATTCCTAATAATACAAAAATAAAGCAATTAAAAGACTTAAAATTTCAGATTGTCATTTTCCTGGCATATCACACTGTGATGTGTGAAAGTAAAAGGATCATGTACAAATATCTATTTCTAGTTTTTTTTAATTTATAATTAATAACTATACCTTATATAACACATATATGTGGAAGGTAACAAGTTCTGTATTTTACAAATAATTTTCCATAACTTAAATATGATTATCACTGAAAATGAATGTCATTGTCCTGGCTTGCTCATTTTAGTTATTTATGAAGTATAAAGATGGCGCTGCAGAGTAATTCTTCTTGTTCTTGACATAGTTCAAGTCTGAAGTAATAAAATCATTGCAACCAGCAAGATCTTTTAGATATTTCTATGAAAATAATGTGTTTAAATGCTTTGTAAAAATTGAGTAGACTTTTATCATGTCATTTTCCTGGCTTCTATAAATTAGAAATAAAACTCAACATTACACTGAAAATGAGGTACTATAGAGGAAATATGCTCCTTTAAACAAAATTAAAATCTTAGATCTAAAAAAAAAAAAAAAAAAAAAAAAATAAGAATGTGAAAAATATTTTAGAATGAAATTGTCATTATCCTGGCATACATATGCCATGAAAATGACACATAATTATAATTACATAAAAATGAACTTAAGCTCTTCAAACTTTAACAATTTTACATATAGATTCCTTTATTCAGCTGTTCAACCAACATTTAAAAAAAAAATCAGAAGCTTTGAAATGATTTAAATTTTCAAATTTGTTGTTTCTAAAAATCTCACATTTTGAGATATTCACCAGGTTGCTCATTAATTTTGAAATAGTATGTACAAATAAATATGGCCAAATATTAAAGCCAAAACTGTCAATAAGGAAAACAATAATGCTTATTGTAATTCTTTGTCAATGTCATAAATTTAAATCAGCACAGCATAAAATTTTAAAGTTAAATGGACAGCGAAAAATGTTATTTATGTTAAAATACAGTAAACATTAAAATCTAAAAGCATTACCTAACTAAAGAATTTTCATTAAATTCTGTTTTTATAACTGAGAACATTTATAAAAATTACATTTCACAGAAGAACATGTATATTATGTTTTAGAAAAATAAGACTTCAAATTATACTAATTTTCTATTGAATTTGCAGTATATAGCTTGAAACATACATTTACGACCTGTCAAAAATACAAAAGTAACATGAATAAAACATTTTTCGTTTTACAAACATTTATATTCTAGTTAACTGAATATGAATAATGATTTGATTTTAGCTATGTATATGTTCGTGCCAATTGATAATTTAGTTTTCAAAAATTGTAAAAAGCACCGAAACTTTAACTGAAATTTCAAAACTGAAGTATGAGAAACGTGTTTAACCGTTTAGAGGTAAAACAAAATTGACAAAATATATTTAATTTATCCTTCGACTGAATTTGAAATGACTCGTTATTATAAAAAATACTGTTTCAGAATGCATACGAGAATATTTATAATCTAAATAGCTAAAATATTCCCAATTTATTAAAATGATTTATGTGCACGTTCTGTCTAAACAAGCACATTTCTCATTTTAAAATATAAAGAAAAAAAAGAAAAAACTAACTAGTTTTGCATTTTAAAAAGCTTTTTCATTGAATGAGAAAAAAAAAGTAACTTTTCGAAGTACTAGCGTGAAGTTCTTTTTACGATTTGATATTTTAGGGGGAAAATAAATTTAAAGTTGTGTATAATAGACATATTTCGTGTTTTGTAAAGAACATATTTAATGGCTTTACGAAAGAAATGTTGTTTCTGCTTTTTACATTAAAGAACTTCTGTCATGCAGCTTTGTAAGGAAAAAAAATATTTTCTTAGTTTTGTTAAGTGTATGAATGTTGTTCCTTATTCATATCCTAGAACTTTAATACATATACTTGCGATGATCGATTTCTGTTTTTAGGTAATTTCGCAATTATACAAATACGTAGCACCTATAATCGTCGTCTGATCCGTATATCTGACCATCTGCCCACATATAACAGCGCAGAAAATACCCAACCGAATGGTTTAAAATTTAATATATATAATGTTTGCAGAATTTTGCTGAGTCATTTCAAATTTTATGAAAATCGAATAAAAACTTAAAAGATATTAATAAAAGTTTTCTTCATTCTATTAAATCATATCATATTAATTCAATGATATCGAACGATAGGTAATGATTCTAGATTGCCATGGTGATTACGACCTATTTAAGGTGGAGTCATATTTCCGTATTAATGAATATAATATATATAATCGTGATAAATTTTCTATTCATGCATTTTTGCATAAGAGTATAACAGCTATTGCATTAAAATCTGTAAAGCAAGTAACAATCAATCAACAAGTAACAAACAATCTGTAAAATTTGTAAAACAAGTTATAGTACGAACGCACCATGTTTGCCACATTTCACGTACAATGTCCGACTTGTTATTATTAAAATGATCGATTATTATGTTTTATTGATATTTGTTAATTACAAGAAAGCACCGAGAAAACTAGTAGCAATAAAATTAAAGATTAATTGCCGTGAATGAAGTAATTAGAAGTTAAATGAAATAATTAGAGAAATGGTTCCCAAATTATTTATGATACAACTGAACTTAGTGTTTGAAAGTTTTTCGCAGCGCACCATTGCACAGTGGAGTATTTTTCCAATTTAGCCGGCCAAAAGTCAATTTTTCGAAACGCAGTTGAGGAGAGAAAAATGTAGCTAATTGTGAAGATAAATAGATGGGGATTCACAGTACATATATAAATTTTTCCGTTGCTTGAGCAAACGAGTTCCAGGGAAGGTAAAACTTGCTTGTATCAGTAAGTTTTTTTATTTGTACTTCGCGGTTCGATTTTGTGCCTGTTTATTTCAGTGTGATTTTTTCTCCCTAAACTTTTCCTTATACTATATCGTTATGGATTGTTAAAGCCCATGTATATATGTTTACATTGCACATGAATATATTTATATTTGTTAATTTAACATATATGATAAAGCGACATAAAATGTGCGGTATATTTTTGAAATTTGTATTGTTAATTTCAATATTCTATAAAATATTTGTTACACATCAGGATGGATCCCGATGATTTTTTTTGCACTAAATGAGAGTTCAATATATGTATTTAATAATTTTGAAAACAGTAGCTGCGAAAAACTGCGATTTCAGAAGAATTCCTTTCAAAAACACAACTGCATGTTTTTGTAAATGCTAATGTTTTCATTTCCCTTTCAATTCGAAATGTATTCTACGATAGATAAATTACAATTGTTGTCAGAATGTATCATCTTCGGTCATAAAAAAGTTCCAATTTACATATCTGACCAATATTTTTTTTAAATACTGTTTGATTAATAGATTAATTTTTAATGTTATACAAAAGTATCATTTGGCGTTCCAAGGCGTTCATCGCCTAGATTCTGTCGGCCCATGAGAATTAAGTTTGTAAAAGAGTCTGTATGTATCCCTATGGAAGAAATTTCGTACATTGAGCATGAAAGCAGCACATTAGAAAAGGCAAAAGTAACCTTAAACGGAAATGTCTATGATGCAAAACACACCATGTTATTAACCATGGTTGATGGTAAAATTTGCAATGCCGCATCTGAAACAAAATCACCAATGTATTGATTCATCTATGAAGCTACTTCAAAAGACTTTAACAATTTAAACATAACTAATGAGATTAATTCGAGACTTTAGCTTTACTTCTTCCTGCTGAAATTTACAGCCTTCATATATCCCATCAGTGTGACCTAGATCCCATTATTGATGAAAGTTATTCTGAAGACGAATCATCAGATGAATAACCTTGATATTTTGTCATCGAATATGTATATATATTCATTTATGTGAGATTTTTGTAATATTTTATATCCATTAAATAAAATAAATGATATAAGTTATAACTAAATGTCCGATTTCATTTAATTACTTTTGATTAACTCTGTAAAAGCGTATTCATTGCATTTTACTTGTTTTTTAATAAAAAAAATAAGATGTAAAAATATTAGGTCTACCGGAAAATTCTGTCGTATAATGTTCTTTCACGCCTACTTTTTACAATATTCAGATTTCTTCATTAGCGCCACTTTTTTGAAATGGTAAAATTCCCATAGTTCTCACATTTCACATTAAAGTGAAAACAATGGGAATTTTATCATTTCAAAAAAGTGGTGCCAATAAAGAAATCTGAATTTTAAAAAAGTAGGCGAGAAAGAACATTATGCGACAGAATTTTCCGGTAAACATAATATTTAAAAAGTAAATTTGTAAATTTTGAGCATATTTTTTATTAAATATATAGTGTAATTTGATATCGATTTTAAAACTTCCGCAGAGTCATGATAACAAAATGGTAAAAATACTATTTATATTCGGATTTTTAAAAGGAATTGCAATATTGTGTTACAAATTTTAGTTTTTGACTTACTCTATATGAAAATATGAGTCTCTATAAGATTACACTATATGATTACTCTATATGATTATCTCTATATGATTACTGTATATGAAAAGATTAATATTGGGTATTCATTAACATTTTGTTGCAATTCAAGTGCATGATACATGTTACAATGTTTTCCATATACCCTGTATATATATTTTAAAAAATCCTATTTTTCAATAAAAACTGCTAAAAAGGGATAATAATCTGAAAATTTAATCAATAAAAAACTTTACTCCAGTTTTTCAAAAAGAAATATTTTTGGCCGGCTAAATCCACCAAATACCCCACTGTGCATTTAGTCCAGACAATAGGGAATTTTACCTAGCAAAATTAATGGTAGTTCTGGAAATCGGCTTACTTTATGTTTTTTGGGTCGCTGAATCCGATTTTTTAACTTCCCACCAAAATTTCCCCCGGCAACCCCCCTCCCCAAATTTTGGTAAAATGCCCCCAAAAAAAGGTTTTTATTAAAAAAAATCAATTTTGTTTTAGGGAAAAGTTATCTAGAAATTAAGAAAGTATTCATAATTTGCAACAAATTAGATATATTACATTATGACTTAGGATGAAGGAAAAGGGGGGATCTGCCTCGGAACATGCGCGCGGTGCTGCGTGGACTAAGTTGCGCAATTCCACTTAACCACTCACACGTTTACATTCGCCGTCCCATCTGCCCTCCGACCTTTCCTTATAAGGTTTACTTTAAGTTTTTTGGGTCGCTGAATCCGAATTTTTAACTTACCCCCAATAATCCCCCCCCCGAAAACCCTCCAAAATAGTTGTTTTTAACTTAAATTTCTTATTGTTTTAGGGGAAAAGCATTACGAAATTCAGATACTAGACAAAATTTGCAACAAATAGGGTACATGACATTATGACTTAGGATAAACGGGGAGAGAGGGGGAAGCCTCGGAACATTCCCCGCGCGCTTTTCTTAAAAACCAAATTTTTTGGGGGGTTGCCGGGTGAAATTTTGGTGGGAAGTTACAAATTCGGATTCAGCGACTCGAAAAACATAAATTGACTCGAAATCCAGAACTAGTATTAATTTTTCCAGGTAAGATCCCCTATTGCCTGGACTTCATAACTTAGTGCACGTAGCGCCGCAGTGCATGTTCAGAGGTAGCTTTCCCCCTCCCCGTTCATCCTACGTCATAATGTCATATATCCTATTTGTTGCAAATTTGTCTAGTTTCTGAATTTTGTAATGCTTTTCCCCTAAAACAATAAGAAATTTAAGTTAAAAACAACTATTTGGGGGGATTTCGGGGGAGGGAAATTTTGGGGGGAAGTTAAAAATTCGGATTCAGCTACCCAAAAAACTTAAAGTAAACCTTATAAGGAAAGGTCGGAGGGCAGATGGGACGGCGAATGTAAACGTGTGAGTGGTTAAGTGGAATTGCGCAACTTAGTCCACGCAGCACCGCGCGCATGTTCCGAGGCAGATCCCCCCTTTTCCTTCATCCTAAGTCATAATGTAATATATCTAATTTGTTGCAAATTTTGAATACTTTCTTAATTTCTAGATAACTTTTCCGTAAAACAAAATTGATTTTTTTAATAAAAACATTTTTTGGGGGGGCATTTTACCAAAATTTGGGGGGGGAGGTTACCGGGGGAAATTTTGGTGGGAAGTTAAAAATTCGGATTCAGCGACCCAATACGTATAGTAAGCCTTTTTCCAGAACTACCATGAATTTTGCTAGGTAGAGCCTCTATACGGTCTCTATTGCCTAGACTAATTGTATTCTAGGAGAATTGTGTACTTGATACATAAAAAATATTTAATAGGTGTTTCTAATGTGAATTCGATAATTATAATGCGGCATAATAAAACATGACATTCTTTTACTAAGCATTACAAAGTATACTTATTAATAAGTTGTATTATACGAAAAATCTGTATAAAATTCAATGTGATTTAGAACGTTGTTTTGTTTCAGCGGTATATTCTACATCAGGTTTGAAACGTGTTAAACTAAAGTCGCTCTAAAGACAAAATTCAATAAATCACTGTCATCTCGCATATTTATTTTTTGCATTTTTTTTCTTTAAATATGTAACATATTGTGTTCTTCATATTTTTCATAGGGGATAAAATTAATATATTTTTGAAATTACGATCAATTACGACTGCGCAACAAATCACCTTTTACAAAGAATAGTTGGGAATAGCTTAGTTATTTAGTTAGAGGATTTTAAAACAGGCGTTCCGATAACTCGTTAGCATATGATCGAAGGATAGGGATTCGAAGATTGAAGCACTTAAATATCTCTGTGTATACTAATGATATCTGGTGCAAGCTAAATCTATCATGGATGCAAATTCCTCTGTGTTTTAATGAACTTTATGCTCGTGGCGAAAAGCCCCAAAGCTAACGGTATTTTGATGCATTATTCTAGCCATTGTGCCACTATAATGCCAGTATGCGCAGCTGCAAATACCGCCAGCATGCAAAATTTAGCTTCAACCTACGTGGCGTGCATAAAATTGTACAGAAATTATTCAAACTTAGCAAATCTTCTCGGAATACAGCGCAACATTTTAAATTTATTTTCCAATGTCCTAAGTATCTACTGCTGTAACAATGAATTTACTGCGGTATTTTTGAGTAAACATTAATAACACACTCCATAGAGCTCTATTTATCTATATTATAGAGGACAAATTTATCAGTCCGTAACGCTGACGTAATTTGACGGTGGTAAGACCAGGCGATTAAATGTAACTTTTACTACAATTTTAAAACTTCTAAACATCGCACAGTTTCAACGTTTACATCGTCAAATAGAGAGAAAAAAGTACTTTCAAATGGAATTTGTTTGAAAACAATATCGCAATTAACTCAATTTTTATTGTTTTTAAAATAATTTTCAGGCATGATTTTTTTTTATCTTTCTCTATCGCATGCAGACGATTACACAAGATAAATCCGTTTGATCTTAAATTAACATTAATAGTTCAGCATTTGTTTCCGACTAATATTCCAGAATGAAATTAAAACTGCATCAATAAATAAATAAAAATAATAATTTAACATAAATAAAACACAAACATGTAACTTATATATGTAACCGCACTTAAACCGCTGAAACTGCAAATATACGAAATTGTCGCTAATATTAAATTTCAAAACTTTATTTGAGCACATTATGCTATTTTTGATATCCAAAATTATGGCTCCAAAATTTGCAATATATTGATAACGTTATATAAGTATAGTCCCAAACAAGTAAAAATATGAATCACCTAAAAACAACGCTTAAACACACAAAAAAATACACAAGGTTTGAACAGACGTATACGTTTCATGAGTTCTATGACTCACATCATCAGGGTAAAAAATCTATAAAAACAATATCCCCCCAACTACATGCGCGGTGAAAACCCTAATGCCAAAGCACAATACCAAAAGACCATCAAGTTCCAAGCCAATGAAATTAAAGCGGAAGTGAAATGCCGTGACACAACAAATCCACCCAGAAAGTTGAGATGTATGGTACACTAGACAAATCATTTATTGTATTTACTGAAGTAACATTATGCCTGTGAAAAAATACACATTGAATATAAAAAATACATTTACGGATGTAGTGAAAATGCTAATAACAAGAAAGACAAATCATGCGTTAAGCTTAGATTATGAAACACTTTCCAACACTTCCTGAATGTTTTAACAAAACTTCGTTATTTAGGTAAATATGGTAAATAAGATAACTAAGTAAACATTTTATAAAACGCATAAAACATTGGAAAAACTGATTTCAGCAGCTACCGTCCATAGCCAAATATGTATTCCAATTCTTTTGAACAGCCCTGTATTTTATCTGTAGGTTAATATATAGGCTATACAATGGGAAAATTTACTGTAGCAAGAAAACGCATAACAGTTTAAAATTTCTCTTTCAGCAATTTATACTAATAGATGAAAACCTACTTGAATAATTTTGTACAGCCCTGCAGTTTACTTAGTACCTTTATTACACGCCTCTATTTATCTAAAATTTAATTCAAACTAAAACACTCTTAAAATTACTAAAATCCCATTTCTAGAAATTATCATCCATAGACGTCATGTATCCATAGACCATCATGCATCCAATTCTTTGCGTGGCCCTGTATATCATCTCATCTATATTCTACAAACATTTCTTAGTAAACTAAATTCAGGTCAGCGTAAAAATGCATAACTCATTTAAAACCCAACTTTAAGCAATTTACGCTCATTCCCAGTAACCCTTACGAATTCTTTTTTGTAGCCCTGTATATGAATTATAGCATTTATACGCACCATATAGTATGCATAAAGATAGTGAAACATAAAAGCGCATATCATAATTAAAAATGCATTTCGAGCAATCATTGCTAATATACAGTAATTCGGATACAATATAGTATCTGAAATCTTTTGTGTATCTCTGTAAATTCTATGCACTTCCTATTATACATGAAATAACTTATACTAAAGCTCAGCGACTTTTATGAATTTTATTATATATGAAAGAGTTTAACATAATTCAAATACGCCGCAAACAATACCCCCCCTCCCCCTGTACCATTATGTAACGGAATTCTTTTGTGTGGCCCTGTAAATGGATAATAACTATTCTTTGCATCGTTTATTCTACAGAATGCACATTTTAGTGGACTTTTTAAATGCATATCAATTTTACTATGTTTGAAAGAGTGTAACACCATTAAAAATCATTTGAAACGATTTTTTCCCATTGGCCGTAATGTAACGGAAAAATTTGACTGTCCCTGTAAATGAACTAAACATGCTACAAACTTCATTTGCTATAGGGATCGTGCTATGGTAGAAGTCACTAACATCCAAAATTTTCAGAACGATCCGAGTATATTTACGAGAGTTAGAGCGCGGAGAGACGGACAAACAAACCGAACACTTTTCAACTTTGTTGGAAAGTGTTAAAAAGTAAACACTTCATTGACACGAAATTCCGTTATGCAAATACCACAACTTTTAAAAGTGTCTTACTCTTCCATTACTTACCTTCCGTTTGTACACTTTAATCGACAAGAAAGTTGACAATAAATAAAATTGTATTAGTTAGCTGTTAAGCTTTTATGCCTTTTAAATATACACTTTGTCATCTTTCGCAAAGGTTTTTATATGTGAGTGAATTATTTATTTAATGAAAATATAACTATACATTTTGAAATAAATATTGGAAAGAAGTTACATTTGAGCTAATTTAAAATACAAATATATTTATTTTACTGGTGTGTAATTATAAAAAATAAAAAGTAATGATTATATTATAGAGCTGTAAGTCACTTTTTATATAAATAAAATATAAAAATTGTGATCGTAAACACACAAAGTGTTTTTTATATTTTTATCAAAAATTCTTATAGATGCTTAAAATCGAATTGTCCATGGCAAATGCATTTAATTATACCGATTTTCTGAAGTACAGATATTCGACACCAATTTTTATATTTTTATAATCATTAATTAATTAAAACAGAAACACAACTGAAAAAAATCACCTTAACTGATTTGTTACGTCATTGCTGCAGGAATATTGCTGAAGCAATATTCCTTTTATCTGCACAACTAATATTTGCGCATCTTGAGAAAATTTCAATGCGCGAAATTGTCACAATGATCGTATTTACAAGAAAATTATTTCGCAAAATCAACATTTGTAACACGATTTTAAAATATATTAAATCAAATACAAATAGTAGCAAATTATAATTCAGTTTTTTAATGTGAATAACTATGAAAGTTGGAACAAAAACCACCAAAACGAAGATGAACTCGAATAGCCGACGTGATTGTTAGATGTATTTTTATTTTCTGAATGTTCTGTTAGCGAATGAACAACCACTCAACTTTGTGCTTAGCTGTACTTTGATGAAATTGGAAAAACATATTAATCGGCCGTAAAATAATTTGGACAAATATTTATAATGATGTGAGAAGTTGAAGAAAAAGTGAAACAGCGTGAAAATGTCGAAGGAATAAGACATTGTCAAACTGCTCTTTATAATGCAATAAAGTGCTGATTACAGAAAACTCATTGTTTCAGTTTTCTTTCACTAAGATTAATACATAATGCATATTTTATAAAAATTGTTGAAACCATTTTGGATTTATAGCAACGTTTTCAGTGCTGATTTTTTTAAAGCCATCAAAACAAATTTTCTCTAATTCGAAACATAAGCTTATTTTTCATGTTGGAATTAGTGTAGGAAGCAAGTTCCCTGAAAATCGTTAGCATTCTCTTTGAGATTGTCCATAATCGTGTAATGTTAAAAAACCATAAGTGCTGACGAGAACTCTGATTTCGGAAGATTATCTAAAAAACACTATTTAAAGATACCAAAACAATTTTTTTGAAACTCGAGACCTTATTAGATGATTTCCTCTTACTGGAGTTAGTTCATGAGTATTATTTCATGAAATTCTTCAGAATAGTTTTGAATTATAACAGCATTTTCAGTACTAAGTTTGTTTTTATCCTTTAAAACTAATTTTCTTGAAACTGTGACCCGGCTAGTTCGTTTTCTCGTGCTCAAAGTAGTGTAGGAAGCAGGTTTCTTGAAATCGTTGAGGCCGTTCTCGATTTATAGCAAAATTTTAAGTGGTTGAGTTTATTTTAACCAATAAAAGCGAATTTTCTTGAATTCGGACACTGTTCAGTACAGAACACACGTTTCGTAAAAATCAACAGAGCATTTATTTATAAGCAAGCAGTATTTTAAGCAATGCGTTTCTTTTAACATGTTAAAAATAATTTTTACGAATTCACGACCTGGATAGATCGTTTTCCGTACTCGGTTTAGTATAAGAGGCAAAATTCGTCAAAATCGTTTGAGACGTTTTCGAGATCGTTCGGACACCCAAAATTGGTAGCTTGTTTAATATATATGATATTTTATAAAATTAAATATTATTTATTTTATTTTTTCTTTAATAAATGGTTTTGTTCAAATTCCCTCTTTAGTCATAGTGTGACATCATAGGAGGATGGCATTTTGCTCGCAGTACAGTAAAGTCACAAAAATTAAAAAACTGTCAAAATGTAACTTTCTTGATGTTAATTGCTTAAGGTTTCGTAATATCTTTAAAAAGTTCACACTTTGTCGCAGTGTGAGTCAGTGACCAAGTACGTTACTTGGAGTGATGTCAAGCAACGTCACTGTGACCATGCTTGCTGTACAGGTAGTGCTATGTTGCAAAGAGGACTTTCTATTCTGAGATATTATGCAACGAGTGACGGTTGACGTCGATCATTAATTGCTGGTTTTTTACCACAATTTTTCCCATAAACACGATTTTGCAGTTTTCACAGGCTGTTGGCACATCCAAGGTTCTATATTACGGGACAAATCCAAACATTTGTTAATCGCTGAGGTGGAACATCTAGATTTGTGAGGGACAATTACTTGCCCACGAATAAACTCACTTAAATCGCTCACTTTAACATGTGCGGTGTAAATTTGCATCTAAATATATGTAACCGATTTACTAAAACATTTCGAAACCACAGAAAAAATAAGTTTAACTGTAGTATAAATAAAACTTGGTAAAACACACTTAACAAGTTTAAAAACATAATACTTTATAGGATGATATAAATAAAAAAAATTAAAGAATTCAAATACCTTGGATCATTTAGGAAAGATAGATTATGTCGAAGAGATGTAAAGATGGGAATAGGAGAAGACTGCAATTGAAATGTTGATTTTTTTTCTGTGGAATAGTAATATTCACCCGAAAAATAAAATAATAATTTATAGTAAAATCTTGAAAAGCATCATACTGGGTGATTCGAATTTATGGACCCTGAATATCTCTCCCTCCTCAACAAGGCCCAAATAAAGGAGTGTTGCGAAATCACGTAACTCCTCTTACCCCTTGAATAAAAAACAAGAACAAAAACGCACCTGCAGTGTGTTACGTCAGACCGAATGATCCTACTGCGCAAGAGCGGACAGAACTTGTTTTCCTTTTTTTCTGAGAGAATTGACTCAGATTTAGATTAGAACAGAAACTAGATATGAACATAGAGAAAAGAGAATAACTTTAAAAAAAAGAAAACTTTAATACTCGAATTGTAATATAATGTAAATAATTTTTGTTTTGTGAGTGTCTAAGCGAGTTGTGCACGTCTTCAATAATGTTTAATGTAATACAGTTTTATTTACTTCGAAGATTCAAGACTTATTATTTGAATGTCGTCTTATTTATTGCATAGAATCCCCGGCTATTTCTTCTTATGCGAAGGAAAGAACAGGTAGGACATTTAGCTTTTATTTTATGGTTGTATAAGTTGAAAGCTTTTTATTAGATAATAAGATTAATGAGAATATTAGAAACAGAGAAAAAGATCAGTAGTAACATTTTGGCATCCCTTCCGTGGATATATAACCTAATTATGAGATAAATAGAATAAGATATTAAGATATTAGAATAATGAGAAATTATTTATCAAGCTATTTAATTTGAAGAACTGAAAAAATATTGAGAACTGTTGAACATATAGAGAATTGTACTTTTTAATAGAATTTAGTTGTTGTTGTTATTAGTTCGCAATGGCTGAAAGTTTAGTTATCGCCAAAAAAGAAAGATCTGTGCTACGTGAAAGCATAAATAAGTTTATAAATAAAATAGAAGCTATTTTGAAAGAGGGAGAACCAGACATTTTTGATTTGGAAGAGGTAGTGGAACAGTTAAGTGTGACAGAAATGGAACTGACACGAGCAGACGGGGAAATTAAAAAAATGGTGCAAGAAGCACAATTAGATACAGAATTACAGGGCGCTCACGAATTTAAAGAGAAAATTACGTCATGGCGCTTTAGAGCAAACAGAAAAATAAAAGAGTTAGATAAAAAGAAAACGCAGGATGATTCATTTTCTAAACGAGAAAATCCCTTAAAGGAAAACGTAAGCATTAAATTACCGAAACTAAATATCGCAAAATTTTCTGGGGATTTTGTTGAATGGCTTTCGTTTTGGTCAGCTTTTGAAACAACCATTCACAACAATGATACATTAGATCCAGTAGATAAATTTAACTATTTAAAAAGTTTTCTAGCCCCCATTCCATTAAAAAGTATAGATGGATTTTGTGTCACTGCAGAGAATTATTTAAAGGCCGTCGATATTTTGAAAGAAAGGTACGGGAAAAAGGATATGTTAATTTCGGTACATACAAATAAACTTCTTAATTTAACTCCACTCAGACACTCGAATGACACCAAATCATTTCGAAAACTTTTTGATGAGATACAAACGAACATTAGAAGTCTAGAGTCGCTTAACATTTCATTAGACTCTTATGGAAGTTTATTATCCCCAATTTTATTTAAATTATTACCGAGAGACCTAGTTTTGGAATTTAATAAAACGCATGAAGACTCAATTAATGTCCAAGATTTAATATCGTTCTTACATAAGCAATTAATATCCAGAGAGAAAATGTATGCGTCATCACTGAATGAAATAAATGAAAAATCAACACAAAATAATTATGTTGCGCAGTCATTTAGGAAAAATCCTTCCTTTCCCCCCCCGAGTCAATAAATTTAATACGCAGAGTAATAAATTTGATTCTCCGAATAGAAAATTACCGTCAGCGAGTGATTTATTGGTTCAGAGCGAAAATGAGACTACTTGTGGATTTTGCTTTGGCAGGCACCAGACAAATAAATGTTTTAGCACTTGTAGTAATTTACCGTTTGAAAAATGACTTGATTTACTGAGAAAGAGAGGCCTTTGTTATATTTGTTTATCCCGCGGACATATTGAAAAATACTGTGTCTCGAAGGATTTATGCGGTATTTGCAATTCGAGACACGCCCAGATAATGTGTAATAAAGAAATAAATTCAATAGGGAAATCTACTAATTCAGAGAGTAGCAATGTTGGGAGACCGATGCTGTCAAATCAGGATATGATTTCTAATGTCTATTTACAAACCTTGATAGTGGAGATCCGTAATGATAATCAATCTTCCGAATTTATTCGTATCATTATAGATACTGGGAGTCACAATAGCTATATAACTAGATATGCTGCAAATAAATTGAAATTAAGGAAAATTCGATCAGAAACAATTAGACACGGACTATTCGGAGGGGTAGAAAAAACGAGTAAACATAATCACTATGAATTTACTATCAGTAATTTAGATCATAGTTTCCGATTTAAAATACAAGCTTTAGATGAAGGAAAAATTTGTTCAGGAGTAAATTTATGCCGCGATAGCGAAATGATAAAAATCTTAGAAAAAAGGGGAGTTCATCTGACCGATGTTCGGGAAAATAATCGACTATGTTTATATGAGAATAATCCGGAAGAAGTACACATTTTAATCGGCGCTGACATGGCGGCGAAATTATTCACAGATAATATAAAATATTTTCCTGATTTGGGTATAACAGCTTTTGAAACAAAGTTAGGCTGGACAATTATGGGGAAAACAGAGGGTAATGGAAATGATTCAGAAAGTTCGTTGTCAGTTCTATCGCTGTCATTATTTACTTCAAATGCCAGTTTATCACAACTGTGGAACTTAGATGCCTTGGGTATCACTAATGAAGATTATAAAAATAAAGACGATTTAGCAAGAGAGACTTATAACCATTTTCTTGAAACAGTCAAACGTGATGAAAGTTGCCGCTACGAAGTGACACTACCCTGGATTGTTGATAATTCAATTTTAGCGAGCAATCGCGTATTAGCAGAGAAACATTTGCGCAAGACAGAACAAAAACTTATCAAAACAAATAAGAAAATACAATATGAAGAAATTTTTAATTTGTGGAAGGATAATAATGTTATAGAAGAAATTTCAGACGATAAGGAGAATAAAGTACATTTCTTACCCCACAGACCAGTAATTAAAGAAAATAGTGAAACGACGAAAATGCGTCCTGTCTTTAATGCCTCCGCACATAATGCAAACTCTTCTTATTTGAACGACTGTCTCACAAAGGGACCTAATTTGATTGAAATAATTCCGAGTATTTTGAATCGTTTTCGTAAATACAAAATAGGTATTTCTTCAGACATTGAAAAAGCATTTCTCCAGATAAAAATCACAGAAAAAGATCGCGATTTTTTACGCTTTCTCTGGTTCTACTCCAAACATAATTTGAAAGTTTATAGACATTGTCGCGTAGTCTTCGGACTCACTTCAAGCCCGTTTTTATTAATGGGTACACTAAACCATCTTTTAAGTCAAGTACCCGAACAGTGGGAAAATACAGCACGAATTTTGAAAGATTCATTTTACATTGACAATTCCATTACTAGTTTAAAATCGATCGCAGATACTGGAAAATTTATAACAGAATCACAGTGTATTTTATCATCAGCTCATTTTAATTTAAGATGTTGGCGATCAAATTTGCCTCAGGCCATGATCGATGTTTCTGAAGAAAATACAAATTTAGCACCAGTTTTGGGATTGGTCTGGGACTTAGAGCAAGATAGATTAATGTGTAAAATAGAAGAAAAAATTGAAACGAAAGAACCACTCACAAAGAGAAAAATTTTATCGGTTACCCAAAAGATTTTTGACCCCATAGGATTCTCCGCCCCGAGCACTCTTATTCCAAAATTAATTCTTCAGGAAACCTGGAAACAGAAATTAAAATGGGTTGAAGAACTTCCTGAAGATTTAAGAAAATAGTTCGACTTCTGGTTAAAACAAATTAAGTTTTTACAAGAAATTCAAGTTCCACGTTGGTTGAATGTATCGCCCGAAAATGAAAATAACATTTCCTTGCATACCTTTTCCGATGCTAGTAGACACGCTTATGCCACTTGCGTGTATCTTAGATGTCAAACACAAGAAGGAGTTAAAGTTCAGTTAGTAAATGCTAGAAGTAGAGTAGCGCCCATTAAAGAACTCACAATTCCTCGACTGGAGCTACTCTCGTGCCTCATTGGAGCTAGACTCGCTAAAACTATCATGAGTGATCTTCAGTTGAAACCAGAGAAGACAATCTTTTGGAGCGATTCCTCAGCAGCTTTAGGGTGGATAAGAAGAGAACAATCTTGGGGTACATTTGTCCACAATAGAGTTTTAGAAATCAGAAGCCTTACCCAAGTTGAAGATTGGCGACATATACCAGGAAATTTAAATCCGGCAGACCTCCCATCCAGAGGATGGCAATTGGAGAAATCACGATGGTGGGAGGGACCAGCTTGGCTGTACTTACCGGAAGATCAGTGGCCACAACCGGAAGAACACCCTGACCAGGATATAATAAATAAAGAAAGGAAAAAGACAATCATAACACTTTTAGACAATGAAGACACAGATTTACACCGTTTTTATCAATATTTTTCCTCTTATAGAAAAAACATAAGAATGATTGCATTTATATATCGTTTTTATACCAACACAAGAAAGAAAGAAAGAATTTCATCACCTAACATCTCCGTTGATGAATTTGAAAAAGCAGAAAAAATACTACTCAGATTAGTACAAAAGGAATCCTTTTTAGGAAACACAGATCCCAAATTAAGAGCCTTAAGACCATTAGAAGATAAAAACGGACTTTTGAGAGCAAAAACAAATATAATCTGTAGACAAGACAAAGAAGATTTTCGTTATCCAACAATTTTGCCCTCAAAACATCCTGTGGTACAGAAGTTAATTTTTGAAAAACATTTAGAAAATCATCACACTGGCGTTAGCATACTAATGGCTCAACTTCGAGAAAATTTTTGGATTTTGAAATCAAGAAAGTATATCAGAAACGTCATTAGACAATGTGTTAAGTGTCAAAGATTCCAAACACCCAGAACAGAGGTCGAACCAGGAATCCCACCTGAAGACAGAATCAGAGATGCAGCTATATTTGAAGTGGTGGGAGTCGATTTAGCCGGTCCTCTATACCTTGCCGATGGTTCAAAGGTGTGGATAGCTTTATTCACCTGTGCTGTCTATCGAGCAGTACATTTGGAGTTGATAACATCTTTATCAGCTGAATGCTTTATGCAGTCCCTAAGAAGATTTATAGCACGGCGAGGCAGACCACATATAATTTACTCAGATAACGGAAAGAATTTTGTTGGCACTAACAGAGCCCTTTCTAGTGTGGATTGGCAAGCTATAAGTACATTGGCCTCCATTCAGAAGATCAGATGGAAATGCAACCCCCTTCAGCCCCCTGGTGGGGAGGGTGGTGGGAACGCCTCCTGCGAACAGTGAAAGATATTTTAAGAAAAGTTTTGGGTCACGCCTAATTAAATTACGAAGAACTGAGCACAATACTCTGTGACTGTGAAAATGTTGTCAATTCGAGACCGATAACATACATCTCCGAAAATAATCGCGATCCCGAGCCTTTAACTCCATTGATGTTCCTTCAAGAACTGCCTACATCCGGTGTCCCAGATATAGATGCATTAGACTCCCAAGATCTTAACAGACGAGCAAGATATCGTCAAAGAATAAGAAATGATCTGCGAAACCGATTTAGAACGGAATACTTAGGACAGCTGCGGCAACAGTCTATGAAGAAGAATTCCAAACCTTTGCAAATAGGAGACATCGTTCTTCTGGAAGATACCAACAAAAGACGTCTTCACTGGCCTTTAGCCAAAATAATTGATATATTTCCCGGAAAAGACAAAATAGCAAGATTGGCCAAAGTCCAAACAGAAAATGGCATTTTCCTCCGTCCTTTCCAACGCCTGTTTCCTTTGGAAATTGATGCAGCTAGCAATTCCCCATCAGATAACATAATTCAACAGAAAGTGAACTTTAATATCCATAATGAACAACGAAAGACTACTCCAGAAGTCGATCAGACTAGAATCAGTGTAGAAAAGAACCAACCCAGTGACAGAGATAGCTCTCCTGTGGTTACCAGAAGTGGGCGACTAGTGAAACCGCCTCTGAGACTCCGATCTGGATTTCTAAATTGTTGAGTTCCTCCCATGGATCACAACTCAAGGTGGGAGGATGTTGCGAAATCACGTAACTCCTCTTACCCCTTGAATAAAAAACAAGAACAAAAACGCACCTGCAGTGTGTTACGTCAGACCGAATGATCCTACTGCGCAAGAGCGGACAGAACTTGTTTTCCTTTTTTTCTGTAAAAATTGACTCAGATTTAGATTAGAACAGAAACTAGATATGAACGTAGAGGAAAGAGAATAACTTTAAAAAAAAGAAAACTTTAATACTCGAATTGTAATATAATGTAAATAATTTTTGTTTTGTGAGTGTCTAAGCAAGTTGTGTACGTCTTCAATAATGTTTAATGTAATACAGTTTTATTTACTTCGAAGATTCAAGACTTATTATTTGAATGTCGTCTTATTTATTATATAGAATCCCCGGCTATTTCTTCTTATGCGAAGGAAAGAACAGGTAGGACATTTAGCTTTTATTTTATGATTGTATAAGTTGAAAGCTTTTTATTAGATAATAAGATTAATGAGAATATTAGAAACAGAGAAAAAGATCAGTAGTAACAAGGAGAAACTCAAATCTACCGAAATGAAATGCTGCAAATATCAGAAAGAATATCAAGACTGGAAAAAGTTAAAATTTCAAGAATACGAGAAATCATGGAAGTCTAACAGGATGTTTTACAGACAATCGAAAATAAGCTTAGATGGTAGGGGCATGTTCGAAGAAGGAAAAAAGAATGCCTAACAAAAGTTGTTTCCCTAACTAAACTAGAACCCGACAGGAAGACAATTGATCAACTGACCAAGAATGACTTGATATAGTACGATAAAAGAGAAATGTTACAAATTAAATGATTGCATTGCCCTGGATAGAAAAGACTAAATAAAACCCCCATCAACAGTACATTTTCTTGTTGAGGAAACGCACTACTTAGTGGAAATGCCTATGGATGATAATTTAGTATTAAGCTACTTATAATTTTTTTCGATTTAAAAATTAAAAAAAAAAATATTTTAAGTAATTTAATAAATTATTATGCAATTTGAACTTAAAAAGTAAGGTTAAATTAAAAGTACAAAAATATAACAAAAATAGAAATTTGAATAAACAAGAACTATTCGTTCAGCATAGATTATCAAACACTTTCCAGTACTTCCAGGATAGTTTAACATAATTTCTCCATAACTTGTCCATAACTTCTCCAAGGTAAAGAAGATACTTAAATAAATATTTTAGAAAACGTATAACACATTTGAAAACCAGATTTCAACAATTATCGCTCATATCCGGAAAGGTATTCCATTTCTTTTGTACAACTATGTATATGATCTATAGATTTGTACAGATTCTACATAGAATGCTAAAATTTAGATTAGCAAGAAAACACACAACACGGTTAAAAAATCATCTTTAGCAATATCCTCCAATAGACGGAAATGTGCTTGGATTCCTTTGTACAGCTCTGTATATTACATACAGATTTTTATACACACCATTTATTAAGCTACCATTGAAATCAGGCAAAAACATGCTTGGAACGAGACTGAAATCACACTTCCAGAAATTATCACCAATATGCAGCCGTGTATCTAATTCATTGCGTGGCCTTGTATATGATATTATTTATACTCTAAAAATGTCTCTTAGTATACTAAATGCAGTTGAGCTTGAAAAAGCGCAATTCAATTTTAAAAACTACTCTAAGTAGAAATTACTCTAAAATTAATCTATCTGAAATTACTCTAAGTAGATTTTAAAAACTACTCTCACGTTCATTCTCAGTGCTTAAAAATTATTTCGTGTAGCCCTGTATACAGTGGGGCCAACTTATATGGGCCCATGGAGCGCGAGCCCACCCAATAATTTGATCCCTCCGTCCACCCAACCCTCCGTCCAGTTATTTATTTAATCGCTGAAATAAAATTTGGTTTTATTAACGTTCTCAAAATATATTTTTTTTTTATAGTAAGGACACCAACTAGACTTACAGGAGCACTTAAAACCCTTCAGCGGATGTATAGTTAAATTTCTCACGAAAACAAATTTCCTGCCTATTTAGCCATCTGTTTTGATGTCTTGAACGAATAAAGCACTTAGGTGACTAAAATGATATGCTTTTCATGACATTTAGTTTTTTGCACTTTCAATAGTGAGCATTTCCAATGTTAATTAAAATAAATATTAATTTATTTACAAGGAAGAACTTATAAGAATATAATTTAATAAGATTATTTATAAAACTATAATTAAATTATAATAATTTAAAAATTTGCTTAGAAAAAACATAATTAAATTTCAAATTACAGTAGGTGATCGGATAATGAACTGTTCGGTTTACGAACAGATCGATTAACGAACACTTTCTCGAGAGATTTTTATGTTTAGTTAACGAACACCTCAAAAAACAAAGCCAAGAAAAAGCAATGCTATGTGTTATAGATTTGCTGAGCTGTATTTAATTGCTCTATTATCGATTTAGAGAACATTTTAACAGTTGTATACATATGGTCTAATTAATTGATGGACTACCGGGGGTAAAAGTACTACATTTTAGGGTCCCCAAATTAAGAATGAACAGAGTATAAACATTAACTTTTATATTTTGCGTCCCTTTTTAAAGAAATATTTTTAATTGCAAATTAATTACTTAAATTGAAATTTAGCTCACAAATTATTAACAGGCTCTAGGCTCCATCTGAGCTTTATCGAGCACTGCAATAAACAAGATCTTTTAACAAGATCTTTAGAGAACTCAGGAGTTTTTGAAAGGTCAAATTGACAAGTTGATATGGTTTAATGCTGTAGTCAATGAATGTAATCCTAAAAGTTTTTACACAGGGGATGTCATTTTTTATTTTATTTTTTAAATATATGACGACACGGACAAAGCCATCAAAATACGATCTGTCCATATTAAATAAGGAAATATATTAACCTTATTATAAATTTTCTCTCCAACCAATAAAATTTCTTTTTCCAATCTTAATGATCTTATTGACGATCATAATACATGGGGCATTTACAGAATTTTTTGTGAGTGCGGCCTCTCTTGCATTGGGCAGACGAAGAATTTAGACGACCGCATTTAGAATTAGGCTGAAAGAATACCAGAATTACGTTAGAAAGCAGGAAATTGACACATCTACAATAGCGAAACATTGTTGGAATTTCAAGCACCAGTTTAATTATCCAGAGGCAAAAATTATTCAAAAATGTAACTCAGTTTTTGATCTAGATTTTTACTAAGCTCACTATATACGTAAACATACTTCCACCTTAGTAAATGATATGACCAGCACCCCTTTTCTTTCACCAGTGTGGAGAGATCCTGCGCAGTGACTCTTGTTCAGTTATTTCTATTCAATTACGTCATTTCTTTGAGATATATAAAGTTTTGCTTCTGCCTTTTCAATCAATCCATAAGCCAGTTCTCGGTGCTATAGCCGAGGGGTTCTTCGAACCCATTTTAATTATTTTTTTTCTCTCACGGAAGAAGGGGATCGAGGAATCCTCGAAATGATCGTATGGGTATATTTTTTATCGTTCTGTACGTTATTTGTGCGTAAAATCATTGTCGGAGTTTCCTCTTAGTCCGCACAACTTCGAAGAAAATCCTTATTATTTATATGCTGCCACCACCGATATGATTACGTGATATCGGTCACGCACTGATAAGATTGTTTAAATGAAAACCAACGCTTTCAATTAACTAAATTAACAGTTTATTTACACAGTATTTACACAACAACAAAAGACTATTTACACTTACAAACTCGGATATAGATGATCCGGTTCAACATTAAATTGAATACAGTAAATACTGGCTGTGTACTGTTAAACTACGTTAAATCACTCTCACTCTACACACGTTAAATTAGCTTTCCGGAGATCAATTTCGATCTCCCAACACATGGGCTCTAGGCCTAAGCTATCCCAGCCTCTCTCAACCCCACGCACTCTCTCAGGGCGATCCAAGGAACACACGTCCACCTTGCGAGCTACGCTCAAAACTGACTATCCCCGCCTAAGAGACTGCCCTCCAGCAACCCCTTGCTTCTTCTCAATCTAACACCTCCGGAGCTTTCTACCTGGCTCCCATTGTCTCCCCATCTTCCACAGACATCTCAAAAGGTTGGGCACGCCCCTTTCAAACTATCTTTTTTCCCCCTCATTCCACCTATACACTTTCACCGGCTTAGATCCAGTTTTAGATAAGGAAAGACTGTTATTTTGAAATTCCAGTACACAGCCCATACAATATATAATATATTAAGACAAAAATAATATAGAACATCATTTCTAATAGCAGATGTTTCTCGGAACCTGACAATCATTTTTTAAGATTTTTGCTTTTTATTACAATTCACACAAAGTGCCTATTATAAAGGGTAGTTTTTTATAATTTTGTATGTATTATTTAGCTTTTATGTATGGATTAATTGAATTCACATACAAATCTATACCAAATCTATGATCGGTTAACGAACAATTCGGTTATCGAACACTGTTTTGGAACGGATTAAGTTCGTTAGCCGATCACCCATTGTATGATCTTTAGACATTCGCTCCTCCCCTCTCCCTCTCCACACACATACACACTAAGGGGAGAAAATTAAATGTTATTTTACTCAAACCTTTTTGAGCCCACTCAATATTTTTGAAAAATTGGCGCTACTGCCTGTATATGTTCTATAGAATTTATGCACCTAGCATATTTTGCATATAGCATGCAAAAATTTAGGTAAACTTAAAAACTCACATCATAACTGAAAACACATTTTTAGCAATCATGTCTAATAGCCAACACGTTGGATACAGTGTTGTATTTGAAATCTCTTATGTGACCCTGTAAATAAATGATAAATGCAATGCAGATCATATTCTACTGCAAGCATCTTGTATGTTATTTTTCATCATGTTTTAAATAGTGCAACATAACTGAAATACCTGCGAACAGTTTTCCCTGTAAACGATTATATAACCGAGCACTTTTGAGGCATCCTGTAAATGAATGAAAAATGTTTTGCACCCCATATTCTACAGAAAGCAGTTATTAGTGCACTTCAGAAATTTACGTCAATTTCATTATGTTTGCAACAGAGTAACATCATTAAAATACGCCGCAAACGATTTTCCTTCATAGACCATAATACAGGGTCCCTATACATTTTCTGATTAATCAGATTTTATTACACAACATTCAATTGGTACTGAAACTTATGTCACAATAGTACATCCTTTCAATAAATTTCAAAGTGACCAGCTTGCATGTCTAGACACAACACCCAGCGCTCCACTGTAGACAGAAAAACTTTTTCAAGCAGAGCTGTGTAGTCTCAGCAACTGCGGATAAAATCTGTTTTGTTAAGTATCCAGTGTTGAGGATCTTCACATGATAAATCTTAGACATGATAAATCCCAAGGCAAAAAAGTGTAAAGGCGCCAGATCAGGAGAAGAAGGGGCACACATCCTTGGCAAAGCACAACCAATTCATCTGTCGGGAGAGGCTTGATTCAGACTTTGCACGGTATCTGGCGTTACTCGCGGCCTCTTGGTCGTTCTTCATCTGCAGCACTACTAGTACGCTGAAATCTATTGACAATGGTCTTTTTTATAGCCCGCCTGGTGGGGCCTGGTTTCCTAAATCTAAGGGCGAAGTCTGCTCGCTCCTGTTCATACGTCATTCCACGAGAACAAGAAGCAACAACAGCGATTCGTTCGTCTTTGGTTAGCATTCTGTCGTATTACCTGCAAGAAAAAAATATTCAGTAAGAACATCATTGAAATGTATAGTGACTTTAGAATTACCCAGAATAACGGAATACTTTTGAGTTCCCCTGTCAAGTACAGCTCTACACATAACATATACTATAGTAACTATCTGCTCGTGAACTTCAAAAATATATATAAATTCCGTAATGTTTAAAATAATTTAACCGTATTAAATATACCGCAAATGATTTATCCCCATAGACCATAATGTAACGGAATACTTTTGGGTGCCCCTGTAAATGAATGTACGAGTTGTACACACTTCATTTTCAATACCAAACATACCATGGTGAACCTCAACAACGTATATCACTTATATGGCAATCCGTGTATATTTACGTGAGTTAAAGCACGAACAGACAAACCCAATTCATAAACACTTTTTAACTATGTTGGAAAGTTTTAAAAATGTTTCATTAATTTTTTTCTACTGTCATATGCGATTTTGTATGTTCCCGGTTCTATTGTATATAACAATTGGTCCATTCAGTTAATTTAACATTGTGTTTTGTTTTTGGATAATTTTGTACCGCATTAAATTTAAGTAACAAAACGCAATTTTATAGGAATTCTTTGAAAATTCAAGGGCGCCATTTCAGGACTTTCTTTGGGGCGGGGGGGGGGGAGCAAAGATTTTTTGAAGGAAGTTATATAGCTAAGGGTAAGATCCGGGCGTGTACCCCCCCACACACACCCCGAACGAGAAACGTAAACTGAATCATGCTTACAAAAACAGCAAAAACGTTGAATACGGAAACTCAAGAACCAATCAAATATTTCGTTTTAAACAGGTTTTCGTCTTAGCAGGTAAAATTTCAATATATTGAATATGATTTTTTTCTTTTTAGCCAGGATTCTATTATAGGTTCCATTTTTTACGGGTATCCTCAAAGACTGTTCAAACATCCACTGTATAGTATAGCTCTGAAAAGAGATGTATTACAGTAAAACTTGTGAAAACGAAGGCTGCCTATAACAGATTCTTTCTTAAAAGGAAAAAAATCAAATTTCGGTGAAAAAACATCATACAATTAATTATACCTGCTAACACAGAGACTTGTCTAAAATGGAACTTTTTTGTAGTCCTTTTCGACTTCTTTTTTCAGGTTTTACTACAGTGAGTGACATTTCAAGAGCTTCCTGGCGAAGGACAAGGAAAATTTTTCTTTGACGAAAAGGGAACGTGCAGAAATGCACACAAATCTCACAGAAAATGAGAAAATCCCGCACAATAAAAGAAGCTCTGCATGATTTTGTCTCCTTAACTTCTTTCACGAACATTTGATTAGTATGCGATTTTTTTTTATTTTTGTGAAAGTCTACGATTCTTTTTTCTTTCGAATTCAGCAAAATCAATTCGTCAATGCGTCACAGAAATAAATCTCGAATTTTGAAATTTTTGAAAAAAATCGTCGCGGAAAAAATCTTTAATTCCGTCAAATGATCGTGGAAAATATTGCTAATTTCATCAGAGATCGCAAAAAGAAATGCAAATTTCGTCAAATGATTGTACAATCTAAAATCTCGAATTTTGTAAAAGTATTGCGGAAAAAATCGTGAATTTCGTTAAAAAGATTGCACAAAAAATCAGGAGAATTTAGTCAAACAATCGAGGGGAATTTCACCAAACGATCGTGAAATAAGATACAAAATTTCGTGTAACTATCGCGCAAAAAATTACAAATATTATTAGTCGGTGGTAGAAACGAATTTCAACAAATGATCATGAAAAAAAAAATCGAGAATTTTTTCAAAAGATCGCAGAAACAAATATGGAATTTCGTCAGTCGGTCGCGGAAAAATATTGTGAATTTCGACAAGTGGTTGCAAGAAAAAACCCACTTTCAATAACAGTTGCAGAAAAAATCGTGAATTCCGTGAAACGGTCGCGGAAAAAATCGCAAATTTCGTCAGATGATCGCGAAAAAAGAATCATGAAATTCAATCAGTTAAGAGATAATCAGCTCACGAACGTCATGAATAGGTCACGAAATTTGCAACTTTTGTGATTTATAGCGATAAGAAATTTTTCATTAGTGATTTTCTGCAAGTAAAGGTAACGTAAAGCGTTAATTGTTTCGTATTGCGTTTTCGCTATTTTGAGGTGGGTTTCGTGTTAATACTATTTTTCAAAGAAATCTTGAATATTTTTCAGATGAAAAAGCTACATATTTGAACATTAATGAATACTATATATGGGGCATTCTCACAATCTTTTAACTTTCATGTCCCTGAATAATAATTTTTTATTTAATACACTTTTTTGTGTTTTTTTTATTTCATATACTTAAGAACATCCCATTTCATGATTTCACAACAATATTAACTAGATAAATAAGTTTTGGACGATGTTGGGGGTCCAAACACATGGAAAACTCATCTATCGTCCCGTGTCCCTGATGCTGATTTCGAAGTTTGGAGCTGTCTGGATAAAATTGTTTCAATAAAAATAATTCAATTTAATTTTTTTCTGAAACTGGAACTATTGTTTTATATAAATATGTATCTAAAAATTAACCTGCACACATTTTTAGGGTTGATATTATTTTTTGAACTCTGTCCCTCGGTTTTAGATTTTTTACCATCCCTCTTCTAAAATTATACGGAAAATCACTTCAGATGCAGCGACAGAATTTTTTTCAAGTTTTTGCTCATGCAGAAGTATGGTAGAGAAAGAATATCTAAAATTCTTTGACAGGAAATTTACTGCAGAATATAAATCAGCATTTAAATATCAATTTCAAGCACCGTGGCTTTATTGGTAGTCTTACCGTCCCCAATGTTTATTCCGGCACTTTTCGAGGTAAATTTTAAAAAATTTAATTTAATCCAATGTTAACAACTGTTTCGGAAAATCAATGAACATTGTGGCTATCACTTAGTCTTAACATGATTTTCCTAAAAATAGGTGGTAATTTTCCTTACCGTTCCATCCTTACCGTCTCGTTTTTTACCATTTCGTCCCTTTTTTTACCTTACCGTCCCTTTTTTAACACCCCTTTAAGACAATGTTATACAAAAATTCTGTATTAAAAGTACTACATTTGTATTATTTCTTATTTGAATGTCCTGTGGGTACTATGCAAATTCATTATAAGTAAAAATTTAGAAGAAAATAAAAAGTTATAGAGGTAAAATGGTAAGGAAAATTAAACTCGCAAGTTTAACCTAAACCTCAGTTAAATAAAAAACATTTCGATGCTGACCATTTTTACTTTATTTTGAATCATTAAGACATTCGTCTATCAGATTAAAATGTTATTTTAGCAAGTTTAATTTCGCCAGATTTTTTTCATCAAAAGTCAAAAGATTGTGAGAATGCCCCATATATATATGTCTTCATTTTTCTAATTGAAAGGTAAAATTTATGTTAAAGATATAATTGTAGACTTCTTTTACAATAATTGAATTAAAATATGGGTTATTTTTTTCATTTATGGTCGGGCTGCCTTTCTAGTCATTTAGTGGTTTTCATATTTACATGAAATTACAGTCCTGCGTCAGAATTGGTTCACGTATTTTCTTCGTTACCTGAAAAAATTAAAAGCAGTAAATTTCATTGATCCGGAAAAATTAAAGTGATGTACACTTTAATTTTTTCAGATTGTGCTTTATCTCTTGCGCTCGGAGTCGGGATGACCTGGTTTTTAACAAGGAAGTTCTGAATATTTTTCAAATGAAAAACTATAGATGTGACTATCAATAGTGGCCCATAGTAATAACCCATATGTTCATTTCTGAACATAAGGAATAAAATTATAGACTACTTTATTATAAACGTGTTAAAATATGGAGTAATTTTACTTTGGAATTTGGTGGACGTCCGTCGGTTTTGGGGTTCAAGAACTTGCTTTGTCGGGTGCGCGCAGACTCCATTCCTAGGCATTGAAGAATTTAGAGAATGTATCATACATAATATGATTTAATAAAGCAAATAATTTGATAACATTGCAACGATTGCAGTAAATATAATGTGACACTAATAATCCAAAAGAGTGAAAAAATTAGATAATTAAGAACTTGAATTATACTTGCCCCTTCAACCACCCCCCCCCCCAAAAAAAAAAAAAAAAAAAAAAAAAACAAACAAACAAACAAACAAACCAAAAACTACCTGAAAGAACTCTACCACTGAATTTCCCTCGATGAGGGACTAGTTTTCCTACGATCAATTTGTACACAGCTGAGAAGCAATTGATAAAGGAAAATGCCTCTCATGTATTTTTTTAATTAGCCAATGTACGATATATGTCTCACCTTAAAGAAAGTTGGAATTGGAATTTTTTTTATATTAACTCCTATGCGTAAAGCGTTTATTTAATGAATATGTTTTTATTGCAATCAAATCTGATAAATTATTTTAGTGTTTGAGCAATTTTTTAATTTTTGTTTGAGTCTAACAATTGATGGTTGATAAATTTTCTGAAAAATTAAATTCCTTGGCCACCCCCCCCCCCTCAAATGGCGCCCCTGTGACAATTTCACTTCTATTATATAATCAAATTTCCGCTTCAGCGTAAGGAAAATCGTTTTCTGATATATTTATTGAGTTACAATGCAAAAATTTCAATATTCATATGTATGCGTTAAGTACAACAATAAAATATATAGATAACATTTCGAATAAAGTCTTTGTTAAATGCCATTTCAAATTTTAATAAGAATATGCGGCTGTTCTCACAATACTTATAGCTTAAGCTAAATGAATGAGTTATTTGTTGTCTTAAATGTTTAACAGATATTTCGCGACAGGGATTCAAAGTCATTGAAAAGGTGCATTAATGAATAAAATTGAACATTTTTGATTAAATTAAAATATTTCACATGCTGTTTAAAACAAAACACAAACACTTTGAATTGCATTCTTTTACATTATTATCTGATAAATTTATTCTAAAACTTTCAAACACGAATTTAATGTTCTTTCTATGTTAGCGTATTACAAAAGATTTAAAAGTTAATATTTAATTCTTCCACTATGAAAGAATCTTGTGTTTCAATAAAGTTTATTTTACATTAAAATGTCTGAAAACAATTCATTTAAATAATTTGACTTAAAAGTCAAATGATTTTTAAAATGTAGTATTTTGTTTATATACATAATAAATATTCCTGCATAAGGTAAAATTATTCAAGTATACAATATTACGTTTAATTAGCTCACTTGATAATGAAATAGTCTGCCAAAATGAAAAAATAATCATATTTTGTATGAGAGCTTTATTTAACATAACATTGACGGAATATTAAGTTAAACAATGTGAAGTTTTCATAATAATTTATTTTCCGCTCGCATTCCATCTTCTTTTCAGATGGTAATTCCCACTGATAAAATTATAAAAGGAATATTCATATATTTGTATAATTTTTAAATTATCTTTAATGCCATATTGTAGTCGATCAACCAAAAGTTGTTGTTTTCTTTGAAACTGCATACTTTAAAACAAATGAATCACTTTATACTTTTTCGTTTTAATTTATGCAAATAAAGCATTAATTAGTGTGTTTAATAGCCTCAAGTGTGAGTGTATTATACCAAGTGCTTTCATTTATATATTTTTTAAATCATTGTGTTATAAGCATATTAATTCACTTTTGCAACTTTGTGAATTTTGGAGAAGAGTTTTGTATCTTCTAACTAAACAATAAATGATAATGTATGTATAATAAAATTTAGAATAATAGAGTATATTTGTAATAAAATTTTATTCATGAACTAGCTGGCCTGCCCGGCGTTGTCCCAGTCTGTGATGAATGACCTTTAAATGAGTCAAAATTTCACCCTCAAGCGAATCAGAATCAACACTCAAATTTGTATGATTTTATATCTTTAACTCCATTTTATTTGAATTTATATTCTTAAATTTAAAAAAAATATATCGAACTGAAACTATATGCTATTTGGTATTCTATTATCTGCGTAATTTGATTTTTGGAGACTATGCAAACCGAAAGCGAGCGATACCGCGGCGAAACATTCTGATTTTTACTGATTTCGACGAAATTTGATAATTTTTATTTTGTAAAAATCATTTCTACCCGCCCGAAGGTTTAGAAATATTCGTAGGTGATTTAAATCTGCTCTACTGGATGCTCTAAAAATATTTTTCTAAAATACGGACGTTTAGTTACTTTTAGTGTAGAAAAAATATCGTCTGCATGAGGCGCGAAGTGATCTTAGTTAATCCACGCGTGTCTTAATGCAAATAATGTATTAATGATTGTGTTTATTGGTCTCAAGTGTGATTGTATTGCCCGCGTGTTTTGATCTATAATTTTTAAAAAAATCGTTGTATTATAAACATATTAGTTTACTTTTCTAACTTTGTGAATTTTGGGAAATAGTTTTGTATCTTCTAACTAAACAACAGGGATGTAGTGGAGGGTATACGGGGGTATAGGCCGTATACCCTCTGGATTTTTTTAAGGAACACCGTAATCCCTCTGTTTCTCAAGAAAGCTAGAGTATATCTACACTAGGGTATACCCTCTGCCTTGAGCGTATACCCTCTGCTTAGAACGTATACCCTCTGTTTTTTTACGACTACACCACTGCTAAACAATAAATGATAATGTATGTATAATGGATTGTTAGAATAATAGATTATTCTTGTAAAGAAATTTTATTGATGTCCTGCCCGGCGTTGCCAGGGACCGAGATGAATGATACTTAAATTAACCAAAATTTCACTCCCAAATGAATCAAAATCAACACTCAAATTTCTATGATTTTATATCTTTAACTCTCCATTTTAAAAAAATTATATTCTTAAATTAAAAAAATATTGAATTGAGAGTATATGCTATTTTGTATTCTATTTTCTGCGTAATTTGATTTTTGGAGTCTATGCATACCGAAAGCCAGTGAAACCGAGGCGAAACACTCTGATTTTCACTGATTTCGACAAAATTTGACACTTTACATTTTGTAAAAAATATTCCTACCCATCCGAACGTTTAGAAATCTTGATAGGTGATGCAAATATGCTGTATTGAGATGCTCTAAAAAGATTGTGCTTAAATACAGAAGTTTAGTTACTTTTAGCGTAGAAAGAATATCGTCTGCGTGAGGCGCGAAGTGACTTTAGTTAATGTACGCGTGTCTTAATTAATGCAAATAAAGTATTAATTATTGTGTTTATTAGTCTCAAATGTGATTGTATTGTCCACGTGTTTTCATTTATAATTTTTAAAAAATCGTTGTATTATAAACATATTAATTTACTTTTGTAAGTTTGTGAATTTTGGGGAAGAGTTTTGTATCTTCTAACTAAACAATAAACAATATGGATTTCTAGAAGAATAGGGTACATTTGTCATAAAATTTTATTATTAAATAAAGTAATATTTGCCTTTGGAACAGTTAAACAGTTTAGATTAAATATGAAAAGAAATTTAAGATTCCTCAAGCCAGCTGTGAACATTTCAATTTCAGGTAATAGAAATCAATACAAAAACCCTTAACGGGTTAGAAGTTTGTGAGGCAGCATTTCATTTTATGGTTCTAATAACTAAAAATATGGATCTTAAAAATAATGATGTCATATTTTGAATGACGCTATGCCATTAATCAAAATATATATTATTATTATTTTATTTCGTCATTTTTCTTTTTTGTTATATTTATAGTCATAGTATAAACGTTGTTTTCAACATGAAAGGAAATATAAAATTTACTCACTGATTGTTTTTCATTCATATCTCTCATAAATCCAAAATATGGGTTTAAAACAAATTTATCACAATTTGAGTGACGCCGTGCTGTGACTTTAAAAAATTTGTTTTAAAATTCTATTAAAATTATCTTTGTTTTGTATTCATAAGTTTATTGATACATTTAAACAATATATATATATATATATATATTTTCCTTTCCCAGTACACTATCAAATATATCATATTTTCCCTGAGACTGTATTATGTATTAAGTGTATTTATTTTAATAGATTAATTTATCTTTCGCGTCACGCTAACCAAAACACTTAGTAAATTTTCCGTATATAATTTCTTTTCGTGACCCTTTTTTATTTCAATACATTTTACTTAGATTGTATACGATGACGTGCATACGCGGACTAGGAATAATTCATAAATTATGCTTCCGGGGCCGGTAATAGCCATTTTTGACACAATATTCATGTTATTTATACTAAATTAGTACGGAAAATGATATAGATTATGCTTTCAAATTCCCATACATTTACTGCATACCAATCTACTATATTTGCACGAATTATTTCATAATATTTACAAAAACCGCTCCTAATCCCCTTTAACTCTACCAATGATTAAGATCATATCTCTAATTTATTAACATTTTGCTTTAATTATGCTCATGTGATCTGTTTATCTGCTTTCCTCAACAGTGAAACACCATCGCCAACAAAAAAATATCTCAAAGTTATGAAAATCTAACGAACTGTAAGTAAGTAGTTAAGAAGACGAGGGACCTTAAAAATAAATTTTTTATTTTTTGTAAATCTCACCTTAAATATTACTCAAAGATACATTATATGCATTATGGCATGCATTTATTACAAAAAAAAATTTTTTTAGTGTCATTTTTGAGAAAAAAGTGTAATTTTACACGTCGTTTTAGAAATCTCCGAAATGCCCCATGTGCGTTCCATATCAATGAAAATCCCCAATATTTTTTATAAAAGTTTGGTTTATATATATAAATAAAACTGTGCATCGAATTTTATATATTTGAATATAAAGGTTTTAAAAAATTTTTGAAAAATTTTGAAATTTTTCGAAAAAATTTCAAAATTTCAGAATTTTTCAATTTTTTTCTTTTTTTGTAAATTTTACTTTAAATATTACTCAAGGGTACATTAAATGCATTATGGCATGCATTTTTCACAAAAAAAATTAAAAAAAAATTTATTTTTGAGAAAAAAATAGAATTTTACGCGTCGTCGTAGAAATCTTCGAAATGCCCCCTGCGCATTCCATACCAATGAAAATCCCCAATATTTTTAATAAAAGTTTGATTTATAAATATACATAACACTGTGCATCGAATTTTACATATTTGAATATAAAGGTAAAAAAAAAAAAAAAAAAAAAAAAAAAAAAAAAAAAAAAAAATGAAAACTTTCGAAAAAAATTCTAAATTTCAAAATTTTTCAATTTTTTTCATTTTTTTGTAAATTTTAATTTAAATAGTACTCAAGGGTACATTATATGCATTATGGCATGCATTTCTCAAAAAAAAATTATTTTTGAGAAAAAAATAGCATTTTACGCGTCGTCGTAGAAATCTTCGAAATGCCCCCTGCGCATTCCATATCAATGAAAATCCCCAATATTTTTTATAAAAGTTTGGTTTATATATATAAATAATTCTGTGCATAGAATTTTATATATTTGAGTATAAAAGTATTAAAAAAAAACAATTTTTTGAAATTTTTTCGAAACATTTTTTAAATTTTAAATTTTTTGTTTATCTTTATATTCAAATATATAAAATTCGATGCACAGTGTTATTTATATATATAAACCAAACTTTTATAAAAAATATTGGGGATTTTCATTGATATGGAATGCGCATGGGGCATTTCGAAGATTTCTAAGACGACACGTAAAACTCCATTTTTTTCTCAAAAATAATTTTTTTTTAATTTTTTAATTTTTGATAAATGCATGCCATAATGCATATAATGTACCCCTGAATATTATTTAAAGTGAAATTTTTAAAAAATAAAGAATTGATTTTTAAGGTTTTTTAAGGTCCCTCGTCCCCTTAAATATGAAAATAATCAAATTTCCTAGATTCCAATTTTATTAGGCTTCTAGCTTCATTGTTTGACGCCTACTTCTCATCATCATACAGGCTACAACGAACTATCGCAAAGGAAGAATACTAGAATTCCTCAAGTAAGAGTTATTTATGGTTGAGGGTTCAGAGAGAAATTTCGGTGCTGTTAAATTTCCAAAAATCGCTCAAATCGAAGTCATGAAAATAAAACAACGCTTTATCAGTTTAAGTGGTCTCAGAACTCTTAAAGTTTTAAAAATTTCTAAATTTTAATTTTATTTTTTTAGATGTTAAAATCCTATTTTTTCTCAACATTTTGATATAATTGTTTCCTTAAATTTCCCATTAGAACAGAAGTTATCACTTTTAGAATTATACACGCTCAACAGCTGAAGAAGCGTTTTCGAAACTTTGAAGTTATTTTTCTCCAAAATTACGTTTTTGGGCTTAACGCGCAAGGTATCTCAAAAACTTATGAATATTTTTTTATGAAATTTTTAAAACATATGTTTCATGTTAGTCTGTATAAACTGAACCTAAAATTTCCTTTTTATTGTTCAAGAAAATATTTTTTAAGTGATTATACTGTTGGAATTTTCTAAATTTTCCATTAGCTAAATACAACATTGTATTAAAAGTATAAAAAATGCTTTAAATACGAATTTATTTAGGTTCACGGTAATTATTACGATCTGAAGTATAATTAGGTACCAACATTTTCATTCTTGTTGCAAAATTTATTTTGTAATCCTGCACGTAATCTGTTATGCCGATTTTCTGCTCGTGAAATGTCTCTCAGTTTGGAGCCCTCTGTAAATGCTAATTCAGCACGTTGCAATTTTTGAAAAACATAAAAATGAATGAAATTATTTCTATCTTTCATCAAATTAAAATTTTATTTTAAAATCAAATATATTTTAAGATATTAAATGTTGAAAATGTTTTTTATTTTCATTTCTTCCAATTTTAAGAGTCCTGAGAGCCCTTAAAACTTTACATAAACATCAATATCACCACTTATCGCAAACGAAGAGTGATATAATTCGACAACTCGGAAATAGTTATTTACTCATTTTAAAAATTGCTAGAAATACAGACTGAAACATCAGTTCTGTTTTTTTTTTATGTCACTGATTTCAATTGAGCCATGAAAATAAAACAGAACAGCGTTTTATCCGTTTAAGGGTTTGTCTTTATTCTTTGGTGCCTCATCATAACTGCTCAGTATCCCGATTTTCGAATATTACTATTTACGAAAAGAAAATATTTGCCTCATTTAATCGCAGAATTCTGGAAATATATAAACGAATATTTCTTTTCGGGAAAAGGGGTGTTAGAAAATTTGGAGACTTGTCAACTGTACATCACATTCATTCTCAACCATAGCAATCGAATAATAATAGAATTAGTCAACTCAAACACGTTTGTTTAATCATACCAGAAATTGTTAAGAGTTTAGACTGAAATGTTACAACTTCTAAAATTTTATAAATGTCTCTCATGTCATGTCTGATTCATTTTAAGTAAACAGAAAATGCCTAAGTAAGATAATCTCAGACTTTTTTGGTTGTTTTTAGGTCTATCATGTACAGTTCTTTCAAATAAACCAGTCTGTCTTTTCGTATGGGTCAGTAGACACCCTCGCTTATTCAGGGGCTCCGGGTAATTGTATTATCAAATATTTTCTTTTTTAACTTTAAAAAATATAAATAAATAAATTTAGAATTTAGTGGAGTCATAGTGTTCGGTAATATTAAAATTATCTTAATTTTATATTCATCTTATACCAATATTTCAGGCATTATTAACGTAGTAGCCTTTAGAGTATAGACATATTTTTCTTATCTGTTATTACATTAATATATAAATTTACTTTTTCATAAAAACTTTTAAGACACATTTCCTTATTTTATTTAAAAACATATCTTTCAGCTGGCTTTAAAAATATGTTATATAACAAGTAATGCATCGTCTAATACCTTTTGGCTCCTTTCTCAAAAAAGTTTTCATCCCTCTTTCGAAGACATCTTCAGTTTCAAATGGTTCGTAGATCTCATGTGAAACTGCGAAACAACACCATTTGAAACTGAAGATGTCTCCGAAAGAGGGGTGAAAACGTTTTTGAGATAGGAGGAAAAAGGTATTAGACGATGCATTACTTGTTACATAACATATTTTTAAAGACTGCTGAAATATATGTTTTTAAATAAAATAAGAAAATATGTCTTAAAGGTTTTTATGAAAAAGTAAAGAAAATATATTTTATGGAAATTGATTTTAATATGTATTGTACAGAAACTAGATAAAGAATTTTTAAATGAAATAAAAGATGTAATGATTTTTTATATACATTATGTAATAACAGATAAGAAAAATATGTCTATACTCTAATGACTACTACGGTAATAATGCCTGAGATATTGGTATAAGATGAATATAAGTATAATACGGGCATTAAAAAAAATAAAAAAAGAAGAAGACAGTGGCTTCTGTTGATAAATTTTAACTAAATTATCTTCATTTTTTACTGTTATTATTATCATTATTAGTAACTGCAATAGCCATTTCGCAGAATTATGTTAAATATCGTACTTTCCAATTACATATTAACAAAAGCTTATCTATTTAACGATTATCTTGTCGTAGATTGATAAGAATAAATTATTACTATCAAACAAAGAACATTTTATAACAAAAAGATAGTTATTTCTTTACATTGCTATACTTCACTGTTATATTTCAAGAAATACAAATAATTGAATATAATTTAATTTTTAATATCTTAACATAAATCTATCATGCGTAACAAAACTGGATGCATTAAGATGACGATGGAGTGATTTATATAATAAATTTCGTGCAAAACCTTTTGCTGAGTCAATACCTTGAATTAGCGTAAAAAATATTTTCAGTAAGTTTTATTTTTAAGGATTTCAACAAAATGATGCCAAAATAATTCTTTCAGACAGTATTTTATATTTTAGTAATTTAAAAAGTAATGAGGATTTTTCGATCACAAATGAAAATAAGAAAAAAGTACAGAACTGTTATCTGTAGTAAACTGTATTTTCTTTTTTTATTAAGGATTGAAACAACCAAGAGATTCGAAAAATATTAACATTCTTAAATTCATTTAAATAAAAATATATTGGCAGTTCAGTGAAGCAAAATATTTTCATATGGCCTGTGTCCAAGTCAAAAAGAGTATACATTTATTCATTTTATTTTATTATTTATCATGACAATTTGTGAATATTTTTCCGGAATTTTAAAATAATTTCAATAAAATATCAGTAAATATTGGAATAAATTACAACTTTACTTCATAGAGTTGAAAACTAAAGTTTAAATATACAAAAAGTGGCATTTTTGTGTATTGTGAAATCCAATGTCATACTTAATTCTATTTTTTTTAGAGCTGCAATTTTTTTTTTAATTTATATTTTCTTAATATTGAAACAAAATAACACGGTAAAAATACATTTGTATGTTCAGGGGCATTAAAATCCGTGAAACTTATTTTTTTTTTTAATAATAAGAATAGGGTGAGGGCTTATTTTACAAAAATATATTAATATAATTGTTATAATACTGGCCACCAAAAATTTAGATATAAACAATTTGCATCTAAGTTTTAAAAAACTAATATAAAAACGTAGTGCCTCATGTTATAAGTCAATATGTAGCTGTAACATAACATTATTATAAAAAAGAACATTTTTTGTAATATTCTGAGTGAATTGAAAATGATATAAATCAAAATATGACATTCTTAATGGGATTAATCGATTTGCATCATTAGCATATAACAGATATGCGTCAGTTCAGGAATTTATTTTTTATTCAAAAATTCCGAATAGTATTTTTTCATTTTCTAATTATATAGGGGAGACCAGGGTAAGATGACTATGTTAAAAATTTTTGTTGTTTATTAATTTATTTTTAAGTATAATAAAATTAATTTTATATGAACTGCTAGAGTGCTCCTTTGTAGTATTAAATATATTTTGATTTAATTTTTCAAATAAAAAAAAACAAAGGATAACTTTATTTTTTCATAACATTAACAAAACGTCATCTTGCCCCAGTACTGGGCAAGATGACTATGGCCTTGGGGCAGGATGACAACACTGTAAAAGGTTGAACATATTTTATCTTTTGAACATGTTACATGGTTTAACAAATGATAACTGTGTTTTTACATCTTACGAAGTATCAAACTAAGCATAATGCATTGTAACATAATGTTGAAATGTTTAGTTGTACAGCTAACAATAGTCACAAATTAAAATGCAATTTTCATAAATGGAACATTCTTCGTGCCACCACTCTTGGCATTTACAGCAGTGGATCCATTCTTCTGTTGGTTGGTCACAATATTCCTCGTTACAAGCAGGACATCTCAAAACACCATCCTCTGAAGTTGATGCAACTGGACTGTTTGGCCTGAATTTAATAGACTTAGGCCTACAGGAACTTAGTTTGAGATTTTAACTACCTTTTTACCTTCACGAGCTTCATTTCTCTGTTTTTTTAAACGTTCTTGTTCTTCCTTCTGCTTTTCCCTTTGTTCTAACATTTCTTTGATGGGCGTGCTTGTAAAAATGCTTAAGCTCAGTGTTTTGCTTTTTCTTTTTTTCTCACATTGCGTTGCTTTAGACAATGGTTTGAAATCAAAAACACTAACAGGCTTCTTTTGTGCATCAGAAGTAGTATTTGCCATACGTTTTTGCTCTTCTGAAGGATTTATACGTTGGTTTTCAGCTACCAGGGTCTGAGGATGACGAGCTTATCATCTTGCCCCTGGCTGCCTGTTTAAAAATATTCGTTTTCATTGCTATGAAGGAAGGCGATTAATTGACACTTATTCATGGTAATAGGTAGTATTTAAATTAAGTTACTCATAAATATTAAAGAGTAACGATACATCTTACCTGTATCTGTAGCAGTAGTAGTATTTACACATGCATAAAAGTTATAACGTGGCAGCGGTAAAAAATCCAAGCTTCACAACTAACATAAAAATGGCGATTTCAGCGTCTCTTTACTATTGTTTAACGAACGGCCGATAGGAGAGCCAGTAGTGTCCGGTTGTTGCTGCCACCTAGTGGAAAACGGAAAAATTAAGACATTCATCATCTTGCCTCGCTCTTCATCTTGCCCCGGTCTCCTCTACGTTTTTTGATTACCTGAACTGAAAATGCTTCTTTCGGAATTTCCGATATGTATTCGGAATATTTGAATAAAAAAGAAATTCCTGATATACCCGCTAATGATGCAAATGGGTTAAGGTACGGTGGCCTTGTGGACCGATCCGCATGACAAATAACATCCCCCTCTCTATAAAATCATTTACTAGTTATATTTCGTCTGGTTTCCTTTAAACGCCCATGAAACGAAAACTTGAAATCAAAATGACCTCAGAACAGGTGTCGCAGATCCCTATATACTTTATACATTTGCTACCACTATTTTTAAACTATAATATTCATAGTAGATTCCTACTGTACTTATTAGAAATGTATACCACGGAGATTTATTTTGAAAACAGTGGTAGTAAATGCATAAAAAACATTGGACGCTGTGACCCTGACAATGAAACTGAGACAGATATAGAAAAAAAAGGATAAAGCTCTCACGTTAGCCTTTGATGTGAGATATCCTATGAATATATACAGGGTGATTCATAAAAGATGGGCAGAACTTTAAGGGGTTATAGTACACTTAAAGACAAATAATATTAAATAGGAGACTAAGGGTCCCAGACGTATTCCCAAGGAGATAGGGGGCATTAAAGTTTAGGGTCCGAAATTTCAAATGATTATAAAACATGGAAAAATTGGTCGATTCGTTTGCGGTTTTTGCAAAAAATTTTCTTTATGCCAGTATTTTCTTGAAATAAAATTTTAAAGTTCAATTTCAAAAAATGCCGATAGGGGGCGCTTTAGACTTTGGAGTAACAAACAACTATTTTTAACGTTATTTTTTGTATTTCTTTAAATGATTTCGAAAGCTTAGACTTAAACTTAAATTTTGATCTAAAAATCTGAGTCCTAACGAGTAGTTAAGTAGCATAAACTGAAATTTGAAATTTGAAACCCTTCTCCCCCCAGAACAAAAATCAGTTATTCCCGATCTTTGTGTCGTAGATTAGGCTCTAACTACTGCCGCGTTTTGCTAAAATTATTCTTTATGTCAGTATTTTCTTGAAAATAAATTTTAAAGAAAATTTTCAAAAAATTCCGATAGAGGCGCTTTAGACTTTGGAGTAACAAACGACTATTTTATAGCGTTATTTTTTGTGTCTCATTAAATGCTTTCTAAAGCTTAGACTTAAACTTAAATTTTCAGCTCAAAATCTGAATCGCTGAGCGTGGTTCAGTAGCGAGGGGAGGGGGTTCAAATTTAAACTTCTGAACATAGTTCAGTTTGCACTACTTAACCATGCCCAACGATTCTGTGCTGTGATACGAGGCAAAAATACAACTTTCGTCAAGGACTGCATAGTCGGAATTCACTCATAAAGGCACTGGCACAGTTGGAAACGTCGCTCATGCAAACGTTAAAGCTCCATTCCTGACGCTAGTCACCGGGTGAAGAAGGAAACAGAAAGTATGCAAATGTCAAATGGGGAAGAAGAAGAACACGTATGCAAAATTTCGACACGATTCAGGCATAAAAACCACTGAACGGTGAGTCAAGTGTAAGTCGCTGTAGTAATGAATCGGAAGATGGTGCCCTTCACGAATAAGGAAAAGGCTGAGATGCATTTAATTTACGGAGCGGCAGATGGAAATGGTGCAGAGGCACAACGAATGTACGGAGAGCGATTTCCCAACAGGCGGTTGCCTAACCGCAAAACTTTCGAGCGCTTGCACAGACAGTTGTGTGAGACGGGATCATTTCTCGCTTCGCGGTCGAATGCAGGTCGTGCAAAAAAGGACGAATCAGTAGTTGTTGCAGAAGCCATTCTGGATGTAGTAGCGGCGCAGCCAAGTACAAGTACACGAACAGTGGCTAGGCAGGTGGATACCTCACAGTCCATGACTTGGAGGGTACTGAAGGATGAACATTTGCTCCCGTTTCATGTGCAACGAGTCCAGAAACTGTCTCCAGGGGATTATCCAAATCGTATTGAATTCGCCCGCTGGTTTCTGCAGCAGAACGCTCTAAATCCACATTTTGGACGAACTGTGCTTTTCACCGATGAATGTACCTTCACACGTGAAGGTACATTTAACACACACAATGCACATGTATGGGAGGATGTCAATCCACATGCTACGTATCCACATGCTCATCAGAGACGCTTTTCCATCAATGTTTGGGCAGGAATCCTCGGAGACCACCTAATAGAACCGTACCTTCTTCCTGAACGCCTCAACGGTAAAACATACCTCACATTTCTGCAACATGTGCTGCCAGACCTGTTAAACGTTGTTCCTCCACGCATCCGGCGGGTCATGTGGTTCCAGCACGATGAAGCGCCAGCCCATTACGTACGAGACGTCCGCAACTATCTGGACATCACATTTCCGAACAGATGGATTGGTCGAGGTGGTCCTGTTGCTTGGCCTGCTCGCTCGCCAGATCTTTCACCCCTCGATTTCTTTTTTTGGGGACGATTGAAGGCTCTTATGTATGAGACACCCATTGAATCCCCCGAGGAACTGGTCGCCAGACTTTCCGCCGCTGTAGGGGAAGTGCTCGAAAAGCCTGATGTTTTCGCGAATGTTCGCCGTTCCATTCTTCGCCGTTGTTCTGCGTGCATAACCTCTGGTGGTCACAATTTTGAACATTTATTGTAATTACATGTTAATAAATATGCTTTGGTAACATAATCCTAATTTGTGTCTTTTTACCTCGTATCACAGCACACAATGTGTGGACATGGTAAACTGAACTGTGCTCAGGAGTAGAAATTTCAAACCCCTCTCCCCAGAAACTTAACCACGTCTAACGATTCAGATTTTGGGCTGAAAATTTAAGTCTAAGCTTTAGAAAGCATTTAATGAGACACAAAAAATAACGGTATAAAATAGTTGCTCGTTACTCCAAAGTCTAAAGCGCCCTCTATCGGAATTTTTTGAAAATTTTCTTTAAAATTTATTTTCAAGAAAATACTGACATAAAGAATAATTTTAGCAAAACGCGGCAGTAGTTAGAGCCTAATCTACGACACAAAGATCGGGAATAACTGATTTTTGTTCTGGGGGGAGAAGGGTTTCAAATTTCAAATTTCAGTTTACGCTACTTAACTACTCGTTAGGACTCAGATTTTTAGATCAAAATTTAAGTTTAAGTCTAAGCTTTCGAAATCATTTAAAGAAATACAAAAAATAACGTTAAAAAATAGTTGTTTGTTACTCCAAAGTCTAAAGCGCCCCCTATCGGCATTTTTTGAAATTGAACTTTAAAATTTTATTTCAAGAAAATACTGGCATAAAGAAAATTTTTTGCAAAAACCGCAAACGAATCGACCAATTTTTCCATGTTTTATAATCATTTGAAATTTCGGACCCTAAACTTTAATGCCCCCTATCTCCTTGGGAATACGTCTGGGACCCTTAGTCTCCTATTTAATATTATTTGTCTTTAAGTGTACTATAACCCCTTAAAGTTCTGCCCATCTTTTATGAATCACCCTGTATATCATTTAAATATATTGAAATTCAAACGAGAAATTTGTACAAAACTGTTTCATAGGTGTTTAATTGTAGCTAGCAAATGTCATGCGTTGAGAGTAGGCTTTTAAGTTTTCAGAATAAATCTTTAACTTCGACATTAGATTTATTCTGATAAAAAATCAAGCATATTTATATTATACTAAAAATATTATTATAGACAGAGATGTTATAGACTCTGTGTGATTAAAACGAATCACATAACATTAAAAGGATTAAATTCTTTATAGGATTATAAAGGATCATAATACTGAAATTATTGAGATAATCAATTAAACTATTGTGGGTAAATAAGTGTTGTTTTATGAGTCAAAATGCAATCGTAATATTTTCGAAACATTTAAGAGATACTAAATATGACATTGACAGTATGAATAATTTAATTTCAATGTTGATCATCATTTACTTTTATAAATAAATCTTTCTTATAAATATACCTATGTTTGATTCTGGAAAAAATGAGGTAATAGTATCGCATCAAATTAATAATTACGAGTCGATTATGCTACCATCCCCCTCCCCATCTATTCGAATAAAAGTCATAATTAAATATATTTCCCAGTAAATTATTAAATTATTAGATAAACAATAGACTTGTTTTTCTTGGAATAAACTGCACTGCACGTTTTAAAACTATCATATATCAATCCATATTAAAATAAAAGTTGGTAATGTGCTTGAATTTGAATAATGATGTTGTAATTTATTCAATAAGTGGAAGGTATAGTTATATGTGAAGAGTTTGGGGCGAAGCCATAGATGAAATTCATTTTAGATGGGAAAAGTTTTGAGAGCAGCTATGGGAGTTGATCTTGTTGATTTCAAGACTTCGGCGCCTGTTTCGTTTAAAGATCTTTCCTGGAAAATTCAAAGGAATCCCTACAATGCAAGGATGCCTTTTCGTGAATGTCCTATATAAACCTAAAGAAATTAACAGAGACTTTCAAGAAATCTCTATGCCAGGGATATAAATATACGCTTCCCTCCAAAGAAAATTACAGTTCAGTTCAGTCCAGTCTTTTAGATTCAGATTGGTCTCTTTCGTGAGGCAGTGAAATTATTCGTCTAAGGCTTTTTGGTATTCCATATTGAAGTGCAGTTACCTTATTCTCTGGGTGTTTTCTACTGGTGATTACTGGTGATTACTGGTGATCTCTAATGTATACGATTTGTGTAAAGGCTACCAATTGTGCAAATTCCTGTTTATTCTAGAACGCTGTCAAAATGAATGTAGTATAATCCTAAAGATTCATTCTTATTTTTACGAAACTTAGAACTTTCGATTCTAGATATACCCCAATAGTAAAACAATATTGAGTCAGTATTGCTTACATTGGTTCAATAAAGGCAATAATTGCAAGGTATAATGCCAAAAATTGTTTTGGTGAATTTTGCTATTTATGCAACAATATTGGCAAGAATTTTTTTTATTACCAATACTTCCAATATAAAGCCAATATTCTAAAATATTGCACTTCACGCCTTCATTTTTTATTTTCAATGAAATGTCAATGTTTTTGTAATAATGGCGTTTTATTGAAAATATATCAAATGTGAAGCTTATATTTTACTAATATGTAATTATATTGGAATTTTTTTCGATGAATACAATATTAGGGTAAAAGTAGTCAACAAATGTTGGCATGATATTAACGTATGCATAACTTTGCATTTGTAGCATATTTTCTCTTGGTGGGAAATTTTCTTTTCTATCAATTCATTCAAGCTGGTTCTCGCTGCCGATAGCAATTGTGCTAAATCGCAACAACATGCTTCATTTGGGGTGGAAATAAATTGTCTAAATCGCGAAGTAGAAAGAGTTTTTTTTTTCTTTTTTTTCCTTGTATACGGGTAATACTCTATTTCACGTTGCTTAAAACATTCAGTCGTGTCACACCTTTTGCATCAATTCATTTCTGATTAAAATCTTCTGCATTTCTTCTTTTTAAAAAGTTTCATCGAAATTTCTTCCTCCCCCAACCCCTCCCCTAAAAAAAATCATTTAGCCCAGCCGTAGTGCACAAAGTCAAAAAGCTTTAAAACGTTTGATATAATTAAAGTTTTTTCATCTATTTTTTTTATTGTATCAGTAAATAACTATTTATCTAAGTTATCAATGGCTCTTGAAATTACTATTTCGTCTTTTGTCACATTCTCCCCCGCAACCAGCACATAAAATTAAAAATCGCTAAATTTCTTTAATTTTCAAACATATTTTTATTTTTATTACTCCGCAGTAAAAAATAAACATAATAAATATTTCAACAGCACTCTCCCTTCAAAAGTTTCGCTTCTACCCCAACTCTCAAACGTTTCCCAACTCTCTTTAAATCTGTTCACTTAAAAAAAAAAAATCTGCAATATTTATCGCTTTGTTGGAACAAGAAATAAACAGTCAACTAATTTTTCTGTGTCCTCCTCTAAAGTTTCCGCCTTTTCCCCTTTTATTCCTCCTGAGCACAGTAAACTAAAACTTTTTATTATTGTTGATTTTTTATTTTTCTTTCCTATTTTTTTTTTTATTTTAGAAAAAATCAACAAACAATCTGTTAAATAATTCGCTGAAATATTTTATCCTACCCAAAAAAGTAGATTCTAGGTATGGAGAGGAGGGACAAGAATTTATATTAGCCATTTTTATTTTCGGCCGAAACCGCAGCAAGCATTGTACATGCAATGTTCCGGCACAAAGTGCCAAACATAATTCAAAATGGGTTTAACTCAGTGTTTCCCAACCTTTTATTGCCCACGCCCCACCGAAGCATCTGAAAAATCACGATGCCTCCCCCCCACCTCATATTCTGTAACCTATATCTCTTATTATTTTAAATCAAATTGTATTCACCTGAAGGAAGCCTATCAGAGTTTTAACGATAACTATTCATTTCACATTTCTTAACTTATCACACAGCTGAATTTTCTTCCACAAATGTGTTTTTAGTATCATTTTATAAATGGAATGAAGGCTATAAATCTTCACTTTTATGCCAAAATAGATATGTTGTTCCTTCCCAACTTACCTGAATGTTTAACAGAAGTGTTATATGCCTGTATTTTTACTGTCCCAAAATGACTAAGACTCTAATATTTAGTATTAAAATTGAAAATGATGACACATTTTACATTGAATTTTAGTAACTTATTGAGAGTTGTTGGAAAATCTTTGGAGACCAAATTTCCTTTCTATGGACACACTTGGCTTTGCACAAGAAGCATTTCAAGATTCTGACCTTTATCAAGATTAAGTAACCGTTATTCCCCATCAAAACACATTTATCTTTTTTCATCCCAATTATCGTTAATTAACTGCCATGTACTATCGCATTTTCAAATTTAAATTGTACATGTTATACATTCATTTACTGGGTAGGAGGCCTGCGCTACAGCCATAGTTATTTACAATTTATCCATTTCCTTATTTAATGCTAATAAAATTTTAAAACTTTATAAAGTTGTTAGTACCACATTCAGTTATTTCAAATATTTTTTAGGTTAAATATGTTAAAGACAATAAGAATTAGGTATACTCTTAAGTAATTTCAAGTGTAGAAGTTTCTTTATGTTACATACAGCAGAATGAATAGATAAAAATAGATCATTCGTTAAATAATTGAGAAAAATTGTAAAATACATTAGTAATCAGAAATGTTATATAAATTTTTAAGCATAAAAAGAGGGGAGATGTGATGTTAAAATATTATAATTATTCTGGTATTGATTCCATTTTAACATTTTGATTTTAAGCTTTTTTTAAAATTCAACAAAAAGACTTGAAAAAAAAAACGGAGAGCGAATGGGTGAGTTACAAATTTGAAATTGCCCCCCTAAAGAATCAAATGTCCCCCCGGTGGGGCGTGTGCCCCACGTTGGGAACCACTGGCTTAACTGGAGTTTAAAAAATGGATTTAGAATCAATGTTTCAGAACAAATCTATTTTGCTAACATTTTTCATTTGGCTTTCGTTTTTCCTGATTAGCCAAATAGGTGAAGTTGGTCCAAAGTCAACGAGCATTCAAGTGTAATTTTATATAAAGCATTTTGAATAATTTGTAATTACACATTCAGAAAAAATTCTATTCATAGAAAATGTGTTAATAAATTTAAAGTTGATTTCTAATTAGTTTAAAATTTGTTACATGCTTACTTTGAATTAAAAAAAATAAAGTTAAAAAATATATTATTTAGAATAAACATGTTTTTTAAACCTCAGAAGAGACACTAATTTTAGCATTATGTTTAAATACATCAAAAACGTTTTACATCCCAGAAAGAACTATTAAATTTTATTTTACATATAGTCATTAAGTCTATGCATTATTCTAAAAAGAATCCATTGCACTAGTAAACTGAATTATTTATAAAAATCAAAGATATTAAAAATGCAAGATTTCAACAAAACTTTTAAATAAATACGGAATAAGTTTTCTTCTTTTTCTGCGCTTTCAATTAAATGAAAGTGAATGCATGTGCCTAGCAGTTTACTACAAAGATGCAGAAAAAGTGAAAAGAAAAAAATAAAGCTTTAAATAAAATATAGTCGTTCAATTTTTGCGGAAGAAAAAGCTTTTAGTTTGTATTATGAACTTTTCAAAACATTGCAGTGGAATATTTTGGAAATTTAAGTAATCCATTGATGCTTAAAGATAAATCATTTTAAAAAATAATAAGAAACAAAATAAAATGAAATTATGTTAAGATAAGTAAATAGGTGTACTTAAAGATATTTTCAAGCTAACACATAAAATTGTTACCACATAAAGAAATTATTAGAAAAAATAAAACCATTTTATACATGAACTGTAAAGAATTGCAATTTAAAATTTTCTTTAAATTTTTTTGTAATATAGTTTTCAGTTCACAAAGTTTTGTATAAATTTGAAAACTTATAGTAAAAAAATTAACAAATCAAAAGAAAAAATCTCTCTCTACCTATATTATGCAATACTCAAAATTCTGTAAAATCTGTTAAAATGAGTGTTATTAAAAGCAGCATTTTTTTCTCTAAAATATTGTAAATAAGGCATTTATTTCTTTTTTACGGTGATATTGAAATATGTAGGGTTATAATGTATTCAATATAAGACAGTATGTCCAAGTTTAGATAGGGGGGAGAAACAATAAACTGATTCATTTAACCTGTTGGGTTCGTTTATCCCAATGTTCAGAAAAGATAGACTAATCTTAATTTTATTACACATATTTAACCAATGCTACCAGCTTCATGGAGATAAAAAGATAACTTGCATTTTGAATTATTGCTACAAAACGTTGAAATTCTCAATTACGATTGCAACGTAAAATAATACACAATAACTACAGAATCAGCACACTTTCACATCATATACCAGTTTCTTTATTATTTAAAATTCGATCAACAAACGTGAAAGGTTGCATGGCCGCATGCTAATTCTTACATAGATTTTTGATATTATAATGCAATTATAAATTTTCGAAACGAACAGCTAAATTCTACCCTATTTAACCCCTGGTTTATATGAGCCGATGATATATATTTATTGGTAATAATTACACAGTTTTTTATGATTGTTTAGCTAACTATTAAATTAAATTGTGGTTATTATTAAAATAACTCTGTCTGAGATGAAAGTAACTGAAAAACCAGCAATGAAAATAAAGTAACAGTGGTCAAAAGAACAATAAATTTGTGTCCTCTTTATTTCAGAATATGGAGAGGAGTCATTACACGTAAAACGAACAAAAATTTAAAAAAAGTAGTAGCCACATAATAACCGATTTTAATAAAGTTTGATACACAGGTTCAATTCATATTAAAATAGAGCTATGCAAAATTTCACAAAAAATAAATTATTTTAGCAGTTTTCGACATTTAAAAAGCTTGTGATAAAGAATGACGTGTGTGCAATCGTCCAAAGTTTCAAGTTTGAAGTTCTGTATCTTGAAAACTATTTAACAGAAATGAATTTTTTTTTTTGCAATATTGTAATCTCTGAAAAATATCTTCCTATTTATTGAATAATAATAATCTGATAACACCATAATTAATCTTTAATTGGTTGTAAAATTTGAAAATTTGTGAATTTTGAGAAAATTAGAAACGTTATAAAAATCAAAGGAATTAAAAAACATCTGTGAAATTGATGCTTGATGTAGTATTATATATGAAGATCAAATTCCCCAAGTTTGAAAGTTGCCATTTATTTCCTTCATCTAAAAAAAAAAAAAAAAAAAAAAAAAAACTTTAAATAAAATTACAAAATCATAATTTTTCTTCTTAAGTATAGTTAAAAATATAAATAAAGGAAAGGTCTGACATTAACAATATTGCATAGACATAAAGATGAATAAGTCCATGATATGCTAAAAAAATTTTTAAGATTGCCTTTCGAATCCTAACATAGCAAAAACGGATTCAAAAAGGTAATATCTGCTACATTCCATGAGCTATTCCACTTTAAATCCGCGCTCGTTTCTTAAAATATTGCAAGATTTCAAGGTGAAAAAAAACGAGTGCTGCCATCTATTTTTTGTATCTGGATTTATTAATATGCAATTTTTTGTCCAAACTGAATCATTTTTTCCTACTTTAATTAAATATATTCTTGAAGTAAAAATAAACTGAAAGCAAGAATAAAAGTTTCTATATTTAAAATGTACACTTTTATCTATAATATCAAATAATTAAAAAGATTTAAAAACCTTCCCTTCACTTTCAAAGAAGTGATAGAAATATTGCATTTTACCCTCAACATTTTTTACTATTTATTTTTTTCTCATTAAGGAATAAAAAGGCAAGAATGAAATTTTCGATATTTAACATATATACTTTTAGTTATAACGTCAATAAATAAATAAATAAATAAACTTGTCAGAGCTGTCCTTCATGCTTAGACAAGCAATAGAAATATTGCATTTTTCCCTCAAAATTTTTGAAAAATATTTTTTTCTCATTACGGAATAAACAATTACAATTACTAACTTACGCCAATCTGTTACTTATTATTCATTCCTAATTATAAATAATTTTAATATAGTATTTCCATTTCTAAAGCTAATAATCAAAATTGAAATTTTAAGCATTTAGACAAAACCTCGATTTTGCATCCACTTTTAATGTAAATTTTAATACTTAAATAAAGAATCCTGAAATTTATTATTTTACATTTACTCATAAATAGATATGATCTACTTATATACAAATTTTCATTAAAATCTCTGACATGTCTGCCACAGCTGATTTGCTCATTTTGCATGGAATGACCCAGAGACAAGTAACGAAAATGAAAATCCGAAAAATGATAGAAGCGTGTCTTAAATTGTCTATAGTAAAAATATAATTCAATAAAATAGTGTCGTAATCGTGGCATATATCGCCTACAAACGTAAGTTGTATAAGTGACCATCAACTGTCATAAACTTTGAAAATTAAATATAAGTAATATTTGATATATGTTCATAAGACATCAACAAGAAACGAAGATGTCAGTTCATGCAAATGTTTTAAATTCGATTTTCTATTAACAAAATCTATTAAAACTTTGAAGAAATTGTCGACAACATTCTATGGAACTCTTACTACTTAATCCTGCCTTATTATTAAAGTATTTTTCTATTTAAAGGATGACAAAAACTTTGTGAAAGGAATTCCTAAGTACAGATGCTTAAAATCATTGAGTACAGATCCTCTGATAGTACTCAACATCAGCAGATTGCTTCAAGGCATCAAGGAGACAGGAAACTTTTTAGTTCAATCAGGATGAATTTGAAAACATCTGGTATTAAAAACTGCTAAAAAATGCAATAGCTATTCTTCAATAAATTCACCTCGATAAAGCAACTTAAGGTATATTTTAAAGACTATCGTGAGGACCTATCGCACGATTACACCCCTTACAATTCGTGATTAATATGCTTCAAGATTATAAACGTGTTTTTCATTGAATTAAGATGTTATGTGATACTGTTAGCAATGCCTTTCCCTATCGGCTATTTTTAAAACAAAATTTTTCTATCACTGTTTATCCACTTTAGAAATACCTATATCAGATATATTATCTGTTCTGAAGACCGCCGAGTTTCCCTCTATCCAAAAAATTACATTTTAATTCTAACAACTTGGTAGGTATACGGGCACACTATCTAAAATTTAATTGAGCTAATGTTTCAGATGGAATTTATAATCCAAAGAAGACTGCAGAGCTTGAAATTGCAACTTTAGGCAGAGACGTGCTTTGTTAAGAATTTTCACATAGTCAAAGCATTGTATTTATCCGCTAGTGAACTTGGGATTATATGGGAAGTAACTTAAGTACGATACTCCAAATTTTATTTTGGAAATTATACCTGTTTTTCTCCAAAGGTACATGCAACAAAATGTTTTTAACAGAGCTATAGTCTGATTAATTGATTTTTCAGTTCCATAACCACTAGAAAGAGTGAATACGTTCCCCATTCGTGAGAAACAGATAATTTCAACTAGAGAACAGGAATTCTGCTTTATCAGAATTTAGTGTCGCCTCCGGCATTTCCATTACTTCATTTTCTTCTAATGGACTGGTGGCTTCTATTATTATGAAACAGCCATTATAAATGAAGTGTTAGGTGAAGATGAAAGAGCAGCTTTAAAAAGTTAGAACTCTGATTTTCAGGTCAGAATGGGGGGAAGAAATGGCCAGAATTGTTTTTTACGGCTGCTCTTTCATCTTCACCTAACCCTTCGTTTATAATGGCTGTTTCATAATAATAGAAGCCACCAGTCCATCAGAAGAAAATAACTCGGTTAAGCGGGACTCTACTGCAGTACAAAACATATTTAAATTTTAAGACTTAAAGCACACGTTTTATTTTATGTAAAATGACGTCATTCGCATCCGCTTAAGAATTTCACAGACCGACAGTAAAGCATGCATAGTACATCACTATCGCAAAATAATGCACAAATGCAGCAAAAAGATATCGTCATACAAGAAAATCGAAAAAAAAGGCTTTATAATGATTCATAGATACTTACAATTAAATATAGTATATAATAGCTCCATTGTTTTAACAGAAATCATTCGTTTATATTTTTTTCAAAGTAGCACGTATTTTAATTACATTTTCTTTCGGTTGTTAGTAGTGCTGTAAAAGTAACGACTAAATGAACACCCGTATGTATTCGTTACTTTCAAACGCACTACCCGTTAGAAAATATTCGTTACTCGTTACTTTCGTTACTCTTTAGAAAACCGATATTAAAAATCTTCTTAAGTGCTAGTACACATATATTCGGTGTATTTTCTAATTTTCTGAGTGTTTTTCCGATTATAATTTGTTTTATATTTTCCTTAAAATAAAAAAATAAAAAATATCTGGATGCTTGCACTGATTAAACATTTCATGAATTATAAAACTGGGGGTTCAAAATACTGCATGTGAAATATATGGTCACAAGCAGGGCAGCGGAGCCGGTGGGAAAAATGGACGACTCGACTCTTTCGCTCAAAAATGGGCCGACTCCGACAACGCAGATCTGCTTGTAAAATGGACGATTCCAACTTTTTCGCTCAAAAATGGACCCGACTCCGACTCCGCAGCCCTGGTCACAAGACTACAGTAAATATAATTATATACCGTACGTGAGGTCTTTTCAAAAATTCGTTACCGTTACCTAGACCCATAATAAAATTTTGTACGAAACCTGTCTGTAACAGAAATCTGCGCAAAAGTAGAAACATTCACAATATAATAATGACTAAATAAGTACAACCTCTAAAAGTGGAATTTTATTTTGAATTGAAATATTTCAAGATCGATTCCCCTGAAAAATAATACAATGAAATTCCATCTGCTAAGACGAAAAATCTCTCTAAAACGGAATTCCTTTGTGATTTCTCACGTGTCTGTCTCCGCAAGTATTACTGTATGTATTAAAGAAAAAAATAGTAATTGAGTATCTTAATAGAAATGTCCAATGCTTACTGAAACCAGTAAAACATGCGACAACGGAACTGTCTATAACGGAAACTAGCAATCGGTTCTCAAAAACATATTTACCTCCGTTCAACACCGCAAAACTTTCTGACACATTGATATACTCAATCTAATGAATAAAACTGGCGATCATAGGAATGATATGGAATCTAACAGCGTTTTTCATTTTTTGATAAGTTTATCGAAATTCAAGCTATAATCAAATGCTTTTTTATGACGGCCCTTCAATTAGTGTCGCGTCCAGAAATTCGGTTCAAAACACCCATTTTCATAGTATCGCCAAACAAATCTTTTGAATTTAAAGGAAAAAGAGAAACGCTAATACATTTCTTAATTTCTGATCAAAAGCGCCTACTGATTTTATGCGAATATGAGTAAAAATCAATGATTTAAAAAGTATGTTTTCATAAAAATATTTTATCATTCCTTAAATACATCTACAACGGATATTTTATTCTATTGTAAGCTTCAGTTCTTTTTACAGTAAAATTATGAGCAATCTTAATAGATTAAATGCATAATTAATACGAAATTAATCTAATTAAAATATTAAATGATAAACGCATCTTGTCTTTTTACTGCTTGAATCCATGCTTCCTTTTTTAAAATACATTCATAGAACCTCTTGGTCAAAAAGAAAAAAAAAATCAATTATTCTCTTCATGTTTCAAAAAAGCATATAACACTTCATATCTGAGAAATAAAAAGTACAATCCCTGAAAGAATAAACGATCTCATAGTAATCGTTCTTCTAAAAGCAGTTTGTTCTGCTATTGACCACGTGTCTTCAACATCTTCCTTCCTTAATTATTTGCACGGGCATTTTTGGCGAATGAACCAGTGTTGAAGTAACGAAACGATAATGAATACCCGTATGTGATACTAAAATACGGGCACAACTGATTCCAGAGTCCAAAGACCGAACACAAATTCGCATCTTTCCGCATCGGACTTCGGACAATACGGCTCCGTTCATGAATCACGAAATAAAAGTAGCGTTTGAAGTTTGTTTCTTAGTTCTGCAGTAACGAGTAACGACTCATATTTTGAACTACCGATTCGGTATTTCGTATCAGAGAGAATACCCGTTACTCAGTAACGAATACATGCGGTTTGCAACACCTCTAGTTGTTAGGAGAAAATGGCAACGAAAATATATAGTTACTATTTTAAAACTATTTTTCCTTCGCTTTCTACAGAAATGGATAAAATGCCGTTGCCAATATTAAGCAAATGGCTCTAAAAACTACAAAAAAATTAATATTTCAAAAACAAATGGAGATTCAGTTTTCAAACGAAGTGCATTTAAAAGAACTTTTTTTTTTTCCAATACGACGGTATACGAACTAAAAGTGTGCGATGCTTAGAAGTTTAAAAAATTACTAAAGAGTATTTAATCGCAATGATTTGTTTTGCAGCTAGCCTTGGTAAGCTAACGTTATTTTTTGGAAACAAAATAAGCTGGGAGAAAGAAATAGCATACCGGACCGGAGGCTAATAATTCTTAAATCAACCTTTCTTTTTACCCTGGGCTTGACCAGTGGCCGAGAGGTTCTGCTCTCGAAGCTGTTAGACGGGAGGAGTTGGGTTCGATCCCAATCGCGCCCGTCGGCCTAATCGTTCGGAGTTTTTGTGGTTTTCCTCGAACCTTGGTTTTCCAAGCTTAAATGCGGGTTAGGTTCCCTTAAAAAGACCCGCACGAAGGGCACTCCCCCCCCCCTTAGGGCCTCTATCCCTCGTGTTGATAATTGGCCATCATAAACACAACCAACCAACCAATCTTTTTACCCTGAATATAATATGATACTAAAGTTTTCTGCGAAGAGAAAAGTCTAAAAATTGTATGCTACCCAATTCAAAACAAAAAAACACTGTAAACTTTACCAGTTCTGGGGATAATTTGAGTGTATATTTGCTGTATTGTTTAGTCGTCTAATGTTTCATTAGTAATCAAACTTTACATAAAAAACTTTGACATTTGTTTTTCTGTATTCTTTATAATTTATTTATTTTGACAAGTTTAATGCAGAAAAAAAATTAAGTGAAGAATAAGAGCCCAAAACGAAACATTAAATTTAGTTATAACATTTAAAAATTATTGTCACAGTGAAAACTATACGCCATCGTTTGTTAATTAATTTCAAAATAATTACACAAAACAGCACAACCCAGTGCGAATCAAGAACAAATAATTAATTGTATTTTGCTAAATATTGCTTTACGAAATAATCAAGAAAATTAATTTGGGAAAATTCTTAATAGCATGTATATATTAAAATTCATAATTTATAATGGGTATATAAACAAATATATACTATATGTTTATTGGTATCATTTTGTTTGTAAAAATATGAGGATTACGAATATCTAATGTGTTTTGGAAATATGGCCAATAATTAAAAATTTTAGAATTTTTATATGTATGTAAATAGTGTATTAAAATGTTTTATTTTTTTTTCAATGGCTAGATTATGAAGTAATTTTCTCACCTATATGTCATATATAATTGTATATACTATTTTACATTTTGTAGTACTTTACTCAATTGTAATTACAGATCCCCTCAGTGAATATTGAAAAATACATGTACTTATCAGGTTTGATAACATTTGTAAATAATAGATGTATATATGTATTATAGTAGATGTATATATGTATCATAGCATTTATGTGTAGCGCGTTTTTTTTTCTTTTCAAAAAAAGGGGTAGAACAATGTCGCAGTGAAAACTATACGACATCGTTTGTTAATTAATTTCAAAATAATTACACAAAACGGCACAACCCAGTGCGAATCAAGAACAAATAATTAATTGTATTTTGCTAAATGTTGCTTACGAAACAATCAAGAAAATTAATTTGGGAAAATTCTTACTAGCATGAATATATTAAAATTCATAATTTATAATGGGTATATAAACAAATATATGTATGTTTATTGGTATCATTTTGTTTGTAAAAATATAAGGATTACGAATATCTAATATGTTTTGGAAATATGGCCAATAATTAAAAATTTTAGAATTTTTATATGTAAACAGTGTGATAAAAATTCACAGATACTTCAGACAAAAATAAGGCAATAAAAGGCAATAAAATGCACATGGACGCCATATCGAGACAAGGGAAGAATAGCATCAGTCACAAATATTTATGATGCTTTTAACACAAAATTTACGACGGACAGGGGTAAAATTTATTGGTTCTCAACGTGCGTGGCAGGTATCCGACGCTACTAGGTGACGCCATAACCCCTGGAGTCATAACGAAAAAATTAGCTATGCGACGGGAAAAGTGTGAAGACACCCTAAAAGGGGGGATGAGAAAACGAATCACATTTAAGTGATCCAGCGTACCAATAGGAAAGAAGCTCCAAGCAACGAATGAAAAATACCATATTGTCTAAACGAAATCCTCCCCACATCTTAATTTTGAGGAAGATTTTTTGACAAAAAAAAAAAAAAAATTAATTCCATTTTTGCTCCCACTCATGAAGGATGCTCCAAGACTAGTTTTGGAATTTGCCAGATATGTTGGACCGCAGTGGCCTAGAAGTCGGCGTAAACCGTGACCACACCTATCTCGTGATGATCTCTTCACCCTGAATCAATGAAGACTATGTTAATTCAAGAGAAAAGTAATAATGAGAAGGTTTCATGAATCTAAAATTACAGAAGTGCAGAAGGACTGATAGAGAAAATTCACTGATTGTGAAATGTTTTGATGGAAAGAGCGAAGACAATTCTGAAAGCCGGACGCACACCCAAGAGAGTCGAACCGCATTTATGAGGGAGAGATCTATCCTGATGACCCTAAGAGGCTGTATTTGAAAGCTGGACTAACCGGTCGATTCTCCACCAACCTTTAACTCGCGGTTCAACTCTCAGTTGAGAAACCTTCGGTTGGCAAATCTAACCGCCGGTTAATATTTCGAATTCATCGATAACTTTCAAGCCACGATTAGTCGACCTAGATTAGTCAACCCTCGGTTGAAATCTCCGTAGTTGATTGGCCAAAGGAATCACATGACCTAGTAATCGTCTCTGCGAGTTCTGTCCTTCCTTGACACCATCTTTAACTGTTATTTTTCAATAACGAAACTAAAGGCAGCATTGGAAATGCATGCTTATCATGTTTAATTTTTAAATAAAAAATTCTTATAAATAAATTTGGAATTACCATTTTGATTTCATGGTTTTGTTCGTTTGCAGAACAAAATTTTCAATAAAATTCTTAACAGTAAAATTCTTAAAAAACAGTCGATAAAAAAAAAAAAAACATGATTAAAAAAATAATTTTCTTTAATTTAAGTTTAATAAACAATTATCTGATCAAACTAGTGGTATTAAGTAGAATAAAAGTAAATAATGCAATAGGTTTATTTATTTATTTTTTACAATGAATATTATATATGACAATATTTTCATATATTTATTTCTAATGCATATATTTATTTAACAAATGCAATTAATTACAGATTCAATTAAAATATCTTGGATAAAACAACATGCCGGTAGCAAAAAAAAAAAAAAAAAAAAGAAGAAGACAAGAGGCCTTTTAAAAATAAATCATGCGTTTAATTATTACACATGTTTTTAGAGATCATTTCTAATAACTTTAGAAGAAGGCCGAAAACATGTATTAATGTTCTTAATGTATTGCGAAAATTTAAAAAAAAATCTTCTGAAGAAAATGTCTCTTTAAAACAAAAATCATTATTTCAAACTTACTAAGTATTTAATTAAAAAAATAATTATTTATCCATTATGAACAACTGACCATATAGACACAATTTGGTAGAAAATCCATGCTTTAACCAACTATGAATGGTACGACGATGGAACAAAATTTCGAAGGAAATTTGTTTTCTATTTTTTCATTATTATTAAAAAAGAGAGAGAGAAAGAGATTTGAATCATATATTTTTACTAAATTGATATTGAAAGAACATATTTCTACTTGGATTTGTTAGATAGCGCCAGCAAAAAATAATTTGTAAATCAATGAAATTTGAAGCATCGTTTTCGATACACAAATTAATGTAAATTTTGCGTTCATAGAGAAAAATATCCAAAAAAAAAAAAAATGGGAGAAATGTAAGTGACACATTCTTTTATAATACCATCTTTGATAATTAATGCTTTGTTTAATTAATAAATCCCAAACAACTTTGTTTTAAAAAAAGAAGCATCAACGCACAAGTTAAAACGACCGCCATCTTTCTTTCTACTAGGCATGCGCGGTTCACTAGCCTACCTACCAGAGCTTGGTTGAGTTAGTCAACCCCAGGTTAGTATTTCCCTCGAATTTCGTCAGGTTGGGTAAACAGTGAATTGGATTTTGCATTCAACCGAGAGTTAAGCTCGAAACGCGAGGTTGAAGTTGACGGAGAATTACCGGGTCAAAGAATCTCTGATGTCAAAAGAAGACCACTTCCAGGCACTACTGTGACGGATGGAACTGCTAAGCCCAAAGAGACTATCAAAAACTTTAAGGTGCTAAGCCAAAATATCAATATAAAGACTGTGATTCGTGGACCAAAATTATGTGCATTAAGGACTAAAAGTGATTGCCAAGGATGAGTCCCCACTCCATTTGACTGAAGTATATGATGAGAATTAATTTCTTATTTTGATATTTGGCCATTTTATTTTGTGCATTATAATATGTGAATTTAGCATTTTAATTGGCTAGTATGTTGTATGCTTAATTTTAAAGCAGACATAGATAATTATCATTATCAATTATTAGAAGAATCTTATAATAGTAAGATATGGTGGTTTTGAAGTTTTGTTAATATTTTTGGCTAAGTAACCCATCTGTTTATCTGTGCTGTGAGAAATTAGATGAGAATTATTTTGAAACCAAATTTCACGATAATGAAGCTTATAAAGAGTATTTTTGTGATTTATTGAAATGAAAATGATATAGATTTTATTGTGATGAAAAAGGAATTGATATTTGAAATATGAAATTTTAATGATTGAAAATAAAAATTGATTGTATATGTATATTTTCTCTGTCTTTTCTTTGAATCATTTTCTTATTCTTTTCTTTCAGACTATAATTAAATTTATGTGCCTTAAGAATTTAAATTTAGTGAATATTAAATCAGAGCAATCTTTCAGTCCTAAATTTGCATTTCATGACGGTAAATAAGTCGTTCTTGAGTTATTTTACAGCCTTGTTGTATTCAAAAGCGTTTCTCCCTCTATTTTATTAATTAATATTATCCCCTAAGATATTTTCACAACGCGGATCGTGATAATAGTTTTCTATTTGTGTACTAACTATTATATTGTCACGTGACCTTGTGTGTCGGTGCAGATCGTCACCACAATTATGTAAACTATCTATAGCTCTTTGCAAATATTGAGCTTTAAATGCATACAGTACTATCTAATTGCAATCATATATGATAGAGGTCGAATGCAACCTCGAATAAAAATTGTGTTTTTTTTTAAAGATTTCAATAAAATGTACCGGGAGGAATATCTATGCTCTACAGACTTAGTTTTTTTGTCTGAGTAGTCCATCTCAGGCTGTCAATAGTTACAGCAGTAAAAGAAGATTTGCGGGAAACCACGTTCAATAGAAGTCATAAATTAAACCCGTTTATCCAGAAATCACTTATTTTAAATGACAGCCACCATAGAATTTTAAACTGCTATAGCTCAACCATTTTTCAAGATAGGGATGAAACAAAAAATGTTCTGGAATCCTTGTATCAATTTCAAACATTAAAGAGAAAATAGTCTTTGGATTTCTTGCAAATCTTTTTTAATTTGAAATCTTTAAATGGCTGTCATTCTGAAACAAGATGGCGGATGAAGCTGGTTAACAAACTTGGTCGTGACTTTGGAAAGTCCTATGCACATGCTGAGTCACATTCAAATCGGGACATAATTACGAGTGCTATCATATTATATAAATAATATATATATATATATACAGGGTGCTATATGTTATCTATCGCCGACCTTTAATTTCTCAACCGTTGGTCGTAGACATATAGTTCCAATTACAATAACTTTTCAAGTGAGGTAAATATTCATGTTGCATCATTATTTAAAGTAAAAAATCAATTTTATAAAAATTACGAAATCTAACTTTTTATACGGTCCTCCAGTCCTTATAGTTATATTTAGTAAAGGTTTGCACATATCATAACAGATATAAAACAAAAACTTTGACATCTCTACTCCAAAAATTGATACAGTTATTATATTTCAAAGTTAGAGATTTTTGCACATGATTTTGACTTTTATTGAGGGAAAAGTTAAAAGATGAATTAACGTAATTCGAGATCAAAATCAGGGTGCTATGTCCTTTTACGGCGAAACCACCTTTAGCCGGTATCACCAAATCGGGGTATCAAAAAAGAGTTTCATCTAAAAATTTTAGCTGACTTTTAGGGGTCGTATACAAAGGGAAGAATGAAATATTGAAATTAAACAGAAAACTAAATATCAATTTATTAAAATATCAAATAACGGTCTAGTATAAAAAATGAATACATAAAACGCCGGAATCTACTATAGATGCTGCTCAAAGTGTTCTCCATTGGTGGCTAAGCACAATTGAATGCGTGACAGTACTGAGTTATGGACACGTTAGAGCATAGCACGTGTGCAAACTGTGCGACAATCAAGGATGATGCGACCTGGAAACCTTCACATCGTCCGGACAGTACGACACGTGTGGTGGGGTATATGGGGAACCCAGATTGTTGGACCCATCTTCTACGATGGAACCTTAACGAGTGATCGTTACCTGCATCTGCTACAAAACTCATTACGTGCCTGCTATGAAGATGCCTCTCCGAAATGCATGCCGGGGGTGGTTTCAACATGATGCGGATCTCTCCGCATAAAACATCAAACGCCCGGGCGTATCTGGCCACAAAAGCCAGTCAACAGATCCTTGGATATGATGGTCCGGTAGAGTGGCCACCGCATTCACCGGACTTGACTCCCATGGACTTCTACCTCAAGGCATAAATCTATGTGAGACACTTCTCTAGTTTATCTGAATCAGCGCATAATCCTTGATTGTCACACAGTTTGCACACCTGCTATGCTCTAACGTGTCCATGACTCAGTACTGTTACGCAGTGCTGCCACTTGTGCATTGCCACCAACGGAGAACACTTTGAGCAGTATCTCCAGTAGATTCCGGCGTTTTATACATTCATTTTTTTAGAGTAGCCCGTTTTCTGATATTATAATAATTTCAATATTTTATTCTTCGCTTTGTAAACGATCCCTAAAAGTCAGCTAAAATTTTTAGATAAAATAACCCTCATTGGTGATACCCCGATTTGGCGATTTCGACTAAAGATGGTTTCGTCGTAAAAAGGACATAGCACCCTGGTTTTGATCTCGAATTACTTTAATTCATCTGTTAACTGATCTTTCAAAGAAAGACAGAATCATGTCCCAAAATCTCAAACTTTGAAATTTAATAACTATGTCAATTTTTGCAGAACAGATGTCAAACTTTTTGCGTTATATCTGTTGTGATATGTGTAAACTTTTACTAACTATAACTATACGTACTGGGGGACCGTATAAAAAGATAGATTTCATAATTTTTATAAAATTGATTTTTTTACCTTAAATATGCCACAACATGAATATTTATCTCTTTTGAAACGTTTTTGTAATTGGAACTATATGTCTACGACCAACGGTTGAGAAATTAAAGGTCGGCGATAGATAACATATTGCACCCTGTATATATATATATATATAAAACCATTACAAATTATCTATTCTGAATATATAAATAATAAAGGAATTTATTCAAATGAAAAATGATGTATAACCACCATATAAGTCTATGAAACAGATCCCCATAACAAGCGCAACATGGATTTGAAAACACAGTAAACATTGGAAAAGTGGAATTTTGTGAAATTAAGGCAGATTCGTCAGGCCCCAATTACCGTGATTACCACAAATAACATGCACGGTTTCATTTTTGCATTAGCCATGAAAAGCTAAAAAATTGCGAAATTAGTGCTACCGCACGCAATAAATCCAGAAATTAAAATGCTAATAAAAAAAAAAAAAAAAAAAGTGATTGAAATGGATAAAAAAAGAAAAGCATATTAAAAATTGATGATCCAATTTAAAGTTGAACGATTAAAGGGGAAAAAATCAAGATATGATTTGCATATGTTGCCAAAAAATGTTTAAAAATAATTGTAGACCAAGGAGTGTTAATGCATAGTATAGGCAGGTATATATTTTAAGATATGGTGCTGTCATCTGTATTACACTTAAACATGAATTTCAGTATGTTATCTAATGAAGTACTGCCATCTGTCGTTAAATGTTACATTTAAAATTATTGAACAATTATTTATTATTAGTAAAATACATTGTTTGGAATAAAACTAATCAAGGATGTTTAATATATAATAAAGCATAATAAATATATAATTAAAATAAATATATAATTAAAATAAGTATAATAAATATATGATTAAAATAAGGATAATAAGTATATAATTAAAATAAATAGATTAATGTATATTAATAACTAATATTAGATTAAGCTTTAAAGCAGAAACTGTATAAAAACATTATAAATGATAATTAAAGTTATGATAACATGTACATAACAATATGCAATGCTATATCATATTAATGTATTTACATCTATGTCACAGCACTGCATAATTATTTAAGTAAATAAATAATATATATATATATATAAGTAAATCAAAATAAATTAATTAAAAAATTAAAAAAAAATATGATGCTTATTAAATTTAAATTAACAATTTAAATTTTGAAAATAATAAGTAACAGTTAATGTGTGCACAAAAGTGCATAAAATTTAAAATACATAATTAGGAGAGAGAGGGTAGCATAAAGAATAAAACTTATAATTAATACATACACTTTTAATGCTCTTTTAACATAATATAATATACTATTTATGAGATATTAATATGGTATTCTCCGCATTGGGCTAAAATTTAAATACAAGCTTAACCTTAACATCATTAATTAATAAAGAAAACATATATAGATTTAATTTAAATTAATAAATATTTAAATATAGACATTGAAGAGTGCAGAATCAACATTCATAATGAAATATGTATTATTGCATCGTAATTAATAATGAAATGTCCTCTCTCTTCTTTTAAAAATTAACCATTGCGTATTATCCGGACAACGCCGCGCTCCTCCTTACTCTAACATATACATGTATACATACACACGCACATATGTATATATATATATCAACATTTAAACTGGAGCGGCGGAGGTTGCGTGTGATCGAGGTTCATGTCCGGCAAGAATATATGGAAAGTTTCTGGAATCGCATTTCTCCGGAAGGCATCTTACTTTTTGTAATGGAAGCTATCTAAAAGGCAAGAATGTTTTTTAATCACAAAAATAAAATTTAACGCAAAGTTTGCAATGTTAAAAAAAAAAAGAATAAACTACTAAAAGTAAAACATTTTTAATCATTTATCATCATTTATAGAGCATGTTCCTTAATAGGGTAAAAGGAAAACATTTATAACTTGTGGCAATAATAAAAATCTTTGGAGTCTTTATGCTTCATTTTATTTCAAATGCAACAAAAGAATTTATTCTGAACCAAACATAAATTCTCCTTTCGTGAAGTTTTATAGTTATTTTTGTTTTCTATTCTTCTTATATTTATATATATATATAAAGACATTAATTTTTACTTTTTAGAAGTAAACACAATCTAATAGTTGGAAAGGAAAATAGTGGAGAAAGACAAATAATATTTGAGATTTCTAAAGACCTAGGAAATAAACAATAAAATTTACTTTTACAGAAACCTTTTTACTTTTACAGCATTTTGACTTTCAAAGTTGATGTAAACGAGTTTTTATGACATGTTAAACACAAAATCCCGTTTGCTTCAAAGCCTTTTGCCGAAAGAAAATAAATTCTATTTTCTGAAATATGTATTACCGCATATGTTAAGAATAAAACAATAAGTTAGTCAATGACACCATTTTTAAGGAACTCTTCACAGTGAACTGTATATTTCTTTATTTTAAAACAATAATTGTTAAGAGTGAAACAGTCTCTCTGGCCGTTTCCAAGTCAAACATTCCATTATCTCAATAACAACAACAACAAAAATTCAGTGTTTCCACTCACTAGTAACTAAATTACAATCTATCGTCAACACGCAGACGATTGGAATAATAAATAAAATTACGGCGCTGACACAGCGCCCTCGTACGGGAGATTTTAATTACGATCAGTAACATACTCCCGACCGTTGAAACCTGCAGGTTTCAAAACTACTCTAATATATAATATAAAATTACATAATACTACATATAACAATGCAAAGATATAATTAATAACAAAGGAAAAATGGCTAAATTACTTTACATTTGAATACAATAAAACATACTATAGAAATTAAACAACAAAATATATTCAAAATATACCAAATATATACATTAAAGAAATTAGTTTCCATTAATTGGAAGGGGACAAATACTTCTCACATCTCTCTTTATTATTCTACCGTTAGGTAGACGAATGTTCACTACTCGAACTTTTTTGTCCTTACCGAGAAATATCTCGGAAATCCTACCTGTTGCCCATTTTGTGCTGAGCATATTTTCATCTTTGATCAATACGAGAGAACCAACATTTATATTGTTTTATTCTTAACAAAAATTGGTCCTTCGAGGCCAAAGTAAACGGATTTATCGTTTGCTTTTAGAGTCAAGAATCAGCGACGAGACTTAGTTTCTTCGAATAAGGTAGGACTTTTTCTTTAACATGTCTACTGAATTAAAAAATATTTTGACAAAAAAAAGAGTTTTAAAATGTAAAATTACTAAATTTGTGAGTGAAATTAAATTAAGTGACTCTGATGAATGCTCTTTAGAACTTGTAAATACGAAATGTGATCAATTCAATACAGAATTGAAAGAAATGTTTGATAAAATTTATTCATTGTGCGATGAAGAGGAAATTGATAGATATATCGATGAACAATCATCGATTGAAAAAGAGTTAGATGAAACTTGGTTAAAAATTAAAAGAGCGAAACAAAAACAAATAAATGTTCTTAATGAATCAAAGCCGAAACAAGAGAATAGTGTAACGGAAGTTCGACTTCCCACGATTAATCTACCTTCTTTTAGTGGAAACGTACAGGATTGGATATATTTTAGTGATCTTTTTAAATCTAGCGTTCACAATAATAGCGCACTTTCGGGTGCTCAAAAGTTATCATATTTGAAATCTTCGCTTCATTCTGAAGCTGCAAAAGTTGTACAAAGTATAACGATTTCAGATGATAATTATCAAACAGCGTGGTCCTTATTAGAGGAAAGATATTCCAATAAAAGACAACAAGTGTTTGCTCACATTAAAAAATTAATGTCCATTAATTCAATACAAAGTGAAACACCTAGTGCCATTCTTAATTTAGCAGATACCGCCAGTGAATGTATCAGATCTCTAGAAATTCTCGATCAAAAAATTGAAGGGTTTGCGGATACAATAATAACTTATATATTGTGGCAGAAATTAGATGGGTCCACAAAATTATGGTTTGAACGTGAACAAAAAAAAGACAAGCGAGAACACTGCAAGTTTCCAAACCTCTTATAAATAATGTAACTCCTAAACGCAATGCTCAACAACGAATCGCTAGTATGGTATCTACATCTAATGGTAAAAACTCAAAAACATTTAAATGTGTTAAGTGTCAGAGTAATGAATTCCACGGTTTGCACAAATGTCCAGAATTCTTAAATCTTTCAGTAGCTTCTAGATATGAATTCGTAAAGAAAAATAATATTTGTTTTAACTGTTTAAAATTCCACTCGGTTAGAAATTGTAAATCTACTTATTCTTGTCGGAAATGTATGAAAAAACATTCGAGTTTACTGCATTTCGAGAATGAAAATGAAAAGCAAATTCAAAACAGAGATAGAAAAAATGAATTTATTTCAAAACCCGAGGTCAGTGATTGCAATATCCAAAACCAGAATCAAATCATAGCGCATTCAAATCTAGACCCGAATGCTGCAACATTTCACATTTCTAACGAAAGAGTATTTTCAGGTACATCTGTTTGTGAGATGAATTATTTAAGTTCTGGCATCTTATCAACTGTCATTGTTTATATTAAAAATAAATTTGGTGAATTTAAGCCGTTAAGAGGTTTGATTGATGCTGGATCAATGAGTAATTTCATTACGATTCAGTGTGCTGATTATTTAGGAATTGAGAAAGAAAAAATAAAAGTTGCGGTTTCAGGATTAAATGGCATCTCCGTGAATATTAACTCCAAGGTAAAAGCATTAATTTCGAACAATTCAAATTTTAAGGCGGAAATAGAACTTCTTTGTGTACCAAAAATATCGGATACTATTCCAGTAAATCGGATTAACGTTCCAACAGAACAATACCTTAATAAGATTAAATTAGCGGATCCAGAATTTTACAAACCTGGAAAAATTCATGTTCTTTTGGGAGCTCAAATATTTTATGATCTTTTAGAAGTCGGTCGAATTGAAGTCCCCAATTCTAATTTAAAATTCCAAAACTCGGTATTTGGATTCATTGCCTGTGGAAGCGTATTAAATCCTGACAATCAAATCACGCAAAATACTCATTGTGGGCTTGTTTGTAACTATGAAGATTTGACAAAAGAAGTTCAAAAATTCTTTCAGTTAGAAACATTAGGGATAAAAGACGATCCCACATGTACTGACGAAGATAGAGCATTAGAAATATTCGAAAAATCTGTATCTTATAAAAATAAACGTTACGAAGTTACCTTACCATGGAAAAAAGATTGGCGAGAAATGAACGACAATCTCAAAATAGCCAATAATAGACTAAACTGTCTTAAAGTGAAAATGAAGCGAAAATTAGAGCTTCGTGCTCAATATTGTGAGACTTTGAAAGATTATGAAAATAAAGGAATCATAGAAAAAATAACGGAAACGCACAAGCCAGTGGAGAAACCACTTTTTTATCTTCCACATCAACCTGTCTTTAGACAAAGCCTGACAACAAAAAATGAGAGTAGTCTTCGATGCCAGCTCACACGATGTTGGCGAATTATCGTTAAATGATTGTCTTTGGCCAGGTCCAAATCTTAATCCAAACATATTCGATCTACTTATCAATTTTAGATTAAACAAAATAGCATTGATAGGTGATATAGAAAAAGCCTTTCTGCAGATATCCCTAGCGGAGAAAGACAGAGATGCAGTGAGGTTTTTATGGATTGGAGATAGAGGTATAGAAATATATCGCTTCAACCGAGTTCTTTTTGGTATGAATGCTTCCCCGTTTCTTCTTGCTGCTACTCTAAGAAAACATATCAAGAAATTTCAAGTTAGATATCCTACAACAACAAAGTTATTAGATAGGTGCCTCTACGTTGATGATTTCATCGCTGGTGCTGACAACTTGCAAGATGCGTTAGAAATCTCTCGAAATGCTGTTTATATTATGAGCGAGGCAAGTATGAAACTCAGAAAATGGTCAACTAATGATAACGATTTGATGGAGCGATGGAAACAAGAAGGGTTTGATACTCAGCCTCTACACAACCCAATTGAATTAGGATTTGACTCAACAAAGGTTCTAGGAATGTCTTGGCATACGAGTGAAGATTGCTTTATCGTAGATGTAAAAGGCTTATTAGAAATGTTATCAAAAAATGAAAACACCAAGCGCTTCATCCTGCGTGCTATTGGAAAAATATTCGACCCTCTTGGCTTGCTCACTCTTTATACTATTCGCATGAAATGTCTATTTCAAGATCTGTGGTTGAGGAAAATTGCTTGGGATGAAGATCTACCAATAGATGTTAAAGAAAAGTGGCTTCAATGGTGTTCTGAGATCCCACGCCTCTCCGACCTAAAAATTCCAAGAATTGTGCTAAATTCAACGAAAGAAGAAAATTCAGATGTGGTAGAGATTCACTGTTTTTGCGATGCTAGTAAGAAAGCCTTCGGCACTGTCATATACCTCAGAATTGTAAAAGAAAATGCTATTGAAGTTAACCTTGTGACTTCAAAAAGTAGAGTTACACCTCTTAAAAAAATCACTTTACCAAGATTAGAGCTATTGGGAGTTTTACTTGCTGCCCGACTAGGTAATGCAGTCAAGAAAATAGTAGATCATAAGAATCCATCAGATGTGTTCTTCTGGACAGACTCGAAAATCACTTTGTACTGGATTAGAGGTTCTAGTAAAAGATGGAAATCATTCATAGCGAATCGTGTCAACGAGATTCAATCTTTGACTGACTCCAATTCGTGGTTTCATTGTCCGGGAAAGTCTAATCCAGCCGACCTCCTTACCAGAGGCGTCAGTGTTGATATGCTCTTAGAAAAGGATTTGTGGTTTAAAGGTCCCCCCTTTTTGAGAGAAACTGTTCTCCCAACTAATGACTGCAACATCCAAAATTCGCCAGATGACTATTCTGATGAACTAAAGAAAACAGTTAAATGTGAAAATGATAACTCTTTAGTTACTCTAGCTATTTATGATCAAAATTATTTATTAGATTATATTATTAGTGTTAGTAATAATTATATAACTATCATTCGTATTTTATGTTATGTGCTTAGATTTATTCATAACCTTCGAAATGTTAATAGAGTGAAAGATCATCTTACTTCTAAAGAATTGAATGCTGCAGAATTATCACTGATAAAGATGGTTCAACAAAGTGAGTATCAGGAAGAAATAAAATGTCTTCAGAAAGGTAATTCGGTACCAAATAAAAGTAAACTAAATTCTTTAAATTGTTTCTTAGATGAAAGTAATATTTTAAGAGTTGGGGGTAGATTGGGTAACTCATATTTGACAACAAATGAAAAACATCCTATGGTTCTGCCAAGTAAGCATCCCCTTACTTTAATTATTGTAAGATATTTTCATTTAAAGTATTTACATGTAGGATCACAAACATTGTTGTACCATATTCGTCGTAAATTTTGGATAACTAATGGTAGAAACATCTGTCGCAAAATAACATATGAATGTGTCACTTGTTTTAAAAACAAGCCTGTATTAGCGAGTCAAGTTATGGGTGACTTGCCCAAAGAGCGTGTTACACCTTCATTTCCATTTTCCATTATTGGAACTGATTATTGTGGCCCTTTTTACATTAAATTCAAAAATCAAAGGAAAGGTACATATAATAAAGTGTATGTATGTATATTCGTTTGTCTCTGCACCAAAGCTATTCATCTAGATTTCGTTTCAGATCTCACTTCTGCAGCCTTCATTGCTTGTTTTAAGCGCTTTGTTAGCAGAAGGGGAAAGTGTTCAAAAATATTTTCTGACAACCAAAAAAACTTTGTAGGGGCAAACTTAGAATTGAAAAGGCTTCACAATTTGGTTAGACACCCAGATGAAGCATTAGCTGATTATTTTGCAAGGGAAAATATCGAATGGAATTTTATTCCTCCGAAAGCGCCGAACTTCGGTGGTCTTTGGGAGGCAGGGGTTAAATCATTCAAATTCCATCTAAAACGTGTAATTGGTAACGCGCACCTCACTTTAGAGGAATTTCTGACAGTAATTCTAGAAATTGAAAGTGTTTTGAACTCAAGACCTCTGTCCCCATTGTCATCAGATTTCGACGATTTCGAGACTCTGTCACCGGGTCATTTTCTTATAGGTAGGCCTTTAACGTCTATTATTGAACCCCAGCTCACTGAAATTTCGGAAAACAAACTTAGCAACTGGCAAAAAATAACAAAATATAGCCAGCAAATATGGAAATTATGGAAGCGGGACTATCTGAACACCTTGCAGCAACGTAATAAATGGCAAATAAATAAAAACAATATAAATGTTGGTTCTCTCGTATTGATCAAAGATGAAAATATGCTCAGCACAAAATGGGCAACAGGTAGGATTTCCGAGATATTTCTCGGTAAGGACAAAAAAGTTCGAGTAGTGAACATTCGTCTACCTAACGGTAGAATAATAAAGAGAGATGTGAGAAGTATTTGTCCCCTTCCAATTAATGGAAACTAATTTCTTTAATGTATATATTTGGTATATTTTGAAACAATAATTGTTAAGAGTGAAACAGTCTCTCTGGCCGTTTCCAAGTCAAACATTCCATTATCTCAATAACAACAACAACAAAAATTCAGTGTTTCCACTCACTAGTAACTAAATTACAATCTATCGTCAACACGCAGACGATTGGAATAATAAATAAAATTACGGCGCTGACACAGCGCCCTCGTACGGGAGATTTTAATTACGATCAGTAACAGCATATATGCATTTCACATAAATGAAACTTCTTTTTTGCCATTTTTTTCACATATCTTGGTATTTATTTTTAACTTTCATTCTAGCTTATTATAAAAGTTTATTTTTTTATGTAAGCGGTATCAAATATATGATTATGTACAGTTTGTTTGTTGGTGAAAAAATTACAATATTGATTTTTATACATTTATAATTAGTATGTAAAACAGCATAGTCGTTACAAAAACTTAGTTACTTCAGACTTAACTCCTTCTTTAACCTTTCCGTACGTCTGAAACAGACAAGGAGAAGACTAATATTCAGAAATTGTTATACTAAAAAATAATGCCGTACGCATTCGTCTCCATGAATTATACATAAGGATCTAGAAATATGTTATTATTTATTTTAATATAATAAAACGCAGTGTAACGATTACGATGAAAACTCATCGATTTAATCACGCGCATTCGTGCAATTGTAATTTTGATATAATTTTATCTTTGTTTATTTTTGTTTTAGTGTTGTAGTTTAGCAATACATGAACTTAATTTACTTTATTTAACTTTTGTAACCAGCTAGAAAAGAAGAGTTACTTTATGCACTGCCTTGAGAGGTCATTATTTTTGTATGTGAAATAAAATGTGCTTGTATAAATAGTTCAGCGCTTGATTCAGACTAATATACCATAACAATATTAAGACTTCGAAATGAAACACAAATTAAATCTATATCTATACATAAGATTAAAAATTTGTCGCTGAAACTTCAGAGGCCCAGGTTCAGACAGTTCAGTTGTTGCAGGTCGGTTTTCCATATTGTCAATGAATAGTATATAATTTTTTTTATCTATTATTTCAAATTTTAAGTGACACAATTTTACCCACTGTTCAAAAACAAGTATTTACACCAATCATTTACTAATAACCTTTATAATCATTTTTAAAACTTATTATTATTATTATTAATTATTATTTCAAAATACTAGTTATAAACAATTTTTTAAATTTGTTTGATTAAAAAAAATAATCCGTGATATCTTGTGTTTTCTAATTGTGCGGTATAAGACTAAATGCATATTTAATTAACTACATTATGTTGACGCAAAAGTTCGTAGCGCAGGATTTTTTGCACCTGACATTTGAAATGCAAATTTCACAAAATTGTTAACTGGTCAAATATATAACCACTGCTTCAGATTGACTGTAATGTATCATCATGGATTATCGAATGCAAAAGTTCATAAAAATTGAATAGTTTACCTGAACGAGCTCACATCATCTTTGAAACCACAAAATTATTATTTTTATATGTTTTCTCTCCAATCCTAATACCTCCGTAGATGGAACAAATATTTCGAACCGTTTGGACTGATTTTGCTCTTCTATTAAATTTAAAACACAGAATAAATCACAATTATAGTACATAAAACATAGTGTTCGTTTTCTCGACCTTATATTCTTTAGATAAAAAACATCACGAAGTCTTTTTAATTCTGCGAAATTCATGACATATTAATAGAGTAGAGTAAAACAGTTACAACATACTCAATTCACTTAATGTAATGTAATTACATACAATACAATTGCAATAGAATTATATACGATACAATTGCAAGTTTTACACGGTAAAATAATTACTACATGGCTGCTTTTACAATACTTGATTAGATATAAATAATTTATCAGATAAAATTACATATTTTCATTAATACTATAACTATAATAAGCAATTTCTAATAGCAAAAAAATCTACACAAAATTAAAAAAAGTTTAGAATAACAGGCACTTAAATTAATGATGAAAAGTCAATTAGTGTTCCTGACAAGACAAGTAAAGTGGAGATAATAGATAGGAAATGAAAAATAAAAAAATGAATTATAACTTTGACGATAAATAAGGGTTTCTTTTTTGAATCGATATAAAATTGTGGCGAACAGTATTTTCACTCTGGCAATTGTCTTTAAACCTGAAATTTCGAGCTCTGATTTAGAATAGCAAATCACAGTTTTCCAAAAAGTTGTGTTTGGTTACCAGTTTCCCACTGTTTTCCAGAAACACTCCTGGACTGATCTGGTTAAGCTAAATAAATAATATAGTTGGGTCGCTTTTTTCTATAAGGTCATTTACTTTATTGTGATTAATTATCCTGATTATCCTCCCTGTTGCCAGATACAAATGTCAGAAAATTTACTGATTTCCTTTAATAAATGAATAAAAGGCATAATAGCTCCCTCCAAAAGCTATAAACAACAGCTAACAACTTATTAATTCTGAATACAATCCAAAAAAGAAACACAAGGTAACATCCAAAGATAATTAGAACAGGGTAATTGATTGACCCAGCTACTTCTGGAGATTCTGAGCAGATCATAGGATTACAAAAGCAGAGACTTGACTAAAATATTTTTTACAAGAAACAACACAGAAGAAGTACCAATGATCGTATATACATAGAAGTACTAACTCATAGGAGTACCATCGATCGTATAGACAATTAATAAACTCTTCTATATGAAAAGGGGCGTTGTGTTTTTTTTTTATAAATCTGTTCAATCCAACCGCTCCTAACATATCACCCACTAATTAAATTATTTATTGAATTTCAAAAACTTAAAAGGTCAAATAAGTAAAAGACACACTGCGGTTAGTTTTAGTATTAATCATTATTATTATAGTTATAACTTTCGGTAAATTTTAACATTACCAACCCTACACTAGCTTAAAAATAAAAAGATTCTCCTGTATATTAACATTTACAATTCATGCTCCCCCCCCCTTCTTTTCCGCTTCTTTTTTTGCCAATTTTATAATGTAAGCATTTTTCAACTTAACTGAATTACAATTTGCACATAAATCAATCTTTTTCCACCGTAGAAAATTACAGGCAATAAATATAAATGAAACTTGAAGGAAGCAATTAGCATTTAATGGGTAAAAGGAGGTAATACTTTCACAATAATCATAGAAAAGACACGTTTATTGCAACTATCTATTCAAATATTGCTTAATATATTATTGCGGACATCACAAATTCTTAAATCACTGTTAAAACAAACTCAATGACGTAATCTATTTTTAAATAATAATCAAGCACCAAATTATTGGTCGAATCCTTTCAACTTTAGATAAGAAAGGGTAAATAAAGACCTTTATCTCATTCAGTTACAAAGATGAATAATCCAACAGTAACAAGAAGATATCCACAAGTGTTGTCACACTTTTGATACAAACCTTTTTGTTTTTAAGTTTTTTTTTTTTTTTTTTTTTTTTTTTTTTTTTTTTTCATGCATTTGAAATTTTCAAACGTTCACACTTTTGAAAATTTTAAACATTCACACCTTTGAAATTTTTAAACATTCACCGCTTTGAAAATTTCAAACATTCACACTTTTGAAAGGATCTATTCTCCTTGTCTTCGTTGGCAGTGAGATATCTGGTGTTTCTACAGGATTTCGTCGCGGGCTGCTGAACGCTGCTCAGGACCTGTTTCAATATCCCTGTACCCGCTCTCGCTTATAAAGCAATATAAAACGCAAAGGCATAGATCTCCTTATTGTCGGATCACTCGATGAAGAATAACAACACATAGGTGATCCATTGACACGATATTTCTTTATCAGTTGGTCAAATTATTCGAGCCACTTATGCTAAGATAATCAATCGAAACAGGACATTGATTTTCGCTTTTAGCATGTGGCGGTATCATCGGAAGTGAATAATCATTGCACATTTAGAACGCTGGAAGTACGGCGGTACCATCATTGTTAGAGAATAATCATCGCTCGTCTAGAACTCTGCAAGCTTCGCAGTTAGATTTCTTGCTCGTTGCTGCTCCGATCTCTGCAACTTTCACTTCATCAAAACAAAACCACACCTCACTCAAAACTGGAAATGAGGGGGCTACTCACGCTTCTCATCTCTACGCATCATTCTCCGCACAGTCTACATTCCCAAAATCCTCTTCCTTCCACCAAAAGTGAAAACTAGGTAGCCTGGAAAACATCCAAATTAAAGCTCCATTCAGAAAAGAAAAGTTTTCCCTGTCACAATAAAGCAATAAAATGTGGTTTTGAACCAAAGGAAAGAAATTTAACAATGAAAAGGAGATAAGGAGATTAGATCGAACTTCTCCCTTTTGCAGGATGTTGCAGGAGATCCAGCACTATCAAGGAGTTAGGGGCTGGACGTAATCATAAGCACAATTTGGTGAATACAACGCGCTGCCACCAAAGCAAACCGAAGTCTGATATGATCCATTTCCTATACACTCTATCAGGCAATAATTCAGAAGAAAGCTTTCATAAAAAAATATTTATTTTGCGAATATAAGGCCAAAAGATGTAAACTGGTGGTGGTCTTCCTAACTGCAGCAAACCTTTTTTAGCTTACTAGTATCAAGATCAGAGGCGAAGTGTAACCAATTTGCTTAAGTTAATAACGCCAAGAATACATACCGTAAAATCCGACGTATAACGCGCATCTACGATTTGAGACTGTATTTTTCTATTTTAGGTATATTCGCCGTATAACCCGCATCCTTTTCTTTACAAAGAAACCTGAAATGCACGTACACATGTGATGCTCTTACCTTTTGAAGTCATTCATTCAAAGGATTTTCATAGGCTTTCGATGAATGGTATGCTGAAGTGACAAGCAATACGTCGATGTTAGAAGGGTGACAAAAAATTTACAAAAAGAGGCCAAATGCGTCATGCTAGTTTAAAAATGGTGTTTCAGTGGTCAATAAAAGTATGGAATGAAATTAAACATGACCTAATTCAAAAGTCATTTAAACAATGTAGTATATCTAACAATCTAGAGAAAACGGAATATGATTACTTATTTGTGGATCAGAGTGACAGTGATGTTCAAGATGAAACAGAATGCAATGATGAGACTGAAGATATAACAGAAGACGAATATGACTAACTTTTCATGTTATCAGATAATGAAACATTTTAAGTTCATAAGGTAATGTCATTTCTTTTAAATAAGCAGTATTTATGGTGCACGTAGAAGTATAATTTTTTTGTATTCATCTTTTCTTTATTTTTACATCTATAATTTTTATATTAGGCGTATGACGCGCACCCGTAAATTTCGAACTTATTTTCGATGTTAAAAGTGCGCGTTATACGCCGGATTTTACGGTAAGTGTTAAACCAAGACGCTAAGTACAAATTATCGGCTAGGCAGCGAGCCATTTTAAAATTTGATTGAGATAAGCGCCAAGTAGGCAATCCACATTTGGCTATCTATTGAAAAGTGAATTAAAAAGGCAAATTTATAATTGTTTATAGAAAGTATAACGGCCTGCATAATTAACGACGAATATCTACTTGCAGACAGATGTAAAAGTACAATTTATGGGCCTTTAATTTTTATACGAAACACCAGATAACTTAAAATATATTTCTGATTTTAGATTGCGTAAACAGAAAATGAAAGGAACGGCATTTATCAAAATAAAATATAACTAAAAGAATATTATTGAGAGGATAAAAATTGCGCTTAGATTAGAAATAAAGAGAGGTCTTTTTGAATGTACGCCTTTAACAGAAGAAAGGAAAATAAATTTAGAAAAAGGATTAATTTTGAATGCAAATATAAATCTGATATATGGCATTGTCATAAGCACATTCCCTGGAAAACCATGAAAGACGAAAATCGCCGTGTAACTACAAGAAAGCGCCGACTGATTAGAACTAAAATACCGCGAGTAGACTGATATGTCTATCTGGAGCTTAACGCACACCACTTTCTTACTTTCCAAGATCCTTGTTCCTATGTCCCCATATCGACTTGTAAACACTTCTGCACTATTTCTTGGGAAACAAGCCTTGCTGCTTAAAAGGGCCATAAACATACATAGCTTCCTCTCTCAAATCACTCACGACGAATCCCTAACCTCACAAGTCTTTCCATTAGAGCTGAAATTTATTTCCCCGAAAATGGATAAAATGGGAAATTCTCAGCACATAGCTCATGCAAACAGATCACCACTCCGGCACATCGCTCTTCGTAATTAAATAGCTATAAATAGATACAGCCATAAAAATCCTCTTCCCGCAATTAGATGCGTGTCACACTTAAAATAGTATCTAGAAATCTATGTTTCTAGTGAACAGCCCCTGGAAAACTACCTTAAAACTTCTCTCACATCTGTGAAAGCAAACAAAAGAGCCACACACCTGTCATCTCGGAAACTGCAAAACTGTAGAACGCCTTACAGCAAAACATAGTTATAAAAAAACGTTACAATCAAGACAAGTCCCATTAAAAATTAGAAAAATAGTAATATAAAAGTGATTACAGTGGTAAATAATACACGTAAAACAGTTTTAAAATTCCTATATTTTGAGTAAAAATAAGACTATTAATACTTAATTATCTCAATTAATTTAAAAGATTTTAATTTATAAAAATTCATTTTACAGGATTCATAACAATATTATGAAAAAGGACCTACATTTCAGTAGGTAAGTCATAATTTTTTGAAAAAGAGATTTTCGGAATAAACTCGTTCATGTTGAAAGTTGTTTTAATCTACCTCTCTATTTTTTGTTATTTTTTAAAGAAATTCTTAAGTTTTATATTAACAGCGATGATGGTATTCATGTACTTCATAGCTAAACTAGAGGTAAAAATAAATTTCTTATCATACTAACTAGGTATTCTGCATCATTCAAAATTAATACATAGATAGATCTTCCCCCATAATAATCTTGAATAATTGCGCATAATAAGGATTTATTAAGGAGCACAATTTATTAAATAAGAGAAAATTACCATTGTTCTGATAACATTCTAAGAATTCTCAAAGTAGTATATGATAAATAAGATATAAACTTGATAATGACGAACTCATTAACTTCATTTAATTTTTGTGATTGGGAAATTAGAGCAATTTCCCTCGCTTCGGACATTTAAAACGGATAATATTTAGACAACAATAGAGTATCATGATAGTTATCTGTAACTGACAAGAACGCAACTTCTTGGTTAATAAGTGCATAAACTAGTTGGATATGCCAATCCTAAAACATTCTTCCATCTCATACATCTTAATATTTCAAAATTACAAATGTTAAAATTTCAATATTATTAGTTCAATACCATAGCAGCTTTGATTTTCAACTTAAATTTCTGCTTTCAATCAATTAATCGGAATAAAAACGAGTTAATTTCGATCAGGGCATTTATTAAAATCAATTGTTTTTCGTTATTCTATTCTAAATCACCTGTTTGCAAATCGCTGGCTTTGCAGGCTTTCCGTTGCTGCACCATCCGCCGATGGACTATAGAATTACGAAAAATCCAGAAAATTATACAAAAATCGCTATTACCGTGCCCCCGTCTGGCGAAATATTTAGAAATTCAAGAAAAACCTTGCTGCCCATTGCCAGAAACATACACAAAACATTTGGTTCATTTCTATGCATAACTTCACACACGTTTCGATTGTACAATAATAAAAATGTGACAAAAATCGCTATTACAGAGCCCCTTTCCGGCGGCATATTTCCAAGTTGAAGGAGAACTGCTGGCTATAGCCAAAAACGTACACAAATAATTTTGTTCAATACTATGCATAAATTCGTACTCTTCTCGATGGTACAATGGCGACACACGGACAAACAGACACTTTGTATAAACATATTTTTGGAGATCTCTGACTCGTAAAACGTGTAAATCCGTCAAAAACCAGAAGTCGAAAAAAATTTTCAATTGCAGTACTTTTTTTTATTGAAGATAGAAAAAAGTATTATGTAACAAATTAGCACCTTGCAATAATACACTTCTCTTAATTTCTAAGAGGTGTAAAATGAAAACTTTGAAAGCAATAAAAGTAGTTTTATTAAACTTTTCACATGTTTCGGCTCTATTCGAGGCATTTTCAAAACAAATATATAAGAATATCCCAAAATTGCACAATCTATGATTTAATGATATGAAACGACATCATTCAATTTTCCACGTACTCTTTCGGATCACGAACTTTATTTGTTATTTTATATTGGATGTTTAATTTAATATTTTTAACCATGGCCCAATCGAGCCATAATTTTGGTACGATAAATGACGTTGCATCATTACATATTGAATTTTTACATGTTAAAATCTCTGTGGTTTCTCTTGTAATTGATGGATAGTATATATTGAAGGTAAAAACTATCTTATACTTTCACTGAAATTTATTTGATAGTTTCGTCTTGATATAATCTTGCAAGGACTGTGGTTTTTCCTTTATACTTTAAAAAAACTACATACCGTTATACAGATACCTATGTTTGGACATTTAGTCCAAACTACAAGCAGCTACTTATTAAGGGTTTTTAACTTCGATTCCATTAAGAATTACAAATGTTTTTCAAACGAAAGGTAGATAAACACAGTATGATGCAGCTAGTCATAATGTACTGGCTGATGTTAACATTAATTTAGAAACTATTTATAGAAAAAAATGAATTCGAGCATTCTTGTCTTAAACATATTTGTATTTCTATAACATTAAAGAGTGTTACATTTTCTATTTTTCTTATTAACGCTAATATGTATAAATTGTATTTGCGGTCCAGTGCTTACCAGGGTTGTGGTTTTTCTATTATATTTTTACATTAGCTATATGTTGCTTTTTTTTACTGGGCGTTGCCGACTTTGATCGACAAATTCAGAGGGATGATATTAGGCAGCAAGAGGTTTAAAAATTACCATAGAACATGGGGGCGCAAACCATTTTATTTTGTCACAAATACAGGGTGTTCCACACTAACTGAACTCGGGTTGGCAGTAATAATTTTAAGAAAAATAAAAATAGTGCAATAAAAATGTAACGATGTGTACCACATTTGGTGTGAAATGCGATAAAATCACGAAAAGTTCTGGAAAAAAAGGCAGCTCACTCAATCGATGATAACGTATAAATTAGTAATCGCAATCCAAACTGTGAAATTTCAAGTGCATACTGCTAGCGCATATATTTGAGGACGTGAATTTCAAAACTCGCCTTATCGAAAATTTAAAAAAATGAGTTTTCTCTACCAATCTATTTTATTGGTAAACCTGCACAGAAAAAACACTGTACTCTGTAAAAAAAAAAAAAAAAATATCCTTTACTTTTGGGTTCTTAAAATGTTGGTTAGGTTTCAAAACTCGCCTTATTCACTAGAGAATTGGCAACAAAACTAGCTTTATCCCTGCGCATGCGTAAGACCAACGGACGGCTAGCTTATCAGCTACTATTACAGTAATTTTCCTTCCTTTCTCTGCGACTTTTTGCTATTTTCGTTTAAATATTTTACCTGTTCTATTCATACAAACTAATTCAATAAGTTTTATAGCATGTCTTATATATAATGTGCAGTGAAAAAACTCTTGCATTTTGAAGTGGAAGGGTGAAGAATAGAAAAAGAAATACGAACACATGGGCTAGTAAAGAATACACGCAAAAGAAGATTAAAATTTAAGTTCAAAATGGGGAATCACTTTCTATATTTCTTACTGTCAGAAGATGTTAAAAGATTTAATTTTTATTCTCAGGTATAAACCTAGGGCATTTCCGATCCTCTCAAAGTGCACTCACCAGAAAGAGAACCTCGAGTATTCAACTGTCTCAATGCAAGATGTATGACGCTTCCACCAAGCTTTGTTTTTTTTTTTTCAAGCAAAGACAAAATTACATAAGATAACTTTATTTTGAAATTCACATCTCAAACACATCCTTCAAGAAACCACCCAGGTTTCTTTCGTTAAAAAACATCCAGAAAAGTAACATTTTCACCTTGAAATTTTTTTTAAGTGCATCTCAGTGCGCTTTCAAAGGCACGATAAGGTACTATATAAAGACTAAGAACCATGGCCATCTTCAAACTTTTGGAAGTGTATTTCGGAAGATTCTTAGAATATCAAAATTCAGAGTGCAAAAGTTGTGCTATAGGCGTCTAAAAAACGAATTTTCTTCTTAAAAAGAAGTGGAAGGGAGTTCCCGTGAAGCAAGAGAAACTTTAGGATGCCCACGGATTGTTAAAAAAACATTTTGATGAAAACTGGTTAGAAATGGAGGTGCTTACTTTCTATAAAAATATTATTTCTAAGGAACCAGAACAGAAGGAGATGGTGTATATATATAATATTATATGTTATATAGGTTATATTATATTACATTCCTTTTTTAAAAAAAGTTATTTTAATTATAAGCTATTTATCATAAGTTTTATTTGATTATCGATAAGTTTGCTTTTTTATAATAAAACGTGATACTAAATTTTAATCATACTTATTGCTGTTGTAAGGTTTTTTTTTTAATCCAGAATATTATTATCCGATGACCAAAAGTAGAAACTATTAATTTCTTCCTGCAAGTATGATAGACGATTGGCAACGAAACTCTTCTTATCCATAGGTTGGCAACAAAACTCTTCTTATCCGAAACTTTTTCCAATTAATTAATTAAATGAATTAAAGTAGATTTTCCAACTTCACACAATGATATCACAGAGCAACTAGCTATAAGTATACAAAAAATTGGAAATATTCGATGCACGGGGTCGCAGTTACAGGTTTTTCGCGATTTCCCAAAATTTGACTTTTTTGGATAAGGCGAGTTTTGAAACTCACGTCCTCAATTGTAACTTCGACCATTTTTCAGATGTTATCGCATTTACAAAAAAAAAGTGAGCGTGTCTATTAAAATTTTTATTATGATATACTTCAGTTTTCTGAAAGTTATTACTGACAATCCAGGTTGAGTTAGTGTAGAACACTCTGTATTTTTAATTAAATAGGTCGTTTGCGACACCATGTCCCATTGAAATTTGGTTTCTTTTCTTGTCTACTATCACCCTTCTGAATTTGTCGGTCGAATTCGACAACGCCCTGTATACTTAAATTTCCTGCTAGCCATGCCAATATAGTAATTATTTGATCCGTCTGCTCTATAAAAATGGTATGTCATGTGTCACACCTGAATAATTCTCAACATTAATTGGGTCAATTTTAGTGCAAATGATATTCTTTAATTTAGAAATACTTAATATTCGCTTCTATTTCATACGAAGTACTTGTTGAAATGTAAACTACTGAATGTTTCCCTAAAAAGTCCGTCCGGAGTAAAAAATTCAATAAATGTGCTATAAATGTGCAAAAAAAAAAAAAAAAAAAAAACATTCTCGTTATTTTTAGAATTATTTTAGTTTACAGCTCATTTTTGTGAATATTTTAGACATAAAATTAAAATTTAGAAAAAAAGGAGCTAGTGAAGAACAAAACAAAAGAATAATCGAATAAATTTCAGAATATTTGAGATGTGCATCGGCTGACAATAATAGTAAACTTAATCAATACTATTATTGTGTTTAGATTAATCATATTGATAAGAAAACGTTTAACCTCACTTGGAAAACAATTACCAAAAATTTCTATATAAGTTTTCCAAGCTTTCGCTTTTAGATTAGAAACAACTACTCTGAACTTATTGTCGTATTAATGTATCTTTCATTATTCCCTTAAGCAACACGATGTACCTGCGTGCGTCATGAAATGTTTTATTAAAATACCACGACGTATGTGCGCACGTCCTCATTTTAAGACCAGACTGCAATGTTCTAACCATCTTCCTTTTTTTTTTATCTAATTGTTATTGTGACTGGTTTTTTACAATCTTTATAGCATAAACATACATAGCTTATTTTTTCATTGTCTACATTTCTGCGTTTTGTTGCAATGTAACAATAATTTGAAAAACTTACAAACTCTACACATGTAATAGTTGTTTATTTCGATTCTTATTTCTGTTTGTATCTCTCTATTCTAAAAAAAAAAAAAAAAAAAAAAAAAAAAAAAAAAAAAAAAAAAAAAAAACTAACCCGTCACCGCCGCCGGTTTTGGATGTCTCGTGACCGGGGTCTTTCTTCGTTAATATTAAGAAAAAATACTGAATACAAAAGTATGAAAATTAGTTGTATTATAGAGAAATGTTTGATAAACACGCTGATGCAGACAGTTTTTAAATAAAAAATTATTTTAAAAGATATTTAATGTTTAAATTGGTCAAAATCGTTCCGTTAAAAAAGTTTTATGGGAGCAAAAACTATACATAGGAATGTAATATTTTTTTCTGAGGATATACATGAGACGTTCCCGGTCTGCAGACTGCATTTTTTTAAAATTAATTTTTTGAGGATTTATTTCCATTTTAAATTCAAATTTTCAGCATTTCGAGACATATTTTTAACATCTTTTAGAAAAAGGTATTATTTTAAATTGTTGCCAATTTTTAAAACAGCGAAAATGATATTTCCTTCAAATTAAAAATTTATTTACCCGTGACTATTGTAAACGAAAAAAAACTTTAAAATTAGAATTAAATGATTATGTAATAAAAACAGTACAATATTAAAAATTGCGTCATAAAAACTATATTTACACGTGAATTTTAAAAGAGAAAGAGGATTATCAAATAATAAAGTCATTAATATGCGTTAAATTCGTAAATGGAGGAAATTAAGTCATATTTAAAACGGCTAAACAACAATATTGCCTAACAGTTTAATTTAAAAATATATTTGCGCGACACATTTATTTAATATTTTGAGATAATATTTTAAACTATTGTTGTGAATTCTAAGAAAGCGCAAATAAAGTTTCCTTTCTAAAAACAAAAGTATTTTTACGTGAATATTAAAATCAGAAAGAAAGCTTTGCTGAACATTATGTCATATTTAAAATGATACATTTAAAATGCCTTATTTAAAAGAACTTTTTTATAGCGTTGTTAAAAGATACAGGAGATAAAGACTATGTTTACTTTATTAATTTTTCACTGATCTGATTTAATCAAGGAAGAAAACAGTCCGTTTACAGAGAGATCGCCACTGTTTTTTATAATTATAATCTTCCGAATTTTTTCTATAGCCAATCAAATTAGCGTGCTTTTAGAGTTTGCGGTGTCTGAACGGGGGTTGGCGAGCATAGATCGTAGGGGTAAGAGTCCCCTAGTAATATAAATAAACCTTTATTGCATCTCTTCATATTACACGTAATTAAATAATTCACATGTAATTAAAAATAATGGCATAAACTACTTTTTCACAAAAATTAATTTATCTGCTATTCAGCATAGTATCACTAAAATTAGTCTTGTGCTTAACCCTTAAATGCGCGATTTTTTATTTTGTTTAGAAAAAAATATATATGATACTCTGTAAGGTTTATAACACAGGAAAAATAATGGAAAAAATCAGAGATATATTTTTCGTATAATACGACAATCTTTTCTTCTGTTGCACATCTGCAATACAAGTAAAAACTACTATCGTGTGGCTGTTTTGCACTAAAATAAAGCATATTGGTAAATATTTTAATAAGTATGTATCCAATACCTTATTTTATATAATTATTTATTTCATAAAACTTAAACTTTAACCCTTTAATTCCCATAACAGAATCCGTTCTAGAAATTACATAGTTCAGAGAATCTGACCCCAGAAAGTTTCAATGGTTAATTTCGCTTTATTTAAATACGGAATGTCTGTTTTTTAATTAAAGCAAATATTGTTATTTTTATTTTCTGGTGTGAATTAGGTATATGCGAATAAAAAAAAATCTATTAAATTCAAAACAGTGTTGTTTGCATATATGCAAAGCTGCGCACTAAAGGGTTAAGGGATTAATAATCGTATAAACATATATATTTTTTAAGTTTATACCAAATATCTTTGCAACACAAAAACGTATTAATTAGCTACCAAACATGCGTTATAATATCTCATGTAAAAGAAAATATTTAAAAAAAAATAATTTAATAAAACATTCTGTAAAAAATAACTCATTGGAAACACATTCCTTCAAAAAATCTTTAATCGATAATACATGAAATTAATATATATTTTTTTAACATGCGATATATTAATTACACCTAAAGTAACTGTTTTCTGTGTTTTTTGAAAAGCAGCATAACTGTTTTGTTTTCTGAGACACCTTTTACGTGCAGCAGTTACAGCGTGTCGTAAAGTTTAAAAATTCAGCAATATATAAACAACTACAACTTTGAAGTTATTCTCAAAAGATAAAATTGTTTTAAGTCGGAATTTCTTTAGTACGCTTCTTTGATTTAATTCCAAATTTCATCGATAGTTGTCACAATGCTTCCTCGAGTTGTTAGAACGCTCAAACAAACGTAAAAAATTAGATCAAAGTTCACTCCGTTTTTAACTTTCATTATATTTAGCTATATAGAAAAATAGTGGATTGCTATTTAAATCCTTAACGATCGCATTAAATTGCAGTTTAACAATTCAAATTGCTTATTGCCCCACTTTTTTGAAAAAGAAATATTCATCTTATTTAATGACAGGTAAAATGATACCATAATAAAGCAAATTACACTATTTTATAAAACTGGTGAGAATCAAACAATCTGGATAAAAGACACAGCCTATGAATATGAAGGGAGCGAAAATTTGGAGGTTAAAGCTGCAGGATTAATTTGAGTAGCATTACAGCTTAATACAGTATAGTGCTATCTATCGGTGATAGCTGGAATTAATACAAGAAGACGTACTAAAAGAAATTATTGCTTCATCTTTCTGGCAAGAATAACTTAAATCTTTGTTACCGTTTACTTGTTACTGAATTTTAAAAGTGTTCAGTTTGCTTTAGAGAAAACCTTCTTTTAAGTTTGTATAGATATGGCTCATGCCACAACTTAATACACGTGTGAGGCAACAGTGACTAAAAACATGCCTCACAATGTCTGGTGTGAAAGATGTCAACACAGCCGATAAATATAAGGTTATATTAAATATATAACTCTCGCTTGGGACTCTCGCTTCGGTGTTGTCTGTGTGACAAGAAATAATCACATAAAAACTGTATAAAGTATGCAAATAAAATTTCGAACATCCTTCTCTGCTGTGTTGATTTATCTTCCATATTGTTCTTTATACAATGATGTTAATTTCATTTGTAAGAGCTATAACGCTTAATCACCATAGTTTTGCACCGAAAATTTTGCAAAAAATCCTCGTAAAAATTTGGGCTTTTATTATAGATTATTTTAATGATTCGCCCGTCACAGAAATTTGCATTAATATTACATTGATTTTCTTTTTAAGTTGGTAATAATGCTTTACATGTAATCTGAGTTGACGCAGTTCTCAAATTCTCTGCTCAACAAACGCGAAACTTCCTGACACAATCATTGCACATAAATGCATAAAACTAGCAGCGTGTCTGTTGAAACTATTTCGAATCAATTTGCGTTTTCCGTTTTTATCTCAGGCTATCAAAGCCTGAGAGCTTATGTGCCCGCCGGTTCTGTATGTATGTATGTATGTACATAACACGATAACTCTTGATAGAAATATCCTATTAGCTTCAAAATTTTTTCTAGGTTCATTCTAATAAGGCGCTTCCCTGATTAGTTTTGGGGGTTCATTGGTTAACTATAAAGGGAGGAACGTGGGGTAGTCCCCCCCTTAACTTAGATAAATGGGTTTTTAATGCAGAGTTATCAGATTAATTTTGGTATACCGGTTAATTCTAATAACGAGCTGCTCTGATTAGATTCGAAGTCTCATTGTTTAACTCTCAAAGGGGAATGGGGGGCTAACCCCCCCCCCCCCCTTAACGTAGATTAAAGGGTTTTTCTATCCGATTTGCTTCAAATTTGGTATACGGGTTTATTTCGATATGGCGCTTCCCTGATGACATTTGGAGGCTCATTGGTTAAGTATAAAGAGGTGAAACGGAGGGAGGCTACCGTCCCCCACCTTAATTTATTTTTCGAGGGGCATTATTCTTTGAAATAAGAGTATAATATACAATTAGTATAAGTAGCCTGTGAGCTCAATGCCGTCAGTTTAACTGGGCACTTTTCTTTTTTATTTGATAAATTAATTATTGAGTTATAATCGATTTTCCTCACGTGACAACTGGTTTTTCTACTTTCGAACACTATCGCGTCCGGAAGTTCGGCTCAAAGCGAAAACTTTCAAAGTATTTTCTAAAATATCTTCTGTTTTTATCAAACAATGGAAAACGCTATTCGTTTACATACTTTCGGAACACCTACCAATTTCATGTGTTTGAGAACAAAAATGAATTCAGAAATGTGTCAGAAACTAGTTCCTTTGGATTTGAAAACAGCCTTAACCCTTCAGTGCGCAGCTTTGCATATAAGCAAACAACAGTGTTTTGAAATTAATACATTATTTTTATTCGTATATACCTAATTCACACCAGAAAATTAAAACAGCAATATCAAGTTTAATTAATAACAAATATTCCATATTTAAATAAAGTGAAATTAACCATTGACACTTTCTGGTGTAAAGTCAGATTCTCTGAACAACGTAATTTCTAGAATGTATTCTATCATGTGAATGAAAGGATTAAAGGTTAAGTTTTATAAAAGAAATAATTATATAAAATAAGGCATTTGGAGACATACTTATTAAAATATTTATTAATTTGCAATATTTTAGCGTAAAACAGACACACGACAGTAGTTTTTACTTGTATTGCAGATGTGCAACAGAAGAAAAGATTGTCGTGTAATAAGAAAAATATACCTCTGATTTTTTCCATTATTTTTCCTGTGTTATAAACCTTACAGAGTATCATACATATTTTTTTCTAAACAAAATAAAAAATCGCGCATTTAAGGCTTAAGCACAAGACTAATTTCAGTGATACTATGCTGAATAGCAGATATATTAATTTTGTCAAAAAGTAGTTTATGCAATTATTTTTAATTACATGTGAATTATTTAATTACGTGTAATGTGAAGATATGATATAAAGGTTTATTTATATTACTAAGGGACTCTGACCCCTACGAGCTACACTGGCCAACCCCCGTTCAGACACCGGAAACTCTAAAAGCACGCTAATTTGATTGGCTATAAAAAAAAAGAACAAAAGACAACCGAAGAAAAGTTTGACGTATTATATGAAAAATATATCACTGATTTTTTTTCATTATTTTTCCTGTGTAATAAACCTTTCAGAGAATCATATATAATTTTTTCGAAACAAAATAAAAAATCGCGCATTTAAGGGTTAGGTATAAAAAATGTTTTATTGATTATGTTTTTAAACTTTACTTGTAATTATAAAATATTTAGCACAGTGAACCCTATTTATCAAAATATTGTTATTGGTATTATATTTAATAAATTTTAGAATTAAAAATTTCTATATCTTATCCACTTGAAATTTTTTTCTTTTATTCGAAGTTGTTTCAGCGGAAACATCACCAGAGGTGGAATTTTTTCAATCGGGCTTATTCGACGCTGTGTGGTCTTGCAGAAAAGTTGTTACAAATGCCTGCCACGGGGCTTTTATCGATCTAAATTCTACAAAGAATGCAGGACAGATGTTTCTATGTAAATATATATTTTCGTGATGTAGATTTTTTTTCAAAAGAAGACATTTGTTTTCGGATTTTTATACTAGATAAAATCTCTACTGTCTCCGAATATAGTACAGATGTTATCAAATGAAAGATTAATAGCATATTTGTTTTAGGATTTATATATATGACTGATAAGAATATTTTTAAATGAGAAATATTTATTTATCAAATAAAAGCACATACCTTCAAATTTATGTTATAAAAAGAATCATAATCTGATATTGTGGTTTACATGCTTATTGTTATATATTTGGTTAAAATGAAATAGAAAATAAAAATGTACAGAATCAAGCGAAAATCACATCGGAACAAAAAATCTTAATTAACTTTTTGTTTCAAAAATACGTGAATACTAATTCAATTATCAATAATAATCATTAATATTAATGTAGGTATTTAAATGACGTATTGAATAATATTTATTCATCAAGATACAAGGGTAACTCAAACATTACATGCACATTTCGTTCTACAATGTTGTTAAACAAAGGTACAAAATTGAAAACACTGTGCACAACACTGACATTGTATTTTGACATATTCTCCGACTTTGTAATCGCACCATAAAATTTCATATGCCTTCCACGGAAATATTTTCGGTTGGTCTTGAAGCACTTTCCGCATCCCGAACGCATGTGTTGCAAATAGACGACTTTCAAAGCTTCTTTGAGCAGTCCAAATAGATGAAAGTTTCGGGAAGCCATATCTGAGCAGTAGGAAGAGTATACCAGGGTCTCAAAAACCAACTGGTAGATGATTTCTACTGTGTGTCGATCCGTGTGTTGCCGCGCCCATCGTGGATGATTTTATGGGCAGAACCATGACGGATGTTTAAATTAAACGGAACCTTATCTATAGTATCCTTATATCTGCTTTAACTTAGCTTGTGGAATGTTGTCTTGCATGGTCGAGTTTGACAGGGGTCCAGCTCTCTTTTTTTTTGTATTATGCTTGTCCGGCAACTTTTGAACTTTACATTCCACAAGAAAACACGCTTATGAGATAAATCTCTGTCCTATTATTATGATGAAAGTCTCGGACGAATTTCAGTATCTTTCACACCCTCCGACCACAAAAACCAGATCGCATATCGTTGTCCATCTTTGGTGCAAGCTGTTAGCGAAACTGGCATGTTTTTCGTGTCGTAGCTGGCAGGCAACTGACGCGATCGTGATAAAACCGAGCACAAAACACCACAGAAGCAGCAACTCATCGGATGCGTGCGTATATATGCCTATGTGAAAACGTTCCAGACCTGTCATTACCAAAGTGTAGATAATTTTTTATTTACCCTTGTGCTTTAATTTTATCTAGATTTGTAAGATTTATTATGACATCCCAATAAATGGTGAGAGTAATCTCCATTCTTGTACGACACTGAGCCAGAATACAGGGTGTCCACTCTCAACGGTGTCCAATGGTTAATTCCTAAACCGTTAGTAATAGACATGTAGTTTCAATTACAAAAATGTTTTAAATGAGGTAAAAGAATATTTTTAAAAGCAATTTTGGTCAATAAAAACATTTCTTAAACACAACACTTTTATCGATCGAAATTTTGTAAAAAACGTGAACAGAAGCTTATGTGAGAAGATAGCTTTTCGTACCTGTAGACAACGTCTTAAAAAAAAAAAAAAAAAAAAAAAAAAAAAAAAAAAAACATTTTTTATCCCAAATTTTACTGTACAGGATGTTTCAAAATTATATGTCAGAAATATAAATGTAGGTAGATGGGACCTCAGTAAGCAGATTTCGTATAGGAACGTCAGTGCGGAAATGCAGCGTTGAGGCGATAGAGGGCGCTGTTAAGTTCAGTAGGTAAAAGCTTTTCGCGGACTTGAATCGGGATTTCGAGCAACATGCATCGTTACACCAATGCGGAACTTGCCGACATGCCTTTCATGCATGAGGCTACGCATGAAAATGGAGCGGCTGTTCAAAGGATGTACAGGGAGCCATTTCCAAGTAGGAATCTGCCGGAACGCCGAACATTTGGGTGTCTTCATGGGGAATTGTGCACGAGTGGGTCATTTTATGCCTCGGGGCACTGTAAGATATCGCAGAATTCCTGAAGTGGAAAAAGCAGTATTATGTACAGTAGAGGAATGTCCATCTAAAGGGTCGAGAACTGTGCGTGCGTTGGCTGTGAGCCATTTCCTTGCGCAGCCACATAAATGAAAAGCATATCAGCAGGCTCCGCATTGGTGTAACGATGTATAGTGCCCAAAATTCGATTGTGGGGAATGACGATTCAAGTCAGCAAAGCGCTTTCATTCGTCGAACTCAACAGCGCCCTCTACTGCCACAACGCTGCATTTTCGCACCCACATTCCTATGCGAAATTTGCTTACTAAAGTCCCCTTTACCTGCCTTTACATTTCTGACATGTAATTTTGAAACACCCTGCATACAAAATCTGTAATATCTGTGAATATATTCCAGACGCTATTAAAAGAGAAAATCAGTAGAATTTTTGTTTTATAATTTATATATGTTTGAAACAGATAAAAATTATCTTTTAACGTAAATCACTGATTTATAAAATAAAAGTTCATACTTCAGTGTTTATGATGCAAAAAAATAAGTTAATATTATAAATCACAGGGAGAATCTAGAGTATTTGGCAAAAATGAAACAGAAAATCTAAAGGACTTAATCAAATAAAATACACATAACAAAATGATGACTTGTTTATTTACTTGTTAAATCTACTTGTATAATCTATCTATTGTGTGTGAGTGTGTGAGTGTGTCGACGGTGTTCTGAAGAAATCGCTGCACGAACTACAAAAATTTGGAGAAAAGGTACTTCTATATACGAAGTTTTGCACCTCGAAACCCGATTTTTGAATTTTTGATTAGATTTTTTTTAATTTAATTTTTAATGCGTTTTTTAGCGCTCTTTTAAGTTTCGAGGCGATTTTCCACATTAGTGAAACGAATACGGTTTCTTTCTTTTAACCCAACGTAGTAAATTTTGTTCTCTTTTTAAAAAAGTTTATTTGGAATTCGTACAGCGATTTTTGAGTTTTTAAGAAATTTTTTATGCGATTATTGAACAGCATTTAATGCATCTCCATAACTATAAGTGGGTTACCGTAGGGGGATACAGTTCTGTCGCCAAATACCGCTAAGTTTGCCGCCAACTTGGCGATATATCGACAAATTTGGCGACCAAAATTAGTCGCCAAAAGTGACACCAACTTGGCGATGTCACTAATATTTCGCCAAATTCCCATAGACTTCCATTGTAAACCAATAGCGATTACTTGCTTATAGAAAATCAACAAATTGAGATATTTTAATGAACAAAAACTAATATTAACTTAAGGGATTATATTAATTATATTTAAGGGGAACCACATAAATTAAATTATGAATAAAAGTAACATGATACAACGCTTAACATGCTTTCCCAAACATAAATTTTAAGAGAACCCGCAGGTCAAAGGAATTAGATTTGAAACTTTTATCCAATAATAGTAAATTTTGACTTTCGTGATTTTTTAACTTTTTGTGATTTTTAATTCGATTTTTACGTTTCTTCGCGATCTGCTGCAATTTTTTGGCATTCTATTTTTGACCAATAATACTAAAGTAATTTCTGCCTATTTTTATTCGGTTTTATTCGGATTTCATTCAGCAATTTTCGAATTTTTTGGGAATTTTGTTTGTGATATTTAGTGTATTTTAGCGATTATCTATCATTTTTTCACATTAGTGAAAGGAATCAACTTTCAATCTTCGAACACAATATATAACTTTTTTTTTCTGTTTTCGAAATTTGTGCAGCGATTTAAAATTTTTTCGCGATATCTTATTGTGATTTTCAGAGCTTTTTCGCAATTCGTGCTGTATTTTGACGTACCCGGGCAACGCCGGTCAAATTAGTCAGTAAAAAATACAGAGGGATGTACATTAGGGTGGGCCGAAAAAAACTTTTTTTTTTATTTTCGATAATGGGTAGTGCGGAAAAGTGGCCACTAGTGGCACCAAGTTCACACAAAAAATTTGAGATTTTTAGGACAACTCCTATATTTGCCGCTTTTGGCTTGAAGTTTTGCTAAAATGCTGATTTTTTAACTTTTTTCGCAAAAATTTTAAAAATGTTAAATTAAACTTATTTTAATCGTATTTACTTGAAAAGGAATATTTAATGTTCCAAATGTATAAATATCCTCTGATAATGTATTATTTAATTGCTATGTGTATTTTAAATTAGACGATTTTTATAGCCTTTTCGTGTTTAAGTAAGCAAAAGTTGCATGTATTGTTTGAATCTTTCAACAGTTTCTCTCCTTTGTCTTGTTTATGTCCCTTGGTCTTCCTTATTTTTTTCAATGCTTTAAGGGTCATATATTTGGGTGACGGACAGCAGAATCCCCCAGAAACAGATCTGGAAGGAGAGAAGGGGGTGAGGCAAGAACTTAAGCGAACGCAGTGACTCATCGCGATGTTGGGGGAATGAAGGAGGAAATACAAGGGGGGAGAAAGTGCGATAAGGGATGTTTATTATTTTTCAGTGCTCGGTTTCCCTGTGACATTTGTTCAGTGTAAAAGTAAAACCTTTTTCTCGTGCAATACATTGCTTTTTGGATCGTTTAACGTGACTTTACTGTGTTTTGTGCGTTTTATTACGACGAGTTTAGAAATGGCTAGTGCGAAAGTTCATGATCATGTAAAGACATGTGATAGCGTGAAAAGTAGCCATTTTGGGGCACCATGCAAATTGAAAGACTTGCAATTGCCAACTATTCCTGACATCATACGCCACTACTATTGGTTGCGAAACGATATAGAAGAAAATCGAGATATTTACCATCCACCAGTGGATGATATTATTAAAATGGCAGGTGAAAAAGTTTCCGAAATCTGGATAAAATCTTCCATACAAGTGGTTTCCCAACGAACAATTAACGGAAAGATTAAAAACTATTACAATGAGCGTAGATCATTGGAGAAATCTTGTAATCATACGGGCGTTAAAGGCAAGGCGATCTGCGAAGGTTTCGTACGAAATGCGGAAACCTCTCTCTTTGACATCGCAGCTTGTAATTGTAGAGGCTTGAACAAGTGTAGCTGCGACGTCAGACGTAAAGTTCCACATCGGGAGGTGAACTTCTTGAAGAATCAAAGAACTGTTCGAAAAATGTTTATCGGAAATATTGATTTAAAAACAAGCAAAACTCTTGCAAAGAAAATATCGCGGAAAATGAAGAGGGATACAATTTCATCGATTAATAGTGGTTCTGCGACAAAGCCTTCAACGAGTGGAGTTAGATCCAGATGGAAGACAGTTATATTATTGGAAGATTCAAGTAGTGGGAGCTTTCAAGCAAGCAGTTCGACTGAATCTGAATTTGAACCATGCCCTTCAAAGCCAAGCACTCCTAAACGCATATTCCTGTCTGACAAAGCGTCCGCCATGTCTCAGGGAAACGGAACACTGAAAATAATGAGCATCCCTTATCGCACTTTCTCCTCTCTTGTATTTCCTCCTTCACTCCCCCAACATCGCGATGAGGCACTGCGTTCGCTTAAGTTCTCGCCTCACCCCCTTCTCTCCTTCCAGATCTGTTTCTGGGGGATTCTGCTGTCCGTCACCCAAATATATGACCCTTAAAGCATCGAAAAAAATAAGGAAGACCAAGGGACATAAACAAGAGAAAAGAGAGAAACCGTTGAAAGATTCAAACAATACATGCAAATTTTGCTCACTTAAACGCGAAAAGGCTATAAAAATCGTCTAATTTAAAATACACATAGCAATTAAATAATACATTATCAGAGCTTATTTATACATTTAGAACATAAAATATGCCTTTTCAAGTAAATACGATTAAAATAAGTTTAATTTAACATTTTAAAAATTTTTGCTAAAAAAGTTCAAAAATCAGCCTTTTAGCAAAACTTCAAGCCAAAAGCGGCAAATATAGAAATTGTTCTAAAAATCTCAAATTTTTTGTGTGAAGTAGGTGCCACTAGTGGCCACTTTTCCGCACTACCCATCATCGAAAATCGAAAAAAAGTTTTTTTCGGCCCACCCTAATGTACATAGAGGACCGCCCAGGATCCCAGCTTTCGTTTTAGAGTTGTAGTGCAATCTCGGCGGGAATACATTCCAGCCTTTGATGTTTAACATGGTTTAAGGTCAGTTCACAATTTACCAAACAAAGTATTTATGTGTTAATAGTAAAATTTACAAGTTGTTGGGTCACTTTTTAACAGATGACCGAGAATTTCTATGGATTTGATAATTTGATACAGCGTTTAAGGACATTTTGACGTTACACCTGACCACTTTGCCTAATCGACAAGATATTTCCTTAAAAAAAACTTATTTAATACTAGCAATGGATAAAACTATTAATATTACGAATACCAGAACTACAATACAATACAAATACTATATAACGATACAGGTACAGTCGTGGGAAAAAAAGTAAACACCCCTTACTAACTCTGCAAAAAATTATCGTAGAAGAAAATTACTGGTACCACACGATTGGTAATAAAGTCTACTTTTAAATGAAATATATAATATTTGCTTAGGAGGCCATGTACATATTAAAACGAACCATAACTTTGTATTTTTCAGTAGTAGTACACAATTTTGACAGCATAAATGAACTTTACACCCTTCAATTCGCCTAAAAACAAATTTTTATGCAATTCGTACTATAAGTTTCCGAGAAAATAATTATTTTAAAACGAGCGTATTCTAAGGTCTGTATCCAAATTGAAGTTATTTAGCATATTAAGTGCCACTCAAGCAGTCCTTGAAGACTACTAGATTACAGGATAGCATAAGAAATTTCAAAATATCTAATCCCTTCTATCATAGACGGCATTTTAAACCATCATTCTGGCATTTTTTAAGCATAATTTGAAAAACTACCTGGAAGAAAAATGTGAAATTTTGGATTTCCATAAATCAGAACTTAATAAATCTAAATCCATCAAAAACAGATTGTAGGCCGCAATTCATAATATTTTCGAATATTATTTCATAATTTATAATTCATATCATAAAATTATAAAAATTGCAAATTCAATGTATTTATGTTTGGGTATTTTAGTATTATTGCTACACAAAAAATTAGCACATTAGAGAGTATAATTTCAGGAGATATTAATAAAAATATGAAAATGTAATTAAACATTAGAAGCACTAAATTTTGAATGTTTTTAACTCAATAGCTTGTCATTCAAATGACTTGAAATTTGGTGTCTAGGCATAGTTTGAACCGAAGATTTGAAGTATCTTGTTAAAATTGGGTATTGCTATTGAAAAAAATGATGTTTGGGTTCGTTTTAATATGTAGATGGCCCCCTAATCAATTTTATATACATCATTTAAAAGTAGACTATATTTCCAATTGTTCGGTATCAGAAACTTTCTTTTATGATAATTTTTTGAGGGGTTTGTCGGGGGTGTTTACTTTTTTTCCCACGACTGACCGAAAAAAACAATACCGATACAAAACAAAAAACAATGAACTGATATGAAGTGACTTTAGAAGTGGTTTCATTTTTAAATAGACACGTAGAGTAATGTGCGAACGAGAAAATATAACTATATGAATTGTACCTCACTCTGAATTTAACATGAACACGCAATAAGAACTTTTGCAATAAGGAAGGTATACAGAAATAGATTTTCTTTTTCCCCATGCCATGATTAAACTTGTAGGATGTAACAATCCGAATACTTTATTTTATCGGATACATGTTAATACTTCCTAAAAAAGCAGCATATCAGCGCCACCGGTTATGTAATTAACACCAAAATCTAATCATAAACAACTTATGTCAACTTCTAACTAGATCTGAAGTTTGATGAAAATTCGTGCATTAGTTTTTGAGATAGAGCTATTGCGGAAATCATAAAAAAATCTACATAGCAGTGCCAACTGTTGGACGATTCACATTAGAAACTAATTAGGAAAAGATTAAGTAAAATAATGCTATATAAAGTGATAAATATCTTTATTAAGATTGACGATCGTTTCGTCACTCAAACGGCGACATTTTCAAAATCATTCACGATAGAAAATATTTTCACATAATTTAAAAAAACAATAAACATAGTAAACAATGTCACGAGACATGATGCAAAATGAAAAACATTGCAACCATAAAATTAAATTAAAATTAAATTAGTTATTTGCGAGCGTGGATTAATTTTCATATAATTTAACAAAACAATAACATGGCAAACACTGCCAAGAGACAACATGCATAATGAAAAACATTATAAAACATAAAATAAAAATAAAATTAACATAAATATAATAAAATATAATAAATATATAATATAAATATACTATATAATATAATATAAATATATAATATAAATATATAATATAAATATAAAATATAAATATATAATATAAATATAATATATAAAATAAAAATAATTTTATTTTTATTTTATGTTTTGCAATGTTTTTCATTATGCATGTTGTCTCGTGGCCTTGTTTGCCATCTTATTGTTTTGTTAAATTATATGAAAATTAATCCACGCTCGCAAATAACTAATTTAATTTTATGGTTGCAATGTTTCATTATGCATCACGTCTCGTGACATTGTTTACTATGTTTATTGTTTTTTTTTTAATTATATGAAAATATTTTCTATCGTGAGTGATTTTGAAAATGTCGTCGTTTGTGCGACGAAACGATCGTAAATCTTAATAAAGATATTTATCACTTTATATAGCATTATTTTACTTAATCTGTTTATAAGTGATTATTATACATGTTATTACACATGTTTTTAATTAGGAACAACACTGTAAATTAAAATGTCTGAAATTCAAACACTTAAGTGTCTGAAACGGAGTGTTCAGTTTTCAGACATTTTAAAATGTCTGAATTTTTTCAGACACTTCAAACGTCTTAATAGCATCCATTTTTTTTTGTAAGCATCATACGTAGCCATGTTTGACCACGTTGAATTCTGGAAAAATATTTGGCTGGGGTCCTGCCCCCCACCCCCTCCCCTACAACCTGATTTTTCTGGTGCTCCCAATTTTAGAACGCAATTTTTGTTAAGCTGATAATTTAAATCTTTTACGACATTTTACTGATTATAATCAATATTTTGAACTTCAGGAGTAGAACAAAATTAAAACAAAAAATATTTATCTAAATATTAGATTTTTTTAATTTGTTTTATTTTTAATCTTATTTTACTTTAAAAGTTCAAAATATTGATTATAATCAGTGGAATTTCGAAACAGATTTAAAATATAAACTTTACAAATATTGCACATCAAATTTGTGGGCACTAAAATCGTAGGGGGCGGGGCACGGCCCAGTATGCCCATTCTTTAATCAAGAAGTTCTTTTGCAAAAAATGCAACCCTGCATTATTGTTATCTTAATTGAGATGTCCGGTATTCGGGAGTATCCGTTGTGGAGGTTAATGGACATTCCTGAATAGCTATTCTGAAACATCTATTTAGCGAATACTTTTTTAATCCGCATGGCATACATATTTGTATATTTTTACCTCACAAAAGCAGACATCTCCGATTATCGGACAAATTCAGCGGCAAGGGCTATTGAGGGCTTTTAAAGTACATGGATAAATATATATATTTCTAATAATCTTGTCCTACTCTACTTCATATAATTTAAAAATAGATTTTTTAAAAATTTATATTGCCACATAGGCAATTTTACATATATATCAGATGATAATCACAACAGCTATTTAACTATGAATAAATAAATAAATATTCTACTTTACCCTTTGCACTCGAGGGCTCCGGAGCGGAGCCATTTAAAATTTGTCTTCAAACTCGAGGGCTCCGCTACGGAGACAATGCAAATAATTTTGTGATACCTGTCTAAAAAGCCAAGATTACATGGTATCACAAAATTATTTGCATTGTCTCCGTATCGGAGACCTCGAGTTTGAAGACAAATTTTAAATGGCTCCGCTCCGGAGTCCTCGAGTGCAAAGGGTTAATATTGAGAAAAAAATTACTTCGGTATTTTGTTTATTTATATTTTGTGTTTTTTAATCTTGTCCTACTCTAAAAGTTCAAAACTTTCATTATAATCAGTGCAAGATTTAAGGTATCAACTTTACGAAAATTTCATACAAAATCCCCCCCCCCCCTCCCCGAAAAAAATAAAAATCCTTATCATTTAAAATTTAGATTTTTTAAAAAATTATATTGCCACATGGGCTTATTGTTATCATTCCTATGAGGTACTAAACAAGACATCTTTAAAGCAAAATAAAGCCAAAAAAAAAAAGAAAAAAAAAAGTTAGCACATGATAACACTAAGATACAAACTTGCGATGCTTATCAGTAAAGTCTAATTGGAAAATGACCTTCGAATCCACGCATGCAGCGAAATCTAAATAAACAAATGATTTCCTTTTTCACGACTGGCTTACTTCTATGTTTCCAAATCAAAAGCTTTCACACATTAAAAGATTTAATAGCTTTAGAAATATATCTAAGAAATACTTGAGATAAACATTCATTTTCAATTATATATAAATTTCATGAAAATCAATTGATTTTTTTTTTCCAAAAGCGAAAGTTTATAAATATATTTTTTTAATTTCAGCTGAATATTGTTCAATGGAAAAAAAAAAGGGCAATCCTGAAAATCCCGGAATTTTCCAGTAAAAATTCCGGGATTTTCGGGGTTAAAATTAAAGCGGGATCCCGGGATCTCAATCCGGGATTGTAATCCCTAGCTAGGAAGTAAGAAAACTTTAGGAGATCTTTCAAAGTTTTTTTTTTCTATTTCCTTGTGGTCGAGTATGAGATAAGCATTAGCCATTGAAATTGAAACTAAGAACTGCCATATTTAAAACAAAACAAAACAAGAGAATGAACTTAACTTTTAAATATGTCTGTTTTTTAGTGATGTTATTACTTTAAATTTGAGAAAAAAGATGAGAATAAATAATACATAATTTGTAATAAAAGACAACGTCATAAATTTAAAAATATATACTTCTAGAATTAGTGTTTTTTTTTTTTTTTTGCAAAAAGATTCAAAAGTAATTAAATTTCATGTAAGATTTTGTTTAGTACAATAAATAAAATCATAAAAGACAATAATTTTAGTACTATAAAGAAATTATAACACTTACTTATCGCTGTTTGCAAGAGGTAAGAAATATTCCTCGATTTGAAATTTTAAAAACTACCACAACCACAGTGAGGGAGAAAGACTTTCATCAGTTTAAAAGGTAATCCCATAATACATCCGACTAGCCATATTTAAAGAATGAGATGTTTCATCCTAAAAACAGGACCCGCCAGACAAAAGTTTCTTTTTTTTTTGCCGGCTTCGACAGGACGAAGATGAATAACACAATATTATTGATATAAATTGATACGAGTTAACACTAAGCCCATTGCACACGCTTTGTAGAATTTCCGGGTGTAATCTTCAACCGTCGTCTACTTCTGTTCTGTGTCTATCCAGCCCTTGTATCGACGACAGCTTCTAAGAGACATTTGATGTCGAGCACACACGTCAGATGTATGTATTCAATAAATAAATAATCCAAGTTAATACGAATTAAAACCACAGTACTTCACATTTCGCAAAAAACGAATTAAAATACACGCGTACATAAAAACAAACTTTGTTTGAATTACAACGTATACCACTTCGAACGAAGACATCTAAAACGCATGCGCAACTGGGAGTGCTAGTGCCCCCTGGTGGTTATTGCGTCGGAAGAATCAAAACGTCTTAAATTAAGACACGTTTAAAGCAATGAAGTGTCTTAAAATAAGACGTTTGCGGATATTTTAGACATTATTATCAGTTCGTTTACACCATGGTCATAGTAAGACACTTATGTATCTTAAATTAAGACATCTATAATGTCTGAATTTTCAGATTAAGACACTTAAGTGTCTAAATTTCTTTTTCAGTCAAATATGTGTCTATATTTAAGACGCTTCTATTTGCAGTGAACTTATACCTGGGACTAACTGAATCTGAAGCTCGATGAAAATTCAGGCATTAGTTCTTGAAATACAGCTATTTCGAAAATCATGAAATATATAGTATAGCCGCGCCACCTGTTGGGCAATTTACACCAAAACCTACGCAGATTTAATTTATATCAGAGACTAACTGAATCTGAAGTTTGATGAAAATTCGTGCGTTAGTTCTTGAGTTAGATCTAGTGCGATAATCATGAATAATGCAGCATAGATGCGCCAATTGTAAGGCGATATATATACTAAAAAGTAATCAGCACTAATTTATATTAATGATTAATTGAATCTGAAGTTTTATGAAAACCTATCCATTAGTTTTTGAGATATAGTTATTGCAAAAATCGCGACAAATGCAGCGCAGCAGCGAGACCTGTTGGACAATTTACACCAAAAAATAATCAGCACCAATTTATATCTATGTGTAACTGAATCCAAAGTGTTTTTAAATTCCGTGCATTAGTTCTTGATATAAAGTGGCCACAAATTTTTTGTCACATGCAGACTCACAGAGTGGCAGAGTGACAGACCGACTCACAGATAGAAATTTTCTAAAAATCATCAAATCGTGTTCAGGACCTTCTAAAATGTATAAATACATCGAAAACTGGCAATCGAAATTTTTCACGAATGCAATACATTCTTCTTGTAAAGAAGAAAGTAAACACAGAAATATAGTTTTAAATTATCAATTCTCGTCATCATGTGATTAGTAGCAGGAGGTAGTTACCGAGCAAGGATAAAGATGTTTTGCCCGGGAAAACTACTCTCTGCTACTAATTATTTCATAATGATACGCATTAAATAATATTACCCTGGAAACTATAGATGTGTTCTTTTATCGTTGTATCGAGAAAAGTAAGTATCTATTTCTGTATTATTTCCATATCCTGTGAATATATTTCCTGTTATTGATGAAACTATTGTAAAGAATATTCAGCAAGCTTATGATTTGAGAGAATTATGATAATATCACGATAAGAGCTGAGAGTAATCTCTGTCCGTGACCAACACTGACAGACTCTCTAGATTTAAGAATGTAGCTGATAATGTGTACAGTAACAGTTGTGGAATTAATGTGCAATTCCAACAATTCTCTGGATGTCATAACATTTCACATAAATAAAAAAGAAAACCTGTTGAAAATATCGTTGAAATATCTTCTTTATCGTGAATTGAGTTTTCTATAAGACTGCTTTTTATTGGTTGTCTTCTATAAAACTTATCTTAATGTTTAGTCACTCGATTTTTACCGATGGAAATTCTGTAAATAATGCAGAACAGATATTTATATGCGAATATATATTTTCATGACTTTAGAGAATGTTTTCGAAAGACGACATTTGTTTTCCATTTTTTATTCTAGACAAAATCTGCACTATCTTTGCATATAGTTCAGATGTTATCAAGTGAAAGATCATTGGATTTTTTGTTTTCGAACTTATATATGTTTGTGAGAGGTAAGACTTTTATTTTATTGGAAAGCATATGGTTTTACATATGAAAGTTCATACTTCCAAGTTTACATTACAGAATGAAAGATAAGTTAGTATCATGGTTTTAAAAAATAAAATAAAATCCCAGCTTCTCAATTAATAGCTTTGTATAACATTTTTAACACAGATTACATTTTTATATTATTCAATGATAGGACGTGAAGTGTTACACCAGAAATTTAACACACACATACACACACACACACACACACACATATATATATATATATATATATATATATAAAACCACAAACAAAATATCAAATTCCATCACTCACCATAACTAAATTGAAATTCTACATCAAAAATATTAAAATAACCAACATAAACATTAACACTTAAAACTACAGTATCGTAACTTGGGTTACTTGGATCCGAAAAAAACAATATTTTAAATCAGAGCTGTGTATACTATGTTACTACTGAGGTCTAGTATCTAAGTATTGATGAACCCGTCAATACTCAACACAGTAGTACAGGACTGATTTAAAACACTTTTCTGTTGAGCTCAAGTTTGACCCCAAGGTCCAAGTAACCACAATTTACGTTATGTTTTTTTTTATTTGTTATATTTTGTATGCCTCTATGCTACAATATAAATTTCGATATCAAATAAATAAACTTATTACATCGAATCAAATGTTAAAAATTAAAAAGGCATTTAATAAAAATAAAAAATACCACATTAATATCACATTATAAATCTCTTATAGCAGACGTTTCAAGCTTTATACAAGTACCTCACCAGTACAAATATCAACTGTATACTATGATCTATATTAACTGGTGATTTAATATTTTTAAATGGCATATTTTAAAACGTGAACGTGTGTAAACGGCAGCTACGTTATCTCTTAACGTTTGTACAGTTCAGGAGCTTGTAAGTTTGAAACTCCTAATATTATTGATTTTATTATATGATAAAAAAAATTTTCTTTTATTAATTGTCTGATTTTAAATGTATTTTTATTTTTTTAATTTTAAATGTTCAAAAATAAATGTAAATAATTTCTAATGTACAAAATAAGATAACCTATGCAGCATGAATTTTCTCTCATTTAGTACTTCAAGAAAATATTGCTAAAACTAATTTCTTTGAAGTACTCTGTTGCATGATATTTTGTTTAAAAAACAATAATAGATTTTTTTTCTAAAAATCATCAGATAACTTAATGTTAAAAATAAAACAAAGTTTCCAAGTTAATTAAGGACTATCGCCTTACTTATATAATTTGCAAAAAAATATTTGAAATTCACAAATATAAACAATTTTTTTCTAAGTAACAAAGTATTTTTATTAAAAGTTAGTAGTGTTTCTAACGTAATCAAAAATCAAATATTACACACGTTATTTTTTTTTTTTTTCGTATAATTAAAAAAATAAATAGAAATTGAAAAAGTGTGTTTCTTATTTCAAAGGAATTTATTAAAATATGTAAATCAAAACTAAGTTTTAAAAAATCTTTCAGCAATATTCTTCTAAAGAATTCAGCTGAAAGATAGTAGCACCAAACTTCATTGAAATAAGTCATAACAATAAGATGGCACATAGAAATTTCTAACAAGTTTGGAACATTTCATTCAGTCTTGAGTTTTTCGCTGTCACTGGGAGTTGGTGATTAAAACTATATTTCCTTCTACTCATTTATAACTATAAAACTGTCACAACATTTTCAATTTAACAACGTGAACACCCATTAGGAGCATATGTCAGTTATAATTGAATCCTGCTCTGACATTATCAGAACGAGGTAGCTTTATTCCGAATTTTCAGTATTGCTTATACAAGTTAGATTCTTAGAATTAAATAAAGTTTATAGAAGACTTCAAATAGATTAACTGCTGTATGACCCATCTCTCGCTTTATGAAAGTAAATACAGCGCGTCTCATAAATATAAAGACACAGATGTTATAAACACATGTATAATAATCACTTATAAACAGATAAAGTTAAAAAATGCTATAAAAAGTGATAGAAAATTTTTATTACGATTGACGATCGTTTCGTTGCACAAACGGCAACATTTTCAAAATCATTCAACGATAGAAAATATTTTCACATAATTTAAAAACAATAAACATAGTAAACAATGTCACGCGACATGATGCATAATGAAAAACATTGTAAACATAAAATTAATTTAAAAGATTAGATTAGCTATTGGTGAGCTTGGATTAATTTTCAAAACAATAACATGGTAAACAATGTCACGAGACAACATGCATAATGAAAAGCATTCCAAAATATAAAATAAAAATAAAATTATCTTGGCTATTTACGAGCGTGGATTAATTTCTACTATTTTTACAAAAATTACATAGCATCTCTTTCCAAATTTTAGGTAATTCTATGGACACTGAATCATTGCAAATATTCTTGTTGCGTAAAAATATCTCTATTGATTCTCGGATTATGGATGGTAAATAAAATCTTGATGTATAAATTAACTTGCTATTTTTAAAATTGATCTGTAAAGGTTCTTCGCTGTATAATCTGGCCAAAGCTGTGGTTCTTCTGTTGTATTTGATGTCTGCTATATGTTCTTTGATTCTAGTTTTAAGTTTTCTAGTTGCCATACCTATATAAAACTGCTTGTGATTCTAGTTTTAAGTTTTCTAGTTGTCATACCCATATAAAACTGCTTGCCTAGTTTTAAGTTTTCTAGTTGTCATACCTATATAAAACTGCTTGACACAGATGTTTTTGAAATAACATTTTATTAATTCAGTTAAAAGAAATTAAATTTTATACCTCATACTAAGAACACTGAAATGAATCTCTTATAGGGGTTTTAATTTAAATAAAACAATTTCGTCTCGAAAAATAAAAAAAAAAAATAAAAAATTACGCTGTCTCATAAATATAAAGACAAACTTGAAACTGCTTCCTATGCAAATTTTTTTCAAATGCGCACGTACAGAATTAATGTGTACGCGCAGAAATACACTTTAACTTACCCAAACGAGCAAAGTTGTTTGACTTGTTTCAATTGCAAAGATGCCGTGGAACATTGAAATTTCTAAAGATGAAATTTGTAAAATACGTGAATTTAAAGCTAATGGCTTAACAGTTTGTCAAATATGTAAAAACAATTGGGAGAATCAGGGCTGCACTTTATAAAATGTTATCAAAAACTTACAATTTATATTCGATAAAACGATCTGGCAGACCGAGAAAAAATAGTGAAAGACTCGATCGCAAGATCATGCGACTTGTTTCGTCACAAAAAATGTCACTCCGATAAGTTTCTCAACGAGTTTATGGTATGGTCCCAAAGGATACAGCACATCGTCGTATAAAAGAAAGAAAAAACATTGTATGCCGACATACGTGCAGATTTTCGTTACTGAGAAAAGAACACAAAGAACGGAGGTTAATCTGTGCTGAAAATCATATGCAGTGGAAGAACGAATGGATGCAAGACATTTTTTCACATGAAAAGAGATTTAACTTGGATGGCCCAGATGGTTGGAATTCCTACTCGCACGATTTAAGACGTTAATCTCGAACCCTCTTCAGTAGGCAGAAAAGGGGAGGTTCTGTTATGGTGTGGGTTGCCTTCTCTTTTAATGGAACTACTGATATTGCTTTTCTGGAAGGTAAACAGACATCTAAAGAGTATATCGAACTGCTTGATAGTCAGTTGTTGCCAATTGCTGAAACTCTTGGTGGCCGGAATTATATGTACCATCAAGATAATGCATCGATGCACACACCAAGACTCACAAAAAAATGGTTTGTCGATAGCAATGTTCATGTCATGGTGTGGCCCGCAAGTTACCCTGATTTAAATCCAGTTAAGAATCTTTGTGGCACTCTCGTTCGCAGTGTATATGCATCTGGAAGACAATTTTCAAACGTCCTTGAGTTGAAAAAAGAAATCGAACAAAGTTGGTTTGATATAAAGCCAAAATAGTTATACAACTTAATAAGAAGCATGCCTGCTAGAATTTCTTCTGTCATTAATAAGAATGGATTATTTATTGGATGGTAATTCAAAAGTATGTAAAATGTCTTTATATTTATGAGACAGCAAATTTATTTACATTTATCAATTTTCAGGTTGAAATTATTTAATTCTAATTTAATTTACTGTAAAATGTTTTCTTGGCACATACTTTTCGTTATATGCATAAATATAATTTTGTACACTGAATTATTAAAATATTATTTCGAAAATATCAGTGTCTTTATATTTATGATACGCACTATACATGAATCCATAGTGTTATGTAATGCATTGCGAGTTAATTTTGATAACATTTTCAAAACAAACACGCAATACATAAAATAAAATAAATGAAAACTTTTAAAGAGTAGGGGGATGAAGTAGGGTAATGCCGCTCACTTAAGGGAAAACATGAATATCTAGTCAAATTTACACAAAAAAATCAATATTTTATTAACGCAGTTTAAGTCCAAAGCATAAGGAACGGTTTGCAATCAACTAATTTGCATAAAAGTTTCAGGAATTTTTTTATCGTTTTATTTTATTAACTATGGATTGAGCGGTAATGCCCGACATGTTAGGGTAATGGCGCTCAAAATTTGAATACAATATTTAAGTACGAGAAAAGTCACAAATGTAGTTGTGTGGGCTATTCCCACCACAGCAGACTTTATGCGGCCACTTTCCACATATTGCGCAGCGCAACCACGACCCACCATCCCGGTTAGGGTTAAAGGGCTAAGCATTTGTTCGGGGTTTTCATCTTGTAGCACTTCTGGACGGTGTTTCCAGTGAGCTACTTTTTTTAAATTCAGGTTTTTTGATTGTCACCAATTTTTTTCTAATCGTAAAATTCGCCTTGTTTAATGACATATTACTTAAGGCGAAAACAAGGGGAATTTTACCATTTTAAAAAAAGTGGTGTCAATCAAGAAATTTAAATTTTAAAAAAAGTAGCACACTGTAAAAACTGCTTCTGGAATTCCACGTGAGCGCCATTACCCTTCATAGCCATGTTGGATTTTAATGCGTTATATTTGGCGTAACAGCGCACTACAAAATTAATAAAAGCACGGACGTACAGCTAAATGTATATATTTTGTAGACATAATGAGTGAATTAACATTTGAAAATAAGAATGTACACTTACTTTCAAGTTAGATGTTGTAGAATTTTATAATATAACAACTGCAAACTAATAACGTGAGGAAACAAAAATACTTCCCTTCCGACGGTTACTATATCTTTACTGGCAACTTACGATAAAGGTCGCTATGTGCCGGTACCGATCGCACGTTTTCAATTCTATTCTATTTAGAGATATTTGAGTGAGATTACACCCTACTTTCCCCTATCCTTTTTATTTAAAAATAATTTATGATAAAATGCAAACCAAAAGTAAACATTCAAAACATCCTGTTGAAGCAATATTACAACGACAACGAGTACAGCTTATAAAAGATAGTACAACATCAACCTTCATTGTAATAAATTATAACAATAAGATGGCAGAGAAAAATGTGTAAAAAGTTTTGAACATTTAATTCAGTTTTGAGTTTTTCGTCACTGAGTTTACGATTAAAAATATATTTCTTATAACTCATATATACATAAATGGCATTAAAACTACAAAAATAAATTATATTTCAAAAATAAATTGAGATGCAGTTTTCAATCAAATTGCAGTTAGAAGTGCTTTTCTTCCTGTACGAAGGTGTAAAAATTGAAAATGCGCGATACTTTTAAGTTAAAAAAAATTGCCGTAGAGATTACCAGTATTTAACTGTGCAATGATACGTCTGTTTCGTTTTACAGCTGGCTTATGTAACGTAACGTCATTTTTTAAGGGCTACACTTAAATCGTTGCCTGAAAGAAAAAGCATATCAGAGGTTAATATAATCTCTAGTCTTGGGCAATTATCAAAGGATTATTGCTATAATAATGTTTTGTGAGACAGTTTTGAATAGAAAAAAAACTAAGTTTTCCATATAATTAAATAAAGGAAAACTTTTAGAGAGTATGTTATTTATATCAATATAATTTATCATAAAATGCTAAAAAAGAGTAAATTTTTTATAAACTAACATGCAGTATTCTTTTAACGAATATTATTAAAAGTTAGTGCAGCATGAATATTTATTGAAAAAAATAAACACATATAAAAAGTATAACGCTAGACCATATTATTCATAGCGGAGATTTTTCGCTGTCACTATAAATCTACTATTAAAAATAAGATTTCCTACTACTCTATTTTTAACTACAAAACTGTCAAAACATTTTCACTTTAACAACGTAAACATCCATTACGGGCATATGTCAGTTATATCTGAATCCTGCTCTGACATTTTCAGAGAGAAGTAGCTTATCTCAAATTTTCAGTTTGGCGAAGATAAGTTAGGACGTCAGAGTTAAATAAAATTTATCGTAACTTGCAAAGTGATCAAAATATGGTAACTATTGTCTAATACAAACATCTCTTCGTGCCAGTAAATACTTAAATCCTTTATGCTGTGTAACGTATTGTGAGATACTTTTAAAAAGGAACAAAATGCGTTATGAATGATTTACATCCAAAAACATTGATTATCAAATGCCATGTTGAAATCCGATTACACTAAATATACGTAATATATGTGTGACAATTGGATTTTTGTTACCTAGGAACCTAATTTATTATGAAGATGCGCGTTGAAACAATTGTTGATTCCAATACAATTGATATATTTTCTCATGCAATTAGGAAAAAGATATTAAAATTAATGTTTTGTTTGAAATATTAGGTAAGATATTATGAAGATGCACATTGAAAAAATTGTTGATTCCAATAAAAATGATATATTTTTCTGATGCAACTAGGAAAAATGTATTAAAATGGAAGGACACATAAACCATTGCTAATACCCAATTGTTTTCGATAGTTTGAGCAACAATAAAACTTTTAAATATAAAATGAAAATTAAAATTTAATCATTATGTAAGCTGTTACACTTTCATTCATTATGCTTTTATTGTTATACTTATTTCAAGTGTCTATATCGAATGAAAAAATAATTCTAGTAAGAGGTATTCATATACAATGCACACTTGTTTATAATACACATCCCTCTTTTTGATTGGGAAAAAATGGAAAAAATATATGTCTTATATACAATTTGCACAGCAGTATTTTAATGGCAGAAAATCCCTTAAAAACACCCTTCTAAATACTGACTCCCTGCACACACAGATGTAAAAAAATAAAAGATTGATTTTTTTTTACACTTGTATATTTTCCATAAAGTAAAATACTACAAAATTAAGGTTTCCGCAATTTTTACTTTCCTCACATTAGAAACTTCATTTTAAAATGTTTAAACACACCGGAAGTATTATATTGCTAGTAATTAATACAAATTGAAAAAGTAAAAAAAAAAAAAAATGCGCTTATTCAGTTAAGAGAGAGCGGAATTATAATGGGAAAAAGGACAGATTACAACACTGACTTCAAACTACAGGTTTACATTATGCTAAAGCATAACGCAACACGAGTACAGCTTGAAAATTCGATGTTAGGCATAGCATAATTGAGGAAGGAAGCAGGAAAAAAAGAATACTTCATCTCAGAAATGATGATTTAGTGACTTACTGAAAGCATGTTTGGTTTCATACGGTCTTTGAAAATACCCCGTTTATAATGCAAAGAAGGCTAAAGTTTTGGAGAAAAAGTGCGCATTATACATGAATAAATAAGATATATAAGTTTTAATAAACTGAAATAAAAAGAAATGAATTGTCTTAACCAATAAAGAATTTAACCCGGGAGAATTCGCTACATGAGATTTTCTCTCACCGTCGTACTTTTTTTAAGACTTTTATTTAAACCATTTTTTATTTTAATTAAAATTTCAAAATATTATTTCAGTTATTTTACCTCTTTTGTGAATAAAAGTACTAAGCCAAGCAAAAAAAGTTCATATTAAGTGAATGTAAAATAAAAGAAAAGCGATTAGGCACCGTGAGAGAAATTCTCACTAGCGAGTTCTCCCAGGTTAAAAATCTGATAGCGGATTTAACTATAAGTAATATAAACAGAAAGGAGGTCTTCACTCAAGAACCTTATAGAACTCAAACATTAATCTCACATACTCTTAATTAGAATATCTTTCTTGTAACACAATTTCAGACAAATGATTCATTTCTAATTAATTTTATTTTATTGTTATCCAGTTTTTAAATGTACTCTGAATGAAAACTGAAATCGTCAAAAGAACTCTTTTTCAAATAACATTTTTGACAAATAAAATTTAATTGCGTTTCAAAATAAATAAGTTCAATAGAATTGATATTAAATGATTGCCTCTCATAGGTGGCAATGTACTTGCAAATTTGAAACAATGATGTGAGTTTTAGCCCTTGCAAAAGAAGGTATATAATCACCAGAATACGATATCACTAACTTATACGGAATTGATCATTTTTCAGAAATGAATAAAAGATTCAAAATAGAAATTTATCTTAAATCTTATTTTTACGATGAATATTTTTAATTTAATGTTAACCCTAGATCTTTGTCTCATTTTACGTATCATCAAGGATTTAAAAAATGTTATGACATTTCTTTTACTTTTTTTAATTTACAGTTATGTGAGTTTTATCGCAATTAGTCAAATTTATCAAGATAGTTTTCATTAAAGCATATCTTTACATTGTTTCAGCATTAAAAATTAATTTATATTATAGAAAATTCTTTTTTATGTTTATTTAAGTGAAAACCTTGCCGGCAGCAGAACTTTTTCATTTGAACTTTTCGTAATTCGATCCAATCTGGTCACCTAGTAAAATTTGCCATAGGAGTTTTATCGATTGAAATTCTCTAAAGAATAGAAAACCAATGCTCCTTCTGAAGCTATATTTTTCTAAAATGTACAGCTTTTGCAATTTTCTTGATATATTAAAAAAGAAATAACAACAAAATCAGATGTATTAGTTTTCTTTAAGGCTGTTCGTCTTTCTTTCCTTTAAGGCTGTTCTCAAATCCGAAAGGGCAACTTTGTGACATGTTTAAATTTATTTTTGGTCGTAAATGAATGAAACAAGCTGGTGTTGTTGTTCAGAAACTGTGTCATCGAGATATTTCATCCGTTTTTTTTGCAAACACAATAGATCTTTCAGAAAATAGTGTCAAAGTTGACGTTTTGAACCGAAGTTCACGAAGAAAGCAGAAAAACCGGTCAGCGAAGGGAGAAAACATTTTTGTCACGTGATCAAAATCGCTTATAATTCAATAGGTAATTTATTGATCAAAAAATGGAAAACACAGTTCGATTCCATATCGCTTCCCTAGTCAGGCCTTCCAATTTTATGTCTTTGTGTTAAAAAATGAATCTGTAAATGTGTCAAAACTTTTTGCGCTTGTTGAGCAGAGCAGTTGAGAACAGCCTTAAGGAAAATTTATTTTTGTGTCTTTCGTTTGAAAAAATTTTTTTGACATTTTTGTTTTTTAGAATCGATAGATTATTCCTGTAAAAATATTTGGCTGAACTCGAATTTCTTTCGTAATTATTTAGTGCTTTAGTACAACGCGTCTGCCTCTATAAACGCATTTTACGCAACATGACTTTTTTCAAACTAGTCTGGATCAGAATGTAAAAACTTAAAACCGACCTTGCTATTTTTTTTAATTAACCTCTTCAGTTCCGAAGCTAAAATAACAGCCAAAATGTTTATTCATTGGGTTTTTTTCAAACAAAATGATATCGTAAATGACAGAAAAAAATATCTTTTCTGAAATTGATCGTTTAGACGCTTAGTAATTTAGGTTAAAAAAAATATGGATCTAAAATTACAAACCCTCTTAAAAACATCCATTTAATAACGATTAACCTAAATTAACGCAATAACAAATTTAAGAGCTTTAAAGAAGTAAATAATCTAAAAATCCTCAAAATTTTTTATATAAAAAAGATTTAAGTGAAATACTTATGAAAATTTCTCAATTTCTTGGTCATACTGTCTTTTGGGCCTTTTTAGGCATTTTGCAAAATCAGATGAAAATAACATTTATTTTATCTGGGAATTAGCTTAGATGCTGCCATTTATTCGTTTTCTGTGAACGCAAAAAACATTCAGCTATTAAGAAAGGATGTGAAAATGTAAAAATATCGAACATTTTAGTTTTTATAAGGAAAAGAACAGAGGTCCCCGTACGGGGACCCAGGTACCGAAGAGGTTAAAGGTAATATAATTTATTGGAGCTTGGACCATTTTCAGCCATTTTTGAAAAAAAGAAAGGCATTTAAAAGCAAGCCAAAATCGAAAAAAGAGGTGAAAAATATACACATTTTTTTCACTTTGTTAGTTTGCAACTTCTTGAACTCAAAGTGCTTAAAGTTCCAGACAATATTACCAATTTTCGTAATCCTTAACGAAAATTGATGGCAGATGACTGTGGTGATCTATCGGATTCCACCCTATTGGAAGCGCACGTCTAGCACGTACCGACATTCACCCAACGCAACTCGAGTTACATCATCAATTTTTTTATTAAACATTTTTTGAAATGTTCTTCAATTGATAATAAATAACATGCAAAAAACACGGAACTAAAATCCTCATTCCTATTCCAGAAAAAAAAGCTAAAAACACCATTTTTCCGGATTTATACAGGGAAATCTCCCCTTATCACTTCTGTCCTTTTTGTGTGTTGTTTCGGGTTCATTTCATTTTTTAATCCTCTCTTTTAATTTTTTTTTTTTTACTTCATGCCCTCCTGTTTAGAGTTTTGAATTTGATCACATAACCCGATTTTTACCCGAACCCCACCCAATTTGAATCGTGATTCCGGTGGCTAAAATGATTCAAATTAAGAAACTACAATAGACGAAAATTTCTGAAAGTGTATTTTTAACAATGTTATGCGTTTATCTGCTGAAATAAATTTCATTATAATGTGAGGTGTGGGTGTAATATAAATATGTTCATCTACATAACTGCACAAAAACTTTTGGATCTATTTCTGCCTAAGAAGGACAATTGGCAGAAAAGAATTTTCAGTTGCGTTATGCGCTTTCTAGATGAATTGCATTTTAGTACACTATGCAGAATGTGTAAAAATCTGTAGATCATACTGCACAAAAGAACTGGAGTGTATACAATTGCTTATAAGTGCTGAAGATGGATTTTCAATTATGTGATGCATTTTCTACATTTTTTATGTATTTCCTTCCATCATTAAATAATCAAGTGTTTGTAAAGATGCAATTTTCATAATTACAATAAAGTTATTTTCCTAATGTACAGCCTTGGCCAAAAGTATTAGGCATCCTCACTTTTACTGCATTTTTGGTTTTAAGGTTAAAAATAAGTTATTGTTTTATGGATTATTATATTAAAGTGAAATTACAAAAAATATCAATATTTAGTGCCTCCACTCTTGCCTTTATTAACAGCAGCAATCCTTTGGGGCATACTGTGTACATGGCTTGCACATTGTTTTGCACTTATGGCATCCCACTCTTGAATAGGATCATTTTTCAAAGTTATTTTTGATGTTAATCTGTGTTCTCTGGCTTTTCGTTTTAATATGACCCAAAGGTGTTCGATTGGATTACGACCGGGGGACTGCGCGGACCAGTCCAGCAACACACTGTTAAAAATTTTGCAGCATTCTGTCCAGTCATTAGACCGTTTTTATATTAAACGGTTACACTACACTGTTAAAAATTTGCAGCATTCTGGCAGGTCATTTGACCGTTTTTTCCGAAAACGGTTAAACAACCGTAATTTTAACACTATTCTGACTATGTTATTGGCCATTTTATGGTCAGAATATAGTTAAATTATGGTTATGAAACCGTTTTTTCAAAAGACGGTCGAATGACCTGCCAGAATGCTGCAAAATTTTTAACAGTGTACCTTAATTTAACACTCTTCTGACCATATTATTAACCATTTTATGGTCAGAATATAGTTAAATTATGGCTGTGAAACCGTTTATTCAAGAAACGGTCGAATGACTGGACAGAATGCTGCAAATTTTTAACAGTGTACAATGTTACTGTCTTAAAACCAGCGCATCGTAGTGACCGATTTAAGACAAGGAGCATTGTCTTGTTCCAACTTAATGCCACGTAAACTGGTGTCACGAAAAATGTGCATTAATGAAGGCTTCAGCACAGTTTTCAGCACATTTATGAATTTTTGTCTGTTCATGTGGCCTTTGCAAACGAATATGTCACCAACGCTTTCAGCAACCATGCAATCTAAGATCATAATCCTACCACCGCCAAGTTTTGCAGTAACCCCCCCCCCTTCCACCCCCCACGCAATCTGGATGATATTGTTCGTTTATACGTTGCCTCACGAAGCTCAGGCCGGGTGTTCAAAATACTCGGAAATAAAATAAACATCATTCATCTTAAAATATTCTCCTTTTTATTACAAAACTCGACTCTGACTGAATGATGGTCATTTTTCATTATAAAAAATGGGTTAAAGTGCTTACCTTAATGTTAGATTAATCAGACCACATAACATTTGACCAATCATCTTCTGCAAAAATGTTGATGTCGACGAGCCCAATCCAAGCGATTCTTGTTGTTGTTTTGTGAAAGCCAGGGTTTCCTCCTAGTTTTGTACCCTTTTAATCCAGCTTCTGCCAGTTTACTTCTGGCCGTTCAAGCACTTATAGTCTCTCCCATACCTTCTGACAGAGCTGCAGAGAGCTGAGAAGGAGTTTTTTTGCGATCTGTAACAGACTTCCGTATTAGTTCTTTGTCCTGGTCTTTCGATGTCACATGTTTTCTGCCCGTTCTTCTCTTGTTTTCGGAGTGTCCGTGAACCTTTTAATTACAGATTGCATTGCAGTTCGGGAACATTTCATCAACTTTCTTATCTCTACTTGAAATTTGCTATATTCATGCAAATCCCGAATTCTTACTCTTTTCTTCAACAGACAATTCATTTTTTAGGTATTTTAGAATTAAATGATATAAAACTCGCCACTAGATCACACACCGTAGTTACTTTGCGCTGTAAATATCAAATAAAGACTGGCAAAAGTATTTTTACAAAAAATTACATTTCCTTTGTTTTAGTCTCCAGATGTCATCAGTAGTTCCAAAGGGATTATCTTTGTTTTTATTGAGGTTTGCCAACACCGCTTACGCCTTTGTATAAAGCGTTTGTTATTTTTTATAATATTTTTTATGATTCAAGTGTTTTGTAGGGTGTGCCCAATACTTTTGGTCAAGGCTGTATTATTATTTTAAATGTACTACTTATTTCATCTGAATTTTTTTCATTTGATATGTGGATCTACTACCTTTAATTATTGTTAGTATAGGTAAAGTAGCTCCATAGATTGGTTTAATCCTTTCAGTGCGGAATTTTTTTGGGGGGTTAATGCCCTGTGCGGAATATTTTGACCAAGAACGTGATTTATTCAAAAACAACAGGTACCGTTTTTGTCGTTGAGAAGGTCCAGTACGAGATGAAGCCATAATGATTATTTTGATTTCAAAAGATAAAAATCATCAATAAAATGACACATAATCACAAAAACAATGTACACGCAAGGCACGCTGCTGGTTTTGGTTATAGCCAAATTTTTGCACTACGCAGGCGCAATACGTCATCACTGCTATACGTCATCACTGCAGTGCATGATGCACTACAGTGAGCGCAATACACGCCGTGAACGCCTAGGAGACTTTTGTCGACGCTTACTGTAGTCTACAGCACCCAACTCCTAGATATCGACATTAGTCGACTCCCGCACTAAAAGGGTTAATAATTAAAAGATTGGTTCCTTCTTGAAACAGCGGTTTGAACACACCAAGAATCTAAACAGTCTATGAAAATTTCGAAAGTGGAACAGTACATTTAGAGTCACCAACCAGCGGGAGTAATCAAGAATTCAGATTTAAGCAACTTAGTCACGTCGAATATCTTTATAATGTCTTTTGCAAATTTAAACCAAGGAAGTTAATAATGAGACTTAACGAAATGACGAACATGAGACTTATATTAATGTGAAAACCTAAAATTACTTTCAAATAAATTGTAATTTATAATGTATTTTGAAGGTTTTCTGCTCATTTCATTTTTCTTTTGAAAATTTAATTTTTTTAGAAAACATTCTTAGCCAGCATTTACACCTTAATGATAACCATCATGCCAAATAGTTTAGAATTTTTTTCACTCATTTCACCCTTTTAAAGTTTGAATTTTTCAGAAACCGCTTTTATCGATCTCTTTCATCTTAAAAATAACCATCATGCAAATTTCAAGTTTCTAAACACAACAACATAAATCCATCAGCGCCATTCATCTCTATTTATTTATACCATTTTTTTAATATTCTTCTATGTAACTAACAAAACATTTTCCAAGATTCACTTCAGTTCATTTAGTAGCTAATGATATTGAGGAAAAAATGTAATTTTTTTTTTTATGTAGCTAAGGTATTATACAAACTTTTACCCTTTTTTACGTCACTTTAAAAAAATTGCCGGAACGTTTTCTGAGATAATAATTTAAACAAGCAAGAAACAGATATTCTGATTTTCAGAATTAAGTGCCCCTGTTTCATTAATTTATAATAAATCTACAAAATTAGTTACAATAAAAAATGCATCTTATATTGGTTAGACTACTCTCAAACGAATGTTATTTTAACCTAAAGGTTGCTGTTCTTCTATAATGAAACTCTAAATTTTTGCAAATCTTAATGTTATATCAGTGTGTGTTTTTAATTGCGTTATTTTCAAGCATTTCCACCTGTGAAAAATTTCAAAACTATTGGAGTGAAGATGATACTCTTCTACTAAACTTATTTCAATTTTAAGACTTAAAATACATGCTTTTATTTCATATGAATGACGTTCTTTGCTTCTGCTAAGGAATTCCACATTTACGATCCACTGTTAAACAACATCTATAGAAAACGACGTCACTATCGCAGAATAATATACAAACCCAGCAAAAAGCGATATCGTAAACTCGACAAATAAATCTGCTGTTAATGATTCTTATTCCTTCATTTGTTTGTAAAATTAATATGGATACTTAAAATTAAATATAGTTTACAATAGCTCCATGTTTTATCAGAAATTACTCATTTATATTTTTTCAACATAGCACGTATTTTAATTAATTTTTTTTCTAGTTGTTATGAGAAAATGGCAACAAAAATATATAGTAACATACTATTTCTAACTATTACTTTTTACCAAAATGGGGTACTTCAGTTCCCACCATTAAAGAAATGGCGTTAAAAACTACAAAAAATTAATATCTAAAAAAAAAATTGAGATGCAGTTTTCAAACAAATTGCAGCAAAAGTACTTTTTTCTTATATACAAAGGTGTAAAAATGGAAAATGTACGATGCTTAGAAGTTTAAAAAATTGCACTAGAGATTGTCAGTTTTTAACCATATAATGATACATGAGGCATTCTAACAAATTTTTAACTTTCAGGAATAAAAGTCTGGTGAAAATAAACTTACTAAAATAACATTTTAAACTTATAGACGGATGCCTTAATAATTCAAAATAAAGAAAAAAATCCCTGCCGGCCCGGCCTACAGGCGGAGGTAGATTTCAAAGTTAAGTATATTAATTGCACAACCAAAAACTAAATCATGATAGATATAAATTCACTTTAACAGTTTTATCTGGCCGCTTTTCACGAGTTTTTATTTCATTTTTATATAATAGATGGTTTTATCAGAATCATGTTAAGGCGGTATTCAAAAACATACTTTCCCATGCTTAACAACTCGAAATTTTCTGGCACATTTTCAGATTCATTTTTAGAAGAAAAAATATGTAACTTGCTGACGCGATTTTTGAAAAGATTTATAAGCGACATGTGTTTTTTATTTTTCTTTCAATTAATTGAAACTTGATTAATAAAGAATTATTTTCTCAGTAGGGCAATATTTTTCGTTTCTAACACAATCGCTTCGGGAAATTCTGTTCAAATAACCCACTTTGACATCATTTTTTGATTTATATTCTGCCTCTATCAAAAAATCGATCATAACGGTACATTATATAGTTTCTGAAGAAGAGAATCTATCAATATGCGTTTGAGAGCAAAAATTAATTCAAAAATGAGTAAGAAAATAAGCAATTTGGATTTGAATACACCCTTAATAAGATGATTGTTTTCTTCAACCGCTATGTATTTTTAATTTGTTTTTGCTGTAAGAATTGGTCCTATCAAAAACTTGTCTATATAAATGTTGAAGACAATATTAAGAAGATATATGATAAATTCATGGGGATTTTATATCTTGTGAATTGATGGAGTTATGGAAATTTTCTTCTTCACCCCTCTTTTTTTGTTTTCGTTTTTAATTTTTTTTTTTTTTACGGCACGAATTGGTCCTATCAAAAACTTGTGAATATAAAAGTTATAGATAATAAGGAGATGTATAATAAAATTAATTGGATTTGATATCTTGAGAATTGACGAAGTTAGGAATTTTTTCTCCCAAAAACCCTATTTTTGCGCCCCTTGAGCCCATTTTGAATTTTATCAAAAATCTGTGATACATAAATTTTTGGTCCTATTTTTAGAAGTAATAAAAACTTTAAACTGATTTGATATGTACAAAAATTAAGAAGTTATGGGGGGTTTTCGATTTTCATAAACCCCCTCCCTATTTCCATCCCCTTGGTCCGATTTTGCCCATTAACGAACTTGACCGAGATTTTATGCCCCTTGATTTTATGTATCGGTTTGGAAGAGATTTGTGCAGAATTGTGGAAGTTATAGTGTCCAGAAGAAAGTGATATGTATATATATATATATAACCATTAATTAAACATTACTGACCACCAACAAAAATTGTGTTAGTATGAATAAATTTACAACAATACAGTGTCCCCAAACACACTGAATGGATACCCAAAACATAATATACAAGCTGCTATGTATAAAATAGTCCCTTGTACTATATAACAAGAGTTAATAAGGAAGAAAAAAAGAAGAATATGGATTTCGATGAAAATAATTGAAAAGCTTATATATTGAATTACGTTATCAAGAGTACAGAATTCAATTATATAAGCAAAATTAGTCGTTTCCTGTGAGAAAAAAGCTAAAAGCCGATTTTTTTTCCCTGTACTCTAAAGACCAATATGACCAAAAGAATAGTTTCAAATGAAAATAGAATAATATTAAATGTTATTAAATGGAAAAAGCAATACAACCTTTTAAATATTTAATTTATAGCAAGGAAAAATAGTAATATTACACAAAATACCTAATAAAATCCCAGTTATTTTATCCAAATACACATCAGCACATGGTATCCAAAAGCTCGATAAGTTTAAGATTATTTTTACAGTTAACACAGATTTTAAAACCTCATGGAATATATATATATATATATAGAGAGAGAGAGAGAGATAGATAGATATAAAGTTTTTTACTGAGGGTGGTTTTGGGTTCTAAGGATCATGATCGGTGTAGATCTGAAAAAAAATTTCAGAAATTCCAACATAGGAACGACGCCAATAGGTAGTATTTCATACGAAATCTACCTAAAAGGCTCAGCAGAGAGGAATTTTTTATTTAACTGAGGTTTATGTTAAAATTGCGAGTTTAATTTTCCTTACTATTTTACGACTCTAACTTTTTATTTTCTTCTAAATTTTTACTTATAATGAATTTGCATAGTATTCACAGGAAGATTCAAATAAGAAATAATAGCAATGTAGCATTTTTTGTACAAAATTTTGGTATAACATTGTTTTAAAGGGGTGTTAAGAAAGGGGCGGTAAGGGGGAAAAAAGCGATAGTGAGGATGGAACGGTAAGGGAAATTACCACCTATTTTTAGTTAAATCATATTAAGACTAAATGATAACCACAATGTTCATTGATTATTAGCAACAGTTTTCAACAGGTTATTTACACAGGATTAAATTTTTAAAAAATTACCTCAAAACTGCAGGATTAAACCTCGGGGACGATAAGACTACCATTAAAGCCACGGTGCTTGAAATTGATATTTAAATGCCGATTTAAATTCTTTAGTAAATTTCCTGTCAAAGAATTTTAGCCATTCTTCTTCTAGCATACTTCTGCATGAGAAAAAAAGTTGAAAAAAAATTCTGTGGCTGCATCTGAAGTGATTTTCTGTATAATATCCAAGGACAACGTTCAAAAAATAATAACAACCATAAAAATGTGCGCAGGTTAATTTTTTGCTACATATTCATATAAAACAATAGTCCCAGTTTCGAAAAAAAATTATACCGAATTACTTTTATTGAAACAATTTTATACAGACAGCTTCAAACTTAAAAATCAGCATTAGGGACACGGGACGGTAAAAGAATTTCGTGGTATATTTGGACCCCCAACATCGTCCAAAACTTATTTATCACATTAATATTGTTATACAGTCATGCAATGGGATGTTTTCCAGTATAAGAAATTAAAAAACGCTCACATCTGCTTCGTTTTACGGCTGCGTTATGTAACGTAGCATTTTTAGGGACGACACTTTTATTGTTGCCTGAAAGAAATAGCATATCGGGAGCTAAAAAAAAACTGTGGAACCTTCTAATTGTACACGATTTTTAAAACATGTGGATTACGTTCTGAAACATTTAGGAAATGAACGAATTTAAATCCTCAGAAACAAAGAAGTAATTTACGAAAACGACTTTTCTGAAAAACAAGACCTTTTATTTGAGAAATTTTCCCGAACACCTCAAATTGTTTTCAAAATCTTCTGATCGGTCCTTCTTCAAAAGTTTTTTTAGCGTTAAGGGTAAAAATTTTGAAACGTATAAAACCGCGAGATTCTATTTAATATTCGTAAATATTTCTGCAGTGTCAATTATAAATTTTGATTTTTTTTTCTTTTACAGGAGTGATAAAATTATATTTCATTTAAATGACTGAAAAAATTCATGTAAGCAAACATATAATAAATATTTAAACAACATTCATACATGTTTATAAAATGTTTTAAAATTTATGAGAAAAATTATACATAACTTACGAAAATAAAAAATACCTGATAAAATCCAATAGTTCTCGAAATGCATTTAGTATACTGTGTAAAATTACATAAATGATGTTCTATGATTTCAAACCAGAAAAATTATTTAATAATTGATGTATAATACGTACCACATCGGTGGCTAAAAGAATTCAGTGGAACCTTGTAATTGTACACGATTTTAAAAACATTTAGAAAATGATCCAATTTAAAGCCTCAGAAACAAAGAAGTAATTTACGGAAACGTCTTTTCTGAAAACCAAGACCTTTTATTTGTGAAATATTTCTGAACGCCTCAAATTGTTCTCAAAGTCTTTTGATCGGTCCTTCTTCAAAAGGTTTTTTAGCGTTAAGGGGAAAAAATTGAAACTTATAAAACCGCGAGATTCTATTATATATTCGTAAATATTTCTGCAGTGTAAATTTTAAAATTTAATTTTTTTTCTTTTACACGAAGGATAAAATTATGTTTCATTTAAATGATTGAAAAAATTCATGTAAAAGAATAATAAAATAATATTTGAATTATGAAAAGTTATGAATACATTTTAGCTATTTCTAAAGTTAATTAACAGAATATTTCTTTATTTTCTATTTTTTTTTTCAAATGCGCCTATTTCACATTTTGCACTAAGTGTTGAATTGCACAAAATAATGCAACCTATGTAAAATAAATGTTACACCATATGAATAATTCAAGTAAATATTGAAAACATAGTTTTTGTTTAAATGTTTTTATTTTGTCTTGATTAAACTGCTGAACAAACTAAATTTTCTCTTTAAAATCAACATATAATAAATATTTAAACTACATACATACATGTTTATAAAATGTTTTAAAATGTATTAGAAAAATTATATATAATTTACGAAAATAGAATTACGTGATAAAATTCAAATGTTCTCGAAATGCATTTAGTTATATTATAATATTATGTGTAGAATCACATAAATGAAAAATTATTTAATAATTGAAGTAAAATATGTACCACAAAGAAATATTTTATATTTTATTAAAGAGAATTTCTGGTTCTAAATAAGTTTATGTACATTTCGAGAAATTTTGGACGGCCCCACGTAATTTTTTAGAAACTACTAGCAGAAAAAAATATCTTGAGATAAAAATCCGTATTTTTTTATGAATCCTGCCGAAAGATAGCACAATTTAAAAATTTACCGTAATAAATATAGAAAAATGACATCTTTTCGCAAATCCGCGGATTTTCTCATGTTTTGAGAGTGTTTTAGTAAATCTGTGATATCAGTGGAATCGTAATAGTTAAACAAATAAATGACTAATCTCATTCCACGAATGAAGTTGGTCGCGGCTACAGCGTGACTCAATCAGATTGCGGCAAAGAAAAATTGATAATTTCGTCAATCCGTGGCGAAATAAAACCGCGAATCGCTCACAGAATAAAACCACGATTTTCATCAATTGATCGCGGGAAAAAATCGCGAATTTCGTTAATCGGCAGAAGCAAACAACGGGAATTTTTGCGAATGATCGCGGAAAAAAATGGCGAAATTTGTCCAATGATAGCAACAATAAATCCCGAATTTCACCGAACAATTGTGGGAAAAAATTTCTAATTTGTCAAATTATCGAGGAGAAAAATTACACATTATGTCGACTGATCGCGAAAAAAACAGCGAATTTCGTCGGAATATCGTGATGAAAATCATGATATTCGTCAATCGGTCGCGAATCTCTTCAAGCAGTTACGAAATTTGCCTTTTATTCTGCATACGAATAAACAAAATCATTACTAGCGATTTTATGCTAATTAAATTCGTAAAGGCTTGTAGTGTTCGATCGTTCTCGTCAACGTCGGAACGTTTATTTTATTAAAATATAAAACTTTAATAAAATAAAACCTCTCCATACTTTTTGCACATAGATTTTTAATTTTTATAGACATCATTTTCGCCATGCTAACAAATAGTAAAATTTATCACTGAGTTTGTTGCTGAATTACCTCAACTGATTTAAAATGCTGTGATGTAAAATTCGACACTAATGTCATTGAATCTTTTGCTGAATTACCTCAATTGTTTTAAAATGCTGTAATGGATAAATTTCTCATTAAGCTCATTGAATCTGTTGTTGAATTTCCTCATTTGATTTAAAATGTTGTGATGTAAAATTCATCACAAAACTCATTGAATCTGTTGCTGAATTACCTCAATCGATTTAAAATGCTATGACATAAGATTCATCACTAAGCTTATTGAATCTGTTGCTGGATTACCTCAATTGATTTAAAATACTGTGATATCAAATCCATCACAAAGCTCGTTAAATCTGTTGCTGATTTACTTCGATTTATTTAAAACGCCGTTAAGTAAAGAAAAAATTTGTTTATTTGCTAAATTGTACAAATTTTCATGCATGATACATTAACAGCATTAAAAGTGCAGACAATAGCAAGTTTGAGGAGATGGTTTAATGTTTACAAAAAAATTCAATTTTTATTTTTCTTCATTTTTAAAGCTAAGGGGAAAATATTAATGATTTTAATTTGTTTATATATCCAAGCTTTGTTCGTTGGTCTTTATAAAATTCCAAAAACTTTATGAGTTTCTAAAGTTCGTGAGGTGAATTTCTTAAAAAAAAATATTTAGTATAATTGCTAATGTATGTATTTTAAAATTACTCTGAAAATTGCATTACATTTTCCCGAAACTATTTTGTTAATACTGAAATTTAATGATATTATACTTTTGAAAAGTGGTATTTGATTCTGGATTCAGCGCTGACACAAAATCTAAGTCACAAGTTGTATGTTGATTATTGATCTCTCTGTCTTCAAAGTTTATGACACAAATTTTATGACACAAAATCTAAATCACAAGTCGTACAATGATTATTGATGTCTCTGTCTTCAAAGTTTATATAGTTATAAATGGATTTATACCTGACAACAATAATTACATTTTCAACTATTATGAATTGAAATAAAATCATGGAATTTTTTTAGTTATTGAAAAATTGCTATTAAAATATTAGATATACAGCAACATGCAATGTATGCTGCATTTAACGTAAAGTAAGCCTTTACGTTTGTATAACTAGCAATGTAGTTTTTACTAATTGTTTAAAGGCTGCTTAGCATTTCCCACATATGTTTGTAAGGCTGCAACTGCAGCACAAGATGGAACAGTCATCATGAGCACACAATCCTGCGGCTAAACATGAGACACAAACAAACGCAGCATCGGTGAACACATATACATTAATATATAAAATTAATTTAAAGAAAAAATTATATATGTGTTCACCGATGCTGGACTTGTTTGTGTATGATGTTTCGCCGCAAGATTGTGTGCTCATGATGACTATTCCATATTGGGCTGCTGTTGCAGCTTTACCAAAATATGTGGGAAATGCTAAGCAGGGCATCGTCCTCGTAGCTTAAATGGTAGAGCACTTGGAGCGCTATTCCAAGGGTTCCGGATTGAACATTTTTCACATTGTTGGTTCTACGCTTCGTTAGCAATGTGATAAATCACGTATTATATATTCAATATATATATTTTTTTCTCTTTTAGATTAAGCTTATTCGAAATTCGTGTACTGATTTTTTAAATTTTCGCTATTTTTTATTGTGATTTTCAGAGATTTTTCACAATTCGTGCTGTTTTTTTACGGACTCGGGCAACGCCGGGTATTTTAGCAAGCACTATAATAAAAGTTCTAACTATTAATAAAGTTCTAACTAATTTAAGTTCTAACTATATTAAAATAATTCGTATTTTAGGATTTATTTTCAGGTTTCTTAGTAATTGCGAAAAAGAAAAAAAAAAGGGGGGGGGCTCCTTTAGACCTCGAAGAGCTCAACAAAGTAGAATCTTTGTTAAAAAATGTTCAACGTGAATTTTTTGACAAGGAAATAAATTTGTTGCAAAAATCAGGTAAGATTATTCAAAATAGTCAGATAAAAAACTTTCATCCATTTCCTGATAAAGAACGTCTTCTTAGATTAGGAGGTAAGGTGTCCGAAAATACTGTCAAATTTATTAGAGCTTTAAAAAATATAACCTCTTTCAAGTTACTTTTGAATCCAAACCGCATTATCTTTCGAAACCTCGGAAGCCAATAGATTTCCGAGATTTAAAGAAACATTTAAAAAACATTTTTCTCCCTATGTTTGTAATTTTTGGAAATATTCCCGAGTAGATTTATAGTCTATTAATCAGTTTTCTGAACACGGAATATCTGTTTTTTGGATGCTATCAAATTATTAAGTAAATATTTTCAGCTGCATAATAGAATTTTTATACGCATGAATAACAAAAAATTTGTGTTAATGTTAATAAATGTTATTAATTTAGCGTTTTTTTCTGCTGAAAGTGTTTGTTGAACAAAAATAAATATCTGTCGAAATTTTGTGTTGGGAAAACTGACTTATATAATATAAAATATTAGGAAACATTTCCGAAAAATACGGATAGAAAAATAAACATTTGTTTCAGTAATGCTTCTTTAAAACTCGTAAATCTAATACTTCCTGGGGTTTCGGAAGATTTAGAAACAATTTTCGGAATCGTCGGTAACTTTAAAAGGGTTATGATATATTTTCGTAAACCGCATTAACTTTCGTTATATTTTCGTAAGCAGCTATCTTTTTTCACAATGTGGGAAACAACATTTATGTAAAGTAACTCGTGTTAAACTTGATAGAAATGATTTTTTTGTCTTATTTGTTTCATTAAACATACCAGGAATTTTGATCCCGCCGAATTTCGACGAAAGAAAATGTTTTAGAAGAAACTGATTCATTAATTTATAATAAAACTACAAAATTAATTATAATAACAAATTGCATCTTATATTGGTTAGTCTAACTCTCAAACAAGTATTATTTTAACCTAAAAGTCACTGCTCTTCTATAAAGACACTCTAAATTTTTGAAAAACTTTGCATTTTATCAGTATATGATTTCAACTGCGTTATTTTCAAAAGTGAAGCATTTTCACCTGTGCAGAATTTCAAAGTCGCTGGACACAACTCTTCAAAATATATTTCAGTATTAAGAATTAAAAAAGACGCTTTTTAATGTAAAATGCGTAGAATGGACACAAAATCATTTGCGTCCGCTAAAGCATTCGACTTTTACGATCCACTCTTAAACAACATCTGTAGAAAAGTATGCATATGACGTCATCATCGAGGAATAATAAACAAACCCGACAAAAAGCGATACCGCCATTTAAGAAACTTGGCAAAACAAATCAATTATCTAATGATTCATATGCCTTCATTTGTTTATTTATAATTACTCCATGTTTTATTTGTTTATTTATAATAACTCCATGTTTTATCAGAAATCATTCATTTATATTTTTTCAAAATTCCGTAAATGTTATTTCACAGGCATTAATAAAATTGCATTCTTTTAGCTTTTTCAAAAGAATTAGGTAAATGCTGACAAAATAAGTCACACAAATATTCTTTAAAATAAATTTTTGTAAAGAGAAATTAGTGTATCGTTTGTAAAGTAAGTTTGCAACAAACTAAAAATCATTTAATTGATATATAAAACAAAATAAAACCAAAATTCACCGGGTTTTATAGCCGATAATATTCTGGACATAGCAAAGTCTTTTAATTACAAATTTTTTTTTAAATTGCTATGGAAAAATGGCAACAAAAAGATACAGTAATTTGCTATTTTCCCTTTACTTCGCGCAGAAATGGAGTACTCAGGTTGCCATCATCAAAGAAATAGAATTAAAAATTTAAAAAAAAATTAATAACTCAAAAATAAATTGAGATACAGTTTTCAAACAAATTGTATTTAAAAGTACACTTTTTTCCCTATACGATGGTGTGAAGATAGAAAATGTGCGATGTTTAGAATTTTAAAAATTTGCAGTAGCGAAAATTGCAAAACTGACATTTCATCGTCAAGTGTTGCCATTCGAAAAATGACGTCAGCATTACGCACAGCGTTTGTCCTTTATAATATAGATAGATAGATAGATAGATAGATAGACATGTTTATGTGTTCTAAATAAACATCCCCATTTAAATAGTTATTTTACGATTTCAAAATATCTTTTTAAAAGCTTCTCAGCGCCGTGAACTGATATATCCGTTAACTAGCTTCACTGAAGTAAAAATATTATTTAATATAATATAATTCTGCAGATATAATGTATTTTTAAAACATTTAGAAATGATTGACACCCCTAAGATTATATTCATATACGTAATTAATTTTTTTTCCAATCATGTTGGAAAAATCATCTTTTTTTAGAATTTTTAAAATAGTTAAAGAGAAAACAACTTTACGATTTTACCCTTTTACTGGGCAGTCAAGGGGTTTAAGAAAAAATAAGTTCTCGAATTTTCTTCCAATATTCTTTTCATGATTCCTGGTGAACGGTAGTATGATATCAAACTTATTTTTTAAAAATAGCAAAAATAAGTTCTGCACATAAATCTTTTAACTTTTAACCGAAGCCATTTTAAATTATTTAAGTAAATGGAAAAAAGCAGTTCAGCTATTGGACTGTGACAGATGAAAAATAGTTTTTAAGCATTTCCGCGGAAGTAATTTATGAGTGAATGCAAGAATGAAATTGCGCTGAAATTAATACTGTGACAAATTGCCACTGACGACTCTCTATGCGTCTCATTAGTTTAGTAGACTGATATCGTTGAGAAACATCCATTTTAGATATTTATTGGTGTGAAGTATTGATTGTTTCGTCAATACATGGAATATGAAAAAAATCTTTCATTTGTATAAAAACACTATGAAAGTATATTGTTTTTATGTTACAAGATAATCTATTCTTTGAACTTTATGGAAATATATTTTTTTAACATTTCATTTAGAAAACTTATGAGTGAATGCAAGAATAAAGTGCAGAGAATGCTGTTGTGTGACACACTGCCATTGGCTACTGTCTGGATACGTCTTATTAATGTCCTAAACTAAAGTCGTTGTACAACACACTTTTAACCATTTATTTTATTTATTAGTGTTGTTAATTGTTAGGTTTGTCGATAGATGGAATATGAATTTAGTCGGATGTGCCAATCCCAAAAGTTTCTTCTTTCTCATACATCTTAATATTTCAAAAATCTGTTACACATATTAATACTTCAATGTTATAATTTCAACACTACACAAAGTTTGATTTTCGTCTTACATTTCTGCTTCATTTTATTAACAGAAGGAAAAACGAGTTAATATCGATCATGATATTTAATAAAATCAATATTTTCTATATTCTGTTGTACGTCCACTGCTTATAAATCATCGGGTTATCTGGTTGGGAAGTGCCCATCGCTGCACGAGCAGCTGATGTACAACATAACTACGAAAAATTGCTGTCACAACGTACCCTTACTTAGAAATATCCCCATTTTTAACTAGGATCTAACGGCCATAGTCCAAAACATGTATATGAAGTTTGGTTCAATTCTAGGCAAACCTTCGTAAACTTTCAAATGATAAATCAATGAAAAGGGCACAAAAAAAATTACTATAGCACCCCCTTCCTGCAGAATATTTCCAAAGTTGATTTGGAACCTGCTGGCTATAGCCAAATACACACATAAGAAATTTTTTTCAATCCTATGAATAACTTCATACACTTTTCGATGATATAATGAGGACAAACACACACACGGACCAACTGAAACACCGATGGACAGACAGACATTTTGTATAAATATGTTTTCCGGGATCTCTGACCCCTAAAACGTGTAAATCTGTCGAAAACCAGAAGTAGAACAAAATTTCATTTACAATACTTTCTTCTTAAGAAAGAAGACTAAAGTAAAAATAAACACTGGCTGAAAGCATACAAAATACTGTGATGCACTAAGGCTGTGAATGATACTCATTACGGTTTCCTGAATACGTTCGAATAATTTCGAAAATTGATTATCGTTGCGAAACATACATTATCTTATTTATGTGAGTTATTGTTAGTTTTGACGATAAATTAACTATGGAAAACTGTATCGCTTACATTAAAAAACTTAAACTCATTAAAGTTTTGAAATTATAACGTTTTTATTAGTTTATGAAAATACGCTTTTTTTTTAATTTACGAGTGTATTCTGGATTAATATTAACTGAAATTAATAATGTAACAGATTTACCCTTCAGAAATTTCTAGATATGCTCCATTAGTTTTAAAAACTAATATACTTTGAAAACATTCCTTATTTAATTTATTAGTGTGAGTTATTTTTAGTTTTGAATAAAAAAGAATGTTAGATATTGTATCATTTACATGAAAAAAAATCAAAAAGCTAATGATTTGGAATTTTCCAAGAAAGCCCATTCGCTGACTAGTGAGTGTTTGGAAACATACTTTCTATTATTCTCCGTAGAAACAGTTTGGAGTTTATATTATAATGAAATGCGTTGAAATTCAAACAGTGATTGGCTTTAACTTACGACTCTCTAGATACACTTTTAAATTTCGTAAATTGATATCATTGCGAAATTTTCGAGTAATTATTAGTTTGACAATAGACGGAATGCGACTAATTGTACCACGTACAGTCGTGGAAAAAAAAAGTAAACACCCCCTACTAACTCCTCAACAAATTATTGTAGAAGAAAGTTACTGGTACCGAACGATTGGAAATAAAATCTACTTTTAAATGATGTATATAAAATTTGCTTAGGGGGCCACCTACATATTAAAACGAACCATAACTTTCTTTTTTTCAATAGCAGTACCCAATTCTGACAGCATAAATGAACTCTACACCCTTCAATTAGCCTAAAAACGAATTTTTATGCAATTCGTACCATAAGTTTCCGAGAAATTAATTATTTTAAAACGAGTGTATTTTAAGGGTTTATCCAAATTGAAGTTCCGTACTAGATTGTTAACCGAGAGAGCCGCTTCCTTGATCAAGGCACCTTAAGCGCCACTCAAGGAGTCAATGAAGCGTGTTAGATTACAGTACGGCAGAATAAATTTCAAAATGTCTACTCACTTCCATCATAGGCCCCTTAAACCATCATTTTGCCGTTTTTTAAGCATAATTTGAAAACTACTTGGAAGAAAAATGTGAAATTTTTGAATTTCCATAAAGCAGGACTTAATAAATCTAAATCCATCAAAAAAATTGTAGGTTGCAATTCATAATTTTTTCGAATATTAATTTCATAATTCATAATTCATATCATAAAATTATAAAAATTGCAAATTCAGCTTATTTATGTTTGGGTATATTAGTATTATTACCACAAAAAAAATTAGCAAATTAGGAGCATAATTTCGGGAGATATAAATAAAAATATGAAAATATAATTTAACATTAGAAGCACTAAATTTTGAATGTTTATAATTCAAAAACTTATCATTCAAATGACTTGAAATTTGGTGTCTAGGCATAGTTTGAACCGAAGATTTGAAATATCTCGTTAAAATTGTGTATTGCCATTGAAAAAAATGAAGTTAGGATTCGTTTTAATATGTAGATGACCCCCTAAGAAAATTTTATATACATCATTTAAAAGTAGACTTTATTTCCAATCGTTCGGTACCAGTAACTTTCTTCGATGATGATTTGTTGAGGAGTTAGTAGGGGGTGTTTACTTTTTTTTCCACGACTGTACATAAAAAGACTCTGAAAGCTTATCTTTTCAAGTTTTTTTTTTTTTAACTCCATTGGCCAAGATTTTGAAAATGCACTAGTATCAATTGCCAGAATAACAATTGCTAGTGAACGCAAGAATGAAATGCGTTAAAACAAACCAATACATTGAAAGATAACCACTGACAACTCTCTGGATATGTGGCATTAGTTACGTTAACTGATATCATTGCGAAATGTTCCTTATTGTTTATTTATTGGTGTAGCTCATTTACTATTTTATCAATGAATGGAATGTGCAGAAGTTTCAGCTAATATATATTTTTACTTTACGTAATTTTCTCTTTATTTAATCGTAAAATTTCTGAGATAAATAAGAAGAAGATTATGCTGGAAATACTGTAGCAGCCGAAATGTTGATTAGTCGAGACCATTGGGTGTGAAAAAGTATGTCTTTTTTATAAAAGATCATTGTTTTTATCTTTACAAGAGGGTTTATTTTCTGAGCATTTGTTAGCGAAGAATAAAGGAGTTGCAGCACAAGAAACAAACATTTTAAAAATTTTATGCTAGAAACCAATGTTTTACAATCTCTTTCAATAAGCAGCATATGCCAAATGTAAAAAGATGCGTAATTCCCGAGAGAATAAAACGTCTACTTTTACATCAAATGCTGTTAACCAATTAAATGTAAAACAATAAAAAAATAATAATGCGTCACGCACAGATTATAAAGCACATTCTGACATTATGATAATATTGTTGAAAGTTTTTTGCATCTTTAGATACAATGAAACGAGATCTGTAAATAAAGTAGTTAGCTCCTACTCAAATAAATAGCTTTATTCAGCAAAAATTAGACAAGCACAATGCACTCAATACCATTCATGTAATAAAATTTAGAAAAATATTATTACATTGAATCACAAGAGACTAAAATCTACGACTAATTCTAATTCTACGACTCATTGTCCATCAACAACTCTAAAGCAACATCGTCACAGGATTTTTGGAGTGTTTTGATAATCAGGACCTTTGAATCGTAGAACCTTGATTTCTGAAAAGTTTTAAATAAATGTTGGATACAGATTTTTTCCACCAAATTTGCTAAGTCAAAGAAGCTCATCAAATTCGTCCTCTATATCTGCTAATTATACTCGTTTTGCAAAAGGTATGTAAAGTTACTTTTACATCAACAATATTGATAGAGTGTTGAAACTACTTTAAGCATTTTTAAACAAAAGGGAATTTTGTTCATTTTGAAATCAGCTAAGATCATTTAAAAGTATTTTAAGCGAAACTGTCTGTTGATGGAATATATTTATATTTGAATTTTTGTTCGCATGTGTATAAAAACTATAGATCTTCGAAAATCATTTAGTGTACTAGAATTTACTTCCGCTGAGAAACCATTCAGGTCACTACAGAAGAGCACCCCGCAAAATTAAAAACACTCAGCAATGTATAACCACTTATATCAATTGCTATAAAAAGTCATGTACCTGAATACGTTTGTGTGATTCTATTAACAGGATTCACACATTAATTCTTTATTGAACATGTTTTAGTGAATCTGTGTTACATTCAATAATTACATTCTGTGAAATAATGCACCTTTATTGAATTGCCATACAACAAATTACCAATGCAACAACAATGTATACTAAATCTTTTGTCAGGATCTGTAATCTAAGTATAAAGTTTTCGCAAACAAACTCCGATATAAATAATGTTCTAGTACGCTTCAATGTCATATTCAATTCCGTTATGTTTGAAGTAGTATTACACCATTAAAATAAAAACGTTGGTCTATACTCTATAAGAATTCTGGAAGCAGATACAAGACGATACGATGTTGCAAGAAACCATAATGTTCGTAATAACTTCATAAACCGATTTAGGAATCATTTCAAAAAAGAGGAAAAGGTCTGCAGAAAAAACTGATCTGAACACTGTAGGAGATCTGACTCCGACTCTGACTCTTTTGCTCAAAAATGGGCCGACTCCGACTCCGACTCCGACAATGCAGACCTGCTTGTAAAATGGACGACTTCGACTCTTTCGTTCAAAAATGGGCCCGACTCAGACTCCGATTCCGCAGCCCTGCTAACAGCACGAAAGCTAGTTTGACAGCTCTCACTTTCCTTCTTCGAGTTTCATAATATCTAGAATGTCAAAATCCATATTACTTCAAATTGGTTCGCGAAAGCCTCGTGACCATCGATTGTTTAATATAAAACTTGTTGTTTTTATTCATTTCTCGAAATCTTACAAAAAATCTCAGTTGAATTAACACCTCTTTACTGGTAAATCTCGATTTCATCTTCAGATGAATACTCTATCATGGAGAAACCCATAAATCGATATTCATCAACAAAATTTCGTAGAAAAAGATCACTAGAGAGGAAGCAGTTTAATAGTGTAAGCAAGAGTAATAACAAAAAGCCTAACTAACCATTAGTCTTTCTAATGGTTCTCCAACAGTTGATCACTAATATGATGAAATCCTAGATATGTTATTTTCTGTCTATTTCTGAAAGAATTACAAACATGAAGACGATAGAATAGATATTTGTAGACGATAGAGCACGATCCCGTAAACATTGGATTTTTAGAGTTAATTAGAGAAATGAACAATTCTAAATATTGAAGTGTTTTCAAAATATCTAGATCCAAAATCTATAGAGAATATGTTTCATCAAGTATTTTACTAAATATCCTCTGAAAACACCGGCATACAATTATTAAAGAATGGGAGTTATTTTCGCAAGAGGCTATTGATATCGAAAGATAAGACGCTGTTGTTGAGCACGCATTTCAAATGGAAAGGAACATTCGCATTGTCAATGAGGCCTTTCGAATCAATATACTTAGTATCAAATTTATCTATCAAAAGGAGATAGTCATAATCATAAGTCATTTTTCATTCATTTACTTAATTTTTCTACATGAACTTTAGTCTTTTTAATGTAGTTCAGAATTTGTTTAGTAAAATTCATTTATATCAATTTAATAGAATTTGTTTTACTAAAAATATTAATTTGAGCCTCTTTTTTAGCTAGATTGTGTTTAAGAAAATTTTTGTTAGATGATTAATCCTGATTTTGTTTGCATAATTTTAGACTTTCTTAAAGTTCTGTAAGCAAAAAAGTCTGAGTTCCTATACTGGCTTCTTCAGACTGAGATTCTGCAGAAAGAAATCTCTCACTTTCCTTTCAATTTTTACTATTTTCTTCTCCATATTCCCATACGTTTATCCTTTATCAATTTATCTCCGCTTCATTTTTCCCCGAATATAGTAGTCTTATCATTATGCTGGATTGTAAATAGCGTTTCCGAGTATGCCGCGTAAATCAGGCCTCCAAATGCTCTTGACACTACTAATTTCTTACAATTTATTTGGCCATCTTAAATCGCACATAATTCTGCCATTAGATTAGGCGAAGAAAATTGCTTTAAAATACCGGTGTTCAGAGCATCTGGAGCATCGATTTACACGGGACATCTGGCAACACTAACTGTAACCCATTCTTCTATTAAGGAGACCCGGTACACATTGGATATTTTCTCATCTATTATACATAGAATGTTTTATGTTGTTGAAAGATGTGCAATGGAATTTTTCTATTTAAAAAAGTTTCCATTTACAGATAAGGTCAGAATATATTTAATTCTTTTTTTATAAGAATAAATATAATAACTTTATTAAACTATAATTTATATTATTTATAAATCGATTTATATATGGAATATTTTTATGTTGTTAAAAGATATGCAAGGGAGTTTTCTACTCAAAAAAACTCTTCATTTGCAGATACGGTTGCAATATATTTATTTCTTTTTTTACATATAATATGTATTTGTTATTTATATATTTTTTACACATAAATATAATTTCCTTATATCAATATATTTTGTATTGTTTATATATCGATTTATATCTTAAAAGTTTCTACAATTACAAAGGATCTCTATGCTACAGCGTTTGATTTGGGTATTATAACCAATTTTCTGGTTGGCAGCATAAATCTTCAGTAATTAACCCATTTGAGGCATTTACTGATCTGTCATTAGTTTGATTTCCAACCTAATTTCCGGAACACAGTTGATAAATCCTTATGAACTGCCATTGACCCTTTAAATTCGACATCTCGTGACCATTTATTTGCAACGATAAAGGTTCGCCATCACTTAACTGTTATGTATGAGAAACAGCTAGCATATCCAGTTTCCTTCCACTGCAAATTCGGCTAATTACTCATAAACGGAGGAATGATTTCGATGAAATTAGAGTGTAGTCTCGCATGGAGTCAGTCATTATTGGAATTATTATGAGATTCGCATTGGGGGTTTTATGTGACGTAAATTAATTTCCTCAGTTTACAATAGACGTAAATGTTTATATTCTAATGGGATTGCCTCTTGTTATATGTGTTATGCATTTATTGTTATAAAATTTTCTCTTGAATAATTGTAAGAATTAAATCCTGAAATTAGAAGCTGACGTAGCAATACAAAAAATATTGTGAATATTTAGAAGATAAATAAATGTAAATAATGTTTTATTTGTTATAGCATTAATACTTCAAAGCGTATAAAGCAGGGATGGCGAACCTTTTTGAATATGGGTGCCAAAAATTTCAAAATTATTATTTACCAACATTCTAACGTGCCAGAAACGTTTAAACTTAGATAAAATCTAACAATTAATATTTTATAGAAATTTTACTTAAACATTTTTACACTTATACTAAATTCGATTCTTAACTTATTTATTATGCTGTATTTATTCACTAATATAGCCATGTCTTATCGAATTCCGTATTAATAATCCATAAATGAGCTTTTCTTTTATTGTATACTTCCGAATAAGATCATTTTTAGCTCTTCAGGTAGATGCAGGTTCAATAGATACATAATTATTTATACTAAACGCTAAAATCGAATTTTCAAAGTTAAAACCTAAATATAATAAAACTTAAAATAACTTAAAACCTTAAACCTAAATAAAATAAAACCCAATCTGAAGTAGAAGCATGTCATTTAGGTATATTACTATATAAACTATCTCTTAAAATTCAGTTTTCAAAAATAGAACCTTTGAAATTTTATAGAGAAGCAAAACGATTCGGAAAACACTACAATGTTAACTGGTTTGGCGAGAAAATGACGCTACAGGACGCTTTCAATGAAATTTATAATACCTTAATTCATTCAAAAGTAACGGATTATTTTAATGTAAATCATATGCTTGTTACACGAAACTTTTTCCTTTCTTTTTTTTTTTTTTTTTTTTTTTTTTTGTAAAAAGACATAAAATGGATTGTTTGTTCTCCATAAACTGAGTATAACTAAAATTTTTTACGCGTGCCAGAGAAGTTTTCTTACGTACCAAGATCGGCACGCGTGCCATAGGTTCGCCGTCCCTGGTATAAAGCTACATCAATCGACACTGTTTTTACAGTTTCGTCTGACAAATCCTTTTCATATTTAAACAAGAACAAAAAAATCATGCCAACAGCATAGATTATGTAACACTTTCCAACACATTCATAATGCTATAACAAAATTTTTCAGTTTACTAAGGTGAAAGATGATGTCTTTATAAACAATTTGGAAATCGCATAACCATAACGTATTTGAAAACCAAATTTCTGCTATTACCATGAATAGTCGGGAAAATATACGAAAATATACGATTTTTCATGCAGCACTGTACATGATCTATGGATATTTATGTATACTACATAGTATGCTATAAGACAATTCAATTAAATGCACCGAACAGTTAAAATTTTTCCTCCAGGAATTTCCGCCAATAAACGGATTTTGTTGAGACTTTTTTGCGATCCTATATATGATCTATAGAATTCATAAACATCAAGTAATTTTTAAATAATAGTAAATTTAAAAACGCATACGACAACTCAAAACGACTTCCAACAATTATACCTCGTTAGTTTCAATATTTCAATTATTGTTCATTTTCTTTTGTGCTTCCCATTAAATGAACGATAAGTTTTACGCACACAATATTCAATAAAAAGAACTTTGTAATACACCTCAGTGATAAATAGCAATTTCAATATTTTTAAAATAGTGTAATATCATTAAAATACACCATAAATGATTTTTCTCCATAAACCGCAATGTAACGTTGGGTGATGAACCATAAATGCTACATACTTCATTTTCAATACCGAACATGCCCAGTAAACCCCAATAACATATATCAATTTCATGGCCATCAGACTATAATTACGCCATTTAGAGCATGGACAGTTGGACAGACAAACCGAATTCATTAACACTTCTCAACTATGTTGAAAATTATTAATAAATAAATTAAAAAATGCCCAGTTAAACTGATGGCATTGAGCTCACAGTCTATTCACACTAATAGTATATTATACTCTTATTTCAAAGAGCAATGCTCTCGAAAAATAAATTAAGGGGGCTTAGCCCCCATCCCTCCGTTTCCCATCTTTATACTTAACAAATGAGCCTCCAAATCTCATTAGGGAAGCGCCTTATCAGAATAAACCGGTATACTAAATTTCAAGCAAATCGGATAGAAAAACCCATTTATCTACATTAAGTGGGGGGTTAGCCCCCCGCCCCCCTCTACACTTAACCTATATGAACCCCCTAAACTAGTAAAAGTACCTTATCAGAATATACCTACTTGCAAAATTTGAGGCAAATCGGATAATTCGGCCGAAAAAACCCATTTATCTAAGTGAAGGGGGGATTAGCCCCCCGAGCCCCCTTTTATACTTAACCAATGAACGCCCATAAGTAATCAGGGAACAGCCTTATCAGAATTAACCAATTGACAAATTTTGATGCAAATCGTATAATTCTGCCTGAAAAACCCATTTAACTAAATTAAGGGGGGGGAGAGCTTAGCCCCCCTCGTTCCCCCTTTATAGTTAACCAATGAATCCCCCTCCCCCCCCAAAAAAATAATCAAAGAAGAGCCTTATCAGAATGAACCTATTTACAAAATTTGATGCAAATCGGAAAATTCTGCCTGAAAAACCAAATTATCTAAATTAAGAGGGTAGTCAGCCCCCGTTCCGCTCTTTATACTTAACCGATAACCCCCCAAAAGTATCGGAGAAGCACCTTGTCAAAATGAACCTATTTACAAAATTTGATGCAAATTGGAAATTTCTGCCTGAAAAACGAAGTTATCTAAATTAAGGTGTGTGTGTGGGGGGGGGAGGAGGTTATTCCCCACCCCCCACCCCCTTTATACTTAACTAATGAACCCCAAAACTAATCAAGGAAGCGCCTTATCAGAATGAACCTAGGAAAAAAATTTGAAGCAAATCGGCTATTTCTATCAAGAGTTACCACGTTACGTACGTACGTACGTACATACAGAACCTCCGGGCACATTAACTCTCAGGCTGATAGGCTGTGAGCTAAAAAGTAATCTTTTGCTTTTTTAACAGTTCCCACTATAATTGGAAAATGTTTATGAATTCGCTTTGTCTGTCTGTCCGTGCTCTAACTCGCGTAAATATACTTGGATTGAAACGTAATTTATATGAACTTCACTATAGAGTGTTCGCTATTGAAAATGAGGTGTATAGCATTTATAATTCGTTTGCTTGCAGGTAATTACAAAAGATTTCCGTTAGATTGTAGTCTGTGGAAGGAAGACGTTTGTGGTGCATTTTATGTAAATTACATAATTAGATATTTCATTTCATTGTATAAAAAATTTAAATTTCTTAATAATATTATGGTAGAGTTGGAATATCTTTCATAATCCATGTCTGATGCAAGATTTTTCGTTCTTATTTAAATTTGAAATGCTTGTATGTTGTATGAAACAAAAAGTGTATTAATTTTTAAATAATTGATTATTTAAAAAGTGTCTACCTAATGTAAAACAAACTATAAAATGATGTTAATCATATAATTTAAAGAAAAATCTTGTACAAAATATTAAATAATACATAAGTGACATTTCTTTAAAAGCCATTTGACATAAAAGGAAACACATTAATTTCAGAATTTAGAGTTGCACTCAATTTTCTCGCAAGTGAAGATTTACAGTAGCATTGTAATTCTTTACTTTCTCAGATTTATGTTTAAAAGGCAAAATATATCTTGTCTCATTTGATAGAAATAAATATTGGAAAAAAACACACTAGTTTTCAACATTTCAGTTCACCATTTGTTAAGATTAACGATAAATTTGTAAACATACATCTTGCCTTATCAGAAAATTTATCTTATAGTTTCCATGGTGTATTTTATATTTAGAGACGTAAATTCAGCATTTATATCTTGAAAGTGTATTTTAATAAAAATAAATAACATTCAAGTGTTTCTTTAATTACACTCCTACAGATATATTAGTTTCAAAAGAAAAGACTTTATTTTATAATATATTTCCCTTTCTTCGAAAACAAATTGCTTTAAAGAAACATTTTTGAATTATACAAACTCTCTGTGTTTACATGGAACAAAACAAGTAAGTTTTAAGAAAAAAATAAAACCGACTTAGGGAAATATTTCCTTCCTTACTGCACTGATATTTACTCATTACACACCAGTTGGTATGTTTTATTGACAATGATTTGGACCATCAGAGTGCTTTCGTGGGAATTCTTTATATTTATTCCCTCATTTTGAGGCGCACTAGACTATGATACATTAAAATATTTGACGCTGTAATGGACTAGCGACTCTCTTATAAAGGGTCTCTAGTATTTTGAGTGAGAGCGTGATGCCAAATATTTAACATGTGTGACGCAACAGAGATCTCTCTGTTCTATTTTACTCTAATTTTCCAAAATATTTGGAAATTTCTTGGAGTCAAAACTGTAAAAAAAAAAAAAAAAAAAAAAAAAAAAAAAAAAAAATCGGTAAAATACGGAAATTGTAGTGGCAATCAAGACGGCAGTACTCTTTCCGTATTTTAACGGAAAAAAAATTCCGTAAGTTCCAGAAAATTTTCCGTTTTTTCACAAAATGTTTCCGGGTTTTGTTTTTTTTTTTCATATTTCCGTATTTAAAAATGTTTGTTTCAAAGACAAATATATACCTTTTCAACGAGAAACTTACATACATCTTTATGAATTTTCATTTTCACAGACGCCAACGAAAGAATATCTCTATTTAATTCAAATAGCACAGTAATGAAGCAACACTTACCTCGGCGGGGTTCGAATTGGGGAACTGTCCATTGCCAGATTAGCCCTCTTAATCATTATTCCACGGAGACTCGAGTTGAGCTTTCAAATACCGTTACTTATCTCAGATGCTTTTTATAAGGTAAGGGCAAGATGTTAAACAAGGAACATATTTTCGTAGAGATAATGTTTTTCAATTGAGTATACAATTCTGAATGTTTCCATAATTTTGAATATTTAGCTTTTTAATTTCATGCTTTATAAAATAAAATGTTTATTCTTTAAAATATTACATACTTGAAAGAATGTATTATAAGTAATATTTTCTTCATTTTTGCAACATTTTAAAAAGTTTATTCTAATATTATTTTCATTTATTTATTTATTTATTCATTTATTTTTTCAAGAATACCAATATATATTTTTTAAACATGTACTTTTAAAAATTATTTGTGTGATAATCTACTGTAAACTCAAATAAAGGAAATTACTACATGGTATTAAAATAAAAATTTCCTTTATTGCTTATTTTAACTTAGCTAAAAATCAATTTTTTAATAATTTCGTTATTATATTTCAGCTATGTTTTAAGTGTTATGTGCGAATCTGTTAAAATGAATAGCTTAAAAAATTTTTTAATTAAAAATAGATTTTTTCCTTTTAAAACGTCCTACAGAGATTCAAAAAACTTAATAATAATAGCTTGCCATAAACAGGGTTCGTACGCTTCAAGGAGCTTTTACCAGAATTTTCGTATTGAAAAATTTGCCTTATTTAATGAAAAAAAATGTATCTTTAGATATAGCGACCAGTACTTTACGAAATTTCTCGTCTAAAATACCTAAAATCCCACGAACCTTTTCATGCGTACTAACCCTGTATAAATAAGTCAAACATTATTTTAAAATCATAATGAAAAATAAACTGTAACTCTTCCTTTTCAACTGTCTCAATGTTAAAAAGAATTAATAAGATTTTAATTTTTTTAAATATCGTAAAAAAAATTAAAACTATTTTAAAGCTTTTTATTTAAATAAAAGGTCAAATGTATTACTTGCGCTCAGAGGGTTCCGTACAATAAATATGTGAATTATTACCTGTATTATTGAAAAAACCGTTGCTAAAAGAATAATAATACTTTGTAAAAAAATACAACGTAGGGTTGGGTATACCTGTGTATACTGGAAAAGTATGAATGGGTATACCATAAAAGTTCAAACAAGTATGAAGCCTAAATAATATCAAATATTGCTATTCTGTATAACTCTTTTTTTTAATCTTATCCGAATATGTTTATGATGAACTTAATTAATAAATTACATTAAAAGTAGTGCATATTTAAACTTCATTTCGCATTTCATAAACCCAAATTCAGCCTAGTAATAAATTAAATTAGTCTGTTTTTAATAATTTCACATTTATTGCTTTTATACTGCTACTGGCATTCTATTACACAAATATGTCATTAAAAGTTGTTATATACGCTTTAAAAGCCGATGGTACATGGAGTACGCCGCCCCTGTTATAATGTATGTCCAAATCGTCCGTGTCTTTAAGGGTTAATATCTCGGCTAATGACAAATGTTTTTTTTTTTTTTCAGAAATCATTATCAACAATATTTCTATTCTTCTTCTACGATAGGTACCTCCAGAATTCCTCAACATCTTTGCTGAATGCCCGCAAATCGAAATTTGTGTGTAACGGAAAAATGCGCTTTTCTTAAAAACTATGTGACCTAGGGTAATCGCTATAATTTTCCTGCAAGATTTAAATGAACGTCTACTACCGCTAATTTATTCATAATTTTAGTTTCAGTAGATTCGGAAATAGAGGAAGGGGGACATATTTTTGCAGTACATTTTCCACGGTATCTCTGAAAATATAATATCTAAAAGTAAAAGAAATATATTTTTGCGTTCAGTGTTACAAAGATTTCACACGATACACAAAGAAAAGATTTTTCTTCAAGTAAGTTAATTAGCCCCTCTAAATTTTTTCTAAATATATTTGTAAATGCTTAATAATCTATAAATATGTGGGTCAATAGTCTTTATTACTTCTCCCACTTTGAACTTTCCACGTTCCATAGTTTACGAGTAAAATTCTGTGACAGACAGACACAGAAATTATCTTATAATGGTTCCGTTTTTACTTTTTAAGTGCGGAACTCTAAAAATAAATAAAGAAAGAAAAATATTATAACGAGTTATTTAAATTTACATAACATAGATGGCGCCATAACTTTTATCGGTTTTACTTGAAAACCCCTGTAAAAAATCCAGACTATTTAGCCTTTGGGAAATCATTGGATGTTGATATGTTTTCAACGTTAGAGCCACATTTAGCCAATATTGATGCTTTATTGAAAATAATATCACTCTAAGACAAGTACATGCAACAATTCATTACTTCGCTTTTCAAACATGGCAATTATCTCTGAACATCACTTACGGAATTTGCACTGTTTTGAAAGCAATACAGAAATATTCCGCAAAATTTAGGAAAAACTTACTGGATTTTTACTGATTTATAATCTCATAATGTCAATTACGGAAACTGATCCGTTTTCTTAAAAAATGAAACTATTCCGTAAAATTTTACGGAAAAATTTGTGTAAACTGACGGACATTTTTTACAGTGTACGGTTACTTGTTTTCTCTGTTGTTTTATGCAAATTAGGCTTTTCGCTCAATATGTAGAGTATATAAGACGAAGCGAAAGTGTGTGTCTTCGGATTTGGATAGAGTCCTACCTCTGAAGGTGTTTTAGGTCTGCGTGAAGGAACTTTACGCCACGTGGATTGTGATTGAAGCCACACCGTTGGTGAGAAGTTTTGATTCATAGCTTGAACAAATAAATTTCTGTTTGAGAACCACAGGTTTTCAGTTAGATCGTATCGAAGATTTAAATTGTATTTAAGTTGCAGCTTAAGGTGTCATTTCAGCGTGTTGCTATCAAGGCGAACTATCAAGGAGGCTTATTTGAGTCAAATCTTTAATATTTCTTAGTTATTAAATGTTAGTTAAAACTTAGTTGTGAAATTCTCTCACTTGTTCGCTAAGTAGTCTTGGGCCAAATTTGCAGAAGAAACTCTATCACTTCCCTGCTCGGTTTGTCTAAATAAAGCTGTTTTTAGACTTTATATTGGAATATGACTGCCTTATTACGTAGCGGACTTGCTGTGGTGGTTACAACCTAACCTTGCTAAAAATGTATTTACGATAAGACGATTATTTTGAAAACGTAAATTAATACTGTGAACAAGAATCCTGCATAAATGAACATATATACAATCCTAAATATTCGACTGTACAGGGTGGTCCGAAAGTCAATAACTTATTTTATAGTGTAATATAAAACCAAGTATTTGTCGTAAGGGAGTATGGTTTATATTAAATGCTTCACACGATAAAAACTTTACTTGAAACTAATAAAAAAAAATTAATTCAAAACTTCGCTCATCGATGACTATATGCCTCAAATTATCGAAAAGAAAAATACAAAAATCAAGACAATCAGTTACTGATTCATTTATTTTGTCACATGCGGTTACAGAGCATTTATTTTGTGCAATCCATTACCATATTTCAATGTGTGTAATTTGTATCAAAATAAATGCTTTGTAACTTCTTGTGCCAAAATAAATGATCTGTTACTAATTGTCTTGAGTTTTTCATGCTTTATTCTGATAATTTTAGGTACAGCGCCATCTATAGGGAACGATTACAATTAATGTTTTTATTCACTTCAAGAAAACCCTCCATTTCACAATGGAAGCATTTTCGTGGAAGCATTTTCATCCAAACTGCACTCCCTGACGACAATTGTTTAATTTTATGTTAAATTTTATATAGTTTCCGGGGCTTTTGGACCATCTCCTATAGTTGTTTTCGCGTAATTCCGAAAGAATTAAAACTCAACCCGAAACATTTAAATTGAACCCGAAAAAATTACAGCGAAAAAACAGTAGCATCAACCCGACCCGGTTCGTGTCATGTTAGAGTAAAATGGAGTAACCCGACCCTGATGAAGGTCTCTATTGTGAACCTTAAAACCAAATTAAAATTTTCTAGCGATTTTCCATTTTTTACGAAAGTTAGAACTTAGAAAACAATAAAAAAAAAGTAAGCAAACAGGCAAACATATCATCTTTTGATCCTGATAAAATTTATACGGGATTACCAGCAGAACGAGACATTTCCAACTAAAAAAGAATTCTAAAAAAAAAGTACCCGCAGAATGAGTTGTATAACCTCCTTGGTTGGAAGTCAATTAAAAAGGAAAATAAACCATTTCCTTTATAATTTATGATCATTAATATAACTACAATACTAAGAATTTTAATGTACCAGAACTGCTTAACAAAGTAGATGGTTTTGAGAAGAATGAGGCTAATGTCAGACGAACGTCTATTTGTACGCTTTTTCACCCATTAGGATCAGAAACACTATGTATAGCATAGTATTTCTGATATGCTAATGTCAGACTAACTTTTTTTTTTGCACACTTTTTCACTCATTATGATAATAAACATTATACTATAGCATAGCATAGTGTTTCTGATCATAATGAGTAAAAAAGCGTACAATTAGACGCTCGTCTGACATTAGCCTAATGGCTTAGTTCCCTTTGTCAGGCAGAAGTATACGAAACTTTGGAAAAGATAGAAACGAAGTCAGACCTTTCAATTTTGAAGCACAGATGTGCAAACCACGTTTCGAAAGAAAGTATATAGCTAAGTTAAAACAATAATTAGATTTTTTTTTAACTATGCATAGAAAAAAATGCTTTACACATACTCTGTTAAAAATGGAAAAACGTTTCCAGATGTATAAAATTCAGTATAACCTAGTTCTTTCCCATGATTATATAAAACCTTTCTTCAATATTTAGTAAGTTTTAGACGAAGGGTAAATCAGAAGTCACTGAAACTCACACATTTTTTTAAATTAACTGAAATGTCTTTCTCGGAACTTACGGGCAAAAATGCTGCCTTTTTATTTAATAAATGGTTCGATAAACCTCGAAAACCATTGTTTTCTTAGATTTATTTTTATCCCTTCTGCACATGATTTTTAGGCATATTTCGTAAGAAATACTATCCATTACAGTCTCCCGTATGTTGGAATTGCTGAAAAAAATTTGCAGATCTACGCCGATCATGACCCCTAGAACCCCACCCCCAGTTCAAAACTTTATATATATATCTATCTATTTATTATATATATATGTATATATTACCTTTTTATGAACATGATAACTTCCATAATTCTACACAAATCTCTTCCAAACTGATAGATAAAATCAAGGGGCGGAAAATCTCGGTCAAGTTCATTAATGGGCAAATCGAACTAAGGTGATGGAAATAGGAAGGGTTTTGTAAAAACAGAAAAACCTCTATAAGTTCTTAATTATAATATATATCAAATCCGTTTAAAGTTATTATGACTTCTAGGTAAAACGCCACTAAAAATGGTTCCAAGGGGCGCAAAAAATAGGGTTTTAAGGAGAAACAAATTCATGACTTCGTCAATTCTCAAGATATCAAATTTACTTAAATTTATTATAAATCTTCTTAGTACTATCTACAACTTTTATATCGAGAATTTCTTGAAAGGAACTCTTACCGCAAATAAAATAAAATAAAATAAAATAAAATAAATAAATAACAACGAAAAAAAAAAACGGAGGATTGAAGAAGAAAAAAATTTATAACTTCGTCAATTCACAAGATAGCTAATCCGCTTAAATTTATTATAAATCCTCTTAATATTATCTACAACTTTTATTTTGACAAGTTTTTGATAGCTTACAGCAAAAACAAATTAATCAAAAATAGAGGTTGAAAAACAAGTTATTGTATTAACATGATTCTGATAAAACCAGCTCTTACAGAAAAATGAAATTTAAAACTCGTCAAAAGCGGCCAGATAAAATTGTTAACCTGGGTTTTTCTCTAGTTTTGATTTAGTTTTTGTTGGTGAAATTAGTACTTAACTTCGAAATCTACCTCCGCCTGTTGGCAGAGTCGGCAGGGATTTTTAGGCAGATTTCGTATGAAATACTACCTATTACATTCTCCCCTATGTTGGAATTGCTGAACAAATTTTTAGAATATAGGGAAGGTCTCAAGGTTAAGCTACATAGATTTTTTTAAGTGTTTTTATTTTATAAGAGATATGTTTCTTCAATTTTGTAACGTGCAAAATACTTGTTTTTAGAAATTGGTAAACAGAGAATAATTTATTAAAGCACGTGTAAAACCAGCTATTATAAAAATATATTTTGCTCTTTTATAATAAGTTTATCTCCTGTAAAATATATAAAAAGGAAAATGTTTCTTTTCTGCATCAGAATCCTCAGTTGTAGAAATAAAAATAAAGCACATTATCAATTTAAAAAAGTCCTTCCGGCCAGTGCCGGGAGGAAGAGGTAGCTTTCATAATCCTTATTTAAAAAAAGCCAACTTATATCATGCAATACATGAAGCTCAATTTAGTGGAAACCGAATATAGAAGATTCAATACTAATTTTTATCAATATAATGAATGAGAATTTCGCGAAATTAGTCAGCTTTATCCAAGTTGATTTAATTTAAAGTAACTTATATTTGGCTGCCAAATTCGGCAATTTCTTAAAGTGCCTGTCATTTTAAGACAACATGGTGGATGAGGCTAAGCAGTGAACTTGGTCGAGACCTTAGTAATTGCTGTGCACATGCTCACTCACATCGGAATCGGTTAATATATAGGAGTGCTGTCGCATGCAAAAAATCAGATTTTTCAAAATGTCACCCACAATAGAAATTGGAACTGCTATATCTGAGCCATTTTTTAAGGTAAAGACAAACAAAAAATGCTCCTGAATCCTTATATCAAGATCAAATACTTATGAAAGAAACCTTTTTCAATTTCTAATTTTTTTGCACCTCACTTTAAATATATACATATTTTTTAATTTAATGGCCGCCATTTTGAAACAAGATGGCTGATGAATCTGGCCAGCGAACTTGGTATACTATCCACATGATGTATACTATCCACATGCCTTCTTACATCGAAATAGGCGAATACGTGTGTTATCGCGTGACAAATACAAGATCGTTTCAAAATGTTAGCCATGCTAGAAATTCAAAGTGCTATAAATCAACCATTTTTTAAGATATCAACAAAAGAACAAATATTCAGAAACAAAGACTGCTCCGGAATCTTTGTATCAAGGCCAAACACATAAAAAAAATCTTTTTCATTTTCCAATTTTTTAATACCTAATTTTGAATTTTAAATTTAATTTTTTTTAAATGGCAACCCTTTTGAAACAAGATGGCGAATGAAGCTGGCCAACGAACTCGGTCGAGACATTGGTATGTACTATGTACAGACCATGTTACATCCAAATAGGTTCATAAATACGCCTGTTATCGCGTGACAAAAATCAGGTCGTTTTAAAATGTCAGCCACAAGAGAAATTCAAAATGCTATTACTCAGCCATTTTTTTTTAGATATAGACGAAAGAAAAACTGTTCCGGAATCTTTGTATTAAGGTCAAACACATACAAAAAAAATCTTTTTCATTTTCCAATTTTTTGGTATCTCATTTAAATTTTTTTATTTTTTTATTTTTTTAAATGGCCGCCATTTTGAAACAAGATGGCGGATGAAGCTGGCCAACGAACTCGCTCGAGATATTTGTATGTACTATGTACACACCAAGGTACATCCAAGTCGGTTCATAAATACGCCTGTTATTAAGTGAGAAAAATCAGGACGTTTCAAAATGTCAGCCACGCTAGAAATTCAAAATGCTATAACTCAGCCATTTCTTAAGATATAGACGAAACAAAAACTGCTCCCGAATCTTTTTATCAAGGTCAAACACATAAGAAGAAAATTTTTTTTCAATTTTCAATTTTTGGTACCACATTTCAAATTTAAATTTTTCTTAAAAATTTAAATGGCCGCCATTTTTAAACAAGATGGCGGGTGAAGCTGGCCAACGAACCCGGTCGAGACATTGGTATGTACTATGTATAAACGAAGTTACATCCAAATCGGTTCATAAATACGCTTTTTATCGCGTGACAAAATTCAGGACGTTTCAAAATGTCAGCCACGCTAGAAATTCAAAATGCTATAACTCAGCCATTTTTTAAGATATAGACGAAATAAAAACTGCTCGGAATTTTTTTTATAAAGGTCAAATACATAAGAAAAAAATATTTTTCCATTTTCAATTTTTTGGTACCACATTTCAAATTTTTAATTTTTTTAAAAATTTTAAATGGCCGCCATTTTGAAACAAGATGGCGGATGAAGCTGGCCAACGAACTCGGTCGAGATATTTGTATGTACTATGCACACACCAAGGTACATCAAAATCGGTTCATAAATACGCCTGTTATCATGTGACAAATATCAGGACGTTTCAAAATATCAGCCACACTAGAAATTCAAAATGCTATAACTCAGCCATTTTTTATAATATAGACGAAACAAAAACTGCTCCGGAATCTTTGTATAAAGATCAAATACATAAGAAAAAAATATTTTTCCGTTTTCAATTCTTTCTTACCACATTTCAAATTTAAATTTTTAAAAAAAAATTTAAATGGCCGCCATTTTGAAACAAAATGGCGGATAAAGCTGGCCAACGAACTCGGTCGAGACATTGGTATGTACTATGTACATACCGAATTACATCCAAATCGGTTCATAAATTCGAGAGTTACAGTATGACAAAGGTCAGATATATATATATATATATATATATATATATATATATATATATCAACTTTTGAACGGAGGGTGGTTTCGTGGTCTGGGGGTCATGATCGATGAAAATATACCAAATTTTTTGAAATCGCTTTCCTCCGAACGGCTGCAATAGGTAGCTTTTTGTAATGAAAGCTACCTAAAACTTCAAAATTGCCTTCTAAAATTTACAAGGTTCGTTACTACGTTCCGATCGCTTTTTAAAATAAATGTGCAGATTGTATAAATACACATACAGTGACCTCTCACTTATACGACTTTCAAGGGACCGTGAAAAAAAGTCGTATAACTGAGAGAGTCGTATAAGTGAGAGACCGCCTTATTATACAAGTTTCAAACTTTATAGGCATTAATTATTTTACCTATACTAAAAACGATAAGTTTTGAGTACTAAGAACATATTTTTACAAAATTTGTAAAATGTATTAAAAAATTAAACATAAAATATGTTTAAAAAGTTCACAAAATTGTTCATTTACCACTATGTTTATTTTAAAAATTTACAGATCATATTTTCTCAAAAAATGAAGTGATATTAGTTTGATTCTGTCGTAGATGGAAATAGAAAATGTCTTTCTCTAAGTCTAATAAAGCTTTTAAGCTAGTTTGGGAATAATAATTTCGATGGACATAATTCTTTAATTTATTTAAAGCGGTACTTGCTTTTGAAAAATTTACAACAGCAGGAACATTGCTCTCATCTTGGTCATCCTCCTTGCTCACGTGTTCATTATTAATATCCTCAAAGATTTCTTCAGCAGTTCTCAGTTCTGACCGAAGACGTTTATCATCACATTCTACATAATCTTTGAAATTAATACTTTCGTCCATAAACATTTTATTTGAGTCTTCGTTATTAAAGGATTCCATACGCTCTCAATATCAGGTTCATTCGTTCAACTAGCAGTTTGGTCTTGTGGGAAAACTGAATTTCCTAAAACAAATTTTTAAATTTAATTTGCTGCAGAAACGGCAGATCTTTTACCTCGGGATGTGATGGACATTGATCCATTAGAAGTAAAACCTTTCTTTGTTGTTTTTGAAATTTATCATCCATCTCTTTTAAAAAATCATTGGAAATCTCTGATGTCATCCATGCTTTTTTTAAATTTCTGTAGCCACATGGCAATTATTTTTTATTCTTAAAGTATCGAGATTTTCTTGATTTTCCTATTACTAAAGGTTCTATTTTTTCTGAACCATCACTATTTCTGCAAAAAAGGATAGTTAATCTTTCTTTACTTTTTCTGCCCCCTTGACATGGTTCTTCTTTGTATGATAATGTCTTATCTGGCATCAGCTTGAAAAACAGTCCGTTTCATCACAGTTAAAAATGTCTTTAGGTCCCTTAATCCTTAATTAACATAAGTAGATTTTGAAACCATTGTCTAACATCATTTCCATTAACACATGCGCTTTTTCCTGTGATGCGGCGATGCAAAAGTCGATGTCTTTTTTAGCTTCTCGAATCACCGCAAGACGCTGAAAAATTCTCGATTCCATACTTCTCAGTAAAAGTGCGAGCATTTTCTTTTAAAATCACACCATCTACCGGTAAATTTGAAGCTCGCATTTGGTTAAACCACTCGAATAATGCTGATGTCAATTTTTTAAATCTGCCATTGTATCCTGGATCTCTTTGAATCGACATTTTTTGATGCATTTATAATGACATTTTTATTTTTCAGAATTCCTTTTAGTGTCGATTCTGGCAGATTGAAGAGAGCAGCTAATGCCTTCTTTGATTGTAGTAAATTTTTATCATATTCCTTAATGGTTTCAACTTTGAATTGTATGCTTAATGCTTTACGTTTTGACATTTTCAGTTTAGGTATCGACATGCAGCAAACTGAAAAAATTACAGCGAAATGAATAACCTTTCACGCGTCTAGTACGGAAGCTTGTAGCGATTTGCTTTGACGTACGCGTTTTTTCCCCTTCGCTGTGCGGGCTGTACGCGCATTGGTCTTTTGGCATGATTATAGCTTTGGATGTGCTTCCGATATGTTCTCGCTTTAGTATTTTTTTTCTAGTGATGTTCAAGAACTGCCATTTTCGATTTGTTAAGTTTAAAATAAAAGTCTATTTTTCTTAAAACAACCTCATTCCTAAAAGACGACGCATTCGTTAAAGCTGTTAAAATTTTCCAGGAAAATGCATTTTGCAAAAACCCTGATTTCTCCACCAGTGCCATACAGAGACATGATCTGCAGGTAGTCATTTAGCTTTTGTTAAATGGCAGACACAAGTGAATTCCATACAATTAACCTTCCTCCATAGATTTCATCGTTAATAACAAACGAAGGTAGATAAGAAATGTTATTCATTATTCATAAACACTTTAACAATAATGAAAGGATAAATGTAAGAAAACGTGAATGATTTGTACTTTAAAGATTATGAAAATTAATTCTAGAGTGAGAAATGTAAAATCGCCTGAACCGTTTAAAGCGTCGTATAAGTGAGAGAAGCAGTCGTATAACTGAGAGAAGTTTAGCATTATTTCCCATAAAGCGTGGACGGGACCTAGAGAATTCGGCGTATAACTGAGAGAGTCGTATAACTGAGAGTCGTATAAGTGAGAGGTCACTGTATTTTTTGTTCAATTGTAATACAGAATAATGTAAAAACATAAAATCCTAACAATATCTTAATAATTTTTTTTTTCAATGAGGATTTTTGCCATTTTTTTAGCAAAATTTCATGTTTTCGCCAGGTAGCGTACACTCAATTCAACTAAATATATTTCAATTTCCTTTTTTCTACATGTTACTATTACACTTCTTACACCTGTGCACTGAACTTGGAATTTTAGAATATCTTCAAAATTAAATGAAATATTTCAAAATATGATAAAGAATATATAGGTCAATCCCATCGTAACTTACGTAACACTTTATCATCGAATTTTGTTTTCAAAACTGTGTAGAAAATTTACTAATAAAGCTAGAACAAATTTTTACAATTTAAAATATTTCTTACTAAGGACTTAATATCAAAATACCTGTAGATTATTTCCAACTCTCTTTTACCCCCCAAAATTGCAATTCAAAATTCTGTAACTGATGTAACGTAAAATATACAAACATTATTTCAGCCTTCATTGAAGTGTGGAAATTATCAAAACTATCCCGTTAAAAAAATTATTTAATGTTCTCAATGACAAATCATAACAGTAACTTGTTTAATTAATTTCTGAACAATGTCTGAACAATAAGGAAGAAAAAAATGGCATTTACACATGTAACTGACGTAACTTTTATTGTGTAACTGACGTAACTTTATGACTTTACAAAGACAATAATGGTACTTAACTTAGTTTGTAAACAGTAATTTACAATGCCTTTTTATTAGGATTTTATTATAGAACATAAAAATATCAAGCTTTTCAATCATACCCTTTAATTAAACATATTAGAAATTTTATTCCCCCCCCCCCCAAAAAAAAAAGAGAATTTTCTGTGGAATTGCCCTATATTTTTGTATAAAAATATATTTTTTTTATATTTAAGTACCTATAAAATAACAAAATAATTGATTTTCCAGAAATTGCATTGAAAGATTTCTTATCTATAAAATTAATCTACAAGTGTCATTTAAAGTTTATTAGTAGTTTTATGTAAAAAAGTAAGAAAATGATTCATAGAATTTTTTTACATTTCTCCTGGCCTTCCTACGACCACTTCCTGTATTTGACTCATTACGTCCTGTTTATTAAATTGGCCGTAACTTCTTTTCTGGTAATCGTAGAAATAAAATTTTAAAAATTTGTAAACGTAAATGATTGAACTTTCAAATAAAATAGTAAAACAATTTTGAAAAATTTCATCAAAACGGTCATGTTAATGTAGGCAGATAGATGCTTTAATGTTAACTTATAGGTTAAATGATATAATGTTATCGAAATATGAAAAAGAAACATTAAAAATATCAACAGATTTCCAAAGTATGTTTTTATTCTTAGTTAGAACTGTACGAATCATCATACTTCCTTGATATGAAAAAGAATGATAGCAAATAGTTTATCATCAGTTACATGTCTAATAAACGTGATTAATTGGACAAAAGAGTTAAACTATTCCAGATATTAATGATTCTTTTTTGGTAATCAATTATTCAGAAAGGAGCATAAGTATCCTAAAACGGCACATTCTGCTCTTTTCGTGTGACTGTTTTCTTTAGTTATTCTATAATCCATTAAATCAAATGAGAGAATTAATTATAAATGAATGTTCTTTCAAAAGTCCAAAATCGTTAAGGAACAATTACAGGTCACTTAAGATAGATTATTTCATTTATGGGGAATTCATTATAATATTGTGCTATAAAACAATGCAATAATAGATGAACTATTTCATTTGTAAAGATTAAATCAATATATAAAATTATGCATATAATACATAATTTTATTAGTTATTTTCATTTATAATTTTACTAAATATCTAAGAAGTAAATTACACAAGACTCCATAAGTTAAGCAAAAAAATATTTCTAATCGCGCAGTATAAAAACTACTGTAAAAATAATTTCTGGAGATTTTATAAAGAATAGATATAAATTTTAACAACTCCGCATAAAGCAAAGCTTTCAAATTACATTCCTATGGAACCAATATTATTTAGAGACTTAATTCATATCAATATGTTATTAAAAGAAGAGTGCACTGAATATTGTCAATCCAGCATTATAAAATAAAGAGTTAAACTTGACGGACCTCATTCTAAAACAGTTATCGTCAAACGCAAGTCAAGGGGCGCATTTATGAACACAAAATTTAAGTGGCAATACTTAAATATAAATATACACAATGTAATCGTTTGATTCCGATACAGTGATAACTATCATTGTAATTCTAATCCACCACACGTAAAGATGCAAATAAACACTCCTTAACTGATATGTTTACATCACCGGTATAGGTACAGGATACCGGACTCAATATGAGAAGTTTAGAAATTAATAACTAGGACTTTTCAAATGGTATTAATGGATGATTTATTTATAATATATTTATATTAATACACACTATTTACATTTATAGGCACGGATATAGCAGATCCAGCTTAACCTTAAATTATAAGTTAAGATAATATCTACGGACTGGAGTATATCATTAAATTACACTCTTCCCTTCTCAATTTATCGTGCTCCACTAGGCTTATTCAACGGGATAACCACACAGGTATCTCCCTAACTCTCGTACATACGAGGAAGTATCAATAAGTTTTTGCCCTCACACAGAAATAATTCAGTGAAATTTATGAAATTGCTACATTTTATGAGTATACTTTTCTATATAGTCAGTGTGCATATTAACACATTTGTGCAACCGGTATTTCCAAGAGAGGGGGTGGGGTGTATTTCAGGAGGCGCAATAGTGGACCCAAAGGGGACCTTTTTCTAACTTTTACCGACCCCCACATGGGACATATTGTTGGAAAGGCCTGTGACCACTTATTCATGATATGCACCTCCCGAGCCCCTCCCCCAAATTTGCCCTCCGGAGGTCACTTTTCTAAATTTTGCTGACATCATTCATGCGCCTGGGGGGAAAATTTAAGGAGAGGTGGTTTCTAATTAAACAAGTTCATTATTTCATTTACTTTTATTACATTATTTCATTAATACAGACAATTATTTTTTTTTCTAATTAAACAAATACTTTAATTAAATCTTCTAAATCTTTCAAAAACTTTAATTAAATCTTGTATAAAATACTGGTGTCTAAAAAGGTACCGTACATAAGTTTAAAAAAATCAGCCTTCGGCAGCCGCCATTTTTATGTCAGCGCTCAGGCCTAGTATTCAGGCGGCGGTGGGTCGATGTTCGGCCAAAAGTACGTATTTTCTTTATTTTTTCTAAGATATTTTCTAAAACTTCAGTCTTCTCAGATCGGTAAATTCGTGCAAAAAACGTTTTCAAAGCGTTGACGTTGACCGAAGATAGAACGATGTAACGAGAGTTGGTTCTTTTCCTTGTAATGCTTTTCAATAAGAAAACACTGCCGGTATGTTTACCATGCATGCAGAATATTGAAATTAGTGAAGCTGTTTATGCAAAACGATTTAAAGCCATTTTTCTTTCTTTTAGTTACCAACATTAGTTTAAACTTATGTCACGTGTCGAGATTGTGCTGTTTTAAGGTCGTCAATAAAAGTAATGTCTCCAGATATTTTACTTACTTTCTCTGGAGTTCTCTGGAGGGATTTTTCATAAATTGTGATTTTTTTTCTCACAAAAGACTTAGTACTTAATGTATAGAATTATGTGTTATGTGTAGTATTTAATGCTATTGTTAAAGGTATATCAGTGATTAGCTTTAGAACGGATGTTTCAATTTTTCTTTTTTTTTTTCGAACGGGCATGTTTTAATGATTATTCTAAGGAAAAGTAAAGCATCAATAAAAAAGACAATAAACATTGGTAAATGACAATTTGTGGAAAATCCCTTATCATCAAGCTACTTTTAGAAAACAATTGGCAACCAGAAAAAGATCATATATTATGTTTTTTATTCTATATTTTGATGAAAGTAAATCATTTTCTGTAATTTTTATTAAAAAGTATCTTTGTCACATTTGAAGCTTTTATGTCACATTTACGGTAATTCAAATCTAGATGGGATGTCAACGTACCCATAAGTGACAGCGCATGTCTTATGCATATCTCGTTCATCTTACTTTCATTAATTTAATTGTTAATTATTGTTATATACTTAATAATACATTGTAATTGATTAATAAAAAATTTAATAATACTTTCATTATTTAGAACAATTGATAAATAAGTAAGAACTAATAAATGCCCAGTAAAAATTTTATTTCATCAAAACAATGTGTATTACTATATGTTTTACACAATTTCTTTTATTAAACATTTTTTTTATACTTACAAGGGAACCAGAGGCGTCGTGATGGGATGTTATGGGGGGGGGGGGGAGGAGCCTCCCCCTCCAATATACGTGAACTTGGGAAATTTGAGCTTAGAGTTGAGAAATAAAAAAAAAATTAAAAACTTTTTCTTTTTCTTTTAAATAATAGTAAAAAAAATATGAAATTTTTATTGCTTGCTGTCTTTCTGAGTTCTGTAACAGTAGACAAGTTAAATTATCAAAAGAAGTACAAAAAGCAACCAGACTCAATTTGTCTTTGTGTTTCTCTGTGCTACGAAAATATCATATATCTACCAGACCTGAATTTCCTTACTATTGTCCATCACCAGTGTCCCTTTATTTCTTCCAAAACTTTGTACCTTTCTCAAAATCTTAAAATAACATGACGGTATTTTCATATGAAGTGCGATTATGACTTTAAATAAAAGACGTGTAATTAAACTTTCATTAAACAAACCAATAATTATAATTTTTATGTTTTTAGTTTCTGTATTATTCTTTGGAAAGGATTTTTTACGAATAGGTATCATTACCATAAACACACATTGCATACATCATGGAAAATAAAGCAATTTGTTTCAAGTTAGGAAATTTTTGAATTATATGTTGGGAAATTTTTGAATTAGAAGTTGGAAAATTTTTGAATTCTGCCCCCCGAAAAAATATTTGTAGCTACGCCCCTGAAGGGAACCACTTTTGTGCTGCTCGCACCTAGCATTGAGACCTGGTGCAATTTAAAGCCCTATATTACGAAGTTTGAGAATCGATAAAATTTTTCTGTTAAAATAATATTTCTTGATTTTACAACAGCATAACTTTCTGAAAAAGTAATTTTCAAGACCGTCACTTATCGGACAATTAAGATTGAAGTTTTTTAAAGAAAAGCATTAAAAATAAAAATTAGTTAATATTAAGTATAAAATATTGAAATAAGTTTAAAAATCCCTTCAAAAATCCATGAATTTGATTTTGAAAAATTTCCACATTATATTCACATTTTTGGCGGGGAAAAGTTTGGCACTTTTTTTTCAAACGTAGAGCTTTCCGGAAACCCTAGCCAAATGCCATAGCTGTAATTGTAATGTCCGACCTATTTAGCCTCAGTAATTTTTCTAAATTGTGTAAAAATATTAATTTACATTATGATTACTTTTACCAAAAGACCATTTAATACAGCAACATTTCATTTTAAATATCCGGAACTTTATTCCATTTGATTCCAAAAGAAAATAGCTTCTTTATTTTGTATTTCATTAGAAAATTATTTTCAGTGATCCTGAAAGCTTTTATAAAAATATGTTTACTATTTATATATTTATCGTCTGCATAAAAAAAAGAAAAACTAAATTCTTGTTTCTTATGCTATCAATTATTATCAAACAAATCGCAATCTGATATAATTCTAATATGTACTGTACTGTAAATTCACTCCCCGGATAAAGCGGCGGAAAAATTGTAGCGCCATATTTGGCGACTTAATTCACTTTTGGCGTGAAATAAACAAATAAAAATGTAATAATAAAAAATTAAAAATATAAAAATGTATATAAAATATGATTTTAACAAATAAATTTTATCGGTTCTCTAACTTTTATGTGTAGGGCTACAAAATGCACCAGGTGTCGATGCTAGGTGCGAGCAGCACCAAAAGTGGTTCCCTTGTTAGTAATTTATGGAATACTGTAGTTATTTTTGTAATTTAACAATAACGTTTATGTGATAACTTCTTTAATTTTATCCAGCTCATAAAATATATTATTAGACCGTTCTGGCCATTTCCAATTTTTGAGATTTTTAATTAAACATGTGCTTACTTCCATTTCTTTATGTATCTTACTCTTAAAAATGCCTGGAAGAAAATATCCCTTATTCTCAACTATTTAATGTTAGTTAGGGCAACTGGGACATGATTTTAAAATGTGTCTCTGGAGCTTCTGACAATTCAGCTTCAAAAAGCTAATGTTCATTGCAATTAAAGTCTGAACTTCTGTAAATGTGTTCAGTTAGGTTCCCTCTATCAGACAGAAATGCTCAAAATTACATTTTAATATTTAAAAATCTAAAAATTTGCATACTTCATCTTTCTTTCCTCATGGGTCCAGTTGCTCCAAAAATGGGGTAACTGGAACAGGGGGGTGTATGTTCCACACGCGTTTATATTTTTTCATATCGGATATCAGGTCCTGTTTGAAAAAGTGTAAACAACTTTAAAAAATTTAAACTAGGCAGATCATGTAAATTATATGTCAATAAACAGCGTTGTAAGGGAAACATTTACTGTCAGTGTGCCTAAAAAAAGCACTAAAAGTAAATATATTAGATTTATTTATACCAAAAATATAAAACTTAAGTAAGTACTTGTGTACTTTAGTATAGATAATAAGTATAAAAGTCACATGGGTATTTTAAGGGAAAAATAGCAAGGTAAATCTCTGAATAAAGGCTACGTAAGTACTTCAGTAATTTATCTTTATCCAGGGGTCGCATTATATAGGGAAAATTTTATTGTTCCTTAAAGAAAGGTGCGATGAAAATATTATTTTCAAAATAGTGGTAGGAACGATAAAAGATTCCCTATAGCATAGCTGCCAACTTTTACGCTTTCCTCTTACCACTAAAATATTATAGTAAATGTGGTCTTATTTAATCGTCGAAATCTTATGATTAAACAAAACGAAAATCTCTATTAAATTTTAGTAGTAGCAAGAAAGCGTAAAAATTGGCAGCTATGCCTATAGAATGCGACCCCTGTGTATAGTACAATTTCAAGGTCTTGCTATCTGGTTTTCAGGGGCAAGGTACTTGCATTCGTAAAATGTTGAAATAATTTAATGAATAGAATCTATCTGAAAACATGCAAAAGTATATTTTCGCGTGCTTAATAAAGGTTAAATTTTAATTATAAAATTCAGGTGCCAATGTGGAAATTAAGAATTAAACCTAAGTGATGCCATAAAGGCATCACCGTCTCTCAACGGGTCAAGAAATTTGGTTTGATACCACTCAATATGCTTTTTTAAAAATTTCATTACGTTATTTTAATAAGGTATTCTATCATTTTCTTTATTGTGAGCAAAAACCAATGGAGAAATTTACTTCCCGTAGTAAGAGAAACACAAAAATTTATTTATAACTATTGGGGTAACTGAATCCAGCATGGTCCAGTTACCCCATTCTTGAAACATTTATGGGGTAACTGGGACACCGGGCTTACATTTAAAACATGAAGTAAATATGTATAGATACATAATTATATTAATGTAGTTATATGTCTAATCTTTAAAAAAAAAAGATTGTTTAATAAAAGTACTTAAAGTATTTTAATAAAAATCCGAGGAAATTCAACCTTATTGACGTTGTTTTTAAAAAAAGAAATGTAAATTTTTTACAACCTATCACAGCAAAGTGAGAGTTGTGATTGAGTTGATACACGTTGTTTTAGGAAGTAGAGATAAAGGGGCATTGCTCACAAAAGCTAAAACTTAAAAAACACCAACAGTTTTTTATAAAATAGCCTATGGCCCAGTTACCTCGTGATTCCAGTTATCCCAACAAACCTTAACCTTTATAATACCATTAAACGCTTTAATTGACATTTCAGGTAAGCTAATATGACTGTTCTCAAAAGAAAAATCTTTCTTGCATAAATAGAGCCACTGGTGTTAAGAGAAAAAGCACATTAATTAATACTTTTGTTTATGTTTCTTTGTTTTGCCTTTCACTTTCCATCTGTGCTTTATTATTTGCTTTTTGGTTCCAATAACTTATATTCAGTTGCAAAATCGATTCTCCCTTCAATTTCGTCTTTCTGTACCAGAGTTGATGTAAATGAATTGATATTAATTGTGTCGCCTAGTTGCAAAACCAGCTATCTCCTCAAATATTTAAAAGAAGTTTTTTGTCAGTTTTTTAATTTCTAAGTAAACGTTGCTATCATCTGGAAACAATAAACCGTGCCAAAGCCGGTCAAATACCTGTGTTATATGCGTTTGAAAATCACGACATGCTACAAGACCGGCCAAATCCTTCAGTCGGAGAGTATAAAAACCTGTCATCTCCATAACCGCTAGATGGCGCTTCTGCTCTGTTCCACAATAACCTCTCACTTGTTGATTAGATTAAAGTTATTGTGTTTTCTCTCAGCTGTGACTGCTCCTCCTTGTGCATACAAAGTTTCTAATAATTTAGTTTCGTGTTTTCTCTAACTATGGAAAATTTTGTGGAAGAAATGTCACCTATTGAATCAAGAAAAGGGAAAAGTGACCCTACAACGTGGAAAAGAAACAAAGCCAAAGTTCAAAGGTAATGTAAGCCTTGTGATAACCAGGAGCGTTCATTCTGCGCCCTGCCCTCCCCCCCCCCCCCCGTTCATAAAATTGTAAGTGACTTTTCTCTGATAAATTTAAGAATTTTTTAATCTATTTAATTAATTAATTAAATATTCTTCCATTTAAATTTTTTTAAATAAATTCTAGTATTTTGAGGATTGTAGATAGGGAATAAACGGACTTTTGTTGCATAAAATCTGAGAGAATTTTGTGTTGGTGTATCGAAAAGTAGAAAAAATGTTTTAAATGTAATTTTTACAAATTCATGTCTTATTTAACACTTTTCGCTAAAATTTTAAAATGTCCTTATTTCTTTAAATTTAAATACATTAAAGTTCTTAATCTTGCGCCTCTACCTAACGTACGCCCCTAGTCCATGGCCTAGGTTGGCCTTATTGGTAATCCGCCCCTCTTGATAACATAATACATAATTAATTGATAATATAATAGCATCACAGTTAGCATATTTTGATTAATTAATCATCATGATGTCCAGCATAATGTGTTATTAATGTAATAGCATGCCTATGATGATTCAGCAGGTGATAGCGACGTGTTTATGTAAGTTGGTTTACAACTCCAGTGACTTCCCAGTATCCTGAAGCTTGTGATTTAGGAACTTGGGATCGCTTCTGATACATTTTCATAAGTTCTGACATTATTTTTTTTGCAGGTACTGCCCTACTGGTAATTCAACATATCCAAGCTGTGGACAAAAAGCAAAAGCTTACCAATGCTCCTCTCTTTAGGTGAACGATATCAAGAAGTTTCATTCAGATTTTTACTACGGACCTGATAAGCCAATTCAAGATGCAATTACCCTAAAAACGTCGAGCCTCTCATGATCAAACATCTCCGAAATAATTGAATGCTTGAACCACAAACTGTCAGCGTGAAGTAATTTATTTATGCAAGTTCTAATTAAGTTCCTGTATGCAGAGAGGCATTACTTGGTGTATTAGGGATAACAAAGCACTGAGTAAATACAGCCATGGAAAATTTTAACGCCTATGGTACTATGCCTAATGAAAAGAGCCGGGGAGACCGTACGTTTAAAAAGTTCATTGAAAAAAAATGCTTTAATTGCGTTCATGAAAACGCTCAGATGAATTGAATCTCACTACTGTCGTAGTAAGACTGTTGTGAGAAATTATCTCAGCTCTGAACTAAACAAAAATAATATGTGGCGTATTTACAACCGTGACTGAGAAGAGCCAACTCAAGTAACCCATTCGTACTTCCGCATGATATTCAACACCGAATTCGACATTGTCTTTAGGTGACCGAGAACTGACGTGTGTTTCAGATATTTAGAGCTGAAGGAGAGGATAAACAAAAACTAAAATAGAAACAGAGAAGTAGCCACTTGTCGCTGAATACACGTTCCACAAAATGCAAACTTCAGCTTTTGTTTCCTCTTCTTAAGGCTGTTCTTATCAGCTCCGCTGAACAAGCGCAAAACGTTCTGACACATTTACAAATTCATTTTTTAACGGAAAGATATAAAATTGGAAAGCCTGACCATGGAAGCGATTTGGAATTGAACTGTTTTTTCCATTTTTTGAGCAATCAGTTACCCATTGAGTTATAAGCGATAGCGATCACGTGACAAACCCGTTTTTCGCCCGCTCTTGAGTGATTTTTCTACTTTCGCGAGGAAATTTGATTCAAAAGGTCCACTTTGACATTATTTTGTGAAAGATATATTGCGTTTGCAAAAAAATGGAAAAAAAAACAGCTCGATGACTTAGTTTCTAAACAACAACACTAGCTAGTTTCGTGCATTTTCAAACAAAAATAAATTAAGACTTATGCCAGGAAGTTGCACTTCTGGATTCGAAAACAGCCTTAAGGAAAAGAAGGAGGAATTAATTACTTTGAGATTTGACTGCCAGAAGAACTTTGCATTGCCAAAAATTCCCGACCAGACCGTTTATTACAGTAAGCAGTTGTATCTATACAATTTCACTATTGTGCAAGGCTCATCCAAAGATTCATTGACGCAAAATAACATACTCATTTACACTTGGGGAGAGCATGAATACCCAAAGAGTTCAAATGAAGTTGCTTCGGCATTATTTCACAGGCTACAGAATACCGATTTTACTGGGATTACTTTTCTCAGTTTTGAAGCTGATGGCTGTGGTGGCCAAGACAAAAATACTACATTGAGTTTATGCTTCAATTTTGGTTGACTCAGCATGCCTCTAAACACCTGAAGAAGATGGAGCTTATTTTTCCCCATTCCTGGACATCATTTTATCCTTCCAGACCATTCGCTCAACTTGAAAAGAGATTGAAGAAAATCGAGTCCCTCGTTCAGCCTGCAAAGAATGAAGAAATTTTATCTGAACATGAAGCAGTTTTCAAGCCAGGAAGAGATTGCACCGACCATGATTGGAAGAAGACCAGCAATGTCCCAGCAATGCCTTCCTGAAACTACCTGCACAATGGAATTTCAAATTTGCCCCGACGAAAAGGTTTTTCATAAGAAAAGATAAAAATAAGCTGTTGGTGCAAGGGGAGATTTTCTACAAATCTCAAGTAGGAGTCAGAAAGATCATTGTGAAGAGTAAGAGAAGTATTATGAACACAAAGCTTGAGGACATGGTTCCGGCTACCGTGGTGAAGCATCTCAACTTTGATATGTCTAAAACTTACTGATAAAACATTTCGGACCAAATTGGGATGCTGACGATCGGTTATTTTTTAACAAAAATATCTCAGTATCAGCTGTTCAAGAAGCAGAAAGCAGAGATGATCTAGAATAAGACAGGGTTGAAGAAGACGCATGGATGGACCATCATGACGAAATTTGTGAGACTGTCGAAAACACTAGGACCACTAAATATAAAGTTTGAAATTTTATGGACATAATATGATTTTTGTTTAATTTTGAAAATTTAATAATTTTATTTATAATAATATCATGTCATTCAAATGATTTGTTTAGTGGCATTAACCCTTAAATGCGCGATTTTTTATTTTGTTTCGAAAAAATTATATGTGATTCTCTAAAAAGTTTATTACACATGAAAAATAATGAAAAAAAATCAGAGATACATTTTTCATATAATACCAATCTTTTCTTCTGTTGCACATCTGCACTACAAGTAAAAACTGCTGTCGTGTGCCTGTTTTACGCTAAAATATTGCAAATTAGTAAATATTTTAAAAACTATGTCTTCAAATACCTTATTTTATATAATTATTTATTTTATAAAACTTAACCTTATAGAAATTACGTAGTTCAGAGAATCTTACTTTACACCAGAAAGTATCAGTGGTTAATTTCGCTTTATTTAAATACGGAATGTCTGTTATTAATGAAAGCAAATATTGCTATTTTAATTTTCTGGTGTGAATTAGGTTTATACGAATAAAAAAAAATCTAAAGGGTTAAGTCAGTTTCAACAGGTAGTCAATTAAATGTAGCTGTTAATAAGTTAATTTTAAGAGTCAGAAACTGTGTAAAAGTCATTTTACGTTAATAACTTTCCTAAAGTTATTTTTGTTAAATAAAATTTAGTTGAACAATGTTCAAGTTTCAACTAGGTAAGGAGGACTACCCAAGGGCTAAAACTCTACTAGCCCTACCCAGCGACGCACATTAGATATCTACCACCTTATATTCAGGCAAAGTTTTACAAAGTCTATTGTACAGATTATTTACAGTTATTTTCTTCATAGGATAATAAGTTCATAGTCTGTAGAAGTTGTAATGAAAAATTTACATATTAATGAAAGTATCAGAATATTTAGTCAATTGGCAGCAAGACATTTTGAAATATATATTGATTATTCTCAATTAGTCTAACACAATCTATGATTTTCTTAAGTAGGTTTGGGTTCTCCAAGACAAAGGAAAACCATGATGATAATGATGTTGATTGTGCCTTTCTAAGGTGAAAGTGTGAGGTTAAAGTACGGTACAGTTTAGGATATAATGCAGTGAATTGCTTATTTGGCCACAGGTGCAGTTCGGAGAGAAAACCTTATGAAAATAACATTTTTCTGTATTTTCTGCCCCTAAAAACCCAATGTCACATTAAATTTAGTGACAATTAATTTCTGGTTTGTTGAAAAACCGGCCAACTCCAAAGTAAGTTGCAAAGATGGCTAAATCCAAAACAAAGAATTAAATATTACTTTCCCTTCATGTGCCCCTGCCACATTATTTCGTGCTTTCAAATATACTGTCCTAATGAATATAAGATTAAAAAGTTTTGGTTCCAATCTTATTTTGGATTAGAGTAACAAAAAATCAGCTTTCCCGAAAAATTTTATTTTTTAGAGATAGCTGATTTTGCAACTACACGACACTATTTAACAATGTTCAATTATTTAAAATATTTTCTTTTAAACATCATTTTAGTTTAATATGTGTAAGTTCCACAAAAACTTAGATTAGTACATTTTCTGAAAGCTTCTGTGCATTTAAAGAATTCAATTTGGAGATAATAGATCCTCAAAATATCCTCACAATGGATCATCACTACAAACGTTCAAGGCCTTGATACCGGTAATGTTATTTGACGTTAAAATATAAATCGTGATCTCTATTACAAGATTATTCCCCACGAAGAAACACTTTAAGTGCAATAACATTGTTTCTGAAATGCGGATGTTTGATTATTTCACATTTGTATCCGATTTTTGCGTTTTAGGTACAAATACATTGTCGCATTTAAGGGTTATCAGATTAAAGACGTATAGATAAAATTATTTTACCTATTTTGCACAGTAAACTGGTGCTTTCTTGATAATCATATATTTTTAAATTGTGTTATCCTGCATCATTGGATTAAGGCTATTGTGCCATATATTCATGATAAAAACATAAAACCAACAAAATGGCTATTTCTATTAACTAATGGTAATCTTACCAGTATTCTTCAAGGCTGATTGAGAATACACTTTACATTTATTTAAAAAACGTCTTTTAATCATTTTCACGAGCAATCTTTTTTTTGAAACCTACTTTAGTTTTAATGTATTAAAATAAAATACACACAAAAAACAGAAAATAAAACTAATTATTGCATAACATATACTACTACTAAATTTTATGCGTATATTTTAAGCATTTAAATATGGGAAATGCGTAAGTTTTTATTACAGTTCATTGTAAAAACTATTTTTGAATTTAGTGTTTCAAGTACTAGAAGTAAACCTTTTGAAACTAAAGCCAACCACAAAACATTTAGAAGAAACTTCTATAATAATTATAACAAAATAAAAGACATAACTAATTAAATAGGTACTGATTTATTAAATTTATTTTACCTTTGTTTATGAATTTTTCTATCATTAAAATCTTTTTACATTCTTACAGGACGTCATATCAGCTCTCTTTTTATTGTTTGTTTTCCCTTTAGTTCCTGCGTTTCTATTGGCTGTTTTCTACTTAATGTTCAATTATATTTCTTACCCTTATTTATTTTCGGTCTTCCTTTTGTTGTGATAGTGATTGAACTTCTTTTTGAGCATGAAGTAGAAAGATAAGTTATTTCAAAACGCGTCGTTCACATTTTATTTTTTTTTTTAATTGCGTTCTATGTTCACTATCTATCTATCTGCATACCAACATACTTCTCGTTATTTGATAGGTTACTTTTTAATTCAGACAAAGAGAAATACAAATTATAAGTCTTTATAATTTTCGAAGACTGTGAAAAAGTTATTAGATATTCATAAATGTTCCAGATATTCATGTATAATCACAGATATTCATATATTAAAAGATATTCATTGCAAATAATAATAAATTCATTGCAATTTATATTAGAATATAAAATTTTAAATTTTCCACTTAGTCATATATTTATTTTCTTTAAATAACTTTTTAAATAAAATGAAACTAAATTACTTTAATTTAATTTAATTTACTGTTACTTTCAAGTAATACATCTCTGCTATAAAAAAATTTAAGAGATGTAATTAAATAATTTTGACAATTTTTTTTATATTTTACACACACTTATCTACATAAAAATTTCTCTTATTTTCATTTCTTCTCTTCATTTTGAAAACAAACAAAACGACATTATGATGATTATTCTATTTAAATTAAATGCCTAAATAAAATAATGATGGCGAAATTTTAAAGCAGAGTCAAATAACATAATCTTGCTATTTTAAATTTTGATCCAAATAAAAATATAACGATGGATGAAACGTATTTGCTTTTAGTCGTGTAGAATTTAAACGGAATATATTTTTCAACTACTTTTTCCTCCTGTTTTCCTCCTAAGTATTCTAAATGTTTCAAATTTTTACAAAACTAATTCGTGAAATGTTTTATTTTGTTTCAAAATAACAAAGTCCGCACGAGAAAAGAAAATTCGACATGCAATGTGTGTATTAATCTCTTAGAAAGTTAGATAGTGAAATTTGAACATGACAATTAAAAGAATTCTCTCAAAATGTAAAAGATAAACGTTTCTGTAAAAAAGATGTAATTAAAAATACATATATCAAAATTAATCAATGCATGAATCTTGTCATTGTTTTTTAACTGCTGTTTTATATTGTGTTACACTTCTTCAATGTAAATGTTAACCCCTTAACAGTGACATTTGTTTTCTTACAAAAAAATTAAAAATGGGGCTGGACACCACTTTTTCCATACTAAAATATTTACCTTACTTAATCGAAAAATCGAATCGGACAATCAATAAAGATAAATTTACAGTTACAAATTGGTGGTATCAAAATGCTTTTAATAACGAAGCAAGAAAAGTGTTCTTGCCCGAATCCAGTTCGGGCCACACTGTTAAGGGGTTAATGCTTATCATTATCAAGATTTGGTAGCAGTGTCTAGCTACTCTCTTTATGAAGGTAGTCTAGGGTCAAAAGGATTGTTGAGTTTTGAGTGTGAGCGTGTCGTCGTGATTCTAGCATCTGTGTGTGAATGAGCATTAGGTACTTGTTAGTTATCCCGTCGACCAAATTACTGTCGCCAAATTGTAAGATTAAATGCAACAATAGTTGATCGTAAATGTCACATTCAGACAACACGTGTTTACGTCATCAAATGATTTTTATTTCGACGTTTTATTTGTATTTTTATTAATGTTATACTAATTTATTTGTTTTTTTTTTTTTGTTGTTGTTATTTAAAATAAAAATTATGTCAATTTGTATAATTTGGCGAGTGGTTTGGCGATTTATATAATTTGGCGAAATTGGTCGACGGGATAACTAACAAGTACTGAGCATTATTATTAGACTGGGAGACGTCTGCACTGACTATGACATCATCAAGTTGATGGCTGAAATACCAGGATTAGACAGAACTCAATTAGCATATTAAAATGCAACTGGTCTGTCAAGTCATATCTTGGTGGAAACCACCTGCAGACCCGATTTTATTGGTTGATCGGAAGGTGTATCATTGTTTTTCCAAAGATATGAAAACATGGAGGACTGACAGACGAAAAACACAATGGTAAACCTACCAGTCAACCATTAAAATCGGATTTGCAGATGATTTTCACTAAGATGAGACTTGGCAGATCAGTTGCATTTTAATATGCTAATCAAGTTTTATATAATCCTGGAATTTCAGCCGTCAACTCGATGAGATGATGCTCTGTGCAGCCGTCCCCCGGTCTATATGTATAATAGCTATTCTTTAATGTCGTTTACTTTTGCAAAATATGGTTGAATCTCCAGGAATCTAATTGTTGCAGTTATTTTAAGAAGTAATATGTTATTCAGGTTGCTAGTGGTCGACTTAGCTCTTATAATTACAGCGATAGTACTGAGATAGTCAGATTTTGTCAAATCAGAATATCAAATCCTTTACGGAATATCGAAACTATTTCTGAGCTTTCATTGAGCCTCGTAACAGTGACCTTCACCTTCGATTGAATTTGGATTAAGACTCTTCAATTGAGTAGCTTACCTGTAGTAAGGCAGTGCGTTAATTACTTCAATTAACATTTTGCACTCGATACGAGATTCTCACTGACAACTAGTGTCCCACTAAGTGGGTGCTCCAAATGCTCTGGACACCAGTTTTTTAAACTAATTTTCTTCGCTTTATCTAATGGCCGAATAATCTATGATAAAAGATGCAAAATAAACTGTAAGATATTAGTGGTGGCCAAAGTATTTGGCGTCCCGGTTTACGAGGGACACCTGACAACACTAGAGGTGAGTGAGAGTCTCCTCTTGAGTGCAAAGGGTTAAAAGTATTGAGTCGTTCGGAAAATCGTATCCGTTTGGGAAAATCAAATCGTACCGGAAAATTTTATCATTTAATTATTAGACATTGATTCCGATATCTAATTACCGGGCAGAATTTTTCCGAACGACCCAATATATTTGGAATCCATTGCGTTTCCTTCAATTGGTGACATTGACTTATTTTCCAATGATATTGTATACAATGTTTACAGATCTAATTGTGATACATTTTTCACAGCAGTTTTTTTTTTTTTTTTTAGATTCCAGAATACAATTTGAATAGCTATATGCTTTAGAGTTAGAGCTAGAATTTGAAGGATTTCTTGAGGTCAGCTCCTTCCCTTTCTTTATTTTAGTACTTGAAATTTAAATTTGATAATCGTTAACTGTTCTGCTACACTGCAAAGCCTCTTTACTAGTGATTTTAAATAAATTGTTTTTTATTGTTAACTTATGTCTATGGTTACTTTATTAGATGACAGACCCGCAGGGTAGGCTAGAATGTTCAACTGCTTTAATTCAGTTTTGGTGAACTGAATTAGAAACATAGTTCAATATTAGACCGCAGAGAATTACAGTAGAACTTTGGGGATCGAAAGACCCACTTGTCGAACAATACGGTTCTAGTACGAGTATATAACAGTGAAACTTTATTCGGCCATCAAACTGAAATTCAGTTCTAGCCTATCGATGGTGTCACAGCGAAACACGTTCGTTATGTATAAAGCTCAACGGCTTAAATGAAAATCTTGCATTTTGGAATTTCTATATAGTGGTATTGCTGAATCACTGATTTGTTTTCTTATTTTATTTTTCATGTTCATGGATGAAAAGCTTACTTGCATATGATATGGTTCCAATGCAAACAAATTGTGTGCATTTTGAGATTAGATTCATAAACAGCAGTTAACCTAGAGGTCCCAGTGGTCTTGAAAATCAAAAATTTAATTCCATCTTCCGCTTTCCACCTTCTCCCCACATCCAAGTCATCCTAAAGTCTGTGTATAGCTTTTTTTTTAAATTTGAATAATAATTTTATAAAATTTTTCATTGTTCTGCGTTCGAGAACAGTGTTAGTTCTGTGTTAGTACTCTCATGCATGATAAATTCAAATGAGGTTGTATCGAACAACGATCCCAAGCAAACTCTGCGTTTATTCCTATATCACATATAAAATTCAAAGATGTTTGTGTAATACAGCAATAGATAGCATTGCCATTTCCTTTTTGATTACTCGCTTGGAAAATCCACTTCTTACAATTTGCTTTATGTTGTACATTAAGAGATATTTTCTAAAATGTTTCTGCTTGTGGACCTAAACATATACATGATAAAACTAACAAGCCTTGCGGCAAGTGACCTCGCCAGTGTTTGCTCTGAAGCGTATTGTGTCAGATGATGAGCACCGCCCTGCGTGCGTCACTCTCCCTGTGTCCCAATACTATTGGAAATCCTGGTCGCTGCGGCAGTAACGCATATGCTTAAGGATTAATTCGCGTGTTTCGGAAATCACACCTCGGAGGGACCTCGTGTATAGAGGACTCTCATAGGAGTGCCTGACACTCGGCCTTAATCCCGGGTTTCCCGGAGACGTTATAAACTTTACCAGTAGCGTCCGGACGTGAGAGTCTACACAGGCACTCCCTGCCCTTCTGTTATAATTAAAAAATTTTAATTATTTTTTTGTGTAAGATATCGAAAGTTTAAATTATCACAAAAATGTATTATTTTACACTTAATAATTTTGTAATGCTTATAAACGTTATATGAGAGTCGTTTTGTAATTTTGTAATAAATGTAAGATTTAAAAAAAATCAACATTATATGCTAATTTTTTTTATTTACATGTAGATACTTCAGTGGAGATTTTTATCGATAATGAAAAAGTGATGCATGATTATTTATATTATTTATTATATTATATGTGCCTCAGAAAACATGAGAAAAACGTTTGTTTTAAAGTGAATAAAAATATACAAAATTACAATAATCCACTTTAAAATCTATTTTTAGTGCATAAATATGTTTTTCATTCCGTCAAAAATAATTCACGCCTGAGAGTTAATATAATATCTTGTAAGGGTGAATTCGCACAAAATGTGAAAATATTGAAAAATGAGTGAAACGCGGCCAATGAAAATGTATGAAATTAATCTAAATTTTGTTAACCCAACCCTATGAATTGAATTTTCTTTTCAATAGATAATTTAACTTTCGATGGATGTGGTTCGGAGGAAAAGTATTTCACTTAGGAATTATATCATTATTAAAACGGTGTGGTTGCCCAAGCTATACAGGGTGACCATAAACTGTTTCAACTAAATAGAAGAGGTGATAGTACCCATCAATTCTAACACTTTTTGTATATTAAACCAAGGTATGTATTATGCTTATTTAGTCAACCTCACTATCCTTATTTAGTCAAAATTACAAAGCGTACAAGAGTTATGTTCATAACAGTACCACTAATAAAGGTCTGCTAACGATCTCGCTCTCTCTTTCCTTTCTGTGTTTTTACAGAAATGTGTAGCATATATGTATGCATAAAATAATGCATATGACTATAGAGACAATGTATTGCATATCGAATATACATAATGAAAGTAATTTAAAATTTAAAAGTATTCATTAATTTTAATCATTCTTGCGCAGTAAAATATGAAAATACGGAAATTTTAATTCTAATCCTGCATACTTTTATTCACTTTACAACAAATATTTTCCTTGTGTTTTCTGAGGCACATATAATATGAATAATCACTCGTCACTTTTTCACTATCGATAAAAATTTCTATTGCAGTATATAAATAATATTTCCTCCATCCATCAAATACAAATAAATGAAATCTCGTGCAAAAAGTTCCAAAATTTAGAAACGATTTATTCCTTATTTATGAGCCTTTGTGGCTCCCAAAATGTTTTTAATGCAAATATTTCTATAGGTTTTATTTCGTGCTACTACGCTGTCTAGACTATTTCCATCTAGACTCGTCTGAATTTCCGTAACATTTTTCGTGACTGGACAACGAAAAGGATGAAACTCATTTCACAAAGGACCGTTTACCTTAAAAATGATTAAAAAATCGATTCTACTTTTTTAATATTCAATGAAAGCCTGTTTAATTGTTAATATTTTGATACATCATTTTTACCCATACGGTGATTACATACCCATACAAATTAAAACTTTAAATGGCTTTTACTCCATGTTCATATTTTCTTCACTTTCATGTTTTAAAAATGCTAAGGCTTCTTTTGTATTTGAGATAGAGATTTAAACTTTTTTGTACATGTTCTTTATTATATATGTAATAAACCTGCGCATGGAATTAGCCTTCCGGTTTTCTGCTATTTTTAAAAACATAAAAATATATGAATATGTGTTAGATTTTATTGTTTTGCACTATATATATCAGTAAAATAATTATATTAAATGTAATATTAGATGTATCTAGAAATCCATTCGTAGTCTTGCGTAATGCACATTTAAAAATCTTTAAAAAAAATTTGGGGAAAATATAATTAAAAAAAAATAGTAAAGATTTTATAAAACTCAAATTTTTAAAAACTTTTTAAAAATTTTAATTAACATGCAGTACATTTTTTTTCTTCAAAAATTACTTTTAGTTAAACATTAAAATGCAGTGAGAACCATATTTTGAACCATATTTTTAAAAATAAACACAATTGTTGATAGGGTAAACTGCTCCCTTAAATATTCTATTTTTCATTCTTTTACTAAAGGATTTAATTTTATAATTTTTGGGCCCGATATTTTTTTAAGTAGGCACCCAAATGACAAAAGCAAAGATTTAAAGGAATTTTACGAATATAAATTTAATGAAATCGAACGGATATATTATTAATATTAGCCTATTGTTATATTAAAGGAACTCGGCCTCCAAAGCATTTCCTTTTTTATCATCCTTAAAAATATATACACATTTAAATGTTATTATATAAAGTTAAATACAAGTAATTTAATGTAAAAAAAAAAATAGTTTTTCACAAAATTAAAAAAAAAAAGCTCAATTTTAACCACCGAATTTAAAATTCTACTAGTCTTTTATTTTTAAAAAAATCACCCGATTATTATTTTTTTTTTATGCAAGTCAATAACAATATTTTTAATAGATTTAAAGATCGCTTTTTTATAGCAATAGTTTCAGATAAAAAAAAATAACTAAATACAAGTGTCAAAAATCAGAAAAAGTGGCTACACTGTAAACAAAATTCTGTATTTTACAAAAAAAGGGGCTGGCACCTGGCTGCCAACACAGTTGCTCTAAAATTTACAAGCTGCTGTATTTAAGAGTGCTGTAAAATTTCTCAAGTCTGGGAAATGTCGCGTTGCTAATTCGCTGCGTGGTGCACGTAGACACATATAATTCTATATTTACTTCACTTATTGCTTGAATTCGATTTCACAGCATCGATGCTTGAATATTTACGACAGAAAGTGCAGGAAAAATCCCAATATTTTCTTAGAGTGTAGTTTTTGTACATGTGATTTTTTTAAAATTATTAAAATATTAACAATGTGACTAAATCTCTGTCATATAATGAGATGTTAAACTAGAAAAAAATTCCAGTGCTTTCATTCATATCTGTAAAAGACTTAACGTTTTGAAAACATGAAAAATCTGAAAAAACACAAACTGAGATATATGAGTTTATAATTTCTTATAGAGGGTAAATGTGATATTAAATGTTTGTTAAATAAACCGTAACTGTTGTACTAGTACAGTAAAGCCCCGATTATCCGCGAGCGGATTATCCGCGGTGCGGTTTATACGCGAAGCGATTTTTATTTATTTTTTTTTTCTTAATTCAAGCCAACAGCAAAGAAAATACAATAAGTCCTACTAATAAATATAAAATGAAAAATTCATGTATTCGAAAGTAATAGAAGAATATTTCTAGGTTCGGTTGCCATGTTTAAAATATCATCTTTTCTTGATTTTATTAACAAAACGTAAACACAGCAATTAAAATATTTAACAATCGAATAAGACCGTTACGATAAATTCCAGAGGAGCATATCAAGAATAGCTTCATTTTTGAGATAGAAAAGGTGTGTCCAAAGCAAGAAGCAAAAACCACTGACTGATTTTTTAAAAAGGTGTAGCTCAACATTTTTTGTACAGTATGCATGGCTTTGTTTCTTGTTTACTGTTCTTTATTTTAGTGATTCAGACGAAAAGAAAATGTTTTTGCTGTACTGTGCATATGTATGTATTTTAAACGTTTTATTATGTTTTTTGTACACTAAAACATAGTTTTTATGTTGAACTGTTTTTTTTTCGTGCTTGCACTGCATTTTAAGTCTTTTTCGGATTATCCGCGGTGCCCTTGCCACCCAATTTTGCCGATAATCGGGCCTGTACTGTATATGCAGTTTATATCTGAAATGTTGTTTGTATGTAGTCAAAAGTATGTGGTATGTGAAAAATAAAATTCTGAAAATCGAAATTTCAAAAAACTTCATTATTATTACTGTATAAATGTGCTGAAAACGAAAAATTTTGAGTAATTTTTTTAAAAGTTATAACATGCCTTAAAGAAGCATTTATAAAAACAAAATTACGCTACTTATTTTTGGAGAAGTTTCCAAGTAGTTACAATGTACTAAACAGTTTTCTCAACCAGAAATATGGTTTTTACTTATGTTATCAATTCTCAAGTAAAGATTTTCATGCTCATCAAACATGTTTTACAGAAAAACATTATACAATAACATTAACATTAAAATTAATGTTGTTTTGTTTTGTTACTCAACTATGTAGGAATTCAATTACGGAGCTGAAAATGTTTAATTGAGAACTGATAACATCCAAAAAACCTCCGGGTTGAGAAAACTGATTAATGCACTATAAAAACTAAGTATCGATCGAGAAGATTTTTAAGACTGAAACCGAATTTCGGTAATCTTATTTTCGACCGAAAACAAAAATGTCCGAAAGTAATTAATGCATATATAAATATACATAATTATTAATTAGTTTTACGCATTCGTTAAATATACACAATTATTAATTAATTATATACGTGACTCAAGTTGACTATCTGTGCCTCTGACCAAAACTTTTTATTTTCATATGAAATAAAATGTAATTAATTCATCAACGACACAGATTGATTTTCTAATTATGCTAATTTCATCTATTTAAAAAATGTTTTGGATATATATATATGTTACCGTGAAAGACCAAAATTTGGAGAATGTCGGCTTTCACCGGTGAATGTCAACATTCACATAGTCGCTTGGTGTATGTCCAAGATATTTGCTAAATATCCTTATTTCTGACTTACACAGGTAAATGCCGACATTCACCGTGCACTAATGGTGAATGTTGAGTATGTCGGAAATTTGCATTTACTTCTCCGTATTTCAGATGCGATTATTAATTTTTAAAACATAAAAACGTAATAATCGTCTGTAATCCCAAGGTGGCATGCACTTAGTTTTAGCAGAAATCACTTTAGAAAGTACTTTAGAGTACTGTTCTTGAAAAAAATAGCAAGTTGGAAATTGCACGATAAACATGGTAAATGGGGTGCGTTCGTACTATAACTAGTTTTATCAGGGTTGGTAAAAAAACCAAAAAACCCGGGTTTTTTGGTTTAAACCAGGTTTTTTTGGTTTAAACCGGGTTTTTTTAATATTTTCTCCTATTACATGTACATGCATTTTATTGATAAAAATAAACATTGTTGGATATATAAGTAATATAACTTCATTTAAAAATAATTAAAATTAAATAATTACAATCAATTATGTAGAAAATTGAAATCATTTGAAATTCAAACATCTTTAGTAAAAGCTATGTCTCATGTTCGATGAATAAAATTGCTCTACATAGTGAAACATTGATACATTGAAAATCTTAATAAACAATCTTTTCATTACTAGTACTATAAAAAATATATGGTGTGGTTCTATATATATAATATATTTTCCCATGGCTATTCAAAATAATTTCTTTGAAATATTTGCAATCTGAGATATCTGATTTTTCTGTTAGAACACTACATGAACAATTATTATCTTTTATTGAAAGTAGAGCTTTTTATAAAGAATTCCTGGAATGATTTGAATTTAGCAATAGAGTCTTTACGCGTTTCAAAAAGTATTTTGTATTGTCATTTGACACTTCTCCTCAGAAACTGCCAGGTATTAAAAAAAAGGCGACAGTAAAATAAACAGAAATATCAATTTACCAGCTTTTTAGACTGCTGAAAACATTGATCTTAAAATGGACAGCAGTTTTATAAAAGCTGTCATCCACTAAAACATTTAAACAGCCATCAGACTTAATACACAGGTTTTTTTTCTAAGCTATGTTATAATATGTATTACTTTGAAATGTCTAAACTAAAAATTGTTAATATATCTTTTTAGGTATTTTTATGAGACTTTTTTCTATTATGTCTCAAGCAAACCTTATCTTGATTTTCCCCCATTTTTTTGTCAGATCTGTGGATTCGATTGTAGATTCGATTATGCAATAGATGATTTAAATATATCTTATTGCATATTTTAGTTAAAAGTAAACAGGTGCTTTGCTAGCACCCAATTTTCAATGTTTTCTTATTCGACTTCATATTTTGAGTTTCTTTTTTATTCTTAAGGCTGTTCTCAAATCCGAAAGGGCAACTTTATGACATAAGTTTTCATTTATTTTTGTTCGGAAATGCATGAAACTAGCAGATGCTGTTGTTTAGAAACTATGTAATGGAACAGTGCTTTTCGTTTTTTTTATTTGTAAACGCAATACATCTTTCAGAAAATAGTGTCAAAGCGGGCATTTTGAATCGAATTTCCACGCGAAAGAAGAATAACCACTTAAGGAAGGTTAAACTCAAGGAACATTAAAAAAATCTTTGTCATGTGATCAGAATTGCTTATAACTCAAGAGCTAAATTATTTATCAAAAATGGAAAACCCAGTTCAATTGCAAATCGCTTCCAAAGCCTTAAAAGATAATTTCCTCAATCAAGAAAATTTTCTTTTACAGCTTGACTGAAATCTTAAAGGTCATTTTATGTTATTAATTGTAAATAATCTGTATTTTCTCAAAGCAAAATATTTTATTCAAAATATTGAATATTTTTATCTATTTTGTCTTTGCTAAATTCACATGTTTTAAATTGAATTTAGCAAAGATAAAATCGCTTCCATATTGCACCTTCCAATTTTATATCTTTCCGTTAAAAAATGAATTTGTAAATGTGTCAAAGTGTTTTGCGCTTGTTGAGTAGAGCAGTTGAGAACAACCTTAAAAGATAATTTCCCCAATCAAGAAAATTTTCTTTTATAGCTTGACTGAAATCTTAAAGGTCATTGTATGTTATTAATTGTAAATAATCTGTGTTTTCTCAAAGGAAAATATTTTATTCAAAATATTGAATATTTTTAATCTATTTTATCTTTGCTAAATTCACGTTTTAAATTTTCTCTTTAGAGCTGTAGATATGTTCATCAACACATGCAATTTGCATTCTACATGCATACAAATATACCTAGACTCACTATGTCTCATGGTGCCTGCTGGGATAAGACTGTTAAAAGCAGAAATTATATATATCCAATAGTTTGAAATACTTAAACTACAAAAATGAGAAAAAATTATATTAGATTTTTTCTAAAAAACCAGTTGGTTAACCAATTGATTTAAATCGTGCCAAGCCTACTGGTAACAGAATAAAACCATAATGCAAAACCCCAATCCTAATGTAGGAATGCAAGAAAAACAAAGGCTTAACCCTTAAAAGAGCCAATAGCCATGATACAGCAAAGAAAACTCACAGTCAATCATTCATTAGCATACAGAACAAAGAGTAACCAATAGAGAGAATTACTTATGATTATGTTATCATTGAGGCATAATGTAATCCTTAGTAAATCTTAACTAATCGAGCAAATCTAAGTAGTAAAACTGTACTTTTAGCTCAAATCTGCCATTTTGGCTATTTTTAAAAATAAAAGGCTTAAAAAACGAAGAAAGAAAACTAACTACTTGTTTTTATCTTCCCAGCGAATTTTAGAAAAATTAGTTAGTCTGCCATGTAGATTTAAAGCTTATAAGAAAAGCTTGATTGATTAAAAATGTTTTGCCACTTTATAAATTTATTAATTCGTCATTTTTCTAAAGTTTTGCTTGTAACTTCTGCATAACTTTGATTTTGCATTTTTTAATAATGTGTAAAATAAATGAAAACATTAGACAAAAAGAGAAAAAAAACCAGATAAAATAAAAAAAACAGCATGGTTTAAAAAAAAAACCATTTGGTATAAACCATGGTTTAAACCACGGTTTAAACCAGCGTGGTTTAAACCAAACAACCCTGAGTTTTGTAAATATATTTTGTACCGCATATTGTACTTAATGTATATTTTAGTGCACTTCATAAGTGCATATCCATTTCATTCTGTTCAAAAAGCTGTAACATCATTAAAATGCATTTGAAATATTTTTTTTTCCATTGGCCGTAATGTAACGGAAAACTTTTGACTGTCCCTGTAATTAAACTATACATCCGATTTTCATAAAATTTGAAATGACTCGACAAAATTTTGCAACAATTACATATTTAAAATTCCTGATCATTTGGTTGGGTAGTTTTTGCTCTGTTATACGTGGACAGACAGACAGACGGACCGATCGAACGACGACTATAGGTGTACATACATACTAATATAACTAAAAACAAACGCACCTAAAAACAAATGTTTTCTCGTTTACTCTCAATTAATGTATATAATTTTTCGAAAAAAAAAGATCATGGCTCACTGCAGTATCCATCAATATAAATTAGGATATTGAATAAAAAATAAAATTTAAGAAAACATTGTGCGCGCCCATCAAACCTTGCATAAAACTGACAAAGCTGATTGACTCGTAGTAAAACAAAGGATTTGGTGATAGACTGTAGCCTCTCTGTTGAACACCGCTTCTCTTTTCTACCCCCACCAGAGCATATCTGTGCTTGTCAACATTCATTGGTGATGGTCCGAATCTACAAGAGTATAATCAAATATTCGGTCTTTCACAGACGCATTTCGTATGTGTTGACATTAGCCGGTGAAAGTCGACATTCTCCAATTTCGGTCTTTCACGGTAATATATATATGTAATAATAAAAATTTTAGCCCTTTTATCTTTATTAAACTATTCCAAATTATTATAATATCTACCTTTTTTACTTAGCTTTAATACTATCTTAAATATCTTTTATCTTTTTTACATGCTTTAAATGCGTATTCTTTTCTTATTCTAAAAAGCTTAAATCCATTCGTCTAATCTTATAAAACTCATTAAATTACTTTTTTCATTTTATCCTGAAAATAAATTCTTTTTGTTTCGAATGTTTTAATAGCCTTCTGTTCTCTGGTGTTCGATTTCCCATAATTCCGTGCCAGCCTCCCGCCAGCATTGTTTGCGTAATAATTCTGACGCCGAGGCTAAATACAGTGAAACTCGTTTAAGATACGCCCGCTTAAGATACGATCCCGCTTAAGATACGAATTATCTTCGGTCCCTTGAAAAATGCCTATTAAACCTGTGTAAAATTACTCGCTTAATATACGTATGCATAAGATACGATCCCGCTTAATATACGAAGAAAATATGTCCCTGGATGTAAAAAAAATCCCTTAATATACGAAATTGTGATTATGTAATCCGTTTATCACGTGTCTGTAGGGCAGAATAGGTAAAAAGAGCAACTGAATTGCCTCGAGACTTTTTTTCAACAAACTAAAACCACTTCCCGTACTTTAATTTTAATAATGTATCAAATAATTATTGTTCCTTGCATACATTTGGTTTGTCTTTCTAAAAATATTTATGAAAATTTATTATTTTTCTCTTAAAGTATGAAGTGTATTTTAGTTTCTGTTTTCTAAAAATTAATAAAAATTTAGTTTTATTGTCTTTTTTACTTTCTTCTATCTTCAATAGAAGAAAGTATTGCAATAGAAATTTTTTTCGACTTCCAGTTTTCGACGGATTTACATGTTTTAAGGGTCAGAGATCCCAAAAAACATGTTTATAGAAAATGTCTGTCTGTCCATGTGTCCGTCTGTCTGTCGCCATTGTACCATCAAAAAGTGTATGAAGTTATGCATAGAATTGAATCAAATTTTTATTTTAAGTTTTTGGCTATGGCAAGAAATTCCTACCTGAATTTGTAAAAAATTCGCCGATAGGGGGCTCTGTAACAGTGATTTGTGTGCGATTTTGAATATTGTACCATCCAAAAGTATATAAAGTTACGCATAGAATTGAACAAAATTTCTATTTTAAGTGTTTGGATATGGCAGGTAGGTCCTCCCTGAATTTAGAAAAAATTCGCCGGAAGGGGGCGCTGTAACAGCAATTTTTGTGCGATTTTGAATATTGTACCATCCAAAAGTATATGAAGTTATGCATAGAATTGAACCAAATTTTTATTTTGAGTTTTTGGCTTTGGCAAGCAGATCCTCCCTGAATTTGGAAAACATTCGCCGATAGGGGGCGCTGTAACAGCGATTTTTGTGCGATTTTGAATATTGTACCATCCAAAAGTATATGAAGTTATGCATAGAATTGAATCAAATTTTTATTTTAAGTTTATGGCTATGACAAGCAGGTCCTCCCCTAATTTGGAAAAAAATCGCCGCTAGACGGCGCTGTAATAACGATTTTACATATTGTACCATCGAAAAATGTATGAAGTTATGCATAGAATTGAACCAATTTTTTTTAAGTTCTTGGCTATGGCAAGCAGGTCCTTCCTTAATTTGGAAAACATTCGCCGGTAGGGGGCGCTGTAATAGCGATTTTTGTGCCATTTTGAATACTGTACCATCGAAAAGTGTATGAAGTTATGCAGAGAATTGAGACAAATTTTTTGTGTTTCTTTTTGGTCATGGCATGAAGTTCCTCCATGAATTTGGAAAAATTCCGCTGGAAGAGGACGCTATAATTGCGATATCTGTACCATTTTCCTTATTGTGCAATCGAAAAGTGTATAAAATTATGCATACAATTGAACCAAATTTTTTGGGCATGTTTTTGGCTTTGGCCAACAGGTCCTCCTTGAATTTGGAAATATCGCGCGGTAAAAGGGCTCTGTGATAGCGATTTTTGTATACTTTTCTTTATTTTTCGTAGTTCTATTGTCCATCGGCGGCTCGTGCAAAGACGGGAACTCACTTCCTGCTAAGCCGGCTATTCACAAACATATGATAACAACAGAATAAGGAAAAACTATTAATTTTAACAAATATCATGATATAGATTAACTCGTTTTTAGTTCATTTAATTGACTGCAGCATAAATTTAAGATGAAAATCAAAGTTGGTATAGTAATGAACTAATAATATTGAAGTATTAACATGTATAACTAGTTTTTGAAATATTAAGATGTATAAGATAGAAGAAAGTTTTGTGTTTGGCACATCCAACTAGTTTAATTTGGCAGAGAGCATTGCATAAAGGCATTTTAATTTTGTCATTGTATAAACGGTGACTCAATAAAATTTTAGAGAAAAATAAAGTTATTCTTTATTTCAAAATCTTAAAACTCAAATTTTCTAAAATATCTAAAAATTGTTAGAAATAGATAAAATGAGTGTTATAAATGGCTAAAATACGTGAATAACAATGTACAATGGCTTTATGCACTATATTACTCTGGAATCTATGAAATTCGGATAAGATACGATCCCGCTTAAGATACGAAATCCTCTCGGTCCCTTGATTCGTATCTTAAACGAGTTTCACTGTAGTTCACATTGTCGTCACGCCTGCTTCCCCCGGAACTAAGTCCTATCATATTATGCATCTCATAGCGTCCTTCCGGCTACTTTTACGGGATTTGCTCTTTCACCTGTATTGTATTCATACGCGTGCAGTTTTTGGAAATATATAACCTGTTGTATGGTCTAGGAGAGATGGTTTTTTACGATTATTGAGTTGCTTAAATAACCCACGTCACCTGGAGACCTTTTTCCTGAATCTTCGCCATGCTGTTCTAATACGTAACATCTACTGGTTTACATTTTACGAGGTAGAAACTGCCCGAACATGGATAACATATGGCTAGTGGAGTTTGGTGCACTTTATGATCATCTGATAAATGTTTCATGGATCTAATGACTTCGATTATTATTTTTCGGAAAACCTTCCAATGGACGGAGGCCTGACCTTCCACTCTTAATCATGATTTTAAGACTGCAAAAACTTTGATTTCTTCATTGAGTTACATAACGAGTATATGCTGTTGCTTAAGACCGACATGTTTATCTCTTACTGGTGCAAACGTATCAAAATTACCTCAATGTATCTTTTATAATGATTTTTGTAAATGATCATCTGCTATACTAGTACTATCTCAAAGAGTATTCGAAGCGCTTCTGCGGTTTGAAAGTAAAAATTTTCTATTACTGTTAAGTCTGCAGTGTTAATGAGCAGGTTAAAAGAATCTTCAAAGCTTAGTCATATATGTATCACTTTCTTTATAATTTTCACTCACGTCTTAAGTCAGTCATGACTGATAATTATATACAGTGAAGTTCATAGCAATAAATAAATAGTGTCTTATTTGAGCCGATACAGCTCAAATCAATGAGTAATGTTGAAAATTTCCGAAAGAAGAAACAAGATTTTTAGAATACAGATAGTAGTTTCGTTCAAGTTTCGGTCCGGCGGAATTTTTGGCAGCATTTTCTCCGAAAATTCGTTTTCGGATAAATTAATTTTGGGTCGAAACCGAAACCGAATTTTCGATCGGTAAGGTTTTCTACCTGGTAATGTTTCCGAAAATTGGTGGCACCAAAAAGACTCTTTGTTTTTATAAATGCTTCTTTATATCTTTAAAATGTGTTGGTTTCTGAGGATTCTAAAGATCAAAGAACACTTTTCGGAATTGTGCGTTACTCGGAAGATGTTATAGCATATTTTTTCATACATGGTTACTTTTGAATTTTGTAACGTTTTTACAGTGCAGTCTTAAGCATACTTTTACTTATTTATTTTCTAATATTTTTATTTTAATATTTCTGTGAATAACAGTTATGCTTTTAGTACAAAAAATACATCTTTAGTCAATAGCTTCGATGGAGTTTACGTCAAAATATATTTTACAAATGATGCAAGATGTTTCTGGAAAACATAAGAATGCGTAACATAGAAAATATTTCATGTCAAACATAGGTGAAATAGAAACGCGGGAGAGATATATGATGCATATTGAGATAAATTTTCCATATATACATACATATATCCTTTTTTGAAATTAGGCTTTAGTTGAAGGTGAAATATGTTGTTTTCTGTAATCTGTGGCTTTGTGTTTTGTTATAGCAATATCTGCAGAAATTTGTAAGAATCTGAACAAAACAAATGCAAATTTTGTTTAACAGATTAGTATATATTCAATATATAACTGAAGGATAGATTTTTAAATTTATTGGTTAATGAAAATTTTTATAACATGCTTGATAATCATTTATCAATATCCCTTTATGTGTCAGATTATGAATTCCTGAAAATTTCATTGTCTAAAGCATTTTTCTTTAATTTTTGAAACTACATTAGAAAATTTACACAATCATTTAATAAATTTTAGAAGGATTTTACCAATTAAAATTAATTAATTAAATTTGAATTTATAGGGATTTCGTACAATATTTATAACTCCACTCAAATCTTTTATTTAAAATATTTTTTGTGTATTTTGTAGAATTGGGAAATATACAAATATAATGTTCTTACAATAGAAATATAGAAATATTTCCGAAAAGAAACGCCCCCCCCCCCACACACACACACACACCAATCTTTAAACGTCAATAAAGCTGAAAAGGTGCAAAGGCTAAAGAAATCATCCTTTTAAAAATATTTATGTTTTGTGCAAATAATAATGTTTTGGAATCAAGATAAAATAAAGTATCTATAACTCATTGTAAACTGTATTACTGCTAATCGATGTGTTAAATGAATTTTATAACAAGTTATTTTAATCGTGCTTTAAGGTACCGTCGGGATATAAAGGGTTAAAATGAATCTAAAAAAAAGAAAACTCCGTTAAGCGAAAATATCAGACACATTCATGGACTCCCTTTTAAACGTAAAAACGTGAAAATGGTAGGTTGGATTACTGAAGTAATTTGGAATACAATAACGTTTTTCATTTTTCGATAAATGAATTATATCTTCAGTTAGAAGAACGATGACTATCTCACGACAACCAGTTTAGGGCTATCCCATTTTGAAAGTTTGTTCAAAACACATCTTTGACAACAATTTCTGAATTCAGCCTTTTTCGAAAATTGATAAACGCTATTCCAATTCTTAGCTTCTAAATATATAAGTACCTGCAAACTTTTTGCATGTAAGAGAGAAATTTCGAAAAATTGTCAATTTAAACCGTAAAAAAATCGAAATCAAATTGACCAACCCTAATTTGTTCCCATAAATTTTAAACGTGAATATGGCAAACCTCCAAATATTTAAAAGATAAGAAAATATAAACTGCAATTTAAAAGATATTTTCAACTACACTCTCAAAAAATTCGCATAAAAAATATACCGGCAGCATAGCTGTCGGAACATCCCTGTGATTTGAAGGAATCATTCTGTTTTATGATGAAAGTTTCGTCTTTTGATTGGAGGATTTTAGAAAATTTTTAGTCTCGTTTCGGTAGTTTTTGGTGATTTGAGGGGAAAAGGTCACAATATAAAAAATTGTGTCTGAAACGAAAAAGAGCTGGCATCTCAGTTGTCAAACACCCCTCCCTCCCCCACCTCCGTGATTTGACGAAAATACAGCTTAAATTGTCGGATTCCACGTAATTTTTACATTAATACTATGAATTTTCCGTGAAATTTTCCGTTTATGAAAGAAGCCGTTCCAAATGAATTTTAGTGACGTTACATCCTTTCAAACAAAATAAAATTGATATGCATTTACAAAGTGAACTAAAATATGCATTCTGTAGCATATGCGGCGCAAAGAATATTTATTATTCATTTACAGGGCCACACGAAATTTTTCCGTTACATAATGGTACACGAGAAAATTATTTGCGGCTTATTTTAATTATGTGAAACTGTTTCATATATGATGAAATTGTTATGCGTCGGAGACGCTTACTATAAGTTATTTCATGTATAATACGAAGTGCGCAGCATTTACAGGGCCACGCAAAAGATTTCAGATAGTACGTTCTATCCAAATTACTGTTTAATAACGGTGATGGCAGCAAATGCATTTGTAATTAGGATATATGCTTTTAAGTTTAATTTTATGTATACTATATGGTGTGTATAAATACTATAGTTGATATGAAAAGCAAACTTTCGTAAAGGTTACTGAGTGAATTGCTTAAAATTGGTTTTTAAATGTGTTATGCATTTTTACGCTGACCGACATTTAGTTTACTAAGAAATGTCTGTAGAATATAGATAAAATGATATACAGGACCACGCAAAGAATTGGATACACGGCCGTCTATGGATGATAATTTCTGGAAATGTGATTTCAGTAGTTTAAAGAGATTTTTAGTTAGAATTAAATTGTAACTAAATAGTGGCGTTTAATAAAGATACTATGTAAACTACAGGGCTGAACAAAAGTATTTAAGTGTGTTTCCATCTATAAGCATAGATTGCTGAAAGAGAAATTTCCTGTTATGCATTTCCTTGCTAAACTAAATTTTCGCATTATATAGTATATATATCAACCTACAGATCAAATACTGGGCTGTTCAAAAGAATTGGAATACATACTTGGCTATGGAAGGTAACTACTGAAATCAAATTTTTAAAGGTTTTATCTGTTTTCTAAAATGTTTTCTTAGTTATCTTATTTACCTTATTTCCTTAAATAATGAAGTTTTGTTAAAGATTTCAGGAAGTGTTGGAAAGTGTTTCATAATCTATGCTTAACGCTTGATTTTTCTTTCTTGTTTTAAATTAAATATCTGTCGAGGAAAACCCAAACTTGTTTGTCTAGAAAATTCATCATTTTAAAATATATTTTTAAAATATAACTTTTATATTTATCGTTTAGCCACAATTATAAAAAAAAATGTATTTCATGTAACTATTTATTTACTTTATGGAATAATGATTCAAAATTATTTTCCATGAAAATGTAGAATTATTTCGTATAACGTATTTCTGTTGTTGAATACCAAAACTAACTGATGTCTGTTTAACTGAAACAGTACGTCTCTAAATGAGTAATAACATATTAACATCGTAATGCTCATAAGTATATTTTTAACAGTTGTGTAATAATTGAAAAGCCTCCATAGTCATTTTAGCTGCAAAGTTCAAAATCAGCAATATTTTTCCATCCATGAATAAATATTACCAGATAAAACTTCCCAGACATACATTAGTTTAGATTTCCAAATATTACTTTGTAAATTGCACAAAAAATCAAAATTTTCATGAAAAGTTCCAAAAGACAATATATGTGTTTTAGAAAAAAAATCAAACTGTTCCAAGCTGCTGCAAGTTTTAACTGTGCTTTGAACATGTAACACGTAAAACGTATTTTAAAAAATCATACGTTGCAGGGTAGAACAGAGTATGTTTTAAACATGTTTGTATACGCTTTAAACATGTTTAAAGCATATATAAACTCTAAAAAATAAATTCTTCCGCCACCTTATAACAAAATTGGAAGATATGCAAAATTTAAAGCTTATTTTTTCATCATTAAAACTAAATTTTCGAAGGTTGGGAATGTTCACGTTTAATATTTATTGCAACATATGAAAGAGCAATAGGAACTGACTGATTTTAAAATTCAATAACTTGCAAATGGTGATAGCAATTAAAAATTTTTTTGCAGGAGGGTTATGTAAGATGTCAGGAGTTTTTATACTGCGATTCCCAGTTTTAGTGACAAATAGCAAAATATAGATGGCGCTGCAAGCATTAGACGCTAAATACATGTTATCTTTTATTCCCTTTCTCTTCTTCTATGCGGAAAAAGGCGATTAAAATGTATTGAGTGTGTCGCGAAGTGCCAAAAATCGAGCCTGAATTTAGCATCTATTGCTCGCAGCGCCATCTATTGTTTGTAATTCAAACTAAAGTCGAGAATCACAGTAAAAAAACTTCTGACATCATACATAACCCTACTGCAAAAATTTTTTTAATATCTGTCACCGTTTGCAAGTTATTGAATTTTAAAATCAGTCAGTCCTTTTTAGGACACCCGGTAGATAGATTTAAAAAAACATGCTTGAAAATTATTTAAAAAGCCACAAAAAAATAAGAAAAGAAGATATGAAGTACAGTTTTCAAACGAATTGCATTTGACAGAACAATCTTTTTCTGTTCAGCAGTGCAAAAACTGAAATTGTGTGAAAGTAATAAAGATAATTCTGAAAAATGAATACATTCTCAATACAAAATCACTCGACCTGACTAACATATTCTTTTAACGTATTACGTATTTATACTATATATTGTATGGATTTATTGGTATATTTTACTTTCGGATGTCAAATTTATTTCCATTTAAACTTTGATATTTTACAGTACATATTTTTTTTTGCAGTATTAATTATATATAATGAAATTAATGTTCGAAAAAATGTGTTTTATAACCTATAAAATTTTCAACAGAAATAAATTTCTTGCAGCTTTAGAAACCTGAAACTAAAATATCACCTCATTCCGCTAAGTAGCTTTTAAATTATATTTAAAAATCTACACGCATTGTAGTTCGTTTTGTAACTATTAATAATGAATTTAACATTATAGTTCTTCACAACTCTAGATGTATTTACTTCTTAAACAACTGTACAGGATGCCTTCGATGTTGGTAACCATAGGTACAATTTTCCTTAAAATCCAAATATGATGCCAAAATTAGGTGTTTTTGCTGAAAATGTCAGTATGGAGACAGACAACACTCTACCCTAGTAGCACAGATTGTTTGTCCATCGTTGGCAGTTTGGGAAATAGCTGGGTAAAGGACTTAATTTCTAACAAAAAAGTACCGGAGCTCTAATATTCTGCAGTAGTAACAACCGTAGTGTATCCACCAATCTCCAAGTTTGCATATCTATCTGACAAAAATTATTTGTAAAATTTAAAGCAACTTCGTCTTTAGCAAAAGGAAATATTAAATGTATTTTGATTATATCTATATGCTTTTATATATAATAAAATCAAATAAAGGAATAGATCAAAAACATTAAAATCTCGAATGGTGAATTTTCAAACAATCCAATTCACCAACGATTCCTTTGTATCAACAAGCAAAACACAACACATTGCGCTGTTCCGGTGGGCTTCGGTGCGCAATGGGGATGGGTTCCGACTAATATTTAAATGTTCACTAAAATAAATAAGTACTGGAGTTGTGCTCCTGTGAACTTCAGTACAAATTAAGCACCGCGTCGAAATAAAAAGTCGATCAGTATGATTAGTATGTTACAAACGCGGACAAAAAGCAGCAAATAAACATAACACGACTACGAGTAAAAATGGAAGATACGATTGCGTTTAATACTGTTATACTTCGTAGCCTTTCGGAAACTATTGACACAGAAAAGCACTCTCTACACTTGCGATAGAACTATGCTCCTACGTGTCCGACATAATTCAAAACATATGAGGGGTTCACAATCATAGTAGACCAAGTCCATTTTGAAAAAAAAATCACTTAATTCATTTCGAAGGTACATAAAATCTGTTTTATTCACTCCCATAGTGAAACAAGTTTCTTTTCACATTCTTTCTCATATATGTCATCCGTTTACAGACTTGGTTTACTCTGGGAGTGGATAAAACAGATTTTGAGCACCTTCTAAATGGACTATATCATTTTTTTTAAAACGGACTTTGTGTATTATGGTTGTGATTGTGAGCCCCTCATATGTAAGCGCTCTGGTAGTAAAGAACGCAAAGGGTTGGAAAGGGACTTAGAGGAAAATATAGTTTAGGCTTCGGTTTTTCGCTCAGCCCCCCCCCCTCCCTAGGCTCTCCGGAGCGCAATATTTATGATCTCCGGTGAATTTTGACCATCTTTAAATATTCATTAAAAACAAAGAAGTGCCGGAGTTGAGCTGCATCGCAAATTAATCACTGGTTGGGAATGATAGAGTTAGGAAGTGGTAGGTGCAAAGTCCCCTCTTATTTGGAGCTTATCTAAGCAGCTAATCGATGAACCACTGCTGGGCCTTTGTTGGCAAATGGCTCGTAGAGCAATAGTACCGCAATGGGGTAATTTCTTACTGTGGGCTAACATGGGATGAAAATTAGCCAACAACCAACCAACCGAATGGTTGGTTCACTCAGTTGGAAAATTATAACACATCTTATTTACCAACTAGAATAATTAAGTTAAATAAATAAAGTGTAATCAACATTTCATCTAATCAACGTTTTATTGGAGTCTCATTACCTGCAATTTATTCTGTTGAGCTGTTTCAGATAATAGATTAGATGTCATTATTCAAATGGTTCTCCGAGGGAATTTTGTCAGAAAGAATGGCCCAGGATAGCTTAATTGACAGAGCGTGTGCATATTAAGCCAAAGCTACCTGGTTCGAATGCTGGAAGGAACACTTTTTCATTCAGTTGAAAATTTACAACTTTTATGATATATTTACCAATTATAATAATTGTATTAAATTAATGAAGTGTAATGAAGTAGGGTATATTCTCTCAATATTTAGTAAAAGGCAAAATTATCATCTATATTTCTGGAGGAAAAAAGAAATAGTAATTAGTTTTAAAAATATATAACATTTTGCTTTTAAAATTCTAATTTTTGTGCAACAATTAGTTCGGCCAAAACGCTTAAAGCCGTATCTCGTAGTTCACCAATTATCTATCAGTCCATATCTCATAAGTTCATCTCATATTTATTTTCTCTGAATGTTTAGTACGATACAAAATTATGATGACCAAACCATTTACTGCTGCTTCAGTAAGCATATTTTTTTAAAACCTAAATTGAAAGTACACGTATTTCCAATTGAATGGCTATTTCCAATCGAATGGCTATTTTTTTCTGGTACAATTTGGTGATTAAAATGTACGTTTGTTTTTATATGATGGGCGAATTGTACATTTATCTATTATCGGGAATTTAAAAAATTAATCTCTCACATTTAGATTCCTTCCAAATTTACTTATTATTTGTATTTACTACGTTTTTTAGAATACTGTTTTCAGATGGTATCTTCTGTAATAGGAATAAACACATTTAACATTCAAACTTTACTCTTATATAGTTACAGCAAATTTTCCCTGTTTTTCTTTTCTTGCTTTAACTTTGAAAATAGCATTAAACTATAATAGTGTCAGCCCTATTTTTTCCAAAAATAAAAAGGCAAAAGTTCTGTTATATTACAAAACTATTTTGTTTTAATCTTCTCACAGTATGTGCAATTTCTTTCTTTTTTTCGAAATACTCGTAAAACATATTACATATCTGTAATGTGCAATTGCACACAACATTTTCAGTTTTACTTGTGAACTTTGTAGAAAGAAATTTAAAGGAAAACTTTTTAAAAGAGGTAAAATTTAATATCAAGAATAAATCAATCAACAAAAAGGAAAAATAATCATTTTCAGCACGAAAAGTTCAAAGTGTAATCTTCGAACATTTTCTGTGCCTTCTTATTTTCCTGAGTAAAATATAAATTGCTTACACTACCTCGCCCTATTTGAAAGATTGATGATTCAAGAAGTTGGATGGAGAAATTGCATTTATCTTCGCACAAACTTTCAAAGTATAATTATCTATTGAAATATTTGCCTTAAGATAATAATAATGTTTAATTCAAGTGTGTTTGAGAAATATTCATTCGTGACAAGAAAATAGTGAAATTAAAACGAATTTTTAAGGATTTTTTTCGCAAAAATTGGATAAAGTAGAGTAGGGAACGGCATGACAAAACAAATCATTTGGTAATAGTATTCTCTTTCTTGTTTTGTTGTTAAATGTCTGCCCAAGGACAACAGTTAAATCGACTTATAACAGTATCTCATAGGAGTTGTAATTTCCCGACTGGGGATTGACAGGGCCATTTTCCAGGCCATAATTTGAACTACGAAACTTTCTATTAAGCTGACAACTCTCTAACAACTGAGCTATCCGGAACAAATCTGTTGGGCACAATTTACTCAGACAGTCTTCTTGATAATAACATTTGGTCTGTTATTTAAACCAGCTAGGGAGAATAAACCTCAGGTATCAAAAAGTTTATCTTAGTGAATAATGTCCGCCCTATTTGCCGAGGATAGTTCAGTTGGCAGACCACTATCAGCTTAAGCCAAAGGGTTCTGATCCAAATCTCCAAATCCCGGCCTCTACACTCTTTCACTCAGTTGGGAAATTATAACACGTCTTATTTACCAACTAGAATAATTAAGTTAAATAAATAAAGTGTAATCAACATTTCATCTAATCAACGTTTTATTGGAGTCTCATTACCTGCAATTTATTCTGTTGAGCTGTTTCAGATAATAGATTAGATGTCATTATTCAAAAGGTTCTCCGAGTGAATTTTGTCCGCCAGAATGGCCCAGGATTGCTTAATTGACAGAGCGTGTGCATATTAAGCCAAAGCTACCTGGTTCGAATGCTGGCACGAACACTTTTTCATTCAGTTGAAAAGTTACAACTTTTATGATATATTTACCAATTACAATAATTGTGTTAAATTAATGAAGTGTAATGAAGTAGGGTATATTCTCTCAATATTTAGTACAAGGCAAAATTATCATCTATATTTCTGGAGAAAAAAGAAGTAATAATTAGTTTTAAAAATATATAACATTTTGCTTTTAAAATTCTAATTTTTGTGCAACAATTAGTTCGGCCAAAACGCTTAAAGCCGTATCTCATAGTTCATCTATTATCTATCAGTCCATATATCATAAGTTCATCTTATATTTATATTCTCTGAATGTTTAGTACGATACAAAATTATGATCAGATTATCTGGAGAAGAAAAAAAGAATAAGGAAAATGAAAAAAATTAGCAATGTGCCTTTGAAATTTTCAATTTAGAACAGCAGCTAGTTTGGTGACTTAAAATGTATCTCATAGGGTATATTCTCTCAATATTTAATATACAATACAAAATTAAGATTAGTTTGCTCATGACTTTTCTTTAAAAGGTTGTGTTTTTAGGTGATTAATATTTTTGTTCCCGTTTTGAAAGGTTGTTCATTTTTTCTGTACTAATCCAAATCGACAAGAAAAAAAGAACTCAGATATGTGTATTTATTCTCTGTCTCATTTAATACACTATAAAACCGCTTAACTTTAGATGCAGCTAAATGAAGTAATGTGTATAATGCTGAGGTTCATTATTTCATACCGTATGAAGCGGATGCTAGAATGAAAGACTATTTACTTATTGTGAGTTGTAAGTAACTTATTTTTTTATTTTTAGAATTTCAGTATTTCTAAAAAAAAAAATTCTAATAAAGGTAAATCCCCAACTGAACATTTTTTTTTTTGTCAGATATACAAAATTTTTTTAGTTGTTCCTACAGTGTACGTTCCTGCCTACAATGTTTTTATGCATCTACGAATCAACAGTATATTACAAAAATTATATTCCAAATGTTATTGAAAAAAAGTTTCAAGAAAAATCCGAAGAACCATAATTTGATAAAAGTGGACGCTGTCATAACGTGGTTCTTTCAACATAAGGTGTGTCCCAACGAAATAAAGCCACTGTAATTGTGTGCCGTAACTGGTGCACGAAACAAACAACTAAGAACGAAACAAATATATTAAGAAAGTCTATGTAAAAATACATATTTACAAAGAGTAATTCACTCCCTGCCCCACCTGGGCAGGAGAAAAAGATGAATGTGTACAAAAAGAGGGGGGAAAAGTGTCCCGCTGAAATAAAGCCACTGCCAATATTAGTATTTATTCGTAACTACCGACATTCGAGCTACTGAGTTCAACATGTTTATGACTTCAAGAAGTTGTCAAATACTTGTTCTGTGCCAGTCGAACTTTGTGCAGACTTTAAAAGGTTGTATTTTCTATTTCTACTGCAGGATTGTAATGGGAAAGAAAACCCAGCTATCAAAGTTCGAGAAAAGACAGATAACAGCCTTTAAGGAACAAGGTCTTTCACCTAGACCAATGTCTAAGCAAATCAAACGGTATAAAACAGTTATAGACAATTTTGTAAATCAGGGCAATGCGTACGGGTATAAAAAAGGAGGTGTACCTGCATAAAAATTACTTCCAGGCAGGAAAGAGAAGTTTTACGTAGTCTTTCAAGAGGTGGTATTTTCCTAGAACTGTTGGCCAAAGAGGATAACATCCCTGTGACAAAATAAACCCTGTCAGGAATTGAAAAACGTACAAGGAACTTGCGATATAAGAAAAAGAAACAGCAGTCCCTGTTGAAAGCTATCCATAGGCAAAGAAGAGTGGACTGGGTCAAATATAATCAAACCTGGGAGGACAAGTGACATCGTGTTATAGTCTCAGATAAGAAAAAAATTAATTTGGATGGGCCAGACGGCCTTTCTTTCTAATGGTATGACATGAGGAAAGAAGAGGAAATTTTCTCCAAAAGACAGCAACGTGGAGGCTCATTAATGGTGTGGGGAGGCTTCGACTATGGATGTAAACATAACCTGACTGTTCCCTCAGGCCGGCATGAAGGCTACCGATTACCAAGAAATGCTAGAAAATCATTTACTGCCATTTTCAAACAGAATTGGTAGACTAAGTTGGATTTTCCAGCAGGACAAAACCTCCATTCACGTTGCAAAATCGTCCTGGGAATGGTTTTTGGTTAATCAGGTGCATGCCATGGAATGGTCAGCCCCTTTTTCCCTGATCTCAATCCCCAAGGAAATGTGTTAGGCATCCTCAGAAGGGCTGTATATGCCAATGGTAGACAGTTTCAGTTTGTGGCAAAATTGAAGATCGTCATTATTGAAGCGTGGGAGAATATTGATGCTACTGTCCTCCAAATATTAGTAAATGTTATGCCACATCGTATATTCCAAGTCATATGTAACCATGACGGATATATTGTCTATTATCAGAAGTGGCTTTATTTCGGCGGGACACCTTTCCTCCTGTTTTTTTACAAATTATTTTTTTTCATGTCCAGGTAAGGCAGGGAGGGAGTTACTCCTTTTAAATATGTATTGGTATATAGACTTTCTTAATATATTTGTTTCCCTTTTATTGGTTTGTTTCGTCTACGATTACAACTCACAATCACGGTGGCTTTAATTCGGTGGGACACACCTTACAGGTGCACATTTATTAGAGATCTATCACACTAGAGTCCTACGTATCGTGTTCAACCCGATTCTAACTCTAAGTTCTGCTTAAAGTCAGCCCGATTTACCGGGGTGTGCACTCGATATTCAAACTCAAAAATATTACTTTTTTTTTTTTTCTTCTATTTTGTGTTTAAAAAATTCCATTGTTGCAGTTTCACCGACAGTTGGTCGATCTCAGCAAACATGGTTTTGCTGATAACAAAAATTCCATCGTTATTTTAACTCATATACAGTTATAACAATATAGAACATTTGGCGATTTATCGTTTACGTCCAGCTGAAGGTAAAATGCTTAAAATTTATATTATAATAATAATATATATTAAAAGCAGTAAATCTGGTGGTATGGTCATGTTAAAAAAATGAATGATGAAAGATTACCCAAAATCACATTCAATTATAAAACAAATAAAAAAAATGAAGCAGAGAAGACCACGAAGGAACTGGATGGACGACACTGAAAAGGCAATGAGGGGTAAAGGTCTGGAGGAGGAATGGACCCTTGACCGGAAAAATGGAAAAGGACTGTTGTAGATTCTTCGAATGGCGGCATCTGAAGCCATAAACCGAGTTTATATATGTATATTCCAGACAAATGTCAAAACGCATATTAAAATACAATTATTTGCTTAAAAGACATCATTGCAATAAAAAGCACATTAAAGTATTAAAAATTTACATGTTTTGGCTCTTTCATTGAGTCATCATCAGCATATACAAAAAAGTACAAACGCAATGCACATGAAAACTGTAAAATAGTCATCAATTAAAAAGTTAACATACAACATGATTTAACTGATGACTATTTTCCAGTTTTCATTTGCATTGTGTTTTTAGTTTTTTGTATATTCTGATGACACAATGAAAGAGTCGAAAAATGTAATTTTTTAATATTTTCAATGTGTTTTTATTGAAATGACGTCTTTTAAGCAAATAATTGTATTTTAATATATGTTTTGACAGTTGTTTGGAATATATTGGGTTGTTCGGAAAGTCGTGTCCGTTTGGGAAAATCAATTCGTACCGGAAAATTCTGCCCGGTAATTATTAGACATTAGATATTGGAATCAAAGTCTAATAATTAAATGATAGAATTTTCCGGTGCGAATTGATTTTCCGAAACGGGCGCGACTTTCCAAACAACCCAATATATTATTATGGCTTAGTTAATAATGGACTTAATTAAGACTATTTTACTTATACTTATATTTGTGCTTAAAATGTATTTATGTCAATATAACAAAATACAGAAATTGCAGTCCGCACCAAAAAAATTCTATTTAATATTATATAATGCAATTTTCTTTTTTTACATTCTAATAAAAAATATTCTTTGAAGTATTTTCAAGACATATTATATTCATAATAACACAAAAAATAAAGCAATTAAATGACTTAAAATTTCAGATTGTCATTTTCCCGGCATCTCACACTGTGATGTGTGCAAAGTAAAAGCCTTTCTGCTATCATGTACAAATATATTTTTCTAGTTTTTTTAATTTCTAATTAATAAGTATACCTTATAAAACACATATATGTAGAAGGTAACAAGTTCTGTATTTTACAAATAATTTTTCATAATTAAAATATGATTGTCACTGAAAATGAATGTCATTGTCCTGGCCTGCTCATTTTAGTTCTTTATGAGTTATAAAGATGGCACTACAATGTAATTCTTATTGTTCTTGACATATTTCAAGTCAGAAGTAGTAAAATCCAGCAAGATATTTTAGATATTTCTTTGAAAATAATGTATTTAAAGGCTTTGTAAAAATTGAATAGACTTTTATTATGTCATTTTCCTGGCTTCTATAAATTACAAATAAAACTGAAAATTACACTGAATTTGAGGTACTATAGAGGAAACATGTCCCTTTAAACAAAATTAAAATGTTACATCTAAAAATAAAAAAACAAGAATGTGAAAAATGTTTTAGAATGAAATTGTCATTATCCTGACATACATATGCCAAGAAAATGACACATAATTATAATTACATAAAAATGAACTTAAGCTCTTCAAACTTTAACAATTTTACATATAAATTCCTTTATTCAGCTCTTCAATCAACATTTTAAAAAAAAATCAGAAGCTTTGAAACAATTTGAATTTTCAAAACTTTTGTTTTCAAAATCTCTGTGATATTCACCAGTTTATTACTTTGTAATTGAGTTCTAAAAATATTAAAATAATTAAAATAATGTATTGCCATCGACAACACACCTGCATATATGATATTTATAATTCTAGCATATTAACCCTTTTGGGACGATTGATGCATATATGCATCGCTAAAAGGTGCATGTGGAATTTATTTTTGGCATCATTAATAAATATATGTAAGTAATATTTGTCGTTTTTAATTAAAGTATTGTTTGGTATTTTACAAGTAAAGGGAACTGTTTAAAAAAAAAGGTTGCACCAAAATAAAATTTATGTAAGGGATGCCGTATCGAAAGAGTTAAAAAGTAGGTAAAAAGTCGATGAAAAAATTATATTTTCCCATGCAAGAAAAAAGTTAAGTTAAATAACAGCGTCTAAAAAAGAATAAAAATTAGTTTCAAAATTCAAACTTTTCAATTATTTATTATATTATGTTAATAGAATGTTTAAATTAGTCATTATTACGTTAATCAAACAGCTTACTATTATCAAAATAATGATAATTGAAATAATCTTAGATTGCATTTCAATAAATTCAAGAAATAGAAATTAAATCAGATATTGTTGTATAATGCTTCTTCCAGAATTAAAATTAATTTATCTCTTGAGGGACTACTTGAGTTGAGGTAAACAAATGAATACCAATTCTCATATCGGCTTTCAATCAATAGAAAATGCCTGGAGTGTTATGTGATCTATAGGCTTTCTAACAATCTCTGAGAAGAATTCCAATAATGTAATGCAGTCTTGACATTTCTGATTCATATATTGCATATAAACAGAAGTGTACGTGATGTAAGAGTATTTTATTTATTTGTATTGATCTGAACGAATTTGAGTTTTTCTGATTTTTCGTTTCAAACTTAATTTTCTCACGTTAAAAAAATATTCTCATTAAACAATTAAAAAGAGTATACAGTAATTCCTTAACATTCGCGAGGGTTAGGTTCACGCAAACCTCCGAAAATGTCAAAATCGCAAATGTTGAGACTCTCTTTCCGTGCACAAAAAAGGGTTAGGTTTTATGATTTTCTTTAAATGAAAAAAAAAAACAATTGAAGCTTAAAAGGTATATTTATTAGGCATTAAATAGTATATGTTGTAAATAAATTTCAATAATTATAAGCATATTGTAGAATATATATTTGATATTTGATGGCTGGAAAAATTTTGTGATATGCGAGTGCTTGGCAGAACAGATCTTAGGTTAATGAATTTCCATATAATGAAAAGTGTAGCCTCGATTTCTGTATTAAATTTAAGACTCCTTACCAGTATTTCTATTGCTTACTCAACAAGTTCTTGTTGAAGTTTTAAAATTTCCTGACAATTTTTTGCTGAAAATATTTCACCTGTAATAAAAATTTTGAATTTTAGAAAATTTAGGAAAAAATATATACTATATACATAAAAAAGAAAGAAAACTTTTACCAGGAGTTTCAGAATTCCTGTTCTCGTCTTCAGGGTCTGTTTGTTGTCTGGTTCTGTAATTTTTCTTCAAGGTTTTGTAGAAGTTATTTTTCGGTAAGACCGTTGGCATGGCATGTTTTCATATCTTCCATGTCTTCTCTCCTCATGTCGCCGAAAACATCACCTGCATCCTGGTGATCTAGTTCTACAATTTCTTTAAGAGGTTCAGCAATTGAAGACATTTGTTTTCTTTTTCTAGTGCTTGGGGCCAAATGTTTCTCCAACAAGCATTGATTGAATTTTCATTAATTTCCATCAATGGTGCATCAATTTCGGCAATACAGTCTGCTATGTTGACTTTTTTCAGCACAAGTCTTGGAGTTCTCGGAACTTGAACTATACAGTACAATAGAGGTGTCTAGTGTCACGTACTTCATGGAACTGGTAATATAAAGTGAATTTACTTTGTAAAAAATATAAAACAAAATTCGCGAATATCCCAAAATAAGTCGGGGTCAACAACAGTGTTTCCTTATCTCTGCTGCAGGGGAAGTGGTTCGCGAACAATGATATGTTCTTCATTTTTTATTTCGGGAATAGTTAAAACTCGCGAATGTTAAGAGATTACTGTATAATTAATGTATATACAAATCAAAAATTAATCCATAAATAATTCCTTATGCAAGTCGATATATTAGATAAATCAGAAGATGTGATAAATATGGACGAATTCCTAAATCGATGTGTGGTGTATATAATGTGGCCGAAGGGCAGAAAGAAAAATGTTTCTGAATCTACGAGACTATAATGAAACCACGAAAAAAATATAACAGTAACTTTTTCCAAGTTACTCACGATTCTCAAAAGCTTTCGTTGTGTTTAGAAACCTAAAAACCAATATGTTTTCGAGATTAAAAGGCGCGTTTATAAAAATAAAATTTCTTTTTCTGTCCCCGATTTTCGAAAACGTTTCCAATTATTTTGTATAGTATGTATTAATTAATGTTTTCAAACAGATATATGGGATTTTTTTCTATCTTTAAACTTCATGTTTTAGAGTAAAATGCACACTCTTTAAGTGGGTATTATATGCTTTTCCGTATTTCGATGAAGAATAGTGGATTCAAAATTTTAAAATGTACGGACTTTTTTTTCTTCTCATCGATAGATTTAATATTTTTTAAAAATTGATCTTATTTTTCACAAACGGTTTGAAATTATTATGAGTCATAAATAAAATGGTTTTGAAGCCTGCATAAAAAATGCATAAAACATATTGATATTTAGTGGTAAAGGTGCTTCTAAGAAGACTTTTTCTACATCGGGTCATTTAATAGTTTAACCCGGGGGAAGTCGCGCATAAATAGGATATGAACGGTTTTCGGTTTGTCACCAATAAGTGCAAATAATAATTGTCACCTTATTCAGTGGGAAACAATTGTTACAAATTATGCAATAAAGTGAGTTGAAGATCACTCTTCGAAAGATAGTGATGATAACTGTAAAAAACCGTACGAACCCGGGGAATGTCATACCCCACGCGACTCCTCCCGGGTTAATATTTATTGTATCATATTGTATTATTCTGTATTATATTGTAATGCATCATGTTATATTATTTTGTATTTTCTTTTCTGTATCATAATATATTATTCTGTATTTTATTGTTTTGTAAAGTATTGTATTAGTCTGTATTTTATTGTATCATATTGTATTGTATTGTTTTGTATAATGCTGTATTATTTTGTATAATGCTGTATTATTTTGTATTGTATGGCATGATATTGTAGTATTATGTATAATTTTGTATGTTATTGTAACATATTGTCTTATTATATACATGTAACATATTGTCTAATAACTAAGCATCTACTAAGACGCACTTTCTCTAGCAAGCTTCGTCGAAGTTTTGTATGATGCTGTCTTAAGTTCTGCTGCCAACAGTTATGAACCTGGATATGGTTCCGAAACAGATTAACGTAAAATGAACAGATCTTATCCATAAGATCTCATGGATAAGATTCTAAACTCATGCTTAGAAGAAATGGGCTGCATTCGTATAGGGAACGTGCTGTGGATCTCATGCGCTCTGTCGACAGAAAATGAAATAGCACAGACAGTCAATGAAATACAGCCTCCAAAGAAGAAACGCAATTTCAAGGAAGCTTGAAGAAATTATTCTGGTGTTGAAGAATCAGTGCCAAAACAAACTAAACTTGGACCTGTATATGTATGATACATATTCAAAATTAATTTTTTTTTAATATTTTAGGTAAAACTTTACAATCTTATGCTAATTAACAGTTGTTTGTTTATATTGTATCATTTTGTACTGTATCCTATTATATTGTATCAAATTGTATTTTTCTCTATTGTATTGTATTGTGCTATATCATATTGCATTATTCTGTATTGTATAGTACAGACTTGTATAGCATTTTATCATATGCAGTAATTCATATCCCTTCATTTGTTTGTAACGTTAATATGAAAACTTAAAATTAAATGTGGTTCATAATAGCTTCATGTTATATCCTAAAGCTTTCATCTATATTTTTTCAAAATTGCACATAAATTGACTCCAAATGTTTTTTCAGATTTATGAGAAAATGGCAGCAAAAAAGATGGTAATCTGCTATTTTTCCTTTACTTTGCATAGAAATGATTTACTTCATTTTACACAATACAGAAATGGCTCTAAAAACTACAAAAATATTAATATCTCAAAACTCAATTGAGATTCAAACAAATTGCAGTTATAAGTATTTATTCCCCTATACGCTGGTGTAAAAACTGAAACTGTGCGATGCTTTCAAGTTTAAAACACAGCAGCAGAGATTCTTAGTATTCTTCCATACAATGATACATGTGCTTCCTTTTACGGCTGCTTATGTAACCTATGGTTATTTTTTAGTGACGACAATTTAATTGTTGCCTGCAAGAAGTAGCATTTCGGGGGCTATAAAAAAATTATTACAACAAAGAAATTATTCTTCCAAGCTACGCACACCTTTGACGACAGCAATATAGTTACAGTTCTCTCGTACAGATCCAAAATTAATCTGTTTATCGCTACTGGTAAAACAAAAGAATGTAAACAATACCATGGTAAATATAAACAAAGCTATCATATTACGCCATTTAACAACAAAAGGTTTTCTGACATTCGCAACAAAAATTTTTCATTTAAATATTTACGCATATCTATATTGTTCAGATATTTCATTGTTGTCAACAAAACACAAGAATGAGTTTATTAGGTAACGTTGAAATATCTAACAATAATAAACAATTCTTGAAAGCATTAATATTGAAATAATAACAATTTTCACATTGTTATAAAATATTTTCGAACTTGTAGGTTCTAGTGTCATTAAAATGATTTCAAACTACACTCTCAGTGGTATAAAAAAGCAATTTTGCGTATTTTTTGTATATTTATTGATTTATTCGTGAGCGTCTCATCTACATCTTTAAAAATAGCCTCGTTTCGGAACTTTTTGTTGACTTTTCTTGCGTTGTTCATCTTCATGTGTGCCATCTGCATTGTTATGGTATGTACCATAGTTTAGAACTTAATGAAGCTGAGAATAGGTACAGAAGAACTAGACATCTACAAAGACGCACTTTCTCAAGCCAGCTTCGTCGAAGATTTTAATGATACTCAAATTTCTGACAACAGTTATGAAACGCTATATGGTTCCGAAACAATTCAACCTAAAATGAACAGACTTTTTCATTAAGATCTGATGGACAAGTTTCTACATTCATGCTTAGAAGAAATGGGCTCCGTTCGTGTAGGGAACTTACAGTGGATCTCGGGCGCACTGTTGACAGAAAATGAATCAGCACAGGACAGCCTAAGATAAAGTTATAAATGAAATACAGTCTCCAAAGAAGAAACGTAATTTCTAGGAAATGTTGAACAATTTATTCTCGTATTGCAGCAGCACTGCCGAAACAAACTAAAGACTTAGACTTGTATATGTAAGTTACATTTTCAATATCCTTCTATATATAAAAAAAAGTTTTGATTTGGAAATGGACCAATAAAAATCTGCGTAGATATTCCGGGTAGATCGGCATCCAATTTGTAAGCATGGCCTTTCATCGTTAATATTTAAAAAAAACTGTTGCATACAAAAATATGAAAATCGGTGGTATTATAGAGAAATGTTTGACAAACACGCTGATGCAAACAGTTTTCAAATCGGAGAATTATTTTAAGAGATATTTAATGCTAAAGTTGGACAAAATCGTTCCATTAAAAAAGTTTTATTGGAGCAAAAATTATACATGAGAATTTAATCATTTTTCGATCATTTTATACGTTATAAGTTTCCGGTGTGCAGATTGCCTTTATTTTTCTTATTTGACTGATTTTTTGAGGTTTTATTTCTATTTTAAATTCAAATTTTCATCATTTCGAGAGATATTTTTTACAAATTTTAGAAAATGGTACTAATTTAAACTGTTGCCAATTGTATAAACAGCGAAAACAATAATGTTTACCTAAAATTAAAAATTTATTTACACGTGACTATTACAAACAGAAAAAAAAAAACTTTAAAATTACAATTAAATGATTATATGTTAAAAGCAGGAAAATTACGTCATAAGAACCATATTTACACTTAAATTTTAAAAGAGAAACAAAATCTTAAAATAAAAAAAATCATTATTATGCGTTAAAACTTGTAAATGGAGGAAATTACGTCATATTTAAAATGGCCAAAAAATATGGCAAAACAATTTAAATTGAAAAATATATTTGCGCGAGATATTTTGAGATAAACTTTTCAACTATTATCGTGAATTCGAAGACAGCGCAAATAATATTTACTTCTAACAACAAAAGTATTTTCATGCTGTAACGAAATTAGCATTCTGTGCTCGGGAGAGCCTTCTGGTTGATCAAGGCCCACCCCACTAAATATAGTGATACTGGAATTATCTGCTGTGTGAACCGATGGCTCCAAGGTAAAGCGCTGGACTACAGATCAGCAGGTAGTGAGGTCGATCCCCGTGGAGGCAAGTGTCCTAAAATTCGTTTTGGTTTAAAGATTGCTTTGTGTTTATTTCTAGTTCCTTCGGAAATATGCTAATTGTGCTTATGTTAATTATTATGTTAATCGTTATTTGATTTCTAGAACTTTCCAAGCTTGGAATGTTCCATTCGAGAAAGCACCCCTCGAGTGTATTTAAGCTGCTGTAACCTTGAGTTGGGGGAATAAAGCTTAGAGTTGGTTCATGCTTGTTGTATTCACTCGTTCTCAGTCAACACCTACGCGACAGTTTGGTGGAGGCGCCGGGTAAGATACGAACTACGGAAGAGCCACGCAGATGTTTACGCCTTCAAGGATTGTCTCCTGAATTTGGCCTCTTACCCGATCCAAGGAGAGTTAGAAGAAAGATGCCTGAGAGTAAGGACAGTGTTCCAGAGAATGCTAGTACCGTTCCAACTAACGTTGCTCCTGTACCCATCCTGACATACCAGCTACCTCGGAATCCGTGCATCTTTTCGGGAGAGGACGAACAAGATGTCAGCAGGTGGCTGAAAGATTTCAAACGAATTGCCACCTATAACCGCTGGGATGAACCGATGTGTCTTGCGAATGTTATTTTCTATCTTGCTGGAACAGCTCGACAATGGTTCGACAACAATGAGGAAAGTTTTACTAATTGGACTGCATTTAAAAATTCCTTAGAAAACACATTCTGCCGAACGGACGACGTAAAGAGACAAGCTGAGAGACTGTTGCTTACACGGGCGCAGAAAACTGGTGAAATGGCCGAATCTTACATCCAAGACGTTCTTGCCCTGTGTCGTAAAGTTAACTCCTCTATGCCAGAAGGAGAGAAAGTGGCTCATCTCATGAAGGGGATTGCAGAAGATTTGTACCAGGTCCTGTTGGTTCAGGATTATCAGACTGTCGATGACTTCGTAAAACGCTGCCGTCAAATAGAAACTCTTCGACGTAAACGTGTCACCCGGCCAACATTCCAGAGACTCCCTAATGTTGCTACGATGTCAGCCGAAACGGACATAGGTGACATAACATCATTGATACGAATAATTGTGAAAGAAGAGCTTAAAAAGTTCTTGCCGGAAGCAAGTTGCTGCACAAACGATGAATGCGAATCTCCAACGGACGTCGCTTCGTTAATAAGAGAAGAAGTTATGGAGGCATTGGCACCACTCACGGGTCCAAAAAGACGTACCTTCACTCCCCGACGCACAGTTCCGGTCAGGCCTCAACCAAGGTGTGAAGCCAAAAACAGCACCGTTCCACAACGAAAGACAGATATATGGAGAACAACCAATAATGTACCCCTTTGTTACCATTGTGGACGTCCAGGGCACGTGCTCAGGTACTGTAGAGAAAGACGCAGGGTATTCGCGGATGCAAATACCTCTTGGGCATCCAATCCTGGACGAGGTATGGACACTGACTCCCTACGCAGCTCCGACGATAATTATGCGCAGACCATGTCTTCAAGTTTCAGAAGTAGTTCGCCTTATCCCCGTCGCACTTCTAGCCGTCGACAGTCGCAGTCACCTATACGTCGCTCTAGCCGTTCTCCACGCCGAGCTAAAGAGGAAAACTAGCTCTAGCGACCTATGCAGGAGGTGAGGCCGCAATAAAAGAAAATCCTCCAGCGTACATTATAACCAAGTTAAAAAAAACACCACCTATGTTACCGTAAATGGACAGTGTGTAAAAGCCCTCGTCGACTCTGGTGCCGATTATTCGGTTATATCTGAAGCATTTCGCAGGCAGTTGAATGTACCTATGTTTAGTGAAAATGGACCTATATTGAAGACTGCATCTGGAAAGCCGGTATCCGCCTCAGGACATTGTGTATTAAAAGTCAACTTGAATGGAAATGTGAAACCATTTGACTTTCTTGTGTTTCCACGATGTAGCCATAAAATGATACTTGGATGAGACTTTTTCCGTGCCACTGATGCTGTTATAGATTGTGGGAATGAAGAGCTTCAACTATCGGAAATTCTACCAGACACAGTGGTATGTAAATCTGATTCTCCCTTGCTTGCCGCAACAGATTACGTAATTGAGGCAAATTCAGCTAAGCAAATATGTACCGTTAGTCCAGACATTCAAGAAGCAGATAAAGCTATGGTTGTTGGCAACAAAACTCTCATGTGGGAAAGAGAGCTATCCATACCAGCATCAATCATTACGGTAGAAAATAATTGCTGTAAAATATGGGTAACGAATTTCTCTGGACGAACTCAGATAATACCAAAGAGGATGAATATAGCTTGCTTAACAGTAATCGAAAATAACTCCATCTGTTCGCTGAATGATACTGACAGAGAACATACCAAAAGACGTAAGTCCAGAAAGACACTGATTCGTGGAAAATTTAAAGAAATGTTAGATAATGAGCTAACTAGTCAAGAAGTAGACGCACTCTTAAATCTTCTGGAAGAGTATAGTGATATTTTCGACATTAACAGAAAATCGAAGAAATCTAGATGCAATGGTGTAAAGCACAAGATTGACACAGGGAACAGCGCTCCAATTAAACAGAGACCTTATCGTACCTCAGCAACTGAGAAACGACTAATTGAAAATGAAGTACAACGAATGCTAAAAGAAGACGTGATACAGCCCTCAAACAGTCCTTGGTCATCTCCAGTCGTGCTTGTGAAGAAGAAAAACGGTGAATGGCGCTTCTGTGTCGATTATAGAAGATTGAACAAAGTCACTAAAAAAGACGTCTATCCGCTGCCACGCATCGACGATGCTTTAGATTGTCTCGCCGGTGCGACGATTTTCTCTATGATGGACTTGAAGTCAGGCTATTGGCAAATAGAAGTTGATGAAAAAGATCGAGAAAAGACAGCTTTTGTGACATCAGACGGCCTCTATGAGTTTAAAGTCATGCCGTTTGGGCTATGCAATGCTCCCGCTACATTCGAACGAATGATGGATGCAGAACTGCGAGGACTCAAATGGAACATCTGTCTTTGCTATTTAGACGACATCATTGTGTATGCACCAAATTTTCAAGAGCACCAATTACGCCTGAGAAAAGTTTTGCAATGTATTCAAGAGGCAGGGTTGACGCTTAACTCCAACAAATGCTCGTTCGGCAAAAAGAAGCTGACCATATTAGGACACCTAGTAGATCAACATGGGATCTATCCCGATCCACAAAAGACAGCTGCTGTGACAAAGTTCCCTGTTCCAGAAAATGTTGCAGATGTTCGAAGTTTTCTAGGCCTGTGCTCGTATTACAGACGATTCATCAGAAATTTCGCCGATATCGCCAAGCCCTTGCATGAGTTATTAAAGAAAGATGCCAAGTTTTCTTGGGGCACATCGCAGAGGGAATCTTTCGCAACGCTTAAGAAGTTACTGACCAGTGGACCTGTTTTGGGACATTTTCTGCAAAACGCTGAAACGAAGATACATACAGATGCTAGTGGCTATGGCATTGGTGCAGTATTAGTCCAGGATCAAGATGGTAAGGAAAGACCAATAGCCTACGCCTCCAGATCCCTGACCGCAGCTGAAAAGAACTATTCTACAACCGAAAAAGAATGCCTTGCTGTCATTTGGGCGATCAGTAAATTCAGACCGTACATTTTTGGAAAACCCTTTACTGTAGTGACGGACCACCATTCTTTATGCTGGCTAGCTAATGTTAAAGATCCATCTGGAAGACTTGCACGTTGGGCTTTGAGGTTACAGGAGTACGACATCAACGTCATCTATAAGAGTGGTCGAAAACATTCCGACGCTGACTCACTGTCAAGAAAGCCCCTTGCCGAGACAGCAGTCGACGATAATGGAGAAATCCCTTTCTTTGCTGTCATCGCAGACTACGGAAAAGAACAGCTAAAAGATAAGCAGTTGAAATCCATAATTAAAACTACCCAAAAAGGCGATGGATGCCGAGGTTACCAAATGAGAAGCGGGGTACTCTATAAAAGAAATTACGACCCTATGGGACAGCAATGGCTCTTGGTAGTCCCGAAACAACTCCGTCGCGATATACTAACAAGTCTTCATGATGCTCCAACTGCCGGTCATCTCGGATTCGCCAAAACGTATGATCGGATAAGGAGGAAGTATTATTGGCCAGGACTGTATGGCAGCATACGACGTTATGTGGCACACTGTCGAGAGTGCCAAAGACGGAAATCTCCACCTGGACTTCCACCTGGACAACTTCATCCAATAAAGCCCCCTGATGCACCATTCGCTAAAATTGGAATAGATTTACTTGGACGCTTCCCAATAACTCGGAACGGGAACCGATGGATTATTGTCTGCACGGATTACCTGACGAGATTCACAGTTACAAAGGCATTACCAACTGCTGAGGCTACTGAAATTGCCCAATTTATAGTTGAAGAAATCATACTCAAGCACGGTGCGCCCAAAGAGATGATAAGTGATCGAGGACGTTCCTTCCTATCCAATATTGTGAAAGACATTAATCAACTATGCCAAACATCTCATCTTCTAACGACAGCCTATCACCCACAAACCAATGGACTGACCGAAAGATTTAACAAAACTTTGGCCGACATGCTGTCTATGTATGTTGACGTTGAGCAAAGAAATTGGGATACAGTCTTGCCTTTTGTGACTTTCGCTTACAATTCAGCAAAACAAGATACCACCGGGTTCAGTCCCTTCTTTCTCGTACACGGTAGAGATATACAGACTCCTCTGGATGTGATCTTTCCTCATTTCGCAGAACCATATAACGAAAATTATGCACAACATCTAGTCACCAGGGCAGAGGAAGCTAGACAGCTGGCGAGACTTCACATCCTCGAGTCGCAAGCAAGTGACAAACGAAGATATGACGAAAGACATCGACCACTCAGCTATAATATCGGAGACCTAGTCTGGGTTTTTACTCCCATACGAAAAGTTGGGCTTTCGGAAAAACTTCTAAGGCGTTATTTCGGACCGTACCGAATCACACGACGACTATCTGATGTATCATACGAAGTAGAGAGCATGGGAGAGAATAAAAGGCGACGAAGTTTAAAGGACGTAGTCCATATTCTGAGGCTGAAACCCTATTTTGATCCAAACGTGCAAATAGCTGATGAAGAAACGCACAGAAATTCCAGGGGACCTGTCACGAGAAGTAAGACTAGATTGCAGCGGGACGCTGCTTCCTCCTAAGGAAGGGGAAATGTAACGAAATTAGCATTCTGTGCTCGGGAGAGCCTTCTGGTTGATCAAGGCCCACCCCACTAAATATAGTGATACTGGAATTATCTGCTGTGTGAACCGATGGCTCCAAGGTAAAGCGCTGGACTACAGATCAGCAGGTAGTGAGGTCGATCCCCGTGGAGGCAAGTGTCCTAAAATTCGTTTTGGTTTAAAGATTGCTTTGTGTTTATTTCTAGTTCCTTCGGAAATATGCTAATTGTGCTTATGTTAATTATTATGTTAATCGTTATTTGATTTCTAGAACTTTCCAAGCTTGGAATGTTCCATTCGAGAAAGCACCCCTCGAGTGTATTTAAGCTGCTGTAACCTTGAGTTGGGGGAATAAAGCTTAGAGTTGGTTCATGCTTGTTGTATTCACTCGTTCTCAGTCAACACCTACGCGACAATATTAATAAGAGAAATAAAACTTTGTTGTAAATTACTTCAGATTTGAAACGATACATTTAAAATGAATTATTTAAAAGAACTATCTTATAGCGCTGTTAAAAAATACCGGGAGACAATGACACCAGGGCCGAAACTAGCCTTTTTTGCACCCGGGGCAAGCATGGATTTTTGCCCCCCCCCCCTCCCCTCTCCTCTTCCGAGAAGTATATTTGCAAAGAGAATGTTACTAATTTTCTAATAGTCGACTTATTTTAAAATTTAAAATATGTAATACTGAAATACGTAATCTACCATGGCGGATCCAAGGAGGAGGTCACGGGGTTCATGACTCCCCTCTGAACACATCAATAAAAATATTCTAAAGATCCTTTTTTAAAATGAAATATACAGTAGAGTCCCGATTATCCGAGTCCTGCTTAACCGAGTTTCCGCTTTCACCGAGTGATTTTCTTCTGATGGACCGATGTCTTCTATTATTATGAAACAGTCATTATAAATGAAGTGTTAGGTGAAGATGAAAGAGCAGTCGTAAAAAGTCAGACTGGTCAGAATGGGAAGGACAAAAAATACCCATAATTTTTTTTTTACCAGAAAATCAGAGTTCTAACTTTTTTACAACTGCTCTTTCATCTTCACCTAAAACTTCATTTATAATGGCTGTTTCATAATAATAGAAGACATCAGTCCATCAGAAGAAAATGATCCATTCCAAAGTTATAATCCTTCATTTGGCGCCACTTCGATCTGGCGCCCGGGGCTCATGCCCTCTCTGCCCCCTCCCCCTTAGTTTTGGCCCTGTATGACACTGTTTACTTAATTCATTTTACATTAGCTTATTTTCAAATGTTTAAATATTTTTTTTAATTAAATGCGTAAACAGCCATTGTATCTCTTAACAGCAGCAAATTTGGTCTTAAAAATCCCCAATCCAAGGAAAACGAATGGAAACCCGTTTACAAAGAGATCGCTAATGTTTTTTTTTTTTTTTTTTTTTTAATTCAATATTTTTAAAGCCATCAAATTAGCGTGCTTTTTGGATTTTGGTGTGCCTGAACGGGGGTTGGGGAGCGTAGCTCGTAGGGGACAGAGCCCCTTAGTTTAAAAAAAATTAGTTTAAAATTTACAATTTTGTGCTAATTAACAGTTGTTTGTTATACTCCAAAAATACGAACAAAAGATCTATTTTTATTAATATTTATTGTATCATATTGTATTATTCTGTATTACATTGTAATGTATCATGTTATATTATTTTGTATTTTCTTTACTGTGTCATAATATATTATTTTGTATAATTCATTGTATAATATTCTATTATTCTGTACTGTATAGTATTTTATCATATTGTATTAGTCTTATTGTATTGTATTGTATTCTATTGTATTGTATCATAATGTATTATTTTGTACTATATCGTATTATATTGTATCAAATTGTATTATTCTCTATTGTACACTCTAAAATTGGGAGGAGTGAAAAGTTCACTTTTTGAAAGAGTGACAGGCATTTTTACTTTTTTTGGAGTGAGTTTTATAAAAATACACTCCTTAAAGAGTGGAGTTTTCCACTCTCTAGAAAGGAGTGAGATATCTCACTACTGAAAGGAGAGTGACTTACGTGTGCATTGCTTATTAACCAATCAGAGCAGCAAGGCGACGACACCCTTTAAAGATAAGATAAATGATCACTTTTTCGTCCGCCATTTTAAGATTAACAGATTAGGATATCATTAAAATTATTCTTTGGAATACATAAAATGAAGGTAAGTCTTGTTTAATTTTAAGCATTTATCCGTGTAGATATGTGGAATGTCCAGATTATGAGCTAAATATTTGTATGTTTGTATAGCAAAAGATTGATCGTGGAGTATTCATAAGTGATTGTGAGATTTCTTCATGTAGCGATCTGAAACGTAATTGTTTTAAGGGGACCGGGAAAGCCGTATCTCCGCCATGTTAAATTCACCAACTTTATGTACCTTTTTCTCAGAAATGGTGAAAGATAGAGGTCTAGATTTTTTAGAGTAGTTTGAATAACATGCTTTACGTTTTTTAACTGACCATTTTCGTTCTAAAGTGATTGTGAGATTTCTTCATGTAGCGGACTGAAATGTAATTGTTTTAAGGGGACCGGGAAAGCCGTATCTCCGCCATGTTAAATTCACCAACTTTATGTACATTTTTCTCAGAAATGGTGAAAGATAGAGGTCTAGATTTTTTAGAGTAGTTTGAATAACATGCTTTACGTTTTTTAACTGACCATTTTCGTTCTAAAGTGATTGTGAGATTTCTTCATGTAGCGGAATGAAATGTAATTGTTTTAAGGGGACCGGGAAAGCCGTATCTCCGCCATGTTAAATTCACCAACTTTATGTACATTTTTCTCAGAAATGGTGAAAGATAGAGGTCTAGATTTTTTAGAATAGTTTGAGTAACATGTTTTACGTATTTTAACAGACCATTTTCGTTCTAAGTAAAATTCAAAATTAATTATTAATTATTTATTGAAAGTCATTTTTAAATTAGCACTTTTTGGTAAGATTTCACTGCCTAAAATAAATAATTCTCATCAAATCATTAAATCCCTGTGTATACAATATGACATAGTATAAGTATTAAAAAAAATCTGAGTTCTTATGTTTAATAGATATTGAAACAAGTTGGAAATTGCTCACCAAACGTGGCAAATGAGGTGCGTTCGTACTATAACTAGTTTCAGAAATATTTTTTGCACCGCATATTGTACTGAATGTATATTTTAGTGCAATACATAAGTGCATATCCATTTCATTCTGTTCTGAAAGGCTGTAACATCATTAAAATGCACTTAAAATATTTTTTTCCCATTGGCCGTCATGTAACGGAAAATTTTGACTGTCCTTGTAATTAAACTATACATCCGATTTTTATAAAATTTGAAATGACTCGACAAAAGTTTGCAACAATTATATATTTAAAATTTCAGACCATTCGGTTGGGTAGTTTTTGCTCTGTTATATGCGGGTGTTGAATTCAGACCCTTATCTCCGGGAGGGATTTCTGTGGTTCCGGAGGGGGGGGGGGACATTATAGAGTTTCGGGGGGATTGCACTTTTTGACCATTGAAAACACCAAAATCTCAAATCTTCCGGAGGAGAAATGCCCTTCCCCCCGGGCCACCCCCTGAAATCAACACTGACAGACAGACTAAACGACGAATATAGGAGCTACGTATTTATATAATTACGAACGCACCTAAAAAAGGAACATAAACATGAAAAATCCAAGTTTTGAGAAAAAGTCGATTAAAGATTTATTGCCATTAAGCTGTGAAGTACTCTTAGAAAGAATGGATAATTTCAACACTTATTTTTTATATATATAAACATGTGTGACACATCGTTGGAAAGACAAAATTTTAAACTATTTAATGATATAAAAAAATAAAAATCGCTTTTTAGGTGCGTTCGTAGTTATATAAATACGTAGCACCTATAGTCGTCGTTCAGTCCGTCTGTCTGTCCGTCTGTCCGCATATAACAGCGCAAAAACTACCCAACCGAATCGTTTGAAATTTAAAATATATAATTGTTGTATAATTCTGTCGCGCCATTTCAAATTTTATGAAAATCGGATGTATAGTTTAATTACAGGGACAGTCAAATTTTTCTGTTACATTACGGCCAATGGGAAAAATTATTGCAAGTGCATTTTGATGTTGTTACAGTCTTAAGAATGGTCTGAAATTTTAAACAGGGTAGATGTGCCAGTAATGGTCACCCTTTGATGTTTTTGATTCATAAAAAATAAGTAATAAATATTTAACTTTAATTAATTTTTTTTATAATTTCCCCTTGCATGTTTTATAAAACTGGGTTATTGTTGACACTTTTAATCAAACCAATTAGGAAGTAGAAAATAATGTTTCAAAGTTTTGCTGTTTTTCTGTGAAAATCTTAATGAAGAGGCTAAGAGCGGGCTTCGTTTAATTAATTTATATATTATTTATTTTCTTGCAAAATTTGAATGCTTTTGTTTGAGTAGCAATAGAAAACTTAGACTTTTATATACTAACGGTCATTTACGAAATTTCATTTATTTTTAAGGTTTTAAGAGAGGGTGTCTATTACTAGAATGGTTAATTAGTCATTTTCCACCAAAACTTTTTAAATAGCTGCTTTTAAGTTAGTTTATGTGATTAATCAAATTTCAATATTTTATTCTTTTTTTATGTATATATACTTTGCTATTTTAAAATCTGGCAATCAAACCAGCTACGTAGTAGAAAATATTGTTTAAGAGCATAGCCAAAGACGGGCTCATAGGGCTTAATACCTCTCCTTTTAAATAAAAGCAATTAAGTTACAGAAGCTATTAAAAATCTATTTTCTGTGTTAAATGTTTGGTTATTCTTATCTGAAAAAAGAAAAAAAAAAAAGAAGGGAAAAAAAAAGTAATATTCCTTAATTTATAGACAATATTCATGAAACTGGTAAATCTGCAGATCAGTGGCCTCAAACATCAGTTCTACAGTTTTATTTTGAAATTATTTTACTTAGCATTTAAAATATTCAACTCACAATATCATTTCTTTCATATTTGCAATATTAATTATTATAAATGATATACCAAGTAGTCTCTGGAAGATTAATTGTTAAAAATAGCGAGACAAAACTAAACATCACTAACATTCCAAAACTTTTTTTTATTATTATTACCTTTTAAATCCCCCACTGTTTCAATAATTTAATAGCTGTCATTGCCCGATATTTAGTATTTTAAACTATCCATCTAAAATAATTAAAACATTGATCGTCTGATAATTACAATAATTGATGCAAACAGTAAATGATCATCACAAATATTTTATTAATTACTGGTATCCTTATTGTTAAATTTATTTGAAAATAACCATTTTGTTTAATTAGTATGTTTTCATTAAATTCTGGTTCTAAATACAGTCATAAAAACAATTATATTTATTACTTTTTATGGGGTGTCCATTACTGGGCCAGAGAGTGTCCATTACTGGGCTTTTGGGTGTTTTGGTATATTTCTGTTATTTAAGATTAAATTTCGATTCACATTGGGAAATGAGGCTGCTATAAGAATGGTTAAATATTGTTGATAGATTAATATAATATTGAAAAAACTGGAATGTAATAATTATAGCTATTAATAAACAAATAATTTTAAAAGAAATTCCTTAAGAGTGTCCATTACTGGCACATCTACCCTATTTAATTGTTGCAAAATTTTGTCGAGTCCTTTCAAATTTTATGAAAATCGGATGTACAGTTTAATTACAGGGAGTCAAAAGCTTTCCGTTAACTTTAAGGTCAATGGGAAAAAATTATTTTAAGTGCATTTTAATGATGTTACAGTCTTTTGAACAGAATGAAATTGATATGCACTTATAAAGTTCACCAAAATATACATTCAGCACAATATGCGGTGCAAAAAATATTTATAAAATTAGTTAGAGTACGAACGCACCTCATTTGCCACGTTTGACGAGCAATTTCCAACTTGTTTCTATTTCCGAGGTCAATCTTTTCCTATAAAACATATAAAATCTATTTTGCTCATATTCACAAAATACAATATCTACGCGAATAAAAAAATTAAATTAAACATGGCTTATCGCGTCATTTCATTAATAAGTATTGTATTAATTTCATTTTTCAGCAATGACGGACGAAAATTAGAAATCATGATTAAGTTAAGGAATATGTTTAAAAGAAAAATATATACATATTCCAGAGAACTTAAAAGTTTAACTTTAGACTCCATGTTCATATTAAATAAAACAAAAGCAAATGACAGCGGATAATATATATATATATATTCTTAATATTTAAATCATGCTTAGAACTTATTTAAAAAAGATGTGAGTTTATAAGTACTGTTTTTTAAATGGAAAAATTAAAAATATTTTAGAACAATAGGACTTTGCAAAAATAGCAATAATTTAAAGAAAAAGTACGGTTTTATATTTAAAACAAAAATTAAAATCAAATCAAACATTGTTAAACTTGTAACATCCGCTGATTAAAAAGTTATTAATAAAACTTTAAAAGTAATATCTTTATAGGGCATGCACTAAAAGCAAACACAAAGCATAAGATTGGAATAAAATATTTTAGTTTATTACTATTAGTAATCTAACTTAAATTAGTATGTAACTTTAACTGAATTTTTCCCTAAAAGTTCAATTAGTGTTACAAACTATGAATTAAATAAATATTGCTAATAAAGTATTTTATTCCAATCGTTACTACGCTTGTATCTATTTTCATTGCATGATGTAAAAGATGTGATTCTTTTTAAATGACCATAGAAGCAAAAAAAAAAAAACAACAAAAAAAAAAAACAAAAAAAAACGACTACATAAAAAATGAACATTCACTTTTATGAAAGAGTGACTATTCACTCCTACCAGGGGTGAAAAACTGCACTCCTTTAGCAAGAGTGAATAGTCACTCCTCCGAAAAAGTGATTATCCACCCCTGTTTAGAGTGAATATTCACTTTCCAGGAGTGACTATTCACTCTTTCAGAGAGTCAAAAATTTCACTTTTGCTCAGAGTGAATAGTCACTCTAAAGAGGTTGGGCATATTTTGACTCTGCGATAGAGTGACTATTCACTCCTCCGGAGTAAATAGTCACTCCTTTTTATTTAGAGTGTATTGTATTGTGCTATATCATGATTTATTATTCTGTATTGTATGGCATCAAACTGTATCGTATTCTATTGTATGTAGTAATTGATATCCCTTCATTTTTTTGTAATATTAATATGAATACTTAAAACAAAATATTTAATAATAGCTCCATCTTTTATCACAAAGCATTCTTTTATATTTTTTCAAAATAGCACGTAATTTGACTACAATTTTTTTTTCAGTTTATGAGAAATTGGCGACAAAAAACCTGTCGTTATCTGCCATTTTTTACTTTACATTCAACAGAAAGTGCGTGTAAAAACAGAAACTGTGCGATGATTTGAACTTAAAAACATACCAGCAGATATTATTAGTATTTTTCCGTACAATGATACATGTGCTTCCTTTTACGGCTTCTTGTGTAACGTAAGGTTATTTTTTATTGACGACATTTTAACTGTCGCCTGAAAAATGTAACATTTCTGGGGGTAAGAAAAATTATTACAACAATGAAATTAAATTTTCTTCCACCACTTTTACGCCAATAATATAGTTAAAATTCTCTCCAACAGATCCAAATTTAATATTTTTATTGGAACTGGTAAACAAATATAATGAAAATAAAAATGGTTGGTACACATAAACAAAGCTATCAAACTGTCAAATTACGTCATTTAAGAACAATATGTTTTCTGTCATTCGCAACAAAAAATTTTCGTTTAACTAGCAAGGTTCTAAAACAAATGGTTCCCAAGCTATGGTTCCCAAGCTATGGTTCCTAAGCAAATTAAAATAAAATGAACATACCTTATCCTTAAGATCTCATAGACAAGTTTTTAGACCCTTGAATTAGAAGAAATGGGCTGCTTTCGTATAGGAAACGTGCTGTGGTTATCAAGCGCAATGTTAACAAAACATGAAGCAGCACAGACAGCCAAAGATTAAGTTACAAATGAAATATAGCCTCCGAAGAAGAAACGTAATTTCAAGGAAATCTTGAAGAAATGTTCTGGTGTTGCAGCAGCAGTGCCGAAGCAAACTAAAGACTGAAGCCAGTATATGTAAGTTACATTTTCAATATTTAAAAAATAATAAAAAATTTTAGGTAAAAATTTACAATCTTATGCTAATTAACAGATGTTTGTTATACCACAATAACCTCTTTTTCATTAATATTTATTGTATCATATTGTATTATTCTGTATTATATTGTAATGTATCATGTTATATTATTTTGTATTTTCTTTACTGTATCATAATGTATTATTCTGTATTTTATTGTTTTGTAATGTATTGTTTTAGTCTGTATTTTGTTGTATCATATTGTACTGTAATTTTTTGTATACTGCTGTATTATTTTGTATTGTATGGCATGATATTGAAGTATTATGTATAATATTGTATGCTATTGTAACATATTGTCTTATTCTGTATTGTATCATAATTTATTATTCTGTATTGCATTATACCCTTTTGTATTGCATTGTATTGTATTGTATTGTATTGTATTGTATTGTATTGTATTGTATTGTATTGTATTGCATTGTATTGTATTGTATCATATCGTAGTATTCTATTATGTATTGTACCTTATTTTATTATACTGTGTTGTTATGAATTGTATCATATTATATTATTCTGTATAATGTTGTATTTTTTTGTATCATACTGTATTATTATTTATTTTATCGTATTCTATCACATTGTATTATTGTGTATTTCATTGTATCATATTCTATTATTCTGTACTGTAAAATATTTTATCATATTGTATTAGTTTGTACTGTATTGTATTCTATTTTATTGTATCATATTGTATTATTTTGTACTGTATCGTATTATATTGTATCAAATTGTATTATTATCTATTGTATTGTATTGTATTGTGCTATATCATGTTTTATTATTCTATATTGTATGGTATAGAACTGTATCGTATTGTGTTTTATATAGTAATTGATATCCCTTCATTTTTCTGTAGTATTAATAGGAATATTTAAAATTAAATATTTAATAATAGCTTCACGTTTTTTGACAAAGCATTCATTTATATTTTTTCAAAATACTACGCACTTTGACTATAATTTTTTTTCTGTTTTTATGAGAAAAAAGTAGAGTAATCTGCTATTATCTTTTTCTTTCTACAGAAATGGCGTACTTCAGTTGCAACCATAAATAAATGACACTAAAAACTTCAAAAATATTAATATCTAAAAACTCAGTTGAAATTCAAACAAATTGCAGTTATAAGTATTTATTCCCCTATAAGCAGGTGTAGAAACTGAAACTGTGCGATGATTTGAAGTTTAAAATATAGCCGCTGAGATTATTAGTATTTTTCCGTACAATGATACATGTGCTTCGTTTTACAGTTGCTTATGTAACGTAAGGTTATTTTTTAGTGACGACATTTGAATTGTTGCCTGAAAGAAGTAGCACTTCCGGGGCTAAAAAAATTGATTACAACAATGAAATTACATTTGTTCCAAGCTATGCACACCTTTCACGCAAACAATATAGTTACAGTTTTCTCGTACATATCCTAATTTAATCTGTTTATTGCTACTGATAAACAAAAATAATTTATTTATTTATTTATTACACAACAAACATACGACTAATGTGCTTGACATGAGAGCCCTCTTATAAGTCGGAAACAAGATAGCACAAGGAAATATTACAACACAAGAGAAATACATCCTGGGAGTTTCAAACAAAGAGTGTGTGCAATGGAACCAGCAGGAACCGAACCCACAACATCTTACGCTCGCAAGCGATTAGCAGCGTGGTGCCTTGACCAGTCGGCCGCAGAGACTCCAACAAAAACAATTTAAACAAAACAATGGTAAACATAAACAAAGGTATCAAACTATCAAATTACGTAATTTATCAACAATGTTTTTTGCGGCATTCGCAACAAAAATTTTTCGTTTAATTATTTGTGCGTATCTGTATTGATGAAATATTTCATTATTGTCAACAAAACACAAGAATGAGTTTATTAGTTAACGTTGATAATCTAATAACCATAAACAATAGTTGATAGCTTTAATATTGAAATAATAACAAATTTCTCATTCTTATAAAAATTTTTCGTACTTGTAGGTTGTAGTGCCATCTACACTCTCAGTGGAATAAAAAAAAGCAAATTTGTGTATTTTTTTATATTTATTCATTTATTCGAGTGTTTCTCGTCTACTACTTTAAAAATAGCCTCGTTTTGGGACTTTTATTTTTCCTGGCGTTGTTCATCTTCATGTATGCCATCTGCTTTTTTTATGATATGCATCATAGTTATGAACTTAATGAAGCTTACAAGAGAAATAGAAAAACTAGATGTCTACTAAGACGCGCTTTCTCAAGCAAGCTTAGCCGAAGGTTTTTATGATGCTCTCTCACGTTCTGCTGACAGCAGCTATGAAAGAGTGTATGGTTCCTAAAAAAAAGAACATAAAATAAACATACCTTATCATTAAGATCTCATACACAAGTTTCTAGACCCTTGCTTAGAAGAAATGGGCTGCTTTCTTATAGGGAATGTGCAGTGCTTATCAGGCGCAATGTTAACAAAAGATGAAGCAGCACAGACAGCCAAAAATTAAGTTACAAATGAAATAAAGCCTCCAAAGTAGAAAAGAAATTTCAAGGAAATCTTGAAGAAATATTTCTGGTGTTACAGCAGCAGTACCGAAGCAAAGTAAAGACTGAAGCCAGTATATGTAAGTTACATTTTCAAAATTTAAAAAATAATAATAAATTTTAGGTAAAAATTTACAATCTTATGCTAATTAACATATGTTTGTTATACACCAATAACCTCTTTTTTTATTAATATTTATTGTATTATATTATATTATTCTGTATTATATTGTAATATATCATGTTATATTATTTTGTATTTTCTTTAGTGCATCATAATGTATTATTCTGTATTTTAATGTTTTGTAATGTATTGTTTCAGTCTGTATTTTATTGTATCATATTGTATTGTATTTTTGTATAATGCTGTATTATTTTGTATTGCATCGCATGATATTGAAGTATTATGTATAATTTTGTATGTTATTGTAACATATTGTCTTATTCTGTGTTGTATCATAATTTATTATTCTATATTGCATTGTACCATTTTGTATTAAATTGCATTGTATTGTATTGTACTGTATTGTATTGTATTGTATTATATCGTAGTATTCTATTATTTATTGTACCTTATTGTATTATACTGTGTTGTTATGTATTGTATCATATTATATTATTCTGTATAATGTTGTATTTTTTTTTTTTTAATATTGTATTATTATTTATTTTGTTATATTCAATCATATTGAAATTATTGTGTATTTCATTCTATCATATTCTATTATTCGGTACTGTAAAATATTTTATCATATTGTATTAGTTTATATTGTATTTTATTCTATTTTATTGTATCTTATTGTATTATTTTGTGCTGTATCGTATTATATTGTATCAAATTGTATTATTATCTATTATATTGTATTGTATTGTGCTATATCATGTTTTATTATTCTATATTGTATGGTATAGAACTGTATCGTATTGTGTTTTATATAATAATTGATATCCCTTCATTTTTCTGTAATATGAATAGGAATATTTAAAATTAAATATTTAATAATAGCTTCACGTTTTTTGACAAAGCATTCATTTATATTTTTTCAAAATACTACGCTCTTTGACTATAATTTTTTTTCTGTTTTTATGAGAAAAAATTAGAGTAATCTGCTATTATCCTTTTTCTTTCTACGGAAATGGCGTACTTCAGTTGCAACCATAAATAAATGACACTAAAAACTTCAAAAATATTAATATCTAAAAACTCAATTGAAATTCAAACAAATTGCAGTTATAAGTATTTATTCCCCTATAAGCAAGTGTAGAAACTGAAACTGTGCGATGATTTGAAGTTTAAAATATAGCCGCAGAGATTATTAGTATTTTTCCGTACAATGATACATGTGCTTCGTTTTACATCTGCTTATGTAACGTAAGGTTATTTTTTAGTGACGACATTTGAATTGTTGCCTGAAAGAAGTAGCACTTCCGGGGCTAAAAAAAATTGATTACAACAATGCAATTATATTTGTTCCAAGCTACGCACACCTTTTACGCAAACAATATAGTTACAGTTTTCTCGTACATATCCTAATTTAATCTGTTTATTGCTACTGATAAACAAAAATAATTTATTTATTTATTTATTGAACAACAAACATACGACTAGTGTGCTTGACATGAGAGTCCGCTTATAAGTCGGAAACAAGATATCACAAGGAAATATTACAACACAAGAGAAATACATCCTGGGAGTTTCAAACAAAGAGTGTGTCCAATGGAACCAGCAGGAACTGAACCCGCAATCTCATGCGCTCGCAAGCGATTAGCAGCGTGGTGCCTTGACCACTCGGCCGCAGAGACTCCAACAAAAACAATTTAAACAAAACAATGGTAAACATAAACAAAGGTATCAAACTATCAAATTTCGTAATTTCACAACAATGCTTTTTGTGGCATTCGCAACAACAATTTTTCGTTTAATTATTTGCGGGTATCTGTATTGCTGAAATATTTCATTGTTGTCAACAAAACACAAGAATGAGTTTATTAGTTAATGTGAAAATCTAATAACCATAAACAATAGTTAATAGCTTTAATATTGAAATAATAACAAATTTCTCATTCTTATAAAACATTTTCGTACTTGTAGGTTGTAGTGCCATCTACACTCTCAGTGGAATAAAAAAAGCAAATTTGTGTATTTTTTTATATTTATTCATTTTTTCGAGTGTTTCTCGTATACTACTTTAAAAATAGCCTCGTTTTGGGACTTTTTTTTCCTTGCGTTGTTCATCTTCATGTATGCCATCTGCTTTTTTTATGATATGCATCATAGTTATGAACTTAATGAAGCTTACCAGAGAAACAGAAAAACTAGATATCTACTAAGACGCGCTTTCTCAAGCAAGCTTAGCCGAAGGTTTTTATGATGCTCTCTCACAGCAGCTATGAAAGGGTGTATGGTTCCTAAAAAAAAGAACATAAAATAAACATACCATATCATTAAGATCTCATAGACAAGTTTCTAGACCCTTGCTTGGAAGAAATGGGCTGCTTTCGTATAGGGAATGTGCAGTGCTTATCAGGCGCAATGTTAACAAAAGATGAAGCAGCACATACAGCCAAAGATTAAGTTATAAATGAAATACAGCCTCCAAAGAAGAAAAGAAATTTCAAGGAAATCTTGAAGAAATGTTTCTGGTGTTGCAGCAGCAGTTCGGAAGCAAACTAAAGACTGAAGCCAGTATAAGTATGTTACAGTTTCAATATTTAAAAAAATAATAATAAATTTTAGGTTAAAATTTACAATCTTATGCTAATTAATAGATGTTTGTTATACCCCAACAACCTCTTTTTTATTAATATTTATTGTATTATATTGTATTATTCTGCATTATATTGTAATATAATGTAATATATCATGTTATATTATTTTGTATTTTCTTTAGTGTATCATAATGTATTATTCTGTATTTTATTGTTTTGTAATGTATTGTTTCAGTCTGTATTTTATTGTATCATATTGTATTGTATTTTTTGAATAATGCTGTATTATTTTGTATTGTATCGCATGATATTGAAGTATTATGTATAATTTTGTATGCTATTGTAACATATTGCTTATTCTGTATTGTATCATAATTTATTATTCGATATTGCATTGTACCATTTTGTATTGTATTGCATTACATTGTATTGTATCATATCGTATTATTCTATTATGTATTGTACCTTATTGTATTATACTGTGTTGTTATGTATTGTATCATATTATATTATTCTGTATAATATTGTATTTTTTTGTATCATACTGTATTATTATTTATTTTATCGTATTCTATCACATTGTATTATTGTGTATTTCATTGTATCATATTCTATTATTCTGTACTGTAAAATATTTTATCATATTGTATTAGTTTGTACTGTATTGTATTCTATTTTATTGTATCATATTGTATTATTTTGTACTGTATCGTATTATATTGTATCAAATTGTATTATTATTTATTGTATTGTATTACATTGTGCTATATCATGTTTTATTATTCTATATTGTATGGTATAGAACTGTATCGTATTGTGTTTTATATAATAATTGATATCCCTTCATTTTTCTGTAATATGAATAGGAATATTTAAAATTAAATATTTAATAATAGCTTCACGTTTTTTGACAAAGCATTCATTTATATTTTTTCAAAATACTACGCACTTTGACTATAATTTTTTTTCTGTTTTTATGAGAAAAAATTAGAGTAATCTGCTATTATCCTTTTTCTTTCTACAGAAATGGCGTACTTCAGTTGCAACCATAAATAAATGACACTAAAAACTTCAAAAATATTAATATCTAAAAACTCAATTGAAATTCAAACGAATTGCAGTTATAAGTATTTATTCCCCTATAAGCAGGTGTAGAAACTGAAACTGTGCGATGATTTGAAGTTTAAAATATAGCCGCAGAGATTATTAGTATTTTTCCGTACAATGATACATGTGCTTCGTTTTACAGTTGCTTATGTAACGTAAGGTTATTTTTTAGTGACGACATTTGAATTGTTGCCTGAAAGAAGTAGCACTTCCGGGGCTAAAAAAATTGATTACAACAATGAAATTACATTTGTTCCAAGTTACGCACACCTTTCACGCAAACAATATAGTTACAGTTTTCTCGTACATATCCTAATTTAATCTGTTTATTGCTACTGATAAACAAAAACAATTTATTTATTTATTTATTTATTGCACAACAAACATACGACTAATGTGCTTGACATGAGAGCCCTCTTATAAGTCGGAAACAAGATAGCACAAGGAAATATTACAGCACAAGAGAAATACATCCTGGGAGTTTCAAACAAAGAGTGTGTGCAATGGAACCAGCAGGAACCGAACCCACAACATCTTACGCTCGCAAGCGATTAGCAGCGTGGTGCCTTGACCAGTCGGCCGCAGAGACTCCAACAAAAACAATTTAAACAAAACAATGGTAAACATAAACAAAGGTATCAAACTATCAAATTACGTAATTTATCAACAATGTTTTTTGTGGCATTCGCAACAAAAATTTTTCGTTTAATTATTTGTGCGTATCTGTATTAATGAAATATTTCATTATTGTCAACAAAACACAAGAATGAGTTTATTAGTTAACGTTGAGAATCTAATAACCATAAACAATAGTTGATAGCTTTAATATTGAAATAATAACAAATTTCTCATTCTTATAAATATTTTTCGTACTTGTAGGTTGTAGTGCCATCTACACTCTCAGTGGAATAAAAAAAAGCAAATTTGTGTATTTTTTTATATTTATTCATTTATTCGAGTGTTTCTCGTCTACTACTTTAAAAATAGCCTCGTTTTGGGACTTTTATTTTTCCTTGCGTTGTTCATCTTCATGTATGCCATCTGCTTTTTTTATGATATGCATCATATTTATGAACTTAATGAAGCTTACAAGAGAAACAGAAGAACTGGATGCCTACTAAGACGCGCTTTCTCAAGCAAGCTTAGCCGAAGGTTTTTATGATGCTCTCTCACGTTCTGCTGACAGCAGCTATGAAAGGGTGTATGGTTCCTAAAAAAAAGAACATAAAATAAACATACCTTATCATTAAGATCTCATACACAAGTTTCTAGACCCTTGCTTAGAAGAAATGGGCTGCTTTCTTATAGGGAATGTGCAGTGCTTATCAGGCGCAATGTTAACAAAAGATGAAGCAGCACAGACAGCCAAAAATTAAGTTACAAATGAAATAAAGCCTCCAAAGTAGAAAAGAAATTTCAAGGAAATCTTGAAGAAATATTTCTGGTGTTACAGCAGCAGTACCGAAGCAAAGTAAAGACTGAAGCCAGTATATGTAAGTTACATTTTCAAAATTTAAAAAATAATAATAAATTTTAGGTAAAAATTTACAATCTTATGCTAATTAACATATGTTTGTTATACACCAAAAACCTCTTTTTTTATTAATATTTATTGTATTATATTGTATTATTCTGTATTATATTGTAATATATCATGTTATATTATTTTGTATTTTCTTTAGTGCATCATAATGTATTATTCTGTATTTTAATGTTTTGTAATGTATTGTTTCAGTCTGTATTTTATTGTATCATATTGTATTGTATTTTTTGTATAATGCTGTATTATTTTGTATTGTATGGCATGATATTGAAGTATTATGTATAATTTTGTATGTTATTGTAACATATTGTCTTATTCTGTGTTGTATCATAATTTATTGTTCTATATTGCATTGTACCATTTTGTATTGCATTGCATTGTATTGTATTGTACTGCATTGTATTGTATTGTATTACATCGTAGTATTCTATTATTTATTGTACCTTATTGTATTATACTGTGTTGTTATGTATTGTATCATATTATATTATTCTGTATAATGTTGTATTTTTTTTTAATATTGTATTATTATTTATTTTGTTATATTCAATCATATTGAAATTATTGTGTATTTCATTCTATCATATTCTATTATTCGGTACTGTAAAATATTTTATCATATTGTATTAGTTTATATTGTATTTTATTCTATTTTATTGTATCTTATTGTATTATTTTGTGCTGTATCGTATTATATTGTATCAAATTGTATTATTGTCTATTATATTGTATTGTATTGTGCTATATCATGTTTTATTATTCTATATTGTATGGTATAGTTCTGTATCGTATTGTATTTTATATAGTAATTGATATCCCTTTATTTTTCTGTAATATTAATATGAATATTTAAAATTAAATATTTAATAATAGCTTCATGTTTTATGACGAAGCATTCACTTATATTTTTTCAAAATACCACGTAATTTGACTATAATTTTTTTTTCAGTTTTTTTTAGAAAAAATTAGAGTAATCTGCTAGTATCCTTTTTCTTTCTACAGAAATGGCGTACTTCAGTTGCAACCATAAATAAAGGGCACTAAAAACTTCAAAAATATTAATATCTAAAAACTCAATTGAAATTCAAACAAATTGCTGTTATAAGTGTTTATTTCCCTGTAAGCAGGTGTCGAAACTGAAACTGTGCGATGATTTGAAGTTTAAAATATAGCCGCAGAGATTATTAGTATTTTTCCGTACAATGATACATGTGCTTCGTTTTACATCTGCTTATGTAACGTAAGGTTATTTTTTAGTGACGACATTTGAATTGTTGCCTGAAAGAAGTAGCACTTCCGGGGCTAAAAAAATTGATTACAACAATGCAATTATATTTGTTCCAAGCTACGCACACCTTTTACGCAAACAATATAGTTACAGTTTTCTCGTACATATCCTAATTTAATCTGTTTATTGCTACTGATAAACAAAAATAATTTATTTATTTATTTATTGAACAACAAACATACGACTAGTGTGTTTGACATGAGAGTCCGCTTATAAGTCGGAAACAAGATATCACAAGGAAATATTACAACACAAGAGAAATACATCCTGGGAGTTTCAAACAAAGAGTGTGTGCAATGGAACCAGCAGGAACCGAACCCGCAATCTCATACGCTCGCTAGCGATTAGCAGCGTGGTGTCTTGACCACTCGGCCGCAGAGACTCCAACAAAAACAATTTAAACAAAACAATGGTAAACATAAACAAAGGTATCAAACTATCAAATTACGTAATTTAACAGCAATGCTTTTTGTGGCATTCGCAACAACAATTTTTCGTTTAATTATTTGCGGGTATCTGTATTGCTGAAATATTTCATTGTTGTCAACAAAACACAAGAATGAGTTTATTAGTTAATGTGAAAATCTAATAACCATAAACAATAGTTAATAGCTTTAATATTGAAATAATAACAAATTTCTCATTCTTATAAAACATTTTCGTACTTGTAGGTTGTAGTGCCATCTACACTCTCAGTGGAATAAAAAAAGCAAATTTGTGTATTTTTTTATATTTATTCATTTTTTCGAGTGTTTCTCGTATACTACTTTAAAAATAGCCTCGTTTTGGGACTTTTTTTTCCTTGCGTTGTTCATCTTCATGTATGCCATCTGCTTTTTTTATGATATGCATCATAGTTATGAACTTAATGAAGCTTACCAGAGAAACAGAAAAACTAGATATCTACTAAGACGCGCTTTCTCAAGCAAGCTTAGCCGAAGGTTTTTATGATGCTCTCTCACAGCAGCTATGAAAGGGTGTATGGTTCCTAAAAAAAAGAACATAAAATAAACATACCATATCATTAAGATCTCATAGACAAGTTTCTAGACCCTTGCTTGGAAGAAATGGGCTGCTTTCGTATAGGGAATGTGCAGTGCTTATCAGGCGCAATGTTAACAAAAGATGAAGCAGCACATACAGCCAAAGATTAAGTTATAAATGAAATACAGCCTCCAAAGAAGAAAAGAAATTTCAAGGAAATCTTGAAGAAATGTTTCTGGTGTTGCAGCAGCAGTTCGGAAGCAAACTAAAGACTGAAGCCAGTATAAGTATGTTACAGTTTCAATATTTAAAAAAATAATAATAAATTTTAGGTTAAAATTTACAATCTTATGCTAATTAATAGATGTTTGTTATACCCCAACAACCTCTTTTTTATTAATATTTATTGTATTATATTGTATTATTCTGCATTATACTGTAATATAATGTAATATATCATGTTATATTATTTTGTATTTTCTTTAGTGTATCATAATGTATTATTCTGTATTTTATTGTTTTGTAATGTATTGTTTCAGTCTGTATTTTATTGTATCATATTGTATTGTATTTTTTGAATAATGCTGTATTATTTTGTATTGTATCGCATGATATTGAAGTATTATGTATAATTTTGTATGCTATTGTAACATATTGCTTATTCTGTATTGTATCATAATTTATTATTCGATATTGCATTGTACCATTTTGTATTGTATTGCATTACATTGTATTGTATCATATCGTATTATTCTATTATGTATTGTACCTTATTGTATTATACTGTGTTGTTATGTATTGTATCATATTATATTATTCTGTATAATATTGTATTTTTTTGTATCATACTGTATTATTATTTATTTTATCGTATTCTATCACATTGTATTATTGTGTATTTCATTGTATCATATTCTATTATTCTGTACTGTAAAATATTTTATCATATTGTATTAGTTTGTACTGTATTGTATTCTATTTTATTGTATCATATTGTATTATTTTGTACTGTATCGTATTATATTGTATCAAATTGTATTATTATTTATTGTATTGTATTACATTGTGCTATATCATGTTTTATTATTCTATATTGTATGGTATAGAACTGTATCGTATTGTGTTTTATATAATAATTGATATCCCTTCATTTTTCTGTAATATGAATAGGAATATTTAAAATTAAATATTTAATAATAGCTTCACGTTTTTTGACAAAGCATTCATTTATATTTTTTCAAAATACTACGCACTTTGACTATAATTTTTTTTCTGTTTTTATGAGAAAAAATTAGAGTAATCTGCTATTATCCTTTTTCTTTCTACAGAAATGGCGTACTTCAGTTGCAACCATAAATAAATGACACTAAAAACTTCAAAAATATTAATATCTAAAAACTCAATTGAAATTCAAACGAATTGCAGTTATAAGTATTTATTCCCCTATAAGCAGGTGTAGAAACTGAAACTGTGCGATGATTTGAAGTTTAAAATATAGCCGCAGAGATTATTAGTATTTTTCCGTACAATGATACATGTGCTTCGTTTTACAGTTGCTTATGTAACGTAAGGTTATTTTTTAGTGACGACATTTGAATTGTTGCCTGAAAGAAGTAGCACTTCCGGGGCTAAAAAAATTGATTACAACAATGAAATTACATTTGTTCCAAGTTACGCACACCTTTCACGCAAACAATATAGTTACAGTTTTCTCGTACATATCCTAATTTAATCTGTTTATTGCTACTGATAAACAAAAACAATTTATTTATTTATTTATTTATTGCACAACAAACATACGACTAATGTGCTTGACATGAGAGCCCTCTTATAAGTCGGAAACAAGATAGCACAAGGAAATATTACAGCACAAGAGAAATACATCCTGGGAGTTTCAAACAAAGAGTGTGTGCAATGGAACCAGCAGGAACCGAACCCACAACATCTTACGCTCGCAAGCGATTAGCAGCGTGGTGCCTTGACCAGTCGGCCGCAGAGACTCCAACAAAAACAATTTAAACAAAACAATGGTAAACATAAACAAAGGTATCAAACTATCAAATTACGTAATTTATCAACAATGTTTTTTGTGGCATTCGCAACAAAAATTTTTCGTTTAATTATTTGTGCGTATCTGTATTAATGAAATATTTCATTATTGTCAACAAAACACAAGAATGAGTTTATTAGTTAACGTTGAGAATCTAATAACCATAAACAATAGTTGATAGCTTTAATATTGAAATAATAACAAATTTCTCATTCTTATAAATATTTTTCGTACTTGTAGGTTGTAGTGCCATCTACACTCTCAGTGGAATAAAAAAAAGCAAATTTGTGTATTTTTTTATATTTATTCATTTATTCGAGTGTTTCTCGTCTACTACTTTAAAAATAGCCTCGTTTTGGGACTTTTATTTTTCCTTGCGTTGTTCATCTTCATGTATGCCATCTGCTTTTTTTATGATATGCATCATATTTATGAACTTAATGAAGCTTACAAGAGAAACAGAAGAACTGGATGCCTACTAAGACGCGCTTTCTCAAGCAAGCTTAGCCGAAGGTTTTTATGATGCTCTCTCACGTTCTGCTGACAGCAGCTATGAAAGGGTGTATGGTTCCTAAAAAAAAGAACATAAAATAAACATACCTTATCATTAAGATCTCATACACAAGTTTCTAGACCCTTGCTTAGAAGAAATGGGCTGCTTTCTTATAGGGAATGTGCAGTGCTTATCAGGCGCAATGTTAACAAAAGATGAAGCAGCACAGACAGCCAAAAATTAAGTTACAAATGAAATAAAGCCTCCAAAGTAGAAAAGAAATTTCAAGGAAATCTTGAAGAAATATTTCTGGTGTTACAGCAGCAGTACCGAAGCAAAGTAAAGACTGAAGCCAGTATATGTAAGTTACATTTTCAAAATTTAAAAAATAATAATAAATTTTAGGTAAAAATTTACAATCTTATGCTAATTAACATATGTTTGTTATACACCAAAAACCTCTTTTTTTATTAATATTTATTGTATTATATTGTATTATTCTGTATTATATTGTAATATATCATGTTATATTATTTTGTATTTTCTTTAGTGCATCATAATGTATTATTCTGTATTTTAATGTTTTGTAATGTATTGTTTCAGTCTGTATTTTATTGTATCATATTGTATTGTATTTTTTGTATAATGCTGTATTATTTTGTATTGTATGGCATGATATTGAAGTATTATGTATAATTTTGTATGTTATTGTAACATATTGTCTTATTCTGTGTTGTATCATAATTTATTGTTCTATATTGCATTGTACCATTTTGTATTGCATTGCATTGTATTGTATTGTACTGCATTGTATTGTATTGTATTACATCGTAGTATTCTATTATTTATTGTACCTTATTGTATTATACTGTGTTGTTATGTATTGTATCATATTATATTATTCTGTATAATGTTGTATTTTTTTTTTAATATTGTATTATTATTTATTTTGTTATATTCAATCATATTGAAATTATTGTGTATTTCATTCTATCATATTCTATTATTCGGTACTGTAAAATATTTTATCATATTGTATTAGTTTATATTGTATTTTATTCTATTTTATTGTATCTTATTGTATTATTTTGTGCTGTATCGTATTATATTGTATCAAATTGTATTATTGTCTATTATATTGTATTGTATTGTGCTATATCATGTTTTATTATTCTATATTGTATGGTATAGTTCTGTATCGTATTGTATTTTATATAGTAATTGATATCCCTTTATTTTTCTGTAATATTAATATGAATATTTAAAATTAAATATTTAATAATAGCTTCATGTTTTATGACGAAGCATTCACTTATATTTTTTCAAAATACCACGTAATTTGACTATAATTTTTTTTTCAGTTTTTTTTAGAAAAAATTAGAGTAATCTGCTAGTATCCTTTTTCTTTCTACAGAAATGGCGTACTTCAGTTGCAACCATAAATAAAGGGCACTAAAAACTTCAAAAATATTAATATCTAAAAACTCAATTGAAATTCAAACAAATTGCTGTTATAAGTGTTTATTTCCCTGTAAGCAGGTGTCGAAACTGAAACTGTGCGATGATTTGAAGTTTAAAATATAGCCGCAGAGATTATTAGTATTTTTCCGTACAATGATACATGTGCTTCGTTTTACATCTGCTTATGTAACGTAAGGTTATTTTTTAGTGACGACATTTGAATTGTTGCCTGAAAGAAGTAGCACTTCCGGGGCTAAAAAAATTGATTACAACAATGCAATTATATTTGTTCCAAGCTACGCACACCTTTTACGCAAACAATATAGTTACAGTTTTCTCGTACATATCCTAATTTAATCTGTTTATTGCTACTGATAAACAAAAATAATTTATTTATTTATTTATTGAACAACAAACATACGACTAGTGTGTTTGACATGAGAGTCCGCTTATAAGTCGGAAACAAGATATCACAAGGAAATATTACAACACAAGAGAAATACATCCTGGGAGTTTCAAACAAAGAGTGTGTGCAATGGAACCAGCAGGAACCGAACCCGCAATCTCATACGCTCGCTAGCGATTAGCAGCGTGGTGTCTTGACCACTCGGCCGCAGAGACTCCAACAAAAACAATTTAAACAAAACAATGGTAAACATAAACAAAGGTATCAAACTATCAAATTACGTAATTTAACAACAATGCTTTTTGTGGCATTCGCAACAAAAATTTTTCGTTTAATTATTTGCGCCTATCTGTATTGCTGAAATATTTCATTGTTGTCAACAAAACACAAGAATGAGTTTATTAGTTAACGTGAAAATCTAATAACCATAAACAATAGTTAATAGCTTTAATATTGAAATAATAACAAATTTCTCATTCTTATAAAACATTTTCGTACTTGTAGGTTGTAGTGCCATCTACACTCTCAGTGGAATAAAAAAAGCAAATTTGTGTATTTTTTTATATTTATTCATTTTTTCGAGTGTTTCTCGTATACTACTTTAAAAATAGCCTCGTTTTGGGACTTTTTTTCCTTGCGTTGTTCATCTTCATGTATGCCATCTGCTTTTTTTATGATATGCATCATAGTTATGAACTTAATGAAGCTTACCAGAGAAACAGAAAAACTAGATATCTACTAAGACGCGCTTTCTCAAGCAAGCTTAGCCGAAGGTTTTTATGATGCTCTCTCACGTTCTGCTGACAGCAGCTATGAAAGGGTGTATGGTTCCTAAAAAAAAGAACACAAAATGAACATACCATATCATTAAGATCTCATAGACAAGTTTCTAGACCCTTGCTTGGAAGAAATGGGCTGCTTTCGTATAGGGAATGTGCAGTGCTTATCAGGCGCAATGTTAACAAAAGATGAAGCAGCACATACAGCCAAAGATTAAGTTATAAATGAAATACAGCCTCCAAAGAAGAAAAGAAATTTCAAGGAAATCTTGAAGAAATGTTTCTGGTGTTGCAGCAGCAGTTCGGAAGCAAACTAAAGAGTGAAGCCAGTATAAGTATGTTACAGTTTCAATATTTAAAAAAAAATAATAAATTTTAGGTTAAAATTTACAATCTTATGCTAATTAACAGATGTTTGTTATACCCCAACAACCTCTTTTTTATTAATATTTATTGTATTATATTGTATTATTCTGCATTATATTGTAATATAATGTAATATATATTATGTTATATTATTTTGTATTTTCTTTAGTGTATCATAATGTATTATTCTGTATTTTATTGTTTTGTAATGTATTTTTCAGTCTGTATTTTATTGTATCATATTGTATTGTATTTTTTGAATAATGCTGTATTATTTTGTATTCTATCGCATGATATTGAAGTATTATGTATAATTTTGTATGCTATTGTAACATATTGCTTATTCTGTATTGTATCATAATTTATTATTCGATATTGCATTGTACCATTTTGTATTGTATTGCATTACATTGTATTGTATCATATCGTATTATTCTATTATGTATTGTACCTTATTGTATTATACTGTGTTGTTATGTATTGTATCATATTATATTATTCTGTATAATATTGTATTTTTTTGTATCATACTGTATTATTATTTATTTTATCGTATTCTATCACATTGTATTATTGTGTATTTCATTGTATCATATTCTATTATTCTGTACTGTAAAATATTTTATCATATTGTATTAGTTTGTACTGTATTGTATTCTATTTTATTGTATCATATTGTATTATTTTGTACTGTATCGTATTATATTGTATCAAATTGTATTATTATTTATTGTATTGTATTGCATTGTGCTATATCATGTTTTATTATTCTATATTGTATGGTATAGAACTGTATCGTATTGTGTTTTATATAATAATTGATATCCCTTCATTTTTCTGTAATATTAATAGGAATATTTAAAATTAAATATTTAATAATAGCTTCACGTTTTTTGACAAAGCATTCATTTATATTTTTTCAAAATACTACGCACTTTGACTATAATTTTTTTTCTGTTTTTATGAGAAAAAATTAGAGTAATCTGCTATTATCCTTTTTCTTTCTACAGAAATGGCGTACTTCAGTTGCAACCATAAATAAATGACACTAAAAACTTCAAAAATATTAATATCTAAAAACTCAATTGAAATTCAAACGAATTGCAGTTATAAGTATTTATACCCCTATAAGCAGGTGTAGAAACTGAAACTGTGCGATGATTTGAAGTTTAAAATATAGCCGCAGAGATTATTAGTTTTTTTCCGTACAATGATACATGTGCTTCGTTTTACAGTTGCTTATGTAACGTAAGGTTATTTTTTAGTGACGACATTTGAATTGTTGCCTGAAAGAAGTAGCACTTCCGGGGCTAAAAAAAATTGATTACAACAATGAAATTACATTTGTTCCAAGCTACGCACACCTTTCACGCAAACAATATAGTTACAGTTTTCTCGTACATATCCTAAGTTAATCTGTTTATTGCTACTGATAAACAAAAACAATTTATTTATTTATTTATTTATTGCACAACAAACATACGACTAATGTGCTTGACATGAGAGCCCTCTTATAAGTCGGAAACAAGATAGCACAAGGAAATATTACAGCACAAGAGAAATACATCCTGGGAGTTTCAAACAAAGAGTGTGTGCAATGGAACCAGCAGGAACCGAACCCACAACATCTTACGCTCGCAAGCGATTAGCAGCGTAGTGCCTTGACCAGTCGGCCGCAGAGACTCCAACAAAAACAATTTAAACAAAACAATGGTAAACATAAACAAAGGTATCAAACTATCAAATTACGTAATTTATCAACAATGTTTTTTGTGGCATTCGCAACAAAAATTTTTCGTTTAATTATTTGTGCGTATCTGTATTAATGAAATATTTCATTATTGTCAACAAAACACAAGAATGAGTTTATTAGTTAACGTTGAGAATCTAATAACCATAAACAATAGTTGATAGCTTTAATATTGAAATAATAACAAATTTCTCATTCTTATAAATATTTTTCGTACTTGTAGGTTGTAGTGCCATCTACACTCTCAGTGGAATAAAAAAAAAGCAAATTTGTGTATTTTTTTATATTTATTCATTTATTCGAGTGTTTCTCGTCTACTACTTTAAAAATAGCCTCGTTTTGGGACTTTTATTTTTCCTTGCGTTGTTCATCTTCATGTATGCCATCTGCTTTTTTTATGATATGCATCATATTTATGAACTTAATGAAGCTTACAAGAGAAACAGAAGAACTAGATGTCTACTAAGACGCGCTTTCTCAAGCAAGCTTAGCCGAAGGTTTTTATGATGCTCTCTCACGTTCTGCTGACAGCAGCTATGAAAGGGGGTATGGTTCCTAAAAAAAGAACATAAAATAAACATACCTTATCATTAAGATCTCATACACAAGTTTCTAGACCCTTGCTTAGAAGAAATGGGCTGCTTTCTTATAGGGAATGTGCAGTGCTTATCAGGCGCAATGTTAACAAAAGATGAAGCAGCACAGACAGCCAAAAATTAAGTTACAAATGAAATAAAGCCTCCAAAGTAGAAAAGAAATTTCAAGGAAATCTTGAAGAAATATTTCTGGTGTTACAGCAGCAGTACCGAAGCAAAGTAAAGACTGAAGCCAGTATATGTAAGTTACATTTTCAAAATTTAAAAAATAATAATAAATTTTAGGTAAAAATTTACAATCTTATGCTAATTAACATATGTTTGTTATACACCAATAACCTCTTTTTTTATTAATATTTATTGTATTATATTGTATTATTCTGTATTATATTGTAATATATCATGTTATATTAGTTTGTATTTTCTTTAGTGCATCATAATGTATTATTCTGTATTTTAATGTTTTGTAATGTATTGTTTCAGTCTGTATTTTATTGTATCATATTGTATTGTATTTTTTGTATAATGCTGTATTATTTTGTATTGTATCGCATGATATTGAAGTATTATGTATAATTTTGTATGTTATTGTAACATATTGTCTTATTCTGTGTTGTATCATAATTTATTGTTCTATATTGCATTGTACCATTTTGTATTGCATTGCATTGTATTGTATTGTACTGCATTGTATTGTATTGTATTACATCGTAGTATTCTATTACTTATTGTACCTTATTGTATTATACTGTGTTGTTATGTATTGTACCATATTATATTATTCTGTAAAATGTTGTATTTTTTTTTTAATATTGTATTATTATTTATTTTGTTATATTCAATCATATTGAAATTATTGTGTATTTCATTCTATCATATTCTATTATTCGGTACTGTAAAATATTTTATCATATTGTATTAGTTTATATTGTATTTTATTCTATTTTATTGTATCTTATTGTATTATTTTGTGCTGTATCGTATTATATTGTATCAAATTGTATTATTGTCTATTATATTGTATTGTATTGTGCTATATCATGTTTTATTATTCTATATTGTATGGTATAGTTCTGTATCGTATTGTATTTTATATAGTAATTGATATCCCTTTATTTTTCTGTAATATTAATATGAATATTTAAAATTAAATATTTAATAATAGCTTCATGTTTTATGACGAAGCATTCACTTATATTTTTTCAAAATACCACGTAATTTGACTATAATTTTTTTTTCAGTTTTTTTTAGAAAAAATTAGAGTAATCTGCTAGTATCCTTTTTCTTTCTACAGAAATGGCGTACTTCAGTTGCAACCATAAATAAAGGGCACTAAAAACTTCAAAAATATTAATATCTAAAAACTGAATTGAAATTCAAACAAATTGCTGTTATAAGTGTTTATTTCCCTGTAAGCAGGTGTCGAAACTGAAACTGTGCGATGATTTGAAGTTTAAAATATAGCCGCAGAGATTATTAGTATTTTTCCGTACAATGATACATGTGCTTCGTTTTGCAGTTGCTTATGTAACGTAAGGTTATTTTTTAGTGACGACATTTGAATCGTTGCCTGAAAGAAGTAGCACTTCCGGGGCTAAAAAAAATTGATTACAACAATGCAATTACATTTGTTCCAAGCTACGCACACCTTTCACGCAAACAATATAGTTACAGTTTTCTCGTACATATCCTAATTTAATCTGTTTATTGCTACTGATAAACAAAAACAATTTATTTATTTATTTATTTATTGTACAACAAACATACGACTAATGTGCTTGACATGAGAGCCCTCTTATAAGTCGGAAACAAGATAGCACAAGGAAATATTACAACACAAGAGAAATACATCCTGGGAGTTTCAAACAAAGAGTGTGTGCAATGGAACCAGCAGGAACCGAACCCGCAATCTCATACGCTCGCTAGCGATTAGCAGCGTGGTGCCTTGACCACTCGGCCGCAGAGACTCCAACAAAAACAATTTAAACAAAACAATGGTAAACATAAACAAAGGTATCAAACTATCAAATTACGTAATTTAACAACAATGCTTTTTGTGGCATTCGCAACAAAAATTTTTCGTTTAATTATTTGCGCGTATCTGTATTGTTGAAATATTTCATTGTTGTCAACAAAACACAAGAATGAGTTTATTAGTTAACGTGAAAATCTAATAACCATAAACAATAGTTGATAGCTTTAATATTGAAATAATAACAAATTTCTCATTCTTATAAAACATTTTCGTACTTGTAGGTTGTAGTGCCATCTACACTCTCAGTGGAATAAAAAAAAGCAAATTTGTGTATTTTTTTTATATTTATTCATTCTTTCGAGTGTTTCTCGTCTACTACTTTAAAAATAGCCTCGTTTTGGGACTTTTTTTTCCTTGCGTTGTTCATCTTCATGTATGCCATCTGCTTTTTTTATGATATGCATCATAGTTATGAACTTAATGAAGCTTACCAGAGAAACAGAAAAACTAGATATCTACTAAGACGCGCTTTCTCAAGGAAGCTTAGCCGAAGGTTTTTATGATGCTCTCTCACGTTCTTCTGACAGCAGCTATAAAAGGGTGTATGGTTCCTAAAAAAAAGAACATAAAATGAACATACCATATCATTAAGATCTCATAGACAAGTTTCTAGACCCTTGCTTGGAAGAAATGGGCTGCTTTCGTATAGGGAATGTGCAGTGCTTATCAGGCGCAATGTTAACAAAAGATGAAGCAGCACATACAGCCAAAGATTAAGTTATAAATGAAATACAGCCTCCAAAGAAGAAAAGAAATTTCAAGGAAATCTTGAAGAAATGTTTCTGGTGTTGCAGCAGCAGTGCCGAAGCAAACTAAAGACTGAAGCCAGTATATGTATGTTACATTTTCAATATTTAAAAAATAATAATAAATTTTAGGTTAAAATTTACAATCTTATGCTAATTAACAGATGTTTGTTATACCCCAATAACCTCTTTTTTATTAATATTTATTGTATTATATTGTATTATTCTGCATTATATTGTAATATATCATGTTATATTATTTTGTATTTTCTTTAGTGTATCATAATGTATTATTCTGTATTTTATTGTTTTGTAATGTATTGTTTCAGTCTGTATTTTATTGTATCATATTGTATTGTATTTTTTGAATAATGCTGTATTATTTTGTATTGTATCGCATGATATTGAAGTATTATGTATAATTTTGTATGCTATTGTAACATATTGATTATTCTGTATTGTATCATAATTTATTATTCGATATTGCATTGTACCATTTTGTATTGTATTGCATTGCATTGTATTGTATCATATCGTAGTATTCTATTAGGTATTGTACCTTATTGTATTATACTGTGTTGTTATGTATTGTATCATATTATCTTATTCTGTATAATATTGTATTTTTTTGTATCATACTGTATTATTATTTATTTTATCGTATTCTATCACATTGTATTATTGTGTATTTCACTGTATCATATTCTATTATTCTGTACTGAAAATATTTTATCATATTGTATTAGTTTGTATTGTATTATATTCTATTTTATTGTATCATATTGTATTTTGTACTGTATCGTATTATATTGTATCAAATTTAATTACTATCTATTGTATTGTATTGTATTGTGCTATATCACGTTTTATTATTCTATATTTTATGGTATAGAACTCTATCGTATTGTATTTTATATAGTAATTGATATCCCTTCATTTTTCTGTAATATTAATATGAATATTTAAAATTAAATATTTAATAATAGCTTCATTTTTTATGACAAAGCATTCACTTATATTTATTTCAAAATACTGCGTATTTTGACTATAATTTTTTTTTCAGTTTTTTTGAGAAAAAATTAGAGTAACCTGCTATTATCCTTTTTCTTTCTACAGAAATGGCGTACTTCAGTTGCAACCATAAATAAAGGGCACTAAAAACGTCAAAATTATTAATATCTAAAAACTCAATTGAAATTCAAACAAATTGCAGTTATAAGTATTTATTTCCCTGTAAGCAGGTGTCGAAACTGAAACTGTGCGGTGATTTGAAGTTTAAAATATAGCCGCAGAGATTATTAGTATTTTTCCGTACAATGATACATGTGCTTCGTTTTACAGCTGTTTATGTAACGTAAGGTTATTTTTTAGTGGCGACATTTAATTTTAGCCTGAAAGAAGTAGCATTTCCGGGGCTAAAAAAAATTGATTACAACAATGAAATTACATTTGTTCCAAGCTACGCACACCTTTTACGCAAACAATATAGTTACAGTTTTCTCGTGCATATCCTAATTTAATCTGTTTATTGCTACTGGTAAACAAAAACAATTTATTTATTTATTTATTTATGGAACAACAAACATACGACTGTTGTGCTTGACATGAGAGCCCGCTTATAAGTCAGAAACAAGGTAGAACAAGGAAATATTACAACACAAGAGAAATACATCCTAGGAGTTTCAAACAAAGAGCGTGTGCAATGGAACCAGCAGGAACCGAACCCACTTTCTCTTACGCTTGAAGCGATTAGCAGCGTGGTGCTTTGATTACTCGGCCGCAGAGACTCCAACAAAAACAATTTAAACAAAAGAATGGTAAACATAAACTAGTAGGATGTGCCAATCCCAGAACTTTCGTCTATCTTATGCATCTTATTATTTCAAAAACTGGTTACACATGTTAATACTTCAATATTATTAGTTCATTACTGTACCAACTTAGATTTTCATCTTTAATTCCTGCTTCAGTCAATTAAATGAACTAAAAACGAGTTAATCTATATCATGATATTTGTTAAAATTAATAGTTTTTCCTTATTCTGGTTTTATCAGATGTTTGCGAATAGCCGGCTTAGCAGGAAGTGAGTTCCCGCCTTTGCACGAGCCGCCGATGGATAATAGATCTACGAAAAATCAAGAAATGTATACAAAAATTGCTGTCACAGAGCCCCTTTACCGCGCGATATTTCCAAATTCAAGGAGGACCTGTTGGCCAAAGCCAAAAACATTCACAAAAGATTTGGTTCAATTGTATGCATAATTTTATGCACTTTTTGATTGTACAATAAAGAAAATCGTACAGACATCATAATTATAGCGCCCTCTTCAAGCGGAATTTTTCCAAATTCAGGGAGAAACTTCATGCCATGACCAAAAAGAAACACAAAAAATTTCGTTCAATTCTATGCATAACTTCATACACTTTTCGATGGTGCAATATTCAAAATGGCACAAAAATCGCTATTAAAGCGCAACCTACCGGCGATTTCTTTCCAAATTAAGGAAGGACCTGCTTGCTATAAATAAGAACTTAAAGTAAAAATTTGCTTCAATTCTATGCATAACTTCATACACTTTTCGATGGTACAAAATGCAAAATCGTTATTACAGTGCCCTTTAGCGGCGAATTCTTTCCAAATTCAGGGAGGATCTGCTTGCCAAAGCCAAAGACTTAAAATAAAAATTTGGTTCAATTCTATGCGTAACTTCATACACTTTTGGATGGTACAATATTCAAAATCGCACAAAAAACGCTATTACAGCGCCTCCTACCGGTGATTTTTTCCAAATTCAGGGAGGACCTACCTGCCATATCCAAAAACTTAAAATAAAAATTTGGTTCAATTGTATGCGTAACTTCATATACTTTTGGATGGTACAATATTCAAATTCTCACAAAAATAGCTATTAAAGCGCCCCCTACCGGCGAATTTTTTTTCCAAATTCAGAGAGGATCTGCTTGCTATAGCCAAAAACTTAAAATAAAAATTTGGTTCAATTCTATGCATAACTTCATACACTTTTTGATGGTACAATGGCGACAGACACATGGACAGACAGACATTTTCTATAAACATGTTTTTTGGGACATCTGACCCCAAAAACATGTAAATCCGTCGAAAACCGGAAGTCGAAAAAAATTTCGATTGCAATACTTTCTTCTATTGAAGATAGAAGAAAGTAATAATGGTATCAAACTATAAAATTACGTAATTTAACAACAATGTTTTTTGTGGCATTCGCAACAAAAATTTTTCGTTTAACTATTTGCACGTATCTCTATTATTTAAATAATATTTCATTGTTCTAAACAAATCACGATAATTAGTTTAATAGGTAACGTTGAAATATCTAACAACAGTAAACAATTGCTGATAGCATCAATACTGACATATTTTTTACAAAATGAACGTACAAAATGAAAGTACGAATGAACTGATTTCAAACTACACTTTCAGTGGTACAAAAAAGCAATTTTCGTATTTTTTACTTTCTTCTATCTTCAATAGAAGAAAGTATTGTAATAGAAATTTTTTTCGACTTCCGGTTTTTGATGGATTTACACGTTTTAGGGGTCAGAGATCCCCAAAAACATGTTTATAGAAAATGTCTGTCAGTCCGTGTGTCCGTCTGACCCTGTGTCCGTGTGTCCATGTGTCCGTGTGTCCGTCTGTCTACCGCCATTGTACCATCAAAAAGTGTATCAAGTTATGCATAGAACTGAACAAATTTTTATTTTAAGTTTTTGGCTATGGCAAGCAGATCCTCCCTGAATTTGGAAAAAAATCGCCTGCAGGGGACAGTGTAATAGCGGTTTTTGTGCGATTTTGAATATTGCGCCATCCAAAAGTGTATGAAGTTATGCATAGAATTGAACCAAATTTTTATTTTAAGTTTTTGGATATGGCAAGTAGGTACTCCTTGAATTTGGAAAGAATTCGCCAATTAACAAAACTAACAAAACTTCGCTCTTTAAATTTTTAACCAAATTTCATCTAACTCTTTTTCAATCGATGAATGTTCATCGAGATATTTATCAATTTCCTCTTCATCGCATAATGAATAAATTTTATCAAAAATTTCTTTCAATTCTGTATTGAATAGATCCCATTTCGTACTTACAAGTTCTAAAGAGCATTCATCAGAGTCACTTAATTTAATTTCACTCACAAATTTAGTAATTTTGCATTTTAAAACTCTTTTTTTAGTCAAAATATTTTTTAATTCAGTAGGCATGTTAAAGTAAAAGTCCTACCTTATTCGAAGAAACCAAGTTTTGTCGCTGATTCTTGACTCTTAAAAGCAAACGATAAATCTATTTACTTTGGCCTCGAAGGATCAATTTTTGTTAAGAATAAAACAATAAGTTACTCAATGACACCTTTTTTTAGGAAATTCTTCGCAGTGAACTGTAATTTCTTTATTTAAAACAATAATTTTTTAGAGTGAAACAGTCTCTCTGGCCGTTTCCAAAAAAATACATTCCATCATTCAATAACAACAAAGATTCAGTGTTTCCACTCACTAGTAAATAAATTACAATCTATGGTCAACACGTAGACGATTGGAATAATAAATAAAATTACGGCGCAGACACAGCGCCCTCGTACCGGAGATTTTAATTACGATCAGTAACATTATGTATTGTGTCATATTATATAATTCTGTATAATATTGCATTTTATTGTATCATACTGTACTATTATTTATTTTGGTGTATTCTATCATATTGTATCATATCATTCTATCATATTATTGTGTATTTCATTGTATCATATTCTATTATTCTGTACTGTATAATATTTTATCATATTGTATTAGTTTATATTCTATTGTAATCTATTTTATTGTATAATATTGTACTATTTTGTACTGTATCGTATTATATTGTATCAAATTGTATTGTTCTCTATTGTATTGTATTGTATTGTATTGTGCTACATCATTTTTTATTATTCTATATTGTATGGTATAGAACTGTATCGTATTCTATTGTATGTAGTAATTGACATCCCTTCATTATTCTATAATATTAATAAAATACTTAAAATTAAAGATTTAATAATAGCTCCATATTTTATCACAAAGCATTTATTATTTTTTTTCAAAATAGCACGTAATTTGACTACAATTTTTTCCCCAGTTTTTATGAGAAAATGGCAAAAAAATGGAGACATCTACTATTTTCCCATTACTTTCTACAGAAATGGCGTTCTACAGTTGCCACCATAAAGAAATGGCAATAAAAACTACAAACTTATTAATATCTGAAAACTCAATTGAAATTCAAACAAATTGTAGTTATAAGTATTTATTCCCTTATACGCAGGTATAAAAACTGAAACTGTGCGATGATTTGAAGTTTAAAACTTAGCAGCAGAGATTATTAGTTTTTTTCCGTACAATTACACATGTGTTTCATTTTACGTCTGCTTATGTAAAGTTATTTTTTAGTGACGACATTTTAATTATTGCCTGAAAGAAGTAGCATTTCCAGGGCTAAAAATAATCGATTACAACAATGAAATTACATTTGTTCCAAGCTACGCACACCTTTTACGCAAACATTATAGTTACAGTTCTCTCATGCATAACCAAATTTAATCTGTTTATTGCTACTGATAAACAAAAACTATTTATTTATTGAACAACAAACATACGATTTGTGTGCTTTACATGGGGGGCCCGCTAATAAGTCGGAGACAAGATGACACAAGGAAATATTACAACACAAGAGAAATACATCCTGGGAGTTCCACACATACAGTGTATGCAATGGAACCAGCGGGAATCGAACCCACAATCTCTTACGCTCGCAAGCAATTAGCAGCATGGTGCTTTGACCACTCGGCCGCAGAGATCGCACAAAAAAATGTAAACAAAACAATGGTAAACATAAACAAAGGTAACAAACTATCAAATTACGTAATTTAACAACAATGTTTTTTGTGGCATTCGCAACAAAATTTTTAGTTTAACTATTTGCACGTATCTCTATTAATTAAATAATATTTCATTGTTGTAAACTAATCATAAGAATTAGTTTATAAGGCAACCTTGAAATATCTAACAACAATAAACAATTGTTGAAAGCGTTAACATTGAAATAATTTCTTACAAAATATTTTCGAACTTATAGGTTGTAGTGCCAAAGAATTGATTTTAAACTACGCTTTCAGTGGTACAAAGACGCAATTTTCCGTATTTTTTTATATTTATTGATTTATTCGTGATCGACTCATCTGCATCTTTAAAAATAGCCTCGTTTTGGGACTTTTTGTTGACATTTCTCGAGTTGTTAAACTTCATTTATGCCATCTGTATTGTTAAGATATGCATAATACTTAAGAACTTAATGAAGCTAAAAAAAGAAACAGAGTAACCGAGCATCTACTAAGCCGCACTTTCTCAAGCAAGCTTCGTCGAAGTTTTTTTATGATGCTGTCTTAAGTTCTGCTGCCAAAAGTTATGAAACTCGATCTGGTTCCGAAACAGATAAACCTAAAATGAACAGAACTTATCCACAGGATCTCATGGGCAAGATTCTAAAATCATGCTTAGAAGAAATGGGCTTCAGCCGTATAGGGAAAGTGCTGTGGATCTCATGCGCACTCTCGACAGAAAATTAAGCAGCAAAGACAGCCAATGAAATACAGCCTCAAAGAAGAAATGCAATTTCAAGGAAAGCTTGAAGAAATTGTTCTGGTCTTGCAGAAGCAGTGCCGAAACAAACTTACTTGGCCTTTATAGTAAGTTAGATAATCAAAATTTAAAAAAAATTATCTATTTTAGGTGGAAATTTACAATCTTATGCTAATTAACAGTTTTTTGTTCATATTGTATCATTTTGTACTCTATTCTATTATATTGTATCAAATTGTATTATTTTCTACTGTATTTTATAGAGCTATATCATATTGTATTATTCTGTATTGTAGCACATCTGAGGTAAAAAAAAATTATTACAACAATGAAATTAAAGTATAGTATAAAATTGTATTGCATTGTATCGTATGTAATAATTCATATCCCTTCATTTATTTCTAAAAATAATATGAATACTTAAAATTAAATATAGTTCATAATAGCTTCATGTTTTATACTAAAGCTTTCATTTACATTTTTCACAAAATTGCACGTAATTTGAGTGATATTTTTTTCAGATTTATGATAAAATGGCAACAAAAAAGATGGCGTAATCTGCTATTTTTCCTTTACTTTCCACGGAAATGCTGTACTTCAGTTGCCACCATACAGAAATGTCTCTAAAATCTACAAAAATATTAATATCTGAAAACTCAATTTAGATTCAAACAAATTGCAGTTATAAGTATTTTTTTCCCTATACGCAGGTGTAAAAACTGAAACTGTGCGACGCTTTGAAGTTTAAAACTAAGCAGCAGATATTCTTAGTATTTTTCTGTACTATATACATGTGCTTCGTTTTACGGCTGCTTATGTAACCTATGGTTATTTTTTCTGACGACATTTTAATTCTTGCCTGCCAGATGTAGCACATCTGGGCTATAAAAAATTATTACAACAATGAAAATAAATTTCTTCCGAGCTATGCATACCTTTGACGACAACAAAGATAACATAACGACAACAAAGACGACAACAAAGGTAAACTCAACAAGATATGAGTTTATTTTTTGACAACAATATAGTTACAGTTCTTTCGTACAGATCCAAAATTATACTGTTTATCGTTACTGGTAAACAAAAAATGTAAACAATACCATGGTAAATATATACAAAGGTATCAAATAACGTCATTTAACAACATAACGTTTTCTAACATTCGCAACAAAAATTTTTCGTTTAACTATTTGCGCGTATCTATATTGTTGAAATAGTTCATTGTTGTCAACAAAACACAAGAATGAGTTTATTAGGTAACATTAAAATATCTAACAAGAATAAACAATTGTTGAAAGCATTAATATTGAAATAATAACAAATTTCTCATTCATAAAAATATTTTCGAACTTGTAGGTTGTAGTGCCATTAAACTGATTTCAAACTACACTCTCAGTGGTATAAAAAAAGAAATTTTGCGTATTTTGTTGTATTTATTGATTTATTCGTTAGGGTCTCACGTAGATCTTTAAAAATAGCCTCGTTTTTGGACTTCTTGTTGACTTTTCTTCGATTGTTAATCTTTATGTATGCCCGTCTGCATTGTTATGGTATGCATCATAGTTTAGGACTTAATGAAGCTGATAAGAGATACAGAATGGCTAGACAGCAACAAAGACGCACTTTCTCAAGTAAACTTCGTCGAAGATTTTTTTTATACTGTCCCAAATACTGCTGCCAACAGTTATGAAACTTGATATGGTTCCCAAACAATTGAACCTAAAATGAAAAGACCTTATCCATAAGATCTCATGTACAAGTTTCAACATTCATGTTTAGCAGAAATGGGCTCCATACGTATAGGGAACTTGCATTGGATCTCAGGCGCACTGATGACAGAAAATGAAGCAGCACAGACAGCCAAAGATAGAGCTACAAATAAATTTCAGCCTCCAAAGAAGAAACGTAATTGCGAGGAAATCTTGAAGAAATGTTTCTGTTCTTGCAGCAGCAGTGCCGAAACAAGCTAAAGACTTAGACCAGTATATGTAAGTTACATTTTCAATATTTAAAAAATAATAAATTGTAGGTAAAAAATTACAAGTTTATGCTAATTAACAGTTGTTTCTTATGCCCCAAAAACATGAACAAAAGATCTTTTTTTATTAATATTTATTGTATCATATTGTATTATTCTGTATTATATTCTAATGTATCATGTTATATTATTTTGTATTTTCGTTACTGTATCATAATATATTATTCTGTATTTTATTGTTTTGTAATGCATCGTTTTAGTCTGTATTTTGTTGTATCATATTGTATTGTAAATTTTTGTATAATGCTGTATTATTTTGTATTGTATGGCATGATACTGTAGTATTATGCATAATTTTGTATGTTATTGTAACATATTGTCTTGCTCTGTATTGTATCATAATTTTTTATTCTGTATTGCATTGTACCATTTTGTATTGTATTGTATTGTATTGTATTGTATTGTATCATATTATATTATTCTGTATAATATTGTATTTTATTATATCAGACTGTATTATTTTTTATTTTGGTGTACTCTATCATATTGTATTATTGTGTATTTCATTGTATCATATTCTATTATTCTGTATAATATTTTATCATATTGTATTAGTTTGTATTGTATTGTAATCTACTTTATTGTACCATATTGTATTATTTTGTACTGTATCGGATTATATTGTATGAAATTGTATTATTCTCTATAGTATTGTATTGTATTATATTGTGGTATATCATGTTTTATTATTCTATATTGTATGGTATAGAACTGTATCCTATTGTAATGTATGTAGTAATTGATATCCCTTCATTTTTCTGTAATATTAATAAAATACTTAAAATTAAATATTTAATAATAACTCCATGTTTTATCACAAAGCATTTATTTATATTTTTCAAAATAGCACGTAATTTGACTACAATTTTTTTTCCAGTTTTTATGAGAAAATGGCAAAACAAAATGGAGAAATCTGCTATTTTCCCTTTATTTTCTACAGAAAGGGCGTACCTTAGTTGCCACCATAAAGAAATGACACTAAAAACTGCAAAAATATTAATATCTGAAAACTCAACTGAAATTCAAAAAGGATTAAAATTATACAAATTGCAGTTATACGTATTTATTCCCCTATACGCAGGTATAAAAACTGAAACTGTGCGATGATTTGAAATTTAAAACATAGCAGCAGGGATTATTAGTATTTTTCCGTACAATGATACATGTGCTTCCTTTTACGGCTGCTTATGTAACGTAAGGTTATATTTTAGTGACGACATTTTAATTGTTGCCTGAAAGAAGTAGCATTTAAAAGGCTAAACTAGCAGGATGTGCCAATCCCAAAACTTTCTTCTATCTTATACATCTTAATATTTCAAAAATTAGTTACACATGTTAATACTTCAATATTATTTGTTCAATACTACACCAACTTTGATTTTCATCTTAAAATTCTGCTTCAGTCAATTAAACGAACTAAAAACGAGTTAATCTATATCATGATGTTTGTTAAAAATAATAGTTTTTCCTTATTCTGTTGTTATCAGATGTTTGCGAATAGCCGACTTAGCAGAAAACGAGTTCCCGCCTTTGCACATTTCGCCGATGGACAATAGAACTACGAAAAATCAAGAAAAGTATACAAAAATCACTATCACAGAGCCCCTTTATCGCGCGATATTTCCAAATTCAAGGAGGGCCTGTTGGCAAAAGCCAAAAACATGCACAAAAAATTTGGTTCAATTGTACGCATAATTTTATACACTTTTTGGTTTTACAATAAAGAAAATGGCACAAACATCGCTATTACAGTGCCCCCTTCGTGCAGATTTTTTTTCCAATTCAGGGAGGACTTGTTTGCCATAGCCAGAAACGTACATAAAAAATTTGGTTCAATTATATACATAACTACATACACTTTTTGTTGGTACAATAATAGAAATGGTACAGACATCACAATTATAGCGCCCCCTTCCATCGGATTTTTTCCAAATTCAGGGAGGACCTTCGTGCCATGACCATAAAAAAACACAAAAAATTTGGCTCAAATCTATGCATAAATTCATACACTTTTCGATGGTACAATATTCAAAATGGCAAAAAAATCGTTATTACAGAGCTCCCTACTGGCAAATTTTTTCCAAATTAAGGAAGGACCTGCTTGCCATAGCTAAGAACTTAAAATAAAAATTTGGTTCAATTCTATGCATAACTTCATACACTTTTGGGTGTTAAAATACACAAAATCGCTATTACAGCGCCTCCTACCGGCAAATGTTTACGAAATTCAGCGAGGATCTGCTTTCCATAGCCAAAAACTTAAAATAAAAATTTGGTTCAATTCTATGCATAACTTTATACACTTTTTGATGGTACAATGGCGACAGACGGACACACGGACAGACAGACATTTTCTATGGATGGTAAAATTTTCAAAATCGTACAAAAATCGCTGTTACAACGCTCCCTACCGGTGAATTTTTTCCAAATTCAGGGAGGATCTGCTTGCCATAGCCAAAAACTTTAAATAAAAATTTGGTTCAATTCTATGCATAACTTCATACACTTTTTGATGGTACAATGGCGACAGACGGACACACGGACAGACAGACATTTTCTATAAACATGTTTTTTGGGATCTCTGATCCCTAAAACGTGTAAATCCGTCGAAAACCGGAAGTCGAAAAAAATTTCGATTGCAATACTTTCTTCTATTGAAGATAGAAAAAAGTAAAAAAATTGATTACAACAATGAAATTACAGTTGTTCAAACTACAATCTCTTACGCTCGCAATCGATTAGCAGCATGGTGCTTTGACCACTCGGCCGCAGAGATCCCAACAAAAACAATGTAAACAAAACAATAGTAAAAATAAACAAAGGTATCAAACTATCAAATTACGTAATTTAACAACAATGTTTTTTGTGGCATTCGCAACAATTTTTTTCGTTTAACTATTTGCACGTATCTCTATTGTTTAAATAATATTTCATTGATATAAACTAATCACCAGAATGAATTTATTCGTCAACGTTGAAATATCTAACAACAATAAACAACTGTTGAAAGCATTAATATTGAAATAATTTCATACAAAGTATTTTCGAACTTATAGGATGTAGTACCAATGAACTGATTTCAAACTACACTTTCAGTGGTAGAAAAAAGCAATTTTCCGTATTTTATTACATTAATTTCTTCGTGAGCGTCTCATTTGAATCTTTAAAAATAGCCTCGTTTTGGGCCTTTTTGCTGACATTTCTTGCGTTGTTCATCTTCATGTATGGCATCTGCATTGTTATGATATGCATCATAATTTAGGACTTAATGAAGCTGAGAAGAGAAACAGAATAACTAAGCATCTACTAAAACCTACTTTCTCAAGTGAGCTTCTCGAAGTCTTTTATGATGCTGTCTTAAGTTCTTCTGCCAACAGTTATGAAACTGGATATGGTTCCAAAACAGATTAACCTAAAATGAACAGATCTTATCCTCAAGACCATAGAGCCTCGTTTTGGGACTTTTTGTTGACTTTTCTTCGGTTGTTAATCTTCATGTATGCCGTCTGCATTGTTATGGTATGCATCATAGTTTAGGACTTAATGAAGCTGAGAAGAGATACAGAATGGCTAGACTGCTACAAAGACACACTTTCTCAAGTAAGCTTCGTCGAAGATTTTTTTGATACTGTCTGAAATACTGCTGCGAACAGTTATGAAACTTTATATGGTTCCGAAACAATTGAACCTAAAATGAACAGACCTTATACATAAGATCTGATGGACAAGTTTCTACATTCATGCTTAGAAGAAATGGGCTCCATTCGTATAGGGAACTTGCAGTAGATCTCAGGCGCATTGTTGACAGCAAAAAGACAGCCAAAGATTAAGTTACAAATGAAATAAAGCCTCCAAAGAAGAAACGTAATTTCCAGGAAATCTTGAACAAATGTTTCTGGTGTTGCAACAGCAGTGCCGAAACAAACTAAAGACTTAGACCAGTATATGTAAGTTACATTTTCAATACTTAAAAAAAAAATATTTAGGTAAAAATTTTCAAGTTTATGCTAATTAACAGTTGTTTGTTATACCCCAAAAATATGAACAAAAGATCTTTTTTTATTAATATTTATTGTATCATATTGTATTATTCTGTATTATATTGTCATGTATCATGTTATATTATTTAGTATTTTCTTTACTGTATCATAATGTATTATACAGTATTTTATTGTTTTGTAATGTATTGTATTAGTCTGTATTTTATTGCATTATATTATATTGTATTGTTTTGTATAATGCTGTACTATTTTGTATTGTGTAGCATGGTAGTATTATGCATAATTTTGTATATTATTGTAACACATTGTCTTATTCTGTATTGTATCATAATTTTTATTCTGTATTGCATTGTAATATTTTGTATTATTTTGTATTTTTTGTATTGTATTGTATTGTATTGTATTGTACTGTACTGTTTTGTATTATATTATATTATATTGTATGATATGGTATGGTATTATTCTATTATGTATTGTACCTTATTGTATTATACTGTGTTGTTATGTATTGCATCATATTATATTATTCTCTATAATATTGTATTTTATTGAAGCATACTGAATTATTATTTATTTTGTTGTATTCTATCATATTGTATTATTGTGTATTTCATTGTATCATATTGTATTATTCTGTGCTGTATAGTATTATATCATATTGTATTAGTCTTATTGTATTGTAATCAATTGTACTGTATCATATTGTATTATTTTGTACTGAATCGTATTATTTTGTATCAAATTGTATTATTCCCTATTGTATTGTATTGTGCTATATCATGTTTTATTAGTCTGTATTGTATGGTATAAAACTGTATCGTATTGTATTGAATGTAGTAATTGATATCCCTTCATTTTTCTGTAATATTATTATGAATACTTAAAATTAAATATTCAATAGTAGCTCCATGTTTTATCACAAAGCATTCATTTATATTTTTTCAAAATAGCACGTAATTTAACAACAATATTTTTTTCCAGTTTTTATTTAAAAATGGCAAAAAAAAAATGGAGAATGCTTTTTTCCCTTTACCTAATATAGAAATGGCGAACTTATTTGCCACCAAAAAGTAATGGCACTAAAAACTACAAAAATATTAATATCTGAAAACTCAATTGAAATTCAAAAAGGTTGTAGTTATAAGTATTTACTCCTCTATACGCAAATTAAAAAACTGAAACTGTGCGATGATTTGAAATTTAAAACATACCAGCAGAGATTATTAGTATTTTTCCGTACAATGATACATGTGCTTCGTTTTACGGCTGCTTATGTAACGTAAGGTTATTTTTTAGTGAGGAGATTTTAACTGTTGCCTGAAAGACGTAGCATTTAGTGGGCTAAAAAAATTATTACAGCAATGAAATTAGATTTTCTTCCGAGCTACGCACCACTTTTACGCCAACAATATAGCTACAGTTCTCACGTACAGATAAAAATTTAGTCTGTTTATTGAAACTGGTAAACAAAAAGAATGTAAATAAAAAAGGTTGCTAAACATAAACAAAGCTATCAAACTATCAAATTACGTCATTTAACAACAATATGTTTTCTGGCATTCGCAACAAAAAATTTCGTTTGACTTTTTGCACGTATCTCTATTGTTGAAATAATATTTTACTGTTGACAACAAAGCTCAAGAATGAATTTATTTGGTACCGTTGAAATATCTAACAACAATAAACAATTGTTGAAAGCGTAAATAGTGAAATAATTAACAAATTTCTCAATCTTGCAAAATATTTTCGAACTTGCAGTTTGGAGTGCCATTGAACTTATTTCAAACTACACTTTCAGTGATACAAAAAAACACTTTTACGTATTTTTTTATATTTATTCATTTACTCGAGTGTGTCTCGTCTACTTCTTTAAAAAAACTTCGTTTTGGGACTTGTTTTTTCCTTGGGTTGTTCATTTTCATGTATACCATATGCTTGTGTTATGATATGCATCATAGTTATGAACTTAATGAAGCTTACAAGAGAAACAGAAAAACTAGACATCTACTAAGACGCGCTTTCTCAAGCAAGCTTAGCCGAAGGTTTTTATGATGCTGTCTCACGTTCTGCTGGCAGCAGTTATGATAGGGTGCATGGTTCCTAAAAAAAAAGAACATAAAATGAACATACCTTATCATTAAGATCTCATAGACAAGTTTCTAGACCCTTGCTTAGAAGAAATGGGCTGCTTTCGTATAGGGAACATGCAGTGCTTATCAGGCGCAATGTTAACAAAAAATGAAGCAACACAGACAGCCAAAGATTAAATAACAAATGAAATACAGCCTCCAAAGAAGAAAAGAAATTTCAAGGAAATCTTGAAGAAATGTTTCTGGTGTTGCAGCAGCAGGGCCGAAACAAACTAAAGACTTAGAGCAGTATATGTAAGTTACATTTTCAATATTTAAAAAAATAATAAATTTTACGTAAAAATTTACAATTTTATGCTAATTAACAGTTGTTTGTTATACCCCAAAAATATGAACAAAAGATCTTTTTTATTAATATTTATTTTATCATATTTTATTATTCTGTATTATGTTGTAATGTATCATGTTATATTATTTTGTATTTTCTTTACTGTATCATAATGTATTATTCTGTATTTTATTGTTTTGTAATGTATTGTATTAGTCTGTATTTTATTGTATCATATTGTATTGTATTGTTTTGTTTTGTATAATACTGTATTATTTTGTATTGTATACTTTGATATTGTAGTATTATGCACAAGTTTGTATGTTATTGTAACATATTGCCTTTTTCTGTATTGTATCATATTTTTTTATTCTGTATTGCATTGTACCATTTTGTATTGTATTGTATTGAATGATATCGTATTATTCTATTATGTATTGTACCTTATTGTATTATACTCTGTTGTTGAGTATTTTATCATATTATATTATTCTGTATAATATTGTATTTTATTGTATCATGCTGTAATATTATTTATTTTAGTGTATTCTATCATATTGCATTATTGTGCAATTCATTGTATCTTATTCTGTTATTCTGTACTGTATAATACTTTATCATATTGCATTACTTTGTATTGTATTCTTTTCTATTTTACTGTATCATATTATATTATTTTGTACTGCATCGTATTATATTGTATGAAATTTTATTATTCTCTATTGTATTGTATTGTTTAGTATTGTGCTATATCATGTTTTATTATTCTATACTGTATGGTATAGAAGTGTATCGTATTGTATTGTATGTAGTAATTGATATCCATTCATTTTTCTGTAATATTAATATGAATACTTAAAATTAAATATTTAATAATAGCTCCATGTTTTATCACAAAGCATTCATTTATATTTTTTCAAAATAGCACGTAATTTGACTACAATTTTTTTTCAGTTTTTATGAGAAAATGGCAACAAGAAATGGAGTAATTTGCTATTTTCCCTTTACTTTCTACAGAAAGGGCGTACTTCAGTTGCCACCATAAAGAAATGACACTAAAAACTACAAAAATATTAATACCTGAAAACTCAATTGAAATTGAAACTAATTGCAGTTATAGGTATTTATTCTCCAATACGCAGATGTAAAAAATGAAACTGTGCGATGCTTTGAATTTTAAAACATATCAGAAGAGATTATTAGTATTTTTCCATACGATGATACATGTGCTTCGCTTTACGGCTGCTTATGTAACCTATGGTTATTTTTGATTGACGACACTCTAATTGTTTCCTGCAAGAAGTAGCATTTCGGGTGCTATAAAAAAAATTATTACAACAATGAAAATAAATTTCTTCCAAGATACGCACACCTTTGACGGCAACAATATAGTTATAGTTCTCTCGTAGAGATTCAAAATTAATCTGTTTATCGCTACTGGTAAACAAAATAATGTAAACAATACCATGGTAAATATAAACAAAGCTATCAAATTACGTCACTTAACAACATAAGGTTTCCTGACATTCGCAACAATAATCTTTCGTTTAACTATTTTCGCGTATCTATATTATTGAAATATTTCATTGTTGTCAACAAAACACAAGAATGAGTTTATTAGGTAACGTTAAAATATCTAACAACAATAAACAACTGTTGAAAGCATTAATATTGAAATAATAACATATTTCTCATTCTTATAAAACATTTTCGAACTTGTAGGTTGTACCGCCATTAAATTGATTTCAAACTACACTCACAGGGGTATAAAAAAGCACTTTTGCGTATTTTGTTATATTTATTTATATATTCGTGAGTGTCTCATCTACATTATTAAAAATAGCCTCGTTTGGGAACTTTTTGTAGACTTTTCTTGCGTTGTTCATGTTCATGTATGCCATCTGCATTGTTATGTTAATCATCATAGTTTACGACAGAATGATGTTGAGAAGAGGTACAGAAGTACTAGCCATCTACAAACACGCACTTTCTCTAGCAAGCTTCGTCGAAGATTTTTATGATACTGTCTCAAATTCTGCTGCCAACAGTTATGAAACTTGATATGGTTCCGAAACAATTGATCCTAAAATTAATAGACCTTATCCATAAGATCTCATGGACAAGTTTCTACATTCATGCTTAGAAGAAATTGGCTTTGTTTTTGCAATTGGGTTGTTTTGCAACGTATTGTATTAGTCTGTATTTCATTGTATTTTTTTGTATAGCGTTGTATTATTCTGTATTGCATTATCTTATATTGTATTTTTCTGAATTGTATTTTATTGTATCATATTGTCTTATTTTGTAATGTATGGTATGATATTGTAGTATTGTGTATAGTTTTGTATGTTATTGTAACATATTGCTTATTCTGTAATGTATATTATTTTTTTATTCTGTATTGCATTGCATAATTTTGTATTATTTTGCATTGCATTGTATTGCATTGCATTGCATTGTATTGTATTGTATTGTAATGTATGATAGTACATTATATTATATTATATTGTATTTTATATAGCATGGCATTATTCTATTATGTGTTGTACCTTATTGTATTATACTGTGTTGTTGTGTGTTGTATCATATTATATTATTCTGTATAATATTGTATTTTATTGTGTCATACTGTATTATTATTTATTTTATCGTATTCCATCACATTGTGTTATTGTGTATTTCATTATATCACATTTTATTATTCTGTACTGTCTAGTATTATATCATATTGTATTAGTCTTATTGTATTGTATTCAATTGTACTGTATCATAATGTCTTATTTTTTACTGTATCGTATTATTTTGTATCAAATTGTATTATTCTATATTGTATTGTATTGTGCTACATGATGTTTTATAAGACTGTATTGTATGGTATAAAACTGTATCGTATTTTATTGAATGTAGTAATTGATATCCCTTCATTTTTCTGTAATATTATTATGAATACATAAAATTAAATATTTAATAATAGATCCATGTTTTATCACAAAGCATTCATTTATATTTTTTTCAAAATAGCACGTAATTTAACTACAATTTTTTTTTTCAGTTTTTACGAGAAAATGGCAAAAAAAATGGTGAAATCTGCTTTTTTCCCTTTACATTCTGCAGAAATCTCGAACTTCAGTTGCCACCATAAAGAAATGGCACTAAAAACTACAAAAATATTAATATCTGAAAACTCAATTTAAATTAAAAAAGGTTGCAGTTATAAGTACTTACTCCCCTATAGGCAGGTGTAAAAACTGAAACTGTGCGGCGATGATTTGAAGTTTAAAACATACCAGCAGAGATTATTAGTATTTTTCCTTACAACGGTATATGTGCTTCGTTTTACGGCTGCTTATGCAACGTAAGGTTATTTTTTAGTGACGAGATTTTAATTGTTGCCTAAAAGACGTAGCATTTCGTAGGCTAAAAAAGATTATTACAGCAATGAAATTAAATTTTCTTCTGAGCTACGCACCACTTTTACGCCAACAACATAGTTACAGATCTCTCCTACAGATCCAAATTTAGTCTGTTTAATGGAAATGGTAAACGAAAAGAATGTAAATAAAAAATGTTGGTAAACATAAAAAAACCTATCAAACTATCAATTTACGTCATTTAACAACTATAGGTTTTCTGGCATTCGCAACAAAAAAATTTCGTTTAACTTTTTGCACGTATCTCTAATGTTGAAATAATATTTTACTGTTGTCAACAAATCTCAAGAATGAATTTAGTAGGTATCGTTGAAATATCTAACAACAATAAACACTTGTTGAAAGTGTAAATAATGAAATAATTAATAAATTTCTCAATCTTACAAAATACCTTCGAATTTGCAGTTTGGAGTGCCATTGAACTTATTTCAAACTACGCTTTCAGTGGTACAAAAAATCACTTTTGCGTATTTTTTTATATTTATTCATTTATTCGAGTGTGTCTCGTCTACTTCTTTAAAAATAGCCTCGTTTTGGGACTTTTTTTTCTTGCATTGTTCATCTTCATGTATGCCATCTGCTTGCGTTATGATATGCATCATAGTTATGAACTTAATGAAGATTACAAGAGAAACAGATAAACTAGACATCTACTAAGACGCGCTTTCCCAAGCAAGCTTAGCCGAGATTTTTTATGATGCTGTCTCACGTTCTGCTGACAGCAGTTATGAAAGGGTGCATGGTTCCTAGAAAAAAAAAAAAACATAAAATGAACATACCTTATCATTAAGATATCATAGACAATTTTCTAGACCCTTGCTTAGAAGAAATGGGCTGCTTTAATATATGGAACGTGCAGTGCTTATCAGGCGTAATGTTAACAAAAAAGGAAGCAACACAGACAGCCAAAGATTAAGTTACGAATGAAATACAACCTCCAAAGAAGAAAATATATTTCAAGGAAATCTTGAAGAAATGTTTCTGGTGTTGCAACAGCAGTGTCGAAACAAACTAAAGACTTAGACCAGTATATGTAACTTACATTTTCAATATTTAAAAAATAATAATAAATTTTACGTAAAAATTTACAATCTTATGCTAATTAACAGTTGTTTGTTATACTCCAAAAATATGAACAAAAGATCTTATTTATTAATATTTATTGTATCATATTGTATTATTCTGTATTATATTGTAGTGTATCATGTTATATTATTTTGTATTTTCTTTACTGTATCATATTATATTATTCTGTATAATATTGTATTTTATTGAACCATACTGAATTATTAATTATTTTGTTGTATTCTATCATATTGTATTATTGTGTATTTCATTATATAACTTTCTATTATTCTGTACTGTATAGTATTATATCATATTGTATTATTTTGTACTGTATCGTATTATTTTGTATCAAATTGCATTATTATCTATTTTAGTGTATTGTGCTATATCAGGTTTATTAGACTGCATTGTATGGTATAAAACTGTATCGTATTTTATTGAATGTAGTAATTGATATTCCTTCATTTTTCTGTAATATTATTATGAATACATAAAATTAAATATTTAATAATAGCTCCATGTTTTATCACAAAGCATTCATTTATATTTTTTCAAAATAGCACGTAATTTAACTACAATTTTTTTTTTTCAGTTTTTACCAGAAAATGGCAAAAAAAATGATGAAATCTGCTTTTTTCCCTTTACTTTCTACAGAAATGGCGAACTTCAGTTGCCACCGTAAAGAAATGGCACTAAAAACTACAAAAATATTAATATCTGAAAACTCAATTTAAATTCAAAAAGGTTGCAGTTATAAGTATTTACTCCCCTATACGCAGGTGTAAAAACTGAAACTGTGCGATGGTTTGAAGTTTAAAACATACCAGCAGAGATTATTAGCATTTTTCCGTACAACGATATATGTGCTTCGTTTTACGGCTGCTTATGTAACGTAAGGTTATTTTTTAGTGACGAGATTTTAATTGTTGCCTGAAAGACGTAGCATTTTGTGGGCTAAAAAATATTATTACAGCAATGAAATTAAATTTTCTTCCGAGCTGCGCACAACTTTTATGCCAACATTATAGCTACAGTTCTCTCCTACAGATCCATATTCAATCTGTTTATTGGAACTGGTAATCAAAAAGAATGTAAATAAGAAAGGTTGGTAAACATAAAAAAAACCTATCAAACTATCAAATTACGTCATTTAACAACAATAGGTTTCCTGGCATTCGCAACAAAAAATTATCGTTTAACTTTTTGCACGTATCTTTATTGTTGAAATAATATTTTACTGTTGTCAACAAAGCTCAAGAATGAATTTATTAGGTACCGTTGAAATATCTAACAACAATAAACACTTGTTGAAAGCGTAAATAGTGAAATAATTAACAAATTTCTCAATCTTACAAAATAGCTTCGAACTTGCAGTTTGGAGTGCCATTGAACTTATTCTAAACTACACTTTCAGTGGTACAAAATAGCACTTTTGCGTATTTTTATATATTTATTCATTTATTCGAGTGTTTCTCGTCTACATCTTTAAAAATAGCCTCGTTATGGGACTTTTTTTCCTTGCGTTGTTCATCTTCATGCATGCCATCTGCTTGTGTTATGATATGCATCATTGTTATGAACTTAATGAAGCTTACAAGAGAAACAGAAAAACTAGATATCTACGAACACGCGCTTTCTCAAACAAGCTTAGCTGAAGGTTTTTATGATGCTCTCTCACGTTCTGCTGACAGCAGCTATGAAAGGGTCTATGGTTACTTAAAAAAAAGAACATAATATGAACATACCTTATCATTAAGATATAGACAAGTTTCTAGACCCTTGCTTAGAAAAACGGACTGCTTTCGTATAGGGAACGTGCAGTGCTTATCAGGCGCAATGTTAAGAAAAGATGAAGCAGCACAGACAGCCAAAGATTAAGTTACAAATGAAATAAAGACTCCAAAGAAGAAACGTTATTTCAAGGAAATCTTGAACAAATGTTTCTGGTGTTGCAGCAGCAGTGCCGAAACAAACTAAAGACTTAGACCAGTATATGTAAGTTACATTTTCAATATTTAAAAAATAATAATAAATTTTACGTAAAAATTAATCTGTTTATCGCTGCTTGTAAACAAAAAGAATGTAAAACCATGATAAATATAAACAAAGCTATCAAATTACGTCATTTAGCAATAAAAGATTTTCTGACATTCGCAGCAAAAATTTTTCGTTTAACTATTTGCGCGTATCTATATTATTGAAATATTTCATTTTTGTCAACAAAACACAAGAATGAGTTTATTAGGTAATGTTAAAATATCTAACAACAATAAACAATTGTTGAAAGCATTAATATTGAAATAATAACAAATTTCTAATTCTTATAAAATATTTTCGAACTTGTAGGTTGTACTGCCATTAAACTGATTTCAAACTACACTCTCAGTGGTATAAAAAAGCAGTTTTGCGTATTTTGTTATATTTATTTATATATTCGTGAGTGTCTCATCTACATTATTAAAAATAGCCTCGTTTTAAAACTTTTTGTTGACTTTTCTTGCGTTGTTCATCTTCATGTATGCCATCTGCATTGTTATGTTATGCATCATAGTTTAGGACATAATGAAGCTGAGGAGAGGTACAGAAGAACTAGACATCTACAAACACGCACTTTCTCTAACAAGCTTCGTCGAAGATTTTTATGATACTGTCTCAAATTCTGCTGCCAACAGTTATGAAACTTGATATGGTTCCGAAACAATTGAACCTAAAATGAACAAACCTTATCCATAAGATCTCATGGACAAGTTTCTACATTCATGCTTAGACGAAATGGGCTCCATTCTTATAGGGAATTTGCAGTGGATCTCCTCAGGCGCACTGTTGACAGAAAATGAAGCAGCACAGACAGCCAAAGATAGAGCTACAAATGAATTACAGCCTCCAAAGAAGAAACGTAGCTGCGAGGAAATCTTGAAGAAATGTTTCTGTTGTTGCAGCAGCAGTGCCGAAACAAGCTAAAGACTTAGACTTGTATATGTAAGTTACATTTTTAATATTAAAAAAAAAAGTTCAAAATTTACAATCTTATGCTAATTAGCAGTTATATGTTATACTCCAAAAATATGAACAAAAGATCTATTTTTATTAATATTTATTGTATCATATTGTATTATTCTGTATTATATTTAATGTATCATGTTGTATTATTTTGTATTTTATTTACTGTATCATAATGTATTATTCTGTATTTTGTTGTTTTGCAATTTATTGTATTAGTCTGTATTTTATTGTATAGTTTTGTATACTGTTGTATTATACTAAGACGCGCTTTCTCAAGCGAGCTTCGCCGAAGGTTTTTATGATGCTGTCTCAAGTTCTGCTGACAGAAGTTATGAAAGTTATATTCCTGCATTTATATTCCTAAAAAAAGAACATAAAATGAACATACCTTATCATTAAGATATCATAGACAAGTTTCTAGACCCTTGCTTAGTAGAATTCGGCTGCTTTCGTATAGGGAACGTGCAGTGGTTATCAGGCGCAATGTTAACAAAAAATGAAGCAGCACAGACCGCCAAAGATTAAGTTACAAATGAAATACAGCCTCCAAAGAACAAAAGAAATTTCAAGGAAATCTTGAAGAAATGTTTCTGGCGTTGCAGCAGCAGCGCCAAAACAAATTAAAGACTTAAACCTGTATATTACATTTTCAATATTTAAAAATAGAATAAATTTTACGTAAAAAATTACAATCTTATGCTAATTAACAGTTGTTTGTTATACTCCAAAAATATAAACAAAAGCTCTTTTTTATTAATATTTATTGTATCATATTGTATTATTCTGTATTATATTGTAATGTATCATGTTATATTATTTTGTATTTTTTTTACTGTATCATAATGTATTATTCTGTATTTTATTGTTTTGTAATGTATTGTATTAGTCTGTATTTAATTGTATCATATTGTATTGTATTGTTTTGTATAATGCTGTATTCTTTTGTATTGTATGGCTTGATATTGTTGTATTAAGCATAATTTTGTATGTTATTGTAATATATTGCCTTATTCTGTGTTGTATCATATTTTTTTATTCTGTATTGCATAGTAACATTTTGTATTGTATTGTATTGTATGATATCGTATTATTCTATTATGTATTGTACTTTATTGTATTATACTGTGTTGTTATGTATTGTATCATATTACATTATTCTGTATAATATTGTATTTTATTGTATCATACTGCAATATTATTTATTTTACTGTATTCTATCATATTGTATTATTGTGTATTTAATTGTATCATATTCTGTTATACTTTACTGTATAATATTTTATCATATTATATTAGTTTGTATTGTATTCTTTTCTATTTTATTGTATCACATTATATTATTTTGTACTGCATCGTATTATATTGTATGAAATTGTATTATTCTCTATTGTATTGCTTTGTATTGTACTGTGCTATGTCATGTTTTATTATTCTATATTGTATGGTATAGAACTGTATCGTATTTTGTTGTATGTAGTAATTGATATTCCTTCATTTTTCTGTAATATGAATACTTAAAATTAAATATTTAATAATAGCTCCATATTTTATCACAAAGCATTCATTTATATATTTTTCAAAATAGCACATAATTTCAGTACATTTTTTTTTCAGTTTTAAGAGAAAATGGCAACAAAAAATGGAGTAATCTGCTATTTTTTCTTTACTTTCTACAGAAAGGGCGTACTTCAGTTGCCACCATAAAGAAATGGCATTCAAAAGTACGAAAATATTAATATCTGAAAACTCAATTGAAATTGAAACAAATTGCAGGTATAGGTATTTATTCTCCAGTACGCAGGTGTAAAAAATGAAACTGTGCGATTCTTTGAATATTAAAACATAGCAGAAGAGATTCTTAGTATTTTTCCATACGATGATACATGGGCTTCGCTTTACGGCTGCTTATGTAACTTATGGTTATTTTTTAGTAACGACACTTTTATTGTTTCCTGCAAGAAGTAGCATTTCGGGGGCTATAAAAAAATTATTACAAGAATGAAATTATATTTCTTCCAAGCTACGCACACCCTTGACGCCAACAATATAGTTACAGTTCTCTCGTACATATCCAAAATTAATCTGTTTATCGCTACTTGTAAACAAAACTAATGTAAACAATACCATGATAAATATAACCAAAGCTATCAAATTACGTCATTTAGCAATAAAAGGTTTTCTGACATTCGCAAAAAAAAATTTTCGTTTAACTATTTGCGCGTATATATATTATTGAAATATTCCATTGTTGTCAACAAAACACAGGAATGAGTTTATTAGGTAATGTTAAAATATCTAACAACAATAAACAATTGTTGAAAGCATTAATATTGAAATAATAACAAATTTCTCATTCCTATAAAATATTTTCGAACTTGTAGGTTGTAATGCCATTAAACTGATTTCAAACTACTCTCTCAGTGGTATAAAAAAGCAATTTTGCGTATTTTGTTATATTTATTTATATATTCGTGAGTGTCTCATCTACATCATTAAAAATAGCCTCGTATGGGAGCTTTTTGTTGACTTTTCTTGCGTTGTTCATGTTCATGTACGCCATCTGCATTGTTATGTTATGCATCATAGTTTAGGACATAATGAAGCTGAGAAGAGTTACAGAAGAACTAGACATCTACAAACACTTATTTTCTCTAGCAAGCTTCGTCGAAGATTTTTATGATACTCTCTCAAATTCTTCTGCCAACAGTTACAATCTTATGCTAATTAGCAGTTATTTGTTATACTCCAAAAATATGAACAAAAGATGTATTTTTATTAATATTTATTGTATCATATTGTAATATTCGGTATTATATTGTAATGTATCATGTTATAATATTTTGTATTTTCTTTACTGTATCATAATGTATTATTCTGTATTTTGTTGTTTTGTTGTTTTGTTGTTCTGTATTTTGTATTGTATTATTCTGTATTTTATTGTATAGTTTTGTATAGTGTTGTATTGTACTAAGACGCGCTTTCTCTAGCAAGCTTCGTCGAAGATTTTTATGATACTGTCTCAAATTCTGCTGCAAACAGTTATGAAACTTGTTTTGGTTCCGAAACAATTGAAACTAAAATGAACTGACCTTATCCATAAGATCTCTTGGACAAGTTTCTACATTCATGCTTAGACGAAATGGGCTCCATTCTTATCGGGAACTTGCAGTGGATCTCAGGCGCACTGTTGACAGAAAATGAAGCAGCACAGACAGCCAAAGATAGAGCTACAAATGAATTACAGCCTCCAAAGAAACAACGTAATTGCGAGGAAATCTTGAAGAAATGTTTCTGTTGTTGCAGCAGCAGTGCCGAAGCAAGCTAAAGGCTTAGACTTGTATATGTAAGTTACATTTTTAATATTTAAAAAAAAAGTTCAAAATTTACAATCTTATGCTAATTAGCAGTTATTTGTTACACCCCAAAAATATGAACAAAGATCTATTTTTATTAATATTTGTTGTATCATATTGTATTATTCTGTATTATATTGTAATGTATCATGTTATATTATTTTGTATATTCTTTACTGTATCATAATGTATTATTCTGTATTTTGTTGTTTTGCAATGTATTGTATTATTCTGTATTTTATTGTATAGTTTTGTATAGTGTTGTATTATACTAAGACGCGCTTTCTCAAGCGAGCTTCGCCGAAGGTTTTTATGAAGCTGTCTCAAGTTCTGCTGACAGCAGTTATGAAAGTTATATTCCTCTGCAGTTATATTCCTAAAAAAAAGAACATAAAATGAACATACCTTATCATTAAGATCTCATAGACAAGTTTCTAGACTCTTGCTTGGTTGAATTGGGCCTGATTTCGTATAGGGAACGTGCAGTGGTTATCAGGCGCAATGTTAACAAAAAATGAAGCAGCATAGGCCGGCAAAGATTAAGTTACAAAGGAAATACAGCCTCCAAAGCAGAAAAGAAATTTCAAGGAAATCTTGAAGAAATGTTTCTGGTGTTGCAGCAGCAGTGCCGAAACAAACTGAAGACTTAGACCAGTATATGTAAGTTACATTTTCAATATTTAAAAAATAATACTAAATTTTAGGTAAAAATTTACAATCTTATGCTAATTAACTGTTGTTTTTTTACTCCAAAAGTATGAACAAAAGATCTTTTTTATTAAAAAATATATCTTATTTTCCAAACTCTTTGAAATTCTTATAAGCTATACATATTATGGGTTTTAAGCCAGTGAGATATATAAATCGGGTCGTTTAATTTTTTTTTCTTATATTTTGATTTATATTTATTTATATTTATTTTATTTTATTTTATTTTTTTTTTTTTTTTGTCCAAACTCTTCCAAATTTTTATAAGTTACAAATGTAATCTTTTTGAAACCAGTGTATAATTTTCGTACAAATATATGGATATTTAATAGTAAAAACATGAGCAAAAGCCATCTGCGTATTGACGATCTGAGAGAAAATTTTGCAGATTTTTTTTTCAATACTTGTAATCTTCCGAATATTTCTATATTCTTATATGTGATGTAAATTAAGTGTACAAAAAACGTAATAAAATATTCTGTTAAAATATCGATATTAGGTACCTTTAGCGTTGAAAAAAAATCTTATCTTTGTGGCGCGGAGGAATTTCCAGTCGCAAATTATTTTGAATGGGTTATATGGGATGTATAAATCGGGTCGTTTAATTTTTTTTCTTATATTTTGGTTTATATTTATATTTTTTTATTTTTTTTTTATCCAAACTCTTCCAAATTTTTATAAGTTACAAATATAATCTTTTTGAAACCAGTGTATAATTTTCGTACAAAAATATGGATATTTAATAGTAAAAACATGAGCAAAAGCCACCTGCGTATTGACTATCTGAGAGAAAATTTTGCAGATTTTTTTTTTCAATACTTGTAATCTTCCGAATATTTCTATATTCTTATATGTGATGTAAATTAAGTGTACAAAAAACGTAATAAAATATTCTGTTAAAATATCGATATTAGGTACCTTTAGCGTTGAAAAAAATCTTATCTTTGTGGCGCGGAGGAATTTCCAGTCGCAAATTATTTTGAATGGGTTAACATTCGTATTTTTGAAAACGAATTGCACCGTCGTAGAAAAGAGGGTATCCGAATTAAGTTGTCTATATCGTTTTTCTGTATTTTAAAAAATGAGCTCGATGAGAGTTTCGAAACGTGGAGCACGGGACCCGCGAAATCGAACTTTAAAAAAATTTAAAAGGGTTTTAATTCGTATTTTTTATGCAGTTTGCGACGTTCTAACGTTAAGAATATGTTTTTAGTTTGTCCGTTTTCAAGCGCTTATACTAATGCGCGTTTACAAATACGGGACGAAGAAAAAAAGCCGCCAGCTTTTCCTCAATTTTGTGTTGGGAGATTTACGAAAGCGCTTTACTTATGCAGGAACGCACGCACTCGAAAATGACTGCATTTATTATGAGCCCCCGTTTTGCTTTTTAATTAATATCTCTTCTAATTAAGAAAAAATGAAAAGCATGAGCTTCAAATGCATTCGCACTTACATTGGACTATCCTCGTCGAAATTTTCATACTTCTACGCACGGTAGATTTTCCTAGGCATCGCCAACAGAAACATACACAGATACAAACTCTTTTCTTTATTAGTATAGATTCTGATTTAAAACAGTCTTTTTCAAGATTCGTGGTTAATATAGGACTCTCACTGAAATATTTCATTTAAAAATAAAGTAACTCGCTGTATCCAATATGCTTTCTCAATTTGTATAGATAAATGCATCCAATTTGTTTCTATAGCTCATAACGTAAATGTATAGATTTACATGTTCATTTTATTACTTGAACAGTATGTATTTTGCATAAAAATCGCAAATAATACGTAATTGAAGAGTTAGTGGAAGAACATGTTAAGTAATAAAAATTACATTTGAAGAAATTTGATGTGAATGTTTTTGTTCTCAATTTTAATTATTTATTTTCTGTTTGATACCATGTGTTTAAAATAATAACAAGTGGTATAGGGGAGACTGGGAGACCGGGGCTAGTAGTGATATTTTCGACATTTTTGATATTAGCCGTAAGATATGAACTGAAGTGAAACATTTAGTGTATCATATCATTAGAGTAAATCTTGCGTAACCTATTTATAAAACTACTATTAAAATTATTAACGTTTTTCATAACACAAAATGAATTCTGTGTAGCCTCGAAACTTGTCACTACTAACCCCCGCTACGGGGCAAGTTGTGGCATGCTTGGGGCACATTGTGATACATAAATGACACATGCAAGTACATTGTAACATATACAAATTATGTAAGAAAGGCGATTAAATGGGATATGTTAAATCAAGAATGAGAAATTTATTCATTTATAACGTCCTTAAAACAATAAAACACTTTCATGTTTTAATAATATTTTAAATCAAATGAAAATAAAACAGTTAAATTGTTAACACTTGTAAACTCTTAGTCCTTTATAAAGTTACTTTTAGAGACACTTAGCAATAAAAAGAAAAAAAAACTGTCTTAATCAGGAAAGAAATAAAAATTAAGCCAACACTAATCTTTGGACATATTGATATTTGACTCGGTAACCTACTACAACGTGTAGGCCTATATCCTATATTTTTAATCACTCATTGTCCTCGCTTGTTTCAGCGTCTGATTTGCAGTTAATACAAACATAATAAGGTCCATTTTTGGTCTAGAAATTTTGTATTGCTCCACGCAAACTAGACATAATCAATTTTCGTCATCTTCAGAGCTATCCAATATTGTTTCTCTCTTTTTTTCAATAACCTAGGTGTAATTGTTTTTATGCACTGCTTGGCCTTTCCATAGAGATTTTTTTTTTCTTTTTCTTCTTCAATTTGTTTTCTGCGTTCTTTTGCTTTTTGTTCTGCTCGAATTTTCTCTTTTACAGGTGTGCTTGTTAGAATGGCATATTTTAAATATTTACGAATAGGTCGCTTGCCTTTTCGAGGTCCTGCTTTTGGGAGTGGTCTTATTTCTGTAAGACTTACCACTGACGCATTGCTATTATCAATTGTCGTAGAATCATCTAATTCAATGAGATTTCTTACTTCTGAAGACGGTTCTGCGATCTCACCATCATTGATTAATGTTATTGCTGAAAAGCTTGGTTTATTAACAGTTTCATATTTAATAATTTTTTTCATTGTCATTCTGGTCTTTAACACTCTCATCTCTGACGGATAACGGTTGATCCGTTACTGACGAACATAGGAAGTCTTCGCCTGTAAAAATGTTCCTATTAAATTCCCAAATTCCACTACAATGAAATCCCGCGTGAATATTTTTTGGAGTGGCAGCAGTAGGGAGGGCTATTTTGACAATACCTAGTATGTCGTAGATCGACACAGTGCTTCCAGGATGCGATTTCAACCATCCACATACAGCCTGATTGTAGAATTTTTTGAACGGCCCATATACGGACACATCAAGGGGCTGTAATCTGTGACTCGTGTGAGGTACTTCAATTGCAGCTCTATCATAATCTACTAAAGTAGCTTTAGTTCTTTCAGTACGCCTGTTGTTATTTCGCACCATTTTTCCTGAAATATAAAAACCTCCGTTAAAAATTATGCTGGGGTAAGTAGTGACACTGTCACAACGTGCCTCTTAGACTTCGTCACAACTAGTCCCGCGTTACTCCATTTTGGAACTTTATTCATTAGTTTCCGAAATGTTGTCATGATTAACAAATGAAACACATAGAATAACAGCTCAAAATATAAGCATTTAAGTAATGTTAGGGAGGTTTACATACCTCAGTATCGCTAGTGGCAATGGCGATTCAAACGAAGGTCACAAAATTTACTTTTACGATAGAAAACAAGATAAATATTTTTATCTCGAAAACAACGCAACGCTATAATTCAAAACATACGTAGCACACTGAGACAATCAACTTCTTCACTCACATGACGCGACAGGTGCTGCAACTATTGGCGCAGTCAGGAAGCTCGATGGCACAACTTGCCCCTGGCACAACTAACCCCGGTCTCCCCTACTAAACTCTATCAAAAAAACTTATTCATATTTAATTTTGAAATATTAAAAAATATTAATATTATTTGGATTATTAAATATTAAAATTTATTACATTATTATACTATTACATACATATACTATACATTATTACATTATTATAATACATTCTTAAAATATTAAATATTAATGAATAATGTGTTGAATCTTCAAGGCTAAATAGAACTTTGGTATTTTAGCTTTACCATGTGATTGAATACCTGATAACATCTTCATCCAAACGATAAAATAATTTTTAAGAAAATGTAGCATAACATGTTCTTCCACTCATCTCTTTAATTATTAATTAATTAAAATTAGGTTTAAAAATATTAATTGAAATTGTTGTCAAACTCGCTTACAGTGACCTGGAATTGAACGCGAAATCGGTTGTAACGAACACTTAATGAGCGAATTTTCGTCCAATGTAAAAATAAATTGCAAGAAACTTAATTATTGCCAGTTTAACCTCGAAAACAACGAAAAACAATCTGAAAAATTCCTAAAAAATACTGATTTTTTATCACATACTCTTTAAACAAATCATACAGCGACATACACGGTTCGTTTTGATTGTTAAGCTAAACTTCAAAGCTTCATTAAAGCAAAAGTGGCAAGTGATGATGCCTGCCCCTGCAATAAACTTAGTCAGATGAGGTTTCTGATGAAAAAGGTTCTGGAAAAAATCGAAGGAAATTAGTCCTTTACATTTAACATTCACATAATAGTAAATAATTTCAAAAATATATACACGGTGTTCATAAAAACATGTCCCAGTTTCAATGGTGTATCATAACAGTTTAATTTAGACTATTTACAGTAAATTATACCTCAAAATGAAGGTAAGCAAACCTAGTTTTTTTTACAAATGTTCAATATGTGTACCTTTAGTTACACGGCACCCACCCATCCTAAAGTTATATTCTTCCCACACTTCGGTTATCAAGTCCAGAGTAATGGAAGCAACAGGCTCTTAAATTCTATGTCTCAACTCTTGCAAATCATTAGATAGCGGCGGAACGTAGAAACGATCTTTTATAAGGTCCCAAATTAAAAAAAAAATCGCATGGCTTTAACGGCTAGCTTTAAATCTTCAGCCCAGCAATAACTCTTGACGCTCAGGGGTCGCCCTTTTTCGTATGTAGCACTGCAAGTGAGTAAATAACAAAGCTGTACTTGCACATGAGCTTATCTAAAACTATTTGAGTTAAGTTTTATTTGTAACCTTGAACCAACACTGTACAATGCTTACAGTTGATACTATTAAAATTCATAACTACTACATTCTATTTTCTGGACACCTTGTATGACTTGCTTCTTTTATACTTCAGAATTTAAAGTATGAAAATAAAATAAAAATATTCATTATATTTAATAATTTCATTTCATTCCTTCATTTAAAGAACACATATGCAATAATTTAGATGTATTTAATAATTAATTTTTCATTTTTGTTATTTCTTTGATACCAGAACTTGAACTCAATACTTATTGCCAGAATTCGGTTATAACGGTAAATGCCGCTGTTCCCCTCAACCTAATTATAAACTTAAGTTCGTCTATATTTAATTAAAAATAATTTTTTGTAAGCATAAAATTAATTAAACGCTCAGCAAATTCTTCTGGAAATTCGAGAATATAAACAAAATGCTTGATCTCATATTTCCAGCGAAGGTTTGATCACGAGGATAATTAGGTGACCAATAACAAATTGAAAGAAATTTATTAAATAAGATGTATACGTTAAAACACATAAATTATTCAATGGTACACATAAACAAGAACTTTTATATAGATTTGTAAAATAAAATTAATGATGAAGCATGATATCGAAGTTTCGAACTTCTTTTGCAGTCGTCTTCAGGGTAAATATGATGTTGAAATGTTTAAAATTTTAGAAAGAAAAGCTTCTTGTCAAGTCTTGATCAATTATATGAACAGAAAACTGCAGTTAATGAAAAAATTTTAAAATTAAATATGTTGAGATGACTTGAAAGTTCGCTTGAAGACCGTGGAGTGTCACCAGCTATGAAGGGTAACGGATTACATTCAAACAAGGTCATGGTGATGCTTTATCATTAATTTTATTTGTACAAGTTAATATAAAAGTTCTTGTTTGTGTGTATCATTGACCAAGTTTATGTGTTTTTAACGCATACACCTTATTTATTATATTTTATGGTGCAATCGTCCTACTTATGTCAATGCAGAAAATCTATTTGAGATTATACTGTAAAATAAAATACTTAAAATGATCTATAGCTGCAGCACACTGCTATGGGGATATTGTACAATATTTACGTTCATTTTTGTACGAATGGCACTTATATTCATGAAGATAAAAATTCTCTTTTAAAAAAATGTAAGAAAGTTTCACATGTTTCTTGTTTATGGCATGCAGGGTTTTCAACCATATTTAACTTTCTCCTTAACTAACTTGGCAAATAATATAAAATATAAAATATTTGATGAAATATAAGCATTCGTACGAAATATTTTTTAAATGCACATTCGCGAAAAATACAAAAGGTTTTTCTTTTTTTTTTTCCTGATTCTGTTGCCAACTCACGTGAAAAAAACAATCGAATATCGTGAAAATTCAGAATGATATTGACGATAGATGCTTAATTTCAGTTGCTTTTTACAAAGAGCTGAATGGCAAGAAATTGACATTTTTTTTTCTTTTTTTATTGATGCCTCACTTTTTTGTTTGAAAACCACCAGGGCTAGCCTATTCCATCAAAATCTTGTGCCTACAACAGAATTATCAAAATCAAAGCATCCGTTCCAAAGCTACTTGTTGATAATCATTAAATACTAACTCTTTTGTTAGAAGTCAGTTAATAAAAAATGACAATCTGCAGAAAATTCATTTTCATCCGGCTATTTTTCGAATGCAAATGAAATTCAGCGCAATATATCGTCTATATATTTACGAATTTCCAAGATATTCGACTGCTCTTTTTATATTGCGCTATAAAGCTCAATTTCAAATCATTCAAAACAAATCTTTGGTATTGTTCGTGCATGCGCAGTTAAAGTTTTAATCTTACACCTTTAAGTAATTATAAATAGTATATTAAGATTTTTTTCACGATTTTGTAACCAACTCTATAGAGCAACTATCATGAAAAGAACAGTCGAATACAGGCCCTTATTAATCGCATGTGTAAATCGGGACTTTTCCCAGGGCCCCCAGATCTGCATATTAAATTGTAAAATATTTAATTTTTTTCCTCAATTCCAGCTCTTCCATAAGTTGAAGTTATTAAATTCATCTTAAAGTATATAACAAGTTGCTAAAGTTATATAAAAGAGTTTTGTTCGGTACTAAGAAAAAAAAGAGTATTTTCATTAATTAAGGTACTCAATTTAGAATTGACAGAGCTAAGAATTTTCTTCTATTTATAATCCAAGGTGCGAAAATATTGTTTATGCATTACACATACTCATATGACTGACCATCAGTTCTATTTGAATAATGTTGCAACAATTCGGACGGGGCCTTCGAATTTATCTTTGCCCAGGGCCCCAATTAGTCATGATCGGATCCTGGTCATGATACCTGGTCATCGACGCGGCGAGAGGCCTCTCTTCCTCCACAGCCCTTTATTCTTCTACTCTATCCCGACTCTTTTGCGGAAGCAAGGTTCGTAGGTCCCCAGCCACGTCCCGAGTAAAAGACACTATAGCAAAAGCGAGGTTGAAAAGAAAAAAAGTCAAAGGTTGAAACCGGACAAATTTAAAAGGGAAATTGCACAAATTAAAGACACCGAAAACCGGCAAGGGAGGGCTCGGAGCGATGAAGCTACCGAACGACTCCTGCTGCTTCTAGCTTATTATTAGCTCTCTTCGTCCGCAGCCCTTTATTCTTCCACTCTATCCCGACTCTTATGCGGAAGCAAGGTTCGTAGGTCCCCAGCCACGTTCCGAGTGAAAGACACCCTAGCGAGAGCGAGGTTGAAAAAAAAAATAAAAAATTGAAACCGGACCAATTTAAAAGGGAAATTACACAAATTAAAGACACCGAAAACCGGCAATGGAGGGCTTGGGGCGATGAAGCTACCGAAAGACTCCTGCTACTTCGAGCCTGTTATTATGCAAATTACGTGATGATAGAATGTTATTAAAAATGTTTTCAGTTGATAATTTATCTGTGCGTAAAATTGCATCAATTTAGAGAATTTCAAAAAGTACTGTACACAGAAGAATTAAAGCTTCAACAAATATTGTTTACTGGAGAATGAAAGCAAAACCTTGCTTAAAGCAGAGACAGAAAGGTGCACGTCTAAAGGGGGCTAGAAATCATATGTCATACGGTGAAAAATGGATTTCTGCCATCTTCAGTGATGAAAAGAAGTGGAATTTAGACGACCCTGATGGTCATAAATTTTACTGGCATGACCTAAGAAAAGAACCCAAGAAGTGTTTCAGCAGGTAACAAAGCGGAGGATCCGTAATGACGTAAGAGCGTTTTCTTTCAACGGCCAAAAATTTTTAGAATTTATGGACAGAAAAATGAAATCAGAGGATTATCAGGATATTTTACGTACCAATTTATTGCCAATTATGGATTTGCCAGCAGGACAGGACTGTGTTTTCCGACAAGATGAGACATTCATCCATACTTCCACATCATCTAAAACATGGCTTACGCAAAACAATATCACACTATTAGACTGGCCAGCACTTAGTCCAGATTTTAGTCCCTGGGGAACATATGGGGGATATTATCTCATAAAATATATGAAAATGGAAAGCAATATACATGTGTAAATGACTTAAAAATTGCAACTGAAAAAGCGTGGTATGAAATACCTCCTTCTATAATGCAATGCTTAGTTAATTCTATGGAATAACGTGTATTTATGTCATAAAGTATCGTGGAAGTACAATTAAATATTAAAAGTAAGCTTTTAGTTATTTTTATAAGTGTAAAACCAAAAAAAAAAAAATAAATAACAGGTGTCTATACTTTTGGGACAGCATATTTTTATATAATTTAATGTATATTTTATAATTTCAAACCTTTGATCATAATTTATATGTATATATCAGCAAAACTGCTGTTATTTATTACCTATCTTACGTAGTTTAACTGTACCTTATTACTTTTTATGTTAATGCAAATTTTATTGATTGCCTAAACTTTTGCGACGCGGTGTACTACCACTATGTCACACAAGAAAGTTTCTATTTAATATTTAAATAGCAGAAATCATAATCATTGCGTTTAATTGTAGAATTTGTAGTATTTCCCTGATAGTAAATAAGGACAAAAATTCTATTCAAAAGTTGTGCTAAAAGTACACACGACCTTGTATGAATCGATCGTTTTTAATTTCATGAACTCATTTCTGACATTCTAACATCTTCAACCGATACACAATCGATGCAATTAATTATAACAAAATTGAAAACTTTTATTTCAACTTTTTTTATTTAAAGATCACTTGAATTTCATTTTTGAAGGAATTGCTGTGATACGCAGAATTAAAAAAAAAAGAAACAAAAATGGATTAAATATTGGATTTCTCATTTCGATTAAATTTTTCTAAAACGTGGTAGCCCTTCAACCAATAGAATAGAAAAGAAAAAACATAATCTATATATTCTTTAAAAAAGGTATAAATTTAGACTGAAGTGATTTAAAAGTTATTAAACTATTTTTTAAAGTTGAATTAATAGATTTAGATTAGAATTTATAACTTTTTTAAATCAGTCTTTCTGAAATAAAGTAAGAGTTTTTCAATGTATTCATTAAAATATTGAAAACCGAGACTGAAATAAAAAAAAAACTTTTTCAGGGAAATATTTTATTCTTAAATAATTTTTACATATCTAAATAACTAAGAGCTTATTTGTGTATCGCTATATTTACTATTTCAAAATAATTTCATATTTATTATTCTAAAATAATCTAAATCATCTTAATCCATATGCATGGATTCACAGCAATGAAGAAGGTTACTAATATTCTTGCTATTTTGATTATAAATCGTTCAAAATATATTATGATTTCTTTGGATCAATGTTAGCGAATCTAAAGGCATACGTGTGCCAGAAGCACATGAGAAAATTTAGTTGAAACGTAAAATAAACGTTGATGATACTCATTTCATAAATAAAATAAAATGTTCTTTTTATTGCAATAAAAAACTTTTTTAACATTTAGACATTACTACAAAAAAATATTTTTTCTTTGCATGAATTAGCACGTTGTATATACATATATACAGTGTCTCCGCTAAAGTCAGTTGTCACACCAATAATTTTTGAACGGCAAGAGCCGTTAAAATAGCCGTTAATAAAAGTGGGCTCTAGATATAGTAAAGTAGCCATGCGCTACTGAATGAAATCGTGGAAAGCTGCGGAGTTAGCATTCCTATCTCGAAAACGGAGAGAGATAGTTATGGTTTTATCAATTCTCAGAAATATATTTTTGAATGGTATAAATGTATAGAAATACTAATTTCAGCTCCATTGGATAAAAATTGAGGCATTTTTCATAAGTGTAATCAAGCTTTTTACCAGCATTATCAGAGCAATTTTCGAACAATTTGATCCACGGTTTTGCGAAAACAAAAGTTATCGAAGAGTACTGACGCCAATTTTTTAATCAAGTAGCTGTTAGCTCCGTAGAAAATTGAGAGATACATATTGTGATGTAGTGGGCCAGAGCATTTTGACTTTCTAAGCTCATGTAGAATAATCGTTCAAAAATAACACATTTTTCTTACCAAAGTTCTTTATTAGAACAACTAAAATTAAGATGAAATATGCAATAATAAATGTACAACTAATAGAGACACACTCTCACTTTTTAAAAACATATCTATGCTTCGAACATTCCAACAGGAGTGAGCGATTCATACTTCACCTCTCTCATGTTCATAAAAAACGATCTCTCTTTTTCGATGTCTCGAGTCCCCTGTGCAGACTGCTCACTCGCACATGCTTTAACTTCTTTTTTCTTTCACTTTGGAGACGGGCGAACGTTGCCACACGTTGTCCAGTCCCCCTTATTTCTTGGAATGTGGAAATCTTTTATTGACCAGATCACAAGGGCAGAGATAAGCATGCTGTCTCTCTTCCTGCATGCCTGTACACAAAAGACTATTGTCCTTCATGGAAATGTCCACCGTCAACAATTTGTTGAGAAGGCACGATGTCGCAACACCTCCCCCCAAAAGAGATTTCCACAGGAAATATTTGGCATGAAATCACGTAATAAGCCCTTTAAATATATTTCCCGAGAGGTCAAGCACACCCTTACACCAACATTAAAATACCATTTAGGCATTTGACTCAATTATGAAAAATTCTACTTAAATTCAAGAATACCCACTCTCAGTTTCAAAGGACATACCAAGAATATGAAATTTTCAGAATTTTCCTTAATCATAGTTAATCAAAAGAATAAAAAGAATTTACATTTTTGATGCTAGAACAATTAGTTTAAATTTAAAATATTTCAATATAATACCAATTCAACAAAAGGAAAAAATAATACAATCACACAATCTTACTAACAAAAATTTTACATACAGCACAATATCTTAATGAAACGCCCTAATTTATATAATTAAAATTTTGAACACTAAATTTCAAACCGAAAATCCAACTAGGATTCTATATCTTCCTACTTAGACGATCTGCATTACCATGTAATTTTCCTGGCTTATGTGTAGCTTCAACATTTAATGGCTGCAAAAATAAAGCCCAACGTGTCAAACGAGAGTTTGTACCTACCATTTTCTTTAAGTACACTAATAGATTATGATCCGTTTGTATTTCCAATTTTTGCCCATCCAAATAATAATTTAACTTTTTTAATCCATATACTATAGCCGCTAATTCTCTTTCTATCGTGCTATAATTTTGCTCCGCACGAGAAAATGTTTTGCTAAGATACAAAATTGGATGCTCTTCACCTGCAATAATTAGAGATAAAACAATTCCTGCCCCATACAAACTGGCATCTGTTTGCACGATGAATTTCTGTTTAAAATCAGGCGCATATAACACAGGACTTTTCATTAATTTTAACTTTAATTCTTCAAATGCATTATTACACATTTCGTCCCATATGATTTTTTATTTTTTTATTTTCCCTTTTAATGCATCTGTTAATGGTACCGCTATGGTAGCATAATTCTTTATATACCTCGCGTAATATCCTACCATTCCCAGATATGCTCTTAGTTATGTCTTAGTTGTCGGAATCGGGAAATCTTTAATAGCCTGCAATTTAGCTTCACTAGGAGACCTTTTTCCTGACCCAACTTTGTGTCCCAGAAATTTTACGTGATCTTGCCCGAATTTGCATTTGGACGGTTTCACCGTGAGATTTGCTTCTTTTAACCGCTTAATAACCGCCTCCACATCTTTTAAATGCTGCTCCTAGGTCAAAGAAAATATAGCTATATCATCGATATATGGAACCGCAAATGACTCTAACCCACATAAAACTATGGCAATCAATTTACAAAAATAATATGCTGAATTTAAAAGTCCAAACATCATGACTTTAGGTAAAAAAGTCCCAAATGGTGTTACAAAAGCCGCATATCTCTGAGCTTCTTCCATTAGAGGAATCTGAAAATAACCTTTTGTCAGATCCATAACATTAATAAAAGACGCCGCACTCACTTTCTCAACGACCTCTTCAATGTTTGGCAATGGGAAAAATTCAGTTCTGGTTTTTGCATTTACTTTCCTATAATCCACACAAGGGCGAGCGTCTTTAGCCGCACTCTCAACCAAAATCATACGCGAAGCATAATCTGACTGCCCGACTTCAATCACACCCAAATCTAAAAGCCTCCGAATCTCTTCACGCAGAATCTGTAATTTCCGCGGCGACATACGATATGGTTTTGACCTTACCGGCACATTATCCGTTAAAACAATGTCCATTTTAACTAATGGGGTACTCCCAGGGTCCGTAGAAAAAACTTTCATATGACGCTCAACCAGGGGCGTATTTAAGCAGAATTCATTAGGGGGCGTATATGGCTATTTTGCCGACTGACTTAAAAAATATATATATCTTTAAAAGCTCGTTTCTGTGTCTGTATATATGCATTTACCCGGTGTCCTAAAATAGATTAACTGATTTTAAAATTCAGTAACTTGCAAATGGAGACAGTTATAAAATTAAATTCTTGCAGGAGGGATATGTAAGAAGTCAGGAATTTTTTTACTGCGATTATCAATTTTAGTTTAAAATAGCGGCGATAGATGGCGCTGCTAGCAATAAGCGCTAAATCGGGGCCTGATTTTTGGCCTCTCTCTTTTCTGAATATTGATGCGAACGAAGAAGATTAAATATATGCAGTGAACACGGTGTGCTAAGAACACAGTTTCATCGGCGACTGGGAACCACTCCATATATTTAATCTCCTTCTTTCGCATGAACACTGAGGGAGAAGAGAAACAAAAAATCAGGCCCCGATTCAGAACCTATTGCTAGCAGTGCCATGTATCACTGCTGTTTTAAACTAAAATCGAGAATAGCTGTAAAATATTCCTCACATCTCACATAACCCTCCTGCAAGAATTTTTACAATAGCTGCCACCATTTGTAAGTTATTGAATTTTAAAATCAGTCAATCCATTTTAGTACACTCGGTATGTTCTATATAAAATTCAACATTATTAACCCATCGAGATCAAAATTTTCACTTTAGAACGCCGAATACTTTACGCTCCAGAATATTGAGGAGAATATAAGGTAGATTTAAAGATGGATATACCACCTCTTCACTTACGTTACATTGTTGTAAATATTCCCGTAAAGTATTTTGATATTTTTTTCTGATTGTGCAGATGGAAATCTGCAATTTCGATTAATTAAACAAGTTGAAATTTTTAGTAAGATGCTACTTGGAGTTTATACAAAAACAGCTTATTTATTAACTGCCCACGGCGGTTGACTCGCCCGTAACCGCTGATCGAGACTAATAGTAAGCTCGACGCAGGAGCGGTTGTTTGGTAACTTCAGAGCCCCGGGCTCTGAATTTACCGATTGTATACTTTCCGCTTTTCGGTGTCTTTAATTTGCATAATTTCCCTTTTAAATTTGTTCGGTTTTAATTTTTTATTTTTTTCAACCTGGTTTCCGCTAGAGTCTCTTGTATTCGGGACCTGGCTGGAGACGTATGAACCTGGCTTCCGGAAAAGTGTCGGAATAAGAGAAGAAAAGCTTAAAGGACAGCGGGCGGAAAGAGGCCGCTCACTACGGCGGTTGATTACATTACATTACATTAAAAAGTATTAAATCAAAATTTATTTTAATTACATCTTTGTTCATCCATTGCCTAATATGCATTTTAACCCACCATTTTTTTAGACAAGCCCATCTATTCATGACAGTGCTCAAATCTAGTTATTTCAAAATGTACTTCTCAAACGTAAGCATCATGGGTGTATTCAAACGTGGATCGGTCATTGTTGTTCTTAGATATTTTTTTTCACAATTTTTAATCTACATTGTTCTTTCATTCGAGGCAATTATGACTGGAGAAGTTAGAGCCAGACGATTGATATGGTTCACAAGTGGCAGAATGTTATCTCAAAGGTTCCATGAAAATATCATACATTATTTCAGCCTCGGCGCAGAAGTCTGACAAAAGTTTCATCTCTGCGTGTAATGCTTCCATATCAGGAATTGGCAATGTTTCACGAAAGACATTTACCGCTTTCTTAACCAAATTTAGTTTTTATTTCTCTCTTGTAATGGGAGGATACATTATTTTATCCAGTGGTGTGATTATGCTGATGAAAGAATTAAGACTTTCAGCTATCACCACTGTAAGGGTATCCAGTACCTTCTGAAACTCCATGCGTTAGAACAGAAATTCCCAAACTTTCAGACCAACGTACCACTAAATAAAAGTTCATACTTACGCGTACCACCAGGTGACAAACTCAAAGCTAATACAGAAAAACCTATGAAACAGGTTAATATTTAAAAACAGAACAAACGGATAAAAGGAAAGGTTTCGGAAAGCATGCGAAGGAATAATTTATTTCTTATAATAATTTATAGTACATTTACGTATATAAAGTGTATCATTTTTGGGTGACAAATATAGATGTATAATAGAGAACATAAATACTACATAGCTTTTTTAAACATGGGAAAAAAATACACATTTGAAGTCGCCTGCTTCGAGATTTCTTTTGTTATATGAATACTATATATATATAAATAGTAAACTACACTTAACCCGTTAATAGTCGCGCGTTGGTCTTTTCCCCGCCCGAAATTCGTTATCTTCCTGTAACTCATTTTCCGTTAAAGTTACGATAGCCAGATTCCGTGTAGCTGACCTTGAGTATTCACACTCTTGTGTAGTAAAATGGCAAGTCATTCCTGCTATTTCTTAGCATTTTATCGCATTCTTAAGTTTCAATCGGTCTAAATGACCGCGTTGCGACCACTTACGTTAGTTGAATTTTCCCCCCTCGTGTTCATCCTTTCCCATTTCCGCGAAATCTGTGGGGAAGGTTTCTTCGAAGTACGGACTCTCTGTCTGTTGTTATTTCGTCTTTCTTTCCTTCTGCTATATAATTCGTTCAAAGAGTGCTTTTTTTACTTTTAGAATGTGACTTAAAATTGTTTTATTATATTAGTTGTATAGTCAGTTCGCACAAAAAAATGATGGATGGTCACTTACATTCTTTTTTCATTGTCAAATATTGCGGGAATAAATTCTCAAATCGATAATTATTTAAATATGGAAAAAAAAGGAAATTCATCATCATTATTTGAAAGAACTTGCTTTCCATTTATTACCCGAACATATAAATGAAAGAAAATAGACAATAACACTGCAAAACCATTAAAAAAAAAGAGAAGAGAATTTTGTGAGAATCAGTAAAAAAAAATTGCCGTATATCCAAAATCTGAAAAGTATCGTTTTTGTACAATAAAATAAATTCGAAAGATAAAACAATCTTCTCAGAAATGTAGTGTGTATATTTGGGAAGAACATACATATAATTTATTTGTACAATAAGAAAAATAATGAGAATTTTATAATGTAGGTTAGAAATTACGCAAATAAAAATCTCTTTTGGATAATTCAGTGAATGTTTATACTATGATTTAAAAAAAATATTTTAAGTATTTTTTATAAAATTTATCTATTTTTAAATTTTCATACTGTAAGTAAAAATACATTTTTTTAACAATGCCGCAGAAATTATTATTGAAATCCAATAGAGGCTTGGGGACAGTATCTAACAAATTTAAATTTGTTGTCCTTCATCAATTGTTCAAACTATTTTTCAGAATAATGTTTTCCAGAATATGAGAGAAAATTCATTTAAATTAAATTATTTCTGCATATTTATAATTTCGGAGAAAATTTCTTATTGTTTTTATTAATTTAATGAACGTTATTATAAAACAATAAATTATAACATTAATACCTTATTATGAAATGTACAATTGAATATTCATTTTAATTAAATTGTTTCTGTAAAATACATCCCTATTAAGATTAACCTTTCACTGATTCTATTAATTAAAATAATTTATCCATCTTAGGATTTAAATTTACAATTGCAAATGTATTTAAATTAAATATATAATTTCAATAACTTATTTATTATTTACTTTATATGAGCGAAATTCGTATCCAGAGTTTTTATTCAAGGGCGCTGCTCCCACCCTGAAATAAGTAGAAAAACTACAAATCGTGCATTTTCATTTAAAAAATGGATTTAATCACAAAATCTCGAGAGCCCCCCCCTCCTCTCCCCCCTCATACACACACAGGCACCCCACAAAATAAATAAATAAATAAAACGTAGTTACAACATTTGCATTTATAATTTCCAAGTTAAGTATTTTTTACCTTTTTCTTTATTATATATATATATATATATATATATATATATATAATTATACATTTTTAATAATATTTGGTTTATGTGCTATTTGTGATTTCATAATTATTGGTCATTTTCCTTATTTTGCAATGGTATTATTGTACAGAAAGTTTATATATGTATATATATATATATATATATATTGTCTTTAATTGTTTATGGCATCAAATTTGATGGTTTTTCATATGTTTTAAATGAATTAATCGTCCGCAATATGCTGGTGAATTATTGGTATTGTATTTGATTTTCTGTTGCATGTCATAGGTTCCATTTTTATTTTCAGTTTAATTGTTCAATTTAATGTCAGTGTAATATATTAATGCTAAATTTATTAATTTTATTTTATTAAATGGATATAGAGTGCCGGAGTATCAAAAAATTCTACCTGACTCTGATTCTGTCCTTCCAAAAAATAATAATAATAATAATAAATAAATAAATAAAAATACCCCTATCATAAATTTAGATTCATATTAGTAAATGTTTTCCTACTAATTATTGATTCATAGTAACATCAGAAATTCAATCAAATCATTTACTATTTACTTTTAAGTATTTATGCAAAACGAAGAAAGAGTTATTACAAATATTTATCTAGATGCCAACTGAATATATACTTAAGCGAAATAAATAATTGCTGTAAAGGGTTGTAAAATGAATAATTGCTGTAATCTTTTAAAGTTCAGTCAATATTTTCACCCTACGTTATCCGTTTTCGATCATCTGATAACACCGGCAAGTTTCCCCTTCGTTTTCGGCCTGCTGGTAACGGCGGCAAATGGACCGAGCGCGACTACTAACGTTCTAAAAAATGTCGCGACTACTCTCGGGTTAAGAAAATTTAATAAGTGAATAACTTACATAAACAATTCACATATCTTCTGAAAATAAACTACTTTTTAATGTGATAATGAAGGTTGTTGAAATAAGTAATATACACACATACAATATAGTAAAAGAAGAAAACTTTTTCTTTTTTTCAGGGGGATGAAAGGTCAACTCAATATCTACCAAAGCATTAGTTCCACTTATATAAAAATTCTAATCGAATTACATTATAAAAATAAGAGGAAGAAAAACGTCGTGAAAGCAGTATAACGGAGAGCAGAGCAGAAACCACATTACCGGTGAACTGTCAAATCAAGAAAGAGGAGGGAGCGGTGATTGAGCTGTTTTTTGATTTCACATATTGTATTTTTTATTTCATTTCACGTGTCAGTTTCCGACTTTCGCGTACTAGAGCTTCATGTACCAGTACTGGTATGTGTACTATGGTTTGAGAACACCTGCGTTAGAATATTAGAAGTTCGGGAGCGAAGTGATTGTTTCAATTACCGTCTAACTTCTTTGGTGCCAGTCTTCGTCGATACTATATGGCAAATTCATTTAACGGATCAACACCTTACTTGGTTTAAAAGAGAACTGCACTCTATATTTCCCTATTCATATTTTCATTGTCATTGTTGATTGTTCCTAATGATTTGATAGAAGTCTTCAGTATTTTCGTAGCGTCTATTTTAAGAGTCTTCGACTTCATTTTTTCAGTAACTAACTTACTGAACATTCTTGCGAAACATCAGTGAAGCAATGAAGTCGAGCGATAACATTTTCTTTCTTAAACCTCGTGGCTTGATCTTTGCTTTGCTAACAGAAGTAGAGGAATCAACTATTTCAAAATTTGTAGGATAGATTCATATAAGATCGAAACCGCTTTCATTGATTCCGCTCGAGCAATCCATCTCGCTTTAGAAAGATTTCGCAGTAGAAGAGCATTTTCTATTTATTTGAGCTTGTCTACTAATGGTTTCTTTCGTTTAGTACTTGCTGTGAAAAACACAAACATCTTCCAGCACGTCGAAAACATCACCTATAATGCTGCTGGCATTGCAGATATGCGAAACGAAAGTATTGAGTCTGTGGCATTGACAAGGAATATATTGCACAATTCGACCTACGATTTCTGAAAACGTCTCCTAGTCCTAAGTGCCGTTGAATTCCCCAGACATGCTGTTTGTAAAACCGTATGACTGGAAAACTACCTGTACTATTTCAAGCTCATTCTTCGTAAGGATGTGCGATTTCTGGCATGCAAGGTCGACATTGGTTTCATCGACTTTTTTTACAATGTCCAAAAGCCGATCGGAGTTTTTCCACCTTTGTCGACATATTTCAACACAACAGCTGAATCGATCATGGTGCGAAGCATCTGGTGTCGTATCTGTCATAATTCCATAAAATTATTCTTCTTGAATATCTCTGACTACCGTTTTGTGCACTGCTGAAGCAAGAAATTCAATCATCTCGTTTTGGGATGAAGCGAAAAGGTAAGTTATGTGGTGTGGCCTTAAACGTGTATCCTCAAACATTTCCTCAGTTGTGGGTTATGTGTGGAAATTAGTTTCATAATTTGCCAAAAGTTTTCATTTTCGTCTTTGTCACTTCCACAAACCAGAGTTTGTCTACTCCGCATTCGCGTAATGTCCATCAAGATTGCAACAATTTCAGTGCTGAATGCAAGATGTTGCTGTTACTCTTCCAGATTAATCTGTTTGCGCTTGCTGTCGTCTAGTAAGTGATTATGCGTCATTATGAACTGACAAAATAGGAAACAGCAAATTTGGTGGGAGTTGGAAGCGAAATGTTGTGCAAACTTTCTGTTCTTTTCTTTTCCTTAAGCTCTTCATTTTGTGTCCTTTGTTTACACCACTCTCAACTGAAGCATTTTGTATTTTTTCTCTCCTAGATTCTCTATGAAATAGGCAAACGAAATAGCATTGATTTCTGTGCTATATTCCAAAAACGGATGCTCTTTTGTACCAAGCAGTGTTGAAATGTCGCTGTCCATTTTGCGGGATGGAACCACTTATAGGATATGCGCTGAGTTTTGGCTGATAAGGACCTAAACTGATCAAATATGTCTCTGATTTGACTTCATTTTAGACCATTTTCCTGGGTCATGTTCAATGATGGAATCGTTCTCACTTTCCGTAATGCTAACCTCTCCACGGTTCTGCTCAATTTCTTTCACGATCTCACTATAAACGTTTGACACAGACGAACAATTTTCTTTTTCTTTTCAATTATATCTAATATCTCCTTAAGGAACAAGAAAACACTTAGTTCATCAGATCTGGTCAATTTTTCAAAAATGCTTGCAATCGTTTAAACAGTCGACTAAATGATTCAATTGTCCAGCACATTTCAATACAACACAATTAATATGAATGTCTGAATGTCTGTACCGAAGTCGTCATCATCTTCGGTGCTAGTCGATCATCGAGATGATCAGAGCCCTACTAAACCGCTGCGGACTCTCAGAAAGACCCCTTTGTATATTGAGAAACTAGTCTCTACTGGTTCTTTCTCCATTTATTTTCAGCGGTCACGTGAAGTCGAAGAAAGGAGGGGCAAACTTCGGATTTCCGAAAGAAATTAAGACAAATGCTAAGGATTGGTGTTTTTTAGCGTATGTTTTAAGAAAAAAACGTAGAAAATTGAAAAAAAAAATAGATTGTTTCAGAATTATATCGATCGATACTAACTACCTAGAATTTGCCGACTGTGATCAAGGTTGCCTACATTAGGGGGGCGGGACGCCCCCCTACCCCCCCCAGTAGCTTCGCCCCTGCGCTCAACCATTGTCCTGAAATCTCCTATTTGCTCTGTAGAAACACTTTTTTCCAAATTACTTTCTTTTACTAATTCCCAAAAGTCTAATTGAGTGGGATCCGCAATGGGAAAAGGAATTTCCGTTTGATTCTCAATTTCCTCACACTCCTCATCAATCCACAAATTTACAAATTCAGGTCTACTATAATATGGTTTAATTAAATTAACGTGATAAATAGTAGACTTAATTCTCTTTTCCGGAATATCGATTATATAATTAATTTGAGATATTACACTAGTTATAGTTCCCGGTCCTATCCAATTAACCGCCATTTTATTTGGTTTAGAGGTAGCCAGAACTAACACTTTATCTCCTACATTAAATTTTCTATACACCCCATTCTTATCATACCATTGTTTTCGTTTCTCCTGACACTCTTTCATTTTTTACACGCTAATTCTTGACAATGTTTCGATCTATTACTTAAGTTCAAAATATAGTCCACTACATTCTGATTTACCGTTTCCTTTTCCATCCAATTTTCATATACAAGAGTGCGTGGCATTCGTAAATTCTTACCATGCACAAGTTCAGAAGGGCTAAATCCCGTGCTTTCATGACTTACAGTCCTCAAAGCAAATAAAGCCATTTGTAAGACCGCTTCCCAATCTTTTTCTGCCTCCAAACATAACGTCTTTATAACCTTTTTTAAACTACCATGCATCCGTTCAACGCTATTTGATTCTGGGTGGCAAACTGAACTATGTACAACTTTAATACCGAACCAATCAAAAAATTCCGATGTCAACTCACTTGTAAATGACCTACCCAAATCACATTGTACCTCTTTTGGATAACCAGTCCTAGAAAATATTTGTATTAGCCCCTCAATCACTGACGGAGAAGTTAAATCTTCTACCGGAATCGCATCTGGATATTTTGACGCAACACAAATTGAAGTAATCAGGTATCTATTATTTTTCTCGCTTAAACTCAAAGGACCTACACCATCAGTATTTATCCTGGAGAAAACTTCTGAAATTATTGGCACGAGCTTCAAGGGAGCTTTCTTTTTATCTCTGTTTTTACCAACCTTTTGACACAGATCGCAAGTTCTTACAAATTCCTCAATCTTCTTGTAACAATTTGGCCAAAAATAGCATTTAATTACCCTATCTTTTGTTTTAGGCGCACCTAAATGTCCCGCAACTTCCTCATGACTCATTTTCATTATTTTCTCTCTAAATTCTAATGGCAAACATAATTGTAATTTCTCATCCCCACTATTTGAATGTTAAACTCTTACCAGTTTATCTCTCATTACTTTAAATTCCTTTTCTTTGGCATTGTTCGTCTTTTCCCATAATGTTTTCAAAGATAAGCACTGTTTCTGAGCTAAGCTGAAATCTTTCGCCGTAATTTTATTCAATCCCACGTTATCTTTCCCCTCCCATTTCGGTAATAACATAAGATCTTCGATTTGACTTTCATCCTCTCTAGTCTTATCCATTCTAACTACCTGCTTTTCTTTGTTCTGTGAGCAATCCCCAATTTTATCTACCCTACCTGGTTGCTCCTCTAACTTTGCATGCTTGGTAACCAACATTTCATTATCAGCATCCCGTTGCTCCATTCTTTAGTTTAAAGAATCCGTCCTACTACGGGTAACTACCATATTTATTGGAACCTCATTTCCTTTCTTTTGCTCAATAAGCTCCGCAGTTTTATTACCTAAGAGATAGTAACCTTGCTCCGACTCAGATGGTTTAATCGCCGCCTTAGTGATGATGCAACAAAAATACCCTTTTATAGTCACCCATGCTAATGGTAAACATTTACATTCATTATCAAGAGGTTGACGTACCCAAGTTATATCTCAAGTAAAATCTTCTGTTTTAACCCAATTTCTATCGCAAAGATCAATCCCTGCTCCCGTATCTCTCAAATAGTGTCTTTCAACCCCATTTATTAGAATTTTTTTAGATAAGGTTTAAAACAATCCCCTAAATCAATATCATTACCTAAATGATTAACTGTATTGAACTGATTTTTCTTTTTTAACTATTCCGCACAATCTGGTTTTATATGCCCAGGTTGATTACAAAAAAAAACAAAAAAAAAAAAAAAAAACAAAAAAAAAAAAAAAAAAAACACCTAATTTGCCTTTTCCTCTCAAAAGCCTGGTCATGTTTAAATTTATCATTTTTTAAATTTTCCGTTTTATTCTCTAACCCCGATTTAGCTTTTACTTCACCCTTAATTTTCGGATTTAAATTGCTTCTTTGCAACTCTGAATAAGGTTTTTTTTCCCAAGATCTTTTTCCGATTTCCTGAAACTACTTCTAATGCTCTCATATTTATCACATTCACAAGCTTCGAAGCCTCTTTCATTTCATCCCCTTCATCCATAAATTTTTCTTTTACTTCAAAAGGAACGCGTTTTTTTTTACTTGCTCAGTGAGCATGAGTTCTTTTAAAGACTCGAAATCCTTTATTTCTAAGGATTCCAATCAATTATCCAAATAACCCCTTAATTCATATACTAAATCTACCCATAACGCTCCAGGTTTTCTTTGATGAATTTCAAACTTTTGTTTTAAAGCACCCGTTCCCAACCTAAAACGATTTAATAAAACATTTTTTACATGTTGAAATCATCATCTCCTAATTCTGTTGGTTGCTTCACTATAATTTCTGCGATATCTGATGGCAATAAGGGAATTAATTGGCTCACCATATCCTCTTGCGAAATTTTAGCTTTTTCCGCCTGTTTTTCAAAGATCGTAAAGAAAACAGTGATGTCAATTAATTTAGAATCAAAACGTGGAACTAATTCTTTCAAATTAATTTTTGGATTCCTACGCGAACCCACATTCATATCACTAGACGAAAGAGTAACAGTTTCCGAAGAATTTTGAATTCTTAATTTTTCTAACTCAAATTGTCTTGTTGTTTCGCGCTCTTCGTCTTCCCGTTCCTAAGCTAATTTTTGTCGCTCCATTTCTTTTCGTTCTACATCCTCTTTAAGAATACATTCTAAATTCGATTTAGGAAAACTCTCATTATAATCCGATGCTGCTAAAATAGCCTGAATTATAGTTTTTTTTCTTATCAGTTGTCGACACGTTGGTCTCAAATTCCTCTGCCAGCAAAAGCAATATGTTTTTAGTATATTTCCCTAGAAATTCTTCCATTGTTTTCCCCCAAAATATACTAATCACAACAATACACAAATATATACAATTTGTAAAACACAATAAAAAATACAATAAGGAATAGAATTTTATCCTCTAGATATATTTTAATGCATAAAACAATAATACAATTTTCCTACCGAAAATTTTCGTGCACTTGTTATATCCTTTAAAACTGAGTAAATCCTCAAAATTATTTTGATACTCACAGCACTATATAAATACAATTTATATATAAACAATTACTCCCGCTTTTTTCTACAGCATACCCATAAAATTTTAAATAACTTTATTGCTGTAATAAACAAAAGTTGTATATGCCCCAACTTTATAACTAAAAGTTACATCCACAACTATGATTAATTTTAATGATTAATATTCTTTTATTAATCAACCGTAATTTACTATCCCCAAGTAAATTATGAAATAAATAAATTTTAAATTTTCAAAACCAAATTTTCAAATGAACTACCATACAGACCTTAAGAAACCCGTTTAATATAAAAATTCTAACTAAAAATTTCGATCCCAAACTAATAGCTATCCTAGAATTTTTATCTTTTAAACTTATACAAATTACAAAGAATAGAAATATACAATATTAAATCCTAACAGACCTCTCTAGAAAATTTCATAAAAGGGCTTACCTTCAACTGTAGACATTTACTCTACACTGCTCCAAGGCTTTCCTGCACTTTTTCTTTGGCATGCACTGTCGTATCTTCGGATCTAACTTGATTTCCGCCGGGAAATTTCAACACCAGCTGTCTCCATGGATTCCTAAGGGCGATCGATGAATAGTCTTCTATCAACTGTACTGGACGTTTACTGAAGAAATTTTCCACATCGTCGGATCCTTAGTCCTTGTTACATACCAGCTAACATATTCAACACTCCAGATTTCACAGTTCCTCACCGGATACACTTGAAAATCTTTCTCGTCAAACACAAAATTTCATCACCGACTGTCCTTGTTACTAACACAGTTTTCTTCGGTACATCAGGTTCACGTGGGTCCAGTCTAATTTATGCTAGACCTAATTTATCCTTGAGCTGCCACCATTTATAATACTATAGCCGTGATGTAATGGGCCAGAGCTTTTTGACTTTCTAAGCTCATGTACAATAATCGTTCAAAAATAACACATTTTTCTTACCAAAGTTCTTTATTAGAACAACTAAAATTAAGATGAAATATGCAATAATAAATGTACAACTAATAGAGAGACACTCTCACTTTTTATAAACATATCTATGCTTGGAACATTCCAACAGGAGTGAGCGATTCATAATCCACCTCTCTCATGTTCATAAAAAACGATCTCTCTTTTTCGATGTCTCGAGTCCACTGTCCAGACTGCTCACTCGTACATGCTTTAACTTCTTTTTTCTTTCTCTTTGGAGACGAGCAAACGTTGCCACACATTGTCCAGCCCCCCTTATTTCTTGGAATGTGGAAATCTTCTATTGACTAGATCTCAAGGGCAGAGATAAGCATGCTGTCTCTCTTCCTGCATACCTGTACACACAAAAGACTATTGTCCTTCATGAAAATGCCTGCTGCATTCCACCGTCAACAATTTGTTGAGAAGGCACGATGTCACAATATTGAATATTCACCTTACACTGAACAATAACGCCTGCAGTTTGTTACTTTAAAAGTTATAATTGGTATGAGGAGTGTTGTTAGCATGAAACTTGTTTCATTCAGTTTGCATGTCACAAGCTATGCGCCTTTTTCCATATTTAGTTAATAATTTATTTATTTGAAAGTTTCTAGTTTATTTTGTTGAGTTTGTAGTTTGTGTTTATTTTACAGTCTTTCTATATATTTTGCTGTTTATGTTTTCATTTTCTATAGGTGTAATATTTCACACTGTTTTATCTGTTAAGTTTTTATCTATTCAATAACCAATTATTGAAATATATATATATATATTTATTTATAGTTTTGTTGAGTCATTTCTTGTATATAGAAAATGTTTGCATACATAATTGACATTAGCTTATAAGGGCTTTTTAGGTGCGTTCGTAATTATATAAATACGTAGCACCTATAGTCGTCGTTCAGTCCGTCCGTCTGTCCGTCCGTCTGTCCGTCTGTCCGTCCGTCTGTCCGCATGTAACAGAGCAAAAACTACCCAACCGAATGGTCTGAAATTTCAAATATATGATTGTTGCAAAATTTTGTCGAGCCATTTCAAATTTTATGAAAATCGGATGTATAGTTTAATTACAGGGACAGTCAAAAGTTTTTCTTTACATTACGGCCAATGGGAAAAATTATTGCAAGTGCATTTTAATGATATGAGAGCCTTCCGAATGATCTGAAATTTTAAAGATATAATTGTTGCAAAATTTTGTCGAGCCATTTCAAATTTTATGAAAATCGGATGTATAGTTTAATTACAGGGACAGTCAAAAGTTTTTCTTTACATTACGGCCAATGGGAAAAATTATTGCAAGTGCATTTTAATGATATGAGAGCCTTCCGAATGATCTGAAATTTTAAAGATATAATTGTTGCAAAATTTTGTCGAGCCATTTCAAATTTTATGAAAATCGGATGTATAGTTTAATTACAGGGACAGTCAAAAGTTTTTCTTTACATTACGGCCAATGGGAAAAATTATTGCAAGTGCATTTTAATGATATTACAGCCTTCCGAATGGTCTGAAATTTTAAAGATACAGTTGTTGCAAAATTTTGTCGAGCCATTTCAAATTTTAGGAAAATCGGATGTATAGTTTAATTACAGGGACAGTCAAAAGTTTTTCTTTACATTACGGCCAATGGGAAAAATTATTGCAAGTGCATTTTTATGATATTAGAGCCGTCCGAATGATCTGAAATTTTAAAGATATAATTGTTGCAAAATTTTGTCGAGCCATTTCCAATTTTAAGAAAATCGGATGTATAGTTTAATTACAGGGACAGTCAAAAGTTTTTCTTTACATTACGGCCAATGGGAAAAATTATTGCAAGTGCATTTTAATGATATTAGAGCCGTCCGAATGATCTGAAATTTTAAAGATATAATTGTTGCAAAATTTTGTCGAGCCATTTCAAATTTTAGGAAAATCGGATGTATAGTTTAATTACAGGGACAGTCAAAAGTTTTTCTTTACATTACGGCCAATGGGAAAAATTATTGCAAGTGTATTTTAATGATATTACAGCCTTCCGAATGGTCTGAAATTTTAAAGATACAGTTGTTGCAAAATTTTGTCGAGCCATTTCAAATTTTATGAAAATCGGATGTATAGTTTAATTACAGGGACAGTCAAAAGTTTTTCTTTACATTACGGCCAATGGGAAAAATTATTGCAAGTGCATTTTAATGATATGAGAGCCTTCCGAATGATCTGAAATTTTAAAGATATAATTGTTGCAAAATTTTGTCGAGCCATTTCAAATTTTATGAAAATCGGATGTATAGTTTAATTACAGGGACAGTCAAAAGTTTTTCTTTACATTACGGCCAATGGGAAAAATTATTGCAAGTGCATTTTAATGATATTAGAGCCGTCCGAATGATCTGAAATTTTAAAGATATAATTGTTGCAAAATTTTGTCGAGCCATTTCCAATTTTAGGAAAATCGGATGTATAGTTTAATTACAGGGACAGTCAAAAGTTTTCCTTTACATTATGGCCAATGGGAAAAATTATTGCAAGTGCATTTTAATGATATTAGAGCCTTCCGAATGATCTGAAATTTTAAAGATATAATTGTTGCAAAATTTTGTCGAGCCATTTCAAATTTTATGAAAATCGGATGTATAGTTTAATTACAGGGACAGTCAAAAGTTTTTCTTTACATTACGGCCAATGGGAAAAATTATTGCAAGTGTATTTTAATGATATTACAGCCTTCCGAATGGTCTGAAATTTTAAAGATACAGTTGTTGCAAAATTTTGTTGAGCTATTTCAAATTTTAGGAAAATCGGATGTATAGTTTAATTACAGGGACAGTCAAAAGTGTTCCGTTACATTACGGGAATGGGAAAAAATTATTGGAAGTGCATTTTAATGATGTATCAGACTATGCACTTTATGAAGTGCAAAAAATTATACATTCAGTACAATATGCGGTGCAAAAAATAATTATAAAACTAGTTATAGTACGAACGCACCTCATTTGCCACGTTTGACGAGCAATTTCCAACTTGTTATAACTTCATTTCATTGTGCTTACATTTTAGCCTTCGATTTGAAGTCTGCCAAACAGTGAAGTCAAAATGGGTATTGGACATCACTATGCAATTTGCTATAAATTGCATTTTCATTGTTTACTATTAATTACGTTTTCTTTATGACAACGAAGAGCATTTTATGTGCAGATTTTTTAACTCTTTGTATCTCGTGTCGCAGATCTGAAACATACCCAAAAGTCAATGTTACTTACACATTAAGCTTTAAAACACGAATTTATTGTTTGCTCCTATTTTCCAACACACCAGTTAAAATGAATTGTTCATAGAATTCTTAACAGACGGCGATAGTGAGTTAATTTTTACTGGCAAAGTTTTTTTTATCATTTGAGAAGCAGTTTCACGTCGATATTGCTAAAATTAACTTCCTAAATTTTGTCATATTAAAAAAGCTGGAGACGTCCGAATATAGATTTTTTAAAGATAGTTTTGTATACTTTACACTTTTGTATTATATAATGGACATATACCGAAAACGTTTGATGTTCAGATTATAGCTTTCCAGTTAAAAAGGAAAAAGTTTTTTTGTAAACAGTAGATAGCGGCCGTACAATAGCGATGCAAAGACTGCGCAAAGTTCTATAAAAAATTCGCATCCTCAGAAACTATCAGGCATCAGTTAAGAAAAGGACAGTTCTTTTTCATGAAATATGATTTATGTAAGAATAAGAGGCATAAATGAGGCGGGGAGGGGGGGGGGTCTCCGACGGCAAATTTGTTAGTTGTTCACAGTAAGCGGGTTAGAGGTAAAGTTTACTCCGTTTAACTCAGTTAATAAAGCCAAAAAATGCTCATGCATCAATCCAAGATGCCAAGTATCAAATTATCGGTTAGGCTATGAGCCATATTAAAATTTGAACGAGATAAACGACAAGTCGGTAGATCAGACTAATGAACGGAATTTAATAAAATTTTAGATTCTGTTAGTCCCTGATATAAAGTGGCGCTGGTTACTTTTTGGTGTAAATCGCCCAGCAGGTGGCGCTGCTATGCAGCATTATTCATGATTTCCACAATAGCTATATCTGAAGAACTAGAGCATAGATTTTCAGAAAACTACAGAATCACTTAGTCCTTGATATAATTTGGTATTAATAACTTTTTGGTGTAAGTTGCCCAATAGGTGGCGCTGTTATGCTGCATTATTCACCATTATCGCAATAGCTCTATCTCAGAAACTAATGCACGAATTTTCTTCAAACTTCATATTCAGTTAGCCCCTGATATAAATTAGTACTTTTTAGTTTTTGGTGTAACTCGTCCATCAGGTGACGCTACTATGCTGCATTTTTCATGATTTCCGCAATAGCTGCATCTCAAGAACTAATGTATGAATTTTCATCAAACTTTTGATTCAGTTAGTCGCTGATATAAATTGATCCTGATAAGTTTTTGGTGTAAATCGTCAAACAGGCGCCAATGCTATGCAAAACTTTTCACGATTTCCTCAATAGCTCTATCTCAAAAACTAATGCACGGATTTTCATCAAACTTCAATTAGAAGTTTACGTAAGTTGTTGCTGATTAGATTTTGGTGTAAATCACCTAAACGTTGGCGCTGCTGTGAAGCATTTATCAGGAAGTATATTAACATGTATGAGATAGAATGTTTTGGGATTGCCACATCCGACTAGTTTTAATTAGAAAATGTATTGATTAGTTGGTAACAATTACAGTAAGTTAAAATCATCCACTTCCATCGTGCTTATTTCAAATAAAAATTTTATATGAATTATTGTTAATAACAGCTCAAACATAATATTTTAAAGATTAATTTTTGAATTTTCGTCTAATTTCTTCTATTGATCAACTACGAGGAAAATTGCAATTAAAGAAACTATATTTATAATTTTGTTGCTATTTAATTTCAGCAGATTTCATTTTTACCCATTATTGGACATTCATTAAGGGTTGTAGCAATCATGTTAGTTTACTTCTAAAACTGTGTAAGTGTAACAAATATCTTATATTTAAATGTTATTACACTAGGTGGCAGCACTAGCCGGCACTCCCCAATTTCCCGTCATTTCCTGCGGTTATTATTTCCCTCCAGAGTTCTTCTACGAAACGCGGGATGAAGTGGTTGTGAAATGTACGCGTGGTGGATTTTTTCCTCACAGAGTTGTTCATGAGACGCGCAAAGGTGGAGGTGGGGAAGATGTATGCTTGCCAATGTTTTCCCGAGAGGATTTCTTCTACCATTCCTAAATTTGTACATATGTATTATAACTACATATAGAGTTGTTTAATGAGTCAACCGTGTATCTTTTTTTAAAGAAGTTTTCTACTTCATCTCAGAGTGGAGTGTCCTTTTGAAGCCATGAGTCCATTAATAAATTATGGCGCCAACTTAGGGAAAGTAAGCTGCTATAGAAGGAGATATAATAAAAACCCCGTAGCACTAACTTTGTTTGTTCCACTACTGGCTGGGTCAACCTATGTCAGGGACATCAAAACTTTTCATATCAACATGCCAAACTTGTTTCAAAAATATATTTTATGTGTTCATGAAGTGCCAATAATAAAAAAAAATAATGGATCAAATAATGAATCAAAATTACTTAAAATTTGTCTGCATTGCATTGCACTGCAAAAATTACAAATTTATTATAAAAATAATGTTTCTGTTGTCTCATTTGAGATGCCAAATATTTTATATCAGCTTCGCACTTAGTTATTTTTAAGAGAATGCAAGTTGAATTGGACTTATTAGACAAAATTTTTTTACTTACATTTTTCATATTATTTATCTCAGAAAAGAATGTCTCGCAGGGAAAATTGTAAAAATAGCAAGCGCCAGATATTACTGCTGTTAGTGTCTGGAATTGAATTCGAAGTTGTTATAATTTTACCATCGGTATTTTTGCTTATAATGGCTTTTAATCTTTCGGTTGCGATAATCTCTCAATTTTCTCTTATTCTAATTCAATTTTGTGAGCCAATATTGAGCTAGATTGGCCAACCAGATTAATCGAATTCAGGTAAATAGAGATAATCTAGATTAATTAATGCATTTTGTGAAATTCTACTATATTTTTATGTAGAACCCCAATCTATACTGTGCCAAAAATAATTTGCGGCGTGTCACTTATGGCACGCGTATCATAGGTTCGCCGTCCCTGTTCTATGTAATTTTTTTGTTTATTGTAGGTGTGAAAAAGGTACCTTTCAGTCAATATTTTTTTCAGTTTTATGTTCTTTTTTTTTTTTTCTACGTGCTTAAAATGATGTATTCTAACATCTGAGTAAATATCTGGGTAAACATTTTTTTCAAATCGGAATTGTTGAGTCACAAATGGTTATGTCTCCAAACACACTTAAATTTTTCATTAATGTCATTTAGATAGGTCATAATATCCATCTTATTGAGAATAAATGGCATAAACGTATAAAACATAAATAAGTAAATAGTATGGCATCTCATTCCTATAATGCGAATCTAACGATCGAATTTCGATTCAATGATGTATCTAAAATCTAAAAAAATATTTTAAATTATTCACTTGCAGATTTTATAAATGTGCTTTTTGTGTTACGATTTTTATAAGATTCTACCTACACTTACCTAATACATAAAACACAAGTATATAAAACATAATAAATAGTTAAATAAAATAAAATCGTAATATTCTAGATCCGAATTTTAGTATCAGATTATTTGTTCTAGTATAAAATGTCTTGGAAGTATCATATCTTTATATGTCCCTGAATGACGTTTTTATAAAATATAAATGCAATTTTGTAGTTAGGGTATATCATAAATATATCCTGTCATTACTTCATATTGAAATATACAAACAGATGAAGCAAAATAATAAATAACTTCATATTACTGGATATTTCCGTATAAATAAGTAATGAGTTACATTTTGATTTGATTTTTATATGGAAACGATGCTCACAAATGCATGCGATATAGAGATAGTTCTTCTGAAAAAGTAATGTATCTTGATTCTATTGAGGTAAACATAAAGCATTTTACTTGCCAGTATTTCATCAGCTGTTATAGGCCAATTACATGTAATTTAAAGCGAATAGAAAGCGATAAAACTTCTTTGACACCACTGTGAAACATTAAATGGACATTAAATGGACCTTTTTACCGTTGCCTTTTTTACCTGTTGACCTTTTTACCATTGACCTTTTTACCGTTGACGTTTTTTCCGTTGCCTTTTTTACCGTTGACTTTTTTTCCTAAATTCATCCGCCTGGCGCCATACTTCCACATCATGTGACTTGTAGGAGGCATTTGCAGATGTAACTGTAAAAATAATTGTACTTGCAAAATATGTTTATTTACTCTTTTGATTCAATTTTTGTCGCCAAACAATGTGATGTCATGCGAAAATGTATAAACGTGCGATGTTCGCAATAATGTTGTTTCGAATATATGAAAGCAGTTATGGAGGACATTTTTTATATTCAAGTATAAATTATATAAACATGGTTTATACTGTTTGTTTTCGGAAAGCGAAACCCTCCGCGCATTTGTGCATGCATCAGGTCTGCTTTGATTTTACCAAAATAGGGGTGGGCGAGTTTGTTTAGCTGCGATTTTTAAGAATGCGCTTTTGGGGAAATAACATAGATTTATGTGAAAACCTTTTTGTAACTAATACTATTTATAAAAAACAAAAACGCTTAAAAGAAAAAAAAAATTATACAACATTTTTGCTTTTCGCGATGCAAAAGAAAATTAACTTTTATATATTTTTTGTTTAATTCTTCATGCATATCTATACTATAAAGGACAAACATATCTGTGCGTAACGCATACGTCATTTTGCGAATGGCAACACTTTGAAATTTGAAATAAAATTTTGGTTTTGCAATTTTCTCTACTGCAAATTTTTAAACTTTTGCACATCGCACATTTTAAATTTTTATAAGTCGTATAAGGAAAAAAATGCTCTTTTAAATGCAATTTGTGTGAAAGCTGGATCTAAATTTATTTTTGAGATATTAATTTTTTTGTAGTTTTTAATACCATTTTTCTTATAGTGGCAACAAAAGTACCTCATTTCTATTGAAAATAAACGGAAAATAGTCGAAAATAGGAGATACTGTATCTTTTTGTTGCCATTTTCTCATAAAACCTGAAAAAAATTTGAAAATAAAATATGGGCTATGTCAAGATTATTGTCTATTATTCCGTCATAATGACGTCATATGCATACTTTTCTTTAGACGAAGTTTAAGACTTGATTGTAAAAGTGGATTGCTTTAGTGGATGCAAATGACGTCATTATATAAAAAAAAGCGTGTATTTTAATTCTTAAACCTGAATTATGTTTTGTAGACGTGCGTCATTTTCACAGACCAGCTGCTTTGAAATTCTTCACAGGTGAAAATACTTCACTTTGAAAATAAGGTAATCGAAATCACACACTGATAAAACGCAATGTTTTGCAAATATTTAGAATGTCTTTATAAAAGAGAGGTGGCATGCAAATAATAGCGATTTATATTACAGAAATTGATGATTCAGAATTAATAAAAGTTCTTCATTTGTAGATGTGATCGCACTCTATCTGTTTTGTTTTTAAATATCCCCACTTTTATATTTTAATTTTGAAAGCATTTTATGGAATTTCTTCAATATGTTGAAAATTAGGTAGCTTTCATTATTGCAGACAAGAGAGAAATAATGAGGTATTTTTATCTTTATTTATGCTATTTTCTGATAAAAATTCAAATTTATTGATAAAAATTGTTGTATAGGGTTTAGTGTCACAAAATCGCATTAGGAGCTGAATGTTATATTAGGGGCATAATAACGGAAAATAACATACTGCTTTTGAAAACACGCATTTTCCTTCATAAAATTTCTATATTGTTTTTCCTTCTGCATGATGTGTACTGATACTAAATGATGTGTACTGATGCTAAATTCCAGAATGCTTATTTAAGGTACTAGGCGAATAATACTAGGCGATATATTAATACTAGGTGAAATGCTTATTTAAGAGAAGATGAAGTCATATTTAAAAGAAAACGATAATTTTCTTAGATAAAACTAAATATTTTAACACAAATGCGTCTAAAAAACATAAATTACGGATATTTTTACTCTTCAGAATTGAGATTAGAATCTCAAGTAAAGAGTGCGTCTGTTCACATAAAAGATGTTGCTGACAATTGATTTTTTAAATGATCAAACAAAATACAATTTTTTTAAAAATTATGAATATGGGTATGAGAAGTACGCATGCAAATTTTGAGAAGATGAAAATTGCTGTTTTTCATTCCGGAATACCAAGCATAAGAGCCTCAATTGATAACTACATCCTAATAACTGATTTTTATTATATTTTACTGATTAAGTATCTATATTATAAAGAACAAACGTATCTGTGCGTAACGCTGACGTCATTTTGCGAATGGCAACACATCACGATCAAATTTCGGTCTTGAAATTTTCGCTAGTGCAATTTTTTAATCTTCTGACCATCGTACATTTTAAATTTTCGTTGCATAGGAAAAAAAATTATTTTCAAATGCAATTTGTTTAAAAACTGTATCTTAATTGATTGATGTATTATATTTTCTAAAATAATTTTTAAGCATTATTTTTTTAAGTTTATCTTATCACGTGCCGGTTTCAATACATAATAATAATAAACATTTTGCACATAAAGCAACAAACATTTTTCAGCATTTGACTCTGACTATTTTTACATAACGAAATTAATACTTCCTTTATAAACAAATAAAAGAATAATATTAAAAAAATCACCAGTCTAACATATTTGTGAAAGACAAATTAATGAAATTAATACTTCTTTTATAAACAAATAAAAGAATAATATTGAAAAAACACAAATCTAAAATATTTGTAATCGTACAATTTAAATTTTTAGATCACCAAATACGATTGTTTTTTTTTTCAAATGGAATTTCTTTGCAAAGTTCATCTCAGCTTACCGATTGTCTATGGTTTCAAAAACAATTTTAAAGCATGAAATATATTTTATTTATCTTTATCGCAGGGAGCTCGATTACGAAAAATTAATCCGTTTGCCCTTAAAACAAAATAAAGAGTTCATCATTTTCTTACGGCTAATGTACATTTTTTAAAAAACTTCCATATAAATAAATAAGTAAAATAATATAAATAAAACGCAAATTTAACAGACATGTATAAGCTCTGAAATTATCAGAATATAAAAGGATGCCATAAGTAGCAAAATCTAGGTCAAATAACTCCTAGCATGCGGCTAATAAGAAAATATCGCTTTTGATAAATTTCAAAAATTTATTTGATTGTATAATTCGTATTTCCCATATAAAAAATGCTTTTTTACTGTAAGTGGGCAATCTAAAAAATTTATTGCATATAAAAAAATTATTAGTTTTCAATTAAAAAAAAAATGTTTTCACCTATATTTTTGAACCCGGGAAGCCCGGGTACGATCCCCTAGTTACATTAAAAAAGCTTATTTGTTGAATAATAACTTTAAGCGTTAAAATGTACCTTTAGATGTGCAGTTCGTCTAATAACGCTGCAATCGAATTCATCTGCAGCTGTTTTTTCAAAGACATCCTTTTTAACTCTTTTTTTTAGGTAAACAAAAAACAGGATTACGCTCATCTACTGCTTCATGGCGAATTTTTTTAACAGTACTACTAGAAACACCCACAATTTGAATGACTAGTTTTGTAGAATGAGCTATCGGAACAATAAATTCTTTTTTTTCTGCTTCTTGATGACAAAATTGAATGACAGTATATAAAATCTTCTTCCTACCTCTCCTGAAAGATTTATTTCCACTCAAACTAGCCATTTGAACACTAAATATAGAAGTTTTGATTTGAATTAAAACGATATATATTAATAGAATTTTAAAATTTGATCGGAAGTAAAAAATAACAAATAAGTAAGCATCAGACAATGCAGACGAGAACGCCGAAGGACAATTTCGGAAAATGCCCATCTCAGCGTAACACCCCTTTAGATAATAGAATCGTCCGAGAGTGCTAGGCGCGGCTGAAAACGAACAGTACATTTAATTTCAAAAACTTCGGTTGTATAAAACTGGAGTAAAAAAATTAAATTCGAATAGAAATGTTTGCTTCACAAACTTACATACGAGAAACTCTGCTTATAAAAATTAAATTTGCGCCAACCGAATCTGCCTAAAATATGTCCATTGGCTGCAAAACCGGATTACGGAGCTTTTCCCTTTGGTATTCACATAAACTTATTGAAATAAATACTTTTTTGTCTATAAACGAATTAATTGAGCTGTTGTAATAGCTATACAATAGCAGTACAATGCTTCGATACATTGTGAAATACATTACTTTCAGACAGTTTAACAGGATTCATACGGGTTCCGTTATTTTCCAGGTGAAATATCAGTTTTTGTTTTTGGGGGGGTTTTTTTGTTTGTTTTTTTACAGAAAATTAAATCTAGTTCACACGCGCAAAACTTCGCCGTATTTAAATAGAGACTTTCTATAAGAAAATACTGGAACCGAATTATTTAATAGTCTGGAATTTCCAGGACCCATGCGAACCCTGGTTAAAAGAAATTTCACCCTATACTTTACTACGGAATACGCCGGTTTATTTTTCATTATCATGTTATTTTTTATAGCCTCGAACTCAGATCAGCGGATAATGTCCATTGCTACCTTCTGTCTCTTGCCTCTTTTATTAATAATGATTCATTTAATTTTTAACAGGATTTATTTCTTTTAAACACAACAAAATTATCTAAAGAGTGGTTCAGTGCAAAAGAAGTTGAGTTACTGGCCTGGCCAGAGAACCGCCCTGGCTAAAATCCTGTAAAAATCAGTGACACAGTACGAAAAGCATTGCATGAATTTCTTTATTGGGCGAAATTGCTCTCACTAGAACGAAATATTTCAACAATATTGGAATATAGATTATTTTGCTAATATTGATGTCATTTCACAAAGAAACATTTAACCAATGTAAAAGCAATAAAACTAATATTGGAGCAATGTGTGCATTTAAATGCAAATATTTCAACTACAAAGCCAATATTTAGCCAATATTAGAGCTGCGTTGGAAATACTTCCAATAAGACTCCAGTATTGCCCAATATTGTTTTTATTAGCTTTATATTGGCTAAAACTTCCTTGTTAGCGAAAGATTGGAAAAATATCAGTTTCCCACTATTGCGACAATATTTCATGGAAATTAATGCAATAGCCATAATGTCCCTGAATCGGCCAAGATTTAGCCAATAATAGCTTACTAGGGATGATACCTTTGTCAAATTAAAAGAAATCTATAATAAAGCAAAAGTTTCGAGCACTTCTCATTTTAAATACATTTTCCTATTAGCACTTGAAGAGCTGTATATTTTACTAAGTTTTATTAAACAATAAACCACAATTTTTATTTAAAACTATTTAACTTATTTATTTGGCTTATTTTTGAGCGGTATATATTTAACGTATTTTATGAAGAAATGTTTAGGTTGAATCGAAATATATTTATTTGGTACCGGTCAAAATCTTAAATTACCCGTAGAGATTTGGTACCGGTCGAATTCTGCATAAATTTTTGGCTTAAGTGGAAATATATTTATTTGGTACATATCAAAATCTTAAATTACCGATACAGATTTGCTACCGACAAAATCTGCATATTTCACGGAAATTTATGCAATATTTCCCCAATATGGGCCAAGATTTTGTCAATAATGGGTTCATAGGGAGGATACAATCGTCAAATAAAGAGAAAGACAAAATTAAACGGTAATAAGCTTCAGGCACTTGACATTTCAAAGAGATTTTCTTATTAACATTTGAACAACTGGATATTTTACTCAAATTTAATATTTAACCATTTGAACGTTTTGAAGGCTTTCCTAAATTTTCATAAAAATGCTTATAAAACTAATGTTAATTTAAATTTTCTTTCACTGTTTGATTCTAATATATTACTTCATGCCCTTTTATTTGGCATACATTTTAAATTACAATTCGGTTAAAATTATTTTTGTCTACAGCCGATTTCCGTTGTTTTAGGGAAACGGAAAAATACTGAAAAACCGCATAGAAGAGTTTTAAAAAAATTACACCAGAATTTTTTTTAAACTATTTAACTTATTCAATTAGTTTGTTTTTGAGTGGCATGTATTTGACTTACTTTATAAAAAAAACTTTTGATTTGAATCGACATATATTTATTTCTGAGCGCTATGGCCATTCTAGTGTTAAATTAATATCCTGTATAAAAGCTAGATAAGTCCAAATCAGTATGAAAAAAACTTCTTTTTCAATTCTTAGTTTTAATTTTTTTTATGGTAACTTTAGGCATTTAAAATCTATTTTCCTGTTAGAATGACCATTATATGCATTCAGAAACAGTTTTGAGACACTTTTACCTCTCCATTTTAAACGCATCACATTCATATTATTAAGTATCAAATTACCTAATTTCTCAAAATGACTCATTTGGGTGCAGTAATTTACAATTTAAATGAACTGAATTTATAAGGAGCAGAACTAACTCTTCACTTGAACTTATTCGTGCTAACAACGGACTTGTTAGCACGTATCTCTGCTTTACATTGATATATGCTTTCACGTAACAATTTGGGTTAAGTGCGTGAGATTTTACATATTGCCACCTCACCTTAAATAGCTAACATTTCCATCATAGCGTATCAAATTAACAAATTTCTCAGTATGTCTAATTTAAATACAATCATGCACATTTCTGGTTATACGATATCGTATTTGATCAGAATACATGAAGACTGCTACTTGACGCAGCATTTAATAACAACGGTGTTGTTAACACAAACATCCCTATTTTAAGCTGACATATTCCTTGACGTAGAACATCTCCATACTACATTTCAAACGCTGCGATGCATTCCTATAAATTCTATATGACAATTCACATTTATGTTATAGTTCCACTTATAAATTCATGTCAATAAAGTTTCATATTACTTGTCCATTCAATAATGATTACAAATCAATTTGCTTTGGATTCGCATCATAATGTCACCAAAAAATATCGAAAATCAGAAATAAATAAGCATTAAATTATTTTCAGAAATACAGAACAGATACGAAACAAACAAAATTTGGAATGAATATAATGTAAATTATTATTTCTTAAAATTGCAATACGTTGAAACACGTAGGGATGCATACAGTTATTATTTTCTTTACTACATGAAAAAAAAAGTTTGAAGCACATGATAGCTTTTTCCAAATTTAATCAAATTATTATAGAAGCATCCATTACGGGGGAAAAATGTCATTTTATGGAGCACAATTAGTTAAGATAAGTTAAAATTTAAATTTAAATAAATTATTAATCAACTTAATAGCAAATAAAGATTAAGTTAAAATGCGACAAATAATTACTTACTTTATTGTGGTTAACTGATACTACAGGTTCATTCAAAAAACGTTTACAAATTGACATGGCAAATCAGGCATACAGCAAGGATAAAAAATCGCGTAGGAACATAGGGTCGGATACCACTTATTTAGTCGCAAATACAGGGTGTTTCATTCTAAATGAAACCGTTTTTACGGTAATAATTTCGAGAAAAATAAAAACATTGTGATGAAAATGCTACGATATGTACCTTGTTTTGTGTGAAATGTGATAACATCAGGAAAAGATCTGGATAAACATGCTGCTCAAGCAATCAATGATACCGTATGAATTGATAATCACAGTCCCAAATGTGGGGCGTCCAGTGCATACTGCTGACACGCATAATGCAAACTTCCACCACTTTTGTTTGGTGTTTATTACACCAAATATATTATAGTGTATATTTACAACAAAGGTGAAAATGTCTGTTAAATGTTTTATTATAATATACTTCAGTTTTCTGAAATTTATTATCGCCAACCCGAATTGAGTTAGGATGAAATACCTTGTATTTGTGACTAAATAAGTTATTTGCGACCCTATGTTTCTATGCGATTTTTCACCCTTGTTGTATGCCTGATTTGCATGTCATTTTGTAAACTTTCTTTGAATCATCCTGTATACAAAGTGCCACGAAAGTACGAGAATTTATTATCAAATTGCGGATCTCTTTGTCCCCCAGTAAATAATGGCGGCATAGCGACCATAAAAAAATCAAACCAAGCAAGGCAGTGATTGTTATAAATAAGTATGTTTTGGGGTATAAGTCTTCCTACTTTTATTAAGTGCAAACGAAAAATTTAAAAAGAAACCTCTCATAGGATTAGTTAGCGTAGGCCCTTAAACTTAGCTTGCGATTATCTTCACGTGACTAGTGTACACTCTTAAATCAATGTAAGTGTTCTTTACAAATTTCTCTTTTGTATTTTCATATTTTTACATGATTCTTTTGAAGAGGCAATCTGAGGTCAAAGGCTAACGCACTTTTCAGTTTCGTAGTTTTGTACTTTTCAGAAATCCGTTGTTGTTTCATTCTGAGTACACTTTTAATTTCAAAGCAAATCAGTTGGTTAACTCCAAAATTTAAAGTATCCTGAGAATGAAACTGCATCGAAAATCGGAAAATTACAAAACTGAGTCGTTAAACACAAATCTCTGATTTCCTATTCAAAAAGAATCTCTCTATTCTAAAAAAAAAGTAACTACCGCTGTCACCGCCGCCGCCGCCGCCGCCGCCGGTTTTGAATTTTTTGTGACCGGAGGTCTTTCTTCGTTAATATTAAAAAAACTGTTGCATACAAAAATATGAAAATCGGTAGTATTATAGAACAATGTTTGATAAACACGCTGATGCAGACAGTTTTCAAATCCAAGAATTATTTTAAGAGATATTTAATGCCAAAGTTGGACAAAATCGTTCCATTAAAAAAGTTTTATAGGAGCAAAAACTGTACATAGGAATTTAATCATTTTTAGATCATTTTATGCGTCAGAATTTCCCGGTGTGCAGATTGCAGTTAGTTTTTTAATTTGAATAATTTTTCGAGGTTTTATTTCTATTTTAAATTCAAATTTTCAGCTTTTCGAGAGATATGTTTTTACACATTTTAGAAAATTGTATTAATTTAAACTGTTGCCAACTGTATAAACAGCGCAAGCAATAATGTTTGCTTCAAATTAAAAATTTATTTTACACGTGACTATTATAAACAAAAAATATAAAAAGCAGGAACTCATTGAAAATTACGTCATAAAAACTATAGTTACACGTGAATTTTAAATGAGAAAGAATATTGTAAAATAATAAATTCAGTAACATGCGTTATAAATCCTAAATAGGAGAATTTACGTCATATTACACTTATTACGTAAAATGAACAAAAAATAATGTTGCAAAACAGTTTTAATTAAAAAATTGCGCGAGACATTTACTTGACATTTTAAGATGATCATAATATTTCATTTCTAACAAAAGTATTTTGACGTGAATATTAAAAAGAGAAAGTTTGGTGAAAATTACGTCAGATTATAATTGTCAGATTCAAATTATAATTCAATCTTCCGAAATCTTTTTAAAGGCGATCAAATTAGCGTGCTGTTAGAGTCTGCGGTGTCTGAACGGGGGTTGACGAGCGTCGCTCGTAGGGGGCAGAGCCCCCTAGTCATTTAAAATATTGAAATGTAAATAAGTTACGAACGTTTACATTGGTTTAGCATTATCTTGCGAATGTAACCGCATTACTGAAATAGCCTCTTAAAAATCTACATTCGTGACACGACGACTCTCGCAAGATAAAATGTCAAACAGCGTTTTTTACAAACTTCTCATTTGCATTTCAATATTTTTAATATTTTCATAGTATTGTCTTAAGCCGATGTCTAACGCGATAATTTTTGTTGCAGTTTTGTTTTCTCTCTTTTTTCTTCTTCGTCTTTCTGACGACAATCTTAATTTTGGAACCAGTTCCGAATCCAGCCTCATATACTCTATGAAAAAAAAAATTAAAAACATTTAAATGAGAAGCTTGTAAAAATTAGTTTAACATTAGTATACACAAAAGTTTGCAAGTGACGGTCTTCCATATTTAACATAAGGGTCTTAACGCGCCATGTACGCTAATGGGACCTAGAGCAAGTAAAATCCAATCGTGGGTGCAAAGTCCTCCAAGTTAGTATGAATTATATCTCTAGAGGTGCCTTGCTAAGTGAAGGTCTCGTCATCTGATCAAGGTTCTAAATTACAATATCAACTTGAGTAGCAATGCGCAGGTGCCAAACAACAAGGTATAAATATTAACAGGCATAAAAAAAGTTCATAACAAAGAAGTAGGTACTGCCGATAGGAAGACGAACTAGGCACTCGTCAGGTTTATGGCCACTACTCGGCGATTAGACTGTCACCCGCCCCGATACCAGGTATCAAACCCATTCAGCTGGGGCAACCCGACAGGTTAGGGCCTGGTCATCTATTAGAAAGAAAGAAAAGGCTCTTAAAGAACCATACATGTGATACATATATGACATACCCTGATGAATCGTCACGAAGAAATTATAACGTGATTTTACATTGGAAACACCAAATGACAGTCGCTTGAGAGTTACTATGCAATTCACTAAGGAAATCGCATGTTAGTCAGCTGTAACTCTGAGTATGGCATTTCCATTTTGTAATGTATGCTTCCAAGTACCTGAAATCACAAACAGTAGGATGCTATATACTAATACATGGAAATTATTACATCTTGTGCTGCGTTTGTAGCCTTGCCAACATATAATAGTGAGAAATTTTCCGAGATAGGTATCGTTCCAAGTGGTTTAGTCGGTAGAACGTCAGTGCGCTATACTGATGGCCCGGGTTCGAGTCCCGGCTTGGAATCTTTTTCACTATGTTGGACTTTGCGCCTTTTAAGCAATTACTTTGAAATTTGAAATTTGATTTTCATTTGAAATGTTATATACATTTATCATTAAGAAATAACATATAACATATCATTCTGAAAAAGCAAATACGTTTTGCACATGATTTTGCATCCTAAAACAAAGATTTACAATGGCGGAGTGATGCTTTAAATTTGGTGGCTATCTTGTCCTTCAATTTCAGGCCACATCAAATCGAGGAGAGATGACCACCTTTAATCAATATTTGAAAATTTCACGGAGTGATAATTTTAAATAAATATAATTATATTTAAAAATAATTATATAACTTTTATGTTTATAATTATATTAATTGATATAATTGTTTAAATTTTAACTAATATAAATGTTTCAATAATAGTTATATAATACTGGGCCTAACGATGTATTTTAACAGAAGATATTGAAAAACGTCTAAAACTTTCATCCCAGAAATAGATAAAGTTGATAAAGAAACCTAAAACCGAAAAAAAAATCTAAAATAAACGCGAGAAAAAAAAACATGACACTTTCAGCAGCGAAGACTATGAAATACATCTGAAATTATCATATTTTACAGATTCCGAGGGAATAGAATTAGATGATTAAATGAGGGTCACTGTGTTGGTTGTGGAGAAGAATATAATACCACAACCAAAAAGAATAATTGGATACAATGCATGAGGTGCCTGAAGATAGGTCCCATGAAACGTGTACAAACTATCAAGACCTTTGCAAAAAATGTGGTGAAATTTTACGAAATGTAAAGGATTAAAATTATACTTCAAATTTTGTTTATTCGAATTTTTATTCACTCATTTTCGGTGATATAATTGCATCTTTACAAATCTGTACGTTTTTCATAATTAACTGTATGAAGTGTGTTAATTTTTTCTATTTTAACTTCATTTTTTCTTTCTTGTATTGGGTGGCCTCTGATTGAAGGAGGGATGGCCATCTGCCATTTTAATTTCAATTTTGTTTCCCACTTTTTGTTCTCAATATTTAATAATTTTTTACCCAAAATGTGATAAGTATATGTATAAGAATTTTAAATATGCATAAATATTTCATGTATTTGTATTCTAAGAATTTTTATTTCAACTTTAAAAATTATGGTCATCTATTCTTTTGACTATGAGTATGACTATGATTATGACTATTCTATCTATGTCTATAGTTACCCTATATACATTAATGAAACACCACAAAATCAACGATTGCTAGACAATTATGACTTGTTTCACATTTCTCTTTTAATTGCACTGCATTTATTCTCGATTTTTCAATAAACATTTCATTGCCACTGCCACATCAGTAACTTTAATTGGAAAAATATAGAACCATGGCATTTTACACTTTCACTGTTTGTAAAAGGCTTCTCGAACGTTCATCAGGCATTTTAGCTGTAGAATGTTGTTTAAAGATGTACTTCTATTGGTGCACTGAAAAAAATTTATAGAGTAATTTAACTTATATAATGGTGTAATATAAACTTATATAACTGGTGTAATATTACATTTTAGTGCAACGTAACACCAGGTATATCGGTTAAATTACTCAATAAAATAGAGTCAGCAAGGATGCCACCAATTTTATGGAATAACGAAACATACATTTTTTAGAGTATGTGTTTAAAGATGATTCTCATGTAGTATGTTTCCAACGATTCAAATTATGTGAAACAACTACATATGATTGATCGTTAATTGTAGAGAATAAAGCTACTGCTGTAAACTGGGTTACCTGTGATTTTGATCAGTTAGCTGCTTGCATTTTATTCTGAATTACAGTTAAGTAAATCTCTGCAAAATCAATTTATGACTATTTCCCAATCAACAATATTACCTTTCATTCTTTGGAAATGAATTAACTTCACCAGTTGTCAACTTCACTCGGTATAGCTCTTTTGAAGTGCTTATTTTTGACTTCTTTATTGTAGCAGTGTTTTATACAGGGTGATTCATAAAAATGCATCCAAAAGCCTATTTTCTTAAATATGGCACCTAGACACATACTTCCAATTGTAAAGTTTCATAAAAAAAAGGTGCAAAATTTGATAGCACGAGTTGCAACCCACTAGGCGGTCTATTTAAGAAAATACACAAAGTAAACTTTGAAACCCTACGGCACAAAGTAAACTTTGATTGCCGTAGGGTAAAATTTTCTTTATCCATTCCTGAACCCAGAAGAGTATTAATCATAACTTAATTTCCTAAAGCTGAATTATATTTGTAGAATTATATTAATTTAAATAATGTTTCTATTGCAGTGAAACCTGCAGCTTAGTGAACGGATCAGTTAGTGGCGGTGAGAAGGTTAATTAAACACAAAAAAAAATCCATCTTGATATCTGCAAAAATCACGGGGATATTAAAATACAAAATTCATGACTTGAGCGACATGATATTGATGCATTTGGAATGCAACATGGGGATCATCCCCAAAATTATACGTTTTTTAAATGGGCATGCCGTTGTGAGTTTTGCAGTTATCAAGATGCAAAATTCTGTGTTTCATTCAGGAGCGGATAGGGAAATTTTTCTTAATTAGAAATTTTAACCTACCGTATAAAAATATAGTTTGTGTATTTTCTGTAATAGGACGCCTAGGAGGTTTCAAATTATGTCATTATATTTTGCTCCTTTTTTATGAAACTTTGCAATTGGAAGCATTTGTGTCTAAGAGCAATATTTAAGGACGTATGTTATTAGCTTCATCTTTATGAATCACCATGTATACGTGTTACTCTATATTGAGGGATTGACTTTTAATGTCACACCCAATAAATCACATTTATAATATGTCACACCCGCAAGATTTATAAAGAAACCGTTTTAGTGTACATATTTACATCTTCTAAACTACTTTTAGATCAACTGTATTGTTTTAACACTAGAACCGCCGGAAATTTTACTCAAGTGTTATAAAAACACTTTACACCAGAATTTTTATTAAAAACTATCTAACTTATTTATTTAACTTATTTCTCCGTGGTACGTATTTAACTTATTTAAGAAAGAAATTTCTGGTTCGAATCGAAGTATTTTTATTTGGTACCGGTCAAAATGACCGCTGTGGCGGTTCTAGTGTTAAACTGTTCAACCATTTTACGGTTAGAAATACAGTGTGTCCGTAAAGGCACGTTGCACTTTTGACCGGTCACAGAAAATCAACGAAACAAGATGGAAATGTTACATCTACACCAAATAAAAGAAAAACTCCTAGTTTCATACCAGTGCAGTGCAGTTCGATGTGGCCTCCATTTGTTGTTATACACACATGTGCGCTATTCAAGTTCTTCCCACACACAGTTAAGGACGTCTAGTGTAATAGAGTGAATAACGTCTGTGATTCTCTCTTTCAAATGGAGGCTACATCGAACTGCACTGAACAGGTATGAAACTTGGAGAGTTTTTCTGTTATTTTGTGAAAATTTCACATTTCCATGTTGTTTCGTTGATTTCCTGTGACCGTTCAAATGTTCACCATGGCTTTACAGACACACCGTATTAATATAACTTTTATTTTGCAGGTGTGAAAAAAATGAATAGCAATCAAATATGGAATAAATAGCAAGTAAATATAATAACCTAATGAAGCACAATAAAGTTTCATCCACAAAGGAAATTTTCTTTATTAATAGATGCAGATTGTGTATCTAGAAGTGAAGTTTCATAATATTAAATCTGTCGTTGTACCAGAACTTGAAATTTTACATACTTAGGAATATTTTATTGTGCACATATTATGAATTTATCAATTGAAATAGAAATTTTAATAAAACCATTTTTTTTATTTCAAGAAATTAAATGTTGCATGTTTACGACTTACTTCTAATTAATTTAGAATTTTTCGATGAAATTAGATTTTCCGTCAAATGTTCACTTTTCCGCGAAATTGGCGATATATATGTGAACTCCATAGAATCTTACAGTCAATAAGCTGTGATAAACTCATAAATCGAAAAAGAAATTGTATTATTAGTAGAAGGAACTCGACCGCGATTGGTTGGAAAAAAAGATGGAAGGCAAGGATTAAGAGCTTTCAAAGTTGAACAGCAAAAAAGAAAAGCATAAGTGCACTTTTTTTATGTTGTTTATAGTAATAGACCAGTGGTTCCCAAAGTTTTATTGGCCCCACCAGTGGCCGAGAGGTTCTGCTCTCGAAGCTGGTAGATGGGAGGTGCTGGGTTCGATCCCAATCGCGCCCGTCGGCCTAATCGTTCGGAGTTTTCGTGGTTTTCTTCGAGCCGTGGATCTTCCATGCGTTAATACGGATTAGGTTCCCTTAGAAAGACCCCCACGGAGGGCACTCCCCCCGGGCCTATATCCCTCGTGTAGATAATTGGCCGTCAAAAATCAACCCGACCCAACCCAAAGTTTTATCTGCTACGCCCCTCCAAATCATAAGTAATGTCACTATGACTTCCTCCCCCCCCCCCCTTATTCTGTAAATTAAGCCTCTTATTACTTAAAAAGTGAACTCTATCCACACAGTGGAAGCGTAATAAAGCCTTATCAATAACTATTTATTTTATTCAACTTAGCAAAGAAAAAAATCTTCTGTGACAAATCTGTTTAATACATAATTCTATTAATGCAACATATTCGCCTTTGTACCAAAAAGAGTTTTCTTGCACTTTTCAAACTTACCTCAATGTTAAAGAAAGTGTTATACGGTCTGTATTTTTTTCTCCAGAAAATATCTTGAAAAGAGACATTTAACATTAAAACTGATAACATTCACACATTTTATAATTCATTTGAGTGACATATTAAGAGTTTGTGGAAAAGCTTTGGATACTAAAATTTATTTCTATGGTTAACATAATACACAAGAACACATTTCAAAATTCCCATCTTTATCAAAATTAAGTAGCCGTTATTCACTATCACAACACATTTTCTCTGTTTTAATTTACCCAATATCGTTAATTGTCTTGCACGTATTATCTGATTTTAAAATTTAAAATGCATATGTCATCATTTAAATTAATTTACAGTGCAGGATATCTGCACTAGAGCCATAGATATTTACAATAAGGTTACCACTGGCGACTATTTTTATATTACATTGGCACCATTATTTAAAACAAAAAATATTTTGTATTAGATTTCTCTTTCTCATGTTGTCAAACTGAATGTAAAGAAAAAAATAAATAAATAAAAATCAAGAAATTGATGCAAAATAAAATTTAAAAATAATCGCCAGTGGCAGCTTTGTTACTCTGTACCCATTTCCCTTTCTAATGCTATGTAAGATATGTTTGTAAGATGTTTTATAAAGTTGGTAGCACCTCGTTCAAATGTTTCATATATTCTTTAGGTTAAATATGTTAAAGTCAGTAATTTATATATAGTTTTAGTTAGTTTCACTTGTAAAAGAATCTTCGAGAGACATATAGCGGTTCAAATAGAGGTAGAAAGGATTTTAAATAAATGATCAAAAGCGTTACGAAAAATAGTAAAATTCCAGTTTCTGTTTTTGAGATGTTGCTTCTATTCCATTTATTTTTAGTCTACAATAAGGTTTTTCAATAAAAAAAAAAAGACAGAAGACACTGATAGCGAATGAGTAAGCAACGAATTTGGAACTGGTCCCAGTGGGTGTACGCCCCACGTTGGGAAACACTGATATAGACGAAAGGCCATTATATATATCTTTTTAAATCATCTGTTTATGTATTGAACTTCTATTATCCATATTTCATGCCCCATTAAACGTCTGTGTTCATGTTCATATACAAAAGTGATTCTTGTTCTGGTATCAGTGCTGTTCTCAGCAATGTTGTTCTCACATATGTATGTGTTTTCTATGTGCACGTTCCTCCTCAAATATGTACATAAATCAAAAACAAATACCAAATTTATGTTTTTTTTATATTTTTACAATTATGCTCTATAAAAAAATTGCAAAATTATATTGTTTGCTGCGTAATTTACCAGCATCACAATATGTCCTTGTCAAAATATGAAAAATAATGATATATTTTTAATACGAAAAATATGAGTTGTTTTCATACTTCGGTTTGAATTCTTCAATGACTGAAGCACTTGATAGTAGTTTTAAGTACTACTTTTCTTTAATTGCTTTTAGTAAGCACTGCCACTTCAATTTACATTTTCAGCTTTCCAATATGCATTTTAAAAGTTTCGTTAAACTACTTTAAAAGTTCGTTATGGAAAAAGCAAATATAAGAGTACTTCATTAAAAATATAAGAGTAATTTTGTTCTCTGAAAACTGCCTTGGGAAATGCATTAAAATTTTAGTATTTTCGCATTTAATTACTTCAAAACTAAACTTTCTAATTATTCTTTAATTAATTCACTTACGTAACTTGTAATTGTAAACCGATACCTTATGCTATATGCGCATAAAATACTCTTAAAAACAATTTTTTTTTAAAATCATTATTTATATTACTTAAAAAAATATGCCTCAAATGTTACATTTTTTGTGCTGATAAACTTATTTAAATGTGTTGTTTTAAAAAGTTTGTAGTATGAAATATTTTTAAATTTAACAGAAAATATATTTTTAAGCAAAATATTTTAGCATTACCCTCTAAATGCTGTATGATAATGACTGGAACTTCGAAACAGGAGCGCGCCTTTTCAGGAATATCTTGGGGGGGGGGGGGGGGGGGAACAAAGTTTTCTTTGAGGGCAGTGGTATAGGATGAGGTTCGGGGGTGGGGCTGAACGCTTTCCCTTCGAGCGGGAACCTGTTAAAAATTTATTTTAAACAGGTTTTCATCTTAGCATGTTTAATTTCAAGATACTGACTGGGAAAGTTTTCCATTTAAGACAGGATTCTGTTAGGGACAGTTTCTACTTTAAAACCTCTAAGGCTGTTAAAACATCTTTTATTTAGTACACCTCTGAAGAGCATAGGTATATTAAATTTACTGTAAAACTTGTGAAAACGAACCCTGTTAAAAAAGAATTAATTCGCAAATGGGAAAAAAAAATTAAGTTTCTATCACCATATAATTACACTTGCTAATATGGAGACCCGTCTAAAATGCAGCTTTTTTCCTGACCTTTCGACTTCTTCTTTGCAGGGGCGGGAAGACATTTCAAGTTATATAGCCATGCTGCAAAATTACATCATACCAGAATTTCTGCAGCGAAACGTACTGAATAACGTCGTTTGGATGCAAGATGGCGCACTTCCACAGGGGGTGATCAGGCTTGACCACCTCGGGAACTCATATAGCGAAGTTTTTGTGGCCACCGCGATCCTCAACCATACTCCTATGGATTTCTGGTTCTGGGGATATCTCAATTCTAGAGTGTACATGTGCAATCCGCAAAATTTGCTGAATTTGAAAGACTCTATAAACGTGATATTGCAAACACTCATGCTATGTTACGTTAAGCTGTATGGTCAACAATCTCCCGCATGCAAATGCTTAATTGCCTGTGATGGCAGCCATATGGAAAACGTGTAATCCAAAGAAAAGTTTTCTTTTCTCCGATGTGTGTTGCAATCAGTGATGGGTGTCTTGCCTCTGCCATATGCAAATTTCCTCCATACGTCTCAATTGTTTGTTTTGTTTTGTTGTTTTTTTTTTGTTTTTTTGCCGTTCGCAGAGTTATTTTTGTGCGTGCATAACGCGTCCGTTTTTTTTGGGATACACGTACTGTTCAGACGCTCTTTAGAGTTTTCACATCGCTGAGCATTTTGCGACCGGCAAAAATGGGCGTGGTAATTCGAAAATTTCGAGTTTCTGTACCTGTAACCGTAACCGTGAGCGCCACTTTGTTGCTATTCGCAGAATCCCGAGCTCATAGTAACTTTGAATATCTACATATGAAATCTCATCTCGATCGGTTGAACGAATCGGTCACTAGAGATCAATATATCGGATAAGTTTTTTTATGACCACCTTGTATATATATATATATGTGTGTGTGTGTGTGTGTTCATATCGCTACACAAAAATTAAATTAATATTAGAGATATAATTGTAGACTACCTTTCCATAACTGAATTAAAATACTAGCATACCTCGCCCGCTACGCTTGTCTGTTTCTCCAAACGAATTTTATCGGTGAATTTAACCTTGTGATTTAAAACAATATGGACCTTTACCTGCTATGTTCCCTTCCGTATTCCTGAAAACGATACGAGTGCCACTGCGCTATTATATTTTCTAATGTTTCAGACAAAGTATGGGTTGTTAAGGATCGAATCTATTAGTTAATCATTTATAGTAGGAATTGATAAAGAAGATAAAACGATGTGTAATATACTAAAATCATCCCTAAAATATTATCTATCAATGCAAGTCTCATCAAATTCCGTTAAGCAGAATTTTTTCAAAAACTTTACTCTTTCAGAACTGGCTAACTTTCTTGATTATTGAATTTTACTCTATAATCATATGACTAAGCAACGTAAAACAATATGTTATATACTAAAACGTTTACTGAATAAGTATCTAATTAACAATGCAAGTCTCACCCACGTTTTTCCAGTAGAACTTTTGAAAAAGGCTACTCTTACACAATCTGATTCACCTCATTATAGAAGTTTTCCCCGTAGTTCTATAACTAAGCAACATAGAACGTTATGTTACACACTAAAAGCTTCTCTGAAAAATTATGTTTATCTGATTAAAGAATTTTCCGCCATAATTCTGTAACTAGTCAACGTACAACAATATACTATATACTAAAACCTTTTCTGAAACATTATCTAACTAACACTCGAAGCTCCATCAAAATCCATTCATCAGAATTTAAGTTAAGTTATAGTGTCTCATTTAAAGCTCAAATCAATGAGAAATGTTGAACATTTCCGAAAGGAGAAACGAGATTTTTGAAATACAGATAGTTTCGGTCGGTAAAATTTTTGGCAGCATTTTTGCCTAAAACGAATTTTCGGCGAAACTCTAATTTTTGGCCGAAAACGAAAACAAAACCGAATTTTCGGTCGATCGCTAGCACTATATATGAGAACGTGTGTTTCAAATCACGCCTTATCCAGAAAATCAAATTTTGGGAAATCGAGAAAACCTCTGACTGAGTCCATTGGTTTTCATTGTAAACCAAGATTCTACAATGCCAGAATTACATAATTTTTTTTTTCAGATTGTAGTGTTTTTTCGATGCAGGTTCATCAATAGAACAGAATGATAGAGAAAACTCAATTTTTTTTTTAAATTTTGGATAAGGCTTTTTTGAAACTTGCGTCCTCATATGTATTCTTTCGATTTTACTATTTTAGCGGCAAAACTGTTGTCAAATTTCATATAAGACCCTTTTTCTTTCCAGGTTAAATTATTACACCTTTAGTTTAGCAGCTTAGTTATACTAGTTTATTAGGTTGTATGTTTCATCTCCCCTCACCTCTTCCCCCAAATCTTAACTTTCTTAATAATGATCCGATTTCAACGGGTCTATTTTTGACATTCTTCTCTAGTCATTTGGTTCCCAACTAAACCTTGATATTATATCTGCAACTCTTTGTGACAATTATTTATGAACAATAATCAAAATTTTCGGATTTTTCTAGTTCAAACATTCCATCCTTAATTTAGAGCCATGTTATTCATTGTTATTCATTATTCTCATTAGTTAAGTTGTACCTTGTATCTCTCACGATTGTATCCCCCTCCCCCTCCCCCACCTAATCGCACCTTTGTTAATTATGGTCCGATTTGAGCCACTTCAGAACTAACGGGGATAGATCGATAATTCCTTTATCGAACTATCGACCTTAATGACAATTTGAAGGAATATAAAAATGAACGATACTACCCGTATCGAAGTATCAACCATAATGACGATTTGAAGGAAAATAATAATGAGCGATACTACCCGTATCGAAGTATCGACCGTAATGACGATTTGAAGGAAAATAACACTGAGCGATACTACCCGTATCGAAATATCGCCCGTAATGACGATTTGAAGGAATATAAAAATGAACGATACTAACTGTTATATCCCTACCAAATCAGAATTAGTAGCGATCTATATTAATAGATGGCAGCACCATACACGGACAGTCTGGAATTGTAAGGCTTTGCACGTAGCCGAGAATATTTCTGCGCAGTTGTAAAATGTGTTTTGTTCTCAGAGCTGCGTTTAGCAGCTGCTGTAAATAATGTATATAATAAACTATAAGTAATATTATAGTTATGCTTTCTTCCTTAGTTAGTAATTAGTTATAAGAGAGCGGCGATATAAATGGGGCGACGAAAATGGGATTTAACCCCAAAAAAATGCAGTGAGATTTTTTTGTTGTTGTGAAAAAAAAATCTTTTTCGAAAGAGAAAAAGAAAAAGTGGCACGGAAAATGGCAGATAAAGAAATAATTTCCCTGGGACGCTTGGAAGAATATAATTCGAATGTTCCTTGGACTATTTACGTCGAGAAAATTGATTTTTATTTCTCAGCGAATAGCATAAAAAATGATGAGATGAAAAAGAATGTATTATTAAGTTCTGTTGAAACATCTACTTTTGCTATTTTACGAGATATTATTGTTCCGAATACGCTGAAAGAAATCACTTACGAGGATCTTTTAAAGAAAGCTAAGGATCATTTTTCAGCACGCCCTAGTGAAATTGTGGAACGATTTAAGTTCCAGAAACGACTTCGGAAGCAAGGAGAGAATATAGCCGATTTTATAAGAGAGTTACGTCGTTTATCCAAACATTGCAACTTCGGAAATACGCTTAATGACCGCCTGCGTGATCAGTTGGTGTTTGGCATCCAGGATGAGGAAATACAGCAAAAATTACTGGATTCCAGGGATTTAACGTTCCAAACAGCGGTGGAAATAGCTGAATCATTTGAGATAGCTGAGGCTTGGGTGAAATCCCTACACATCGGAGATACTACGACTGTCAATCAAGTGCGTGTTCCGAAAGGAGAGAAATCGAAAGTGGAGAAGTACTCATGCACCTAAGCCTAAAGAAGATAAATTCGCGCCTGAGAAACCGTGTTATAGATGTTCTAAAAATCATAACCCCAAGTTATGCCCTTTTAAATCTGCAGAATGTCATTTCTGCCATCGATTGGGGCATTTAAAAATTTGTTGTCGTAACAGAAAATTTGGAATGAAAAGTGAGAAACCTTTTAAGAACAGAAAAATTAAAACTGTTCAGGAAGAATATTGTTTAAATTTTATGGACAACAACTCCAATAATCTGTCGTGGGTAAAATCGGTTAAAATAAATGGTGTAAATATACAATTTGAAACTGATAGCGGTGCGGCTCATACGATTGTAAGTAAAAGTGTTGCTCATAAATTGTTCTCAGGTAAGCTGCCTTTAATTAAATCTAATATTAAGTTTCAAACTTATACTAAACATTCCTTAACTGTTTTGGGGGAATTAAAAGTAAATGCTGTTGTTGATGAATATTCCATACCTGATTTAAGAATATTAGTAATTAAAGAGGAGGGTCCGAGTGTAATCGGAAAAACTTGGTTAAAAGCATCAAAATTATTTTGGCCTAATGTAAATATGATTAAAAGCATTTCGAAAGATGATTTAATTAGAAATTTTCCTAATGTTTTTGCTGACGGAATCGGGACAATCAAGGGTCCTCCCGTAGCAATAAAATTGAAAAAAGATGCAAAACCAGTTTTTCTTAAGTCTCGACCTGTTCCTTTTGCTTTAAGAAAAGCTACTGATGATGAATTGGAACGATTAACTAATGAGGGTATATTAAAACATGTTGATCATTCAGAATGGGCTAGTCCTATAGTAATTGTTCCTAAGCCTAATGGTTCTGTTAGAATATATGGTGATTATAGAGCAACAATAAATGCAAATACTGAAAATGATAATTATCCTCTTCCTAGAATGGAAGAATTATTTTCTAAATTATCAGGTGGTAAATTTTTCACTGTTTTTGATTTAAAAGATGCTTATTTACAACAACCTGTAGATAACGAAATTAGTAAAGTTTTGACTATAAATACTCATAAAGGTTTGTTTAATGTGTTACGATTAGCATTTGGGGTAAAATGTGCTCCTGGTATGTTCCAAAGAAAAATTGAACATATTTTTAAAAAATTTGAATATGTTGGTGTATTTTTAGATGATGTTATCATTAGTGCTAGTAATGAATCAGAACATTCTGAAAGAATTGAAAATGTTCTGAAATGCTTTTTTGAGCATGATATAAGATTAAATAAGGAAAAATTAAAATTTATGGTTTCGGAAGTTTCTTATTTGGGACATAAAATATCTCAGGAAGGAATTAGGCCTATTCCAGAAAAAGTTAATGCTATTTTGAATGCTCCTATTCCAAATAATGTGTCACAATTGCGTTCATTTTTAGGCTTAATTTCTTATTATAGAAACTTCCTGCCTAATATTTAAGATTTTTTAGAACCCTTACATAGATTATTAGACAATAATGTAAAGTGTACATGGTCAGAAAAGCATGAAAAAGCGTTTCAAAAAGTGAAACAATTATTATGTACATCTCCTGTTTTAGAATTATATGATGTAAACAAAGATATAGTTTTAAACTGTGATGCTTCTGAATATGGTATAGGGTCAGTTTTAAGCCACATTGTTGAGGGTAAAGAAAAACCTATTGCTTATGCTTCGAGAACTTTAAATAAAACTGAAAGAAATTATGCAATGATTGATAAGGAAGCTTTATCTGTAATGTTTGGTGTCACTAAATTTCACCAATATTTAGCTGGAAAAAAATTTAAAATTATAACAGATCATAAACCTTTAATTAGATTATTTGATCCTGTTAAAAAGGTACCTGATACATTATCACCTAGAATGCTGAGATGGTCATTAATGTTAGCTGGGTATGATTATACAATTGAGTATCGCGAGAGTAAAAATAATAAAAATGCTGACGCATAAAGTAGATTACCTCTCCCAGAAACTGTAAATATAGTGAGTAATACTGCGGAAATAATGTTTGTTTCAAATAATGATAATTGGCCTGTTACTTCTAAAACTATTGCAAAGTGGACAACTGAAAATCCTGTAACTAAACAAATTTTTGAATGGGTGTTAAGGTTAAACAAAAAGAATATCAACCATATTTTCGTAGAAGGGAGGAAATTTCCTGTCTAGAAAATTGTCTATTGTGGGGACATAGAGTGATCATTCCAGAGGAAGGCCGTGAATATATATTAAAATTACTACATTCGTTCATCAGGGTATATCGAGCATGAAAGCGAAAGCTAGGGGGGGTAGTTTGGTGGCCAAATATGGATAAAGAAATTGAACAAATGGTAAATTCTTGTAAAAGATGTCAGATGTTTGCGAGGGATTGTCCCAAAATGGAACCCTTGAAATGGAAATCTGAACTGCCCTGGGAAAGGATCCATATAGATCATGCCGGTCCTTTTGAAATAAAAAAACAGGAAAAATAAAAGAACAGCTTAATAATGATGATACTATAGAACCAAGCCAATCTCAGCCTTCGCATGATATTGTGGCAGGTACAGTTGTGAGTAATAAAAATGATGTTACAATAGATAAAACTGTAAAAGAAAATTTGACTAAAAACAATGACGAGGACTGTAAGAAAAATGCTCCAGTTCGAAGAAGTCAAAGAGCAAGATTGCGTGTAGTTCGTTTGAACTATGAGGGGAGGGGTGTTATATCCCTACCAAATCAGAATTAGTAGCGATCTATATTAATAGATGGCAGCACCATACACGGACAGTCTGGAATTGTAAGGCTTTGCACGTAGCCGAGAATATTTCTGCGCAGTTGTAAAATGTGTTTTGTTCTGAGAGCTGCGTTTAGCAGCTGCTGTAAATAATGCATATAATAAACTATAAGTAATATTATAGTTATGCTTTCTTCCTTAGTTAAGAGTAATTGTTTATAATAAGAGAGCGGCAATATAAAACTAACCTTGTGGAAGTTTCAACCTCAATGGAAATTTGAAGGAAAATAAACATGAACGATACCACCCAAACAGACATCGATAAAAATATTTATAGTATCGATAAAATCAAGTTGGCTATAGTAAAGATAAAATTCACAAAAAATATGGACATCGCCCATCACTTATAAATACTAAACAATATCTATTAAATTAATTTTCAATGATTGTCATAATTTTTCAAAATTGTTTCAAAACTAAAACTCTCAAAATTCATAAGAATTTCTTAGAATTTATTTTTGCTTTATTAATGATAAATTAATTAAAAAGAATAATAAAATTAACACCATAAAACTTTTCTGGCGGTGCCGTGGACCACGTTTTAGCGACCTCTGTTTTAAAGGGTATCCTTTTTGCAAACAACTATTTTCTGCTATTATCCAACTTAATACAGCGTTTCCTTAGAATTGGAGTCTGTGTCGTATTTATATTTCCAAAACATATTTTAAGTGCTATTATACCTTTATTACAAGCATCCTGCTTATACGAAATTAAAATTACTGTACGTTACCGTTAACTTTACTGACGTTCAGCGTATGCTTCAATACATTAAAAGCAAACCGGTAACTGCAATATTTATTTAAAATAAGAAAGAAAAATCATGCGTTAAGCATAGATTATGAAACATTTTCCAACACTTCCTGAAATATTTAACAAAATTTCGTTATTTAGGGAAATAAGCTAAATAAGATAACTAAGAAAACATTTTAAAAAACAGATAAAACATATTAAAATTTGATTTCAGCAATTACCTTCCATAACCAAATATGTATTCCAATTCTTTTGAACAGTCCTGTATTTGATCTGTAGGTTGACATATATACTACTAGCAAACCCCGCGGCTTTGCTCGCGTAATAGTTGAAATATGCCAAGTGATATTTGCATGACTATTTTTTATTAGAAGAACACTTTTTGGAATAATTCAAAAATTACAAATTAAGCCACAGTTTGACTAAACTTCATTATAAAAGTGCAATAGACAGAAATGAGATTTTAATTAATAAGAAGAACTAAAACTAATTCCAATTAAATTATAATTTAGAGAGTATTTTGAGATTTTTATGCTCATTTCAGTATTCATTTGAAGCTTTGAATTTTTTACAAAACCATCGTAACACATTTACATCTTAAAATTAACCATCATGTCAAATTCCAAGCTTCTTGTCTAACAGTCTACCACCTCATGGTGTTACAGGCACCAAAATAAAATGCCGAAACAGAGTTGAAATAGAATGTCTCGAAAAATGTTGAAACAGAGACGGTCATCGGTTCGTATTTCCCAATATTCTTTTTAAAAAAAGGGAAAAAAACGGAATTTAGATGTTTTTAAAGGCTTTCTTATTGTTCCTGCAAACCAGGTGGTAGTGACACCGGCATAACATATAGCCCGCATAGGATCAGGGTCTACCACTCTTGATTCGCTACCAATAACTTCCTAATCGCTTTATTATTTCCTGGGATTCCATAGAAATCGTAATTTAGGACTATTTTAGAATGCTTTTCGCCCCTTCCCTTCGCTTCACTCCTTTTTAATTTCGATTTTATTTTCGACTGTTCTTAGAGGACATTTATATTTTATAAGTAACTACCGTGCTATATTTAAAGTTTTTAGCCTCTTCAGTACCGCAGAAACCGCAATTTAGAAAGTTTTTTGCTCCTGCAACCCTCTAGGGGTTGTGGCATCGACATAAAATATAGCTTATGTTTGAGCAGGTTCTATCACCATCAATTTGCTACCATTTTGTTTGAAATCGGCTTCGTATTTCATACGATTGCATAAAAATCGTAATTTAGAACGCTTATAGAACGTTTTTCGGTCACTTCATCCTTTTAAATTTGGAATTTTCTATCGACAATTCTTAGAAATCATTTCCATCTTTGAAGTAATTACCATTCCAAATTTTTCCAAATTTAAAATGTTATACCCACCCTATTTTTTAACACAAAAAATTCAATTTAGAACATTTTTTGCTCCTGTAACCCTCAGGTGGTAGTGACAACAACGCAAAATATAGGCAATGTTGAAGCGGGGACTGTCACCATCAATTTGAAACCATTACTTCTGCAAACGGTTTATATTTACCGAGATTGAGTAGAGATCGCAATTTAGAACATTTTTAGAGCGCTTTTCCTTTAATTTTTTTTACCCCATTTAAATTTCAAATTTTTAAGGGACTCTTCTCTGAGAGCATTTACATCTCATAAGTAATTACCATGCCAAATTTCAAGTTGCTAGCCCCTTCAGTATCACAAAAATCAAATTTTAGAACGTTTTGAAAATGCAGCCGCAAGGTGATAGTGACGCCGACATGAAATAGATCCTATATTGGAGCAAGGGCTGTCATCATCAATTTCCAACCATTACTTTTGAAATCGGTTGGGTACTTTCTGACATTGCGTAGAAATCGCCATTTAGAACTTTTTTCACGCATTTTCACCCCTTTTAATTTTCGAATTTTTTAAGAAATGTTCTTAGAGATCATTTATATCTTATAATTAACTACCATTCCAAATTTCATGGCCCCACTAGTGGCCGAGAGGTTCTGCTGTCGAAGCTGGTAGACGGGAAGTGCTGGGTTCGAACACAATCGCGCCCGTCGGCCTAATCGTTCGGAGTTTTCGTGGTTTTCTTCGAATCTTGGATTTCCAAGCGTTAATACGGGTTAGGTTCCCTTAGAAAGACCCCCACGAAGGGCACCCCCCCCTTAGGGCCTATATCCCTCGTGTTGATAATTGGGCGTCATAAACACACACCAAACAAATCAAACCAAATTTCATGTTTCTAGGTCCTTCAGTAACACAAAAATCGCATTTTCGAACGTTTTTTTGCTCCTGCACCCCCTTTGGGGGCAATGGCACTGACATAAAATGGGACCTATGTTGGAGAAAGGGTTGTCACAATCATTTTGACAACATTATTTTTTAAATCGGTTTGGTATATCTTGAGATTCCGTAAAAATCGCCCTTTAGAACGTTTTTAGAACCCTTTTTGTGCATTTTCACTCCTTTTAAATTTCGAATTTTTAAAGAAATGTTCTTAGAGATCATTTATATTTAATAGTAACTACCTTACCAAATTTCATGTATCTAGGCCTTTCAGTAACACAAAAATCGCAATTTCGAACGTTTTTTTTTCTTCTCCTGCACCCCCTTTAGGGGTAGTGGCACCGACATAAAATATATCCTATGTTGGAGCAAGGGTTGTCACGATTTTTTTTAAGAATAGTTCTTAGAGATCATTTACATATAATAAGTAACTACCATGACAAATTCCATGTATCTAGGCCCTTCAGTAACACCAAAAATCACAATTTCGAACTTTTTTTGCTCCAGCACCTCCTTTATGGGTAGTGGCACCGACATAAAATCTAGCCTATATTAGAGCAAGGACTGTCACCATCATTTCGACACCATTATTTTTTAAATCAGTTTGGTACTTCCTTAAATTGCGTAAAAATTGCATTTAGAACATTTTTAGAACGCTTTTTTCGCATTTTCACCCCTTTTTAATTTCGATTTTTTAAAGAAATGTCTTTAGAGATCAGTAGTATCTTATAAGTAACTACCATGACAAATTCCATGTATCTAGGCCCTTCAGTAACACCAAAAATCACAATTTCGAACTTTTTTTGCTCCAGCACCTCCTTTATGGATAGAGGCACCGACATAAAATCTAGCCTATGTTAGAGCAAGGATTGTCACCATCATTTTGACACCATTATTTTTTAAATCAGTTTGGTACTTCCTGAAATTGCGTAAAAATTGCCATTTAGAACGTTTTTTAGAACGCTTTTCGCGCATTTTCACCCCTTTTTAATTTCGATTTTTTAAAGAAATGTCTTTTGAGATCATTAGTATCTTATAAGTAACTACCATTCAAAATTTCATGTTTCTAGGACCTTCAGTAACACAAAAATCGCATTTTTAGAATGTTTTTTGCTCCTGCACCCCGTTTTAGCCAGTGGCACGGTCATAAGATATAGCCTATGTTCTAAGTTGGACTAACACCATCATTTTGATAACATTACTTTTGGAATCGGTTCGGTAGTTCCAGAGCTTACCTCCTACAAATAAACAATTTTTACCTCTTTATAATATTATTACTAGCAGACTATGCCCGCTGCGCTGGTCCATTTTTCCAAACGAATCTTGAATCGAACGAAATTGTGAATTTAGCCTTCTATTTTAAAGCAATAAAGACCATCACCTGGAATGTCCTTCCGCAATTTCCTTGCTGAAAACGATGCGAACTTCATTGAGATATTATACTATCGTATGCCTTGGACAAAATTTGGGCAATTAAGAAACAACTCTTTTAGTTGATCATTTAAAGTACAGTTTGGTACGGAAATGAGACAGTTATGGCAACCGGAATTAAAATATTCTCTAGTCATCACACTGTTAAATTAGAGAGCATTTTACAATGATTGCGCAGATTGAGTTTTGAACTTTAAGAACATTCGGATTGTTCATTTTCATTTGTTTGTTCTTGAACTTCCAGCATCTCAACTTGCGCTATATGTGGTTCTGGTAGCTTAAATTCAATCGCATTACATGTTGCATTATATTTTTTAATAAACTTCCTCTTCTGACAGGTCTGCTACTGTTTTCCATATGTCTATTTCAGCAGAGTAAATAGAATCAAAAACCTAGATCACAAACCAATAGGACAAAAGGTAAACAAACCAATAGGACAATACGGCAACAAACCGGCGTGTTTTTACAGTAAAGCATGTTGAAAAATATTTTGATGAGAGATGGAAGGCACACATTTAACCTAAAATTTAAGTATTTTACTCAACAATCATAATGTTAACTGCTTTTTATATAATTTACATTTAAATATAAAACCCTACTTTCAAATGTGCTCATACACTTAAAAAACACTATTATTGTGAGCGTTGTTCGGGATTATGTCACTCTTCTGCCTGTTTAACTTAAAATCGCTGTTTGGCGCCAGGGTAATAAACGAATAGAATGCAACGCATAAGTTTATTCATTTTTACAATTACTTCTGCCAGTTTCCCTTGTAAGACGTATATATATATGTATGTATAACAATTTATTTATATATTTATATTATTATTATTATTATTAATTACAAATTAGGTACTACTTGATTATACCGTCAACCAATTTCGCCAAATTATACAAATCGCCAAACTATTAGGCCAATCACGCAAATGACATAATTTTTATTTTAAATAACGAAAGAATAATTGAATTAGTAAAACATTAATAAAAATAAAACGTCGAAATAAAAATCACTTGATGATGTAACAAATACGTGTCAAGTGTTTAACGTCAAGTAAATTTGACATTTACGATCACCCATTATTGGCATTTAATTTTATAGTTTGGTGATATTTTTTTGGTCGACGGGATAATCAAGTAGAACCACAAATTATTTCTATTCGTATTTAAAAGTAGATAATAGCTCTTTTTTGTAATATATAAATATCATAAATATTGAAAAAAAAAATGCTTATATGTATATGAAAAGTAAATAGGTTGCCAGTAAATATACATAAAATTCACTTCACTTACCAAGGCCATTTTCTCTATCTCGCCGAAGCCCATATAGTAAAAATATACCAAATACTCTTCAATCTATTTTCTGATACTAAGTAATCACAATAATGTAAATGACTGTTAGACACAGATATCATATATGTACCGGATTTGGCGCAATTTTTTCACGCCCATTTGGCAAAAACATCGTTTTCGAATACCAGTTACATATATATATATATTTAAATTATTTTCTATTATTTTAAAAGGAAATAACAATAAATGGTACTACTTAGTTATCCCGTCGACCAAAAATCTATCGCCAAACTATAAGATTAAATGCCAATAATGGTTGATCGTACATGTCACGTTCACTTGACTTTAAGCAAGTTACACGTGTTTGCATCATCAGGTGATTTTTATTTAGACGTTTTATTTGTATTTTAATTAATGTTATACTAATTTAATTGTTCTTTCATTATTTAAAAAAAATGTCAATTTGTATAATTTGGCGAGTGGTTTGGCGATTTATATAATTTGGCGAAATTGGTCGATGGATAACTAAGTAGTACCCAATAAATAAAAAAAAAATGTTTAATTATTATATATAGAACAAAACATTTTATATAATTGTAAAAAAGAAAATAAAAGTAAATAAACAATTTATTAATAAATAAGCAACAATAGCTGGGTTACCATGTCAGGCAAAATAACGCCAATTTGGAGCCCATTAGGTACCATGAAGCGTATCTGTGCAACCAAAACTTCCAATAATATAGTAAATATGCCATTTGGCGGTGACTTGATTAGCGAAGACTATAAAATAAATAATAATAATAAAAATAAACAATTAATAAATAATAATAATAATATAAAACTGGAGTTCAGACGTTAATTTATGTGCTTTTAAATATCTAAGATTAGTCCAATATCTTTTAAAATATTGCCTAACAGAGCGGAAAATATGAAAAAATAACGAATTTAAAACGATTTGCAATTTTTTTTCAGCAAGTAATTTTTAATTCAAAATGTTGAATTTTTGGCACAGATGTCATATTGTCATGACACAATTTTTTTCTGACGCCAAAGTTATATACGCAACGGGTACTTAACTGGCGCCAACTTATCGTTATTTTGCTTGATATGGTAACGCGGATGTTGTTGTTTATGCTGTTGATGTTTTCGCCAAATTGATACGTATATGACATCTGTGTAGAATTTTTTTTATAGTTATAACACATGATTGCATAAATTTCCTTAAGAATAATTTTCAGTTCCTAAATTTTGAAACTGTGAAATTTCCTGTACGTAAAATTGGCGTTATGGCCAAAGAAATATTTAATAAACAATAATACTTTCAAAAAAAAAAAAAAAAAAAAAAAGATAATATTCAATGATCTGAGTTGGAGTCTATAAAAATCACATGCTTCCGTAATTACGTCAAAAAAAATTTAAAAAGTATGAAATTAGGAACAGATGTCATATCCGCGGCCGCCATCTGGGATTTTTTCTTTGGCATAATAACCCCTTTTCCGCCAAGTAATAAATGTCGCCAAGCAGCGATTTATGTGCATGAAAGGCTTAACGAAAATAAAATGTAAAACATCGTCAACAAAATATCGCAAAGAAATCTCAAAACATCCAAGATGGCGTCCGCTTGAATATACAGCATCTAAGCCTGAAAGGATTTTACAATATGTCTGTGTGGCAGAAATTCAAACTAAAATTTAAATATTAGATTCCATTTTTAAAATATTAACTGATAACTATATAATTTATAATCGAATTGTTTCTCCTATAAATCACATTACGTGGATTAAATAGTTAAATAAAAAAAAATAAAAAAAATGTAATTCAAAATTAGTCTAATCAAATTTTCAGATTCCTTTTTTTAACGTAAGGCAGGCGATAATTCGCCAAATATTGTAAAATTTCACAATAACTTATATTTTAAGCATTACAAATATTTATTTCCTGTTTAAATTAAAAATTATGTATATATTTTATAATATTATGTCTTATTAAAATATTTTTGTTGTCTTTTTAAATTAAATATCAGTATCTTTTTCATTTATTTGCGAGGTGATTGTCTAATGGATATAGCCATTTCAATTCTCTAATCAACAAAAATTTCGCCAAAATATAATCACTGGCAACCCTTTCTTTCAAAATATCAATAAAATACGAAATTTACTACCAAAAATCATAGTTATCCCTGTATCTTGGAGCAAAATCTGTCACCATCATTTTTACACCATTATATTTGAAATCGGTTCAGAACTTCCTGAGATTGCATAGAAATCGCAATTTAGAAAGTTTTTTACAACGCTTTTTGCGAATTTTGACCCCCTTTTCAATTTCGATTTTTTTAGGAAATGTCCTTAGAGATCATTGATATCTAATAACTAACTACCATTCCAAATTTCACGATTCTAGGCCCTTCGGTAACGCAAAAGTCGCAATTTAGAACGTTTTTCTCCTGCGCCCCCTTTGGGGTAGTGGCACCGACATAAAACATCGCCTATGTTGGGTTGTCACCATCATTTTGACGCCATTATTTTTTAGATCTGTTTGGTATTTCCTGAGATTGTGTAGAAACCACCATTAGAACGTTTTTTAGAACGCTTTTCGGGCATTTTCACACCTTTTAAATTTCGAATTTTTTAAGAACTGTTCTTAGAAATCCTTTATATCTAATAAGTAGCTAATATTTCAAATTTCATATTTCTAGGCCTTTCGGTAACGCAAAAATCACATTTTTAGAAAGTTTTTTGCTCCTGCACCCCCTTTCGGGTAGTGGCACCGACATAAAACATAGCCTATGTTGGAGCAAGGGTTGTCACCGTCATTTTGACACCCTTATTTTTACACCATTATTTTTTAAATTGGTTTGATATTTCCTGAGATTGTGTAGAAACCACCATTTAGAACGTTTTTTAGAACGATTTTCGCGCATTTTCACCCCTTTCAAATTTCGAATTGTTTAAGAACTGTTCTTAGAAATCCTTTATATCTAACTAGCTGACCCGCCCGGCGTTGCCCGGGTCCGTGGTGATATTTAAAAATTATCCTTAAATTTATATGATTTCATACCTTTAACTCGATTTTGACTGAAATACGTACCCACTCACTGTGTGGAAAAGGGGGAGAAGCTGTTAATTGTTGAGATTTGCTATGTAATTTTTTGGAAAATTGTATGCGACAGTCATGAACAAATTAAAACTTTAAAACACCCTGTACTGAGGAAAAAATGAGTTAAGAGGAGAGGAGAGAGTGCTTAGTAATGTACAGGTCAAAAGCTTTAAAACGATATATCACATGAAAAAATCCATTTCCACATCCCCTTGGGGGAATAGCCCCTAATACTCTCGGATCAGAAATAGACTCCACCAATTGAGGGGCCGTGAGGAGTTTCACCTTCCGTCAAGTCATCAAATGAGGTCGAATCTTGCTGTAACTAATTCGCAGCGGCGTCAGAAAATTGACACCTCGGGAGGTCATTTAAAAAAGAAAGAAATATTTTTGAAAAGAGGTACATATTTTACACACAAAAAAGTTTGAAGGACTCAAAACACACATTTTTTTTTCATTTTAAAAAGTTAGTGAACTATTTTAATACATTTTATAATTTCTTTCTTTCTTGAACACTTCCCAACAAAGTTGAAAGTGTTTATGCATTCCGTTTGTCTGTCCGTCTGTGCACGCTCCAACTCTGGTAAATATACTCGGATTTTTATGCAATTGATAACGGTTATTTAGGATCACCAAAGCATGTTTTGTGTTGAATATGAAGTATGTGGGATTAATAGTTCATTTACAGGGGCAGTCAAAAATATTCCATTACAATATGGTATATGGGGGGGGGGGAATTGTTTGCAGAGTATTTTAATGACATTGCGCTATTTCAAATGTATTGAAACTTATATAAATCACTGAATTTAACTACAATCACGTTAGAACAATGCATTCATAGCATTTTTTATTCATTTGCAGGGACGCACAAAATAAATAGGTTACAGTACTGTCTTTGAGTAATAATTGCTGGAGTGTACGTTTTAAAATTCTGTATGCCCTTTTAAATTTAACTAATTTTTTTCATGTTACTCATATATAAATTCTATACCTCATATACAGGGGCTGCACAAAAGTATTCACGTACCATTCTCCTTATTAGAGGAACTTGCTGAAGGGGAATTTTGAACTGAAGTATATGTATTTCTTAAGTGAACTAAATTTTGGCATGCATCTAGTTAATAGATAAAATCTCTATATCATATGCAGGGCTGCTGAAAAAAATTCAGATAATTTTCCGATTGTAGATGGAAACAGCTGAAATTGGGTTTTGAAATGTGTTGTGTTTGAATAAGACGCAATATTTTAATTTTTCAAACGGTGCAGTTTGTTTACATTATTCTGAATGTGTTGGAGTTTTATAATCTATGCTTGACGCATTTTTTTCTGGGTTTTTTTTTTTTTTTTTAGTTTTTTTTTTTTTTTTTTTTTTTTTTTTGTCTGACTTGTTATGGTCACTACAATCTAAATTCTTTAAAGGAAAGGGGGGGGGGGACTTCCCTGTATGTAGCCCACCCAAATAGTACCACTCTAACAACATACACACTTTTTTTTACTGTCACAGAATGAAAAAGGTCTAGAGTTAAAAACAGTAGCATATTCAATGATGAATTAAACTGTTTATTTACCATGATGAGAAAAGTAGTAAAGAAAAAGAAAAGTGCCCAGTTAAAATAAAGTCATTGACCTCACAGGCTATTCACGCTTATTGTACAATATACTCTTATTTCAAAGAATAATGCCCTTGAAAAATAAATTAAGGGGGATAACCCCCCCCCCCCTTTTATACTTAACTAATGAACCTCAAAATCTAATCAGGGAAGCGCCTTATCAGAATAAACATATATACCAAATTTAAGCAAATCGGATAAGTCTGCATGAAAAACCCACTTAGCTAAATTAAGGGGTATTAGCTTCTTTGTTCCCCCCTTTATACTTAACCAATGAACCTCCAAATCTAACCAGTGAAACACCTTATCAGAATAAACCAGTATATAAAATTTAAAGCAAATCGGGTAATTCTGCATGATAAACCCATTGATCTAAATTAAGAGGGGTAACCCCCCCCCCCCATAACCAATGAACCTCCAAAACTAATCAAGGAAGCGCTTTATCAGAATGAACCTAGAAAAAAGTTTGAAGAAAATCGAATAATTCTGCATGTAAAATCCATTTATATAAATTAATTTGGTGGATTAGCCCCCCCCCCTCCCTTTATACTTAACCAATGAAACCCAAAAAGTAATCAGGGGAGCACTTTATCAGAATGAACCTAGAAAAAAGATTTGAAGCAAAGCAGATAATTCTGCATCACAAACGCATATATTTAAATTAATGGGGGAGGGTTAGCCCCTTCCCCCCCCCCACCCTTTATACTTAACCAATGAACCTCCAAATCTAATCAGGGAAGCGGCTTATGAAAAAAAACTGGTATACAAAATTTGAAGCAAATCGGATAATTTTGCATGATAAACCCATTGATCTAAATTAAGGGGGTTAACCACCCCTCCCCTTGTTCCTCCCTTTATACTTAACCAATGAGCCCCCAAAACTAATCAGGGAAGTGCTTTATCAGAATGAACCAAGAAATAAATTAGAAGAAAATCGAAAAATTCTGCATGTAAAATCCATTTATCTAAATTAATTTGGTAAATAAGCCCCCCCCCCTCTCTTTATACTTAACCAATGAAACCCAAAAAGTAATCAGGAAAGCGCCTTATCAGAATGAACCAAGAAAAAAGATTTGAAGCAAATCAGATAATTCTGCATCAAAAACGCATTTATTTAAATTAATGGGGGAGGGTTAGCCCCTTCCCCCCACCCTTTATACTTAACCAATGAACCTCCAAATCTAATCAGGGAAGCGGCTTATGAAAAAAAAGGGTATACAAAATTTGAAGCAAATCTGTTAATTTTGCATGATAAACCCATTGATCTAAATTAAGGGTGTTAACCCACCTCCCCTCGTTCCTGCCTTTATAGTTAACCAATGAGCCCCCAAAACCAATCAGGGAAGTGCCTTATCAGAGGGAACCTAGAAAAAAAATTTGAAGAAAATCGAATAATTCTGCATGTAAAATCCATTTATCTAAATGAATGGGGGGGAGAGAGAATAACCCCTGTCCCCCTCACTTTATACTCAACCAATGAACCCCAAAAACTTACCAGGGAAGCATCTTATCAGAATGAATCTAGAAGAAAAAAATTGAAGCAAATCAGATAATTTTGCATGAACAACGCATTTATCTAAATTAATGGGGGAGTATTAGACCCTTTAAACTTAACCTATGAACCTCCAAATCTAATCATGGAAGCGCCTTATCAAAATAAACCGGTATATACAAAATTTGAAGCAAATTGGGTAATTCTGCATGATAAAGCCATTGATTTAAATTAAGGGAATTAACCCCTCGTTCCCCCCTATATACTTAACCAATGAACACCCAAAACTAATCAGGGTAGCGCCTTATCCGAATGAAGCTAGAAACAAAATGTGAAGCAAATCGGATAATTCTGCTTGAAAAAACCATTCATATAAATTAAGGGGGGGGAGGTGGATTAGCCCCATTCCCCCCCTTTTTATACTAAACCAATGGACCTCAAAAGCTAATCAGGGAAGCACCTTATCAGAATGAACCTAGAAAAAAATTTTGAAGCAAATCGGATATTTCTATTAAAAGTTACATATGTACATACAGAACCTGCGGACACATTAGATCTCAGGCTTTGATAGCCTGTGAGCTAAACAAAAAAAAATGGGGGGGGGGGGAATATATGAGAAATAAGGTGCAATTTTATTCATTTTTCACTTTTAGATTATAATAAAATTCGTTTAACATAAATGCTGAAATTGATATAGTGGATGGAGAAGGATTATTAAAGTATTATTCAACTCAACATTTAAGTATTTTTAATTAATTGCAAAATAATAATAATTTAAAACTAAAACATTTCAATATATGAAAATTAATTTTTGATCAAAAGAATGCAAAAATATATAAGCAAAAAATAGATGAATTTGGACTTTAACCATGACTTTTTTTTTCAGACATAATAGTGAATCAATTTCATTAAGATTTGCTTAAATCACATCCTGCTAAATCGATTTAACACCAGCTTGCCATGTTTTTCTTAAATCGGAAAGCACTGAAGCTTGCAATGTTTTCTTAAATCGGATCCTGCTAAATCGATTAACACCAGTTCGCCATGCATGCAGAAGCTGCATCAATGCAAATAAATCAGTTTTCCAATGTTAGCTCTGAATCGGTATTTTGATTTAAATCGATTTAAAGCCAATAGATAAATAAATTTTTCTGATGTTATCTTTAAATCGATATAAGACTGGTGGTTAAATCGGACTTTTGATGTTTGTTTTAAATTGCGATGCAAGGCTAAAAGGACAATGGCTAAATCGTAATTCAAGACATTAGCTAAATCGCGATGTTAGTTTAAATCGATTTAAGACCAATGGTTAAATCGGATTTCCGATGTAAGCTGTAAATCAATTTTTAAGACCTAGGCCTACGTAATGGTAACTTAACCTAACCATAACCTAACTATCCTAGCCGTGCATATGCTTCGAAGTACTTTCCACCGCCACGGGGCACAATGTTTTATACGAATATATCCGACACAGGTCACCACCGCCTGCAGCCGGGTATAGCAGGCATGCTATGCACACTTTGCAATATCTTTTAGTTTCACTTTCCACTACCAGGATGCACACTCTCTCATAAACAAACCTATATACGAATAAAACTCAAATTTTCAATCTATCCATAGATATATTACTCGATGGGGTGGTGACACAAATAAGAATTTAAGAAATTTGCTGAAATTTCAATTCGGAAATAATGGTAACCATCACTCAATTAAGACCCCAATTTCACCTAAAGAACCTCGGACAGGGCTCACTGCTGCATGCTTCACCGTATACTGAAATTTTTGTCATGTGTAGATGCTGTCACTGAAAAGTGCACTTCGCAGCTGGATATTAAAATTTCAATGTAGATTTTTTTTATTATTATTAAAATGTGCATATGGCATTGTGACGGCAATGAAGCAGCCAGCCAATGAGAGCAGGCGGTAAAAAATATGGGATCCAGCGACCGCACTTCATAGCTTAGGGGTAAAGATAAATTGCACTATTTATGTCTCATCAGCTTTATTTTAAAGAAAAATACACTTTTGCACATTTCTTTCTATAAGATTTAATGTTATTTGCATTAATTGTGATATTTCACAATGTTTTTTTACTTTTTATGCAAAATATACAAATCACATAAGTTAGTAACAGTTGTATTCGTTCTTCGTGTTAATGGCGATTTATATATGCATAGTCGCCCAAGAATGGAATGTGTTTCTTGAACTTTACTTTCTATGAAGTAAATAATTTCCGTTCTTGGGCGATTAAGAGTCCATTTATGAGCGATTCTTATGAAACTCGTAATATATCACAAAATGTTCCTTCTATAAGTATTTAGCGCACTGAGAATTTTTCATTCAGTTCTTTACCTTTTGTTAATCTTTTCTCATCTTAATGAAAACACATGCTTATTCTTTAGTGACTAAAAATATTCTTAAATGAAATAAAATGAGTTCAATAACAAATCTGAAAGAAAACAAACCGTAGACGTCACTGACAGAATTTTCCATCCAGTTCTACAATTTCTCGCATGTTACATATCATAATTTTGATAAGAAAGGAAAACATTCAGTAAAGCAAATAAATATGTTTTTATTGGGATTTCTTACGAAACTCATAATATATGGGTAAGTCTATGTGGCGAAAAAATATTAACAAAAGGTAAAACCCAAATAACCTCATTCATTTTCCCTGAAGTCAAAAGTTGTTGGGTTTTATTTCCCCATTCTTGGGCGATGACAACTTGACAACATAGCATTAGAGTCCTGCATTGCATTAGAGTCCTGCATTGGGTCGGGTTACCCACTTTTACCCGAACCCGACCTGCAGTTCGGGTCGGGTCTATATTTTCCCATTGCGGATCTGGTTCGGGTTGACTTCAACTTCTTTTGTTGCGGTTCGGGTTGGCTTTCATTGTTTCGGGTTGGCTTTTTGACGTTTACAGTTCGGATTGACTCGATTTTTTAAAAGAATGTCCAAACTATTTTTTCACATTAAAATTCTATAAAAACCGCAGATCAAAGTTTCACAAAAACAAAATGCGTGCCTGTCAGTTTTGTATAGTCTTAGAATTCGTTTCTGGAAATTAATATAAACATACTTTCTCAATTACTGATACGATAATGATTATAACGAATCCAGTAAAAAACCTATAGATGGCCAAAAAGAATTCTTGTAATGCGAACCCGACCTGCAGAAAGAAAATTAGATTCATTCCGAGCCGAAAAAACAAAATTCAGGATAACCCGATTCAATGTTTGACTCTATACAATGATCCCAACATGCTCAGAGGTTTTACTATATTTGAATGTTAAAGAATATAGATTTGTTCGTTCTTCTATGTAAAACATAAAAATTGTATTAGAGATACAATTGTAGATTATTTTTCATAGTGGCATTAAAACATAATTTACTTTTTTTGCATTGCGGGTTCAGGACGGGTTGATGGAAATTATTTTTGCGGGTTCGGATCAGGTTTCCGAAAATTATTTTTGGGGGTTTGAAAATTATATTTGTGGGTTAGGGTCGGGTTGCACCCGACCTGCGCAGGACTCTAATATACATCTTATACCAGACTGCACGTCTGTTCTTGGAAAAAGATGTATATTGTCATGAAACCATTTTAATTTGCAAAAATGAAGTCAATAAAATCACCATTTTGTGACAAATTGAGTTTCATAAGAATCGCCCAAGAACGGGCATGCAAATCTGGTATTTTTGCTTCATTGAATTTGGCCTAAACTTTGAACTCATATGCTTGGCACTATGAAAACATTCAATAAAGTGCAAGATATAGGTTTTTGGTAGGATTACTTACCAAACTCATAACATATGGTGTTTTGTATATGAAATAAACTAATTTCAATAACAAATCTTAATTAAAACATACATCTCATACTACATTCACAGGATTTTGCATTCAGTTGTACAATTTATAGCATGTTATGATTTCACCGTTCTTGGGTGTCTAAAAATATAGTCAATATTAACAGGAAGAAAGATAACTACAATAAATAACAGTACTCAAAAATTTCGTTCATTAAGTTACGCCTAAACTTTAAACTGATATGACTGGCACTATGAAAACATTCAATAAAGTGTAACATATGTAGAAAAGATTTTAACAAAAGGAAAAGAGCTGAATTTAAAATCCTGAGGGCGTGAAATACTTATATGACGAAATTATATGGTGATATATTATGAGTTTCATAAGAATCGAACATTAACTTCACTTTTAATTGCCCAAGAACAGAAACTATTTACTTCAGAGAAAGTAAAGTTCAAGAAACACATTTCATTCTTTCGCGACTACGCCATTAACACAAAGAATAAATACAATTTAAACCAACTTACGTGAATTGTATACCTTGCAAAATAATTAAAAAACGCTTCGAAATATCACAATTAATGTAAATAATATTAAATCTTATAGGAAGACAAATGCAAAAGTATATTTACATGCAGCTTACGACACATAAACATTGGGAGTTGCGAGAATGAAGTTTGCCCTTTGCCGCTGCCGCTACAATAGATCCAATATTTAACGCCTGCTCTCATTGGCTGGCTGCTTCATTGCCACGGATTGGCGGAAAGTTGTAAATAGCCTCTAACGCATAAAGTTTTAATTTAAAACAAAAAATCTAAATTGAAATTTTAAAATTCGGCTGTGAAGTACACTTTCCGAGGACAAAATTAACACATGACGAAAATTTCAGAGGCCTAGGTGCTATAATTTCGGCGCTTGCCTCGGTCAGGCAGGCAGGCAGGCAGGCAGACATCTCTTGTATTATATATATAGATAAGTAGCTAATATTTCAAATTTCATATTTCTAGGCCCTTCAGTAACACGTAAATCGCATTTTTAGAACGTTTTTTGCTCCTGCACCCCCTTTGGGGTAGTGACACCGGCATAAAAAATAGCCTATCTTAGAGCAAGCGTTGTCACCATCATTTTGACACCAATATGTTTTAAATCGGTTTGGTATTTCCTGAGATTGTGTAGAAACTACCATTTAGAGCCTTTTTTTAGCACGCTTTTTGTGCATTTCCCCCTTTTAAATTTCGAATTGTTTAAGAACTGTTCTTAGACACCATTTATATCTTATAAGTAGCTAATATTTCAAATTTCATATTTCTAGGCCCTTCAGTAACACGTAAATCGCATTTTTAGAAAGTTTTTTGCTCCTGCACCCCCTTTCATGTAGTGGCACCGACATAAAACATAGCCTATCTTGGAGCAAGCGTTGTCACCATCATTTTGACACACTTATTTTGACACCATTATTTTTTAAATTGGTTTGGTATTTCCTGAGATTGTGTAGAAACCACCATTTAGAACGTTTTTTAGAACGATTTTCGCGCATTTTCACACCTTTCAAATTTCGAATTGTTTAAGAACTGTTCTTAGAAATCCTTTATATCTAATAAGTAGCTAATATTTCAAATTTCATATTTCTAGGCCCTTCAGTAACACGTAAATCGCATTTTTAGAACGTTTATTGCTCCTGCACCCGCTTTGGGGTAGTGACACCGGCATAAAAAATTGCCTATCTTAGAGCAAACGTTGTCACCATCATTTTGACACCAATATTTTTTAAATCGGTTTGGTATTTCCTGAGATTGTGTAGAAACCACCATTTAGAACGTTTTTTAGAACGCTTTTTGTGCATTTTCACCCCTTTTAAATTTCGAATTGTTTAAGAATTGTTCTTAGACATCATTTATATCTTATAAGTAACTAATATTCAAAATTTCATATTTCTAGGCCCTTCAGTAACGCTAAAATCGCATTTTTAGAACGTTTTTTGCTCCTACACCCCCTTTGGGGTAGTGGCACCGACATAAGATATAGCCTATGTTCTAAGTTGGACTAACACCATCATTTTGATACCATTACTTTTGGAATCGGTTCGGTAGTTCCAGAGCTTACCTCCGACAAATAAACAATTTTTTCCTCTTTATAATAGGAGTATGATGATTAAGTATAGATATAATAGGAAAATTTAGTTTAGCAAGGAACCGCATAACAGGTAGAAATTTCTCTTTCAGCAATTTATACTTATACATGGAAACATACTTTAATACTTTTTTCAGCCCTGTAGTTTACCTAGTATCTTTATTGCAGCCACTATTTAGCTAAAACTTAATTCAAACTATAACACTCTTAAAACTACTGAAATCACATTCCCAGAAATTATGATCCATAGACGGCCGTGTATTCAATTCTTTTCGTAGCCCTATATATCATTTTATCTATATTCTACAACCATTTCTTAGTAAACTAAATGCCATTCAGCGTAAAAATGCATAACACATTTAAAGACCAGTTTTAAGCAATTTACGCTCATATCCAGTAACCTTTCTTTTTTTAATTCTTTTGTGTAGCCCTGTATATCAACTATAGGATTTTTACACACCATATAGTATGCAAAAATACAGTGAAACTTAAAAGCGTACATCATAATTACAAATGCATTTCCTGCCATCACCGCTATTATACAGTACTTCGAATAGAACATACTATCTGAAATCTTTTGCATGGCCCTGTAAATGCTACGCATTTCGTATTGTACGTGAAATAACTTATAGTAAGCCTCACCGATATTTAATAATTTCATTATATATGAAATAGTTTAACATAATTAAAATATGCCGCAAACAATTTCCCCCTATACTATTATGTAACGAAAAACATTTGTGTGGCCCTATAAATGAATAATAAATATTGTTTGCACTGCATATTCTACAGAATGCATATTTTAGTGCCCTTCATAACTGAATATCAATTTTATTATGTTTGAAAGGGTGTAACGTCGTTAAAATTCATTTGGAACGATTTTTTCCCATTGACCGTAATGTAACGGAAAACTTTTGACTGTTCCTGTAAATAAACTAAACATGCTACAAACTTCATTTGAAATAGGTTTCCTGCTAGGGTAAAGGTAAATAACATCCTAAAATTTCAGGACAATACGAGTATATTTGCGAGAGTTAGAGCGCGGACAGTCGGACAGACAAACCGAAGTCATAAACATTTTTCAACTTTGTTGTTAAGTGTTAAAAATGTTATTTTTGTACGAAAAAAAATTTAATTATTTTTACTCTTAACTCTACGTATTTCTGTCACAAGAAAATTATTGCAACATACATAAATATATAAGAAGTATTCAAGATTTATTTTCTTTTGAAATAGTCATATAAATTTGAATTCCTTTGAACATATAAATTTGAATTCCTTTAAATAACGAAATATAATTAAAGTTTTTTTTTTTTTTCTGAAAACATTTTATTTGAAAGTAAGAAATTATCTGATACTTCAAAAATAAATAGACGTAAAAATATGATTTGATTTTCTGCATTTATAAAATCACTATTTTTTAAATTAAAAAGTTGCAAAAACGAGATTTGTTTAATGTTTAATGAAACATAAATACGTAAATGTATACAGAAATAAAATCTATAGATTCATTTTTTTATAAAAGGAAGCATTCTGTCTTAAGAAATTAACATATATTAGCAGTGTTTCATCTTTATTTTATTTATTTATTTTTGAGAAAAGCCGCTTTGATTTCTTGATTGTAAAAACTTCGAATCAAGCACACGCATACAGTGAGACGAAAAAAAGAAAATTCAAAATGCCGAAAGGTAATTTTCAGAAAAATTGTAATTTATGTAATTTGTTTGCTTGAAATAAAATAAGGAAAAATGATCTAAAATAATAAAAAATTAACTTGATTAAAATGAGGAAAGTTAATTAAAAAAAATGACTGGATATCGGAAATAAATGAAGTAATATTTTTTAATTTTTAAACAAATCTTTTTTAAAAAAGTCCTTCCGGCCAGTGCCGGGAAGAAGAGGTAGCTTTCATTTTCCTTATTTTAAAAAAGCCAACTTATATTATTCAAACACACGAAGCTCAATTTAGTGGGAACCGAATATAGGAGATTCAATATTAATTTTTATCAATACTAAATCATTATGAATGAGAATTTCGCGAAATTAGTCAGCTTTATCCAAGCTGCTTTTATTTAAACTAACTTATATTTGGCTGCCAAATTCGGCGATTTCTTAAAGTTCCTGCCATTTTAAGACAACATGGTGGATGAGGCTAATCAGTGAACTTGGTCGAGACCTTAGTAATGGCTGTGCACATGCTCACTCACATCGGAATCGGTTGATATATACGAGTGCTGTCGCAGGCAAAAAATAAGTTTTTCAAAATGTCACCCACATTAGAAATTGAAACTGCTATATCTGAGCCATTTTTTAAGATAAAGACAAACAAAAAATGCTCGTGAATGCTTATATCAAGGTCAAATACTTATGAAAGAAACCTTTTTCAATTTCTATTTTTTTTTTTTTTTTTTTTTTTTTTTACCTCACTTTAAATATAATTTTTTTTAATTTAATGGCCGCCATTTTGAAACAAGATGACTGATGAAGCTGGCCAGCGAACTTGGTTGAGATATTTATGTATACTATCCACATGCCTTCTTCCATCGAAATAGGCGAATACGTGTGTTATCGCGTGACAAATACAAGATCGTTTCAAAGTGTTAGCCATGCTAGAAATTTAAAGTGCTATAATTCAATATTTTTTAAGATATAAACAAAAGAACAAATTTTCAGAAACAAAAACTGCTCCAGAATCTTTGTATCAAGGCCAAACACACAAATTTTTTTTTTTTTTCATTTTCCAATTTTTTAATACTTTATTTTAAATTTTAAATTACTTTTTTTTAAATGGCAACCCTTTTGAAACAAGATGGCGAATGAAGCTGGCCAACGAACTCGGTCGAGACATTGGTATGTACTATGTACAGATCAAGTTACATCCAAATCGGTTCATAAATACGCCTGTTATCGCGTGACAAAAATCAGGTCGTTTTAAAATGTCAGCCACAATAGAAATTCAAAATGCTATAACTCAGCCATTTTTTTAGATATAGACGAAACAAAACCTGTTCCGGAATTTCTGTATTAATGTCAAACACATACGAAGAAAATCTTTTTCGTTTTCCAATTTTTTGGTATCTCATTTTAAATTTTAAAATTTTAAAATTTTTTTAAATGGCCGCCATTTTGAAACAAGATGGCGGATGAAGCTGGCCAACGAACTCGGTCGAGACATTGGTGTGTACTATGTACACACCGAATTACAACCAAATCGGTTCATAAATACATCTGTTATCACGTGACAAAAATCAGGACACTTCAAAATGTCAGCCATGCTAGAAATTCAAAATGCTATAACTCAGCCATTTTTTAAGATATAGACGAAACAAAAACTGCTCCCGAATCTTTTTATCAAGGCCAAACACATAAGAAAAAAAATATTTTTTCAATTTTCAATTTTTTGGTACCACATTTCAAATTTAAATTTTTCTTAAAAATTTAAATGGCCGCCATTTTTAAACAAGATAGCGGATGATGCTGGCCAACGAACTAGGTCGAGACATTGGTATGTACTATGTATAAACGAAGTTACATCCAAATCGGTTCATAAATACGCCTTTTATCGCGTGACAAAATTCAGGACGTTTCAAAATGTCAGCCACGCTAGAAATTCAAAATGCTATAACTCAGCCATTTTTTAAGATATAAACGAAACAAAAATTGCTCCGGAGTCTTTGTATAAAGGTCAAATACATAAGAAAAAAATATTTTTCCATTTTTAATTTTTTGGTACCACATTTCAAATTTTAAATTAAAAAAAAAATTTAAATGGCCGCCATTTTGAAACAAAATGGCGGATGAAGCTGGCCAACGAACTCGGTTGAGACATTGGTGAGTACTATGTACACACCGAATTACATCCAAATCGGTTCATAAATACGAGAGTTACAGTGTGACATAGGTCAGATATATATATATATATATATATATATGGATATATATATATATATATATATATATATATCAATTTTGAACGGAGGGTGGTTTCGGGGTCTGGGGGTCATGATCGATGAAAATATACCAAAATTTTTTTTAATCGCTTTCCTCCGAACGGCTGCAATAGGTAGCTTTTTGTAATGAAAGCTACCTAAAAAAGGTATACTGATAGTTATTAAAGTACACATTGTAACATTTTTTTATTATTAATTCTTTCTTTATTCTTTAACATATCTTATTATTAAATCTTTACATTCACTTTAGAAAAATCGAGGTGAAATCTTTGAATAGTTTTATTATACGCTGTTAAAAAAACAATCAGCTAATTTGAAAATTTTATTTTCAAAAACGTTTTTATGCGTTTAAAAAAACTTTAAAACCATTCAATCAATGACTACTATGAATTAATTTATATGAACCTCTTTTTTTTAACATTTTCTTTTGCTTCTTTTAAAACAGTGTTTTTAGTATGCAATATTTTATACTTTTTCGCACTAATATACTTTCTAAGTCCTGCGATTATCATTTACCAATAATAAAAATAATGGAATAATAAGGAAATCATTTTGACAAACTTATACAAAAATATTTAACTCTTATGAATTAAAATAAGAATTATAAAATGTCATTTTTACTCACTAAACCACAATATTTTTATTCACTAAACACTTCTAGTACCCTTATGAAAAGTTTTAACCACCATCTGTCTGAAATAATTAATAGAAAATAAATCTTCAGATTCAATTTTTGTGAGTATGGACCAATAATTGCCCAATTTAATTGCATAAACCTGAAACTTATTTAACATATTTCGATAAATGGTTAAATTGATATTAAAAAACGTATTAAGACTGTCTGATGATTTTTAACAGTAGTTGTAAGAGGTGATTAGTTTATTAACTACTTTTAGAGGAATTAATGATTGAAAACGACTTAAAAAAATATCTTTGACTTTTTATTTATCGAATCTGCGCATTTCCGTTTTTTAATTTTTTCTTCAGATTTAAACTGTCTGGATTATAAAAAATACACACTTATTCCAGATACTTTTCCGGTCTAATGGTACAATTTTTTTGTAAAAAAGATATTAATATTTACTATATCAAATAAATATTTTTTGAAGTTCAATTTCATGCTGATTTTCTTGTTTTCCGGTTTTTATGAATTTTGAAACTGGTCGTTTTTCTGATTTGGACCTTGCATGGACCTGAAACTTATTTAAAATATTTCGTTAAATTATTAAATTGGTATTAAAAAACCCATTAAGACTTTCTGAAAATAGTTGACGCTTTTACAGTAATCGTAAGAGGTGATTAGTTTAGCAATAACTTGAAGAAATAATGATTGTAAATTACTTTTTTCTTAATATTTTCGACTTTTTATTTATTGAATCTGAGAATCTTAGTGTATTTACCCAATTAGACATATTGGTTTACCGTTTTTTTCCTTCTGCAGATTTAAACTGTCATCCGTATGTTCTGGAGGATAAAAAAATACACACTTATTCCAGACACTTTTCCGGCCTAATGGTACTTTTTTTGTAAAAAAAATTTTAAATTTTCTATATCAAATAAATATTTTCTGAAGTTCGATTTCATGTTAAATTTCTTGTTTTCCGTTTTTTTTTCTTAAATTGTCATCCTTGTTTTTCCAATTTGGACCTTGCATGGACCTGAAACTTATTTAAAATATTTCGTTAAATGGTTAAAATGGTATTAAAAAACGTATTAAGAATGTCTAAAAATTGTTGATGTTTTTACAGTGGTCATAAGAGGTGATTAGATTAGTAACTAAGTTTAGAGGAAATAATGATTGCAAATGACTTTTAAAAAATATTTTTGGCTTTTTATTTATCGAATCTGCGCATCCTAGTCTACTTACCCAATCAGACATATTAGTTTTCCGTTTTTTCATTTTATCTGCAGGTTTAAATTGCCAGCCGCGTGTTGTGGAGGGGAAAAAATACGCACTTATTCCAGGTACTAGCGGTAGCTTTTTTGTAAAAAATATATTAATATTTACTATATCAAAAAAAATAATCTCTGAAGTTCGATTTCATGATGATTTTCTTGTTTTCCGTTTTAAAAAAACACTTTTTCATGGGATTTTACGGATCGCAATGGCATCTTTTGATTAAAAAAGTATTAGGTTGTTCCAAAAGTTTCTTTCGTTTTCTTACAAAAAATTAACCATGCAAAAATTTCGAAACGGCAAGATTTTATTGCAGCATGTATGTGCCATTCTGTTCAACAACCTTCTTCAATCTCACCGGAAGTCAAATAATTTTCCAAAAAATTTGTGATTTGCTGACAAAATACATATTAAGAGGATTTTTTAAGTCATTCAAAGAGTCAATTATTTTGGCGAAGGGAATTTTTAGAGAAAGAAACAAGGTCGGAGGGAGCAATGACCGCAGAATAAAGAGGGAGGAGCAGAACTTCTCAATCGATTGCAAAGTATTTATTTTTGACACCCAAAGATACGTGTGGTCCGGAGTTGTCATGATGGAAGACAACACCTAGTCCGTTTGCTAATTCGCGGTGTTTCCTAGATATTGCTGCCTTCAGTATGTCAAGTTGCAAGCAGCATTTTTCAGAGATTACGGAATGGTTTTGGTATAAATAACTCGTAGTAAATAATACGCTTCCAATCCCATTAAATAGATAGCAACAGGTATAGGCCGGCTTTAGCGACAGGAATGGGATTGTTGTCTCGACTGCGCCATTGTTTCTGGTAGCCAAAGGTACGTGTGGTCTGGAGTAGTGATGGGCGATTTCGATTTTTTTAATCGATTTAATCGATACTATGGCCAACTCGATTTATTCGATACTATGAATTTTTTAATCGATGTCTCTAAGACAAAACAAGGTAATATCATTTTCATTTTCCTTCAAAAATTGAAGATAAAGTAGTTGGATGTGCCAATCCCGAAACTTTCATCTGCCTCATAAATGTTAAAACTTCAAAATTCGCTATCACAGTGTCAAATTTAAATGATAACCTATGCGCATCATGACGATTCAAAAAGGATAGGTTCGTTAAAGTATGTGCCTTTTAAAAGAAAATATAAGCATTGCATTTTCCTAACAAATCATTGAATTTCGGCCCACACTCTCTTAGGCTAATGTCAGACGAACGTCTTTTTGCACGCTTTTTTCGATCTTACGCCACCCCTACACCTTCGCTAGCATGTGTAGGGACGATGTAAGAGCGAAAAAAAAAAGCGTGCAAAAAGACGTTCGTCTGATATTAGCCTAGATGTGCGCAACGGAAAATCCCAATTCAAAGAGAATAAAAGCGATTGCTGTTGGGCAGTATACATCAAGCCTAATAAGGATCTATTTATCTGAAAGTGTAACAGAATATGAAGTTTGGTTAAATTCCGTGCATTAGTTTTGAGATTTGGCTATCACGAATGTCATGCAAAAAAAAGTATAGCAGCGCAGCCTGTTACATGATTAACACGAAAAACTCAGGAACAACTTATGTCAATGACACATAATATTAAGTTTGATGAAATTCCGGTCATTACTTCTTGAGATATTATCGCTAATATCGTGTAAATTCTGAAAAACAGCGTTAAATTCAGGGGCTGGTACGGGTGGACAACCCCCCCCCCCCCCCGGAACATTGAAATGTCTCTCATGAAGATTTGAGATTTTATGCTTAATGGACAAAAGTCCACCCCCCCCCCCGAAACTCTAGAATGTCCCTCTCCAGAGCCATAGAAATCCCTCCCGGAGAGAATTGTCTGAATTCAACACTGCTAAAAAAAAGCAGCATGGCAGCACAACCTGTTATATCATTTATACGAAAACCTAATCATGAACAACTTATGACAGAATATTAAGTTTGATGAAATTCCGTTCATTAGTTCTTGAGATATGATCCCTAAACTCATTTAAATCCAGAAAAACGTGTTGAATTCCGGGGGGTAGCCCGGAGAGACATGCCTCCCCCACCCCCGTGCAACATTCAAATGTCCCCCCAGAAGGTTTGAGATTTTATGCTTAATGTACAAAAGTCCAATCCCCTTCCCCTCTTAACTGTCCCTTTCTGGATCCGGAGAAAATTGTCTGAATTCAACACTGCTGATAAAATCTGCATAACAACGCCCCCTATTGGGTGATTTACACCGAAATTTAATATGCAACAATTTATGCCAACGTCTAACTGAATGTGAAGTTTGATGAAAATCCGTGCATTAGTTCTTGAGATAGAGCTATTGCGAAAATCAGGGAAAATGCAGCATAGCAGCGCCACCTGCCGGTAAATTTACATCAAAAAGTAATGAGCACCAATTTATATGAAAGTCTAATTGAATCTAAAGTTTCAACAGATTTCATGCATTAGTTCTTGAAATAGACCGCACACAATTTTTTTGGTCAGAGACAAACAAATAGACAGACTGACAGACAGACAATGTATAAAAATAGTTAAATCGTATTCCAGACAAGATCTTCTAAAACTATAAATCCTTCGAAAACCGGAAATCGAAATTTTTCACGAATCCAACGTTTTCTTTTTCTAAAGACAAAAGAAAGCAAGAAAAAATTAACGCATGGATTCTGCCCGTAAATTAAGATCAGAAATGGCGAATCGATTCAATTTAGATTCGATGCCGATGTCGATCTTTAGATGCGGGCAGAATCGCTATTTTTTGATTTACTTCAATTCTTTAGATTCGGGCGAATCGATTCAGTTCAGATTCGATGCCGATTTTAGATGTGGGTGAAATTGTTATTTTTTGATTTACTTCAATTCAAATCGCATCGCGCATGATCCACGATTCGGGGTGAATAGATTCCTCCAATTTTACTGTTTTAGTGGCAGAATTGCTGTAAAATTTTGTATAAGAGCCTTTTTTTTTCTTTCTACGTTCAGTGTTGAATGGCGGGTTGATTTCTTGACTGCTCCGGTCGGGATGGGGGGGAGGAGATTTTAGAGTTCCGTAAGGGGGATGCACATTTGTCCATTAAAAAGCATAAAATCTCAAAACTTTCGAGAGGGACATTCCAATGTTCCCCCGCGTCACCCCCTGAATTCAATACTAGGTTAAATCGTTATACTTTTGTTTAGAAGCCTAGTTATTTGGATTACTAGTTTATTATGTGTGTTTTCGTCCCTTCTAACCCTTTCCGCCCCCTCCCTCCTCGCCAATCCTAATTTACAGGGCCGTTCAAAATATGCATGCTATTTTAAAAATGCCCAATTCTCGTTCTATTTTATTATAAATCCACATTTTGAAACATTGACCAAAGATATGATGGATTTATAACCCTCTCAGATATGGACAGTAAACTACTTTAGAAACATTAAACAAGCAATAAGTTCAAGTACATAAAAACTTCATGATACTTGAACTAATTTAGTAGCAGTAAATCAATTCGTAATCATCTCAGATATCATTAACTGATTTCAAAACAGGAAACCATTCAAGAATACCAACATTTGAACACGTAAATAAATACATTAAGTAATAATAAATCATTCTGCAATAAACAAACTTTTCTGTTCTAGCTAAATTATCCTACTCAAGTTATACAATTACAAATAAATAATGATATTAACAAGTGAAATATATTTGTGAAATTTGTTCATATATCAACCCACGCATGCTGCAGCTGTCTGACGTCAACATCATCGTCATCAAAGAACTCTGACTCAAAAAACTCTTTTTCTTATTATTAAGTTAGTTGTTGTGTAGATCCCGTTAAGTAATAATGTAATGTAAAATTTACTGCTGCAAAAAGGCAACATAATTTAAATGAATATGTAGATTATTAACTGAAAATGTAAAGTTAGTTTTAATAATATAATTTCTTAAACCAAAGAAAAGATGTCAAGAGTGGAATCATTTATAAATAAGATAAAAAAAATTAAACATTCACTTTCTATTCTCAACACTATCGGATAGTGCAATATGGATATACACCCGTGCGAAGCCGAAGTATGAGGAATTGCTGAGCAATAACATAAAGGTAAGAGATTACCTATATTATTATTATATTTAAATGTATTTTAATGGCCAGAAACAAAATAATATTTATTTATTTATATAAGTATTAGCGCGCGTACCTTACTGTGCAGAGCAGAGGCGGCTTTTTTGCCAACAATTTGATTATGAGACTGAGAAAGTCTGTATTTTAGTAAATAAATAATATTTGTGGGGAAAAAAACTACTGGCCACAGATGTATGTACATTAGAAAGAAATTGTTGAAAATACTTGAAAATATAGTTCGTCAATTGTTTGACGATAAAATGAATATTGTGAATATTTTTTGTTGATATAAATGAAATGTTAAAGAATTGAAGAAAACTAAATAATAAGAAGTTTTATATAGAATAAAAAAAAAACAGCAATTCCTCACATAAGTAAAACTTAATTAACTAGAAAAATGGCCGCATCACGTGAGATACAGTTGGTAGAAAAACTAAACGCGAGTAACTACAGTAATTGGAAGTTCAAAACTGAGATGTTACTGATTAGAGAAGACTTGTTTAACGTAATTAGCGAAGATAGGCCCACGCCAGTCACAACCGATTGGGAGAAAAAGGACAAGAAGGCCAGAGCCATAATAAATCTGTCAATTGAAGATTCTCAAATCGTCCATGTAAAACGGCTTAACACAGCCAGAGACACTTGGAACGCACTTAAAACGATACACGAACGGGCGAACCTCTCTAGTAAATTATTTTTGTTAAGAAAGCTTTATGGAGCCAAGCTCCAAGAAAACGGGAACCTAATCAAACATATAACATACATTCTAGAACTAATAGACAAACTCTCAGCGATCGGGGAAACAATTAGCGACTCCCATCTTTCAGCTTTATTGTTGTGTTCGCTACCCCCTAGTTATAATACTTTGATCACTGCCCTTGAATCACGGAATGAGGACGAGCTTACACCACAATTTATTAGAAGTAAATTAACAGATGAGTACAACAGAAGGGTCGAAAACACAGACCAGGGTGAAAATTCAACAAAAGCGTTTAAAACGCAGAAAAGATTTCCTAATGATAACTTTAAAAAAGATAAACAGTGCACATATTGCAAATTAAGAAATCACACGTACAGAGAATGTTGGCATTTGAAAAATCGAAACAATCACCCAAATACACAAAAACAACAACAAACATACGAAACAAACATTACTCATCATCGTTGTGCTATCAACAATCGGATAACCACATAGGAAACACTGACCGCGAATCAGTAGACAAGAGAAATTATAGAACGGAAACAAAACCAGATCAAAGCAGCGACGCAGCCTTTCTAATAGACAAAGCAGGAAAACAAACCTCGATTATTGATTCTGGTTCATCCTCACATATCTTAAACAATAAAGATGACTTTACTAAATTAAATGACACCGAAAAAACAACGGTCATAATTGCCAACGGCAAAACTCTAAACTCGCTAGGTACCGGAGAGACTACATTCACGACAAAAACATCCGATGGAGGCATAAATAAAATTACGTTGAAAGAAGTGTTGTATGTACCGGAGCTAGAATCTAATTTAATTTCAGTAAGTAAAGCCACAAAGAATGAGTATAAATTATTATTTGATAAAGATCAATGCACGCTGTCCCGAAATGGGAAAATCTATTTGGAGGCAAAAATGAAAAATAACCTATACGAAGTTGAATTATTAGAAAATGCAGATAGGAATATAGTAAATATGGCACATAAATGCAAAAGTAAAGACTGCCTGGAACTTTGGCACAAACAAACACCTAGGGCATAGAAATTATAATTCCATAAAGGAAATGGTCAAAGACGACTTAGCCTATGGCATAAAACTAAATAATTGCGATCATGGAACAACATGCGAAACGTGCATACAAACAAAAACAAGCGATGCTCCCTATCCCAAAACAGTGTATAGAAACAAAACAGGTAGAGTATTCGATCTAGTGCACACGGACGTATGCACGACGATAGGAACCCCCACAATAGGTGGTAAAACAATGTTTGTAACTTTCATTGACGACTACTCTAGATTTACTGTAATATACTTATTAAAACATAAAGATGAAGTACAGGATAAACTAATCGACTATACAGCTATGGTTCGAAACCAGTTCGGGATATATCCGATAGCAATAAGATCGGACAACGGAGGAGAGTGCATAAATCGAGGGATAGAGGATTACCTAAGGAAAATGGGCATTAAACATCAATTAACCGTGCCGTATTGCCCGAGCCAAAATGGCATTGCGGAGAGAAAAAATAGGTCGCTATTAGACATGACTAAAAGCCTACTCAGAGAACAATCTGCCACAAAGATTTTGGGGAGAAGCAATTAACACCGCGAATCATTTACAAAATCGCTTACCAACAAGATCGACAAATGAAACCCCATTTGAGCTATGTTTTAATCGCAAACCGAATTTACACTACTTGCGAACATTCGGATGCAAAGCTTACGCATACGTGAGTAAACAACATCGAGGAAAATTGGACGACAGGGCTCAGGAAGGGATTTTTATAGGATACAATAACAACTCAAAAGGATATCGCGTATACACTAAAGAAAATAAAATTGTAATTGGCAGAACAGTGAAATTCATAGAAAATAGCAAAATTAACCTAAAAGAAAGTAAAGAGACAGAAAACTCATATTTTGCCAAAAATTACATTGAAACGGAGATAAACAACACAACCGAAGAACCAACCGCGTCCAAACAACCGACCAATGAACCAAGAAGATCCGAAAGATCGAACAGGGGGGTACCACCAGACAGATATGCCGGTTACGTAAAAAATGATGATATGACAGAACCCACTAGTTGGAATGAAATACTGGATATAAATAATCCCAAAGAAAAGGAAAATTGGCTTAAAGCCACACAAGCGAAAATCAATTCGCTGAGAAAACACAACACATGGGAATTAGTGGATCCTCCACCTAACAAAAAGGCTATAGGTTGCAAATGGACATTCAAAAAGAAATTAGACAGTTACGGGACCACTCAAAAGTACAAAGCACGTTTAGTAGCCAAAGGGTTTAGTAAAAATATGGGGAAAACTATGACGAGACTTTCGCCCCAGTAGTGTCACAAACAACCATCAGAACATTTTTGGCAGCAGCCGCATATAAGAAGTTGAACGTGAGGCACATAGACATAGACACAGCTTTTCTCTACGGTGAGCTAGAAGATGAAGTGTACATGAAACAACCCTAGGGTTACATTGAGAAAAATTCAGAAAACAAAGTCTGTAAACTGAAAAAATCCATCTACGGACTCAAACAGGCAGCCAGAATCTGGAATAAAAAAATCGCGCAATCTTTAAAAAATTTAAACTTTCAAAAAAGCACCGTGGACACATGTCTATATACACGAAAAGAGAACAAAATTTCAACTTACGTAATAGTCTATGTTGACGACATTTTGATAGGCGGTGAAAATGAAACTATTGAAAAAATAATAAAAGCTTTACAGGAAGAATTTGAATTAAAGGACCTTGGGGAAGTATCTCACTATTTAGGCATGGAAATAAACAAATCAGAAAAAGGGTATAAACTGAATCAAAGATTAAAAATAGAAGAGCTCGCAAGAAAATTCAATTTAGAAAACGCAAAACCTGTAAGCACTCCCATGGATGCCGGTTTTCACAAATTAGAAGACGAAGAAAATTTATTACCTAACAATACGAAATTCAGACAAGCGATAGGATCGTTGTTATATATAGGAACCACTACGCGTCCAGATATATCATACTGTTAACATACTCAGCAGAAGATGTGAAACTCCACGCCTAAAAGACTGGAACGGTGTGAAACGCGTAATAAGTTACCTGAACATTACAAAAACTTTAAACCTCACATTAAACATAAGTCACGATCCACAACTCATCGGTTTTTCTGACTCCGACTGGGACACAAGAACGAGAAAATCGACTACTGGAAACATATTCATGCTGGGTAATAGTCCCTTACAGTGGCACACGAAAAGGCAAAATTGCATTGCCTATTCATCGGCAGAAGCTGAATTCGTTGCTGCAGCTGGTGCAGGACAGGAAATTGCCTGGATAATAAAATTATTAGCAGACCTGGACTTAAAACAAAATTTACCAGTAATAGTGTATGAAGACAAGCAGAGCGTCATCAAGATGGTGGAGAACGAAAAATTCTCAAAGCGAACCAAACATATCGATGTTCGCTATCACGCAATAAAAGAGATGAAAGAAGATGGAATACTAGATCTTCGTTACTGCCCAACACAAGACATGACAGCAGACGCGCTGATCAAGCCACTGGCCAAGCCTCAATTCCTGAAACATCGTGAATCCATGCAACTATTACCGGATGCATCTGAGATGGTTAAAGAAGGGTGATGGATTTATAACCCTCTCAGATATGGACAGTAAACTACTTTAGAAACATTAAACAAGCAATAACTTTCAAGGACATAAAAACTTTATGATACTTGAACTAATTTAGTAGCAGTAAATCAATTCGTAATCATCTCAGGTATCATTAACTGATTTCAAAACAGGAAACCATTCAAGAATACCAACATTTGAACACGTAAATAAATACATTGAGTAAAAATAAATCATTCTGCAATAAACAAACTTTTCTATTCTAGCTAAATTATCCTACTCAAGTTATACAATTACAAATAAATAATGATATTAACAAGTGAAATATATTTGTGAAATTTGTTTATATATCAACCCACGCATGCTGCAGCTGTCTGACGTCAACATCATCGTCATCAAAGAACTCTGACTCAAAAAATTCTTTTTCTTATTATTAAGTTAGTTGTTGTGTAGATCCCGTTAAGTAATAATTTAATGTAAAATTTACTGCTGCAAAAAGGCAGCATAATTTAAATGAATATGTAGATTATTAACTGAAAATGTAAAATTAGTTTTAATAATATAATTTCTTAAACCAAAGAAAAGATGTCAAGAGTGGAATCATTTATAAATAAGATAAAAAAAATTAAACATCCACTTTCTATTCTCAACACTATAGGATAGTGCAATATGGATATACACCCGTGCGAAGCCGAAGTATGAGGAATTGCTGAGCAATAACATAAAGGTAAGAGATTACCTATATTATTATTATATTTAAATGTATTTTAATGGCCAGAAACAAAATAATATTTATTTATTTATCTAAGTATTAGCGAGCGTACCTTACTGTGAGGAGCAGAGGCGGCTTTTTTGCCAACAAGATACATTTGAGGTCACCCTTCCCACCGTTTGAGACTTACCTGTCCCCCGAGGGGCATATTTATTGTTTCTTCCAGACCATATCTCGTGTAACATATTGTTGGAAAGCTTTTAATGTCCTCTTTTATTTTCTGTCCCTCCCCCACCCCCGCTAGTTATACGCTCTTGGCACTTTTTAGCTCACAGGCTATCAAAGCCTGAGATCTAATGTGCCCGTCGTTTTTGTATGTATGTATGCATGTACGTACGTAACGCGATAACTCTTGATAGAAATATCCGATTTGCTTCAATTTTTTTTCTATGTTCATTCTGCTAAGGCGCTTCACTGATTAGTTTTGGGGGTTCATTGGTTAAGTATAACGAGGAAACGGGGGCTAATCTCCCCTTAGCTTAGATAAATGGGTTTTTCATGCAGAATTATCAGATTTTCTTCAAATTTTGGTATACCGGTTAATTTTGATAACGAGTTTCTCTGATTATATTTGAAGGTTCATTGTTATAGTCTAAAGGAGGGGAGGGTGGGACGAGGGGATAATACCCTCCCTAATTTAGTTAGATGGGTTTTGCTATCCGATTTACTTCAAATTTGGTATACCAGTTTATTCTGATAAGGAGCCTCCCTAATTAGATTTGGAAGATCATTGGTTAATTATAAAGGGGGGAACAGGGGGCTAATACCACCTTAATCTAGATAAATGTGTTTTTCTATCCGATTTGCTTCAAATTTGGTATACCGATTTATTTCGATAAGGCACTTTCCTGATGACATCTGGAGGGTCATTGGTTAAATATAAAGAGGGGAAACGGGGAGGGGCAATCCCCCCCTGCCCCTTAGTTTATTTTTCGAGGGGCATTATTCTTTGAAATAAGAGCATAATATACAGTTAGTGTGAATAGCCTGTGAACTCAATGCCATCGGTTTAACTGGGCACTTTTCAGCTCACAGGCTTTCAAAGCCTGAGCGCTAATGTGCCCGCAGTTTCTGTATGTATGTATGTACGTGCATACGTAACGCGATTACTCTCGAGAGAAATATCCGATTTGATTGAAATTTTTTTTCTAGGTTTATTCTCATAAGGCGCTTCTCTGATTAGTTTTGGGGGTTCATTGGTTAAGCATAAAGGACGGGGGTACGGTGCTATTCCCCCCCCCCCCACACACACACACACACTTATATAAATGGGTTTTTCATGCAGCATTATCAGATTTGCTTCAACTTTGGTATACCGGTTAATTCTGATAAGACGCTTCCCTGATTAAATTTGGAGGTTCATTGTTTAAGTATAAAGGGAGGAACAGGGGCTAACCCCTCCTAATTTAGATAGATGGGTTTTTCTATCTGATTTGTTTCAAATTTGGTAACCAGTTTATTCTGATAAAGCGCTTCCCTGGTGAGATTTGGAGGCTTATTGTTTAAGTATAGAGATGTGACGGGGGAGGGGGCTGATTCCCCCTTTAATTTATTTTTCGGAAGGCATTCTTTGAAGTAAGAGTATAAAATACAATTAGTATGAATAGACTGTGAGTTCAACGCCATCAGTTAACTCGATACTTGTCTTTTTTATTTATTATTGTTTCAGTGAGTGCACTCTGCATGTCAGCGAATGACTCAATAACTGTTTATAGTTTTTAGATTACTGCTGGGGAAAGAAAAAAAAACATATAATCAAGGAATATACTTTTATTTATTTGTTAACCAGAGAAAAGTATGTTATTTCATTGTTAATGGCTTCAGGATGAGAATTTTTTTTTTCTTAACAGCTGAAAATTTGGTAAACATTAGAAAGAAAGATATTTATAAACTGTAAATGAGATAAGGAGATATATATTTTAAAAAGGGAAAGAAATTTTAGTTAAATATATTATTAAAAGGAGAATTTTGATTATTAATTGGGGGATAATTAGTATGTGATGATTGGTTAATTACATTCATCACAGCTATTTTAAAAGAAGATTTGCAATATTTGCATTTCCCCCACGCTTATAGGAGACCCTAAACAGACTGAAAAACCATTTAACTTTTTAAATAAATTTAGAGCCTTCAAAATTTCGCTCATCTGCGCATTTTTAAGAAGAATGACGTTTATAGGAAGTAAGTCCCCATCTGTTTGGTTGAAGGAAATAAGAGTTAGAGTAGAAAGTACATCTTTTCCAGATGAAAAAAAAAATCATTTCTTTCTTTTTTTTATCTGGCCGAGATCTGTTTTAATGATAAATTTAAATATAATATAAATTATTATCAAAATTACATCTTAAAAATAATAATTTTAAAAATTAAAAAACCTTATTATTTGACTCAAAGGTCTGTAGTAGCTTACTTCTGGGCCGCTAACATTGTTTAGGGCCCACATAAATTTAGGTAAGGGGTGAGAGATAGTCGTTACGTACGGCCCTGTTGATTCGCTACGTTTTGGAATTACTATTTTTCAGCTTATCTGTGTGAATCTGTGAACATCAAAATATCGATTCAAGTATCGATTCTAGAATTTGGGAATCGATTCTTATTGAGATCGATTCTGTTTTATACAATATCGATTTTAATCGATTCTCAAATTTTCCAGAATTGCCCATCACTAGTCTGGAGTTGTCATGATTGAAGACAACACCTAGTCCGTTTGCTAATTCGCAGCGTTTCCTAGATATTGCTGCCTTCAGTGCGTCAAGTTGCAAGCAGTATTTTTCAGAGATTGCGGTATGGCTTTGGTAGAAATAGCTCGTAGTAGATAACACGCTATCGAACCCGTCAAATAGGCAGCAACAGGTATAGGCCGGCTTTAGCGGCAGGAATGGGATTTTTGTCTCGACTGCGCCTATGTTTCTGGTAGCCAAAAGTACGTGAGGTCCGGAGTTGTCATGATGGAAGACAACACCTAGTCCGTTTGCTAATTCGCGGTGTTTCCTAGATATTGCTACCTTCAGTACGTCCAATTGCAAGCAGCATTTTTCAGAGATTACGGAATGGTTTTGGTATAAGTAGCTCGTAGTAAATAACACGCTTCCAATCCCACTAAATAGACAGCAACAGGTATAGAACGGCTTTAGCGACAGGAATGGGATTGTTGTCTCGACTGCGCCATTGCTTCTGGTAGCCAAAGGTACATGTGGTCTGGAGTTGTCATGATGGAAGACAACACCTAGTCCATTTGCTAATTCGCGGCGTTTCCTAGATATTGCTGTCTGCAGTACGTCAAGTTGCAAGCAGTATTTTTAAGAGATTACGTTATGATTTTGGCAGAAATAGCTCGTAGTAGATAACACTCTTCCAATCCCACCAAATAGGCAGCAACAGCTAGCGACAAGAATAGGATTGTTGTTTCGGCTGTACCATTGTTTCTGACAGCCAAAGATACGTGTGGTCTGGAGCTGTCATGATGCAAGCCTCATCTGTTTGCTAATTCGTGGCATTTCCTAGATAGTGCTGCCTTCAGTACGTTAAATTGCACGCAGTATTTTTCAGAATTAACCGTATGGTTTTGTAGAAACAGCTCGCAGTAGGTAACACGCTTCCAATCTCACGAAATAGACAGCATCGGGTAGAGGTCGGCTTTCGCGAAAGGTGTGGAAGCGTTGTCTCGGCTGACCAGGATTGGTTGCGTCCCACGTTTCCATAATATATCCAACTTTCGTCCCCGGTGACCAAATTTTTCAAAAAAGGATATTTTTTGCAAATGAAATGCATTCCAGAATGCAGCGCTCCGTCAGATCATGGGCAGGGTGGCCACTGGCGACTATTTTCGTATTCATTCGTAACACTATTTAAAAAATACATTTTGTAGTGTATTTCTTTTGGAGATGTTGTCAAAATATATGTAAAAAAAATTTGCTTGCAGAAACAAGAAAGTGGTGCGAGAGGACTTTAAAAATATCACGTGAATTACGAAAGAAATTTTTGGGATAGACTAATATTAATGTTTACTATTCCTAAAAAGTATTTTTTAGAGATCGATTTCGTGTTCTTTTTCAAGTTTCCGTTTCTTCTGCAGTTTTAAAATGCCACCCCCACCCCTTTTCTGGGTGGAAATAGAAAAAAAAGGAAACAAATAAGAAGCAACTACTTATAGCTATTTCTTTTCTGCTTTAAACGGCATTTTTCATTTAAAAAAAAATAAGTATTTACGGTAAATAATATTTTTTAGAGTTAATATTTAAATAGTTAACACAATTAAAAATATGTCATTTTCTTTTAACACTGGATTCCGTTATAGGCAAGTTTCTTTCTGACACTTTTTACTGAATTTAACAATGAATATTTATTTATATTGAATATAACTGTTCAAATAAGTCATTTTTTAAATTTTCATTAGCCATTTATTTTGTCATCATTCAGTTTTATTAATTATTATTCATGTAACGTTACATACAGGATTCCGTTATACAGAGGTCCATCTTAACAGGTTTTACTGTTTTCAGTAAATAATCAGAAATTGTAGTGAAAATATTCATTTAAATATTGTTTTATTAATTTGTTTTCTATTTATATATCTTAATCATTTATATATGTTAATCATTTAAGTTTCACAACTTTTATATAAACAATATTTTGAACGCTTTTGTTGTTTTAAGGTAATTTTATTTTTATCACAAAGAACATGGTTTCTGACTACAAATATAACTATAGTATCTAAGGCTCACGTAGTATGGAAGCGGAAAACTTAGTATGTTCGGTGCACACCTAAATTAAATTGATTAAAACGATTTCCAACTTTGTACTTACTTTATTCCGAATCTTTATTTTCTCCCCAGTCACTGGGGAGTCAATAACGCTATGTTTAATTTTATAAAGAATGCGCAGTTTCAAGAAAAAAAGACAGTAAGCGCAAATTCGCACGAAGGCAACTGGTTGATAGCCCAGGATCTACACCTTTGTCTAGTTACTTCCATTCACATTAAAAAATGCCTGCTATTAAGCAGTGCACATCTCCATTTAAATTATCTTTGACTCAATTACCGATGTGATTTTATTTTAGTAACCACATTGTTGTTGTTGTTGTTATTTTTGTTTCTAGATCACTGACCAGGCCCCTACATGCCGTGCTTTTGCCCAGCTAAACGGGTTAATACTAGCAACAGGACGAAATTTCCCATGATCTCCGGATGGCGGAAATTTTCTTTATAAGCCATGTGGATGCAGTGCTTGTTGTTGCCTTCGTTTCTTTTCAGTAAATTGCTAATTGATGTTTAGCAAAGTCCATTCGACACTAACGACATTCTTTATAAATTCACAAGAAATCACATCCGAAAATGTCTTATTACAGATCTGTTCAAAATGTGAGGTTCCCCCGTTTAATCCGTGATCCTATAAATCTTTAATAATAATAAAAAAGGAGTGAATGTCCAGAGACCGTGTGATAGTGATCCATTCTCTTGGAAAATGGCTTTGAAAGGTTCCCACATCAACAGAATAGTTAAGATATCTGCTTACGTTTGGAGCACTTTAAAAAAATGTACAATATTGAATATATACACATATTTTTAGCTCAATTATAACACAGAATGGTGAAAAAACATAAAATCTTAGCAATATCTTCATAAAACTTTTAAAAATTGGGTTTTCTTGCCATTTTCTTAGCAAAATTTCGTGTTTACACCAAACAAAACATACTCAATTCAACTAAATATATTTCAGTTGCCTTTGTAGTACATATTACTATTGCACTTACACGTACGCTGAAAGTTTTACAATATCTTCAAAATCAACTGAAATATTTCAAAATATGTCAAACAATACATACTTTACAGTACATATACATTTAACGTCTGAATTTAAAAACCATTAAAACACCAAATAAAATAAACTAAGACAGACTTGAGCACAGTTAAAAAATAAAATTTATAAAGAATATACTTAAAAACAATTAAAAATACAATATGTAAACGTTTCACCAAGCGACACTAACAATCTCTAATCAACACTAAAATCTAACAATCTTCAAACGAATCACATTCCGCTCATTGCGAACGCCAGTATTTTGAAATCGGGTTGCAACAACTACCATGGTAGATTTCTTCTTGAGGCTTGGTTCACTGAATTGCGATCGCAGACTTTGAATGATGCTCGTTCTGTCCCTAGTGAATATTGTTTGTTTTTAAAATAACTAACTTTAACTGTTCTTGATTTGTTCTGTCGTTTGAAATGCAATGGATATTTTTTGTACTGATGATGCCTTGCGTGTCGTTTGGCGAAACGTTTACATATTGTATTTTTAATTGTTTTTAAGTATATTCTTTATAAATTTTATTTTTTAACTGTGCTCAAGTCTGTCTTAGTTTATTTTATTTGGTGTTTTAATACATACTTTTTAAGTTAAATTTTTTTTTTATAGTCGAGTACCCATAAAATAACTACTACATTATCACACAGAGCTTAGATTCTAATTCAGAACACAGTGAGTAATATGGAAAGCATTCTGACAAATTTTCAATGCAATATGCTTAAAGCATTTTATGTAATAAAGTTTATCGTACATGGAAATAACAGAAAAATTGATTTTCCAGAAATCTCATTTAACCATTTCTTATCTATAAATTTAATCTAGAAGTGTCCAATTAAGGTTTGTTAGTATTTTATATAAGAAAATCATGCAAAGAAACATTGTTCACTTTTCTCCTGGCCTTCCTGCTCACTTCCGAAATTTGATTCATTACTTCCTGTTTATTAAATTGGCCATAAATCCTTTTCTAGTAATCGTAGAAATAAAATTAAGACAGATTTGGAATCGTTAAAGATTATTCCTTCAAATAAAATAATGAACAAAGTTCGAAATTTTTCACCAAATTGGCCATTTTAATGTAGGCAGATACACTGCGTCTCATAAATATAAAGGCACTGATATTTTCGAAATATTTTAATAATTTAGTATTCAAAAATATGTGTATGTATGTAACAAAAAGCAAGTACCAAAAATAATTTACAGTAAATTAAATTAGAATTAAATTATTTCAACTCGAAAATTGATAAATGAAAACAAATTTGCTGTCTCATAAATATAAAGATATTTTACATACTTTTGAATTATCGTCCAATAATAGATTATTTTTTATTAATGACAGCAAATGTTCTAGCTGGCAGGCTGCTTATTAAGTTCGGTAAGTATTCTGGCTTTATATCAAACCAACTTCGTTTGATTTCTTTTTTCAAATCAAGGACGTTTGAAAACTATCTTCCAGATACATATACACTGCGAACGAGAATGCCTCAAATATTTAAAACTGGATTTAAATCAGGGCTACGTGCGAGGCACGCCATGACATGAACATTCTTATCAGCAAACATTTTTCTGCAAGTCTTCATGTGTGAATCTATGCATTATCCTGTTGGTACAAATAATTCCGACCACCTACAGTTTCAGCAATTGGCAACAAGTGTATATAGAGTAGACCACAAACCATCACAGAACCTCCCCGTTTCTGCCTACTGCAGAGAGTTCGAGGTACACGTCTTAAATCGTGCAAGTAGGAATTCCAACTTCCTGGGCCATCCAAGTTAAATCTCTTTTCACCTGAAAAAATGACTTTCATCTATTCGTCTTTCCAACGCATATGATCTTCAGCCCAGAGTAACCTCCGTTCTTTGTGTTCTTTTTTCAGTAAAGGAAATCTGCACATATACCGGCACTCAATATGTTTGCTTTCTTTTATACGACAATGTAATATGTGCTTTGAGATCATACCATCAACTCGTTGAAAAACTTGTCGGAGTGACATTTTTTGCGATCAAACAAGTCGCATGATCTTGCGATCGAACATGTCACTAGTCTTTCATGATCTGCCAGAATGTTTTCTCGAATTTATTGTAAGTTTTTGATAAATCTTTATAAACTGCAGCTCTCTTTCTCCCAGTTTTTTTTTTTTTTTTTACATATCTGAGAAACTGTTAAACCATTAGATTTAAATCCACGTATTTTGCAAATCTCAATTGAATTGCAAATCTCAATTGCAGAAATTTCAATGTTCCGCGACATCTTTGCAATTGAAACAACTCAATCAAATTTGCTCGTTTGGATAACTTAAAGCGTATTTCAGAGCGTGAGCATTATTTCTGCATGCGCGCATTAAAAAAAAAATTTGCATATGAACCAGTTTAAAATTTGTCTTTATATTTATGAGACAGCGTTTTTTTTTTTTTTTTTTTTTTTACGCGAGTCTAAATTATTTTATTTAAATTTAAACCCCGATAGCAGATTCATTTCATTATTCTTTATATCCTTTTATGTATAAAAGAAAGTTTTGATTTGGAAATGGACCAATGAAAATCTGCGTAGATATTCCGGGAAGATCGGCATCCAATTTGAATGCTTAAGCATGGTCTTTCTTCGTTAATATTAAAAAAACTGTTGCATACAAAAATATGAAAATCGGTAGTATTGTAGAGAAATGTTTGATAAATACGCTGATGCAGACAGTTTTCAAATCGAAGAATTATTTTAAGAGAAATGCCAAAGTTGAACAAAATCGTTCCATTAAAAAAGTTTTATAGGAGCTAAAACTGTACATAGGAATTTAATCACTTTTAGATCATTTTATGCGTCAGAATTTCCCGGTGTGCAGATTGCATTTAGTTTCTTAATTTGACTCATTTTTTGAGGTTTTATTTCTATTTTAAATTCAAATTTTCAGCATTTCGAGAGATATTTTTTAGATATTTTAGAAAATTGTAATAATTTAAACTATTTCCAGCTGTATAAACAGCGCAAACAATAATGTTTGCTTAATTAAAAATTTATTTTACACGTGACTATTATAAACAGAAAATATAAAAAGCAGGAACTCATTGAAAATTACGTCATAAAAACTATAATTACACGTGAATTTTAAAAGAGAAAGACTATTGTAAAATAATAAAATCCTTAACACGCGTTAGAAGTCTTAAATAGGAGAATTTACGTCACATTTACGTCGCATTACACTTATTATGTAAAATGAACAAAAAATAATATTGCAGAACAGTTTAAATTTAAAAATTGCGCGAGACATTTATTTGATATTTTAAGATGATCATAATATTTCATTTCTAACAAAAGTATTTTTACGTGAATATTAAAAAGAGAAAGAAAAGCTTGGTGAAAATTACGTCAGATTATAAATGTCAGATTCAAATTATAATTCAGACTTCCGAAATCTTTTTAAAGCCGATCAAATTAGCGTCCTGTTAGAGTCTGCGATGTCTGAACGGGGGTTGACGAGCGTAGCTCGCAGGGTGCAGAGCCTCCTAGTGAGGTATAAAATTTAATTTCTTATACTGAATTAATAAAATGTAATTTCAAAAACATCTGTGTCTTTATATTTATGAGACGCGCTGTACCTTAATAGTAATAGGCTATACCACGGCTCGTGAAACCAGTTTCTTTTTGAGATTTGAAACGGCTGATCATCTTGTTAAACAACAAGTCAAAACTTGAAAAATAAATACTTCATAAACATTGCAGCATTCGTTATATATTTTATCAATTTAGTTTATAAATGCAAAAAATAAAAGTTGTTTAACAGTTTATAGACATTTATTAGCCCCGGTATGCTATTTCTTTTTCCTAGCTTATTTTGTGTCGTCTCCAAAAAATAGCGTTACGTTGAATAAGCCAGCCGTAAAACAAAGCAGATGTATCATTGTACGATTAAATACTCTATAGCAATTTTTTTAACTTCTAAGCGTCGCACATTTTCAATATTTATACCGTCGTATTGGGAACAAAAAGTACTTTTTAACGCGTTAAGAGCCACATCAGTCACTGGTGACTGACACTGAACTTTCCGTTTAGAACGCGTCATTCACCGATAATTGACGGTCTCAAATATGATATAAAACTACATATACACATGTTGTTTTAAGAAATTACTGAAAATTTATTTAAAATTTACTTACCTTTTATTTATTACAGGATTATATTTTCTTAAAAATTTCTTAAAACAATGTAAATTTTTCAGCTTCAGTGTCAATTACCGTGGCACTCAACGTGTTAATGCAGTTTGTTTGAAAACTGCATCTCTATTTATTTTTGAAATATTAATTTTTTTGTAGTTTTTAGAGCCATTTGCTTAATATTGGCAACGGAAGTACTCCATTTCTGTAGAAAGTAAAAGAAAAATAGCAATTATATTTTTTGTTGCCATTTTCCCATAATAACTGAAAATAAGTGCACTTAAAATACGTGCTATTTTGAAAAAATATAAATGAATGATTTCTGATAAAACAGAGAGCTAATATAAACTAAATTTAATTTTAAGTATCTATATTAATATTATAAACAAATGAAGGCCTGTGAATCTTTAGATAGCCGACTTTTTTTTTTTTCTTCTTGTCGAGTTCCTTGAATGAAGAAATCTCTTTTTTCGGATCCAGCGATAGTGACGTCCTATGCGTACTTCACTTTAGATGTTGTTTAATACTGGATCACAAATGATAAATTCTTCAGCGGATGCGGATGACGTCATTTTATATAAAATAAAAGCGCGTGTTTTAAGTCTTAAAGCTGAACTACAGACCGATTATCCGAGTCCCGCTTAACCGAGTTTCCGCTTTACCGAGTTTCCGCTTTAACCAAGTTATTCTCTTCTGATGGACTGATGGCTTCCATTATTATGAAACAGCCATTATAAATGAAGTGTTGGGTAAAGATCAAAGAGCAATCGTAAAAAGTTAGAACTCTGATTTTCTGATCAGAATGGGGTGTGTGTTTGTTGGGTGGAGGGGGGGGGGGGAATTGGCCACAAAAAAAAGGCACTCATCTTCAATTAACACTTCATTTATAATGGCTGTTTCATAATAATGGAGCCATCAGTCCACCAGAAGAAAATGATCCATTTCAAAGGTATAAGTTCGATTGAAAAATAAACTATTTAAATTTTATTTTCCTCGGGGGCGACATTAAATTCTGAAAAATCAGAATTCTGTTCGCTAGTATTTTATATCTTTATTTGTAAATTAAACAGCAGATATAAGTCAACTAAAACTGAATCACTGTAAAAAAAAATCCACATGAAAAAAAGCAACCTTCGAATTATAGTACAAACAATAGTTTACCTTATCTAGCAAAATTATCATATCTCCAAGACTTTAAAATATTTTTCCATAAAAATTTATTGTGAAACTCTTTGAAATATGATTTAAAAGTATACCATTATTTTATATATGTTACAAAGTTACAAAGTTTTATACAAATGTATTTTGTTTATATTTATAAGCTTTTGTTTGTTTTATTTATTTGTTTTTTTAGTTTGCTCCGCAACCCGATCTACCGTTTCACATGAATTTTAAACAAAAGAACGTAAAAAGAAAACATAACGATAAATTATTTTAATCGAGGTGGGGGGGAGGGGAATTCAGGCGAAGCAGAGTCCTCCTGATGAAAAAATTTTAGTTCCTCTTTGTCTTGGTGTTTAATTATCCTCCTGAGATCCTACTTCTATTAAAATGGGTGTTTTATTTTAACCTACTAATCATATTAAGTATTTCTTTGGAACCAAGTCCTGATACTCCAGTACAATATACACTTCAAAGATTACTTTTAAATTTTTCGATTCTGGCAACGGCTTCTCGTTTGTCTGTAATATGGCGAAGTGGGTGAGTCAATGTGGTATTCGACCAGGTGCTAGTAAGTTCCAATTTGTTTTTACTCATTTTGTTTTTTTAAGCTCATTTTAGAGTGTATATGTTTATTTTAATATTTTTGTAGTACCCTAGCTAGTTTTTAACTATAATTGTCTGAGCGAAGCGAAGGCTAATACTCAGCGAAATATTACTGTCCGGACGCATTACAGCTACGAGGGATATTAACGCCATGTCCTACTAAAAAAAAAACCTAATCTGGGAGCACGGCAGTGCGTCCGCCAAGTTCGCACAAGCCGTAAGCTACCTTTTCCTGAACCATTTCAGCATACTTTTCACCCCCTCATAACGTCGTTTTAGGGAGAGATATAGAAATTTTTCTTTTACTAGGGGGCTCGGCACCCTACGAGCTACGCTCGCCAACCCCCGTCCAGACACCTCAGACTCTAAATGCACGCTAATTTGATCGGCTTTAAAAAGATTTCGAAAGATTGAATTATAATTTAAAAAACAGTGTCGATCTCCCTATAAACGGATTTCTATTCATTTTTCTTTGATTGGGGAATTTTAACGCCAAATCCGCTGCGGTACTGCTTGATTATCCCGTCGACCCATTTCGCCAAATTATATAAATCGCCAAACCACTCGCCAAATTATACAAATCGACATAATTTTTATTTTAAATACCGAAAGAACAAATAAATTTGTACAACATTAATAAAAATACAAATAAAACGTCGAAATAAAAATAACTTGATGACGTAGACACGTGTAACAACATTTCAAAATAAGCTAATATAAAAGGAATTAAGTAAACAGTCTGTTGTGGCTTAAATTTATTTAGTTTTGTTGAGTTGGCAACAGCTCAAAAGTTTCAGTTTTGTTTTGTAAAAATAAAAGATGTTCGACGAATAAATAAGTGGGATTTGTGAATCATTTTAAATATATTTAATCGTAAGATTTATAATATCTGAAAATACGAATATAGTTTAAACATTGATGTTAAAAGCAGCGCCCCAACAAACTGGTGACCCGTGAAGCTCAAAAATGTCTAAAAGTGAATCGCCGAACAGTAATGATCCTTCTGTGAAAGAAACGCCGGAACTAAACAAGGTGAGCATAAAAATTCCTCCTTTTTGGACTGATAGACCAGAAATATGGTTTTTTCAAGTTGAAGCACAATTTAAAATTAATGATATTACTAAGGAAGAGACAAAATTTAATTATTTAGTTGCTCAACTTGAATCTAAATACGTAGAGAATGTATGGGATATAATAAATAGCGACAGTTTAACCAAATATTCCGATTCCAAAGCTAGGTTGCTACATTTATTTAGAGAAAGCGAAAACGTGCGAATTAAGCGATTGATAACCGGAATTGAACTAGGAAATATGAAACCTAGTCAGCTCCTTCAAAAGCTAAGAACTATAGCTACTTCTGACGTTTCTGAAAACCTAATTAAAACACTTTGGCTTGAAAAATTGCCCGACGGCATAAAAAATATATTGCTGGTCAGCGAAGAAAACTTAGAAAAATTAGCTGTAATGGCAGATAAAATCAGTGATATGAATTCAAAACCTGAAATTTTTTCTACAAATAATAAATCTGATATTAATGATAATGCGGAATCTCACGTTAATAATGAACTTGTAAATCGAATTGCTTCTCTGGAACAGCAAATTTCGCAACTGTGCGTTTCACGAAACTCCAGAGCTAATTCTCGAAATAAGGAATACCGTTCTGGCTCGCGAAGCAGATCTCGTAAGCGCTACAATCCTAATGGCAAACTGTGTTATTTTCATTTCCGTTTCGGCAATCGTTGTTTTCCTGATAAATGCACCCAGCCTTGTGCCTGGAATAAAAAGACCAATTCTAAACAGGAAAACTAAGATCTGCAGTAGATGTAGCGACAGATTCCACTGCAGATAGATTTTCGGATTGTCGCAAATTTCGCTTATTTGTTAGAGATAAAACATCGAAAGTGCGTTTCTTGGTGGACAGCGGTGCAGATGTTAGTATTTTACCAGCTTCTTCTCAAGATAAACAATCCGTTGATTACAAACTATATGCTGCAAATGGCACAGAAATTGAAACGTAGGGTATAAAGATGCTAACACTTGATTTAGGACTTAGGCGAGAATTCCAATTTCCTTTTATTGTTGCTAAGATAAATAAAGGTATTTTGGGCGCTGATTTTCTAAACAAATTTAACTTGTTAATTGATTTACATAAGAAGAAACTAATTGATGGAGTAACTCAACTAAGTATTAATGGCGAAGTTGCTTCCATCAGTGAAGATAGTAATATCGGCACAGTAAGTAATTCCACTAAATTTTATACTCTGTTAAGGCAATATCCTGAAATAACCAAACCAAATTTATTTTTATCAAGTGTAAAACATAATGTTAAACACCATATTATTACAAAAGGTCAACCTGTCCATTCTAAAGCAAGACAGTTAGATCATCAACGACTTGCAATAGCGAAACAAGAATTCCAATTTATGCTCAATAATAATATAATCAGGCCTTCTAGTTCTCAATGGTCAAGCCCTCTTCATATGGTTCCGAAAAAAGATGGCACTTTTCGCCCATGTGGAGATTACAGACAATTAAATGCAAAAACTATTCCTGATAGATACCCTATTCCGCGAATCGAAGATTTTCATCACATTTTGAGAGATACAACTATCTATTCTAAACTTGATTTATTTAAAGCCTACTATCAAGTTCCTATTGCCGAAGAAGATAGGTGTAAAACTGCAGTTATCACGCCATTCGGCTTGTATGAATTTAATGTGATGAGTTACGGCTTGAAAAACGCACCAGCAACGTTCCAAAGATTTGTACATGAAGTTTTTTCAGGTCTAGATTTTGTTTTCACCTATTTAGATGATATTCTTATTGCATCTACTAGTGAAGAAGAACACAAAAATCACCTCAAGTTAGTGTTTGAAAGATTAAATGATTACGGTCTTCGAATAAACGTTTCCAAATCAATCATGGGAGCACAAGAAATAGAATTTTTGGGATATTTAATTACTCCTCAAGGCTCACGTCCTTTACCTGACAAGGTTCAAGCCATTCTTAACTATCAACTTCCAACAACTATTCATGAACTTAGAACATTTCTAGGCATGATTAATTTTTATCGTCGATATCTAAAAGATGCATCTAAAAACCAATCTCTTTTACATGATTACCTCAAGGGAGCAAGAAAGAAAGATAGAAGAAAAATTCCTTGGACAGATGAAGCGAAAAAACAGTTCCAACAATGCAAAGATGATTTAGCCAATACTGCACTCTTATCATTTCCGAATTCTGAACTACCTCTGTCACTATGTACAGACGCTTCAGATTCAGCAATTGGAGCAGTACTTCAACAATATGAAGATAAAGGATGGAAACCTATCGCATTTTATTCTAAGAAACTAAATGATGCACAAAAGAACTACAGTACTTACGATAGAGAATTACTTGGTATTTATCTCTCTATCAAATATTTCAAGCATTTATTAGAAGGAAGAAAATTCACGATATATACAGACCACAAACCCATAACCTTTGCATTCCTACAAAAACCCGAGAAAGCATCTCCTCGCCAACTTCGTCACTTACACTACATTTCACAATTTTCAACTGATATCCAACATATTAAAGGTCAAGAAAATATCATTGCTGATACACTATCTAGAGTTGAAGAAATTTCTTTGATCGATTATGATAAAATAGCTGATGAGCAAGGTCAAGATGAAGAATTCCGAAACTTGAAGACATCCAAAACTTCCCTGAAATTCAAGCAGTATCCGCTACCTTCTGGAAAGTCTTTGTGGTGTGAAACTTCAACAAGTAATATAAGACCATATATTCCTAAATCCTATCGCATGAAAATATTTCATCAAATGCATGGAATGTCTCATCCTGGGGTTAAATCATCTGTAAAACTCCTGACATCAAAATTTATCTGGTCAAACATCCGAAAAGATGTACAGCTATGGACCCGGTCATGTATGGCCTGCCAAAAGAGCAAAATCAATCGACATACCAAATCAAGCTTCGGTGAATTTCAACCTCCATCGGAAAGGTTCAGTGATGTTCATATTGACCTGATAGGACCTTTACCACCATCAAACGGTAATATCTACTGCCTGACCTGCATAGATCGGTATACTAACTGGATGGAAGTGATTCCGCTGAACAACATTTCAGCCGACACAGTTGCTAAAGCATTTTACGGTAATTGGATTTCTAGATTTGGAACTCCATATCGACTCGTCACAGATCGTGGTTCACAGTTTGGATCAGAGCTTTTAAACATCCTGACAAAAATGTGTGGGATAAAATTGCAGCACACGACTGCCTACCACCCCGAAGCCAATGGAAAAGTCAAACGATTACACAGAACTCTAAAGACCGCACTAATGGCACACAATAATGCAGCCTGGAGTGAAACACTGCCAACTGTTCTTCTTGGTCTACGCACTGCCATGCAAGAAGATTCTGCACATACTATAGCCCAGATGGTCTATGGACAAAACATACGTTTACCTGGAGAATTTTTCCATGAAAGTACAATTCCTACACCTCCTGATAATTTTGCCAAACAACTTCAAAAAGTGATGGAAGAAGTCGGACCAAGAACTGTGTCAAAAAAGTATGTACAAAAAATATTTGTTCCTAAAGATTTAAAAACCACGTCACATGTGTTTGTTCGCAAAGACAGAGTTAAAAAGCAACTGGAACCCCCATACGAAGGTCCATTTCCAGTCGTTGATAGAAACGAAAAATATTTCACGCTCAAAATCAAAGACAAAACTGTAACTGTCTCTATTGATAGGTTAAAGCCTGCATACTTCTTGCAAACACCAGACTTTGCTACAAAGCAACCAACACAGAAAATACAACCTGCAAAAGCACCACATGACTCTCATATTCAAGACCAAAAACTTCCTGAAAAACAGTCACGTTCGGGACGAACGATTAAACTTCCTGTGAGATTTCGAGACTAGCACATACATATTTTTTTTTAAGTAATGTTCAAATTTTAGTGCATTGTTAATTTTTGTAATTAACATTTTTTGTATATATTGTAACGTAACTTCGTTACTGCGAGGAGAGTACTGTTGTGGCTTAAATTTATTTAGTTTTGTTGAGTTGGCAACAGCTCAAAAGTTTCAGTTTTGTTTTGTAAAAATAAAAGATGTTCGACGAATAAATAAGTGGGATTTGTGAATCATTTTAAATATATTTAATCGTAAGATTTATAATATCTGAAAATACGAATATAGTTTAAACATTGATGTTAAAAGCAGCGCCCCAACAAGTCTTTGTCTCCTGGTATTTTTTAACAAAGCGAAAAGAAAGTTCTTTTAAATGAGACATTTCAAATTAATCGTTTTTAATCTGACGTAATTTTGACCAAGCTATTCTTTCTCAATTCAATTTCCTTTCTCTCTTAAAGTTCACGAGTATACTTTTTATGACGTAATTTTTAATAAGTTCCTGCTTTTTGTACATAACTATTTAATTCTAATTCCAAATGACTTTTTCTGTTTATAATAGTCACGTGTAAATAATTTTTTAATTTGAAGCAAACATTATTGTTTGCGCTGTTTATACTTTTGGCAACAGTATAAATTAATACCATCTCTCTATTCTTAAAAAAAGTAACTACCGCTGTCACCGCCGCCGCCGGTTTTGAATTTTTTGTGACCGGAGGTCTTTCTTCGTTAACATTAAGAAAAATAATGCATACAAAAATATGAAAATCGGTAGTATTATACACAAATGTTTGATAAACACGCTGATGCAGACAGATTTCAGATCGAAGAATTATTTAAAGAGATATTTAATGCTAAAGTTGGACAAAATCGTTCCACTAAAAAAGTTTTATAGGAGCAAAAACTGTTCATAGGAATTTAAACATTTTTAGATCATTTTATGCGTTAGAAATTGCCGGAGTGCAGATTGCATTAATTTTTTTATTTTGACTCATTTTTTCAGGTTTTATTTCTATTTTAAATTCAAATTTTCAGCATTTCTAGAGATATTTTTTACAGATTTCAGAAAATTGTACTAATTTAAACTGTTGCCAACTGTATAAAAAGCGCAAGCAATAATGTTTGCTTCAAATTAAAAATTTATTTACACGTGACTATTATAAACAGGAAAAAAACTTTCAAATTAGAATTAAATAATTATGTATAAAAAGCAGGAACTTATTAAAATTTACGTCATAAAAAGTATACACGACTAGTGAATTTTAAAAGAGAAAGGATATTGTAAAATAATAAATTCATTGACATGCGTTAGAAGTCTTAGGAGAAATTACGTCATATTTACGTCACATTATAGTTATTACATAAAATGAACACAAAATAATATTGCAAAAAAGTTTAAATTTAGAAATTGCGCTAGACATTTATTTAATATTTTGAGAGGATATTTTCAACTATTTTTGTTAGGAAAGCGCAAATAATATTTCATTGCTAACAAAAGTACTTTCACGCGATTATTTAAAAGAGAAAGAATAGCTTGGTAAAAATTACGTCAGATTAAAAACGATTAATTTAAAATGTCTCATTTAAAAGAACTTTCTTTTCGCTTTGTTAAAAAATACCAGGAGAAAAAAACTGTTTACTTAATTCCTTTTATATTAGCTTATTTTGAAATGTTGTTACACGTGTCTACGTCATCAAGTTATTTTTATTTCGACGTTTTCTTTGTATTTTTATTAATGTTGTACGAATTTATTTGTTCTTTCGTTATTTAAAATAAAATTTATGTCAATTTGTATAATTTGGCGAGTGGTTTGGCGATTTATATAATTTGGCGAAATGTATCGACGGGATAATCAAGTAGTACCGCAGCGGATTTGGCGTTAAAATTCCCCAATCAAAGAGAAATGAATAGAAATTCGTTTATAGGGAGGTCGCCACTGTTTTTTAAATTATAATTCAATCTTTCGAAATCTTTTTAAAGCCGATCAAATTAGCGTGCATTTAGAGCCTGCGGTGTCTGGACGGGGGTTGGCGAGCGTAGCTCGTAGGGAGCCGCGCCCCCTAGTTTTCTAAAATAATGTAAAAAATATCCCTCGAAATGCTGAAAATTTGAATTTAAAATAGAAATAAAACCTCAAAAAATGTGTCAAATCAAAAAACTAAAAGCAATCTGCACACCGGGAAATTCTGACGCATAAAATGATCTAAAAATGATTAAATTCCTATGTACAGTTTTTGCTCCTATAAAACTTTTTTAATGGAACGATTTTGTCCAACTTTGGCATTAAATATCTCTTAAAATAATACTTCGATTTGAAAACTGTCTGCATCAACGTGTTTATCAAACATTTCTGTATAATACTACCGATTTTCATATTTTTGTATGCATTATTTTTCTTAATATTAACGAAGAAAGACCTCCAGTCACAAAAAATTCAAAACCGGCGGCGGCGGCGGCGGCGGCGGTGACAGCGGTAGTTACTTTTTTTTAGAATAGAGAGATACACATGTTCGTATGATCAAACTGAAATAAGGTTCCACAATTTCATGTTTCGGTATTTAGTAGTTTTCGAAATATTAAATTCCGAAAAAGCGCTTTTTTGTCACTGACTCACTTCGCATCATCAAATAACTAAGGTACTTCTAAAAGTCGTAGAATCATGAAATTTCACAAGTAAGTCGGGTTTGTAGCACAATTAACCAGAAAAATCTGAAAACACAGAATTTCTGCCTCTACACCCTTCAAACAGGGGGTGTTCATTTGGCCGTAAACGGTTCCTTTACACATTCAATTGTGCCAATGTTGGTCGCCAAAACTCGATTATAGAGTTTTGAAGGGGGTCACGTGATTTCAAGCAGAATAAAACTTTATATATATGCTTTTCCAAAGATGTTTGTTAAATAGAAAAAAATGAATATACCTAAAAATTTTAATCAGTATAGGTTATGATATATTCACGATATTAAAACAATAAATCATTTAACAAAATATAACCGCAATTCGGTATGTTTCCGATATAGTAGCCTTGGCGAAATAGAGAAAATAGCCTTGACGAGAAAATAAATTTGATAATAACGTATTTTCTGGCAACCTATCTACTGTGTCATATACACAAGCAATTTTTTCCATATGTATACAATTTATTTAATGTAAGGAACCAGTTTATTTATTTTTATATACCAACATAAATAATTTGTATATAAAAAACAATATTTTATACGTGTATAAAATAAAATGTTTATATGTATATAAATACATATATAAATAACATAAGTTCATCAGGTTTGTTTTCATAGTTGTTTATATCATTTGGCAACATATCTCAGTTTCTGAAGTCCGAATTGCGCCAAGATTTAAAAAAAACGCTATGATCCCTATAGTGGAAAAATATCCTAATTCTCATATGAAAGTTTAAAAATCTGCTTTTAATTAAATGAAATGTGTAACTAATAAAGCTGTCTTTAACGATGTACGACAGATGCGGTGTCCGAAGTCCGCTGCTAATGTTATTATATTTTATTATTAGCCTACTTACTGTTAATTTATTGTTAATTTTAAATCTGTAAAAGAAAGATTATAGTTATAGATCAGATAGATATGTTGGTTGCCAAAACTCGATTACAGAAAATTAGCCTGAGTTATAAAGGTGTTACATGATTTCAAGCTGAATGAAATTTTATATGCTTTTACAAAAATCTTAAGGCAAATCTTTCAGTTTATCTGTCCATATCTCTATCTTTTACTTCCTTAAAACAAATTTTATTAAAGACCGGGAGGCGTCTGCACAGATCATCACCTCATCGAGCTGACGGCTGAAATTTTAGGACTAGTTAAAAATCGATTAGCGTATTAAAATGTAACTGGTCTGCAAAGTCATATCTTTGTGGAAACCACTTACAGATCCGATTTTACCGGTTAATTGGTGGATTTTCCATTGTGTTTTCCTGCACCCATTCCTCCATGTCTCCATACTTTTGGATGCAGGAAAATACAATAGTAAACCTATCAGTCACCCTCTAAAATTAGGTCTTCAGGTTGTTTCTACCAAGATATGACTTAACAGACCAGTTGCATTTTAATGTACTAATCTAGTTTTAACTAATCCTAATATTTCAGCTGTAAACTCGATGAGGTGATGGTGTGTGCTGACGCCTCCAGGTCTATTAAAAATGTCGGAATTCTAATCTCAATAGCACTCTGGTCAATCTGACAAATATCCCTACTATTTATGGAACACTATTCCTTTAAGTGCGTTTTAGTGATCTTAAAGAACTTTATATATATGCATCATACATATTATACATATGCATATAATACGTAATACATTTGCATCATACATATTATAGGTATGTGTATAATAAATAATACATATGCATCATTATGACGTCAGAACAAACAAAACATTTTTTGTCGCCAAATTTGAGAATTGACATGATATATTACCAAATTTGGTGACACTTCGCTAAATGTCGCCAAGCTTGGCGAGTATTTGACGTTTCTGGCTATTTTTCAATGAGTTAATTATTGCGAGCCATCTATTTATATTTTTCCGCATATCATCTGAATAGTTAAATAATATAACGTACTAATATATCCAAAGTGCCAGTAGTCACTGCACAAAACCTCTGCTATTGTTAATATATTGTACTGTTATTATACTTACTGTGACTATGTTGTTAATCTTTACTCTGCTGAAACTTCCGTATTATATAAATAGTATTTACAGAAACTATTAAAGCACCGAAACTGACAATTCTCCTTATGATTATTATAATTTTATAATATGTAACCTGTTAATCGATATGTACCGTTAGAAGGAATCTTCTATAATCCGGTTCCTCGCATTTTAGTTTTCAGGTTTCGAATAAAATTAGATAAAAACTTTAAACCATGGCAAATTGGCTAGTTCTTCAACACGATTAGATGAGAAGAATGAAAGATTTTCAAATGGATCATGGCAGTGAGCCCGTGGACCTTCTATTCTTCCGTAATCGAGTCTATTGAAAAGGTTAGCGTGAAACAAAAAGATATTAGCATCAATATGGTTTAATGGAAATGCAGATATTATCAAAGGATTTAATAAGAATCATTTCACTTGTACCCAATCTTATCAATTAAAATACAATAATTGGCAGTGAACCCAATTAGAAAAGATTATTTAATACGATTAAAAATTTCCGCATTAGAGAACGAATCGTAACTGATAAGGAAATATGCATGAGTTAAGAGATATTTGTCATGAAAGAATGAAATACATAACAACACAAAATATATGATGTGCTTCCATGATCGTAAAGAGTTCTTGATTTCTCTATCAAAAGCTTCCGACTTGGCGAAAGAATGGGCAAGTAAATTGAATTATGAATAACGGTAACATGATGCAACGTTTAACATGGAATTAATACGGTAAATACTGCTTGCTAGAGGCGGCTAGTACTTTAATATAAAATGAAATAAAGTATAAATTTGTAAAAATCAATAAAATAAATTTAGGTATTTTTATGCTAGCCAGGCGCGAGTGGCAAATCGCCAAATACTGTTCCCAACTCTATTGTTAATTGCATTCATTTCATTTAAAAATATAAACTTTTCAGTCATCTCATTTAAAATAGATGCATTTCCCTCATTTTATTTAACAGAATATTTAACATAGAAATAAATAAATAAATAAATAAATAAATAACAAATAATAACATAAACCAAAAAATTTTATTTCAAAATCAAAGCATTGTTTCTAATTTACACATGTGAAAAATGAAAACTACTATTGGCGAAAAAACAAAATGCTAATGAGGAGATTTGCTCCCCGCTAACATAAAAGTACTGAAATTTAAGTTTTTTTTTATATTAATATAGCTTAGAAAAAAACTAGAAAAAAAATACAAAAAGTAGTGATATCCCAACAAAAAGTTTTCGGTAAAAAAAAAGCGCCAAGTTCTCCTTAATGTGTCGGCCAGAAAAAGTAGTGATATCTGAAGTTCGCACAAGGGCACAAGTTAAAAGCCAAACATCCCAAATCTTTCATTGAAAATGGCTTCCTGCGACTTGGCCGTTAATGCCTTCGAGAGGGTTTTTCAAATTTTAAAGTATGTACAAATAAGCTACATGACAACTACATTTTTTGATTATTTTAGGCATTTTGTGGCACAAAGTACAGAAATAAAATACACATTTAAAAAAAGCATTTAAACCACTTCAGTCTATTTAAATGCTTAGAAGTTAAATATAACAAAATACTTGTATTCAGAAGGTAATATCCCTAATTTCTAAAACATAATTAGTATCAGCTTTTAACAGTTTATACATCGAATACCTCTTAATGTATGCAAACAAACTATAATAAATGTTCAAACAAAAAAAATCTCTTTCGTCAATGCACAAGAATTCAATATTATACAATAAATTATAATGTAACATATTGTGAGATTTGAAGAAAGTAAATTTTGTTTTATTTCTTAGGTTTTACGTTAATGGCATTAGCTTTAGACCGTACGAAATGGCAATTAAACCACATGTGGACTAAATGATCTATAATCAAAACTATTGTTTGTTGAAATTGAATGGTATTTATCAGAAATCTTTTACCTATAATGTCTTTATGTGAATTTGCCTCTTTGCATACTAATATTAATTTTAATATTTAAATAATTCATAAATTCGAAATTTCCAATCATTAATTTTGAAATGCTGTAGAAGGCATTAACGGCCAAGTCGCAGGAAGCCATTTTCAATGAAAGATTTGGGATGTTTGGCTTTCAACTTGTGCCCTTGTGCGAACTTCAGATATCACTACTTTTTCTGGCCGACACATTAAGGAGAACTTGGCGCTTTTTTTTTACCGAAAACTTTTTGTTGGGATAGAAACCTTTCGTCAAGCATAACTCAAAAAATATTTGTCGGATTTCGTTTCTGATTGCACCAGAAGGTACCTATGAGAGCCACCTACTGAATGCATCTACTATGGAAAATAAGTTCCAAACCGTTTAAAAATTATGTTAAAAAAACTGATAATAAAGCACAATTTATCTGCATACGTCACAGAAATTTGGTGTGCGTCACTTTCACCAGTGGATGTTTTCGTAGACAACTGGTTTGAACACATGGAGCAAATAAAAATTAATACGCACGCAGTAATATTGAATAGATCAGTTTCAACCGTGTGATCACAAACCTTGCAACAACCCGTGGCAACCAGTTTTGGTGGGCAAACAAATAATAATACAGTACTCCGTATCACGGTGACCGTTTTTAGCCTGTCGTATAAAATCTGGCCCGTTGTATGACATACAATTGTGGATGATTAAAACAAAAGACATGAGTGTTTATTGCTCCGGGAGGTTATCTTTCTCTGGATGTCTGTCTGTCTATCATACAGCATACAATTTTCTTGTAAAGGATGATATTATTATGCAGTAAAACATCCATAACCGACAAACCCGATTAGTGGACACCTCTATTTAGCGGGCATTTTTTCGATTACCAACCCTTAAATAACTGTACATTTTTTACTCTCAGTAGCGGACACCTCCAAATAAAGGACAAATTCTGCCCTCCCGAGGTGTTCGCTATTCAGAGGTTTTACTGGTAAAACCTCCATAACGTACACATCCGATTAGCGGATACCTCTATTTAGCGGACATTTTTTCGATTACCAACACTTAAATAACTGTACATGTTTTACTCTCAGTAGTGGACATCTCCAAATAAAGGACAAATTCTGCATTCTCGAGGTGTCCGCTATTCAGAGGTTTTACTGTATATATTATTGATAGTTATTTTACAGGGCCGCACAAAAGAATAAGAATATATGAAACGAATATAAACTAAATTCGGGATTGGTAGATCGCTGATGGTAATGTAATTTTAGGATGTTGTTACAGTCACCCGCAGCATGTTTTTAAGAGTTTCGTTCATCTAACGAAACCCTACCTGTCTCACTCCTTTGTCTGTCAGTCTGTCCGTCTGTCACAGAGCCCGTTCTCAGAAACTATATATGTCGGAGACTTGAAAATTTTTATACTTATAGCTGAACACGACACATCAAACGGCAAATAATAAAATTTTGAAAAAGTCTAATATTTAACCCTCTGGGCTCTAACTTGTGTATTTTAAGCAATTTTTCTAACTCAGCCCCTAATTAAGTTGGAGACATGAAATTTTGCATACTTATAGCTGAACACCTCACATCAAACGACAAATAATAAAATTTTGAAAAAGGTCTAATATTTAACCCTCTGGGCTCTAACTTGGGTATTTTAAACAATTTTTCTAACTCAGCCCCTAATTAAGTTGGAGACAGGAAATTTTGCATACTCATAGCTGAACACCTCACATCAAACGACAAATAATAAAATTTTGAAAAAGTCTATTATTTAACCCTCTGGGCTCTATCTTGTGTATTTTAAGCAATTTTTCTAACTCAGCCCCTAATTAAGTTGGAGACGTGAAATTTTTCATACTTATAGCTGAACACCTCACATCAAACGACAAATAATAAAATTTTGAAAAAATATAATATTTATCCTCTAATATTTTATCTCGCGCAATTTTTAAATTTAAACTGCTTTGCAATACTATTTTTTGTTCATTTTGCATAATAAGAGTAATTTGACGTAATTTCTTCTATTTCAGACTTCTAACGCATGTTCATGAATTTATTTTACAATATCCTTTCTCTTTTAAAATTCACATGTAAATATAGTTTTTATGGCGTAATTTCCAATAAGTGCCTGCTTTTTATACCTAATTGTTTAATTCTAATTTGAAGGTTTTTTTCCGTTTATAATAGTAACGTGTAAATATTTTTTTTTATTTGAAGCAAACATTATTGTTTGCGCTGTTTATACAGTTTGCAACAGTTTAAATTAATACCATTTTCTAAAATATGTAAAAGATATCTGTCGAAATGCTGAATATTTGAATTTAAAATAGAAATAAAACCTCAAAAAATGAGTCAAATTAAAAAAAATTAATGGAATCTGCATACCTGGATCTTCTATTGAATAAAATGATCTAAAAATGATTAAATTCCCATGTATAGTTTTTGCTCCTATAAAACTTTTTTAATGGAACGATTTTGTCCAAATTTGGCATTAAATATCTCTTAAAATAATTCTTCGATTTGAAAACTGTATGCATCAGCGTGTTTATCAAACATTTCTGTATAATACCACCGATTTTCATATTTTTGTATGAAATAGTTTTCTTAATATTAACGAAGAAAGACATCCGGTCACAAAAAATTCAAAACCGGCGGCGGCGGCGGCGGTGACAGCGTTAGTTACTTTTTTACAATAGAGAGATATATAAAAATGAAAACTTGTCTATCTGTCTGTTTGTAATTCTATAAAAATCCGCAATTTGGAAGCCGAAATTGTGAAAAGATACGTACATGTGTATTAAAACATGGCCGAGGCCACTAAAGTAATCCGCAATCGAAATAATTTATAGATAATTTTTAATTAATAAAAAAACACCAATTTAACAGCAATTTCTTATCAAATTTAAACATTTTTCGTTATAGCAGTTGCCAACAATTAAAAAACATAATAAAATTATTACTACAACAATTAATTTTCTACTACAATATTTCCACGTGAAAAATGAAATAAATAGTTTGCCGAATTTAAAAAAAGGTGAATATTACGTCATAACTTTTCTATTTCAAGATATTCACGTGAAAAATGAAAATTAAATAAATAGTTTGGCGAATTTAAATGAAAGTGAATATAACTTCATAACTTTTCTATTTCATGGTTTCCACGTGAAAGAGAAAAATATTACGTCATATTGGAAATATAAAGGGCGTGGTGAATATAGTATAACGTCATATGAGTGTGAAAAATGTATTGAAGCATGATAAAAACCCGATTAGGGAAATATTGGCGTATTTTACCATTATTGCTCCAAATATAAATTGAAATAAGTTCATTTATAGTTGTATTCTTTTGCGTCTGTTATATACATTTATACATTTTTACATAGCGTTTTCATATGATTCATTCATACAACATTTCGACTGCTTTTTTTAATGTTTGTTTTGTGTTGTATGTTAAATTTTGAAATTGATTTTTCAGAACAAACATCCTTCAAATTCTGGGCAACGCCGGGCACTTTAGTTTGTAACAGATAAATGGCTTTTGTATCTGTACATCTAATGCTAATATTATAAAGCGTTATAACATTATAAAGTGTATAATATTATTAATGCTTGTACGTTTATGAGGTGTTATCTCTGAAACTACATAGCCAACTTTAAAAAATGCTGGTGGCCATCTCTGCTCCGAAAAAAAAGACTATTTTATGTCAGTGCAAGAACCTACATCGCTGCAGGAGCAAAAAAGTTCTAAAATTGCGATTTATGCGATATTGATTGGGTTAGAAACTTTAAATTTGGTGCGGAAGTTACTTTTAAGATGTAAATACGCTTTTAAGATGTAATGAACGCTCTCTAAAAGGTTCAATTTGACGGATAAACGTAAAAATTTCTAGAAAGGTTCTAAACTATAATTTATTTGGAATACTGAAATTTTTGGGATACTGTTGGGGTTAGAAACTAGAACTTTGGCATGGTAGTAATTAATAAGATTTAAATGCTCGTTGTAGAACGAATTCTAAAAAATCGAAAGACTAAACAAAGCCGAAAAAGATCTAAAGATGATCTAAGTAACGAAGTACATGGAATTGTTAGGAATATAAACATGAAAATTGACATATCTGTATTTATCATGACGTAAATTCACGCAATAGAACAATTTCAAAAAATGTCGCTATATAAAACAGTGCAGAAACAAAAAACTTTCTAAAATTTTCTGTTTCTGTGTTAATGCTGAGCCCAAAATCTTGAAATTTTGCTTCGGGTTAGTTTTAAAATATGCAATTGTCTCTATGAATGGTTTCTAAAAATTTTTAAAAAGATGAAATTAACGGAAAGCGATCTCAATAACCATTAATTTGGAATTATTAGGTACAGCAAGTTTAAATATTTCATAAGGCTGCATTTCTCCGCAAAACATGCAATTTAAATGCAACAAAACTGATAGATAACCACCTAGGATTAAATAAATTGTGTAAATATTAAATAAAGACCTGTATGAAACAGTGAGTAGGTTGCCCGAAAATACTTGTGAAAGTGTTCCTTCTCTAGGTTTTCTCTCTCTCGCCAAGGCCACTAACACAGGGAAGTGCCGTTTAAAATGTGTTATGAATTTTTTATCCGATTCATTTTTCTAGACATTTTATCATAAGGTCATATTCTCAATTATCATTAGTAGATTTTTTATATATTAACTTATTCTGGTGAAATTTCTTAATCGGGTTCATATTGGCGTATGTTAGCTTGCAAAATTTGCTGAATAAATATGTATGGATTTGTAAATTACTTCAAATGACACTTTGACAGCTCAAAAGTTATGCAGACGATATATTCAGATCTTGTGTCATACTTTATGTTGTAATCATTGCCGATTTCTTTTATTTAATACATTCTAAATACAGCTCAACTTGTGCAGAATATGTTTGAAAACAAAACAATACAGCGTATGTAGTGGCCAGCATACACTCATCATTTAAATCCGATCGAGCATATCTAAAACACACTCTAACAAAGCATTGCATGCCACTGTTGACGCATTCGGTACTTTGATAATATATCAGATTTTGAGGAGAGAATTCCTTAAATGTTATCGACAACCTAATTGCATCCGTGGAAAACAGATATTGTACAATATTAACTATTCCGGGGGAGCACACACCATATAAAGTATAGTCCATTCTTTTTAAACATCATATATTTGTCGTTTAAAGTTACTCAAATTGGTGCGGAGCGTCTGATTATGCTCTTGACACCATTTTATAAAGTTAAAATTTCATTATAAGTAATTTAGTGTTTCATTTTCTATTTTACTTTTAATGTATTGCGTACTTTCAATTTTATATCCATGCATGGCTGTCTTGAATGGCTTGATTTCCCATTTTTCCCCGCGCGCAGTGTATACGAATTTATATATAAGATTTTGTAATTCTACGATTCGTTTATTTTCATCATTTCAATTTATCGCAGTATATGAACAATTAAAGATAACATCTCATTTTCTTTGCTTCCACATGTTATTATTAAATCTATGTTCTCAGCAATATCGCTAAGACTAATCCGTCTGAGGGAAGTCCTAGTTTTGATACATTTGTTGCTTTAAAGCTCAATTTAAAATCATCCATTAAAATGGATGTCGGGCCTTACTTGAGTAAAGTTATAGTTAGTTTTAGCATTAGTTTTGGTTTTAATCATGTTTTAGATTTCCAAGTTTTTGATGTTTTTTTTATCTCTCTGTAATATTTTATTTACTTTTTATAAAAGACACAGCAAACATTACATATTTTTGTATTTTATTTTAGCCAAAAGATTAACAACACTAGAAGCATTAGAAATAATAGCAAATGAGGATGACTCTGAGTGATGACTATTTTAATAGTAATAAAATTTATGAAAATTCTTCTGAAGCTGAAAATGAGAGAACTAAAGAATAAGTCTGTAATTTCGCTTTTAATATAACTTTTTCTTTTGTTAGAAATTCATAAATATAAACAAATTAATTTAATGAAATTAAGAATATTTTACTTTCACAAGCATCATGAAATCTGATTTTGATCATGTTTCCTTTTAGATTTACTCAAGCACCCCAGATCCTCCTGATATTTCATAACAACTAGAACAGGAAGCATAAATGCACATGAAATTTAAAGCACATGATTATTTTAGAAATTACATTGCTAATAATATGTGTTCAAAAGAAAACTAAATTTATATGTACAAGTTACAATATGTTTTTCAACATTACCAGTGAAATAAATTGTTTCAAGATTTTTCTTTGGATTAAACATGGGTAAAATAATACAGTGCTGTTCATTAAATTAATAATAAATATATATATGTTTCTATTTATTGTTAATTTAGTGCTTTTCAGTGTCACTTTACATGTGAAAAGATGAATTGAACCGTATTTACATTTCATCATACTTAAGACCTCAACATCCATTATAATGGATACATTGTCCTTAACAAATTAAAAAAAAATAATAATAAATTAATAAAAATGATATTTTTTTTACCCTTTTGATGAAAATAAAACAGTGAAGACAAAGATAAAGCGTTTCAAATTTTCTTGGGTCTCAGGAGGTTATTTAAACCCACTTCAACGTTTGCCCCGAGATAAGACGGGGGGGGGGGGGGGAGGGGTAAAAGCCCTGTTTCCCTATACCTGCGGTTTAAAGTTTAAAAAACGTTGTAATAAATGATGCGTTGTTTGGAGAGGGGGGGACGCTTTGTGTATATCACCATTTAATTTAAGACCTAAATTTATTTTTGTTTCATTTATTCCTTATTTTTTATAAAATCTTTCTACCGTAATTATAAATGCTCTGTTTCAAATAACATCCATACCTGAAAAAGCCTAAATACGTTAGAAAAAGTATTCGTGGAAAAAAGAAAACTTAGTACATGGAAGAGTGCATATTTTGATTCAGTGAACGCTTCACATCAGTCACTTAATAGCTTTGCTGCATTTTTTTAATCATTCATTTATGTGTATTTATTCTTAACTAATTTGGCATATACCTTAAGAGTTTTTTTCAAGCAGTCACCCGTTAAAAACAGGTACTCTATGAAACTAATCTTAATATGACTGTTTTAGCTACTTTTCATCAAATTAGTTTTAAAAAATTACTGGCTAGCAAAATAACAATGCGAAATCGCTTAGCCCAAGCAATGAAACATACAAATAAATAAGTATAGCATTTATTTACAATACTTAGTATACCCCTTATAGTGTTTTTTTAAATGCACAGAATTTCAAAAATTAAAGTTTAAATTTTTTTAGAGTTTTTTTTAACAAAGTTACATAATTACAAGGAAATTTACATGATTCACACTTAACATCTATGCCATTCTCTATCTTTCAAGTAAATCTCGCAATATTCAAATTATCTAATTTTTCAATAATTTCCATTATTAAAGACCAGATTAATTGAATGATCTTGAAGAAAACGTTCAAGACATGAGTTTGTATAGAGAATATTAATCAAATTTTTGGAAAATTATTTATTAATCAGATACATAAGACGCACACTATGTGAATGATTATCTAGCTTATTTAAAGATCTTGTAAAATGATTTTTATCAGCATATACTTTCTATGGAAGTCTCTAAGATGCTCGATAGGTTAAAAATCTCGCTAGTGAAAAATCTTATTCCTCTGTTATATTCCTTTATCATAGAAGTATATCTATACAATTGAGGACTATAAATGGAAAACGCTGAAAGTCCAAAAGAGGAAATTTTTCAAGAGAGCGAAAAAAGAAGGCGAAAGTACCTCATTTTCCACATTTGATGTGGAATTTCCAACTTGTTTCAACTGTTACTACTAGGGACCTTAAGACTATTTTTAGTAAAAAAAAAAAGATTTTTGATTTTTTTGGTACTTTCAGCGTTTTTTATTTTAAGTCCTCAATTCTAACTCGTTAAAGCTAATCTTCTAAAATCCAAAGAAGCTACTTTCTAAGACATTTTTTAACTCATTTTTGTTCAGAAACGTATGAAATTGGCGGGTGTTCTTATTCATAAACTATTGTGTCGAAGTGGCCGATATTTTCATCCTTCTTAGCTCATACATAACTAAAGTTCAAGTATAACACATGATATCTTTCCTGGGTTCTTTATTAGAACAATTAAGTTTAGGTAAAATAAAAATAAAATTACAATGAAGTGTGAGACACTCTCACTTTGCTTAACAAATTCTTTTGTAAAAAAGCACTCCACATGAGTGTATACTATCATACTCCACATTTCCACTATTAAGACGTTACACACCTCTCTATCCAAAATCTCAGTCTAACTGTCCAGCTTTCCTCGCTAAAACTCTGACTTTTTTTTTCTTGCCCCAGCTAGGGACCTGAAGAGCTCCTCTCCAGTTCGTCAGTCATGACATCACTCTTTCTTTCCTCCAAGCCCCGCAATTTTCCAAGTGTAGAAATTTACACTTTCACACACTCTTTGACATTTTTCTAGGAGATAGTAGACTTCCTAATACTCTCCCTGAATTCATTTCAACAGAATGCCTGGAAACATTTGCTGCTTGCCTCCAGGTCTTTGTGTCTTGCAAACACGATGTCACACTATGTAATTAAACAGCGTTTTCCATTTTTTGGAAAAGCCAAAAGATACTTTAAAAAATACTGTGAAAATTGGCGTTTTGAAACGAATTTCCGGACCGACTGCTCGAGAAAGAAGAAAAACCTGTCTTCATGTGACAAAAATCGTTTATAACTGAATAAGTAATTTATTTGTCAAAAAATGGAAAATGCCATTTGATTTCAAATCGCTTTGATAGTCAAGGCTGCTAATTTTATGCGTTTAAGTTTAAAAGTAGGTCAGAAAATGTGTCAGAAAATTTCGTGATAGTTGAGCAGTGAATTTGAGATCCGTCTTAAAACACATTTATTATTGATTATTATGTAACCACCTCTAATGGCATTAGCATATCAGTATCTTACAATAGTCGCGGTTCCTTGATATAACAAATTGAGATCAGTGATAAAACCAAAATTGAGGTTTTGTTTCTGTCACTGTGAATTTCGTAACTTTTGACTGAAATTTCCTTGCGCCGCATTCCTTGAGGATGAGAACTATAGTTGCAAAACCAACCAATTTTTTATTTTCGAAAATGCAGATTTATTTCGAAAAACATGACTTAGTCTCGGGTTTAAGCCCAGTCTTTCCAACGCGAGACAGAACAGTACCTGAATCACTCATTAATACTTCGATCAATTAAAATATTAAGTAACGGGAATTTGGTTAAAACGCCATGAAAGAGAAAATGAAACAGCTATGATTGGTGCGGATTAATAAATAACCTAGTGTTTTATTAGACAAATAAAACCACAATGGTTCATTTTGTGAAAAGAATCCGCTTTCCATATGAATCTACGAAAAGAGATTAGAAAATGCAATATTTTCGATACCAATATTGTGTTTTCGGCTCAAGCTAAAACGAACTAGATCACTGCAGTGCATTTCCAGTGGACCAGGGAAAAAATACTTAGAATGATTGGTTATGAGAAAAAGGTGACTTCCCGAAACTGAATTTTGGAAGTCGCATTGATTCCTAAATATCTACACCACTTAATGTTATCAGAAATACAAGGTGTCTGAAATGGTGTCACATATCGTGTCTGAATTGTAGCGTCAGAAACAGCGTGAGAAAAAAGTTTTCCATTACTGCCTTTTGAAAGTATCGTTATTATAAATTTATCATTATACCTCACTCAAAAAGCGAACAACGGTCTTTCTGAGTGTGTATTTTCTACCAAAATAATAATTTCTTTATAAAGGAATATATCATAATCACTACAAAGTACACAACGTAGGATTAGTACCAATCAACCAGTTAATAAGGCACTCGATTAAATTACTCAAAACAACCACATCAACAATTAAATCGGACATCCCAATCTCTCAACAACAGCAAAAGAAAATAGCACTGTCGAGAGTTTTTGGAAATCGGTATGAAATCTACTTACTTCATCCCTTCTTGTTAATCTAACGGAGCTAAAACAGCCGATCATAGAAAGAATCACTGGGATTGACTCGCACTTGGATAAAAAAAAAATATTACCAACTCGGTGTATGCCAGTAAATCAGGGTACATCTATGGTGATTTCTAAAAAAATGTAACCATTCCTCTACTATAGCCTATAGCAGGTAACGGTTACATAAAATATCTTGCATTGTATTTAGTTTATAGTGCGTTGTTGAAGCTGTATTTATACTCTTTTATGGATCAACCTGCATATTTTCGGAAGTTTTTTATTCGTGTCTAATCACTTGAATGACAATAATTAAGGCGTTGACATGGGAAGAAGAGTAAGTGCCAAAAAGTCCATTTTTCTGTTTTTTCTTTTATAAAATAGTAAATACCAACGCCAGTAGCATAGGAAAGAGAGTAAGTATGTATCCCGTTTATTTTATTTCTTATGATGGCCGCAAGATGTCTCAGGTAGTAACTCCAATGCCTTCGGCATAGAAAAGGTAGCATCTCCTGTAACATTTCATTTTTGGTACTTACACCCCTTCCCATGTCAACGCCAGAATTAATCATTTCAAATATAGCAAAACACTTTTTTTTCCATTATTTTGTAGTACAATTTTTGTATTTCTACAGGAAAATTACGAAATGCGTCAGAATGTAGAAAATATGAATTAGAGAATATTCCCAATAACAATGATAGAAGTCCAGTTAAATTGTCCTTTTAAATAAGGCTGTAGAATTTATAATTATTTTTACGCTGTAAAAAGTTTACTGTACTTTGCCAGCGCAATTTTCGTATTTTTACAGAACTTTTATAAAAAGCAAAAATAAAACTAAACTCTAAAGCCTTAATAAAAATGACGATTTAAACATATTTTAATACTGTTATATATCAAAGATATTCTCTAAACCATGTCCGCATTTCATGACACATTCACGAAATCGAGTTTCCCGAGAGAAACAAATTCGTAAAAATAAGAAAATTGTGTTGGCAAATAACGTATTTCTTTTTTGAGTACATAATCGACCACATCTCTGCGTTTCTCATTTACTAAAAAAACAGTTTAAATAAACATTCTGAAAGAGGTATTCTGCATTCTCTACAAATCTAGATATATACAAACCTAAAATAAAAAAGAATCTAGCTAAACACACGAGAAACAAACCATTAAATAAACATTTGTTTGATAAAAGCCAATTTATGTTGCCGTAGCAGCGTTTTGCTGAATGAAAAAAATATTTCATGTATTCTAAACGCATCCTTTGGGGAAGCAGAAAGATATTTGTATAGAATTTTTATCATTACTTTTCAGATATTATAGAGTCCCAGCAGTAAAAAAAGAAACATATTTACAGTATCTAGATATATACAAACCTAAAATAAAAAGGAATCTAGCTAAACACACGAGAAACAAACCATTAAATAAACATTTGTTTGATAAAAGCCAATTTATGTTGCCGTAGCAGCGTTTTGCTGAATGAAAAAAATATTTCATGTATTCTAAACGCATCCTTTGGGGAAGCAGAAAGATATTTGTATAGAATTTTTATCATTACTTTTCAGATATTATAGAGTCCCAGCAGTAAAAAAAGAAACATATTTACAGTAAAATTTTCATCCTCCTTCGCTTCGTATATTCGAGGTTATTTTCCAAAAGTTTACTCTAAATTGCATGCGAATTTCCTGTATTTTTTAGTATAGTAATTATGTCATATACAGTGCTTAAAAAAAGTTTAGGACCACGTGTTAATTTTGTTATTTAGAATAAAATTCTGAAAAGAGCTATATCTATATATATATTACGCTATCGTATGTGGCACCGAAATCGCAATTATTTATTAATTGTTTAATGGCAACGCCCGAATGAAACGCATCTCATTGGTTATTGAACAGCATTTAATGCATCTCCATACCCATAATGGGTTACCATAGGTGGGGGAGTGGGTTCTGTCGCCAAATGCCGCCAAGTTTGTCGCGAATTTGGCGATATATCGCTAAAATTGACGACCAAAATTAGTCACCTAAAGTGACATCAACTTGGCGATATCTCTAATATTTCGCCAAATTCCCATAGGCTTTAATTGTAAACCAATAGGGTTTACTGACTTACAGAAAATCAGCAAATTGAGATATTTTAATGCAACAAACATTAATATTAGCTTAAGGGATATTATATTAATTATATTTAAGAAAGTCCAAGTAAATTAAATTATGAATAAAAATAACATGATCCAATGCTTAGCATGCTTTTCCAAACATAAATTTTAAGGGAGACCAAACTGGTCGCCAAGGGCGGCTAGTATCTTGAATTTAGACACATATCTACCCTATATATAAAAAATACTAATGAAACGAATGTATGAAACAACTGATTAAGTTTCACGGCTATTTCTCCTAAAATATGGAAGTTTGGCGGGGAAATTAATACCAAATATCCGTATTGATCCACAGATGTCAAAACTGGTAATGAAATTTCAAAATTTTAATTAGTTTTTGAAATATTAATTTTTTTTTCTAATTTTAATTATATTTCTGTAGTGACAATCTGTAATAGCAGCAAAATTACTCCATTTTTTGGGGAAAAAGGGGACAACAGGGAAAGATTACAGGGATTATTAGATTTCTTCTTTTTCGTTAATTTCAAATTGATAATTGAAATTATCTTTTATTTCAATCGGTAGTGAAACAATATTGTGATTAAATTATGTTTTTCAGGAAAATTTGAAAAAATAAAAATCAGATTTGTTTTTTTGTTGTGAAAAGTGAAATTATTAAAACCAGAAAGAATAATTAAAATAAGAATTAAATGATCAGATGCAAAAGCAGAAAATAAGGAAAATTACGTCAAAATATTTACACGTAAATATTAAAAATGTACGAAAACTTTAAAATAATAAAATTATTATACGCGAAACACATTTAAAGGAGATAATTACGTCATATCTAAAATTCCCAAATTTTAAATATCGTCATAATCAAATTGAATGGACCGTATTCTTCACTTCGGTTCGAGTCTATAAAAATCGCCACTTTACCAATTGTGATGTCACACGAATACTGCTTAATAGGGTGGAGCGGAAAAAATTATTTTTTGAAAATCAAAAACGGGTAGGTGCTAAAAGTTGCCTTTATACTAGTACATCATCTGTGTGCAATATTACCGCTGAAAAAAAATGGCTTGAGTCTGCGCTTTTGGTCCAAAAGTCGAAATTTTGGGTAAAATTTGACATTTTTTCAAAAATTTAGAAAAAATTCTATAGAGATGGTTATTATTTAAAAGTGTTATTTAAACCTTTATTATTAATGCCTTAACATATTTAAACGATAAAACTATATCTTTGTTCTGTATAACTGGAACAAAACTGACAACTTTCGGTGAAAAAAAAGGCGTTTCCACTCTGTTGTGTCATACAACTAATTGTTATTTGGAATACAGCTCTTACGTAGTTGCTTTGAAATCTACCAAGGGGGTATCAAGTGGGAGTGGCTGCATTTCATGACACAACAGTGCATAGCTTGACCACCCTTCCATATGAGCACAATGTTTTATTTATATATTGAATTGTGATTTTTTATCAAAGACTGACATAAGATTCCTATGTATCAACCTAATCCATCTCTTCTTTGTATCCACAGACGTTGGGTGCTGCTGTGACACTTCTTCACGTATATTTCTACTGCTTCTGTATGATAAGGCAAGCAGAGTAATGCAATGGAATTAATGGAATCTATTCAGCGCTGTAGTATCTTTACCAAAATTACATCCAGTTACTGCATAGTGATTGGGAGTTCCGTTCCTACAACATTTTACAACATATAGGTATTTCATCTTTGAGTATGCCATCTTTTACTCTACCTCTTGAATTTTTTATATGGTGATAAGCTTGTTGTTTAATGTGATGGCGATCGTCATCAAAATTGCAATAAGAATTTGCTCTCGATGTGAAAAGCTACCATTATCCTAAATAAATTTTTTTAGTATTTGTTTTCTGCCGATTTCTGTGATGTTTTGTAGCCGAGTAATTTCCCATAAGTTTTTAGATCAATTTTTTAGATGTGAATTTTATTTGGTATAAGCCATCATGTGGCATAAACTTCGATTACATACTTTGTGAGTGAACCAGAATCTGATGGTCAATCAGTTCAGTGCTTATATAAAGGCGAATAATTTTATGCGCCGTTGTGGGAAATCTTGCTTAGGACATGTTTCTTGGGTTCCTATTCGCTAGTTCTGAGCAATATCTTGATAAAATAACTTTGCAGATATCTATCAGGTATTTCTGGTATGTGCTGAGTACCCTTTTCTTGATTTCAGGAAATAATGTTTAAAAAATACTCTCTATGGCTTCGAAAATTGAAATAAGAAGGGAATAAGCACTTGGACAAAGATTTTCCTATTGGTCCGGCGCATCCCTGTGGGTTAGAATCTAATTTTTGCCAACGATTTTATCTAATAAATGATGCAGAGGAAATTAACTGGACTTGGAGGAGACATATGATCAATTGGTTCATTCTAAACATGCCCCTCGCAGAATGGATGACAACGACTAACAGAATTATCCGCCTTCAAATGAGCACTCACTGCCCATCAGAGTCTCTACGTTCACTCAAAAAGTACTATGTTATCCAAGTTTGGCTCCAGAATAGTTTACAATCAAATGTAATTCACAGCTAAAGAAGGGATCTAAAAACTCATGGGGAATTGGCTACACAAAAACAACTTGGATACTAAACAACACACAAAACGGAATTAAAAAATACTGAAAAAAGGTTATTTAGGACAATGGTTGCTTTGCATACACAGAGGAAATTCTTATTTCAATGCTCTCTGACGATTGCCTTCACATTAAACAGATAGCTGCTCAGCACATAATAGTCGAAAAATGAGAGTAAATGATGGCATACGCAAATCGGAAATATCTACAATCAACTTTGAAGCGGATAATTATATAAATCTAACTCATTGAAAAAGTGTTGTGGTAACAGAACCTTTAATCAATATGCATTTATCGTGAGCAATCTTGGTGAAGATAATAGAAGGCTGAATAGATTACATTAATACCATCCGCACTGCATTACACTGTTTGTCTTCTCTTACACAAACAGTAGAAAAATACGTAAATGAGATCACAGCAGCAGCATTCAAAGTCTGTGGATTCAAAGAAGATGTACCAGGTTGATACATAGAAAACTTATGCCACTCTTTGATAAAAAAAAATCACAATTCAATGTATAAATAAAAAATTGAGTTCAGATGGTAGGGTGGTCGAGCTATGCACTGTTGTGACATGAAAGGCAGCCACCTCCACGTGGTACCTCCTGGGTAGTTTTGAAAGCAGCTAGGTAAGAGCTGTATTCCAAACAACAATTAGTTGTATGACACAACAGAGTGGAAACGCCTTTTTTTCACCAAAAGTTGTCAGTTTTGTTCCAGTTATACAGAACAAAGATATAGTTTTTTCGTTTAAATATGTTAAGTCATTAATAATAAAGGTTTAAATAACACTTTTAAATAATAACCATATCTATAGAATTTTTTTTTTAATTTTCGAAAAAATGTCAAATTTTACCCAAAATTTCGACTTTTGGACCAAAAGCGCAGACTCAAGCCATTTTTGTTCAGCGGTAATATTGCACACAGATGATGTACTAGTATAAAGGCAACTTTTGGCACCTACCAGTTTTTGATTTAAAAAAATTAATTTTTTTCGCTCCACCCTACTGCTTAATGTACTTACCGCATGCAGACGATTATAGGAAATTTCGTTTACACTTAAAAGAATATCAATAGTTTAGCATTTATTTCCAGCTAATAGAAGAAATGGACCCTATACTTCCTTTAGGTTCAAGGCTACAAAAACCGCCATTTTACCAATTGTGATGTCACAGGCATACTGTCCATTATTACGCGTGTAAAACTTTTAATGTTGAGTATTAGAATATATTTGAAAAGCTCAAGTAATCATATTCTCAAACACATTTAAATGAAATAAATATATGTGACCGTGAATCTTAAAAGAGAAAAAATGTTTAAAAGAAATCAATTATCACATGAGAAATGCATTTAATAGTGAAAATTACGTCATATATTAAAACAATTTTCATTTCAGAGAATTTTAATGTGACATCAGATATTATAAAAGTAGTGCGACTAGAAAATTTATTTATACATTACATCATTTCATGCAGCGTAAATACAGGTAAATGTATGCGCAAAATACTTTCGTTTTTATTTTGTACGAATTATTATTCGATGAATACATTTTAGAAAATCCCGATATTCTTATTAAATAACATAAACAATATACATTGTGAAATATATATGATGATGTATTAAAATAAAGAAAAGAATTTATGAATAGGCTATATATGTTCCTGAAAATATCTCAAACTCGATTAAAACATAAAATATAAGCTTAAAAATTTCAAAATACAATGCTTTTCAATACCGTTGTTCTAAAAGCTATTCCCAAGCAGACGGAGTTTTTTAACTTCGAAACTAAAAGAAGGATATTGTCCATAGCGTCGTTATAAAAGTCAGAAAGATAACGACATTTTTAATCTAACCATTTTGATTTTCAACTGTGTAATTGATCTTACTTATCAATCCTGAAAGCCACCATCAGTTGTTACGAAAGCAATGGATGGGTGCATTGTAATTGAAAAATACCCCACTCAAACGAAAAAGAATGGCAACCCGATTATAATAGATAGCCACCGCTATAATGATAATATCATTCAATCTTCCGTCACCTGGTAATATTTTTTAAACAGGGCACATTACCGTGTTTTTGGAGTCTGTGAAGCCTGAACGGTGTTGGTGGGCGTAGCTCGAGGGAGGGCAGAGCCTCCTAGAATATGGTATAAAATGTGAAGTTAATTGAAATGCAAATATAGAAAGGTATTTTTATCTACAAGTGTTAAAATCGTGTAATATTAATAAATGGAAATAAGTATAAGAGCAGTAGCTTCTTTTAAATCTAGCATAATGATATGATGTCTTGACTGTAGTATTTTATGTTGGACTCATCTGTGCTGATGCTCATAGGTTTGCAGACACTAGATTTGAAGTTTTGGAACATGCAACTGCTGCTTTGGGTACGAGATGCTAGAAATCATTGACTGAAGAAGAAAAGGATAAAATCAAGGCCTTTTTCGAGATTGCGGGATGAGTGAATACTAAATTGCCCTAAAAATAAATAAATCTAAAACTGTTTTGCACAATTTTCTTTCTGATCCAATGAACTATAGAAGAAATAAAAGAAGCGGACGGCTATAAAAACTCTCATCCCGGTGTAAATGAAACATTATTACAATGACGGTTCAAGGTTGTGCCTATACTTCTTCTTATAAAATCTGTTGTAGAAAGTAGGTCCAGATAAGATCCTCAATAAGGTCCAGAATAGTTAGAAACGTGTTAAAAATGCCCGAATGCTTGAAATATGCTAAATTCAAAGCCAAGCACAAACTACAAAAGCATCACATTGATGCAAGATTAAAATGCGCATCGTCCAATGTCTTAAAATGCAATCTATGGCAAAATAGATTTTTACCGATGAAAAAAAAAGTTCATATTTTATGAACCAGATGGTTTAAGATATTACTGACAGCATTTGCGAAGTGAGCCATATCTGCTTTCAAGACGTCTGCAAAGTCGTGGCTAAGTGAAGATTTTTGTAGGTTTTATTCAAAAGGAAAAGCAAGTTTGGTTTTTATGAAGACAAAGATGAACTCTTTTGACTATAGATAAATTCTTGAAAATAATTTTGTTCCACTTAAGGATGAACTTATTGATCAGAATTTGGTGCTGCTTCAAGATAACGCTTCTATTCACAAGTCTCAGTAAACTTCAAATTGATTATCGGTAAGCAAAGTTAAAACTATGGACTTTTCAGCTAAAAGTTCTGATCTAAATTCCATCGAAAACTTGTGGGAAATCTTGTTCATCATATACCGACGAAAAGCAGTGTGATTCGATTGTTGAATTGAAAGCGGCCATTTTGAAAACACGGAACGCAAGTACGCATTTTTGAAATAAAAAAACCTTGCCAAATCCTACCCAAAGGGTCTTTTGGAAGTCATCCGTATTAATGGAAAGCAAAAAATGTACTGAAAGTTAATGTACGAGGGAAAGTCAGTAAATAGATCACAAACTGATATGAGAGGTTGACAATTAGTGGTAATTTATTTTTAAAATATGCCAATACGTGGCAGCATAATCCAACTATAAGATGTAAATTTCGAATTTATGAGACAGTAGTTGTACAAGATGAGCAGAGTCGTTTAAAAGTTGTTGACAAAGAGTGAACAGGTCATCCAGTTGAGATTGTGACAGAAGAATCAGTGCGAAAGTTTGAGGAAATGGTTAGAGCTGGCATGCGAACAAAAATAGACAGCATAGCAACCATTTCCTCAACCTTCCACACTGATTCTTCTGTCGCAATTTCAACTGGACGACCACTTCGCTCTTCGTCAACAACTTTTGAACAACCCTGCTAATCTTGTATAACTGCTGTCTCATAAATTCGAAATTAACATCATATAGTTGGATTATGCTGCCACCTATTGGCATATTTGGAAACAATTTACTACTAATTTCCGACCTCTCATATCAGTTTGTGACCTACTTACTGACTTTCCATCGTATAAATCTTTGACATGAGTAATTTAAATATTAAATATGCTGGTCGTAAACTATTTTTCACCAAGTTGTGTTATGTGGAATGGTTAATTTTAGCTATATTTTTTAAAACATGTTATTGTAATTTAAAATAAATAACAAAACTTACATAACTTTATGTGCATAATTTTGTAATGATATAAGTTTTTCATTAAAATAAGAGCTTTATTCTTTTTGTTGGTGGTTCTAAACTTTTTCCAGCTCTGTATATTGCTATTTTATAAATGCAGTTTGAAATATGCAGTTTAATTCTTTCTTCAGCACATATCCATGTATTTAGATGCTGTGAAACGTATGTCTCTATCTTCCTACCGATACACGACAATGAAAGGCAAAGTTCTACAAACCAAGCGAGTTTAAAGATGACAGATGTCTTAAGATTTTTCTTATGATTACAAATCAGTAAAATAGTTAACTATAAGGAATTGTGAGAAACGCTTTATTCTGGTACATTTAGAAAGAAAAACAGTCATATTTATTTGAGTATGTGCAGACTTTACATTAATATTTACATAAGTTTTATTATCTTAGAACCTCCTGATGGTCTCAGTATGTTATTTATTTTTTATCCGTTGCATATTATATAAACTAACATACTTTTAGTTATCAAAAACTTTTTTTAGTTATCAATAACTTTTTAGATTAGAGCATGCAATAAATGTGATTTTATTTAGTTACTTAACACTTTTTGTTTTACTCTAAATACTTTGTAAATTAATCCTTATTTTAGAATTCATGCAATTTTTAGTATACAATTACAAAATTATAAACTAAAATTACAAAATTATATAACTTTAAATTCAAAACAACCTTTAAATACAAAAAAAAATTATAATTACAAAATAATAATTACAAAATAATAGCTACAAAATATACTATAATAATACAACAATACTTATACTACAATAATATACAAGCTTAATTACTGCAATACTACAACAATACTTAATACTATAACAATACAACAATACAATAATAATAATACAACATAATAAATAATAATACAACATAAGTAACAATACTTATACATCGTATAATAATACAACAATACTTAATACTACAACAATAACTTAATTACTACAATAATACAACAATACTTATACTACAATAAAAACTATAATAATTACAAAATAATAACTACAAAATTATAATTACAAAATTATAAAACAAAATTTTAATACAAAATTTTGATACAAAATTAATCTTTAAATACAAAATTATAAACTAAAATTACAAAATTATAAACTAAAATTACAAAATTATATACCTTTGATTCTTAATTCATATAGAAACTCATTTATATCAAGACCGGAAAATTTTTGATAGAAATAAATAATTTTGGAGGTTTTCCCTAATTAATAGGATCGCATTTGATTGAAAAAAATATTTTTTAAAATATCCGATGTCAGGTTATGCCAAGGGAGTGTCCACGCAATTCTGTGGGTGTAGTCTCAACATTAAATCGCATAGAAAGAGGAAAATATTTTTCTTTTTCTTTAGGACCACCTACACAACTGCAAAGGTCAAATCTTTACTTTAATTTTAGTTCTTTGTTAATTTTATTTCCCCATCGATGTTGATCATTGTATTGACACTGTATTACATTTTAATCGCTTGGAGGGGAGTGATATGTTTTTTACACTGTATTACATGTTAACCGTTTGAAGGGGGGTGATATATTATTTACATTGCATTACATGTTAAACGTTTGAAGGGGAGTGATATATTATTTATACAACTCAAGTCTAACTCGAATTTTCCAAATAACATCAATAATTTTTTACTAAAATGTATGTTTTATAATATACGTGCAGGAAATAATGTAATTATTTTCGAATAAAATTGTTCGTAAATTCTGATGATAGTCAATTATATCACCATCTTAGCAATAGAATTATACCCTAATAGAGTTAAGCAGCATCTGCAGCAATTTTAAAATTTAAGTAACTTTAAACTAAAAAGACGAAAGGAAAATCGTGTGTCTTACATACATAAGGAAATCGCTTCAAACACTAGAACATTGTAATGAAGATTTCATCTATTAGTACGCTGAAATCAGGTTTCTGAATATAGAAGTTAGATCTCCACTTTAAGAATGAATATTATTCACCGAGTATGCAATGATTAAAACATTGAGAGAGGAGTATTTTTCGAAAACGATCACACAATTTATGATTACAAATGCCACTACAAATTAAAATCTGCTCACAACCAATCAGAAGCAAGCGTGCTTGCATTACACCTTCTTTTATCTTCCTTACAAAATTTCCGGTACCAGCAATAATTCCTTCCTCTAATCTACAAAAACATATTTTAACGTGTCCCGCGCTCAATGTGTTAAGATATATTATTCATACACGAAATGAACGAAAACAATTTATAACAATTAGAAAAAATCCCTGCCGGCCCGGCCTACAGGCGGAGGTAGATTTCGAAGTTAAGTATACTAATTGCACCAACAAAAACTAAATCATGATAAATGCAATTTAACAGTTTTATCTGACCGCTTTTGACGAGTTTTTATTTCATTTTTATATAATAACTGGTTTTATCAGAATCATGTTAGGGCGGTATTCAAAAAAATACTTTTCCATGCTCAACAACTCGAAATTTTCTGGCATGACTCCAGATTCATTTTTAATAGGAAAAACATGAAACTTGTTGGCATGATTTTTGAAGAGATTTATAAGCGACCTGTGTTTTTAATTTTCGTTTAATTAATTAAAACTTGATATATAAAATATTATTTTCTCAGTAAGACAATATTTTTCGTTTCTAACACAATCGCTTCGGGAAATTCCGTTCAAAATGCCCACTGTGACATCATTTTTTGAAATATATTCTGCCTCTGTCAAAAAATCGATCATTACGGTATATTATATAGTTTCTGAATAAGCGAATCTACCAATTCGATGCGTTTGAGAGCAAAAATGAATTTAAAACTGAGTCAGAGAAAAAGCAGTTTGGATTTGAATACTCCCTTTATACGATGATTATTCCAAAACAATCCGCTTCGGGAAATTCGGTTGAAAAGGCCCACTTTGACAGCATGTTTTAAAATATATTCTGCCTCTATCAAAAAATTGACCATTACGGTACATTATATAGTTTCTGAGTAAGAAAAGGTACCAATTGGAAGCCTTTGAGAGTAAAAATGAATTGTAAAATGAGTCAGAAAATAAGCAGTTTGGATTTGAATACAATCTTACTAAGATGATTTTAGGTAGATTTCGTATGAAATACTACCTATTGGCGTCGTTCCTATGTTGGAATTTCTGAAAATTTTTTGCAGATCTACACCGATCATGACCCCTAGAACCCAAAACCACCCTCAGTAAATAACTTTATATATATATATATATATATATCATCATCATCATCAACCGTTTTCAATCCACTGCTGGATGTAGGTCTCCCCCAGATTTTTCCAATGTTTCCTGTCTAGTGCTTTAGTCATCCAATTTACACCGGCTACTTTTCTGATTTCATCACTCCATCTTACTTGAGGTCGTCTTCTTGGCCATTTTACATCTCTGGGATACCACTGTAGGGTGTTTGTGCTCCATCTATTGTCTTGTCTTCTTGCGATGTGCCCAGCCCATTTCCATTTTAGCCGTTTAATTCTTTCAATGATGTCAAAAACTTTCGTCTGACTTCTTATCCAGGTTATTCTTTTTCTGTCTCTTCTAGTTATACCTAGCATACATCTTTCCACACTTCTCTGTGTTGTTTGTAATCTTTGTACCATCCGTTTTGTTAGCGTCCATGTTTCTGCTCCATAAGTTAGGACAGGCAAAACACATTGGTTAAATACCTTTCTTTTCAAACACAGGGGCATGCTACTCTTCAGAATAATATTGTTCTTCCCAAAAGCACTCCATCCATTTCTTATTCTTCTATTGATTTCATTCATGATACTATTATCAGATGATATTTCTTGCCCAAGGTACACATAACTTTGCACTTCTTTAATTTCAGTGTTGTTGTAGACGATTTTCTTTTTTAATGCAAATGAATTGAACATCACCTTAGTCTTTTCCAAGTTTATTTTTAATCCCACATTAATGCTAGCTTCTGCCAAATCTTTTAGCATATTTTCCAATTCTTCAGGACTGTTACTGAAAATTAAAATGTCGTCAGCGAATCGGAGATGACTTAAATATTCCCCATTTATTCTAATCCCTTTGTTTTCCCAATCCAGCTTCTTGAAAATATTTTCTAAGACAGCAGTAAAAAGCTTAGGCGAAATGGTGTCTCCTTCTCTTACCCCTCTTCCAAGCTTGATCTTTGCTTTTCCTTTGTCCAAGCGGATGGTTGCTGTTGCTTTCTTGTAAATCTTCTTTATAATATTGATGTAAGGTTTGTCTATACCAATGTCCTCCAGAGATTCTACTACTGCTGATGTGTAGACCGAATCAAATGCTTTTTCATAATCAATAAAGGCAAGGCAAAGAGGTAAATTATATTCCTTATGTTTTTCTACGAGTTCCCTTACCGTTTGGATATGATCCATTGTGCTGAATCCACTTCGGAATCCTGCTTGTTCTCTAGGTTGAGCTGAGTCCAGAGCTGATTCAAGTCTTGTCGTTAAAACTTTGGTGAAAATTTTATAAATCACTGACAGTAAGCTGATTGGACGGTAGTTTTTAATGTTTTCCTTCTCTCCTTTCTTGTAAAGTAGCACCATCACAGCATTATTTCAATCTTGTGGTACATCTGACTTCTGGAGACATTTGGAAAACAGTAAGGATAGCATTTTTGCAAATTCTTCTCCTGCTTCTTTGATAAGGTCGATTGTAATTCCATCTTCTCCGGGGCATTTACCTTTTTTCATAAATTTAATGGCTTGTAAAACTTCGTCTGTCGTCACTGGGATTATGGCATCGGTTTCTGTTAAGTTTTCTCGTGGATCACATAAGTTGATTTCCCTCTGATCTTCACATTTATATAAATCGTTATAGAATTTTTCGACAATGTGTACTATTTCTTTATTGATTTTGGTGATCGTTCCATCTGCCCTCTTTAGTGCAAAAATACCTTTTCTTCCAACACAAAGTTTTCGCCTAGCTGATTTTAAACTTTTGTTATCTTCTAGAATTTTCTTGACAAGATCAGAGTTAAATTTTCTGATATCTTCTGTAACACATTTTCTTACCGTTGTACATAATTCAGCATATTCAACTCTTGATTTAGGATCGTTTTTCTTCATTTTAAATTCTCTGCGTTTCTTCATCAATCTTCTTGTTTCTTCTGTTATTTTCTTTGTCTGCTTTACTTGTGCATCGCCGGCTATCTTCTTTGCAATATCTTGTAGAGTACTGGTTAGTTTCTTGTTCACTACTGTAACATCTTGCTCTTCTTCTAAAGCTGATTGAAGTACTTGGAAACGGTTTTTAAGTTCGAAATTGAATTCTTCTTTATGTTTCTGGAGATTTATTATATCGATTGATTTCTTTGGGTGTTGCAAAAGCTTCATTCTTTCCACTTTAGTATTTAACAGCAGTTTGCATCTAACCAACCTGTGATCACTTCCTGTATTGAAGTTATTGAGAACGCTGCAATCCTGAATAAGATGCTTTTTGTTTGTTAAGATGTAGTCGATTTCACTTGTTGAGCCATTTGCACAACGCCATGTTCATTTTCTTTGTGGCTTTTTCTTGAAAAATGAATTCATGATATACAACAGTTCACATTCTGCAAACTCAATTGATCTGTTTCCTCTTTCATTTCGCACCCCATATCCATGATTTCCTACTGATAACTCACCTTTCTCTTTTTCCCCAATTCTAGCATTCCAGTCTCCCATTATTAATTTTATGTAGCATTTTCCCTTTTGATGCATTGAAGCTACTTCTTCATAGAAATCCTCAACTTCTTCATCAGTATAGCTTACTGTTGGTGCATAAACTTGGGTAATTTGCAGCTTGTATCTTCTGGACACTTGTATTACTAACCTTGCAACTCTATCTGATGCACTATCATATTCTACGATGTGATTCTTCCACCTTTTATGAATCAGAAATCCTACACCGCTTGTTCTTCCATCTTCTGTGCCTCTGTAGTATAATACATGTCCACTGGCAAGATCTATCTTCTCTTCTCCTTTTCTTCTTACTTCATATAATCCTAGGATGTCCCAGTTGATTCTTTCTAATTCTTCTTCAAGTTCCTGAAAACGATTTTCCGAAGATAGGGATCGTCCATTATACGTAGCCAAGGTCATCAACTTATGGCAGCCTATCCGAGCCCTGTTATTCTTAGCACCCTCTGTCTTCATGTCTTTCTGATCGCTGCCGTAACCAGGAACATTCAGACCGCCGGGAATTAAGGGCCGTGATTTATTTTGTGAAATCATGGTAAAATAAGGGGGTAGGTGGCCAAATTCCTCCACGCTGGACAAGCGGGTTGGAGGAAGCCCATCCGCGTTCGTTCCCCATGCACTAGGCAAGGGTACTAACAGGCTGTACCGGTGGAAGGTGCGGATTGGACATTAAGTCTCCGCTCCCAGTCGATTCCTTTAAGTCCTCCTCGAAGGCAATTAAAGGGTCTTCTCCTGTTTAATAAGCAGAGGCTATTAAACAGCCCATATATATATATATGTATGCATGTATGTATCTATGTATATCACTTTCTTCTGGACACGATAACTTCCAGGATTCTGCACCAATCTCTTCCAAACTGATACATAAAATCAAGGAGCATAAAATCTCGGTCAAGTTCGTTAATAGGCAAAATCGGACCAAGAGGATGGAAATAGGGAGGGGTTTTGTGAAAACCGAAAAAACCCCATAACTTCTTAAATTTTGTACTTATCGAATCAGTTTAAAGATTTTATTACTTCTAAAAATAGAGCCAAAAATTTATGTATAACAGATTTTTGATAAAATTAAAAATGGGCTCAAGAGGCGCAAAAAATAGGGTTTTTGGGAGAAAAAAATTCATAACTTCGTCAGTTCTCAAGATATCAAATCCAATTAATTTTATTATACATCTCCTTAACATTATCTACAATCTTTATATTCACAAGTTTTTGATAGGACCAATTCGTACCGCAAAAAAAAATTAAAAACCAAAACAAAAAGGGCATTTGAAGAAGAAACAAGTTGGAAATTGCTCGTCAAACGTGGCAAATGAGGTGCGTTCGTACTATAACTAGTTTTATAATTATTTTTTGCACCCCATATTGTACTGAATGTATAATTTTTTGCACTTCATAAAGCGCATAGTCTGATACATCATTAAAATGCACTTCCAATATTTTTTCCCCATTCCCCGTAATGTAACGGAACACTTTTGACTCTCCCTGTAATTAAACTATACATCCGATTTTCCTAAAATTTGAAATAGCTCAACAAAATTTTGGAACAATTATATCTTTAAAATTTCAGACCATTCGGAAGGCTGTAATATCATTAAAATGCACTTGCAATAATTTTTCCCATTGGCCGTAATGTAAAGAAAAACTTTTGACTGTCCCTGTAATTAAACTATGCATCCGATTTTCCTAAAATTTGAAAGGGCTCGACAAAATTTTGCAGCAGTTATATCTTTAAAATTTAAGATCATTCGGAAGGCTCTAATATCATTAAAATCCACTTGCAATAATTTTTCCCATTGGCCGTAATGTAAAGAAAAACTTTTGACTGTCCCTGTAATTAAACTATACATCCGATTTTTCTAAAATTTGAAAGGGCTCGACAAAATTTTCAACAGTTATATCTTTAAAATTTCAGATCATTCGGAAGGCTCTCATATCATTAAAATGCACTTGCAATAATTTTTCCCATTGGCCGTAATGTAAAGAAAAACTTTTGACTGTCCCTGTAATTAAACTATACATCCGATTTTCCTAAAATTTGAAAGGGCTCGACAAAATTTTGCAGCAGTTATATCTTTAAAATTTCAGATCATTCGGAAGGCTCTAATATCATTAAAATGCACTTGCAATAATTTTTCCCATTGGCCGTAATGTAAGGAAAAACTTTTGAGTGTCCCTGTAATTAAACTATACATCCGATTTTCCTAAAATTTGAAAGGGCTCGACAAAATTTTGCAACAGTTATATCGTTAAAATTTCAGATCATTCGGAAGGCTGTAATATCATTAAAATGCACTTGCAATAATTTTTCCCATTGGCCGTAATGTAAAGAAAAACTTTTGACTGTCCCTGTAATTAAACTATACATCCGATTTTCATAAAATTTGAAATGGCTCGACAAAATTTTGCAACGATCATATATTTAAAATTTCAGACCATTCGGTTGGGTAGTTTTTGCTCTGTTACATGCGGACAGACGGACGGACGGACAGACGGACGGACAGACGGACGGACAGACGGACGGACGGACTGAACGACGACTATAGGTGCTACGTATTTATATAATTACGAACGCACCTAAAAATCCATAACTCCGTCAATTCAAAAGATATAAAATCCCCATGAATTTATCATATATCTTCTTAATATTGTCTACAACATCTATATAGACAAGTTTTGGATAGGACCAATTCTTACAGCAAAAACAAATTAAAAATACATAGCGATTGAAGAAAAAAATCATCTTAGTAACCAAACTGCTTATTTTCTGACTCATTATACAATTCATTTTTACTTTCAAAGGCTTCCAATTGGTACCTTTTCTTACTCAGAAATTATATAATGTACCGTAATGGTCAATTTTTTGATAGAGGCAGAATATATTTTAAAACATACTGTCAAAGTGGGCCTTTTGAACCGAATTTCCCGAAGCAGATTGTGCTGAAAAATTATCGTATTAAGGCGTCGGAATATTAAGGCGTAATGCTGCTGTCTATATGTTTCAAATTCTTAGATTTTTATCACTTTCCAACAAAGAGGAAAAGTGTTTATGCATTCGATTTGTCTGGCCATCTATCCACTCTTTAACCCCCGTAAATATATTCGGATTTTCATGCAATTGGTAAACCTTATTTAGGGTCACCTAACCCTGTTTGGTATTGCATATGAAGTATGTGGGATTAATATATCATTTACAGGGCTACCCAAAAGAATTCCATTACATTATGGTATATGGGCAAAAATCCTTTGCAGAGTACTTTAATGACATTGTATTCAAATCCAAACTGCTTATTTTCTGACTCATTTTTAAATTCATTTTTGCTCTCAAACGCATCCAATTGGTAGATTCGCTTATTCAGAAACTATATAATGTACCGCAATGATCGATTTTTTAACAGAGGCAGAATATATTTCAAAAAATGATGTCAAAGTGGGCATTTTGAATGGAATTTCCCGAAGCGATTGTGTTAGAAACGAAAAATATTGTCTTAGTGAGAAAATAATTGTTTATATATCAAGTTTTAATTAATTGAACGAAAATTAAAAACACAGGTCGCTTATAAATCTCTTCAAAAATTACGTCAACAAGTTTCATGTTTTTCCTATTAAAAATGAATCTGGGGTTATGCCAGAAAATTTCGAGTTGTTGAGCATGGAAAAGTATTTTTTTAATACCGCCCCAACATGATTCTGATAAAACCAGTTATTATATAAAAATGAAATAAAAACTTGTCAAAAGCAGCCAGATAAAATTGTTAAAGTGAGTTTATCTCTAATCATGATTTGGTTTTTGGTTATGAAATTAGTATACTTAACTTCGAATTCTACCTCCGCCTGTAGGCCGGGCCGGCAGGGATTTTTTTTTTTCTTCAACCGCTATGTATATTTAATTTGTTTTTGCTGTAAGAATTGGCCCTATCCAAAACTTGTCTATATAGATGTTGTAGACAATATTAAGAAGATATATGATAAATTGATGGGGATTTTATATCTTTTGAATTGACGGCGTTATGGATTTTTTTTCTTCTTCAAACGCCCTTTTTGTTTTCGTTTTTAATTTTTTTTTTGCGGTACGAATTGGTGCTATCAAAAACTTGTGAATATAAAAGTTGTAGATAATGTTAAGGAGATTCATGATAAAATTAATTGGATTTGATATCTTAAGAATTGACGAAGTTATGAATTTTTTTCTCCCAAAAACCCTATTTTTTTGCGCCTCTTGAGCCCATTTTTAACTTTATCAAAAATATGTGATACATAAATTTTTGGCCCTATTTTTCGAAGTAATAAAAACTTTAAACTGATTCGATATGTACAAAATTTAAGAAGTTATGGGGTTTTTTCGGTTTTCACAAAACCCCTCCCTATCTCCATCCCCTTGGTCCGATTTTGCCCATTAACGAACTTGACCGAGATTTTATGCCCCTTGATTTTATGTATCAGTTTGGAAGAGATTGGTGCAGAATTGTGGAAGTTATTGTGTCCAGAAGAAAGTGATATATATAGATAGATACATACACAGATAGATAGATAGATAGATAGATAAAGTTTTTTACTAAGGGTTGTTTGGGGCTCTAGGGGTCATGATCGGTGTAGATCTGCAAAACTTTTTCAGAAATTCCAACATAGGAACGACGCCAATAGGTATGTATTTCATACGAAATGTACCTAAAACCAAAATAATCCTCGAGACTCAATGCTCGGTCTCAAACGTGCAAAGAATTAGAAAGCAACTATTCTAACTTTTAGAATACAAGATGAAACAGACAAAAGTTTTCCATTTCGCTAAAACAGTGAGAAATGCTATTTACACCTTGCATTGGAGAGATCAAATTTGTGACGTCATTACAGGTAATCTGGGACATTCTGGATAGCTCATCTCTGCAATCACGGAAACTTGATATCTGGAAATTCCCTAATTATGGTTTGGCATATGGTGTGGCATTTTTGCCACGAAAGTTGATAAGTCGATTACTATTATCAACTTCTATACTACTTAATACTAAATACTCATTATTTACAAACTAGCTGACGCACCTGGCGTTTCCCGGGCCCGTTATAATAACCTTGAGTGATCCTCAAATTTGTATTATTTTACATCTATAATTAGATTTTGTCTGAATTTATATTTTTAAATGAAAAAATCGCGAAAAAATATTGAATTGAAAGTATATGCTACTTAGTATTTTCTGCATAAATTGATTTTTGGAATCTATGCGTACGGAAAGCGAGCGAAACCGCGACGAAACACTCAAGTATTTGCTGATTTCGTCGAAATTTTCAAACATTTTACTTTGTAAAAATTATTTCTACCCGTCCGAAGTTTTTGTAGGTGAAGTAAATCTGGTCTATTGAGATGTTCTAAAAAGATTGTGCTACAGACGTTTAGTAACTTTTAGCGTAGAAAAGAAATATTGTCTCCGTGAAGCGCGAAGTGATCTGCGTTCGTTGGTGTATTTTAAAGGGTTAAAATTCATATTTTTAAAAATGGATTGCATCATCGATTAGAAGAAGGTTAAAGCTTTAAGAACATATTTTTGATTTGTCGATACCTCTAAAGTTTCGCCCTGGAGGTGTATTAGGAGGAAAACGTTTTTCGGAAAAACGACCCTTTTTGAAAACAAATTTCAAAGGGTTTACTGGGATGGTTTTTTTTTTTTAATTGATTGCGGTATTTGAGACTTAAGAGTACGATCTTTCAGAATACATCTTCTGTTTTTAACTTTGTTAAGCGGTTTGGCCGTTGGAAGTTAATAAATAATCACAAAATACCCCCAAAATTCCTTCTTTTCAAACTTCATTTTCTCCCGATACGTAAACAGGACATCTGCTCATGTGAGAGCACTTTTTCCCTCTTGAAAGAACATATATGAATTTTTAATGATAGTTCTTTGTAATTTTTAATAATTAACTTATCAAAATTATTAGAAATTTAAAATTTTGAGTCTCATGTGCACCAGGGTAGGCCTTGGATTAACCTCACACAAATTTTCAACCTTGTACAGGCAGTAGATTTTCCTAGCCATTACACACACACAGACACACTGAGCAAAACTTTCTTTTATTAGTATAGATACCGATAAAATTAGGTTTATAGCCACAGTATTCTATTAGAGGATAAACCATTTTTGTCAATTCCGAAAGTAAAAATCATTCACTTAAAAATATAATATGACTGAAGTGCTTTTAAATGGAAGAAGATCGGAATTCTTTTATGATAGATCGTTCGAGAAAACATAGATGAAAGAAGTATCACAACAATATAGTTTTTTTTTTTTTCTTTAAACAAGTAGAATATTCACAAAATCACTGTAAACGACCTTCCCTTTAAAATAACCCCAGTTGTAGACATTGTCCATCTTTTAGTTGGTATAACTCTACAATATTCTTTTCGCCAAAAACGTGAAATTTTGTAGTTTAAGACAGGATATCATTATAGACAGGTTCTGTTTCACTGGTTTCACTGTATTTCAATACAGTCAAAAATCAATTTTAATATTTTAATGTTAATTCAAACAGCATTTTCTTCAGAATAAAACTATGCCAATCATCACCGCACTTTAAATGTTTATCAGGATATAAAATCATATCCATTTAAACATGCTGCGTTTTCTATCAAGGCATTTAACTGGATTTTTCTCCTTCAAAACGGTGACTTTTTAAACTGGATGACATCTACAAAATAACTGTAGGCATAGCTTCAAACTTTATTATTATTATTATTATTATTATTATTATTATTATTACTTAAACATAACCTAACAACACAGTCAGCCAAAAAAAAGTCAACACTCCCACCCTTTTTAATCGCCAAATCGTCCTACAGGGAAACGAAAATAGCGACTGGGAAATATGCCTTCTTTCAATCTGTGTTTAAAAATTAAACTTATGGGTCATCTTTATACTGTAATTGCACCAAACTTCGAATTGTTGAATAAGAATACCTAATTTTGACATCATATTTGGTTGTTTCGAAAAATGCTACTTTGGGCACCATAAAAATTATGTCATTTTAAAATGTTGAAATCATAATGTTAAATTTCTTTTTGTTAGTTGCAAAATGAACAGCCATGCAGGTAGTTATTGAAACACAACTCAGAAAAAAAAACTTGCTAAAATAAGCTGTAAATTTGGATTCACGAATTTGAAGCATCTAGAAATCAATTTCTTTTGAAATATTTATGAGTTACAACATATCGTTTACCGAATACCGATTACATAATTTATATATCTTGAAATTAATATTCAAAATAAATATGCATTTTAAACTATAACAATTTTAACACAAATCGATTTCTATAATCTCCCAATAAGTGAATCAAAAATTTCAACCCATTCTGCCAAGTAGTTCATGAGTTATTTTTTAAACTACCCGTATTTTTGTTCGTTTTGCCACGATTAAAATAGAATTAGACGTTTAAACATTTAAGCCGACATAATTCCTAAACTACTTCACCGAATTACTTCCCATTTGCTACTACAAAATAAAATCTTCCGAAAAATCCAAATATGATGCCAAAATTAGATATTTGCATTAAAATTTCGACATTTCGTACGACCTCAACATAAAGACAACCCTCCTAAACCTAAACTTTTAACATCAACTAAAAATATAATTGTCAGTCGAATGGGAAATTTCGTTTTTCTTTACGACAATTTGGTGATTAAAATGTAAAGGGTAGTTCTCTTTTTTTTGGCAAACTATACAACACCATCATCTGCGTAATAAGCCTAGTACTAACATCGAACTAACCAGTACGTTTGAAGAATTTTTTTCGAGTACAACAGACACTTTTACTTTCAATTTATGTACCAGATTAATGGAAATATTACTTTCAGATAGATATTTTCATTTATTTTGTATATAAAAATAAACGAATCAATAGATAATTTTTATGTTTCAATATTAATAAATGGAAATTCACCGAGGCTATATTTTAAACATACTTATACATACACAAAACACTTTTTATAGAATAAGCCACTTGAAATACAAATTTCTTAGCGAAAGCCGCCCCACCAGTGGCTGAGAGGTTCTGCTCTCGAAGCTGGTAGATGGGAGGTGCTGGGTTCGAACCCAATCGCGCCCGTCGGCCTACTCGTTCGGAATTTTCGTGGTTTTTTTCAAGCCATGGATTTCCATGCGTAAATACGGGTTAGGTTCCCTTAGAAAGACCCCCACGTAGGGCACTCCCCCCTGGGCCTATATCCCTCGTGCAGATAATTGGCCGTCAAAAATCAACCAAATCAACCAACTTAGCAAAAGCCGTAAAGTAAACAGTATACATTTTATTTAATACTTCTATTAGCATTTATTGCTAAAAAGGCTATAAATAATTATTGCAGACACTAAATATAATTGTTATTTATTTATTTATAGGTATGAAACTTTTATATTTTTAACCATTTGCAAAAATGGTTATTGTCCTCTGTCAGAGTAGGAAATCAAAAACATATCTGAAGCGTTTTATTGGTTGAATCCGCATTTTATTCGTTTTCTGATTGGTCTATACAGTAATCTGTATTTTCCCTTTACTTTCAACAGAGATGGTGCCACTATGACAAAAAAGTACTAAAAACTACAAAAAAAAATTTAATACCTCAGAAACAAATTGAGATACAGCTTTCAAACAAATTGCATTTAAAAGTACATTTTTTCTCTATACGACGGTGTAAAAAGTAATATTGTGGGACGTTTAGAAGTTTAAGAATGAAATTTCATTTAAAATTGGTCGATGGAAAATCCTTTTCCCGAACAGCCAATGAAATGCTTGGATAATACGTAAGTTTCAGGTGGATAATACGTAAGTTTCAGGAAATCTGACAAGTCGCAGACGATTTTTGTCGCTTGCAATTTTTACGTGTAATAACACTATTAATGTTTAATTCATGGCGTACGTAATGTATGATCAACTCCGTGCGATTTTTTATGTCTTAAATTTTAGTCTTTGAAAAAATCATTTTCCAAATGGTCGTTGTAATTTGTTAAATTGCTTTCTTTCTCAGTTTTAAAACAGCACTTTCCCTTCGAGTTCTTTGCCTCCATCTGAGGAGCTGTGTTTCATAAGCCAACGGGGACAATAATGACAAACTTACTTGCCCTTTGGGTCTGTAATGCTCATGCAAGATCACATTATTATTTATTTTTACACCTAATGCTTTATTCAATTATTTACTTTATTTTATAAACTTTTCTATTTATCTTTTCCGCGCATTCAACTTTATTAAAATCAAACTTTTCATTTGTATTTGTGAGTTGATGACGCTTTGTCTTTCTTTTTCTTTTTTTGCTCGTGAGGGAAAAAAATAGGTAATAATAATTAATCCGACGTCCTGCACTAGTTACCAGCGCCATAACCATTAGACGAAATTATGAGCACCAGCGCTGTAGTTTTAAAAACACCAGAGAGTATAAGCTTGAGCAGGTCTGTCCAACCTTTCAGTTACCAGGGGCGCACGTTAGCCATATACCAAACAATGAAGTTCCATTATTCACCTGACTGAAAACATACAATATTATCTTAAGTCGGTAGTGTTAACCACACATACTCGTCTTCTGCGATATGCATATATCTTACAGGAATAACTATGCCCATGTAAAAAATCCCTGCCGGCCCGGCCTACAGGCGGAGGTAGATTTCGAAGTTAAGTATATTAATTGCACCAACAAAATCTAAATCATGATTACATATAAATCCACTTTAACAGTTTTATCCGGCCGCTTTTGACGAATTTTCATTTCATTTTTATGTAATAGCTGGTTGTATCAGAATCGTGTTAAGGCGGTATTAAAAAAAAATACTTTTCCATGCTCAACAACTCGAAATTTTCTGGCACATTTTCAGATTAATTTTTAATAGAAAAAATACGAAACTTGCTGACGTGATTTTTGAAAAGATTTATAAGCGACCTGTGTTTTTATTTTTCTTTCAATTAATTGAAAATTGATTAATAAACAATTATTTTCTCAGTAGGGCAATATTTTTCGTTTCTAACACAATCACTTCGGGAAATTCTGTTCAAAATGCCCACTTTGACATCATTTTTTTTAAATATACTCTGCCTCTATCAAAACATCGATCATTACGGTACATTTTATAGTTTCTGAAGAAGAGAATCTATCAATTGGACGCGTTTGAGAGCAAAAAATAATTTAAAAATGAGTAAGAAAGCAAGCAGTTTGGATTTGAATACATTCTTAATAAGATTTTTTTTTCTTCAGCTTCTTTTTCTTCTTTCTCTTCTTCTTTTTGTATTTTTAATTTGTTTTTGCTGTAAGAATTGGTCCTATCAAAAACTTGTCTGTATAAATGTTGAAGACAATATTAAGAAGATATATGATAAATTCATGGGGATTTTATATCTTGTGAATTGACGCAGTTATAGAAATGTTTCTTCTTCACACCCCTTTTTTTGTTTTCGTTTTTATTTATTTTATTTTTTTTTGCGGTACGAATTGGTCTTATCAAAAACTTGTGAATACAAAAGTTGTAGATAATATTAAGGAGATGTATAATAAAATTAATTGGACTTGATATCTTGAGAATTGACGAAGTTATGAATTTTTTCTCCCCAAAACCCTATTTTTGCGCCCCTTTAGCCCATTTTTAATTTTATCCAAAATCTGTGATACATAAATTTTTGGTCCTATTTTTAGAAGTAATAAAAACTTTAAACTGATTTGATATGTACAAAAATTAAGAAGTTATGGGGTTTTTTCTGGTTTCACAAAACCCCTCCCTATTTCCACCCCCTTGGTCCGAGATTTATACCCCTTGATTTTATGTATCAGTTTGGAAGAGATTTGTGCAGAATTGTGGAAGTTATCGTGTCCAGAAGAAAGGGATATATATATATAGATAGATAGATACACACACATACATGTATATATATATATATATATATATATAAAGTTTTTTACTGAGGGTGGTTTTGGGTTCTAGTGGTCATGATCGGTGTAGATCTGCAAAAGTTTTTCAGAAATTCTAACATAGGAACGACGCCAATAGGTAATATTTCATACGAAATCTACCTGAAAGAAAATACTACACCGGAAATATAAATCATAGTAAATGTAAAATTGAGGTCATAAGTTTCAAAACTCACCTTATCCTAAATTTTAAAAATCGAGTTTTCTCTATCAATCCATTCTATTAGGGAACCTGCGTCGAAAAAACACTAAAATTTGCAAAAAACTAGTTTTATCGCATATTTCGAGCATTGTAAAATCTTGATCCAGTCAGAGGTTTTTCGTGATTTCCCAACATTTAATTTTATGGATAAGACGAGTTTTGAAACTCGCGTCCTCAATTACTTTTCCCTGAGAGGAGCTTATCTCAAAAACTTTTGTAGGATAAGGGACTAAAATCCTAATGCTGCCTACAGTAGGAAAACATGAAATGTAAAATAAAACATTTTTTAGTGGATTTTTAGGTTTAAAAAAGCTAGTAACAGAAAACATTTGAAAGACACACGCGCGCGCGCTCACACACACATATTATACGTTGCATATACATCCCATGGGGATAGTCATGCCCATGTGAAAATAGGCTGCAGATAAAATATAAATGATAGTAAATTTAGAATTACATTTACCTTAAAGGGGCTCATTTCAAAAACTTTGTTAGAGTAAAGAGGCAAAACACTGGTGCTACATAGAATATGTAAAACATGCAAATATTAATTATGTAAAACTTTTAAGCATTTTTTAAAACGGATTTTGTGTTTTAAAACAGTTAGTAACCGGAAACATTCGACAGGGCGCCAAACAATCCTCCAAAGGGTGACATGGAGCCCGCGGGCGCTGGGTTGGACAGCCCTGGGCTACAGAGTATGTGAAATCCAGAAAGTACACGGCATATACCACCGTATACCTTAAACGATTAATTTTTTTATATACAGGATGTCCCAAAACTTCATGTACAAACTTGGAGGGGAGGTAGAGAACATCGTTAGGAACCATAATTGCATTGGAAAGTATGGGTAGAAATCGATATGTACGCTGTATGCGAGCTCTCGACGTCACGTGTCGGTACGCGTGGCTTCCTCATTGTAGACGCCGACTGCGTACGATCAACATGAATCACATAAACAACAACCCACAGGGAATCCGACCACGAGTCGCACAACAACGCTCCACTGAGGACGGGTATCGTAGCGGACAGTTTAGGGGGGTCATACATCTTCCCACCTCAACCAGACGCTCATAAGTACCTCGGTTTTATTTCTTCTGGAAATGATTAACAATGTATCTGCACATGTTTGACGCGGAATGTGGTTTTAACGGGTGTAGGCTACCATCTCTTTACACGAGAGACGTAAGTGATCATTTGGACCAGACATTTGTAAACAATTGGATTGGGCATGGCGGTTCCGTCACATGGCCCCCTAGATCACCTGATTTACCTCCTCTTGATTATTTTCTCTGGGGTACGATGAAGAGCATTATGCACAACACTAATGTAAGTTCTGAAATGGAGCTGGAGACACAAATCTCTATCGCTGCGGCTACTTTCAATGCAACAACCGGAATCTTTGAAAATGTCCGCCAATCCATTATGTCATGCATCCATGCCAATGGATGCAATTTTGAACAGCTCCTGTGATACTTCTAAGTCATACATCGTACTCTTTTCTGTGTAATAAAGCGTTTTAGACTGATTTCTGAATCCTGGCCTTAATGTGTCTTTGTGTTTCTTTATCACGTGAAGGTGATATTTCTGCCCATGATTTCCTATGTAATTATGGTGCCTAAAGATGTTCTCTACCTCTCCTCCAAATTTGTACAAGAAGTTCTGGGAAACCCTGTATACAATTCCCATTCACATTGTCTTTTTTTTTATATAAATAAAGTGATAAAAATATATAATTTATCATATGCTATCAAAACAATTCTAGTAATATTTTTTGTATATTTATACCCAAATATCCCAACGGAAAGGGCAGAAATATAAACTAAATAGAAAAAGAGAGAAAGAGATAATATTAGCATGAAAGAGAAAAAATATCATTAAATAAACATTTGTATGATAAAAGCCAGTTTCTATCCACGAAGTTACGATTTCAAGAATGAAAAATTATTCCATGTATCCCAAATGTATCTCCTGCGAATAGGGGAAATATTCCTAAAGAATTTTTATTGTTGTTATTATTTCCAACTACCTTAAGATTTTCTGAGAATCTTGACATAAATAACATGCAAATTATATGCTTTTCCACCGCACAACAAAATTTGCATGTTACAAAAAATGCTTACTTTTAGAAAATTGAATAAAATATAGCCAATAACTATCGGATTTAAATATTTTCTTCCGTGGATTTTCAAGTATATTTTATATTCCTTTTTTATGGATTTTGTAAAGCTCCATAAAATTTTCAAATATAAATTGTATAACAAATCTTTAATAGATATTTATTTGAAATTTGATTTAACATGTAGACCGCCGTATGAATCAAATACGATTCACAATGCATTTCTTCAATGCATTTCTTCATTGCGTGAATCCTATTTGCTTCGCATTAAAATTTGTTGTTGAAGGTTCATTGTTTACTCGTGGTTGATATCTAAACAATATACTTATCAGTAAAGGGCTGTACATATATAACATTATCAATTTTTTGGCAATTTTGGACCTCCTTTTCCACTTACGATATCATGCGTCATTATTCCTTGAAACCCCCTCACTAATGATATTATAACGCTCTTATCTTTAAAATAAAATCTCAGGTACACTAACATCAACTGCATTTATTTACGGTACAAAAGAGCATACGGGTTACAACAAAACGTACACGCACAGTTAACCCTTTGTGGTCTGGTGTCTCTTTCGGAAATTTTATTCGGTTGACACCATTATTTTAAAAGAAGTTATCTTCAATTACACAATTTCGAAAATGCTCTAATTAAATATGGCAAATTTTATTTTCCTTTATTATTGGTGCCAAAAGCAAATTTTGCAAAGAAAAATTATCCCAAATCCAATTCGGCTTGGACCGCAAAGTGTTAAGAGATATAGTAAGAACGCATTTCGGCATGCCAAGGTTCGAAACAGTCTTTCTGGCAATTCGTTAGGCAGATTTCTCTCTCCAGAGAGACCTAGTCTCTCCACGGAAGCTCAAATGCATTACCTCTTCTGACCCCCCCTAAGGACAGCTATATGTGATTTTGAAGAAGTTTTAAGGCTGAGTTCAAGTGTCTAAGAATTAGTACCACTTTAACGTCAATAACTGTCCAGTACTTATGATTTCTTCAAAAGTTACGAGTTCGGTAATGTCAGAAAAATCATTAATAGAAAATAAATGGTCTCTTGAAAAGAATTTATGATTTTACATCTGGTTTTTGTCTTAGACTCAAGTGGAGGGACTAGTTTGGGGAGCCATTATAACTTCTTTATAAAATGCCAATTAGTCATAGTTGAATTAAAGAACTATGCAAAAAACCTTACAATATCGTTATCAGTGTCTAAAAATTCTTTTTATTTTTACATCTTTTTCTTTTTATACTTTTTCAATGATAAACATTTATTATTCGCATATTTTACTGATTTAAATGACGAGAAGTCAATAAAATATCACTATTATACATCAAATAACTTTACACCAGATAACACTTTAAGGAAATACTATTTAAAAGTATTTAACAATGGCTTTACGTTACATAATGCATTCAACGTTAATAATTTCTTCTTCTTGTATTTTCCCTCCGTAGGGGGGGGGGGGGGGGGGGTAAATAAAACTTCTTATAAACAAAACAGATGGTCAACATTCTTCTCCATTTTTTTACTTGTAAACATAACAAGTGTCATTTCGAACTTGCTTTATCTAACAATTCATTATATACGCATATGGCAGAAGAATAGAAATGCCGAACGTTGGGATATTCCATATTTTGAAATAAAATACTTTGTAATTTAATAAAAAATAGATAATAGACTAAGAAAAATTTACGGACTGTTTTAATGTAAAGTACCAAACAAATAACATTTTGTTAATTTTTGCAACATTTATCAAAAGACAACTCCACCTCCTCCTAGAGATATCTTACAATATCAAGTACCAGACCCCATTCAGCCCTTCTAAAGTTAAAACGTTATATATGTACAGCCCCTAAGATAAATGTGGGGCAGGTGAACTAGGTTTATTTATGCGGCAGAATTTCAACTACATGTACGCAACGCTCCTAAATTATGAATAAACGTTACTTTACATTCTTGGTTTGTAGTGCATTTAATAAAGACAATATATTAGCACAATGTATTAGCACAATGTATTGCAAATTAGATGTTTACAATTTGGGGACTGAGGCTTATTTTCGGGGGCTTATTTTTTCTCAATTTAGGCTAATTTTCAATAGAATTGGTAAACGCATATAATTTGGTCAGGACCAGACAAAGAGACCGCGGTCCCAGTAATAATTTCAATACGGACCCCCCACCATAAGTATTCCTATACAATAAAACCTGCGTATACGTGAACGCAAACGACCTTATGAAAAATTCCGTTTTATACACGAAATTTTCACCTTAGAAGGCATAATTCCATTTTTTTTTTTTTTTTTTTTTTGGGGGGGGGGGGGGGGGGGGGGGGGCTCGTTCCGCAGTTTTTTTTTTTCGTTTATTGCAGAATTTCGCTATAAACAGGTTTTACTCTATTAAAATTAATTTTCGAATAGCACCTTTTTTAAAAAATCGATATAGTATTTGTTTACAATTTTATTATATTTATTTCTCGGTAATATTGTTTATGATGCATTTGTAACACATTTTCATCTAAAGATTTTAAATAAAATTTTAAAATATCGAAAACATAATTAAACATTACATGAATTCATCAATTAATTATGAATAAAAATGTTTAAAGTATGAAAGAAGTCTTAGCCTGTATCAATACAGGTCTGATATACACTTATACTGCTATCAGCAGAGACACTATAAACGTGCTGTGGAAGATACCTGTAATAAAACTGTGTGTTGAATCTTTATAGACCATAGAAAAGTCAAATATTGTTGACGAGAGTTCTTTATTTAAATTCCATTTCATCCAATGTATACTTCATAAAAATACTTAAAAAACAGCTTTAAGCTGAAAAGTATTCAGAGCCAACTTTGTTTAAAAATAGCTAAGTAAATCATTAAAAATAACTTTGGTTAAAACAGGATTAAACTTCAATAAATCTGGAGCTTTTCAAAACAACTTAAATTTAAATCATAACTAAAACCGTTCTTTAAAAACATCATAAGACTCAAACTAATTATCTTACTGTAACTTAACACGTTCACGCCGGCGCGGTGGGTCACACTCGACTGTCTCAGAGCTGCAAAGTCTCCGGCTTTTTGGATACCAGTATTTTAATATAGAAAATGTTGTTTTATATAATTACAACAATTGGGCCATTTAAAGGGACAACATTTTCTCTAAAATAATATTGGTGTGCAAAAAGCCGGAGACTTGACAACTCTGAGACAGTCGAGTGTGACCCGCCGCGCCATCGTGAACGTGTTAAACATATTAAAATCATAACGATAACTTTAAAGAAACGAACAGAAAAGAGAGAGCGGCGTTTGATTATCGAAAGGCAATTTATACATTTGAAGAAATTGAACTGGACGATTCCACTTTATAAAAAGGGTAGGCCTGAGAATAGTTGATTACGGAACAGCTAATGCCATCTATGAAACACTCAAGTTTAATGTCGGTCCTTTTAAATTAATTTATGTTTTTGAAAATAATTAACATTATATCTTAGGTAATGAAGCTATTGCTTTTCAAATAAAGAAGTTCTATAAGCATTAAAATGTAGAAAGAAAAGCTTTTAAATCAAAATAAGTTCACGTAAAATTTTAAACTCATATTAGCCATAAGTGACAAGTAAAATCGGTTGACTAGATAACAAGAACTAAAATTGTAAACTTTTTACCCGATTTCTTTTCGCGCGTCCGAAATTTACCGCATTATTAAAACAGGAGCACCATTTCAAAACTTTCTTGATATTAAATATATTTTCAAATATTTGATGCATACACAGGATTACGGGTCCTGAACCCGCCTCGTAAAGACATTCTAGCAAATTCTGACTTTGGAATCTTATACCCGTCTCGTAAAGACATTCTAGCAAATTCTGACTTTGGAATCTTATTATTTGTTAGTTATTTTGATTTAAAAATTGGACGTAAAAAAGTATGAGTCTATATTTTTCTGGAAGCCGGGGCCCCTTAGAAGAGCCGGGCCCTGGTAATTAATACCGGCTCTACTCCATCTGTACGGGCCTGAATTTGGTAAATATAGGTAGATGCATATAATTGCTCGTAGGGTGTCATGAATATGCAAGTTTGAACTTGTTTGAAGTGCGAATCACGTATGCACAGCGAGGTCCACACAAAAAAATTTTCTCAAGCAGTGCGGTGCATACGTGATTCGCGCTTAATAAATGTATTTAGTTGTACAAATTCGATAAAAAAATATAAATTATAATTATTTGATGTCACTTTTGTCTAATTGCAAAACAAAAAGCAGTTAATCCCGGTATTACTTTTTTTAAATGATTACGGAGATCAACTTGTTAAAGGCACCTGATTTTTCTTTGATTAATTTCATGCATAGCAAAATTTCACATTAAAATTTCCACACTATCGAAGAAACATATCAAAATAATGACACTTAATAAGCATGTATTTTAAACTGTCACATTTTTCTCGCCAATATGTGCTGAAATTTTCAATTGAAGATTATTTAAAAAGTTAGATATTTTTAATGGAATGTACGTTGTAAGTAACTAATCTCATTAAGGTTCATATTTATTTCACATTCTGAGTTAGAAACATCTTGCATGCAACTACTTCTAACAAAATGAAAAAAAAAAGAGTCACAGTAAAAATTCCGGTATAATCAAATTTATTAATAGCAAATTGATGCAATTTTTAAAAAATGTTAGTTTTACGATATAATAATGACATCTCAGCTTCTAGTATTATACCGTAATATAAACAATAATAAACCGCAAATAAACAGTAAATAAGCAGTAATATACGTTATAGTACTGCTAGTATGTTTGTAAGATTCTATACTACTGCTTATTTGCGGTTTATTATTGTCAATCTTACGATACAATTCTGGCAGCTGTGGTGGCAGTATTATACAGAATAATTAAAAAAATATATTTTCAGTGTTTTGGCACTTCCCTGATAATCTTTTTAATGAAATTGTACTACATTACTTTTAAAAAGAAAACGTAGATAAATACATAGTTTTAATTCTTGCTCATCAGTCCCTGCTATTTATAAAACAATAGAGAAAAATGTAGAAAAACAAAATCAATTTTCTCAAGCTCCCCCAGTGCCTGAATACTGAAACCATTCCAAAAAATTCATACACAGGCATAAAGTTCTTCCGATGGTAATTTTTTCATAATATATCATCTTAGCGGATTTTCTTGTCACAGAAATCAGTAATTCTTCAAATGTATCCCTTTCTGTCAGATGAAAATTCATATTTAAACTTTCATTCGAATCATAACAGCAACAACAACAATTCTTGCAGACATTTCCCGAAAGAAATTTGTTTTGGGACTCAAAAAAATGTAAAAGAAAATGCATGCAGTTTCTGAAAATAGAAATTCTTGCTTCCGGATGGAATGAAAAATCATTAAATATACATTTATACGAAAAGAGATTCAAAAGTCCGTTTATATTCGTACTAAAGTAAACCCCGCAAATGAAAGACTATTTCAAATATTCCAAACACATCCTTTGGGAAGTGATGAAAAAAATCTTTGATTTCGATAGAGTTTTCTTTTTTTTCTTTTTTTTTTTTTCAGATTTTATGTTATTGTAGATTATTTTGCATATATTTGCGTAATATGCAAATAATTTAATTTATTATCCAGAGAGATAAAAAAAAGAATTTTTTTTCTTGAATCCTAAAATTAAAAGTGAAAGAAAAAGACAAAAAGAATAAACAAAAAATTTCTACTTCCAGAAACTTAACTATCTATATTATAAAGGACAAACATATCTGTGCGTAACGCATACGTCATTCTGCGAATGGCAACACTTTGAAATTTGAAATAAAATTTCGGTTTTGCAATTTTCGCTACTGCAAATTTTTAAACTTCTAAACATCACACATTTTAAAAGTTTACACCGTCGTATGCAGAAAAAAAATGCACTTTTAAATGCAATTTGTTTGAAAGCTGTATCTCAATTTATTTTTGAGATATTAATTTTTTTATAGTTTTTTAATTTCAATTTTCTAATCGTGGCAACTGAAGTACTTCATTTCTATTAAAAGTGGTTTAGTTACCTTTATTGATTATATTCTTACTGATGCCATTGTCTCATTACAATTAAAAATATCTTTTTAAAAATTTTGAACGGAAAATGACGTTACGCTTTAAAAAAAGACACAATTTCCCGGATGATGCTGTTATATTTCACCATTTTTTCATTTTGCTGATATTGAGTTTGAGACAATAGGCAAAATATTTCAGCGATTGAAAATGACGTCATATTTAACAGAAAACGATAATTTTATTTGATAAAGCTTAGATATTTCCCCTCGAATACGTCTAAAAGTTATAAATTTCTGAAATTTTTACGCGCAGGTACAGAGATTATACTAAGACCTCAAATCACGAGTGGGAATTGTAACATGGAAAGTTGTAATAGTTGACGAACGTGACTTCAAGCTTGAAAATATATTTATTACTAACCTATTGCGCGTTAAAATGTTTTTAAATGGTTAATATGGATCTGAAACGTGGAAAATGATCGATTCTGTTTAGATTTAAAGGGAGGGGGCAGATTCTGTGATTATGTCAAGATGAAATTATTTTTGCTGATTTTTTCATTCCGTAATATCAAGCATCAATTGATAACTTAATCAAAATTATTTATCTTGATCAAGACTCCCTTATCATACAGAAGGCCTTGATCTTGATTATATTTTACTGATTACGTATGTGAATAAAGGTTACGACTCAGTTATCCCGTCGGCCAATTGCGCCAAATTATATAAATCGCCAAACGACTCGCCAAAACGAAAGAACAAATAAATTAGTATAATATTAGAAAAATATAGATAAAACGTCGAAATAAAAATCACTTGATGACGTAAACACGTGTAACTTGCTTAAAGTCAAGTGAATGTAACATTTACGCTCAAACATTATTGGCATTTAATCTTATATTTTGGCGATAGATTTTTGGTGGACGGGATAACGAAGTAGTACCGAATAAAGTTTGATTTTTCAATAATTTTAACAGTTGAAGTTTATGAAAAAAGTATTTTGTTAATCTTAGGTTAAAATATGTCTTTGGAGAGTTAAACGAACAAGTGTAAGATGGATTTTTTATTGTAATTATTGTTGTCGATGTATTATAAATTTGATGCAACAGTTCCTTTGTAAACATTTTCTTTCGTCGAAAATCGACGGGTTCCACCTCGTTGCTATAATATATTTTTACATTTTTTTTTTCAATACCGATAAAATAAGGGCACTATTTTTATTTCATATTTAAAATCATCTGGAAAAGTAAATTTGAGAATCTTTATTACAATAAACTCCCCATTATCCCTCAGTTATGCAACTTTAGAGTGATAAAAAATCTGGTTTATTCTCAGATTTTTTCCTAAAAATCGCGGTAACCAAGCATACTATTTAAAAAAAAACCTGGTGTACATTTATTCATATACTTTTAACCGGTGTTTTTTCAGTCTTTCGAACTTGATAGACATAATAAGTTTCCTTCCCGAAATAATATGTACTACTTTTTACCCGACTGCCAAGAAGGGTTATGTGTTTCACGCGTATCTGAGTATGTGGATTTTTTTATACCCTTGAAACACATCCCAACGGCTGGATGGATTTTAGGGTTTAATCTAGAGCTAGCCAAATAGCCAAAAAGCTAACTGGTAGTGCTTTATGCCCCCCAAAGCATTTGGTGAATTAGCCAAATAGCGACAGCCAAAGAAATAGGCTGTATCATTCCCATTTCGTTGTTTCGCATTTCGTAAACCTGCTGCCGTTGCACAAAAGCAATCTGATATTGCATTCGCGCTGCGGCAACACTTCAAAATTTGTCTCGTGTTCTCTATGCAAGTGTCATCGAACAGTGTGACGTCATTTGCATCAGACATGACTCCAACATATGGCAAAAACAAAAATCGCAGATTGTAAAAGCATGGGATATGATGTACTACACTAGCTTTGAATCATCAATGTGCTAGATGCATTTCGTATAAACTTTTCAGACTTGAATTTATGTGGGTTCTGGCTACAACGTGTAAAGAAATGAAACTAGCTTATTGTATTTTTTTTTCATAAAAATGGCATTACTGGCATGTTTCCCAATGTGGCTTCTTTGTATGAATTTGTAGCATCACTTTTGTTGTCTACAGTAGACTGTGAAGGGGGATTCAGTCTCATGAATATAACAAAAACTGACAATATATAATGAATGACAATACAATGAATATAACAAAATTTAAGTAACTTTAATGATGATTAATTTGGAAGAGAAATTTTGAAAAGAATTCCGATTTAAAAAAAGCATTTGCTATGTGGTATACAGCCAAATCTCAAAGTGTCAATCTTACAGAGTGATGTATTTGTTTGTATATTGCATAACTAAAAATAATACTCATGTATATAGAAATTTTGTATAAATAAAACTTTTTTTTTCCTTGGCTAAAGCTATTTTTATTTGGCTAGAAGTTATTGGCTGCAATTAGCCAAAAAGCTAAAAATCCCTTTTTCCTAGATTAAACCCTAGATTTTAATGAATGAGGTCTCTATCTATTCGTCTTAACCGTCCCGTGGTTATAGGCTAGGTTTTGTTTTTATATATTCAAAATAGCGGATGTAAAATACAAAATGGCGGTAGAGGCGAAAAAAGATTTTTACTAATCATATTGAGTGGCATATCATTGGACATGTCTTTCAAAATGAGGACGATGTTTCATTGACTATTTTACAGTCAGAAGCTCCGTTTAAATATTACACAAGCTGGAAGTTGTGTACGTTTGATCTCCTCTACCTTTACTGTAACTCTAACCTTCATAATAGACATCTATAGGTATCAAAACAGTGTTTATAGATAGGAACTAATAATTAACACAACTTAAAAATCATCAGTACAAGTAAATAAAAAAAAATAGTTTCATATTCATGAGAAATAATTAGTTCGCTTTTTACGCAGTCGGATTGTTTGATTTTTTAAATTTAATATATTTATTCAAAAAACTTTTACTTTGAAATGGGAGAGCAATCAAATGAAGTGACGTACTTGTATGAATGAAAAGCAATTAACTTTAAAACCATTATCTGATGATGGCCGCGATAACTGCAGGTCTAAAGTACTAAGACTTTTTTAAATAAAATGAATATTTTTAACTTGTAACATCTATTTTGTCGACTTTTAAGTAAAACGGTGAGCTTTTAAAGTTCATATTGTGTATTTTGTGCTTGAATCAAAGTGAAATTTTGCATATCGTCTTATTATTGTATTTATTAAATTCTTTACGAGGGTGGTTCAATAATTATTGTCTCGAGTGTATAAAATATTTGTACTGCTATGGTTGATGTGGAATATTGAACCCTAATGTCTCAGATACCTATATGCTGAATTTCAGAACCGTAGCTGCGATATTAACATATTTGTTTTCGTTTTAGGCCTGAGAGGTGGCACCTAACTTGAAGGGGGGAGGGGTTAGGGGAAAGGCTGGTTTAGAACTTATGGGGCCAGACTTGAAGCGGTTCTGTGATAGATTTGTAACAGTGGATGAGACGTGGCTACATCACTATGATCCCGAGTCCAAACGATAGTAGCCACGTCTCATTCACTGTCACCCCCAACTCTCCCCCCTTTCAAGCTAGGTGCGACCTTTCACACCAAAAACGAAAAAAAAAATATGGCTATATAACAGCTACAGTTCTGAAATTGAGCATACCCAGCAAAGAAAGAAACAGTGGGCCATCAGCTGGTAAAAAGATGGCAGTCAGCACTGCCATCAGCGGTAAATTGCAATAGTGCCATTACTTAAACCTGTCGAAAAGTGTCCGTGCGGAATGCAGCTGGCCCATCAGTGATGGCCAACAGCAGGCCAGCATTGGTATGCCATCACATTACTTTAATCCGGCACTTTTCCTCCAGTGCTAGCACCTATCCCACTGCTATTCCTTTGCTGGCCCAGCACTTTCCATTACAAAAATTTCTTACAGAATTCTATAAAAAAAAAAAACAAAGTATTATAGCTCTTTTTTCTATAAGCTAGTTTCACCAAGAGCTATAGAAATGTCTATAGAAATATTCGAACTCTGAGTGGTTTCCATCTGGTAACCCTCCCAAGTACTAACCGCGCTCGATGCTGTTTGGTTTTCGTGATCGGACATGAACAAGTACTTTCAGCGTGTGCTACGACCGCTCGTAGTTTTCATGATCACATTACAATATTTCAAGTTTGTTTCTTTTGTGATTTACGTTCCCAATCATTAAACTGGTATAGAAATTATTGCATTGTATAGAAATCCTATATATTTTATACGCTTTTTTTTTTTTTCTATTCTGAACTGTGTACATTATGAAAACCGAAATCCTTTGTAACCTAGTAAAACCAGATTTAAGGAGAGAAAAAAGTGCGTTCAAATAAAGAATTTATTTATTCATTTACTTATTTATTTTGTTGGTGGCAGTGGTGCTATATTATTTACAGTTTCAAAAAAAAAAAATTAGCTTCGCAGCTTAAATTGTGTTAAGATATTCATTTCAGATTTGTGTTCAAATACTCAATGTCTTCGAAATTCGCAACGCCACCTAGCGTAAGGGTTCCCAGCAATAATACTGCAAAAGTTCGTGCACTTCCATGTAATGGTGGGCCAGCGCGTGAGATAAAACGGAAGCCCACCACAATTTTATCTGATGATTTCCAACAGCAAAGTTGACTGAAGCTGTCCAGCAGTGGTCATGCAGTGGTAGACCATTAGCCAGCACTTCTCCATCATTGCCAGGATCTATCTTGCTGCTGAGCAGCAATTTACTCTTTGCTGGGTATAGGCATCTAAGACATTAGGCTTCTATATTCCACATCAACCATCGCAGTACAAATATTTTATACACACTCGGGACAATAATTATTGAACCACCCTCGTATATTTCTTTTATGTAAAAAAAAAAACTGATTTACAGTTAAAATTTTGAGAAATTTTTGCTAGCATCATCCGGAATAAAATTCCAACAAAACCTCCCAGAAATAGCAAAAATAAACTGCATTTCTCTATTAGATACCATCGTGCTAAAATCTAAGAAAAAAGTAAATAAATATAAAAGATATTAGAAAGATTAAAACAAAGTTTTCTCTCCACGTATTTAAAGTATCATCATTCAAAACCTTTCTAAAATTCAATCTATAGTCATTTCTTCCAAATATTTTCATTTAATAATTTTTCTAAACTAAATTTCTTGTTACAAATTCCAGAATTCTTCAGATTTATCACTTCCTGTCAGATCAAAAATTTTTATTTAAACTTTTATTAGAATTGTAGCAGTAGCAACAACAATTGTTGCAAACATTTTCCGAAAGAAATTTGTCTTTAAACTCGACGACAACAAAAAAAAAAAAAAAAAAAAAAAAAAAGGAAAAAGTCTTGCATGAAAACATCGGAACTAGAAATAGGAAAGAAAAGGAAAGAAAAATCATTAAATATGCATTTATCCGGTAAGAATTCAAAAGTCCATTTTTATTTGGATTGAGTTATTTGCTCAGTCAGTGTCTGTATAAGATCTATGAAGATCCGTAGAAAAAAAATTCAAAGAACGTTTCTAGAAAGTTTTGCTATTGTTTTGTTTGTTTTTTTCAATTTTTATGTTACTGTTCATTATTTTGCATATAGTTGCATAATATGCAAATAATTTAAGTTATTATCCAGAGAGATAAAAAAACAGAATTTTTTTTTCTTCAATCCTAAAATTAAAAGTAAAGAAAAAAAGACAGAAAAGAATAAACAAAAAAATTCTACTGCCAGAAACTTAATTATTGCTATAATATATTGTTTAAATTTTTTTCCAATACCGATAACATAACAGCAGTGTTTTTATTTCACATTTTAAATCATCGGGTAAAGGAAATTCCAGGATTTTTATTGCAATAAACTCTCCATTATCCGTCAGTTGTGCAACTTTAGAGTTATAAAAAATCTTGTTTATGTGCAGATTTTTTCCCTAAAAATCGCGGTTTAATCCGAAAAACCCAGTATACTACCCAGCAAAGAGGAAATTGCTGGCCAGCAGCAAGATAGGTGCTGGCAATGATGGAAAAGGGCTGGCTGATGGTCTACCACTACATGACCACTGCTGGACAGCTTCAGTCAACTTTGCTGTTGGAAATCATCAGATAAAATTCTGGTAGGCATCCATTTTATCTCATGCGCTGGCCCACCACTACATGGAAGTGCACGAACTTTGGCAGTATTATTGCTGGGAACCCTTACGCTAGGTGGCGCTCCGAATATCGAAGAAATCGAGCATTTGAACACAAATCTGAAATGAATATCTTAACACAATTTAAGCTGTGAAGCTAATTTTTTTTAAAACTGTAAACAATATAGCACCACTGCCACCAACAAAATAAATAAGTAAATGAATAAATAAATAAATTCTTTATTTCAACGCACTATATCAATAATAAAATCAATAATAAAAAAAAGCTTATAAATACGTAGGATTTCTATACAATAAAATAATTTGTATACCAGTTTAATGATTGGGAACGTAAATCACAAAAGAAACAAACTTGAAATAGTGTAATGAGAAGTTGAAAACTACGAGCAGTCGTAGCGTACGCTGAAAGCACTTGTTCATGTCCTATCACGAAAACCAGGCAGTCTTGAGCGCGGTCAGTAGTTGGGAGGGTGACCACATGCAGTTCAAATATTTCTATAGACACTTCTATAGCTCTTGGTGAAACTAGCTTATAGAAAAAAGAGCCATAATTATATAATACTTTGTCTTTTTATAGAATTCTATAAGAAGTTTTTGTAAGGGAAAGTGCTGGGCCTGCAAAGGAATAGCAGTGGGATAGGTGCTAGCACTGCAGGAAAAGTGCCGGATTGAAGTAATGTGATGGCATATCAATGCTGGCCTGCTGTTGGCCATCACTGATGGCCCAGCTGCATTCGGCTCGGACACTTTTCGACAGATTTAAGCAATGCCATCCTTGCACTTTACCGCTGATGGCACTGCTGGCTGCCTTTTTTTTTCCATCTGATGGCTCACTGTTTCTTTCTTTGCTGGGTATTTAAAAAAAAAAACCTGGTGTATATTTTTCTTAGATTTTTAATCCGTGTTTTTTCAGTCTTTATTTAAACTTTTATTAGAATTGTAACAATAGCATCAATAATTGTTGCACACATTTTCCGAAAGAAATTTGTATTTGGATTGCCAAACAAAAAGAAACGAAAAAGTCTTGCATGAAAACACCGGAACTAGAAATAGGAAATAAAAAAAAGAAAAATCATTAAATATACATTTATTCGGTAAGAATTCAAAAGTCCATTTTTATTTGGATTGAGTTATTTGCTCAGTCAATGTCTGTATAAGGTCTATTGAAGATCCATAGAAAAGAAATTCAAAGAGCGTTCTAGAAACTTGTGCTAATTTTACTTCTCGAATGGTAAAAATAATTAAATGTTGATGCTAGTTCTTTAACCCCCCGGTACGGTATGCTATTTCTTTCTCCCAGCTTATTTTGTGTATTCCAAAAAATAACGTTACCTTACAGAAGCCAGCCGTTAAACAAAGAAGTACGATTAAATACTCTATAGCAATTTCTTAAACTTCTAAGTATCGCACATTTTCAATTTTCATATCGTCGTATTGGAAAAAAAATTTCTTTTAAATGCATTTTGTTTGAAAACTGTATCTCCATTTATTTTTGAAATATTAATTTTTTTGTAGTTTTTAGAACCATTTGCTTAATATTGGCAACGGAAAAACTCCATTTCTGTAGAAAGTAAAGGAAAAATAGTTCTAAAATAGTAAATATATATTTTTGTTGCCATTTTCTGATAACAACCGACAGAAAATGTAATCGAAATACGTGCTATTTTGAAAAAAGTATAAACGAATGATTTCTGTTAAAACAATGGAGCTATTATAAACTATATTTAATTTTAAGTATCTATGAATCATTAGATAGCCTTTTTTTGTCGATTTTCTTGAATGACGGCATCTTTTTGCTGCATTTGTGCATTATTTCGCGATAGTGATGTGCTATGCATGCTTTACTGTAGATGTTTAAGAGTAGAACATAAATGTGGAATTCTTAAGCGGATGCGAATGACGTCATTTACATAAAATAAAACGTGTGCTTTAAGTCTTAAAATGGAAATATGTTTTGTACTGCTGTAGAGTCCCGCTTAACCGAGTTATTTTCTTCTGATGGACTGGTTTCTTCTATTATTATGAAACAGCCATTATAAATGAAGTGTTAGGTGAAGATGAAAGAGCAGCCGTAAAAAGTTAGAACTCATATTTTCTGACCAGAAAATCAGAGTTCTAACTTTTTACGACTGCTCTTTAATCTTCACCTAACACCTCATTTATAACGGCTGTTTCATAATAATAAAAGCCACCAGTCCATCAGAAGAAAATGAAGTAACGGAAATGCTGGGGGCGGCACTAAATTTTGAAAAAGCAGAATTCCTGTTTTCTAGTTAATTTAATTCTTAATTTTTTCTGCTGAATCTGTTCCTAAAATATGTTGCCAACTTCTTGAGTATACATGCAAAAAATAAATAAATAAATAAACTTAAAAAAATCTTAAAAAGTTGCTAAGTATAGAATAATTTTACAATTCTTATAATTTTTTTAATTCTTGTTTGTTTTAAGATTAAATACAGTAGTCCCCGTATTTCTCAAAAAGAAGGGAAAGAAATAACTTTAATTACTTTTCTATATTTTTTATACATCTATATTATAAAACAAAAACATGCCGTGAGCAACACTGACGTCATGTTAACGGTAGCAACACTTGACCAATATATTTCGCTTTTATTGCTGTTTTTAAATTTCTAAACATCCCACAATATAAATTTTAGGTTGCCGAATACAAAAAAGAATTTTTTTTTCTTCAAATGCGATTTGTTTAAAAGCAATACCTCAGTTTAATGGGAGGGGGAGGGGGTGACTTTTAAATTTATTTTCAAGCATGTACTTTCTTTTAATCATCTCTATCACAAACAGGTCAATTGCAAAACATTAACTCGTTTGCACTTAAAACGATTCTAACGATTCTGCATTTGTTTCCAGCTAACATTCCATAACAAAACTAAAGCCATCAATAAATAAATAATACAATATAATAATATAAATTAAACAAAAAAATGTAACAAACATGTAATCGAATTATGCCCATAAACCACTCAAATTATCAGAATCAAAAAGTTTGCTGTAATTAGCGAAATCTTTGGCGATTTCTTTGGATATGAGTTTTTGTCATGCGGCCAATACGAAGTTATCGCTTTTAAGAAGCTTCAAAACTTTATTTATATACATAATTCATATTTTTTACATAAAATTTCTTTTTAATGTTGCTAGTGTGCAATCTAAAAAATATATTAAATGAAAAATCTATAATTTTTTAATAAAAAATAAACGGTTTACACCTATGTTCTGTAACCAGAAATGCCCGGGTTGAATAACCTAGTATAGATAATAATAAACAAGTGTCATTTTCTATTATTATTATTATTATTATTATTTTTTATAAAATTGTAAAACACGTAATTGAGGTTTGACAAGAAATATATAATATTTACTTGAAAACTGAAAGCGTCGGTCACTACACGCATACGGATCTATGACAACTTTTTATAGTTTCTCGAAAAGGGCAATGTAAGGAGGGGCTATTGTAGCTTTGGCCGTAACCCCATGGGGACGAGCAACCGGTATACGTGCTGCGTAAGGCACTCATAATCCGCGATTATTCTCGCCAGTAAATTTTTATTGTAAATGTTGCTTTATTTAATCCGAGCCTTTTCCCGATTCAATTAGACAAAAATGTCTCTTTTGAAAAATCGGTGATAAAAGGTTAAAAATTCTGTAAAAGACGCTCGTCCTGAAGGGCTTAAGAGGCTATTTCGGTCACGCAAAAACGGCCGTTCGCTAAAGTTAAACGAATGGGAGAATTTTTAAAAGATATCTTGTTTGAATTTCAATAGTTTTAAATAGTTTTTTTTTCTTTTCCGGGTTTAAAAGTGAAAGCATCTTTATAAAAAAAAATCTGCAAACAAAATCGAAAAAATAAAAAAACGGCCTTTGTAGAGATCGATCTCAGCTACGAAATGCGAAACAATAATTTTAAAATATTGAAATGCAAACAAGATATCTCAAAAATTTCTCCCATTGGATTAACATTAACGAGCGGGTCTCTTCGCGTGACTGAAGTAGCCCATAAAAGGCATCTGATTATATTATTAAAGAGATTGGGACCGGGGGGAGGGGGAGGGGGGAAGCGTGACTCATAACTGACAATGGAAGTCTTTGATTAAATACAAATAGAAATTTAAAAGAAAAAAAAAGTGGGTAAGTGTGATCGCAGATCGCACGAAGGGTTTCGTTTAATATCTCTTATAAAACACTTTATCCTTAATTAATAAATCAAAATTGTTAATTTATAATTATTAGGTTGAGCAAAAAGTTCTGGGAAATTTTTAATCTAACAGTTAAAGAATTTTTATTGTATATGATGGTCGTGCCATCAATGCCGAGCTCTATTGCCAGCAGATGGATCGCGTCTACAACAAATTGGTGTAGAAGTGCTCAAGATTGGTCCGCAGAAAACGCGTTTTGTTTCAGCAGGACAATGCCAAACGGCACGTGGCCCAGCGGACCAAGGACAAGTTTGCACAGTTGGAGAGCGTCGAAATTCTCCCACACCCCGCCTATAATCCAGACGTGGCTCCATCCGATTATGGCCTCTTTCGATCAATGTAACACTTTTTCAAGGGCCGTCAATTTGAATTAGTTAATGAAGTTCAAGAAGCATGTCAAGAGTTTTTCGATTCGAAGAAGCCGCCATGGTACTTCTAGCAAACCGGAATCTGACAGAATGATGGCAGTCAGTCGTGGAATATGATGGAATCTACTTTGAAGAACAGTCATTGTTGCTTTTGTTGTTATTTTGCGCATAACAACGCAACTTTCACAAATTTCCCAGAACTTTTTGCTCAACCTAGTATTAAGAGGTCTCAGGACTCTTAAAGCTTTAAAATTTTTGAAATTTTAATTTTTTTGGATGTTAAACTGCTATTTTTTCTGAATATTTTGATATTATGTTTTCCTTGAAATTCCCATTAGAGCATAAGTTTTAGAACTATAGCCTCCCAATAGCTGAAGCGCTGTTGCCGAAACTTTGAAGTCATTTTTCTCCAAATGACGTTTTTGGGGATAACGCGCACAATATCTCAAAAACTTCTGAATATTTTTTCATGAAATTTTCAAAACTTATGTTTCATGTTAGTTTGTATAAACTGAACCTAAAATTTCTTTTTTATTGTTGAAAAAAATATTTTTGTTAGGTGATTATAGTGTTGAAAAATTCTAAATTTTGCATTAGCTAAATGCAAATTGGTATTAATAATGTAAAAACGCTTTTAATACACATTTATTTAGGATCAGGGTAACTATTACAATCTGAAGTATAAGTAGGCAACAAAATTTCAATTCTAGTTGCAAGATTTATTTTGTAATCTTGCGCGTAATCTGTTATGCCGATTTTCTGCTCGTCAAATGTCTGACAGTTTGGAGCCCCCTGTAAATGCTAATTCTCCATCTTGCAATTTTTGAAATATTTCAAATGAAAGAGCTTACTTATATTTTTCATCCCAATTAAAAATTATGTCTTAAAATCAAATAGATTTCAAGATATTAAATGTTGAAACTTGCCTTTTTTTCTCTCTTTTTCCAATTTTAAGAGTCCTGAGACCCCTTAAGCCGTTACATAAATGACAGCACCATTACAGGTAATTTTAAAATAATAAAAAAAAATGTTTTTAGGCCAAATTAAAATTATTCAAATAAAATTATTTAAATAAAATAAAAAAATGTGAATATTTTTAAATTCAGCAATTTCAAAAATTTAGCGGTGGTATAAATAAAATATAAAATTCTTAAAAGAGAAACATTTGTTTAATACATATTTAAAATACTGAAATAATTCCGAAAAAATCCATATAAATTCTTTCACTTTCCAAGCACTCAGTAAATGGCGCCAAAAAAGATGTTAACATTTATTAAAATTGCTAAAAAATATGAAATTTCTTTTAATTAAATCCGTCGGACAATTGAATGTAAAAAATAAAAAAATCATCTTCAGCCGACATGCTTCGAACCCAGGACCTTTCGTTTACAAATAACACACACTACCACAGGACTACCGAGTTCACGAAAATATGGTTGAAATTAAGATTGTGTTTTGAAATCGCATAAATTGTAGGATGTCATTACATTAATTTATTTAATTAAAATAACATAACATTTTCAAAATGTTATGATTTTGGTTATAGCAGGGGGTATTCAGCACTATGTAAAAAAAAAAAATCAAATCTGTAAATTAAATAGTTTCAGAGTCCGAGTGTTGTGACGGACAGACAGAGAAACGAGACTATAAGGGTTTCGTGAGATGAACTAAACCCTAAAAGAGAAGAAGAAGAAGAAGAAAAGTTTTAAAACATGCAGTAATAAACAGAAAATGAAAAAATGAAATGACTAATCACAATAGTAGCCACGTTAATTAAAGAATAAATAAATAAAGCAAAATGTGAAACAAACATATTTCCATGCATCCAATGAAGATAGTCTGAAAATAATTTGAAAAATTCATGCCTAAAATCGTTTCTGTAATGATACTTTATCAATTTTTTCTGATTTTTCTTAACCACATTTCTTTTCTCAAAATCAATAGTTCTTCAAATTTATCACTTTCTGTCAGATGAAAATTCATATTTAAACTTTAGAATCACAACAGTGCCAACAACAATTCTTGCAAACATTTCCCGAAAGAAATTTGTCTTGGAAATCACAAAAAAAAATAAAATAAAATAAAATAAAAAAATACAACGATATATATGCAAACTCCGAAAACAAAAATTTCCGTTTCCAGGTAGAAATGGAAAATCATTAAATATACATTTATGCCGTAAAGATTTCAAAGCGCATATTTATTCGCATAGTGGTAGGTCACCGCAAATGAAAAATTATTTCAGATGTTCCAAACAAATACATTGGTGAAAAGGCAAAAATGCGATTTCAAGAGATTTTCTGTTGTTATTTATCGGATAAGGTAAAATTCTTTGACTGGATTCGTATCAATAATATGCAAATGTATTGTTTTCTTGCCGAGGGAGAAAAAATAACTTTTTCAGGCAGAAAGTAAAAGCTATTACCTCGCTTCGAAGAAAAAATTTCATTCGGCAATTCTTGCAATGAAAAATGAAATTCTTGTTTCCGAAAATAGTTAATTGATATTAAACTATTTAGTTATTTTTTTATCAGTCTCAACGGACATCCTAGTAAAGTATTTTAGATTCAAAGCTGTGCACAACTAAGAAAAAATATTGTATCTATTTCAAATGAGAGGCAGATTCAGAATACAAAGTAAACGCAATCAGGTACAATCTTCATCAGCAAGCTACTCCGCTTTTTATTTTTTTTCTTATTTATTTCCATATATGTGCACAGATAAAAAAGAAAAGTGGTTCACTATTTGTTTATTTAAACGGGATTTTTTCTCATCTTCGTAAAATATATGAATAAAACACCATTTATGCAAGCTAAATGCCGATAATGGTAGCTTTCTTCTATTTTTAACCGACTTCAATAAAAAGAGGAGTTTCTCCATTCGACATGTGTGTTCGAGATTAAGTAGTTTTTTTTTTTTATGTATGTTCACTGATTACTCCGAAAGTACGCAGCCGATTAATGTGATTTTGACTTTTTTATATTATTACTTAAAGAAGATACTCTTGAATTGGTTCAGACAAATTTCCATGCATCCAATGCAGATTGTCTGAAAACAATTTGAAAAAAATCATGCATAAAATCATTTCTGCAATGATATTTTACAATTTTTTTCATCTAATGATTTTGCTCGTCCGAATTTCTTCTCTCAAAATCAATAGTTCTTCAAATTTATCACTTTCTGTCAAACGAAAATTCATATTTAATCTTTTATTGCAATCATAACAAATAAAATAACAAATAAAAGGCAACCACAATTCTTGCGAACATTTTCTGAAAGAAATTTTTCTTGAAACTCGAAAAAAAAAAAAAAAAAAAAAGCAACGATATACAATATTTTGACTTTCATGTCCCTGAATAATAATTTTTATTTTAATACACTTTTTTGTGTTTTTTTATTTCATATATTTGGGAACATCCCATTGCATGAATGCAGAACAATATTAACGACATAAATAAGTTTTGGGTGGTGTTGGGGGTCCAAATACCTGGAAAACTACTATAACGTCCCGTGCCCCTGATGCTGATTTTTAAGTTTGGAGCTGTCTGGATAAAATTGTTTCAATAAAAATAATTCGATATAATTTTTTTCTGAAACTGAAGCTATTGTTTTATATAAATATGTAGCTAAAATTAACCTGCACACATTTTTAGGGTTGTTATTAGTTTTTAAACTCTGTCCCGTGTTTTAGATTCCTTACCATCCCTCTTCTAAAATTACACAGAAAATCATTTCAGACGCAGCCACAGAATTTTTTTCAAGTTTTTTCTCATGCAGAAGTATGCTAGAGAAATAATGTCTAAAATTCTTTCGCAGGAAATTTACTGTAGAATTTAAATCAGCATTTAAATATCAATTTCAAGCATCGTGGCTTTATTGGTAGTCTCACCATCCCCAAGGTTTATTCCTGCACTTTTCGAGGTAAATAAAAAAAAAATTAATCCAATGTTAACAACTGTTTCTAAAAATCAATGAACATTGTGGCTATCACTTAATCTTAACATGATTTTCCTAAAATAGCTGGTAATTTTCCTTACCGTGCCATCCTTACCGTCCCTTTTTTTTACCATTTCGTCCCTTTTTTCCAATACCATCCCTTTTTTTTACCTTACCGTCCCTTCTTTAACACCCTTTTAAGACAATGTTATACAAAAATTCTGTATTAAAAGTACTACATTGTTATTATTTCTTAATTGAATGTCCTGTGGGTACTATGCAAATTCATTATAAGTAAAAATTTAGAAGAAAATAAAAAGTTATAGGGGTAAAATGGTAAGAAAAATTAAACTCGCAAGTTTAACTTAAACCTCAGTTAAATAAAAATATTTTCGCTGCTGACCATTTTTCCTTTATTTTGAATCATTAAGGCATTCGTCTATCAGATTAAAATGTTATTTTAGCAAGTTTAATTTTGTCGATTTTTTTTTCCGAAAAGTGAAAAGATTGTGAGAATGCCCCATATATGCAAACTCCGAAAACAAAAATTTCCGTTTCTAAGTAGAAATGGAAAATGATTAAATATACATTTATGCCGTAAAGATTCCAAAGCGCGTTTGTATTCGCATAGTGGTAGTCCACCGAAAATGAAAAATTATGTCAGATTTTCCAAACAAATTCATCGGAGAAAAATCAAAAAAGCGATTTCCAGAGATTTTCTGTTGTAATTTGTTGGGTACGGTAAAATTCTATGACTGCATTAGTATCAAATAATATGCAAATGGTTGTCTTCTTATCGAGGTAGAAAAAATATCTTTTTTAGGCATAAAGTAAATGCTACTAATTAATTCACAGGGTAAAAAAGGAAATTTCTAGTTTCAGGAAATAGTTAATTGCTGTAAAGTTATTTAGTTACTTCTCCTTTTCAGTCTCAGTGGACATCGTAGTAAAGTATTTTAGATTCAAAGATGTACTCAACAATGAAAAAATATTTTATCTATTTCAAGTGATAGACTGATTCAGAATACAAAGTTAACGTTATCAGATATGATCTAATACGTTGCATCAGCAAACTGTTCCGTTTTTAATTTAACTTTTATTTATTTATTTACATCTATATTAGGGTTCGTACGGGTACTGTTATTTTCAAGGCAAAATATCAATATTTTTTTATAGAAAAATAAATGTAATTTAAACGCGCGAAATTTCGCTTTATCTAAGGAGAGATTTTCTATAAGAATACTGGTACCGAAGAATTTCTTAGTCTGGAAATTCAAAGACCCGCACGAACCCTGTATATGCACAGATTAAAAGATAATAGTGTGTTCTATATTTGTTTATAAGGAGTTTTTATTCTCATCTTTATAAAATGTGTGAATAAAAGACTCTTTATCAAAGCTAAATGCCTATAACGGTAACTATCTTCAATTTTTAACAGAATTCGATAAAAAGAGCATTTTGTCAATTCGACGGGTGGTTTTTTTTTTTTTTTTTTTTTTTTCCTTAAAGGAGAATAACTCTCAAATTGGTACAGTCAGGTTTCCAATCATCCAATGAAGATAGTCTGAAAATAATTTGAAAGATTCACGCATAAAACACTTTCTGTAATGATATTTTACAATTTTTTAATCTAATGATTTTTCTCAACCGAATTTCTTCTCTCAAAATCAATAATTCTTCAAAATTTATCACTTTCTGTCAGATGAAAATTCATATTTAAACTTTTATTAGATTCGCAACAGTGGCAACAACAATTCTTGCAAACATTTCCTGAAAGAAATTTATCTTGAGAATCGCAGTGGAAAAAAACCGAATACAATGATATATATGCAAACTCCGAAAACAAAAATTTCCTTTTCCAGGTAGAAATGGAAAATCATTAAATATGCATTTATGCCGTAAAGATTCCAAAGCGCGGTTTTATTCGCTTAGTGGTAGGCCACCGCAAATAAAAAATTATTTCAGATGTTCCAAACAAATTTATTGGGGGGAAAAGGCAAAAAAGATATTTCCAGAAATTTCCTACTATTGTTTTTGGGTACAGTAAGATTCCTTGAGTGGATTCGTATTAATAATATGCAAATGGATTGTTTTGTTATCAAGGGAGAAAGAATAAGTTTTTGAGGCAGAAATTAAAAGTCACTACTAGAGTCATGCATCGGGTCGGGTTACCCACTTTTACCCGAACCCGACCCGGCCCGCGGTTCGGGTCGCCTCGGGTTGGCGCCATATTTTCCCGTTGCGGGTCGGGTCGGGTCGACTTTAAATTTTTTTGGTGCGGGTCGGGTTCGGGTCGGGTTGGCTTTTGTTGTTTCGATTTCGGGTTGGCTTTTTTATTCTTGCGGGTCGGGTTCGCGTTGACCCGCTTTTTTAAAAGAATGTGGAAGATATTTTTTCCCGTTAAAAACCTATATAAACCGCAGATCAAAGTTTCACAAAAGCAAAATGTGTGCCTGTCTGTTTTGTCTTTAGTCATCCTTTCACGAGTCTTCGAAATAACAAACTGCATTATGTTTTTACCGTATTTTAAAAATACAATACGCAGCAAAACGCTAAATGGTCCTTCCTGTCTAATGTATCAAGTGAATAATTTAATTGTGGTGATACGCGATGCACTAATTTTCAAAATAATAACTGTTGATAAACTAAAGGCAGATGGCCACTTGTGTAAAACGAGATGTATCGTTATAAGTGGAACTTTTGAAACCGCAACTAATTTTAAAGCATATTTAAAGATTAGATTTTTAGTTTTATACCATTTAGAGTCCTGCATCGGGTAGGGTTTTAATATTGTTGCATATTAAAGAATATAGATCTGTTCATTCTTCTATGTAAAATATAAAAATGGTATTAGAGAATTAAAGGTCTGCACGGCCTGGAATTTCCAGGCCCGGGAACGACCTACACAGCCCCGTCCCGTCCCGTGTAAAACTTAAAAGTTCGGCCCTAGCACGGCAAGGCCCGTTTATAATTTTATCGGCTTCGTCTAAATTTTTATATCGGGCCGGTAGACCGGCTTAATTGTAGTTATCGGCGCGGCCTGGCAGGGCCGTTCACTGTTTTTGCCTCCTCGGCCCGTTGAAAAAACTGTCCTAATAAAGCGGCCTGGCCAGTTTGAAATTTTGCCGCCCCGCCGCAGCCCTCGGGCCGGACCGATGCAGAACTTTATTAGATATACAATTGTAGATTATTTTCATAATGGTATTAAAATATTATTTGCTTTCCTTACATTGCGGGTTCGGGTCGGGTTGCGGGTTGCCTGAAATTATTTTTGAGGGTTCGGGTCGGGTTGCGAGTTGCCGAAAATTATTTTTGAGGGTTCGGGTCGGGTTGCGGGTTGACTTAAAATGGAATTTGCGGGTTCGGGTCGGGTAGAACCCGACCCGCGCAGGACTCTAGCCACTACCTCACTTCAAAGGGAAAAAGTGTAATTCTAGTTACCGGAAATAGTTAATTGCTAATTTTTTTTTTTCAGTCTCAATGGGCATCGTAGTAAAGTATTTTAGATTCAAAGCTACGCGCAACAAACAAAAGATATTGTATATATTTCAAGTAAGAGGTCGATTCAGAATGCAAAGCAAACGTAATCAGATACAAGCTAATACTCCGCATCAACAAACTGTTTCGTTTTCAATTTAACTTTTTTTTTTTTTTATTTACATCTATATGCACAGATAAAAAGGGAAGAGTGCATTCTTTATTTGTTTATTTAGGCCACCGCAAATGAATTTTTTTTTTCAGATCTTCCAAACATATTCATTGGAGAAAAAATAAAAAATTGATTTCTAGAAATTTCCTTCTGTTATTTTTTGGATACGGTAAGATTTGGATTCGTATCAATAATATGCAAATGGATTATTTTCTTGTCAAGGGAGAAAAAATAACTTTTCCAGTCAGAAATTAAAAGCTACTACCTCACTTCAAAGGGGGGGGGGGGGGGGGCGGAGAAAATTTAATTCTAATTTCTGGAAATAATTAATAGCTATTAAACTATTTAGTTATTTTTCATTTTAAGTCTCAGTGGGTATTGTAGTAAAATATTTTAGATTCAAAGCTGTACGAAACAAAAGAAAAAATATTGTATCTATTTCAAGTGAAAGGCCGTTTCAGAATACAAAGTAAACGTAATCAGACACGAGCTATTACATCGCATCAGCAAAGTTCCGTTTTTAATTTACTCTTTTTTTTTCATTATTATTTTTATTTATATGCACAGATAAAAAGAGAAGATTGTGTTCTTTATTTGTTTATTTAGGCCACCACAAATGAAAATTATTTCAGATGTTCCAAACAAATTCATTGTGTAAAAGGAAAAAAATGAATTCCAGAAATTTTCTGCTATTATATTTTGGATACGGTATGATTTCTTGACTGTATTCATATCAATAATAATCTTTTAATAATATATTAATTATAATCTTTTTTTTTCCAAGCAGGAAGTAAGCTACCACCTCACTTCACACGGAAAAAAAAGCGTTTCTATTTTCCGGAAATAGTTAATTGCTATTAAACTACACTGGTGTCCAAAATTAAGGACAAATCACAAGATGCTAATTTTCAAGTACGCGAATACTCAAAAGGAAACAATATAATTCGAATAATTACTATCTCTACAGCACAGGTAGTCCATATAACATCTCATTCATGTCACACATGGTCACAAGTGTCACAGTCACTACTGTGAAGCAAAAAAAAAAAAAAATAGGAAATTCCATGTATCTCATTATGAGTCTCAAATGATCACTATATGTGACTCCACTGACACGTCACTGTGACTGTTGCTTTGTGATGAGTCACCATGTGACTTTACAATGTAGTTACATAGTGACTCTCATGTGACTGTCATCTGCAGACTCAATTTCAAAGTCATCATGAACGCTGCATTGTGATAAGTTACCAAATAATGTCACATTCAAGTCACATGGTCAAGTCACCTTCAGGTGACAGAGAGACTACTGTGAAGACACCATTGTGCTCTTTTGTGAAAGGTCACCATGTGACTATAATGTGATATTCTTTGGTGACTTATCATAGTGCAACGTTCATGATGACTTTGAAATTTAGTCTAAAAATGACAGTCACATGAGAGTCACAATGTAACTACATTGTAAAGTCACCTGAAGACTCGTCACAAAGCAGCAGTCACATTGACGTCTCAGTGGAGTCACATATAGTGATCATTTGAGACTCATAATGAGACGTGTGCAATTTCCTATTTTTTGTTTCACAGTAGTGATTGTGACACCTGTGACCATGTTTGACATGAATGAGATGCTATATGGACTAGTTGTGCTGTAGGGATAGTAATTATTTGAATTATATTATTTCCTTTTGAGCATTCGCTTACTTAAAAATAAGCATTTTGTGACTGGTTCTTAATTTTGGACACCAGTGTATTTAGTTATTTCTCTTTTTCAGTCTCAATGAACATTGTACTAAAGTATTTTAGATTCAAAAATGTGCGCAACAAAGAAAAAATATTGTATCTATTTTAAGCGAGAGGTAATTCAGAATACAAAGTAAACGCAATCGGATACAAGCTAAAAACTTCGCAACTGCAAACTTTTCCGTTTTTGATTTAACATTTTTTTTAAATTTATTTAACATCTATTCATGCAGATAAAGAGAGAAAAGTGTTCTTTATTTGTTTACTTAAACGGGTTTTTTTCTCATCTTTGTAAATGTGTGAAAAAAATGACCATTTATTAAACACTGTAAAAAATTTTGGTCAAAAATTACGGTACATATACTGGCAACTTTGTGACCAGCACATATACCGTAATTTAACTGGACAGTATATGTACTGTAAAATATTTGAAGTATATGTACTGTAAAAAAATATTCATACAGCATATATACCGTATGTTAAATACACAGTATATGTACCGTAAAAAACATTTATACAGCATATATACCATAGGTTAAATATACAGTATATGTACCGTAAAAATATTTATACAGCATATATACAGTATATATACTGTAAATTAAATGTGTGGTATATGTACTGTAAAAGCATTTATAATCAGTATATGTACCGTAAATGAAATATATGGTATATATACCGTAAAAGTACAGGATGACCCAAAAAAGCTCCCACATTTGACAGGATATAAAAATGGACTGCAGAGAGAAATTTGTTTGTTCAAAAATATAGAATAGGTACGACGAGAGTATAAAATGACTATCTTTCAGAAATGATGTCTGGTAAGTGTTGTCCATTGCGAGTAATACACAATTCAAGGTGATCTCTGGAATCTATCACCACAGACTTGTGGAATACCTGCTACTTCCACCTGAATATTAGTCTCTTGGGGTCAGAGAAAATGTAGGTCTTATGCCTCAAGAGTAATTCAAGCAGAGGTAGCAGCTTCCACAAGACATGATATGTCAGATGATGATAGATTTCAGGCATCGTCTTGAATTGTGTATTGCTCGCAATGGACAACACTTGCCAAACATCAGTTAAAAAACATAGTCATTTTAATCTCTTGTCATGCCCATTGTATATTTTAAAACAAACATAGTTTCGCTCTCCAATCCTTTTTGTTTTATATTATCCTGTCAAATGTGGGAGATTCTTATGGGTTATTCTGTAATCAAAATCGACGTATATACAGGGAAAGCACGAAGTCTTATCCTTATTATAAAAATTTATCATGGAGAAAATTATTATTAGATATGTATGGATACATTTAAATACTTTTATAAAGTTTTTAATAAGACCATTTGTAGGTTATCAATTTGTATAACGATGTAATGAAAAATACCTTTTAGTAAAATTAAATTTACTCTGGATTAATAAATGGCCATTGTTTATATAATGAAGAGCAAACAATGTAGCATATGAAAAGTATACAAAATCCATTTTATTTTTATTTTCAAACATATTAAATTTTCTGTACTTGTTTCAAAAGGAATTTTATCTGTCATCAATTGTTGAAATAAAAGAAAATGTTTAAAAACAATGTTTTATGGTTTAAAATGTAACTAAGAACAATGAAGTGCACAATTACACTTACATAGCTGCCAACTACTACACCTTTTTATACTTATTTTATAACACTATTTTAAAACAGTTGTTGTTGTCATACTCTAGGTTTAAATATATGACGAAAATTACTATTTCAAAATAGCAATATAAAAATAATATAAAAGGTACAGTAGGTGGCAGCTATGCACTTAGAGGATTAAAAAAAAAAAAAAACAATAGAAATTCACAAAAAAATAGTGCCCACATTTGTGGACATTATGACAATTAATGGTAATTTATGAGTGAAATGATTTCTTATAAAATAAAAAAACTAACATTAAATTTTTTCTTACATTTCTATAAGTTCTTTAAACTTAATATACTTAATAGATTTGATATTTTTATCAAATATTAACGATTTGTTCAAATAATTTAACAACACTGACTGCCAAAAAATTACTTCACATTTTTATTATTATTATTATTATTAAACTGTACATTGATGCAGCCAAACCATAAAATTTTTACTTCTCTTTTTGAGGGATTCTGTAGTGAATCAGTTACCAAATTTTTGTCCCTTTTATTATTTGACTAATTATATTTACAAAAACTAAACATCCACATATGTCGCCAAGGGCTTGAAGAGGATAAAAATTACATTTTCAACGAATAAAGAAAAATTAGTAATTGGCCAAAATTTTATAATTTCTTCTGAGATTTTTGTTACGTACTTGGAAATTAGATTTTTTTTTTTTTTCTCAACATACAAATCTAAATTTTCTTACTTTCAGTTAAATGTTTAAAACTGCCACTGTCAAGCAAATCGCCACTTATGTAATTTTTTTATTTTTTTTATGGCAAAATGGGTGCTTCATTATTCTTTCAAAACTTAATATACAGTTTAAAACTTAGAATATTAATAATAGACATTAATTAGGTTTTAGAATAATTTTTTAGCTGAATGAGTTATTAATATTTAGATTTCTGGTTGATATAGAAAAATACACAAATCATATCAAGGTTTTTTAAACAAAGCTCTACCCGATAAAAAATTTCTAAATACCTAAAAATTCAAAAACTCACTTTGTGTCATTTGTTTCTTTTAACAAACAATACACCTGTATAAAAATTAAACAATTTCTAAATATTCACATTTTATTCTATAAATGACACAATTAGTTGTAGTACAACCATTTATTATTTAAAAACTGTTCAAATTCTGCTGTTTTTAATAGCTTTTCCCTCCCGAAATTTTGAAATCAATCTACTGAAAATCCTAAAGGTAATGTTACTTTAAATTTAGAAAAGTAGTTTGTAAGAAAAAAATGTCAAAAGTGTATCGGATATCCATAAGAAAATGAAAGATGTAATGAGTATATCATAAATATTTTGGATTTCTTTAAGTATACTCCAACTTTAAATATTTATTTAAAAAAATTAACAGTTTTAGAAATTTAAGAAATGTATTTAATTTTTGTTTCTGCATTTTTATTGAGAATGAAACATTGATGTTCTTTAATGCAGATGTCCATAACTTCTGCAATATAAATTTATTATCGATCAGAATTTTTTTTGTTTTAACCCTTCGTACTTCTATGTCGAGTCTGACTCGACATGATCTTTCTTAAGCTAAATGATGCGATAAAATATCTTTATTTAGATTGACGAACATTTCATTGCACAAATGGCAACATTTTCAAAATCATTCATGATAAAAAATATTTTCACAAAAAATTTAAAAACAATAACTTGGTAAACGATGTCATGAGACATCATGCATATGCAAACATAAAATTAAATACGATTTTTTTATGTTTGCACTGATTTTCATTATGCATGATGTCTCGTGACATTGTTAACCAAGTTATTGTTTTAAAATTTTGTGAAAATATTTCTATCATGAATGATTTTGAAAATGGAGGTTTAAAGGTCAAAAACTGTTAAATAAAATACAATTTTCTATAGCAAAAATAAATAAATAAAAACTTATATTTCTTAAAATCACCAAAGAATATTTCTTTTATTAAAATAGTTTTAAAAAGGCAGTAAAATTATCACTGCATATTTATTTAGAAAAAAAAAAAAAAACATTTAAAGCTGTTGTTAAATTCAAAAGAGCTAATTTCTGACACATTTTTTTAATCAATTTTCTTTCAGAAATGCATGAAATTTCCAATGTACAATTTTTTTTTAATTCAGAAACTATAATTGAAAGACATTTTTTTTTTTTTTTTTTTTTTGGTAAATGCATAACATCTTTCAGAAAATACTATTAAAATACACCTTTCAGCCGAATTCTCCACGCAGGTCAAGAAAAGTAAAGAAAATTGGTTGTCATGAGCAAAATTGCTTTCAACTCAAAAGATAATTTATCAAAAAATGGAAAATTTATTTTCATTCCAAATCACTAAATAGTCAGGGTTGCCAACTTTATACCTTCATGTTTAAAAATGAGTTTAAAATTGTGTCAAAGTTTTATGTTATTAAGCAGGGTATTTGAGAACCAAATTAAAGTTCAAGCATAAATATTTTAGAACATTTAGAAAATAAATTAATTTCCTTATGATTTACAAATATTTAAAACAAGCAATTAAAATATAGAAAGAAATTTATTACAATGATTAAATTACATTAATGTACACAGTTCTAATATTTATGTATACAATGTTTTCTTTTCCATTTACTAATTACAAATTCCAGTAGTTTTGGCCATCTTACAGCATTATGTTATCTCTGTCATTTGATTTGCTCTGTAGTTTATTCCACACACAGGATTGATCAACTTAAGTACCTTAAAGAAAAAGAGTGGTTCATTCAACATGGATGTAAGCACTAAAATAAATTTTCGAAGAAAATACAAAAGTGACTTGTAGAAAAGGTTACATAAAATCATCTTAAAAGGATATTTCAGTCACACCAAGAAAAAAAAGGTTAATGTTAATCTTACGGGGGTGTTATTTTCAAATTTCTCGCTTTGATTTTAATATTTCAAAATGATTTTTTATTTATTTATTTAGTATTTAGTATAGATGAGGGTGATCTACAACCGAGCTGGCTTTTATTTTTCTGATTTTGGTCATAGTTTTTAAATATTAGGATAGTTTCAAATTCAGAAGCGGTTTTAAAAGTAAAAAAAAAAAAAAATGAAAAAAAAAAATTGAAAAAGTAAAAATTATCCCAGTTGTAGATTGTCTTCAGCTATCCTATGCAAAAAATCATTTTAAAATATTAAAATTCAAACGAGATATTTGAAAATAATGCTCCCATAGACTTAACATTAGCGTTTTTGCTTTTCCACATGACTAGTGTGGACTCTTAAGAGCCTACGCCAGTCACGCGGATAAATGCAAACATTAATGTTAAACCTATGGGAAAAATCTTTACAGATTTCTTACTTGTATTTCAATACTTTTATATTAGTTTTTTGCATGCAATACCTGTTATTGTTGTGTATGTACTTTTTCAACTTTTGTAGCAATTTCTGTATACGAGAATAGTTTCACTTTCAGAACCACTTCCGAAAGTAGAAATATCCGCATATCAAAAAACTGTAAAAAACATTGAAAAAGTAGAAATGCACAATAAATGTTAACCTCAGGTACCCTGTCGCCCCCCCCCCCCAAAAAAAAAGAGAGAGAGAGAATCATTTAAAAATATTAAAATAGGAACAAGAAATCTGTAAAGAAGGCTGCCATAGGATTAACATTAGCTTGAACATTTCTTTTTGTGCCTAGTTTAGGCTTGTAAGGCTTAATTATTTTGCATGCGATACCTGAAGTCAAAACCTGTTGTTGTGTGTATGTACTTTTTCAATTTTCATAGCAATTTCTGTATAAGAGAATAATTTCACTTGCAGAACCACTTCCAAAAGTAGAAGTATCCACATATTAAAAAAACTAAGAAACATCGAAAAAGTAGAAATGCACAATAAATGTTAACTTCAGATACCCTGTGCTTCAACCCCTACCCCCCCCCCCCGCAACACACACAAAAAAAGAAAGAATCATTTAAAAATATTAAAATGGAAACAAGAAATCTGTAAAGAATAGTGCCATAGCATTAACATTAGCTTGAACATTTCTTTCTGTGCCTAGTTTAAACTCTTAAGGCTATGTGTTTAAACAAAAATGGAAATGTCAGAGCTGAAATCATTAATTTTATACATTCTCTCAACAAAGCACACTTCTTTTTACTATTTATACAACTTTTATAGAGTAATTTCAAATCATTGCAATAGTTAATGATTTCTTTTTCACTCACTCCATCTTATAATTTATAAACCATAATGATTATTACAAGATGGTATGCTGCCATAACTGCCTGGTCCAAAACAGCATCTCAGAGTTTCTTTAAGGCTCTTTTCAAATCTAACAGAGCTTATTTCTAATGTATTCTTGTAATTCTTTTTTTTTTTTTTCCAAAAAGGCATGAAACAGGCAGGTGTTTTTATTCAAAAGCTATGCAATCAAAAGATGGTTTCCCTTTTTTGGTAAAGGCAGAAAATAATTCAGAAATACTGTCAAAGTTGCCTTTAGAGGAGAATTTCCAGGCTTGGTACTGCACGAGAGAAAAAAGAAAAAGCAGTTGTCATTTATAACTGGATAAGTAATTTGTTTATAAAAAAAATGGAAAACTCATTCCAAATCACCTCAATAGTCCAGCCTGCCAATTTTATACCTTTACGCTTAAAAATGAACTACAAAATGTGCCGGAAAGTTTTGTGTTGTTGAGCAGGCGCCAAAAGCAACAAGAAAAGAAGTTCGGGAAAACATTCTGTATTTTGAAGCAGCCATATCAGATTTTAAAATATACATATAAGGACAAAAATACCCATTTATTTTGGGTACTTTCCTGGTCCTAGTTGGGCTATTTGTTTTAAAAGTATTAATATTTATTATTTTAAAGAAATATATTGTGAATGCTGATTTTGTGAGTCCTTCTCAGAAGTCTGCATCCACAATCTCCAATTGAAAATTACAAAAAATTATCCTCTTATTCCTGAAGTGTTTTTCCATTTCCAGCGATATCTAGAGCTAAATATATTTACTATTTAAAGTATATATCAAGCAGGACGGTCGTTCTGCCAAGCCAAGCTGAAAAAAAATGCTAACCCCGCCAAACAAACAAACGCCAAGAATAACGGCAAGACACCGTAACTGCTTATTATACTGATGACAACTTCTCCATGTTAAATGGACGAAATATGCCAGCGTAAAATTTCCCATATCAAAAGAAGCAATCATCGCAGAAAAATAAAACCACCACCAGAAGGACCTAATAAAGAAGATCTTCAATTTGAGATCAAATGCATCCTCATAAATTAATTATAAACAGAGATATAGATTTTTTAAAATAACGTCGAGACACTGAAAATGACAGATTTATTTTCTTCGTCACAACTTATGTTTCAATTGAGGTAGAGACTTAAATAATGGACAGAAAAAAGTAAGGATTGAATTTTTGGATAGATATTTACTCAATCTACGTGCTTTTATAAAATTCAGCTTTAAAAACATTAATTTTCTATTCATAATTAGCGAAAAACTGTTAATTAGTTCTAAAGTTTACAAATTATGCCAAATAGCGATAAACCCGCCAAAATATTTTAGAAATCTTATACTTTTCTTTTATATTATCCTTTTGCATTGATTTCATCGAAGATAACTATGGCTGAGATTCAGGTAGAATTTTCGCTGTTACCGAAATGAGTTTGACCAATCAGAAGCCTGCATGTTTGAGAATATTTGCTGTTTCTGGATCCCGGCCTATGTCATGAAAGTTTTGAGTAATTTTTTTAGTGCCGTGGATGAAGTGCAATGTTTGTAGAAATGTAGGCTAGGATCCAGATAGATTTTTCGCTGTTATCGAAACGAGAATCACCAATCAATAGCCTGCATTTCTGCAAACAGCGAAAAGGTCACAAAAATGCAGGCTTCTGATTGATGAATCTCGTTTCTCTAACAGCCAAAAATCTAACTAGATTGCGCCCAATGGAGGATATTCTAAATATGGGTTCGAGGCTGAAAAAAATCACGTGATACCGGTAATTTATCCAAAGAAATTCTAACTGATAAGAAGGGAAGATTCTACTACTTTGCCTCATGAAACGTTTCATTGGCTAGCGGGGATTTACATTACTCGTCTACGGAGCCTTCCCTTCTTTACGATAGAAGTTTTTACCTTGACCACGTGATCAAAATGTAGATGGAATATCCTCCATTATGTTGAACACAATTTTGCATTTCCACATCCAGGAGGGGTATTGATTGTCATAACGACAATACATATTCGAAACTATTTAAGGCACTGATTCTGAACTCCTTTGCTATACATTTCGATATTAAAGAAGTTGTTGTTTCCATAGTAACAGTACTTTTCTGTATTGCTTTCTCTAAAATACAAATATAGAAATTTAACAAAGAGCTCTCAGAATCAACACCATAACAGAGAGCCTTTATACATAAGAGTGGTGCACAGGAAGCATGCTAATTTCAAGTTTTTGCCGAAAGTATGGCTACAGCGGCTAGAATACCTTGTGTGGAAATATGCTATTCAAACAACGCTAAAAATTTGTATTCCTTAAATGTGCGACGATACTGCTAAAATCCCAAGTATCGATCACAGCGACATCTGCGGGATTTAGTATTACATTGTATAGACTAGCAATATCTTGCAGTTTGAGAAAACGTCCTGCAGATGTCGCTGTGATCTGTATATTTCAGCAGCATCGTTGCACAGTTAAGGGATACAATATTTTAGCACTCTTTTAAGTATTACAGGGATAGCCAATTTCGCACTATATATTCTAGGTGCTATAGTACGGCAATCCACTTTCTTGAATAGAGGCTATTCTATCTACGTTATGATCACGTGGTCAAGGCAAAAACGTCTAACGTAAAGAAAGGAAGGCTCCGTCGACGTAATGTAAATCCTCGCTAGCCAATGAAACAGTTCACGGGAGAAAGCAGTAGTAGTTTCCTGTTTACCTTCTCATCAATTAGAAATTCTTTAGGTAATTTGCCGGTACCACGTGACTTTTTCAGCCTTGAACCCATATTTGGAATATCCTCCATTAGACGATACACGCATGGACGAGCTTTATTAGACTAGGGAAATAATTCAATATGCATTAGTCTGACGATAATGACACGCTCGCAAAGACCTTTAACGATTTGTTTTTATCACTTCTACCAATAAACCTTTATTGGCCATATGTCGCTACTTCGTTATAGCGACACACTTGTTCCTAATTGGATCCCGGCCTTAATGTATCAAAATACGGAGTTTGCTTGCTGTACTATTCTTGAGCTCAGTAATAACGTCTAGAAATATAGGCCGAGATCCAGGTACATTTTTGCAAACAGTGAAAAGTTAGCAATAATTCTAGCTTCTGATTGGTCAATCTCGTTGCGATAACAAAGAAAAATCTACCTAGATCATGGTCATGGTGTGGAAACCGGCTATTCCAGTAATACTTTAAAAATTGCTAAAAATTGAATCCCATAAATATTGAAAAATACTGAATGACAAATGTCGATAGCAGAAACATTTTCTAGATCTTCTCTGAGCGAAACGTTTTCTCATTTGATGTCTTTTGAAATAGTTACGTTGGAATTACTATATGTCGCTGTGATCGACATTCATCGTTCAGCCTCGTTCAACATTTATGGGATACAATTTTTTAGCACCTTTTTAATAAGCCGATGTTTAAACTGTATCTTCTAGATACTATAGCTCCGTTATAGGCCTAGATTATATGTTGTAGAAATCGACTATCCCAGCAATACTTAAAAAAGCACGGAAATAGTGAATCCCTTAAATGTACAACGATGTTGAATTCCAAACAGTCATTTGCAGCGACATCTACAGGATATTTTTTAAAGAAGAAAGAGACACGTGTAATGCACCGTTATAGCGTCTAGAATACATAATGTGGAAATTTGCTATCCAAGCAGCGCTAAAAAGTTGTATCCCTTAAATGTGCACTGACGCTGAAATCCAGGGAGCTGATCGCAGCGACATCTGTGATATACTTTCAAAGTAAACATCGTATTATTACAGCGGGCGTGACGCCAAGCACACAGGTCAGATGTATGTTAATAAAAAGTAAAAAAAAATGCTAGAGCGTCTAGACCAAATTATAGAGCCTAGAATATATAGTGTGGAAATTGGCTATCCCTGTAATACTTAAAAAAGTGCTAAAATATTGTATCCTTAAATGTGCAACGATGCTGCTGAAATATACAGATCGCAGCGACATCTGCAGGATATTTTCTATAACTGCAAGATATTGCTAGACTATACAAAATGTAATACGAAAATCCCGCAGATTTCGCTGCGATCGATACTTGGGATTTTAGCAGTATCGTCGATCATTTATGGAATACAAATTTTTAGCGCTGTTTAATAAAATATTTCCACACTAGGTATTCTAGACGCTGTTACCAAATCGTCATAAAGTTTTAGGAAATATCCTGCAGATATCGCTGTGATCGACTCATTGGATTTCAGCATCATTTGAAATTTAAGAGGTCCAATATTTTAGCACTTTTTAAAGTATTACTGGGATAGCCGATTTCCACACTATATATTCTAGGCGCTATAGCACCGCGGTAGCTTGTCTTTTTCATTTACCTCGGAGTAGATATGGATGAAGTCATTTATAGCTGTTCCTAAACTGTGGCCAACAACATATAAGGCCAGTTCATAACGTCACACGGAGTTGATTATCTGTACACGGCAATGGACACACAAAAAAAAAAAAAATCGGCGCGCAGCTTTGTACTAATCATCGTGTAAAGATGCTCCAACTCTGAGGCTAACGAAAAAGACAGGCTACCGCGGTGGTCCGATTCTTCTTTTTTTACAGACCGCTGGAGTCACGTGATGCTCGAATGCACCAAAGAAGTTGCGTGAAAAGAGCATCACGTGACTCCAGCGGTTTGTAAAAAAAGAAGAATCGGACCCACCGCGGTAGCCTATCTTTTTCGTTAGCCTCGATCCAACTCCGTATTACTTTTAAACATCATGAACTGGCCTATTATGTCATTGGTCGCGCTAACACCCTCCCTCCTGCGTCCTCCGTATATAGCGGCATCTTGTACTGGAGACTGCTAAATGGGCTGCTATCGGTCAAAATCAAGAGAGAAAAGGGCAGAAGAGAGGGAAAGAACTCGTTTTTTTTTTTGGTAACTAGTTTTTCACACGGAAAGATTGACATGTCTGTTTCTTTGCTTTCATAACTTCATGGTGGTGAAATAAACCAAAGCCTCCTAAATATTTGAGAAAATCTTGACTCGCGTCACGAAAACATCACACAAAGCAGGCAAAGCAAAGAAACAAAATCATTCATCGGCTTGTTCATATTCACGAGCCAATGAATGATTTTTCTTCTTTGTTTTGCCTGCTTTGTGTGACGTTTTCCTGACACGTGTCAAGGCTTTCTCCAATATTTAAAGGGCGTTGAATAGGCCGGGATCAAGATAGATTTTTCGCTATTAGCGGGATGAGATTGATCAATCAGACGTCTTCATTTTTCCGAACTTTTTGATGTTTGCAGTAAACACCGAAAAGCCTGCAAGGATGGAGGCTACTGATTGGTCAATGTAATTTTATTAACAGAGAAAAATTTATCTGGATCCCGGGCATTAACTTTGGTTGGTTAAAACAATTTTGAATAAAATCAAATCAGGAAGCCAATGTTTGTTAGCTTTTCTGGTTAGTTTAATTGAAATCTTCCTCGTCTATTACTGAAAACTAAGTTACCGTACTTTGGACAAAAAATTGAAAATGAGTACACGAATTGTACATATGTCACCACTCTAACACAGTGTTGCCAGATGGGCTACTTTTTTTAATTCAGATACTTGATTGGCACCACTTTTTTGAAATTGTAAAATGCGCCTTATTTAATGACATATTAATTAAGGCGAAAACAAAGGGAATTTTACCGTTTATAATAAGTGCTGGCAATCAAGAAATCTGAATTAAAAAAAAAGTAGCCCACTGGCAACACTGCTCTAACATATAAATGTTCTCTGTTATGACCATGATTCTAAGTGCAGTTGGTTAAATTTGAGTATCTGGGCATTAGAGAAAGCAATAGTGGCCCACCGTTGCTGAGTGGATAAGACACCATGCCGCTAATCGCTTGAGAGCGTAGGTGGAAGCAGATTCGAATCCCGCCGTGATCCGCATGTGATATGATGCATGTGTTCAGTAAATCGTCATTTTCGTGTGTAATGGTTCTGCCTTTTTTCCTCGTGGAGGAAGGTTGAATTTGTGGTTGTCCCAAGGAAATAACGTCATCTTTGTGATCATTTGAGGTCATGCCGGCAAAAGCCGTAGCGAATACCTCATAGCTTAAATAAATAAATAAATAAATAAATAAATATCAGTAAATCAAACAAACAAATAAGCAAGCAATAGTGAAAGGTACAGTTGGCATGGAAACAGCGACTTCTTTAATTCGTATAAAAATAATGAATAGTAGTAAATGACTCAAGTTTAAAATGTAGGCAAATGGTCTGGAAATATCAATGGCTCCCATCTAGTATTTCACAAAATTAATTTAATAGATTCACATGATGTATAACTTGATGCAACTCTTAGCTAATGAAAATTCTGCAACAAGACTTATGTAGGTAGATCTTTTGAATGAATAATTCAGAATTCTGAGAACAAAACGAAGTTCTTAAGGGCTCTTCCTCACCCCCCCCCCCCCTCAAAAAAGGAAATACGATAGAAAGATATAAGAATTTGGATAGCTTCAATATGTGTGATCTTTTGTCAGAGTTCAGAAAAAGAGTCTGGGCATAAAAAAACAAAACAAATTTGACGAACGATAAGACTATAGATTTCAGGCAAATTTTAACCGAAAAATATTTAATTCTAATGTATATGCGGCTTTAATAATAGACTATTAAAGATAATCAATTTAGGGGAAATTTTATAGTAAATTAATATCCTCAAATTCATGCAAATAGGTATGGATAAACAGACTTGAGTAAAATTACATATTTATTCTTTCTTCTCTATAACACGATCTAAATGAAGATGAAGTTATATGTACAGTTTATATCTTTAAATTTTTAGATTTTTTTTTATCAAAAGTGTTCCTTTATTATGTCTAGAATTGCTAGATTTACAGATCTTCGATTCTTCAGATGGCTGCGGGGTTTCATTCTTGGATTAACCGTAGCTATTTGTAAAGGCAAATTTATTTTGCAAAACCGTCAGCAAAAAAAGTTAGGAAAAACAATTAACTGACAGACTACCTGTAAATATATATTTTATTTCGACTCTGTCTTTTACTAAATTTTCATCTTTCGTAGAAAATTTTAAGGAGATATAAATTGAGAAAGACTGATACTTTGAAAGAAGAAATTGACTTTCCTTACTTTTAAATTATTAATCACTATAAAAAATGAATGATAGGTAAACAAAATGTATAATATTGTGTTTGCTCCCTGCTTATAAAGTCTATACAAGGACTAATTTGAATTTGAGCTAGTACAATTATTTCAATTATATATCATTTGTTTTAAAAAAAGAACTGATATCTATTAAAAACAACTTTTCAAAAGTAAAAAAAAGCCAAGCAAAAAAAAAAAAAAAAAAAAGGTGAAAGTTGTGGCTAAAAAATAGTGTGATATCAAATTTCCAAGCTTATATTACGGTACTTATTTAACATTTTTTGATAAAAATTTACCATATGTAAGTCGAGTACCTAAGTATGCGTTGATAGAAAGCCTTTTCTCCTTTACTAAATACATCATAACGTGTTTCTGAAAATTAATTTTTTTTTAATTATGCATGATGGGCTTGGCGGCCATCTTTCCATATTTTACACAAATTTCTAAGCACTCAAGCTCATAACATATTTGCATTATTAAGAATTTCGAACTTCTAGTTTTAGCTACAGACAGATAAATTAAGAAAGTTTTTTATTTTGAAAAAACAAATTGATTTTTACTGCTTTAACTAATTAACTCCCCCCCCCCCCTCCGAAAAAAGAGAATCATAAGATGAAACCTGAAGTTACTTCAGCTTTATTTTTAGACACAAATTTTTAGGCACTCATTTCCATAAATTAAAAGAATAAAATGTTTGCTTTAGTAACAATTTCGAACTTCCAATCTTAACAATGAACTTGTGTGCTTAGAAATGTGTGTAAAATATGGAAAGATGGCCGCCAAGCCCATCATGCATAATTTTAAAAAATTAATTTTCAGAAACACGTTATGATGTATTTAGTAAAGGAGAAAAGGCTTTCTATCAACGCATACTTAGGTACTCGACTTACATATGGTAAATTTTTATCAAAAAATGTTAAATAAGTACCGTAATATAAGCTTGGAAATTTGATATCACACTATTTTTTAGCCACAACTTTCACCTTTTTTTTTTTTTTTTGCTTGGCTTTTTTTTACTTTTGAAAAGTTGTTTTTTAATAGATATATATATTCTAGAAGCCCTCTGACAAATTAAATAGATCCCCCCCCCCCCAGTACAATATCAGATGTAATTTTGTGTTGAATTACAAACACCTTGAAAACTTTTTATATTTGATTAATTGGTGCCCCGGTAGCAGAAAGTTCAAGACAGGAGGAGACAGTCATCACAGACTTTTTCTTTCCTTTTTTGTAGATTTTTTTCCACTGAACATTTTGCTTTATTACTTAATACACAAAAACTTAAAATTATTACTAATAAAAATGAATAAGCGCATAAAGACATTACAGGTAACAGATTGATTAATTAACACTTCAGTTGTAAAATATTTTACCTGCAAATTATTTTCTTCCCTTGAAGTACTGTTGCAGGCATTAATTACTTCAAAACTAACATAAGTATTTTATAAATTGATTGAAGAACAGTTATACCATTAATTTTTCAACTGAGTTAATGAATTAATTTTGAAAAGTAATTAAAAAATATTACAAAAATTTCCAGTTATATATTTATACATATACAACTTTAAAAAAATCTTCAACATTAAAAATTAGTAGGAGTGAGAATTGGGCAAAAAATTCTTTGATAGAAGAAATCGCCTATTAGCTTGTTAAATGATTAAGAATTAGAAAAATCCTTAATAGCTTTTAAAGGAAACCGACTATCGAATTGATTAGCATAAAAGTTATTGGTTTTATGATTACCTAGTAATATTTTAAAAATTTGACAAATTGGAAGAAAAAAAGGGGTGGGGGTATTTTATTTAGTTCAAAATATCCTGTAAATTCTGATTTTTTAAACTGATCTGCCTGTTGGTTTATATTTTCAGACTCAGATTAAAATACATTAGAAAGGGTTATATTTAACCTAGGCAGTTATCCTTATAGTAGCAGAAACTCTCCCTTTTTACTAATAACTCAAAAATGTGCATCCTAACAGATTTAGATATTTTTTAATAGAGAAATTTAATTTAACATTAATCTTTTAATAATTTTTAGCTTAAATTTACCATCTTTAACTGAGCATATAATTTTAAGATGAAACATTGAAATAAAAAACTTCCCCCTCCCATACAATACACAGTACTAAAATATGCAATATATATTTTTGATACACCATTATACTTATTACAACATATTTTGACTTAAATTTTAAATATTTTTTATTAAAAAAAAATCAGTAAGAACTTTGTAAAAAAATAAATAAATAAATAAATAAAAATAAAATTAAGTTATTTAAATCATGTTGCTAAAAAAACAAAGCTAAACACATTTTTAGCAAAATTTCAAACGCTAATAAAGTGGAAAATATGTTACAAATTGACAACACTATTGATTAGAAAAAAATAAAAAAGCTATATGTCATCTTGTGAAATTATTTGCATTCTGATATCCCCCTCCTCCTCCTGCAGAGAAAGGTGGATTTCTCTAAGGAAGGGAACACCACCAAAGGCCTATGAAGAAAGCAATTATATAATTCATTCTCTAATACCTTACTCAGTTGTACTGGGAATTTATAAATTACTATTAAAAATTATTCAAACAACTCAAACAGTTAAAGTCCTATGAGGAGTATAGGTGCAGATTCCCAAAATCAGTAAGGTGCTAGTGGCTGCTAACCCCCCCCCCCCCACCACAAAAAAAAATAAATAAATCCAGTCGCCACATTGTGAAACAAACACATACATACAACAGTATTTATATACAGAAAACTAAACAAAAAAAACTCAGGAATTAAAAAAAATGAAAAATAATTGAACAACAAACGTACAATAACACACAGACTAATTACTTCAAATGTGTATATTTAATTAAGCAGAAAATTCTGGAAATTTGTATATTAAGTATAATATAAATCTTAAACTATGTACTGTCAGAAGATAAAGTTGAGCAAGATATGTAGAAAATAAGCAAAAATGATAGTAGGAAATATCAGGAAAACAATATTTCTTATTTTGATTTTGTCATACAAAAAATTGAGAATGTGTCCGATTATTTAACACTATAAAAATCAAAATTTTCAGTCATTTGTTCTGCTATAAGGAGAGATTATCTTACAAAAAAAATATAAATATATATGGCGACTTATACAGGCCAAATTAACACTAGCCACCGGCCCACTAAATGAGAAAAAACAAAAAAGTGGCTGTTAAAGAATTGTTTGTCACCGGCCACCTTATGGTCACTTTCCTACAAGGACAGACTAAAATTTTTTTGCATTTTATTATGGATTGTATTTTTCTTGTTTGCATTATGTTTATATTAACATATTTATATGGGCTATTTAATTTTAGCTTAATACCAATATAAATTTTAACAAAAGTTTACTGCTTAGTACTTTTATATAAAAAAGTGGCGACTTATAAAACTCTTATTACTGGCTACTAATGAAATTTCAATTTCTCAGTTCTACCGTTTAGCGACTTAGACGGTGAAAGTTAGGGGTCACAGCAAACAGTTTAGTCGCCTTGTGACATCTGGTGACTGTGAATCTGCACTTATGAGGAGCAGGGAATCATGATTTTTTTCTTTATATATATTATATATATATATAAAAGGATTATTCAGGGGGGAGGGGTTAAAAAGTTTTTTAAAAATTTCTAACTGGAAAGAAATAAAAAGTACATTTAACAATGATAATAATGAACCCCTTATTTTATCTAAATTATATGTGAATTAAATGCATCTACAGATAAAATTATACTATTAGTAATAAGCAAAAGCCATTATTTTATTATTAGCATTATGGTGTTTGAAATATTACACTGAATAAATCAAGCTGTTAATTAAAAAAAAAGTGATAAAATATCAATTTTAATTTGTGTTAAATTTTATTTATTTATGAAAATTTAAAAAAAGAAATTATGATCAGTGTATGTGTAATTTAAAAAAAAAATTCATATTCAGTCAAATCCACTATTTATATAACCATGTAGCGAGTTCGGTAGCAAAAAGTTCAAGAATGGAGACTAGCGTCACAAATTTTCTTTTCTCTTTTGCAGATTATTTTTCCATCAAACCATTATTTTGCTTTGTATTATATTTAACTTAATGCAAAAACTTAAGTTTCTCTTTAATAAATGTGAATAAAAGACATAAAAACGTTACAGGTAGGTGTTTAATTAACATTGCAATTGCAAAAAATTTACCTGCAGATTATTTTCTGTCTCTGTAGTTACTCCTGCAGACACTTTGAGAATTTTCTGCTACTGGGATAGTGAATGCATATGATAGTTCAGGTCTATTCCTCCACCATACTTCAAAGATAAAATTGGGTAGCCATATTCCTCCTCCATTCCAAATTTTCTGTTATTGGAAATTAAATACATATTATTAAGGACTGAAATATACCAAATGAAAAAAAAAGGCTTTATACAAGCCATTTTATCCCTAAATATTAATATTTTTTCTGGATTGCTTCTCAAAAGCTATGAAAATATTATGTTTTTAACTCCTAAAGATTTTAAAGAGTTTGGACGATAATGACAATTTTTTAACCAGAAGACCCCTCCCTTTTCCAGCATATTTCAAAATTACTCATTAACGAAAAGGAAAACATGCAAAAAGGAAAATACAAAACATCATCATCATTTGCTTCATTCTCTAAATAATAAGTTTGAAAACACAGTTATTAATATTTTAGAGCACAAAATTACGCAGTCATTGTGATTTCAAAGATCTCGAACAGATGACAATTACAACTTACTCTTCCCATAAAACTTCCAATATTGAGAAAATATGAAATTATGGATTGAAAGGAAAACCTCTTTGGTCACCCCAGTGGCTTTTATTGGTTTTAACTGGCTTTTTTTTTTTTTTTTTTTTGGCCATAATTGGCTTTTATACAGCAAAGCATTTTAACACACTAGAAAATAAGATACAGCTATATTATTCATTGCAAAAAGCATAGGAATAATATATATTCTGTAACTGGGTCCAAAGCCAAAAGTTAGCATCAAATTTGAGCGTTTCATGCAAAAGTGTGGTTAAAGTTTATGAGAGTTACACAAGATTGAAGACACTCTTAATGCTCCAAACACGCTCTTAGATCCTTCAAAAACTCAAGAGGGAAAAGAAAGAGAAAAAAAATGGAAATTTTATTATTTCAATCCTGACATGTAAGATTTGTGCTTAGAAAAATATAGAAAGTATTTTCAGATATTAAAATATTAAACGAGAAGTTATTAATCCTGATAGTAAATCTAAGAGTGGAAGATCCCCCCCCCCCCCACCCCTTTCTCCATTACTTGGACATTTTCAAAAAACTGATTTCAGACAGAAAACCCTGCACCCTTGACTACATTCTGGATATTTTTATTTATTGGATATTTTCCATTAAACCAATGCCATTATCGCCAAGTAATATAGTTGGTACCAATTGGGGAAAATTTGAAAAAAAAAAAAAAAAAAAAAAAAAAGTAACATTGTTAAGGTAAAAAGTGATCACTTAAACATAACATTTGAAAATTATACACTTTCACAATCTGTTTTATTATATTAATCAAAATTATACACTTTTAAAACAAAAGAACAAATAAACATTATACAAAAATTAAAAATAAAGCACATTTAAAAATCAAGAATTAAACTATAAATTTCTCTTAATATTGCAGTAAACATTTAATTTTTGGAATAAAAACATCTCCATATTGCTGTGATAAGACTGTAAATAATGATTAATAGTTGTTTTAGTATACACCATTTTGTGATACCCCCATAATCTCTAAACAGAAACTATCTAACATATCTTCAGTTTGGGGTCAATAAAATTATACAGTAAAACCTCCACTTAATTTTTTCTTTTTTTTTAAAATAATCTGGTATACTGACTCATAACTTACTTTAAAAAATTGTCTGCACAATGTAAATAATTCTGTGTATTATTTTTTAAATAACCTAATTTTATGATCTGATTTCCTATACTTAGATGGTAAATTTAATTGAAGCTTACTTTTGTTCTTTTTTTTTTTTTAAATAAATTCACATAAAAAACAGAATTAAATAAATAAATTCATATAAGCAGCATAAAAATTCATCATGTTTGTCAGTACCATGCAGGGTTGGCATGGTTTAAACCAAATGGGTTTTTTAGAACAAATCTAATGTAATATTTTCTTTTTTTTTTGTAATTTAAGTGTTTTAAATTATTGATAGAAATAATTTCTACTTTTAATACTTTATCTAAGCAGTCTACATGAGACATAATGAATTTAGGTCATGTTTGTGTGAATGTAGGATAAAAATTAGAATGAGTTGATGTACTAAGAGAGTTATCTTAAACCACGCCAATATTAACAGAGATAAAACATATTCAGTATTCAGCATAAAATATTATCAATTAAAAAATACAGATTATTTATGGCAGTTAATAACATAACACAATGACCTTTAAGATTTTGGCCAAGTAGTAAAAGAAAATTTTCTCAGTTGGGGAGATTATCCTTTAAGAATTTAAAAAAGAATTTCAAGATATGAAGTTGAATGAGACGACATGCAAAAATTATATGTCAGTTATAGCATTCAATAATATCAATCTTTTTTGTTACAGAATTTAATGGCCAAAAATGTTAAAAGAAAATAACCAGCAGTATTCGAATATATATAAAAAAATTTCTTTAGCAACCACAGATACTGATATTTATATAAAAAAGTTAACCATTTGAAGATACTACCTTCAAAATATTTTTATATAGTTAAATTAATGATTAGGTGAAGAAGAAAATATTAAAATGTTCAGTGAACTAGTTTAGACTTCAATAAGATTTTTAATACAGTCAAACCTCGTTAACGCGAACACTCAAGGGGAAACTTTTTATGTTCGTGTTATCAGAACTTAACTACATTACATACAGCTGGACGAGGCAACAGGAAACAGTTCGTGCTAAAAGTAATTCGCGTTAAGCGTATTTGTGTTAACGAGGTTTGACTGTATCAAGGTAGAAAAAATGTTCATAAAATAGTATATCTATAATTAATCAAAAAATTCGTCTTAATAATCGTCTTAAGATTTTCAAGATATCAAAGCTACACTGTGTAGAGCAGTTTATTCTTTCAACATAAGACATAGGTTACTAATGTTTAAAATAGAAATGAATTAAATTTTCTACATAACAGACTAATTATTTAATCAGGATATTTTCAAATGAAGTTATATTAAATAATATATAACAATGTTTATTTTTATCAACAAATATGCATCTACATGTATTAGGAAATGATATTTTTTAAAAAAAAACCTGGTTTAAACCAAATAAACAGTTGTTTTTTTTTTAATAATTTTTTTTGGTCAACCCTGCTTATGTGTTGTCCTGGCAGCATAATTTTTTTTTCCAAGTGAGTTTGTCGTTCCGAACCGAAGCTCGCAATCTTATTGGTTGCTCAGTATCCAGTATGTTGTTCAACCAGATTTGGCGGCTTTGCACTAGTTTTGAGAAAGTACGTTACAGACAAATAAAGCAAAAATCGTTTTTTACAAAATAATGGGTAATCTGATCAATGTTATTAAATGCATTTTGTATAATTATAAATAATGATTTAGTAATATCTCTTCAATACTTTTTAAATTAATTTTTTGAACGCTATATTTTTATATCCAAGTATACTTAATATTAATTTTTATTTATTAAATAAAGACCAATGAAAGGTTGATTCTTTCTTAGTAGCATTAATTAGGTAAGTCTACAAAAAGTTTTGTTTCCTTATTTCAATTTAAAATATTTTTTTTTTCATAAGTTAGGCTGAAGTTGGTAGATGGGGCATTTGTGAACAGAACATATGGGGGCATATGTGAACAGTTCACAAGTGTATTTTTTAAGTCTGTGAATGCATTTTTTTTTAAGTTTAAAATTTAATTACCCTTGTCAAATATTGAGCTATATATTCAATGTTTTTAGGATTGCTTCACAGTTTTAATTTACTGGAAGTTAGATAACAATTAAAAGTGACTCAAAAGGAGTAAGCATGTGTTCAATTTTACGAATAATTTCTTGTAATTATGTTGAAACATTTATTGATTTATTCACACAACTAGAAAGAGGGCATCTAATTAGTTTTTATTCACAAAAAAATATTTGTCTTATTTATGCATGTGTTCACATGTGCCCCAGCTATGTTCACAACTACCCCTCCACCGGGACACATGTGAACAAATTTAGACAATTTTTAGAATGATGATATAAGTTAGAAATTCTTGATAAATGCATCCAAAAGCTTGAGCAAAAGAGCAAACAAATTCTAAATATTCATATAAATCAATTTTTTGTTCAATAGCTCATAACAATTTTGAGAAATAGTCAAAAATATAAAAATTGTTCACATGTGCCTCCCTCTCCCCTACTGTTTTTCAAATACTACATAAATAATGCCAGTGTAAAAGAAATCTTATATTACTTAAAAACTGGCATTTTACAATATTACATCCCCCCACCTCCCTTAAAATTATAATCTTCATTTACTGTGTATTTAGTTTTAGTACAGCTTTCCAGTGTAAACCCAGCTATGTTTTAGTTTAAGATTATTAATATTGAAAGTGGTAATTTTTTTTTATGAAAGCTTTAAAACAGGTGAATTTTTTCATGTGTTTAAAAATTGTTTTCAACTAAGTTTTTCACAGAAAATTTACTTACATTTTTTGCAAAGTTTGTTTGTATAAATTTATATTTTTAAAAATACAGTTAGATAACTCTAAGAATCTATATTTTAGGAAAAGAAAGAAAAGAATAAATAATTTCAACTGCATATTATTATGAAAAGAATTTTTCCTAATAATAGTGATAAATTACAGCTATGTGAATAAAAATAAATATATGTTTCAAATTTTATATTAAATTTCCACCTGAGCATTTTTATTAATTGGTATATCTATTGAAATAATTTTGGAATGAATTTTCATTTTTAAGAAGAGAATTTGAATTTAATTATTTTACCAATGATTTGCTTGGATTTTTTTTTCTCACACGATCCTGATTTTGCAAAATTGTGAACATTTGTAGGTACTTGTAAAAAATGCAATCAGAATTTTGTGAATTAGAAATGATATCTCAGTTCTTATTTAGACATTATTGAGAAGGTCTTTAACATATATATACAGCTAAATAACAGATTCATTGGTGATTTCAACTATTATGCAACAGGTTTTTTAAATTCTAAAATCATTACATTTGGGAAGGACTCAATTTCTAGATGAAAAATTTTCTGAAATGTCTATTTTTAAGAGAAAGAATTTTGTTAAGGCTGCTCAAATCCAAAAGGGCAACTTTCTGACATAAGTTTTAATTTATTTTTAGTCGGAAATGCATGAAACTAGCTGGAATTGTTGTTCACAAACTATGTATTTGAGCTGCTTTTTCCATTTTTTGCAAACGTAATAGATCTTTCAGAAAATAATATCAAAGTTGACGTTTTGAACCTAAGTTCCCGACAAAAGCAGAAAAACCGGTCAGCGAAGGGAGAAAACATCTTTGTCACATGATCAAAATCACTTATAACCCAATAGGTAATTTATGGATAAAAAAATGGAAAACACAGTTCGATTCTAAATCACTTCCATAGTCAGGACTTCCAATTTTATATCTTTGTTTTAAAAAATAAATCTGTAAATGTGTCAAAACGTTTTGCGCTTGTTGAGCAGAGCTGTTGAGAACAGCCTTAAGGGTTACATGTTTTAAGGTGGAAAAATTGTAAATAATCCTTTAAGGGACTCGAGTTCTTTCTAAACAGATCCCTGCTTACAGATAAGAATTTACATGTTAATGTTTTCATGTAGGACATTAAACATGAAAATATATAAATAAAAGTATCAGAATGTAGCTATTATAAAATACTACATTTTATAAATGAAATTTTAATTTTTCCAATTTGGAAAAATAGGCCTTCGGAGGAAAACTGGTTTACTTCCTAAAATTTCCAGATTTTTTCTCAATTGTTCCCATACTTGTTACATAATTGTACTAAAATTGTAAAAATAACACTAATGTTACTTCTTACCACACAAATATTTAGAAGAAAAATAAATACCTTTGAATAATGCTAGTGCTAATTTGGTAGAGTAATTGTTCGGTTGGAGTCTCATACTCTTAGTTTCAGATTTCTCTTATGTGCTACCACATACTTGGGCAATGATGAGTTGGTCCTAGCTGGGAGACCAGATATCTCTGTCTCTATCTATAATTTTAAATAAAAATAAGAAATATATACAAAAAAAGAGAAAGTTTTGTATAGAATAGAACTCGGTGCCATGTTTAAATTGAGGCAACTGGAAAGTTTCAAAATGTGACTAATAAATAATTAAATATATTTCTTTTCTACAGCCGGTAGTTTTTGAAAGACAAAATTGAAAATTCAGTCACCCTGTCAAAAAATTATTACTTGGCAGTGAATAGTGGAAGTAGAATGATGTAATTCCCCACCCCTGTAATGCATAGGTATATATTGAAAGCAAAACATTGCTGACATCATTTGAAGGTTATATTCCAGCAGATTACACTTTCTAAATTATTTAAAAAATTAATTTGAGAGATTATTTCAAATGTTGGGTATCTTCCATTATAGAAAAAAAATGATAATATGTCAACTATACTCCCATAAAAATTTCACTATTTAAATTCTAAACAAAAAATAGAAAATTGTGGCACAAACAACCACTAATACGATTGAAACAACATAGCACCACTTCAAACGCTTTTTGTTGTTATACGATCAACAAAATAATTTTGGCTTATATTCTGAGTCTTTGCATTTGGATTAACTCCCCTGCCCCCCCCCCTCCCTTACAGTGTAATTTAATTTTTCTAATATCTTCCTTCTACACTCTATATATATATATGAATGTGACATATGTACAGGTACACAAATATAGAAATTAAATCCTAACCCCACCCCTTAGAATCAAATTTTCAGTTTTTACTCTTTTTTTGTAACATAACAAATTCCAAGAAATCCTCTTCAAAACATAAATATTTTTTTATCAAATGAATTTTACAATCTGATTTTTTATATTTAAAAGCTAAATTTAATAGAAATAACAGGAGTTCATGGGGCAGACACTCCCCCCAACCCTGCAACAAATTTTAAAAAATCAAACCTTTGTTTATAAATATTTTTTTAGTTAATTTCCAATTGTTTTTGTAAGATAATGTGCTTAAAAATGAATTTTTGAATTCTCAATCAACAAAGAAATTGCATTTTCCTATGTGGCGATCACTTTCAAAACTTGAAAGCATTAACATATTCGCATTGCCTGTACAATCATTTTTTTTAAATGTATATTTTAGAAAAAAAAATATTTGTACATAAAATTTATTAATCATGATGAAAAAAATTATGATGAACAGTGGGTTATGGCATAGAAATACTTAATTTAAATTTTACCTTTAACATATAAAAAAAAAAACAATGATTTTAGAGAGTTGCATCCTTTGAGTTGGGTTGACTTTTGACGGCCAATTATCTACACGAGGGATATAGGCCCGGGGGGAGTGCCCTCCGTAGGGGTCTTTCTAAGGGAACCTAATCCGTATTAACGCATGGAAGATCCACGGCTCGAAGAAAACCACGAAAACTCCGAACGATTAGGCCGACGGGCGCGATTGGGATGTTGCATGCTTTGAATACCCCTACAATAAACATTTGTTATAGATCTGGGAACTCATGCATTACTTGCCACATGGCAATGGCAACTAAGCGAAAAAATATTTGTCTGCTAAATAAAATATAACCAGTTTATATACATATTATAGGGTAGATGTGCCAGTAATGGACACCCCTTGATGTTTTTGGTTCATAAAAATATAACTAATAAATATTTAGCTTTAATTTTTTTTTTTTTTTTTTATAACTCCCCTTTGCATGTTTTATAAAACTGGGTTATTGTTGACACTTTTAATCAAACCAATCAGGAAGCAGAAAATAATGTTTCAAAGTTTCGCTGTTTTTCTGTGAAAATCTTAATGACGAGGCTAAGAGTTGGCTTCGTTTAATTAATTTATGTATTATTTATCTTGCAAAATTTGAATGTTTTTGTTTGAGTAGCAATAGAAAACTTTGAATTTTATATACAAATGGCCATTTACAAAATTTCATTTATTTTTAAGGTTTTAATAGGGGGTGTCCATTACTGGGATGATTAATTAGTCATTTTCCAGTAATGGACTGGACACCCCATGTAGACATTGCTAACAATTTCAATTTCAGTAATGTTTATAGTGCATAAAATACTTTGGCTTAACTGCAAACCTAAATAATCAAATTTAATTTTTAAATTATACTTACCAAAATGTAATAACACCAAAACTTTTATAAAAAGCTGCTTTTAAGTTATTTTATGTGATTAATAAAATTTCAATATTTTATTTATTATTATTATTTTTTTTAATGTAGTACATACATAATGTAGTACCTTGCATATTTTATAATCTGGCAATCAAACCAGCCAGGAAGCAGAAAATATTGTCAAAGAGGGGCTCATAGGGCTTAATTCCTCTCCGTTTAAATAAAAATAATTAAGTTACAGAAGCTATTAAAAATCTATTTTCTGCCTTAAATGTTTCCTCATTTAAAAAAAAAAAAAATGTACACTATTAATGAAAGTTAGGTAATATTCATGAAGCTAGTAAATCTGCAAATCAGTGGCTTCAAACATCAGTTCTACAGTTTTATTTTGAAGTTATTTTATTTAGTATTCAAAATATTCAACTCACAATATCATTTATTTCATATTTTTAATATTAATTATTATAAATGATATATCAAGTAGTCTCTGAAAGATTGTTAAAAATAGTGAGACAAAACTAAACATTAATATTCCAAAAAAAAAAAAAAAAAAAAAAAAAAAAATTACCTGGGAGAACTTGCTAGTGAGAATGCCCAATTGCTTTTCTTTTACTTTACATTCATATATCAACTTTTTTTGGTTGGCTTAGTACTTTTATTCACAAAATAGGTAAAATAATTGAATTAACATTTTGAAATTTTAATTAAAATGAAAAATGGTTTAAATAAGAGTTTTAAAAAAGTATGACGGTGAGAGAAAATCTCATGCAGCGAGTTCTCCCGGGTTAATTACCCTTTAAACACCCCCCACCACCACTGTTTCAATAATTTGATAGCTGTAATTGCTTGATATTTAGTATTTCAAACTATCCATCTAAAATAATTAAAACACCGATCTTCTGATAATTACAATAATTGATGCAAACAGTAAATGATTATCGCAAATATTTTATTAATTACTGGTATCCTAATTGTTAAATGTATTTGAAAATAACTATTTCTTTTTCATTAGTATGTATCCATTAAATTCTGGTTCTATCTAAATACAGCCATAAAAATAATTATATTTATTGCTTTTTATGGGGTGTCCATTACTGGAACAGAAAGTGTCCACTACTGGGCGTTTGATTATTTCTGTAAAAATTTATTGATTATTTCTTTAAAATTAAATTTCTATTCATATTGGGAAATGAGGCTAGAATGGTTAAATATTGTTGATAGATTAATATTGAAAAAGCTTATTAATAAAAAAATAATTTTTAAAGAAATTTCTTAAGGGTGTCCATTACTAGCACATCTACCCTATATTATATATTAGATACTACTTTAAAACATTTAATTGTAAATTAATTTAACAATAATTAAGACTAAGAATGAATGAAGACCACTAAGCTAAAAAAAATCCAAATGCTTTCTTGGCTACTAAATAGAAAATTTAATTTTCAGGCCCAATTCATTTAAAATAATGATAATACAATACTAATTCAGTGACAAATTTTACTTTAAAAAAATAACATTTAATTTTGATTTGAAAGATCTATATATATAAACATTTTAGAAAATACAATTTGACAAATTTTAATTCAAAGAAATTAAATGAAATTTTGGTTTGAAAGATATGAACAAATGACAGAATAAAATTTGGGTACTTTTCGGTTAGCCGGACGCCAGTGTTACATACATATATGTATGTCTATGTAGTATATATATGTCGATATTTGTATATATGTGTATATATGCAATATATGTACATCAGGGATCTGTTTAGGAAGAAATTGGGTCCTTTAAAGGACCCTTCACAAAACTTTTTGGCTTAAAAATAAGCCTTTTACAAAAATTTTCCATCTTTAGACTAAACTTTTCACAAATTTAATCATTTAAAAGTAAAATCTGACCTGTCACTTTTACATATAGTATAAAGAAAATATATGTATTTTACATACATATATCTTCTAAAAAATATATAAAAAAGAACCTTAATATAACAATCATTTTAAATTCACAAAATTAGGACTAGATTTTTCACAAAATGTTAAAAAGCTGTTCACAATTTCACAAAAACAGGCCCCTGTATGTATATATACTGAAAAGTACCAAAATTTGTTTTAACATGTTTTGTTATTATTATATAGTATGTAAATATTACTTTATGCAATCTAAATTTTTGGGGTCTTTTTAGTATGATACACTATATTTATATGACTGATGGCTAAAAATACTAATAAATGATGATCCTTTATCTATAAAAGTGTTTATTTATAAAAACAATAACTTTTAGCAAAATTCTGTATTAATTAGAAACATTAAAATTTATTTATCTTAAAATTAAAATTTTTCTCCAACACCAATCTTGAATATTTAAAAAAAATTTGGCTTTACTATAAATATTTGGTCCTATATGAAAATTTACTTACACATAGAAAAGGTTCTCACAGTTTTAAAGTGAATTTACAGTTAATACATTAAATACACCAGTGTTGAATTCAGACACTTTTCGACCATTAAAAACAAAATCTCAAATCTTCGCGTGGTGGTGGTGGGGGGGGTACCCATTGCTCCTGCTGGAGAGTATCCCCCCCCCCCTTTAATTCAACACCGATATACACAAAATTACTCGGAAAATGACATGCGAAGAAACAAAATACATGTTTATGCAATAGGCCTAATGCATAATGTCTGCAATTAGGAACCTCTTTTCTGTAAATAAAATTGTGTCTTAATAGTAATTAAAAATGAACGCGCATGTAGCGTTGTTTCTCCCGCCCCTCTCTTCACACACATACTGGGTGCAAGCCAACTTAATAATTTAATCTCCTTATAATAAAATACTTTATTACATATAAGATATGTTATTATCGTTAGGCCTGCGATTAAACTCATATGAAATAAACGACACACAATTTTTAATCAGAGTTGCAAAAAACATAGCATCTTTATTTTTAGAAAGTATGTATTAAATTAATAAATCTTATTATATTTTTGTTAATTAACTTAATATACAAGTAATATCAGTTTAAATACCTATAAATCAGTGTAAAAGGCTGTCATCATATAATATTATATAGCAACATATTTAAAAGTTACTTCAATAGATTACTTTTTATCTGTATTCCCCACTAAGAACACATTTTTTAGACAATTTTTTTTCGCCATAAAAAAGCTAGTTAATCAAAGACACTGACTACACTGATATTGGCTCCCCCCCCCCCCCTCATAATATTAGCATGCTTTTAAAAGACTTAAGCAAATTATTTCTTTTTGACTTTGTCACATTTGGCAGTAGGCTCAGAATATGCTTTAATAGGATAGTGTAACTCTTTAAACACAAAGGTTAACACGAGTAATATAAAAGTTACTGATAATTAAATAATAATTTCATGGATTGTAAAATACCCAATAAAACCCACCCAGGTTTTTTGGGGGGTAGGTTGGTTTTTTGCAACCCTGATTTGAGTAGATAAAAAACACATATCTATAAAAAGAAAATTGTCTTACCTTGAAACGCGAAAATCATTTTTAAAATCAGGGTCCTTGAAATCTTTCACAACAAGACTGTCCCACCAGTCTGATGGTCGCACTTTGGCCCACAATCGGCGATCGCGGAATCCAGGCATTAGTATTCCTTGAAGATTTTGCAAGAACATAAACGCATTGTTTTCATTTTCGAAAATATCTGCGCCGCAAATTCCTAATTCGAATATTAGGTTCGGTGTGAAAAAGACATTAAAAAAAGTTTGCATGGTCAGCAATTTTAATTCTCAAAAGGAAACGTAAAGCACAACGATTTACGCGCCAAAACGATTGCAGGCGTATTCTGTTTATGATTACACCGGAAGTCTGTACGACGGCAGTTCACTAATCAGCCAATCATAATTCAGAAGGGAAAATTACGCAGCTTCCGGATTTTTGGAGCTGATAGGTTTTATCTCTGGTTTTATGCTTGCGTTTGTAAATGGGTACAAAATGAAAGCAGGCTCGATAGTAGTAGAACCAGTAGAGATCTGCACGGGTCGGGCTCGGGCCCAGTGTTGAATTCAGATACTTTTCTCCGGGAGGGATTTCTGTGGCTCTGGGGGGGGGGATGTCACGCCCTGAAATCAACACTGCTCGGGCCTATGTTCATTTGCGGCACTCGGGCCGGGCCCGGGCCATGTTTTTTTTCTGAAGGCTTGGGCCGGGCCTAGTAACTACTCTTTACGGACCGGATCGGTTCGGGTCTTACCTTTTTCCGGAAGAATCGGGCCGGGACTGGTTTCTTTTCTATTCTTCACAGCCCAAAATTTTCAGTCCTAGTTTTGAGCCAGCCCGCATGAAAATCATTGTCTCGGCGTGACCTGTCCGTTCAAAGGTTAGTAAAATTAAGCCTGGCCCAAAGATTTTTGCAAAATATGCATACATTTTTGAATCGCCATTATTCTACAATTAAACATTAACATTTATTCTTTTTGGAGAGTAGTAAATTTCTACACTAGTTAAAATATTGCTAAATTAAAATATAGTAAAACGTGTGAAAAGAAACCTGCCTATTACGGAATCCTGTTTTAAACTGATAAACGTGTTGATACGTGCAAAGTGGATATACTAATACGTAAGAAAAGAATATATAATGCATTTACATTTGCTAAAAAGGAAACTTATCTTTAACGCATTTTTTTTTCTATGTAATTGAGTCTTAGAAGATTTTACTGTATAGCATTTTTCAGATTTTTAACAATTCAATGCATGCAAAGGGCTGTGCATATATAACGTTATCACTTTAGGGGGGAGGGGGGGTCTGGCACTTGATATCGCTGGGGAAAAGGAGGGGGGGTTGCTTTTTGATATCGATATCATTTTTGATCCAACCAAACTTTTCTTTTTTCAGTAACTCTTTTTTTTTTTTTTTTTTTTTTTTTACATCTAAATAGTCTGTTACCTTTTTTATTATTACTATTTTTATATGTTTTTATGAAAATACAAAGCTGTTGTTAAAGCCGTTACATTTTTATAAAATCATTTCATTCCAAAATTTGGAATACTTCAACGTTTGCATTGCTGTTCTTCTGCTTTATGCACATATAATTCGCTGTTAGAGAAATCAGGAGCATAATTATGTAGGAAGTGATACTTGCGTTTAGCAGTAAAGAAAGACAAAGAGTGTTGTCCACTGTTTTGTTGATAAGTTCTGCCAGGGCAGGGGGCAAGTGCTAGAAGACAACATCACTTTTGAATGCATTATGTAACAATAAGCTGTTATTAAGTACCTTTAAATAGTAACTAACTTTTTTAGATATTATTTGATATAAATTTATATCATGTATTGATATTTTATTGTCTTCTTGAATCCGTAAAGTATGCGACTAATAAATGTATAATTATATACGTGTATCATGTGTCGCAGCGTATAAAAAGAAAGGGAAAAATGTTAGACATTGATAACGATAACATCTTAAGGTGGGGGGGATGGGTTGGACGAATGATAACTTATGATATCATAAGGGGGGCAGGGGGTCTAAAATTAGCAAAATGTTGATAACGTTATATATGCATAGCCCCGAATATGGATTAACAATATTAATGATAACTGAAATATTTACATAGAAGTTTAAAAACATGAAAAAAAAGTTAAGAAAAATATTTTTTGTCAGGATTCCTCGTAAGAGTCAAATTTTTAACCAAATCGACGTAAAAATCAATGTTTCGTAGCAATTCACTCGGACCGGGCAGGGCTGAAGCCAAACTTTTAGTTGTTATACCGGGCCGGGCCAAACTTTTAACTTTTCTACGGGCCGGGCCGAAATTTTTTGTATGAGTCGGGCCGAGCCCGGGCCTGGAAATTTCGGCCCGTGCAGACTTCTAAGAACCAGTTTGATTCCTCTGTACTCTGTAAATGCTGCTTGAGACTTCAAGGTCGTTTATACTCTCGAAAACAGAGAGATATTATCCTCGACCTCGGGCTCAGGGCGTCTCGCCACTCCTCGGTCTCGCCGTAGAGGAGCTTTTCCATTTCAGCAGTGTTGAATTCAGACACTTTTCTCCGGGAGGGATTTCTGTGGCTCCGAAGGGGGACATTGTAGACCCCTCGGGAGAAATTGCAATTTTTGACTATTGAAAACACAAAATCTCAAATCTGCCAGGGGGGATATCTCATTGCTCCGGGGAGGATGTTCCCCCCCGGGCCACCCCCTGAATTCAACACTGCGTTTCAGTTTCTCGCTAGCGCTTAGCGCTAGACTGAATATTTCCGGTAATTCTAGGAAAAGTCAGTCTTCTCACAAAATGGAAATTTTTAGGCAAATAAAGAAAAATTCACAGAATAGCGCCAGTTAATTTCAGGACATATTTTTACAGTGTTCGAATGTCATAATTCTTGAATGAAGATTAAAGATCGGTTTGACATAATTCAACATGTTAGACTGGAAGTTCCAACTAGTATTAAAGGCCGCCGAGAGTCGTGACGGGTCCAGGATGAACCACACAACCCTCCCCCTCCCACACACACACAAACACACTCTCGAAAAACATAAAAAGCATGTGAATCTTTAATAATACCTAGCCGACTTCGGCGACCACTTGTTTCGTCTCTCATAAATTATATTATTTATTTTCCAGCATTTAAGGGTAATAATTAGACATTTATACTGCTTTACAAAAGTAAAATAAATTAGACATTTTTTCTTTGTTTTAAATTATGGTATACATAGAAAATAAATATAGAAAAAAGAAAAAAGAAAAGTCTTCATTTAAATACTGACAGCATTGAGCTCACAGGCTATTCACAATATATGTATATTATACTCTTATTTATGTCTATATTCATAAAATAGAACTCACTCTTTTTGAGAAAAACGGTAAATAATCAGAGAAGCGCCATATCAGAATAAACATTTATCGAAATAAAGGGGGGGGGAATGAGCCCCCTTCCTCCCCTATATACTTAACCAATGAACCTCCTAATCTAATCAGGGAAGCGCCTTATCAAAATAAACCGGTATGCAAATTTGAAGAAAATCAGATAATTCTGCATGAAAAACCCATTTATCTAAATTAAGAGGGATTCCCCCCCCCCGTTGCTCCCCTTTTATACTTAACCAATGAACCTCCAAATCTAATCAGGGAAGCGCCTTATCAGAATAAACCGGTATGCAAATTTGAAGAAAATCAGATAATTCTGCATGAAAAACCCATTTATCTAAATTAAGAGGGATCCCCCCCCCGTTGCTCCCCTTTTATACTTAACCAATGAACCTCCAAATCTAATCAGGGAAGTGCCTTATCAGAATAAACCGGTATACCAAATTTGAAGCGAATCGGATAATTCTGCATGAAAAACACATTTATCTAAATTAAGGGGGGATTAGCCACCCGTTGCTCCCCTTTTATACCTAACCAATGAACCTCCAAATCTAATCAGGGAAGCGCCTTATCAGAATAAACCGGTATACCAAATTTGATTAAAATCGGATAATTCTGCAAGAAAAAGCCATTTATCTAAATTAAAGGGAGGAGGATTAGCACCCATTCCTCCCCTTTTATACTTAATCAATGAACCTCCAAATCTTATCAGGGAATCGCCTTATCAGAATAAACCGGTATACCAAATTTAAATAAAATCTGATAATTCTGCATGAAAAACCCATTTATCTAAATTAAGGCAGGGATTAGCTCCCCTTCCTCCCTTTCATACTTAACCAATGAACCTCCAAATCTAATCAGGGAAGCCCCTTATCAGAATAAACTGGTATACCAAATTTGAAAGAAAATCGGATAATTTTGCATGAAAAACACATTTATCTAAATTAAGGGGGGGGGGGGGGATAACCCCCGTTCCTACCCTTTTATACTTAATCAATGTACTTCCAAATCTAATTAAGGAAGCGTTATATCAGAATAAACCGGTATACCAAATTTGAATAAAGTCGGATAATTCTGCATGAAAACTAAGGGGGATTAGCTCCCGTTCCACCCCCTCCCCCATTTATACTTTACCAATGAACCCCCCAAACCAATGAGGGAAGCGCCTTATCGGAATGAAGTTGGAAATTTTTTTAAGCAAATCGGATATTTCTATCAAGAGTTATCGCGCTACGTACATACATACTTACATACATACAGAACTTGCGGGTACATTAGCTCTCAGGCTTTGATAGCCCGTAAGCTAAAAAATATTATATACAGTGTGTATTTTAAGAGCTGTGCCCCTTTGAGCTCTTTGGGCCTTGAAACAATGTACCGGCTGCACCTCCCCTCTCCTCAGTGATACACGCATTACGAAACAAGAGCAAGAGCATCAATTCAGGGGTTTTACGATACACCGAGGCCGGGCTACCAGGTTTTTTCTTGCTGGAAAATAATTATTTTACGGTATAAATACCGAGTTTGTGCTGAAAAACAATCATTTTACGGTATAAATACCGTTTATAATCGAAATGGCATATATACCATTTTTTTACGCTTAATATACCTTAGAATTACGGTACTCATACCATAAAGAGTGAAAACGGTACAAGTACCGTAAAATTTACGGTACATCTACCGAAATTTTACGAAAATTTTTTACAGTGAAGTTAATTGTTGTTTATGATAGCTTTCTTCAATTTTTAAAAGACAACAGAAAAAGGAGGAGGTTCTCAATTCGTTGTGTATGTATTTTTATTTTTTGTTATGTATGTTCGCCGATTACTCCAAAACCACGCGACCGATTAATGTGATTCTTTTTTAAAACTTTCAACAAAGTTGAAAAGTGTTTATGGATTCGGTTTTTCTGTCCGTCTGTCCGCCTGTACACGCTCTAACTCCCGTAAATATACTCGGATTTTCCAGGCGCGGTCCACGGGGGGGGGCGATCGCCCCGATCGCCCCCCCAAAAATCCACCGATTGTCGCGAATTTCGACAAATGGTCGCCGAAAAAATCAATTTCGTTAATCGTTCGCAGGTCAAAGTATCGCAAAAGGAACGCAAATTTCGTCAAATAATCGCGCAAAAACGCCAATTTCGTCAAAGGATCGCGAATTTCGTCAAAGAATCACGCAAAAAAACGCTAATTTCGTCAACAGATCTCTAAAAAAATGCGAATTTCTTCAAAGAATTGCGAAAAACATGTGCGAATTTCGCGAAAGAATCGTTGAAAAAACGCGAATTTCGTCAAAGGGTCGCCAAAATTAACGCACAATTAGCATTGGGAGGAGATTCCCCTTGGCGCGCATCCACCGGGGTGGGGGGGTTAGATCGGGGCAAAGAAGGGAAGAACAAATTACCAAGCTGACAGCGAAACAGCACCGAAAACTTGCGATATGAAGCAATTAAAATAATAAAACTTTGTACAAAATCACCATAAAATAAAAGCAAAACATAGGACGCATTTCGAGCTAAAAATATAACAGTTCGTCATCAGCTAGCGGACAAGGTCAAAAATGAACTGAAAGGGAGATAATGTTGCAAAGAATGCGACAGATGGCGCTAGCTGAAAGGGGAACATACAGAAGAGAAAAGTGTTGCCAAAAAAATAGAAGAGAAATTGATAGGAAAAAAATGGAAATAAAAGAAATAAACAAAATTAAAATAAAATAAAAGAAGTAAATTAAAAAATATAAATAATAATAATAAATGAAGAAATATAAAAGAATAAAACAAGAAAAAACCAAAAGATCCTTTTTTTTTTACAAAATAAAAAGAAAAGAAACAAGAGAAGATGGAAAAGAATTACAAAAGTAATTTCCACGCTGGAGATAGGAAAGGAGAGGATGGGAGATCATTGACAAGATTAGCAGAATTTTTAGAAATAAACTATGCTTCATGAAAATCCAAGTGAGAGGGAGAGGCAGGGGAAGAAATAATTTTGCCCATGGGGAAATTGAAACAATGACTGGAAGACCAACAGTGAGAAGCAATCGAAGATTTAGAGATTTCTTGATTTGCAATATACCTCTGATGCTCACCTAATCTGAATTTTAAAGCTCTCTTTGTTTGACCAATATAACCTAAATTGCAAGAGCAAGGAATAAAATAAACACTCCACCGGTTCTCAGTAGGAATAGGATCTTTTAGAGAAGAGAACTATTTAGAATAATTTTTATTCATAGTTTTGAAGATAACTTTAAAATTAAAACGAGAAAGGATTTTAGCAATTTTAAAACAGAGAAGAGAATAAAAGGGCAGAACTATTATAGAGTTAAAATTAGGAGGATTATTTGAATCAGAAAAAGGACGTTTAGGCTTATTAAATTTATACAAAGCTTTATCAATCAAAGAGGAATTATAACCCCGAGCAAGAGCAAGAGATTTGAGATAATTTCATTATTCAGAGTAGAAGAGTCAGAACAAATGCGTAACGCCCTAAAAACAAAAGTATAAAAGGATGCGACTTTTTGTTGAGGAGGATGATTTAAAAAAGCATGAGGAACTTAATTCCTTTCCTAACCTTCTTATTAGTAAGGCTGATAAAGGCGGTCAAACAGTTCTTCTCAATAAATCTGATTATATTTCCCACGTTGAATCTATGTTAAACTCTGGTCCATATTCCAAATTAAAGAAGGATCCTTCTACTAAGCATTTATCTGATATCAAGCATGTCATTAAAAATTCTGTCTTTCTTAATGATAACACCAAACGTTTGGTCACCCCTTCTATCGCTAATTGTGCTTGTTTCTATGCTCTTCCTAAGGTCCATAAACCTACTCTTTCCTTTCGTCCTATCGTTTCCAATATTGGTACTGCTTCTTATAAACTTGCCAAGTTCCTTTCTAAGTTACTCGCTCCTTTATCTTCCACTAACTTTCACACTGTGAAAAACTCTTTTGACTTTGTTGATAAAATTAAACGCCTTTCTCCTTGCAATTATATAATGGTTTCCTTAGATGTTAAATCCCTTTTCACTAACGTGCCTGTTGAAGGGGCAATTGATTGTTTGGAAAGAAGGTTGGGCGAATTTCATTACTCTTCCATGGAGATTGATGAAATCCTGCATTTAGTTAGTATTTGTGTCAGGAAAACTGCTTTTCAGGTTAATAATTCTTTCTATTCTCAAACTGAGGGTTTGGCCATGGGTAATCCACTGTCTCTTCTTTTATGTAATAATTTATATGCATTTTATTGAAGAAAAACTCTTCAGTTTATATAAATTTTCTATCTGATTTAGGTATGTTGATGATACTTTCATTTTAATTTCCTCTGACCTAGATCTTTCTAATCTCCTTTCTCTTATTAATTCTGTTGATCCTTGTATTCAATTTACTCTCGAAGTCGAAGAGAACAATTCTCTTCCTTTTCTTGACGTCTTGGTTTCGAAACACCCAGATCGGTTCTCTACCTCCGTTTATAGAATACCTTTCGCTGTATCTCTTCCTCCTCATGCTTTTTCAAATCATCCTCCTCAACAAAAAGTGGCGTCCTTTTATACTTTTGTTTTTAGGGCGTTACGCATTTGTTCTGACTCTTATGAAATTAATTATCTCAAATCTCTTGCCCTTGCTCGTGGTTATAATCCCTCTTTGATTGATAAAGCTTTGTATAAATTTAATAAGCCTAAACGTCCTTTTTCTGATTCAAATAATCCTCCTAATTTTAACTCTATAATAGTTCTGCCCTTTCATTCTCTTCTCTGTTTTAAAATTGCTAAAATCCTTTCTCGTTTTAATTTTAAAGTAATCTTCAGACCTATGAATAAAATTAAATTCTCTTCTCTAAAAGATCCTATTCCTACTGAGAACCGGTGGGGTGTTTATTTTATTCCTTGCTCTTACAATTTAGGTTATATTGGTCAACCAAAGAGAGCTTTAAAATCCAGATTAGGCGAGCATCAGAGGTATATTGCAAATCAAGAAATCTCTAAATCTTCGATTGCTTCTCACTGTTGGTCTTCCAGTCATTGTTTCAATTTCTCCATGGCCAAAATTATTTCTTCCCCTGCCTCTCCCTCTCACTTGGATTTTCATGAAGCATATTTTATTTCTAAAAATTCTGCTAATCTTGTCAATGATCTCCCACCATCTCCTTTCCCATCTCCAGCGTGGAAATTACTTTTGTAATTCTTTTCCCTCTTCTCTTGTTTCTATTCTTTTTATTTTGTAAAAAAAAAGGGGGGGGGGATCTTTTGGTTTTTTCTTGTTTTATTCTTTTATATTTCTTTCTTTATTATTATTATTTATATTTTTTAATTTACTTATTTTATTTTATTTAAATTTTGTTTATTTCTTTTATTTCCATTTTTCCCTATCAATTTCTCTTCTATTGTTTTGGCAACACTTTTTTCTTCTGTATGTTCCCCTTTCAGCTAGCGCCATCTGTCGCATTCTTTGCAACATTCTCTCCCTTTTAGTTCATTTTTGACCTTGTCCGCTTACGGACTCGTATTTACTGTAGCTGATGACGGGCTGTTATATTTTTAGCTCGAAACGCGTCCTATGTTTTGCTTTTATTTTATGGTGATTTTTTACAAAGTTTTATTATTTTAATTTAAATTACCTAGTTGGTTTTTAAGAAATCAACACACCATACTCATTTTAGCTTTTAACTGACTAGGATTAGGACATAATCATTTTTTTTTTCATTCATGAAATACCCTTGAAATTTACCAATGTGGGTGGAAATAACAGTATATTTTTAACACATTATTGATTTTCTTCAGAAAACATTAAGATGCTTGAATTTTTCAAAGGACCTTTCTTTTTCTTGTTTCTTTCTTTCTTTGGAAATTGCTATGAATCCCATTCTTTTTTCAAACAATAAAGCACTCCTCAAAAATATCGTTATACAGAAATTAGAATTGCAGCTTCTTTGAAAGAACGAAAAAGTTTCAACACTTTAAAGGGATCCGCATAACGTTGTAAATTTATGTTGTAGAGATTCAACAAAAGGTACACGAAATGGCATCGTCCCCACCTCAACCCATTAGTGTCAAAAATTATGGCGCCATATGCCTTTTGACAGGATATAATCCTATTTTGTTCACTAACTGCCGAAACGTCAGTGAGGTTTACCATTGACACCTGAAAAGTATTTTCGTTTGCTTGTCTGTCTGTTCCGCGAAAACAGCCGATAAAAACATTGGATTTATATCTTGGGGGAGCGACCGCCCCGATCGACCCCCCCCCCCCCGTGGATGCGCACGTAGGGGAATCTCCTCCTGGTGCTACTTGTGCGTTTTTTCCGCGGACCTATGACGAAATTAGCGTATTTTTTTCGCGATTCTTTGACGAAATTCGCATTTTTTGTGCGATTCTTTCGCGAAATTAGCATTTTTTTCGCAATTGTTTGGCGAAATTAGCGTTTTTTTCTGCGTGATCCTTTGACGAAATTCGCGTTTTTTTTATTTGCGAACGATTGACGAAATTGATTTTTTTCGGCGACCATTTGTCGAAATTCGCGATAATCGGTGGATTTATATTTGTTTTTCCAAAGAGGGCGGGCGATCTCTCCCCCCCCTTCCTTAGATCCGCGCCAGTGAAGAGGTATACGCACCACTTAGATGACACATTTTGACTTTCTAGTATGTTAAAGGCCCGTCAGATTTCTGAAGGGGATCCTTTTTCAGAGATTATCCTCTTTCAGAAATCTCATATTAAAAAAATGGATGTGATGGTTATGTTTTTCAGCTTTCGATAATTGGTTCTTATGTATTTTTTAGTGCTGAATCCAAAAATGATCTTCATTTTTTACCATGTCATCACGTTAGGATTTTCCATAAATCGCAAATTTTTAAAAAGTCTTACATCAAAATCAATTATCAAATGTTTAAAAAGATAATCATCGCAGGGTTGTGTTATTAACGTTGTTTACCATAACTAAAAGAACAAAAAATAAGACAAATAATTACCATAGCATAAAAGTAAACAGAAAAAGAAAAAAAAAGACATTTAATAAATAAATTCTGTTATAACGTTTTTAATTTTACGACCTAATAAGTAACAATAAACGATATTTTGCGGAGAGGGCGGATTATAAAATAAGAGTGCTGGATAACCGAGTGTTTCGGTTAATCGGATGTCGGATAATCGAGAGTCTGTAATATTTTTAAATCGCATTAATTTCATATTCATTTAATAATTAACTGCAAGGAAGGATTTGAGCAACAGAAAGTATGACTACGTTGATTATATGTCACTCGGTATCGCCCCCACCAAAACGATTCTCTGGATCCGCCCCTGCGATTTTCATGTAATTGTTAAAGGTTACTTAGGGTTACCAAAGCGTGTTTGGTATTGTATATGAAGTATGTAGGATTAATATGTCATTTACAGGGGTACTCAAAAGTATTCCATTACATTATGGTATAGGGGGAAAATCGTTTGCAGAGTATTTTAATGACATTACGCTATTTAAAATGTATTGAAACTGATATAAATCACTAAATTTCACTACAATCACGTTAGAACGGGGCATTCATAGCATTTTTTATTCATTTGCAGGGACACACAAAAGAAATCGGTTACAGGACAGTACTGTCTTTGAGTAATAATTGCTGGACTGTACGGTTTAAAATTCGGTATGCGCTTTTAAATTTAATTATTTTTCTTACATCTTACTCGTTATATATAAATTCTATACCTCAAATACTGGGCTGCACAAAAGTATTCACGTGCCGTTCTCCTTATTAGAGGAAATTGCTGAAGGTAAATTTTCGACTGAAGTATATGTATCTCTTAAGTGAAGTAAATTTTGGCATGCATGTAGTTAATAGATTCAAATCTATATATCATATAAAGCACTACTGAAAAAATTCGCATAATTTTCCGATTGTGGATGGGAACAGCTGAAATTGGGTTTTGATATGTATTATGCGTTTCCATATGGTTGAATTAGACGTAATATTTTAATATTTTAAACGGTGCAGTTTTGTTACATTATTCTGAACGTGTTGGAAAGTGTTTCATAATCTATGCTTGACGCATGATTTTTTCCTTACTTGGTTTTAATTGAAAAGGGATGCACTCGAATTGGCCCCATTTAATTTCCACCCGTAGTTTTTTTCGAAATTCAGCAAAAAAAAAAAAAAAAAAAAAAAAATTAAAATATTTCTTTTTTAACAATTTTCATCAAGTGACGTAGCGTTATCTGTTTGACGAGGAAATCGCTACTTGGCGACCCCCCCCCCCTTTCATCTTTATACGGTTTTGTTTCCAGGATTGTTGTAGGGCAGGCACGTCAAACTCATCTACCACTGTGGACCAAATTAAGCATTATTTAAAAACTTGCGGGCCACATAAAAAATGACAATGTTATTACCATCGCACAGAATAAAAAAAATTTCGTGCAAAACACAGACATGTTAAAGAAATTTTAACGCAAAATTCTAAAGTTATTATAAAAGTGATTATAATAGTTTATTTTATTTTATTTTTCGAAAAAAAAATTCATCAAGCAAACCCATAAAATTTAATTGAATTTTTTAAATTTTGTTTATTTTAAAAACTGTTTGTACACACTAATCTTGATCTAGAAAAGGCATAGCCGTCAATATTCCGAATTTTCTTCAAGTAAAAAATAAAAATAAACATATTATGAATTAGAAAATCTATTTAATAAAACATGGTATGTATCTATACTCGACTATGTGATTTCATTTATTAAATGCATTTTTTGGTTCAAATTATGTGTTTGACTGGAAAAATAACAAAAGATAACATGCTTCAAAAAATCTGTCGATTGATGAATATTTACAGAAATTTGGAAACCTCATATCCTTATATCTTCGCCCTAATATGGAATTACGCAGAATTTTGATTAACTGCAGTAATAAATTCTGAACAATAATTTCAACATATCTTTTGGATGTTTGGCATCTCTAAGGCGATGGTTGGTGCAAGTGTGTTCGTTTAAAAGGTATTTTCAGGATGTACATTCTAATAATTAAATTAAATACAGATAAAATACCAAAGGCTGACGGGCCACAGATAAGTTGTCGGTGGGCCAGTCCCTGCCGAAAGTCCCTGGTAAATTTTTTAATTTAATATAAAATTAAGTAATTGAAGTTGTTCTATCATTTGGTCAAAAAGTTTATAATTATGTTACACCGTGTCCCAAAAGTTTAGACAATCCATAAAATTTGCATTAACATAAAAATTAATACGGTACAGTTAAAATTCGTGAGATAGGTAATAAATAAAAGACGTTTTGCTGATATACACATATAAATTATGATCGAAGGTTTGAAGTTATAAAATATACATTAAATTATATAAAAATGTGCTATCCCAAAAGTATAGACACAATACAACATTACATGTTTTCTTTTACATTTTTGTTCACAAAAAAAAAAAAAAAAAAAAAAAAAAAATATTTTTATTTTTTCTGCTTCTATAAATGCAGAATAATTTTTCCCTTTAATTGAAATATCGCCTGCTGTATTTTAGCATAATAATTTATTGAAATTGTGTGGAATCAAATGAGTTCAATGTATTGTTTTGTTTCTGATTCGGAAAATACATTTCCTGCATATTCTGATAAAAATGCCACGTTCTAAAAAAATTTCTAAAGATGAAATTATTAATTTTTTACATTTAAAAACGCAAGGACAAAATCCTGTACAAATATCGAGAAGAATAAAGAGATCCTTGAGCAGTATTTATAGAGTATTGAGCTGAGGTGGAACATGGAATATTAGAAAACGACTCGGAAGACCAAAGAAAACAATGTTACGTGATGATAGAATGTTACTAAAAATGGCTTCAGTTGATAATTTATCTGTGCGTGAAATTGCATCAAATTCCAGAATTTCAAAAAGTACTGCACACAGAAGAATTAAAGCTTAAAAAAATATTGTTTACCGGAGAATGAAAGCAAAACCTTGCTTAAAGCAGAGACATAAAGATGCACGTCTAAAGTGAGCTAGAAAGCATATGTCATACAGTGAAAAATGGATTTCTGTCATCTTCAGTGATGAAAAGAAATGGAATTTAGACGGCCCTGATGGTCATAAATTTTTCTGGCATGACCTAAGAAAAGAACCCAAGAACTGTTTCAGCAGGCAACAAGGCGGAAGACCCATAATGACCTGGGGAGGATTTTCTTTCAACGGTCAAACATTTCTAGGATTTATGGACAGAAAAATGAAATCAGAGGATTATCAGGATATTTCACGTACCAATTTACTGCCAATTATGGATTTGCTAGCAGGACCAGACTGTGTTTTCCAACAAAATGGGGCATCCATCCATACCTCCATATCATCGAAAACATGGTTTAAGCAAAACAATATCACACTATTAGACTAGCCAGCACTTAGTCCAGATTTGAATGCCATAGAGAACATATGGGGGATCTTATCTAGTAAAATATATGAAAATGGAAAGCAATATACATGTGTAAATGACCTAAAAATTGCAATTGGCAAAGCGTGGTATGAAATACCTCCTTCTGTAATGCAGTGCTTAGTTAATTCTATGAAACAACGTGTATTTGATGTTATAAAGTGTCGTGGCTATACAATTAAATATTAAAAGTAAGTTTTTAGTTATTTTTATGAATGTAAAACCAAAAAAAATTACAATTGTCTATATTTTTGGGACAGCACATTTTTATATAAGTTAATATATATTTTATAATTTCAAACCTTTGATCATAATTTATATGTGTATATCAGAAAAACTGCTTTTATTTATTACCTATCCCACGAATTTTAATTGTACCTTATTACTTTTTATGTTAATGCAAATTTCATTGATTCTCTAAACTTTTGGGACGCGGTGTACTATTATTATTATTTTAACAGCTTTAGTTGCAACTTGGCAGTTAATATTTTTATCTTATATTATAATACGAGCAAAAATTGTCTGTGTGTGTGCGTGTGTGCGTCCGTATGTAAATTTTATCTTAAAAACTGCTCTAACGATTTTGACTAAATTTTGTATTTTACCATTTTCGGGTACGAGGAGATCATTTGGCTAGGTCATGTGGTCGAGAAAATTTGATTAGTGGATCATAATGGGTCATAATGGGTCAGGGTCAAGCTAATTATATCTAAAAAACGGCTCAATCAATTTTGACTAAATTTGATATCCAACCGTTTTTGGGCACGAAAAAACTGTTAAGCTAGGTCACATGTTCGAGAAATTTAGATTTGTGGGTCAGTTTTGGGGTCACTTCGGGTCAAGCTAATTTTATCTAAAAAACGGCTTTAACGATTTTGACTAAATTTTGTAATCTACTGTTTTGGATTACTAGAAGACCAATGGGCTATGTCACATGTTAGGGAAAATTCGATTAGGGGATCATTTTTGGGTAACTGTGCATTAAGATAAATATATCTAGAAAACAGCTCTAACGATTTTGACGAAATTTTGTTTTCTATCGTTTTCGGGCACGAGAATACCATTGGGGTAGGCTAGGTCGCATGTTCAAGAAAATTCGATTAGTGGGTCATTTTGGATCACAGTGGGTCAAGTGTCAAGTTAATTGAATCTTAAAAAGGCTCAAAATTTTTGACAAAATTTTGTAATATACCGCTTCTAGGAATGAGATGACCATTGGGTAAAGTCACATGTTCGAGAAAAATCGGTTAGTGGGTCGTTTTGGGTGACTGTGGGTCAAGCTAATTGTATTTAAAAAACGAATCTAACGATTTTGACAAAATTTTGTAATATACCTTTTCTGGGCATGAGAAGACCATTGGGCTAAGTCGCGTGATCGAGAAAATTCAATTAGTGGGTCATTTGTGGGTCACTGTGAGTCAAGCTAATTGTATCTAAAAAAACGGCTCAAAACATTTTGTGAAAATTTTGTATTATCGCTTCTGAGCATGATAAGACCATTGGGCTAAGTCACATGTTCTAGAAAATTTGATTAGTGGATCAGTTTTAGGTCACTGTGGGTCAAGCTAAATGTATCTAAAAAACGACTCAAACGATTTTGACAAAATTTTTTATTACATCGTTCCCCAGCACGAGAAGACCATTGGGATAGGTCACATGTTCGAAAATTTAGATTAGTGGGTCCCTTTTGGGTTACCGTGGGTCAAGCTAATTTTATCTATAACACGAGTTTAATGATTTTTACTAAATTTTGTATTCTATCGTTTTCAGATTCGAGAAGAGCATTGGTTAGGTCACATGTTCGAAAAAATTCGGTTAATGGTCATTTTGAGTCACTATGTCTTACAATCATACCAATTGTATCAAAACAGCAAGAATGGTGCAATAAGAATAAAATATCGAATTGAACACAAAACGAATTTTAACCGAGCTTAGCTCGGTCATCCCTGCTAGTTATATCCTTATTGTTGCATGTAAATTAACATTGTATTTTTAGCAAATAAACTGGTGTTTATAGTTAGTCCTAGCAAAAATAATAATAAAATTTGTTTGCATCTAATGAAACAATTTAGAAAACTGAAGCATGAAATCCTTTTTACAGTTTTACGACTAACAATACTCTTTTACAGAATTATTGTCACAAAATCAACAATTCTTCCAATTTATCACTTTGTGGCTGATTGAAGTTTATATTTAAACTTTTATTAAAATCATAACAGTAGCTTCAACAATTCTTGCAAACATTTTCCGAAAGCAATTTCTCTTGGAACTCGTAGGTAAAAAAAGAAGAACATTAAACGATAAACATACAAAATCCGAAAATAAAATATTTCGTTCCTAGATAGGGGGTGGAAAACATTAAACGTATATTTATGCAGTAAAGATTCAAAAGCACGTTTTTATTCGCATAGTGGTAGGCTCCCGCAAATGAAAAATTATTTTCAAATATTCCAAACGAATCCGTTAGGGAAAAGGCCAAAAGAGGGATTTCGAGAGATTTCCTGTTGATATTTTTTGGATATGGTTAAGTTTTTTTGCCTGGATTCGTATCGATAATATGAAAATGGGTTGTTTTCAAGTCGACGAGGGAAAAAGAATTTTTTTACATAGAAATTAAAAGCTTCTAACTCACTTCGATGTAAAAAACAACAGTTCTGTTAACTATTTATTTTTTTCTCTTTCAATCTCAATGGACAATGCAGTAAAGTATTTTAAATTCAAAGCCGTACGCAACAATGAAGAAATGTTGTATCTGTTTCAAATGAGAGACCGATTTAAAATAAACGCAGGTCATATAAGTACGAAGTAATTCTAATCCGAATAAGCTAGTGCTTCGATCAGCGAACTGTTCATTTTTACATTTGAATTTATAAGCACGGGAAGAAAGAGAAAAGTAATAGCAATATTTAAACTTTGCTATCAGCAGATGTTCGGCTTTATCCTCCAAAATAAACTATTTATTTCTCAATATAAAACAAAACATAGGTAAGATAAATTGGGCTTACCTTGTATTTATGTATATCCGTTTATCATCTGGTAATCTGCGTCCGGAAGGGTAATTATGTCTTCAACTTCTCATATCTCTGTTTTAATCCACATTTTAATGAACGTGTGATCATCCAGGTCATTTAAAAGACACATGTTTTTTGTGTGACTTGTAAAACTTAAATTTGTGCGGAAACTTATAAATAGAAAGAAAAATTAATATTTAATAAAGTTTTAGATGTTACATCTCTCCTTTGGAGAATCAAGATTACAAGTGAAAATAGAGAAAAATATGTATACATATTATCAGCAATAAAGAACGGGAAATTAGTGACGTAATTCTTAATAACAAATTATTTGTATCAATATTTATATTAATAGTAATTTAAAATAAGAGTTCATCAATGTCCATAGTTCTTAAGTATCGTGAAATGTTTATAATAAAATGTTTGTTTATGATTGTGCAATCACTTTTCATTTTCACTTCCTTCCTTTAGATCATAATCACTTTTGATGAAAGCTTTTATAAAACACATTTGACACATGAAAAAACAATTTATTTAGCTTGATTGTTTTAATGTCCTTGTTTGGAGATTATATTTCACAATATCTGTCAACAATTCCCCCCTTAATCTCCTAACGAGGATTGTTCTGTAATTTCAGTTTGTTTCTATTATTTAGAAATTCAGGCTTGGGCTCTGGTTTCGTAAGTATGTCCGCTGTCATTGACTTGCTTGGGCAATAACGCAATTCAATAATTTTATCTTCTTTCAGCTGTTTAATCACATTATATTTTATGTCAATATGCTTCGATTTATTAGGAAACTTTTCGGATTCTATCATTTTTATGCAAGATTTATTGTCTTCATAAATTACTATAGGCAATTTTTGCGATATATCAAGATCTTCTAATAGTTTTAGCAGCCATATTAATTCTTGTGTAGCGCTCACCGCTGCAACGAACTCTGCCTCTGCAGATGATTGTGCGACACACGTTTGTCGTTTCGTTATCCACTGTATTGGATTCTTTCCTAAAAGGAATAAATTGCCTGTTGTCGATCTTCTTGCTTTTAGATCTCCACCCCAATCTGCATCAGTATATACTTCCAGGATGGGTGGTTCTTCCGTGCTACTTACTAAATTTAAGTTTTTTGTTGAATATAGATATCTTATTAATCTTTTAACACCTTTCCAATCTCTTTCAGACGGCGTTTCGTTTTTTCTACTCAAAATGTTTACACCTACTAAAATATCGGGCCTACTTATTGTAGCAACATATAACAGCGCACCTATTGCTTGTCGGTACTTAGTGTTGTTTGGCATTTGTGTTTCCTCATTGTCTAATCGTTGAAAGCCTGTTTCCATTGGAGTATCATATGGCTTAGAATCTTCTAAATTAAATTTTTTTGCAATTTCTATTATTTTTGCTGTTTGATTTAGTTTAAAGCCGTTGTGAGTCTTTTGTATTTTTATCCCGAGGTAATTGGAAATTTGACCTAAATCTTCAAGTGCGTACTTAGATTTTAGTTTATCTATTATGTCATTTATATTTTCATCTTTTCTTGCGATTAGTATATCGTCCACGTATACTGCTATATAAACCGTGTTTTCCCCTTCTTTTCTTATAAATAAGCAATTATCAGCATTGCTCTGTTTAAATTTTAATTCTTTTAGTGTTTTATTAATGTTTGAATACCATTCTCTTGCAGCTTGTTTTAGTCCATATAGGGCCTTTTTTAACTTTCAAACCTTATTGGGTTCTCTAGTGTTTATATACCCTTTAGGTTGTGATACATAAACATTTTCTTCCAATTCACCATGTAAGAATGCCGTTTTGAGGTCAATCTGCCTAATATTGAGATTGTGGTATGCTGCGGCAGTTATGAAGACTCTTAAATTTGTATGGGGAAACTACTTGCGCATAAGTTTCATCGAAATCTACTCCGTATTTTTGTCTAAATCTTTGTGCGACCAATCTCGCTTTGTAACGCTTGATTTTTCCGAATTCGTCATATTTCGCTTTAAAAGTCCTTTCGACCCAATTACTCTTGCTCCTTGTGGGGGATCAACTAAACACCAGGTTTCATTTTCATTAAGGGAATTCATTTCCTCTTCTGTCGCTTTTATCCATTTCTGTTTTTCTACAGGATTTTCTATACTCATCATATCTTCCCAACTGTTAGGTACATATACTGGATCGTGCCGGACTGCATAAGCAAACCTGTCCGGCGGCACACCTCTATTGGTTCTTTCTTATCTTCTCACTTGTGGAATTTGTTGTTGTGACGCGGGTGGTGGAATTAGTTCATTTTGTGTTGGTGTCAGATCTATTTCCATTTCATTCGTGTCTTTCTGTTGTGTTTGTTTGTTTGTTTCCGTGATTAATTCTCTTCTATCTAGATTTTCGTTAGTATCTGGATTATTTTTATTTTCTATAAATTTTACGCTTCTGGCCAATATTACTCTTCCGTCACTTGTATAGATTCTGTACGCCTTAGAGCGACTGTCGTATCCGACAAAAGTGCCTTTTTCCGCTCTATTGTCTAATTTTCCTCTCTTTGATTTGTGTATGTAGGCGTATGCAGTACAGCCAAAAACTTTGAGATATTTCAAATTTGGTCTCCCATTCATCCATAATTCATAGGGTGTAGTGCTTACCGATTTTGAAGGTAGCCGGCTCTGTAAGTGATTCGCGGTACATATGGCTTCCCCCCATAATTTGTTTGTTTTTATTTTCGGTATGAATTATTACCTCTCCAGATCCATATGAAATCAGTTTATTACCATTAGCGACTGTGAAGTTTGTTTCATTATTATTTGTAATTTTGGTAAAAAATTCTTTTGAATTTACTATGTGACTGGAACTGCCACTGTCCACTATAAAAGTGCCTTTATTTTCGGACTCTTCGGTTAGTAAAGCGACACTGTTGTTTTCATTTACTGTGTGTTTTCATTCTTCAGGTTCCGCATTTTTATGTAAATTATTTTCTTCATAAACTAGTGGTGTTGAATTGTTTTTATTTTTATAGTGTCTGTTATTAGTGTAACTGTTATTGTTTTTCGTTTTTAGAAACCAGCAGTCTTTATTTGTGTGGTTTCATTTTACAGTGTGGGCAGTACTTATTGCTGCCTCTTTTCTGTTCTGAATGATTAAATTTACCTTGTGTTTTATATGCTTTATTGCTGTTTTCGGAATTTTCACTATTATCTACTCTGCGAGTATATTCATCCGTAAGCTTGCTTTTTATAAATTGTACGGTTAACTCAGCTTCATCTCTGGCCTCCAGGGCAGTAAATAGAGTATCGTAGGACGGTGGCAACGAGCACAGCAGCAATGCTGAAATGTGCGAGTCGGTTATATTTTCACCTATGGCTGACAGTTTATCCACTATCTCTAAAATTTTTGTTATGTGGGCTGTCATATTGCCACCTTCAGTTAATTTTGTACTGTACAATTTTCGAAGCAAGTACAGTTTACTAGAGAGATTAGATCTCTCATGGATTTGTTTAAGTGCGTCCCATGTTTGCCTAGCTGTATTTAAATTTTTGACATGCACTATTTGACTGTCATCAATGGACAAATTTATTAAAGCACTTGCTTTTCTGTCTTTCTTGGTCCAAGCATCGTTCAATGGAGTGGGGGCCTCTTCCGTAATAACTTCAATAAGTTCATCTCGAATCAATAGCATTTCGACCTTGAATTGCCAATTTGTATAATTGTTGGCGGTCAATTTTCAGTGGTCGTGCTATCTTTTGTAGAAGCCATAATGTTGCTAAGATTCGTTTTATTTTTTTTTCTAATAAATTACCCTATCGGATTACCAGATTTTTATTCTTATCAATTAGTGACGACGTTTTTTATTGAGAATTTTTTTTTCACTCTCATAATCAATTTGATAGCAATATTTAAACTTTGCTATCAGTACTTGCGTGATGTTCGGTTTTATCCTCCAAAATAAACTATTTATTTCTCAATATAAAACAAAACATAGGTAAGATAAATTGGGCTTACCTTGTATTTATGTATATCCGTTTATCATCTGGTAATCTGCGTCCGGAAGGGTAATTATGTCTTCATCTTCTCATATCTCTGATTTAATCCACATTTTAATGAACGTGTGATCATCCAGGTCATTTAAAAGACACATGTTTTTTGTGTGACTTGTAAAACTTAAATCTGTGCGGAAACTTATAAATAGAAAGAAAAATTAATATTTAATAAAGCTTTAGAAGTTGCATCTCTCCTTTGGAGAGTCAAGATTACAAGTGAAAATAGAGAAAAACATGTATAAATATTATCAGCAATAAAGAACAGGAAATTAGTGACGTAATTCTTAATAACAAATTATTTGTATCAATATTTATATTAATAGTAATTTAAAATAAGAGTTTATCAATGTCCATAGTTCTTGAGTATCGTGAAATGCTTATAAAATGTTTGTTTATGATTGTGCAATCACTTTTCATTTTCACTTCCTTCCTTTAGATCATAATCACTTTTGATGATTGCTTTTATAAATCACATTTGACACATGAAAAAACAATTTACTTAGCTTGATTGTTTTAATGTCCTTGTTTGGAGATTATATTTCACAATATCTGTCAACAAAAAGTACGTTCTTCTTTACTTTATATATTTTATTTCTTATCTTTTTCAAATGCATGAATAATTAACCACACATTAATTGTAGCTTTCTTCTTTTTTTTTTTTTTTTTTTTTTTTCTTTTTGAGTGGCTTTTGGAATTTTGGAGTTAATATTTCCGATATCTGATAAACACAGGAAAAAAGAGAAAAGTATGTTCTTCTTTACTTTTTATTTTTTTTATTTCTTATATTTTCAAATGCATGAATAATTAACCACACATTGATTGTAGCTTTCTTCTTCTTTTTTTTTTTTTTTTTTAGTGGCTTTTAGAATTTTGCAGCTAATATTTCCGATATTTAATAAGCACAGGAAAAAGAGAAATGCTCTTCTTTCTTTTTATTTTTTTATTTCTTATCTTTTTCAAATGCATGAATAATTAACCACACATTAATTATAGCTTTCTTCTTCTTCTTCTTTATTTATTTATTTAGCGATTTTTTTAGTGATTTTTGGAATTTCGCAGCAATTAATTCCGTTATCTGATAAGCACGCGAAAAAAGAGAAAAGTATGTTCTTCTTTACTTTTTATTTCTTATCTTTTACAAATGCATGAATAATTAACCATACATTAAAGCTAAATATCGATGAATTATAGCTTTCTTCTTTTCCTTAGATCTCTTTTTTTTTTTTTTTTTTTTTTTCATTTTTAAAGTGACTTCTTCCAACTTCGCAGCTGATATTTTCGATATCTGATTACCGATGAGTATATATCTTAATATTTTATTTTACCAAATAAACTGTCTTTTACCCTTTGTGCTAACAAAAATAGAAATATTTTTAAGAAAGGTAAAATTTGTAAGCATTTGTATAGATCCAATGAAACGACTGTGAAAAAAATTTTACAATCTGGAGCATGGAATCGTTTCTGCAATAATTCTTCATTCTGTCAAATTCTTGTCACAACATCAACATTTTTTCAAATTCATTACTTTGTATCAGATTGAAATTCATATTTCAACTTTTATTAGAATTACAACAGTGACTTCCAGAATTTTTATAAACATTTCCGAAAGAAGCTTGTCTTTCGACTCGCAGAAAAAAAAAAAAAGTATACAACGATATAATAATGCAAATTCCAAAAATAAAAGTTTCCCTTTCCAGATAGAGGTGGAAAATCATTAAATATACATTTATGCCGTAAAGGTTCAAATGCACGTTTTTATTCGTATAGTGGTAGGTTCCCGGAAATGAAAAAAATTATTTCAGATATTAAAAAGAAATCCATTGAGGAAAGAGTAAAATAGCGATTTTCAGAGATTTTCTGCTGTTGTATTTTGGATAAGGTAAGGTTCCTTGTCTGCATTCGTATCAGAAATATGCAAATGGTTGTTTTCTTGTTGAGGGAGAAAAAATAACTTTCTTATATAGAAAGTAAATGCTACTAACTCACTTCACAGAACAAATCAAAAGGCATTTCTTAGTTTCTATAAATAGTTAATTGCTATTAAAGTATTTAGTTTATTTCTTCTTCAGTCTCAATGGACATCGTAGTGAAGTACTTTATATTCAAAGACGTGCGTAACAAAAACAAAATATTGTTTCTATTTCAAGTGAAAGGCCGATTCAGAATACGTTTAAACCATATAATTACAATCTAAATGTAATCAGATACAAGCTAATACTTTGCATCAGCGAACTGATCGTTTTTTCGTGCCGTTTATAATTTAAATTTTCTTTTTTATGTATATTTACATTTATATGCACAGGGAAAAAGGGAAAAGTGTGTTCTTTATTTTAAAAAGTGGACTTCTCTTTTTGAAATAGATCGATAAATAATCATTTATATTAAGGCTAAATATCAGTGGTAATGGTAGCTTTCTTCTATTTTTTTTCATTATTATTATTATTTTAAGAGCGTCTACTTGCAACTTAGTAGCTAATACTTTCATTATCTGCTTATTATTGCATATAATTTAACCTTATATTTTTATTAAATGAACTATCTTTTATAGTTAATGATAGAAAATTTAAAAATAAATAAAAAATGCGATTCACAATGGAACGATTGTGAAAACGATTTTAAAAACTGGAGCATGGGATCCTTTTTCTATAGTAATTCTTATTTCCAATTTTTTGACTAACGATTTTCCTTAGTCGAATTCTTGTCTCAAAATCAAGATTTCTTCAAATTCATTACTTTGTATCAGATTATAATTCATATTTAAACTTTTTTTAGAATCACAACAGCGGCTTCAACAGTTCTTGCAAGCATTTGCCGAAAGAAGTTTGTCTTGGGACTCGCGGGAGAAAAAAAAAGCAAAAAACGATATATATGTAAACTATGTAAACTCCGAAAATAAAAATTTCAGTTTCCAGATAGGAGTGATAAATCATTAAATATAGATTTATGCCGTAAATTTTCAAAAGTGTGTTTTTATTCGCATAGTGGTAGACTCACGCAAAGGGAAAATTATTTTCAAATATTCCAAACAAATACATTGGGGAAAAGGCAAAAAAAAATTTATTTCGAGAGATTTTCTGTTGTTATTCTTTTGATTTGGTAAGTTTTTTTGTCTGGATTTATATCGATAATATGTAAATGGTTTGTTTTCTTGTCGATGGAAAAAAAAGAATCTTTTTAGACAGAAATTAAAAGCTTCTAACTCACTTCGAAGGAGGGAAAAACAACAATTCTGGTAACTGTTTATTATTTTCTTTTTCAGTCTCAATGGACATTGCACTAAAGTATTTTAAATTCAAAGCCGTGCGCAACAGTGAAGAAATATTGTTTCTTTTTCAAGTTAGAGACCGATTTAGAATACGCTCAAATCATATAAATATAAAGTAGTTCTAACCAGATTCAAGATAATGCTTCGATCAGCGAACTTATCCTTATTTTGTGTTGTTTTTAAATTTATATCCTTTTTGCATTTGCATTTATAAGCACAGGAAAAGAGAGAAAAGTATGTTCTTCTTTACTTTTTATTTTTTAATTTCATATTTTTTTCAATTGCATGAATAATTAACCATACATTTTGCCTTAATGTTGATAAATTGTCGCTTTCTTCTGCTGCTGCTTTTTTTTTTTTTTTTTTTTTTTTTTACTTTTTAAGTGGTTTGTGGAATTTTACAGCTAATATTTCTGATATCTGATTACTGTTAAGTAAAGGCCTAAAATTATCCAGGCGGGCAAAACGATCCACATATGTTTTATCACGCTATCTACAGGGTAGAGTCCTGCATCGGGTCGGGTTACCCGCTTTTACCCAAACCTGACCCGCGGTTCGGGTCGGGTCGGGTTGGCGCTATATTTTCCCGTTGCTGGTCGAGTCGGGAAGGGTTGACTTTAAATTTTTTTGGGGCGGGTCGGGTTCGGTTCGGGTTGGCTTTTGTTGTTTCGGTTTCGGGTTGGCTTTTTTACTCTTGCGGGTCGGGATCGCGTTGACCCGCTTTTTTAAAAGAATGTGGAAGATATTTTTTCCCGTTAAAAACCTATATAAACCGCAGATCAAAGTTTCCAAAAGCAAAATGTGTGCCTGTCTGTTTTGTCTTTAGTCATCCTTTTACGAGTCTTCGAAATAACAAACTGCATTATGTTTTTACCGTATTTCAAAAATACAATACGCAGCAAAACGCTAAATGGTCCTTCCTGTCTAATGTATCAAGTGAATAATTTAATTGTGGTGATACGCGATGCACTATGTTAGACGGGAAAATTTTCAAAATAATAACTGTTGATAAACTAAAGGCAGATGGCCACTTGTGTAAAACGAGGTGTATCGTTATAAGTGGAACTTTTGAAGCCGCAACTAATTTTAAAGCATATTTAAAGATTAGATTTTTAGTTTTAGAGTCCTGCATCGGGTAGGGTTTTACTATTGTTGAATGTTAAAGAATATAGATTTGTTCATTCTTCTATGTAAAATATAAAAATGGTATTTGAGAATTAAAGGTCTGCACGGCCTGGAATTTCCAGGCCGGGGAACGACCTACCCCGCTCCGTCCCGTCCCGTGTAAAACTTAAAAGTTCGGCCCTAGCGCGGCAAGGCCCGTTTATAATTTTATCGGCTTCGTCTAAATATTTATATAGGGCCGGTAGACCCGCTTAATTGTAGTTATCGGCGCGGCCTGGCAGTGCCGTTCAGTTTTTTTGCCGCCTCGGCCCGTTGAAAAAACTGTCCTAATAAAGCAGCCTGGCCAGTTTGAAATTTTGCCGTGGCCCTCGGGCCGGACCGATGCAGAACTTTATTAGATATACAATTGTAGATTATTTTCATAATGGTATTAAAATATGATTTGCTTTCCTTACATTGCGGGTTTGGGTCGGGTTGCGGGTTGAAATATTGCGGGTTCGGGCCGGGTGCGGGTTGATACACCTCGGGTTCGGGTCGGGTTGCGGGTTGTCTGAAATTATTTTTGCGGGTTCGGGTCGGGTAGAACCCGACCCGCGCAGGACTCTACTACAGGGTAACACATAAACTTATTTTTCCGAGTGAAGTAGAAGCAATGGCTTTATTCAAGAGATGTCAGTATTACGCATCTGAATGGAATGCTTTTAAAAAATGGGTTTTATAACATCTGTTATAACATCGGTAAGCACTAACTTTCATATTTATTTAGATATATAATCTTTCTTGTACAGAAATATGATTTGGTTTACTTAGTGGAGTTTTTTTTTAGATGTGAATTACATTTGATAAGTTTGTTATGTTTTTCGGCGTCATCCAGTAATATGACCTAAAATGGGCTACCATGTTGCCGAGTAAAATGTTTTCTATCATTGTGGCAACACTTTCCAATTCTGCATGTGCTCCTCTGTGATTGATGTAACCTTACAGCTGGCGTCACCTGTTGCTCTTTCTGTACGCTGTCCTCTTTCCCTTTCTGTTCATTTGTGACCTCGTCTGCTTACGGACATACAATAGCTGATGACTGGCTGTTATATTTTCCATCTCGAAACGCGTCCTGTGAAATGCTTTGATTTTATGGTGATTTATATCAAGTTTTATTATTTTAATTGTGATTTATCGCCAGTTTCTGATGCTGTTTCAACTGAAGGATCATTTTGCCCTTTGGTAAGGATAAAATGAACCTTTGGATACTTTTTAAAAATCTATTTTTTTTTTCATTACTCAATTTGGGTTTAAAATATTATTAAAATATGTTTATGATGCAAAATATAGTGTGAAACATACTAGCAAAGGGCCAAAGTTTTATTTAAACAGTTATGTTATTTTAACAGTTTTCCCTTAAGGGGATCATTTTAGGACACCTTCCCCTGTATATCTAAACATTGCATTTTTACCATATAAACTGTCTTTTATACTTAGTGCTAGCAAAAATAGAAATATTTTTAAGAGATGTAAAATTTCTACACTGCAAATAGAGGCGTCTTAAATTTAGACACATATGTGACTGAAAAAGAGTTCCAGACACTTAAATGTCATAATCTGAAAATCAAGACATTATAGATGTCATAATTTAGACACATAACTATCTCAGTATAATCATGGTGTAAACGAACTGAGAAAATTGTTTAAAATATCCTCAAAAGTCTTATTTTTAAACACTTCGTTGTTTCCGTTCTGTAATAGCCTCCAGGGAGCACTCTGAGTTGCGCATACATTTTAGATTTTTTTCATTCGAACTTGGTATGCGTTGTAATTCAAACTGACAGATTGTATTTATGTACGCGTATATTTTAATTCTTTTTTGCGAAATGTGAAGTTCTACGATTTTAATTCGCATTTTCTTAGTTTATTTATTTATTAAATACATACAATCGACTTGTGTGTTTGTCACCAAATGCCTCTTATAAGCTGTCGTCGATATAAGGACGGGATAGACACAGAAGTAGACAACACTTGAAGATTACATTCGGGAACTCTACAAACTGTGTGCAACGGAGATCGACTTAGAATTAATTGGTATTAATTTATATCAATAATATTTTGTTATTCTTCTTCGTCTCGTTAAAGCTGGTAAAAAAAACTTTTGTCTGACGGGTTATGTTTCAAGGATGACAAATTTCATTCTTTTATTATAACTAGCCGGATATATGAAGAGATTTCCTTTTAAAAAGATGCAAGTCTTTCTCCCACACTGTGACAGTTTTTAAAATTTCAAATCGAGGAATTTTTCTTACTGCTTGCAACAGCATTTCAAGTAAGTGTCACGATTTTCTTTATATTACTAGAACTAGTGTCTTTTATGATTTTCTTTAAAGTACTAAATAAAATTTTACATGAAATTCAATTTAGTTTTGAATCTGTTTGCGAAAAAACCACTAATTCTAAAAGTATATATTATTAGACTTATGGCGTTGTCTTCTATTAAAAATTATATATTCTAAATTCTCATCTTTTTTCCCCAAATTTAAAGTAATATGTCTAAAAGAAAGACATTTTATGTTAAATTCATTCTGTTGTATTCAATGCCAGCTGGTAATTGTATCTGCCAGTAAAAAACCACCACAAGTCAAAATAAAAATAAAATAAAAAGGTTTAAAAGAAAGTCTAATGCTTTTTAAAATATTTTTTCTCCATGACATAAACATATTCGTTAAAGAAGTCAGTTTCTGTTCTCAACCACAAATTAAAAATCAGATAAATAAAGTATATAAAACTATATGACGCTGTCATAAGACTCGTGTATTATGTGCTGTTTAATCTACGAGCAACTGTAAAACTGCCAGTAAAAATATACATATATATTTCTTTTGAAATCAACTCTAATATTGATTTTTTTTATTATTTTTAGTAAAAAAGTAATTTGAAATGGGTATTAGTAAACAGCTATAACTAGATTTTGCACTTAAAATTGCGGTTTTGCAGTAAAATTTCCATAACTGACACTCCTAAATAGAGGACACCACTGTTTAGGAAACACATTTTTTATTCACAAAATGCAAATTTTTTCTGAAGTTTTACCTCAGAAAAGCAGGCACCTCCGAGTGGCGGACAAATTCAACGGTTCCGAGGTGACCACTGTTGAGAGGTTTTACTGTATTTAGATAAATATTGTTAGTTTTTAATCTTGCTCTTCTGTCAAAGTTTAAAATATTGATCACTAGATAACTTGCCCGGCGTTGCCCGGGTACATCAAAAAACAGCACGATTTGCGAAAAAGCTCTGAAAATCACAATAATATATCGCGAAAAATTTTTAAATCGCTGCACAAATTTCGAAGAGAGAAAAAAAATTATGTATTGTGTTCGAAGATTGAAAGTTGATTCCTTTCACTAATGTAGAAAAAGAGTAGGAAATCGCTAAAATACACTGAAAATCACATACTAAATTCCTGAAAATTTCGGAAATTGCTATACGAAATCAGAATAAACTTTATTAAAATGAGGGCAGAAATTATTTTAGTATTATAGGTCAAAAGTGGAATGACAAAAAATTGCAGCAGATCGCGAAGAAACGTAAAAATCGAATTAAAAATCACAAAAAATTAAAAAATCACGAAAGTCAAAATTTACTATAATTGGATAACAGTTTCAAATCTAATTCCTTTGACCTGCGTGCTCTCTAAAAATTTATGTTTGGGAAAGCATCCTAAGCATTGTATCATGTTACTTTTATTCATAATTTAATTTACTTCGATTCCTTTAAATATAATTAATATAATCCCTAAGTTAATATTAGTTTTTGTTGCATTAAAATATCTCAATTTGTTGATTTTCTGTAAGCGAGTAATCCCTATTGGTTTACAATGGAAGTCTATGCAAATTTTGCGAAACATTAGAGATATCGCCAAGTTGGCGACAAACTTGGCGGCATTTGGCGACAGAACTGTGTCCCCCCCCCCCCCCTACGGTAACCCCTTTATAGATATGGAGATGCATTAAATGCTGTTCAATATTTTATCGCATAAAAATTCTTCTTCGCTTAAAAATACGCTTAAAAATATTTTTTATCGCATAAAAAATTCGCTAAAAATTCAAAATCGCTGTACAAATTCCGAATAAACTTTTTTGGAAAAGAGAACAAAATTCACTATATTGGGTTAAAAGAAAGAAACCGTATTATTTTCACTAATGTGTAAAAATCACATCGAAACTTAAAAAAGCACTAAAAATCGCATAAAAAAATCTAATAAAAAAATCGAAAATCGGGTTTCGAGGTGCAAAACTTCATATATACCTTTTCCCCAAATTTTGTAGCTCTACGTGCAGCGGTCTTTTCAGAACACCGTCGACACACTCACACACAAACTTCTTTCCTTACTATTAATACAAGTTGGAAATTGCTCGTCAAACGTGGCAAATGAGGTGCGTTCGTACTATAACTAGTTTTATAAATATTTTTTTCGCCGCATATTGTACAGAATGTATATTTTAGTGTACTTCGAAAGGCTATATCATCATTAATTTGCACTTGAAATAATTTTTTCCCATTGGCCGTAATGTAACGGAAAACTTATGACTGTCCCTGTAATTAAACTATACATCCGATTTTCATAAAATATGAAATGACTCGACAAAATCTTGCAACAATTATATATTTATAATTTCAGACCATTCGGAAGGCTGTAACATCATTAAAATGCACTTGCAATAATTTTTTCCCATTGGCCGTCATGTAACGGAAAACTTTTGATTGTCCCTGTAATTAAACTATACATCCGATTTTCATAAAAATTGAAATGACTCGACAAAATTATGCAACAATTATATAGTTTAAATTTTAAACGATTCGGTTGGGTAGTTTTTGCTCTGTTATATGCGGACGGACGGACGGACAGACGGACGGACAGACGGACGGACAGACAGACGGACTGAACGACAACTATAGGTGCTACGTATTTATATAATTACGAACGCACCTAATAATGGATAATCCGTACGATGTCGAAAAAGTTATAAATTATCACCTTTACGAAAATTGCATACCAACTTTGGGAGTCTCTAAAATCAGGTTGTATAGAGGTGGAGGAGACAGGACCATGGCCAAATATTTTTCCAGGATTCAACGTGGTCAAACATGGCTACGTATATTGCTTACAAAAAAAATGGAAAATTGGTGTCTGAAATTCAGACGCAAAAAGTGTCTGAAAAAAAATTAAGACATTTTAAAACGTCTGAAAATTGAACACTCTGCTTCAGACACTTAAAAGTCTGAATTTCAGAAATTTCAGTTTACAGTGTATGCATTTCTATACATCAAATTAAATGACTGTGAAAACAATTTTACAAACTGGAGCATGGAATCCTTTCTACAGTATTTCTTATTTCTAGTTTTACGACTAACGGTTTCTTATCCGAATTCTTGTTACAAAATCAACAATTCTTCAAATTTATCACTTTGTATCAGATTGAAATTCCTATTTGAACTTTTATTAGAATCATAAGAGTGGCTACCAGAATTCTTGCAAACATTTCCTAAAGGCGTTTGTTTTATGATTTATTGATGAAAAAAAGTATACAACGGTATAATGCGAATTCCGTGAAAAAAATCTCCGTTTCCAGATAGAGGGGGGAAATCTTTAAATATACATTTATGCTGTAAAGATACAAATACGCGTTTTTATTCACAAAGTGGTAGGCTACCGCAAATAAAAAATTATTTCAGATATTCCAAAGAAATCCATTGGGGAAAGAGCCAAAAAAGAGATTCTCAGGGATTTTCTGTTGTTGTTTACTGGATAGGATAAGATTCCTTGTCTGCATTCGTATCAGTAACATGTACATGGCTGTTTTCTTGTCGAGGAAGAAAAAATAACTTTTTTAGACAAAAAATTAAATGTTACTACCTCACTTCACAAGGGGGAAAAGGCATTTTTAGTTACCGGAAATAGTTATTTGCTATTAAACTATTTAATTTTTTTTCTTTTTCAGCCTCAGTGATCATAGTAGCAAAGAATTTTAGATTCAAAACCTTACACAACAAAGAAAAAATATTGTTTCTATTTCAAGTGGGAGTCCGATTCTGTATACGTTCAAATAAAATAAATGCAAAGTAAATGTAATCAGATACAAGCTAATACTTCGTAGCAGCGAACTGTTCCTTTTTTTGTGCCGTTTTTAATTTTAATTTTCTTCTTCTTTAATTTACATTTATATGCACAAGCACATATAATAAGAGAAAAGTGTGTCCTTTATTTGTTTATTTAAAGGGTTCTTCTCTTTTTAAAATCGATGGATAAAAAAACATCTATTAAGACTAAATATAGGTAATAGTAACTTACTTCTACTTTTTTCATTAATATTGTTGTTTTAAAGGTATCTGCTTGCAACTTATGTGTTGATATTTTCGTTAGCTGCTTATTGTTGTATATCACTTAGCCTTTTAATTTTGGCAAACAAATTGGCTTAAATAGTTAGCGATAGCAAAAATAAAAATATTTAAAAGTAAATAAAATTTGCATGCTTCCAAAAACGATTGTGGAAACAATTTTAAAAATTGAAGCATGGAATCATTTCTACAGTAATTCTTATTTCCAGTTTTTTTGACTAACGATTTTACTTAACCGAATTCTTGTCACAAAATCGACTTTTCTTCGAATTCAATACTTTGTATCAGATTGAAATTCATATTTAAACTTCTGTTAGAATCACAACAGTAGCTTCAACAGTTCTTGCAAACATTTTCGGAAAAAAATTTGCCTTAGGACTCGATAGGGAAAGAGAATAAGAAGGCGTAAAACGATATGCATGTAAACTATGTAAAATCCGAAAATAAAAATTTCAGTTTCCAGATAGGGCTGGTAAATCATTAAATATAGATTGTGCTGTAAAGTTTCAAAAGCGCGTTTTTATTCGCATAGTGGTAGGCTCCCGCAAATAAAAAAAATATTTTCAAATATTCCAAACAAATCCACTAAGAAACGGTTTAGAAAAAAAAAACAAAAAAAAACAGGATTTCGCAAGATTTTCTGTTGTTATTTTTAGTATATGATACGTTTTATCGTCTGGATTCGTATTGATATAACGTAAATGGTTGTTTTCTTGTCGACGGCGGGAAAAGAATATTTTTAGACAGAAATTAAAAGCTTCTAACTCATTTCGAAGGGGAAAAAACAACAATTCTGGAAACTATTTATTTTATTTTATCTTTCCGTCACAATGGATATTGCAATAAAGTATTTTAAATTCAAAGCCGTACTCAACAATGAAGAAATATTGTTTTTATTTCAAGTGATTGATCGATATATAATACACTCAAATCATATAAGTACAAAGTAATTCTAATCGGAATCAAGCCAATGCCTCGATCAGCGAACTGTTCCTTATTTTGTGTTGTTTTAAAATTACATTATTTTTACATTTGCATCTATAAGCATGGCAAAAAAGCGGAAAGTACTTTTAAGCGAACTTCTTATTTTTTATTTCTTATCTTTTACAAATGCATGAATAATTAACCATGCATTAAGGATAAATATCGATAAATTATAGCTTTCTTCTTCTTCTTAGCTCTTTTTATTTCATTTTTTATGTGGCTTTTCCAACTTCGCAGCTGATATTTTCGATATCTGATTACTGTTGATTATATATCTTAACATTGCATTTTTACCAAATAAACTATATTTTCTACTTAGTGCAAGAAAAAATAGAAATATTTTTAAGAAAGGCAAAATTTGCGTGCATTTGTATGCATGTGTACAGATCCAGTGAAACAACTGCGAAAACAATTTTACAAACTGGAGCATGGAATCTTTTCTACAGTAATATTTATTTTCAGTTTTACGACTAACGATTTCTCATCCGAATTACTGTCACAAAATCAACATTTTTTTCAAATTCATTACTTTGTATCAGATTGAAATTCATATTTCAACTTTTATTAGAATCACAACAGTGACTTCCCGAATTCTTACAAACATTTCCGAAAGAAGTTTGTCTTAGAACTCGCAGAGAAAAAAGGTATACAACGATATAATGCAAATTCGGAAAATAAAAATTTCCATTTCCAGATAGAGGTGGATAATCATTAAATATATATTTATACCGTAAAGATTCAAATGCGCGTTCTTATTTGCACAGTGGTAGGCTACCGCAAATGAAAAATTATTTTTGATATTCCAAACAAATCCACTGGGGAAAGAGTAAAAAAGCGATTTTTTGAGAGTTTATGTTATCATTTCTTGGATACGGTAAGGTTCCTTGCCTGCGTTCGTATCAATAATATGCAAATGGTTGTTTTCTTGTCGAGGGAGAAAAAATAACTTTTTTAGACAGAAAATAAAATGCTACTGCCTCACTTCAGAGGGGGAAAAGGGCATTTCTAGTTACCGGAAATAGTTAACTGCTATTAAAGTATTTAGTTATTTTTTTGTTCAGTCTCAATGGACATCGTAATAAAGTATTTTAGATTCAAAGCTCTACGCAAAAAAAAAAAAAAAAAAAAAAAAAAGTTTCTATTTTAAGTGAGAGGCTGATTCAGAATACTTTCAAATCATATACTAATTACAAAGTAAATATAATCAGATACAAGCTAATACTTCGCTGAAAAGATCTGTTTCTTTTTTGTGCCGTTTTTAATTAAAATTTTCTTTTTTACACTAGGGGGCTTGGCCCCCTACGAGCTACGCTCGCCAACCCCCGTCCAGATACCGTAGACTCTAAATGCACGCTAATTTGATCGGCTTTAAAAAGATTTCGAAAGATTGAATTATAATTTAAGAAACAGTGGCGATCTCTCTATAAACGGATTTCTATTCATTTCTCTTTGATTGGGGAATTTTAACGCCAAATCCGTTGCGGAACTACTTGATTATCCCGTCGACCAATTTCGCCAAATTATATAAATCGCCAAACCACTCGCCAAATTATACAAATTGACATAATTTTTATTTTAAATAACGAAAAAACAAATAAATTAGTACAACATTAATAAAAATACAAATAAAACGTCGAAATAAAAATAACTTGATGACGTAGACACGTATAACAACATTTCAAAATAAGCTAATATAAAAGGAATTAAGTAAACAGAGTCTTTGTCTCCTGGTATTTTTTAACAAAGTGAAAAGAAAGTTCTTTTAAATGAGACATTTTAAATTAAATGTTTTTAATCTGACGTAATTTTGACCAAACTATTCTTTCTCTTTTTAATATTCACGTGAAAATACTTGTGTTAGAAATGAAATATTATTTGCGCTTTCCTAAGAAAAATAGTTGAAAAGTATCCTCTTAAAATATCAAATAAATGTCTAGCGCAATTTCTAAATTTAAACCGTTTTGCAATATTATTTTGTATTCATTTTATGTAATAACTGTAATGTGACGTAAATATGACGTAATTTCTCCTATTTAAGACTTCTAACGCATGTTAATAAATTTATTGTTTTACAAATTCCTTTCTCTCTTAAAATTCACGTGTAATTATAGTTTTTATGAAGTAATTTTTAATAAGTTCCTGCTTTTTGTACATAATTATTTAATTTTAATTCCAAATGTTTTTTTCTGTTTATAATAGTCACGTGTAAATAAATTTTTAATTTATTTACACGTATAAATATATATATATTTTTTTTTGAAGCAAGCATTATTGTTTCCGCTGTTTATACAGTTGGCAACAGTTTAAATTAATATCACTTTCTAAAATCTGTTAAAAATATCTCTAGAAATGCTGAAAATCTGAATTTAAAATAGAAATAAAACCTCAAAAAATTAGTCAAAATAAAAAAATTAATGCAATCTGCACTCCGGCAAATTCTAACGCATAAAATGATCTAAAAATGATTAAATTCCTATGAACAGTTTTTGCTCCTATAAAACTTTTTTAGTGGGACGATTTTGTCCAACTTTAGCATTAAATATCTCTTAAAATAATTCTTCGATTTGAAAACTGTCTGCATCAGCGTGTTTATCAAACATTTCTGTATAATACTACCGATTTTCATATTTTTGTATGCATTATTTTTCTTAATATTAACGAAGAAAGACCTCCGGTCACAAAAAATTCAAAACCGGCGGCAGCGGCGGCGGCGGTGACAGCGGTAGTTACTTTTTTTTAGAATAGAGAGATATTTACATTTATATGCACAGATAAAAAGAGAAAAATGTAATCTTTATTTGTTTATTTAAGAACACAACAAGAGAAAGGTAAGTTAAGGAGGGGGAGGGGGCTTTTTTTTAGTAGATAAATAACTAATTATTCAGGCTAAATATCGGTGGTAATGGTAGCTTTCTTTTATTTTATTTTTTAATTATTATTATTATTATTTTAAAGGCGTCCACTTGCAAGTTAGCAGCTAATATTTTCGTTAACTGGTTATTGTTGTATCTAGCTTAACCTTGTTATTATTATTTTAAAGTGCTCTAGTAGCAACTTAACAGCTAATATTTTCGTTATCTGCTTACTATTGAACATAACTTTACCTTGAATTTTTAGCAAATAAACTTTTTTTTATAGTTAGTAATAGTAAAAAAATAAAAATATTAAAAAAAAATTGATTGCATTCAATGGAGCGATTGTGAAAATAGTTTTAAAAACTAAAACATGGAATCCTTCCTACAGTACCTCTCATTTCCAGTTTTTTGACTAACGATTTTCATTAATCGAATTCTTTTCTCAAAATCAACATTTCTTCAGATTCATTACTTTGTATCAGATTAAAATTCATATATAAACTCTTATTAGAATCATAACAGTGGCTTCAACAGTTCTTGCAAACATTTTCCGAAAGAAATTTGTCTTGGGACTCACATGGAAAAAAGAACAACAAAAGACGATACATAGGGCATTCTCACAATCTTTTGACTTTTATGTCCCTGAATAATAATTTTTATTTTAGTACATTTTCTTGTGTTTTTTTCTTTCATATACTGGGGAACATCCCATTGCACGATTGCATAACAATATTAACGAGATAAATAAATTTTGGACGATGTTGGGGGTCCAAATAACAGGAAAACTCCTATACCGTCCCGTGTCCCTGATGCTAATTTTTAAGTTTGGAGCTGTCTGTATAAAATTGTTTCAATAAAAATAATTCGATGTAATTTTTTTCCGAAACTGGAACTATTTTTTTTATATAAATATGTAGCAAAAAATTAACCTGCACACATTTTTAGGGTTGTTATTATTTTTTTAACTCTGTCCCTGGATTTTAGATTCCTTACCGTCCCTCTTCTAAAATTATACAGAAAATCACTTCAGATGCAGCCACAGAATTTTTTTTTTTAAGTTTTTTTTCTCATGCAGAATTATGCTAGAAAAAAAATGTCGAAAATTCTTTGACAGGAAATTTACTGCAGAATTTAAATCAGCATTTAAATATCAATTTCAAGCTTATTATTATTTTTTTTAATTTAATCCAATGTAAATAACTGTTTCTAAAAATCAATGAACATTGTGACTACCACTTGGTCTTAACATGATTTGCCTAAAATAGATGGTAATTTTCCTTACCGTTCCATCCTTATAGTCTCTTTTTTTCCCATTTCGTCCCTTTTTTCCTGTACCGTCCTCTTATTTTACCTTAACGTCCCTTCTTTAACACCCCTTTAAGACAATTTTATACCAAAATTTTGTACTAAAAATACTACATTGTTATTATTTCTTATTTGAATGTCCTGTGGGTACTATGCAAATTCATTATAAGTAAAAATTTAGAAGAAAATAGACAGTTATAGTGGTAAAATGGTAAGGAAAATTAAACTCGCAAGTTTAGCGTAAACCTGAGTTAATTTTAAAAATGTTTCGCTGCTGACCATTTTTTCTTTATTTTGAATCATTAAGGCATTCGTCTATCAGATTAAAATGTTATCTTAGCAAGTTTAATTTTACCAGATTTTTATTACCAAAATCAAAAGATTGTGAGAATGCCTCATATATACAAACTCCGAAAATAAAAATTTTCGTTTCTAGATAGGAGTGGAAAATCATAAAACATATATTTATGCAGTAAAGATTCAAAAGCGCTTTTTTATCCGCATAGTGGTAGGCTCCCACAAATGAAAAATTATTTTTAAATATTCCAAGCAAGTCCATTGGGGAAAAGGGAAAAAAAAGATTTTCGAAAGATTTTCTGTTATTATTTTTTTGACATGGTAAGTTTTTTTGTCTGGATTCGTATCGATAATATGCAAATGTGTTGTTTGTTTGTCGACAGAGAAAAAAGAATTTTTTTAGACCGAAATTAAAAGCTTATAACTCATTTAAAAGGAAAAACAACAGCAATTCTAGTAACTATTTATTATTTTCTTTTTCAGTCTCAATGGACATTGCAATAAAGTATTTTAAATTCAAAGCCATACGCAACAATGAAAAAATATTGTTTCTGCTTCAAATGAGAGGCCGATTTGGAATACGTTCAAATCACATAAATGCAAAGTTATTTTAATCAGATACAAGCTAATACTTCGCACCAGCTAACTGTTCCTTATTTTGATTTGTTTTTAAATTATTTTCTTTTTACATTTGCATCTATAAGCAGAGGTAAAAAGAGAAAAGTATGTTGTTCTTTATTATTTTTTTTCTTATCATCATTATCAAATTTATGGATAATTGACCATATATTAAGTCTAAATGTTGATAAAGGTAACTTAGTATTCGTCTTCTTTTTCTTTGTGTGCGTGTTTATTTGTTCGTGTGTGTTATTTTAAGTGGTGGTTCTTGACATTTTCTAGCTAATATTTTCGTTATTTGCTTATTGTTGCGTATATCTTATGTTCATATTCACCATTTACCTCAACCTAGAAAACCTGGGTCGAACGCTCAAATAATAATCATCATTAAGCTGATTGATCTCGGGCCACAAACAGTCCAACATAGCTGCCAACCTTCCACTAATCTTCCGTAATGTCTGGGTAAATTTAACCCAGGTTAACCACATTTCGAACCAGAAAATTTATTTGATGAATGCTTATTTATTTAGTTCTATATTTCCACGTGGAACATATTTATTTTCAATTTTTAAAAAATTTCCTGGATTGAAACGTATTAAACCAGGGTCAAATTAACGCGAGTATTACGGAAGATTAGCTTGAGGTTGGCAGCTATGGTACAATGAAATTAATCAGGAATTTCATTTGAGCGTTTGACCGAGGTTTTCTAGATTGAGGTAGTTGGTAAATACGAGCATTAATCTTGTATTTTGTCAAATAACTGGCTTTTACAGTTAGCGGTAGCAAAAATAAAAACATTTTTTAAAAATTATACTAATCCAGTGAAAGACTCTGTAAACAATTTAAAATCTGAAGCACGGAATCGTCTTTACAGAATTCTTCGTTTCAGTTTTCAAGTAATGTTTTTCATTAACCAAATTTCTTGCCAAAGAATCAATAATTCTTCAAATTTATCACTTTGTATCGGATTGAAATTCATATTTAAACTTTTATTAGAATCGTAACAGCACAACAACAATTCTATCAAAACTTTTTCGAAACAAATTTGTCTTGGGACTCGCAAAGGGAAAAAAAAAGAATAAAGCCATATATTTGCAAATTCTGAAAGTGGTCGAAAATCATTAAATATGATATGAGGTAAAGATTAAAAAGCGCGTTTTTTCCCTTCCCGCATAGCGGTATGCTTTCACAAATGAAAAATTATTTCAAACATTTTCAATAAATCTTTTAGGAAAAAGGCAAAAAAAAAAAAGATTTCGGGAGATCTTCTATTAATTTTTGCATATGGTAAGATTTTTTGGATCGAAAATAAAAACTTCTGCCTCACTTCAAAGAAATAATATGTAGTTTCAAAAAGAAGTTAATAGTTATCAGACTAATTGTATTTCTTTGTCAGTCTCCATAGATATCGCACTAAAATATTTTAGATTCAAAGCCATATGGAACAATGAAAAAAATGTTTTTTTCAATCGAGAGACTAATTCAGAACAGAATATGCGCAAATCTTATAAATACAAAATAAATGTAATTAGATGCAAGCTACCTCACTTCGAAAAAAAGTTCTCGTTTCAAAAATAAGTTAATCATTTTCAATTATTTAATTGCTTCTTTATAAGGACATCACGTTAAAATATTTTAGATTCAATACGGTATAAAACAAACGAAAAAAAGTTATTTCTATATTTCAAATCAGAAATGCAGGCATCATTTATGTGTGTATGTGTGTTTTAATATATATTGTAGGTCGATGAAATAGTAAAATCTATTCATGGTTGTCCCGTCATCCAAGGCTATCTGATAGATGACTGGTGACTTTCCCAACATGGTTAATTAGTTGAAAATTGCAGACCCAGGTATCGGCCGGAGTGGCTCAGTGGTTAGAGCAACAGCCTAGTACGCTGTGGCCCCAGGTTCGATTCCTGGCTCTGGCTAATTTTTCACTCCAGTTGGATTTATTGTATTTATTGTATGTATGTCAGTATAATATTTGTATATATCTTAAGTGTTGAATGCAGACATTATTTATGTGTGTATGTGTGTTTTAACTTATATGAATATTTATATGAAAAAATACTGGAAACAAAATCGCCAAAAGTTTTTGCTTTTATTTTCCGCATTTTTTTTACAATGCATTCAATAACTATTCTTTCATTTTTCTTTTTTTTTTCTTTTTATCTTTCTAACGATATTTGTTTACTCTTTATTATTTATTTGTTTTATCCGAATTCTTTACTATTTATTACTATTTTATTTGAAATTTAATTAAAATTATTTCATCTTAAAGCTGACAGACCCACACTTCATATTCTTAGATTGGACGTTTTAGCCCAAACTATGTTAGCCCAATATACAGAATTAGTCTATACACGTCTGAATGCATTCGTTTAGACCAGTTAGATAATTAAACTAAATTTAGTTTGTAGATAATGGCAGGTTATACAAGTTCTTAGTCAACAACCTCTCGACAAATCAAATTTTACTGTATGTATGTTACCACTCTCTGACAAAAGCAGTTTAGCCTTAAGTATGAAAGTTTTGCCAATGTTATCATCATTTTTCACCGAGGTATACAGGTTGTCTATAGAAGGTCTGACACATGTTTAATAATTGATTAAATAATGACGATATTAACAAACCGATGACATGTATGCATACAATAACTCATGTTTTCTTTTATTGTCAGAATTCGTGAAGCGCAGCATTCTGCGCGCCCGTGGGAGGTCCCTATACCCTTTCCGATCTTGGGCAACCAGAAAAAAAAATAAAAATACGTCACCGGAAAAACTTAAAAGCGAAATTCAATAAGATTAATGCATCGAAAAACGGCACGGTTTGGTCTCGAGACTCTAAAGCCATCCGACTACCGTTGCGGCTTCGAGCTTTCCTTGAACACCCAGATCACTTGATATAACGCCGCTGAACTTCCTTCATTAGGGGTTTGTAAAGGACATCGTTTGCAGGAGGAAAGTGTCGAACATTGATGACCTAAAGGCCAGGATTACAACGGCAATAGCCGCTGTGGATGCCGACATGCTTGCCCGTACCTGGCGTGAAATCGACTACCGTCTTTATATTCTCCGTGCGACGAAGGACGCACATGTTAGTCCAAGAGCGGACAGCACAAAAACCTATGTTATCAAGCACAAGAAAAGAACTTTTATTTTATGGGAGAGTAGAAGTAGGGGAATCTAATGATCCTTGTCTGCCGGAAGTGAAGTGGGGAATACGCAAACAATTAATACCACCAATGGTTCACTCGTAGGTTTATCATTGTGTTTGTCCTACAACTATCCAGCATGTCTTCATACCTTTGTTTGTAGGACAAACACAATGATAACCCTACGAGTCCACCGCTGGTGGTATTAAGTTTTGGCTTATGCACCACTTCACTTCTGGCAGACATGGATCATTAGATTTCCCGACTTCTACCCTTCCATAAAATAAAGGTTTTTATCCTGTGCTTGATAACATAGGTTTTTGTGCTGTCGGCTCTTGGACTAAGAATGCATTGACTTTTTGAATCTATCTAACCATTAATGTTAACAATTTAAATCTATCTTCATTATTTAATGAATTATTAAACGTCAAAATGTGTCAGAGCTTTTATAAACACCCTGTATTTTATCAGTTCAAAGTTTGCCCCTTTTGTCCTTTACTGTCTTTCGTAATACAGTCTAGTGATGAAACTAAAACTTTTCACAAGTATCGAAAATTTATTTTATTTTTTATTTTTCACGAGGTTCCACATGAAAATATTTGTAATGATAGATATTCAAGAAAAATGATGTTGTCTTAATCTAACGATTATTTTATATACTCACTGGGTTGTTCAAAATATGCATTCATGTTTCTTTTCTCTATTAGAAATTAAATCAATGCATTTTAAGTATTGTTTTTTTTTCTTTTTACAAAACCATGAAAGGTTGCCTTAAACCACAGAAAAAGTTATTTGACTTTTCTTTCCTCTCAGGTATTGCGCATTCTGTAGTATTACATTTGTCTCAGAATTATCCTCTATGGTTTCTAAATATAGTTAAGCATTAATTTGTAGATGAATAGTAATAATAATAATAATAAACGACTGGCTTTATTCATTGATGTATGGGAAATCTAAATCTAATAAATATAGACCAGGAGGTGACTGCACAAACCATCACCGCATCAAGTTGACGGTTGATATTCCAGGACTAGTTAAAATTCGATTCAGATATTCTTTCTTTCTTTCTAACCGATGGCCAGGCCCCTACCTGCCGGGTTGCCCCATCTTAACGGGTTTAGTACCTGACATCGGGGCGAGTGACCGCCTAATCGCCGCGAAGCGGCAATAAACTTGGCATCGTTGCCTCGATCGTCATCCTATTTGCAGCGCCTACTGCTCGTTCGTGTAAACTTTGTTTTGCCGGTTACTTAACGTTATATCCTGTCGTTTGGCACCTGCACATTGCTACTTAAGTTGGTCTCGTAATTTAGAACCTTGATCAGATGACGAGACCTTCACCTGGCAAGGCACCTCCAGAGGTATAATTCACAGGTAACTTGGAGGACTTTGCACCCACGACGGATTTTACATGCACCAGGTGCCATTAGCGTACATGACGGAATTTTAGCCGGCAGATAGCCTTGGTCCTGCGACCAACGGCTACGAGTATAATGCTCTACCAGCTTGGCCACCGCTGCCCGATCTATATGGGATCGGGATTCAGATATTAAAATACGACTGGTCTGCCAGGTCATATCTTGGTGTAAAACACCTGCAGACGCGATTTTAGTGGCTGACTGGTAAGTTTACCATTGTGTTTTCCGGCTCCCAGTTCTCCATGTTTTCATAACTTTTGGCGCAGGAAAACACAATGATAAACCTACCGATCAACCATTAAAATCGGGTCTGCAGGTGCTTTCCATGAAGATATGTCTTGGCAAAGAACAAACAATCTTCTTGAAACACCATCAAAAATTTGTAAATGCGCTAGGCCTTTCGAAAGATCTGAGTCTTTCTTCGTCAGGCGCAAAAAAGACGTCCTTCTACTATGAAAGCAGAGGCAAGACTGAAATGAGAGACAAGGGAAAGGAAACAAGCTGAAGAAACAGCCAATAGGAAAGTAAAAGACAACAGCCTATCACAGAAGAGAATAATCAAAACAAAAGAACACAAAGTAGGAGGGGCAAAAAATGGGAGGGGGAAAAATACATATAATCCAATATGGGAACACATGAAATTAAAAATGAATAAATAAATGAATAATATATATTTAAAAAAAAACAGACTAATAATAATACAAAAATAAATTAAATGGTAGTACTGAAAAGGTTTTTCCAAGCTGCAGAGAGCATTGTGGAATCAGATTTATCATTAACAATAACATCACGATTAAGATAAATAGCTAAATTTTCAAGAAAGTCCAATTCAGAGATACTATTGGCATTAGAGATAATTTTAGCATTTTGAAAATTAAAACTATGGCCGGAATCCCAAGAATGCTTGGCAATAGAAGATTTAGAAAATTCTTGATTGATTACATAACGCGAGTGTTCTTTTAAGCGGATTTCGAGATTCCTTTTAGTTTGACCAATATAAGATAAATCACAACCATTACAAGGAACTTTATAAATTCCCCATTTACGAAGATCAGGAACAGGAGATTTAATGGAGGGGAATTTGAATTTATTGACAGGTTTAAAGATAATGTTAAAATTGAAACGCCGTAAAACTTTAGCTAACTTGAAACATAAAGGAGGATAAAAGGGGAGGACAACCAAATTATCAGGTTTGCTTTTGACAGATTTGGAAAGAGTAGAACTATTAGATGGTCTATTGAATTTCTTCACAGCATTATTGATAACAGAAGGATTAAAACCCCTTTTGACAGCAACGGTTTTTAAGTAATTAAGCTCTTCCTTAAGGGATACGGAATCGGAACAAATTTTGAGAGCACGATTTACATACGTGTAAAAAACACCGATTTTTTGGTTGACAGGATGATTTGAGAGAGCATGAGGTGGGTTAGAAACAGAAAAAGGTTTTCTATAAACACAAGTTTTGAAAGAAGAATCGCATTTGGTAACTAAAACATCAAGGAAAGGAAGTTTATTACAATTTTCTAATTCAAAAGTAAACTGAATATGTGGGTCGATAGAATTGACAGTATGAAGAATGGTAGATATATCAAAAGGATTATCAACTAAAACAAAAGTATCGTCGACATAACGCATCCAACATTTAAAATTAACCAGATTTAATAATTTTTCCTCAAAATAATGCATATAAATATCACAAAGAATTGGAGATAAAGGATTACCCATACTTAAGCCATCTGATTGTTTGAAAAATTTATTATCAAATTCAAAAGTAGTTTGAGTGATGCAAATTTTGGTTAAATTAACAAAATCTTGGACTTCAATATCAGAGAAATGAAATTCACGTAACCTTTTTTCCAAGCAAGAAAGAGCACCTTCAATTGGAACATTCGTAAATAAAGAATTGACATCAAGAGAAAGCATTGAACAATTGGATGGGTTAATATTTTTTAATTTACTAACAAAATCATAAGAATTTTTTATCGTATGAGTATTAGAAATGCATAACGGAGAAAAATGGATGTTAAAAATTTGGCAAGAGGATAAGTAACAGTACCAATATTAGAGACAATAGGTCTTAAGGGGACATTGGTTTTATGAACTTTAGGCAAAGCATAAAAACGAGCACAAATGGCTGAAGAAGGAATAACACTATATTTAGTATTGTCATTTAAAATAACAGAATCCGTAACAGCTTTTTTGAGAGTGGAAAGATGCGAATTAGTAGGATCTTTTTTAACTTCAACATAAGGACCTTCAGATAAGAGAGCATAGACTTTATCAGAATAATCTTTTTTATCCATAAGAACAATTTGACCCCCTTTATCAGCTTTAGTAATAATAAGATTATCATTGGACTTAAGCTCATTCAGAGCGATATTTTGAGAACGAGAAAGATTAGGTTTAAATTTTGAATTATTAGAAGAAATAGTATCAGCAAGGATGTGACGAAGAGTTTCTTTTTGAAAAGGAGTGACTTTACTATGTTTAAAGGAAGGCTCAATAGGAGCAATCAATTTAGTGAGAGAAGGTTTGCAAGACTGAGAAAAAGGAGTTAACATGTTCAAAAAAGCATTTTAGATCTTGGTTTAAATTTTTCTCAGTCTTGCAAACCTTCTCTCACTAAATTGATTGCTCCTATTGAGCCTTCCTTTAAACATAGTAAAGTCACTCCTTTTCAAAAAGAAACTCTTCGTCACATCCTTGCTGATACTATTTCTTCTAATAATTCAAAATTTAAACCTAATCTTTCTCGTTCTCAAAATATCGCTCTGAATGAGCTTAAGTCCAATGATAATCTTATTATTACTAAAGCTGATAAAGGGGGTCAAATTGTTCTTATGGATAAAAAAAATTATTCTGATAAAGTCTATGCTCTCTTATCTGAAGGTCCTTATGTTGAAGTTAAAAAAGATCCTACTAATTCGCATCTTTCCACTCTCAAAAAAGCTGTTACGGATTCTGTTATTTTAAATGACAATACTAAATATAGTGTTATTCCTTCTTCAGCCATTTGTGCTCGTTTTTATGCTTTGCCTAAAGTTCATAAAACCAATGTCCCTTTAAGACCTATTGTCTCTAATATTGGTACTGTTACTTATCCTCTTGCCAAATTTTTAACATCCATTTTTCTCCGTTATGCATTTCTAATACTCATACGATAAAAAATTCTTATGATTTTGTTAGTAAATTAAAAAATATTAACCCATCCAATTGTTCAATGCTTTCTCTTGATGTCAATTCTTTATTTACGAATGTTCCAATTGAAGGTGCTCTTTCTTGCTTGGAAAAAAGGTTACGTGAATTTCATTTCTCTGATATTGAAGTCCAAGATTTTGTTAATTTAACCAAAATTTGCATCACTCAAACTACTTTTGAATTTGATAATAAATTTTTCAAACAATCAGATGGCTTAAGTATGGGTAATCCTTTATCTCCAATTCTTTGTGATATTTATATGCATTATTTTGAGGAAAAATTATTAAATCTGGTTAATTTTAAATGTTGGATGCGTTATGTCGACGATACTTTTGTTTTAGTTGATAATCCTTTTGATATATCTACCATTCTTCATACTGTCAATTCTATCGACCCACATATTCAGTTTACTTTTGAATTAGAAAATTGTAATAAACTTCCTTTCCTTGATGTTTTAGTTACCAAATGCGATTCTTCTTTCAAAACTTGTGTTTATAGAAAACCTTTTTCTGTTTCTAACCCACCTCATGCTCTCTCAAATCATCCTGTCAACCAAAAAATCGGTGTTTTTTACACGTATGTAAATCGTGCTCTCAAAACTTGTTCCGATTCTGTATCCCTTAAGGAAGAGCTTAATTACTTAAAAACCGTTGCTGTCAAAAGGGGTTTTAATCCTTCTGTTATCAATAATGCTGTGAAGAAATTCAATAGACCATCTAATAGTTCTACTCTTTCCAAATCTGTCAAAAGCAAACCTGATAATTTGGTTGTCCTCCCCTTTTATCCTCCTTTATGTTTCAAGTTAGCTAAAGTTTTACGGCGTTTCAATTTTAACATTATCTTTAAACCTGTCAATAAATTCAAATTCCCCTCCACTAAATCTCCTGTTCCTGATCTTCGTAAATGGGGAATTTATAAAGTTCCTTGTAATGGTTGTGATTTATCTTATATTTGTCAAACTAAAAGGAATCTCGAAATCCGCTTAAAAGAACACTCGCGTTATGTAATCAATCAAGAATTTTCTAAATCTTCTATTGCCAAGCACTCTTGGGATTCCGGCCATAGTTTTAATTTTCAAAATGCAAAAATTATCTCTAATGCCAATAGTATCTCTGAATTGGACTTTCTTGAAAATTTAGCTATTTATCTTAATCGTGATGTTATTGTTAATGATAAATCTGATTCCACAATGCTCTCTGCAGCTTGGAAAAACCTTTTCAGTACTACCATTTAATTTATTTTTGTATTATTATTAGTCTGTTTTTTTTTAAATATATATTATTCATTTATTTATTCATTTTTAATTTCATGTGTTCCCATATTGGATTATATGTATTTTTCCCCCTTCCATTTTTTGCCCCTCCTACTTTGTGTTCTTTTGTTTTGATTATTCTCTTCTGTGATAGGCTGTTGTCTTTTACTTTCCTATTGGCTGTTGATTTCTAACTTCCTATTGGCTGTTTCTTCAGCTTGTTTCCTTTCCCTTGTCTCTCATTTCAGTCTTGCCTCTGCTTTCATAGTAAAAGGACGTCTTTTTTGCGCCTGACGAAGAAAGACTCAGATCTTTCGAAAGGCCTAGCGCATTTACAAATTTTTGATGGTGTTTCAAGAAGATTGTTTGTTCTTAGTCATTCACACCAGTTTTAACTTATTTTCTTTTATATGTCTTGGCAGCCCAAATGCATTTTAATATGCTAATTGAGTTCTGTCTAATACTGAAATTTCAGCCGTCAGCTCGATGAGATGATGGTCTGTGCTGTGCATGTGCAGCCGCTTCCTGGCTAATCCTTTGAAAGGCAAGCAATTTCGTTTGTTTAACACTTTCATCGCGGCAATGGCGCGCCTTTGTCCCACTTTCTGCGCTAAGAGCCTGAGACGCTCCTCGCAGCGCTAAAATTGAAACAAAACACAAATTCATTTAAAACTTGCTTATTTTACTTTGAAAAATAATAGTCAATAACATTTCTCACTCTAATGATTTGTTTGTCCTTACAAACATAAAAAAAAATAATAAAATGTCGTGTCCGTTTGGGAAAATCAATTCGCACCGGAAAATTCTGCCCGGTAATTATTAGACATTAGATATCGGAATCAATGTCTAATAATTAAATGACAGAATTATCCGGTACGAATTGATTTTCCTTGGTTGATAGCTAATATTCCTGGAAGACGAGTTATCTCGTCCCTCGCGATGAAAGTGTTAATGCTGAATTCTCACCGGAAATTTTGAAAAAAATTATTTCAAAATAAGGAAAGGCAATTGTCCAATTCTTTTCCCCCAACGTTATAAAAGCAAAACTTAATTAAAAGTTTCTGCTGCAAATCCTGATTAAACTTAGATGGGATATAACATATCCCACTGTGCCCTCAAGGGGTTAAATAGCAATTAATTCCAATTATCAATCACAGTCGTGGCTGTATTAAAGGAAGTATAAATAGATTACGCAATACGAAATTATTATCACTTTAGGTATCTCCCCCCCCCCCTTTCATTCTTTATTTCATTGCAAGTACTAATATGCTTATATTGAATAAATAAGACAAAATAATTAACTTTTAAGCATGATGTTTCAAATATGTGCATCTAACAAGTATAAAGTAATATGTTTTCCCCAATGAAACTTTTGCGCACATGTTTTATAAAAAAAAGAGTTATAAATTTAATACTTGAAACTGGATTACAGTTATGAAATTTTAAATTCCACGAATACTTACGATGAATAATTTAAGCCTTTCAATAAAATTCACGTGCATTTTCAAAAAGGAATTCCCGTCTGTTTCAATTAGATAAAATTTCATTTTATTGACAGAAGAATGCTTAAGGGACTGCTTTAAAATTGTGTCCTAATGTGTTTTCAGTTTTATTTCATACTTTGCCTATTTGAAAGTGCATATTAATATTAATATTAGAAAAAAAATGGATTAAAGGATCATTAAACGTTAAGTATGTTATATTAGTTCATTGTTATATAAATTGTCAACAATGTTAGTTTTTGTTTTTCTCTTTTTGTTATGAACTTTCATTTTAATCAAAATTAATTAAAATAAAAATAAACATTGAAATTATGATTAGCGTAAAATCTATAATATTTAAAGCTTTTTTTAGACGTTCTGACATCTTCTAAAAATATTTTGTAAATATTAAGCAGAAAATTAATTCTATTGTTTAACATTAGTTACAGATTTAGAAGTAAATATTCTTATTGTAGAGCAAAAATATATCCGTAAGTCACGCTGACGACAATGGCACGGTCTGACCGATAAATTTCGCTTTTAATTTATAATTTTTTAACTTCTGCACATTTTCAATTATTTCACAGACGCATAGGCGAAAAAAATTACTTTCAAAGACAATTTATAGGAAAACTGCATCTCACTTGACGCATTTTATAAACTAATTTTTAACATGAATATTTTAAATCTGCGTTCAACTGCAACATGTTACAGGAGATCAACCCGTTTACACTTCAAGCAATGTAAATAATTCAGGATTTGTTCGTTTCCATGTACTATTCCATAACTAACTTGCCAAACAAAATTAAAATCTCACAAATACATAAGTAGAACATGAATTATAACAGATATGCAATCAAATTACGCGCTCAGCTGTTGAAATAATAAGAATAACAAACGTTGCTATAAATACTAGTTAAATGTTTCGAGATTAACCGCTGGTATGTGACTAATTCGAAAGTAGGCGAAAAATACTTTTGGTGTCGGTAATGAGGAAAGTATGAAAAATGCTTTTTTTTGTTGTTGTTTTTTTTTTGTGTGTGTGTGTGTGTGTATGTGTGTGTGTGTCATTAATCAAAAGTATGAGAAATATTTTTTGGTTTCGTTGATGGGCAAATTATGAGAAATGCTTTTGCTGTCGTTAATGGGCAAAGTATGAGAAATGTTTTTTGATGTCGTTAATGGGCAAAGTACGAGAAGTGTTTTTTGGCGTCGGTTATGGGCAAAGTACCAGAAATGGTTTCGGTGTCGTTAATAGGCCACCTAAGAAAACATACTAAAGGCAAAAAAGTTTTCAATAAAAAAGGTTTTTATCTACTTTTAGTACACCGAGCCGTATATCGGGCATCTTTATCCCGGATAGCACGGATTGGATTGCCTTTTTATCCTAAAAACCTAGAAGTCATAGTTGTCGGAATAATATATGAAAACAAGTAACAACCATTAGAAAAATTTACTCTGCTTTGTTAAAAATTTGCAGCAATCTGAACAGTCATTAAACCGTTTTTATTTATTTAAAAAAAGGTTACGTAACCGTAATTTAACTTTATTTGCAACCTAATACATGGCCAATAATATGGCTGGACACGCTTAATAATATGGTAAAGTAATCTTTATCTTGAAGAGCAGTCGAATGACTGGAAAGCTTGATGTAGATTTTTAACAGTGTAGAGCAGGGGTTCCCAAACTTTTAGACCGACGTACCACTAAATAGATGTTCATACTTCCGCGTACCACTAATACAAATTCGAAACTAATACAGAAAAACCTGTGTAAACGCAATATGTCTAAAACGAAATATTTTTCCAGACTTTTGTGCTTCTGTTTGAGCATATTTTATTGTATTTAATTGCATAATTACATTATTAAATTGGTACTTATATTGACTATTTTATATTAATATTCAAATAAAAGGTAATATCATAATTACATTTTAATACTAGGTTGAGCAAAAAGCTCTGGGAAATTTGTGAAAGTTGCATTGTTATGCGAAAATTAACAATAAAAGCAACAAGGACTATTCTTCAAAGTAGAGACCATCATAGTCCACGACTTTCTGCCATCGTTCTACCAGATTCCGGATTTTTCTTGAATTACTATGGCGGCTCCTTGGAATCGAAAATCTCTTGACATGCTTCTTCAACCTCATTAAAGGATTCAAATCGACGGCCCTTGAAAAAGTGTTGCATTGATCGAAAGAGGCCGTTATCGGATGGAGCCACGTCTGGAGTGTAGGCGGAGTGTGGAAAAATTTCGACACCGTCCAACTGTGCAAACTCATCAGCGGCTTTCAGAATCGTTAGACCTTTTCTCCAATAATGCCGGATGAATACACGAAAATCATGCTGTTCAATAGAAATTTTGGAGCCGATATTACTGAACTCCTATAGATATACCACTAGTACTCCCATATACGATACAAATTCTGGTAACTATTAGAATAAAAATTTCCCAGAACTTTTTGCTCAACCCAATAATATGTGCATTATCAAAATACAGTGCTTTGATGGAAAAAAAAGCTACAATACTTAATGACATATTGGCGTAAATTGATGCATATACACTAGGATGACTCTGTTAATTCCCTTGTATTGCTAATGATAAGGGTGTGCTGCTTTATCAAACACAGCTTCCTCATGTCTGCTTGAATCTTAGTTTTAGGCGCAAGTCAGATTCGATGTTTAGTTTATTCCTGTATTTGTTTTTCTTATAAAGAAGTGAAGAAAAAGCACTTAAAAAAGAATAAATTTTGCTAAAAACAGGCAGGAATTTTAGAGCTTTTACGGTTATCAGAGGGTAACCTTTTCTCACCAACCAAAATTCTGTTACATTCATCTTTTTGAATCCAGTAATCCATCGCTATTGCTGTATTTTTTTTTTCATTTCGCGTACCAGTAAACAGAGCTTCACGTACCAGTACTGGTACGCATACCATAGCTTGAGAACCCCTGGCGTAGAGGCTTATTTCCTTGAGCTTACTTTAAAGACATCATTCAACTTAAGCAATAAATCTAACCCCGGCGTTTCACTGAAATATGGCAGATTTATTTACAGTCGGTATATTTGAAACCAGAAAAAAAAGTTTTATCTTTTATACTCTGTTCATTTTTACTTACTTTTTGTCTTTGCAAGAAGAAAGTATTCGATTCAGGAAAAAAATTCGACTTCCGCTTTCGACGAATTTATACGCTTTAGAAGATCCCGAATACAATTTGACTGTTGTAGGAAATGCCTGGTCTATGAGTCTGTATACGACACAAATTTTGTGGATGGAATCTCAAGAACTAATACACGGAATTTAATCAAACTTTAGATTCAGTTGTACCTTGATATAAATTGGCACTGATTCGTTTTTTGTGTAAATCACCCAACAGGTGGCGCTGCTATACCGCATTTTTCGCGATTACCGCAATAGCTCATATAGATTTTCATCAAACTTCAGATTCAGTTAGACGTTGACATAAGTTGTTGCTTATTAGGATTTGGTGTAAATCGTCCATAAGCTCTGTGTTGCATTTTTAAGAATTTATACGATTTTAGTTATAAGTCATACCTCAAAAACTAAAGCACGGAAATTCGTCAAACTTCATTTTCTGTTAGACCTTGACGTAAGTTGGTGTAGATTAGGTGTTCGTGTAAATCGTGTAATAGGTGGCACTACTATGCTGCGCTGTTCACGATTTTCGTGGTAGGTGTATCTCAAAAACTAGTTCACGGAATTTAATAAAACTTCATAATCTTACACTTTCACATAAATAGATGCTTATTAGGTTTTGGTGTAAATCGCCCATAAGGTGACGAGCTCTGTGTTGCATTTTTAAGAATTTATAAGATTTTAGTTATAAGTCATACCTCAAAAACTAAAGCACGGAAATTCGTCAAACTTCATTTTCTGTTAGACCTTGACGTAAATTGGTGTTGATTAGGTGTTCCTGTAAATTGTGTAATAGGTGACTATGCTGCGTTGTTCACGATTTTCGTGGTAGGTGTATCTCAAAAACTAGTGCACGGAATTTAATCAAACTTCATAATCTTACACTTTCACATAAATAGATCCTTGTCAGGCTTGAATGTATAGAGCACGATAGGTGTCACTTTCATGCTTTTTAGGTTGCAGACATCTAAGAGGGAGAGTGCCGGAATTCAATGTTTTGTTTGAAAGATGGGATGCTTATATCTCGGGCACAATTCACGCAATTATAAACGCACACAATTCAAAGAACCTATACCTTTAGAATCCTCTTGATGGGCATAGATTGTCATTTAAATTTGGCCCTGTGATAGTAAATTATGAAGGATTAACATGTATGAGATAGAAGGAAGTTTTCTGATTGGCACATCCAACTAGTTATGAAGGCGAATCATTGCTCAAGGGGGGTATGTCCACAGGAAAAATATTGTACAAACATAAAATTTGATTTAATTAAGTGATTTCGAACAAAAGAATACTAATATTTTACGTACAGAATTATTAAAATAAACCATAAACAAACAGATGCTTTTAAGATATTATATTTGTTAATAAAATTTAAGTATTTTAAATGTAATAATCAAATTTATTAAGGGGCACAATAAATATCAATGGTAACGGAAAATTATAAGGAGCCTAATGTTGTTTATTGAGTCATAAATATAGCTATAAAATGTATGCAAACATTAGATTTATGCTTGAAGCAAAAAAAAAAAAAAAAGAAAAAAAATCAAAAGTTGCAGTATTTTAAATAACGAAGCAACAAATAAATTAATAAAACATTAATAAATATATAAATAAAACGTCGAATTAAAAAGAATTTATGACGTAACAAACATGTGTTTAATGTCAAATGAATGTGACATTTACGATCATCCATTACTGGCATTTAATCTTACAGTTTGGCGAAAGTTTTTTGGTCGACAAGATAATCAAGAAGTACCGTAATATCTTTTTTGCATGTGAAAATTTAATTATATAGGAGAAAATGTTTAATTGAGATTTGATAGCATTGCAAAAACCGGTTCGAGAAAACTAATTAATACCATCATAAAAACTATTGGGAAATGTTTCCGAAAATTAGTGGCAGCAAAATAAACCTTGTTTTTATGAATGCTTCTTTAAACCTCGAAAATACATTGATTTCTGATATTTCTTAAGATAATGAACGCTTTTTGAAATCGTGGGAAACTCGGAGAGGATATAGTCAGTGCTTAATTAGTGCTGGAAATCACCGGTATTTCTTTACTTTTAGTAATTTTTTAAAATATCTGATGAAATTCACTGGAGTTAATGAATACTGTGCTCCGGAGCCCTGCGAAACAGCGCTTCCGAAAACCCGAAGTCTAAATTATATTTTCCTTTTCTTTCCATCTTCAATCCTTTGCGTTTTTTCCTACCAAAGCGCTTACATATGTGACGCGACATGTCGCACACGTAGGAGCATACTTCTGTTAACGCTCATGGCTCGAGATTCGGTGGTTTCCAAACGGCGAGGAGGAATGCCAGAATTAAACGAAACCGTACCTGTCATTTTTACTCGTGGTAGTGTTATGATTACTCGCTGATTTTTGTTCGTGTTTTTGACATATTCTTCTGATTAACTTATCAGTTCCACCCGCTGCATATTTGCACTGAATCTGACAGGAACGCAGTTCCAGCACGTATTTAATTTTAGTGAATATTTAAATATTAATCGGATCGCACCAGAGTCTATAAATACTGTTTACCGGAGCCCTGTGTATGTTGGATTTTGTTAGTTGATACAAAGGAAACCTTGGCGAATGGGATTTTTAGAAAATTCCCCACTCCATGATTTTTATTTTTTTGTCTGTTCATTTATTACATTTTATTACATATAAATGGATATAGATATAGTTCATACCTCTCTGTGTATGCAGGGTGTTTAATAAAAGATGAGCAAAACTTTAGGAGGTGATAGTACACATCCAAACAAACAACTTTCATCAAAGAATGCATGGTCGGAAATAAAACGCAAAGGTGCCAGCGCATATGGAAATTTGGTCCATACAAACGTTAAAGCTCCATTCCTGTTGTGAGTTTTCGGGAGAAGAGCGACACTAATGGCATGCAGACATGATATGGGGAAGAAGAAGAACATGTATGCAAAGTTTCGCCTCGATTAATATATAAAAGCCGCTGATTCGAGTGTGCAACTGTCAATCACAGTAGGAACGTATCAGAAGATGTTGCTCTTCGCTAATAGGAAAAGGGCTGATATGCATTTTATGTACGGAATTGCAAACGGAATGGCTCAGAGGCTCAACGATTGTACGGGGAGAGGTCTCCCAGCTTGCTTTTGCCACTTAATCGTTCTTTATGTGTTTTTGCATCGTATAATAACATCACCTTCGGCACTCTCTAGCACCTCTGCGGTTTAATTCCGACCATACATTATTCGATGAAAGTTATTTGTTTGGATGTGTACTACCACCTCTTAACGTTTTCCCATATTTTATGAAATACCCTGTATATCTTGATGAAGAAGAAATTGCTTTAAATTTTGTGAATGATGTATAAAATATAAAAATACAGGTACAGAGGGACGGGTTGCTAAGGTTTTTTGTTTTTGATTTTTTACTGCAGAAAATTAGAGCACCGGTACTTTTTTGTTAGAAATAAAGCCCTGGATATAGTATATTTTTGATCGCCGTTATATCATATTTCCGTAGATTAAGAGTCATTTGTCCTTTATATATATATACAGAGTAGGTATTTGTTTCAATTCTTTTAAAATACCTTGTTATTACTTATCAATGTAATATTTAGATTCTAAATTACTATACTTACGATTACCATAAAAGCCTTTTAAAGCATGGTAAATTGGCATTGTTTGTTTTTTTTTTCTTTCTTTAAATTCAGAGACATATAAAAATCATTTGAAAAAAATGCAATTCATATTAGTGGATATTGACGTTTGCAAGAAATATTTTTATAAAATTTGCAGTTACGCTAAATTGCGATATCATTATACCCTATCATTTTACTTTAATGGTGTAATTTTCAAACGCCATTAAAACTTAAAACGTTTGGACAAATGTTCATGTCACAAATTTTTTATTGATTGTCAAATACAATTTTAGTTAAATGATAATCGCTATGAAAATTCGCGAAAAGCATTCTTAATACTAGGCAGATTTTTATAGATGTAAAAAGAAACAAAAAATGGAAACAGCTTATTTTTATGGCAGTAATAAAAAGCATTTCTTGAATTTTCTTCATTCGGTCTTGAATCTTCATAGTTGAAATTCCTTTCAACTAAAAAAATAAAAATAAAATAAATGATTAAAAATAAGAAAATGTTTCTAAAATGTTATAAAATAAATTTCAGTGTTTGAAATACAAAATAAGAAAATCAAGCCTAATGGGTTTTTTTTTCTTTTTAATTTAATCTTGAAAATTCTACTTTAATTTCAACGCTTTTTACATTAATTATATCTCAAAACAAGTAGAGTTTATATGAATAAAATGGATAATGCAAATACCTAAATCATCTTTTAACCTAATCGTTCTCAAATGGTGTATATGGATCATTTTCTCCCTTTGGGTTCGAGGCTACAAAAAATCGTCTGCTTGGGAATAACACTCATAACCGCGTTACACTGCTAAAAATACGCAGCTTTAGCTGCATAGTCAGCCCACTGCTTTTATAGAATATCTCTATTCTGATCAATGAGAATGCGGCATAGTATAGTCAAGTAATCGTTTTCTATAAAAGCGGTGGAGTGACTATGCAGCAAACGCTGCAGATTTTTAACAGTGTATTGAAAAGCATTGTACTTTGAAACTTTATGCTTATATTTTACTTTTATATGAAGTTTTAGACCTTTTCAAGGACGGGTATGGGTTATACATGAATTCTTTTCGCTATTTTAAAGTAAGTGCATGCATATTTTTCATTTTATTTATAAAATTAAAATTTTAAATTTTAAATAATAAGTATATACATAGATTTTAATTAATATGTATATAAGTATTTATCGAAAATAATTCGTACAAAGCAAATCTTCAGTATTTTACGCATGCATTTACCTGTATTTATGCTGCATCGAGGCTAACGAAAAAGACAGGCTACGCAGTGCATTACACGTATCTTTTTTTCCAGACCCCTAGAGTGACGTTATGCTCTTTTCGTACACATGGATTGGTGCATTCGGGCATTACAAGACTCCAGCGGTCTGTAAAAAAAGATGCGCGTAAAGCACCGCGGTAGCCTTTCTTTTTCGTTAGCCTCGATGCTACATCAAATGACGCAATAAGGTAAACAAAAGTGCTAGCCGCTATTTTTATACCACATGATTCCCACTGTCACGTCCCGTGAATACTGTCCATTGTTGAACAGGGCGCACTGCACACTATGACGATGTGGCTTTTTTCTCCATCAAAGATGCATATGATGTGCGAAATCTCAACCTAATGTTTTAATATGATTGTTATGCATTTTTTCCCCGTAGACTCAATTGGTGACATTGAAAACATCAAACAAGAACGACAAGTCATGCATAGATTATGTAGCAATTTCCAACATATCCAAAATACCGTAACAAAACTTCTGAGTTTATTAAGGTGAAAACACATAAGGCATTTGAATACCCAAATTCTGCTATTACCCTCAATAGTCGGGAAAACATCCGATTTTTATTTTTGCGCAGCCCTGTATATGATCTATAGATTTGTATGTATACTACATAGTATGCTAAAAGTTAGTTCTGTTAAACGAATAGCACAGTTGAAAATTTCCATTCATAAATTTCTGTAAATGAACAGTAATGTATTTGAGAAATTTTTAGAACCCCTCATATATTCTATAGAATTTATACACACCAAAGTACAATTTAAAATCGTATAATGCATTTGAAAATCCAATTTCTGCTGTTATCACCAATAGTCGGAGAAATATCCGATTTTTTGTGCAGCCCTGTATATGATATGGTCTGTAGATTTGTATGTATGCTGCATAGTATGGTAAAAGTTAGTTCTGTTAAACGATTAGCACAATTAAAAATTTCCATTCTGCAATTTCTGTGAATAAACGGAAATGTATTTGAGAAATTTTGTGCAGCCCTGCATATGTTATATAGAATTTATACACACTAAAGTAATATTTAAAAACATAGTTTAATTTAAAATCGTATAATGCATTTGAAAAAAACAATATTGTGCTATTAACCTCAATAGTCGGAGAAATATCCGATTTTTATTTTTGCGCAGCCCTGTATATGATCTATAGATTTGTATGTATACTACAAAGTATGCTAAAAGTTAGTTCTGTTAAACGAATAGCACAATTAAAAATTTCCATTCAGCAATTTCTGTGAATAAACGGAAATGGATTTGAGAAATTTTGTGCAGCCCTGCATATATTCTATAGAATTTATACACACCAAAGTACAATTTAAAATCGTATAATGCATTTGAAAACCCAATTTCTGCTGTTATCATCAATAGCCGGAGAAATATCCGATTTTTTGTGCAGCCCTGTATATGATATGGTCTGTAGATTTGTATGTATGCTGCATAGTATGGTAAAAGTTAGTTCTGTTAAACGAATAGCACAATTAAAAATTTCCATTCTGCAATTTCTGTGAATAAACGGAAATGGATTTGAGAAATTTTTTACAGTCCTGCATATAGTCTATAGAATTTATACACACCAAAGTACAATTTAAAATCGTATAATGCATTTGAAAACCCAATTTCTGCTGTTATCATCAATAGCCGGAGAAATATCCGATTTTTTGTGCAGCCCTGTATATGATATGGTCTGTAGATTTGTATGTATGCTGCATAGTATGGTAAAAGTTAGTTCTGTTAAACGAATAGCACAATTAAAAATTTCCATTCTGCAATTTCTGTGAATAAACGGAAATGGATTTGAGAAATTTTTTACAGTCCTGCATATAGTCTATAGAATTTATACACACCAAAGTACAGTCGTGGAAAAAAAAAAGTAAACACCCCCTACTAACTCCTCAACAAATTATCGTAGACGAAAGTTACTGGTACCGAACGATTGGAAATAAAGTCTTCTTTTAAATGACGTATATAAAATTTGCTTAAGGGGCCATCTACATATTAAAATGAATCCAAACTTCATTTTTTTCAATGGCAATACCCAATTTTAACAAGATATTTCAAATCTTTGGTTCAAACTATGCCTAGACACCAAATTTCAAGTCATTTGAATGATAAGTTTTTGAATTATAAACATTCAAAATTTAGTGCTTCTAATGTTAAATTACATTTTCATATTTTTATTTATAACTTCTGAAATTATGATCCTAATATTTTAATTTTTTGTGTAGCAATAATACTAATATACCCAAACATAAATACGTTGAATTTGCAATTTTTATAATTTTCTGATATGAATTATGAATTATGAAATTAATATTAAAAAATAATATGAATTGCAACCTACAATTTTTTTGATGGATTCAGATTTATTAAGTGCTGCTTTATGGAAATCCAAAATTTCACATTTTTCTTCCAAGTAGTTTTCAAATTCTGCTTTAAAAAATGGCAAAATGATGGTTTAAGGGGCCGTCTATGATAGAAGTGACTAAATATTTTGAAATTTCTTATGCTATCCTCTCTGTAATCTAACAGGCTTAATTGACTGCTTAAGGTGCCTTGATCAAGAAGGGACCTCTCTCGGTTAACAATCGAGTACCGAACTTCAATTTGGATACAGCCCTTAAAATACGCTCGTTTTAAAATAATTAATTTCTCGGAAACTTATGGTACGAATTGCATAAAAATTTGTTTTTAGACTAATTGAAGGGTGTAGAGTTCGTTTATGCTGTCAGAATTGTGTACTGCTATTGAAAAAAAAAAACAAAGTTATGGATCGTTTTAAAGTTTTAATATGTAGATGACCCCTAAGCAAATTTTATATACATCATTTAAAAGTAGACTTAATTTCCAATCGTTCGGTACCAGTAACTTTCTTCTACGATAATTTGTTGAGGAGTTAGTAGGGGGTGTTTACTTTTTTTTTTCCACGACTGTACAATTAAAAATCGTATAACGCATTTGAAAACCCAATTTCTGCTGTTATCATCAATAGTCGGAGAAATATCCGATTAACATAAATAATTGCAGCATTGGGCATTGGTTGCATCATTAACTTAGTGAGCATATTTTTTCTCATTATCCTTTAATTTTGATGACCAGTGTAATATGTTGAAGGAAGAAATGATGTAAAATTCAAACAAAATATTTGCTGAAAGTTATAAAAATACGTTTACAAGGTAAATAAATACCTTTATTTATTCACGTCGATATGTTTTATCGCTCAGAGGGCGACATTCTCAAATTCTATAATGATACAAATATTATCGCAAAAAAAATTTTTAATTGAAAACTGCTAAGCAAAAATCACGCGATCTCATGCATAATGAAATCATCTTCAATATTAAAAATGGATAATTTTGAACGTGAATTATTTTATGCTATTGTTTCATTATTCTGCAGAGCATCTCTTTCCAAATTTTAGGTAGCTCCAAGTAGACTGAACCATTGCATATACACTGCTCAAAACAATTAAAGGATATTGCAGTTTTAGGTGGATTTTGTATCTGGTAAACTGTTTAGCTGATTGATACATGGTCGACAGACATAGTAGGTTATATGAGAATAAATTACACGTTTGGCAGAAAAAAATGCATTTTATTGCGCATTTGTGTACTAAAGGAAAAAAACACAATTTGTGCATATGAGAAAAAAAGAATAAGAAAAGGTGTTTTCGTCAAAGAAAATCATTTTCAGTAGGGGGTATGGTTCCCACGGGCGGCCAGCAACGTTGAACACCTTTGAGTCATGGACTCAATGAGGCTATTAATGACGAGTTGGGGTATTCTGCCCCACTCTTCCAGAAGAGCTCTTTCCAGTTCTTGGAGAATTTGTGGGGGTTGTTGGCGGCCAGAAACTCGTCTTCCTAGAGCGTCCCAAACGTGCTCGATTGGATTCATGTCTGGAGAACACGCTGGCCATTCCATTCGAACGATTCCTTCCTCGAAAAGGAAATCCTCCACCAGGTTTGCACGATGGGGCCTGCAGTTATCGTCCATTAAAATGAAGTTATCTCCGATTGCTGCAGCGTAAGGGACTACAATAGGTCTGAGGATCTCATCCCTATATCGGCGACCAGTCAGAGCTCCATCTCGAATGATGTAGAGGTCAGTGCGCCCGTCAATAGAGATGCCACCATACACCAACACTCCTCCACCGCCAAATCTGACACGTTCGTGCACGAACGCAGGATTATTCCTACTGCCACGGTCCCTCCAGATGAAAATACGCCTATTATCCGGATGCACAGAAAAACGGGACTCGTCAGAAAACAGAATATTGCTCCATTCATTTCTCCTCCAGTTGACATGCTCGGTTGCCCACTCCCTGCGGTCGCGACGATGCCTTGATGTTAATCTAACACATACCATCGGTCGGCGAGCATACAGACCTACAGCATGGAGCCGGTTTCGGACAGTCTGAGTTGAAATCGTGGTGCCTGTAGCCGAGCGAAGGTGTTGTTGGAGAAGAGTAGCGTTCATGGTTCGGTGTCTCCGAGCTGTTAAAGCTAAATACCAATCTTCATTGGGCGTTGTTGCCCGTCTACGACCTTGCCCTGGTCTTCGGCCTGCACATCCACTCTCCAAAAAACGGTTCCAGATCCTGAAAATGACACTTTGTGACACTCCAATGGCTTGCGCTACTTCGGCTTGAGTTTGGCCCCCTTCTAACCTATTAACAATTCTCAAAGCTTCTGAATCTGTCAAATGACTTCGCTGAGACATCGTACTCATCGAAACAAAGCAATCACTGAATGCCGATCATCCTTGTCTTCATTCTCTTTTATCCAGTTGAAAGCCAAATTTCATTCGCTGCCGCTGAAGCGACGTTTTTGACGTCGAACTCAAAATTTGCATACTCCACAGTTTGAAAACCAGAAAAATTTGCATTTGTGATTCTCTTCTTCTATTTTCGGCAAAAAAAAATTTCGTTTATATCTTTATTTTATATAAAACTTCAAATATCCTTTAATTGTTTTGAGCAGTGTATTATCACTGCTTAAAAAGATCTCTATTGATTTTCGGATAATGGAGGGTAAATAAAATCTTGATGGATAAATTATCCTACTATTTTTTAAATTAATCTTTAAAGGTTCTCTGTTGTATAGTCTGGCCAAAGCTGTAGTTTTCTTGTTGTATTTTATGTCTGCTATACAGCTTTGGCCAGACTATACGAGTATAACAAAGAACCTTTTCAGATTAATTTTAAAAATAGTGAAATAATTTATCTATCAAGGTTTTATTTATCCTCCAATCCGAGAATCAATAGAGTTATTTTTACGCAATGAGAATATATGCAATGATTCAGCCTACTTGGAGCTACATAAAATTTGGAAAGAGATGCTCTGCAGAATAATGAAACAATAATATAAAATGATTTATGTTCACAAATATCTATTTTCAATATTGCACTTGATTGCATTATGCATGAGTTCGTGTGATTTTTGTTTAACAGTTTTCAAATTAAAAAATTTTCTTAAAATATTTGCTTCATTATCTTGAAAATGTTGCTGTCAGCGCAATGAAACATGTCTATCTTAATAAATAACCCGTAAGGCATGGTGACGTCACGGCGACGTCGTTGTGAAGTCACACTGTGATTTTGTGACCGTCGATGTGACGTCACGTGACGTGGATGTGACGTCACAGTGACTAGAATGCGAGGTCGTTATGGCCGTTTTAGAGGTCGTTTGTGACGTCACATTGTGACCACTCTGTGAAGTCACGGTGTGACTAATTTGTGAAAAGTGTGTCATTTGTGACTATTTTGGCATTAACTTTGTGACGAACTTGTGACGAAAGTGACAATGTTTTGAAGTCACACTGTGACCAATTTGTGAAATATGTGTCATTTGTGACGAACTTGTCATAAACTCTGTGATGATTTCAAGTGAAAATCAAATTTCAAATTAATTGCTTAAAAGGCGCAAAGGCGAACTAGTGAAAAAGATTCCATGCTGGAACTCGAACCCGGGCCATCAGTATAGCGCACTTACATTCTACCGACTAAACCACATGGAACGATACCCAGCCTGGAAAATTTCTCACTATTACATGTTGGCAAGGCTACAAACGCAGCACAAGATGCAATATTTATAGTCAGCCACCGACATGGCGCAAACACGAAACTTAATTAAATCCAGCATCAATTGAAACTATATTAATACTTGGAAATTTTTTTCAGAGAGAACCATTCGCCTTGCATACAATATTTCAAATGAAAATCAAATTTCAAATTAATAGTGTAAAAGGCAATTTTAATTTGAAATTTGATTTTCATTTGAAATACTGTATGCAAGGCAAATGTTTCTCTCTGGAAAATTTTCCAAGTATTAATATAGTTTCAATTGATGCTGGATTTAATTAAGTTTCGTGTTTGCCCCATGACGGTGGCTCACGATAAATTTTCCATCTTGTGCTACGTTTGTAGCCTTGCCAACATGTAATAGAGACAAAATTTCCAGGCTGGGTATCGTTCCATGTGGTTTAGTCGGTAGAATGTGAGTGCGCTATACTGATGACCCGGGATTGAGTCCCGGCGTGGATATTTTTCACTATGTTGGCCTTTGCGCCTTTTAAGCAATTTATTTGAAATTTGAATTTCATTTGAAATATTGTATGCAAGGCGAATGTTTCTCTCTGGAAAAATGTCCAAGTATTAATACTGTGATGATTCTTGTCATAAAAACTACGATAATTTTAAAGTAAAGTTTTGTTTGAAATATAAAATTTTATCTTTTTACCGTACTTTTTAGCAAGATATCACTATTTTGGAGTCCTATTCTTCTAAAATATTTTTTATGTTCCATTTAAAAAACAATGCTTATTAACTGACATCTTTTTTTATTAAGTTCTAAGCTTGATCTTGAATTCAAGATTAATATTAAGAATGTGTAAGCTTTTTTTAATGTGTTATGATTTGTCATTGCTTTATTAAATACGAACATGGAGTCTAACGGACATTAATACAACCGTTACTTATAGAACTACATGATAAGCCCTATTTATTTAAATTTTTTATTCCCATATATATTGTATTTTGTGAATATGAGCTAATTAGATTTGGTATGTTTTATATGAAAAGACTGATCTGGGAAATAGAAACAACAAGTAAGATATATCATGCGTTAGGCATAGATTATAAAACACTTTCTAACTCTTTCTAAATGTTTTAACAAGACATCTGGGGAAATAACGTAAATAAGATAACTAAGTAAACATGTAAACGCGTAAAACATTTGAAAAACTGATTTACGCAGTTACCATCCACTAAGGTGTAAAAAAATCATAATTTTTTTTTAAAAAAATAAAAAAAAATCGGATTTTTTTTATTTAAATCAGATTTTTTTGAATTAAATCAGATTTTTATGATTTTTTTCCCAGCGTTCAAATACTGAATAGCTATCATGAGTTTTAGGTTTCCAAAACAATTACACCACTAATTGCTAACATAATCTATGTTTTTACACTTTAATTAATAAAATTATAATTGTTAGTTAGTAATTACAGAAATAAAAACTGTAAATTAGTAGTTTCATTAGGTAGTATTATACAATAATATTATATACATTAATATTGTAATAATTATGTAAAACTTTATAAATACTATTGATACTTAACATTTATGAAAATTATTAACTGCATTTTATATTAAATAGCTAACATTACTTCAAATTAATTATTAAACAATCAACTCTCTAATTAGGAACATATTATACATTTTTAAGCCTTAATTATTAAAATGATAATAATTCATTTTAGAAAGAAAAAGGGACAGGATGCTAGTTCAAAAAACGGGAACTATTTCATGAGGAAATATATTAGTAATGTGTTTAGTAATGATGTAAGGGAAAAAAAAAGAATATTTTTTAGCATTATAAGTAAAGTGCCCTTAATTTTTAATACTTTTATGAATAACAAATTGAAAAATACAATTAAATAACATACTTTAATAATATCCTGTTTTTTCTAAAGAAATAAAGTTCCATATTTTTGCAAGATTTTTTCCACATGAATTTAGAATACTGTTGAATGGGGAAGTTTTTTACCAGAAATCTCTGGCTACAACTACAGGTAAATTTCAACTTTTTTTTTTTCTTTTTTTAAGGCAGGGTGCATTTTGCCAATTTCAAAAGGGGCATGGTGTGGCACCATTAAAAAAAATGGCCTAGAAGAAGCAGTATGAGTAATTACAGAATTAATAAAAACTGCAAATAAGTAATTTCATTAGTTAGTAGCACAAATAACAAAACTAACAAATATTATTTGCAGCTCATTTTGCATTTGTATTTAGGAAAATTTCTGTAAACCACCAAAATCTATACTTACACACATGTACGTGTATGCTAACCAAAAAAAAAAAAAAGAAAGAAAAAAAAAAGAAAGAAAAAGAAAATGAATTAAACCCATTCATATAGAATAAATATAAGTTAGCCACTAATATCTGAAATCCTCAAAATATTTAACTAACAGCATTATTACCTCTATTAGCTTTCAATGGTTTAATTTTTTAATATATATGAGTTACAATAATAATAATAATAATAATAATAATAATAATAATAATAATAATAATAATAATAATAATAATAAACATTTATTTAACCTATACCAAAGAAGCTCTTGCTGTGCTTAGCATTTTTATACCAATTATTTCTTTTTCTCTTATGCATTCATTTACAATTTAGCTGCTGAGCAGATGTCATTCTTTCATTCTTCTTTAACTTGAGATTGCTATTAATTACTATTTATTCTTTTACTTGTAGAAATGTAATTATATTTGCTATGTGTATTTTATATAAAATAATGCATAAATTGATTACCTAAAGGGAATTATGACATTGCAAATTATGTTAGATTTAAATATCATTTTTAAATGAAACTGTTTTAATTTGGATAAAAACTTAAAAACAATGCTTTTTACAAACTCAACTGTTTTTAATTTTTTTACAATACTAATGAATTAAGCTTAGAAACAATTATTTAAAGCTCCTTTTTTGTTTATTCATAAGTCAAAATACCTGTAGAAACTTTCAAATTATGTTCATGTTAGATTTTAATACTTCTTTTGACATTTTAAACATTTAGAAAATTTTTGATTTTAATCAATGATTTTTTTTAAAAAATCGGTTGATTAAAATCATGATTTAATCGCTGATTTAAATCAACCGATTAAAATCGTTGACACCCTACCATCCACAGCCAAATATGTTTTCTAATTCTTTTAAACAGTCCTGTATTTGATCTGTAGATTGATATATATATACTATATAATGGAAAAATTTAGTTTATCAAGGAAACGCATAACAGGTTGAAATTCTCTTTCAGCAATTTATACTAATATATGGAAACATACTTAAATAATTTTGTACAACCCTGTAGTTTACCTAGAACCTTTATTACACGCCACTATTTAGTTAAAATTTAGTTCAAGCTAAAACACTCTTAAAACTGCTGAAATCACTTTTCCAGAAATTATAATTCATAGACGGCAACGTATCCAATTCTTTGCGTGACCCTGTATATCATTTTATCTATCTACTACAAACATTTCTTAGTAAATTAAATACAGTGCAGCGTTAAAATGCATAACTTATTTAAAAACCACCTTTAAGCAATACCCAGTAACCCTTATGAATACTTTTGCATAGTCCTGTATATGAATTATAGCATATATATATACACCATATACTATGCATAAATGTAGTGAATCATAAAAGTGCATATCATAATTAAAAATGTATTTCCAGCAATCATCGCTAATGAACAGTACTTCGGATACAATATAGTATCTGAAATATTTTGTGTGTCCCTGTAAATGCTATATACACTTCGTATTATACATGAAATAATTCATAGTATGTAAACCTCAACGACGTATATCAATTTCATTACATATCAGATAGATTAACATAAATAAAGTACGCCGCAAACAATTCCCTCCACCCCTATATCATTACGTATTGGAATTCCTTTTTTAGCCCTGTAAATGAACAATAACAATTCTTTGCATCGCATATTCTATGGAATGCACATTTTAGTGCGCTTCATAAATGATATCAATTTTATTCTGTCTGAAAGCGTGTAAAATCATTAAAAATCATTTGAAACGATTTTTTTCCCACAGGCCGTAATGTAATGGAATACAATTGACTGTCCCTGTAAATGAACTAAACATGCTACAAACTTCATTACAAATAGGGGTCTTGCTATGGTAAACGTCAATAACATCCAAAAATTTTAGGTCAATCCGAGTATATTTACGCGAATTAGAGCGCGGACAGACGGCCAGACAAACCGAAGTCATAAACACTTTTCAACTTTATCGGGCATGAAAAACACTTTATTTCAATTCTTAAATATTATATTTTATTTTTTAATGCCAATAAAATAAATGTATCGAAAATGTAGGAAATGAGTTTACAATCAAAGAAAATTTAATAACTGACTCTGAATGTCTACAATTAAATGTTTGATTAAAATCACAAACAGTAAAAAAAACGCTTAAATACAATTAAAAAAAATATAGCAAATTGAAAAAAACTAAATAATTAGTATTTATAATTGTACTATTAAACAACAACAAACTATAATAGATGAATTAAATGCATTTAACAATTTCTCAAAAATCTTTCCATCGCCATATTGCTTTTGAAAGGAATACCAGACCAGTCTCATTGCATATGACATACAACTATTTAACTCATGTAATAATCTGTCAAAAAGGAACAAAAAATTTAAATTAAATAAGACATACCTTTTAAGTTCCATAAATATTTTAATAATATCCGTATTTTATCCTAAATTGTCAGGCATATTTCTGTTAGCTTAAAAAAACTAACTCTCCGTGTCAGAAGTTCTCTGATCCTTATTTTATTCTGCGGTTTTCATCGAGCGCAGACGATATTTGACCAAGCAGGTGCTCCTACTGTATTATTATAATTTTTTTTTTTGTACACAACAGAGTTTAAATGCACAGTAATTTTACCTTTATGAGAGTATCTGTAATGAAAATTTTCTATTTGAATGAAACACCTGCCTTTTTTCTTTCTTTTTTTTTTAAAGTACAGTTTGTTTTACACATAATAAATAAATACGTATCTTCTTAATAAATGAAAAGAGAGTATACAGCATAAAAAAATTTTCTTTGTCAATATGTCATTTTTTTCATATTCATTTTCTGTAGAATAAAACAATTTTAAAATAACTTTTTTTAAAGTCATATCTTTAAAACACGAATTTGAAATACGAATAATTATATCATGGGTTTTGTATAAAATTTGTATACATATTTTTTCGGAAAATACTAATTTTATTTAAAAAGTCTGAAAGAAGTAGAATTAAAAAAAAAAATAGTTATTTAAAATAGTTAAACCCTAACAGGAAAAAATATGACTTGAATGCAAATTCTAAAGTAAGAAATGCATATATGACTAAACTCTGAGTATTTTTTCTACGTGCTCATTAAAAGCTACAGACTTAACTGTAATAGAAAATTTTAGTTTGAAACCACAGAAGGGTTTAGAATACCACTGGTCGACAAAAAATAAAATAAAATAAAATAAAATAAAAAAATAAATAAAACAACTTCCTCCCTGAAAACTAAATATTTAAAGTGTACAAATGTAATATTCCTAATTCTAAATATGTTATCCAAATTGCTCCAATACGTACCATTTTCCCGAGAAACATTTTTATAATAATAACAATCAGTGAAGGATTAAATTGCAATGGTAGATAAAATTGAAATCATAAAAAAGTATACTTTCACTGTCTTAACCCCTTGGGGACGAGCGACACGTATACGTGCCGCATGAAGCGCTCAGAATTCTTGTTTTAGCTCACCAGTAAAATTTTACTGTAAAATTTGCCTTATTTAATCAGCACATTTTCTCGATTCAAGAAGACACAAATTTCTGTTTTTAAAAAACGGTGACAAAAGATTAAAAATTTCGTAAAAGGCTCCCGTCCCGAAGGGGTTAAATAAGAAATTGATAAAATATAGCATGAAAATCTAGTTTGTTGATACTTCTACCGTGCATTTTTTTTTCTGCCCCCCCCCCCCCCCCCCTCTCTTTTCGTGTCCGAATTTACTATTTTTATCCACTAATATATTTTCATTCCTTATGTCGCTGTAACTCGGGCATGTAATATTTCTGTTCATTTTCAAAGATTTTTGATGTTCATATTTTTGTCACACTGTGACTTACAATATGGTGATTTTTTTCGTCACAAATGTGACGTGACGTACGTTACATGCAGTGTCATAACAGTGGCGTCACAATTTTTTCTAATTGCCAGAAAATATAATTTTACATAAATAACATGTTTTGAATATTTTTTTGTAATTTTTCAAAGTTTTCTAAGAAGTTCACATTTCAGTCACAATGTGACATCACTGAGTGGTGGCATTTTGGTCACAGATGTGACGTGACCACAGTGACTCACAGTGACGTCACAACGACGTCACCGTGACCATGCATGCTATGAGGGAAAGGTATTTATTTACCTTATAAATGTATTTTTATCCTTTTTACCAAATATTAAGTTAGTTTGAAGTTTACAATTGATTTTCATATATTATTTTATAATGTAAATTCATTGTACATTATTTATTTAATTTAATGTGTACTTAAAAGTTTTAATTATGTTATAATTTATTTTTATAATTTAATTTAATTTATATAATTTAAACTTTTTTTTTACTCACTTTGATAAAAGGGGAATTGCATCTTATCTTCTATAATACGGAAAAGGATAGGTGTAGTATGATGATGAGTATCCTGTAAAGTATGGTGCGTTGTAAGCGTAGTTGTATGCATATCCATAAGGGGCATAACCATATGATAATAATATAGGTAAGCATTTCATGACAGAAATCATGCAGAAAATCACAAGAAGAAATACCTGCAGAAAACAAGAAAAGGAAAAAAAGATTATTTACATAAGAAATATATTCAACTCAACATTTATTTTCATTACTAAAAATGCTTCCATATATATCACTCTGTTTTCTGTTAAATTTAAAAATGAGAGAAAATACACAACAGTTTCATATTTGACATTTTTGCATAAGTTACTCATTTACAGGGTGCTTCAAAAAAGACAGAACAAAAAACATTAAGCACTGGAAAATCACACTACAACAAAAATTTTTATATAGGAGACACATCGCAATACGTTTGTTTAGTCGAAAATATATTTCTTCTCAATCTCGCTCCAGACCAAGCTCTAATTTTTGTTTAAAACTTAACAATAATTACATAGGAGACATATCGCAATACGTTTGTTCAGTCGAAAATGTAGTTCCTCTCAATCTCGCTCCAGACCAAGCTCGAATTTTTGTTTAAAACTTTAACAATAATTATATAGGAGACATATCGAAATAAGTTTTTTTAGTAGAAAATATAGTTCCTCTCAATCTCGCTCCAGACCAAGCTCGAATTTTTGTTTAAAACTTTAACTGTAATTATATACAGTGGCGGTCAAAAGTTTCCGGCCAGTTAGTTTCTTTGATTTGTTTGCTAGAATGTTTCAGTGAAGAAGCAGCGCAATTGTTCCAAAAAATAGGAATATGCAAATGACCTCTGACCATTTGATTATTTTGATTGGATACTGAAGACACTTGATGCAAAGGAGAGGAACTCAAAATTCGCGTGTGCAAAAATTTCCGGCCGTGCGTCATTCGTTAGCTTTTGCTATCGGTAAAGTGTTTGTTTTTTTGTTTTTTGTTTTTTTGGCCGTGTTTGTTAGTTAATACACATGGATAACGAAGTTGAAATTCAAAAATGAAAAGTTCAACAATTATTGTTCGAAAACAAGTGATTTGTTTGTCGCTAAAGGGCCAATCCTTTAGTGAGATTGCGCCAAAGTTATCGATCGGAAACTCTAGTGTGAATGATGTTTTAAAAAATATAAAAAGATGGCCATGGTCTTCAGGACTTACCACTGTCCAGACGACCCCGCAAAACGACTATTCGTGTGAGCAGAATTATCAGGAGATAAACACTTGATAACCCGCATAAAAATGCAGCTGCAATATTCCGCGATAAATCTATTTTCATTCCGCGATTTACGGAATGAAAATAGAGCTGAAATAAGTCGGTCTACTGTGTCAAGATGCTTACGTGACGTCGGACTTTATGAAAGAGTCGGTGTTAGAAAGCCTTTCATAAGTAAAAAAATTCAGAGGGCCCGACTGGCGTTTGCCAAGGAGCACAAAGACTGGTCAAGTGAAAACTGGAAAAAAAATATTATTTTCCGATAAATCGAAGTTCAAAATTTTTGGGAGTGATGGCAGACACCACGTCCGATGACCTAAAAACAAAAGATATGATTCGAGATATGTTATTCCTACAATGCAGCATGGCGGACGACACGTTATGCTATGGATAGCATTTTCTGGAAAAGGTGTCGGTCCGTTAGTTTAATTCTGCAGCAAGATGAATGGAACAATGTATAAGTATATCTTGCAAGATCATTTGCTGCCTTATTGGAGGAAAAAATTTGATCACCACTATTTGTTTCAGCATAATAACGACCCAAAGAATACATGCAAGCTCGTCAAGCAGTGGCTTTCTACAAAAAAATTCTTCTTTTGAAACGGCCAACGCATTCACCCGATCTGAATCCAATAGAAAATCTTTGGAACGAACTTGACAAACGCGTGCGGAATTATAAAAATTCCAATTTAGCAGAATTTCCTCAAAAGATGCAAGATGAGTGGAAAAAACTTAGCATAGACGATCTTCAACCGTTCATTGAATCGATGCCACGTCACTGCTCCGCAGTACTTATTGCTAAAGGTATGCTGGCAAAATACTAATTGTAAATTTTATTAATCACTGTTATGTTCTATTATAACACCATTTTTCCCAAGATGGCCGGAAAGTTTTGAGAACATGCGTTTTCCTTTGAAATTAATTTTGTCAATTAAACTCATTGATATTTATTTATTAATTCATAAATAAGTTCCTTACTATTATGTCAATAAAGTGTATAAGTATCACTTTGAGATTCCTCTTCATATGTGTATACTTACAAATTAACGAAAAGTTTTATGCTGGCCGGAAACTTTTGACCGCCACTGTAGCAGACATATCGCAATACGTTTGTTTAGTCGAGAATATATAGTTCCTATCAATCTCGCTCCAGACCAGGCTCGAATTTTTGTTTAAAACTTTAACAATAATTATATGGGAGACATATCAGAATACGTTTGTTTAGTCAAAAATACAGTTCCTCTTAATCTCACTCTAGACCAAGCTCGAATTTTTGTTTTAAACTTTAACAATGATTATATAGGAGACATATCACGATATGTTTGTTTAGTCGAAAATGTAGTTCCTCTCAATCTCGCTCCAGGCCAAGTCCGAAATTTTGTTTAAAACTTTAACAATACTAAAGATATTTTAAAGAAATATTCAACAGGATTGTTTTGGGAGAAACATAACGATTTCATCTGTGTCCAAACAGCGCTAAACTAGATATTTTTAGAATATTCTTGGAGTTATTGTAGTTTTCAGTCAATAATACAGAGCGTCTTACTCTCATCTGAAACTGGATTTTTAGTTTACAACTTCAACAATAGTGCGGATAATTCAAAGAAATGTTCAACAGACACAGAATTTATCTTGATTTTTAAGAAATGTTGTTATCACAAAAAATGACGGAGCTACACAGTAATTACACTAATAAAAATTTGCATAAAACAATGCAGTCATTTGACCGTTTTCACAGAAAACTGTTGCATAACCTTAATTTAATTATATTTTGACCATATTATTATTGCCCTTTTATGGTTAGAATAGAGTTAACACTTTATGTACTGAATTACGAATTCATAAAAATTTGATCGTCTAAAGCTTTTTTCGTGAATTGTTTAAACTACATTAGATGATTTACATAATCATTTAATAAATTTTAGAAGGATTGAAGGATTTAAAAGATTAATTAAATTTTATTTTATAGGGATTTTGTACAATATTTATAACACCACTCAAATCTTTTATTTTAAATATTTTTCTTAGTATTTTGTAGAATTAGGAAATGCACAAATATAATGTTCTTACAATAGAAATATAGAAATATTTCTGAATTAAAAAATTCCCCCCTTCCCAACGCCAAGAAAACTGAAAAGATGCCAACGCAAAAGAAATCATCCTTTAAAAAATATTTTAGTTTTGTGTAACCAATAATGATTTTGGAACAAGATAAAATAATGCATCTAACTGATTCCTGTATTACAACTAATCGATGTATCAAATGAATTTTATAACAAGTTATTTTAATGGTACTTATAAGTACGTCGGTAGATAAAGAATTAAATCACGGTTATGTAACCGTTTTCCGTAAGAACGGTCGAATGACTGGACAGTTAGCTGCAAATTTTTAACAGTGTAGTTAAAGAAGTTTACAAAAAAAAAGTACTTTCCCCTCAACAACGCGAAACTTTCTGACATATTTTCTGACTCATTATTAAACACAAAAACATACTTTTAGGTATGATTATTGAAATGATTCATAATCAAATAAGTTTTTTTTCCGTTTTCTGGTAAATTAATCATATTTTGAGTTATAAGCAATTATTGTCTCACGACATCAATTTTTATTTTCCTTTCCCACGCTGTTGCGTCCGGAAATCCGGTTGAAAACGCCAACTTTGACAACTTTTCTGTAAAAGCTTCTACATTTACCGAAAAATGGGGGGAAAGTTAGATTACAAAGTTCTTAATAAGGGCATTTGCCAAATCCATGCGCTTACAAACAAAAATGAATTAAAAAATGTATCAGAAAATAGAAAGTTTGGATTTGAGAATAGCCTCAAATTAAACCGTATGAAATATCAGCTACACTCAAAAATATATTTAGTTCAGTGCTGTTTAGACGCGGATGGTAGCCATTTCCGACATTTCCTATTATATTGTTACATTTCGCACAAAATAAGATATTTCTGTTGATGATTTAATTCAACTATGTTTATTATCGTTAACTTTGTCAACAAAAGTTGGAGTTTCTGATGGCAGTAAGACTGAGATATCCTGTTTTTGTTTTTTTTTCCTTGCTGAAATTTATTGCAATCCTTGTTCCGTTTCAAAAATTGTTATAATAATGCACTGTAAAAAAAGCCAAATGTTTCGCAATCTAAAAAAAATGTCATATGACCACAAACGAACATATGCAATAACCTATATTCCGGATTGAGAAAACTGATTAATGCACTCTATAAAAACTACTAGGAAACGTTTCCGAAAATACGTGGCAATAAAAGAAACTTTTTTTTTTAAATACCTCTTTAAATCTCGAAAATACATAGGTTTCTAAAGATAAAGGATGCTTGTCGGAATCAAGGATAATTCGAAAGAAGTTATTGTATGCGGTTATATTATATTTTCGTACATCTGTCTTTTTTTACAGTGTATCTCCTATTAAAGTTTGGTTCGACCCTAATCGCGCCCGTCGGCCTAATCGTTCGGAGTTTTCGTGGTTTTCTTCGATCCATGGATTTCCATGCGTAAATACGGGTTAGGTTCCCTTAGAAAAAACCCCACCGAGGGCACTCCCCCTCAGGCCTAAATCCCTAGAGTAGATAATCGGCCGTCAAAAATCAACCAACCATCAAGCAACCTATTAAAGTTTGTCTTATGTCTTTCTATATCTTCAATAGAAGAAGGTATTGTAATCTAAATTTTTTCGGCTATCGGTTTTCGACGGATTTACACGTTTTGGGGGTCAGAGATCCCAAAAAACATGGGTATGTTTATAGAAAATGTCTGCCTGTCCGTGTGTCCGTATGTCCGTGTGCCCATATTTCCGTGGGTCCATGATGTGTCCGTGTGTCGGTCGCCATTGTACCATCAAAGCGTGTATGAAGTTATGCATAGAATTGAACCAAACTTTTTTTTTTTAAAGTTTTCGGCTATGGCAAGCAGGTCTTCCCTTAATTTGAAAAAAAAAACGCCAGAAGGGGGCACTGCAATAGCGATTATTTGTGCCATTTTGAATATTGTACCACCGAAAAGTGTATATGAAGTTATGCATAGAATTGAACCAATTTTTTTGTGTATGTTTTTGGCTATGCCAAGCAGGTCCACCTTGAATTTGGAAATATTCCGCCGAAAGAGACCACTGTAATAGCGATTTTTGTATAATTTTCTTCATTTCTCGTAGCTCTGTTGTAAACCGGCGGCTCATAAAGCGACGGGAACTTCGCATCATGATAAGCCGGCTATACGCAAACAGCTGATGTACAACAGTATAAATGAAAACTATTGATTTTAATAAATATCATTATCGAGATTAACTCGTTTTCACTCCGATTGATTGACTGAAGCATAAATTTAAGATGAAAGTCAAAGTTGGTATAGTATTGAACTAATAATATTAAAGTATTGACATATGTAACTACATTTTGAAATGTTAAGATCTATTAGACAGAAGAAAATTTTGGGACTGGCATAGCCAACTAGTCTTTTTTAAAGAACTTGTATATTTTTCTCATGAATTATCTGCATCATTTTGCCCGCTAAATATTTCTGAAAAGATGCCAAGAAAAGAAACAAAAAATTCTTATAATATTTATTATTGCTGTTATACGTCAGAAGTGAAATCTTTTCTATAACTTAGCATCTATAAAGTACCTACTTTAAAATCGTTTAAGAGGTAAGTGAAGGATGGGGACGACTACGTTCTTATTCTTTCAGCATAAATAGTATGAATTATCTGTTGCTAATATTTTACAAATTTGAATGTTTTATTGTAGAGCTTCATTGCTTCAGACATAAATAAAATAGCTTTTCTTCTTTACAAAAGAACTTCATAATGTTTAAGAACGATCTTTATATGATCGTTACCTTCTCAAAACATTTAATCTTTAGACCTGACTTTTGATTATTGTGGTGTGTGTGTGTGTGTGTGTGGGGGGGGGGGGGGGGGGTCTGCTAGAATCTTGAAATATATCCCCAATATTTAACTGTGCTTTAACTAGGGGGTTAAATAAAAAAAAACAGGCACTTAAGTAATCCATGAAAATCTGCTCCAAAACACAGTGCTTAATTAACCCTTTGAGGGGCAAGTGATTGTGTTCCTGTAATGTTGACTTCACTCCAGAATCTTTGAAAAAAAAAATATTTCAAAATACGGGAAAGCAAGTTTACAACTTTTTTTCCACAAAAGTTATAAAAATAAAATTTACTTAAAAGTTTCCGGTGCAAATCTTGATTAAACTTAGGTGGGATATAATATATCCCACCGCCCTTCAAGGTGTTAAAGCGGGTATGCTTTACCTATGTTTGTTGCTCGATGAAAAATTGCTATACTCATCTATGTATTATATATAAGGTAAATGAACCTATAGTGGGCAACTATTTTTTAAAGTTTAAACACAAGCCCAAAATGTATTTCTTGAAAACGACTGTTAGAAAACTTTTATTTCAAAATAAGGAAAAGCAATTTTACAGCTTTTTTCCACCAAAGTTATAAAAATAAAATTTACTTAAATGTTTCCGGTGCAAGTCTTGATTTCAAGGGGTTAAAGCGGATATGCTTTACCTACGTTTGTTGCTCGATGAAAAATTGCTATACTCATATATGTATAATATATAAGGTAAATGCACCTATAGTTGGCTACGTACCAGTAGTGGGCCACAAAGTTTTAAAGTTTAAACACAAGCCCAACATACATTTCTTGAAAACGACTGAAAGAAATCTGATTGACTAACATCCTTAAATGGTAACTCTCCATAAACTGGAATAATTGTTTTTTTTTTCTGCTGATACATTTGTTTATTTTCCAATGTCTTCAAAAACAGGTTTTATGGCAAATTCTTAGAGCTTTGTTTAAGAGATAAGTTTTTATTTAAAACATTGTTTCTTTAATACCGTGTTTTATTTTAAATTAAACTACTGCTGATATACCATATTACATATATTGTTAATAATTAATTGAATAAGCCGAAAACTTAAAGATTTATACATCAGAAATTAACTAGGCCCACTACTGGATCAAACAGGAAGGTAACCTTTTTTTCTTTTTCATTGTTTTTTTGTTTGTTTTTTTTTTTTCGAAGAATATATTTTGAAGCTTTGAAAGCTTATTCTGATACATGAAGGTTAGGACTAGGCTAAAACATGCAGGGTGTTTCGCTATCAGACCGACAAACTTGCAGGATGTGTAGAGGGCACAGAGACGACTCGGAATCACATACCAATGCAGGGTCGGAAATGCAAACCTAACAGATATGTGGGGTTGTTAGGGGCTGAATCATAGTGATAGAAAATTGACGTTTAAAGACCATAAGCTTAAAATAAGTCATGACTTTCCGGATAATGAAGTGGTCCGATGTTTCGCAATGTGTGAATGAAACATTCGTAGCCTGGGATCTCGGATGTTTTGAAATACACCGGGCGTATTTCGGACGTTTGCGCCATTTCAAAACGTCCGTACTACCTCAAACGCGGCCCCACCAGTGGCTGAGAGGTTCTGCTCTCGAAGCTGGTAGACGGGAGATGCTGGGTTCGAACCCAATCGCGCCCGTTTGCCTAATCATTCGGAGTTTTCGTGGTTTTCTTCGAACCTTGGATTTCCAAGCGTTAATACGGGTTAGGTTCCCTTAGAAAGACCCCCACGAAGGGCACTCCCCCTTAGGGCCTATATCCCTATCGATAATTGACCGTCATAAACACAACAACAACAACAACTACCTCAAACGTGCAAAACCGTAGATGGTAAGAACAAGGCACGTAGGCAGAAAACTTCGGGGAACTTCATTATCCGAAAAGTCATGACTTATTTTAAGCTTATGGTCTTTAAATGTCGATTTACTATCCCTATGATTCAGACCCTAACATCCCCTCTATCTCGTTAGGATTGCATTTCCGACCCTGCATTGCTATGTGATTCCGAATCGCCTCTGTGCCTCTACACCTACTGCAAGTTTGTCGGTCTGATAGTGAAACATCCTGTATATATATCTTTTGGAACTGCACTAACACATTTACTGGTGCGTTTATCTTACGTTGTAACGATTCTCATTGGAATTTACTTTAAAAATATGTAGAAGGTTATCATTTCAAAGCTTAAGGACCTCTACAGCTTACCACACAACTGTGTCCAACAAAGAATTCTCGCAAAATATATTTTTTTCATGGTTTTTATTGGGATCGTATGGGAAGCGTGCACGCACATACAAATAAAAATGAACAGGAACATGCACACATTTATTTCTGGTCATGTAATGTGTAAAGTATTGTTATTACTATGAATGCAAAATGAATATTTTTATTAAAATATTTTGTATATACAGTGTGATTTATAAAGATCGAAACAATAGTCTATTTTCTTAAATATTGCCCCTAGATATAGAGATGCAAAATTTGATAACATAAGTTGCAACTCCATGGAGTGAGGGGGGGGGGGGGGGAGAGAGTTCTATTTGAGAAAATACAAAACTAAATTTTTATACGGCCCCTGTAGATTGAATTTCCAATGAGGAAAATTTTCCTTATCCATTCCTGAATGAAACATAAAAAATTCCATCTTAATATATCTGCTAAGTTCACCGAGATATGCCAATTTAAATAATTTGTCAGATTTTAAGGGATTATACATAAATTAAAATGAGTGCAATTCAAGAAGCAATGTTAATTTAAGAGGGTCCGGGAAACATTAAAAAATATATATTAGCTTAGAAATTTGTTTTTTTTTTTCTGATGGCTATAATTTGTAAACAAAATCACATGCTAAAATTTCTCATAAAGTTTTTGTTTTTTTTACCTTTTTTTAAGTAGGGTAAATTAAAATCGTTGTAACTCGAAATATTATTTGTCGAATTTCAAGCTTTTTTTATTTAATTAAAGGAAAAAGTAATTTAATTTTTTTTCAGCATTTTTTAAATTATTAATTAAAAAAATTTAAATATTAAAAATTAAAAAAAGATGCAACTTATTTTTAAAAAATCATATTTTCAAAAGTAAATATTTTTTTTTTAAATTTTCCAAAACAAAAGTAATGTAAAACAATCGAAAAAGACATGTTCCAAGTTTGAACCATTTATCTTTAACAATTCTTGACTTATAACACGTTAAAGACAACAAATTGTAAAAAAAAACCCGTCATGTAAAAAAATGCATTTAAAATTTTAAACAAAGGTTGGCTCCTAATAGAATATTAAAATGCCTTTTAAAAAGTTTTACTTTTGCCCTTTCCCCTTCTTTCTGTAGTGCATGCCGATTTTGAGTTTTTTCATAATTTTAGCCCTCACAACTTCAGATTTTTTATCGCCCATCCGAGGCCGTTGAAAGAAAAGTCTTTATTCTGACGGCCCGGACCGTTTGGAAGTTTGCCTATTTTGCAGGCCCAGCTCGAGGACCGGGCTCGGGCCAATTTTCATTCACGACACTCAGTCCGGGACGGATCAGACCTAGTCTTCACTCTTTTCGGGTCTGGCTGGTCCTGGCCGGTTCTAGGTATTATTCTTTTCGGACGGGGCTTGGCTCGGTCCTTACTGTTTTCTCATACCGTGCCGGTACTGGTTTCATTCTTCTTACGGACCGAAAATTTAAGTCTCAGTCTCGACCCGGTCCGTATGAAAACCATTGTCTCTGCATGGCCTGGTCCATGCAAAAATCAGTAAAATTTGGCCCGCCCTAAAAATTTTTGCAAAAAATGTATATATTTTTTAAGGTACTTTTCGGTTAGCCGGGCGCCAGTTTTATATATACATATATATACACACATATATGTACTCACACATATATACATACTTATGTATATATATATATATATATATATATATATATATGTGTGTGTGTGTGTAAATATATGTGTATATATATGTAAATATATATGTATATATAACACTGGCGCCCGGCTAACCGAAAAGTACCTTTTTTAATTGCCATTAATCTACAATTAAAATTTAAAATTTATTCTTTTTAAAAAAATAGTAGATTTCTATGCAATAAAATTAAAATACAATAAAACTCGTGAAAAAAACCTGCCTATGACGGAATCCTGTCATAAATGGAAATATGTGTTGATCTATGCAAAATGAATATAATAATACATGAGAAGAATAGAATACATTTACACCTGCTAAGAAGGGAACTTGTCTACACAGCATTTTTTTTCTTCCCTATGTGGTTGGTTGGTTGGTTATGTTTATGACGGCCAATTATCAACACGAGGGATATAGGCAGTGGTGGGATTCAGCCGGTTCGCACCGGTTCGGTAGAACCGGTTGTTAATTTGTGTTGAGTTCGGCGAACCGGTTGTTAAAATGATACTTCAAATGCGAAAATCGCATTTACAGTAATTTACTTAAGTTTATCTGCACAACAGCGTTTTCTAGCCATAACACTGTGACATGTTCTGATTTGGTTCAATTAATGAAATATTTCATTTACAAGAAAAAAAAATATCTCCATCAGGGAGAAAATTTAACTTAAAAAAATTATATATAAAATTTTGAAGATTTGAAGAATTTTGGTATACAATTCGGCAGCCTAGGCTAGCTAATCAATAGCTAATGATTGAATCGTTAGATTTAGTGGTACATTTACAATGGCTTTTTGTTTAAATATTGGTCTTCATATGTTAGAAGTACTTTAAATCAAAGGAGTTCTTTTCATAATTGTAACAAATTTTAAGTTTTTTATAAGATCCCTGAGTTCTATCAGTTCTATTTAGAAAAAAAAATTCCATGCTCTAACAAATGAAAAAACATTGTATGTTCTAAACTTGCCAAATCATGATACTTTGTATTTTGTGGATTTCTAGCGTTGTCTGATACGTTTTTAAAAAGAAGTGGTACAAATTCCTAAAATTCTAAATATCATAACTCGAGAAGTTTTAGTCGTGCAAAAATTTGTCTCCCTTGTTATAACATGGATAACGTTTTTCTAAATATGTTACACAGCACAATGGACCGCATACAATTTTTAATTTTATACAGTTTTTCTAAAGTAAAAACGGTTTCTAAGATGATAAAGAACAGTCTTTGAAATATTTTTTGAAATTAGAATTTTTCTAAATTTAACGCTTTATGTTAAAAATCCGTGTTGAAATGTTGCTGCGTTGAAAGATAAGGCTGTTTGATCGTACATAGAAGTTTTATTTACAGAGAGTCAATCACACACATGAAAATCAAAGAATACAGTGAGGCACAAAAGAAAGTAACCTATATTTATAAAATTTTGAAAGGATTCTAGGAAGGCCAATAGGGCCCTTTAATAAGACAGTCAATTGAAATTGCTAATAAGAGAACCAATCAGTTTTATTTAAGTTAATGACGTGATAGAACCGAAACCAAATGATTTCATGAAATGTAATGTGCGATTACATCACTCCAACACTTTAGGAATTAGCTCTTGTGCAACAATAAGGAGGGACGCTCTACACATTTTATAACTGATATTGCCTTGATGACTGTATATTTAAAATAAAATTGCTCGTCTTTCAAAAGCACAGCGAACAAGAAGCAAAGCATCATAAAGAATGAAAATTAATGATAAAATTTACTAAAATGCCCGAAATGCTTCAAAAGAAAAAAAACTCATACAAAAGAAAGACGATGTCTTATTAGTTCAGAAACGTGAAAAAATATCAAATTTGGAGAATGTTATAAATGTTTTAGTGAGTTTGGGAACATGTTTTTTAAAAACAACATAACTAATAAAAAAATAGGCTAATGAATTCTCAACATTTCAATGCTTTGTAGTCAATTTGAATATAGAAATAAACCACAGTTTTTTTCTCCGTCTCATTACTTGAATATTCGAGAAATAATATTTCCATGGAAAGCAGCTGAAGGACTATTATTTATATTTAATTGCACTTATAATTAAAACTAATGATCTTCGAGACTACATTTCAAATATTTTTCTAAAGCTATGAAGTTTTTAAAGTATTCAAAAGGCTAAAAATATTGGCAAAATTAAAAAAGGGTTTTTAAAGATAAACATAATATGGTCGATTTACGATTACAGAAGATAAGACTATTTACTGTTACTACTGTAACAAATATAATGACGATTAGCCTAATTGCCCTAAAAATCTCTAAAAGAATGGGTTCCTACTTTTATATAGTTAATGTATCTCAAGAAAGGAGCACATATCCGATAAAATCAACTAAAACCGAAGAAAATTGAAAGTGAGAACGATCCTCAAAGAAGCTGAATATCTAAATATCCCAAATAACACAAGTTATTTAATATTTTAAAACTATTTTCTATATTATAATCTAGCTTTTTCTACATCCTTCATTGTTTTATTAAATCTTATTATTGACACAAAATTTCCAGATATATATTCTTCGCGTGCGCATTATCGTTACTACAAAAATAATTTTAAGAGTCATTTGAACTACTTATAGAAGACGACATTCATGAATATCTCGGTGAAATTTGCGACTTCTATGAAACTATTTGTAAATATCACAAATAACACAAGTTATTTAATATTTTAAAACTCTTTTCTATACTATAATCTAGTTTTTTTTTCTACATCCTTTATTGTTTTAAGTATTAACTATATGAAATAATATACTACCTTTTTGAATATTCTTTTTTAAACTTTTCAACATTATAAATATAAAGTTGTTTTCAGTACAGGATACCCAAAATAATTCGAATTTATTTTTGCTAATTTCAGTACGAAAATGTATAGTGTGCTGATGTATTTCACCGGGCAGTTATCCATGGGCAGTTATTGTATGAAAGGTTTTAAAAAGATGTTGCATGTTTTTAAACTGAAATAAATTTTATCATTAATACAAAATTTCTAGATCTATCTTCTTCCCGTGCATATTATCGTAACTACAATAATAATAAAAATAATTTGATCTACTTATAGAAGACAACACAGATGAATATCTCGGTGAAATTTGCGACTATGGGGACAAAGCTTAACATAAAACTCGCATTCAAAAATATCCGTAAATCAAGCACCTAACACTCACAAGAGCCAATTTGTCGAACTTTGAAGAAATTGCAAGCATTTATCACCAAAGCAAAGACGTAAATAGGAAAGTTTGAAATTCGGTGAGTTAGTATTCTCACGAGAATAATAGACTTCGGCAATAATCTGGAGCTATTCCTGTAGTAGTATTTTAGTAGTATAGTTAGTATTTTTAGTATCTAACTAATTGCACTTTAGAACATGGACATGGGTTAATTCTTAAGCTTAAATTTCTGCTATTTTTCTGTTATATTTATTGTATTATACTGCAGTATTATTGATGCAGTCAGTTTCTGATAGAAATTTTAATCAGTGTTTCATGATTGCCAAATATTTATTAAATAAATCACGTCCTTTTATATGGAAACATATTTCAGGATTTTTTTTTCATTATATGAAAAGATATTTTTTTTTAATAATGTCCTTATAATATTAGAAAATGTTTCATAATTTATGTGTGATGATTCATTTTCCTTTCATATTTATGCATCAAAAATCATTCGGGCAGCGAACCGGTTGTTAAATTATTTGAATCCCACCACTGGATATAGGCCCTAAAAGGAGGAGTGTCCTTTGTGGGGGTCTTTCTAAGGGAACCTAACTCGTATTTACGCTAATTCCGTATGTGATTCCGCCCCACCAGTGGCCGAGAGGTTCTTCTCTCGAAGCTGGTAGACGGGAGGTGCTGGGTTCGATCCCAATCGCGCCCGTCGGCTTAAAAGTTCGGAGTTTTCGTGGTTTTCTTCGAGCCGTGGATCTTCCATGCGTTAATACGGATTAGGTTCCCTTAGAAAGACCCCCACGGAGGGCACTCCCCCCCGGGCCTATATCCCTCGTGTAGATAATTGGCCGTCAAAAATCGACCCAACCCTATGTGATTCCTTCTAAGAAGATTTTACTGTATAGCATTTTTCAAAGTCTCTAATACATGGAATATGGATAAACGATATTAATGATAACTGAAACATTTATATACAAATGGAAATTCATTAAAAATAAATATCACAGCCTAGGATGCTTCTTTAAAAATGAAGATTATAAACAAGAAAAAAAAAAGCTAAAATAAGTATTTTTGTCCGGAACACCTCGTACGAAACAATTTTTAACCATATCGACGTAAAAATCAATATTTTGCAGAAATTCGGCCAGGTTGGGCTTTAACTTTTTTCTATGGGTCGGGCCAGGTCCGGGCCTGGAAATTTCGGCCCGTGCAGACCTCCAACATATTTCGGACGCACCAAGCATCAGATATGCTGTGCTCTAAAATTTTAAAATTCTGATGAGAGGAATCTTAGCAGAAATGTGGTGCTGCCATCTAGCTGCATTAACTCATACTTTCAATACAAACAATTTTGTCGAAAGGTAATGTAAAAATCTAAATTCGTTTTTAATGTAATCAAAAAAGATTTTTCACAATTTATTATTAAATCAAATATAAAATTTTACCGTGTGCTATATAAATTCTCGATTTTTTAATTGTGACAAAATAATAAAGGCCTGTTTCACAGCCGAACTCGATAGGGGGGATCGAGTTCGGTCGGGCATGTTAAATGTAACATATTTTATTAAAAACAAAGTATCGATTAAATATTTTATTCGAAATAACAAATCTAATTTTCCAAGAAAATCGATTTGATGATTTAGAAATTTAAATGCTTTTTTTATGTTTTGATTTGTTTTGATAATACAGGATATTTTATTCTGATAATTTAAAAAAGGAACCTTTTTATTGCGTTGAGCATCAAATATTTTTGTACGAATTTTAAACAGCTTACTTTCAATACATGGATAACAGAAATAATGTTTTGTATTGGTCTTTCAAAGAAAAATAAATTTATTAATTACAGTAAAACCCATCAAAACGAAACATTCCTACATTGGAATCCTATCTGGAGCGGGAATAGTTCTTGGTTTCCTCAGAAGGAAAACTATAAAAATACAATTTTAACTGATAAGACGGGAATTCGTCTGAAACGGAATTATTTTAATAGAGATTCAGTCTTCATTCACTTTACTGTATTACGCAGCTGAACCAGAATAACTACATTTTTGGTGGCGCCATCTCTTTCTCTAATGTTAAAGTAATAATTTTTAAAATATTTAAGATATCACGTACATTTTAATGAACGATTTAAAATATTATTTAAACAAAAAAAGGAAACATTAGACAGACTTGAATACATTTAAAAAACAATTTAATTTAAAATACATACGTAAAAACATTTAATTTCTATGATTTTGATTTTAATTAAATGTTTTTACGTATATATTTTAAATTTAGTTGTTTTTTAAATGTATTCAAGTCTGCCTAATGTTTCATATTTAGTTTAAATAATATTTAAAATGAATGATGATTCAAAAAGGTCAAAATCCTATTTCTATGGAACTACGGAAAGCAGCTAATATTGAAATACCTTTTTTCTGGGGAACTACATACGTTCAATACTTTCAATATAGTAGATACAGTTTTTTTTTTTTTTTTTTTTTTTTTTCAAATAGGAACTTTCAACATATTTCTTAATACGTAGTAGCTAAACTATAATTTGACTTTTCGGCAAGAAATAAAAATTAAAAATGCAATATTAAGTGAATTCGCAAATAATAATTTTTAAAAAATCTAGGATTTTCTTAAATTAACATTACTAGAAAACAATTGATTATCCAGTAACGTAAAAGATCAAAATATAGTTAATTATGATACCAATAAAATAAACAAAACATATATATGTATTGGAATCGCTTCAGTAGTTCCTGAGTAAAAGGTACGTCAATACCAGCCGTTTTCCCATAAAATTTAGGCCCCACCAGTGGCCGAGAGGTTCTGCTCTCGAAGCTGGTAGACGGGAGGTGCTGGGTTCGAACCCAATCGCGCCCGTCGGCCTAATCGTTCGGAGTTTTCGTGCTTTTCTTCGAACCTTGGATTTCCAAGCGTTAATACGGGTTAGGTTCCCTTAGAAAGACCCCCACGAAGGGCACTCCTCCCCTGGGCCTATATCCCTCGTGCAGATAATTGGCCGTCAAAAATGAAACCAAACCAAACCCATAAAATTTAGCAGTTTCTGTTGCTCTCTTAAATTTTGTCATGATATTTAAACTTTGTAGATAAAAGCATAGGAATATGCTCAAAAAATACCGACTCCTTTTGTGAATTACCGCTAGTGATTCTGTTATTGTAAATGTAAAGCGGATGCAATTATTTTGGCCCTCTTATTTCTTCATCCTCAATTTGTATAATTTAGTGATGCTTTTTATTAAACAATAGATTTATTTTTTCCTTTCAGTCGCCGGAAAAACAAGTGTCATTTGTGATAAAAGCTTTTCAATTAAAGAAAAAAATCATCGTTTCAGCGATTATTCTGGTTTGTGTAGAATTATTGAACATTCCTTGTTAGTCGATATTACTTTCATTTGTAGATGGTTGGTTGGTTGTATTTATGTCGGCCAATTATCTGCACGTGGGATATAGGCCCTAAGGGGGGGAGTGCCTTCCGTGGAGGTCTGTCTAAGGGAACCTAACCCGTATTAACGCTTGGAAAACCAAGGTTCGAAGAAAACCACGAAAACTCCGAACGATTAGGCCGACGGGCGCGATTGGGATCGAACCCAGCACCTCCCGTCTACCAGCTTCGAGAGCAGAACCTCTCAGCCACTGGTGGGGACTTTCATTTGTAGAAAGATGGGTTGTTGTAGTTACTGCATGTATTCAAAGTTATTGCATACATGTTATGATTTATGTTATAAGATGTAAGACAACTAAAATGGAAAGTATGAAACTTCCAATTTGTTAAACACCGAAATTTCATAACATTCAACGATTCCTAACTGGCAAAATTTTGATCGTAAAAGAATTAGATTTCCCTTAATGTCCTTCTGAAACGCAAGACATTTTTTTTTTAATGTGGTATTTATTATTAAAGATATGATTTTATGACAGCAAATTGTTATATTTTTTTTTCATATTAATTAATAAAATTAGATTTAGTTAATATCTAATTACTTCAATAAAAACCAACTAGTCGGATGTGCCAATCCCAAAACTTTCTTCTATATCATACAGGTTAATACTTCAAAGTCTCTATCACAGTGCCAAAACTATACCCCTTTTCACTAACAGGGCGTATTACCTTCACACTCACCTTCGCCAATTGACTTAAAAATCACATATGGTACCGTCTCTCCTACTCCGCGTTATTGCAGAAACACGGTCTCAACATGCGTGAATGAAAGGCATGCGCCTGTGTTAGTGAAAAGGAGTATAAATGGCAATATATTTCCGTCATGAGGATTCTAAAGGTATACGTTTGTTGATTTGTGTGCATTTCTAATGGAGATAATCATAAGATGGGGGGAGGAGGATAAGGAAGGAGCAAAAGTAGATAAGCACCGCATTTTCCAAACAAATCATTGAGTTTCCCGCCCTCTTTGGTGTCTGCAACAAAAATTGCCAACCCAAAGGACATAAAAGCGATTCCTGTTAGGCAGTATACACTCAAGCCTAATAAGGTTCTATTTATGTGAAAGTGTAACAGAATATGAAGTTTGATTAAATTCCGTACATTAGCTTTAGATATACAGCTACCGCGAAAATCTTGAAAAATATCGCATATCAGCGTCCACAGGAAAACCTAATCAGCACTAACTTATGTCAAGGTATAGCAGAATATGAAGTTTGATAAAATTCCGTGCATTAGTTCTTGAGATATGACAATCGCTAAAATCGTGTAAATCTTGAAAAATGAGCATAGAAGCTGTTCGGTCGGTTTTATGCTTTGCATTATTGGCAATATCTTTTGTCGTCTGCGTTTGTTTATACGAGTTCATAGAATGTTTTGTTGTGAGAGAGGTAGCCATGAGCGGCTCTTGTGATATTATATAAAAAAAAAACAGTGCACTGCAGTTTTGTTATTTTGTGTATTTGTGAGTATTTAATATGAGTTAACATAATGGTCCGCCGAGCAACGAAGAAGCAGCCTGGGATTAAATTCAACGACCTTCTAAAATCAAATTTTAAGTTGAGTGAAACGCCGAGATGAATGATAAGTTCTAAGAGTTCCGTGCTACGAAATTCGTCAAAAGATTATTCGAAAAGTAAGTGAACGTGATTTTTCTTATCTTTACTGTTATACATATATTAAACAATGTTTAAAGGTGCAAAAAAAGAGGATTTAAGGCTTATAGCCACTGAAATAAATCTAAATGTTAATGAAAATATGACAATTGCGGATTTAAACGTTATTATTGAAGACAGTGAAATGTATAAAAATAAACCAGATTTTGTGAAAGATATAGCAAACGATATAATTGAAAATCGTAAACATGAAGCGCAAAGGCGTATTGATGAGGAGCAAAGGCGAATTTATGAGGAGCAGGAGCAAAGGCGAATTTATGAGGAGCAGGAGCAAAGGCGAATTGATAAGGAGCAAAAGCAATATGATCTGGAAAAAATGAAACTTGAATTAGAACTAGCTAAAATTAAATCTGAAGCTAAATCCAATATTAGTGAGGGTGAAATAAAATTAGAATCGTTAGATCAATTGATAAAAAGTATTCGAACTTTGACTGTAAAAATACCTATACGTCCTGAAGGATGGGGGTTTTACTTTTCTTCTTTAGAACGAGCTTTTAAGACTAAAAATGTTCCAGAACAATATAAAGCAGAAATTCTGTTAAATTTATTAGGGGATAAAGCATCTAACATATTAACTTACTTACATGATAGTGATATCGAGAATTATGCAAAAATAAAAGAATTAGTGTTAAAAGAATTTCAACCTACACCTTATTTTTGCTTAGAGCAATTTAGAAAAGCTGTTAAACAACCAAATGAGACGCATGTACAGTTTGCTTCACGTCTAATGACAAACTGGGAATATTATTTAAATTTAAGAAATGTCTCTAATTTCGAGAGTCTAAAACAACTTATAGTATCGGATAAATTACATCAAACATTAGATAGAGAAACAGCTTCCCACATTAGTGTGAGACAAGGAGATAAATGGTTTTTACCAGAAGAGTTGGGACAAGAGATTGATTTATATTTCACATCACGCGGAAAATCTCTTACTGAGAATTTTAGTGTTAATCGTAAATATACTAGCTCCAAAAGTGTATCTAAAGTATTCTTATCAGATGTTAAAACATTAAGTTGTATTTTTTGCCACGAAAATCACACTCTTTCAAAATGCCCGCATTATTTAAAATTATCTGTCAATGAAAGGGTGAACGTTATAAAATGTAACAAGTTATGCTTTAATTGTTTAAATTCACATTCAGTTGCAAATTGTCCATCAAAGTACACGTGCTTTTGTAAAAAACGTCATCATAAAACTATACATTTCCCAAAAACAAATAACAACACATACGTGAAAGAATATGTTTCATCGGAACAAAATAAACAAGGAAAGGTAAATGTGGAAGAATGTTCAGCTTCTAGGCCAACAAATCGTGGCACATCAGTCTTGAACGCTAATGCAGAAGAGTTCGTTCAGAAAACCTTTATTAGTAACTATTCGAATAAAAAGAGCAAAGTTTTACTTTCAACTGTTATATGTTTTCTAATTGATGAATCGGGATGTAAACATAGAGTAAAGTGTTTATTAGATGTAGGCAGTGAGTCTAATTTTTTATCCCGCCATTTAATAGAGCTAATGCATTTAAAAAAAGAGAGAACAAACATCTTAGTGTCAGGTCTAAATGATGCTAACTTAGTAATAAATCATAAAGTTAATGCATCAATATGCAATAGAGATGAAAGTTTTGTGAAAAATTTAGATTTCTTGGTAGTTCCGAAAATAACTGCAGATTTAACGCCTTCACGTCCAATTGAAATCTCAATACAAGATTTACCTAATGTAAAATTAGCAGATGCTAGTTTCAATATCCCAGAACATGTAGACATGCTCTTAGGAGCAGGAATTTTTTATGAGCTTTTGAGACCGGGACAAATTCGTGTTAATAATTCTGATCTTATTTTGCAAGACACAGTTTTCGGTTTTGTTGTATCGGGAAGTTTTCCGTCAGAGAATGAAAACAAAGTTCATTGTGGGTTTATTAAGAAAGAAACCAACCTAGACAAGACACTTAGCAAATTCTGGGAGATAGAAAATATCGAGGTTGAAAAACCAAAATGTAAAGAGACTTTAATTTGTGAGAAACATTTCGTAGAAAATTATACACGAGACAAAAGCGGTAAATATGTTGTTAAAATGCCCTTAAAAGAGGATCCAGCTATTTTAGGAAACTCAAAACAAATCGCTACGAAAAAATTAAATTCTTTATGGAATCGTCTAGCAAAAGATCCTGAGTGCTTAAGATTATATTCAGATTTCTTAAAAGAATATCAACAGTTAGGCCATATTGTTGAAGTTAACGAAAGCGAGGAAGAAAGTGGATCCTATTACATTCCCCATCTTGGAGTGTATAGAGGAATAGAAAAAAGTATATCAACGCCTTTGAGAGTTGTATTTTACGCGTCTTCCTTAACAACTAAGGGAAACTCACTTAATTCTATTCAATATAACGGAGGTGTAATACAAGATGATTTATTCTCAATTATGTTGAGATTTAGAAAATATATCGTCGCTTTCACTACAGACATTCAAAAAATGTATAGAGCAACCTCTATTCATCCAGATCAGAGGAAGCTGCAAAAAGTCTTATGGAAGGAAGGTCTTAACGAGCCAATTAAAAATTTTGAATTAACGACAGTTACTTATGGTACTGTTAGCGCACCTTTTTTGGCCATGAGAACACTACTTCAATTGTCTAAGGATGAAGGAAGCAAGTTTCCTTTAGCAGCACCCGTACTGAGAGAAGACATGTATATGGATGATATTCTATCTGGTGCTGATTCTTTAAGTTCTGCATTGGAACTCCAAAATCAATTAATAGAAATTTTAAACAGTGCAGGAATGTTATTACATAAATGGTGCAATAATGCTCCACAACTTTGTAAAACAAATGTCGAAATATACCCCTTTGGTGATTCAGAAGAATTTAAAGCGTTAGGTGTTTTGTGGAAATCGAAGAAAGATTGTTTAAGTTTCAATGTTAAAATTCATAATGATTTAAATGTCACTAAGAGACAAGTGTTATCAACTATATCAAGTATATTCGATCCCTTAGGTTTAGTATCTCCTATTATAATTAAAGCAAAAATATTTATGCAGAAGTTATGGTTATTACAATTAAATTGGGATGATTTGCTAACCGAGAAAGAGGCTAAGGAATGGAGAGAGTTTTCTGATACCCTACAATTAATTAATAAATTTGAGATTAGTAGGTGTATTTTATTGAAAGATGCAATTATGATCGAGTTACATGGTTTCAGCGACGCATCTGAAGCAGCCTATGGTGCGGTAATTTACTGCAAATCAGTGACAGAATCAGGTCAAGTGTCTGTAAAATTAGTGACAAGTAAATCTAGAGTTTCTCCCTTAAAGCAATTAACTGTTCCAAAACTTGAGCTTTGTGCAGCAGTTTTATTGACAAAGCTTATGAAACGAGTGATTTCTTCGCTCAGAATTAGTGTAAACCAAATCTTCTTGTGGTCCGATTCCATGATAGTATTATCCTGGATTAAAAAAGAACCATACGTTCTAAAAACTTTTGTTCCGAATAGGATTTCTACAATACAAGAACTAACTCAAGGGATGCAGTGGCGACATGTTCCATCTCAGCATAACCCTGCTGACCTTCTAACAAGAGGAGCTAATCCTGATAAACTATTATCAAATGAGTTATGGTGGAGTGGTCCATTGTTCCTAAAGGAAAAAGACTATCCCAATACAAATATTCCTGTAGCAGTTAATTCCAATGACTTTTCAAATGAACTGAAAAATATTAATATAAGTGACTTTAAAAGCATATCTGTTTTTACAGTTTCTGTTAATTCTTTTGTGCATGATATAATTGATTTAAGTAATAACTATTGTAAAATAATTCGTATTTTAGGATTTATTTTCAGATTCCTTAGTAATTGTAAAAAAGAAAAAAAGGAGTGTCCTCTGGACCTCGAAGAGCTCAACAAAGCAGAAAGTTTTTTGTTAAAAAGTGTTCAACGTGAGTTTTTTGACAAGGAAATAAAATCCTTGCAAAAATCAGGTAATATTAATCATGATAGTCAGTTAAAAAACTTACATCCATTTCTTGATAAAGAAGGTCTTCTAAGGGTAGGAGGTAGATTAGCGAACAGTAACTTAAATGCCAACCAAAAATTTCCAATTTTACTACATAATAAAAGTAAACTTACTCAAATGATAGTAGAATACTTTCATAAACGATATTTACATTTAGGTCCAAAATCTTTACTTTTTCAGTTAAGGCAGAATTTTTGGCCTTTGAATGGTCGTGCAATATGTAGAAAAACAATTCATAATTGTAGTATATTTCATGTTATAAATATTGTTAATCCTTTTTTTTTTAAGCAGTAAGCTTTATAAGATATTTTGAGTGTAAATATGTAAAATTAAGCTAATTTCTATTTGAATGTATTTTGTGTTTATCAAAGAAAATATTCATACAAAATGTGTATTGAGAGTGTATATATTATTTGAGTGAGATATTATTTATACAGAAATTTATTTAGAGAGATTATTTATATGAGACATATATTATTCGAGTTATTTAAATGACATTTATTTTATCCAGAAGGTTTAAGTCTTATTTTGATTAAATCGAGAGTGTTAACCTTTAAATACTTTAAAATAAAGTATTTCTGAGTTATTTTTTAAATAAAATATGAGAAAAGAAAAATATTCTTGCAGCATTTAAAACAAATTTAATTTGAGTGTTAGATGTCATGAGTGTACATCATTACATAATGCATGCAGAATTTTAGAATAGTAAACATAATAAACAACGAGGTGTTTTCAAGAGACCAATTTCAAAAATTTGTCTGTTACCCATGGAAAAATGATTATTATCTTTTGTAATTTGTAAATTTATTGTTTACTAGTACATGCTGTATTATTTGTTTAAAATTGAAAGTGTAATAATGTATTATAATTGTGGTTGAATGAAAATCATTCAACGGGGGCCGGTATGTTCGGTCGGTTTTATGCTTTGCATTATTGGCAATATCTTTTGTCGTCTGCGTTTGTTTATACGAGTTCATAGAATGTTTTGTTGTGAGAGAGGTAGCCATGAGCGGCTCTTGTGATATTATATAAAAAAAAAAAAAACAGTGCACTGCAGTTTTGTTATTTTGTGTATTTGTGAGTATTTAATATGAGTTAACAGAAGCGCCAGCAGATGGGCGATTTACACCAAAACCTAATCAGCAGCAATTCATATCAAGGTATACCTGAATCTAAAGTTTAATGAAAATCCGCGTATTAGTTCTTGAGATTGAGCTATTGTGGAAATCGTGAAAAAAGCAGTATAGCGGCGCCACCTGTTGGGCGATTTGCACCAAAAACTAATCAGCACTAATTTATATGAAGGTCTAACTGAATCTAAAGTTGTTTTTTTTTTTAATTCTGTACATTATTTCTCGAGATAGGGCACGCACAAAATTTATGTCACATACAGACAGACTCACTGACAGACATTTTCTAAAAGCAATCAAATCGTGTTCAGGGCCTGCTAAAACGTATAAATCCGTCGAAAACGGGAAGTCAAATTTTTTCATGAATCCAATATTTTCTTCTTGTAAAGATAGAAGAAAGTAAAAATAAAACGGAAATTTAATATTTGTGTTTGCACAGCAATGATTTTTTTTTTTTTCAGTACATGTTGAATATTTTTAGTGTCTTTTATGAAATTTTTATTTACTGATATTATAATGAACAATGAACTATATAAATTCAGCCTGTAATCGATGAATACTGAAAAGTGGCGCATGAAATACTGATCAAAAATATTAAATTTCAGTATGGTAAAACTGATGACTTATCTTGAGTTTTTTTATAATTCAAAAAAATATTTTTTTTACAGAATAAAGTTATATTAAATTTGCTGATTTAAAATCTAATATCTAAAAGTAATTTTTTACAGAATAAAGTTATTTTAAATTTGCTGATTTAAAATTGCCAAATCCACTCGTACCGATCTTTGCAGAAGTCAGAAAAATAATTAGATTGCATTAGTCTTGCATTAGAATTAATCTTGTATTCTGTGATGCTTAACTGAGTGGTGTACTATCAAGGATGGTGATTGGTTGTGTTTATGACGGCCAATTATCATCACGAGGAATATAGGCCTTAACTATCAGGGATGAATATGGAGATAAATAATTTGTCCATAGTTATTCCACACATATTGAAATCAACTTCCAAGTCAAAATAAGGAAGGCTGTTATGTTACTTTATAAAATTTGAAAACTAATACTAGTCCATTTCTATCAGTTTTATCTCAACAGTCGGCCGCAGAATACTACATAGAAACTATTTCATCTTCCATCGCCCCCGAACTTTAATTAATAACTTTAAAAAAAACTACTCCAATTTTCCTTTGGCCTCACCAGTGGCCGAGAAGTTCTAATCTCGAAGCTGGTACACGGAAAGTGCTGAGTTCGAACCCAATCACACTCGTCGGCCCAACCGTTCGGAGTTTTCCGTGATTTTCTTCGAATCTTGGAAAACCTTGCGTAAATAGGAGTTAGGTTCCCTTAGAAAGTCCCCCCTCCCCACGGAGGGCACTTCCCCTAGGGCCTATATCCCTCGTTTAGATAATCGGCCGTCTAAATAACACACACACCCCAATTTTAGTTTTAAACCGTACTTAAAATTTAAGAAAAAATTTTAATTTAAGTTTTACTTTCTTATTAACTCTTGTTTTTTCTTCCGAAAGTTTTTTTCTCCTTACAGAGTGGATTTTTTTAGCAATTTATGAATAACGAAATGGAATTTCGTTTATTTTTATGATTCTTTAAAAAAAAGAAAAAAATACTAGCTTTTAAACCTTAACGCTTTTTAAATTTTGAATTTGTGGAAACCAGAATAACTTGGGGGGTTCGTTAAAAAAATGTTGCGATGCCAGGACTTTAAGTCTAAAATTGATATGTTTAGTCACCTAAGACGATACGAATTTTTCCTACTGAAAATTCTGTTACCAATTTCAAAAAGGTTTATAAAAGTAGCTTATCTTACAATTTCACTTAATCTCAACCGTCCAAGTCTTACGTTGATAAATAGAACTATCTTTGCCTCGTGTTGTTAGCTTCATACAATAAAAAAGCTCGGCAGGTATGATACAGACAGTTAACCAGATGTCCTTTCTTATTAGTATTAACAATGAACTATTTTAGACCATATTTCAAAAAATATTTCGGAGTATATTTTTTTATCATTTGAGGATGTGAGTTTCAAAACTCGCCTTATCCAAAATTTAAAAGCCCCACCAGTGGCCCAGAGGTTCTGCTCTTGTAGCTGGTAGACGAGAGGTGCTGGGTTCGAACCCAATCACGCCCGTCGGTCTAATCGTTTGGAGTTCTCGTGGTTTTCTTCGAACGTTGGATTTCCATGCGTAAATACGGTTTAGGTCCCTTAGAAAGACCCCTACATAGGGCACTCCCCCTGGGCCCATATCCCTGGTGCAGATAAATAACACCAAAATTTAAAAAATAAAGTTTTCTCCATCAATCTATTCTATTGGTGAATCTGCACCGAAAAAACACTACAGTCTGTAAAAAAAAAATTAGTTTTATCCTGTATTTCTGGTACTGCAAAATGTTGGTTTACAAGGGACGCATTAAGAGATTTTTCGCAATTTCCTAAAATTTGATTTTCTGGATAAGGCGAGTTTTGAAACTCACGTTCTCATTTGTAAATAGACTAAATACTAGTTACCAAGCTCTGATTAGTGAGAAGGCACTAGAAGCACAAGTTTCCCAACTAAAATGTCGGCGATGCCAAAATATAACTAAACTAGGAAGTTTCCAATTCTCATTTTCATATTTTAATTTGCATTCTTAAAGAGTTTTTTTTTTGAGAGCGTTTACCTAATGCAAAAGAAAATCCATACGAATTTGAGAGAACTTTTGTTATTCGACTTGGAAATCATCATGATCATTTGTTATGTTTACACACCGTTTAGGCAATTCAACATATACGGGAATGACTGAGATGACCTTCCCGGGAGCCCAGCTTTCGCTTTAGAGTATAAGTGCAATCCCGGAGGAAAGAATTCAACATACAACATCAATATATATTATAAATACATATTATAAACTAGGTTTTGGAGTCGAAGCTGGTGACATGCTTACTTAGAAAACACACACAAGTCGTTCATACATTGCTTTATTGGGTGTAGAGGACATATTCAATGGAGATTATAGTCATCCAAGGCGGTACCCGCGGCAGTCAATCCGAGCAGTCCCAATCCCGTGTCTGTTCTCAAGGGCAGCCCGTTGCAATCTGCGTGAAATGTTTACGTCTAAGAGAAGATCACCACCTACTTGAAGAAACTATATAATTTATAGCCATAGACGGTTTTATATAAGATGCTCGAGCGTAATCTTGGATAATTGGCTTTCACTTTCGTATAGGTTACATGTTTATGCTCTCCGAGATTTAAAGTTATAAATACTTGATAATTGGGCCATGTGTTGCGAGTTCTTTTGAATTTAATTAGGATTTGAAGTAGCCAAGAAATTATGATCTTTGACAAGCGTCAAGACATCGAACATATATGTCTGCACTGATGATTATCGAAAATAAGCTATACTTGATAATATCTCTTATGGGGTTCTAACGTTTTGAAGTGCTCCTTGGGGCAGATATAGAGATTGAGTTAGCAACTAAGGGGAAAGTATACTAATTAAAAAGGTAATAGAGCATCTTATCAATTTTATAACATACACTAGGGGGCTCTGCCCCCTGCAAGCTACGCTCGCTAACCCCCGTTCAGACACAACAGAATCTAAAAGCACGCTAATCTGACTGATCGCTTTAAAAAAGATTAGAGAAGATTTAATTATACTGAAAAAACCTGTAGCGATCTCCCTGTAAACGGGTTTTCATTCAATTCCCTTTGATTGCAAAAATTTTAGGTAGAATCAGTTGCTGTTAAGACAGCCAATGGTTTGTTTTCGTGTTTGGTTAAGGAAGATCAGTTAAACATTTGAAAAGAAGCTAAAATAAAATGAATTAAGTAAAGTCTTTGTCTCTCGGTATTTTTTAACAGCGTTATAAAACGATTGACATAATACAATTTACTACAATTACTAAAATTTGCTGCTTTAACCCCTTCAAGAACGGTGGTTCCTTTTTGGACCACTTAATTTTAATTCTTAAATGCATTAGCACCAGAATATTGGGATGAAAATTTCCCTTTTATTAAGTAAGTGAACAAAAGCATTTTTGTATTTCGAAATTTTTTTTGTAAATTCTCGTGCCATTCACTGATTTCAAGATTTTACGAATAGAAGTGCCTTGTCCGTGAAAGGGTTAAACGCATATTAATGTATTTATTATTTTAAAGTTTCCTTTCCCTTTTAATATTCACGTGTAAATACAATTTTCAAGACATAATTTTCAATATTTTCCTGCTTTTAACACGTACTCATTTAATAGTAATTTTAAAGTTTTTTTTCTGTTTTTAATAGTCACGTGAAAATAAATTTTTAATCGTCAGGAAATCTTATTCTTTGCGCTGTTTTTAGAATTGAAAACAATCTCTATAATAATAGCCTAAGCCATGTGACTATCATCAACAGGTCCAGGCGGATCCCTTCGCTTTTTATATTCCAGGCGGCCATTTTGGTACTTTAATGTTAGCCAGCCACAGGTGTGATAAGTCGCCGAATATTATTCTATCGCCATTATTTCGTTTATATTATAATAGTCCAAGTCATGTAACTGCCATAAACAACGGGCTGATTCCTTCGCTTCTCATAAGAAAGGTTTCCATTTTGATTAAGGAATCAAAATTATTTTTTCGAATAAAACTACATAAAAGTTGCCATGATCGCAAAGTATTCTTGGTACTTTTATATTAATCGGGTGAAAATCTCGCCAATAGCTTTTTTTTAACTCGCCAGTTAGCATTTTTTTCATTTTTCGAGTGGTAAATTAAAACGCTGGTACTTGGTTATCCCATCGACCAAAAATCTGTCGCCTAACTATAAGATTAAATGCCAATAATGGTTGATCGTAAATGTCACATTCACTTGACATTAAGGAAGTTACACATGTTCACGCCATTAAGTGATTTTTATTTCGACGTTTTATTTGCATTTTAATTAATGTTATACTAATTTATTTAGTCTTTTGTTATTTAAAATAAAAAAATATGTCAATTTGTAAAATTTGGCAAAATTGGTCGACGGGAGAAATAGTAACATTGAAACGTTGCTTTGAAGTGGAAATTAAATCTCATGATTTGTTGCATTGTCACATACGCACCGGGTTTGGCGTGATTTTTTTTTTTTTTTTTTTTTTTTTTTTTTTTTTTTTTTACGACAATTTGGCGAAAACCTCGTTTTCAAATACCTGTTACATGTGTATTTTTAAATTATTTTCTGTTATTTTTCAAATGAAATAACAATAAATAATAAAAAAAAATTAATAACTATAGAACAAAACAATTTATAACATTTGGTGTAAATAAAAATAAAATAAATTCAAATAAACATTTTTTAATAAATAAGCAACAATAGCCGGGTTACCATGTCAGGCAAAATAATGCCATTTTGGCACCAATTATGTACCGCGTTGCGTATATAAAGAATGAAGTAAAAGCCATTTATTTAAAGGTTTCAATTTTAAATGAAAGTTTTGTATTAAATAAAATGATAATGAAATACAAATTGAATTATGAATAAAAGTAACATGATGCATTTCTTAGCATACATTTAAGGGAGGTCAAACTCGTCGCCAAATTAATTTAAAATAACCTTTTCTAAAATATGAAAAAAATATCTGTTTGATTAAAATTTGAGTTGCCATCATTAGAAAAATGTATATAAAATTAGAAAAAAATTAATATTTCGAAAACTAATTCGAATTTAAAAATTCTAATACCAGTTTTGAAATCTGTGGATCAGTATTGATTTTTGGTGTTAATTTCATCGCAAAGTATTCCATATTTTAGGAGAAATCGCCGTGAAACATAATCAGTTGTTTAATCAGTCGATTCATACTTCCGTTTCATACTTTCGTTTCATAAATTCGTTTCATTTGGATTTTATATATATAGGGTAGATATAGCAATTTGATACAGGGAACGTAAAAAAAAAATCTGCTAAATGAAATGTGATTTCTGCCAAGCTACTCTGCATTAATGGGTTTCCGGGTATGTAGAATTTAGAAAATTTGAAAGGGGCCCACCGAAATTATATTGTTCTCCTAACTTCAGAGGTTAAACCAGCCCTGATAAGTTGCACAGAAAAAAGTAATTATTAACTGTGTACCTATGTAAACCCTACATACAACCAAACAGGAAATTTAAAAAAAAATCGTAGTAACTTTACTCACCAAAGTCTTCATTCTTGAAGATTAGCAATAATAATCTTGAAAATGGCTATGACAAAAGTGCTATTGTCGTGAAATTAATGTGTGACATACCTTCAACTTTCCTTCTACCTCCTTATATACAAAATTCCTGCCCTTGACTCAAAATTATGCATTCTGTGTAAATCTTCCATTTCGATATAGAGTGCATCTTCTGTACAGCGTTCCACTGCAAGAAAATTCCAAAACGTCGTAAATTTTCGCGGAGAAAATACATGCGAGAATACAGGTAACGATGTTCCACTGGCGAGATTTCGGATATTTTATATATATATATATATAATTTTTAGCATGAATATTTAAAAAAGAAGAAATATACCAAAAGAAATATTTTGTTCACACAAAAGACGTGAAAATTCGTCATTGTTTGGAACTATGTCCATTTGTCAAAGGAAATGACGCTTCAAATGTCTCGTTCATCACTGAAATTTGTAGTTGAAGGCTTCATTCGCTTCAGGTTGCGCTCATCCAACCTTGTGATTTAAGTTGAAAATACGATAAAAGTCGGAGTAAGTGTCGTAAATGAATGACGCTCGTAGAGTTTTTCATTTATATTTCATTTTTATAGATTTTTAGAAGCAGAAAAGCAGAGTACATTCGATAAGCACCCTTTAATTACGAGATGCTTTAGCAGCTCATTCACATGCATGTACACATTGTTTACTGTGACATAAGACTTTATGGCACTATGCTCAACATAATTTTATAAAAATTCTGATAAAAAAAGATGCATATTTAATATTTTGTTGAAAATTGGGTAGTTTACTGAAACTGTTTTAAGCTTCTTTAATGATAATTTTAGAAATTTTAAAACCATTTTAAATTATTTAAAAAAGAATGGCATCTCCCACCAGTAAAATGATAGAAATCAACATTAAAAAATTGCACATACATACAGATACTATTCAAATGTATTCATTATGCAAAGAGATGAATTATGTAATATATTGACTTATTAATATTAATATTTTTTACCAAAAAATTATCGTGCAATATAATACTGTGTGTTTGTGTGATTTTATGTTTAATCATTAGTTTTCAACGTTAATTTTTAATGTTGAAATTTTACATAGTATAATTTTACAATAAATATCATTATAAAAAAAATGCATGATAATTTTAAATTATTTTTTATGCAATACAATCAGCGTTAATCGGATACATATCGGACTTAAATAAATTAAGTAATCTTTCCCTAGTTATAATTTATATAAACAATCGAAGATTCCGAACTACTCGTATATCAATGGTATTGTATTTATCGAGAAATTTTAGAATTAAAACAAAGGAAAAATCATGCGTCAACCATAGATTATGAAACACTTTCCAACACACTCAGAATAATGTAACAAAAATTCTCTGCTTATTAAGTTGAAATACGATGTCTTGCTGAACCATTTGGAAACACATAACACATTTGAAAAATCAATTTCAGCAATACAGTCGGATAATTATCCGAATTCTTTGAGCAGCCATGTATATGACATATGGATTTGTATCTAATAAACTACATGCATGCAAAAATTCGGTTTAGTTAGGAAATATCACCAGAGTTTAAAATTCCCCTTCAGAAATTTCCGCTAATAAGAAGCATGGCACGCGAATTCTTTTGTGCAGCACTGTATACGAGATATAAAATTTATAGGCAATGACTAAGATGCAAAAAAAAATAGTTACATTTAAAAGCGCATGGCCAAATTGAAAATGTAATTATTGCTCAAAGGCAGTACTGTTACCGATTTCTTTTGGGTTTCCCTGTAAATGAATGGTTAATGCTATAAATACTCTATTCTATAGTAATCATCATATTGTAGTGAATTCAGTGATTTGTATCAATTTCAATACATTTGATGTAGCGTCATTAAAATACACTGCAAACTATTTTTCTCCTTTGACCATAATTTAACGGAATTATTTTGAGTGCACCTGTAAATGAATTTTTAATGTTACACACTTCATATTCAACACCGAGCATGCCATTATAAACATCATTAACATATATCAATTGCATGAAAATTCGAGTACATTTAATCGAATTAGAGCCTGGACAAACAGACAGACAAACAGAATTCATAAACACTTTTCAACATGTAGGAAAGTGTTAAAAAATAAAACTGCTGATAGTTTCAACTAACAGAGTACTTTCTACAGATCTTATTATCTCTGAGTTATAAATAAAAATTGTAAGCCAAGTAAAATATAACTTTCAAAGGATGGTGTACTTTGAAATTAAGAATTGCCTCATTTCAATTAAAAGCTCTTATAAATTATGAAAAATACATTAAAGAAGCATTTTTTACGTGCATGTCACATGTTTCATAACAAAGTACAAAACTTTTATGATCATAAAAAACATCTTCAAAGAAAATAATGCATTTTTTCTTATGCATTAATTGAATAAGGGAAAGAAAAATAAGAAAAATGTTAGCCTCTAAATGATTCAACTTCAATAATTACTGTAATATAAGCTCAGCTTCTAAATTGCACATAGCTGTGTATTCGTTGTAATGTACTCGTACACTCGCTCAAAAGAAAAGGCATCCCATACTATTTTATTAACTTATCCCCATACTATTTTTTCCCATACTATACTATTTATTCCCATACTATTTTATTCATACTAAATTATTTCTAAGAGTTGCGAGAGGTACCATTCAACAAGAAATTGTAACCTCTTTACTAATAGGGTTAGAAATTTAGAAATAGTGGTCGTCTACTAGGGTGTTTCATTTTGTAAGGAGAAAAATAAAATGTAAATTTTTTGCTGACTTTCTTACGCCCCGAGTCTAAGGTATATAAAAGATATATATGCCAAATTTCATTAAGATGGGATAATATTTAGGGGTTGCACACTTTGATCAGTTTTGTAAAAGTAGGCAAACATTAAGATTTTCTAATGTTAATTAATTTTATTGGTAAAACTAATAATCACAAACTTCACATAATTCTAAAACTAGACACTAAGATTAATAGATAGCATAATACGCAAAACATGTGTTATATTAATCAACTTTGAACGATGCAACTCTCCTTTGTTCGCTTGGTCACGACTTTTCTGTAATGTTCGATTGCACTCATCAAGAATTGTTTTTATTATTTGTCCATGACCAATTCGTTTAATCAGATCAATTCCTATTTCTGCTGTATCATTGACCACAATAAGAGTGTTCACATGGCTTCTTAGAGAATCACTGCAGTATTCTGTCACATCGTGGATCCGGCGAAATGATTCAGGTCTTTTCCTTCAAAAACTAGTTTTTTACTTCGAATAGCTTCATTTCCTTTTTCTTTACAGGTTTGGTTTCTAAATTTAGAGTTACATTTCTCTTATTAGCCTTACGTCCAAAAAAGCCAATCCTACATTTGTTTCTAACCAAAGGTATCTGTATCAACTTAGCGACTGTGAGAGCACTTTTTTGACATCTGAATCTGGGTAAGTGTTCAGAAGCTGTAACATATCCAAATCATTCTTTGGAGCCTATTGACTTACAATTGCCTCAAGCCAAAAGTAAACATATAAGATGCTGACACAATGTGCAACTCTTTTCATTCCTTTCAATTCTCTTGAGGAATATTCAACTGTTTGGAGTAGAGTACAATTTTAAGTGCATATACTGCCTTTGCCATCCACCTTGCTTGATGCAGAGCCTTTGGAATATTGAAACTGAAGTCGTTTTTAGACCAACCTTCTAGGTACAAAAGTATGAATTGTAATAACTCTTTTTAATCTTTTCATAGATGACTTCTGTCTTTTAGGACATTTTAGAGGTAGTTAACCCATTTGTACACTAGATTCCTTTTTTTAAGAGAAAACCTTATCAACTCCACTAACTGACGAACTCATATCATCTTCTCTTTGTGACCTAAGAAATGCTTTATCTTCTTGTGATATGCTAGTCATGACCATCACAGCTTGTCAGGAAATATCAAAAACTTGATGAGATCATCTTTCCAAATCTGCTGTTTCACATTTGCTTTATACGTGTTTCTCGATTTCTCTATACTCAGATTTTGTTATTCTTTGTACATCTTCTGTAAACCAGCACTGATATTCTCCTCCGTCTTAACATGAATATTTGCTTTGTTCTACACTTCCTGTAGTTTAGGACTAGTAGATTGAACAGAATCCAAAAGTCTTTCTTTCATTCCATTGTGATGGTAAATAAAACTAAGAGTACTTGCTCCTTTGCAGGGACAGAATACTAATAAAAACTCATCACTAGGATGGAACTAATAATAAAAAAGAAAAGTGCCCAGTTAAACTGATGGCATTGAGCTTACAGTCTATTCACACAAATTGTATATTATACTCTTACTTCAAAGAATAACGCCTTTCGAAAAATAAATTAAAGGGGGATTAGTCCCCCCACTCTGTTTCACATCTTTATACTTAACCAATGAGCCTCCAAATCTCATCAGGGAAGCGCCTTATCAGAATAAACCGGTATATCAAATTTGAAGCAAATCGGATAAAAAACCCATTTATCTAAATTAAGGGGAGTATTACCCCCTATCCCTCCTTTATACTTGACCAATGAACCTCCAAATCTAATCACGGGAGTGGCTTATCATAATTAAGTGGTATACAAATCGGATTAGAAAACCCATTTATCTAAATTAAGGGGTATAACACCCCCCGATATCCCTTTATACTTCAACAATGAACTTCCAAATCTAATCAGGGAAGCGTCCTATCAGAATTAACCGGTATACCAAAATTGAAGCAAATCTGATAATGCTGCATGAAAAACCTATTTATCTGAGTTAATGGAGAGATTAACCCCCCCCCGTACCCCTCCTTTATACTTAACCAATGTACCCCAAAACTAATCAGGGAAGCGCCTTATGAGAAAGAACATAGAAAAAAATTGAAGCAAATCTGATATTTCTATCAAGAGTTATCGCATTACGTACGTACTTACATACGTACGTACATACAGAACCTGCAGGTACATTAGCTCTCCGGCTTTCATAGTCTGTGAGCTAAATACTCATCACTATGTACCTTTAAAAAGCCGCCAAATTCCATTTAAAGTTATCATTTTAAAGTTCAATTACCTTCAAATGATGAAAGAAAGACATGAGAAGCCCATTAGTACAAAGTACTTTAATATTTCATATTTCACTAATTTTTGATAAAAATGATCAAAATGTGCAACATCGAAATATTGTCCAATCTTCTTGAAATTTGGCATATATATCTTTTACATCACTCAGACTCGAGGCGCAAGCAAAGTCGTCTGAAAATCACATCTTTGGGGAAATGAAACACCCTATCGTCTAACATATTGAAAAATTGTACCAACTTTGATTTGATTGACTTTTTTTATTAGGTCTGAGTATCAAAGCACTCCAGAAAATGATATAGTTTATGTATTGTTCTTTAAATATTTATTAGAATACTTCAAAGTTTGACGATGATAATGTTAAATATGTGCAAAAACTTTTAATTTCTATCTTTAAAAAAATCCTCCGACTGAAATTTCATTTTTTAATGAATTATAATTAGTATATCTAAATACATTCTAGGCATGTTTTCGATTCAACTATATTTTTAATTAGGACAATTATTAATAAATTCCTATTAAAATTATGACCTACATTAGCATTTACATAAATCAAAAAAATATGGATGTATAGATTTATAGCGCATTCTAATAATTAGTTTTCGATATGCAGAGTAAACACTAAAGTCCGTTCCAACCCTCTTAACTGCCGAATGGCTGCAGCTATAGTCCTGAAAGTGTTGTCTAGGTATAATAAAGTGACTATGCGCTACTAGATGAGACCTCTTACAGCGCCACCTTGTGCAAAACGGCGGAATTAGTGTTCGTATCTAGTAAACGCTACGAGATATGGGAAGAAAGTGAATTACAAAGTTGCAGAGCATCATCGATTTAGTACGAAAAGACAAGTTGTAAACATGAATGAGGAAAAGATAACTCTTAAAAAAGGGCATTTGTTTGTCCGTGATTTCCCACACTGTGACGCCACGAAAATTGAACAAAAGGAGAAAAGATTATCTTTCGGACGGAAAACGAGTCGCGGCACCAGAGAGCGTGCAAGGTGACAGCATCAGTGGTATCACTTGTAGTTCCCAATCGAGAGGACTGTGGTTCAAATCCTGCAATGTGCATTCTTGTACAAATTGTTTTTACAAAAAGTAGACAATATGCAGATCGTGCAAAATCGAATCGCAAAACGTATCAACTCAACGTAACTTGAGCTTGGTGTGCGAAATTGTGCATTACGCAAATACGTATGAAAAGTCACATCTGTTCCCCTGAGACAGCTATAAAAGGGATATCTCTTCGGGGTTGTATGTTTAAGACCATCGAACGATTTTCTAAAAATGACTATTGTGAGATGTTCTACTGTACGGTGAATGTGGATGCAAGGTGCGATTGGCAGCACGGTTGTATCGACAACGTTTCCCTGCAGTCCCGCATTCTTCTCACAAAACCATCCTAAAGGTTGTGAAATGTTTAAGACAGACAGGCTGCGTGACCAGCTGACCTCGATCCAGCAGAACAGCTAAGGTAGGCGCGACAAATACAAGCAGAAGATCTATTATCATACGCCCTCACATATCCGAACAGTAGCACAAGAGAGATAAGTAAAAACAGTCGCCTCTCAGAAAGTCGCGTTTGGAAAATCCTAAACAAATTAGGTGGCCATCCATACCGGCCAACACCTCATTAGGCATTACTGGACGGGAATGCCGAAAGATGTTATGCATGGTGCAACATTGTCAAGAACCAGATAGCGGTCCAGCCAGCATTCTTGGCGTATATCGTGTGGACGGATGAAGCATGCTTTTCACGGAATGAAATGTACAATAGGCAGAGTACCCATTACTGGGCGCTGGAAAATCCCACATGTTCTGCCGACGTTCGACATCAAATGCGGTTTTCCATGAATGTTTGGTGTGGAATTTACAATAATAGGCTTATCGACCCAGTATTTTACCAAGTCATATTAAACGGACGCATGATATTTAGAACTTATGCAGGACGTAATAATCGATTTTGTTGAAAACTTATCGTTACTTCAACTCCAGAATGTCCAACATGACAGCACGTCTCCGCACAAGATAGTATCAATCAATGAAACAGTAGCTGGTGGAGGTATTGTTTTATATTATATATATTTTTTAAGTGCACATGCACGAACGATAACATTTTTTTCATAACTTAGTAGTCATATATGGCTACTCAAATAAAAAGGTCAGTCGAATATCGTGAAAATTCGAAAAGATATCGTTAATATAGTGAGAAAAATTTCGATTATTTCCAAACAGTAGCTGGATCATAAGTAATTTTTCACAAATTGATTTTTTTTTCGCTGACTGTCAGCAAGGGAATTAGTATTTAACGTACTTCCAGCCGTATCTTTGACATGGGTACTTCGATTTTGACAATTATCTTTCGGTGGAATAAAGTCGTTATGATGATCCTTCCAAGGAGATCTAAATCATCAATTAAAAATTAAAAAAAAACTTGTTATCGTTAATGAATCCTTATTAATTACGCGACTGAAAAGAAGGGTTATGTGTTTCACGCGTATCTGTGTATCTGTGTATGTGGATTTCTTTATACCCTCGAAACAGCCCAACGTCTGGATGGATTTTAATGAAGAGGGTTCTATCAATCCGTCTTAATAGTCCGATGGTTATGGGCTAGCTTTTGTTTTTATAAATTCAAAATGGCGGCCTTAAAATACAAAATGGCGATAGTAACGAAAAAAAAATTTACGAACCCTATTGAGTGGCATATCATTGGATAGGTCTTTCAAAATGAAGACGATGTTTCATTGATCGTTAAAATATTACACAACCTGGATGTTGTGCATGTATTGTGGATCTCTAGCTTTACTGCAACTCTAACCATCATAGACATCTATAGACCTCATCAAAACAGTGTTTGTAGATAGGAACTAACAATTAAACACAACTTAAAAGTCATTAATACAAGTAAATTAAAAAAAAAATAGGTAAGTAATATAAACAAGTAATATAAAAAAGTATTTTAAGTCAATTCCTACTTAGGTCAATAAGAGAATTTTTTTTTCTCCCAATCTTCTTTCCTGTTGAGTAGGGCTTAAAATGCCATGATCAAGAAGAGGGCTCTCTCAGTCTAAAAATACCTTGATCAAGAAAAGGGCTCTCTCGATTATTGAAAATTAATTAATTTAATTTAATCAATGAATTAATATTTGAAAAAACTGGATTAACATCAAGTGTCATCCACTACAAGTTTAAAAAAATTTATTTGAGCTTGATTGGAAGAATAATAAGTATTTTATTAACGACTGAAAATTTGAACAAGATATATATAGCGAGAGTGTGAGCTAATAGTAGGAATTGAAAAAAAATGTTTCACATTGATGAGAAATAATTAATTAGTTCGCTTTTTACGCAGTCGGGTTTTTTGATTTTTTAAATTTAATTGTTTATTTTTCATACCAGAATGCAGCCAGCAGAAAAGGTCTCGTGCTTAAAATTAGACTGTTAAAAATTTGCAACAAACTGTCCAGTCATTCGACCGTTTTTAATGAAAACTGTTACACAACCGTGATTTAACTTTATTATGATAATAATGCGGTCAATAATATATGGTCGAATACGATTAATAATATGGTCAAGTAACCCTTAGCTCGAAAAAATGGACAGTTCGCTGGATATTTTTAACAGTGTAGATATATCTTACTACTCTTGAAATTCCTTATGTGAAAACTGATGTTATAAATGACTTTTCAATGTGTTTTTGTTTGAAAGCCTGCATTCCAATATATTGTATATCTTAAGATTTCCATTTTAATTTACATAATATGTGTCCTAAAAGTGCACGATTGAAAAAAGTAAACCAATAGCATATTTTTAAGTAAAATATACGCATAGTTATTTGTTTATGTACACTGGTTATCAAAAATTAAGGAAAAGTCACAAAATGCTAATTTTCAAATACGCGAACACTCAAAAGGAAATAATATAATTCAAGTAATTCCTATCTCTACAACACAGCTAGTCCATATAACATCTCATTTATGTCACACATTGTCACAAATGTCACAGTCACTACGGTGAAGCAAAAAAATAGGAAATTCCATACATATCATTATCAGTCTCGAATGATCACTATATGTGACTCCACTGAGATGTCACTGTGACTGCTGCTTTGGGACGAGTCACTATGTGACTTTACAATGAAGTTACATTGTGGCTCTCACGTGACTGTCATTTGTAGACTCAATTTCAAAGTCATCGTGAACGCTGCATTGTGATAAGTTACCAAATAATGTCACATTAAATTCACATGATGGCTTTCAGGTGACAGAGAGACCGCTGTGAAGTCACCATTGTGCTCTTTTGGGAAAAGTCTCCATGTGACTATAATATGATATTATTTGGTGACTTATCATAATGCAACGTTCATGATTACTATGAAATTGAGTCTCAAAATGACAGTCACATGAGAGTCGCAATTTAACTACATTGTAAAGTCACCTGGTGACTCGTCACAAAGCAGCAGTCACATTGACTTCTCAGTGGAGTGACATATAGTGATCATTTGAGACTCATAATGAGATGTATGGAATTTCCTATTTTTTTGCTTCACCGTAGTAACTGTGACACTTGTGACCATGTGTGACATGAATGAGATGTTATATGGGCTAGCTGTGCTGTAGAGATAGTAAGTACTCGAATTATATTATTTCCTTTTGAGTGTTCGCGTATTTGAAAATTAGCATTTTGTGACTTTTCCTTAATTTTTGATAACCAGTGTACATTTATAGGCGTAAGCATAAAACACAAAATAGGGTACTGATTACACAGGTCAACAAATTTGAACTTTGCACTTTCACAAAGCCGAAATTAGTTGTTTCTTATGTGGTTTTTTGTACTGATTCCGAATCTAGTTTTAGATTTACATCAGCAGGCCTTGTTTTTGAGATTTTGCATATTTCGATTTATGCCAATTTTGTAAATTTTGTAAATTTTGTACAATTATATGAAAATTTAAGGCAGAAAGCTTTATCAGACTGTCTTTTTTGTTTTATGTTATGATTAGAGGAAAGTAGCGGAATTTGGACCACTTCGCTTATTTCCAGGTGTAACTCACTTAATTTTAGGAATATCTGCAAAACATCACTACACGGGGTCAATCTATTCATCTACTGACTAAATAAATCTTTAGATCAATTTCTTTTTCAAAATCTTAAATTTTATTTTAATTTGAAAAATTTGTCAAAAGTGATCCAAATTCAGTAACTGGTCGCCTAAGTTGGACCCCCAGTCTCCTAAATTGGACCAATCAATATCAAGTTGTCTTAATGACTACGGAATATATATAATTTTATTAAAAGAAAAGTTTGCGATTAATGAAACAATCAGACAAAATAACAGCAATGAAATCACTGTTAAAAATCTGCAACTTTTGCTGCATAGTCACTCCACTGCTTTTATAGAATATCTCTGACCAATGATAATGCTCCGTAATATTGTCAAGTAATCGTTTTCTATAAAAGCGGTGGAGTGACTATGCAGCAAAAGCTACCGATTTTTAACAGTGTATAATGCAATCGAATATCTGAAAATAAGAGTAATTGTTTTAAATCAAAATGTATTCAATATATAAATCAAAGTTATCAATAATTAAGAATAAAAATTATGGAATTAATTGCCAGTTACTTGATCATGTAAAGAGTGATGCAAAGCTTACACATGGATTTCGTTTATTCATTTTTTATTCCAGCGCACACAACATGGAACCGTATTTGACAATCTGAACACTGAATCATTTCTGCTATTTTATTTTTATTACAAATTAGGCAAAACCAATCATCACTGACTAGATTTTTCTTTTTAGATTTTGAATTATTAGACTTATTTTACAACAGAAGTTTTCTTTACATTATGTTTGTAGTTCTTCCCTTCCACCATTTTCTTTCCAATTGCATTACGCCTATTTTTTAAAACTTGATCTTCCAATTGCTTTTATGCTGCGACAGTTTCCAATTTGTCGTTTTTTGTTGTTGTTGTTGTTGTTTCATTTCAAGGTTTACACTATATGACTAAGATGTTAACACAACTATTTTATGGCCCCTCTCTATTTTGATTTAACTGAATTTAGCAAAGGAGATAACACTTTGGATGATTTTTTTGGCTTTTTTGCAGGGGGAGGGGGGGATTTGTAGCTGCAGCCTTCTTGCAGATCAATTTCTTCACAACTTACTTTGTCCTTTCCGTTTCCTATATCTTGAACAGCTTTTGCTGTCACGGATGTTTTTCTTCCAAACAGTTTGTCTGTGTCGTTTTCAACATTTTCAACATTATGTTAAAAAATGTTTAAAAAATATGCTCTATTGAAAAAAAAATATATGTTACTGTTAATCAAACGCAAAATATTATATATTCAAACAGTGTTGAATTCAGCCCCCCCCCCCACACACACACACACCCGGAGCCTTGAAATAACCACTCCACCTTCAAAGGTTTGAGATTTTATGAGTTTTAATGGCAAAAAAAAGTGTAATTCCATCCTCCAGAACTGTAAAACGTCTACCCCACCTCCCTAACGGAGCCGCAAATTTGCGGTTTTCAAGCCTTTTCCTCCCGGAGGATATTAATATCCTCCGGGAGGGAAAGGCTTGAATTCAACTCTGTAAATCAAACATGCCGTATGAATAAAGAATTCAAGGAAAATAAACACCAATACATACAAGATAAAAGAAATTGCAAACAAAATTTATTGCATAAACATGTAAAATATTTTTATGTTTGTATAGGCCTAAACAGTATAAAGAAATTGATCCAGATATACAAAAATAAAATCTTCGAAAACTTGCATGGAGGTAGTAATCCATTATAAAAAAATAGTATACAAAGTGTACCGCCCTCGAAATTCATTATTTACTTTTCAAATTTATGATCGTATATCTGGTCCAATTTAAGCAACTTAAATTGGCCCAGCCAAGGCAATTGCGCCATTTTTAAAAACAGATAATCTCAAGACTAAGAACAAAAACGAAATTAAACAAATCCGCGTGAAAAATATGCGCAACAAACAGATGAATTTAGATGCGTATATCAAAACATAACAACTTACTCTAGTTTTAAAATATTCACTTACGTTTAGTAGGAAAAAATTAGATTAAAACAACTAACATTACGTTTTTCTAAATTGTCTGAAAACAGCACGCGGTAGGCGGGTGCTTCTTCTAATCATAAATGACGTCATTCTGATGTGTAGGATTTAAGTGGTAGATGGCGCCACTTTCTGTAATTAACGGCAGAATGGCAACGGTCCATTTAAAGCAGCGGTCCAAATATGGCCACTTTCCCCTATTGTCTAGTTTACTTTACAAAAACTTTGCTTCTGAGAGTATACTGACATAACCGTGAAATATTATACCTAATTTGCATATATTTCATGTTTTTTAAATAATATTTCTTGGCGCCTAAATATTTTTGCAACATGAGTACGCTAATATGTTTCTAAACCAGTTTTTTGTGCTGATTTCAAATCTGGTATCTGTTTCTTCTATCACGTGTAGTTTTTTAAAAAAAGTGAAAATTTATTTTTTGGTCAAAAAAGCCAGAAATCGCTTTTTATGCTATTTTGCAATGTACTTCAACTAGTTAGAATTTATTGTACTACATTTTTCAATTTTTTTCGATTATACAAATTATTGTTTATGTCTCTGATAGAAATCTGACCCTGTTCACCCTTTTGACAATGCGGTACACACCCCTAAAGGCCTAAAGAGCACCTTATATCAATCTTGTGTCAATACCGTAAAAAAGTAGAAATTATTTTTACTCAAAAACTAGACGTCATATAGCAAAATAGATTGCAGATTTGAAATCAGCATAAAAATCTAGTCTAAAAAACATTAAGTCAATTCTGTGGCAACTACCTTAAATTTGATAGTAATGCAAACATTACACCATTGAAAAATATGCAAATTAGGCAAATGAGAGATAAGTATTGCGAATAAACAGATCGTGATATTTATCTGAAGCAAATAATCCAGTAGTCATTATCTAGTAAAGGTAATTCAATATGGCATTTATTGTATCTAAAATTTGCATAAAATGGCTCAAAAAAAAGTTTAAATTTGCATAAAATAACACCTAGAGAAAAACGGAAAGTATATTTGGAATCAGAACAAAAAACTGATCTAGAATAAACTAATTTCAGTTTTGTTGCCGAACCATTGTTGTTTAGTGTTATCACATCTATATCAATCATGTAAGAAAAATGCTCTGAACCAACAATTAAATCATTTTAAAGGGTCTTGGATTTTGAGAGCGCCCAAATTCGATTTACAATCTTTAGACATTGATAATTTAAAATCTGTTTTGAAGTCTATTTTTTTATAGCTTTTGGATAAGAATAACAATCGTCTTTTCTTTTTTGTTTTTGCCTTACAGAAGCAAACAAATCAACAAAAAAAGCACTGCTGGTTAAAGAATGCATAGCTTCATTTATTAATCTAATAAACATGCCAAATAAAATAATAAAGTTTTGAATTAATTATTTTTATATTTAAAACAAATCTCAGGTCAGATTTGGTGCAAAGAATAGTTGATTGATCTTTATATGTGTGAGCATTCGATCATTTCTATTTTTACATGGTCTTAATGTTTTATACTTTTGTAGCATATTGAGTAGTATTTTTTTTTACATACATATGATTCGGTTTAATATCAATAATAAAATATTTTTAACAGAATATTAAATAGATAATGAACTTTGCGCCTATGATGGAGACAATTTTAATGCTATGAAACTGTGAAAGTTAATTATGATAGATCATTCTTTTAAAGCTTTATACAGTAGTCTATCGTTATATGGCGTTCAAGAACAAACACAAAAGAAAAGCGTGATGCAACCCAGAGTATTAAGAAAGACAATAACCTGCAAATTAGTATTTTTTATATTTATCTCCAAATGTTTGTGGGCATATTACAATTTTCTCAGCAAAATTAATGATAAAAAATTATATTTATTGTAGGTTTGACGTTTTTTAACGCATGGTAGTTTTAATTGTTTTAACCATGCTTCCTTCTATCTATAATAGAGCAAAGTATTGGAATCGAAAAATTTTCGACTTCCGGTTTTCAACGGATTTACGCATTTTAGGGGTCAGGGATTGCGAAAAACATGTTTTTTCAAGGTGTCTGTCTGTCCATGTGTGTGTTCTCTTTGTATCATCGAAAATTTCATGAAGTTATACATAAAATTGAACCAAATTTCAATATTTATTTTTGGGCAATGGCCAGCTGATCCCAGTTGAATTTGGGGATATTCCACAGGAAATGGGGTGCTGTGACAGCGATTTCTTGAATTTTTCAAATTTAAGTGAAAAATCTATGAATGTTTTTAGACGAAATTTTACATTTAGATACAATGTAATAGACCGATATTTGTATAAAATTGTGATGAAAATCGGCCAGAAGGAGGCGCTGTGATAGCGCATTTTGTTCGATTTTCGAGATGAGATAGCGAGCATATATAAGAACTTAAGTATAATAACATAAAACACTAACAATAGACTAATTGGAAGTTTTATTGTTTAAAATTGCTAAAAGAAACCAGGATTTATTGAAAAGAGAAACCATATTAAGTGTTTAACAAATGTAGCCTACTTTTGGAGTGAAATGCTTCTTTTCATATCATATGTATAAAGGGTGTTGCCTAATTTGACCAACAAGTTTAAAGGGGTGGTAGTAGGCAGCAAGAGGATGAAAAATTGCCGTAGAATATGAGGTGAGAAACCACTTATTTAGTCACAGGGTGCTTCGTCCTAACTGAACTCGGGGGGATGGAATTAATTTTGAGAAAAATAAAGACATTGCAATGAAAATTCAACAATGTGTACCTTGTTTTGTGCGAAATGTTATAACATTACGAAAAGTTCTGGAGAAACGGTGTGCTCAAGCAATGAATGATACCATATGAATTAGCAATCGCAGTGCAAAATGTAGAGCATCAAGTGCATACTACTGGCGCTTATAATGGAAACTTCTACCACTATTTTTTACATTATCACATTTACATCAAAGGTGAGAATGTCTTTCAAAAGTTTTATTATAATATAACCTTTTTCTGAAAGTTATTACCGCCAACCCAAATTGAGTTAGGGCAGACAACTCTGTATTTTTTTATTAAATACCTGGTCTGCGACCCCATGTTCTTTGGTAATTTTTCATCCTCTTGATGCCTACTATCACACCTATGAATTTTTCAGTCGACTTCGGCAACATCTTGTTTATATGTGTGTGTGTGCAACAAATTGAAATGGATTGCAACAAAATGAAATTGATTTCTGGTCAATTTATTTTTACGTAAGCATATCGTATAACTGACATAAAAATAATAAATTATATTAATGAAACCAATTGAAGCACGTGAAACATGTTCTTATATAATTGTTACTTTTAAATACAATTACAGCTAATTATCTATTTAACGCCCAGTGTCATCATTTGAGGACGCTAGCCTTAATAGCAAGAAAGCGATTTTGACACCAGTAAATATTGAAGATACATATATACTTTCTTCACGAGACAAATTCCTTGATGAAATAGGATAAAAATTACTCTTTTTTTAAAAGTGGTGGGAAATCCAAAATTTACATTTTAAGGAAGATAATAATTTGGGCGTTAATGGGTTAATGTAATGTAAAATTAAAATATGCTACAAAATTACACATTGTTCCTTCTTTTTTGTGATTTTACCATCTTTTTCTATATATAGTTTTTGATTGTTTAAACCAATTTTTCACTGTTGTCATGTAAAAATCAGTTTTTAACCCAGCCCTAATTTATTGTAATGAACACGTATAAAATGTCTTAAAAAGTGTGGTTAAACAAGAATATTTTGGGGGAAGGCACGAGAAAAAAATGTGATGTCTTCAAATCAATGATAAAACAAATCGCGATGTAACATAGACTTTTTATATTTTGTAATTTAGAATCACATAATGCATTTTATTTATTCATGACATATTTTTGACATTCATCTAAAAATAAACTTCATTATAAACACATCTTTTTTTAATATATTTATTTTATATAAAACATTCTGTATAATTATTTATTCCTAATTATTCACGTTTATACCTTGCCGGCATGGAACTCTGATATATACAAATTCTAAAATATGTTAATAATTACAGCTAATCATGTGGCAAATGATACACAAAAACATTAACAACTGTTGCTTAAATATGCATTTTTACAAAGGTATTAATATGATTCTTTGTACATCAGATGGCAGATGGAAGGCCATGTCTGACAAGGTAGGTGGGGTCTGACAATGTCCTGTACAAAATGTCAGGATGTTGTTAGTTCTAGGCCGTGAAGATAAATTGGTACACCAATTCACTATTTTCTTGGTGATTCTCATCATTTTCACCGACGGATGACTATAGTTTTGCTGAATATCTTCATTCACCTCTGTGGCGGTGGTAGTGATATAGAGTTTCTCCTGTAGCAGGAGCCTAGAAAATAGGTTTAAAGGTTTAATAATTATAAATTGGACAATTGCACGATAAAATATACTTAAAAAAATTTGTTTTCAAATCAAATGTAACATGCTAAATAGCACATACAACAAAACAGTGATTTCACAAACACATTAAAAATCTACGTTTCGAATCGCTTCTGCGATCGTCAGGATGATAAAATGATGTTACACACAAGTCTAAAAATTCAAAATAGACATAAACGTCTAAGAGTACAGAAGGAGCCTCGAACGAAGTCTACTCAAACGCCACCAAGTGGCAGTGATTTTTACTGTTGTGATTTGCTCCATTGGGTGACCATAGGAAGTTGGTAACATTTGCGTACTCTCCGTTCAGGAATTCTTCTGTACTCTCAGACGTTTATGCCTATTTTGAACTTTTAGACTTGTGTGTAACATCATTTGATCCTAATGACTATCATAGAAGCGATTCGAAACGTAGATTTTTAATGTGTTTGTGAAATCCCTGTTTTGTTGTATGCACCATTTAGCATGTTGTATTTGATTTGAATACAAAATGTTTTAACTTTAAAGGTTTAACATATTTAATTAATAACTTAACAAGAACGAAGAAAAATGCGTTAAGCATAGATTGTGAAACACTTTCCAACACTTCCAGAATACTTTAACAAAACTTCAACTAGTTTTCAACCGAAATAGGTTTTTATTGCCAAATTTCGGCAATTGTTCTAGTTTCGGCCGAAAGCAAAAACGAAACTGTCAAAAAAAAATTTTAAGTAAGTAATACTTACATAAATATATATAATTATTAAATAATTATAAGTATATGGAAATACCATTTTAAAAAACAAACATACATATATATTAGGATTTCAGAAGACAATTCGACTAACTCCATTTTAAGTGGCGTTTTTTTAAACAAAGGTACATTGAAAATTTTCTATATATTTGTACAGTGATAAAAAGTTACCTTTAATTTAAAAAAAATAATAATGAGTTTAATCAAACTATCCCGAGAAAAAAATATTATACAGATACAATATTTTTATAGTTACAATAACTTTAACTGTTTATATTTAATATTTTCATTTGATGGAGTTAATCGATTTGTGCAATGAACGGCTCATATATATGTATGTGTATGTATAAATTTCAAACAAAAACAAAACATAAATGATAATACCTTTTATATTTTATTACTTTATGATAACCAGTAATCATAGGTATTTGTCAATAATTAATTACCAATATAGTTTTAAAATGTAGAACAAATTCAATAATGAATATTTAATTTTTAAATATATACATATTTTCAGTTCTTTAATATTTTGCATTTTAATTAATTGAAATAAACTATTTAAAAATTTGCTTTTAGGAAAGTAACATTGAATATTTAAAAAAATACATAATTTATAATTATTATTTGTTTGGTAGAGATTTAAATATAAATATATGCTTAAATTTCAACATTCTCAAAGTGATATATATTTCACGTAAGCATATTTAACAATATTGAGTACTTTAGCTAATTTTAAAAATATATGTAAGAATAAAAATGTATCAAATTTTCTCTCAGACGTGCACAGCAAGACCAAAATAAATATTTACTCACGCCTACCGCCTCCCCCCCCCCCCCGCTCCCTTAAGAAAATTTTGAAATGAAGCCCCAGTTTTAAATTTTATCTCTAGAGTCTAAGTTGGCTCTCTGTGCCTGTGATCAATGTTGAAAATTTCCGAAAGAAGAAACGAGATTTTGGGAGTACAGATAGTTTCGACAGCCTTTTCGTCGAAACTCAGATTCTGGTCCAAAAACGAAAACAAAACCGAATATCCGATCGATCTCTAATAACGACGTTTAATAATACGTTTAATAAGGTGAAAAATGATTTCTAAGTGAACAATTTGGAAAACGCATAACACATTTGAAAACTCAATTTCAGGAATTAAGATCTGAAATCGAAAAAATATCCGAATTCTTTAATACAGTCCTGTATATAATTTGTAAATTTGAATGTATACTACATAGACGCTAAAATTTAAATCCCTTAAGAAACGCATAGGACGAAAATTAAAGTTAAAATTCACCCTTCAGCAATTTCAGTCCGTAATCGAAAATGTACTGTAAATTTTTTGTGCAGCCGTGTACATGATCTAATGAATTTATACACAACGATTAATAAACAACAAAAAAGTAGTTACATTTAAAAACGTGTACCATAACTCAAAACGCATTTCCAGCAATTATTGTTCATAGACAGTACTATATTCTTTTCTGTGCCCTGTAAATGAACTATGAATGCTATACACACCATATCCAACAGTTGTGAACCTCAGTGATATATATAAATTTCAATATGTTTTAAATAGTGTAACATCATTAAAATATAGCGTAAAGGACTTTTCCCCATAGACAGTAATGTAACGGAATTTTTTTCCAGTTCCTCTTAAGGGCGGTTGGAAGGCAAATTCGTGAGAAAAGTCGTTTTTGTTATATTTTAACATTTTGAATCCTTCATTTTCCCCCATTTCGAATGGTATATTACTTTTGTTTCTGCGACAACGAGCAGTTATTTTTTTTTAATTAATTCAGTTTGTTTACATGATACATAAACATTACATACATAAACTTTAAACTCAATTTTCTCAAAATGTTCTTTTTTTAACTTTAATGTACCTTTTTATAGAAACGATTACAGATTATTGTTTGTTATCTTGCCTGAATATTTTACACATATCCCTGATCAATCTGAAGTGAATTTTTGCTACAAACATATGCACAAAATTTTATAAATATGTTTTTCTCTGGAAAAATGCAAGTTTTTTGTTACATAAAAGTGATTTTTAGTCCAAATTTTAAAAAAATAACAAGAGAATATCTGTTTATAAAGTTGACTTCACTTTATCAGGAATTATTCGTATTATGGATATAAAAAAAAATCCAAGCGAATATCTTTGGTAGTTTCTGAAAAAAGGTACATTAATTTAACATGGTAGGTATAGGGACTTCCAACTGCCCTTAAAAGAAAATGCTATTCACTTCTTTTCAATATCGAACATACCATAGTAAAACTCAATAATATATATCAGTTGCATGGTAATCAGAGAATGCTTACGCGAGTTAGAGAACAGACAGACAAACAGACAAAGCGAATTAATAAACATTTTCAATTAAGTTTGAAAGTTAATAAAAAAGAATACAACATTATACGTCTTTCAACATACTTTAAAAATTCTTATGACTTTGGTTTGTTCGTCTGCCAATGTACGCTCTAACTTCCTTAAATATGCTTGGATAAGCAGAGCATAGTATTCCCTGTTAAAAATGGCGTGCATGGCATTGATGTTTATTTTAAAAGATCCCCAAATGAATTCGATTACAATGGCATCTGCGACGATAACTGTCTGAAGTTGATTTTAATGATATACTGTTCCAAATATAAAGAAACTGATATACAGAATTATATGCTAACATATATATTAATAATGTGATTCAATTCAAAATGGATAATATTTAGAAATTATTAATATAAAGGAATCACAAATGTGTATGTTAATCTGTCATGAAAAACACAGCTTATCGTCAAAAAATGACCGATTTAGAGACATTTAAAAATACTTAAAGTTTGACTCTGCAAATGCGCTGTTGTCTACAAATATCTTCGTATAGACAGTTGAAACTTCATTTATAAGAAACATAAATTATGAACCCATGGATTATTCGATTCCTGATTAGGGTTTAATCTCGGAAAAGGGGATTTTTAGCTAATTGCAGCCAATAACTTCTAGACAAATAAAAATAGCTTTAGCCAAGGAAAAAAAAGTTTTATTTATACAAAATTTCTATATACATGAGTACTATTTTCAGTTATGCAATATGCAAACAAATACATCACTCTGTAATATTGACACTTCGAGATTTAGCATTGTATACCATATAGCAAATGCCTTTTTTAAATGGAAATTCTTTTCAAAATTTCTCTTCCAAATTAATCATCATTAAGTTACTTAAATTCTTGACTGCCAGTTTGTTTCTCAAATCAGTTTTGTTATATTCATGAGACTGAATCCCCCTTCACAGTCTGCTGTCAGGACAACAAAAGTGATGCTACAAATTCACACACAGAAGTCACATTGGGAAACAAACATGCCAGTAATGCTATTTTTACGGAAAAAAAGCTAGTTTCATTTCTTTATATGTTGTTGTCAGAACCCACATAAATTCAAGTCTGAAAAGTTTATGCGACATGCATCTAACACATTGATGATTCAAAGCTAGTGCACATCATATCCCATGCTTATTCAATCTGCGATTTTTCTTTTCGCCATATGCTGGAGTCGTGTCTGATGCAAATGACGTCACACTGTTTGAAGACGCTTGCATAGAGAGCACAAGACAAATTTTGAAGTGTTGCCGCAGCGTGGATGCAATATGAATTTTTTTTCCGTTTTTTGGTACGGAAGCAGGTTTACGAAATTCGGAACAACAAAATGGGAATGATATAGCATATTTCTTTGGCTGTCGTTATTTGGCTAATTCACTAAATGCTTTGGGGGCAAAAAGCACTTCCAGTTAGCTTTTTGGCTATTTGGCTAGCTCTGGATTAAACCCTACTGATATAGACGGGGATTTTTTGAGCAAAGAGCAACAGTATTTGTTGTACATTTCAAATTCAATCACTTTGGGAGATTGTCCAGAAGACTTGGCAAATCGGAACACTGCTTTTTCCAATTCCGGATGACTACGGCCAACCGAGTCCTTAGGTTGTATATACGTTCATCAGATCCATCCGAAAACTTAAAAGAAATAGTTGGCTTCGTCTTAAAATTGTACATAAATATGTGGTTTGCCATAAAAAGAGCAAATATTTTACTGACTGACCAAAGCATGTCATTCAAGCAAACCGAACATCATGCTATTTATCCGACGAATTACTACAAGTTGTCGAACCAGTAATAGAACGAAATGCGTTTCTGCGCACCCAAAGAATGTTCTGTTGGCAATGATTGTCGATGAAAAAGAACATAGTCCGGAGCTCGGTTACAGAAGGATCTTAAAAGCAAGACAAACCGACCCAAAGAAGAAGACTTAGAAATGTCGTACCACCGAAGGTAAACTTTCAAGCCTCGATTACACTCACATTATTAATTGGAAATATTGTGCGTTGTATCCTTCCCCATTGCCGCAAGACCTAAGTGAAGATCATATTAAATCACTCATCAACTCTGACACTACGCTCATCAGAAAAATACAAAAGATTCACTGTCACACCCAGGCTGTTGAGATGAGCGTCAAACTTGTGACAGAGGCCTCTAATAAAGTATGTGAACATAAAGCTATATCCGAGCAACACAGAAGTTTAGATCGGTTATGCCTCAGTTTAAAAAAACATCAGACTTTAAATGTGTAGTAAATATAAAAAAGTAAAAGTAAAAAAATATACAAAGCCAAAAAATGCTACTCTATAGAAAATATTTGTAACTTGTTGTAAATATAATGTAAATAGCATACCGAACAATTAGATGGTTGGTTGGGTAGGGTGTGGGTGGAACTCAAAGTGCAACCACCTCCATGTAGTGAGTTCTAGTTCGTTTTGTTATAAGCAAAACGAACAGAGTTGTAAAGTGAAAATTGCGAAAACTTGGTAAATATTGTTTTTTCTAAGAGGTTGCGCGAACGAAATAAATTAGATTATTGATCACAATTCATTTTATTTAGGTTATTTAAACCACAAAGAAAGCACACAAAACTAAAGCGTGTTTATTTTAAAAGTTTCACTTAACTTTAAAAAATTTTTAAAAATACGCGATTTTTGCAATTTTTCATTAACTTTAAGTACGATGCGCGAATGGAAGATGTTAACCGATTTTTAAAAAAGGTATGCAGTTTTTCTTCTTATTACAATAGGCAACTTTTCCTTACTAAAGTGTTCATAAAATATAAAAAAAATTATTGCTTTCGACCCACCCTATTACTAAGGTCTAGGATTTAAAATGTGGGGATTTTATTATCTATTATTTTTATTATTAATTTATTATGTCAGCTTACTAAGGTATAGGTTTTAAAATGGGGAATTTTTTTCACCTATTAAAGGGTCATTCCATGTCACGTGTGGAACAGCTTTTCTACCTATTACTGCTGTTTTAACAATGCTATTGTATCCTAAAATTAAAACAACTATGCTAATATAAAAATGTAGGTTATTTTGTTAATTTTAATGTATAATTTATATTTTAACAACTTATAAGTTAATAGATATAGATATACAATATGTAAGCGTCACGTGCGGGACATTTTGCCCATTTCTCATGGAATGGTCCTTTTTCGCCATTTCTTATTTTTCCCATAGGTACACGAAAAACTTTTCAATATGTTTGTTACTGGCAAGAGCAGCGTGCAGTGGTATAAATTGAATGCAGAATGAGACCTGGTCATAGAAAGAATGTAGATTGTTAACTTCAAAGCCGAAATCCGTTTCTGCTGACATGATTTTGTCTTTTATCGAAGGATCAGTTAAAAAATGAATTAGCCGGTATGGCCAAATCGGGATATCACCAAACAGGGTTATTTTATTTTAAAAATTGAGCTAACTTTTAGGGGTCGAGCAACATTCAAAAGTCAAAGTAGGTAGAATCGACACCCGAAAATAAAACCGACTCACTTAGAACTAGATAAATGACAGCGGAATGCAAACGACAAACCGGGCTATAACGAGCATAAAAATCGGGATTATGCAAATTACAACAGTACTGCAGCGCCACACCTTCGGGATAAAACACGACCCATCTAACAGTGGACATTCTAGTGAGCGCTGAGATCGTAATGTCAGGCTACACATACACGCAATATGCCGAAATGATACTTATTTATGGTGAATGTCAAAGGAATGCAAGAGCGGTTGCGAGGGTTTATTCAGAACGTTTCCCTAGGGATCGACGTCCAAAGCATAAAACTATGACTGATGCATTGCACCGTCTTAGAGAGACCGGCTCTGTTGCACCACGACCCATAACAACTACACGAGCATAGGTGTAATATTCGAGTGACACTGCAGTAATTCGCCCTTTTAAATCCACAACTGAGCACGACGGAAATAAGCGAGGCATGTGGATGCACGCGTCAGTACGTCTGGCATTTGCTACATGCACATGGTGCGAGTCCATATCATCCGACACTGATGCTGGGTGACCACGCACGACGATTTGATAATTGAAATTTCATGCTCAACACCTTAGATGAAAATCTGTCGTTACTTTGTGACATTCTGCGGACAGATGTGTCAACGTTTACATGGGGTGGTATTGCAAACGTGCACAATGTGCATTACTGGTCCTTGGAAAAATCCCACATCGCCCTCACAGTACGACACCAGGTACGCTGTTTGACGAACGTGTGGTGCGATATACGGGGAACCCAGATTGTTGGACCCATCTTCTACGATGGGACTTTAATGGGCGATCGTTACCTGCACCTGCGCCAGCTACAAAAAAGGTGCGTGACTAGTATGAAGAGCTGCCTCTGCGACATGCATTCCTGGTGTGGTTTTAACATGATAGGGCCCCTCAGCATAAAGCCTAAAACGTCCGTGCGCATCTGGCCACCGAATTCGGTCAACAGATCTTTGGATATGGTGGTCCGGTAGAATGGCCACCGCGTTCGCCGGAAGTTAATCCCATGTATTTCTAACTCTGGTGTTATATCAAGGCACAGGTCTATGTGACTGAGCCTACTTCTCTGGCTGATCTGAAGCAGCGCACCATCCTTGCTTGTCGTGCATTTACAGCTGCTATGGTCTAACCTGTCCAGCACTCAGTACTGCCACGCATTCAATTGCGTATTGCCATCAATGGAGAAGTTCTTGAGCAGTATATCTATAAGATTCCAGCATTTGATGTATTCATTTTTTATAGTAGATTGTTTTCTTATATGATAATAAATTGATATTTATTTTTCTGTTTAATTTCAATATTTCATTCTTCGCTTTGTATACGACCCCTAAAAGTTAACTCAAATTTTTAGATGAAACAACCCACTTTGGTGATACCCCGCTTTGGCGATACCGGCTAAAGGTGGTTTCGCCGTAAAAAGGACATTGCAAACTGATCCCTCAATGAAAGAGAAAATCATGTGTAAAAATCTCAAACTTTTAAATTTAATAACTATGTCAATTTTTGTAGTACAGAAGTCAAACTTTTTATGCCATATCTTTTATGATGCATGTAAACTTATACTAAATATAACTATAGTGATTGGGTGACCGTATAAAATGTTAGATTTCGGAACTTTTATAAAATTGATTTTTTATTGATTGATTTATAAAATGTCTGCGTTTAATTCTTTTATTAAAAGGGCACATATTGTTTGTTCGGATGAATTTTTGGAAGATGAACTGAACCATATTGTCAAGATTGGAATAGGTCATGGATATAACCCACAGGTTATCCATAAATTAATCGAGAAGTTCAATAGTTATTCCCCAAAGCGCTCAGTTAACTCGTCCTACTTATAGAAAAATTTCTTATATTCCAGCAATGTTTGAAAGATTAAAGAGAATTTTCAATAGATTCAGAATTCTTTATTGTTGCCTCCCCCTCAAAAAATCTGTTTGCAGCTATTACCAGAAAGCAAGATCCTCTACAAAGTTTATTCCATCCTGGTGTTTACGAAATCCCTATTCAACTCAATACTGGTCTATTAACTTCATATATTGGAGTGACAAAATGATGCCTGTTTGAAAGAATTAAAGAACATAAAAGAGATTTAAAATTCAATAGACAATCTACAGCTTTATCTAGGTTAGCATTTAAAGGCAGTGTCAAGGCAGTTCATTTTGACAAGGTAAAAATTATCTCTAAATATTCCAACCCACTTAAAGCCCTTATACGTGAATCCATAGAAATAGTTCTGAGAAAAAACGGAATATGCAAGGACAACATTTCTTTTCGGATTTCTAATGTTTGGTTGAATATTTTAAAAGAAGTACATTCGTAATGTTTATTTCGGAGTTTCCTAGTTTCTTATTGTAACGTGTTAACCTGCCAACAGATGGCGCCATATCCGATTGGTTGTTTTATTGATCAGTTACCGAAATGTTTTCAGTTGTGATGTCGTGAATGTAACTGTGCTGTTTGAAACTTCGCTTCGAGGAGGTCAAGGACTCTCTCCCCTGATGATGGCTCGTTAGAAAGAGCACGAAACGTTGGGAATAATTTGTGATGTGTTTTTAATATAGTTTTTATTTACATGTACGCTGATGAGTATCGTAAGATTTTTAATTATTGATTTTTTACTTTAAACAATGCCACAACATAAATATTTACCTCATTTGAAGCATTTTTGTAATTGGAACTATGCGTCTACGACCAACGGTTGAGAAATTAAAGGTCGACGATAGATAACATGTTGGACCCTGTATAAGCCGATGTTAAAAAAAGCACATTTTTGTACATAAATAATAGAAAAAAATGCGTTCTCCGAAATTATTGATCTCTCCATTTTTTCCTGAGTACGTTGCCAAATCTGTTTAATTGGGCCCCGCTCATTCTGTTATGACTTGCTCGTTCGTAAAAAAAATCGAATATTCTATTTTTGGTTCGGATTACCGCAAGAAATGATCGTTTGATCTTTAAAAAAAAAATTGCATCAATCATGCGATGGATGGAACTGGAGATTCTGCCATTTTTGAAGAAGATGTGGATTATGATGAATTAGACACTGTCGATATACATACTGATGTGCCAATGAACGAAAACGATTTGAATGAGTTGCTTGAAAATTCTGATTATGATTTGGATAATGAATGAGAAGGGTATCGTAATTTCACGCGTATACGCCGCGGCTTAGTTAAGTCTTTTTCATACCGGAAATTTTATTTAAAAAATGACGTGAAATAAATGCTAAGCAAAAGCAAGTTACATTTTATTTTAAAAAAATTCTGGTAGGAAATCGAATTATCTGAGCTACAGCGTATACGCGGGAAATTACGGTAACTTTTTTTTATTGTAAAAGAATGGAATTTTAAAGTATTTATAGAAATTTTTAAGCATTTTTAAAGTTTTTTCATATTTACCATCTTTTCTTTTTCATTTTAGAATAACAATTTTTGAGTTTTCTTATACTCGTGTATAAGCCGACCTCCTACCTTCGGAACGAAAAAAATGCCCAAAAATTCTCAGCTTATACACGGAAATATACGGTAATAATTCTGTATATTTATGTATGTATTAAGTACTTTAAGAAAAGTTTTGGACATTTTCGTTTTCGTTTTCGACCTAAAATATGGGTTTCGGTTCTGGTCTTTAAAACCTTTTTCGATCGATCCTTACTTATGCAATACTTACATCGATCAAGAGCCTCCTCAATGAACGCCATCTGTTCGCTGAGGGAGTTAATCATCACGCGATTGTCATCGTGTGTAGTTCCTTCCACGTGATTTCCAGCGCGTGGATGCCTATTGTCAGAACCTTCCGTTATGAAGTTCCTCTTCCAGTCTTCTAATACAGAAAGCCTCTGTAAGGAAACCATGAAACTAGTTATATTTATTTTATAGGCTAAAATGTCAAGTTCTTTGAATAAAGTTATAATGTATAGAACTACAATGCACTTGAGTACAATATGTGACAATTTCCTTGTATAACATACTCAATTGCGTAGTTACACAAGGAAATATCAGTTGGCGTAACGGTTAGGCAGCCTAAGAGAGACTGCTCAAGGCCGGCTAGGCCAACCCCTTAGAGCTTAACGTCTTTCCCAGTATGTTCCCCGACACGTTTGGGCTCGTTAGTGAGTCCAGCTCTGTCTGGCCGTGTGCAGACGGACAGACACAAAAGGCGCAAGGGGCGACGCTCACCCGCCAAGGGCGGCCACGCACCACCGACCACAGCACCCAGAATTTGTTTGAAAAAACAAAGTGAGTTTACAAAAAAAGGCGAATGCCTGCCCGCCAGGAAAACGCCTACTCACGACAGAGGGCGGGAGTATAAGAACGTTTAAAGTAAAATAAAATAAAGTAAAGTAAATAAAAAATACCCCCTGGCCGCCGGGGACTGACTCCTCTCGCGACAAGGGGCGTCAGGAAGGGAAAAGAATGATTTGCGTGGCACAAGTAAGATGGCACGAGCAAATACTCAAGTGTCCATTGGAGATGTAATGATTTGCGTGGCACAAGTAAGATGGCACGAGCAGATACTCAAGTGTCCATTGGAGATGTATCTCTTGATTGAATGGTGGGAAGCATGAGCAGAGGCTCTTGCGTTCGTAGAAGACCACGCACTTGATGGATAGGAGAATTTACTGGAGCTTACAAAAAGGACTAGATTCTGGTACTGTTTGAAGCTTGATGTGGTGGCAGTGAGACTGGATAAGCAGAACCAGGACTTGCGTTAATAAAAATTGACCGAAATAGGTAAAAATATAGAATCAAGTCAAGTCAGTTGAGTAATGTTGGACGTTTGCGCCGCCCTTGTTAGGCAAAAGTTGCCTAGTAACAGAAAAACTGAAAGCAAACCAGAAGCTGATACAATTCTCTGACATATGGTTGACGGTAGAAAGAAATCCAGAGAAGAAAAAGTTTTCTAAGCAGACGTACATGTGGGCTGCAAACTTAGTGATACATTTTTTTTTTCACCGACTACACGAAAGCAGTAGGATATTTGGCGAATCTGTGCGACCAAAATTATTTTTGTGTGAAGCTAATTTAAATTTATTTGTTAATCAATAAATAACTTTTTAGCAATAAACATCGTTCTTTAATTAAGAAAAAATATTCACCTTTTGCAGTTTTATGCGATTATTTGTTAAATTAAAATAAGTAACAATATAAAAATAAATTTAATGTTTTTGTTTGTATTCATTACAGGCACATATTTTAAATAACTTTTTTTAAATGCAATAACCGCAATATTTACACCGCTTTATAATTTGTTGATACAAATATTTCTCCTCGAAAAGCGCAGTTACGTAACCTTCGAGCCAATTTTCAATTTTAGGAGCCATTTCCAAAATAAATCTTTTATTTTACATTAAAACAAACGATAACAATAGCAGACGACTATTCTGCAGTTGCCAAATTTTCACCTCAAAATAGAAATGAGAAAAATAAATTACAAAATCATTTCCATAAAGTGCGAACAACCTTCTGTATATTGTAAAAAGTACTTTATAACTTTTCTAAAAATTATGGGCCACAAAAGAAACTTTTGTTTCAGAAATGCTTCTTTAAATATCGGAAATCGATTGGTTTCTGCGATTTCTAAGGTAAAGGAAGCATTTTTGAATTGTGGGTAATTGGGAAGATGTAATACTGTTATTTTTTTTTTTTTTAATAACCTTCTTGCTAGATCAAGAGCCATTTCTCCCTTTTTTTAGGTGTAGGTACAGTTTCGTTTATATCTTTAACTAGCTGTTTAACCCGTCCTATGCACCAGAGTTCATGAATTTAATTCTAAAACCAAAATTAAAAATAACTATTCGATTTAGTAAAATATTTTTCTACTACTGGGCCTTTTTTAAATCAAATTTAATTTATCGTGTTACTCTATGGCAGCAGACGATATCTTTGGAATAAAGGAATAAATAGAATCAAAAGTTTTGTTGATGTATGTGATAAAATGAATTTCTTTATTTTTAAAAATTTGCAATAATTAAGCGCAATTAAATAATATCTAAGTATTTGCATGTGAGGTAAAAGAATTATCGTAATACCCGCTAAAGCTTATTTCAGCGTGGACTAGGTAATATATATATCTCTAATTATTTATATGCGAGGTAAAAAAATTATCGTAATACCCGCTACAGCTTTTTAGTGAAGCGTGCCGTACGTAATATGCAATACGCAAAGCGATATACGTACGCGTACAATGTCAATACTGGAATCTGGAGTATATTGACACATCTGCGCCATCTAGTGGACGGAGTGAAAATGCAAATACGCGGTTTTCAGTATGACGTCATATATGACAGAATATCTACTATCTGCGCATCTCTTGCGCATATTTTCTGATTCTTTACTCACTTATGGAAGATGGATCTTGTTTCCCAGTTTTATTGCAAAATATTTTTATTACAGTTTGTTTTGATAAAATTATGCCCATTTAAAAAAAAAAAAAAAATCGCAATATCATTTCAATTTCGGGAGAAAAGCACTAATGCTACGGAAGCATTACTGCCTTTAGCCCTTAAACTAAAATGACATTGCGACTTTTTTTAAAATACACATATTTTTATCAAAACAAGCTGTAACAAAAATATTTTGCATATATCCAGCAAACAAGATTCATCTTCTGTGAGTAAGTAACAATCTGAAATTCTTAATAGAATTTTTAACAGGGATTCTCTAAATAGCTTTGTCTGCTTCAAGAAAAAAAAAAAAATCTAATCTGGCGATTTTAGGAAAATTTTTGCAGTTATTGTCTGGACTCGCAAAATATTTAAACAAATACTAAATTAACAATACTTGCTCGTTTAATAGTACAACATTTAATGCATGCATTTTAAATTAAAGTGATTCTGAATATAAAATAAAATGAATTTTAAATTAAATAAATGAACTATTTGTAATTTAAATAACATGAATACAATACGATCAAAAGAATATTGGAATAAGTTTTCGATGTATCGTCTACGCTTGATAAACGAAGAAAATGGCTTAAAATGGAATATTTTATTTATTATTAAATTCTATACATATTCTAAACCTTGATAAACATTCTATTTTCATCTGGAATAGAACCGTGTATATCATTTTTTATAACTTTAAAACATCAAGAATTGAGTAAAAAATAAGACTACAAAATTCAATCTTTACACATTAACTACTTACTAATTTTTATGCGTCATTTTTCATTTCATTAAAAGAAAATAATTAAAATCGAGCGTATTTAAATCAACAACATTTTATAATACATATCAAATAATATATATATATATTTAATAAATTAAAGTTAAAATACGTAACTAACTTGTTTTGCTCTTTGGAAAAGGACATATGAATTCTATAAGAAAAAGAATTTTCTTGCAATTTCAAAAACTAGAGTTAATCGATTGCCAACATTTTGCAAATTTTAACAAATAATATTAGTTCTTAAAAAGAACTGTTTTTATTTAAATAATTAACTATAATAAATAAGTCAAAAAACACGAATAAAAATTAATACAACATTATATTACTGTCAGAATATAAATGCTACAAACAAATGAAAACACGATGTTGGCGCTTGTATATTTCATAGATGTGCAATTAATAGATTATCCATAAAGAAGAAAACAGTTAGGCATCTTTCTGTTGTTCACTCCGTCCGCTACGTGGCGTGCGACCTTGATTGATGTGACCTCGCCTTTAATCTTGCGGTTACTGCTCCCATTTAAGATAAGACGCTTACCTATATCGCTTTGTGCAATACGTCTTGCAATAGAAAAGTAATTGTTGTGGTAAGAATTTTATTGTGGATTTTTAATTTTTGGTAACTGCTACAACGAAAAATGTTTAAATTTAATAGGAAATTGCCGTTAAATTTGTGATTTTTTATTAATTAAAAATGAAGTATAAGTTATTTCGATTCCGGATTACTTTAGTTGCCTCGGCCGTGTTTTAATACACATATACGTAACATTTCAGAATTCTCGCTTCCAAACTATGGATTTGTATAGCATTACAGACAGACAAATTTTCATTTTTATATATTAGATTAAATGCAATTACAATAAAACTCGTTTATAACGAAAACCAGCCTTAAACAAAAAATTGTTGACGATTTTTCATTGAAAAGAAGTTATAGACGATGTACCTGTTAAGACGGAACCCAATCTAAAACGTAATTTTTTTTTCGCTCCATTGCAATACTGGTATATTTTGGCAAGTTTAACTACATAATAATCTCAATGAGTGTAAATTTTTTATATTACTTGTTGAAGAGACTCTAGTTTTCTAACTAGTTCTTTATTATCTTCTGAATTCTTTTGGATTTCAGGTTCTGCAAGAAAAAGAAATTATTAGAAAAATTGTATTAAAATGCTAAATAGCTTAAGAGTAACATAGCTTACTTTTAGACTAATCTAGACTAAGGCATTTTATCGATATTTTAAACGTACAATGGAAAATCGAAATTTAAGGGGGTCCGGGAAGCAAAAAAATTTCAAATTTTGCAAAAATATTTTATTTTGTTAAAAATTTATCTGTTTTTTCCTGTTTAAAATGACATTTAAATCATGTTTCTATCTGAATTAGAACAAAAAATATTATTTTTTTAGTTTTAGTTTGTTTTCAAAATTTAGCTTTCAAGCAATGGACCATGGAAACGACTTCTTGTAAAAATGCGCTTTTCTTCATGATAGGATTTTTTTCCACCATTTCTTATATTTAAATTCTTATAAATCGAGAATCGTTAAAGATAACGGGTTCAAACTTGGAACATATCTTTTTCAATTGTTTTACTTTAATTTTGATTCAGCATATTTGAAAAAAATATTCACTTTTGAAAATATGATTTTTTTAATAAAAGTTGCACGACTTTTTTTTTAATTTTTTCGTTAAATAGTTTTAATTTTTTTATAAATTAATGTTTTTAAAAATGCTGAATCAAAATTAAAACTTATATTTTTCAGTTTATTTAAATAAAAAAAAATGAAATTCTATAAATAATATTCCGAGTTATAACGATTTTAATTTACCCTACTTTAATAAATTTTAAATTAAAATTATTTTCTAAAAAATTATGAGAAGTTGTATTATGTGATTTTGTTTACAAATGATAAGGTTAACCATCACAAAAAAATTCAGAATTTTAACTCAATGAATGAAAATTATTTCAAAATGTGTCCCGGACCCCCTTAAATAAAATATTACCTAAAGCAGTGATACTACGCGTTTCGTACCGCAGAGTATCCCTTTTTTAATTCAAATCTGCACCTTATTTAATCGCAGAATTTTTGTCCTTAAATAAGGTGAATATTACATTTAGCAAATAGTGCTGTGAGAATACTTTTTGCAAAAAGTACTACGGGGAATATTTGCTAGATTTCGATTACCCATAGTCAGTGACGATGGAATTTTGCTAACAAGCAAGCGGTTGCGAGAATTTTTAAGACAAATAAAATTATTTCATTGTCTAACAGCCAACCAGAAAAGCATGCATATACTGGGGGAAATTGTCTTAAAAACTAGACAAAAGTGACATAACACTGTTAACCCCTTAACCTGCGATTTACTTTTAACAGCTCCACGGTTTGGCAAATCCATAGCTACCACTAAAATTTAATGGAGATTTTCGCCTTGTTTAATCATGGAATTTCGACGATTAAATTAAACTATATTTATTGTGAAATTTTAGTGGTAAGAAGAATTTACATTTGACTCGATCATTGTACGCGGGCTATGCCCTTCATTGTAGGTTAAGGGGTTAATTTCATGAATTTTGTTGGAAAATCAGTCTACCCTATATTCTTTTATTGGTATTATCTTTTATTCCCCGCAGAATTAATGTTTGGAAGGTCACTTCGAATAGCCCTTCACTTGGTATTATCATAAAAATCTAAGATACATTAACCATTGCACAAATACAATCTTCATGAAATTGTTTTTGTAAGACACTACGAAAAAGGGAAGAAATGGATTAAGGAAAAATTATGAAATTAATGGGAGTGGATAGGTTTTAGTAAATAGATTTGAAGGAATAATGTTTCAACGTCATTTGTATCAATTGAGACGTAACAGGAAAGTAAGTCACGAAAGGCCAGAAAAAGTTGAAGAAACTGGTCGGACTGATAAACAATATATTCTATATTCTTTATTCTATAGAAGATGTTCTTGCTCAGATACTTTTAAAATATTTAGCAAAGTCTTTCATTTGTAAAATATGAAAAAATAATAAAATCAAAGATTAAAATAACTTGCAATGTGTCTAAAGCTAGTTCAACGCTTAAGTAAGAGATATTTTAAAAATAGTTTAAAGTGTTAAAAAGCAGAAAAACCAACGTTTAAAATGCACAAATAACATATGAAAAGCAGCAAACAGCTGTTTCGAATCTACTAGCGAGATTCTTCTTCAGTGCAAAAGGAACAGCGTGCTAGAAAAAGCAAGGCTGAGCAGGCTCTTTTTGCTCAGCCTTGCTTTTTCTAGCACGCTGTTCCTTTTGCACTGAAGAAGAATCTCGCTAGTAGATTCGAAACAGCTGTTTGCTGCTTTTCATATGTTATTTGTGCATTTTAAACGTTGGTTTTTCTGCTTTTTAATATTGTTGCACAAAGGCTTTATTTGCTATTTTTATAGTTTAAAGTGTGTTAAAAAGGTATTTAAAATTTAGGAAAGGTTCTATCAAGTGTAAAAAATATTTATAAAACACTGATAATTGGGGTTATTCACATCTGCTTTAATTTCATTTTCGTAATCTAATTATTTACTCTATTATATAAAAGTGGCGCAACTATATTATCTATCTAAAGGAATTTATAATCCTTCCGTAAATAAATACGGTGTGTCTCAATAGCTAATTTAACCCTTGCTCAATAGCTAATTTCAAAACTCTTTACTTTAGAGGCACATTTTCAATTTCAAAAATTCTTTAAACGTTGATGTTAATCATGTTAAAAGCAATTCAAAAGCAAAATATGTAATTTTGTATAAGTTATAAAATTAAAATTTTTATTCCGGCCGTTGGACCTACAAGTTATATTTAGAAAAACATGATATGTTACAGAAAATAACATTTCCCATTGTTTTATGACAAAAACTTCAAGTCAGGATAATTTGAATTTGATTAGTTTTAAGCATTTTCCGTCAAAAAACATATCTTTCCATTTTTAACATATTTTTCTATTTCCTTGTAAACACTAAAAATTCTCAATATTTCATAATAACATTTGAAACCTTTTTGCAATTGAATGCGTTGGTTCACAGGCATTGGATATCACTTTTTTCTAAGAGATTTTCTTCTCCTTATTTAATCCAAAAAAATTCCTTTAACAAGGCGAAGTTTACAATACTAAAATTGAGGTATTTTAAGCTTCTGAATCCCCAGTCCGGCTGCACCGCTGATTGGATGTCACTTATAATAGGCACGGTTTCAGAATTAATTAGTTAATATGAAACAATGAAAAAGTTACAGAATATCTTCAGATTTTATCAATTTTCTTCTATTTTGTACGTTTTGAGAATCGATTAGTTTTAATGATCATAAGATATATATCCGGAATGTTACATTCACTTTGGATTAAACCAATTTAAAATCAACGATCTTGCTAAAAAGGTGCACTTAATTCCTTAAAAAGGTGTCACAATATGTAAAAAGTTTTAACTACATATAAAATTAGTTTTGAAAACTTCGAACATTAATATCACACACTGAGTGCTTTCAATCACAAATGTGATCATCTTCAGGGCTGTTTTGATACCATACTGAACACCTTCTCTTTCTTCGTTTACGGTTGAATAGTAGGGTAAGCCTATTTATTCTATTAGGAATGGGTACTTTCTTAATCCTTTAGTGCGCAGCTTTGCATATATGCAAACAACAGTGTTTTGAATTTAATAGATATTTTTTATTCGTATATACCTAATTCACACCAGAAAATTAAAATAGCAATATCTGCTTTAATTAATAGCAGACATTCCGTATTTAAATAAAGCGAAATTAACCATTGAAACTTTCTGGTGTAAAGTTAGGTTCTCTGAACTACGTAATTTCTAGAATGCATGCTATCATGGGAATTAAAGGATTAAAGGTTTAGTTTTATAAAATAAATAATTATATTAAATAAGGTATTTGGAGACATACTTATTAAAATATTTACTAATTTGCAATATTTTAGCGTAAAACAGCCACACGACAGTAGTTTTTACTTGTATTGCAAATGTGCAACAGTAGAAAAGAATGACGTATTATATGAAAAATGTATCTGTGATTTTTTTCATTATTTTTCCTGTGTAATAAACCTTTCAGAGAATCATATATAATTTTTTCGAAACAAAATAAAAAATCGCGCATTTAAAGGTTAAAACGTCCCTTTCGAGTTTACCCTCATACTGCGATGTTTAAAAACTTAAACCATACCTCCTGTATGTTATATGACAAATTATCATTAATTGCTTTTTTTCCTTTGATTAAAATTTCTATCAATACTTTTAGTCCAGGCAATAGGGAATTTTACCTAGCAAAATTAATGGTAGTTCTGGATATCGGCTTACTTTATGTTTTTTTGGATCGCTAAATCCGAATTTGTAACTTCCCACCAAAATTTCCCCCGGCAACCCCCCTACAAATTTTGGTAAAAAGCCCCCCAAAAAAGTTTTTATTAAAAAAATCAATTTTTTTATTGTTTTAGGGAAAAAGTATCTAGAAATTCAGAAAGTAGACAAAATTTGCAACAAATTAGATATATGACATTATGACTTAGGATGAAGGGGAAGGGGGGATCTGCCTCGGAACATGCGCGCGGTGCTGCGTGGACTAAGTTGAGCAATTCAACTTACCTACTCACACGTTTACATTCGCCCTCCCATCTCCCCTCCGAACTTACCTTATTAGGTTTACTTTAAGTTTTTTGGGTCGCTGAATCCGAATTTTTAACTTCCCCCAAAATTTTCTTCCCCCGAACCTTCCCCCCCCCCCCCCCCCAAAAAAAATAGTTGTTTTTAACTTAAATTTCTTATTGTTTTAGGGGAAAAGCATTACGAAATTCAGAAACTAGACAAAATTTGCAACAAATAGGATATATGACATTATGACGTAGGATAAACGGGGAGAGAGGGGGCTGCCTCGGAACATTCCCCGCGCGCTTTTCTCAAAAACCAAATTTTTTCAAAAAATCAATTTTTTGGAGGGTTGCCGGGTGAAATTTTGGTGGGAAGTTACAAATTCGGATTCAGCGACCCAAAAAACATAAAGTGGGTCGAAATCCAGAACTAGTATTAATTTTTCCAGGTAAAATCCCCTATTGCCTGGACTTCATAACTTAGTGCACGTAGCGCCGCAGTGCATGTTCAGAGGCAGCCCTCCCCCTCCCCGTTCATCCTACGTCATAATGTCATCTATCCTATTTGTTGCAAATTTTGTCTAGTTTCTGAATTTCGTAAAGCTTTTCCCCTAAAACAATAAGAAATTTAAGTTAAAAACAACTATTTTTTTGGATGGGGGGGGGTCGGGGGAGGAGAATTTGGGGGGGGGGGAAAGTTAAAAATTCGGATTCAGCGACCCAAAAAACTTAAAGAAAACCTTATAGAGAAAGTTCGGAGGGGAGATGGGAGGGCGAAAGTAAACGTGTGAGTGGTTAAGGGGAATTGCGCAACTTAGTTCATGCAGCACCGCGCGCATGTTCTGAGGCAGATCCCCCTTTCCCTTCATCCTAAGTCATAATGTCATATATCTAATTTGTTGCAAATTTTGTCTACTTTCTGAATTTCTAGATACTTTTTCCCTGAACAATAAAAAAATTAATTTTTTTAATAAAAACCTTTTTTGGGGGGCTTTTTACCAAAATTTGTAGGGGGGTTGCCGGGGGAAATTTGGTGGGAAGTTAAAAATTCGGATTCAGCGACCCAAAAAACATATAGTAAGCCTTTTTCCAGAACTACCGTGAATTTTGCTAGGTAGAGCCCCTATACGGTCTCTATTGCCTGGACTATTTTAAGATTCTTAAAAGTAATCTTTAAATCAGTTTCGATGATTTATAATTTTATCATACAGAGCTGAGAATCATAATAAATGTTTTCAGCAAATTGACCCCTAAAAATAAACAAATAAACAAACATATATGTTTGAAAATGAAGATGATCACTCATGTTTGATACATGAGATTTCACTATACTAAAATTATAATAATATTATTTAATATTGTTAAATACCTTAACATAGCTGCCATTTTTAGACTTATTTTTGCGATTAAAGGAGACCAATTAGTGGTATGAAAAAAACTCGTAAAACTTGGTAGTTGTGCCTTAAAAATTATTAAATTTTATCTCTGAAATTAAGATTATTATTAAATTATTGTGAAAATAACTTTAAAATGCACAAAAGAGAAACATATAAGCGCTTAAGCTTCATTGAATAATAATTTAACCAATTTCAGAATTTCCTTTAATTTTTACCTTTTAACCTTTCACGTTGTACCATGCATATCTGAAAGAAAACAAAATCTAACACAAATTGCGTTCAAATTTTTTATCTAACTTGTCTGCTGAAGGCTTGAAGTAAGTGAAATAAACTGATATTTCGATCTTCTAAAAATCATTTTAACAATAACAAGATCTGAAAATTTAAAAAAAAACGAAGATTGTGGACTGCTAAGAAAACATCGCATGTTTTTTTTTCTTTTTAATTTTATTCATATTTATATGAAATTTTATTTTAAATACAGGTTATACCTATACGAAATAAACAACCCTCGTTCTCACGTTATAGATTCTCGTTTCTTGTGGTTTCCAGTCTTTTCAAAGTTTATAGTGCTGCCATCTACCATCGTGATCTAAAAAGAAAATTAATGCGCTGAGATCTAAAAAGAAAATTAATGAGCTGCAATACATATAATCGATTGGGAAAATAAAATATAGTAAATGCTGATAAGATGAATCTCAAGGGACAGGTAAAAAAATCTATTTTAGTCAAATTATTGTCTTATGAAGGTACGCTTTCTATTGAAATTGCATTATACTGTTTTTGCCATGACCGTAAGTTAATTCCGTTTAAAAGAGGATTCCGTTATACTAGATAGAATCTATTTTGATAGGTTTTATGTGCATTAATATGTAAACATATTTGAAAATAATTAGTTTTGTAATCAGTTGTCATAGATATTCTTAAATTCCAATCTTGCTATATCTATAATCCATAGGATATTATATGAATTTTTTTTCTCTTACTTTTACAGCTTCTCTTGTCGCCGTGGAGAGAAAAGCCATCCCTGCAAAAGCATATGTACGATCCAGGAGTATTGACGCATTCTTGATCACATCCGTGTCTTCTTCTGGCACATTCGTCCACGTCTGTAAAAATATAATCAAATATAATAATTTCCTAAGAGGCTACTTCACTCACGCGAACACATCCACTCGCTAATGTTAATCAAATGGAAGAGTTTTTTTAAGATATCTAGTTTGCATTTCAATATTTTTAAATGTTTTTTTTTTTTAATTAATAATGGAGACTACGTGAAAATGTAACAAAATATTAAGTTTGTTTAAATTGCGTGCATTAGTTTTTGAGGCATAGCTTTTGCGAAAATTGTTAAAAATTCAGCATAGGAGCGCCAGCTGTTGTGTGATTTATACCAAAACCTAATAATCAACAACTTAAGTCAACTTGTAACTGAATCTGAAGTTTGATAAAAATCCGTACTTTAGTTCTTGAGATAGAGCTATCGCGAAAATCGAGAAAAAATGCAGTATAGCAGCGCTACCTGTTAGGCCATATGCACCAAAATCTAATCAGCACCAGTTTATATCGGGATCTAACTCCATCTAAAGTTTTGTGAAATTCCGTGCAAAACCGTGCTACGATTTGGTGTAAATCGCTTAACAGGTGGCGCTGCTATACAGCATTTTTCACGATTTCAGCAATAGCTCTATCTAAAGAACTAGTGCACATTTTTTTTATCAATCTTCCGATTCAGGTATACCTTTATAAATAATGGTGCTGGTTATGTTTTGTTGTAAATCGCGTGACAGGTGGAGCTGCTAAGCTACATTTTTCAAGATTTCCGCAATAGATCTATCTCAAAAACTAATGCACGGATTTTCATCAAGTTTCAGATTCAGTTAGACGTTGAAATAAGTTGTTGCTAAATAAGTTTTATAGTGTAAATCACCCAAAAGGTGTTGCTGTTACGCTGCCTTTTGTAGAATTTCCACGGTTCTAGCGATAGTCATATCTCAAGAACTAATCTTCGGACTTTCATATCTTTATCATTCTCATGATTGCCATGGATTGCCATTTACTTTAGGCACTGTGATAGTGAATTTTGAACTATCAACATGTATGAGTTAAAATAAAGTTTTGGGATTGGCACATCCGACTAGTTTGACATGTTTAAAAATTGCCTGAAGCCTGCAAGCTTAGTCACTTTATTTATTTATATTTATTTTTATTTTTTTTTAGATACATGGAAAATATGAAATAGCTATCCCCGATGCAAGACTATTTGGAAACATTGTCAATGTACAAAGAAATACAGGAATGTAAGAAATGGAATGTAATTAAAAATACAATAAATGTTTCCACCGGCTTTTGTCAAAATGGAGAATTGAAACTTTTCCTTTCTTCTTCTTCTTTTTTTTTTTTTTTTTTTTTTTTTGCTAGGAGGGGTTCTGCTCTTGTCCCTCCCCCCCTTCGTCTGAACACCTATCCTGAAATAATTTTTAAATACATGAATGAAAAAAAGAAGAAAAAAAAAACGCATCTAAAAATTTACTTTATCGTGGCGTTCAGTGGTGCAAAGCCCCCTGGTGAAAAATTTTGATTAGTCTTTCTGTTATTATTTAACTATATTAAGTCATATGTTAAGAAAAAATAAATGTTATTATTCAAAATAAATTAAAATCTAGTAGTATTGTGGTAATAGTGTTTATTACTATTTTTTGTATTCAAAAGCATTAGAGAAAAAAAAATTTAGATAATGGAATTTCAAAATCATGGTGGGATCAATCGGCTTTCCTTTCTCCAATTTGCTGGTGCGTATGGATGTCAGAAATTTAAGTGAAATAAAAGGGGGGAAAATTAAAGAAATATTGAAATAAGAGAGATACCTGTTTCACATGTTTTCCCTGTCCATCCAGGCGGGCAGGTGCAGTGGTCGGGTTTCGTACACATCCCGCCATTTCGACATGCTTCTCTGCAAATAGCTGAAACAGAATGTAAGAAATAATTTATTCGCATGACTCAAAAGTATTCTTCTTCCACAATATTTAGCACGAATAAAAAGTGACTGTAATGAAGTAAATAAAACCTCATTGTAATTGTCGTAGCAGCAATAATTCGCTTTTCCTGTCACTTTATCTTATACTAAACTCTAAACAATCGGCAGTTAGTCCTCATCTAAACGATTTTGTAATATCATGTTGCAATAATTACTACAAAATTTTGATTATTTTACATTTTGCAAGGTTAAAAATATTTCCTGCTTAAATTATGATCAGTGGCGTAACAATTCAAAAATTACGCAAGGAGCTCAAGTAATCATTATCAAATACACAGTGGTTATTAAATAAATAAATAAATAAATAAATAAAAAAGAAAGAAAAAAAGGAAGAAAGAAAGAAAACTGCCGATATACAGTGCAAAAAAAAATCTGCAAAGTTACTAAAAATTTTCTAGGAAACTGGGATTCTTAGAACTTTTTATGTAACGGAAACAACAAAAATTCATGTAACAGATATGGGGCATTCTCACAATCTTTTGACTTTTAAATCCCTGAATGATAATTTTTATTTTAGTACATATTCTTGTGGGGTTTTTTTATTTCATATATTGGGTAACATCCCATTGCACGATTGCATAACAATATTAACTAGATAAATAAGTTTTGGACGATGTTGGGAGTCCAAATACCAGGAAAACTCCTATACCGTCCCGTGTCCCTGATGCTGATTTTTAAGTTTGGAGCTGTCTATATAAAATTGTTTCAATAAAAGTAATTCGATGTATTTTTTTTCCAAAACTGAGACAATTGTTTTATATAAATCTGTCGCAAAAAATTAACCTGCATACATTTTTACGGTTGGTATTATTTTTTGAACTTTGTCCCTTGGTTTTAGATTTCTTACCATCCCTCTTGCTAAACTTATACAGAAAATCACTTCAGATGAAACCACAGAATATTTTTCAAGTTTTTTTCCTCATGCAGAAGTATGCTAGAGAAAGAACGTCTAAAATTCTTTGACAGGAAATTTACTGCAGAATTTAAATCAGCATTTAAATATCAATTTCAAGCATCGTGGCTTTATTGGTAGTCTTACAGTCCCTAATCTTTATTCCTGCAATTTTCCAGGTAAATTAATTTTTTTTTTCATTTAATCCAATATAAAGAACTGTTTCTAAAAATCAATGAACATTGTGGCTATCACTTAGTCTTAACATGATTCGTCTAAAAATAGTGGTAATTTTCCTTACCGTCCCATCCTTACCATCCTTTTTTTACCATTGCCGTACCTTTTTTCCTATGCCATCCCCTTTTTTTCCCTTCCGTCCCTTCTTTAACACCCCTTTAAGACAATATTATACCAAAATTTTGTACTAAAAATACTACATTGTTATTATCTCTTATTTGAATGCCCTGTGGGTACTATACAAATTCATTATAAGTAAAAATTTAGAAGAAAGTAGAAAGTTATAGTGGTAAAATGATAACTAAAATTAAACTCGCAAGTTTAACTTAAACTTCAGTTAAATAAAAAAAAAAATTCGATGCCGACCATTTTTTGTTTAGTTTTAATCATTAAGGTATTCGTCTATCAGATTAAAATGTTATTTTAGGAAGTTTAATTTCACCAGATTTTTATTCCCGAAAGTCAAAAGATTGTGAGAATGTCCCATATACGTTTGCACTGTCAATCAAAAAATCTGTAAGGTTACTAAGAATTTTTTAGGAAACTGGGATGCCTAGAACTTTTTATGTAACTGCAACCCGGGTTACAGATAAAATTTTAGTAAGATTATTATAATTTTAGTACATTCTTTTGTAAAGCTACAGATTTCTGTAGCTCTACACTGTAAAAAAAAATCTGTGAAGTTACTAAAGTTTTTCTAGGAAACTGGGATTCCTAGAACTTTTCATGTAACGGCAACAACAAAATTTCATGCAACAGACACACTTTTGCGCCGAAAATCAAAAAATCTGTAAGGTTACTAAGAATTTTTTGGGAAACTGGGATTCCGAGAACTTTTCATGTAACTGCAGCCAGGGTTACAAATAAAAGTTTAGTAAGATTACTGAAATTTTAGCAGATTCATTTGTAAAGTTACAGTTTTTTGTAGCTTTACAAAAACTAGTTTTGTAGATTTGCAGCTTTTTTCGTACAGTTACAGTTGAAAGTTTAGTAAGCATGTAACTTTACATCTGTAGACCTACAGATTTTTTTTTACAGTGTACAAGACTAGTTCTGAAAACTAATTTTGTAGATTTGCATCTTTTTCTGTACAGTGTACAGATAAAATTTTAGTAAGCATACAGATTTCGGTAACTTTACATGTGTATGATTACATTTTTTTTTTTTTACAGTGTGTGAACCCTTAATAGGGTTCCCAGCTGTCCCAATTTACTCGGGATGTCCCGATTTTCCTGTTTCAAAAATTTTTACATTTTTTTTAGTACCATGCTCATTAGTCTGCATCAATTGAAAAATAGTAAAACCTGTGCAGATAAACATTAAATTATAAAGTATATAATACTTAAAGGTACCAATAAAGGAAAAATTTTGTAGTCGCTTACAAGGGAATATAATGCGATTCCATCTTCTTAGGCGGAAATCTGTCTAAAACAGAATTTGTATGCTTCCTAGCGATTCTGCTTTTACGAATTTTGCTGTACTTGGTACACTAAACCGTATGTTAATGGAACCCGTTTATAGAGAAATTTGTTTTAAAAGTAAAAATTCAACTGTCCCTACAATAGAGGAATACCATACACTGTTAAAAAATTGCAGCAAAATGTCCAGCAATTTGACCGTTTTTAAAGAAAACGGTTGCATAACAGTAATTTTACTCTATTTTCACTATAATATAGGCGATAATGCCAGAATAGGGATTAATTATGGATATGTAACCGTTTTTAATAAAAACGGTCGAATGACTGACAGTCTGCTGCAATTTTTTAACAGTGTACAATTATACCTGCTAAATTAAAATTTCATTTCAGTCCCTCTGCTTTCACTGGTTTTACAGTGCAATATTGTTGTGTTTATTTAGTTGTGTTTTTGCTAAGACAAAATCACAAGTGACAAAATAAATATTCCGTTTTAAACAGGCTTTTGGCTTAACAGGCATAACTGCATGGTTATCCTACCTTACGGACAATGAAATTTTCACTTTTAACACAGGATTCTGTTATAGGCAGGTTCCGTTTTCATTAGATTTGCTGTTTTTTCATGTCCCGATTTAGAAGCCACTGTCCTGATTATTTTATCTCCCTGTTCCACTTTTTGTGACACTGGAATTGGCAACCCATAGTGACCGTACTCTTCAAAGGAGCTGGATGCTATTACACTGTAAAAAAAATCTGTAAAGTTACTAAAGTGTTTCTAGGAAAGCATTCCTAGAACTTTTTATGTAACGGCAACAACAAAAATTCATGTAACAGACACACTTTTGCACCGAAAATTAAAAAATCTGTAAGATTACTAAGAATGATTTAGGAAAATGGGATGCCTAGAACTTTTCATGTGAATGCAACTAGGGTTACAGATAACATTTTAGTAAGATTACTGGAATTTTAGCAGATTCATTTGTAAAGCTACAGATTTCTGTAGCTTTACAAAAACTTGTTTTGTAGAGTTACATTTTTTGTACAATTACACATAAAAGTTTAGTAAGCATGCAACTTTACATCTGTAGAACTACAGATTTCTTTTTTTTTTTACAGTGTGGGGATGTGTTTATTTTATGGCATGAGCTCGAGAATGGGATAGAGAACCACAATCGATGTCTCACAGTTATGATTAAAGTGACAAAATTTCAAATTGCAACAGCCATTTTTTCTTTTCATTGCAAAATGATCTTCTCAGTGAAGTACCCTAGATAGCGTTAAAAAGCTAATTTTAGTTGTAGAAATGACGACATAAAACAAAAGAATCCTTCAGCAGTCCTTCTATTGATGAGTGGTTCGCTTTTGAAATTTAAATAATATTTTTACTACTGTGAATGACTGAAAATTAACTTTCACGAAACATAGCCTCCGATTTGCTATTTCTATCAGACAACAATTAAAGTGTCATCCCTAAAAAATAACGTTACACCTAACCATAAGCCACCCGTAAAACTAAGCAGGTGAATTAATCTATGGTTAAATACTGATAATCTACTGTAATTTTTTAAACTTCTAAATATCGCACATTTTCAATTTTAGACCGTTGTAAAGGAAGAAAAGTACTTTTAAATGCAATTTGTTTCACAACTGCATCTTAATTTATTTTTGAGATATTAAATTTGTTTGTAGTTTTTAATGCCATTTCTGCAATGGTTGCAACTGAAGTACTCCATTCTGTAGAAAGTAAAGGGAAAATAGTAGATTACTATATCTTTTTGTTGCCATTTTCTCATAACAACTAAAAAAAATGCAATTAAAATACTCAAGACTGTCGTCTGTTATAAAAATGATTTTAAATAATATTTGTGTCTATTGTTATCTCCGCATTTATTTAACTCCTATCAAAAAGCTGAAAGAATGTAATTTTATTAATCCGTATGTAATAATATTTTACGAATTTTGGAAAAATATAAAGGCATGATTTCTGATAAAACATGGAGGTATTTTAAACTATATTGAATTTTCAGTATCCGTATTAATGTTATAAACAAATGAAGGCATATGAGTCATTAGATACCTGACTTTTTGGCAATTTTCTTGAATGACGAGATCGTATTTTGCTGGGTTTGTGTATTATTTAGCGATAGTGACGTCCTATTGCGTACTTTTCTATAGATGTTGTTTTAGATCGTAAATATCGAATTCTTTAGCGAATGCAAATGATATCATTTTATATAAAATAAAAGCAAGTATTTTAAGTCTTAAAACTGAAACACGTTTTGTACTATCTATATTTATATATGTATTTTTTTTTCATTCTGAGACGACGTTAAGGACCTTTTAAACGCGACGAAATTTAACGAAAAAATTCATAGTTTGAATTAGTCTATCTTCAAAACATTTTTATGTATAAACATGAAATTTTGGATATTGATTAAACAGATTGCGCTTTGTAATATGCTGTCATTAGAAATTTATTAGCTTTTTACAGAATTTGTGTATTGTTGAAATCAAAATAGCTCTTTCTTTTTACTCCAGAAGTCATTGCGCGCATGATATCTTGAGAAAGTATGTAGGGATTGTCATGAAATTTGGTAAAGATACTAAACATATATATGTGTTTAAAATGAACTACTCTTTAGGCCATCATTATTTCGTTAACTATATAAAAAATATTTTTGTAAAAAAAAAAATAATAAAAATTTTACATTTTTAATGAATAAAAATAGTCATAACTAAAAATATTACCGTTGTAAATACTTAAAAATAGTTCATTTTAAACACACATATTTGTTTAGTATCTTTACCAGATTTCATGACAATCCATACATACTTTCTTAAGATATCATGCGCGCAATGACTACTGGGTTAAAAGAGAGAGAGAACTATTTTGATTTCAACAATACAAAAAGTCTGTAAAAGTCTAATAAATTTCTAATGATAGCATATTACAAAGCACAATCTGTTTAAATAATATCCAAAATTTCCTGTTTATACATAAAAAGGTTTTGAAGATAGGCTAATTCAAAGTTTGAAGTTTTTCGTTAATTTTCGACTCGTTTAAAAGATAAAAGACCCCTTAAATTCTAAAAGTGCAGAATTCCTGTTTTCTAGTATGTACTTCTTGTTTAAAAAATTTGTTTTGTATGCTGTATATAACGTTTAATTTTAAAAATATGCCACCATACATAAAGTTTATCAGAATTTAACGTACCTGCTTTACAGTCTGTGGCAGACATCTGCGTTTGTTTCCATCCAGGACAGCAAGTATAGAGAGATTGTGTCTTTGGCATAAGCATCTGTACCGTCCGATATGCAAGCTCATATACCACCCTAAAAAAATGCAAATTCTGTATTAACTATACTGCAAAAAAAAAAAAAAAAAAAAAAAAAAAAAAAATTCTTGACCTAGTAAGGATATTCCTGAAATTATAATAAAACCCGTATTACCCACGATTCCTAAAAGCTTCAGAAACCAATAAATTTTTGAAATTTAAAGAAACATATCTGAATCATGAGTTTCTTTTGCTGATCGTATTTTTTGGAAACATTCACACAACATTGCAGTGCATTAGTTAGTTTTCTCAACCTCGTATCGACACGAAATATCGGTTTTGCGCATGAAATCAATTCTTAAGACGTCTCAAGACTCTTAAAGCTTCAAAATGTTCGAAAATTTATTATTTTTTTTTTAGATATTAAATATCTTTTCTGAACATTTTAATATGATTGTTTCCTTGAAATTCCCACTAGAATAGAAGTTACGGCTACTAGAATTATACCCGCTCCATAGCTGAAGCGGCATTTCCGAAACTTTGAAGTCATTTTTCTCCAAATGAAGTTTTTGGACATAACGCGCAGGATATCTCCAAGTACTTCTGAATATTTTTTCATGAAATTTTCAAAACATACGATTCATGTTAGTCTGTATAAACTAAACCTAAAATTTTATTTTTATCATTCAAAAAAAAATATTTTTTTAGATGATTAGGGGTGCTCCGCCCCCCTGCTCGCTACGCTCACCAACCCCCAGGGCAATCGTTTCGCGATTCCATTCGGTATCGCGAAGCAATCCCTATTTTCTAGCCAATCCCAGACGTAATTGTTTCGCGATCCCTTATTTTCCATGCATTCAATTTTTAGATTCCATTGGTAAGAACTCGCTTCTTTCCAACTCCTAACAGTTTCTTTTCCTTGGTAACACCCCTATAGCGTCAGAAAGCTCTGACCTATCAGATGCGTTTCGTGGTATCTACGCAGATTCTTATTGGTCCATTTCCAAATCGTTACTTTTTTTTATATATATATAGAAGTATTATACTGTTGAAATTTTCAGAATTTTGTATTAGGCAAATACAACTTCGTATTAAAATTCTAAAAATACTTTAAATACAAATTTATTTAGGTTCAGGTTAATTATTGTAAACTGAAGTATAATTAGGCACAAAAAATTACATTCTAGTATCAAAATTTGTTTTGTAATCCTGCGCGTAAGCTGTTATATCCATTTTCTGCTCTAAAAATGTCTGACAGTTTGGCGCCCCCTATAAATACTAATTTTGCATCTTGCAATTTTTTAAATATATGAAATGAAAGAACACTCTTCTATATTTTAATACAATAAAAATACTAAATCATATAAATATTAAGATATTTGATGTTGAAAATTGTCTTTTTCTTTTCATTTTTTTTCCAATTTAAGAGTCCCTAGACCCCTTAAGTCAACCTTTTCATCTTTAACAGACAAACATGTTAAATTAACAGCGTAAAATGAACATTATTACATTGTTCTTGCATGCATTAATTCTGTTACAGAAAATGTTTATTTGAGAAATGATAGCTTTCGAAAAACCAATATTTTGTGTTTATACAGTATTTAGAAAAGTGATTAATACATTATAAAAACTCCTTGGAAACGTTTGCAAAAATTATGCACCGCAAAATAAACTTTTGTTTAAAATATGATTCTTTAAATCTCGGAAATATATTTATTTCTGAAGTTTCTGAAAATAAAAGAGTATTTTTCGGAATTATCGGTAACGCGGAGGGGTTATATTAAATTTCGATTAATAAAGCTCTCCTTATTCGTTTCTACTTCGTTTAGATATTGAATAAGTCATTGTTTTCATGGCAACAATTTTGTTCTCTTGTTGTCTCTGACACTAACAGTATCGAAGTCAAATTGACGGTGCTCAGAATCGGACCGTAATTTTGAGTTTGAAGCAATTTTAATCAATTTAAATTTTGTTCTAAACCGTCGCTAAGCGACCGCTGAATTTCATTACAGATAAATATAAATAGGGGAGACCGGGGCAAGTTGGCTACAGGGGTAAGTAGGCGCAGTCCTCATAAATCGCCTGCTTTTGGATAGATTGCTCAACCAGTCACAGTTTACATTTCTTATTGCTTTTTACAATCTTCATTGTAGTTTTACACCGTTACCTACGTGCAGTGGATATTTATTACGATTTTTCTGTTTTTTGCACTCATAAGTAATTGTTTGTTGCTTCATTCTTTTTCTAATTTTTAATACTTATCTTAATAATTGCAATTTAACTTGTGCAGTTTTTCTTAGTGTATGATTAACTGTGCTACCCCATATACGATTTACTTAGATTATTTATGTTTAGAAGGTTACGTCTCCCTTTTGTGAAGAAATTTATTATGGCTAGTAGGCGCATTGAACACGGGGCAAGTTGGCTCGGTGTCTGGTGTGTGCTGGTAGCTTGATATACAGCAAACAAAGAGAAAAGATGTTGCAATGCAAGATTTTGGGGACATGAGGCTTGCCGAAACGGAGACACTCGATTTTTTATTTGTGACAACTGTAACTCTAATTATGATATCGAATAGGATAGAAGTTACTCAATGTTAATGTTTTATTCATTATTTTTATGTCTGTATAATTTAGAATTTACATTGTACGGCAATAACGCCTTTGTTTTAACTTACTGGTATTAATGAAATTGATTTCTCTTAACTGCATGTCTTATTTGAGTTTCATTTAAATTTTTATTAAGCGTGTGCCAATTTACCCCATAGGTATAGGCAACTTGCCCCGTGACGGGTAGGTTGGAGCAAAATTTTCCGTTTACTTTAGGCTTCCGCTAAGCATAAACTACAAAAGCTACAAACTCAAAACTCCGGGTATTTATAGCCAAATGCCTGTTCTTTAAAAGGGCAGTTAAACTTTGTTAAAAAATTAACGAAAAAATAATAAAAATCAATAACTAAAAACTGCCCCTACTAGCCTCGGTCTCCCCTATATATATGACAAATCCGCAGTAATAAAAAGCATATTTATTTAAGTAAAACTTAGTTAAACTAGGTCAATATAAAGAGTAGAAAAAGGTTTTCCTTAAAGAGTATATTTATAATAAAAGGGTATTTTATTTTATTATTGTTATTTCATTGCATCGCCAACCAGCGATAAATCACCAAGAAAACGAAACTTTCCTTATTTTTTTACGTGCACTATATCGAAGTGCCACAGCATTTTTTAATATATATATAAACATACGTATATATCCTCATGAGAAGAACATTCTGTAATTTTTTTAAGTTTTTCTGAGTATATATTTATTTATTTATGAAATGAAAGCCTTCATTAATATTATTAAAGTTTGTCCTTTTTTTTCGGATTCCATTGTGTCAATGCTTAGTCAGATCCTTTGAAGTCGTGTCCATTTTACGATATGGGATTTGGACATATCTCATTGAAACTGAACATTGACTAAATGATAACTGCAGTATACTTACTACACAGCGATTTTTTCTACATCTGATTTCAACACTAACACTAACAGCACTTGCTAATAAATGCTGTTAAATTTTATACATGCAGTATATGTATAAAAATTATGAGCTAGTTCATTAACACGTCACTTATTTCATCTTTATACAGGTTGTTCCATCCACTAGAGGTGTAGCACTGAACAAATTTTGGTTTTAGAAGAAAGTTCAGGAATATGTATTAGAGCAGTGCTTGGATGCGCAGGGAAGACTTTTCCTGAATCTCTTGTGACGGTCTCATTTCTGAAACATGAAGGTATAACATTTATTTTTCCCCTCCTGTATATATATATATTTTAATGATCTTGTTACGGGGCTACCTTCTAGTGCAGAGATGGCGAACCTTTTTGGGTGCAAAAATTTCAAAAACAATATTTATCCACATTGTAACGTGCAAAACTTTTACATAGAAAATATGGCAAAATATGCCGTTTATAAACGCTGATTAGCAGAATCGGTAGCATTTATACATTAAATGACTAAGAGCAGAGAATTCAAGAGGCGTTTTTCCTGAATATTCTAATCAGACATAACTTTTAAAAAATGTTATTCGGAAATATTTATTTATCTCTTACTGCAATAAGGAAAGAAATTGAATGGATTTTTATTTTAGTAATTTTTAACTAATTATTAAATGGCATCTAACTTATAATAATCAAAGTTTCATTTAAAAAATGTATTAATAATTTTCTAATGACATTTTTGCTGCAGTACGTTAGTTCTTTATACCTGGTTCATGTTCCATATACTGGTTCATGTTTTGTCAGTTTACAAACATATACATAGCAAATTTAGGTCAACTTATCATTTTATTTCATGGTTTTCTTATTAAATTAATTTTTAGAAATGAAGCCTTTTAAATTTATAAAGAAAAGCAGATCGTGTCGAAAATTCTGCATTGCAAAGCAGAAAAAAAAAATTTAATATGATAATTCATGCAAAATTAATTGTGTTACTTGTGTTAGTCTGTACACGTTAATCAAAAATTTATTTGGTGTAACAAAAATAAAAAATATTTTTTTCGATATTATGATTATCAAATTTAATTTTTTTGCGCGACATAGAAATTGTCATACCCGCAATCTCGAGCATGCGTATCATAGGTTCGTCACCCGTGGTCTAGTGGGACATCCTGTGTTTATAGATTTATAGAATTTTAAAGTTACAGAGTCCGTTATGGGACATTCCGTATTCGTTACATTTTTTATGTATTTATTTTAAATTTTTCAGAAGCAGCGATGCAAGCGCTGTACCACAAATGGCAGATTTTCACCACTAAATTTCAATAGTATTAATCGCTTTATTAAATCTCAGATATTCTGTCATTAGACAAGGTGAGGAATACAATAAAAATTTAGTGGTAGAAATCAGCCATTTGTGGCGCAGCGCTTGCATCCCTGCAGAAAGTGAGAATAAAAAAATGTTTACCTATAACCGGTGCAGTAACCAGAACCGTCTTTATCGCACCTCCTTAGGTAAGACTGGTACATGGGCTTGCAGTATGATTGCATGTCTTTCACCGGCACCATCACAACTTTACTTTGTGTACACACATGACGCCTGCAGACAGAAGAAGTCTTACTGTAAATCACTTAAACAATTTTCAATGTTGCATTAGAAAAAAGTTTATCTCGATAAAAGTAAAAATTTACAGAATTTTTTTTTTAAACTTACTCTAAAATAAACTAGACTTTAATTCATTATAAGAACACTTATGAAGGGTATATTTCCTCTTGGGAAGTTTAATTAAAGTACATGCGGAATAATAAAAATAAAAAGAAGAAGAAGAAGTCATTCTGAGTTCGATGAATATAGAAATCCATAATTTTGGATAAACATGCTGTCAATTTCACACGCTGCACTTTTTGCATGTGTTCAGATTTTTGCATGTTTGCACTCTTTTATTTAACTCAATCTGGTTTTGAATTAAACAATAATAATTTATTAAATGTTTTTAAAAAGTCTGAATTTTAAGTTAAAGATTTTTTCCATGCTAGTTCAAATTTTTTGCAGAGTATACGCATATTTAAACAATATCCATGTTATTCAGCAAAATCTGTACATTTTAAAAAAAAATGAACACCAGCATACATTGAAAGGCTTAAGTAAAATTTGTTACAGGCATAATTCGAAAGAAATGCCAATGTCTTCTCATTAATATAATCTATAAAGAAATTATTTTCCCAGTAAAAATTTCATAACAACTAAAAAGGAAAAACTTACATTTGCTTAGGGGGGGGGGGGATGCATTGGCTATTTTTTTTAACACTGTAATTAGAAACTGATTAACCAAATGTCTGAATGAAAGTAAACAGCGCAAAATAAATTAACAGCGAAGAATAATGATTTAAAGTATACATTATCACAGTATCGGTTTTATTTCGTCATTTATAATGATAAGAAATGTTAAAATAATGTTCATGGAGATTTCTTTATTTGAGCATTTCCAGTCTAAATGACATAGTATAAAAAATGTTATCTTTTTTTTTTCTTTAAATAGGATTACAATCTTTAATTAATCATGACAAGCCCTCTAATATGTCTAATGTGTCGTGAAAATTAATGACTAAGAAATTTTAGACGATTTAACTATGCTTTTTGTAAGCCAGGAGAAAGATAACTTTCAATCTGATATGCTTGATATTATGATTGATATTACGCATAATCACATGAAATCCTATCACAAACTCATACTTTTTCACTGCATTTAGACAAACTATATAAAATGCATTTCTCAAAAGTTTTTTGCCGTTTCTTCGATGTTAACAAGGACGATAAACTTAGTTATTTAGTTGTTAGAAGAATTAAAAAAAAAAAAACTAAATTAACAAGATGTAATCCTTTTTTATAGTTAGAAATTTAAAACACTTTTATAAGATAATTCAATGTAGTGGAATGTAGGAAGGGATGCAACAATTTTCATAAAAAACATTTTTTTCTGAATGTATTCTTCACAGTTTGAAATAAAATTGTGCTACAATAATATTTAGTATTATCTGAAACTGAACTAAACAAAACAAAATATAATTTAACAAAATATTTGAGAATTTTAATTTTCAGACTATGTAAAAATTGTCAATATTTTGTGTAACACATATAAAATAAATGAAAAACATGAAAATTTTACATTTTATCAAATAATTATTCTTTCACTTGTCTTTCGTTATTACTATATGTGCTTCAAAATTTACAACTGACATTAAAAACATTTATAAATTTGAAAAAAAAAATTATAGGTCAAAAGTAAATAGTGAATTTTAAAACTGATTTAGATATTTATTACAAAATAGATACGCAATTTTTTTTTCAATATTACAAAAAAAAAAAAAAAAGGTGGGATTAGGAAATTAAATATTTGCAGCTGTTTGGGAACATAGAAAAAAGAAATGGAGCATGTCCCATTTCTCCCTCTCTCTCAGTACCCCATCCCTTCCTTCAGTATTTTACTTACAAATTTACCCATGATGTTTTTAGGTTTAACTCAACTAACGATTTATAAACAAAGGATATACGAAAGTATGGTGGCAAGTTATGAATTTTGTATCAAAAATTTGATAAGTGACCTAATCTATATTAAAATAGAACTTAATAATTATTTTAGGTCTGTAAAAATGAGGCTTTTCTACTACAAGCGTTTTTAAATTTGCAGTGTATATGTAACTGCAGTATATATTATATTTATTTCATCTGGTATAGAAACTGAAAAATAATTGCGTTTAGTTTAAGCAAATTAGTGCTGTCGCACTTTTTCAACTATCACATTCTTGCCTACCTAAAAATACGTTTTTTTTTTTTTTTTTTTTTTTTTTTTTTCAACTTCTCTTATAACTAATAAGGGAACCATTTTTGGTGCTGCTCGCACCTATCATTGAGGCCTGGGGCATTTTAAAGCCCTATATTAAGAAGTTTCAGAATCCATAAAATTTTTCTATTAAAACCATATATATATATTTACAGCAGCATAACTTTCTGAAAATGCAGTTTTCGAAACCACTTATCGGACAATTAAAGAATTTTTTTTCTTTTAAGGAAAACATTTAAAAATACAAATTAGTCAATAATGAGTATAAAATGTCGAAAAAAGTTTTTAAAAAATCCTTCAAGAATCTGCGAAATTGATTTTGAAAAAGTTTAACATTTATACACATTTTTGGGGGAAGAAAAGCTGGCGGTTTTTTTTTTTTTTTTTTTTTTTTTTTTGTAGTAGAGATTTCCGGCGACCCTATCCAAATATCATAGCTGCTTGTCGTGTGTGAGTGAGCAGTGGTTTGAATTTCGCTAGAAATTGTAATGTCCAACCTATTTAGGCACAGTAAATTTTCTAAATTGTAAAAAAATATTAGTTTACTTTATGATCACTTTTACCAAAAGGCGCAACATTTAATACAACAACGCACAGTGGTGCCAAATCGCGATTGTGTGGCCAAAAATCAGAAAATCGAAGTTTCACATTTCGAAATGAAATAAATTCCACAGTATTTAGAAATATCAGAAGATTTATATTCTTTAGTATTTTGGTTTTATAAGCTCCCATGAATTCGCATTGCTTATGTGAATAAGAGTTTTGAGCGTTTTCTGCTTTTGCGTAAATTTCAGGCAAATTCGCTTCATTCACACCCTATCTAAGACCTTTTCAGATAATTTGTTGTTTTTTTCTTTGCACTTCTCTGAAACACTATTAAATTACATATTTAATTTGATTTTTCGATTTCAAAAATCTGAAAAATTTAAAAAAGAGGAATTTTTAAAAAAAAATACATAGTTTTAAGGAATTTTTGTACGTAAAAAGTGATATATAAAAAAAGTCCTTCCAAGTTCCTCGGACTTTTATAGTACAAAATGTAGAATGGACCTTCTAAAATCAAATCATATCCCAAGAGATTTATTGCGACTTTTTGCGACTTTGAGAGAACCAGTAGTTTGAAGTTGGACATTGGATATTGCCAGTATTAGTCCAAAATCAGTAATCGGGTTTAAAGTCAATCTAATTTTCGCATTGACTCAAAATTATCAGTGTTTATATAATGCAACATTCTAATTAACATAACACTGTCAATTTCATTTTTTTTTATTCTCGGGGGGGGGGGGGAGCTTAAGAGTTGGGGATATTTTTTTTATTATTTATATATAAATTTTTATTTGTTTTTGCAATTTTTCCCTTGTTTTTTTTTTTTTTTTTTTTTTTTTTTTCGTTTATATCAAAAATAATATTAAAACTTGACCTTATTTTAAAAAGTACATATTTAAAGTTCACTTTATATATATATATATACTAATTCTACCAACATGCATGTATGGGAAATTCAATCAACTGGGATCATTCAAAACATTATTCAATGTTTTAAATTTCCTGATTATTGGAAAAGTATCTGTTACATACTTACAAATAAATTTTATTAAATATATTTTTTAATTTTCACGTATTGTCATATAAATCTATTGTAGAAATTTTTATTAATGGTATTTTTTTTTCAGTTTATTATATCAATGTTAATTTAATTATATTAATTTATATGCACATTTAAATTTTAATGAATACTTTAATGTAAACTCATATTTATATGGATTTCCATATGGAATTATGTGTACAGTCAACCCTTTGCGCTTTTAGTATTCTTGAGAAATGTGTTGACCTGAAACTCGATATGGGTGTAGAAGTATAATCCCACATCACATTGACTAGTCAATGGGCTGTCCTCATTTCATACCCCCGCTGTCCCTATCTCTGATATTCCCCCTCTTCCTATAGAAGGGGAGAGCTTCCTACACATTCTCTGAAGAAAACCAAAGAACGTCTGTAATTTCTTTACGAACTAGGGGGCTCGGCCCCCTACGAGCTACGCTCGCCAACCCCCATCCAGACACCGCAGACTCTAAATGCACGCTAATTTGATCGGCTTTAAAAAGATTTCGAAAGATTGAATTATAATTTAAAAAACAGTGGCGATCTACCTACAAACGAATTTCTATTCATTTCTCTTCGATTGGGGAATTTTAACGCCAAATCCGCTGCGGTACTACTTGATTATCCTGTTGACCAATTTCGCCAAATTATATAAATCGCCAAACCACTCGCCAAATTATACAAATTGATATAATTTTTATTTTAAATAACGAAAGAACAAATAAATTCGTACAACATTAATAAAAACACAAATAAAACGCCGAAATAAAAATAACTTGATGACGTATACACGTGTAACAACATTTCAAAATAAGCTAATATAAAAGGAATTAAGTAAAGAGAGTCTTTGTCTCCTGGTATTTTTTAACAAAGCGAAAAGAAAGTTCTTTTAAATGAGACATTTTAAATTAATTCTCAAAATATCAAATAAATGTCTAGCGCAATTTCTAAATTTAAACTTTTTTGCAATATTATTTTGTGTTAATTTTATGTAATAACTATAATGTGACGTAAATATGACGTAATTTCTCCTAAGACTTCTAACGCAAGTTAATGAATTTATTATTTTACAATATCCTTTCTCTTTTAAAATTCACGTGTATACTTTTTATGACGTAATTTTTAATGAGTTCCTGCTTTTTATACGTAATTATTTAATTCTAATTTGAAAGTTTTTTTCCTGTTTATAATAGTCACGTGTAAATAAATTTTTAATTTGAAGCAAACATTATTGCTTGCGCTTTTTATACAGTTGGCAACAGTTTAAATTAGTACAATTTTTTGAGATCTGTAAAAAATATCTCTAGAAATGCTGAAAATTTGAATTTAAAATAGAAATAAAACCTGAAAAAATGAGTCAAAATAAAAAAATTAATGCAATCTGCACTCCGGCAAATTCTAACGCATAAAATGATCTAAAAAAGATTACACTGCTATGTACAGTTTTTGCTGCTATAAAACTTTTTTAGTGGGACGATTTTGTCCAACTTTAGCATTAAATAACTCTTAAAATAATTCTTCGATTTGAAAACTGTCTGCATCAGCGTGTTTATCAAACATTTCTGTATAAAACCACCGATTTTCATATTTTTGTATGCATTATTTTTGTTAATATTAACGAAGAAAGGCCTCCGGTCACAAAAAAATCAAAACCGGCGGCGGCGGCGGCGGCGGCGGCGGTGACAGCGGTAGTTACTTTTTTTTAAAATAGAGAGAAACATTAAGAAACATTAAGAAGTGGAAAATTCAAATATATTAGAAAATTAGATAGGTAATTATTTATTTAATATTACCAAAATAAAGTAATAAAGGCCAGATTCTTCATTTTTTATTGAGATTTCAAAGGTATTATTCTCTGTGTAACAGAGAGAGGCAAAAGAAGGGGGGGGGGGGGGGCAAAATTTTGAAAGTAATCTAATTAATGAATTGAAGGATTTTATTATTAATTCATAGACAGAATTCATAGATTCAATAGATGTCGAAAACTTAAAAAGAAAATAAATATTAATAACATTTATAGATTTTCCTTGCTATAGGGGCAAATAGAAAAAGGGGATATTTCATGTGTGTGTGGGGGGGTGGCAAAATTTAGCTGATTGATTATTTATGTATTTTATTGATTGCTTATACTCTTTATTGTTACTTTGCATTAAAAAGAGAAAAAAAAATAAGATTTTAACCTGTATATTTTCAGGGAGTGAGGGAGAGTGGGGGGGGGGGTTAAAATATCAGGAGAGACTGAATTAGATGATTTGTCTTAAAAAATGAAAATATTCACCATAATGAAAAGTGGAAAATTCTCATTTCTGTAAAAGAAATCCTGTAAATAAAGAAAATTAAAATTTAATACAAACCTGCCTCCCTCTATTGCGCCCCCCCCCCCCAATCTCCACCCCCCGGAACCCCAATTAAATTTAGTTTAAATTCACAATGTAATATCCTTTAGAATGTTGTAAAATTAAAAATGAATCATATACAACCACTAGGAAATCCTGAAATGATTTTTGGCCACTTCATCGCGATTTGGGACCACTGTGCAACGTTTCATTTTAAACATTCGAAACTTTATTTCAAAAGAAAATTGTTTGCTTACTTTGTATTTCAATAAAAAAATAGTTTTCAATGATCTTGAAAGCTTTTAACAGATATATATATTTACTATTTATATGTTTATCGTCTGTATAGAGAAAAAGCTAATTCTTGTTTCTCATGCTATTATCAAACAAATCGCAGTCTGATTTAATTCTAATATGTACTGTACATATACTAAACACTAGAGGGATAAAGTGGGCGAAAAATGTTTTAGTGCTATATTTGGCGACTGAACTCACTTTTGGCGCAAAATAAACAAATAAAAATCCAATAATAAAAAAATAAACGTATAAAATATGTATAAAATATGATTTTAACAGAGATATTTTATCAGTTCTTTAACTTTTATGTATAAGGCTACAAAATGCACCAGGTCTCGATGTTAGGTTAGGTGCGAGCAGCACCAAACGTGGTTCCTTTGTTAGTATATTATTTCTCTAGCTTAAAACAAGTACATGTTTTTATTATTTTTTTTTATTTGCTTATATGTATGTTTTAACTTCGCCAATAGCGTATAAATGCTCTATTTACTCTCACGTTTCTTCCAGAACTCCTACTATTCGTTTTAATTCAGAAAAGTAGACTGCTCTAAATTCAAATTCTGTGACAAAACTACTTTTTATTATGTACTAGAAAACCTGTCCGGCATTGCTCATGCTAACTTAGGGGCATTCCAGAAAAAAAAAAAAAAACCTTATATATCATAAAATATACAGCGATCGTAGTAACAAAATTCTATGTAGTTTACGCACATAAATCCTTATTATGGCGACGACTATAACGAGCCTTGTGTGATTTGTGACACATAAATCGTTAAAATGACTCTCAGTATAATGGGGTCCAGTGCACTTCGCTTCCATAAACCGTTAAAATGACAATCAGTATAACAAGTGCCCTCCCCATAGCAGGGCCTCTCTGATATAAACTGTCAATACAGAAACCACTATAATGCGGAAGTATACATTTCACGTCCATAAATCGTTGACACGGTAATCGTTGACAGTGTTTAAATCAAAAACCTCAACTTCCAAATAAAATTTTTGAAAAGAGGAGAAAATTACTTTATTTTGTACAATGGTTAAAATCTCGAAAGAGCTTATTGTATATTTTCTTCGTGGTTATATTATATTTATCTAGATTAAGAATTATTTGCCTTTTTTACAGTGTGTATCAGATTGCTGCAAATATGAAACAATTTTTTTTCGGTTTCATGCATTCTAGAAATATTCTGAAAAACTAAATTAACTTCAGTTCTCAAAAATAAGTTATATACCAACTGCACGTCATCTTCCAAACTAAAATAAAATAAGAGCTTGAAAAAGAAGTGTGGCAGTATCACTGTAGGAATAAACTGTTTCTCCGTAGGAGTGAAAAGAGATACACTGATTAATTCAGACATTTACTGACGGTAAAAAGAGAGATACTATTTAAAAGTTACAAAGTATCCATTATGTAATTAGAAGGAGAAAAAAATTCTTAATCTAAAAGTAGATATAAAGATCCCTCAAAATGCCTCGCTTTGTCGGCTGGCAACATACGTCGATGCAAAGTTATCGCAGAATTCCATTAAGACTAAAAATTTCAGCGGAATGTGTCACGACTTTGAGGAATGTATGAGTATCAAAAAATTGGGAACAGATTAGCTTTATAGCTTGTAGACACAGCAATGTATAGTTTTCGGTGCCTGCTGAACAACCATGTAAGAGTTTTTTTAAATGCTACCCAATGTATATAAAGATATTCTTGTTTAACATTTTATTGGAGAATCTTAAGTGTTGTTTCCAAACGTCGTTTTTGTTGCAAAATTCTAAATTATATTATTTAATTGTCTTCCTTTTTCGATGTCAGAAGGGAAACTACTTTAGTTGTGCTGCTCGAGGATATTTTTGAATTTAGACTGCTAAAGAGGCTGTTTTTGTTGCCTTTTTTCTGTAGAAACATTTCATAGTCGTTCAGTGTAATATCAATGCAGCATAATAAGAATATATAAAAGAACATATATACAAAGGGTTGTAGTAGAGGTATACGTTCAGTATTGTACAAGGTTATTATAATCAGTTTTATATTTTCCCATAACTAATCATACAATGCGTTTTGATGTTCTCATAATCTTGGGAGTGAAAGATATATGCATACTACATCTCCTACAACAACATCCTCTACTGTCTAGACTTTGAACTAATCATTTTTTTAATTCTATACAAAATTCTGTATATCACTGAGTATTAATCTGCAAACTGCAACTCTCTCCGTTCCTTGAATCCTTTTTCTCTCTTTTATCGGATTTATTTTTATTTTGGATTTTTAAAATACCCAATATATTTGCTACTAGCTGACATGCTTGCATTGCCCGGACCAAGGGTGATAACCTTAGGTATACCTAAATTAAAATAACTTTATCTTTTCCTGAGAGATTATTTTAAGTAATAGGTATCTTATAACTCATCATCATCACTTATATTAGATCTTATCCATATTAAAAAGTTTTTCTTAATTATTAAGTTTTTTTATTTTTATTTATATTTTTTCCTCTTTTGTGTTTAAAACATTTCGTTGTTTCAGTTTTACAGTCAGTTGGCCTATTAAGGGGAATGTGGTGTTTGGCGCATAATTCACTCCGTTGTTTTTGTAACTCGTAAATAGTTGCATAACCATAAAGAATATTTCGCGATTTCTCACCTGCATCAAACTAACGGAAAAATGCCTTAAAATTAATTTTTATAATTATAATTAAAGTCAAATAAATAAAGTAATTAAATTTTTAAGAACAGTCATTAATATAATTTTACCGATTCAACAGAAGAAGTACATATGGAATTAATTTACACATAACAGATGCGATGCTTTCAGGGATACTAGACTTCTAAATCTATACTAATAAAAAGATGTTTGTGTGTGTGTATTTTTTCTATGTGTGGGCGATAGCTAACGAAAATCTATCGCACGTAAAGATTTGCAAATCTGGTTCCCGATAGATGAAGATAGGTCCCCATGTACTACAGGCTCAGATTCTGAATTTTTGGTTATTTTATATTGAATGTAGGTAACGATTCAAGTATTTTTTCAATCTCCAAATTCCACGATGATTTTGATCCACTAATGAAAACAATCCAAATTCAATTATTTCTCTTGATATGATAAATTTGTTCTGTTTCAAGTTTAGGTTCATCCGGAAATAGTATAGCGATTTCTTTAAGGGCTTAGTTTTCCGAAAATGTTATATATATATATATATATATGAAGCAATATCTATTTGATACCTTATCCATCCAATCTTATATTTTATACCGCTGTATATAGCAGGCTTTCGGAAATGATTAAATAACATTTCTTATTTTAAGATCATTTTGTAGTTTTTCTTTTTGAATTAATGTTTTTAAATTTTGAGATCATACATTTCGTGCAAAGGATTTGTTGATGCTGACAATTCATTATTTCAGGTCGTATTTCATTGGTTAAATTGTTTTAGTTACAAATTGTTTTACAAAATATTTCAACTATTTATGATTTCTTACATATATTAAATTATTTACTTGTTCTTTATATAATTTCGCCTTCCTGTTGACTTTCCGTTCGCCAATTTTGAAAGTTTTAATTTTTTAATACTTCATATATTGGTGATATTGGTTTATTAAAGTAGAAACAATTCATTAATGATTCGTTAAATTAATAATAGTTGATCCAGCTTTATTATGTATAATGTCAGTGTAATGTATTGATACTCAATTTATTAATTTTTATTAAAAAAAAAAGATAATGAATAGCAATATTATATAATGGTTATATATATATATATATATATATATATATGAAATATGCCTATTCATGGGATGCTTTCGGTCACATATCGAGGTTTGTTGCGTGAATTCAAATAGAAGTATTAAAATAATCTGGCTCTAGACCACGATCTTTGAACTGAAACTTCGTTTATTTTCCAGTTCGACGACACACGGTAACCGCGAATCCGACGGAGGCACCTAGAATTTACACACAGTATTTTTTGTTGTCTCACTTGATGAGGTTCTTAAAGCAGGCTCAAATTGAACGATTAGCGGGAGAACACGAATTTTGTTGAAAATTTGGGATATTTTTTAGCAGTGGGCGAAAATGTCAATAGAGGAAAATAATTTACCTTTATTGGTTAATTAGCTTTTGATTGATGTCTCTGGGCCTTTATGGAGAAACCAAGCTTGACGGAGACCTGGGTGCATCACTAACCACAAACGCTTGCAAGAAGCACAAACGCAGCAGTTTTTATCTTAACGATCGTCTGAAAGTAATAAATATTGAGAGGAAAAACAATGTTACCATGTTCAAAACGGGCTTTGAAGATAAGACTCAAATTTAGGAAAAATAACTTGGATATTTTTATTTTAAATTTGCATTTAAAAGGGTTTCCCTTTTATCCTTTCATGCATATATGTATAAAATATGTTTGGTATTATTAATTATTAAAGAAAGTAAGGTCATTGATTTTTTTCTCTAAAAAGGCAGGAAAGAAAGAGGAGGGAGGAGGGAAATTCCAGCCTGCAGTTTTCTAAGTAACCCTTTTTATCGCCAAAACCCGTTGCTGTGATGATACAATTTGACCTCGCTTTTTTTTTCTTTTTAAACGGCGGTGGAAAGAGGGAAGGTTCCTGTGGAAAAACCGAAAAGTGTAGCAGATAAGATATACTTAAAATAATCTCCCGGGAAACGGTAAAGTTATTTTAATTTAGGTACATTTAAAGTTATTATCCCTGGTGCGGACAACGCCAAGAGTTTCAGCTAGTAATATATAATTTGCAGATTAATATTCAACGACATACGGAATTTTGTATAGAATAAAAGAAACTGATTGGTTCAAAATCCAGACAGCAGAGGGCGTTGTTGCAGATAAGATTTAGGAGATATTGTAAGCATATATATTGCACACCCAAAATTATAACTATACCAAAACACGTCACGTAATTGACTATGAAACTATATAAGACTGATTGCAGTAGCCTCGTATAACAATAGCCGTATATCATCCACAACTACAAATCTGTTTATACATTCTTAGTATGCTGTATTGGTGACTATTGACGACATTGACGCTGCATTGCCCTGTACGACTATACATGGCTTCTACAGAAAAAGGTAAACAAAAAGAGTCCATTTAGTAGCCAAAAATTACTAAATTAATTTAGTAAATTTATTCTTCTCAATCATGTTTTCATAACAACACCAAAAACTACACAAAATGTTTTTGCCCTCTATATTTTTTTTTCAATATGTTTCTCAAAAAAGATGTTTTCAAGTGTAGGTGTTTTCCATTTCAATTCTTTAGAAAATTGGAAGGATTGGGTTTTCACTCCTGATAATTTCTACTGGAGAGTCCTGAGCGGATCCTGTGTATCATACAAAAAACCTTTTGTTGAACCGAAACTCAATAAAAAACTTTCGTCGTCCCGGACCCAGTCCAAACCCGAAATAAAAGATAATTGGTCTGTAATTTAATGCAATTATGAACAAATATTCTAGAATCACGTCTCTAATATCAATTTTATCTTTTATGTAGAAAAAATAAACATGTAAAGGCTCATAAAACATTATAAAAAAATATTGAAATAATAGTTTTTCATCTGAAATAATATTCTAGACTTACTTTTGAAAATCGGGTAAACACGAACTCGATCCTTAAGAGTCAAAATTACCCGAAAGAATTAGAGTTAACCCGATCTGCAAAGGAAAAAATTAGCTTCAACTCGATCCAAACTGAACCACGTATCGGGTCCTGTTACCAAACCCCTGACTCTAATTCCTGTAACGTGATAATAAAAAAATTTCTCTTATGTAACCTATCTATTAATTAAAGACTATCCATAAACGAATCCTAAAAGTTTAGAATCAGAATACATTTTTTCAGAGAAGAAAAAATATTGGATCGGATTAGAGGCGTGAAACTTCCTCCGGTAGAGAACCCACCGGTTTTCGGGCAGATACGATGGCCGGCTGAACAGCCCGAATCTGCATAACACTATTTCCAAAAGAGAATCCCTAGAAGTAGATTCTTCTATAGCAGATTCATTTTGTACATTTCGTTGAAATCTACTTCGAAAATTGTTCTGTGGAAATATACACTGTAAAAAAAATTCCGCAACGTTCCTGGGAAAAAATGGGCAGCTGAGTTGCCCATTATTTCCAAGAAACATTTCTTGAAAATGACTGGAACTTTACTGTATATGTTAAAAACTTTCTACATAAATGCCAGTAAGTTTCCTGCGAAATACCAGGAATATTTCTGTTTACAGCAAAACATTACTGACATTTTACAGCATGCGGGATCCGCAGACGATTTTTACATTTCCAGTTGACAATTTTCGCTTTATTATCATTATTTGTTAGAATGAAAAAATATTTTGAAATTGACATCAAAATTATTATTTATAATTTACACGAAAAAATAAATTTTCAGTTAAAATTCAATAAAGTAAATATATATGTGATATATTGTTTCTGAACTTTGCTTAAAATATAAAAATATATAAATGTAAATAATAATTAGAAAAAAAATCTAGACATAAAATATTTTGGATTTTCGTCAGTAATTATGTTAGTTTACAAGTTAGATAAAATACATATAAATTTTCATGAAAAAAAAAAAAACCTAAACGTAATTGAATATTTTTTCCGAAAATAAAAAAAAAATTCAAATTTGCAGCAATTCAAAGTGTCAAATATATGTCAAATTTAAATCAAATTGTAATAAAGTGTTAAAATATAAAATTAATTAAAAAAGAAGAAAAAAGTCAAGAGGTAGCATCGAACTCGGGCCGTACGGGTGGCGTGCGAGCTTTCTGCGTCCACACCACGAAAGACACGTTGAGAGCTGCAAACTAATGGGTATTTGAAACGTATGCTAAAACTCGGCATCTAATTTCTGAAAATCTAAGGCCCATTTGAAGAAATCCTTTCACAAGAATAATTAGAGATAAGAACTCTAAAACATACTTTAAATTAATCAAAATCGGTGAGAATCATATTTGATGGTCCCCTGGTTAATGGAGATCCAAATAATAGGTGTATTTTTTTTTTTTACACAGTCTGCTCGTTAAAGATTCCACAGACAAGTACGAGAGATAATCTCTTAGCGATGTCACAGAGGTATTGTATTTTCATCTGAATTGTCTTGACAATAGAGACGTAAAGGATTATGTCGTCTATTGATTTATTTGCATTCCATATTGATTTTTCTACATTCATTTAAGGAATTCGTTTTCGACACTCACGCGCGAGCAACGGATTATAGCAAAAAAAAATAATAAATGGCGGCCGCAGCGTTTTGCTGTTTCCAACTTTTGTTCAGGAACGTTTCAGATAAGAAAACCAGAATTTCACAGGAAAGAGCTAAATTATTCTGAAAACCTGAGAAAAGGCGAAACGTTCCTGCATTTTACATGGAACGTTACCATTTTTTTTACAGTGTAGTGTCACGCATAAAGTATAAAAATACTCGGCAGTGGCACCGCTACGGTTATTATAAAATTAAGAGGCAGATTTGATTTTTTTTATATTTATCTTTCCGGATAGTTTTGCAGCAGTTCATTTACAAGTTCATTAACAAATATTATTGACAATCTCTTTTGTGAAATTTCAAAAGTTAAAAAGAAATTGTGTCTTGATTACTTATGTAGATTAACAAAAAAGAAAGTCATTAAACGTCATTAAACGTTTCATTCCCGAATAAAAATAATATTCCCTAATGTAAACATCTCTTTCGTCTTTGCAAAAACAAGATACTGTTTCCAAACAAAAAGTTAAAGAAATGAAAACATCTTTCCATAAATGAACTTCCAAAATAACTCTCTTTCACTTGCCTCTGGATCAAGTGACAGGCGTCTTCCATTATTTTCGAAGAATTAGGTCAGCGCCCTCTGGTGATTATCAGTCGGAAGCAATGATGATGAGCAGAATCGGAGAATCTCAATCAGTTACCATACCAGTTGTATTTATTTCCTGTATTGGTTTGAATTACGCAAATTAAATAAACAGTAAAATGATTAGTCTTTGATCAACCGAATATCTTTCTAACTCTTTTGAAATGCTACCAATTTCATTCATAAGAAACAAATTGGTGAATTATTTTAAAAGTTTCAGTTAAGTTTGTCATATTTTGAGTGATTTGCATCAGGTCCGGTCATAAGGGGTGTGATGGGACGGTGTGGGTATAAAGTAACCATCCCTTGCACTTATAGTGCTCTAGAGAACCGTCCTTGGCGAAAGCAAAGTCTGGTGCAACAACTTTTGTGAAATCCTTTCCTTCCTAATTAATTAAATTTTCCTTCTCTCAACGTAATCAGTTTTCAGTAAAGCTCGCATGACGTACGTTTGCGTGTGGACAGAACTAGGGATATATCTATAATACAAAAAGAAATTAGAATAAACACTAAAATTTGTAACTTAATGGTAAAATACATTTTCGTTGGAAAAGTAAGTATGTGATATTGCATTACAAATAATCGTTATAGTAATAGTTGCTGTTTATCAAAACCCTCTACAGCACTGATGTCTTAATAGTCAATATTTAAAATAAAAATTTAACAATTAATCAATAGTATCAGTAGCGCATAAGGAGCTGAAATTGACTTACATCGATTATCTTGAGTATGGCAACAACTAGTTTGATTTTCTTTCTGAACAATGTACACTTATAACACTAACATTTTCATTTTTTCAAAATAAATAATAAAACTATTCAAATTAATAAAATGCTTTTTATTAAATAACAATTTATTTTTGTTTTGTTTTCTGCATGCGAGGCCCTGTGGTGCCGCATCTCTTGCATATCGCTATGAACAGCTGGGGAGCTTTTCTTCATCGAAACTAAATGACCTTTTTAACCCCTTCAGGACGAGCGTCTTTTACAGAATTTTTAATCTTTAGTCACCGGATTTTTAAAACAGAAATTTTTGCCTAATTGAATCGGGAAAATGCTCGGATTAAATAAGGCAAAATTTACAATACAATTTTACTGGTGAGAATAATCACCGATTCTGAGCGACTTACGCGGCACGAATACCGGTCGCTCGTCCCCAAGGGGTTAACCTAGAAACATAAAAGTTGGGGCTCAAAAAGTGCTGTACACATGCCCTTATCTGATCTTCCCTCAAAGTTGTATGTAAGGGGGCGGGTGAGGGCTCTGCAATGAATTTAAAAAACTACCATCTATTGAAATTAGAGACCTAATTTTCATTTAACACCTGGTTCCAATAAAAAAAAAAAAAAAAAAAAAAGAAGGCCGAGGATGCTCAAGTGATTTCAATAAAAGTTACAATTGCCCTTGTATAAAAAAGAAATGGCCCATTGTTTCTACATTAACTCTTAATTAAATCCTTATGGATGGCAGTCAGCACTAGTGTTGCCAAGTCCGATATCACAAAAATATAAGTAGACATAAAAAACGGAACAGTGGCTTCTAAATCAGGACTTAAAAATATAATACAGTAATCTCTATGAAAACAGAACTTGTCTTGTAACGTAATCGTGTCTTAACTGTAAACATTTCATTATCCCTGCGGTAAGAATATCATACAATTATACTTGTTAAGACGAAAGCCTGTTTAAAACGGAATTTTTCTTCTGTCCCTTACAATTTTGTCTTAGCAAGTTTTATTATACTAAATAAACATAAAAATCTAATACAATAAAACCTGTGAAAGTGGAAGCGATAGGGACTAAAACAAAATTCCCATTTAGCATAAGTGCATAATATTCCTATCTTAGGGCCAATGAATTTTTTTTTAATAATATTGCATTATAACAGGTTCCGTTTGCTGGAAAAGTACAGTAAAATTTGTAAAATCTCTAGGAACCGACAAAAAATATTCCGGTTTAGACAAGTTTCCGCCTAGGCATTTAGATTTGTAAGGCATTCCTTTAAAAAGGACTATAAAAATTTTCTGCTATATATAGGTTCTATCTTGAAAGGTTTCCTGTTAAGCTCCACTCTATCTAGACTAACGAATAGCATGGTACTAAAAGAAATTCACAAGAATTTGTGCAGCATGAAAAATCGCGACTTTTGGCATCCCGAGTAATGGTTACGCGGGATAGGTCCTGCAACCTCTAAAAATCAGAACATCCCGCTTATTAACCATTTGGAAAAATGGTTATTGTCCTCGTCAGGGTAGGAAATCAAAAACATATCTGAAGCGTTTTATTGGTTTAATCCGCATTTTATTCGTTTTCTGATTGGTCTATACGGTAATCTGTATTTTCCCTTTACTTTCAACAGAGATGGATACTTCTGTTGCCACTATGACAAAAAAGTAATAAAAACCACAAAAAAATGTATAACTCAGAAACAAATTGAGATACAGCTTTCAAACAAATTGCATTTAAAAGTACATTTTTTTCTCTATACGATGCTGTAAAAAGTAATATTGTGGGATGTTTAGAAGTTTAAGAATGAAATTTCATTTAAAATTGGTCGTCAGATTTCGATGGAAAAGCTTTTTCCCGAACAGCCAATGAAATGCTTGGATAATACGTAAGTTTCAGGAAATCTGACGAGTTGCAGGCGATTTTTGTCGCTTGCAATTTTTACGTGTAATAACACTATTAATGTTTAAATCATGGCGTACGTAATGTATGATCAACTCCGTGCGATTTTTTATGTCTTAAATTTTAGTCTTCGAAAAAATCATTTTCCAAATGGCCGTTACAATTTGTTAAATTGCTTTTTTTTAAAAAAAAAATAAAGTTACTATTTTAGGTAGTTTTCATTACAAAAAAGAAGAAAAAACTGCCTATTTCAGCCGTCCGGAGGAAAGCAATTCCAGGAAATTTTGGTATATTTTTACCGATCATGGACCCCAGACCCCAAAATTACCGTCCAAAATTTTTTAATTCATTTTTGCTCTCAAACGCATCAAACTGGGAAATTCTCGTATTTAGAAACTACATAATGTGCCATGTTTCTCGATTTTTTGATAAATTCAGAAAAAATATTGAAAAAAATTCTGTCAAGGTTGGCGTTTTAAACAAAATTTTCCGTAGCGGGAGATCTGGAATGAAAAAAATGGTCATACTGAGAAAATAATTGTTTAAAAATCAATTTCTAATTAATTGAGCGAAAAATGAAATCACACGGTCTCTTATACATCGCTTCAAAAATCACCTCAGCAAGTTTCATGCTTTTAAAAAATGTCTCAGAAAATTTCGAGCTGTTGAGGGTGGAAAAATATTTTTTTCGAATGCACCCTTAAATCGGAACATCTGGTAACACTTGTTAACACTATGAAGCTAAGATTAGCCTGGTAGGGAAATTAAAACGGAAAAATGGTCATCTCTAGTGTAAGGTTTTTAAGAATTGTTATCATTTGGTTGATAGAGTTTCAACATGGAAGAAATGCGTTATTTAAGCGGACAAGGGACCTTCAAACTCATTTTTTATTTTTTTTATATTTTATTTCACATTAAATACTATTCAAGGCCACACTATATGAATTATGGCATATATTTATCACACAAGAAATTAAAAAAAAAATTGGGGAGCAAAATAAGGAAATTTCTTGAATACTTTAAGCACCATGAAGAACTTTTCAAAATGCCCCATGTGCATTCCGTATCAATCAAAATACCCAATATTCTTGGTACCTGTTTATCCTTATATATGGTCATAAAACTGTGCATAGTCTTTTTAAACTAAATATAATTGGAAAAGTTGAAGATAGTTAATTGCAGAAATAAGATTCAAAAATGCTGAAAATTTAGAAAATATATTTGTTTCTTACCTTTATATTCAAATACACTACTCAAAAAAATTAGGGGAACACATGGTTTTAACGAAATTACGCAAATATTTACACCGATAAGTAACGTAAGACGGAGCTATGTACGTGTGTACCGGCCAATACTAACCACAACACGGTGCCCCCAAAAGGACCGCCACGGCACCCACTGCAAGGGGGTCCCCACAAGAATAAGTAACGTAAAATAAAACATCCATAATTTAAAGTGCTGTAGAAAACAGATAAAGAAAACTTCACACGTAAATTAAATTTTATGACGTCAAAAACTGGAAATAGGTGATAGGTGCAGAAATCGGGATTTTGCAGAAAAGTCTGTTTCACTGCCTCAGTTGTAAAATTCAATTGCTCACCTTGTGTTTTGAGAAAAGGGGGCTTAAAAATGTCACAACAGCATTATTTACCCCAATCCATGGCTTGGCGTGTTATCGGAACAGTTGAATTTGGGGAAACACAACGAAGTGTAGTGGACGCTGTTGGAGTCGTAAGAAGTGTCCATGAAAGGCTGTGGAATCGATTTCAAGACACATGGAATGGTAGTCATCGACAAGTGCAAGGTCGAAAATGTGCTAACACAGAAACTGATGACCGATATATCCTGTTAACAGCCCGTCGAGACGGAACGGGCAATGCTACTCAGCTGAAAACACAGTTGTTCTTGGCCAAAGGACGAAGGGTGTCCAGCCAAACAGTCCGAAATAGGCTTCATCAGTGTGATCTCTATGCACGTAAGCCAATGGACTGTATTCCGTTGACCTCAAGCCATTGTGCGGCCCAAAGAAGGTGGGAAACTGAACATCGAGTTTGGAGTCACCGTTGTTGGAGTGAAATTTTGTTTACAGACGAGTCCCGATTCAGTCTGGATGTGACATCTGATGTGTTTTGGAATGGAGAGAAAGAGGCACTCAAAATAATCCCACATTCGTTCGGGAAAGATCACATTACAGACGAGGTGGGTTGATGCTCTTGGCTGGAATCAGCATAGGTGGACGTACGGGCCTGCATATCATTCGGAATCGCACTTTGACGGTCCGGAGTAATACAGACGAGATACCGAGACCTCGTGTCGTATTTCATGTTGAAGTAATTAGTGATTTCTTTTTTCCCATGCATGATAATGCCAGACTTTATACAGTTCATCTTGTGGAAAACATGCTTGAAGCTAAAACAATACAGCGTATGGAATGACCATCATGCTCTCCTGACCTAAATCCGATCGAGCATGTTTGGGACATACTCAGACGACGCATTGCTACGAGACCGAGGCTTCCTTTTACTGCCCGGGACATGGAGATTGCAATTCGTTAGCAGTGGAACAGTATTCCCCAAATCTTATCGATAACCTCATCGCATCCACATGGAAAACCGGTGTGCAGCAGTCTTAGCTGTTCGGGGAGACCACACGCCATATTAAAAACCTTGCATCATTTCTAAACAATACTTTTTTTTAAGATTTACATGAAACCAAATTGTTGCCCTAAACCATCTTTTCATGTTCTTTTCATCTTTTCAAAAAATAAAAGCTCCCTAACCATTATTTTTGCGTCTTTTTTTATGTATTGCTCATTGCTACACTTGTACTATCCATTTTATGCCCATACATTGCTGTTTTGCACAGTTCTCTTCACTTCTTTGTTTGCTCCCCTAATTTTTTTGAGCAGTGTATAAAATTCTATGCACAGTTCTGTTTTTATATATAAAACAAACTTGAATAACTAATATTGGGGATTTTAATTGATATATGGAATGCGCATGGGGCATTTTGAAAAGTTCTTCAAAACGCTTAAAATATTCAAGAAAATTCCTTATTTATCTCCAAAAAAAATTTTTTTTAATTTCTTGTGTGATAAATATATGCCATAATGCATATAGTGTGCCCTTGAATAGTATTTATAGTATTTAAAGCGAAATTAAAAAATAATAACAAAATGAGTTTAAAGGTGCCTTGTCCCTTAAGAAAAATATCTCCGAATTCACCCGAATAACTAACTGAAATTCCATACAGATTTAATAACCTAACTAAAGCTATATTGAAATGTGACGGTTAATAAACAATAATAGTAAGATTCATTTTGCGCTGTCAAGGACATCTACTTTTGACATCGAAGGCAAAGACTCCTGCCTTTAGGAAAGAAAACACAGAATTTTCATTAAAATTTCATTTCCAAATTACGTGAAAGACAAGGGTAAACATATTTGTGCTTTATTTTAGTTATTAGTTAATTTAGTTAATCGTTAGCTATTATTAGTCAGTTAGTTCATAGTAATTTTTATATTTTAACATTATCTGTGTTTCGAATACATTGTGAATATCTCATTAATTTTGAAAACAAAAAATCGATAAATAAATATGGAAAATAGTACTATTACCAGGAAATGCTGCCTTCATTCATCTACATATTTTCATGCAATTTTAATGAATTAATCAATTCCAGTGCAAGGCTTTTCATTTACTATCCGCCCAAATTCAGCATGCATTTCGTATTCTGTACTTGACATCCATTAAGCTTCAAAGAAACGAATGCGGGTTTTAATAATGAATATTAAGGAGTAAAAGGTTATCGGAAAATAATCGTGATTGCACAACGTTTCATTTGTTGCAGAAGCAATAAACAGAGATTAAAGGTGAAAATTAACGATCGGCGGTTAAATGTAAAAAAAGTGGACAGTATAAAGTTTAACACGTTCACGCCGACGCGGTGGGTCACACTCGACTGTCTGGGAGCTGCCAAGTCTCCGGCTTTTTGGATACCAGTATTTTAATACAGAAAATGTTGTTTTATTTAATTAGAGCAATTGGGCGATTTAAAGGAACAACATTTTCTCTAAAATAATAGTAGTGTGCAAAAAGCCGGAGACTTGGCAACTGTGAGACAGTCGAGTGTGACCCAGCGCGCCGGCGTGAACGTGTTACAGTACGAATAAACGTTAAAAATGAAACTTCTGCTTTCGTGTGCACACATAATCGAGTGTGACCCACCGCGCGGGCGTGAACGTGTTACAGTACGAATAAACGTTAAAAATGAAACTTCTGCTTTCGTGTGCACATATAATCGACCGTGACCCACCGCGCCGGCGTGAACGTGTTAAAGTACGAATAAACATTAAAAATGAAACTTCTGCTTTTGTGTGCATGTGTATGTTCGTAATTACACGTGTGTGTTTACAGACATCAAGAAAAAGTAAAAAAGACATAGAGAACGCCCATACTTTTTAGTCTCGAAATTGATGCAGAGAAAACGAGAATAGCCATTCAAATAGAAATTGCGTCTTCTTTCAGTCAATGTTTAAAAAAAATTGTGGGCCATCCCCATGTTTGAAAATGTAATAGATTGTGAAATTATCTATATGAACACTAAATTTTAACGTCATATTTTGATTCTTCGGTAAATTTTACCTTCAAATACCAAACGGCAAGTTATCCAGTGAATTAATTTAGGAAATATGCAACTGTAAATGTTGGAATTCCCAAAGTTAAAAACCTTTGAAACAAGTTGCGATTATAATATACAGAATGCGTCATAAGTCCTTGCAAACTTGAAAAATTCATAATAAAACAAGTAATGCTCAAAGAAAAATTCGGTTTACGCGAATACGACCGACCTTGGATTTTTTCCCCGTGTATAAAAAAATTATTCCAAAGTAACCGAAAGAGGGCGCCACTGCATTCTCCACTGTTTGGTGTGGTTTCACCACGTCTTTCATCTGAGCCCTTTCTTTTTTGGAGAGCCTTTTCCTGAATCCGGCTGTAAAACTTTTACAGTCACTGCAGAACAATATGGTATACTTTTGCGTGACCACGTTGTGCCTGCATTACAGGAAAGACATGCGTTACTTGTCGCCACCTTTATGCAGAATGGTGTCAAGGCCCACTTTGCACGTGAATTGAAGATGCTCCTGTTTGACACTCACTGAAGACCGAGCCATAAGTCTAGGTTGTACGTTTGGGTGGCCTCACGATCGCCAGACTTGACCCCGGCAGATTTTTGGTTGTGGGGATACTTAAAGCCTCGTGTGTACAGGTCCTGACTATCGCACGGGCACGAAATTTCTAAAAGGCACAAACTTTTTCCTAATTTTATCTAAATTTCTATTATGAAAATCATAATTGTGGAAAGAAATGTGATATTTGAGATATTAATATAATAAAATGTCAAAAATATATCTCAATATATGTTTAAAAGCACATTTCAATAGATCAGTTTCAACCACGTGACCACATGCCGCCAATTTTCTACCAACCAGTCAAAATCCCCCGCCTTTTATCGCTCAACCAATGAAAGTGGAGAAACACGGGAAAATTGGTGGGCAAACAAAAAACATTAACGTGGTTGTCAAGATGGTTGCTAGGGTGTGACGTCAGTTGAAACTGATCTATAAATAACAGAAAAAAATATTTTTTTATTTCTGGAACCGTTTTTCAATTTTCCAGGAAACTTAATTTTTTAATTGACACTTTTCGATTAAGTGTATAATATGTGAAAAAAGTAGTATCAGTATATTAAACAATCTAAGAGGCATGAAAAATTGAAATTGCCCTGGGCGCAGAAACTTGCTAGTCGGTCCCTGCTTGTGGACCGGGGCTCCCGAATCACTTTGGTGGAACTGAAAGATGCCATTCGACGGACCGTCATCGGTGGCATTGATGCCAGCATGCTACACTCAGCTGAAATAATCGTATTGATGCGCCTCACTTGCCTAATACCTAGTGGTGTTGGTCACGTTGAACACCTTTTACTTTAAAATAAAAGCACAGTGTCATGTTATTGTCATTTGTTTCATTGTCTGTTAGTGTTTACCTGATTTGCATAAAAGTCTCATTATGGCGTGTGATCGCCGTATTTCGGTTACTTTTCGAATATATTTTATACATATATACATAGGGGAAAAAACCAATGTCCCTCTGATCATATTCGTGCAAACCGAAATTTTTTCCGAGCATTACTTCTTTTATTATGTTTTTTTTTTTTTTTTTTTTTTTTTAAGTTTGCACGAACTTATGACGCATCCTCTTTATAAATCATTGAATTAATATTCGAAAAAATATTTACTGTAACCTATAAATATTTTAAAAGAAATAGATTTCCAGGGGGGGGGGGGACATCTATGCTCTAAGGACGTGGTTTCCACGTCTGGGCAGTTCCCCTTAGGCAGTCAAAATCGATTTCCAGAAGTTGTAAATATGCAAATTCAAATCTATAACCCATTCTCAATAGTTTTTGAGTTATGCTTAAAAATCTACCCTTATTGCAATCAGTTTTGCGACTTTTAAAACTGAATTTGTAGTTCAAAATTTAACAAAAGTATAATTCCAAAACTACTTGATCGAATGACATCCCATTTGGCATTCAAATGTACAATTTACCGAAGAATCCAAATATGATGCCGAAATTAGCTGTTGAAAATTTGAAAGTTTGTTCGAAAAAATAACTTTGATACTTTACTCAAAATGGAAACCTTTCTTATGAAAAGCGAAGGAAATGTTCATGATAGCCACATGACTTAGGCTATTTTTATAGAGATTGATTTCAATTCTAAAAACAGCGCAAAGAATAATATTTCCTAACGATTAAAAGTTTATTTACACATCACTATTAAAAACAGAAAAAAAAAACCCTTTAAAATCACTATTACATGAGTACGTGTTAAAAGCAGGAATATATTGAAAACTATGTCTTGAAAATTGTATTTACACGGAAATACTGAAAGAGAAAGGGAACTTTAAAATAATAAATACATTAATATGCGTTTAAAATAATAAATACATTAATATGCGTTTAACCCTTTCAGGGACAAGGTACTTCTATTCGTAAAATGTTGAAATCAGTGAATGGCACCAGAATTTACAAACAAATTTCGAAATACGAAAATACTTTTGTTCACGTACTTTTTTTTGACACCCAGCCAGGACTCCAACCGTGAGGTTTATGGAACTAATGTCCTGGCGGGAAAAAAACCCTCCACAATCCAGCTTCGCGCACTATCAAAGGACCGGGCAAACCAACGGCATATATAATAACAAAATAAATAACAAAAGCATAAACTCTTATACAAAAATAAAACATAGCAACTCGCTATGATCAACAATATACAAAAAGCATGTTTAGAGATTACCATGCAACTTTTACAAGAGTGTGGGTTTATGGGTAACTCCACAACCAACTGAAAAACAGAAACAATATCAATAACTGAAGATAGTCCAATAAAATAAATAGTCCTTAAAATCAAAAATATTTAAAAACTTAAGTTCATAAAATGCAGGAAAAACTGATAGCCAATGATTAACAACCACTACGCAGCAAGATCAATAATCAGTCCGCCAGTACGTAGGAATCCATCCACAGCACTACAGCTACCAGCAAGGGTTCACGTACTTAATAAAAGGAAAATTTTCATTCCAATATTCTGAGGCCAATGTGGCATTTAAGAATTAAAATTAAGTGGACCAAAAATGAACCACCGCCCTTGAAGGGGTTAAAGCAGTAAATTTTAGTAATTGTAGTAAATTGTATTATATCAATCATTTTATAACGCTGTTAAAAAATACCGGTCGGCAAAGACTGTTTACTTAATTCATTTTATTTTAGTTTTTTTTTTTTTTTTTATGTTTAACTGATCTTCTTTAATCAAACACGAAAACAACTATTGGATGTCTTAACAGCAACTGATTCGGCCTTAAATTTTCGCAATCAAAGAGAATTGAATGGAAACCCGTTTACAGGGAAATCGCTATAGGTTTTTTCATTATAATTCAACCTTCTCTAATCTTTTAAAAACCGATCAAATTAGCGTGCTTTTAGATTCTGTGGTGTCTGAACGGGGGTTGGCGAGCGTAGCTTGCAGGGGGCAGAGCCCCCTAGTTTAAATATAACATTAATTGGCAGACATTGGGAATAATAGGTTGGTGCGAATCACACTTTTATAGGATGATTTGCCGAAAAGTTATTAAGTGGTTTGGTTATTAAGTAGTACTATTTATTTACCCCACCAAATGTATAATATATGGTCTCAAACGCGATGCCATATGACATCAAACTATTTGCCCTTTCTAAAAACACCTTCGTTAATGCAGACTTCAAATAAAATTCAAAAAATATTTTAAACATTATAACAAATTTCTGGGGAATATAAGTGAAAACCATCATATGTATTATTTCTGATGTTAATATCCTTTTTCCTCTTCACATGCAAAAGGCACAGCGATGAGTGGGGTATTTTTCGAAATATTGTGCAAGCGGCTTTTGACATAGTATATTTATATATCGTTAAAATACGTTGTTTAATAAAAAGAATTACTTTTAATCAAAAATGAATAAAAAACGTATCAGCAAATAATTGCAAAGATTGCGATGGTCGCACGGGTCTACTGTTTTTTTGTTTTTTTTTAATAACTTACATTAAATATATTTTTTATTAATGCCCACTAACAATACTAAAAATCATATTTGTGGCAATAACGCCAATAAATGGCAATAACGCGTTCAAATAAAGTTTTGACAAAAGTGATATTCTCATATTGGTCTTCTGTCAGAAGATAGCAACTGAAGAAATCTCCAAGATCACTATTTACAATCAGCCTTTTTGATTCTGTTCATAAGCGCAGAATTCGATTAAATATGTTAAATTTGTGTTTTGTTTATATTTTATTGTTTCATTAAATTAATTATTTCTTTATGGAATATAAGCTGGAATCAAATGATGGACTATTTACATTAATTTAAGTACAAACGTATTTATCTTTCGTAATCGTCTGCACGCACAAGAGATAGATTTAAAATAAATCATGCTTGAAAATTAATTTAAAAATAATAAAAACTGAGTAAATTGCTATGCTGTTTTGAAATAGATTGCGATATAGTTTTCAAAGAAATTCCATTTGAAAGTAATTTTTTTCTCTATTCGTCGGTGTAAAAATTGAAAATGTGCGGTATTTAGAAGTTTAAATAATTGCAATAAGTTAATAAAAGTTAAATTTAATCTTCTGTTGTTGCCAATTGTAGAATGATGTTAGCATTACGCACAGACTCGTTTGTCTTTTATAATACAGATACTCTTGTAGAGTAAAAATATCACATTTAAAGGAAGCCTAAAACTGGAATTATTTTCTAAAATACAGCATACCATTTATATCAAGACTATTCACTTCTAGACATTTATGGTCATGGATGGCCAATTTTATCGTGAAACGTGCTTGTCTAACAAATTAATTTATATAAAAGCTACATTTTATTTCCCCTCTCTCAAAAAGTATGCCATAATTGCAAATCTGAAGAGTTAATATGTATTCACAGTACGGGAAGAAAATGTGCCTGAACGAAAAAAATAGCATGGATACTCAAAAGGAGGAGATATACAGGAAGTCAATTGCTTTTCCTGGACTTTCAAATTCCATTAATTAAATTTTATCTATCTCTCATGAATTTGAAAAGATAATCAAATTTTTAATTCTTAAATCATTTATTCTTAAACATTAAGGCTGTTCTTAACTGCTCTGCTCAACAAGCGCAAAACGTTTTGACACATTTACAAATTCAATTTTTAACGGAAAGATATAAAATTAGAAAGCCTTGCCATGGAAGCGATTTGGAATTGAAGTGTGTTTTCCCTTTTTTCATCCATCAATTACATATTGATAGTCCAAGAGCCGACAGCACAAAACCTGTGTTATGAAGCACATGAAAAAAACCTTTATTTTATGGAAGAGTAGAAGTAGGGAAATCTAATGATACATGTCTGCCGGAAGTGAAGTGGTGCATAAGCCAAAAATTAATACCACCAGTGGTTAACTCGTAGGTTTATCATTGTGTTTGCCGTACAACTATCCTCCATGTTTTCATACTTTTGTTTGTGGGACAAACACAATGATAAGCCTACGGGTCAACCACTGGTGGTATTAATCTTTGGCTTATGCATCACTACACATCCGACAGACATGGATCATTAGATTCCCCTACTTCTACTCTTCCATAATATAAAGGTTTTTTTTGTGCTTGATAACATAGGTTTTTGTGTTGCCGGCTCTTGGACTATGAATCATAAGCGTTTTTGATCACGTGCCAAACACGTTTTTCGACCGCTCTTGAGTGCTTATTCTCCGTTCGCGGGGAAATTCGGTTCAAACCGTCCACTTTGACACTATTTTTTGAAAGATCTATTGCGTTTACAAAAAAAATGGAAAAAACAGCTGGATTACATATAGTCCAAGAGCTGTTAAACATTTTAGGGAAGGTATTTGAGGCACCCTGAAAATTTGTGCAACACTTCTTTTGTAATGGCTGAATACAAAATCGAATGTCTGGCTGAAGGATCGTGGCCCAAAAACTGTGCCAGACACGTGTCAAGTGCCATTTTTTGACTACCCCAAAAAAAGGTATTTGAGGCACGCTGACATTGAGACAGAATAATATTTATACTTAGAAAAAAATATTTTGAAAACGACAGACACTTTAGTCGGCCCAAAAACTGTGCCAGATACGTGTCAAATGCCATTTTTTGACTACCCAAAAAAGGTATTTGAGGCACGCTGAGATATAGGCAGAATAATATTTATGCTTAGAAAAAAATATTTTGAAAATGACAGACACTTTAGTCGGCACAAAAACTGTGCCAGACACGTGTCAAGGGCCAAATGGTACTTGACACGTGTCTGGCACAGTTTTTGTGCCACGATCCTTCAGCCAGACATTCGATTTTGTATTCAGGCATTACAAAAGAAGTGTTGCACAAATTTTCAGGGTGCCTCAAATACCTACTCAAAAATGTTCAACAGCTCTCCTACCAACACCAGCTAGTTTCATGCTTTTCCAAACAAAAATAAATCAAAACTTATGTCAGAAATTTGCCCTTTTGGATCTGAGAACACCCTTAAGAGAAAAGAGAACTAAGGATTTTTTGTCAGAGGGGGTGGGGCAGCTGTTCCCCTGAAAATTATCCATTTTGATTGGTAATTTTTACTCCAATTTTTCTGTTTACAATCTTGTGTGAAAAAATATGTATATATATATATATATATATCTTATAGGGCAAGGAAGGGGGTGATTCTCCCCTAATGAAAAAGATAAGAAACTGTTTTAATACTTTCTTTTGAAAAAAACCATGTAAGAAACTTTATTTTTGGATTTATAATATATCTTATTTATACATGTCTGTATTTTTTCATGCTCATATATTTAAAATTGTAATGCACATAGGATTCTGACGGAAATTTCTCATTTTATTTTATTTTATTTTTATATTATATATTCAAAACAAAACAAAAACCCGACCTTGCGAACACTGGCACATCCGTACGAAAATCTTGCACCTCATTCGATTATATTGTGGGGGCACTCATGAATCATAACTCTATTTATAGAAATCGAAGAAAAATGTCGTTTCCACCAAAATTATTTGATTTTGATTTCTATGTTTCAAACAAATTATATTTGTTTGTTTGGCTTAAGGAACTGTCATACATTTTTTTTTTCGAATTTTGAAATGCTCAGCACATTTTTCTCTTTCATTCGACTAGCATGCTTTATTTGCTCTAGATATAAAGCTGATGGTTAGATGAGCATTGAAAAAAAATGACTTACTGAAACTGTCATTTTTTTCCGACTATGTTTTGATTATCATATATAGTTCAACCGGAAGAAAAGTGACACAATTGAAAATACTACATTTCACAAGAGAGGCAAAAGAAGAGTGCCATGTTTTTACTGTAACATAAAATCATAACACATCGTTGCATGCAGCTGTAAAAGTGTGCATAAAAGCGTAAAACCCTTAAGAATATTCCCACACACAATTTGCCCGTCTTCCAGCGGCAGTTCCTCTATTGGTGGACATGACCACGTGAAACCCTGTAGAATAACGAAAAAATAAATTAACAAACTAAATGAAATAATATTAAACGCATTTCTAGATTTTCGTCAATTTCCAGGATGAACCTTATACTCCCTGTGATAGAGATTCTATCTCATATCATGGTTGCTTCTAAATTAATTTAAATCATTTTGTTTGTCTTTTAAAACGTGTTGTTATTCCCCCTCTTTAAGTTAAAATTTTATAATCTAAGTTGGCGCTTATTTTCCGTGTTGAATTTTATCTGTTTTATTTTTTTCTTTCTATAACCTTGGTTTATTTAAGGTAGTAATATTCATTTTAGTTGATTGTAATCTTTCATTCCCAGTAAAGCAATTTACTTTCCGATAACTCGTGGGTCATTAAATATATCACAAAAAAGAGAAATGCAGCAGTCAATAACTTTGATTCGTATATGCCCACGCTGAATGTATTCATTCTTATTTATTGCTTATCTTGCGCCGTTACAATGTAATAATCAAACATAAATAATATGTTGTTTATAGCTTGTGTCTCGGAAAATGATTGCAGTTAATTTTAACTTCCTTTTTGTCTAATACAGATGCCTTTTATAATTATTGCACATTTTCATGTAACGGTCGTTTTTATCATATGAAACATTATTAAGCATAAACAAATTTATTCAATTCAGAACTTTGACGCCGCTTTGATTATGCTTTGTGACAGTTATTTAACAACCATTTGATTGATGCCTTGCGGAATACCAGATTGCGTGGTATAATCATTTTGCGCGCCAATAAACCTTTGTTCACTCTTCGTTCACGATTATAATAGTAAAAGTTGGCGATGGATTTGTAACGCCAATTTATCGAAGCTGTGTGTAAAATGAGTCACTTCTATGCTGACCATGTACTGAGAAGGTACTAATTTTCTGTTTTCAGCACTTCGGTGCATTTGTTTAAATGGGAGCCTCTCTCTCCATTAATGCTAAGAAATCCATTTCCCCCTATTGTGATTCTAATTTGCTTTCTAGTAATTTTAATAGTTAAAATAAAGTTTTTGTTCCCGTATTTTTGTGTTGGAGTTTTTTATTGCATGTATGAACCTAAAAGCTACTGAACCTCCTTCATACTCCCTTTGTACAAGTCCATGGCAAAACTTTATTCTAAATTTTAAAAATTAATCTCATAAATCATCTAGTCTTTCCAAGATCGCACAATACAAGCGAAGATTGCTCTTCCAAGCCAAGCTTATGCGGACGGAAGCGGCAAGAGGCACGTGAGGGGAAAGTATAGGCTCATATATTTCCATTCGCCCAACTTCCAGTATTCCAGTATCTCTAGTAGTTCACATATTTGTCTGTTTTTCACTTGTTTGCTCGAAATCTTTCATGGTTATATTCCTTTTTTTCTTACTATCTTCCTTGAAATAAAGTAAAATATTACATTTTATCTATCTGTGAGTAGTAGTCGTTTTTTTTTTTTTTTTTTTTTTTGCAATGTTTTATTTTAATTATTGGAAACATAAACATACTTTAATCTATATATTAAGCGGCACTTGAATTCATTTTATTTTCGGAATTTATGTATTGTGAACCTTCTTCTAAATAATCCACAAGCCGCCACTGTTCCCTCTTCTGTTGTGGCAAATTGGCATGTAGTCTGTAGTGCAATCTAGCGGTTTTACCGGTTAACTACACTTATGAAATTTTTCCTGTTCAGGCCTATTAGAATAAACAATTAAATTTAAAAAAACCAAAAAACCCGACTGCGTAAAAAGTGAACTAATTAATTATTTCTCATCAATGTGAAACTATTTTTTTCAATTCCGACTATTAGCTCTCACTCTGGCTATATATATCTTGTTCAAATTTTCAATCGTTAATAAAATACACATTATTCATCCAATCAAGCTCAAATAAATTTTTTTAAACTTGTAGTGGATGACACTTAATGTTAATCCAGTTTTTTTCAAATATTAATTCCTTAAATTAATTAAATTAATTAATTTTCAATAATAGAGAGATCCCTCTTCTTGATCAAGGTATATATAAGACCGAGAGAGCCCTCTTCTTGATCAAGACATTTTAAGCGCCACTCATGAGGAAAGAAGAATGGAAGAAAAAAAATTCTCTTATTGACCTAAGTAGGAATTGACTTAATTTCTTTTTATATTACTTGTTTATATTACTTACCTATTTTTTTTTTATTTACTTGTATTGATGACTTTTAAGTTGTGTTTAGTTGTTAGTTCCTATCTATAAACACTGTTTTGAAGAGGTCTATAAATGTCTATGATGGCTAGAGTTGCAGTAAAGCTAGAGATCCTAGATACACAACTTCCAGGTTGTATAATATTTTAACGGAGCTTCTGACTGTAAAATAGTGAATGAAACATCGTCTTCATTTTGAAAGACCTATCCAATTATATGCCACTTTATAGGGTGCGTAAAAAATTTTTTTCGTCTCTACCGCCATTTTGAATTTATAAAAACAAAACCTAGCCTATAACCATCGGGCCGTTAAGACGAATTGATAGGGACCTCATTCATTAAAATCCATCCAGCCGTTGGGATGGGATGTTTCGGGGGTATAAAGAAATCCACATACACAGATAAGCGTGAAACACATAACCCTTCTTTTCAGTCGGGTAAAAATGATATCCAAAATCAATTTTATCGAATTGTATCTCTTTTCTTGCTGGTGAGCAATATATTTATTTATTATGTTAACCCTCCAATGGCCATGGTAGCATTTGTGCCACCACCAGTGATCCCAATTTAGTAGATTTTTTAATTCAAATATTCCAAATTCACACCAAAAATTTAAAACAGAAATCTTTGCCTTATTTATAACAGGCATTCCTACATTAAATAAAGCAAATTTATTATTTAGATTTTCTGGTGTGAAGTCGAATTCTCTGCATTACGGAATTTTTATAACGTATTCTTCCATGGGAATTAGACGGTTAATATACTCTTTTCTATGCACATACAAAACGCAGAAAAATGAATGAGGCATCATTCAAAAAAAATTTTAAATAGGCTTTTGACATAGTAACCTCAGATTTTTTTAAAGCACGTTGTTCGATTTAAAATTGCAGTTAATTAAAAATAAATTTAAAAATGTCTCAGATTGAGATTATTTATCTCAAACATTGCGGTGAGAAAGACTTTCGCGCACCCTATTGGATTTAACATAAGTTAAAATCTATAGATAAAACATCCATCACAGATTTTTGTTTCATGATTGTTTAAATGTATTACGCTGCATCAGAAACATAGGGTTATTCAGCGGATAAAAATGTATTTAAATGATATCAATTTGCTATTTCTTTTTTGACATGAAGTGCTTATAACATCATCGCAGTTTTTTCATGTGTTCTTTTTTTTTCGCATATTTTTTCTTTGAAGTTTAAAATTTTCAGCACTTTTTTACATTTCAGACTTTATTTGCTCTAAACACGTAAAGCAGATGCTTAGATAAACATTGATTTTTTATTCTTTTTCTAAAAATACAATGAAGTCATATCGATTCACATAAAAAAAATCAAACTGATACAATTAAAATCATTAATTTATAATTCTCTGTCGATTTATTACGTGACAAACTAGTGTGACTGTATATCTGTCAAAAAGTTTTATTTTTTCAAGAATGGCAGATATCAAGCTGAAATTAATTTCAAATAATGAGGTCCATGGCTCTATTGCTGCGTCAAATTTTTCAGCTTCTAACTTAATACAATATAAAGTTAAGACCTAAAAAAGCGTTCTTCATTTTTTCAATTTACCATAATCAGGACTCACCCCAAATTAACATGTTGTAGGCGAAATTTGCTTACCTTTCTCTTCGACCGGCATACAGCTATCAATAATAAGCGAAAGTACTGCTAAGATCAATATAGTTCTAGACAAAGTTTTTTTTTTTTCCTAATTTTGACATACAATCCATTCTTAGTCCAGTCACCAGAAACAAATCTTATTAATATATAATAGATAATTAAATAAATTACAGCTCTGCGATACAACAATTACAAGAAGCGTCTAGACATAAGTAAACAGTTCTTATTTTCGTATATTTGTAAAGAAAGCAGGTACTTACTAAGCTTTACTGTGATATGACATAACGGTACGGAATACTCAGGGTGCGAGTCCTACTCGCACTTATCGTGTTTTTTAGTTTCAACGACCGACTCGTGTTAGACTATTTTCATCCATCAAAGCAAGATTTTGCATACGTTCTCAGAAATTAAACAGAAAGAGCAGAATAGGCGTGCCTGCACTAATCAAAGCAACTCTAATGAATCAAAAGTATTTTTTATAATTAATTCGAAGAATAGTAAACCACAAACAGTTTTTATAGCTTTCTCTGAACTAAATATGTATTTTAATTAGGTGGAAAGCCAGGCTAAACAAACATTAGGTCTTAGGATGCGTTTATTTCTTAGATTTGCTAACTGTCTTGGATATGTTAAATGAATAATTTTGATTTATTTCCATAAAGATATTCATTATCGTACCTGGTTATCTGGTTTATCTGACCACACAGAGAATAGCATGAGTATGAATGTATATTCCTGTCTAAATAGAACGATATTCTTTTTACTTTGTTAGCGTTTCTAATTAATATGGACAACTTTAATGATGTATTGTGAGTTTTTGTCCATAAGCATGCTGCATAATACACACATAAGGGAAAAATTGCCTTTAGAAATCTTATAAAAGATTCCGTACATAAATTAATTATTTTATGTTACACAAATACCTGCTTCTTATGTTAATGATGTTACTTGGCTTTCTTTCTGAGAAAAAATTCATTCTACAGAAAGTCATTCATGTGTACAAAATTAAATCACCATTTACCAATATTTTTTAAATAATTATTTTTGTGCAATTTTCGATTTTTCAGTACATAAATCCCAAGGTTGTGCAGTTTTAAGTATTTTTGTTTTAATTATTTGATTTGATTTCCGTTTATTTTAAAGGGTGTGTTCTTAAACTGCACAAGACATCGCAGTTTCTACGAGTCTTCAAATCTTTATTTTAACTTCAAAATCTTTAATATAACAACCAATGAGAAATCTGAGTAACCAAGATATTTTCAAAGTTAATAGCAGCGCCTTTTCTGAAATTTTCGGGCAACAAAGAAACCTTATACTTTCAGAAACATACCGTATACCTCGAAAACCTACTGTTTTCGGAGGTTTATACACTTAATAAAAAGGGAAATATTTCTTGATCCAGGAAGAAGATTTACGAAATTATAATACTCTTTCGAATCGCCCACGCTTCTGAAAAGTGGTCCTTTTTCTTCAGTAACCTCAGAAACCAATAGATTCCTTAGATTTAAAGAAGCATGTCTAGTCTGAAGCACTGATGCCCGCAATTTTCAGAAACTTACGAAGTAATTTTTTACAGTGCATTAATGAGTTTCCTCAATCCGGTATTAACACGAAATATCGATTTTCCGGAAGCTATCAATTCTCAAGCAAATATTTTTATGTTCAGGAATCATGTTCAATAGACAACTATGCTAAATTAACAGCGCAAAATGAATATTATTTTGTTATTTTTGCATGTATAATTTTTGTTACTCAGCTGAAAATGTTTACTCGAGAATTAATAACATCCAGAAAACCGATATCTCTTGTTCAGACCGGGTTGCGAAAACTGATTAGTACAATATGAAAACTGCTCGGAAATGTTTCCGAAAAATACGAGCGGCCAAAACAATCTTTTGTTTCAGAAATGCTGCTTTAAATTTTGGAAATCTATTGGCTTCTGGATAAATGAATGCTTTTTGGAATCCTGAATAACTCCTAAGAGGTTATATTTTAATTTCCTAAACTTTTTTGCTATATCAAGAAACATTTCTGTTTTTGTTTTTTTACAATATAATTGGACCTTCTCCAAATGGTGTTCGGACTTCCCAGTTGAACTTTTGTAGCAACTCTTGAGTTTGGCGAGAAGTATGGAACCGGTAATGTCATGCAGGAGGATGACACCATCATTAAAATGCCAGCGCGTTTACGTTGGATGGCTTCACATAACAGATAACGAATTATTTTTTACTAGCCGGCTTTGTCCACCTAGATTGTCGTTTTGAGGACATCGAAAAATTTACTTATCTCAAGTCATCTATATCACACTTCCGATTGTTTTAAATGAGTTTGTTTACACGAAACTTACGTCAAGAAAAGAACGTAAAGCTCTATTTTAGAGAGTTGAGTTAAATAGAACTTCTCCTAACAGAATTAGGCTGAAATCTGATCAGGTTATGGGTGCTAAATATTTTTCAGACGCTAGAGAACGCTGAAAAGTTCATCGCTGGAGAACTGTCTTTCTGGGGAACTGGGATAATGATTTCCTCCGTGGTTTAATAGTTTTGCAATTCACAAAGTACAATCATTCATATAATCATGTATTTTGACTTCGATCCAATGAGCTATTGAACGACCAGCTGAATTCCAACTAAATATATATCGATATATATATTTGAATGTAATTCATATCTCAAAAGTCTATTGTTTTTCACATTATTTATAAAAAGGTAAATTTTATGCAAATGTTTCCAAAAAATAATTCTGAGAAAAAATGACTTACTGGCTTCTAAAATGGGAAGCGTTCAGCCCGTTATTCACTTTGGATTGTCACATGATATTTGATGTTATAATATAGATTATTTTCTAAAATATAAATCCTACGTGAATGTTACCAATATTTTTTAAATACTAATAACAAAATTTTAATTTATTATTATTATTATTATTATTATTATTATCATGCGTCTCTTAGACATTAAAAAAAAAAAAAAAAAAATGTGACATTTGACACGCGGATGTGAAAAGGTTTGTTATCGCTACTTTAGACTGACGATTTTGTACTTTTGTATTGTCAGCAACGATTTTTGTATTCATATTCACGGTTAAATTAAGTTTCATGATCAGAAGAAATACGTTTAAAATTTCGTAGGCTATCTAATTGGAATTCTAGTCTAATTATAATTAAAACATGATAAAATCTATTCTAATTCGAATATTATAAATTACATTTTAATTAATTGTCGAAAGAAAAATAAAAGTTTTAGTAATATTTTATGAACTGGAGTGAAAAGACAGATGGTCTTGAATTGTTTTATTGGATACTAAGAAACTTTTCAGAACATAACTACTGATGATATATTTTACAAACTTTCCCGCTATCTGAAAACAATTGTCTTTATCTTGTGTTAAATTTCGTGACTTCCAGTCATTTGAAGAGTGATCTCTAGATATATATAAATCTGTAGAATCTGAAAATTTATAAAAGATAAAAGGTGGTAAGCTCTATTTTTGTAATTTTCCTCAATTTTTAAAATACGTTTTTTCTATGAATTAATCATTTATACATAAAATGGCAGAAAATTTTCAAGTATGCTTTTTGTTTTAAAAATATATAAATAAATGATTGTTTTAAAGCTAATATAAAATTATATAGTTTTTAATTGCAGTGCTTATTTAATTTATTTTAATTCTCTCATTTAGGATATATTTGTCATGTTATTAAATAAATATGTGTTTTATTAAGCAGAAAAGGAATGAATATGGTACCTTTAGTCCAAAACTAACGTGCTTTGTAGAAATTGAATCATTATCTCTAATATAAGAAATCAATGTACAACTGTCGTATTTAGGTAATTTTTGTCGCCATTTATAGTAGTTAAATCCGAAATGAGGCGTCAAAGTACCTAAATGTTACAATGAATTTTACGCATGTGAATTCATCATAAAATATTCATTTTTGGTAATATTTAGTAAAGAGGAGTTGACAAAGATAATACTGAAAATTAAAACATTTAATATTTAACTACTTAAATTAATAATAAGGAAGGAAGTTTATGTGTGTGTGAGTCTATTGCTGTGTTCTGAAGAGATCGCTGCACGTACAGCTACAAAATTGGCTAACAATAAGATACATCTACGTATGTAGTTTTGAACCTCGAAGAGCGATTTTTGATTTTTGGATTATATATATTTTTTAATTTTTAATGCGATTTTAAGCGCTTTTTCAAGTTTTGAGGTTTCTGTATTATTTAAAGGAATACGGTTTCAATCTTTAAACCCAATATAGTAAATTTTGTACTCTTTTGAGTAGTGTTTATTTCGTAAAAATCATTACGTAGTTAGTCGAGATATTAATTAATAAATACGCATTAAAAGACTCATAAAAAAGCATTATTTTGCCGAAATGGCAACAAAATAGCGAATCTGCTAAACTTGATTTTCAAGTGAAAATGGAAATTAATGAAAATTGTTATAAATTGGCCAAAAGTAAGAAAAATAATCAAGATATCGATTTGAAAATTTCAGAGCAAAGGTAATTTTTTTTTTTTTTTTTTTTTTTTTTACATCCGAGTATATAATTTATTTTTTTAATAGATTTGCAGTTTTTCTTAATTTTTGAAGAAAGCTGACGGCGACGGTACAAAAATTCCAACACAGAACGAGACAGTGACACATACATTTATTAAAAACTGAACTAAAAAGATATCGGTTTCAGCAGATAAGCCAACCCCCTATCTAATTTGGGATATGAAATGATGTTAAATGTTAAAGTTACCAAATGCTAAAAACATAAATTAAAAGGATTTTGTCAACTTAATCGAAGATTATTAGAGTATTCTGTGGCAAGAGTCCCTTGATAACAGTTAAGAGTTTTTCTATAAAGGTTTCTCCACCTTTACTTAAATTAAACTTTTCTGGGATTCTACGTGTCTGATTTCACCGGGAATTGATTCATTAAAATTAGCTTACGATTCTCTTACAGATTTTATTGCCCCCTTTCAACACCAGGGGCGTATTCTTATCTCGAGTTCTATGGGCCCGATTTCGACAAGATTTTTTTTCTGACACCCTCATATGATATATAATTGGACAACCTTTTGACTACTCTTTCATATTTTTGCACCCACAGTGGGCACTTTTCTAACTTTTTCCGACCCCCTCATGTTATATATTACTGACAGCCCTTTGACCACTCTTTCATATTATGAACTCCCGTCCCCCAAATTTTCTTCACTGGAGGGGACTTTCCTTACTTTTTCCGACCTACATCATGAGATATATCATTGGACAGCCTTTTGGCAACGCTTTCATGTTATGAAACCCCCGTCCCTCTTCCGCCCAAGTTGCGCCCACGGGGCACTTTTTTAACCTTTACTGACCGTCTCATGTGATATATCATTGGACTGCCCTTTGACATATGTTTCATGTTATGAACTTCCCGTCCCTCTTCCCCTCAAGTTCCGCCCACGGGGCACTTTTATAAATTTTTCCGACTCCCTCATGTGATACATCATTAGACGTCCTTTTGACATCTGTTTCATATTATGAATCTCCCATCCCCCCTCCCCCAATTTCTCTCCCGGCGGCACTTTTCTAACTTTTTCTGACCTCCACATGTGATATATCATCGGAATCCTTTGACATCTATTTCATAGTATGCACCTTCTGTCCCCCACTCCCCAGTTTGACCCCAATGGATTTTCTCTGATTTGAGTCCTCACCCCCACCTTGATCCATATATCTACAGATAAGTTGAATAACGGAGTTTCTTTGGAATATAGATTTGTTTAGAAAAGAATGCGCATCCTGGCGTGGAAAGTGAGAACAACTGTTTTTGCAAAGCGTGCTCAGCACCACTGCTATACGGCAGCGGGGACCCATGTCGGATGTTCGTATAGAGCATATTACGCCGGTTAGGTTTATTTTAAGTTACGGTTAGGTTAAAGTAAGTTTACGATCAGTTTACAGTTAGGTTACTCTTAGGTTACACTTGGATTGCAGTTAGGTTGCGTTTATGTTATAGTTAGGTTAGGGTTAGGGTTAAACTAGAGTTACGTTAGGGTTAGGTTACGTTTAGGTTATTGTAAATTTGCGATTAGGTTACTGTTAAGTTATGGATAGGTTACGGTTACGTTACAGCAAGGTTACGGTTCGGTTACGCCCCCTGGAGGTGAAAGGTGGAACTAAAGATTTTTTAAATACATGCTCAGCACGCCTACTATACGGTGCCGGAGGCAGAGGGAACACGTGTCAGAGTTTCGTTCGGAAGGTGGTTTGTTTAGAACAGACTATGCCTTCTGGAGGGAGGTGGAAGGTTGAAAGATTTAGCAGCGAATGCGCAGTACGCCTGTTATACGGTGCTGCAGATAGCGGGAACACGTGCTGAATGTAAGTATAGAACACATTGTGTCCGCTGGAGTTGGAAGGTGAAAGTAAAGTATTTTGCAGCCCGGCACGCCTGTTATACGGTATCGCCGGCAGCGGAAAACTTAGCCGAAGATTGGTACGGTTCGAGGCTCGTTTTTTGGAAAAATTTCATATGGATTCGAGGTTCTGATATAATTAGATACAAATTTAAGATTCATTTAAGGTTATTATCACGGAACCGGACAACGCCGAGCAGATCAGTCAGTGTACAGTAAAGTATCAGTACAGTTAAGTGTATAACGAAAGCTCCGTGTATAATATATTAAGTATATAATATGCGCTAAGTATATAACATATTAAGCGTATTAAAAACGGCTTAATATTAATTGTTACCGCAGTAAAATAATTTGTTATTTATAAAAATACATACATAATTATTTATATATTTATAAAAAAGTATAATTTTATGTATAAACAAACATTTATGAAAAAATATATAAATTATAATGTAAAAAAACTTTTATTTTCATTATAAACGGAAAACATTTTATTAAATATGAGCAAAGTGGGGTACAATCGGGCAAAAAAAAAATAACAAATAAAATAAAAGACAATTTTATCACCAAACTATTACAGTGAAGTGCAAGAGGTACCATTCGACAGGAAATGATATCTATATTCCGAATAAGAATGCCCTTTTTGACGTAGGAGTCTTCTACATATCAGAAATTGCATCAACTTTAATTTTTCAAATGACAACAACACATTTGACAGTTTTTGTTAGTTTCTTAGATATTAAGAAACATGTGTCTTTTTGTGCAGTGCAGTTTTCGATTTATTGTGAATATTTGTAACAATAAATTTCTTGCATAACTTTTAAAATATTGCTAGTTTCTGCTATAATGCAGCAGTAAAAAATGCGGATGTACAATGTGGTATAATGTACTAACAGTATGACCAAAAAAAAAAAAAAAAAAAGCTACAACGGTTAAACCCTTTTTATTTATTCTCCTTTCACTTATTATTATATTTTTCATTACTTTTGTTGTGTAAAATTACAAAGTTTTCAATATTTTTATGCAATAAATTTACAGAACTTAGCGTATATTTACAGAGTCTACAGTAAATTTACAGCGTTACTGTTTTTAACAGAATCTCTGCTTTTAACTCTTTGTAAATTTACATAAATGAGCAGCACTAGTTTTACTATAAATTCACAGCAAAATTCTTAACAGTGTACAATTTAGCCAAAGAATGTTATCAACTCTTTTCCTGTATCCTTAAACCACGGTATTCTATAAGACATCTTATCTCTTTTCAGAACGAAAAATATTCGCAAAATCATAAATCAAATAATAACATGATTAAAAATACAAAGTTTTATTTGACCTCATTCCAGACGGTGCCAGTTTCTTTTAAAATGCTCATTTCTGCTCATTGTTTCTTTTCAACTTAGAGAAACACTTTCTAAAGTGTGGTCCTTTTGAAAATTATCTTCAAAAGAGGCATAAAATGGTCTGCATGACTAAAAAAGTACAAAACTCCTAAAAGCTTGGACATCGTAAATGGAATTTTTAAAGGGAAATTAAACTTAGCTATTAAATCCATTAACCCAAAAAAATGGATCTCTTCCAGCTTTTTTTTTTTTTTTTTTTTTTTTTTTCTAGCTTCGTTTATGAATAAAATCGTTTTAAAATAGTGAATTTATTTTCCTTTCATCCTTTTTATCAAAAGTATCTTCTACACAAATAAGGATTTTTTCTGTAAAAACTTTTATGTATGGATTATTATTTTTTTTTTTTTTAAACGCCTGTTTTTTACATGCTTTCTTTCAACGTACAATTCTGTTTGTTTGTATGTGGCAGTCAAATCTTGTTACACATTTTTAACCTACTTCCTGTTGACATACAGTTTTGAAATTTGGAATATAAATGTATTCCTGAGGGCAATACATGAATTGGGCATAGATTTTTTTATATTCGATCCCTAAGGGAGGGCAACGGGGGAGGGGAAACTGTTGATTTCCTATGGAGAAATCAGTATCAGGTTCAACAATGAGTATTTGTTGAAAAGTCTAATGCCAGGCTTACCCCCAATCAATAGCGCCAAAATTTGGCTAACTTGCCGAAGTGTCGCCAAATTTGGCGACAAAAATAAGTTGCCATATATGAAGTCAACTTGTCGATAGCTGACTAATTTGACGAAATTTCTATTTCTACTTTGTAGTACATTTAAACAATATATATAAATATATATATATTCTACATTTTTGTGAATTTAAATCAAGCACGTTTAAAAAAAATTACATTTATTTATGATGAAGCTTTTAAGTGATTTTTTGCGAATCTGTGGATGCATGTGTCATATTCAAAATATGAGTAATTTATACACATAAAAGAAAAAAAAATTGTCGAAAAATAGACATCTAAAATTTCATTAGTCCATTTAACATATTAGTAATTTTAAGTGAAAGTGATTAATAAATGTGCATGTACAGCCGGGGAAAAAAGATATCACTGCTAACTGTTCCGGAAATCATTGTGGAAAAATGTTACTGGCACCAAACAATTTCTAAAAACGTAATGTCTACTAATTAATGCTATACATAAATTATGCTTCGAAGGTGTCTACATACTTTAAACAAACTTTAAAATTTTCAGTACGAACATCTAATTTTGATAACATTCGGATTTTTAGATAAGTTTTACCATTTAATACTAAACGGGGATTCATTCCGTCTGTGAATGTAGGAATTATTCACTTTTACATTTTGGAATTACTGCTAATCTAAAATTCATTTTTAATCATTGGTAAACAGATTACAATGTGGATACTTTTTAAAGAATAACTCAAAAATTATTTAGCAGAATGAGCTGCAATTTTGAGTTCGCAATATTTGAAGCTTTAGGAATGGATTTTTTTTATTGTAATATGTTACAATACATATGTATATTTTTAATATTAAATAAAATATATTTAAACTGTGAACTTAACAAATATGAATTTGTCATTATTTCGGTCGTTTGACAACCGTGTGTGTATTGTTTCTACCGCTGAAATTTTGATGTATCTCTTAGATGCTTGATTCTAATTATAAAAAAAAACTAATAGGGTAGCCTGGGTTAATTTTCAGACAGAGGAATCTGGGGTAATTAATAGACAGCAAGTAATACTCGCACAGTAATCGGAATCTGAAAAAACAATTTTATTTTTAGTTAAATCAACTATTTTTCTATTACAATTATTATTTTGTTAGCAATTAGCAGGTTACTCTGTCTTGTACAAAAATGGTTTCCTAAATGCTATAAAAAATTACTGTTTAACTTTTTGCTTAGCTGATTTCAAATTTCAATTTCTCAGGTGTAGCCCACACTACCACAAGTGCTACTTCGTGTTTGGATACTAGGGTATGTTATCTTTAAGGAAACAATGGGGTAACATTATTTGGATGTTAATTTGGGAAAAAATTTATCTAAAAAAAAGTGTAGCTTTTAAGAAACACGGGGATAATTATCAGACAACATTCGGGGTGATTTCCAGACGCTAATACGCGTTACAGAAGGTGTTTTCAGTGCTTCTACATGATAAATTAATTATTTTCGAATGACTTAAAAAAGGTTGTATATTAAATTATAATTTCCAAAAGCCATCTGAAAGTTAAAATGAAAATACTGGGTGGAGTTTAAGCTAAAATAGGAGATTTATGATGAAAGACAGAGATTTATGAAAAAGTGAGATATTTATGAAGAAGTGCAAGATGCCATTTCAGAATCAAATATATATGTTGTATATTATGACCAAACGTTCTATCTGAGATAGGTGCAAAAGTTGTTCCACAACGATGATTATGAGAAAAATCTGTTTGAAGTTGAAATGAAACTTTTAAACTAGCTTGGGGATGATTGATATTGATAGCCAAAGAAAGATCAAGACGAAATTGTGGGCAAGTCCTTTCTGTTTTTTTTTTTTTTTTTTTCGACCAATTGAGACTAAGTCTGTTGATCCTTTTCATGTCAAAACTACTGAAGATGTGAAAGATTTGTACAATAATGTTAAAAACTTTAACAATGATATATTTACTGTCAAAGAAAACTAAAATAATTAGGCATGTCGAAATTAGCGCTGTGTAAAACTTTTATTGTAGTGCTAGGCTACTAATTTTTTTATTTTTTTATTTATTATTTTTATAAACGATGTTGGTGTCGGGGTTATGTTCTTATTTAAGTTGATTTTCTTTCAGCCATCAGAACTGTTTAAGAAGTCTGAACGTCTTTACTTATTTACATAAATTTATGTAAACAGATATAACTATTGTAGCTAAACTCTATTTGTGTGAAAAAGTGCCATATACCATACTTTTATTCGTAAAAATATAAATGTATTTCAGGTGTACAGTTACAATTGCGTTTTCATGCATTTTTTTTTTTTTTTTTTTTTTTTTTTTTTTTGTATTCCGAATGGTCTAATAAATACCCCATTTCGTATCATAACATTTTACAATAGTGTCTCTTAATCACTATAGTTGGTGTTCAAATCAGACCATTAAATAGCTCCACAAATAGCTGCCTGGAAATTACCCATTGGATGTCTGAAAATTATCTCGTGGTTGAGGATTTTATTAGTTTTATTTTTTGTTATTAATTTTAATTATCTGAACATGTTACAGAATAATCACCAAGCGTGTGATAATTTTACCAAGAGAAAGTTAAAAAAAAAATAGTAATCGATTCCTGAGTAATTGCAAAAGTTTTGTTTTTGTCTGAAAATTACCTCAGGCTACCCTAACTGCAGTTTCTTTGATGAACCCCCTTTTTTACATGTTTTCTTTTAACTTACAATTCTGTTTGCATGTTTCTATGTGGTAGTCAAATCCTGTTACTTTTTTTCACCCACTTCCTGTTGATATAGAGCTTTTAAATGTGGACTATATATGTATTCCTGAGGGCAATATAAGAATTAAAAATTGATTTTTAAAAATTCGGTCCCTAAGGGGGGGGGGGGAATAACGGAGCACAAATTTTAAAAACCGTGTTTTTTCAACCGTTTTTGTTAAAAAACAGCGGACTTTTTCAAAATTCGACACCAAAGGGAGGGGTCCTGCCGCCAAGCACCTTCTGTTTTCGAAAGACATCTCAAAAACACTACTTAAACTTAATGGTTACTCAATTATAGTTTTATTTTCTGTGGAGAAATCAGTATCAGCTTCAACTACGAATATTTTTTGAAAAGTACTAATGGTAGAGTTACCACAATAGCGCCAAATTTTGGCCAACTTGGCAAAATATCGCCAAATTTGGTACTGCATTTAAGAAAACTATATTTTTCTACAATTTTTTTTTTTTTAATGCTAAATTGAATTTTTTTGTTGCATTTATATTATTTTCATTAAATGGACCTCTATTTTGCCAGCACTTGCTTTTGGGTAATTGAATTTCAAAAAGAATCTATCCTTCAAACTTCATACAAAAGTTCAGTATTTGTGGCTGGATGTCTGTCATTATATAGTTGTGTATATGCCAGTTGTATACTTTTCTGTGACTTTCCTCACGAATATCATCCATAACTCTATATACCGGGTGTCCTAAAAAGGACTGACTGATTTTAAAATTCAATAACTTGCAAACGGTGACAGATATTTAAAAAAATCTTGCAGGAGTGTTATGCACAATGTCAAAAGTTTTATTACAGTGATTTTCGATTTTAGTTCGAATTACAAACAATAGATAGCGCTGTAAGCAATAGTCGCTAAATACAGGCTCGATTTTTGGTCCTTTCTCTTGTTCCATGCGGAAAAAGGAGATGGAAATGTATTGAGCGGGCCACAAAGTACCAAAAATCGAGCCTGAATTTAGCGTCTATTGATCGCAGCGCCATCTATTGTTTGTAATTCGAATTAAAATCGAAAATCACTGTAAAAAAACTTTTGACCTTATGCATAACCCTCCTGCAAGAATTTTTTAAATATCTGTCACCGTTTACAAGTTATTGAATTTTAAAATCAGTCAGTCCTTTTTAGGACACCCGGTATAAATAGCATATAAAAATATTCAACATACTGAAACCTTCCTTTTAAAATTATCTAAATAACAACACACAGTTTTTTTTTTCTTTTAACATTCGTTCAGTGGAAGTTCAGTAATCAGTTATGTCCCTTTTTCGTGATCGGCTTCAATAAATGCAACATATATAGCAACATTTTACATTTTTTGAACAACTCAAACTAATAGTGACTGATATGGTATCTTCCATAGTCCTAACCCGCAACACAACAATCACTATAATTGTTTCTATCCATAATCAGAAGGATTTTATTACAAATGACACGACATTTCCTCCGAGTTGAAAAAATAAGTAACTCTGTCGCTTAAAAGTGGAAAAAAAATTAACATAATTGTAGATCAGTTTTTAAATGAATGCAAACATCTTTTATAAAAAAAAAAAAAAAAAAAAAAAAAAAAAAATTATGAAAATAGTGAAATTTTACGAATAGATGTTTTAGTTAAATATAAAATTTCTGTTAAAAATAGATGTTATGTCAGAATTCTATTAATCCTAGTTATTCTTAACTTAGACTTACCCAAAAAGTCGTTTGCTTGAATTCCAAGCAGTGTTCGGATATTTTCCGTCCACGTATTTGGCAACAGCGATCCTTTGTTGTTGTTCTTTGTAAAATACTTCATTGCTCCTTCTTGAAACCATATCTCCATAGCCCTGGATCATTGAAATACAACACAGGCTAGGAAAGATAAGCCAGGAATAAATGGAATTCATAACTATAACCTAACTTCAAAGTTTTTCCCTTTACGTGCACCTAAAGAGAGAAAAAGAAAAAGAAAAAATACTATAGTTGTCTTTTACAATCTAAAGAGACATTAACTAAAGAGTTGGCAGTTGTATGGCGTTTTGCCAGCCTTTATTGACAAGATACCTTAGCCAAGTCTTACGATATTTTACAACGCTTTAAATAGTACATTTACCAAGAATACAGAATTTTTTAATATAGAGATGTATACCAGTTTTTCTTTACAAGTTTCAGACAATATATAAAAGTGCAAATGAAACAAGTATTTATTTATTTATTTATTTATTTATTTTTAATATTTATAGTACGAAAAAATTTAACAGAAGATCTTAGAATATACTATTTTTAGATATTCAATTTCTCAGATATCTAAAACTAAATATACGCTTGTCATTTCCTTTCTTCTATGTAATTAGTAAAGTATTTACATTTGAAAAGTTAGGAATGTCAGGATTTCAATAATTATTTTTACGTCTCGTAACATGAAAAGAAAAGACAGAGAAGAGAATGCTTTAATTTATTTTTTCTTTTTCTTTTAAATTATGTAATCCGTCCGTCCGTATGGCTTTCTGTGGATTTTGTAAGGTCGTGTGGGTTGAACATTCTTTTCTTTTAAATGGATCCATTTCGATAAGCTTCCTTAATTCGTATTCTCTACGCAAATCTTTAATCGGAAACCGCAGAGAAACTGTTTCTATATTTACTTTCAGTAGTACATAGTTTATTCTTCTCCATCTCTTCCTCCATCCTAGAATGTTCTATGTATAGATATTCGTTTTCTCATATGTCTAAAACGAAGCATATATATATATACTTGTGATTTCTTTTTTCTATATAATTAAGAAATAATTTCTGAAATATAATAAATCTCAGAATTCTAATAATTGTTATTTGTACGTCTTGTAAAATAAAAGATGAAAAAGCTTTACTTTCTTTTCTTTTTTTCCCCTTTTAAATACTGTAACCTGTCGTTATTAATACAGTCGAACCTCGTTATCCCGATACTCTAATGACCAGAAAAAAGTGTCATCTTAAGCGGAGTGTCGCGGTAACCGGAGCTGGAGGAAAATACGTTTATAAAAAGCTGTATTTTTAATTAATTAAAGAAAATTTTAAATTCATAACTGTTCATGCAGTTTTAAGCAATAAAACATTATTATTAAACAAAATAAACACGAAAACAAAAATTGAAAAGAATAAAATATCAGACTTATGATGACTTGTTTTTTTATTGTTGCATGAAATATTGATGAATTAAGATTTGCTTATCCCTAGATGTGTTTCCTACCATTCTTTTTTCAATATTATACAGTGAATTGTAATCAGTATTCGTTGTTTCAGAAATGGATGTTAGATAATTTCTGATTGTTTCAATGCAATGCAATGCTTTGGTTTTAGTGAGATGAAAAACCATAAGAAAACGTCACCTGACCAGAACGAAAAGACCATGAGTAGATTGATACGTCTATCTCAGCTTAAGTGGGTCATTCATAGTGTGTGTGTTTATTTATTCAGATAAAGGATTGAAGTAAAATTTCTCATTTATCTCAAAGAGTACTTTAAACACTTTTGCTAAAATTTTGGCTAAGACATTTCTTACCGCTTAATTTTCGTGCTTATAAAATGGATTATGAAAAATGGACAATTTTCCTAAACCGTCGGGATATCCGGAGTTGAAAATTATTCAGCGACGTAAAATCCGGAGTTTATTTACATTAAAATGATATACAGAAAATCGGGACTTTGAAAAACTGACGTGATAAGCAGAATGACGTGAAAACCGGGTGTCGGGATAACGAGGTCCAACTGTATATGGCTTTATGTGTATTTTGGAATATTGTGTGAGTAATAGAACATTCTTTTCTTAAAAATGGACCTATTTCGTTAAGCTTCCTTAATTAGCATTCCCTATGCAAATCTTTAAACAGAACCCGCAGATAAATCCAAAATTGCATTCAGATAATATAGCGTTCTTTCTAGCTTCCGTATTTCTCTGCACTTACTGTTTTTTTTTTCTATGTAATTAAAAAAAAATATTTATGAAATATAAGAAATGTCAAGATTCCGATAACACTTCTCGCAAAATGAAAAAAGAAAAAGATTTATTTTCTTTTTTTGTTCAAAAGGTTGTCTTTCTTTCTTTTCTTTTTTTTTTTTTTTTTTACTCTTTCTTTTAAGGGGACCAGGTAAGCGAAATTTGAGAAAAAAGTTGATTTTTACTTTTTATATCATTAAATAGTTTAAACTTTTATCTTTCCAACGATGTGTCACACATGTTTATACATTTAAAAAAAAGTGTTGGAATTATTCATTCTTTCTAAGAGTACTTCACAGCTTGATGGCCATTTAAATTTTTAATTGACTTTATCACAAAACTTAGATTTTTCATGTTTGTGTTCATTTTTTTGCAATATCTATTAAACTTAAGAACTCAATTTTTTTAATACTTTCATTATGTTATATTGTATACTTTAACACAGCGATTTAATGATTTGTTGAGAATTATTTAGTTTATGCAGTGAAATCTTACCAAAAATGCTAATTTAAAAATGCCTTTCAATAAATAATTAAGAATTAATTTTCAGGTTCACTTAGAAAGAAAATGGTATGTTAAAATACGTAAAGTATGTTATTCAAACTACTCTAAAAATGCTAGACCTCTATATTTCACCATTTCTGAGGAAAATGTACATAAAGTTGGAGTATTTTAACATGGCGGAGATAGAGCTTACCCGGTCCCCTTAAGTACTGTATTCTCCCATCATTAATATGGTTTTTCTGTGTATTTTGAAACATTGTGCTGATATTAGAGTATTCTTTTATTTTAAATGGATCCATTTCGTCAAGCTTAATTCATATCCCCTATGAAAATCTTTAATCACAAATTACAGGGAAACTACATTTCTATAATTACTTTTCTATATACTATAGCGTTGGTTCTTCTATCTTCATTCTAAAACGCGCGACTTACAGATATTCATTTTCTTGAATACCAAAACCAAACTTTACACTTATGATTTTTTTTTTTTTTATGCCATTAAAAATTTGTTTAGTTTAGGAAAGTTAGACAAATCAGGATTCCAATAGTTTTTTCATCTCGTATCATGGAAAACACAAAATGCTTTTTTTTTTATTATTATTATTATTATTATTATTATTATTATATGCTATTAAGTACACTAACTAAAACTATGCATGCGCTTATGGTTTTATTTTTTTCTATGTCATTAAAAAGAAGTTCAGATTCAGAAATTTAAGAAATGTCAGAATTCCAATAATTGTTTTTAAATATCGTAACATGAAAAACAAAGATGCATTTCATGATCAGCTTGTTGTAAATGTTGTCCTTATGCTTTGTTTTCTCCACCATTTAATGTACGTTAGCACATATGACTAATATAAATGATATAGCTAAATGCTATAACCTGGTTTAAGTGGTTAAATGCGAACGTATAATTCGGTATATAAAAAAATACTTCATACTGAGCTGAAATGAAAGCTTTATAGATGAAAATATTCTAAGAAATGATATCCAATATTCCTACTTACAACTTTTCTTACCAACATTCTTATAAATGGATCCATTTCTACAAGCTTCCTTAATTCGTATTCCCTCCGCGAATCTTTAATTAGAAACCACAGAGAAACTATTTCTATATAATTACTTTCAGATATATAGAGTTGAATCTCCTAACTTCACTCTTTCTCCGTTCTAAAACGCTGTTCTATTTATAGAACATTTAGCCAACACTTACGATTTTTTTCCATGTAATTAGAAAAATGAAATTTATAGACATTCAATTTCTCATAATATCTAAAACTAAGCATACACTCATGATTTCTTTCTTTTTTTTTCAATGTAATAATTAAAAAAAAAAAGAAAAAAAAATTGTAGACATTCAACTTCTCATATGTCTACACGAAGCATTACTCTTATGATTTCCTTTTTTTCTATGTATTTAAAAAAAAATTAAATTTATAGACATTCAATTTCTCATATATCTGAAACGAAGCATATACATATGATTTTTTTTCTATGTAATTAAAAAAAAATTACATACATCCAATTTCTCATATATCTAAAATGAAGCATACACTTATGATTTTCTTTTTTTCTATGTAATTAATAAAAAATAGACATTCAATTTCTAATAATTCTAAAACGAAGCATACACTTAGGATTTCTTTTTTTCAATATAATTAAAAAAATAAAAATGGTAGATATTCAATTTTACTTATATCTAATACATATTATTTCTTTTTTTTTTCTATGTAATTAAAATAAGGAATTGATAGACATTTAATTTCTTATATATCTAAAGCGAAGAATAAACTTGTTATTTCTTTTTTTTTCTATGTAATTAATTTTTTTTTAATTTATAGACATTCAATTTCTCATATATCAACAACGAAGCACAAACATTTTTTTGTGTAATAAAAAAATTATATATACATCCAATTTCTCATATATCTAAAACGAAGCACACACTTTTTTTGTGTAATTAAAAAAATTATATATACATCCAATTTCTCAAATATCTAAAACAAAGCATACACTTACGATTTTCTTTTTCTCTATGTAATTAAAAAAAATTATATAGACATTCAATTTCTGATACATCTAAAGCGAAACATACACTTATGATTTATTTTTTTCTATCTAATTAAAAAGATAAAAATTATAGACATTCAATTTTACATATATCTAAAACGAAACACTTATGATTTCTTTTTTTCCTATGTAAAAAAAGATAATAATAATTTATAGACATTCACTTTCTCATACATGTAAAATGAAGCATACACTTATGATTTCTTTTTTTCTACCTAATTAAAAGTTTTGATTTATAGACATTCAATTTTTCATATATCTAAAACGAAGCTTACAGTTATGATTTCTTTTTTTTTTCTGTGTAATTAAAAAAAATTAATTTATAGGAATTCAATTTCTCATGTATCTAAAACGTACATATTATTTCCTTTTTTTCGATGTAATTAAAAAAATAAATGTATATAGACATTCAATTTCTCATATATTTAAAACACACTGTCTAAAACAAAGCATACGTTTATGATTTCTTTTTTTATGTAATTAAAGAAATTAAATTTATAAACATTCAATTTATCATCTATCTAAAACGAAGCCTAACATGATTTCTTTTTTTCTATGTATTTAAAAAAATTAAATTTATAGATATTCAATTTCACATAATCTAACGAAGAATTCACTTATTATTTAATTTTTTCTATGTAATTAAAAAAATTAAGTTTATACACATTCGATTTCTCATATATCTAACACGAAGCATACGCTTACAATTTCTTTTGTTTTTCTATACACTTATGATTTCAATTTTTTCTATGTAATCAAAAGGATTAAATTTATAGACATTCAATTTCACATATATCTAAAACAAAGCATACACTTATGATTTCCATTTTGTTTTCTATGTAACTGAAAAAAGTAAATTTATAGACATTCAATTTCTCATATATTGAAAACGAAGCATACACTTGTGATTTCTTTTTTTTTATGGAATTAAAGAAATTAAATTTATAGACATTCAATTTCTCATATATCTAAATCGAAGCATACGCACTTATTACTTTCTTTTTCTACGTAGTTAAAAAAATAATTTATAGGCAGTCGATTTGTCATATATCTGAAACGAAATATCCGCTTATTATTCCTGTTTCTTCCTATGTAATTAAAAATATTAAATTTAGAAACATTCAGTTCCATATATATATATATAAAGCATACACTTATAATTTCCCTTTTCTATGTATTTAAAAAAATTAAATGTATAGACATTCAATTTCTCATATATCTAACAAGTGGGTAAGTGTGATCACAGATCGCACAGAGGGTTTCGTTTAACATTTCTTTCAAAACACTTTATCTTTTGCAAAATCTGTTAGTTCCATATTTCGCAACCAGGGGGCGCACTCTATTCTACACAAACCTCTAACCGAACGAAACTCTGTTTTACAGCCTATCCGTACATATATTAGTCGAGGGGATCGGGTCTATAGCACCCGAGATAGGTAGGTGACCGCTGGCGGTAGAAAATGGAACTGAAATATGTAAGGCTATGTGCATAATATGAAAGAGTGGTCAAAGGGGTGTCGGCAAAAGTTAGAAAAGTACCCACCGGGTTCAATGTGGGGAGATTGGAAAAATTGCTTAAAATACACAAGTTAGAGCACGGTGGGTAAATAATATAGGACTTTTTGAAACTTTTATGATTTTTCGTGTGAACACAAGTGTTCTGCTATAAGTCTACAAAATTTCAAATCTTCAACTTAAATAGGAGCTGATTTAGAAAAATAAGCTTAAATTGCACAAGTTAGAGCCCAGAGGGTTAAATTTAAGACTTTTTCAAAATTTTATGATTTGCCGTTTGATGTGAGGTATTCCGCTATAAGTATGCAAAATTTTAAGTCTTAAACTTAATTAGGGGCTCAGTTAGAACAAAAAGATTAAAATACACAAGTTAGAGCCCAGAGGGTTAAATATAAGACTTTTTCAAAATTTTATGATGCGTCGTTTGATGTGAGATGTTTAGCTATAAGGGAGCAAGATTTTATAACTTCAACTTAAATAGGGGCTCAGTTAGAACAAAAAGATTAAAATACATAAATTAGAGCCCAGCGGATTAAATATAAGACTTTTTCAAAATTTTATGATTTGTCGTTTGATGTGAGGTGTTCAGCTATAAGTTTGCAAAATTTCAAGTCTATAACATGTATAGTTTCTGAGAACGGGCTCTGTGTCGGACAGACAGACAGAGGAGCGAGACGCATAAGGTTTCGTCAGATGAAGGAAACCCTAAAAAGCATACACTGGTGATTTCTTTTTTTTTATGTTATTAAAAAAATTAAATTTATAGGCATTCAATTTCTCAGATATCTAAAACGAAGCAAAGGCTTATGATTTCATTTTTTTCTGTGCCATTAAAAAATCATTTAGATAAGAAGTTAGACAAATCAGTATTCCAATAGTTGCTGGATAGCTCCAATAGCCATTTAGTGTTATGAAAAAAAGCATAAGCATGAAAAAAAAATGCCTTTCTTTCTTTTTTTTCTTTTCTTTTAAATAGTGTATGTAACTAAGAATATTAACTAAAACTATGCATATGATTGTGAATTTGTTTTTCTCTGTATCACTAACAAAATGTTTAGATTTAGAAATGTGAATAATGTCAGGATTCCGTTAATTGTTTGTAAATTTCGTAACATGAAAAAAAGAAATGTGTTTCATGACCAATGATGTAAAGTTAGTCCTTATACATTGCCTAATCAATCATTTAATGCATGTTAGAACATGTGACCAATGTAAATGACCTGATTAAAGTTTAAATGCGAATGTTTAATTTGGTATTAAAAAAACACTTCATTGAAATAAAAACTTTATAGATGAAAATATTCTAAGAAATGAAATCCAAAAATTCCTACTTACAATATTTTTTCCTAACATTCTTTTCTTTCTTTTTCCTAAAATGCGCTATTCAATTTATTAGATATCTAAAGCTAAAACAAAGCATTTGCTTTTGATTTCCATTTTTCTATGTTCTTTAAGCAGGGGTCTGTCCAGACTTTTCTCCCAGAGTCTTGTTTTTGTGAAATTGTGAATGGCTTTTCATATTTGGGAAAAATCTACTGATAATTTTGTGAATGGGAAATGGTCGTTATATTCAGATCCTTATTTATACATTTTAAAAATGTATATATGTATGTTCCACTGGCACATTGCTATTATCAATTGTCATAGAATCATCTAATTCAATTATATTTCTTACTTCTGAAGACGGTCCTGCAATCTCACCATCATTGATTAAAGTTATTGCTGAAGTGCTTGGTTTATTAACAGTTTCATATTTACTAATTTTTTTCATTGTCATTCTGGTCTTTAACGCTCTCATCTCTGATGGATAACGGTCGATCAGTTACTGAGGAACATAGGAAGTCTTCATCTGTAAAAATGTTCCTAGTAAATTCCCAAATTCCACTACAACGAAATCCTGCTTGAATACTTTTTGGAGTGGGAGCACTAGAAAGGGCTATTTTGACAATACCTGGTATGTTGTAGATCACACTGCTTCCAGGATGCGATTTCAACCATCCACATACAGCCTGATTATAGAATTTTTTGCTAATTATGCTGAGGTAAGTAGTGACACTGTCACAACGTGCCTCTTAGACTTCGTCACAACTAGCCCCGCGTTACGCCATTTTGAACTTTATTCATTAGTTTCCGAAATGTTGGCATGATTAACAAATGAAATACATAGAAAACAGCTCAAAATATAAGCATTTAAATAATGTTAGGGAAGTTTACATATCTCAGTATCGCTAGTGTCAATGACGATTCCAACGTAGGTCGCAAAATTTACTTTTACGATAGAAAACAAGATAAATATTTTTATCTCGAAAACAACGCAACGCTATACTTCAAAACATACGCAACACACTGAGACAATAAACCTTTTCACTCACATGACGCGACAGGTGCTACAACCTATTGGCTCAGTCAGAAAGCTCGATGGCACAACTAACCCCGGTCTCCCCTATATGTAAAAGTGACAGGTCAGACATTACTTTTATATCATTAAATTTAAAGCTTCAGTTTTGAGATAGAAAATTTTTGTAAAAGGCCTATTTTTAAGGCAAAAGAATTTTGTGAAGGGCCCTGCTTTAAGGTGTAAAGTTTTGTGAAGGGTCCTGTTTAGAGAAGAAAAATTTTGTGAAGGGTGGGCTGTTTTGAAAGTTTTGTGAAGGATCCTTTAAAGAACCCAATTTCTTCCTAAACAGATGCCTGTTAAGACATGCTTAGATTCGGAAAATTAGAAATACCAGCATTACTATTGTCGTTTGTACATCTCGTGACATGAAAAGAAGCAAATGCTTTTCTTTCTTCTTTTCTCTTTCTTTTAAATGTTGTAATTTGTTGTCATTACTCATTATGGTTTTCTGTGCATTTTGTTGTATCTTTTTAATCTTATTATTTTCTATTTAAAATTTTAATATAAATGCGGAGTATAAAAGTATTACTGCTGATTATGTTTTAAGTTTCGTGTTTTATGTTTTAAAATAAGTTAATATATTTTAATTTAAGATACTTCCCCGATTAATATACTATGTTCTGGCAATACCTTTGAGTCTGATTTAAAAAAAATTAATGCGCTTATTCTTAAAAACAGTAGATTTTATATTTCATCTAAAATGCTTCACTTCAGCATAGTTACGCAACTAAATATTTTTAAAATTGATATTTTCGCAAGCATGTTCGTGATAATTTTTTTCCGTTGTTGAATAATGCGTAGTGGAACATTTTGCATACGCATAATAAAAAATTCTTTACAAATAAAATAAAAGCATTTATAGTTTTATTGTTTTAAAAGAATTAGGTGACGTTAAAAAAATCTTTTGTTATTTAATTTAGGTAATGTTGTAAAAAGTTCACAAAAAAAATCTTACAATTATTGATTTAAGGAGTCATTTTTATGAAGAGGGTATTTTAAAATTTCATATTACTATTATTATGTAAATTTTCTAACTTCAGACATTAAAGGAAAAATTACTCAGATCTTTTTTTATACTTTTTGTACACAAAGGGTTAAAGTTCTTATCTAGTGAAATTTGTCTCCATAACAGCTCTTGAAAAACTCGAAAAAAAAAAAAAAAAAAAAAAAAAAAAAAACCTTTAACGACAGAATCAAAGGGGATTCACACAGAATTCTTGATGTAAAATAAAATATTGATAATAGTGGGGATGGGGGATGAAAGGGACACTTTGTCTTTATAAGCTTATAAAATAATGACATTAAAAGATATCACTTTTAAATTTGCGTCCAATTCTCGTCTAAAACCTTTGCTTTGATACTACTAAAACCTCTCTTATCTTCAAGTACAGTAATTAAAAATATATACGCATTTTTATAAATTGGGAGAAATGTCCCTTTTAAACAAATTGTAGGGGATGAAAGGGATACTGTACGGGGTTGAAAGAGACAAACATAAGTAAAACACTTTTATGAAAAATTTTTCTTTTTATCTGCGATTACATTGTTCAAAAATAAAGGATAATTGTACACAAATAAAAATAAAATATATTGCAACATATGATAACATGAAAATGAGAAAAATAACATGCATATGCATACTTGACATAAAAGAAATTTTAATCAGAAGAAATTTTTAATAATTCAAAAATTTTAAGAAAGATTTAGCTCTAGCTGTCTCACCACTAGTTACGGATTTTGGTAAGTTCACCACAATATCATTAAGATTAATGTCAATAGTATCAGTAAATACAAAATGGTTTTTTTCTTTAAAAAATTTACTTTGAATTCATTACGAGTGCTTTTCTGGAGTTTGTGGCCACAGTGCGACCGGAATATCACCATAATTAATCCATTACCTTTCACAAATTTTATTGTCTTAATATTTATATTGCGTTCATAATTATCAAATAAGAGAAGCGCAAGATAAGTTTTGGGACAACTAGAATTATTAGCTAATGCACAATTGCTTTAAAATCTTCTGCGGTCATTGGCCAGCTTTGATGAGCAAATCCAAGTTTTTAGGATGGGGCACCACCGAGAATGAACTCCTTGAAATTCTTCAATGGGAAAACGAATACTATTGAACAGAGTTACCTGATGATGAAACCAAACACAAAAGTGTGACAAGTTTACCACGTTCAGCTGATGTTACGCTGATGTTTTCACTACGTTTTGTTCCTATATTAGGTGGTTTGTACTCTGTCATTAAGCCTGTTTTATCACAGTTATATATTATGTTCTGTGTAAATTCATAGCAATACATAAGTAACTGAAGTTTTTTTTAAAAAATATCAACATTAGTTTTGTTGAAACTTGTACTTCTTGTTAAACTAATGGCTATAGGTTTCTTAAGAGAAAGTAATGAATTTCGTTACATAAAATCTTGGAACCAATCAATTCCAGCTTGCTTCTTTGTTTGCCAAGTTAGGGATATATTTGGGGAATTCAAATCAATTGAATACGCATATGCACAGTTATCAAACCACAGTTGATATTAGATGCTTGGAGCAAATATGAATCGAACTCTTTTTACTGAGCTTCACTAAAGGAACCTTGATAGGAAAAATCTGAGGGTCAACCTGAGAGTGTCTCTTTCAACCCCTCAGTTTCTTTCCCTTTTAACCCCATACCCACCTAGCGAAATTAAAACTGTATTCATGCATGAGAGTATTTTAGCTAACAAAATATACTGATATTCACATAAAATGCATATTTTACAATCCTATAATATAACATAAACATTATAGCGCTAAACATAATATTACCTTTTTTAGAGAAAAAAAGAAAAGCAACATCAAAATTTACTTTTTTATATTCAAAACAGATTTTGCTTTCATCACCTACAGCTCTACAATTGCTAATGTTAGTTATAAGGATTATTAATACAGAACAAGTATCGTCATCGATTGAGCCAAAGTTGAAACTTTGTACATTTTATTTTCTTCCTGAACTGTTGAGTGTCCCTTTCATCCCCAGTCTCCCCTAAGTAATTTCTTACTAAAAAAATGTTTATCTTCACATGTATAATCGCCTCTAAAAAATTACATAAGTAGCACCAAATCGTCTAGTATATTGAATTCTACAAAGTTCTATTTTGAAAAAGCTTCACAGTACTACTATTGTATGTACGTAAACCACGTTTTCGTTATTTTATTTTAAACCCGTGTCTTTTTTACGCCTTGAAGATAATCTATATATATGTTTATACAATTTCTTCAACCGAGAAGAAGCATTAAGCCAAAAACTGTTATGTACTCTGTAAAAGAATTCCCGTATATATATTTGTGATTTTATGTGAAATTTCTGTCTATTAACGGAAACTTTTTGTTTTGAGTAGAATTCGTACATTTTCCTGGAATAAATGGAATTTTTTCTTTTTATCCTTACTCGTTTAATGTTAAAAACAAAAACGATCCTGACAAAAACATTGAAAAAAAAAGAAAAATATCCAGTTAAATTTTCATAATTGATATTTTGGCCCATAAACAAGTCGTGAAGGAAACAAAGCATTCACCATCCTGTAATTGGGAGTACCGAGGTTCAAAGAATGAGGAAGGAAAGGCGATAAAAAACGAATGCGATAATATACAATAAAAATACCTGTTCTGTACAAATGTGCATTAGTGCACTGAAAAAAATGGGTACTCAAAACTGAGTAAAAAATACTCAGTTTTAAATACGCCACATACTCAAAAAAACTCCGATCCAAATGTACTCAAAATTGAGAAACACATGTACTCATTTTTCGTTCCATGGTTGTGTTCAAATATGAATCGTTATGTACTGCCCCCCCCCCCTAAACCTAAAAATTAAAATAACAATATACTGACATTTATTTCCCGTTCAAAGTTATTAACACGAAAGGTTTAATTGATTATTTATTAATAAAAATAGCAAAATTATCAACAAGATACCCAAATCGAATATTTTTATGACAAGAGCATTATTTCCAAGCACTTTTAAATTATTTTAAAAAACTATGCATAATTTAATATTTACATTAATAAACATCATTTATGCCGTCATAAATGAAACAAGCTATTACAGGGTATAAAGTTATCGTTTTATTTGGGTTTGATATGCGTTTTATTTGGGTTTATGCGATATTTAAAAATTGAGAAAGCATGAGTTGATTTTTGATCCAAAAACTCATTTTTGAGTACTTAGTTTTTTTCAGTGTGTATCTGTATAATTATTACGCAGATTTTTATAATATTGTGCAGTCGCTTCTATATATTGTACAGTCGCTTCTATTTGAAAAAATAGAAAATTCCCTTCTTAAAAATGGAAAATTTCCTTTTTGAAACGAGAAAAATAACAAAACGGAAAATAGTCGGGAAATTTGCTGTCAGCGCATTTTCCGTGTTTTCCCAGATTTATTATTATTATTATTATTATTATTATTATTATTATTATTATTACAGTGTATATTTTGAGATGAAACTCATTACCTAAGAAAAAAAAAATATTGTATCTTAAAAAGTATTGTTAATGTCTGTATTGCCATTTTCCTTCTCATTTCTACTCTGAAAACTGATACCTTGGAACTAGAACCACAGCATGACAATATGAGCAAAGAAAGGTTATAGAGGAAGAGGATTTCAAGATGATCCAACATGTGACATAGAGAAAGACAAGTAACGACAAATCGCAGACAACTTGACGAATTAAAGAAAGTATGTCTTCTTCTATTTCTTATTTCATTCACACAGGAAACTACAGCACAGAATTCACAGCTGTTTACGATGACGATTATTTCTGGTTAGCCCGCGTTGATGGTTTAATCGAAATTTATCTGTATCAGGAATGATAAAGTCTTTCGCTGAGGTGCCGTTTATAACTAAATTGCCCATTTTCGTCCCGTGAAATTGTAGAAAATGTGATTTATAACATGGACGGGGGGAAAAGTTCATAAAATTCCGTGGAGTAAAAATATGTGACGATATCTACAGTTACTTTGCAGATTTATCGTAGGGATTTAAAATTAATGGAAGTAAAATAACGTTATATTAGTGTGTGTATATTTCATTTTGGTATTTCTTAAATGGCTGTAGCGAAACAGAAGTATATCACAAATAAGTATCAGCTGCTTTCCAAAAACGTTCTTTTTTTAAATTGTTTTTCTTTTTCTTTATTTTATTTTATTTCATTTATTTATCTTGTCGGCTGTAAATGCATTTCATGTTCATTTTATTTTTATTTTTACAAATGACCAACCCAGAATTGAAGAGATTAGTGGAAGAACATGTTATGATATATTTTCTCAAAAATTATTTTGTTTTAAGGATGAAAGCATTATGAGGTGTTACATCATATGGTAAAACTAAAATACTAAAATTCTATTTAGTATTGAAGATAAAGGACAGTATCTTTTAATATTTAATATTTTTATATTTAGTAATGATGGAAATGGTGAAAATAATTTCTAATATTTAATCTACTTATATAAAATCCAAGTGTCTGTGTGTCCCTCACAATTCCGGTTGGACCATCTCATTCATCACGGCTATGTTAGGCTTCCTATGGAGAAATTGGTATCAGCTTCAACAATGAGTAATTTTTGAAAAGTACTAATACAGGATTACTACAAAAGCGCCAAATTTTGACCAACGTGGCAAAACATCGCCAAATTTACCGAAATACCGCCAAATTTGGCGACAAAAATAAGTAACCGAATATGAAGCCAACTTGGCGATAGCTGACTAATTTAGCGAAATTCCCATTGAAACCCATTAATCTTTATAATCGAGCTCACCACAATTTAACGTAAACTCGGCGCATTTAAAGGTTTTTTTTTTCAAAATCTATGGGTCAGAATTTAAAGAGTAATATACAAAAATGTACGTCTTCACATCTTCATACCGATGCTACTAATAAAACAACCGCCACTAGGCGGCGCTGTTCTATCCGAGCTCCTAACTATCCGATCTTAATGTGCTTTACATAGCCGGATACAGAAATTTAATTCTCGGTACTTTTCCAGTATAGGAGCCTTTGCGAAATAAAGAAAATTCCTTTGGCGAAGAAGAAAATTTGGCAACATATATTCTGGCAATCTGTTCACTGTTTCATTTCATATGCACACGAATTTTTAATTTTTTATGTTTTGTGGTCAAGTTTTAATTTATCCTTAAATAGCATTTTTAATGTACTTATCACATACATAGTTTTTCATAAATGTGTTTCGTTTTTAAAATGTGTTATTTTCATCTATCACTGCGAAACAAGCGATAAAAATACATTATTGCTCATGTATTTTATATAGCTTTATATTTCATTTTCCGTCATTTTTGACGGGCTATCTTTCTAGTATTTTTATATTTAATGATTGAAATGGTGAAAATAATTTATAATATTTAATAATTAAATGTTAATAGATTAAGCTAAATAATGCTATAAAAAGTGGTAAAATATCTTTATTTAGATTAACTTTTCATCGCACAAACGGCGTCATTTTCAAAAGCATTCATGATAGAAATATTTTCACAAAATTTAAAAAACAGTAATCTCTCTATTCTAAAAAAAAGTAACTACCGCTGTCACCGCCGCCGCCGCCGCCGGTTTTGAATTTTTTGTGACCGGAGGTCTTTCTTCGTTAATATTAAGAAAAATAATGCATACAAAAATATGAAAATCGGTAGTATTATACAAAAATGTTTGATAAACACGCTGATGCAGACAGTTTTCAAATCGAGGAATTATTTTAAGAGATATTTAATGCTAAAGTTGGACAAAATCGTTCCACTAAAAAAGTTTTATAGGAGCAAAAACTATACATCGGAATTTAATAATTTTTAGATCATTTTATATGTTATAATTTCCCGGTGTGCAGAATTAATTTATTTTTTTAATTTGACTCATTTTTCGAGGTTTCATTTCTATTTTAAATTCAAATTTTCAGCATTTCGAGAGATATTTTTTTCTTATTTCAGAAAATTGTACTAATTTAACCTGTTGCCAACTTTATAAACAACGGAAACAATAATGTTTGCTTCAAATTAAAAATTTTTTTACACGTGACCATTATAAACAGAAAAAAAGTTTCAAATTAGAATTAAATAATTACTTATAAAAAGCAGGAACTTATTGAAAATTACTTCATCTATAATTACACATGAATTTTTAAAGAGAAAGGATATTGTAAAATAATAAATTTATTAACATGCGTTAGAAGTCTTAAATAGGAGAAATTACATCACATTTACGTCACATTACAGTTATTACATAAAATGAACACAAAATAATATTACAAAACAGTATAAATTTAAAAATAGCGCGAGACATTTACTTGATATTTTGCGATGAATTTTTCAACTTTTTTTTTTTTTTTTTGGACAGCGCAAATAATATTTCCTTTCTAATGAAAGCATTTTCACGTGAATATTAAAAAGGGAAAGAAAAGTTTGGTGAAAATTACGTCAGATTAAAAACGATATATTTAAAATGTCTTATTTAAAAGGACTTTCTTTTCGCTTTGTTAAAAAATACCGGGAGACAAAGACTCTGTTTACTTAATTCATTTGTATATTAGATGATTTTGAAATGCCATTGTATCTTTTAACAGCAGCTGATTTTTCCGTAAAATTCCCCAATCAAAGAGAAATGAATAGAAACCCGTTTATAGGGAGATCGCTTTTGTTTTTTTAATTATAATTCAATCTTCCAAAATCTTTTTAAAGCCGATCAAATTAGCGTGCTTTTAGAGACTGCAGTGTCTGAACGGGGGTTGGCGAGCGTAGCTCGTAGGGGGCCGAGCCCCCTAGTTTGGTAAACAATGTCAAGAGACATCATGCATAATAAAAATCAGTGCAAACATAAAATAAAATGAAATTGGATATTTGTGAGCATGGATTAATTTTTACTATTACAGTACAACCTCGATTATCCGAAACAATTGGGACCGGCCTTCTTTCGGAAAATCGAAATTTTCGGATAATCGAGAATGTTTCAATTTTAAGATTAAAGACAAATGTATGCAATATTTCTTATTATGGTAATAAGTTCTCAATAAAAATGAAGCAATAGCAAAATAGAAACAAGAATAAATTACTGTATTTTAATTTTGAAATTAAGTACTTTTTACGTATATCACAAGGGTTTGAAAAAATGTTTTGTTTGTTGCGGTTTCGATTTCCTTTGCTTTGAAGCTCTATCACGGAGTTTTTAAATATTATTAGTTCACCAGTATCACGGTATTTCTGCTGCTCCAGCAATGCCAAACCTTTTGCAAAACATTCAAAAACTTCAGAATTGCTAATTTGTTTGTTTTCTACATTCCACTCCGCAGCTTACGGCATCTCAAGTTAAATTCAAAGGAACTCTAAGAAATGGAATCTAAAATATTTATATATACTCGTAGTTCGGAAAGGATCGGTTGCACAAAAGGAATCTGATAGAAAAAAAATTAAAAATAGATTTCGGTTAACCGAGAGTTTCGGTTAAAAGAGTTTCGGATAAAAGAGGTCCTACTGTATTACTAAAATCGCATAGCAGCTCTTTCCAAATCTTAAGTAAATCAAGGGACACTGAATCATTGCAAATATTCTCGTTGCGTAAAATATATATTGATTCCCGGATAATGAACGGCAAATAAAATCTGGATGGATAACTTATTCTGCTTTTTTTTTTTTTTTTTTTTTTTTTGTCTGTAAATGTTCTTTGCTGCATAATGTGGCCAAAGCTGTGGTTCTCCTTAATGTCTGCTATATGTTCTTTGATTCTACTTTTAATTTCCCTGCTTCTCATCCCTATATAAAACTGCATTGTTCCATCTTCTTTGGTGAACGACATGATATTCGCCTGTCGTTAAATTTTGTGAAAATATTTCTATCATGAATGATTTTGAAAATGTTGCGTTTGTGCGATGAAAAGTCAATCTAATAAAGATATTTTATCACTTTTTATAGCATTATTTAGATGTTTATAAGTGATTACACTGGTCAACAAATTTGAACTTTTGCTCTGTCCTAAAACAGAAATTAGTTGTTTTCTATGCGTTTTTTTTTTGTGCTGATTCCAAATTTAGTTTTAGATTTACTCCAGCACATCAAGTTTGAAAGATATTTGCATATTTCAATTTATGCAAATTTAGTAAATTTTATACAATTATTCGCAAATTTAAGGTATAAAGCAATATCAGACAGGATTTTTTTGTTTTATGTTATGATTACTACCTAATTTACTTCACAAAAACGTTGTTTCTGAGATTATACTGACATGTGACTGTGAAATATTGTACCTAATTTGCATATTTTTCATGTTTTTCTAATAAGATTTTTTGACGTTCAAATATTTCTGCCGCACGAGTACGCTAATATGTTTCTAAACCAGTTTTTTGAGCTGATTTCAAATCTTGTTTTCTTATATCACGTCTAGTTTTTTTAAAAAGTGAAATTTTAGTTTTTGGTTAAAAAAAGCCACAAATAATTTTTTATGATACTTTGTATGATAAACTTCAACTGGTTTCTACTACTTATTTTTTTTTCTATTATATACATTTTTGTTTATGTCTCTGATATGAATCTGACCCTGTTCACCTTCTTGTCAATGAATTACACACCCCTAAAAAGCATCTTATATCAAACCTGTGTTAATGCCGTGCAAAAGTAGAAATTCATCTTACTCAAAAACTAGACATGACATAAGAAAGCAGTCTGCATATTTGAAATCAGCATAAAAATCTAGTTTACAAAAACAGTACGTCAATTTTGTGGCAACTATTTTAAAGTTGATAGTGATGTAAACATTACACCATTGAAAAATATGCAAATTAGGCTTAATAACTGATAAATAAATGTTAAGAATATGCAAATCGGGACATTTATTTGAAGCAAATAGTCAAGTAGTCATTATCTAGAAAACGTAATTAGATGTGACATATATTGTATCTAAAATTTGCATAAAATAGCACAAAAAAGGTTAAATTTGCATAAATTTAAATATGCAAATTTCTCAAAACCTGGGCCACCTAGAGATAAACGGAAAGCATATTCGGAATCAGCGCCAAAAACTGATCTAGAATCAACTAATTTTAGTTCTATGACAAAACCACTGTTGTCCAGTGTTATTATACATGTTGTTATAAATATTAATATTCTTTTCTAGGAGAGTTAAGTATCACCTATTAGCATTCAAACATGTGCTACTAAGAAGGAATTAAATAAATAACTAAATTACAACAAAAAACTTTCACTTCAATTTTCTCGAATTCTAATTTTTGTGGCATAGCATCGTCTTCAATTGAGAAATTAATTGAATGCCTTTTTAAGTATTATGAAGAACAAAATTTATACTCGTTGCACACTCAATTCCAGGATTTTAGCAAGTTTATATAAAAGGATATAGCAAGGATATAGCAAGTTTTTTATTTGCCTTTTATTGTATTATACTGTTACGAGGGTTTTTTTTTTTTTTTTATGTGACAATTTTCTGAATAACAGAAAGATAGCAAGTCATTTTATTTACTTTTTATTTTATTACGAATACTTTCCCCCCTATTCGTATGTGTACGGAATAACAGAAAGGCAAGGAGACATTTTATTAGTTTCTTATTGTATTACAATTACGAGACATTCTTTATCTGGCCCTTTACTGAATATCTGAAAGCTAATCTTTATATTATATTACAAGACTTTTGTTTCCATTTAGCTGTTTACTGACTAACATAAAGATAGTAATTCTATTTATTATTGTGTATACGAGACCTTTTTTTTTAACCATTTGGAAAAATGGTTATTGTTCTCGTCAGGATAGGAAATCAAAAGCATATCTGAAGGTTTTTATTGGTTTAATCCGCATTTTATTCGTGTTTTGATTGGTCTATACAGTAACCTGTATTTCCTTTACTTTCAACAGAGATGGACAACAGAGTGTTGCCACTATGACAAAAAAGTAATAAAAACTACAAAAAAAATTAATAACTCAGAAACAAATTGAGATACAGCTTTCAAACAAATTACATTTAAAAGTATATTTTTTTCTCTATACGACGATATAAAAAGTAATAGTGTGGGATGTTTAGAAGTTTAAGAAATAAATTTCATTTAAAATTGGCCGTCAGATTTATTGGAAACCTAACGATGGAAAAGCCTTTTCCCGAACAGCCAATGAAATGCTTGGATAATACATAAGTTTCAGGTGGATAATACTTACGAGTCGCAGGCGATTTTCGTCGCTTGGAATTTTTACGAGTAATAACACTATTAATGTTTAATTCATGGCTTACTTAATGTATGATCAACTCCGTGCGATTTTTTATGTCTTAAATTTTAGTCTTCGAAAAAATCATTTTCTAAATGGTCGTTGTAATTTGATAAATTGCTTTTTTTTTTTTTTTTTTTTTTTTTTTTTTTGTATTTTACAAAATTGCCAAACACTAGTGGTTTTTCGAAAATCTCGAGAAATATTACTGAAAGAATTTAAGCTATACTGTACCCTAAGTGGCCACGCTCATTACGTGCATAACTTTTTTTGTTTTCCAGGAAACTATGCTATATTACATTTCACTATCCTGTACTGATTCGAAATAGAATGGTATTCTATGAACGTATTTAAAGAAATTAATAAGTGAACAATTTTTAGGTGCGTTCGTAATTATGTAAATACGTAGCAGGTATAGTCATCGTCTAGTCCGTTCGTCTGTCTGTCTGTCCGCACGTAAAAACTACCCAACCGAATTGTTTGAAATTTAATATATATAATCGTTGCTGAATTTTGTTAAATAGTTTGAAATTTTATAAAAATCGAATCAAAATTTAAACAGATGTTAATAAAAGTTTTCTTCATTCATTAAATCCTATCATACGTCATAAATTCATTGATATACCATGATAGGTAATGATTCTAGGTTGTTATGGTGATTACGTCCTGTTTAAGATGGAGTCCTATTATTTCCGCATTACTAAATTTAATAATATAATCGTAATAAATTTCGTATTCATGCATTTTTGCATAAGAGTGCAACAGCTATTGCACCAAGATCTGAATATTTATAAAATTAATTAAACTAGAAACGCACCTCATTTGCCACGTTTGAAGTAACAAATCTGACTCGTTTAATTTTCCTCAGAACAAGCAGTCGGAGCTCGTTTGCATAATTTTCGTTTTCTTATAAGAACAAGAACGAAAAATCATGCGTCAACAATAGACTCAAATATGCGTCAAAAATAGACTAGTCAACAACACTCCCACACTTCCAGAATACTGAAACAAAACTTCACAGTTTAATATGGGGAAATATGTCTAAATAAGCCATTTGGAAAAGACGTAACACATTTGAAAACCGAATTTCAACAATTACCACCAGAGGTGGGAAAAATATCCGAATTATTTTGCTCACCCTGTATATGTTTTATAATTTTGTACATATAATACACTTACTTACTTACACAATGGTGCTACAATCCATGTAGGATTTTGACCTCCCTCAATATACTTCTCCAGACCTTCCGATCTCTGGCCTTTACTTTATAATTTATAATTTGGTTTTCTGCAAGATCTTTTTCTATATCTTTTATCCAACTCTTCCTGGTCTACCAATACTTCTTTTCCCAATTAAATTACTACTATAAATCTTCTTTGTGCTTCGCTCATCCCTCATTCTGATTAGATGGCCTAACCATTGCATTCTTCTTATTTTTATAGTATTTATTATATCTTTTCCATACATATAATACACAGTATGTTAAAATTTAGTTAGGTTAGAAGATGCAAAGCATAGTGGAAAATTCTCCTTTAATAATTTCCGCTAATAAACGGGAATGTACTCTTAATATTTTGTGTATCCCTGTATTTGATCTTTAGACTTTATACACAGAGAATAATACGTAATAACATCAATTAGTACTATATACCAATTTCAATATGTTTGAAATGGTACAACATAATTAAAATACGCCGCAAATGATTTTTCCCCATAGACCGTTATGTAACAGAATTCTTTTGAGTGTCCTTGTAAATGAATTATGTATGCTATATATTTTCAGAACCAATCATGCCATAGTAAACACCAATAACAAAACCAACTGCATGGAAATCAGACTATATTTACGCGAGTTAGAGCACGGACAGACCGCAGACAGTCAAACCGAATTCCTAAACATTTTTCATCTATGTTGGAAAGTGTTATATATGTCATAGGCTAATTGAGAAATCTGGCTCTTTGCAAAGAGCCTGGTTAATTGGAGAATTATCTTCGTTTTCCAATCGCCCTGATATTTTTCAGGCTTATTACAAAGAGCCTAAGCAACTTTAGGCCATAGATTAATATACAAGATGGGACATTTATGGCAAAATCTGTAATGGCAACAGTACTAGCGTCACTACCGACAAGTGGGAAGAATTAACAAGCCTCCGAAATTTACCTATATGTTGAAGAAATATGTTTACGTTCTATGTTTTGAGTAACTATTCTTTCCTAAAACGAAGAACAGGCAGACGATATTCTATTTACGCTTTATTTATTTAGCTGCTTTTTTTTTTTTTTAACCATTTGGAAAAATGGTTATTGTCCTCCGTCAGGGTAGGAAATCAAAAACGTGTCTGAAGCGTTTGATTGGTTGAATCCGCATTTTATTCGTTTTCTGATTGGTCTATACAGTAATCTGTATTTTCCCTTTACTTTCAACAGAAAGGGATACCGCTGTTGCCAATATGACAAAAAAGTAATAAAAACTACAAAAAAAAAATTAATAACTCAGAAACAAATTGAGATACAGCTTTCAAACAAACTGCATTTAAAAGTACATTTTTTTTCTCTATACGACGGTGTAAAAAGTAATATTGTGGGATCTTTAGAAGTTTAAGAATGAAATTTCATTTAAAATTGGTCCAGGAATATTAATGTTTAATCCATGGCGTACGTAATGTATGACCAGCTCCGTAGAAGTTTTAAAATTTACGTACCGAAAAATGTAATCCATGGCGTACGTAATGTATGATCAACTCCGTGCGATTTTTTATGTCTTAAATTTTAGTCTTTGAAAAAATCATTTTCCAAATAATCGTTGTAATTTGTTAAATTGCATTTTTTTTTTTTTTTTTTTTTTTTTTTTTTGATCGTACTTGTATTGTTCAAGTTTAACTTTCAAACTGATAATTAGAGTAATAATATAAAAGAGAAACCCTGGAAAATTCTGTTAAGAACGTATATATGTAAGTTTATGAGATTAAATAGTAAAAAATAAAATTCAGGTATTGTGTTAAATTATTCATATCGAATAAAATTTTATTGAGTGTAATGTCAGTACCTCTATTTAATTTTAACTTTTAGATTTATATAATTCTAAAAATTTGTCGAAAGAAATTTTTCCCAATCTGTAATTTTATTATTATTTCTTACATGTTAATATTATAAATATTATTGAGTTGATTGTACGTTATTTACATTAAAAACAATATTTTTATTTTATCTGTAAGAAAGTGAAAATGCGTAAATTTTAAAAGATTATTTTGACGATTGTTTAATACGTTAAACTTCATAACTTAATAAAACATCGGCGATAAAAATTTTCGAACCAAATGGGAATATTTATTAAATTTTCTGCGACTTTTAGAGTGCAATATTTCGTATACTTTTATATTACACCATTGCTTTTGATATACAGGGTGTCCGGTCTCAACGGTGTCCAGTGGCTAATTCGTAAACCGTTAGTCATAGACACATAGTTCCAATTACAAAAATGTTTTAAATGAGGTAAAGAAGTATTTTTAAAGCGATTTGAGTCAAGAAAAACATTTATTTAAAAATTACGAAATTTAAATTTTTATACGGTCCCACGGTCCTATAAGTGATATTTAGTAAACTTTTCCTATTCCTCTAACAAGTACGGCAAAAAAAGTCCCATTCATCTAACCCTAAAATTGACCGGGTTATGACATTTTCAATTTTATGACTTAAACCACTTTTCTGTAACTGAAAACAGATGAGTTGGACCAAGCTTTCAGGGGTCATACGCGAAGTGCTTAAAGTATTATAAAGGGCCTCCACTCCAAACGATGTTCAATGGCTAATTCCTAAACCGTTAGTCAAAGACATTAGTTCCAATTACAAAAAGGTTTTAAATAATATAAAGAAACATTTTTAAAGCGATTTAACAGAAGGTGCTTCCCCCGTATAAATATTACGATAGTGTTAATTTTTAGTAATTAACTTTCAGATTGGTTAAAATAATTGAAGAAGTGAGTTTCAAAACTCGCCTTACCGAGAAAATCAAATTTTGGGAAATCGCGTAAAACCTTTAAATGCGCCCATTGGTATTCATTGAAAATTTGGAGATTGTAGTGTTTGATTGGTACAGTTACCAATAGAATAGATTGATAGAGAAACACGATTTTTTAAATTTCGGATAAGGTCAGTTTCGAAACTGACGCCCTCAATAATTTAATATATGTTTTTATTTAACAATATTTTTCCCTAATTTTTAATTAAAAAATAACTGATCTAATGAACATTTGCTGAGGGGAGAGACAGTGGAATTTTCAGAAGGGGTAATGTAAAAATAATAATTATTATTATTATTTTTATCGTTACGATAAAATGACAAATGGAACAAAATCTTAAAAAAAGAAAAGTTAATTATAAAGAGAGAATGTGGGCGGTTATATGATGTCCGTCCTTTAATGGATAAATATGTGCTCTATTAGAACAAAATATTAAAATATTGTAACAATTTTGTTATGTTTATTTAAATCATTGAAGTAATCGCACAGGTTAAATCATATAATTCAAATAATTGATGTTTATTGTAAAAGAAAATAAAAGTGATACGAGGATCATTTTCAAAAATGGACATATTAATTTCCTTAACATATTCAGAGCAGCCATTCAAAAATTATGCATAAAAAAAAAAAAAAAAAAAAAAAAAAAAAAAAAAAAAAAACATTAAGATGGTACAAACAAATTACTTACAAATTGAGCTTTCTGGTGTCTGTGCTTGGGACGGGAAGGATGGGGGTGGGGGGAGATGTAACAAAATTTGGAGCGGAGATTTCAGGGGGAATTGATACGGCTGTTTAGTGTTCATTACTACAACAGATATTGCTGCATAAAAAAAAAAAAAAAAAAAAAAAAAAAAATGTAGTTTTGAGGATTATAAAATATGTGTGTATGAGAGCCAGTGAGAGAAAAGTTTAAATTGCAATTTCAGGTGGAATTTAGATTATGGATTACTTATTAATTATTGCAGCAATAAAGAAGACGGACCTTTTTTCGCCATGTTTTACAGCGTGACAATTCTTTGCACATCAGTAGATTTTCGCTTTTTTTTTTAAGACTTCATCTAAATTAATCGGCCCCTTAAATTTCTACTTCCCCATTTTTGCTTCACCTGCACGCAAAGTTAAAAATCTATAGAGGTTTATATATATTTTTTACTATTCTACTCTATTTGTTTAATTAAATAATGCATCTTCTAAAACTCTACGCCCATAAAAAATTTTATTTCTTATAGTCTTAATTATAACACTTAATTATTAGAGCATAAAGAGGTAATAATTTAAAAAATTATTAAATTTAAAATCATTAAAAAAAGATTCAAATTTATAATTTATGTAAGCAATTATAGATTTCAATTATAATTTTATTTAAGTATAAATTACTGATTAAATTAAAAATATATAGACATACTCTTAAATTAAAACTATAAAAAAGTATATTAAATTTAAAATTATTAAAATTAATAACTTTATTAAAATGTTAGGAAAATTTTCTACTTTGTCTTTGTAGTTAGCCTCTACTTTATAGTTATAGTGAGTTACTAATCATCTCAATCCTCCCTAAAATTTATACCCCCCCCCCAACTTTTGCTCGGCCAATACAAACTGTCTAAAATTATGTATGTATTTTTCCCTATATTTTATTTTATTATGCAAGAAATAACTAACCAATCTACCACATCAACCCCCTAAAAATTCTACTCTCTCTTCCCCCAACTCACGCGAAAACACCCGTTCGCTATTGTTAATCCCATGGAAGTATTTTTTTTTAAGATAGCTCGTCGCAGAATATCCCCCCCCCCTCCCCTTCTGTTGTACATGATACAGATTACCTTTTTTTTTTGTTGTTCGAGCGTGGGAGCGATATTTACACATTAAAAGTTCAAATAACGTAAGTTAATATTTAGAATTGATTGATTGGATTTAAAAAAAAATCCAAATAGAAAACTAATTTAATATAATTCTATTAATTCTAAGATAGTTTAGTTTTTCTAATCCTCCTGGTCCTCATGTGAATCCCTTTTTTTATCGAAACTCTATCCTCTGATGGCTTTCGTCAAGCACGATTCCCGCCAAGAATTGTCACTTTGATGCTGAAACTCTGACCAATCAAATTACGAGATACAGCATAAATGGCAAAATGTGGTTGGAAAAAAAAATATATATATATTTTTTTAATATGTGAGAATGAACAAAAATCTCAAAATATATTTGTAATGTTAATTTACTATCAATGTTTAATGTTAAATTTTATAGCTGGCGATTATTTTTATTTCTAGTAAATTTGTGACTGACCCCTATTTTGCAGCAAAAAAGATACTCCAACTTTGAACATCTATTACTCGGTCAGTTTTAATCGCAGAGGAATGAGACTTTTTTTGTCTTACTTGTCAGTGAAATAGGATATTTTTACTAAATATCACTTATAGGACCTGGTGACCGTATAAAAATTTAAATTTCGTAATTTTTTAAAAAATGTTTTTCTTGACCCAAATCGCTTTAAAAATATTTCTTTACCTCATTGGAAACATTTTTGCGATTGGAACTATATGTCTATGACTAACGGTTTAGGAATTAGCCATTGGACACCGTTGAGACCGGACACCCTGTATAGAATCCAAGACGAAATTTTTACCTTCTTTTTCATTACCTTTAAATCGTTCTTTCATCATGTAACAAAAAGAAATAATAATAAATAAAAAAAAAACATTATTCGTGCATAAACATAGAATAGATATTAGATATATAAAATAGAATATGTATTCTATGTTCATATATTGGTGTTAAGATTCTATTGAAAACGTAAACATGCAACATTAAAAAAAGAAAGATCACAATAAGGTAGATACTCAATAATTAAAATATTACAAGGATGGAGAGTTTCTTCCCCATTGTCACTAAAGGCGCTACGATCGCAATCGCATTACCATTACGCTCTATGGAAATGTCCGATCTTGTATGTTAAGAGGCTACTTCAGTCAGGCGAAAAGACCCACTCGCTAATTCTAATCCTATGGAAGAAATTTATAAAGATATCTCGGTGTCATTTCAATATTTTTAAATGATTTCTTTTGCACTGGATAGCTGAGATCGATCTGTATGCAGGCCTTTTTTATTTTTTCCATTTACATTGCAGATTTTTTTATGAGGATGTTTTCACTTTCAAAACCGGTTCTGAAAATGAAAGTGTCCCCATAAAAAATATCTGTAAACAAAATCGAAAAAGTAAAAAACAACCTTTGTACAGATCGATCTCAGCTGTCTAATGCAAAAGAAATCATTTAAAAATATTGAAATGCAACCGAGATATCTTTATAAATTTCTTTCATAGGATTAGCATTAGCGAACGGGTCTTTTCATTTGACTGAAGAAGCCTCTTAATCTATGCTTTAGGCTAATTGGAAAATGATCATTTCTTTCTCAAACAGCCTGATATTTTTCAGGCTTATTGCAAAGAGCTTATGGAGAGTTAGGCTAATCGGGAATTATCCAATTGTTTAACAGTTTCCAACATAGTTGAAAACTGTTTATGACTTCGGTTTGTCTGTCCGTCCGTCAATGCTCTAACTCTCGTAAATATACTTGGATTGCTCTGAAATTTTAATATGTTATTGACATTTACTATAGCCTATTCTCTATTGAAAATAAAGCGTGTAGAATTTATAATTCATTTACAAGGACAACCAAAAGTATTCCTTTACATTACGGCCAATAGAACAAAATCATTTCAAGTACATTTTAAAGATCTTGCACCATTTTAAGCATAATGAAATTGATATTCATTTATGAAGTGCACTAAAACATGCTTTCTGTATTAAACAGAGTGCAAAGCATTTATTATTCCTTTACAGGGCCACACAAAAGAATTCCATTACATAATGGTCTACGGAGTTAAATTGCTTGCAGCGTATTTTAATTATGTTAAACTATTTCAAATATAATGAAACTGATATATATTACTGACTACAAGATACTTGCTGTAGAATATGATACGCATATAATTTATCGTTCATTTACAAGGACACACAAAAGATTTCGGGTACAGTACTTTATGCGTCTATTAGTCCTAATTGTTAGAAGTGCATTTTCAGTTATGATATTCATTTTTAAGTTTAACTAAATTTTGCATATTATGGATAGACACTATAGATCATATACAGGGCTACACAAAATATTTTTATAAATATCAGTAAATGTGAGCTTGAATTGCTTAAAGATTGTTTTTAAGTGAGTTAGATATGTTCAAGCTGAAGTATATATCGTACACTAAAAGATGTTTACAAAACAGAAATAAAATCATATACTGGGCCACACAAAGAACTGGATAAATGATCACTCATGGGTGATATTTCTAAAAGTGTTAGTTAAGTAGTTTTAAACGTGTTTTTTTTTTCTATTTTGCCTCAATTTAATTTTAGCTTAATGCGTGGCGTATATAGAAATCTCTACATAAGATACAGGTCTGAACAAAAGAATTCCAGTATTTTTCCGCCTATCGATAAAAATTGCTGTCGGTGAGTTTTCACCCTATTATGCGTTTTGTTACTAACTAAATTTAAACATGACTTTATAGATGAAATACAGGGTGCAAAATGATTGAAATACATTTCCTGGAAATGGGCAGCATTTGGTAAATCCTGTTTTTCAAATATGTTAGGCGCTTTCAAAAACGATTATTTGGGTATCTTATTTACCTTATTAAAGAGCGAAGTATTATTAGAGTAATCTGGAAGTGTTGCATAATCTATTCTTGATGTATGATTTTTCTTTCTAGCTTCCACATCAACTTGTTGTTTTTTTTTTTTGTTGTTGTTGCTGTTTTTTCAGACTCATTGCAATAAGCCTACACAGTTTTAGGCTAATTAGAAATTGACCACCTGTTTGTCCAAACAGCCTAGTTTCATCCGGGTTTATTCCAATATGTTCAAGGTAGTGAATGATTACGCATACGTTTAGTTTAAGAAGTAGTATCGGGAATTTAAAATCCTTAAATGTGTACAATGTGTATTAATAAATGTGTGTAAGAAAACTGTTATTGACAGATTTCATTAACGCGACTTATTGTTCAAGGTTAGTGAATGCCGCAAGTTCTGGCGTATAAGCCGCGGCTCAAATAACTTTGTAATATACAGACAGAGAAACTCGCAGATTCACAGACAGACATTTTCTAAAAACAGTCAAATAGTGTTCAGGACCTTCTGAAACTCTTCCCCCAGGGACTGCACTAAAACTCTAAAGCATTTGCTGGGTTTCCCTGGGTGGCCATCCCGGACCTTCTAAAACGTATAAATACGTCGAAAACCGGAAGTCAAATTTTTTCCCGAATCCAATGTTTTCTTCTTGTAAAGATAGGAGAAAGTAAAAAGAAATGTAGCAACAGATTATAATAAATTCACATGCGTGAGTTTTCTACCAAGCGTAAAAAAAGTTGTTCATTTTTTATAATCGAGTTTCGTGCGCACGGGGCAAATGAATAATATAGAATATATTGTAACGGAAATTTTTGGGACAAAACATGAATTGCTGTAAAAAAAAAAAAGACATAATTTTCAAGATGAACATTGAATACTTATTAAGGTGATTACACTTATTATACTTATTATTATTATTGAAATATGGTTTTTTTTATATTAATTCCAAATGCTAAAAGGTGTAAATTAAAACTTTAAAAGCAGTAAAAATACGTTTATTTCGACTGTTGACATGTTTCGACTCACACCGAGTCATTTTCAAAAACAAATAAATAAAGGTATTCTAAATTTGCACGGTCTATGACACGCCATCATTAGGTTTTCCACGTATTCTTTCATATTATGCACGTTACATTTTTATTTTATATGGATGTTTATTTTATTTTATTTTCATACTCATTGAGTAGCTCAAGCCATATTTTTGATAAGTGAAATGATGCTGCATCGTTACATATTGAGTTTTCGCGCGTTACAATCTCTATGGTTTCTCTTACAATGGATGGATAGTATAGATTGGACGGGAAAATTACTTTACTTTTATTCAAATTTACTTGGATGGTTTCTTCTTGATACAATCTTGCTAGGGCTGTGTTTTTTCTGTTATATTTAATATCAGCTATATGCTCCTTTTTTTCTATACTTAAATTTCCTGCTAGTCATACCAATATAGCCATAACCACAGCCCTAGCAAGATTTTATCAAGAAGAAACCAACCAAGTAAATTTCAATGAAAGTAAAATATACTTTTTCCTTCAGTCTACCCTATCCATCCGTTATAAGAGAAACATTAGAGATTGTAACGCGCGAAAACTTAATATGTAACGATGCAGCATCATTTCACTTACCAAAAATATGGCTCGAGCTACTCAATGAGTATGAAAATAAAATAAAATAAGCATCCACATAAAATAAAAATTAACGTGAATAATATGAAAGAATACGTGGAAAACCGAATGATGGCGTGTCATAGAACGTACAAATTTAGAATAGCTTTATTTATTTATTTTTGAAAATGACTCAGGGTGAGTCGAAACATGCAAATGTCGAAATTAACGTTTTTTTACTGCTTTTAAAGTTTTGATTTACACCTTTTAACATTTGAAATTAATATATTATTATAAGGTGTTATTTGCTACAGTTTTTTGTTTTGTTTTGTTTTTTTAACTATTTTTATTTTTATTTTTACTTTTATGTTTATTCTTTCTTTCTTCTTTTTTTTAATGACTCGTTGCATTCCTCCCATAATCTTTGAATTGCTCTACTCTACTGAGAAGAGATCAAACGGAAGGTTGTCGTCCTCCGGGCTACAATATGCGAATTTCCCTCTTCCTATTATCATATTCCCGCAGTGATTCCCATAGCATCAAGTGCCCTATTCTCATAGCATCAAACTGCCTCTGAATTTTACGTCTCCATTTACGGACTGTCCAAATGACCGCAGAGAACTGACGAAATGTATCCGAGTATCTTGCCGAGACCAATTATTTTGATTGGTATGTAAATTTCATCGTTCACAGAAGAGACGCGTGAAAGTTATGTCGTCGTTTTTTACGGGTTACTGACATAAAAAAAAAAGTTTTAGAAAGTTTTATTTCATCGAATTAGCTTCTCGTAAGATAGACGCAGACAGAAACAAAATCTAAGGAGGTGCACGATTTTGGTTTGGATGTGGATGTATTCTGCAGCCCCAGCCTACCTTTTTTTTCTATATATATATATATATATATATATATATATATTAATAAAGAACTTAAAGATGAAATAAGCTAAGCTAAAAAAAATTTTGTCAGAATCGAATCAATACAATTTTTAAACATTTCAACATAAATAAAGCAATGCAAAACAATTAAAAAGTAGTAAATAATCAAAAATAAATTTCTACCAACGTTTTTCAAAATGGACAAAAGAAACTGTTCATTCTTTTTTTTATCCCTCACGTTTAAGATAGCTGTAAAACTCATGAACGTAAAAAGAAAAACAGAATTAAAAATTATCTTTCACGGAAGGCTGAGAGGCCAGAGAACCCCGCTTCTGCTTCCTAAAGAAAATTTCTTGGTGTATAATTATTTTATGTTGTTTGATAAGGATATTTTTTTAAATCATCAGAAGTAAAGAAAATTATATTAAAAGAATTACAAAAAACACGGCAGGGCAATAGCTTTCCCTACCCCCCTCCCCCCCCCTCCAACCTGCCAGCACCAATGTCTTGTAACATTTATTAGGAGAAATCTTCTACTTATATGTGGCACTTTTTAACACAATGCTTTAACCTTCAATCATCCAAAATCGCTGTTGCACTTTAAATACACATATTCTGGTATCTGTATAAAGAATATGATACGAAATTACTTTTTTGAATATCAACACATAAAAGGGTGAGTAAATAATAATAAAAAATGAAACACACATATCAGCGATCGATTATTGCACATTTTCATAAGACAATGATACGCGTTTTTAAATTTAACTAATTTGTGTGTCCATTACTTGGTGTGTATAAATTTTATAGATCATATAGGCTGCACAAAAAAATTCGAGTACATTTCCGTTTATTGACGGAAATTACTTAAAGTGAATTTTTAACTGTGTTATGCATTTTCTAACTGAACTAAATATTAACATACCATGCAGTATATAAACAAGTCTATAGATCATATACAAGGCTTCACAAAAGAATTTTAATACTTTTCGGACTATGAACAATAATTGCTTAAAATGGTTTTTAAATGTCATATGGGTTTTCCAAATTGTTTTTAGATATCATTTTTCACCTTGAGGTACATTCTTATAAAGTACGGAAAGTAGCTTCAAAATGAATAAGTAAGAACAAACAATGTTTGAATTTAAAAAATCTTACATTTACTTCAAAATTAAAAAACGAACCTGATAGAAGATTTAGAAACATTAAAAAATATTATTAAGAGTTAAAGAAGCTTTTTAAGATAATTTAAACATTTCAAATCTCACAACAAAATAAAAAGGTTTTTTTTTTTTTTTTTTTTTTTTTTAATGGACATTTTTGTATATATCCATAAGTTGAGATTCTTTAAGAAAATCTTTTATCAAAACAGAAAACAGAAAACAAAATGGGCAAAGGCAGATTCCAACTGAATAATCGAAAAGGAGATGGCTGTTCTATCTATTTTTTATTTCACAAGCATTATTAAACTTTATATCAGGTTCATATGTAATACAGGAATAAAATAACATACGCGCAGTTCGCTGGGAGCTGTTTTTCAATGCAACCCCCTATGAAATTGCCATGCATGAGACAGTTAAAAAGCAGAATAACAATTAAAGTACGAAAAACGTAAGCACGTTAATTTTAAAACTGCTAGAACTAGATTGATGTTACCAGAGCCCGATTAAGGTTGCCTGGGGACACTAAGCAGTAGGTACTGCCGATAGGAAGACGAACTAGGCGTTCGTTAGGTTTATTGCCGCTACGCGGCGATTAGGCAGGCAGGGGCCTGGCCATCGGTTACATAGACAAAAAGGTTGCCTAGGGCCTAAGTCCAGCAAATAGTCAGGGCCTCCTTTAAACCAAAATAGCAGCTAGATTTGGTTTTCTTTTTCGGGAGCATATGAAGGTTTTCATGGATTTCATAAAAATGCTGATCAAACTCAAGTTATCCTTAATTTTATTTATTATTATTTTTGTTGTTTAATATTATAATACATTAAATATCTCTTTATCTCAAATATTTTTCTAAAACATAATTCTAATAAAAATATTTTGTCTACTTTACTTAATCTAAGCTGTTTTCAGAGAATTGAAAAGTACAGGCAAGTTGCAGATTTTGTTTTCTAAATCATTTTACTAATTTTGAGGCCCCATCTACGGTAGGCCATAGGCCGCGGTCTAATTGGTATGTGAGTTAATCAGGTCCTGTATGTGATATGCATTACAAAGCAACACAGTTATTTTAGGTTTATCTATCTATCTATCTATCTATCTATCTATTTTTTTTTTTTTTTTTAATTTTTCACGAAAAGTAGAAGGGTTACAAAGTAGAAAGGTCTTAAAAATCATCCAGCGAAAATTACTCTTCACCAAGTTATACAGTTAAAAAAATCTTTTAACATACATATGTTACCTGTCAAACCCGATTTTAGGCCAAACTAGTTTATCCTAACGCGCATCGGATAAACTAGTTTTTCCTTGGCCAAACTAGTTTATCCTAACGCCCATGGGATAAACTAGTTTTTCCTAGGCCAAAATAGTTTATCCTGACGCCGATAGGATAAACTAGCTTTTCCTAGGCCAAACTAGTTTGGCCTAAAGTTCATAGGATAAACTAGTTTAGCCTGCTATTCATTGGTCTGAATTAGTTTATCCTAGGCCGATCTAGTTTATCCTAGACCAATTAAATTTGGCGTGCTTTTATAGATCCCAAAGACCGTTTCGGCGCCAACCTTCTAATTTATCCTAGGCCAATCTAGTTTATCCTAGGTCAATTAAATTTAACGTGCTTTAATTAATGCAAACTAGTCTTGAGCACGCTCAGAAGAAAATAAAACCGAACTAAATAAAACTCAAATTCTTTTTCTCAAAAATGAGTCAAGTTCAAGCTCAAAATTTTTCTAACGAATCTGCTCAACTCAAACGCATCTATGACAGTGAGTAAAGTTCACTAAAAACTCGTTTTTTTATTTTTATTTTTTTAAATATAATAGAAGTTTAGAGTGCAATTTAAGAAAAAAATTGTGAGATATCTTTTGGTTATTCGATGTAAGGGTCTTTACGGGCCGGCCAAATTTTCCTTCCCGACACTCAATCCGGACTTGGTTTGGGGATTACTTTTTTAGAGAGGTTCGAACAGAAATGGAACGGGACTCAATTTTTTTCCGGCTTAAGTCGGGACTGGACTACATTCTTCTTGAAGTCTGCACAGGCGGAAATTTTCAGTCCAATTTCCAACACAACTCATATGAAAATCATTTGGACCGGCAAGATCTATGGCCTGTCAGTGAAAATATCAGTAACATATGGCCCGGCCCAATTATTTTAATGCAAGTATTTTTAAATCGCTATTATTCCATAATTAAAATTTATATATTTATCTTTTTTTTTTTTTTTTTTTTAACTTTCTTCTATCTTTACAAGTATTTATGTAATGTAAGTATTTATATAATTATATGATATAAGTATTCATTTAAATGTGACGCGCAGGACATTTTTACTTTTTTCTATCTTTAGAAGAAGAAAGCATTGGATTCGTGAAAATTTTCGACTTCCGGTTTTTGACGGATTTACACGTTTTAGGGGTCAGAGATCCCGAAAAACTTGTTTTTACAAAATGTCTATGTCTGTGAGTCTGTATATGAACCAAATTTTGCGGGCGCTCTATCTCAAGAACTGATGCACAGAATTTAATAAAAATTTATATTCAGGTAGTCTCTAATATAAATTGGTGCTGATTAGTTTTTGGTGTAAATCGTCCAACAGGTGGCGATGCTATGCTGCATTTTTTACCATTTCCGCTATAGTTCTATCGCAAGAACTAATACACGGGTTTTCATGAAGCTTCAGATTCAGTTAGTCCTTGATATGAATTGGTGCTGTGTATGTTTTGGTGCTAAACGCCCAACAGGTGGCGCTGTTATGCTGCATTTTGCAGGATTTACACGATTCCCGCAATAGCTCTATCTCAAAAACTAATGTACAGATTTTCAACAAACTTCAGATTCAGTTAATCCTTGATATGAATTGATGCTGATTAGGTGTTGATGTAAATAGCTTAATACGTGCCGCTGCTGTACTGCATTTTTCACGATTACCTCAATAGCTCTATCTCAAGAACTACTGCACGACTTTTTATAAAACTTCAGATTCAAGTAAACCTTGATTAATATTGCTGCTGTTGTTTTGGTGTAAATCGCTCAACAGATGACGTTGCTGTGCTCGATTTTGCACGATTTTCGCAGTAGCTATATCTCAAAAACTAATGCGCAGATTTTCACCAAACTTCAGATTCAATTAGACGTTGACATAAGTTGTTTCTGGTTAGGTTTTGATGAAAATTACACAACAGACAGCGCTTCCATGCTGCATTTTGCTGGATTTACCTGATTTCAGTGATAGTCCTATCTCAAGAACTAATTCACGGAATTACATATCTTTAGAATCCTCATGATAAGCATAGATAGCCATTTAATTTTTCACTGTGATAGCGAATCTTGAAGGATTAACATGTTTAAGGCAGAAGAAAGTTTTGGGACTGGTACACCCGAATAGTTTTAAGATGAGTAGATGTATTTTTAGGTAATAAAATTAAGGTATAACCCGAGAAAAATAGCCTGCTTATGATAGAATCCCGTGTTTAACAACAACAACAAAAAATATGTTGATCTATGTAAAATGAGGATATTAGTACTTGTAAAAAGAATATAATGGATTTACAACAAACGATGAACCTTCTAATAAGGGAACCTGCCTATAACGGATTTTTCTTCTTTCCTATGCAAATCCGTCTTTTAGAAGATTTTATTGTATAGAATTTTTAAAATTTTAAATCTCCAAGCCATAGAATGTGGGTTAACGATATTAAGGATCCTATTGTAAACTATATTGATTTTTTAATGAATCTCTACTTGTGTGTAAATATTTGAATAATTACTAATACCACTAATTTTTTATACGGCTTAGAGACTTGAAAATCTGAAAATTTTCATATAGAAAAATCTTCTAAGACGGAATCACATAGGAGGGAAAAAACTTCGTTCTAGTTAGGTTCCTTTTTTTAGCAGGACCGTCCTCTCTAGCAAATGTATTATGTTTCTTTAAAACGGATTATTATATCCAATTTGCACAGATTAAAAAAAAAAAAAATCCGTTCCAAACAGGATTTCGTTATACACAGATTCTTCTAACAGGTTTTAACATAGTACTATATCCCCATCTGTATAAATATATATGTATATGTACTATTCTTAAAAGAGAATTTTAATTGTGGAATAATGGTAGCTTAAAAATATATGTATTTTAGGCCAAACTGGGACCGGGATTTCGCCGGATTTTTGAAAATTCCAGATTTCTAAAAGAATGTCAAATGTACTTCTGATATTCTTAATGGTGCATTTATTCATAAATAATTCAAATCCAAATTATATTTATGTGATAAGAAAAATAAATATCCCTAAATTCTTCCTCTCATAAATTTTATGATAATCTCTCATCCCATTCTTTGGTCCTCCACACAATTTGTCACATGGAACATATTTTGTAACTACCGGCAGCGGTGAAATTGGGAAGATAGGGGGACAGTATCCCACTCCCATCGAATAAAATATATTATACAAGGGTGACGGCAATACTACTTTGCACACGGTTGGCGCCGGAGCGGTAGTTATTATCAATAAAAACACGTCAAATTACATTGGCCTTGGATAAACTAGTTCCGACCAACGAATAGCAGGCTAAACTAGTTTATTCTATGAGTGTTAGACCAAACTAGTTTGGCCTAGGAAGAACTAGTTTATCCTATGGGCGTTAGGATAAACTAGTTTGGCCTAGGAAAAACTAGTTTATCCTACGGGTGTTAGGATAAATTAGTTTGGCCTAGGAAAAACTAGTTTATCCTAAGCGCGTTAGGATAAACTAGTTTGGCCTAAAATCGGGTTTGGCCGGTAACATATATAAGATTCGTACAGTTCAACGGCAATTTTAGAATAAAAATTTTCGCCATATTAATTCGCAAGAAAATATTGTGAATTCTGCGATTAATCCCAGGAATGTTTTTAATCAGATTAAAAAAGATTAGTCAAAAATTTCTGATCTGAAATACTGGTGCCATCCCCTTTGGAAACGCTAATGAGTAAATGCACCTTGGCTATATAATTGTAGGGATTATTATGTTTCGTGGGATCCATTTAATACAAGTACAAAGTCAATGACATCTTACTTCATCATCTTTCAATTCATTCAAATTATATCTTAGTTAAAAGTTATATTTTGTTTTCAACTTCTTTTAAATTTGGGATTTTTTTTTTTTTTTTTTTTTTTTTTACGAAAAGTTAAAAAGAATCTTTTTTCAAATACATTTCTTTTAATCAAAAGTTATAGCATTTTCAATTAAAAATATATTTACACTTCTTTTAAATAGAAAATTTGCAATATATAGAAAATTAACATCTTTTAATAATATACTAATTTCAAATGCTAAAAAGATGTAAATTAAAACTTTAAAAACAGTAAAAATAGGTTTATTTCAACTGTTTACATGGTTCGACTCTTCCCGAATCATTTTCAAAACAAATAAGTAAAATTATTCTAAAATTGCACGGTCAATGAAGCGCCATCATTCAATTTTTCTCGTATTCTTTCATATTATGCCCGATATTATTATTTTTTTTTAACTTGGATGTTCATTTTATTTTCGTAACCATTGAGTAGTCGAGCCATAATTTTGTCAAGTTAAATGATACTACCGGGAGCTTAAGTTGCTCATTCATTGTGCGTGGGTTTATTTATTCAGATAAAGGATTGAAGTAAAATTTCTCATTTATTTTAGACACTCTTGTGAAAAGTTTGGCTAAGATATTTCTTACCGTTTAATTTCTGCACTTATGAGATGGATTATGAAAAAATCACAATTTTCCTAAACCTTTCGGGTATCCGGAATTGAAAATTATTCAACGACGTAAAATCCGGTGTTTATTTACATTAAAATCATATACAGAAAATCGGGACTTTGAAAAACGGGCATGATAAGCGGAGTGACGTGAAAACCGGATGTCGGTATAACGAAGTCCAACTATATATTGCTAATGTAATTATATCAACAGATTTTGATTTAAAGAACAAAATAAAATTCTCAAAAAATAAATATGTAGGTTAATATTTAAAGTATGTTCCTCACCTCCGTGAATCTCTTAATTTTAAAAACGTATATTTCAGAGAAAAATGCTTAACAAGAATATACAATAACTGTAAATCCAAAAAGATTATTTTAAAACTTTAAAAGAGAAGAATTGAATAACATATAAAAGATGGGTGGTGAAAGAAGCTCCCGATAGGAGAGGAAATTTTTCTGTTTTTTATATTCATTCCAAGTAAATTCATTATGCATTCTTTGATAGAATTGCTCCTTAGTTATACATCTAATAGAATAAATAGTTTTTTATGCTTTATCGCACTACGCAAAACATTAACTGTAGCATAAAGTGAGCAATAGCGTAAAGTGCCTACTGAGTGATGTTAACCCATTACCCGCTGGTATTGCGTTCACGCAACAGTAAAATTAAATGCCCATGATTAAATTTACTATCTAGCTACCATTATTTTTGAATTAAAAAATTTGCCTTATTTAATAACAGAAACTTTGATCATTAAATAAAGCGAAGATTTTCTTTCAAAATTTGTGGTGTCAAACGTTTTTCTGCCAAAAAATGGAAGATCCCTATGTTATAGCTTCTGCGGTTAATGGGTTAATAAAATAATTGTGTTTCTGAAAACAATAAATATATAATGTAGCTGGGTGATTGCTGATTTTTACTTCCAATAAGTGGTAAGTTTCTAAAAATGCAAACGAATTTCTTGAGAAACGAAAATTTTTTTACGGGAAAATTTGTATTGAAAATGTGCACTTTCGCGGGAGAATGACCCATACGTTATCCACAATATTTTTAAAATTTTTATAACTAAATTTTCTTATAAAATCCATTTAAACACGATATTAAACAAATATATGAATCACAAAAACATTTAAAATTTGAATTTACGACAGATTATAAGAAAATGTAAATAAAAAAAAGGCTTATTTAATATTATCGGTACGGGAAACTCCAATTCCAACAACCCTTATTAGCAGCACAGAATACGTTTCAAAGATAGTATCTACTTTGAAAAGTATACAGCACTAAAAAAGACCATGTTTTGCAAATTCCAAAGAAGCAGGTCACTATTTTTCAAGACCACTAGTGTCATTGTCTTTTCACTATCAGCGCTGCTATTTTTGTTTGTTGTAAACGATGTGCTATCGATTCAAGTGAATGCCAAAATAAAAGGTTTTCTCCTTTGCTCGTTAAAAAACCTCCCCAAAAAATTGCTTTTATTACAAGCTTTCATTTAACTTCGCTTGACTGTTCGTTGCGCTCAAATCTTGCAGTCTAATTTTAACACACTTTCTGTGCTAGAATTGACCTAATTTTTGCTAGTGTGACATATTTCCAGCGACAATACAATATTCTGTAAAAAAATATATTTAAAATTACCCTCAACAACTCCCAGTGTGCAAAAACATTTGTCCAGCAAGGGTACGCAAATTTCATGTCATATGTGATCACTTAAATGTCATTGATTGCTTTAGAAATAAGCTGATGTTCTTCGATTGAACCGTGACTTGGTTGGAAAATGCGCCATCATTCAATTCCGAGCAGGGGATGATTGGATGTGATTTAGATCCTCAAGAGGACCGTGATCGTTATTTACTGCATCCTCTTTTCTTTAAATGATTCAGAGTTATGTTTTTAACTCCATTTCTACCAACGTCAAATGACACCTTTTAAGATATTGTTTTTTTTTGTTTGTTTGTTTGTTTGTTTGTTTGTTTGTTTGTTTTGTGATTTTGAAGTTTAAACAACTAAAAATCATTTTTAACACATTGCATGTGTATTTCCATTCTAATCAGTTTTAAATATTACAAATTACTGCAAAGAGCAAGAAATTGCAAATTACTGCACAAATTTAATTTTGAAATTTAAACAATTACAAATCATTTTAATATGTTATATGCTTATTTAAATACTTGTCATATTTAAAAAATTTTAAAAATACTAAAAAAATCGAAATTTTAAAAGGTGGTCATTTGATACCGTTAAAAATCGAGTTAAATTCACTTCTCTCTCTAGAAAGCCCCCCACGGACGGTACTCTCCCCCTTAGGGCCTATATCCCTCGTGCTGATAATTGGCCGTCATAAACACAACCAACCAACCAACCACTTCTCTCTCAGATTTTTGCCTCACTATCTATATCACAGTATTTGAAAACTCTAAAACTTCAACGTATACATTTACATACAATACCGATTCTCACCAGGTATTATTCTAACAAAAAAAACGGGGGTCTCGTGTATGCCTGTGCCTGTTATATTTGATTATTGTAAAAATTCATAATATAGTTTCCAAAAAACTTTTTAATTCTAACCTTAAAAATATACTTATAACTGTTTTGCGGAAAAAAAACATGTTTTTTAGAAATAAGTACTTTAGAAATAAGAAAAAAGCACTAAGAAATAAGTACTTTTGTGTTCTCAATAAACTATAATACGAATTATAAAACACCATTCACACACATTCATCTGTGATAAAGTTCTTAAGATTATCTTTTTGGATTTCTACAAATTCATTTAAAAAGATTTTTTTTCTATGTCATTTAAAACGCTCTAAAAATTCACAGAACCCATATAATACCTTCTCGTTGATATATCAGACGAAAAAATCATTTGGGACTCATAATGCCTCAGGAGAGGTGAAAACGTTTTCCCAAAAAAGATGGAGTGATGGACGGTATCGAATGTCACTTAGGGGGGGAAATTAAAATCATTAGAGAAAAATAAAATTTATTTAATTGAACTTCAAAATCCAAGATAATTATGAAAGTAAGTGTAATGATATTGTACTAAGTGTAGAGTATTCAGCAAAAAGTTCATTTAAAGGGACAGTTTACCTCAAAATTGATTAAAAAAATCAATTCTTGTTTTTAAATATTTCATGTAAGCATACTTAATTGTGAATATTTTGACACTCCATTTTTACCCCTACGTTAATTATATCACGAAATATTGTATATTTTGTTAATACACCCAGCGCAATAACCCACATAAATAAAAACTTTAAATGGCTTTTTCTCCATGTTCCTATTTTCTTCACTTTCATGTCTCAAAAATCCCAAGGCTTTTTTTGTATTTGAGATAGAGATTTAAACTTTTTTGTACATGTTTTTTATTATACATGTGGTAAATCTGCACATGTAATTAGCCTTGTTTTTTTTTTGTTTGTTTTTTGTTTATATATATATATATATATATATATATATATATATATATATAAACATATGAAGATGCGTTAGATTTCATCGTTGTTTCACACTATATATATCAGTAAAAAAAATATATCAAATTTAATATTAGATTTATCTAAAACTCCATGAACTGTCTTGTGTAATAGACATTTGAAAATCTTAAAATGTCAACATTTAAAAAAGTGTTAGTACTTGAAAATTTTTTGCCTTGCATACAGTATTTCAAATGGAAATCAAATTTCAGATAAATTGCTTAAAATGCACAAAGGTCAGCATAGGGAAAAAGATTCCATACCTGGACTCGAACCAGGGCCATTAATACAGCGCAATGCCATTCTACCGACTAAACCACATGGAACGATACCAAGCCTGGAACCTCTCACAATTACATGTTGGCAAGGCTACAAACGCAGCACAAGATGGAATATTTTCCGTGAGCCACCGACATGGGGCAAACACGAAACGATGGTGAGAGGTTTCAGGCTGGGTATCGTTCCATGTGGCTTAGTCGGTAGAATGTCAGTGCGCTATACTGATGGCCCGGGTTCGAGACCCGCCATGGAATCTTTTCCACTATGTTGGCCTTTACGCCCTTTAAGCAATCAATTTGAAATTTGATTTTAATTTGAAATATTGTATGCAAGGCGAAATTTTCTCTCTGGAAAAATTTCCAAGTACTAATATAGTTTCAATCGATGCTGAATTTAATTATGTTTCGTGTTTGCGCCATGTCGGTGCTCACGGAAAATATTCCATTTTGTGCTGCGTGAGACTTGCTGTGCTGCGTGCCTTGCCAACATGTAATGGTGAGAGCTTCCAGGCTGGGTATCGTTCCATGTGGGTTTAGTTGGTAGAATGTCAGTGCGCTATACTGATGGCCCGCTTTCGAGTCCCGGCATGGAATCTTTTTTACCTTTGCGCCTTTTAAGCAATTAATTTGAAATTTGATTTTCATTTGAAATATTTAAAAAAAGTAGTAGGGATTTTAAAAAGTTCATATTTAAAAAAAAATAAATTTTAAATAAATATCTAGTTATTTTTTTAAATGTACTTTTAGTTGAACATTGAAATGCAGTGAGTTCCCCATTTGAACCATATTTTCTAAAAAAAAAAAAAAAAAAAAAAAAAAATGATGAAAAGGTAAACTGTCCCCTTAAAAACTTAAAAGTTTTTATTATCTTTAATTTACTTTAGTGCGGAAGTAAAATGTGTCAAAAGGCAATTTTTATTTATATATTTATATTTTTTTTCAACAGTAAAGAGTTAACAAACTATTTCCTGAAAAGTTTGCCCACAGAATACATCTTAAAAGGAAAGAGGGTCAGCTACATCCATCCAAAATATTATCCTTGATTACATAATTGATTCAAACTTACAAATTTGGAAGAATTGAGTTATGCATCTCATTCCTTTTACGAGTATAAAATTCAAGGTCTACTTGATGAAGTCGTTCTCAGACCAGAAATGAAGATATTTTTGCGGTTTAAAATAAGTGGCCTTTTCCTTTTATGAATATATATATATGAAGGAAATCTGGATGTCGAGAGTCCAAATTAAATTATACGTTCGTGGGTTTACGACTGGTTATCTGTCAAGCAGCAGTTGATGGATTTCTGCGGCCGGAGACCAATTAAGTCCTGAATTCAACGACCAAATAAGATGCAACTGCTTGTGAATAATCAGTAAGTAGAAAAAATAAAGCACGCCGAGAAGGTCTTTTTCGGTTATTGACTTACGGGGAAAATATGAAAAATGCTGATGTAAAAGTGCCTAGAAAATTAGTGTTTGCGATGAATTGGTACATATAAACATAGTACAGTATTACAGTATCAAAAATAATTTTGAAAATTTTTAGTGAGAAAAAATGTTTTGAAAATTATGAAATATTCTGTGCTACAAGCTGAATTGTATGAAGTATGTTATGTGTGATTTTTGATAACATTTCATAAAACTTTCGATTAGTTTTATCTGTCTAAAATGAAGCTAACTGCAGGTGTCGTATGGTATCTCTCTATTCTAAAAAAAGTAACTAACGATGTCACAGCCGCAATAAATGATTTTTTGTGACCGGATGTTTTTCTTCGCTAATAATATGAAAACTACTGCATAGAAAAATATGAAAATTGGTAGAATTATAGAAAAATGTTTGATAAACACGCTGATGCAGACTCTTTTTCATATCGAATAATTATTTTAATCTACATTTAATGTTAAAGTTGGTCAAAATCGTTCCATTAAAAAAGTTTTAAAGCAGCAAAAACTATACTTTGGAATTAAATAATTTTTTCTAAGGATGTACATTAGAAGCTCTCGTTGTGTAAACTACATTTATTTTTTTAATTTGACTAATTTTTTGAGGGTTTATTTCCATTTTAAATTCAAATTTTCAGCATTTCTAGAGATATTTTTTACATATTTTAGAAAAAGTTATTATTTTACATTGTTGCCAATTGTAAAAACAAGGTAGAGTAATATTTCCTCCAAATTAAAAATGTATTTCCACGTGACTATTATAAACATTGAAAAAAAACTTTCAAATTAAAATTAAATAACTGCGTATTAAAAGCAGGAAAATATTGAAAATCACGTCATAAAAACAATATTTACAAGTGAATTTTAAAAGAAAAATAAATTAAAAACAAAAATAAATTCATTAATATGCGTTAAAAACCGTAAATGGAGGAAATTACGTCATATTTGAAATGGTCAAATAATAATTATTGCCAAACAGTTTAATTTAAAAATATATTTACACGAGACATTTATTTCACATTTCCAGATGATCTTTCAAACTATTGTTGCCAATTTTAAGACAGCGCAAATAAAAATACCTCCTTTCTAGCAACAAAAGTATTTTCACATAAATATTAAAAAGAGAAAGAAAACTTTAAACTAATAAATTCATTAATATGTGTTAAAAGCAGTAAATAGGAGAAATAACGTCATATTTAAAATGTCCAAATAATAATATTGCAAAAGAGATTAAATTAAAAAATATATTTACACGAGAAATTTATTTTGCATTTTGAGATGATCTTTTTAACTATTGTTGTGAATTCTATTGCAAGACAAATAATATTTCCTTTCTGACAACAAAAGTATTTTCTCGTGAATATTAAAAAGAGAAAGAAAACTTTGTTGGAAATTACATAAGATTTAAAGCGATACATTTAAAATGTCTTTTTTTAAACAACTTTCTTATAGCGTTGTTAAAAAAACTGGAGGCAAAGAATCTGTTTACTTAATTAATTTTATATTAGCTTATTTTTAAATGTTTAACTGATCTTATTTAATCAAAGACGAGAACAGCCATTGGGTCTCTTAACATCAGCTAATTCGGCCTTAAAATTCCTCACTCAAAGAGAAATTAATGGAAGCCCATTTACAGGGAGATCGCAACTGGTTTTTTAATTATAGTTCAATCTTCCGTAATCTTTTTAGAGCCGATCAAAGTGGCGAGTTTTAGAGTCTCCGGTGCCTGAACGGGGGTTGGTGAGCGTAGCTAGTAGGGGGCAGAGTCCCCTACTGTAATGATATAAAAATATGCCACCGCTTGTGATAACCAACAATTTGGAGAAGAAAAAACACATTCTGAAACCTGTTGTACATACTTAAAAAATGAAAAACAAGAACTGCACGCTACTTTGCTGCTGCGGTTTTTCATTTTGCTAAAAAGAAAAGGAGATCACTTTATGAAGCCGTGGAACATATTTGAAAAAAAGCTTAGTGAGAAAAGGAAAACAGTTGGACAAAACAGTAAGATTAAGCGCATAGTAATAACAAATAAAAAAATTTAGAAAATTCGAGCTTTCAACTAATTCCAGCTATTTGTGTTTAAACCATTTCTCCCCAGCTTTCATTTCTACTGAGGTGATTTTTTAAAGAACAAAAAAAGGGATTTAGCTCATTGGAACGGTAAAATTTCTTTTTTTTTTTTTTTTTTTTTTTTTTTTTTTTTTTTTTTTTTTGGAGGGGGGAGGGGATAGTTGAATCATGGGTTTGGTGGGTCAGTCAGCAACCATTCATGATGCTCGTCCCATCATATCCCGCTATGATGATACTGACTATAAAAAAAAAAGCCACCTCACTCTTTCAATCGTATTTCCCCACCCCCCTCAACATTTCGTAAAAAACTTTCAAAGGAAGAACGTACTAACTTTTCGTTACAACAATGAGATAATATAAAAACGTACAAGTACCCAAGAAGACCCGTCTAGTTAAAATTATTTTAGAGCGGGGACGGCCGCCCCCATCGTCCCCTTCATTGATCCGTGTGCGACTCGAAAGTTAAAGGGAAGTAGATTCAGTAAAAAACCTTTTTCACATATTTATAATTATTGGATATTTATGCAACTTCGCCAAAATATACAACGGATGTCTGAGTACATTTTAAGTAAAAAATTGAAAATTTATATTTTCGTTATTTTTTTCCCATATTAAAGGTAGCGGGTCCCCTTAAAGGGACAGTTTACCTTTTGGGCAATTTTGTTTGTTTTAAAAATTAAGGTTCAAATGGTGAACTCACTGCATTTCAATGTTCAAGAAAAGTACATTTCGAAGAAAACAAATTTTCAACTCTATATTTATTTAAATTTTTTAAAAAGTTTATAAAATTTGAATTTTTAAAAATCTTTACTACTTTTTTAAAAATTGATATTTTTGCCAAATTTTTTTTAAGATTTTCAAATGTGTATTACACAAGACTGCGCATGGATTTTTAGGTACCTAAAGTTACATTTAATATATTTTTTTACTGATATATATAGTGTAAAACGATGAAATCTAACACATGTTCATATACTTTTATTTTTTTTTTAAATAACTAAAAGCCTGAGGGCTAATTCCATCCGCAGATTTATCACATGCTTAATAAAGAACATGCACAAAAAAGTATAAATCTATCTATTTATATAAAATCCAATTCTCTGTGTGTCCCTCACTATTCCGGTAGGACCGCCTCATTGAAATGAGTAATAGTTGAAAAATATTAATGCAGGGTTACCACAGTAGCGCCAAATGTTAGCCAACTTGGCGATAGCTGGCAAATTTGGCGAAATTCCCATTTAAAACCATTAATCTTTCATAATAGAGGTCACCGAAATTTAATTTAAACTCCACTCTTTTAAGATATTTTTTCGAAATCTATAGGTGAGAATTTAAAGTACATCGTTACACCTTCCTCCCGATGCTACTAATAAAATAACCGCCAATAGACAACGGTGTACTGTGTGAGCGCCTAACTGCGCGATTTTAATGTGCTTTAGGTACTTTTCCAGTATAGGTGCCTTGGCGAAAAAGGAAATTTGGTAACATATTTCCCGGAACCTATTCACTGTTTCATTTTATATACACACGCATTTTTTTCGATATTTATACGATTTATTTAACATAAAAAAGCCGGTTCTCTAATTTTATACAGAAACAGATGTAATTTGTACATAAAAATATCAATAATATACATATAAAGCAAACAAAAACGCTCATTAAATTTGTTTTCATAGCTGTTTATATGATTTGACAACAAATCTCGATATTTTCCCGTTATACGGACACCATGCCAAAATGTATGCTAATGCGCCAATTATTTCAAAATGCTAAAAGATATTTGTAATTTTATGCCAGCAGTTTAATGTGAGTTTTATTTTATTTCTTTATTTTATAGCAGTTATTTGTTCACTTATTTTAAGTATATATTTGTGATTTGATGAAACAGTTCGTAAAAGTCTGGAATTTTCAAATGTTATATTTTTTAAATGCTCACTTTAGTATCGACAATGGTTTTTCTTTTATTTTTCAAATGCTTCAATTCACGATTTTGCGCCAACTATTACGCTTGGCGACAATGGTGTCCGCATAATGGAAAAGTACCCAAATCTCACTTTCTGATGCCCAAATTACACCAAGCTTTTTTTTAAAAAAATGCCAATGCCCCTACAGTGGAAACGTACCAAACTGTCTATTATTTTGCGCTATCCGTGTTATAGTTTGTACTATATGCAAGGGGAGTGGAGCGAGGAGTTTAAACATTAAATATTAAAGTTTCGGCACAGATGTCATATATACGCCCCATATTGGCGCGATTTGTTTCTGACGCCAATGTCATATACACAACGGGTACTTAACTGGCGCCAAAGTGTCGTGATTTTGCTTGATATGGTAATCCGGATGTTGTTGTTTATGCTATGTTTATGTTTTCGCAGAATTGGCGTCGGAAAAAAATCGCGCCAATATATGATAACGTATATGACAACTGTGCTAACGTTTCTATAAAGCAGTATAAGAATAAAAAATTAAGAATAAAATAAGTGCAAAATAAGACTAAAGAAGAAAGAAAAATCATGCGTTAAGCATAGAATATGAAACACTTTCCAACACATCCTGAATGCTTTAACAAAACTTCGTTATTTAGGAAAATAAGGTAAATAAGATAACGTTACTTCTTAGATATCCCGTCGACCAATTTCGCCAAATCAATAGTAAAATATTAATAAAAATACAAATAAAACGTCGAATTAATGATTTTATTGGCCATTATTGGCATTTAATCTTACAATTAATTAATTAATGGCAACCATTATTGGCAATTAATCTTACAATTTGGCGACAGTAATTTGGTCGACGGGATAGCTAAGAAGTATCTAACTATAACTAAGTAAACATTTTAGAAAACGCATAAAAATATTTAAAAATTGATTTCAGCAGTTACCGTCCATAGCCAATAGTACCGTTATTATGTGCTACTATTTAGCTAAAATTTAATTTAAACTACTCTTAAAACTACTGAAATCACGTTTCCAGATATTATCGTCCATAGACGGTTATAAATCCAATTCTTTGCGTGACCATTTATATGATTTTATCTATATTCTACAAACATTTCTTAGGAAACTAAATGCAGTTCAGCGTAAAAATGCATAACTCCTTTAAAAACCACCTTTAAGCAATTTACTCTCATACTCAGTAACCCTTACGAATTCTTTTGTGTAGAGCCCTGCATATGAACTGTAGCATTTATACACACAGTATAGTATGCATAAATGTAGTGAAACATAAAAGCGCATATCATAATTAAAAATGCATTTCTAGCAATCATTGCTTATGTACAATATTTCGGAGAAAAGTTTCTTGGCGAGAAAGAAGTTTGCCAACGTATTTTCTGGCAACCTATTTACTGCTTCATACTCACAAGCAATTTTTCCCATATGTATACAATTTGGCACAGATGTCATATATTAGCCCGATTTTTTTCCGACGCCAATTTGGCGAAAACATCAACAGCATAAACAACATTCGGGTTACCATTACAAGCAAAATAACGACACTTTGGCGCCAGCGCCAGTGTTTATTTACCCGGTGCGTATATGACATCGACGTCAAAAAAACAATCGCGCCAACATGGGCGTATATGACATCTGTGCCGACAATTTAATATAAAAAAATCTATTTACCCATTTTTATAAAGAAACAGAAGTAATTTTTGCGCAGATGTCATATACGCATGGGGGTTGGCATGATTTTTCTATGACGCCAATTTGGCAGAAATCTTGCTTTCGAATACCAGTTACTTATATATTTTTCAATTATTTGCTATCATTTTGAAAAGGAAATAACTATAAATAAATAAAAGTTTGAATAATAACTATAGAACAAAGCAGTTTATATAATTAAAAAACAGAAAATAAAAGTAAAAAAACAATTTATTAATAAATAAAAAACAATAGCCGGGATACCATAGCAGGCAAAATAACACCATTTTGGCACCAGTTAGATATCCCGGTTCATATCTGAAATCTGTGCCGTAATTTGTATATATAAAAAAATTATATACATTTAGAAACGATTTTTTGGTACAGATGTCATATTCGCCCCATATTGGCGCGATTTTTTTCGGTTGCCAATTTGGAGAAAACATCAACAGCATAAACAACATAATCTGGGTTACCACATCAAGCAAAATAACGACACTTTGACGCAAGTTAAGTACCTGTTGCCTATATGATATTGGCGACAGAAAAAAATCGCGCCAATATGGGGCGAATATGACATCTGTTCCGATTTTTTTTATGTATATAAGTGCATATATAAACAAAGATAAAAGTTCATTAGATTTGTTTTCATAGCTGTTTATATATTTTCGCAACATATCTCACTTTCTGATGCCCGAATCGCGCCAAGCTTTTTTTTAAGAATGCGCTATAATGGAAAAGTACTTAAATAAATAATTAACAGAAATAACAAATTATACAAACTAAAACTTTTTATTACGAGATCAAAGCATTGTTTTTAATTTCAATTAAAAATACATATATCCTTGGATAACTTTAATTGAAATTAGGTTCACAGCTTAATATCTCATTCCATAAACCTAAACAAACACAAGTGATTCATTCATCGTGAAACGTCAAAAATATTTAATCATGGATGTAATCATTCACAAAGTAAGTTCTTTAACAATCAATGGGCAATATTCTAATGACGTCATAATAGGTAAAATGGTGGCGGTATCGTTTGTTTATGGTTTGTAATCACAAAGATTTAATTTTGCAATGTCTCTTAGTTACATTATTTTATTGTCATATTTATGAGCTCAGAACAAAAGCCTAATTTTTCATTATTTAGTTATTAAAGACGGAAAAAAATCATAAATGCATGATTTGAAAATTTTAAATAATTTTCTTTCTTAATACTAAAAAATAACATCGGGAAGTAACAGCGGGTTTAAGTTAAATAAGTTTATCTGTTTAATTCTGTTGTAATATTCAAAATAACAGTATTTATTAGATTTCAGTACTCAACATCAGGGCCCGATTAAGCTTTGAAGTTAGAGGAATTACAATGTCATTTCAGGACCTTTCCTTTGGAGAAGCTTTTCTAAATTCCATATATACATGTTAAATCTTCAGTGTTAGAAATATTATTCCTAGGACTGACATAACACGAGAACGGCCTGCAATTTTACACAAGTTTTTGAAAGCTACTTTATATCAGAAAATTTTCTAAAAACTGGTTACTTTTTTGTTATATCGGCCCACACTATTAGGATTATGACAAGTTGCAGCCAATTTCGCCAACGTCGTAACCAAGATCGTGAAGCACACACATATAATACCATATAATACCATTTCATGAAATCGTATACGATAATTTAATAGTTTTTAACCTTACTTCAAGTGTGTTATTTATTTATTTTTAAGGCTCAACAATATAAATTGTCCAATATATGAATTTTAAAAAATGTAAACAAAGATTGAATAGATATGACCGCAAAAAGCCTCAAATCTGCAAAACACTTGGAACCAAACTGTGCAGATTAGTGGTCTTCTACTGTACACAGTTTTTCATAAATGTGTTTCGTTCTTAAAATGTGTTATTTTCATCTATCACTGCGGAACAAGCGAGAAAACTCATATTCTTGCACATGAGTTGTATATATCTTTATATCTAAATTTCCGTCATTTTTGACGGGCTACCTTTCTAGTTATATATATATAATCCAAACGGAAATTTCGTTCCGAACGCCGAGATTTCGAGTTCTACCGCATGGATTTTTACGGAACTTATACCGTTAGATAGGTATCGTTCCAGGGAAGGTTTTAAGCTATAACACATCATTCTACCTAGATTAGTTATAGAATTATGACGGAAAATTCTATTATTTTGGACTTTGTTACTTCATATTTCCTTAAATATCTGGGCTCCTATTGGTCGTAGAGCTTAGATCTCGCGCCAAAAGTAGCTCCGAAGCACCCAAGCAAACTTTTCCCCGCGATTATTTTGCCGTCTTCCGATTTCCTCTAACTCTATTAGGGGCCCGCGTAGAGCCCCTTTAAAATATTTTTCGTACTAATTTCAGCAATTATCTTAAATTATTGGTTAAGACCGCCACCCTCCCGATTCATGTATCTACGGAAAGGTTGCACGAAGGAGTTTCGTTCAGATAAGCTTTCGTTAAGAATAGAGTGCGCTCCCTGGTGGTGGAATGTGGAACTAACATAACGCGATATTGTTAAAATTAGGAAATCTAACAATGCGATCTGTTTTAAACTTTGAGATAGTTCATAACACATAATCTATTATCTATTCTATTATATATATATAAAATCTATTATCTATTCTATTATCTATTCTATTATCTATTATATATATAAAATCCAAACGGAAATTTCGTTCCGAACGCCTAAATTTCGAGCTCTACTGCATGGATTTTTACGGAACCTATACCGTTAGATAGGTATTGTTTCAGGGAAGGTTTTAAGCTATAACACATTATTCTACCTATATTAGTTTTAGAATTATGACGGAAAATTCTGTTATTTTGGGCGATAAGGTTACCATTTTATTTCTTGGCGAAATTCATCGTTGATTAAAAAAAAATTGAAACGGCTATTAAACCTCGAAAAATAAAAGAAAAACTGTTACTAATTTTATTTAAATGAAAAAAAAAAAGAAAAAAAGAAGAAGAAAATCCGTTTTAATGAGTGATAATATTAAAAAACGGAAACATTTAATCAAAACCTGAAAGAAATATTTGTAATGCTTAAAAATTAATTATCAAGAAATATTACACTTGATACGCAATATTTGGCTCTTTATCGCTTGCGTTAGATATGGAAACGAATCTGAAAATTTGATTAGATGAAATTTTAACGACATTTTCTTTCTGTTCTGTTCTTTTCTTTTTTTTTTATATCTAATTGTCCCATCACGTGACTTATAGAAGAAACAAGCAGATGTAATTGTGAGTCACATGTGTAATTACTATTTGTTTCTTTATAATTTTTTATTTTTCTTTTGTCGCCAAACAATGTGATTTTAAGCCAAAAATGCATAAGCGTGACATTAGCTTGAGGATGTTCTCACAAATGCTGTTTTTTTAGGTGAAAGAGATCATTTTTTGAGTACATTTTCATATTCAGTTGTAACTTATATAGATATCAGTTAATATTTTAAAAATGGAATCGAATACTTAAATTTCAGTGTGAATTTCTGCCACACATACATATTGTAAAATAATTTCATACTTTTTAAAATGTTTTTCGCCGTAATTCCGAAAGCATGTGATATTTATAAACCCGAACTCAGATCAACGAATATTACCCATTTTATTTAAGCAAATATTTTCTATTTTCTCAAGTCATATCGCCAATTTCATTTATAGGAAAATTCACAGATTCCAAATCTTGGAAATAAAGATAATTTTTAAGGAAATTTATGTTTTAATACGTTATTACTATGGAAAAATTCAACATTTTGAAAAAAAAAATTACAAGTCTTTTGTAATTCGTCATTTCTCCTTCGTCTTTCTTCGTACTTTCTCCTCTGTTATGTAACATTTCAAATGATATTGGACTAATTTTCGATCATCGATTCACCGCAAAATCGCATATCAAATATAGTATATAAAATAAAGTCTGGATTAAGTGACTAATTAACGCACAGCGCAAACTACTGAACCTAAAATCTTGAAAATCGTGGTAAAAATACTACTTATGACATAAACTTCTGCTAAGAAAGGATTTTCTAAAGTGTCACCCCTAATGATTTTTGCACGGGGAGGGGAAAAAAATCGAATATCAAACTTATGCGTCAAATGATAGCATATTTTAATGTAGTTTTGTATGGTGAATCGAATGCTACCAAATAAATTTTTATAAGTCCAACAGTTCATGACCCATTTCATATTTTTCTAATTTGGCGGTGTCTTTGGCATCTAAACCTCAAAATATCTATCATTACATCCGTTACTCTAGCAACGGAAAAAATTCAAATCAACCCTTTTGGCTAAAAAATAAAAACGGCTCTATGAGTTTGAAATAAAAATGCAAGCATCTTAATTTTTTAAAAAAATAGTGATTTTATGTAAAATAAAAGTAAAAAAATTACTGAGAATTTAGCGTTATAAAACAAAAATGGAAAAGGTACTACTTAGATATTCTGTCGACCTATCTAATAACCTATAAATCTATCGTCAAACTATAAAATTAAATGCCAATAATGGTTGATTGTAAATATCAAATTCACTTGAATTTAAATAAACTACACGTGTTTACGTCATCAAGTGATTTTAATTTCGACGTTTTATTTGTATTTTTATTAATGTTATACTAATTTATTTGTTATTTCGTTATTTAAAATAAAGATTATGTCAATTTATATAATTTGGCGAAATTGGTCGACGGGATAACAAGTAGTACCAATGAAAATATTTAAGTACGAAAGCAATGTTTGTAACGACTTAAAAATTATTTTCATATATATAAACTCGGTTTATGGCGTCAGATGCCGTCATCCGAAGAATCTACAAGAGTCTTTTTCCATTTTTTCCGGTCATAGGTTCCTCAATGAAAGAAATTGGAATTGGAATAATATTGTGCGATTTATAAATTGCTCCTCGATAAGAAGAAAAAATGGTTACATTTATAACAACCGTGCGCACATTTCGCTGATAGCATTTTTAAAATTCCCAGTAGCAGTAGTTACATTTTGCGTATGTAAATTAAAAATATTTTTTTGTTTTTAATTATGGCATTATTTCCTGTTATTGTTTATCTTTTCAGTTTTTTAAATGAAATTAGTATAAGGCATGCATTTTAAATGAAATGAGTGAAAGGTTTGTGTTTTAAATGAAAATAATAAAATAAGAATATGCTATGAAAACAATCTTTATTGATTTATTATCTGCGCCCGGCTGACATAAAAATATCACAAAAGCCACATATTCACTTTTCTTCGAGTAGTTGCTCATGAGAATTTAAGTTAACCTTCCGTATTCGGATACTTAACATATTGGTGTATTAGCTTTAATGTTGAAAGCATCGTTTATGTTTGAAGCGAAAACTTTACTATTACACAAAATCGCATCATCATCATCTACTATATATTTACAACGGAAATTTGTATTTCATTCCGATTGTTTATAATACTATCGTAGGATATACCACAATTAGTTAGGTAATAATTTTGGAAAGGTTTTAGTGTATACATATTGTTCAAGGGTACTTAGTTATAGAGCAACAGTAAAAGTTCAAAAATTAAGTGAACCTGATTATGAAAGTTTAGCCTTTTTAAAAAAATCTACAGACCATATTTTGTTACAAGTGGCCCTGTTGCATGACTTTTAGGAATGGTGTTAGTATATACGATTTCATTATATGTTGATTAGTTATAGAGGTATTAATTCCTGTTGTCATAACGGTCTCATTACCCGACCATAAGTGCGCTGTTTATAATCAACTAAAACAATTACTTCTTAATTGCTAAATTTTGTCCAACGCTTAAGATAACATTATATCGCAATGGCGTTCGCATCGTTTTCAGTGATGAGCAAGGTCAAGCTGAAGATCCATATTGTTTAAAATACAAGTTCAAATTCACCATTTAGTTTAATCCAAAGTCCATTTGGAAATATTGACCAGCGCAGCGGGCATAGCCTGCTAGTTTCTATCTAAAATACAAAAAAAGACTTAGCATTTTTAAAACATGAAAGTGAAGAAAATATGAATATTATATCTCACGATATAATTACCGTATGGGTAAAAATGAGGTGTCAAAATATTCACAATTAATTTAGGCTTTAATTTAATATTAAAAAAGAAAAATTGACTTTTTGACCAATTTTAAGATAAACTGTCCCCTTAATGGAAGATAAAAAAATTTAATATTTCAGTTTATTTAATCAGTGCTTGTATTTAAATATTTCTACTTTCGTAGTATGTAAAAGTAAACCTATTCTGATCTTCTGCTTATAACTATGAATAAGCATTGAAAAAAATTCTTTGGATTTAATTATATATAATTTTTAGCAGCATGTATTTTTTATCTCCGTTTCGAAGAAAGGGCTGTCTGAATCTTTACTTTACAACTGTGCCACGTTTAAAGTTCGTAGAAACGGAGAGAGACAGGTCCACGTCTCGATAGTGTTTTATGCCTGTCGTTTTAAATAATGCGAATAGTTAACAGACATTTCATTGTCAAGAGTGCCTGTAAAGCTTCCAGGTTATTTAGGCGAAGTCAGCAAAGTTCCTTCCCTGTGATTTTAGAATGGGAGGATCACTCAGTAATCCATCTTCCCGATACATGCTCAGTTCTCTTGATGGATGTTGTTCATTCATATTATTACATTCTCTGCTATGTGCTAGGATTCACATACAACAAAGTGCCAGTATTCCTCATCGCAATTACATATTTCGCCAAAGAAGAAATAATAACTGGAAAACAGGAATTCTGCTTTTTCAGAATTTAGTGTCGTCCCCAATGAAAAAAAATTATGTATATATAAATAGCACAAAACATATTTCAATTTTAAGACTTAAAGCACACGCTTTTATTTCATGTAAATTGACATCATTCGCATCCGCTTAAGAATTTCACATTTACAATCCACTCTTAAACATTTACAGTAAAGCATGCATAGGACGTCAATATCGAAAATAATACACAAATGCAGCAAAAAGATGCCGTCATTAAAGAAACTCGACAAAAAAAAATGGTTATCTAATGATTTATTGGCCTTCATTTGTTTCTAACATTAATATGATACTTAAAATTAAATATAGTTTATAATAGCTCCATGTTTTAACATAAATCATTTGTTTATATTTTTTCAAAGTAGGAAGTATTTTAATTACATTTTCTTTCGGTTGTTATGAGAAAATGGCAACAAAAATATATAATTACTATTTTAGAACTATTTTTCCTTTACTTTCTACAAAAATTGAGTACTTCCGTTGCCAATATTAAGCAAATGGCTCTAAAAACTACAAAAAAATTATTATTTCAAAAATAAATGTAGATGCAGCTTTCAAACAAATTGCATTTAAAAGTACTTTTTTTCACAATACGACAGTATAAAAATTTAAAATGTGCGATGCTTAGAAGTTAAAAAAATTACTATAGAGTATTTAATCGTACAATGATACATCTGTTTTGTTTTACGGCTGGCTTATACAACGTAACGTTATTTTTTGGAGACGACATAAAATATGCTGGAGAAAGAAATAGTATACCGCGGGCTAATAATATAATTTATAGCACGACCATGAGTGTCGTCTATAGGAGGCATTGGATATTGAAATTTAATTAACAAAATTTTATTTTCCTCAGATGTTTTGGCAGTGACTTAAAATTATGAAACACTGAGAGAAAAAGGAATTCAGATCTTTTTGGTCAGGTATGTTCTCTGCACACCCCTCCCCCTGAATCCCCTATGGAAGTCGAATTTTAGTTGTTTTTTCTTTGATTTGCTTAAAATTTATCTAAAACGAAAAAAGAAATTATTGTTTAAATTATTTTTTTAAATGCTGGTAGACTTTTTAAAAACATTTAATATTTTTAATTGTTAAATTTCGGTAATGCTTTTTTGGTGAATAATTTAACAATTGTCTTGTCCGGGGGCGGAGGTGTCTAGCAAAAAATTCATAGTTGATATGATTTTATGTTCATGTTCTCCATTAAAAAAAAAAAAAAAAAAAAAAAAAAAAAAAAAAAAAAATCCTTCAAGGCTGTGGACTACAGGCATATTTAATCCAAAATAGTGCTTCTCCTTGGATCTCGTTCTGTCGGCGACCATGAGCCTAAAGTGATGTTTCTTTCAGAAAGGTAAACAAAAGAGTTGTCTTCAACTTAGAAAATAATGTACTTCAAATTTATGTAACATATTGACGGTGAAATAGAAAACCATATTATAATACAATGCATAGTACATATACTTCACTATATTCTATATACAATCCAGATAATAGAAAAATAGAATAGAAATAAATAACATATTCAGAACGCATAAAAATACACCTATTGTCTGTTAAAATTTGTAAGGTTGACCGATTTATTTATTTATTTTTAATGGCAAAATTTCATATATTAAGTGTGATTTAGAAAGCTACAAAATGTGGAAGTATATAACAAATATATTGCTTCATAAACCAATAAAACTGGGCATGAAGAGAGGGCGATTCATAAATATGTACAATATACAAGTAGCATCAAGCAGAATGCTTTGTCAAAAGAAAAAACAAGTTGGCAATTACACGTCAAACGTGGCAAATGTGGTGCGTTCGTACTATAACTAGTTTTATAAATATTTTTTTCGCTGCATATTGTACTGAATGTATATTTTAGTGCACTTCATAAGTACATATCAATTTCATTCTAATCGAAAGGCTGTAACACCATTAAAATGCACTTGAAATAATTTCTTCCCATTGGCCGTAATGTAAACGGGAAACTTTTGACTGCCCCTGTAATTAAACTATATATCCGATTTTCAAAAAATTTGAAATGTCACGACAAAATTTTGCAACAATTATATATTTAAAATTTCAGACCATTCGGTTGGGTAGTTTTTTGCTCTGTTATATGGGGACTGACAGACGGACAGACAGGCAGACAGACTATAGGTACTACGTATTTATGTAATTACCTAAAAATACACGCACCTAAAAAACGGACTTATTGCAAGATAGTATAATCTAGTTAAATTCACCCAGTTCAACCTTTTGTGACTGAACAATTCCGATTTGAAAATGCTTACCCAGGTGTTTGAATGCATCCTATTAAGCACGTAAAAAATAGAACAAGTTGGAAATTGCTCGTCAAACGTGGCAAATGAGGTGCGTTCGTACTATAGTTAGTTTTATAAATATTTTTTTGCACCGCATATTGTACTGAATGTATATTTTAGTGCACTTCATAAGTGAATATCAAGTTCATTCTGTTCGAAAGGCTGTAACATCATTAAAATGCACTTACAATATTTTTTTTTTCCATTGGCCGTAATGTAACGGAAAAATTTGACTGTCCCTGTAATTAAACTATACTTCCGATTTTCACAAAAGTGGAAATGACTCGACAAAACTTTGCAACAATTATATATTTAAAATTTCAGACCGTTCGGAAGGCTGTAACATCATTAAAATGCAATTGCAATAATTTTTCCTACTGGCCGTAATGTAACGGAAAACTTTTGAATGTACCTGTAATTAAATTATACATCCGATTTTCATAAAATTTGAAATGACTCGGCAAACTTTTGCAACAATTATATATTTAAAATTTCAGACCATTCGGTTGGGTAGTTTTTGCTCTGTTATATGCGGACGGACAGACAGACAGATGGACCGAACGACGACTATGGGTGCTAGGTATTTATATAATTACGAACGCACCTAAAAACAGATCAAAAAATAAAAATAAAAGTATATTGACAAAAAGGTAATTTTTTCACATCTGCAATAAACCAAAAATTACATACTTCTCATCAATATTGTAAATTTTCTAATACAAAATTGTAAACATTCTAAAAACCCTTGTAAAAACACCTTGTAAAAACCCTTATAAGAAAATCTATTTTTAAATTTACGAAGTTTATTTTTTTATAACAATTCAAAACTGCACAAATGATAAATAAAACTTTGGTATGAAAAATTAACTAAGTATCGCAATCTGTTGAGAATTCATTGAACAATTTATATTAACTGCTGCGTTGGGAAACAGCAGCAACAAAGAAAATCGTCTTATAATGCCTGCTGTAAAAGTAACATTGACTTTTCCGTATGTTGGAGATATGCAACGCTGTGATACGAAGGTGTCTTATTTTAAAAATATACACAATTTATAAAATATATATATACATGTGTTATATACATGTTCATATGGCAGTTTTTCACATTCATTTTCATATCAACGAATAACATTCCTTGATATCAATAAATACTATCGAATAATATTAGTATTAATCTATGCAAAAAATGAAAAATTTTCCTTATTCAGAAAAGGCATTTAATAATATTTTAGATTAATTGTTATAGTGATATATACCTAATTATTGTTTTCTTTATAGAAAGAGAGAATGAAAATGACGAGAGAAGATAAAAGGAATAGAGAACACACAAGAATGGTAAAAGTAATAATTATTCTTTCTTTCTACTGCATTATTATCTTTACTCTATGTGCTAAAAGTATTGTGCATATTTAAACGCTGGTTTTCTGCCGCCATTTTTTCTGTCGCCATTTTTTTATCCGCCATTTTGTTCCAAAATGGCGGCCTCCTAAAGATTTCAAAAACAGAAAAATATACAAAAAATTTAGAAATCCAATTTTTTTTTTTTTTTTTTTTTTTTTTTTTGCTTACGTGTCAGGCTTTGATATAAGATACCGGAGCATATTTTATTTTCGGAGTTTTAGTCAGCGTTGGTTTCTCGTAAATTAACTTTATTTATTGTAGCCATTTTTCCAATCCTGATATGCATAAAACTATATGTTCATATCCATTCTAGTATCAAATTCTCGCGAATCTTTAGCGAAATATCGTCAAATTTGGCATCTAAAAATAAATCACCCTAAATGAACCAACTTGGCCATAGTTGACTAATTTGGAAAAATTCTCATTCAAATTCAGTATTGACGAAATCTGGGAACTTCGCATTTTAGCTTCGTATTTTCGAGTAAAATTACCTAAAATCTTAAAACCAAGAAAAATGAAAGCTACCATTTCCTCCTGATAGATACAGGGTGAAGGACTTTTTAAATTTAAATACGTTTGAAGTACCCTAAAATCATTCAACTCCTTCAGGACGAGCGTCTTTTACAGAATTTTTAATCTTTTATCACCGGTTTTTCAGAGCACAAATTTTTGCTTAATTGAATCGGGAAAATGCTTGGATTAAATTACAATAAAAATTTACAGGTGAGAAAAATCACGGATTCTTACGGCACCTTACGCGGTACGTATACCGGTCTCTCGTCCCCAAAGGGTTAAATGCACTAAAAAAGGCTTTTCCCATAAATCATAACTAAATAGAAGTCTTCTGTGTGTTCCTGTTAAGGAATTAATTATTAATATTACTTATTCGATACCTCTGAGAGAGCATGTCATACTCCTCAGTGAGACATATCAATCTCATTGCGTTTCAAAAAGCATAAAAGCATTAAAATGCGCCACAAATGATTTTTCGCCACAGACCATAATGTAACTGAATTCTTTTCAATGTCCCTGTAAACGAACTACAACTGTTACACATTAAATTTTCATTACCGAACATTCTTCAGTACCCTTAAATAACACATGAAAATTACATCATAATCTGAGACTTAGGGTATGTCCAGGAGGACACACAGATAGACAAAACGAATTCGTAAACACTTTTCTACTATTTTGGAACTCTTTAAAAAGTGCATTTTTTGTCAGGGTTTTATATAGATTAAAAAGAGAGACAGGGCCGTAGCTATAGGGGTGCGAGGGGAGGCTCATCCCCCCCCCTAAAAAATTTTAAGCCCCCCTGGGAAAGATTCCAAGGTCACCAAGTGAAACTCTGTTTTAAAAATTGAAATGAAACTCTGAAATCGAACTTAGTTTTCGGGCCCTTTTACAATTTTGCAGAAATACTAAATTGTAGTAATTAGAATAAAAACCTAACTTGATGACACACCATTTATTACTTATCAGCTATATACTATTGGGAGTACAAATTAATTCGGTCCGTTTTCAATAGATGGCTCTGGCTGATTTGTTTACTGAATAATGATAGATGTTTTTGGCATTGTTAGAAAGGTTTGACCTTTGTCAACCATATTCAGTCAACGAAGCTTCGAGTTTTATACAACAAAATTGGTTTTCTGAGCATTCAATATGTCGAGTTTTGTGCTAAATAAACAACATTTGCGGGAAGTTTTGATTTTCTTTTTTAATTGGAAGAAAATTGCCGCTGAAGCGCATCGATCGCTTGTGGAAGTATATGGTGAATCTGCGCCATCTGATAAATCATGTAGAGAGTGGTTTCGACGCTTCAAAAATGGTGATTTTAGTGTCGAAGACAAGGAGCGCCCGGGCCAGCCGAAAAAGTTCGAAGACGCCGAATTGGAGGAATTGCTCGATCAAGATCCGTGCCAAACGCAACAAGAGCTTGCAGGATCGTTGGGAGTCACTCAGCAAGCAATTTCCGTGCGCTTAAAAAACATGGGAATGGTTCAAAAGCAAGGAAATTGGGTCCCATACGAGTTGAAACCGCGCGACGTTGAAAAGCGATTTTTCATCAGTGGACTGCTGCTCGAACGACAACAAAGGAAAGGTTTTTTGCATCGAGTTGTTACCGGAGACGAAAAGTGGATACACTACGATAACCCCAAGAAGAGAAAATACTATGCTCGGCCTGGTGAATCATTGCCCCATGTGGCAATTGTCGTTAAAAATTACTTGGAAACGTTGAAATGGGAGGTCCTACCCCACCCGCCGTATTCGCCAGACATTGCTCCTTCTGATTATTGGTTGTTCCGACGGATGCTTCACGATTTGGCTGGACACCGCTTCACTTCTTCCGAAGAAATTCAAGAATGGCTCGATTCATGGTTTGCGTCCAGAGAGGACTCATTTTCCAGAGATGGAATCCGAAAATTACCAGAAAGGTGGACAAAGGTTGTGGCTGCCGATGGACAATACTTTGAATAACATGTTTTTTCATTTTGATAATAAATAAAATGTTTTTTTAACGAAAAAAAAACGGACCGAATTAATTTGTACTCCCAATATATTGAAAATGTTTATTCTGCAGCGTTTTCTATTACTATCATAAAACAAAGCTATTATAATGAGTTTGATAGTAAATATGATGCTTGTGATAAACATTCTGTTTCGTACTTGAGTCATCCCAGTTTAAAGTTATATATTTAAGATGATTTATAAATGATACTAATAAAAAATGCCAATAGCCAATTTAAATGCAAATGTTTTTAGCATTTGTATGTACACAATAATAATTTTAAAATGCTAAATACATCCTTGATTTTTGTTAATGTTTTTATCATACAAAAACACAACTTTAGAATCCTTAAAGGTAGGGAATATTCGGACAAAAGGTTGCAACTCTTTTGAAACGGGTGAACTGAAAGCCTTTTATTTACTTGTTGACATTATCACTTGTTATTTCACCAGTATAGTTATACACTAGATATACAATGGAGATTTTCATTCTGCAGCCTTTCTTTTTCTGAACATAAAAGGAAGTTATTCTAAACAGTTTAATAAGCATAGTGCCTACAATAGGTACTAATTTATCTTTCTAGATAAATTTTGATCATACATGTCACATATTGATCATACATGTTTGCGTGCATGGGTCACTGTCAGAGAGAGAGAAAAAATATGAGCCTCCCCAGCATTTTCTTGAGCCCCCTCTATTATTCACTTCTAGCTACAGCCCTGAAGAGAGAGAGAGCGATAGAAAATTTCCTCTAGCGCAGAACAGAAAAAAATTGTCAAAGACTGATTTTCCAATTGAATATTTGAAAAGAATTGGCTCCGCTATCTCTTACTTTATTTCACACGCATTACTGAAGTTCATGTTTACTGTGATGCAGGAATAAAAATGAAATATACACAGTTCAGTAGGCGTGGCGATGATTTTTAATACAACCTCATACGAAGTTCTATGCATGAAGGATTAAAAATATTAGCACGTAACAATGGGAACTGTGTTTAATCTATGTACTATTATAGCACAATACTTCTGTTATATTAAAGATCTTAATACTTATCCTTAGATATCCTTATCCTATAGATCTTAAAAACAAATCCAAGCTTTATATGTGTGTCTGCATTAAAAACACAAATGAAATAAAAATTTTAAAATGGCATACTTTTGAACTTTTTGTAAAGAAATCTACAGTTTTTTTTTTTTTTTTTTTTTTCGTTAAAGGTATTACAGTGTGACTTCATACATCAGGCATTCAGAAATCGGGCAGCTTCAAAAATCCGGTATCAAAGTCACATTTTCCTCCTTTTTTTACACTTTAACTTACTGAAGAAAGAGAAATAGCAGAATGAACACGTGTATTTTTCTTCTCTGAAAGTTTTGGGAGTTTTTATTTATTTATTTATTAGAGCTAGTGCGGAGTCTTTTTCAAAATCAGGGAATGTTGCTTCTAAAATAAAGCATTTAAATTTGTCTATCGCAGAAAAAGTGAACTTGGTAAGCAAGTTAGAAAGGTTTCTGGGGAAACGTTGTGTGCTGAGTATGGTATCAGATCGTCGACAGTTTATGACATTAAAAAACGGAAGTTTAAAATACTGCATTACAAAAAGTCACATCCCGAAGAGTTAAAAACAAAAAGCACTCATGGAGAGAAAATTTTTTACTGTTTATTAGGGTTTTTTTTTTTTTTTTTTTTTGTAACATACAAAATTTTAATTAAAGTGAAGTTTTTTTGCTTTTTTTTCTTTGTCCCATAATTATCGCTTGTTTATTAATTAAATTTTGACTAAAGATATTATTAATAATATCGGAAGTAATTATGATATTATTTCAGAAATCCGCAATTTTTGAAAATCCGACTTTGTTTCGGTCCTGATGATACCGGATTTTCGAATTTATACTGTACTTTGTTTTAATATTATAAAGTTTTTCAGAATAGTTTTTCATTCTAGGATATTACTTGCCCTTTTACTAAATCATCTAAATAATTAAAAATATCTATTCAAACCGTCACATTAATGATTAACGAAATGCATGATGTCTTGGATAAGACAACCCCTACATTATCGTCTTCATATTCTTGTAAAATAAAGACATATTTCCTGTTAATTAATTTTACATTCTTAAGCTTGTCTGGGACTAGAAAATACTCTCGTAAAATAAAACTAGTTCCGGAATTTTCTGAAAATATTCAAGCATTAAAATGTAATTTAATGCAGACGATCAAAGATTTGCGTGCATAATTTATCGAGTTAAACAGTTTTACACATTAAATACTCTTCAAAAGTTGAACTATTAAATAGAAGTTACGTGTTCTTTGTTTTTATGTTTTAATTTTTAAAATAAAAGGGGTTTGTCGATTATGTAAGAGAAGAATGTCATTTACATCAGAAATCTTGAACAATAATAGATTGGCTAAATTTGGAGAATTTCCTCTTGATAAACCTTTAAAAGAAAAGAACGAATTAAAAAGGTATTTTCTCATTGAAAAGCATGCAATGGAGCTTGCTTTTTATATGCATTAAAATCACTTTAAAGTGACCAGAAAAGTTTAAAATGGCAAAAATTGACTGCAATTTAAACGTTGATTACGAAACATGTTGCTAATTTAAGCTGATATTCCTTGTTGCGTTTATTTTTTTACTTTTTATAGAAATAAAAATTATTTTTTAAATTTCAGAAAACACTAACGAAAATTTTTATATTATACAGCAAAATTAATTTTACCCTGATTTTGAAAATCAGGTGAAATATGGTTGAGTCGTTATTTCTTTTTTTATACTGCTTATTACATTGTCTCTCGATTACACCTAAATGATAAAAATAAAACAAAATAAAGATTTAAAAAAAAATAAAAACATTCAAAATCCATAAACATTTATCATACTTTTTTTTGTGATTACTTGAAAAAAGAAATCTTTTGTTTGTTTGTTTTTCAAGTACAGTTTCTGAAATATTTAATTTATATTATTAAAAAAAAAAAAGAAAGAAAGAAAGAAAGAAAGAAAGGAAGAACGAAACATGTAACTACATTAACTTGCTCAAAAGTTATCGAGACAAAACCGCTGAAAAATAGTATTTCGAGTCCTTTTGTCCTTCGCATGTATCATGGGTTCGCGGCTCAATGTTTACGGCTTGTACGACCATAATTTTGGGACTTTTCCTATCAGACCAACTGGTCGGTATTCTTAAAACATTTTTTAAAAAATAATAATAACGAAAAATGCATTATTTCGTTATTTCAAACCTTTATGGTTCTTTTAAAGTTTGTGGAATAAAGTTTAAAATGTCATTTGGAAAAACAAATATGTACTAGATGTGTCCCAAAAGTATCCGACCTTTACAATACTTTATAAAGTAATTACTTGTAACAGTTAAAAATCGGAACGCCCCACGTAAATCGGAACTTTTGGTAAAATTAATTCCAACTCTGCTTTGCGGGGGTTTTTTTCTTTTTTCTAAATTGATTTGTATGTTTTCTGTTTTTCCTACAGAACACTTCAGTTGTGACTGGTGTTACGAGGTCCAGTCTCACAAAAAGCGGGACAAAAAGACAAAAAAAAAGCGGGACATGGCTTACTAAATCGGGACATAAAATACTGTAAGTCTTAAGAAAAGGAAACTTTCTATAACGTAATCCTGTTTTAAAAACAATTTCCTGTTCTCTACAGAAGAAATGCCGTACAATTACCCCTTCTGAGATGAAAATCTGTCTAAAACGAAATCTTGTTCTGATCACTTGAAAATTCCTCTTAGTAGGTTTTATTATACTAAATAAAAAGAATAATTAGTATTATATAATAGAGTCTATGAAAGCGGAATCGCTAATACCTGAAACAAATTTCAGTTTGGGGAGGTTTCTGATTGTACAATTATAGTTGCGTGGTATTCCTTCCGTAAGCACTATGAAATTTTTATTTTAAGACAGGATTTCAATAGAAACAAGTTCCGTTTTCACAGATTTTACTAACAAAGTACAATAAAACCTGTAAAAACAGAATCTATAGGGATTGGAAAAGTATTCCGCGTTACATAGGTTTCTGTCTTAGCAAGTACATTTCTACGATATTCCTTTCGGCGAAATCATAGACAAAATCCCTTATTGACGCAGGGCCTGTTTTCACAGGTTATGCTGTATTATAATCGGGGCATAAAAATATAATATAGTAATCTCTATGAAAGCGGAACTTGTCTTATAAAGGAATCGTGTCTTAAACGTAAACATTTCATTGTTCCTGCTGTTGAAATACCATACAATTATACCTGTTAAGACGAAAGCCTGTTTAAAACGGAATTCTTATTCTGTCGCTTGTGATTCTATCATAGCAGGTTTTATTATGCTAAATAAACGTAACAATCTTAAACAGTAAAACATGTGAAAGTGGAATGATTAGGGATTGAAACAAAATTCCCATTTAGCAGGTATAATTGCATAACAGTATTCCTATCTCAAGGACAAGGAATTTTTTCTTTTAAAGCAGTATTCCGTTATAAACAGGCTCCGCTTGCACTGGGTTTGCTGAACAAACTACAGTAAAACTTGTAAAAGCAAAATATCTAGGAACCGATAAATATATTTCGGTTTAGACAGGTTTTCGCCTAGGCATTTAATTTTGTAAGATATTCTTTTGGAAAGGACTATAAAAAATTTTCATTATAGTTAGGTTCTATCTTCGAATATTTTATTGTTAAGTTGCACTCAATGAAGACTAATGAATAGCATAGTACGAAATTTTTTTTTTAAAGAATTTATGCATCCTTAAATATCGGGACTTTTATTGTCCCGCTCAGTGGTTACGCTGGACGGATCTTGGAACTCCTGAAAATCGACACATTCCGCGTAAGTTGGGACATCTGGTAACACTAATTGTGACCGATATTATTTTGCACCAGCTTGTGTATGATGTATTAATTTGGTTTAGTAAATTCGTTATAAATAGGTTCTATCTTCGAATATTTTATTGTTAAGTTCCACTCAATGAAGACTAATGAATAGCATGGTACGAAAGGAAATTTAAAAGAATTTGTGCATCCTGAAAAATCAGATTTTTTTTATCGTCCCGCTCAGTGGTTACGCCGGGCGGATCTTGGAACTCCTGGAAATCGGCACATCCCGAGTAAGCCGGGACACCTGGCAACATTAGTTCTGACCGATATTATTTTGCACCAACTTGTGTATGGTGTATTAATTTAGTTTAGTAAATTTGTTATAAACATGTTCTATCTTCGAATACTCTATTCAGGCATGTGATTTCCGCTTTTTTGCACACCAATATATTCTTAGAGAAAACGTGTTTCTCTTAAATCGCAAAAATGTTCCGATTAAATAAAATGGCATTTTCTCTAACAAAATACCGGTGTCCAAAAACGCGGAAATCACATGCCTGTTTATTGTTAAGTTCCACTCGATGAAGACTAATGAACAGCATGGTACGAAAAGAAATTTAAAAGAATTTGTGCATCCTAAAAAATCAGTTTTAGGTAGCTTTCATTACAAAAAGCTACCTATTGCAGACGTTCGGAGGAAAGCGATTCCGAAAAATTTTGGTATATTTTCACCGATCATGACCCCTAGACCCCGAAACCACCCTCCGTTCAAAATTGATATATATATATATATATATATATATATATTTTATATGTATATCTGATCTTTGTCATACTGTAACTCTCGTATTTATGAACCGATTTGGATAAAATTTCGTGTGTACATAGTACATACCAATGTCTCGACCGAGTTTGTTGGCCAGCTTCATCCGCCATCTTGTTTCAAAATGGCGGCCATTTAAATTTTTTTTAATTTAAAATTTAAAATGAGGCACAAAAAAAATTAGATATTGAAAAATATTTTTCCCTTATGTGTTTGGGCTTGATACAAAGATTCTGGAGCATTTTTAGTTTCGTCTATATCTTAAAAAATGGCTGAGTTATAGCACTTTGAATTTCTAGCATGACTGACATTTTAAAACGATCTGATTTTTGTCACGCGATAATACACGTATTTATGAACCGATTTGGATGTGACAAGGAATGTGCATAGTACATAGCAATGTCTCGACCGAATTCGTTGGCCAGCTTCATCCGCCATCTTGTTTCAAAATGGTGGACATTTAAAAATTTAAAAAAAATTTTAATTTAAAATGAAGTACAAAATAAATTTTAAATCGAAAAAGATTTTTCTCCTATGTGTTTGAGCTTCATACGAAGATTCCGGAGCACTTTTTGTTTCGTCTATATCTTAAAAAACGGTTGAGTTATAGCACTTTGAAATTCTAGTGTGGCTGACATTTTGAAACGATCTGATTTTTGTCACACTATAACACGCGTATTTATGAACGGATTTGGATATAACTTGGTGTGTACATAGTACATACCAATGTCTCGACCGAGTATGTTGGTCAACATCATGCACCATCTTGTTTCAAAATGGCGGACATTAATTTTTTTTTAATTTAAAATTAAAATGAGGTACAAAAAAATTAGAAATTGAAAAAGATTTTTTTCTTATGTGTTTGACCTTGATACAAAGATTTCGGAGCATTTTTTATTTCGTCTATATCCTAAAAAATGGCTGAGTTATAGCACTTTGAATTTCTAACATGGCTGACATTTTGAAACGATCTGATTTTTGTCACGCGATAACACGCGTATTTATGAACCGATTAGATGTGACAAGGCATGTGCATAGTACATAGCAATTTCTCGGCCGAGTTCGTTTGCTAACTTCATCCGCCATCTTGTTTCAAAATGGCGGACACTTAAAAATTAAAAAAACATTAATTTAAAATGAGGTACAAAAAAATTAGAAATTGAAAAAGATTTTTTTTTCTTATGTGTTTCAGCTTGTTACAAAGGTTCCGGATCATTTTTTTGTTTTGCCTTTATCTAAAAAAAAAAGGCCGAGATATAGCAGTTTGAATTTCGAATGTGTGTGACATTTTGAAAAATCTGATTTTTTGCCTGCAACAGCACTCGTATATATCAACCGATTTAGATATGAGTGAGCATGTGCACAGGAATTAGTAAGGTGTCGAACAGGTTCATTGGTGAGCTTTGTTGCACCCATTATGTTGTTTTAAAATGGCGGGCTATCACCGATAATTCGGGTTAATATAATTATTAATATAATTCGGGATATCACCGAATTTGGCAACAAAATATATATCACTTTAATAAAACCAGCTTTAATAACAGTGACTAATTTCGCGAAATTCTCATTATATTCAATATTGACAAAAATATAATCTTCATAATTCCTCCACAATTTTGAGCTCCGTGTGTTTGAATAATATAAGCTGGCTTATAAAAAATAAGGAATATGAAAGCTACCTCTTCCTCCCGGCACTGGCCGGAAGGACTGTTTTTTTTTATCGTCCCGCTCAGTGGTTACGCCTGACTGATCTTGGAACTCCTGGAAATCGGCACATCCCGAGTAAGCCGGGACACCTGGTAACACTAGTTGTGACCGATATTATTTTGCACCAACTTGTGTATGGTGTATGAATTTAATTTAGTAAATTCGTTTTAAACAGGTTCTATCTTCGAATACTTTATTGTTAAGTTCCACTCGATGAAGACTAATTAATAGCATGATACAAAAGGAAATTTAAAAGAATTTGTGCATCCTGAAAAATCAGGAGTTCTTTTTATCGTTCCGTGCAGTGGTTACGCCAGACGGATCTTGGAACTCCTTGGAAATCGGCACATCCCGAGTAAGTCGCAACACTAGTTGTGACCGATATTATTTTGCACCAACTTGTGCATGGAGTATTAATTTAGTTTAGTAAATTCGTTATAAATAGGTTCTATCTTCGAATATTATTGTTAAGTTCCACTCGATGAAGACTAAAGAATAGCATGGTACGAAAGGAAATTTAAAAGAATTTGTGCATCCTGAAAAATCAGGTTTCATTTATCATCCCCGCAGTGGTTACGCCGGACGGATCTTGGAACGCCTGGAAATCGGCACATCCCGAGTAAGTCGGGACACCTGGCAACACTATTTGTGACCGATATTATTCTGCAGCAACTTGTGCATGGAGTACTAATTTAGTTTAGTAAATTGGTTATAAACAAGTTCTATCTTCGAATGTTTTATTGTTAAGTTCCACTCGATGAAGACTAATGAATAACATGGTACGAAAAGAAATTTAAAAGAATTTGTGCATCCTTAGAAATCAGGCTTCTTTTATCGTCTCGTGCAGTGGTTACGCCGGGCGGATCTTGGAGCGCCTGGAAATCGGCATATCCCGAATAAGTCGGGACACCTGGCAATACTAATTGTGACCGGTATTATTTTGCACCAACTTGTATATGGTGTATTAATTCAGTTTAGTAAATTCGTTATAAACAGGTTCTATCTTCGAATATTTCATTGTTAAGTTTCACTCGATGAAGACAAATGAATAGCATGGTACGAAAAGAAATTTAAAAGAATTTGTGCACCCTTAAAAATCGGGACGTTTATCGTTCCGCGCAGTGATTACGCAGGACGGATCTTGGAACTCTTGAAAACTGACACATTCCGCGTAGGTCGGGACACCTGGAAACACCAGTTGTGGCCGATATTATTTTGCACCAACTTGTGTATGGTGTAGTAATTTAGTTCAGTAAATGTTTCGGACTTCTTTGAATTACAGGTTTTAACAAATAATGAGCATATTTTTTAATTTTTATTTTATTTATTTTTTTTTTTTTTTTGGTTTGGAAGGGGGGGGGATTCGAAAACGATTCCAGTAGCAAATATTTTTTTACTAAAAGTCATTTCGTTTGAATTCGCCTTTGTCGCTATATTTAAACTTAAATATTTAATGAAACAAAGCAATTATGAGAGACCAAACTAGATATATTTTTAATGTGCTAGTTTGTAGAATTATGCATTATTTCATTTATGTAACGGTTTATCTTTCAACGGTCACATTGTTTCGTCCGTTCTTTATTTTATCTTAACTGGATTCTTTTTATGTCAGGATTTCTTTTAATGATGATACTATTATTCTTTTACCCTTTATTCTCAATATCAGATTTTCTATTCGTTTTCCCTTTTCTTCTCTTAAAATAATCGTGTTTTTTTTTTTCATTATTTTTTTCCTTTTTCCTTTCGTTTTTGGGGGAATTCTTAAAGTTTATCTTCCCACGCAATTATGCTTTCCTGCAATTTTTACCCTTTTATCTATTTTCCAAAAATCAATACATTTGGTATAAGGATTTAGCACGCGCAAAATAATTCCTTAACACGAAAGTACAAGCTTTTTTACTCTATGAAAAAAAAATGAATATGTGTAGAATGCGATGTAAGATTATCTCTGAAAACAGATGTTAAATATATTTGCAAGATTTTTTTGTGTATTTTTTTTCGCCGCGGGGGGGGGGGGGGGGGTTGCAGATTGTAAGCAACTAAGCTTACTATAAAAGTAGAAGTGTTCAAAAGTTTCGCCCCATATTTCAACCGAATATCGATATTATATTAAAGTATAGCCTATAATTTATTCTTTCATATTTCATTTTAAAGTAATTTTATCTAGATTTAAATCTTTAAATCATTTTTAAGTAGCCCAGTTACTTAAAGTGGTTAAGGCAAGTTAATTAAAAAATGCTATCAACAAATCATAAATGAATTTTCCAATCTTTATAAAAACGAAATGCACTAAACACAAATTCAACAAGAAAAAAAATAGTGAAACATATTCTAAAAGTAGAAACATACAAACTTTACAAACAAACTCTATAAACATGAACGCAATACAAAGCAATGGAGACTAATTTTTTTTTTTCAAGTATTACGTACAAATTTTAATGAAAAACTTTTAAATGTCTCTGGTAGGAAATTCTTTATTTTTCTTTAATTTAATTGTATGCATCGCCATTTGTTGGAAATTTATAAACATTTTTTTTAAATTGAAGAACTTGTTTCTACATGCTTCAAACTGTACAAAATATCAAAGCTTTAAAAATATTCCAAATAGTTTAACTTGTAGACCCTTCAAACACTTGGGCTTTAATTAATTAATTATACAATATATTTTTTGAAACATGTATATGGGGGAGATTAGGGAGGGTTGACCCACTTTTTACAAAATTATTTTTTTATTTTTAAATGTTAAATGTAGAATAAAGTTTTATATATCATTTTATTCGTTATACAATCAGTTATCAAAATAAAATTGCTACATAAGTGCAATGATTGATTGAAAAATTGAGTGAAATGATTGAATGGTTGAAAAATGATTGATTTTAATCATGTAAACATAATGGGTGAAGGCTCCCCACATATGGGAGGCTTGGCCCACTATATGGGAGGCTTGACCCACTTTGTTCTATATTGTAATATTTGTGAAGAAAAATAAAATCAGTATAAAAAAAAGCAAAATAACTTTATGCTACATGCTTTAATTATGATAAAAAAATATTTTTAAAAGTATGATGCTTAAAAAAAGCTGTTGAGACGCAATCGCAAGTCAGAGAAGAAAAATTTTGTTTTAAACAGGATTTTGTCTGAGCAAGTATAATTGTACAGTAGGGAAAATGAAATTTTAACATTTAAGGGAGTATTCTGTTAGAGAAAGGTTCCGGTTTCATAGTTTTTTTATTTTAATATGTCCGGATTTAAGAGCCACTGTCTCGTTTTTTTTCGTCTCCTTGTTCTATTTTCGTGACACTCGACATGACAATGTCAACTATGTGACAACTCTAATTGTCACATAGTTTGGTTTCATCTCACTGTAGTCACCCTGGTGAAATTTGTCTACATACCTTCCTAAAGTTTTTCGATCGATGCTATGCTTTTTTGCAGCCGAATGAATACTTAACGCATCATTAACATGATTTTTAAACCTTTAAGGGACAAAGTACTTTCAGTACTAAAATGTTGAAATAAATGGCTAGCACCGGAATTAACGAATAAATTTATTTGGAAATAAGATAAAGGCTATATTTCACGTATATATTAAATGGAAAATATTTTAACAAAATTCTAGTGCCATTGTGACGTTTCGGAATTAAAATTGAGTGGTTTTATAAACATACCACTGCCCATGAAAGGGTTAAGACTGCTGCTTTCATCCTTTCTAGACTTTACCACTGTTTCTATTTACCTATTATAAGTAATATTTAAATGGAAAAAAGTTCCTATCAACTTTTCCATTTTCTAGCATTTTTCACATCTTTCTTTAATCAGTTTTAAACATTTTCTTTTCCATGACACAATTTTACTGTAGCTTTACCGAATGAATTTATATTATTTTATATATATAGCCATTAACTTTTCATAATGCACAATGTATAAAAAAACTTTTCCAAAACTACTTAATTAAGGGAGTTTTGAGCATCTGGTCAACCCTCCCTCACATTGACTGGGTCTCCCTACAAAGACCTTTTCTAAAGAATAGCACATTGTTATGTTAAGCCTAACTTACTGTACAATCTTTATGCCTGGAATGAAATCTCGATATTTCTGCATTACTTTAAACCTACTTACTTAAATTTCTATGATATAATTTATCTGAAAAAAGCTTACAAAAAATTTCTAGAAAACACAACTTTTAGGTTGAAAACGTCTCCTAATTGATTTTTTCCACACCTATTTTGATTATCTCTATGAAACGAAGACTGTTTTTTGAGCATTCCAGTAACTTTCGTTGACACCTATTGATAAAACTCTGAAATCTTTTTAAATATGAAAATTGATGGGTGGGTCAAGCCTCCCGTATGGTCAACCGTCCCTAGTCTCCGCTATAGTAAGTAATTTGGAAGGTGAGAACCTGTTGAAGAACTCAGATGGTAAAGGTGGTAAGTGACACAATCATCATTTTGAGAAAATACATTTTTAAAGACTTTTATCAAGTAAAATTGCAACTTGTAATAATCAAATGCCTCCTTTATCAATTAAAATCTCTTTGAGTATTAGGATTTTTCATATAGTAATTTAATAGATGGTAGAGGATCATTGATCATCTTCAATCATATCATTAACTCTTTTTTTTTTTTTTTTTTTGTCACATACTACCTTTATCATCTAAGCTCTACAGTTATTTCTTATGATAAAATTGGATTTGGTTATCGCAGAATTGTTTGGAACGAATTGTACTCTGTAAATCAAATGTATTTATTATATTTTTCTTTTATGTAATATAGAAAAGGTAATTATATATTTATTTGGAAACGGAAACTACATTTTTGTGTAAATTATCATTTCAATAAGATTATTTCATTTTTTATTGAAGACAACAGTAGTAGTGAAGAAAAATCTAGAAGAGTTGGGAAAATTCTTCTCAAAATTCCGGGATCGGTCCCAGGATTCCTGAATTTTATTCATACTTCTCAAAATTGCACAAAAGTTAAAATAACTTGCCAGACCTATATTCTAAAACAAAAACTTGTCCATGAGTAAGGCTGATGTCATATTCACGGTGGTAAAGAATTGAATAATTAATTTAGCTTTTACTGCAGTTCTTTAAATTTCTATAAACATTGTATAATTTCAATTTTTACACCGTTTAATAGGGAAAAAAGTACTTTAAAATGCAATTTGTCTAAAAACTTTATTTCCATTTAGTGTTTTTTTATGGTTTTTTAAATAATTTTTAAGAATGAATTTTTTAAATCTATCTATTGCGTGTACCCCAATTACTGAAGATTAACCCGTTGATACTTAAAACAACCTAAATAGCTCAACGTTTGTTTCCGGCTAGTATTCCATAAATAAATTAAAATTGTATCAATAAATAAATAAATAAAACGCAAATTTACCAACTATGTTATCGAACTACGCGTTTAAACACTAAAATAATGGGAATCAAACGGACTGCGGTAAATAGCGAAATCTAGGGAGAATTTTTCGGCTGTTAATGCGCAGCATAACGGCTAATACGAAAATTTGCATTTTAATAAATTTCAAAACTTTGCTAATCGGTATTTTTCAAATAAAAATGTTTTCAGTATTCTTAGAGAGCAGTCTAAAAATATTTAATGTAAAATCTCTACTTGTAAAATCGCATTAAATCAAAAATGATTTTCACGTATGCTCTGTAACCCGGTAAATCCGGTTTAGAACTCCTGATTTTTGATTAAAAGAGAAAATTAAACTTTAAATAAACACAGAAATTAATAAATTAATAATATTATACATAAGATTTGCTATTCCCACAAAAGTGAGGGCTATTTCCACAAGTTTCCGAATTTTTATTCAATAATACTAATGTGTATGAAATTTGGTCGAAAACTTCAAATATTAAGTGGAAGTGCTGATGTAAAACCTGCAAAAAATATTAACAAAATAATTCTACGTTTCTTTCCTTTTCCAGTGCCGTCTTCCTCAGAGCTAAATTTAATAAAACCGCACTTTAATTCTAACAAATATCTCTTCCGAAAACTTTTAAACGTGTTTTACTCAAATTAATGTTCTGGTAGGAATTGTACGAAATTTAGTAATTAAGTTATCGACTTCCATTCTGGGGGAATAAAGCTACATGAGACATATACTTATCTTATAAATCATTAAGTTATCTTTATAATTCCCTTTTTTAATTATAAAAACTTACTTCTAAGAAAATCTTTTTTTTCTTCCTCAAAATTTCACTTTAAATTGACAAAAATAATAGTTGTGAAATTTTTTCTTCTGAAAATTAAGAGTTAGCCATATAAATTACCTTAACTTAATGGGCATTCCATCGGTACACCCCCCCCCCCCCTTCCCTCCTATTAGATAAAATGAGCTCCTCCCTTTTCAACGCCCCTGCCTTGTTCAAACAGCAAAATAAGATTTGTAGTTGATATTCTTTATCACAAAAAAAAAAAAAAAAAAAAAAACTTTGCGTTTTTCACAGGTGGTAAGGGAATATGTATATATATATATATTTTCTATTTTTATAACGAACAAAGAATGAAGGAACATAACACCAGAAGAAAATGATGTAACCTCATCAAATTTTGACTTCCCTTCTAGGGCCTCTCTGTCAAGCACTTAAAATATTTCCAACCCCTGTACGTTTCACCAGTAGCATGTCCCGTAACAACGTTATGATCGGAGTCAGAAATACTACCTGGGTATCTCAAATTGCATTGAGAGATTACAGAATTTGTAACAGAAATAGAGAGTTTCTGGACATGACAACACACATAACATATGATGAATCACGTTCAGGCTGTGTTAATTCCTTACATGGCTCATTAATGATAAGTAATTTAATTATAGATGTTATAACATGGGCGATATTGTATTACACATTTGTGCTTTAGTTGAATGACACAAAAAGGAATACGATAAATAGAATCAGCATGAGAATCATAAGGAAGCAAGTCTCATACTCATCATTACATGAATTTCACTTTTTACTTTCTTCTATCTATAACAGAAGAAAGTATAGTAATCGAAATTGTTTTCGGCGGATTTTCATATTTTAGGGGTCAGAGACCTCGAAAAACATATTTATAAAAAATGTCTGCCTCTCCGTGTGTCCTCATTGTATCCTCCAAAAGTGCATGAAGTTAGGCATAGAATTGAACCAAATTTAATATATAGGTTTTTGGTTATAGCAAGCAGGTCCCATTTGAATTTGGAAATATTTCGCCGGAAGGGGATCTGCAGTAAAGACTTTTGTGCCATTTTCATCGTTGTATCATCGAAAAGTGTATGAAGTTATGCATAGAATAGAACTAAATTTCATATATCTGTTTCTAGCTATGGCCAGCAGATCCCAGTTGAGTTCGGCGATATTCCACCGGAAGGGGTCTTTGTAATAGTAATTTTTGTGCGATTTTGATTATTGTATCATCGAAAAGTGTATGAAGTTATGAATAGAATTGGACCATATTTCATATAAGCTCATTGTGTATAAATTTGATGACCTCTAACTGCGACAATGTTCGTCTACTTAATATCTTAATTAGGGATGCACCGAATAGTGACTTTGGCCGAATACCGAATATCGAATATTCGGACAACAGCCGAACCGAATACCGAATATTCGGCTTGTCGAATACTTTTATATTTCAAAGTTTAAAGGCGTTAAAACTTTGAAAACGATTAAAAACGTTAAATTTTAAAACAATTTTACATAATATTTAAAGCAAACTTTTATTCTAATAAACAAGAGCTTTTTTCAAGTAAACTTTATGCTGAAAAAAATCTGCTTTGAGTTATTTAAGAAGAGGATAGTTATAAAAAAAAATTTAATTAATAAAATTTTAAATTTCATGGCTTCTTATGAGAATTAAAACAAATAAAATTTTCTTAAATTCTAAAACAAACATTTTAAAATCAAAGAGAAATTGTGAAAAAAATTGGAAGAAAAATTGAACAGGATCATATATTTGCTTGTCAGGAACAGACTAAAGTAAAAGTTAATAAATAATACAATCAATTCAAATTTTATATAGTGACAACTTAGCAAGAATAACTGTTCTACTCCCTTTGATTACGCAAGGAAGTTTTTAAATGCATCCTAGATCGGTGTCTGGAGTGGGCAATCATTTTCAGAGATTGTAAACGTTGCTCTTAAAATCTTAGCAAGAAACATATAATTTACTGGACAATGTTGAGGAACTTGCATTTGTACATAATTAATTCCTATGAAAATCCTCATGATTGGTTAATTTTCTTAAATAACATTTAACAAACAGCAAATAAATAATGTAAAAAATTAAGTATGATTCTGTTTCTAATTATTTTGAATATCTTTATAAGTTGACTGTTAAATGTAGAAGTTGTATAAGGTTTTAAAAAATATGTTTTAAAAGTTTTTTTAAGTATTCGGTTCGGCTGAATATTTCGATGTTTGGCCAAACCGAATATTCGGCATGCCGAATAATTTGCTATTCGGCCAAGCCGAATATTCGGTATACCGAATAGTTTGATATTCGACCAAACCGAATATTCGGTAACATGGCCGAATACCGAATAGATACCGAATATTCGGTGCATCCCTAATCTTAATGCAAGAATATTAAATAAATTCTAATATAATGATAGATACGAGCTTCTGAACCAAATACCGAAATATTTCTTTACATTTAAAACGTTTTCTTTTGAAAAATTCCCATTCAAATAGACATCGTTCATTATAAAGTGCCTCCATCCTCCCTAAATGACGCAAAAATCCTGAAAGTGGTTCACGGATTTTGTTTTATAATTTTGAAGATCAAATAACTCTAGGGATGCTAAGGACTACGATTTATGTTTCATTTACCTGCAGTGTAAGCTTAAGAAAAGGCGACCAATTTTAAAATTAGAGTTATAAAATATTCTACGCATTTTGGTGCTTTCGGATTCTTCAGATACTTATTAGCGACAAATGGAATGTCCAAAATGCGGAGAGACTTTTAGGGGATTAACAAGGTACGTTTATATGCTAAGTTTCATACATTGTCTTAAAATAATAAGTTAAGCAGAAATTGTATTTAATTCAGCTTGCGATTATCTAAGTTATTTTTACAAAAATTAAAACGTCCGGTAACTTAAGCGCCGTGTGCATGGTAGTATTTCTGCTACCACAAGTTCAGCTTTAATTTTTAACATGAAATTTCATAAATAATGCATATTTTAAATCATTACACCAATAATTGCACCTTTAGGTAATATTAGTTATGAATTTTGAATGCAGATGAAGCACTAAATGGGAAAAAAATTAGTTTGAAGCAACATGTCTAACAAAAATTTCAAAATGGCATTTACAGTGGTAAGTTTTTGCTCGATTTTTCAAATGTTTTATTGAAATAAAACTAAATACATATGATATACAAGTTTAAAAAGAGTTCCTTCCAATCTGTACACCAAAAAGTTCAATGCAAATTTGTTTTTTAATGGTAAAATGAGTAATTCAAATCGAGGTAGCAGATTTGCTACCACGGCCATTATTAATCATGAGCCCATGGTAGCATTTTTGCGAAGGGAACGGAAGAAAACAACCTCTAATTATGTTATATTCCGTCAAATTTAATGTAAAAATAGAAAGAAGTTTATCTGTGAACATGCTTTATATGCAATGTTAAAAAGTCTCAAAGTCTCATAAACGGCTTTATGATACTTTATTTTAATACTTTTCGTCTGTTCCATCTGTGTTCCATCAGTATTCCATCCATGGATTTAAATACGAGTAATCTGTATTCCTATTTAATGGCATAATTTCTTGACGATCCATCACGTCCTTAAATGAGGCTTACCAACCTCCCAATATTCTTCCGTAAAATGTGATTAAATTTTTTCCAGGTTTTTAATTTTTTTTAGAAATAAATTCAAATGAGTTCCGCGATGCAAAATGAAATTAATTCAAGATACATCAGATAAATGTTCTGGTTTGAAACATGTTTAACTTCAGTAAAATTAACCACATTTTACGGGAGAATAGTTGATGCTTGGCAAGTATGCATAATTATAACTATCATTAAAATGCTGTACTTTTTTGTAAATAAGAAAAAACTAAAAATATATATAAGTAAAATAGCAAAAATATTTTGCGACATATAATCCTATTTCCAAAAGATATCAAAATTATGCTTTTTTTAAACCTTCAGAAATAATGAGCTAATTTTCTTTTCAAAACATACATTATTATTAATTATTATTATTGTTATTATATTATTATTATTATTTTATTATTATTATTATTATCATTATTATTGTTATTGTTATTATTGCTGTTATTTTTATTGTTATTATTATTATTATTATTATTTTGTAATTTGTGATGACATAATAAACATTTTATGATTTATTTGACGCCTAATTTTTCTAATCTCTTTCTCTCTCTCTCTTTTCGTGCTTTTAGAACCATGCACAATTATATCAACTGCATAACGATAGGTTCAGTTCGTTCCTAAAACAAGAAGATGCAGGCCCGGGAGATATCCTTAAATAGTTTTCTATGGGCAAAAGCTTTGTTATCATTGAACTTTGATAGTCTTATTTCTTAGGATATTCATCTTTCGTAATTTTTTTCTTCAACCAAAATTAACACGATCGAATGAAATATTCAAGGCTACGTAGGAACAAAAATAAAGAATATCCGATAATTTTTTGACCTGCTAAGATAAAATTCAGATAATAGGAAGGGTGTTTATGTTTATTCATGCAAGAAAAATAGATTTCCAGTTAGTAATAAAAAAAAATAGAATAAACAAATAACTAGTTTTTAAATAACGTCACATCTTTATTTTTATTCAAAAAGAGAAATATATAAAGAACATTAAATCTTAAACAATATTATATTTAACCTCTAGTTTTATTCTGAACTTTCATTTACTTCTAAAGTTTAAATTTATTTTTTCCTCGCAAAAATTTTAATTTCGTCATTTTTTCTTTGAAGTATTTTACCAAAGTGGCAATTATTTCGAAATCAAAAGTAAAATAGCGAAATTATTGGTTTTATTTTAAAATCTCATCCTCACTTATATTTTTAAAAAGAAAATTTTAAAGAACAAAACCTTAAAAAGTATATTACATGTGTAACCTCTGACACACATTCGATAAACTGTAGAATCTGAAATCATTTTTAATTTTTAAAATATTTTTAAATTCACATTTTTATTTGAACTATATCCCAAAATGATATTTATTTAGTAATTCAAAACACAATAAAACTAGTTTTTCAATAATATTCCATCTTTATTTAGATTTAGAAAAAGAGAAAAAAATGAAATCTGAAAAAATATATTTTATTTCTGCTTTTAATCCACTCCCTCAATCAAATGTAGAGACTTTTTTTTCTGTTGTTGTTGTTTTTTAACGAAATTCTAACAGTTTTTTGTTGAATTTAATATCACAAGATTTTAAATTTTTAAACCAAAAAAAATTTAATTTAATTTTTTAAAATATTATACGTAACCTCTAATTTTACTCTGTAATTTCAAATAATTGTAGATTCTTTCATCCGAAAAATTTAAATTCAAGTTTTCCTTTGAATTATTTTCCTGTGGAATTTAGTTTTAGTTTATTAGAAATGAATAATGCAAAATGTCTAGTTTTCAACTGATATCATATGTCCATTTAGATTACGAAATAAAAAATATATAAAGAAATGAAATCTTAAAAAATATTATGTTTAAACTCAAATTTTATTCTGCCCTTCAACTAACAATGAAAGTAGGATTTTGTTTTTGTTTCTTTTTCTAAAAAAAAAAAAAAAAAATTACATTTCAGTTTTCCTTTGAAACATTTTCCAAAGTGACGGTCATATGTAATGTTAAGTGGATATATAGACTATATTTTTTATAATCCTGCGAGCAACACATGTAGGTCAACTCATCTTTTTGAAAATCATTAATTAGTATGTCTTAATTAAATTAAATTCTAATTATTTTTCATCAAAAGTTTTTAAAGAAATACGTAAACCAATATCTGTATAATTTACTCTGTAAAACGTTTTTAATTTGAAGACATACTTACCGCTCCTAATTTTTTTTTAATATTGTGTTAAAATCAAGCGATATCGAGCTGCTGACGGTGATCTCCCCCCTTAAATTAATATCAACTGCCATGATTAATCGAAAATTGAAATAAATCAATAACAATTTTTAATTATCATAGTATCTTTAGTTCGATTTTAAGGGAGATAATATCAAAAATTTGAAAATATTATATGAAGCTTCTACTTTTAATTACTAATGATAAGTATGATTTTTCCCAAATATTTTAAATCCAGTTTTTTTTTAAAGTTATTTTCAATTTTGAATATCATTTAATTTGGTAATCAAAAATGAAAAATAACACAATGACAACTATTGCCCTCTCATCCACGTTGAAATTTGTAAAAGAATAATGGAAATGAAATCTTTAAAAAAAAAAAAAGTATTACCTCTACTTATTAACTCGCACCTCCAATTAACTATAGATTCGGTTGTTTTTCTCGTGTTTTCACCTAAAAAGTTAATTTCAGCTTTTATTTCAATTATTTTCCAGTGAGAGCCATGTAGTAATACAAAACAGAATAACGCAATGGGTGGTTTTATATTAACCCTTTTAATCCTTATCGTCCAAATTTTGGGACGCTTCGAATTTTGATACATTTTTATAATTTTCTTCTTCTTTATAACATAAAAACTGTATAAAATAATTATCTATAAATGTCTATTACCGAAAGATAACAGCATAAGATGGATATTTAGCTGCTTAAAACAAAGGCTTTTTTCCGGTTTATAAATTTTTCATTTTTCAAGATGGCGAAATGTACAAAGTAAGTGTATTTGTGTTTTTTCTACTAAGGATTCAAATAAATAAGTCATAATCTTAGCTTGTCGACTTCTTTGAAATACGTATTTTTTAAATTGTGAAATTATATGTTAAAGTCTATTTTTTATGCATTTTAGGTAGATTTCGTATGAAATACTACCTATTGGCGTCGTTTCTATGTAGGAATTTCTGAAAAAAAAATTCAGATCTACACCGATCATGACCCCTAGAACCCAAAACCACCATCAGTAAAAAACTTTATATAAATATATCACTTTCTTCTGGACACGATAACTTCCACAATTCTGCATAAATCTCTTCCAAACTGATACATAAAGTCAAGGGGCCTAAAATCTCGGTTAAGTTCGTTAATGGGCAAAATCGGACCGGGGATGGAAATAGGGAGGGGTTTTGTGAAAACCGAAAAAACCCCATAACTTCTTAATTTTTGTACATATCAAATCAGTTTAAAGTTTTTATTACTTCTAAAAATAGGACCAAAAATTTATGCATCACAGATTTTTGATAAAATTAAAAATGGGCTCAAGGGGTGCAAAAAATAGGGTTTTTGGGAGAAAAAATTCATAATTTCGTATTCATAATTCTATATAATGTACCGTAATGATCGATGCTTTGATAGAGGTAGAATATATTTCAAAAAATGATGTCAAAGTGGGCATTTTGAACAGAATTTCCTGAAGCGATTGTGTTAGAAATGAAAAATATTGCCCTACTGAGAAAATAATTGTTTATTAATCAAGTTTCAATTAATTGAAAGAAAAAATAAAAACACATGTCGCTTATAAATCTTTTAAAAAATCACGTCAGCAAGTTTCGTATTTTTTCTATTAAAAATTAATCTGAAAATGTGCCAGAAAATTTCGAGTTGTTGAGCATGGAAAAGTATTTTTTTTAATACCGCCTTAACATGATTCTGATAAAACCAGCTATTATATAAAAATGAAATAAAAACTCGTCAAAAGCGGTCAGATAAAACTGTTAAAATGCATTTATCATGATTTAGTTTTTGTTGGTGCAATTAATATACTTAACTTCGAAATCTACCTCCGCCTGTAGACCAGGCCGGCAGGGATTTTTGGTAATGTACAAAATACAGGGAGCTAGGCACGAATGGATACATATTTTTATTGGCCATTTAGGGGAGACTTATTTATGTAAAGTCCTTTTCAAGATGAGTATGAAACAAATTGTTTTTAAGCCTCAAATACGATTATTCTTATTTTATTATTACCAATACAATTTAAAAACTTATTTTATATAAATTTAGACAAAACATATAACTATGCATATTATATTATTACAAATATTATGCATATTCCCATATTTAGTACATTTACATTTTATCAAATAATTACAAACATTTTTTAGCTTTTTTTTTTTTTTTTTTTTTTTTTAAGTATTTTTCCAGTTCTTTTTGCGACATTTTAAAGTGATTTTACCAACAAATTTTAGAAAACAAAAATTCAGGCACAAATGGGTTAATATCTTATTCTCAATTAGATATTAAGAACAAAAATAAAGAAATGAAATCTTAAATGTATATATTATAGTTAACCTCTGCTTTTAATCTGCACCTTCAAAAAAATTTTAAATTTAATTTCATTTTTTTTCTAAAATGTTTTAAAAAAGCTTTTCTTTGAATTATTTCCTAAAATGACAGTCATTAATTAATCAAATACAGAATAACGCAGTGATTAGTTTAAATTAAAATCACATTCTGATTAAGCTATTAAAAATTATATAAAGAAATAAACTGTGAAAGAATATTTCATCTCTGTTTTTATTCTTCACTTTCAATTAGCTGTAGGTTCCGGATTTTTTTCTTAAAATGTAAAATTCGGTTTTCTTTGAATGATTTCTATAATTGACAGTAATTTAGTAGCCAAAAACAGGATAATGCGCTCACTAGTTTTAATTAATATCTCATCATCATTTCGATTTTAAAAAAGAAAGAAAAAGAAATTAAACCATGAAAAAATATTGTTTTTAACCCCTATTTTTAAATGTATTTAGCTGTTCTAACTTCAGTTAACTGTAGAGTCTAAATTTATTTTTTTCCACCAAATAATTTAAATTCCAGTTTTTCCTTAATTGTATCTCGTTCCACAATCATTTAATAATCAAAAACAAAGCAAAATAAGGACTGGTTTTTAATGAATATCATGTCCTTATTTAGATTTTATTTTTAAAAATCATTATATTTAACATTTGCTTTTAATCTGCATCTTCAATTAACTCTAGAGTCTGGATTTATTTTTTCCCATCTCCAAAGAATTTAAAGACCTGTTTCAGTTGAATTATATCCCACTGTAACAGTTACTTAGAAGTCGAAAACGGAATAAAACAGTGACTAATTTTTAATTAATTTCTCATCCGTATTTAGTTTTTAAAAGAAGAAAAGAGAAGAGAAATTAGAATATTCCCCCCTTAAAATATTTAATTACAGTTTTTCTTTGATTAATTTTCCATTGTGATAGTTATTTATTAATCAAAAACAGAATTAACACAATGACTACTTTTTTTTATTATTATCTAATCTTCAATAAAATTTTGGAAAACAAAAATGGAAATGAAATTTTAAAAAATACTGTATTTAACATCTGCTTTTAATCTGTTGTTTCAATTAACTTTATAATCTGAGATTTTTAAATTACAGTTTTCCTTAAAATTATTTCCCAAATTGGCCGTCATTTGGAAATCAAAAGCATAATAACAAAATTACTAGTTTCATTTTGATATCCCATCCTGATTTATATTTATAAAAAAATAATAAAGAAATAAAACCTTACAAAATATGTATCTAACCTCTGATTTTAATCAACACCTTTGATAAACTGTTGAATCTGATTTCATTTTTACTTTTCCAATATTTTTAAATTCACGTTTTCCTTTGAACTATCTCTCAAAATGACATTTATTTATTAATTCAAAACATAGTAACACTCTGACTAGTTTTTAATTAATATTACACTTATTTAGATTTTGAAAAAGAAAAAAAAAAGAAATCTGAAAAAATACATTTAACCTCTGCTGTCTAACACCTTGAATAAACTATAGTGACTTTCTTTTCCTGCATCTCAGAGAGACATTTAGTAATCGAAAATAGGATAAAGCAAGTACCAAATTTTCATTAACATCACAGCCTCATTTAGATTTTTAAAAGTGTGAAAAAAATTAAATTTAATTTAATTTAATTTAATTTAAAAATATTATACTTAACCTCTAATTTTACTACTTACACATACTGCACAAATTATAACTGTAGATTCTGGCATCCGAAAAAATATAAATTAAAGTTTTCCTTTGAATTATTTCCCTATATGACAGTCATTTAGTTAATTAAAAATGAATAATGCAATGATTAGTTTCTAACTGGTACCAAACGTTCATTTAGATTTTAAAATTTTAAAAATATATAAAGAAATGAAATCTTAAAAAATATGTTACTTAAACTCAAATTTAATTCTGCTCTTTCGTCTAACAAGGAAAGTTGGGATTTTGCTTTTGCTTTTTTTCTCCAAAAAAATTTATATTTCAGTTTTTCTTTGAAACGTTTTACAAAGCGACAGTCATTTAGTAATCCAAAACGTAATATTGAAATGTTGGTTTTTAACGGGTATATAACCTTAAAACTTTTAAAAATGCCAAAAAAAATCGTCTGTTATTAAAGAATAACATGTCACCAAACTTTAGAAAATATATATTTTGACGATACTCCAATTAGACCCGGTTTATGACAAAATATGTGGAGCGATACCTATCCAAATAAGGTAAATTTGAACTTTAAAGTCTCCATTTTTCTCAAAACAGATATTTTTCACATTCCGCGCATCATACTCGTATTTCCAGAATTGACTAACATAAAAACTTATTATTTTGTATTATAATGTATTTTATATATTTTTATAATCTCTACCTATTTTTAAGTAAGTGTCTGTAATAAATTTATTTATTTTTTTATTTTTTATTGAAATTTTATCAAAAATTTTGTATTTTATGGTTTAATTACATGAAAAAATATTTTTATCTCAAAAATTGATTATTATTTTTGTTTGAAGTTAAAGGACAATATTTTAAGGATATATATGTGTAATATTAAGGGGCCTCTGCACTAAAACTCCCCGATCGCGAAATCCCATGTTAACCTATGGGAAAACTTTGAAGCACGATGACTCATTACCTAATATAATTATTAAAATACCGTTTTCACCGTTAGAAAGTGGACGTTAAATGCCGATGATGTGCTTTTTTTAGAAATTTTCTACGTAAATTTTTAGTATTTTTAAGAAGATTATAAAATTTAATCAAATGAAAATTTCAAAGTTTATAGGGATTTTTTATGTACTTAAAATTTACGGAGATAATTTTTAAAAACGCACATCACCGGCATCTGACGTCTACTTTCTGTTGGTGAAAACGGTATTTTAATAATTATATTAGATATTGAGTCATCGCGCTTCAAAATGTTCCCATAAGCTAACATGGGATTTCGCGTTCGGGGAGTTTCAGTGCAGTTCAGTGCCTTTAAGTGAATATATCGAATGTATTTTTCATAATCCTGCGAACAACACATATAGGTCAACTCATCTTTTTGAAAATCATTAAGTAGTATGTCTTAGTCTTAATTAAACTAAATTCTAATTATTTTCATTAAAAGTATTTAAAGGCATGCGTAAACAAAGATCTATCTTTACAAGTTAATCTGTTAATTTGTTTAATTTGAAGACATATTTACAGCTCCGAAATTTTGTTAAGGTTGTGTTAAAATCAAGCAATATCGAGCTACTGTGGGTGATCTCTCCCCCTCCCCTTAAATTAATATAATCAAAAATTTAAATAAATCAATAACTGGTTTTAATTAACATCATATCTTTATTTAGATTTTAAGGAAGTAGTAACATTATATCAAAATTTTTTAAAAATTATATGCAATTTCTACTTTTAATCTGAACTGTTAAATATATATATATATATATATTTCAAATATTTGAAATCCAGCTTTTCTTAGAGTTATTTTCCATTGTGACAATCATTTAGTAATAAACAACAACAAAAATAACACAATAACGACTATTACAATCTTACCCTCGTTGAAATTTTGAAAAGGAAAGATGGAAATGAAATCTTAAAAAAATATTAGAATCATGCTCTGCTTATTAACCCGCATCTCTTATTAACTGTAGATTCGTTAGTTTTTCATATTTTTTTCTTTAAAAAAAAAAAAAACAGTTTTTAATTGAATTATTTTCCAGTGACAGTCATGTAGTGAACAAAAAAAGAATGGCACAATTACTGGTTTTATATTAATATCTTATTCTCATTTAGATTTTAAAAAGAAAAATAAAGAAATGAAATCTTAAATATGCGTATTATATTTAACCCTTGCTTTTAATCCGCATATTCAAAGAAATTGTTAAATCTAAATTCATTTTTTATTTCTTCAATTTTTTAGGGTTCCGTACTTAAAAAGTAAAAACGGAACAATTATAAGATCACCCCTGTGTCTGTCTGTCCGTCTGTCACAGCCATTTTACTCGTAAAGTATGGAACGTGGAAAGTTCAAATTGGGGGAAATAATAAAGACTATTGACCCACATATTTACAGATTATTAAACATTCACAAATATATTTAGGGAAAATGTAGAGGGACTAATTAAGTTACTTGAAAAAAAAAATCTTTTCTTCGTATATCGTGTGAAAGTTTTCGTAACGCTGAACTCAAAAATACATTTCTTTTAATTTTAAGTATTATATTTTCGGAGGTATCGTCGAAAATGTAGTGCAAAAACATGCCCCCCCCCCTAATCTATTTCCGAATCTACTGAAACCAAAATTATGAAAAAATTAGACCTAAACCATGCAAGAAAATTATAGCGATTACCCTAGATCACATAGTTTTTGAGAAAAACGCATTTTTCTGTTACACACAAACTTCGATTTTCAGGCATTCAGCAAAGGTGTTGAAGGGCGTTTGAGGTACCTATTGCAGCACAATTATAAAAGCATTGTTGATAATGATTTTCGAAAAAAATCGTTGGTAATTAGTCGAGATATTGACCTTTAAAGACACGGGCGGTTTAGACATGCATAATGACAGGTACGGCGTAAGCTATGTACCATAGCTTTTAAAGCCCAGATAGCAAATAATTTTAATAATATATTTGTGTAATGTAATGTCCAGTAGCAGTATAAAAGCATTAAACGTCAAATTGTTAAAAACAGACTAATTTAATTAGAATTAATCACATAAATACTATGGAATTCGAGGCTAGTTTGCATTAAGTGGATCTCTCAAAGTGCCTCCCATGTCTTTAAAAGTTAATTAAAAACCTATCTGGAAAAACGCGGCACGGACCAAGGCGGTGTTGCTACTTTGCGACCTCCTTTGGAAGCGCGCTTTGCACAATGCCGTTTAAACTTTGAACAAGGGTTTTTGTTTAGCTACACTGCAAAAATAAAAGATTATTACTACGCTAAATTTAGGTTTATGAAATGCCAAATGAAGTTTAACCTCTTGCGCTCTATGACGTACGTCACGCTATTTTCGTCATTTCCGACAATATGATATATGGCTGATTTTTTTAATTAGACATTAAGTTTTATCTGCTATTTTTGCTTTACAAGATGATTTATTTTCCATTAAAAAAAAATTACACTTTTGTGGTGTTCGTTCAAAATTTCTAAAAAAAAAAAAAAAATCTGTCAGATGCGACAGTAGTGGTGGCTAGTGACATACATCCGCTAACAGCGCCAGAGCGCAAGGACTTAAATATGAACCAGTTTTATTGTCAGTACCGAATTAATTTTATCTTAGACAGATTAGGATAAGATAAAAAAAGAGTTATACAGAATAGAAATATTTGATATTATTTAGGCTTCATATCTCTTTAAACTTTTATGGTATACCCATTCATACTTTTCTAGTATATACAGCTTTACGCAACCCCTAAGTTGTATAGTTTTTTACAAAGTCTTATTATTCTTTTAGGAAGGATTTTTTTTAATAATACAGTTAGTAATTCATATATTTTTTGTACGGAATCCTCTGAGCGCGAGTAATACTCGCACTTGACCGTTTTTTTTTTTTTTTTTTAATAAATTCAATTTTTTTTTCTTTCTTCAAATTTATTTTAGCTTTTCTTTGAATTATTTCCCAGTGATACTCAAATTAATCAAATGCAGAATAACGCAGTGATTAGTTTTAATTAAAACCACATCCTAATTTAGATATTTAAAAAATATGATATAAAGAAATGAAAACATGAAAGAATATTTAACCTCATCTTTTATTTTTCGCCTTCAATTAGCTGTAAATTCCGGATTTTTTCTTTAAAACACTCTAAGCGGTTTTGACGTATTTTTTTTACCGACTTCGAAAAAAGGAGGAGGTTATCAATTCGACGCGTATGTATGTTTTTTTTTTTTTTTTTTTTTTTATGTATGTTCACCGATTGCTCCGGAACTTTTTGTCCGATTTATGTGATTTTGGTTTTAATTGAAAGAGGATACTCTCGGATTAGTTCCACTTCCGTTTCATCGAAATTGCTTGAGTAGTTTTTTAGTAATTCAACAAAAACCAATAAAATAAAGGACTTTTCGCAAATTATGTTTCATTGGTGTAACCGGTTTTTCATTCATAAGCATAAAGCTATGTATTCATATGCGTTGTCGCCAGACTTGGCGCCATTTGGTGAAATATCGCCAAATTTGGCGGCCAAAATAAGTTGCCATAAATGAAGCCAACTTGGCTGTAACTGACTAATTTGGCGATATTCCCATTCAAATTCACTAATGGATCTTCTCCAATATGTTTCTTCACAATTTCTAATCGGCAGTCATATTTACAATTCTCAATTGCCAACCATTATTTAAAATGCTAAATAATACAGAAGCAAACTAAATTAGTACATGAAAACATCTGAATTGTATCAAGAAATGAGAACATGTAAATTTTAATCAGATTGCACGATAAAAGCAAAAAGTCCGCGATACTAACAGCAAATATGGGTTAAAGGAAATGCGAATATCATAAGTTGCTTCCGAAAGTTCTATGTTTTGCAGTACTATACTCACGCCAATTAGTATGCAGACCGATGACACTTTAACCAAGACTATTAAATGAGCATGACGATGAAGTTATAATCTTCCGTAATCCAGGCCATAGTTAAGGCTAACGTGAAACAGAAAAGATATCAACATACAATGTGGTTTAATATAAATGTGGGTATCATAAAATGTTTATTTCAGAAAAATGCTTCGATGCACCAAATCATATTAGCTCAGAAACGCCAATTGGCAGTGGACCCAATAACGGTAGATTACTTAATAGTTTTAAAATCTTCACTACCCAACGTATTGCAAATGATGATGCAATAAGAAACTCAAATGCCTAAGTGAGTTAAATTGTTTTTGTCAAGAAAGATGAAATACATAACAACAAAAAATAAACAAAATGTCGTCATGATGCAATGAGTTCTCGATTTCTCCATCAGAATCTTTAGATTTGGCGGAATTTTAAGCAAATAATTTAAATTATGAATAAAAGTACCACGCTGCAATGCTTAGCATACATTTAAGCACATTGGCATTACATATACATTATACATTACATATTGGCACTTGCATAATATCTCCATATAAGGAAACATTAATGCCACAAAAAAATAAATTGTTTTTAAATTCTTGAAGCCTCAAATGAATTATACGTAAATTCTCTTTTGACACTATATGAATTTCACCAATGACCAGCCATTTGAGGGAACGCCATTTGAGACTTTCACGCTGTAGTCTTTTAAGGATCATTTTTTGATAAGTCATTGGGTTGTCATGTATCCTAATGGCCCCTGGTGCATGTAAAATCCGTCGTGGGTGCGAAGTCCTCGAAGTTACCTATGAATTATACCTTTGAGGTGCCTTGCCAGGTGGAAGGTCTCGTCATCTGACCAAGCTTCTAAATTACGAGATCAACATGAGTAGCAATGCACAGGTGCTAAAAACAAGATATAACCGGCATAAAAAGTTTTTAATTAAGGCACTGCCGATAGGGAAACAAACTAGGCGCTAATCAGGTTTACTGCCGCTGCGCGGCGACTAGGCGGTCACCCACGCTGATGCCAAGTATAAAACCCGTTCATCTAGGGCAACGGAAGATAGGAGACTGGTCATCGGTTAGGGAGTGAGAAAGATAAGTAATTGGGTCTCCCTTCTTTATTTCATAGAGAATTTTTAGTAAGCAAAAGAACTTTTTATTGTCAGTTTCCAAAGTTCGATATTTTTTTATACGAGCAGCACCTCTTGTCGTGCTACCCATGTCGAAATAGAGAAACAAAAATATTTAATTAAAACGTAAAGTTATTCAATCTGAAGAAGGATAAATGTAATATATATAAAAAATTGTCACACAAAACCTGTGTTATGAATGTACACACAAATCTAGACAGATGTATTTACTTATCTAAATAACATCTTTAAAATTTTCTTTGAAAGTCTGTAATTTCCTCTAAAACAATCATGCAAAAATCGTAACTCGAAATAACTAAAAAGTGAAAAATAAACTTTTTTACCAAAAATAAAACAGACTTCAAAAACTACTGCAAAGTAAAAAATAATTTTTTTGCATAATAGTTAATAAGAAATTAAATTAAGAGCATTGTATTTACCATGCGTATTATTATATTTATGTACATTAATTTGATTTTTTTGGAGTCGGTACCAGCCATGCCAAGTTAAAAATTAAAATTTTTATCCTATACAAATCCTAACAAGATTCAGCAAATACGTTGCGGAAAAAAATTCCATTCTCAGGCAACTCTGACAGCATCCTGCTTTTGAAAATATGTGCTTGGCTACGATTTTTTTACATAATAGCCTGTATAAACGCACTAATTTTATAATAACCCTTAATTTAGCACATATAATTATAGCTAATCTCACTTGAAAATGCATGTTATAAAAATCACATTAAATGTTTCAAAAATTGTAAAATTAAAATTTTTTAACTAAATAATAAATCGTAAAGAAACTCGTAGATATTTGGATGTGTGTCTGATGGATAATTATACTTAACTTCGTTTGGCTGGCACCGACTCCAAAAAATCAAATTAATGTACATAAATATAATAATACGCATGGTAAATACAATGCTCTTAATTTAATTTCTTATTAACTATTATGTAAAAAAATTATTTTTTACTTTGCAGTAGTTTTTGAAGTCGGTTTTATTTTTGGTAAAAAAGTTTATTTGTTTCCAAAAAACAACTTAAATCGGTTCTAAACAAAAATATTTTTAACAGGGTTGTATTTTAAGATGAATGTTAATGAAAGGGCATGGAGTGTATTTTAAAAATAAACAGGTAAAGAAAACTTAAATTAACATTAGTTTTATGAGGATTTTTATGAAAAGGCAGGAAAGCCTTCAGACGCTTAGAGGATTAAAATTGTAAAAATCTGTTTTTCTTTGAGTTATTTCTATAATTGACAGTAATTTCGTAACCAAAAACAGAATAATGCCCTCGCTAGTTTTTAATTAATGTCTTTCCATCATTTCGATTTTAAAGAAGAAAGAAAAAGAAATTAAATCATAAAAAATATTGTATTTAACCTCTATTTTTTGGCTGTATTTACTTGTTCTAGCTTCAGTTAACTGTAGAATCTAATTTTTTTTTCTACCAAAGAATTTAAACTCTAGTTTTTCCTTTAAATCATATCCCAACTCACAGTCATTTAATAATCAAAAACAAAATAAAATAAGGACTAGTTTTTAATTAATATCACATCCGTGTTCAGTTAGTTTGTTTTTTAAGTAAGAAATGTAACCTTAAAAATCATTATATTTTACGTCTGCTTTTAATCTGCATGTTCAATTAAGTCTTGAGTCTGGGTTATTTTTCTTCTCCAAAGAATTTAAAGACCAGTTTCTTTTGAATTGTAATTGTATCTCATTGTAATTGTTATTTAGTAATCGAAATGGGATAAAGGAATGACTAGTTTTTAATTAATTTCGCATCCTTATTTAGTTTTTAACGAAGAAAAGAAAAGGGGAGTGAAATGAGACTTTAAAAAAAAAATTATACTGTGTGTCCGTAAAGTCATGGTGCACTTTTGACCGATCACAAGAAATCAACGAAATAAGATGGGCATGTGAAATATTCAACAAATAAAAGAAAAACTCTCCAAGTTTCATACCTGTTCAGGGCAGTTCGATGTGGCCTCCATTTGTTGCCCTACACAAGCTAAACGATATTCAAGTTTTTCCACGTCTGTGATTCTCTGTTTCAAATGGAGGCCACATCGAACTGCACTGAACAGGTATGGAACTCGGAGAGTTTTTTTTTTATTTGGTGAAGCATGCCCATGTTGTTTCGTCGATTTCCTGTGACCGGTCAAAAGTGCGTCATGACTTTATGGACACACTGTATGTAAACTCTACTTTTAATCCGGATTTTATATAAAAACTGAAAATATTCCCCTCCTAAAAAATTAATTACAGTTTTTATTTGATTAATTTTCCATTTTAATAGTTATTTATTAATCAAAAGCAGAATTAACACAAGGACTACCTTTTTTTAATTATCATCTAATCCTCATTAAAATTTTGAAAAACAAAAATAGAAATGAAATTTTGAAAAATACTGTATTTAACTGCTTTTAATCTGTTGTTTCAATTAACCGTAGAATCTGAATTTTTTTCCCTCCAAAACTATTCACTTATTCTTTGAATTTTTTCCGAAAGTCATTTAGTAATCGAAAATAAATAAACTCAAAGAGTGCGTTTCTAATTCCCCATTAGAATTTTGGAAAACAAAGGTGAAAAGGAATTTTTTTTTTTAATGACACATTCATCATATGCTTTTAATCTGCTGATTTAATTAACGGTAGAATCTGAGATATTTTTTTTCCCCAAAATGTTACATTTCAGTTTTTTTTTTGTTTTTTTTTTTGGGGGGGGGGAGGGGGTTGTTTATCTCCCGAAACCCTTATAGTCAAGCTTTTCTGTCTGTAAATCACAGACTCGTTCTTGGAAACTATTTAAGTTACAGACTTGAACTTTTTTTGTTACATAGAGTTGAATACCCCTTTTCCTTCCGAAAATCATAAAACTTTGAAAAATTCTTATATTATTTTAACCAAGCGAATTCGTTCTTTTTCGATTTCGAAACATAATCTGAAATTCAGCAAATATCGCAAAGAACCGATGGCGCCGTGGTTAAGCAAACGTTTCTCCACACAGTAGATCGTGAATTCGTATCTGTCAGGCGGTACTTTAATATATATATATATATATATATATATATATATATATATATATATATATATTTTGGGGGGGGGAGGGGGTATTTTAAAGGATTATTATGCTGCCATCTACTGGCCATTTTTTTAAATAATAGGGCAACTTTTTTCATCTTATCATTCGAAGAATTATTCAGGAATTGAAAGGGGATTTTTTTCTTCGTTTTTTTTTTTTTCGAATTTTAACAAATGTTAAGATTCTTCTTTTGGCGCCGTCTAGTGAGTGTTAGAAAGTCAAGCAATTAATATGGATTTTTTTGGGATTTTCTTTTATGGATTACTATCTGAATTATTTGAGCATTTTAAATATGTTTTAAACAATTTTTTGCTTTTAAAATTTTATATTGTATTTATACCTGCGCTAAATTTTTGAAATTGCTGAATTAAAAAATATTCAATTTTTTTTATTTTATTTAAATATTTTTAATTTTATTTTAAAATATTTTTCTAATTATTTTAAAAATAAATGTAATGCAGCTGCCATTTATGTACGGATTTAATAATTATAAATTAACAATCTTGATTTATTATGTTAAGGATACAGTGTTTTAAAAGAGATATTGAACGAAACCCTCTGCGAGATCAGCGATCACACTTACCCACTTGTTTATTATTATTTCCGAGACTGACAGTCATTTAGTAATTAAAAACAGAAAGGCGAAATAATTGCGATTCTAATCCTCATTAAAATTTTGAAAAACATAGATCGAAATGAAAATTTAAAAAATACAATATTTAACATCTGCTTTTAATCTGCAGTTTTAATTTATGGTAGAACCTATTTTTTTTTTCTCTCCAGAAATTTAAAATTTTAATTATTCTTTAAATTATTTCGGAAAGCGACAACCATTTACTAATCAAAAACAGAAAAACACAATGAGTGCGTTTCTGATTAATATCGCAGCCTCATTTAGATCTCAGGGGATCTAAATGAAGGATCTAAGGGGTCTCAGGACTCTTAAAGTACTAAAATTTTCAATTTTTTAATTTTTTTAGATGTTAAACTCCTATTTTTTCTGAACATGTTTATTTAACTGCTTTCTTGAAATTCCCATTAGAACAGAAGTTATGGATTTTAAAACTATACCTACTCAATAGCTGAAGCAGCGTTTCCGAAACTTTGAAGTCATTTTTCTCCAAATGACGTTTTTGGACATAACGCGCACGATATCTCAAAAACTTCTGAATTTTTTTCATGAAATTTTCAAAACATCCGTTTCATGTTAATCTGTATAAACGGAACCTAAAATTTCCTTTTTATTGTTCAAAAAAATATTTTTTGGGGTGATTATACTGTTGAAATTTTCTAAATTTCTCATTAGCTAAACACAACTTTGTATTAAAAATATAAAAATGCTTTAAATACAAATTTATTCAGGTTCAGGTTAATTATTACAATTTGAATTATAAATAGGCACCAAAAGTTTCATTCTAGTCGCCGAATTTATTTTGTAATCGTACGCGTAATCTGTTATGCCAATTTTCTGCTCGTCAAATGTCTGACATTTTGGAGCCCCCTGTAAATTCTAATTCTGCATCTTGCAATTTTTTAAATACATGAAATTAAAGAACATGCAAACATCTTTCTTCCCAATATAAAATTGTGTCTTAAAATCAAATACATTTTAAGATATTATATGTTGAAAATGGTCTTTTTTTTTTCTTTTTTTCCAATTTTAAGAGTCCTGAGACACCTTAAAAAGAAAAAGAAAAAGAAACGAAATTGCAAAAATATATTATACTTAACCTCTACTTTTAATCTGCACCTTCAATTAACTTTGGAGTATGAATTTATTTTTTATTCAAAATATTTAAATTCCACCTTTACCTTGAATTATTTTTCAGTGTGACAGAATAAATTTTAAAAGAAAGTGCTCCACATTCAATTCCAAGACCCCTGAGAATATCTCGCAAAAGTTAACTTTTTTTATAGAAGTCGGATTCATAATTTCCAAGACTTCATCATCCTCCGAAATTTAAGAGTGCTTTTAAACGTTAAATTTCTCATTTTGTATGTTAGTTTTTGTAAATATCTTTTACACATTTTTTATGAATCTATTTATTTAAAATTCTACACGTATTCTCATTTAGATTTTTAAATAGAAAAAGAAACGAAATTGTGAAAATATATTATACTTAACCTGTACATTTAATCTGCACCTTCAATTAACTTTGGAGTATGAATTTATTTTTTATTCAAAATATTTAAATTCCACCTTTACCTTGAATTATTTTTCAGTGTGACAGAATAAATTTTAAAAGAAAGGGCTCCACATTCAATTCCAAGACCCCTGAGAATATCACGCAAAAGACGTATTCGTGAAAAATTAACTTTCTTTATAGAAGTCGGATTCATAATTTCCAAGACTTTATCATCCTCCGAAATTTAAGAGTGCTTTTAAACGTTAAATTTCTCATTTTGGATGTTAGTTTTTGTAAATATCTTTTACACATTTTTTATGAATCTATTTATTTAAAATTCTACACGTATTCTCATTTAGATTTTTAAATAGAAAAAGAAACGAAATTGTGAAAATATATTATACTTAACCTGTACATTTAATCTGCACCTTCAATTAACTTTGGAGTATGAATTTATTTTTTCTTCAAAATATTTAAATTCCACCTTTACCTTGAATTATTTTTCAGTGTGACAGAATAAATTTTAAAAGAAAGTGCTCCACATTCAATTCCAAGACCTCTGAGAATATCACGCAAAAGACGTATTCGTGAAAAGTTAACTTTTTTTTATATAGAAGTCGGATTCATAATTTCCAAGACTTTATCATCCTCCGACATTTAAGAGTGCTTTTAGTTGGGTTCGGGACACACTTTTTAAATAATTTTTTACTTATTGAGTTAAAATTTTGAAATTTTTTGTGATGGTTAACAATATCATATGTAAACAAAATCAGATAATAAAACTTCTCATTTTTTTTTTTTTGTTTAAAATTTAAAATTTGTTAAAAAAGTGGGGTGATTTAAAATCGTTATAACTCGAAATATTATTTGTAGAATTACAATTTTTTTTCATTTAAATAAATGAAAATGTATAAGTTTTAATTTTGCTTCAACATTTTTAAAAATATTAATTTAAATAAAAATTAAAAATATTTAAAGTAAAAAATTTTTACAAATGATGTAACTTTGAAAAAAAAATTATATTTTCAAACGTAAATATTTTTTCCAAATTTGCTGAATCAAAATTAAAGTAAAACAATTGAAAGAGACACGTTCCAAGTTTGAATCATTTATCTTTAACGGTTCTTGACTTATAACAATTTTAATGCGCGAAATAGGGGGAAAACTCATCATGAAGAAAAACGCATTTTCACAAGAATTCGTTTCCGTGGCAGCCGTTGTTTAAAAGCTAGATTTTAAAAACAAACCAAAACGAAACATTTAATATTTCCTATTCCAATTAAGATAAAAGCATGATTTAAACGTCATTTTAAGAGTAAAAAACATAGACATTTTTAATGCAATAAAATATTTTTAGAAAATTTGAAGATTTTTGTGTCCCGGACCCCCTTAAACGTTAAATTTCTCATTTTGGATGTTAGCTTTTTGTATATATTTTTTACACATTTTTTATAGATCTATTTATTTAAAATTTGCCACGTTTATAAATTTTTAGGAAAATGAAGGAATTTATCGAATTTTACCCGATATTTACTTGTGAGTGTCACCGATCCCAGCGTTGTTATGAATACGATCAAACATAAAGCTATAAGTTTCCTTGAGATTTTGATAACTAAAATTATTAACAAAAATAAAAATACAACAATTATTGCAATGTTATTTTCTTAGACGCTATATATTACAATACGAAAAATAAAACCAAAGCACTTAAAATAGTATTTATCATTACTTTTATATTCCCTGTCGGTGTAGTATGGGTATAAAAATCTTAACTTTCCAACCTTAGAGATACTACTAGAGATTTTTTTATTTTTTCGGTTTCATTTAAGGAGATTCTCAAAAAAAGTATTTTTCCCCGCTCGACAACGCAAAAGTTTCTAATACATTTACGAATTCATTTCGAAACGCAAAAGCATGGCATTTGCAGGCCTGACTATTGAAGCGTTTTGGAATTGAATGGTGTTTTCTATTTTTTGATAAATTAAGTACTTATCGAGTTATAAGCGCTTATTGTCACGTGACAGCTGGTTTTTCTAATTTCCCATGCGATCGCGTCGAAACGCCCACCTTGACAGTATTTTCTGAAAGATATTCTGCCTTCAACAAAAAATGGAGAACGCTATTCGATTACATAATTTCTGAATAAGAATATCTGCCAATTACTCGCGTTTCCGAACAAAAATCAATTCAGAAATTTGTCGGAAAGTAGTTCCTTTGGAATTGAGAACAGCCTTAAGCAACGTGATTTTCTGGAATTAAACTCTGTGCTACTTTTCTTGCCTTTTTTATTACCTCAAAATAAATAAAAAAGAATATACTAATTAGCCAGAGAGTGGGGGAATTTGGGTATAATATCTATTAACAAAAAAAAATATGCGTTTCACTATATTTTAATTACCCCTCTGTAGTTAAATTCAGATATTTTAAGGTTTTATTGTTGAAAATTTATTAGGCTAAATCTAAAATAAATTTTAAAATCTTTTTAACAAACTTATTTTTAATTACATTTGTGAACAATTCATTGAATGTCATGGCTAGAACCATTAGATATCAACAGTGCATTTAATGAATATAAACATTTTCAAATATTTGTAAGGTCTTCAACGCCTAAATAACTTTCAAAAATTAAAAAAAAAACAAGTATTTGATCATTTATATCGCAATAAAACTTTTTACGCACGAAAAAAACACTTAATTCAACAATCTCAAAGATTTCTGCTTTTTAAATTTCCAGAAAATATTTTACAAATTTATGAACGTTCTGAAAATTTTTTAAATAGCTTTCAACTTATTTAGCAGAGTTTCAACATAATATTAACAAAATAAATTCTGTAACTTAGATGCTTGTTTTTATTTTGAATTTCCCAATATAAGTAAAAGAATTTATAATTAAAATATCGAAAGAAATTTCTGAATTCAATATTTTTATCAAAGCGATGTAGGGAGTCTGCACTAGTCGTTGATCAACCTCCAAATGATTGATTAATTAAAAGCCTTTTTACCAGTCACACGAAGACACTCACAACCTATTGTTAAATCAATGACAGCGTTCTGTTCAGATTTATCTTTTGCAGTTCACTACATTTTAATGATTTTTTTTTCATAGAATATCTGAGATCAAACAGGATACTTTTTTACTTTTTTTTTTTTTTTTTTTTTTTTTTTTTAAGTTGCAATTTTTTATTTCTTTGTGAGGATATTTTAACAGATTACGGTTCTAACAACAAATCTGATGGAACATTGCAATATTATATAGGAATGACGGACAGAAGAGTTTCAACCCAGAATGAAGGAACATGTAGCAGATATCAAATACAATAGGATAAATACAGTTTTAGCCAGACTACGTGTAATATAGAAAGTTTACAAATTAATTTTATAAATAGAAAAATAATTTATCTACCAAGATTTTATTCCCCACCCATTATCCGCAAATCAGTATAAATCTATATGTGCAACGGGAACATATGCAATGAATCCGCCTCCTTTAAGTTATCTAGAATTTGGCACGAGATGCTTCATAAATTTAAAAATAAGACAAAATAAATCACGTTTACAGGCGATCACATTTATTATTGCAGCTGTTGTCGTGATGCCTAATATCTCATTATATTTGTTTATCAAGTACATATTCGAATTACTTTTTATAAAAATATTTTATTTATCGTTAATGATTTCGAGAACGTCACCATTTGTGTGAACGAAACTAGTAGGTATGGATATTAAAAGTTTTTCTAAGCCTTTATGCTTACTGTAATAATATACATAAGTAAATGTATTTTTATTCTAACCCTTTATATCGCAAATTATGTATTCATGAAAATTTAACTTCTAAAGCATTTTTTGTGAACTTTATAAACTACATTAGAAGATTTACACAATCATTTAAAAAATTTTAGGAGGAATTTGTCAATTAAAATTAATTTATTAAATTTGAATTTATAGCGATTTTGTGCAATATTTATAACCCCACTCAAATCTCTTATTTAAAATATTTTTTTAGCATTTTGTAGAATTAGGAAATATACAAATATAATGTTCTTACAATGGAGATATAGAAATATTTCCGAACTGAATCTCCCCCCCCCCCCCCACCCCCAATCTTTCAACGTCAAGAAAGCTGAAAAGATGCAAAGGCAAAGAAATCATCATTTTCAAAATATTTTTGTTTCGTGCAACCAATAATGCTTTTGGAACAAGATAAAGTAAAGTATCTATAACTCATTCTAAACAGTATTACTACTGATGTATTAAATGAATTTTATAGCAAGTTATTTTAATGGTACTTTATAGTACCGCCGGGTCATAAAGGGTTAAAAATAATCTAAATTTATAAATACATTTTAACTATGTTGGGAAACGTTTTAAAAAGAAAGGAAAGGAAGAAAGAAGGGAAATGGAAAATTTTATTTGATGAACCTTTTCTCTTATTGGCTAGAGTGTTACCATATTTAGTATAGCATTTCTTTTCTTAGCAGATATAGCTGGACTATCATCCATTTTACGCAATATTGAAAGGAAAGTAGGGGTAAGTTACAAAACTGCGCATATCATGAGCGTAATAATTTAAAATTATAATATTTTAAAAAGGTGAATACTTTATGTGTAGAAAATAAGGCAACAAAACCAAAAACTTATAAAACGACAATATGGATTTAATTTTAATAATAATAATTCTTATTATTAATCCAATGGACACTTTCAATGATTAATTATTAAAAAGAATGAATCAAGAACGTTCTTTAATCTTAATTTGTATAAACTCTCAAACAGCTTTTTAAATTCCAACAAAGTAGTAAAAGATAATAAAACTCATACTTAAAGAAATGAACTATATCAGGAAAATCTATTACAGCTAATTATCCAAACATAATTGCTTGATATTATGAGATAAAATAAATCGTTAAATTTTAACTTAAATTTAACTAACAATTATAAAACTTTCCGTGAAAACATTGACATATTGTTTCACATTATCTTTATTTACAAATTAAAATTCAAGCAAATATTGTATTTAAATTAATTTTATGCTTTCTTTTTCAGGGGAAAAAATCAATAGTATATATTTATGTGTGCGTTTGTTTGTATATATATAAAGAAACGAAGAACGGTATTTGTAAATGTTTTTTATGTTATATAATAAATTTTCATAAAATTCTATGTTTCGAAAAATGAAAGATCAATATGTTCTGAACATATTAAAATAAATCATACAAAATTCCTATAATAAGCCTAGTTATGACTTATGATTCGAATGATTAAAAATATATTTTAAAGTAGTTTTCTCAAAATATTTAAAAGATGTCTCTTTAAATTTGTGTTACAGAATTCTTTTGAACTACTTAATATTTTTGGATGAAATCTTCGCGAATTTATAGACTATATGTATTATTTAAGATTGAACCCCTAAATTTGTTTATTATTTCAGCCAAATTAAAAAAAAAAAAAAAAAAAAAAAAAAAAAAAAGCTTAGATAAATACCGAAAAAGAAATGTAATACTTTCAATTTTATTTTAAAAATAGAAGTTGTGCCATAATATACACAAAACTGGTTCCAGCCTTAAGACATAGATGGATTTTATAAGTCTATGAAGCTGAATGGGGAAATATTAAGTAATTCAAAAGAAATCTTGATCGGAATTTTAAAAAAAACATGTTCTTAACATTTTGATATAAATCATTTTAAAGTATATTTTAATCATTGTTTACATTTTGATCACGTGGCATATTTTGAGTTAAGCATAATCACAAAAAAAATTGTGTGGGTTGTTTTAAAATGCTCAGAAAATACGTTCTTTCCCTCATGCTTTTTCTTAAAAAATGAATTGTGGTCAGAAAATATCCCCTTTCACTTATACTTTTTTCTAAAAAACGAATAATGCGACGAAGTATACTCTTTCATTCACTTTTTTGTAAAAATCGAATTTTTGAAAGATTAATAATCGTATGCGCCCCTTAAACCAAACAACATAATTGCTTTTTATATTTGAAAAAATATAATAATAATTAAAACTGTAATTTAAATTTAAATATAATAACTAATTATTATTATGTTATTTCATTAAAATTATTATTATTCAAACAAACATTTTATAACTATAAATATTTACATCTTTATATTGTTTAAACTTATTAATAATCCTGTTCCATTTAATCTTAAATTACACTATCTATCTTTTATTTATTTATTTTTTTTAAATCCACTTAATCCATAAATTCCAAACTAAGATTTACAAACCTGATATTATACAGCTGTCATTTGAATTAAATCCCACGTCTGCTCCTTGACAAAAAGCATCTTGGAGATGCTGGAGAAAACACAAGCTACATTCTCCTGTGGACAATCTCCCCGATCTGACTATTTTCCAAATCCCAACTTACTTTCCCTATGCGCAGGGAAAAACACCGGCCATTTTTCCCTAGCAAAGTTTCGTTTTGTTTCCTATGTAAGCCAATCAGCTGATTAAGGGGTGTAAATATTTATTACCTTTTTATTTAGCTGCTATTTACAACTATTAATAAATGTGGTTTTGACTCGATTTGGCAATGCTATATTTCAATGTCATAGACACGGCCCACGTTGGGAATTGTGAAAGTTCTCGGTGAAATGTGCTCTGCATTTAAAGCTTGTTTCAGCCATTTTACGATATGGGTGTTCTTATTTAGAACATTATTTAGGTTGAAGACAAGTGAATAATTACTTAATAAAGCACCTTGATAAACCCGCAATGCAGTTCGTAAAAAATTTTCATTTTTGAAAGGCGTAACTTCAGGATGTTAATTGTTTCTCAATTTTATATAATTGCTTGCGCCATATGCACATTTTTAATATTGTATTTCCGTATGAATAGTTTTTCAGATTTCTTATTGTGTGCATTTATTAATGAAGATTGTTTTTTTTTTTTTTTTTGTAGCATTTTTTCAAAAGAATTAATTCTCATTACACGGATATTTATTTATTCAAATTTGCAAATTACACCGGATGGTTAAAATACAAGTAATGGCAATTATTGCTTAAACCGTAGTTTATTGAAATTTATTTCCAATTTTAATGTATTCAACTAAAATATAGCTTTTAAATGTGTCGTTTGTTCCATATAGGATAGTAATTGGTAAACGAGATCTATCTAAATTATAAAGGACAAACGTGTCCGTGCGTAACGCTGACGTCATTTTGACGGTGGCAACAGCAGACGATAAAATTTAATTTTTACTACAATTTTTTAAACATCTAAATATCACATTTCCAATATTTACACTGTCGAATAGGGAAAAATGTTCTTATTTGAAAACTACATAGTAATTTGTTTGAAAACTGTATCGCTATTTCTTTAATTTTTACTGTTCTTAAAATAATTTCTCTACATGATTACTTTTTAAATCTATCGCTATCGCGTGCAGATGATTACGAAAGATAAATCCGTTTGCACTTAATATAAATAACTTAGCATTTGTACCCAGCTTCTATTCTATAACGAAATTACAACATTCATCAACCAATAAGTAAAACAATAAAATATAAATAAAACACAAATTTAAGAAATGTAATCGAACTACGCGCTTAAACTCCTGAAATGTTCAGAATCAAACAAGTTTATTATAAATAGTTATCTTTGGCGATTTCTTCGGCTGTTAACTCCTGGCGCGAGGCCAATACGAAAGTATCGCTTTTTATAAATTTCAAAACTTTATTTAAACTCATTATTTCTGTTTTTCATATGAATATGATGATTGGTATTGCTAGTGGGCACTCTAGACAAACATATTAAATGTTTTAAAAAATCTATTGGAGATATTTTTAAAAAATGGTTTTCACCTACATTCTGTAACCCGGTATATCCCCTTATTCTTACAGATTCTCTTTTTCCTGAAACGTAGAAAAATATTGTCTTGCGTCAAAGAAAGTAATAAAAAAAAAAAAAAAAAAAAAAAAATTCCTGTACTTCCCGAGTCATATATTCGCTGAAATATCGCATATTAAAAATCTTAGCATTTACCTACAATTTATGGCTTTTTTAATACATAATATTATTTTTTACCACGCAAGTAATTTTTTCATTTAAGCTTATTTTTATTTGATAGTAGAATACTTAAATTTTTTTTTATATATTTTATTAACAGGGGTGGGGAAATACTTAATTTTATTTGCCATTGGTTGGTAGACATTCTGACAGAGCGAGAGAATTTTTAGTCAGTCTTTGAAAGACTAGAGGCTTTATTTTTATTTTTGTTTTTTTACTTGTTAGCTAAATTTTGCAACTCTCCAAATTACCGAGATGTAAACATGGTACTAAGTTCTATCCTATGCTAAACTTTCCTCGGTTGTATATATTTATTAATTTCAATGAAGAAACAATACGGAAATGCGTTGTAGTAAGATTAATTATTTATTATTGCAGTCGCGTACATTTTTTCATAACAATTTTCAACTGTACTTGCTGCCTGGTAAAATAAATTCTTGGCTGCGAGATTTTCTGAAAATGCCCAACCCCGGTGTGTGCGCGCGTTTTATGGTGACCATTGCAACTTAATTTTGGCTTTTCTGAAATAAAATTAATATGCTTTATTCAATTAGATAAGCTATATTCCAGTGTTTGGATGAAAAAGAAATATGAAAAACTTTTTTTTATGTCGGTTGTCTGAAAAAAAATTACACTTTATCTTTAAAAAAACACCAGTGGCACATAAAAAAAACATTTTTTATTTACCAAAAAAAAAAAAAAAAAAAAAACTAGAGAACAGGAATTCTGTTTTTTCAGAATTTAGTGTCTCCCCTGGCATTTCCATTACTTCATTGTCTTCTGATGCACTGATGGCTTCTATTATTATGAAACAGCCATTATAAATGAAGTGTTAGGTGAAGATGAAAGAGCAGCCGTAAAAAGTTACAACTCTGATTTTCTGGTCGGAATGGGGAGGGGGGGGGGGAGGAAAAGGCCATAATTTTTTTTTTATACGGCTGCTCTTTCATCTTCACCTAACACATTATTTATAATGTCTGTTTCATAATAATAGAAGCCACCAGTCCATCAGAAGAAAATAACTCGGTTAACCGGGACTCTACTGCAGTACAAAACATATTTCAATTTTAAGACTTAAAGCACACGTTTTATTTTATGTAAAATAACTTCATTCGTATCCGGTTAAGAATTCCACATTGACGATCTACTCTTAAACATTTACAGTAAAGCATGCATAACACATCACTATCGCGAATTAATGCACAAATGCAGCAAAAAGATTCCGTCATTCAAGAAAATCGAAAAAAAAAACGGCTATCTAATGATTCATAGATACTTACAATTAAATCCTTCTACATATAAAAAAAAGTTTTGATTTGGAAATGGACCAATGAAAATCTGCGTAGATATTCCCGGCAGATCGGCATCCAATTTGAATGCTTAAGCATGGCCTTTCTTCGTTAATATTAAAAAAACTATACAAAAATGTGAAAATCGGTAGTATTATAGAGAAATGTTTGATAAATACGCTGATGCAGACAGTTTTCAAATCGAACAATTATTTTAAGAGATATTTAATGCCAAAGTTGGACAAAGTCGTTCAATTAAAAAAGTTTTTATAGGAGCAAAAACTGTACATAGGAATTTAATCATTTTTAGATCATTTTATGCGTAAGAATTTCCCGGTGCATTTACTACATTTAGTTTTTTTAATTTGACTCATTTTTTGAGGTTTTATTTCAATTTTAAATTCAAATTATCAGATTTCCAGAAATATTTTTTCATATTTTAGAAAATTGTATTAATTTAAACTGTTGCCGTCTGTATAAACAGCACAAACAATAATGTTTGCTTCAAATTAAAAATTTATTTTACACGTGACTATTATAAACAGAAAATATAAAAAGCAGGAACTCATTGAAAATTACGTCATAAAAACTATATTTTTACGTGAATTTTAAAAGAGAAAAAATATTGTGAAATAAAATTTCATTAACATGCGTTAGAAGTCTTAAATAGGAGAATTTACGTCACATTTACGTCACATTACACTTATTACGTAAAATGAAAAAAAAATAATATTGCAAAACAGTTTAAATTTAAAAATTGCGCATTTATTTGATATTTTAAGATGATCATAATATTTCATTTCTAACAAAAGTATTTTTACGTGAATATTAAAAAGAGAAAGAAAAGTTTGGTGAAAATTAAGTCAGATTATAATTGTCAGATTCAAATTATAATTCAATCTTCCGAAATGTTTTTAAAGCCGAAAGAATAAATTAGCGTGCTGTTATAGTCTGCGGTGTCTGTACGGGAGTTGACGAGCGTAGCTCGTAGGGGGCAGAGCCCCCTAGTATAGTATATAATAGCTCCATTGTTTTAACAGAAATCATTCGTTTATACTTTTTTTTTTCAAAATAGCACGTATTTTAATTACATTTTCTTTCGGTTGTTAGAGAAAATGGCAACAAAAATATGTAATTACTATTTTAAAACCATTTTTCCTTTACTTTCTACAAAAATGGTGTTCTTCCGTTGCCAATATTAAGCAAATGGCTCCAAAAACTACAAAAAAATTAATACTTCAAAAATAAATGGAGATACTGTTTTCAAACAAAATGCATTTAAAAGAACTTTTTTCCCAATACGACGGTATAAAAATTGAAAATGTGCGATGCTTAGAAGTTAAAAAAAATGCTAAAGGGTATTTAATCGTAATGCTTTATTTTACGGCTAGCTTCTGTAAGGTAACGTTATTTTTTGGACACAAAATAAGCTGGGAGAAAGAAATAGCAAACCGTACCGGAGGCTAAAAAAACTCACTAAAACTAAAACAACATATCCTTTGTTCTAACACTGCATAATTATATAAGAAAAAAAGATGACAAAATTATACGTGATTCGTTTCAATAGTTTTAGAATAATCGTGGTCAAGGATTTGAAAAAATAGGCTTTTGAGGAGAACAAGTTTAAAGTTTTGTTTTATAATTATAATACGATACTAAATATCTTTTTTACTTATATAGAATCATCTATCCCAGTATCATAAGTCCTTCTTCACTTTATGAAGTATCGAAACAAAAAATCGTTTTCTAACTTTACGGTGAGATGAAACCCCTAGATTTTGTTCTGGGCGGCACCCATGTCCGACAATAAGAACAAAATTACTAAGTTTAGTTGAGCGGTGTGATCGTTAGCTCTGTGAATACTATTTCCGTAGGAGCACTCGAAATGACTTTTAAGTGAGTAATTTATGTACCATTCAATCATACATTTTGGTTTGAAAGGATATGTGCAATTTTTAAAATACGGCAAGCGTTTTAAGGTACTCCTATTTAAACTATTGGATATTTAACCCTTTATCTACAGACGGTACTTATAAGTACCACTCATTTTAAACTTCCATCCGATAGAGAGTATTACTAATGTTCCAATGGTACTTTGCAGGAACACTCTTTTAACTCCACTTTTTCGGTCTATATGACAGCAATAGTTCTAGGTTCGTTCTTTTAATAATACAATTTGACTAGCTATTTTGAGTGAACGGCGTATATAATTGATTTAACAGTTGAATTAGTTTGAAGCACCGCCAGTACATTGGATGTTGGTGAAAAACTTTTTATTTACTTTTCGTCTGTGTAGTTATGTATCTCTCTTATTTGCTTTATAATGTAATTATTAAATTGTAGTGCAGTAATGTTTTTCTGGTATTTTTTTCTTTTCTGTTTCATTATTGTTTTTTACAGGAAATCGAAAAAGTGGTTGCGCTGGCTCTTTTTTGCTATGCAAGAAATGACGTATGTAAATTCATATAGTGCATATGTGGAGATGCGGGATAGACTATCGTTGCTGGAATATAGGCGTTGCATAACTAAAGTACTGCTAACAAAATCGAAACCTAAAAAAAATTGTTGTTTTGAATACCATCAAATTTTAATTTTTACATATTTTACATGTGTAAAATAAAATTATGTCAATTTAATATTTTTGTATTGTTAACTTATGAGTGCCTTCTGGTTATTTGGGATTTTTAAGAGTTTAAACTTAATTTGAAAATATCTTCTGGATTTTCCTACTACGATAATATTTTAGGCATAGTGTACTGACGGTACTTTAACATAGCACTTTAATTAATTAGCTCTAACAAATTAAATTTCTCACGGGTGAGTATTTTTCTTACGCATCTCTATTAATTTTCATTGTAGAAACTGAAAAAAAAAATTACATGAAAAAAATTGATGTAGATAAAGGGTTAAAAGAAAATACAAAGGAGAGAGGGAGAGATATTTCAAATGGTAATAAAATATTACCTCCAAATTAAAAAGAAATTCTACTTTTCTTTCTTTTTTTTAACTTTCAGTATTAAAGCTCAAAGAAAGTGTTAAGTATCTTTAGTGACGCATCTTAAAATAAAGATTTCTATAACAAATTCTTTATAGATATAATAATTTCGCCCTCAGTATAGTGATAATATATAATCTACGTTTAACAAAATATTCTTATAAAAATATTTAACACTACTTCTACCGTTGTCAAATGACACCTTTTAAGACTTTGATTTATGGGTTATTTTATTTATCATCTTGAAACTAAGAGAATCATAAGTCAGACAATCAGTGTATCAAAAAGGGTTTGTGATTATTTTAATTATAAAATTACATATAAAATAACTGTAAATAAAAATCCTAAAATATGTTATTTGACACTGATAGATACAGTGTTAAAAAGATTTTCTATGGCTTATCAAATTAACGTGCAATAGTAATATTAAATTCTTTTGTGGTTTGTAATTATCCATGAATCTGAATTTAAAACATCAATATACATTGTGCTTTTTTTTCGGCTAAGTACTATAAAATGTTTCTATAATGCACAAAATGCTTGTACTTTTATGTAAATTATAATATGTAAAACTCACTACACTCATGGTAAAGATTTGAATATAGACGATATGCGAAGTTTTTAAAATGAAATTTTAAAATAGTTTTGCCATTTGCGCCTATCTTCCAAAATGCTTTGACCGCAGTCAAGTCTCTTTTTTTATTCATGCTAGTAAAAGCGTTCATAGTACAGGAAACGCAAATTTAAGAAATGGTCTTCTATACTCATATTTGTTTAACTGAAAGTTTAGTTTTAAAAATGAAAAAACTCAAATTGAAAAAAATCAGTTTTACAAATTATAAAAATCTATTATTTATTTATTAAAAAAAACATTCATTTATTATTTTGAATTAAACGTTTTTCTTAAAAATCAATTTTTCGTTAAAATATACTAAGAAATCCAACGTTTTCTTTAAAAACTGATTTCCTTTTATATGAAATAATTGTAAAATGTAGTAGGAAGCATTGATGCAAAAATGTCTTCTTAGAAACTAAATTTATAATTTTCGATAGCAAGGTGTATTTTTAAAGAACAGTATATGCCCTTTGGGCAAACTAACCTTTTAAAGGGAATTTTTCCTTTGTAGCTAATTTCCGAAGAAAATCGATTGTCTTTTGTTTATTTTTGTCTTTATACCCTGGAAGAAATACCTTAGAATAACTCAAGTTAGTTGCCTGTACTTGTATTTTGTAGAGGGATAAATTTGGAATTAAGTTGTGTAAAGTATCTGTTTTGTGATGTTTATTATTATTATTAACATTATTATTTAAAGGTATCTAAGCATAAACATAAAATATTTATTAATGATTTAGATTAGGCTTGTAAAAATTCTAATTATGGCACTATTTTAGATTTCTTTAAAAAAAAAATAGAATTTTTTTCATACAAAACGTAAATAATTTTAAAACTTAAAATTATTTAGCTATTATTCACAATTATACTTTTAACAAGAAAGGAAAAAAATCATGCGTCAAGCATAGATTATGTAACACTTTCCAACACATTCTGAATAATGTAATAAAAGTGTACCGTTTAATAAGTTAAACTATTATGCCTAATTCAACCATATGGAAACGCATAATACATTTGAAAACCCAATTTCAGCTGTTCCGATCTACAATCGAAAAATTATTCGAATTCTTTGAGCAGTCCTGTATATCATATATAGATTTGTATCTATTAACTACATGCATGCAAAAAATTTAGTTCAGTTAGGAAATACATACATCAGTTGAAAATTCTCCTTCAGCAATTTCTGTTAATAAGAAGAATGGTACGTGTTTTCTTTTGTGCAGCCCTGTATACGAGGTATAGAATTTATACACAACGAGTAACATGCAAAAAATTAGTTAAATTTAAAAGCGCATACTGAAATTGAAAACGCACTTTCAGAAATCATTGCTCAAAGACAGTACTGTAACCGATTGCTTTGGTATGTTCCTGTAAAGGAACGACAAATGCTATTAATGCCCTATTCTACAGTAATCCTTTTATAGTAAAATTGAGTGATTTATATCAGTTTCAATACGTTTAAAATATCGTACTGTCATTAAAATAATTTGCAAAAGATTTTTCCCCATATACCGTAATGTAATGGTATTGATTTTGAGTGTTTCCGTCCGCCCCCCCCCCCCAATCCCCCAACGCACACATACACATATTCACATTCTTTGCCCACCCTCTGCATAAAAAATTCTTTAAAAACTTTCGATTTTGAAAACTTTTCTACCTATTTTTTGTAGTTTTTTTTGTACTAATATATAATCAACCTCCTCCCCTCCCTCTCTGAAATCGTTACTTCTCTTATTGTCGCCCCCCCCCCCCTTCATGATCACCAAGCACAAATCTTTAAAACACTTTCATTTTCATTTTTTCCGTCCTGTTATTATGTAGTGCCAAAATATAGAAAAACAGTCATGTAAATAACCCATTTCCTCTAAAATTTCCGCTTCTTCCCCAGATCTTAAACTTTAAAATATTTAAAACTGTTTACTCTTTAATATATTTTTTTTTTCTATATTTGTTGCTTAATCGCCTAAATTTCCAGTGCCCATCCCCAAAATTTCTCTTCCTTTTTTTGTTCCCCTTCCCTCCTCACTGAACACACACACACAAAGCTTAAAATCTATTAAAAAATTTATTTTACTTATGTTTTGTGGCCTATTTGTTAAGTTCTAGTAACTACAATAAATCATCCAAATAACTTTCTAAAATACTACCTCCTACCCCCAAAAAAGTAATTTTTAGATATATTTTGCAGTTTGGTTATTCTCACCACTTTTTAGTCATGCATGTCTCAACACTACTTCCTTTTAACCACAGCCAAATTTGCACCAAATGCTGTGCGAGCTGTGCCCCAGCACCAGGTACCAAACATAATTAAAAATAGGGGTTAAAGAACGGTTTTAGAAACAATGTTTCACGACAAATTTATTTTGTTAATAGTAGACTCCTTAAAATCCGCAATCCTAAAATCCACAAACGCCTAAAATCAACGCATCATCTCAGATATAAACAACGAAACTTTCATTTCAGATTAGGGTCAAAATTATAGACTTTTTTATTTTTATATCATTCTATATGTATTTTAATATGTAATTCTATTCCGTACGACTGAACTCATGAGCTCAGTCATACTTTTTCATGAAGAAAGTATAAATTTATTTCCGAAAAAATTAAAGATATTGCTAATATCACTGGTAATTGCAATATTTTTAAAAAATATATTTAAGTATCAATCAAGTTTTTTTGGCTATTAAGTCTGCCTGAGCCTGAATTGAAACTTCCTTATTTTATGATTTTGGTGTGAATTAGTAAGGTACCTTTATGAGACAAGTTTCATTGAATATTCAATAAAAATGCATCTTATCTTTATTATGCATATTTAATTATACATTATTAATTATTTACTCGACCTAAAGTTTTAATAATTTAATCATTTTTAAAACTACCTTAATTTTTATTATTTTAATATTTTACTATATTGTAAGCATTCATCATAATTTCGTTTGCATTTTAACATTCAAATTACTGTTTTAAAAATGTAAACAAAGCAATGACCAGAAATCCGCAAAATTCTAAAATCCACACAACCTGTGGTTTCAAGGCGTGCGGTTTTGAAAGAATCTACTGTGCTTCTTTTCCATTTGGCTATATTTTCTACTTGCTAATTAGCCAAATAGTTAAGGTTGGTACAAAATCATGAAACCGCATTTCATAAGTAGTATTTCCAAGTACAATACTAGGTTGAGCAAAAAGTTCTGGGAAATTGTGAAAGTTGCGCTGTTATGCGCAAATTAACAACAAAAGCAACAAGGACTATTCTTCAAAGTAGAGACCATCATAGTCCATGACTTTCTGCCATCGTTCTGCCAGATTCCGGATTTGCTGGAAGTACCATGGCGGCTCTTTGGAATCGAAAAACTCTTGACATGCTTCTTCAACTTCATTAAAGATTCAAATCGACGGCCCTTGTAAAAGTGTTGCATTGATAGTTAGAGGCCATAATCGGATGGAACCACGTCTGGACTGTAGGCGGGGTGTGGAAGAATTTCGACGCCGTTCCTCATCACCGAAACTCATCGACGGCTTTCAGAATCGTTAGACCTTTTATCCAATAATGCCGGATCAACACACGCAAATCATGCTGTTCAATAGGGATTTTGGAGCCGAAATTCCTGAACTCCTATAGATATACGATTAGTACTCCTATATACGATACAAATTCTGGTAACTATTAGATTAAAAATTTCCCAGAACTTTTTGCTCAACCTAATATAAAGTAAATTAAAGCGGCAAGCCCAGACCGAGTTTTAAAATAAATAGTGCAGTCTTAATTGTCCATAACTCCCATAAAACACTTCGTAAGAAAAGAAAGAAAAAACTGCATGATTAGTAGCATCCTTCATCCCAAATACAAGATTAGATAAAAAAGAGAATGAAAATGAGTAAGAGGGTAAGAGGTTTAGAAAAGATTGCGGGTAAAGATAAAACGAGATAATCATCCACCTTTCTTGTAGATCGCATGTTGAATTCTTTGCTCTGCTTCACCGTCTCAGGTTATCTAGCATGGCGCCGATAAAAGAGGGATGGGAGATTGCCCCTTCATGAATTTCGAAATTTAATTAACTAAATATTCTTTCCCTCTAATTGTAAAATAAAATAATAGCACTTTTTATTCACAAGTCACTGAAAATAAATAAACACTACGATAAAGAGAAACTAAGAATTTTATGTAGCCCGTTGTGAAAGTCCATTTTTAGTTTTCTTCTTCTTTTCTTTTTACGTTTATTTGATGAAATTTTCTTTCCCTCTGATAATAAAAAAATATATTATTTTAATTCACAAATCACGGAAAAATAAATAAACACTACGTTAAAGAGAAACTAAGAATTTTTCATGGACCCCCTGTGGAAGTGAAATTTTAGTACTATTCTTCTTTTTTACGTTTATGTGTTGAAATTTTCTTTCCCTCTGATTGCGAAAAAAAAAAAATAGTTTAATTTATTTTTCACAAGTTACTGAAAATAAATAAACACCACGATTATAAGAAACTAAAAAAATTTTCCTGAACGTCCTGTGAAAAAAAAATTTAAGTTCTATTCTTTCTTCTTTTTACGTTTACCTGTTGAAATTTTCTTTCCCTCTAATAGTAAAAAAAAAAAAAAAGTTATTATTTATAAAGCACAAAAAATAAATAAACATTACGATAAAGAGAAACTAAGAGTTTTTCAAGAACCCTTGTGGAAGTCAAATTTTAGTTCTATTCTTCTTTTTCAATTCCTACCATTAGCTCACACTCTCCCTATATTTATTTATTTATATATTTATCTTGTTCAAATTTTCAATCGTTAATAAAATACTCATTATTCATCCTATCAAGTTGAAATATTTTTTTTTAACTTGTACTGGATGACAATTGAGGTTAATGCAGTTTTTTCAAATATTAATTAATTAATTAAATTCTAATTAATTAATTTTAGTTTTGTGTGGGAAACAAAATGGCGGCCATTGATTATTGAAGATCAATGACAGTATTTTACATAAGGGGTTACCATAGGGGGGACCCTATTCTGTCGCCAAATACCGCCAAGTTTGTCGCCAACTTGGCGATATATCGCCAAATTTGGCTGCCAAAATGAGTCGCCAAAAGTGACGCCAACTTGGCGATATCTCTAATATTTCGCCAAATTCCCATAGAGGTCCATTGTAAACCTACTTGCTTATAGAAAATCAACAAATTGAGATTTTTAATGCAAGAAAAACTAATATTAGCTTAAGGGATTATATTAAATTTTTCTTTGATGGCCTAAGTAGGAATTGACTTTAAAAACAAAATTTTTTATATTACTTGTTTACATTTATGTGTTGAAATTTTCCTTCCCTCTGACTGTTAAAAAAAAAAAAAAATAGCAAAATTTATTTTCCACAAGTCACTGAAAATAAATAAACACTACGATAAGGAGAAACTAAAAAATTTTCATAAACGCTCCTTGGAAGTCAATTTTTAGTTTTATTCTTCTTTTTACGTTTATGTGTTGAAATTTTCTTTCCCTCTAATAGTTAAAAAAAAAAAAAAAAAAAAAAAAGAAAGTTATTATTCACAAATCACTGAAAATAAATAAACACTACGATAAAGAGAAACTAAGAATTTTTCATGAACCCCTGTGGAAATCAATTTTTAGTTCTGCACTTTCTTTTTGCGGTGAAATTTTAACCTTCTTCTAATGGCCATGGTAACATTTCTGCTACCATAAGTTCAGCTTTCACTTTTAGCACGAAATTTCATAAGTAATGTATATTTTCAGTCATTACACCAATAATTGCCTCTTTAGGTAATATTAGTTATGAATTTCGAATACAGATGGGGCACTAAATAAGAAAAAAATTAGTTTGAAGCAACATGTCTAGCAAAACTTTCAAAATGGCATTTACAGTGGTAAGTTTTTGCTCGATTTTTCAAACGTTTTCTTGAAATAAAAGCTAAATACATATGATAGGGTGACCGAGCCAATAGTTGATCAAATAAGGTCGGTGCTACGGGGTTTTTATTATATTTCCTTCATTTTAAGATTTAGAAGTAAATTAACATGATTGCTACAGCCCTTAATGAATGACCTATCATGGGCAAAAATAAAATCAGCTGAAATTAAATAACAACAAAATTATAAGCAAATAGTTTCTTTAATTGCCATTTACCCAGTAGTTGATCAATCGAAGAAATCCGTCGAAAATTCCAATATTAATCTTTAAAATATCATGCTTAATCTCTGATTAAAAACAATTAATATAAAACTATTATTTAAGAAAAGCAAGTTGGAAGTGGATTATTTTAACTTAGCGTAATTGTCTCCAATTAATCAAAAACAAATTGTTACATTTTCTAATTAAAAAAATTCATAAAATGGCTTCTCTTACATCAGGAAGCTGAGTACAATATGACAACAGGTGCTCCAACATTCAAACAAAAATATTATATCTAGTGCCACATGTAAAACTCATTTCCGCCTGAAATGGCGCAATATTTTAAAAATTTGATCAACTACTGGAGGGCTATCAACTACTGGCGCAGTCACCCAAAAAAGTTCAATGTAAATTTTTTTTTTAATGGTAAAATGAGTAATTAAAATCAAGGAAGCAGATCTGCTATCACGGACATTAGTGATCATGAGCCCATAGTAGTTTTTGCTACCATGTAATTTTCAAAGGAAATTTGTACATCTTAGTGTTAGATTTGTACTTAAGATACTTATTTTACTTTTAATTCATATGTTCATGTTATTAAATAAATCCGAATTAAATTAGTTGAAAATTACAGTTTGCATTTACAACAAAACGAAATCATTTTTGTGTTTATATTTTTCAACAAAATATTGAAATTCCTTTTTAATATATGAATAGAGAAAATTATGAAGTAAATCCGAATTAATATTTTGGACTTTATATTTCAAAGTATAAATATAAACACAAATTAGCATATGTATAAATAAGCATAATTTCTAAGTATAAAACGTTTTTTGTTGAGCCGTATCACTCAAGTATATTACATTTAATACGTTTCTTCTGTGTGGTATATATTACACGAACCTTATCCCACACAGACCAACTGCACTGTAGTTTACTATATTTTTTAATTTAATCGCTGTGTTTATTCTGCGTTAAACTTTATGGTGCGTTTCCAATTTTTGGCAACAAAAAATAGAAAATCTTACAGGAAATGGCTATTATCTTATTGTCTTTTTGTAAGTTAAAATGAACTATAAATTATTTAGAATCCAGATTGCTTTTTTTTTTTTTTTTTTTTTTTTTTTTTTTGCAACCCGCTATATTTTAATACGCCTGTATGTAAAATTTCACGATTCCATCCTCTTAATTGTGTTAATTTTTAGAAAGACAGAGTTAAAAAAATTTATTTTTATATGTATTAGAGAAACAAACCACAAATTGCAAAAATATAACCGTTTATTTTTATTTGGTTTCTCTACATACTACATTAGTGCTATATATATAATTGTATACAAAATCAGAAAGTAAAATGAGGTTTTTTATTATTATTATTGCATAGAACTGAATAAATGGTGGAAAAAATAAAATTATATGAAAAAATTTGATACATATATGTATATATATAGAGAGAGGGAGAGAGAGGATGCTTTAATGTGATAAAGAAATTGTTTTAGGTCATACCACATGTAAAATTATAATTATTTTCACAAAATAAAATACTTTTGAAATAGGGTAAAATCCTTCATATTTCATCTTAATCTGTCCATGGTAACATATATGCTATCATACAGAAGTCTTTTAAAATATAATAAAATCTAATTTTTTTTTTTCATATTTTTGCTTTTGACCCGCAACAGCATACAGCAATTACTTGTAGGGGGAATTAGAGTTTTAAGTTTAAAGGTGTAATTTTAATGAACAGAAACTAATGATTTGAAACAGCTGTAGACTTACACTCCAATTTTTTTATGACTGTGGTTCGTTTTATGTAAAATATAATATAGGTCATAATTCGTATATTTTTAATAGGAATTTGTTGGTAATTTTCATTGATGAAAATACATTTTTGAATCTAAAAATGTTTACGATCTGTTTGGGTCAATTCATTCTACTTTATTTAAAATATAAATAAAAATTCAATCGGATCATTTTTTGGAAATATATCATTTAAAGTTTATCATGTCGGTTTTACATTAGCACTTCAAACTTTCACACCTTGTAATTCTATTAAAGTTTAGGAAAATATGTAAACTATATCTTTCTGTGAATTATTTTGATCCAAGAACTCAAAGACAGTGTCAAAAGTGTATGTTACCATTTGAAAAAAGACAGTTGTTGCCTTTGTTAATATGTAGACGTTCACCTAACCCTAATCCATACGTAACATTTAAAAGTAGATAGATTAACTAATCGATTTTGTTACCAGGTGCATTTTTATACGGTGATTTGAACCAGAGTTAGTGTAAGATGCGCCGGGGTGGGGGGATATCATTTATTTTTCCAAGATTGCACATGCCACAAATGAAATATATCTTACAAATTTCTAGGTGTTTTCTCACATAACCTACATCAGCAATGGAATAACATCATCATGCTGTGACTAATTCTTCTGTATCTTATTCTTTAATCTTAATAGATTGAAAAATTGATGGCAAAGTATAATTATTGTAGAAAAATTACTCTTAATTATATTTAAAAAGTGTAATTTAGAAGTAATGATTTTTTTTACTTTATTTTTTCTCTTTATTTCACGAACACCTGCTAGTGTACATCCTCAACATACGTAATTTTTCACATACATCTTTCGCAACAGGAAAAATTTCTCAAATATACTTTATTAAATATCTTTCAAAATAAAAAGCTAATTGATTGCGAAAAACTTTTAGCAAATTCTTTTTGAAGTCCTTTTCTCTGCACATCTTGAGTTGTTAATATCAAAACAAAATTCAAACCGGTTCTCTAGGCCCCCAAAATCGTCCCTGATTAATGTGTTTAATAGTTCCAAGAAAGGAAGAAGAGCAGAAGAGACACTACCTGATAAAGCATCTCTTGGAATCTCAATTGCTGTTATTTAGTACCTCATCAATTCATCTCGCTCTAGTGCTTTATTTTGTGGAGGAATCTACATTGGTATGCTACTATAAAGTATGTTAAACCTGTATAAAGTAAAAATGGTCATTTCTAATTATTTGCTTAGATAATTTTAATTAAACTACTTTCGCATGAAAAGACCATTCTGCCGTTTGTTGTAAATAAAAATACTTGTAAAGATCATTATTGAAAAATGTTTATCCAATAATGTTGAAAATATGTATAAAAATCAAGAGTAGTCTGGAGCAGACATAAGCGGCGGCAATGGGAGGTGTAAAATAAAGGGGATTGCTTTCCATGAATTTTGAAATTCTATCCCCTGAGAATCATTTTTACTTTCTTCTATCTTTACAAGAAGAAAGTATTGGATTCGCGAAAATTTTTGACTTCCGGTTTTCGATGGATTTATACGTTTTAGGGTCAAAGACCCCGAGAAACATGTTTTTACAAAATGTTCTGTCTGTGAGTCTGTGAGTCTGTCTGCATGTGACACAAATTTTGTGGGCGCTCTTCTACTCAAGAACTAATGCACGGAATTTAATAAAAATTTATATTCAGGTAGTCCTTAACCTAAATTGGTTCTTATTAGTTTTTGGAGTAAATCGCCTAACAGGTGCCGCTGCTATGCTGCATTTTTCGCGATTTCTGCCATAGCTCTATCTCAAGAACTTATGCACAGATTTTCATCAAACTTCAGATTCAGTTAGTCCTTGATATGAATTGGCGCTGATTACATGTTGGTGTAAATCGCCCAAAAGGTGGCGTTGCAGTGCTGCATTTTTCACGATTCCCGAAATAGCTCTATCTTAAGAACTAATGCACGAATTTTCACTAACTTCAGATTTAGTTAGACGTTAATACAAGTTGATGCTGATTAGGTTTTGGAGTTAATCGCCCAATAGGTGACTCTGCTATGCTTGAATTTTCGCAATTTCCGCAATAGCTCCATCTCAAAAATTAATGTACGGATTTTCTCCAAAATTTAGATTCAGTCAGACGCTGACATAAGTTGTTGCTGATTAGATTTTGATATAAATCACACAATTGGTGGCGCTGCTAGGATGGGTTTTGCTGAATTTACACGATATCAGCGATAGTCATAGCTGAAGGACTAATGCACGGATTTTCATATCTTTAGAATCCTCATGAGAGGAATATATTGCCATTTAATTCTGGCAGGGTGATAGCAAATTTTGAAGTATTAGCATGTATGAAATAGAAGAAAAGGTTCCGCCACTTGAGGGAGCAAAAAAATTATTATTTAAATTCTGATTTCGAAAAATGTATATAGAAACTCATTTTAGGAATTCAATATTTTTTAATTGTTAAATTCCTCTATATATTTTTAGATTGATATGTCTAAAAAATTGTTTTACACGGAGATTTCCTACAAAAAATTCTTAGTTTAGTTTTTTTTTTTTCGTGTTTGTAATCTCCATTTTAAAAAACAAATCTAGAGCTGAGGACCACAGGCGCTATCGAAAATCTGAACCCTCCCTATATTTCGTTTTGATGGCGCCCAAGTGAGCAGAAGTTCTTAAATTGTGTTCTTCGGACATCAATGTGCCCGCAAAGAGTCTTCGGGAGAACCGCGAAGGTCTCGCCTTTGATTTACTTTTGTTTTATTATTTGCTTTATCACAAACCTACCAAGAATCTTGCTATTAAAATGAATGGTAAAACTAAGAATACTGTTAAAAATACATTATAATTAGTTTATATACCGTAAAATTTGTAGAAAAGGAGCCTGTCTACAACGTAATCATACGTGAAAAAGAAAAAAAATTATGATCCCGGCATAAGGAATGTCGTACAATCATATTTTCTAAGGCAGAATCTGTGTAAAAGTGGAAAATAATTCCGTAACAAAGGAATTCTGTCTTAGCAAGTTTTACTGCATATCTGTTAGTTTTTGCATCACGTATTTAGTATTCCAAAAAAAAAAGTAATAAATTTAATCTTAAACTAGCCGCCCTTGGCGACCAGTTTGGTCTCCCTTAAAATTTATCTTTGGGAAAGCATGCAAAGCATTATATCATGTTACTTTTATTCATAATTTAATTTACTTGGACTTCCTTAAATGTAATTAATAGAATCCCTTAAGCTAATATTAGTTCTTGTTGCATTAAAATATCTCAATTTGTTGATTTTCTGTACGCAAGTAAACCCTATTGCTTTACAATGCAAGTCTATGGGAATTTGGCAAAATATTAGAGATATCACCAAGTTGGCGTCACTTTTGGCGACTCATTTTTGTCGCCAAATTTGGCGATATATCGCCAAGATGGAGACAAACTTGGCGGCCTTCGACGACAGAACAGGGTACTCCATATGGTAATCCCCCTTATAGGTATGGAGATGCATTAAATGCTGTTCAATAACCAATGAGATGCGTTTCAATCGAGCGTTGCCATTAAACAATAAACGAATAATCGCGATTTCTGTGCCACGTACGATAGCGTAATATATATATAGATTCCGGGGTCCGTGAAATCATTCGAAATACGAAAGAAGGCCCGTGGTAACTAACGTTAACTTAGCCGTCAACCTTTTCTGGTTTAGTTCAACTCCCAGTTCAGAAACCCCAGGTTGAAAAAATGTAACCGCCATTTAAAATTTAGAATTCATCATCCGTTTATAGAAAATCTTTAAATGTTATGTTTCAAGGTATTAATTAAAGATATACAGTGAAATACGTTTAACACAAAATTGAGGGGGGCCGATTTTTTTATTTTTTTTTTATTTATTTTTTTTTGTGTGTGTGTGTGTGTGTGTTAAAAGAATTTCGCTTTAAAAGATTCGTAAAAAAAAAGAACAAAACTCATAAATATTTTCGACGTCGTCAAATTTTATTAACCATTTGAAAATGGTTATTATTTTCCGTCGAGGATGGGGCCAAATAATGCTCGCATTTTATTTTTTTTAACGAAATTCAACGATGTTCTTTACTTTTAGAAGAATTTTTACTTGAATAGGTAATAGAAAGGCAAAAAATCGTTAAAAATTGTTTGAATAGGTAATCGAAAGGCATAAAATCGTTAAAAATTGAAAAAGTTACAAAATGGGTAGGCGCAAATTATCAGATATGGAAAAATCCAAAGCCAAAGAGCGACGCCGAAATGAAAATCGTCTTGCAAAGCAAAAATCGAGGTCTTCAACTGATTATGTAGGCCATGAAAATCGAGGCCTTCAACTGATTATGTAGCCCATGAAAATCGATTACAGAATAAAAGACGAACGCGAAAAAGGAAACAATCTAATGTTTAATTGATTGATAGTAAAAGGCCATGTCTCTAAGGGCTCCAATCCACTAGCCACGGTGTTTTACAATCGGTCGATTCTAACCGGGAAAAATTGAGCTCAACGTAGGTTATTTGTCGCAATCTGTGGATGATTCGGTGGAACTGCTTTCGATTTGTAAACTGTTTTTCTTCTCGAAACGGGACTTGGAGAGTTTATCGATCAAGGTTTCGATCGTCTGAAGTTTGATCTTTGCGATCTGTTATTGAAGAGGATGCGACGAAATTTGGTCGACGAAATTTAGATTTTTCGGTCAAATTTTGTTACGAAGGTGATTTGTCACGATCTGTGGATGATTCGGTGGAACTGCTTTCGATTTTTGTTTATTCGATTATTAAAAAAATTCCAAATGGTCGTTGTAATCTATTAAATTAATTTTTTTTTCTATTTCCTGTTAAACTAGTAGTAGGTTGCTAGGATAAAAAGCAAGTAAAAAAATATTGCTTTTTTGAGGAAAAAAAATCAGATATCTTTTTTTTAAGTGTCTATTTGAGCATTCAGAGATCTAGCTTGTTTGAATAAAATAAGCAAAGATACCTCTAATTCTTCGTTCTCATACGTTTTGTCTGTGGCTTAAACATACTGCGCTCAAACATTACGTAATGGGATCCCTGTTTTTCATTATCTGTACTAATAGAAGTAAAAATTGTTTGTTTGCTAGAGGTAATCTCTGGAGCTACCGAACCGATTTCAAAAGTAATGGTATCAAAATGATGGTGTTAGTCCAACTTAGAACATAGGCTATATTTTATGTCGGTGCCACTACCCCAAAGGAGGTGTAGGAGCAAAAAACGTACTAAAAATGCGATTTTTGCGTTAATGAAGGGCCTAGAAATATGTAATTTGGAATATTAGTTACTTATAAGATATAAAGGATTTCTAAGAACAGTTCTTAAAAAATTCGAAATTTAAAAGAGGTGAAAATGCGCAAAAAAGCGTTATAAAAAAACGTTCTAAATTGCGATTTCTATGCCATTTCAGGAAGTACTAAACCGCTTTCAAATATAATAGTGTAAAAATGATGGTGACAGCACTTGATCCAAGATAGGCTATATTTTATGTCTGTTTCCACAACCCGCAGGAGCAAAAAACGTTCTAAAAATGCCATTTTTGAAACATGGAAGGACCTAGATTCATGAAATTTTGCATGGTATATATTTATTAGATATAAATGATCTCTAAGAACATTTCTTTAAAAATTTGAAACTTAAAAGGGGTGAAAATGCGCGAAAAGCGTTCTAAAAACGTTCTAAATGCCCATTTGTGAGCAATCTCAGGAAGAATCAAACTGATTTCAAAAGTAATGGTTGGAAATTGATGCTGAATAGCCTCTACTCTAATATACACGCTATTTGATGTCGGTGTCGGTGCCACTATCACCGGACGTTGCAGGAGAAAAAAACATTCTAAATTTCGATTTTTAGGGGCTAGCAACTTGAAATTAGGAAAGGTACATACTTATTAGATATAAATGATCTTTAAGAACGGTTTCGAAAAATTGGAAATTTAAAAGAGGTGAAAATGCGCGAAAAGCGTTCTAAAAACATTCTAAATTGCGATTTCTACTCAATCTCAGGAAATACCAAACCCATTTTAAAAGTAATGGTTGCAAATTGATGGTGAGAGTCCCTTTATATTATGTTGCTGTCTCTACCATCTGGGGGTTGCAAGAGAAAATCATGTTCTAATTTGCGTTTTTTGCACAACTGAGGGGTCTAACATTTTGAAATATGGCAGGGTATTTACATAGAAAATGCAGCTGCTTTCTAAGAACAGTCGAAAGAAAATTCCAAATTTAAAAGGTTGAAGTGAGCGAAAAGCGTTCTAAAAACGTTCTAAATTACAATTTTTATACAATCTTATCAAATAACAAACCGATTTAAAAAATAATACTGACAAATTGTTGGTGATAGAACCTGCTCAAAAATAAGCTACATTTTATGTCTGTGCCACTACCGCCAGAGGGTTGCAGGAACAAAAAACTTTCTGAATTGCGATTTATGTGGTACTGAAGAGGCTAGAAACTTTAAATATGGCATGGTAGTTACTTATAAAATATAAATGCCCTCGAACGACTGTCGAAAATAAATTAGAATTAAAAAAGGGTGAAGCGAAAGGAAGGCACAAAAAGCGTTCTAAAGAGTCCTAAATTAAGATTTCAATGCGATTTCTGGGAATATAAACCGATTATAAAAGTAATAAATGCGAATCAATGGTAACAGTCTCTGATTCAACACAGGCTATATTTTATGCCGATGATTCTACCACCTGGGATTCTCAAGAACAACAAACGTTCTAAAAAAGGCCTTTAATAGCTTTCTAAATTACGTTTCTGTGGAATATTAGGAAATAACAAATCGATTTAAAAATTAATATTGTCAAATTAATGGTGTCAGTTCCTATTTCAACATAGCCCTTTATGTTGAAAGAGATGGTAGCACTTGGAATTTGACATAATGGTTAATTTGAAGATGTAAGAAGATGGTTTCTAAAAACTTCAAAACTTCAAATGAATACTGAAATGAGCGTATTAATTGAGCATAAATGTTTCAAAATATTTTCTAAATTATCATTTATTTAGTTTTATTTCTTTTTATTAATTTAAGTCTGATTTCTGCCTAATGCAGTGTAATAGTGAACTTTAGTCAAACTGCGTTTTAAATAGTAATTTTTGAATTATTCCTAAAAGTATAAATTCTTTTAATAAAAATTACACATATAAATATCACTTGGCATATTTCAAATATTACGCGAACAAAGTCGCGGTGTTTGCTAGTCGTTGATAAAGTAGAATTGGCAATGCAAAACTCTTTGCAGATTTCGTTTTCGTCTTTCTTTTTCATCAACTGCATTTAAGCAGCTTCATCTACATTTGAAGCGAAATAGCAGTTCGTTTTAGCACCGATTTCTCAGCCATTGTGCTCATAAAACATATGTTTATACATAAATTTTATTGAAATTCTGATTGAATTTCTATACTCAATAAGGAACACTATTGTGTTGTGTAGTGCTTTATATATATATATATCTATTCACTGATCATTGTAATCCCATGTTAAAATTTAAAAAATGTGCTGTGTTTCATATTCATAAATGTTGATTTATAGTGAGTGATATTTAAATTATATATACAAAGAGATCCAGCCCGAGCCTCCTGGGTTATAGAACATACTGTCTGGTAGGGGAGAGGGGGGCGCGTGTGAACATGGGGCACATGTGAACAGTACATATTTCATTCACTTAATTTGAAATAAAAAAATAACATAACTTCCAATAGATGGTAGTACTGGTACCATCTTTTGGCCGAATTTTCAGAACAATAAGCCATTTTGATTTCTGGTAGTTATAATTTGTTTGTTTTAGAAGGTGTGAAGTAAAAAAGTCTTCTAAGTTATTGAAGTAAAAATTCATTCAAGACATTTTTTAAAGTAGAATATCAGCATTGCATTCTATAGTGGAATTAATTAGGTAAGTCTACAAAAAGTTTTGTTTCCTTATTTCAATTAAAAATATCTTTTTTTTTTATAAGTTAGGCTTAAGTTGGCAGATGGTGCACTTGTGAACAGAGCACATGGGGGCAGATGTGAGCAGTTCACAAGTGTATTTTTAAGTCTGTGAATGCATTTTTTTAATTTAAAATTTAATTACCCTTGTCAAACATTGAGCTATAAATTCATGTTTTTAGTATTGCTTCACAGTTTTAATTTACTGGAAGTTAGATAACAATTTCCGTAAAAACCAATATGTTTATTTATTATTATTTAATGATTTCCAGTTTTAACTGTATTTATTTTTTTCTTAGCCCATATTAAAGTATTTGTAAAATATTTTATTTTATGAAAGTAAAATTTAGTTGGACAAAAAAAGTGATAAGTAGTACTGTAATAATCACCATTTTTATCACAAATTTACCAATTTTTAAAACCATGATGCATAATTTTGTTATACACGTTACACAACATTTAGAAAAAAAAAATAAAAACACAATAACAAAATTATTCAATAACTTATTTAAAAGTAACACAGTTTTGCTATGCTTGACTCAAAAAGAGTAGGTATATTAGTGTATAATTTTACGAATGATTTCTTGTATCTATGTTGAAACATTTGTTGATTTATTCACACAACTAGAAAGAGAGCATCTAATTTGTTTTTATTCACAAAAGATTACTTTTGTCTTATTTATGCATGTGTTCACAAGTACCGCAGGTATGTTCACAACCACCCCTCCACCGGGGCACATGTGAACAAATTTTGACAATTTTTAGAATGATGATATGAGTTAGAAATTCTTGATAAATGCATCCAAAAGTTTCACCAAAATAACAAACAAATTGTAAATATTCATATGAATCAATTTTTGGTACAATAGCTCATAACAATTTTGAGAAATAGTCAAAAATGTAAAAATTGTTCACATGTGTCTTCCCCCCCCCCCTTCTACCCTATACAAAATATAGCTGAAAACCAATTTTATTTAGATTTTTTTAAAAAGTGAGTAAAAATGTTTTTAATGATTGTTTAAAATATAAAATTCTTAAAGACAATATAGAAGAATTTTTTAAGAAAAATAGAGGGGGTTTTTTATAACCAAAATGGCAATTAACAAAGGATCTAAACTGATCTTGCTCTCCACAATAATAATTAAAGACTGATAGCATGGTATATCAATTGACATATAATCTAATGTTGTTTTTACATTGTATCTATTTTTTCTTAAATTGACCTCTAACAAGACAAAAAAGCATTTTTATTTTAAAAAATATCAATTGTGTACTAGAATAAAATTTTGAAATTATTAAAAATAGTACTTTCATATTTGCTGCATGATAGCGGTTAATGAAAGAAGAAATTCGAAAGATTTCTATAATATAGTAACCTTTTCCATTATTATTATTTCAGTGTTAAGCTTGTAATTCGATTACATATCTGTTAAAATTGTGTTTTGTTGTATTTATTTAATTATTTGTTAATGAATTTTTAATTCCTTTATGCAATGTAAGTGGGAGACAAATGCTTAACTATTTATATTGTTTTAAGTGCAATTGAGTTAATTTTCCATAATCACCTTGGATCCGATAGAGGAAAAGGTGTAAATATGGGTACCCTCTTTTGTTTTTGACTTAGAGTCAAAAAAAGTGACTTTCATTTAAAAAATTTTTAGATTTTTGACCTTCATCATCAACTATAATAAGTTTACTAAATGAGAGGCTGAAAAAAAATGATAATTCAATATCGAATATTTACAAAAAGCTTTGAAAAATGCACCAGAAAAAACGAGGTGTAAATATAGGCCCTCTCCAAAAAAGGTCACAAAAACTAGTTAAACAGGATAAAACAATACAAAATGGTAGAGAATATATTTATTACAGAAAAAAATTGTTTTCGGAAATCAAAAACTTAATTGTCACATTCAGTCCGGCACAATCTAAGTGTGCCTGCATTTGGCACATAGCACATTTAACACACTTCTTTGCGAGTGTCTTCACAGAACTTTTTCACAAAAGTTTTATCACAAAAGATGCAAGTTGCATCACTCGAGGCTGATTTAGTCCCATCTTTGATATCCAGGTCCATATCATCATCACTGTCCACAAGGGAAGTGTCAGTAATGAGTCCGAGGATGAATCGTATCGTTTCGTGGGTCGATTTTTTATTTTTTATTTTTTATTTATTTATTTTTTTGAGGCCTTTGGTTTTGTCACCCCTTCCCCCTGATCGGTCTCTCACTCCGGGAAAATTCCAGGATGTCTTCTTGAGAGCACTTTTGTCAAGCGACTTGGTCAACTGATCCTTGCATGGTGATCCAGTGATGACGCTGAACCTTACTGCTTTGCGTCCACGAGTAGTGGTTCTCTTCTTCATGTTGGAGACAGGAGATATGTCGACCGAAGAACCTACATTTAAAGTTCCTTTGTAACATTGCGATGTCTCAGCAACCTCATCAATTAGCATTGCTAGAGTTTAATGTGCTTGTATATCAAGATAATTCGAAAAAGACGGGGCCCATATTTACACCAACTCCAACTAAGAAAGATGGCCACTTTCACATGTAACCTAAAGACTTGCATGACTAAAAGCGTGCTTCTAAAAGTAGCTTAGGATCTTCGCTTTCCCGATATCACTCTGAAATTATTGTAAACTAAATATAAGGGCATGAAAAGAAAACGATTTCAGATATGTGTCAAAAGTTTGCAGTCCCGAACAAACACCAATTCGCACAATAACTCACGTTGCATTCACACTATTTGAAAAAAAATGGTTCCAACTGCTCTCTATTATCTTATATCAACAAGTGACATCATGTACAATCCTGACCACCAGTCTTCAGCACCTCCAATGGCCGCTTCGGGAGGGGTACCCATATTTACACCTGTGCCCGTTTTTACACCTTCTCCTCTACACATAGTTTTTTTTTTTTTTTTTTTTTTTTTTCATTCGTGAAAATTATTTAAAAAACCCAAAAATCAGAAAATTGAAATAAAGTTTTAAATAAATCACATTTGAAAATACATTTCCCCCCCTATTCGACAATATAAAGATTGAAATTGTTGGATGTTTAAAAGTGAAAAATATATGCTGCGATAAACGAAATAGATAGCTCGGGATATTGACACCAGCCATTCGCTCACAAACATGTGTTTGCTTTATAACATAGATTAGAACAATATCGAACAAAGTTTTGTGATTGCTATAGCTTACTAATTTTAATAACCATCCAGCCATCTATTTTCTAAATAAACCGCAAGTTCTTAACTTAAATAAATTAAATATCCGGATAAAAAAAAAAGTTTAAAATTCCTTGCACACGACCTTTACACAGCGTGTGATGCTTGAGATTCGTCCTTGCAAATTGAAGACAGTGAACTATTTTAAAACAACCATAAAAGAAAAGAAAACACTTTCCGGATGAAAGAACACTTTTCTATAAAAGATATAACTGATGTTCAAGCCATTTTTTTCCCTCTCGCGTTTTGTTGATTATCCTATTTTTTAACACTATCTCTACCAAGAGGTGTCAAAAGATACCTTTCAGATTTTAACTTAAAATTACTCTCTAAGTTTAATCATTTCTCCACAATTAATTTTTTTTTGACTTTTCGTACAATATTTCTTAAATTAATGCAGCGATATCATTTTCCTCCAGCTCATCCTGGTTTTAAAAATGTGAATAGGATATACCTATTTCTACCATGTGGTGCTTTTTGATACCTTAAGGCCCTTATAATTCCTAATTTCGGAGGATTTCATAATTTACAATTTTAAACCATTTTACATTTCAGTTGTAATGGAAAATACAGGAGTTGATACACAACTTTGATATTCGCATTAATGTATTCCGCCATGTTGCAGTTTAGTATAGATGATTGCAGTGACTAGTTCTAAAAAAATGAATAACGCGTTTTCTTCTCCAATTCTGGTAGTGTATTCAATGCGCATGAATTTTGTTTTGATTCGAGTAAAAACTATGGTATTGAATAGAGAAAGAATTTTATTACACTAATGTTTTTACGATTACTGTTTGTTGTTGTTGCTGTTGCTACAAAGATTGAATTTTTATACACGAGACTGAAATTTTTTTTAAGTTAATAATATTAAAATATTTGATTATCCTTCAAATAAAAATTAAAAATGAACAAGATAATATTTTTAAATTATTGTTCTTGTTGACTTAAAACATGTTTGACTACATTTATGTACATTTATATTTTGTAGATTGATGAATTAAGAGCCTCAACTAGTCACTCAAAAAGACCCGGATGATAATATTAATCCTACGGGAACGTGATTTTAAAATATCTCGCTTAAATTTTGATATTTTCGAATAACTTTTTTTTTTTTTTTTTTCTTTTTGCACAGAATAGCTGAGGATGATCTACATCCGGGCTAGTTTTTACTTTTTTGATTTTGGTTTCAGACGTTTTTTTTAAAAAAATTCTTTTACTTTCGGAACCGGTTTGAACAGATTCCGAAAGTTAAAGTATTTTTTTTTTTAATCTGAAACTAAAATCGAAAAAGTAAAAACTAGCCCGGACGTAGATCGTCCTCAGCTATCCTGCGCAAAAAAAAAAAAAAAAAAAAAAAAAAAAAAAAAATCATTCGAAAATATCAAAATTTAAGCGAGAATTTTTAGAAAATAATTTTCCCATAGGATTAACATTATCATCCGGATCTTTTTGAGCGACTAGTGTAGGCTCTTAAGCTGGAATTTACAACCAGATTAAATAATCTCTAGTAAATACGCCTCAATGTATTAATAAATATATTGCTTAAATTATCTATGTTTAACTGATAATTTGCAATCCCAACAGTTTTGAAAATTATTTGCATTCAAATGCGAAAGTGTCAAAAGACACCTTTTGTTAGAAATAGGTATATACAAAATCGTGGTAGAAATAGTGTTAATTTAAAAAGTTGTAAATCATAATAAGAATCGACTCGTCGGGTTGTATAATTTGTTATCATTATGATTAAAAATCGACCGAAATAGATTTTTAAGACCGAAACCGAAACAGAAGCTTAATTTCGTTAATCTTCCAATTTTTGGCTGAAAACAAAAAGGAAAATCTCCAACATTTTTTGAATTAATGCATACATAAATATGCATAATTATTTATTAATTATACATGTGGGCCAAGTTGGCTCGCTGTGCCTCTGGGCCATAACTTTTATTTTCGTATAAAATAAAATGTAATTAATTCATCATTGACACAGAATGATTTTCTAATTATGCAAATTTCATCTCATTAAAAAATGTTTTACGCATACATACCTCCATTTATCTTTTATAATGATTTTTGTAAATGATCATCTGTTATACTAGATCTTTCTCAAAGAGTATTCGAAACACTTCTGCGATTCCAAACTAAAAAATTTCTATTATTGTTAAGTCTACAGTTTTTAATAAGTATGTGAAAAGCGTCTTCAAAGTTTAGTCATATGTGCTATGCTTGCTTTATAATTGAACTCATGTCTTGAGTCAGTCAAGAGTATAATTATAACACAGAAATAAATAAAAAGTGTCTCGTTTGAGCCGATACATCCCAAATTAATGAGTAATGTTGAAAATTTCCAAAGGAAGAAACGAGATTTTTCGAATACTGATAGTTTCTATAGAGTTTCGGTCCAGCAGAATTTTCAGCAGTATTTTTGCCCAAAATGAATTTTCGGTGAAACTCTGATTTTGCTCCAAAAACGAAAACGAAACCGAAATTTCGGTGGATCAATTGTGATACACATTACTCTCTTGATATGGGTAGCGTTTCCATACTATGTGACAACTAGAACTATTAGGTCGAGTGTCACAAAAAGTAGGACAAGGAGACCAAAAAAAGGGGGACAGAGCCTCCTAAATCTGGACATAAAAATACATGAAACCCTATGAAAACGGAACCTGTCTCTAACGGAATACTGTCTTAAATGTTAAAATTTCATTTTCGCTGCTGTACAATTATACCTGCTCAGACAAAATACTGTTTAAATCAAAATTTTTCTCCTCGTGGGTCAACCCTCCCATATGTGGGGAGTCTTGACCCATTATTTTCTCATGATTAAAATCAATCATTTTTCAAATTTCTTATATATTGCACTTATGTAGCAATTTTATTTTAATAACTGATTGTATAGCGAATAAAATGATGTATAAAACTTTATTTTACGTTCAATATTTAAAAAGTAAAAAATCATTTTGTAAAAAGAGGTTCAATCCTCCCTAGTCTCCCCTATATAAATGATTGCAATTTGTCGATTTTTAAATAAATCAACCTAAAATATACTACAGAAAAAGGCCTCACCCGTACAGCGGAGACGTACATTTAGCGAACATTTTTTTCAATCCCCAACACAAATTAAATTTCCTTTTACCTCTAAATAGCGGACACCTCCAGATAATGAAAAATTTCGGCAATCCCGAGGTATGCGTTTTTAGAATTTTACTATATTTTAATAACACTGAAAATATCTCTGTTAGTACTCGAAAAACAGCTTTGTGTCGTTTTCATGCTACGACAATCCAAAAACTAGTTATCGGACACAATACCTGATGAATTCGTCACCCAACAACAAGGATCCTTCATTCGAAATATTTGGCGTCATAACGTCAAAATGAGTGAATAATCGTGTTTTTAACGCTCTCGTTATGCAAAAATGACAGCATCCTCTTAACTACATCACTTTAGGAGGTGAATGAGTGATCATCGTCATAAGCTCGACCATTGTCTGCTATAGCCGGCCCTTGATGAGCTTTGTTGCTCAGCGGAGGTCGCCGCTTAAGAATCTCTCACGGTAATTTATTTAGCAGCAGAGCGTTTAAGAGATTTTTTTCGCCTATTTTTACACGCTTTTATTTAACTTAACTTCATGTATGTAAAGATGGAATTTTGTAATCGATTTTTTCGATGACTTCGTGGTGTGCTAGAGTTCTGGAAATTATATATTAAGTCATTAAATATGAAATATCTGATTTGAAAGAAGTGATGCCAAATCACGTTTTGTTATTAAGGGGACAAGGGACCTTCAAACTCATTTTTTTATTTATTTTTTAAATTGCCCCTTAAATACTATTAGAGGTCACACTATATGAATTATAGTATATATTTATCTCATAGGAAATTTAAAAAAAAAAATTGGAGAAAAATAAGAAATTTTCCTGAATATTATAAGTGTTATCAAGAACATTTCAAAAATATATATTCTAAAAACACACTCAAAATATATATTAAACATTTAATTGCTAAAAAGGACGTCAAATGTTAATAAAATACATTAAAAGATCTTAATAATTTGACATGTTTCGACTGAATTTACCCGATCATCATCAGAAAAACAAATAAATATAGAATATATATTTTTGAAATATTTTTAATGGACGTATAAGAGAACTTCTGTTTGTAATTTAACTAGCAAACCCGCGGCTTTGCTTGCGTAATAGTTGAAACATGCCAATTGATATTTGCATCAATATTTCTTATTAGACCACTTTCTGAAATAATTCAAAAAATACAAATTAAACACACAGTTTGACTAAACTTCATTATAAAAGTGCAATAGACAGAAATGAGATTTTAATTAATCAGGAGAACTAAAACTAATTCCAAATAAATGATAATTTAGAAAGTATTTTGAGACTTTTATTCATTTCATACGCTCATTTCAGTATTCATTTGAAGCTTTGAATTTTTTAGAAACCATCTTAACATATATACATCTTAAAATTAACATCATGTCAAATTCCAAGCTTCTTGTCTAACAGTCTGCCATCTCTATGGCATAACCACCCCACGGCATAAAATATAACCCGTCTAGGATCAGGGACTATCATTCTTGATTCGCAACCAATAACTTTTGTAATCGGTTTATTATGTCCTGAGATTCCATAGAAATCGTACTTTAGGACACTTTTAGAAGGCTTCTTGCTCCTTCCCTTCGCTTCACCCCTTTTTAATTTTGAATTTATTTTCGACCGTCCTTAGAGGACATTTATGTTTTATAAGTAACTACCGTGCTATATTTAAAGTTTCAAGCCTCTTCAGTACCGCAGAAATCGCAATTTATAAAGTTTTTTGCTCCTGCAACCCTCTAGGGGTTGTGGCACCGGCAACTCTTTTCGCTCACTTCATCGTTTTGAATTTGGAATTTTCTTTCAACAATTCGTAGAAAGCATTTGCATCTTTGAAGTAATTCCCATTCCAAATTTAAAATATTAGACCCCCTCAATAACACAAAAATCGCAATTTAGAACATTTTTTGCTCTTGCAATCCCCAGGTGGTAGTGACAACAACGTAAAATATAGACTATGTTGGATCGGGGACTGTCACCATCAATTTGAAACCATTACTTCTGAAATCAGTTTATATTTCCTGAAATTGCGTAGAAATCGCTATTTAAAATGTTTTTAGAACTCTTTTCGTTCATTTTCACCCCTTTTAAATTTCAAATTTTTAAGGAATTCTTCTCGAAGAGTATATACATCTCATAAGTAATTACAATGACAAATTTCAAGTTGCTAGCCGATTCAGTATCACAAAAATCACAATTTAGAACGTTTTTTAAAATGGAACCGCAAGGTGGTAGCGACGCTGACATGAAATAGATCCTATATTGGAGCAAGGGCTGTCATCATCAATTTCCAACCATTACTTTGAAATAGGTTGAGTACTTTCTGAGATTGCGTAGAAATAGCAATTTAGAACACTCTTTAGAACGTTTTTCGTCCATTTTCATCCTTTTTAAATTTTGAATTATTTAGGAAATGTTCTTAGAGATCATTTATATCTTATAAGTAACTACCATTCCTAGTTTCAAGTTTCTATCCCCTGAAGTATTACAAAAAACGCAATTTAGATCGTTTTTTGCTCATTCAACCACTTTGGGGTAGTGGCACCGACATGAAACACAGCCTATGTTGGAGCGAGGGCTGTCACCATCGTTTTCATACCATTATTTTTTTTAATCGGTTCGATACTTCCTGAGATTCCGTAGAAATCTCAATTTAGAAAGTTTTTTAGACCGCTTTTCGCTCATTTTCACCCATTTTAAATTTTGACTTTTTAGGAAATGTCCTTAGAGATCATTTGTATCTGACAAATAACTGCCCTGCCTAATTTCAGGATTCTAGGCTCTTCAGTAACACAAAAATCGCAATTTAGAACGTTTTTTGCTTCTGCAACCCCTAGGTGGTAGTGACACCGACATGAAATAGTGTCTATGTTGGAGCAAGGGCTGTCAGCATCAATTTTCAACCATTACTTTTGAAATAGGTTGGGTACTTTCTGAGATTGCGTAGAAATTGGCCATTTAGAAGGTTTTTTAGAACGCTTTTCGCGCATTTTTACCACTTTTAAATATCGAATTTTTTAAGAAATGTTCTTAGAGATCATTTATATGTTATAAATATCTACCATTCCAAATTTAATGTTTCTAGGCCCTTCAGGAACAGAAAAAACGCATTTTCGAACGTTTTTTTGCTCCTGCACCCCTTTTGGTGGTAATGGCACCCACATAAAATGTAGCCAATATTGTCGCAAGTGTTTTCACCATCATTTTGACACCATTATTTTTAAAATCGGTTTGGTACTTCTTGAGATTGCGTAAAAATCGTCATTTAGAACGTTTTTTAGAACACTTTTTGCGCATTTTCCTCGCTTTTAAATTTCGAATTTTTTAAGAAATGTTCTTAGAGATAATTTATATCTAATAAGTAATTACCATGGCATATTCCATGTATCTGGGACCTTCAGTAACACAAAAATCGAAATTTCGAATGTTTTTTTGCTCCTGCACCCCCTTTAGGGGTAGTGCAACCGACATAAAATGTAGCCTATGTTGGAGCAAGGGTTGTCACCATCATTTTGACACCATTATTTTTTAAATCGGTTTGGTGCTTCCTGAAATTACGTAAAAATCGCCATTTAGAACGTTTTTTAGAACGATTTTTGCTCATTTTCACCACTTTTAAATTTCGAATTTTTTAAGAAATGTCCTTAGAGATCATTAGTATCTTATAAGTAACTACCATTCCAAATTCCATGTTTCCAGGCCCTTCAGTAACACATAAATCGCATTTTTAGAACGTTTTTTGTTCCTGCACCCTTTTGGCTAGTGGCACCGACATAAGATATAGCCTATGTTCTAAGTTGGACTAACACCATCATTTTGATACCATTACTTTTGGAATCGGTTCGGTAGTTTCAGAGCTTACCTCCTACAAATAAACAATTTTTACCTCTTTATAAGATTAGTATAGATATGTTATCAAGAACTTTCAAAATGCCCCAACCTCACTCCTTATCAATTAAAATCCACAATATTTTTTATGCCAATTTGGTTTACATATATAACTGTGCATCGAATTTTATATATTTGAATATCAAGGTAAAACAATATATATTTAGTAGATTTTATGAAATTTTCAGCAATTTGCATCATATTTCTGCACTTAATTACCTTCAACATTTCCAATTATATTTAGTTTTAAAAAAAAAACTATGCATAGTTTTATTTGCATATGCAAACCAAACTGGTATAAAAAATATTGGGGATTTTAATTGATATGAAGTGAGGTTGAGACTTTTTGAAATTTTTTGATAACGCTTAAAATATTCAGGAATATTCTTTATTTTTCTCCCCCCCCCCCCATTTTTTAAAATTTCTTATGTGATAAATATATGCCATAATTCATATAATGTGCCCTTGAATGGTATTTAAGGTGATTTAAAAAAAAATAATAAACAAATGAGTTTGAAGGTCCTTTGTCCCTTGACATTCTGAATTCTCAGCAGAAAGTTTTAATAGTTATTTTTTATTTAAATAATGTTAGAACAATGGAACAATGTGATCTGGTTGATGGACTGCCTAGTTGCGTCGCAACTTTACATCCAGTTGAGAGGTGATCGTGTTGCAAGGGCATGAGGGAACCTTAATAAGAAATTACGTTTAGACGTGGCTGGTGGCCACAATAAGAAAATAACTATAAAAAGTTAAGAAAAGAATAACTTTAGAATAAGCACATAAAGTACTCAAAGTTTAACAATGTAAGACAAAAATGAAAAAGAAATAAACGGTCAAGTGCGAGCATTACTCGCGTACAGACGGTTCCGTAGAATAAATATATGAATTTGTAATTGTATCTCTCTATTCTAAAAAAAAGTAACTACCGCTGTCACCGCCGCCGCCGCCGCCGGTTTTGAATTTTTTGTGACCGGAGGTCTTTCTTCGTTAATATTAATAAGACTGTTGCATACAAAAATATGAAAATCGGTAGTATTATAGAAAAATGTTAGATAAACACGCTGATGCAGACAGTTTTCAAATCGAAGAATTATTTTAAGAGATATTTAATGCCAAAGTTGGACAAAATCGTTCCATTAAAAAAGTTTTATAGGAACAAAAACTGTACATAGGAATTTAATCATTTTTAGATCATTTTATGCGTCAGAATTTCCCGGTGTGCAGATTGCAGTTAGTTTTTTAATTTGAATAATTTTTCGAGGTTTTATTTCTATTTTAAATTCAAATTTTCAGCATTTCGAGAGATATTTTTTACAAATTTTAGAAAATTGTATTAATTTAAACTGTTGCCAACTGTAATTAACAGCGCAAACAGTAATGTTTGCTTCAAATTAAAAATTTATTTTACACGTGACTATTATAAACAAAAAATATAAAAAGCAGGAACTCATTGAAAATTACGTCATAAAAACTAGAGTTACACGTGAATTTTAAATGAGAAAGAATATTGTAAAATAATAAATTCAGTAACACGCGTTAGAAGTCCTATATAGGAGAATTTACGTCATATTACACTTATTACGTAAAATGAACAAAAAATAATATTGCAAAACAGTTTTAATTTAAAAATTGCGCGAGACACTTACTTGACATTTTAAGATGATCATAATATTTCATTTCTAACAAAAGTATTTTGACGTGAATATTAAAAAGAGAAAGAAAAGTTTGGTGAAAATTGCGTCAGATTATAATTGTCAGATTCAAATTATAATTCAATCTTCCGAAATCTTTTTAAAGGCGATCAAATTAGCGTGCTGTTAGAGTCTGCGGTGTCTGAACGGGGGTTGATGAGCGTAGCTCGTAGGGGGCAAAGCCCCCTATCTCTCTATTCTAAAAAAAAGTAACTACCGCTGTCACCGCCGCCGGTTTTGAATTTTTTGTGACCGGAGGTCTTTCTTCGTTAATATTAAAAAGACTGTTGCATACAAAAATATGAAAATCGGTAGTATTATAGAAAAATGTTTGATAAACACGCTGATGCAGACAGTTTTCAAATCGAAGAATTATTTTAAGAGATATTTAATGCCAAAGTTGGACAAAATCGTTCCATTAAAAAAGTTTTATAGGAACAAAAACTGTACATAGGAATTTAATCATTTTTAGATCATTTTATGCGTTAGAATTTCCCGGTGTGCAGATTGCAGTTAGTTTTTTAATTTGAATAATTTTTCGAGGTTTTATTTCTATTTTAAATTCAAATTTTCAGCATTTCGAGAGATATTTTTTACAAATTTTAGAAAATTGTATTAATTTAAACTGTTGCCAACTGTAATTAACAGCGCAAACAGTAATGTTTGCTTCAAATTAAAAATTTATTTTACACGTGACTATTATAAACAAAAAATATAAAAAGCAGGAACTCATTGAAAATTACGTCATAAAAACTAGAGTTACACGTGAATTTTAAATGAGAAAGAATATTGTAAAATAATAAATTCAGTAACATGCGTTAGAAGTCCTATATAGGAGAATTTACGTCATATTACACTTATTACGTAAAATGAACAAAAAATAATATTGCAAAACAGTTTTAATTTAAAAATTGCGCGAGACATTTACTTGACATTTTAAGATGATCATAATATTTCATTTCTAACAAAAGTATTTTGACGTGAATATTAAAAAGAGAAAGAAAAGTTTGGTGAAAATTGCGTCAGATTATAATTGTCAGATTCAAATTATAATTCAATCTTCCGAAATCTTTTTAAAGGCGATCAAATTAGCGTGCTGTTAGAGTCTGCGGTGTCTGAACGGGGGTTGACGAGCGTAGCTCGTAGGGGGCAGAGCCCCCTAGTTATTAAAAAGAAAAAAAAAAGTTGCTAAAAGAATACTAAGACGTTGTAAAAAACTATACAACGTAGGGTTGGGTATAACTATATATATTAGAAAAGTGTAATCGGGTATACCATGAAAGTTCAAAGAGATATGGAACCTAAATAATATCAAATATAGCTATTCGTATAACTCTTTTTTTTAATATTATCCTAATCTGTTTATGATGAACTTAATTCGGTACTGACAATAAAAGCAATGCATAGTTAAACTTCATTTGGCATTTCATGAAACTAAATTCAGCGTAGTAATAACCTTTATTTCTACAGTGTAGCTAAAACGAAACCTTTGTTCAACGTTTAAATTTAGCATTGTGCTAAGCGCGCTTCGAATTGAGGTCTCAAAGTTGCAACGCCGCCTTGGTCAGTACCCCGTTTTTCCAGATAGAAGTTTAATTAACTTTTAAAGTCACTCGAGGCGTATTTAAAGGTACAATTAATGCAACTATCACGAATCCCACAGTATTTATGCGATTCATTCTAATTAAATCTTTCGAGGGCGATGCCCTTAAAAAACGGACACCAAATTTTAATTACAAAACAGACAAACGGCACCAAGAATATTTAATTAAAATTTTCCTTTTATCATGTACGTGAAAATAAGCAAGTTCGCATTTTCTAATAAATTCGTTTATAAATTCTGGTGTCAGTTCATTATTTCATAAGTTTATAAATAGAATTACTCCGTGCCGGAAAGGATTAAGTGGTCGCAGTACTCTTAAAGCTTCAAAATTTAAGAAATTTTAATTTTTTTAGATGTTAAACTGCTGTCTTTTCTGAATATTTTGATATAATTGTTTCCTTGACATTCCCATTAGAACAGAAGTTTTGGCTTTTAGAATACCCGCTCAATAGATGAAGCGACGTTTCCGAAACTTTAAAGTCATTATTTTCCAAATGGCGTTTTTTGAGCATAACGCACAGGATACCTCAAAAACTTCTGAATATTTTTTCATGAAATTTTCAAAACATGTTTCACGTTAGTCTGTATAAAATGAACCTAAAATTTCATTTTTATTGTTCAAAACAATATATTTTTTAGGTGATTACACTGTTGAAATTTTCAAAAATTTGTATTAGCTAAATGTAGCATTGCATTAAAAATATAAAAATGATTTAAATACAAATTTATTTAAGTTTAGGGAAATTATTACAATCTGAAGTTTAAGTAAGCACCAAAATTTTCATTCTAGTTGCAATATTTATTTTGTAATCCTGCGCATAAACTGTTCTGTCAATTTTTTGTTCGACAAATGTCTAACAGTTTCGAGCCCCCTATAAATACTAATGCTGTATTTTGCAATTTTTTAAATACATGAAACGAAAGAACATACTTATATCTTTTATCCCAATTAAAATTGTGTTTTAAAATCATATACATTTTAAGACATTAAATGTTGAAAATGGTCTTTTTTTCATTTTTTTCACTTTTTAAGAGTCCCGAGACCCCTTAAATTAGTATGTTTTTAACAATTTGACGTTTATTGCTTTTATACTGTTACTGGACATTACATTGCACATATATATCATTAAAAGTTGTTAACTAGGCTTAGAGTACGCCGCCCCTGTCCTTGTGTATGTCCAAACTGACCGTACCTTCAAGGGTTAATATATCGGCTAATTACCGATGATTTTTTTTTGAAAATCATTATCAACAATGTTTTTATTCTTCTGCAACGATAGGTATATTCAGCGATGCTCAACAATTTTTCTGAATGCCCGTAAATCGAAATTTGTGTATAACAGAAAAATGCTAATTACTCAAAAACTATGTGACCTAGGGTAATCGCTATAATTTTCCGGCAAGGTTTATATTAACGCCTACTACCTCTAATTTTTTCATAATTTTAGTTTCAGTAGATTCGGAATTAGATGGGGCGAACATATTTTTGCGCTACATTTTCAACAATATATTTGAAAATATAATACCTAAAATTAAAAGGAATGTATTTTTGAATTCAGCGTTACAAAAGCTTTCACAGGATACCCCACATGATATACAAAGAAAAAAAAAATTTTTCAAGTAACATAATTAGCCCCTCTACTTTTTTACTAAATATATTTATGAATGTTTATTAATCTGAAAATATGTGGGTCAATGGTATTTATTAATTCCCCGAATTTGATCTTTCCACGTTATACCCACAACATCGATCTTCCCACAACATAGTCGTTGGCCTGAAGCAATCCCTATTAAATCGTTGACAGCAAAAGCAGCTTGCGAAGCGTTTATTGAAGTTTTTGTTAGAACTGGAATTCCTAGAATGATTGCAGCCTTTGACATGGAAAAACTTAAACTTGAGAATGAAATAAAAATGCAAAATGTAGAAGAAAATGTAAAATCAAGACCAATTGAAATACTTGAAAGTTTACTGAAAGAGAAATATTCTGACAAAAGTGTTATTAGTGAAAATTTTCCAGAAATAACATGTAAAGAGTTTTTTAAGTATTATGAAATTAAAAGAGAAGAAAATTGGAAATTTAAAAGAAGACCTATGATTGAGCAAGAAGTTATGGATGAATTTGAAGCAATTGAAAAAATGTTTGGCTTTGATAAATGGTTCAAATATTCTGAAGAGAATGTTGATGATGAAGATAAGATGGAAACTAAATCAAAGACTCTGGAGCGTGTTAATCGTGTTTATGAAGTCAAAATGGAAGAAGTTGAGAAAGATCTTAATTACAAAAATAAAAAAATAGTTGGTACTATAAATATGAGAAAAAAAAATGATGGAAAGAATTGTTTTAAAGAAGAAAAAAGATCTAGTAACAAAAATTTCCAACAAAGAAAGAGAAATGAAAGATTCTATTGAATCAGTTAAAAAAATGAAAAAAAAAAAAAGGTATTCAATTTTATCTTAAGTTGTAGTATTCTGGAGACTCTAAAAATCGAGAAAGAAGCTATAAAGTATGATATTGATTCTGTTCAGAAGGTTATACAAGAAAGCAAATACAAAATTGACACTGAGGGTAAAGAAGTTATAGTTTCCATTAAGGACTTGTACCTTGCAATGACCTTGACAGATCTGTCCAGAAAAACTGTTCCAAATGATATTCCATGGTCGGAAGATGCTGAAAAGTCGTTCAATAAGTTAAAGGAAAGCTTATGTGAAGTTACAAACCTTTATACCCCAGACATGTCCAAACCGTTCGAAATAAACACCGATGCTTCCATATCGGGTATAGGTGCCTGTTTAATGAAAAGGGACAAAGACGGCATGTTAAAGCCCATAACCTTTGCCAGTCAAAAGCTTACTCCAACTCAATCAAAATGGAGCACAATTGAAAGAGAAGCATGTGCTGTAATCTGGGCACTTGGGAGATTCGAAATGTGGACTTATGGAACCACCATAATATTGCATACGGATCATAATCCCCTAAAATACTTAACAGAGGGAACTCCTAAGAACGCTCGATTACAGAGATGATCGTTGGCACTATCTCGTTATCAGGTTTCTATTGGTCATAAACCAGGAAGTTCTAATGTAGTAGCGGATGCTTTATCTCGGATTTATGAGTAGAAAGAGAAAAAAATCTGTATATATTTTGTATTATTTCATTATTATATATTGTATAATGTGTATTGATAATACGTATATTTTTAGTATATAGTGTATAAGAATTATATAATATCAGTAGTTTAAGTAAATGCTCTCGATGGGACAGGTAAAGGACTTTTTAAATAGAACTTTTTTTAAAGGACTTTTTAAATAGAACTTTTTTTTAATAGGACTTTTTAATTAGGACTTTTGATAGGCGACTTTTTAAGTAAGACTTTTGTTTGGACTTTTAAATGTAGTTTCACAGTGTGGGACACAGTCCAACATGTAGAAACTGGAGGGAAGGTGTGAAGGTTACCTATACTCCGTGGTCGAAAGACTTTAGGAAACTCGGAATGGCAACAGCCAGAGACACAGAGAGACGAGGTACTTTCTTGAAGGGTTGTGTTCGAAGACTCTCTTGTGAAATATGTAATTCGAAGATTATTATTATGTTATATTATGTGTGCTGTGTTGTAAGTGTGTCGTCTAATGTAAATATTAAACTAAGTTAATCATATCGCTGCTTAGACCTCTCTGCTTTGACTAGAGCTTGTATTCTTTCTTCATCAATATCTTGGAATACCGAACCGGTCATGATAAATGTCTCGCGCAAATATATTTTTTAATTTGACCTGTTTTTCCAACTGTCAATTATTTGACTTAAATTTCCTCCATTTGCGACTTTTAACGCATAATAAGGGATTTATTATTTAAAAATTTTCTTTCTCTTTTAAAATTCATGTGTAACTATAGTTTTTATGACGTAATTTTCAATATTTTCCTAATTTTTAACAAGTAATCGTTTACTTCTAATTTGAAAGTTTTCTTCTGATTATAATAGCCACGTGAAAATAATTTTTTAATTTGAAGGAGGTATTATTCTTTGCGCTGTTTTTAAAATTGGCAACTGTTTAAAATAATATCCTTTTCTTATATTTAAAAAATATCTCTCGAAATGCTGATAATTTGAATTTAAAATGAAGATAAATCCTCAAAAAATGTGTCAAATAAAAAAAATAAATACACTCTGCACACCGGGAACTTCTATTGTATTAAATGATGTAAAAATGTTTAAATTCGTATGTATAGTTTTTTGCTCATATAAATTTTTTTAATAAAACGATTTTGACCAACTTTAACATTAAATATCTCTTAAAATAATTATCCGATTTAAAAACTGTCTGTACCAGCGTTGAAGAAGACACCAGTCAAAAACACATTTCTCGAAATTAATAAATTTATTTCACGGCGGATTTCAACATCCTTCTCAATCGGTGTTCATCAAACTGTCTGACTCTCAAAACAGATCGAGAGAAAAAACAAAGAAAAAAATCACCTGCTCGACTTGCCGGCGCCACTAGCAGCCGCGGCGAATACACTCCCCACCTTGAAACCCAAAGGTTTCAATTAAAATACGTACTATTACTACATTGTCACATTAAATATACAATAGATACAAAGGTACAATAACTAGCACAATATATATACACTCTGAATATACTAATGAAATAAGAAATTCAATTATAATCATACAATAGCAAAATTAAAAGTTTACGTAACATTATCTGAAATAGGTAAACTACATACACTGGAAATACTTCGTTTATAAGTGCCCTTAGGCGTTTTTACATTAAAAACTCTGATTTTTCCGTCATTTCCACGAATGACGCTTTCTATTCTACCAATTACCCAAGTACATACCGGTAGGTTTTCTTCCTTTAGCAATACAACTATGTTTGGTTTAATATCACCTTTAATACTATGCCACTTGGATCTTTGCTGTAAATTACACAAATAATCTCTGGTCCATTTTTTCCAAATAGTTTGAACCAGTTTTGTTAGCAGTTGCCATTTAGAAAGTCTATTAGTTTCTATATATGAAATGTCTATCTCAGGTAAAGAGTTAAGTGGCCTACCGATCAAAAAGTGACCAGGCGTTAAAACATTATAATCATTTGGATCGGATGACAGTGGTGTCAGAGGTCGGCTGTTTAAAATAGCTTCAGTTTGACTGCTTATAGTCAAAAACTCCTCAAATGTGAGTTTATGCTCACCTACCACTCTCTTGAAATGGTGTTTGAAAGACTTTACCCCGCCTCCCACAGTCCTCCAAAATTAGGCGGCTGTGGAGAAATAAAGCTCCATGACACACCCTCAGAACACAGGTAATCAGTTACATACACATTTTTAAATAAAGCAAATAATTCCTTTATTTCTGAAGCAGCACCTCAAAAATTAGTACCATTATCAGAAAAAAGATGAGATGCCAAACCGCTGCGTGCAAAAAATCTTTTTAAACATGCATTCATGGCGTCTGCCGATAACTCAGTGATAATTTCAAAATGAACTGCCTTAGTCATAAAACAAACAAATACACAAACATAAATTTTTTGATATACACCTTTCTTTTGGTTCTTATACCTTATTAAGAAAGGCCCACAACAATCTAGGCCTGAATTGGAGAAAGAAGGATTAATGGTTACTCTTTCCTTAGGTAAAGGTGCCATAATCTGACTCATTTCTTTTGGGTTCGCCTTAAAGCATGTTACACAATTATGAACGGTTTTTCTAGCAATAGCACGTGCCTCCAAAGGCCAATATTCTTGCCGAACGGCATACAACAAAGTTTGGAGCCCAACATGAAATCTTTTTAAATGAAAATACAAAAAAATCATTTCCGTGAATTTGTGGCTCTTAGGAAGTAAAATATGATGTTTAACATCAATTTGTAAGTTAGCATTAACTAATCGGCCACCCACGCGTATTATACCATCATCATCAATAAAAGGGCATAAACTACTTACATTAAATTCCTTAAATCTTCTTTCCTCTCTCAAAGCCTTTATCTCCCTAGGAAATGCCTGAATTTGTACATATTTTATTAAAAACAATTTACTTTTCTTTAATTCTGCTGGAGATAAAGGTTCCTTTTCTTTTGTATAACACCTTGAATTAGAGATGAATCTGAAAATAAAACTAATGATTCGTATTAATTTTACATATGAATTAGTGATCTTAAATATATAATCAAAGTCTGAAATTTCATTGAAAAACCCAAGTTCATAGTTTTGGAAATTACAGTTCTGTCTGAGTTCTTGTTGGAACTCCTCTGTTTCAGTTACAGATAAATGTTCTTTCTCAAAGTCGTATTTCTCCTGATTATGTAAAAAGTCTGGTCCGTTCCACCAGAGTTTAAGATCAAGAATTTTCGCTGGACTAACACCACATGAATGGACTAACACCATTTTCAGAAGTTTTTACATAATCCCATGTGAAATCTTTAGTACTATTTTGAATTTTGGTGACACGATTTGAGACAAAAACTTTAAGCTTTTGAGGTGCTGAAGCAATCCATGCCAGGACTACTGTCGAATCTGAGTATAAATATACTCCACGAATTTGAATGTCTAAGGATGACAGTACTTTAACAGTAAGTTTCGAAAGCAACTCTGCGGCGCAGAGTTCTAATCTCGGTATCGAAATCTTCTTGAGGGGTGCCACCCGCGATTTACTACACAGGAGTGGCACCTTGGATTCGCCTGAATCAGAAATAGATCGAAGATATACAACACAACCGTACGCATCTTTAGAAGCATCACCGAATCCGATCAAATCTATATGTTGCGCATTTGGCCATAAAACATGACGGTTTATCTGCAAATGTCTCAACTCTGTCAGTTCTTCGCGAAATTTATTCCAAGCTTTTCTTTCTTGTAGTGGAATTTCGTCATCCCAGTCAAGCTTAAGGAGTCACAACTTCTGCAGATAAACTTTTGCTGTAACTATCAGAGGACCTCAAAGGTCAAATAACCGTGCAATGTCTGATAAGATAGTTCTTTTAGTTATCGAACTCACAAATGGTTGGACCTTAAAGCAAAATGTGTCCTTGCTAGGATTGAACTGCAGTCCGAGAGTTATAACAGTTTCTGAATCATGAGACTCAAAGTTGTATTCCTTCTTGCTGGTTGGAAGATTTTTAGGTAGATTTCGTAAGAAATACTACCTATTGCAGTCGTTACCATGGTGCGACTTTTTAAAAATTCCTTCATAACTTTTCATTACATGACCCCAGGAACCCAAAACCACCCCCACCTAAAAAGTTTATATATATGAAATGATAAAAAAGCCCCTTTTTAAAATCTCCTTTTTTGTCCCTTTTTAAAATTTAAATTTAGAAATTAAAATTAAAACTTTTAAAATGCTTTTGTAATTGTGTCTCAGTTGATTGAATGAGGTTGCCCCTGTTAAGTCAGTTTTCCCGCATCGCATTTTATAACTTTTAGAGATCGTTTTGGCACATCTCATAAGAATACTTTTGCTGAATAAGTGCAATTTATAAGTCTTGCTGCATTCGATCGGCCAACTCAAACCACAGCCTGTATCCCGGGCAGTCAATCATTCAGCTAACGACCAATTATAGTTTAAAGACGCCTCCTTTGACTTCAACGGCCCCTAGCTGGAATAATGCGAAATACAGCATATTTATACCGATGCACAGGTCCCCGGACAGGGCTTTTGACCATCAAAAGAATGCCCTAACTCCACGACACTCGGCTCTCTAAGTATCGCTTAGCGGTACACATAATTCCCAAGCCCGATGTCCATAAAGTAAATTAGCAGCTCTCAAGCCAAAAGGGGCCTGATTTCTCAAAAGGATGTAACAAAGGAACAATAAATCAGGTCCCCGGAAAAACTGTGTCTTTATTGGAATAACTACTGTCTGAATCTGACTTTGATTTCCCGGATACCACTCGCGGCCTGCGACTACCTAAAGATGATAGAAGTTCCGAGGATTAGCTCAGAACTCGGCACGCACGCGTCCGCGGTTAGCGCCCCTGCCCCCAGCGGTCGGGCCTTGGCCGACGACACGACAGAAGATCCATAACTGGAGTAGCGACGAAGTCGTTACATTGAAAAGTCGGCAGGACGGTTTATTTGCGCGGCTCAAATCCCAGAGTTCCAGCAATTAATTCCAGCAAGAACAACAACGAGATGTGTAATGAAGTCCTAAAAAATGACGTATCTACTGTTTATTTAACCAGCAATTAATTCCAACAAAACTCAAGAGGTGTGTAACAAGTGACGAAAGAAATCTCTAAAAAGAACAGTTTTCAAATCCTTTTTCTGCCTTCCATGAGTGAAAAAGAAAACGAAAAAAAAAAAAAAAAGTGTCGTTCCCTAGCAATTAATTAAAAAGAAAAAAATCTGGTCATTAAAAGGAAAAGACTGGTCAAAAAGAACCGGAAAAACATTCATCTGCCTAGCAATCAAGAAAAAATTATCTGTTACTGAAAATCAATTATTTCTCCAACGAACAAGCCTCTGAAACAGTCTTTGCAAGAAAGAAAAATAAAACTCTCTCCTCCCAGCCCAGCCATGGACGTTATCAGCTGAGAAAGTGGGTCACCAGGTCAAAATGAAGAACCGTGTTGAAAAACGAATTTTCTACCGGCAGATAACTCACTGATTTGTGTTAAGAAGAAAAAGAGAAAATGATTTCTTTTTTTTAATGCAGGGAGTAAATTTAATCCTGGAAATTTTTATGAAGATCGTTTTTTTTGTTGTTGTTGTTTTGTTTGTGGATATGTAAGGCTGTCCTTGAATAGATTTGTTGAAGGTAAGACCATTTTAATCTATTCTTGAATTAAAAAAGAGAAAAAGAATACAGTTTTAAAAGGTAGTTTTTTAATTGTTTGTCATTTTAATAGCCAAAATTAGAATAAGACAACGTTTATTTTATTTATTTTTGCTATAAGAGAGTAATTTTCTGAAATTTAGACAGTATTTAAATCTTTGGAATTTTAAAATTTTAGTTCAAAGTTCGTTTTTTTTAAATCTCAATTTGAAAAAAAAAAAGAAAAAAAAATGATGTATTAAATTTGAATTTTATTTAGATTTAAGCCCATTTTTGTTACAAATATTGTGTTGCAATTTTTTTGAAAAATATTCCATTTTTATTTGTTTTAAATTGTGCCTTATATTTTTGTGTAATCTTGTAATATTTTGTATTTCAAGATGAGTCTCACTCCCCCTCCTGAAAAGAATGACTTAGAAAACAAATCAGATAAAGAGAAAGATACTCAGAAGTCCGAGATTGCCACACAGACACATAATGTAACAACATTAGGTGAACAGACCCTGTCAGCTCAAGCTGGGTCTGGTCACAACTCAGTAACCGCTAGCCCGAAAATGTCCATAGAACCTGATATTATTGCATTTTCGCCTAATTCAAATATGAACTGGACCGCTTGGCTGGCCTATTTTGAGAGTGTTTGTGTAGAACAGGAAAAAGACGACTTCTGGAAAATTAGGCACATACAGAAATACTTAAAAGACAGTGCACTTACGTTGTACATTAATAATTGTTTAAATGTGCTGCATTGGTCCGAATTTGTCACTTTGTTCAATGAACATTACGAAATTCCCGACACTCTTTCTTTAACTGATTTTTCCCGTATTGGATACAAGATTGGAGAGGACCTGAACGAATACTATCAGAAAAAGACTAAAATAGGGAGAACCTTAGGGTTAGACCAGAAGCTTATCTTGGAAGGATTAACGGAGGGCTTGCCGTTAGAAATGCAAAAGCTAGTTATTGCAAGCAACCCCTCAAATACACATTCATGGCGTGAATTAGTATTCAGAATTTGCAAGCTGCAACTGGACAGAAAAGGAAATGAGAGCAAAATAGATGCAAGCCCACAAAACCCCAATCAGTATCGACAATGGCGACCGTTTCACCCCCCATATGAGACAGGACAGAATTATAACCGGCAGTGGAACTACAGAGTTCCCTATCAAAACCCCCCGACTCGACCTTTTGCTTCTAATCAAGTACGAAATCCCCAAAATACAGTTAGACCGACGACAAATGGTCAACCGAGACCAAATGTACATCACCAGACCACTTTGCCACCCTCCCCATGCAAAGTTTGTTTTAATATAGGAATACCAAATGCGTATCGTTGGGTGGAATACTGCCCTTTTCGACAACAAGTCTTAGCAGTTCCAACCCCTAGTCCCAATATGAATTTTGCGAACCCCAACCCAGATCAGAGAGCTAATGAGTCATCTGAAAATATATCTAGTAATCAATGACGGTTTCTTATGTCCGGACATGTACAAAAAGAAAAAGCTAGCTACAAAAAATCAAATAGAAATTGTCAAAAAATTACTGATGTAAAAAGTGAAGGCTCACTACCTTGTTTGATCGATACAGGGAGTTCTATCAGTGTTATTCCTTATCATTTAGCCCACAAACTTAACCTAAAAATATGTAAAGTTCAGCAGAGTATATCGGTCACACAAACACAAGGTGTTCTAGCTTTGAAAGAAAAATGCCTTGTTAGTTTGAAATTAGGACATATCTCTAAGAATGTTGAACTTTTTATAATTAATAATCACTTACCTTATGCTTTGATTGGGCTACCCCACTGTAAACTGTTTAAATTGAATATTGACTGTGTTAAAATGCAAATCACGCAAGAGAAAAAGAAAGTACCTCTCATGGACAGTATTTCAACAAATTCATCCCATCATACCTTACATTTATCAGAAACATATACTAACCAGCCAGAAATGGAAAATACAGTTAAAAATGCAGAGATATTCGAAGAAAATTTTGAGCCGGAGTTGTTCGAGACCACTGAACATGTGCCAAATGTTCAGACTGTCAAGGAACAATTACCTGCTCTTCTAGCCAAATATGTCTGTATTTTTGCTAAAGATAAATATGATGTAGGTTGTGTAAACATTGAACCCCAGAGAATACAGTTAACATCAGACCTCCCCGTTTCTTTAAGAGCATATCGCACTTCCCCTAAGGAAGAAGAAGAAATTAAAGACCAAATTCAGAATTTATTGCGAGCCGGTATCATTAAAGAAAGCTATTCCCCTTATTCATCACCCGTAACTTTGGTGTATAAACGTGAAGAAGGGAAGAAAACCCGGTTATGTATTGACTTTCGAAAATTGAATGCCATTACAAAAACAGATGCAGAACCCTTACCTAGAATAGACACCCTGTTAGATAAATTGGCACATGCTAAAGTTTTTTCCACTCTTGATTTGGCCAGTGGATATTGGCACATCCCTATCCACCCTCGAGATACGGAGAAGCTGGCGTTTGCCACTACCTTTGGATTATATGAGTGGAATCGTTTACCATTCGGATGGAAAAACGCGCCTGCTTGGTTTAACCGTACCCTCAGAAGAATCCTTAATAAATACAAAATTGACTTTGCCTGTAGTTACTTTGATGATGTTATTGTATTCTCCCAAAATGAAGAAGAACATTTGTGTCATTTAGAGACCTTATTTAATATCTGTGTCCAAGAAAACCTTAAACTAAAATTGTCAAAGTGTAATTTTGTTAAATCCAAAATTAATTTCCTAGGATATGAAGTCTCGAATGGTTGTATCACACCTGACAACCCTAATATAGAGACAATTAAGAAATTAACACCACCTACGAATGTAAAAGAATTACAACGTTTTTTGGGATCTATAAACGTTTATCACAAATTTATTCCAAAATATGCTAACATTCGATACCCTCTCAACAATTTGTTGAAGAAAAATGTCCCCTATGTATGGGACCAAAATTGTCAAAATTCTTTCGAAAAGTTAAAAAATGCTTTAATTGAAAAACCTATATTAAAGTTGTTTGATCCCAAAACACCTTGTCATTTGTTTGTAGATGCATCAAGTCATGGAGTGGGATGTGTTGTGAAACAAGTTGATGAAAAAGGAACATTACATCCTATAGCATATCACTCTAGAAATCTTCGCGATTATGAAAAAAATTATGCAATTACTGAGTTAGAATGTTTGGCGATTGTGGATGCTTTAGATAAATTTTATCATTATTTACACGGTCAAAAATTTGTCATACATACAGACCATGCGGCACTTACCTGGCTCAAAAGTGTTAAAAATTTAAGAGGACGTCTTTTCCGCTGGTCCCTAAAACTTAGTATGTTTGACTATGAAATTAAATACCAAAAAGGCTCCACTAATGTTGAAGCTGATATGCTATCTAGACAGCCTGTTTCAGAAAATTTACCCCATATTATACATCTCCTTGACTTGAATGAAGTAAGAGACAATCAGAGAAAAGAAAATGTAACAGTTGATGGTAAAAAATACACTGAGATAAATGATGTTGTTGTAATTAGAAAAAAAAGTTTGTATAAGATTGTGGTCCCCATGTCTTTACGTCTACCCCTCTTAGAAAAAACCCACACACAATTTGGCCATCCTGGAATTTATAAGATGATAAATTTAATCTCTCTGCAGTATTATTGGCCTAACATTAATCAGGACATTGAAAATTTTGTAAAACACTGTCACACTTGTCAGATAAACAAAAAATGTAGGCAAAAAAGATTTGGCTTATTGCAATTAATGCCCCCAACAGATATACCTTTTGAATGTTTAGCAGTAGACTCTGTTGGCGGATTTAATTATTACAATTCTACAAAAAAATATTTGCATTTAGTCGTTGACCATGCAACTCGCTATGTGTGGGGTTTTCCTTCAAAAAGTGTAACCACCGAAACTTATACAAACATTTTGAAGCAATTATTTCAGATACAAGTACCAAATAGATTGTTAACCGACAGAAATGGAGCATTTACAGCTTCCAGGTTTAAAAGATTTCTTCGTACTTACAATGTAAAACACAGATTAACAAGCAGCCATCACCCAGAAACGAATGGGAAAATTGAACGCCTAAATCAGACTATTGTCACTAGATTAAAATGTAAAGTCAATTCCACAACCAAGAAAATACCCTGGACTAAGCTTTTAGATGAAGTCTTATATGAATATAATAATACTCCCCATTCTGTAACCCAGTTCACCCCTAGTTATTTATTGTTAGGAAAATTACCATATGATCCTCCTTTACCAAATAATAGTTATTATCCCCCTGTGGAGGAAGCTAGAAAATTGGCTAAAGAGAGAACAATTGCTTACCATAAAAAGAATAAAGTCCGTTATAATGCTCGTTTCCTTCCTGTAAAATTTAAAGTTGGTGACATTGTAATGTATGAAGAATTTCATTATCCTAATACCCGTAAACTGACTTCGCCATACTCTGGCCCATACACCATTTTAAAACAACTTTCTGATGTATCCTTTGAAATTGATAAACCCAGTCCACATTTTAAGAGAAATTCTGAAATTGTCCATTCCTCCAAGTTAAGATACTACCACCCACCTCAAAACCTTAAGCTCAACCATGAATAAAACCCAATCTATCTCTTTCATCTTTCATTTTTTATTTTTGCTTTCCTATCGTCCCCCTTGCTCGTAGCATTTGGACGAGGACCCAGCTGGGCGTGTAATCTAACTCCCCGGCGGCGTAGAATGATGATGACAGTTTAAAAGTACTGTTAGAATTTTTGTTTTTTTTTATAACTATATTATTATGATAATTTTGTGACCTATGAAGGGGTCCTCCGCTCCGTGGCCACCCATCTTTAGCCGGACTGTTTTCCCAGATTCTCTTTCCAGGTTGAAAGGAGAATCTGGCAAAACTGCTTCGCTTCCCCTCTGTAGGTGAATGTCGATTGCCCACCTTCCTTTTTCAGTTGTGCAAGAGGCACATTTTTTGGGAGGATATTCACCTCAGAGTATTAAAATCCGTGTCACACTGACCCTGGGCATGGTGAAAATTATAGCAAACGCATATTTATAATTTTTTAGCTATAGTTTTCCTTTTTTTTAAGACAACTTAGTTTGTTTTTCATAAAAATAACCCTTGGCTGCATCAAAGAAGTAGTAAAGTCCCTACCGAAACAGAAAGGTAGAATAAGAAGGAATGTGTTTGTTGTTGTTAGTATTACAGTGTATTTTACTTTTATGTTAGCTCAGTGTGAAAATTCAGTATTTTTAGAAATGCAAACTTGCCAAAGTGCATTTTGGTAGACAATATATTTGTGTTGATAGTATTAGTGCATATTTTATATTTTTTTGAACATTTTATGTTATTGAATATTTTATACTTTTGAACATTTTGTAGTATTGAATATTTTATATTTTTGAACATTTTGTATTAATGAATATTTTATAATTTTGAATATTTTGTATTTGTAAATATTTTTTACATTTGAATATGTTATATAGTTTTCAGTAGGTTTATCTTTGAGTATTTTAGTATATGTTATATATTCTGTATATGTTAATGTTACAATTTTACACCAAAAAAGGATGTTTCTCAATGGACAATACCCAGAGACATTTACAAAAAACATCCAAAAGACTTGCTTTAGAGACAGTTTGGTGTAATTAAAGGTCCCATGTCTCGAGACTGTCCCCTTATTATTTTGCTGCAGCACCATTTAAAGAATTCCAATGTTTTAGTGTAACCAATATTTTTATGTGAACAATATTTTTATGTAACTTGATATGAATGTAAAAATAGGTCCAATTGACTTGAGAGCTGGAGCAAAAAAAAAAAAAAAAAAAAAAAAAAAAAAAAAAAAAAAAAAACACCCTGGGTTAAATTTACGAGATAAGACCCACAGGTCTTGCAGGCGAGCCCTGTGGCTCTTGTTTTAGTGGGGGGGGATATGAAATGATAAAAAAGCCCCTTTTTAAAATCTCCTTTTTTGTCCCTTTTTAAAATTTAAATTTAGAAATTAAAATTAAAACTTTTAAAATGCTTTTGTAATTGTGTCTCAGTTGATTGAATGAGGTTGCCCCTGTTAAGTCAGTTTTCCCGCATCGCATTTTATAACTTTTAGAGATCGTTTTGGCACATCTCATAAGAATACTTTTGCTGAATAAGTGCAATTTATAAGTCTTGCTGCATTCGATCGGCCAACTCAAACCACAGCCTGTATCCCGGGCAGTCAATCATTCAGCTAACGACCAATTATAGTTTAAAGACGCCTCCTTTGACTTCAACGGCCCCTAGCTGGAATAATGCGAAATACAGCATATTTATACCGATGCACAGGTCCCCGGACAGGGCTTTTGACCATCAAAAGAATGCCCTAACTCCACGACACTCGGCTCTCTAAGTATCGCTTAGCGGTACACATAATTCCCAAGCCCGATGTCCATAAAGTAAATTAGCAGCTCTCAAGCCAAAAGGGGCCTGATTTCTCAAAAGGATGTAACAAAGGAACAATAAATCAGGTCCCCGGAAAAACTGTGTCTTTATTGGAATAACTACTGTCTGAATCTGACTTTGATTTCCCGGATACCACTCGCGGCCTGCGACTACCTAAAGATGATAGAAGTTCCGAGGATTAGCTCAGAACTCGGCACGCACGCGTCCGCGGTTCGCGCCCCTGCCCCCAGCGGTCGGGCCTTGGCCGACGACACGACAGAAGATCCATAACTGGAGTAGCGACGAAGTCGTTACATATATATATATATATATATATATGTATGTATGTATGTATGTACTAAATTTTGTCCGCACGATAAAAGTCGCAATTATGCACGGAACGTCTTCAAACTGGCCAACAACTTTAAGATGGCTAATTTCTCGGCGGGGATTGAAAATGAGCAAAATCGGTCCAAGGGAATGGGAATTGGGAAGGTTAAAAATTTTGAATACCGTCTTAACATGATTCTGATAAAACCAGCTTTTACACAACAATGGCAGGAAAAAATAAGTATTTTTCGTTATAGCTGTTGCCAACAATTAAAAAAAAGCAATAAAATTCTCACCACAACAATTGCTTTTCTAATGCAATGTTTTCACGTGAAAAATTAAATTAGATAAACAGTTTGACGAATTGAAAACAAATTGAATATTACGTCATAAGTTTTCTAGAGCAAGATTTCTGCATGAAAATTCAAAATGAAATAAATAGTTTGACGAATTGAAAACAAATTGAATATTACGTCATAAGTTTTCTAGAGCAAGATTTCTGCATGAAAATTCAAAATGAAATAAATAGTTTGACGAATTAAAAAATATATATATATATTGCGTCATATTGAAAATATAATGGACCACAGCAGGTGAATATGTAACGTCATGTGAGTTTGAAGAAACGTATTAAAACATGATAAAAACCCGAGTATGGAAATATTAACTTATTTTAACACTTTGAGGTTCTCTGAATTTGATTTAGCCATTTTTAAACCTATTCCATATACATGCGTGTGTGTATTTGTGTATATTAGAATTTTCACAAAATGTTTAGCTCCCTAGAGCTCATTCTTAGCGAAGGAACTGGGTTTATCTTTAATCTTGATTTAAGTTTTGTTGGTGAATTTAGTACTTAACTTCGAAATCTACCTCCGCCTGTAGGCCTGAGCCGGCAGGGTTTTTTAATACCATTTCGTTGTTAGAGCCCCACTTGTGAAGTTCCAGTCCACAGCATTTAATAGAGATATTAACTGACGTTGCAATTCAATGGCAGTAGCTATGTCATTTGTACCGCTGAGTATGTCATCGACATAAAAATCTTTGCCAGCAGCGGCACCTAATGGATACTTCTCTTTCTCATCGTGACATAGCTGTTGAAGCACTCTCGTTGCAAGATAGGGTGCACATTTGGTTCCGTAGGTAACAGCGAGCAACTTAAAAATTCATTCTCATTTACTTTTCTTTACCTTTCCATAAAATACATTGTAAATCGTACTGATTGGGACCAATATAAATTTGCCTATACATATTTTTTATGTCCGCGGTAAAAACTACAGTATGCTTCTTAAATCGCAACAAAATTGAAAATAAATAATCCTGGACAACAAAACCAGAATACATTTTATCATTAAGAGATTGTCCAAATGACGTTGCTTGAGAAGCATTAAAAGCAACGCGTAATTTAGTTGTACTATTGTTCGGCCTATAAATTCCATGATGAGGCATAATGTATTTTGGAATTTAGTTAGTTGCCTGCATATGACCTAAATCTTCATACTCAGTTAAGAATTCCCTATATAATTTTAGATAGGTTCTCTTCTCAAACGCCGCCAAAGAGAATTCAATCTTTTAACGGCGATATCTTTTGACTCTCCTAAACACGGGGTGTCTTCTTTTAACGACATTCTAACGGCATAACGCCCATCGTCATTTCTGAAATGAGTTTTCATAAAATGATCTTCGCATATTAAACTCTCATCGTTTTGCACTCTTTCTTCCTCAACATTTTCAATCTCCCAAATTTTTTTCAAAGTTATGTCTAAATTTTCCATAATTAACCCACAATGAACAGAAGCTTAGTTTTCTAGTGCAACACTCCCAGTAGCAATAAACCCAAATACTGAATTTTGCAAAATTATATCTGTCTCAGGGATCCTCATTTCATCGGATTTTAAAATTTCATAAAATAGTTGTGCGCCCAACAAAATATCCACAACACCTGGTCTATTGAAACTCTCATCTGCTAATGTTAAATTCTCTAAATGTGTCATATCGATGCTAAATTGCTTAGCGGGTGTGTAATCTGTTATATTCGAGACTATTAAAAGCTCTACTCCTTTTTCGAAAGCTCTGCTATGATTCGCAATTTTCGTTTTCACTACTGAATTTATCACTAACGATGATTTATTCAAACCTGAAACCACAAGGTTTATTTTTTCCCTTTTCAAATTAAATCTGTCAGCGCACTGTTTCGATATGAAGCATGACTGACTTCCATTGTCTAATAATGCACGCGCTTCATGAAATATTCCAAAATTATCCGCGATCATTATTTTAGCTGTACTTAGCAAAACCATACGAGATTTGTTAACATTAACATTTGTGGCTGTGAAAGACAACGATTCTCTACTCTCGGCTGCTGAATTATCACCACATGCTCCTTTCGGAACAAAAACATTTTATCTTGGATCTAAAGCGACACCCGACATTCCAATTGGCTTGTAAGAATTGGTATCTTTCACACTGCCATGCGTACGCCCTCCATCTACTTTTTTATCAATATGTAAATATTTATGATGCCGTTTCTGACAAATGGAGCAATTGAATTTGTAAGAACAATTAATAACCTTATGATGATTAAGACAATTAAAACACAGTTGATTATTTTTAACGAACTCAATTCTTTCATTAACTAACATTTTTTTGAAAATAGGGCACATATCAAGATAACGATTCCCATTAGACTTGCAAAGAAGACATTTTGGAGTTTTAACTTCCGACATAAACACTTTAGAATTGTTTTGTGGACTGTATAGATTACGATATTTTTGCGAATTATTTCCAAACTGCGGACGTGAAAACGCATTATTTTCGGTTTTACATTTATTCTTAGATGATACATAAATATCACAATATCTAGATAATTCTTGCGGTAAATACCAAGACTCTTCTTGCTTTACACCTATATGAATTTGAAGTTCACGATCTAACGAGCTAAATATTTTGTCGGGAATCATTAATTCACACAATCCCTTAAAGTCATTCACCTTTCTTAATTGACAGTAATAATCAAATGTTGCAGTTAATCGCGACGCGAATTGAACATAACTTTCGTTTTGAAATTTTTGCGCCCTTCGAAAATTGTTTAACACTTCCTGCGGGGTGGCTTGAAATTCCTTCAACACAATTTCTTTAAGTTTATCATATTTACTTAAGTCATCCTCACTCAAATATACCATTAAATTAGTGGCCTTTTCGCCTAAGATATTTAAAAGAATTTCTCCTCTAAACTCCTCCGGAACATTCTTTGTTTTAAACGCTCTTTCCAGTGATTGAAAAAAGAGATTATACGATTCTGCACGCGAAGGTACTGGAATAGTTAATGTTTTAACACTTTTTAACAAATTTTCTAAACTACCATTTGATACCTCGGAATCACTTTTTACTACTGCGTCAATGAAATTATGCGATGTTTCTTTCTGAATATTAGTAAGTTCCAATTGTTTTTCTAACTGCGCAAATTTAATTTTTCCCAATTCTAGCGCCGAATCTCTTTCTAATCTCTCACGCTCAGCTTTCTTTTCGTTGTCTTTTTCCTTCTGAGTTACGGATTCAACAACCGTTTCCACAAGGTCATAATTAGTTTTATAAATTTCGCTCGTTTCAATTACTTCTTTTAGCGACACTATGGTCTGCCTCATGGGTAACGTAAGCTCAAGTTCTTCTATAACCTCGATTAAATCATTCTTCTTTAATTTTGATAACAACATTTTGTTTGAAAAGAGAACCCAAGTGACTGCAATAAATTAAAATCAAACTCGAAACAATTAACCCGGGAGAACTCACTAGAAATCTTGTCACACCAGAACTCACTAGTGAGATTTTCTCTCACGGTGTCAAATGTCCTTTTTTTAAACTTACATTCCTTTAATACCAACATTTTTTTGTTTGCCTTAATATTTTTATTCACAAAAAAGGTATAAAACGATTCAAATATATTTCTAAAGTTTTAATTAAAATGAAAAAATGATTTAAATAAGAGTGTTATTGCAACAGTTCCTAAAATAAAATAAAAATTTATATATAATGGTAAAAACCGATTAATAATGAATAATTCTATTGAAATTTAAAAAATATATATACTTATTTATAAATAAAAAAGCTCGTATTTATTCTATATATAGCAAACAAAAAATAAGAAGCCTTATCAATGAGCACAGTACTTTATGGGGTAGGAATAATTAGATTATAGTACTGTAATAATAGTAAAAACAAATTTATATTTTACACAAGAGAAGAAAAAAAAATATATGAATTAGAGAAAAAAAAAAAACAATTAAAACTAAAGGATACAATATGAAGGAAAAAACAAAAAGAAAACATTAAAATTTCAGTTGTGAATTGTGACAGTAAGCCCCGGACACTGCTGTGAATTATAACTTTTTCCACACTCCTGACAACTGTACTGGGTATGTGATGGACAAATTGGGACACTTGCAGTTCTGGCATACTTTTGTTGTCTTCTTGTTCATCCTTCTCGGGCAAAAAGCACAAAATCCTTCTACCTTTTGCTTTTTATTTGTCTCGATAGACATTTCAACCCCTGCGATCCTTTTCATTGTAGCAAGATCTTGGGGGCATATATTCTGGATAGCCGATCTTGTAATGAGGTGTGGTTTCATCAAACTCAGGGCCAGTTCTTTCAGAAAAGTCCTCCTCTCAACAACATTATCAGTATTTGCTTTATCGATGATTTGGCTGTTGATACCTCCTGTATTCATAATACCAAAGAATACAGTTGGTGGCCATCTGCATGATACTCTAGCAACTGAGTAAGATGCTTTCATCTCATCAACAACATCCACACCCCCTTTTGTCAAGTTATAGAATGTGATGATTTCTGGCTTGGCCAAATCTCCAGTGTTCTCGTCTATATCGTCATTACCGTGAAGAGTAGAGAAGCCCAAAACATTACGGGACCGTTTTGTTTTGTACGAAACTAGAACACTATCTTTAGTAAATCCAAAAAGGCTGGAGTGCAGTGCCTTTTTCTTTGTTTCAATAAATTGAGCTGGAATCTCTCTTTTATTTTTTCTTATTGTGCCAACCAATGTTGTCCGCTTCTTCAAGAATTCTTTGGCTAAGGATATTGATGTAAAATAATTATCCATAGTTATATTTCGGCCTGTATTTAAAATGTGGTCAGCTAAGCGTTTGACCACTGCACTTGCACTGTTTTCTACTTTAAAGGGGCCATCATCAGGCTATCGACCAGCATAAATATCAAGGCTGCTGGTATAGAAAGTGCGCGAGTCTACAAGGGCATAAATTTTTAAGCCATATTTGGCCGGCTTACTTGGTATATACTGGCGAAATTTACATCGTCCGAGGAACGGTTCAAGCATCTCATCAATTGTCGTGTATGCCCCTACCTGACAGTTTTCTCTGCATTTCGCATTGAATTCTTCAAAAACTTCTCTGATAGGAGCAAGATTGTCTTGTTCCTTGCTAATTTTTCTATCATCTAATTTATCAAATCGAAGGGACTTCAACAGTAAAAGAAACCTTTCTCGTGACATGGTAGTCCTGAAACATTCTGGGGCAGTACCGTCAGTAGCCCACAGTTCTTTAACATTTAAGTACTGAGCTTTTTTCAATTCAGCCATGTAGAGCAAACCTAATAAGGCATGAATTTCCGCAAAATCAGTCTCACGACCTTCTCGAGCTCGTTGATAACTACGCCTCAATTTATCCAAGTAAAGGTTTGTGCATTTCACAATAGTCTCAATCATGGAATCGGAAAAGAAAAGCTTCCAGCAATCAAATGGAGTATTAGCGCTGCGAGCAATTGCTCTTACACCAGGTGGATGTATTACAATATTTTTCTTGGACGTGCGAACATTTTGGCATGGAGGATTCGCATACCAGATTGTGGTATTGTCCCTCCCAATAAAGCAATCTGACAGATTGTCCTCCTCGGATGGACCATCATCTGCTGATTGTTCAGATTCTGTTTCATGGTCTGAATGCTCACTTTCAGCATCAGTCTCTGGGTCATCCATTCTGTTTGCATCATCTTGTAGATTCTCCACATCAGATTGCGGGACATCCCACGATGGTTGGGCTAAAATATTAAATGAAAGAATCATATAAGCAAGAATGAAAAAGCATGCGTCCAGCATAGATTATCTAACACTTCCCAACACATCCAAATACTGTAATAAAATATTTCAGTTTTTTAAGTTGAGAAATATCTAAATAAACAATTTAAAAATTGCATAAAGCAGTTGAAAACATAATTACTGCAGTTACCAATAACAGTCGGGGAAAATATCCGAATTTGAGCAACCCTGTATATTACTTATAGATTTGTATTATAAGTAGTACCCTGCACATTTTATGTATATATATAGAATATTCTATGTATACTAAGTAGTATGCTAAAAGATGTTCAGTTAAATGTATAGCGCAATTTAAAATTTACATCAATGAATGGAAATGCAGGTAAAATCTTACATATAAAGTAACATGCAAAAAAAAAAGTAAAATTTTAAAACGCGTGCCACAAACGAAAACGCACTGCCAACAATTATTATTCACAGGCAGTACTTATCTGAATACTTTTGTGCATCCCTGTAAATGAACGATAAATTATAAGCACACCAGAATGTACAATAACCTCTTTGTAGTAAATTTCACTGATGTATATAAATTTAAATGCGTTTAAAATAGTATAATATCATTAAAATATACCGCATGCGATTTTATCCCATAGGCCGAAATGTAACAAAATTTTTTGAGTGTCCCTGTTAATGAATCGTAAGTAAATTCATTTCATTTTCTATATCGAACATGTCATAATAAACTCCAATAACATATATCAATTTCGTGAAAATCGGACTATGTTTACGCGAGTTAAAACACGGCCAGACAGACAGACGGCCAGACAAACTCAATTCATGCGCATATCTCAACTATGTTGGAAAGTGTTAAAAATGGTAAAGATACAAAATATGAAGTTAGTTTTATAAATATCTGATAGTAAATATACTTACATTTCATGTATTTTAGCGCATACATTGCTTTCCCCATTTCCACAAGCATTTTTCCTCGACTGGTCATTCTTAGGCTGAAAGGTAATAGAAGACTTTATATGAACAACTTTAAAAAGGTGGGTCACAAGAAGACTCGCTGTGAGAAAAAACCCTCAAGTTTTGTGAAAATATATGTCACGTCCGAACTCGCTGTGAGATAAACACTCACTGCTTCCCGCTTTGAAGCAAAACACCTTTCCCCAACGCTCTCCTGAAGGACACTGAATCCAAGGTTCTTCTACAATAAGGTTGTTCCATTTGAAGGATAGCCAATCAGAGTAGAGCAGGGTTGAAACGTCACGTGGCGGACAAGATCGGAGTTCGATCAGCCGTGTCACAGTAAATAGATGTGTAAAAAGACCGAAATACGAAGTAAATAATTTTTTAAAAGCAGATTTTCGAAAGTAAATTGAACAAAATTACTTTCCTTAAAATAATTTGGACAAATACTGATTGGAGTTAATCAAATATAAAATACATAATGGTTAAATAATATCGCGATACGTTTGTTAACATTCAAATACTTAAGTAAATTCGCGAAAAAAATTACCTTTTTAATGTGCAAAATTACAAATGAAAACTTTTAAACTATTTTAAAATAAAATTAACGAATGAATTATATGAATATGATTACACAGGAGTAGTAATGAAAAGACTAGCATTATCAAACAGAATAAATTAAACAAAACTCGCACTTCAAAACTTTTAACAATAATGCATTGTCCAATTACTAGATATAAGTTTTCAAAAATTTTCGAATGTCATTATGCTTATACAGGATGAAAATAATACAAAATATTACTCTATAATTAAACTATTCTATTATGAAAAAAATATGTACTATACATATTATTTACATTATATCATTAAAATAACAATATCGTTATTTCATACAGTGTTGAATTCAGACACTTTTCTCCGGGAGGGATTTCTGTGGCTCCGGGGGGGGGGGGGCGGTTGCACTTTTTGACCATTGAAAACCCAAAATCTCAAATCTTCCGGAGGGGACATCGCATTGCTCCGGGGGAGGGATGTCCTCCCCCCGGGCCACCCCCTGAAATCAACACTGATTTCATGTATACAAAATTTCAGCAAAAACTGAAAAACTTAAAACAACTTCAGTATTAAAATTTCCATGTTATCTTATAAAACGCATCAAATATAACATTTCTTCATACAAATAGGAAACAATAGAAAGAAAATTTATGGAAGTACAGTAGAGAGCCGATTATTGGAACCACAATTAACCGAACTTCCAATTATCCGAACAGCCAATTTCTATAAAAAAATGTTTTTAAACCGAACTTCCAATTATCCAAACAGCCTATTTCTCTCTCTCCCTCTTTTTTTTTTTTTTATTTAGATTTGTAAAAGGAACTCTGTTCAACTTTTAGCCAAATACAATGAATTTTCTCCTCTGCGAGTTTTGAACTTTGAACTTTTTTCCCCATTTCATGGCGATTAGTCTGCATTTGTGAAAGAAATCCGGCTTTAACAGTTTAGTCCAATATAGTAAATGCCTCTTCTTTTTCTTTCATTAAAGTTTATTCGGAATTTCTCGCGATTCTCTTATGCAATTTTTAGAGATTTTCCCGTTCTGCAGAAATTTTTTGACATTCGTAAAAGGAATTCGGTTTTAAAATTGCAGTAAATTTTGTCCTCTGCGATTTTAGTGTTTTTCTTTGCGATTTTCCAGAATAATAATCGCCAGGATGTCGATGCTCGGATTTGAGACTATGTACTGTATTGTTAAATCTGTATACTTGTTCTGTGAGAGTTATTAGAACACGTTGATATAGCGCATTCATTAGATTTTATTCAAAAAGTCTGTTTAAATAATAGAATAATTAAAATCCTTCACAGAAAAAAATTTCCAACGCAGAACAGCATACAGAATAATACTGAAACGAGCGAAGCGGGGCGAAGTTGTCCGCCACGTGACGTAATGCGCGAGCAGTTAAGAAATCTTTAGAGTTGGTGCATCGCACGAATGGTACCCCCCTTGCGCAAGCGCTTCTTCCCCTGTCTTACACTCCTACCTCCAGCTAGAGAAGAGATCAGCCTCGCTCTTATCCAATCAGCGCGCTGCTACAAAAAAAAGTACGAATAGTAGGAGAGCTGTTAACATTTTTGAGTAGGTATTTGAGGCACCCTCAAAATTTGTGCAACACTTGTTTTGTAATGCCTGAATACAAAATTGAATGTCTGGCTGAAGGATTGTGGCCCCAAAACTGTGCCAGACACGTGTCAAGTGCCATTTGGCACTTGACACGTGTCTGGCACAGTTTTTGTGCCAACTAAAGTGTCTGTCATTTTCAAAATATTTTTTTCTAAGCATAAATATTATTCTGCCTCAATCTCAGCGTGCCTCAAATACCTTTTTTGGGTAGTCAAAAAATGGCACTTGACACGTGTCTGGCACAGTTTTTGAGCCAACTAAAGTGTCTGTCGTTTTCAAAATATTTTTTTCTAAGTATAAATATTATTATGTCTCAATCTCAGCGTGCCTCAAATACCTTTTTTTTGGGTAGTCAAAAAATGGCACCTGACATGTGTCTGGCACAGCTTTTGGGCCACGATCCTTCAGCCAGACATTCGATTTTGTATTCAGCCATTACAAAAGAAGTGTTGCACAAATTTTCAGGGTGCCTCAAATACCTTCCCAAAAATGTTTAACAGCTCTTGGACTAGAATGTGAGAGAAAATCTCACGTAGCGAGTTCTCCCGGGTTAAATTAAAATCGAAACTAAACTCAACTAAGTCATAAATATTACACACGGAATCAACTCATAACGATAAATATCAAATCGAAACAAACATGACAAAGTTATCTTAAAATCGAAACGAAATACAACAAATTATAACAACTCTATTAAATTAACTAAAAGCGTACTCACCATTACCACGGAACCGCCCGCCACCAGACTCTTATTTTTTATTAAAATTGCTCTTTTAACTGGAGAATTCTTTCACATCAATATTTTTCGATGGTAATCGAAATCACATTTTTTTTTTCTTTCACAATACTTTCACAGAAAGCCACAAGTTGCCTTTAATCACACTCTGTTTTGAAAACAATTTCATCACTTTTATGTTTTCCAAAGTTTTCACTGATCCTTGAAGCACATATAACTTTTTATTTTTATGAAGAATACACACATCCATAGGCACTTATCTCTACTCTTACTGCGCGAGATCGGACCGACTGAAGAAGATACCAGTAAAAAACACATTTCTCGAAATTAATAAATTTATTTCACGGCGGATTTCAACATCCTTCTCAATCGGTGTCCATCAAACTGTCTGACTCTCAAAAGAGATAGAGAGAAAAAAACAAAGAAAAAAATCACCTGCTCGACTTGCCAGCGCCACTAGCAGCCGCGGCGAATACAAACGTGTTTATCAAGCATTTCTCTATAATAGCACCAATTTTCATATTTTTGTATGAAACAGTTCTCTTAATATTAACGAAGAAAGAATCCGGTCACAGGAAACGTGGATGCCGACCTAGGAGTGTACCGGGTAGATCTAAGAAGATTTTTATTGGTCCATTTCCAAATCGTTACTTTTTTTAATACATACTAGGGGGCTCTGCCTCCTACGAGCTACGCTCGTCAACCCTAGTTCAGACACCGCAGACTCTAACAGCACGCTAATTTGATCGGCTTTAAAAAGATTTCGGAAGATTGAATTATAATTTGAATCTGACAATTATAATCTGACGTAATTTTCACCAAACGTCTCTTTCTCTTTTTAATATTCACGTAAATGTACTTTTGTTAAAAATGAAACATTATGATCATCTAAAAATATCAAATAAATGTCTCGGACAATTTTTAAATTTAAACTGTTTTGCAGTATTATTTTTTGTTCATTTTACGTAATAAGTGTAATGCGACGTAAATGTGACGTAAATTCTCCTATTTAAGACTTCTAATGCATGTTAATGAATTTATTATTTTACGATATTCTTTCTCTTTTAAAATTCATGTGTAAATATAGTTTTTATGACGTAATTTCCAATGAGTTCCTGCTTTTTATATTTTCTGTTTATAATAGTCACCTGTAAAATAAATTTTTAATTTGAAGCAAACATTATTGTTTGCGCTGTTTATACAGTTGGCAACAGTTTAAATTAATACAATTTTCTAAAATCTCTCTATTCTAAAAAAAAGTAACTACCGCTGTCACCGCCGCCGCCGGTTTTGAATTTTTTGTGACCGGGGTTCTTTCATCGTAAATATCAAGAAAAATAATGCATACAAAAATATGAAAATCGGTGGTATTGTAGAGAAATGTTTGATAAACACGCTGATGCAGACAGTTTTAAAATCGAAGAATTATTTTAAGAGATATTTAATGCTAAAGTTGGACAAAATCGTTCCACTAAAAAAGTTCTTTAGGAGTAAAAACTGAAAATGGGATTTTAGTCATTTTTAAATTATTTTATACGTTTGAAGTTCCCGGTGTGCAGACTGTATTTCTTTATTTGCCTCATTTTTTGAGGTTTTATTTCTATTTTAAATTGCAATTTTCAGCATTTCGAGAGATATTTTTTACATATTTTAGAAAGTGATATAAACTGTTGCCAACTGTATAAACAGCGCTAACAATAATGTTTGCTTCAAATAAAAAGAAAAATATTTATACGTGAAATTAAATTAAAAATTTATTTACACGTGACTATTATAAACAGAAAAAAACATTTGAAATTAGAATTAAATAATTATGTACAAAAAGCAGGAACTTATTGAAAATTATGTCATAAAAACTATATTTACACGTGAATTTTTAGAGAGAAAGGAAATTGTAAAATAATAAATTCATTAACATGCGTTAGAAGTCTTAAATAGGAGATATTACGTCATATTTACGTCACATTACAGTTATTACATAAAATAAACACAAAATAATGTTACAAAACAGTTTAAATTTAGAAATTGCGCGAGACATTTATTTGATATTTTGAGAGGATACTTTTCAACTATTTTTGTTAGGAAAGCGCAAATAATATTTCATTTCTAACAAAAGTATTTTCACGTGAATATTAAAAAGAGAAAGATTAGGGTTTGGTCAAAATTACGTCAGATTAAAAACGATTAATTTAAAATGTCTTATTTAAAACAACTTCCTTTTCGCTTTGTTAAAAAATACTGGGAGACAAAGACTCTGTTTACTTAACTAGGGGGCTCGGCCCCCTACGAGCTACGCTCGCAACCCCCCGTCCAGACACCTCAGACTCTAAATGCACGCTAATTTGATCGGCTTTAAAAAGATTTCTAAAGATTGAATTATAATTTAAAAAACAGTGGCGATCTCCCTATGAACGAATTTGTATTCATTTCTTATTGATCGGGGAATTTTAACGCCAAATCCGCTGCGGTACTACTTGATTATCCCGTCGACCAATTTCGCCAAATTATATAAATCGCCAAATTATACAAATTGACGTAATTTTTATTTTAAATAACGAAAGAACAAATAAATTAGTACAACATTAATAAAAATACAAATAAAACGTCGAAATATAAATAACTTTATGACGTAGACACGTGTAACAACATTTCAAAATAAGCTAATATAAAAGGAATTAAGTAAACAGAGTTTTTGTCTCCTGGTATTTTTTAACAAAGCTAAAAGAAAGTTCTTTTAAATGAGACATTTTAAATTAATCGTTTTTAATCTGACGTAATTTTTACCAAGCTATTCTTTCTCTTTTAAATATTCACGTGAAAATACTTTTGTTAGAAATGAATAATTATTTGAGCTTACCTAAAAAAAAAATAGTTGAAAAGATCCTCTCAAAATATCAAATAAATATCTAGCGCAATTTCTAAATTTAAACTGTTTTGCAATATTATTTTGTGTTCATTTTATGTAATAACTGTAATGTGACGTAAATATGACGTAATTTCTCCTATTTAAGACTTCTAACGCATGTTAATGAATTTATTATTTTACGATATCCTTTCTCTTTTAAAATTCACGTGTATACTTTTTATGACGTAATTTTTAATAAGTTCCTGCTTTTTGTACATAATTATTTAATTCTAATTCCAAATGATTTTTTCTGTTTATAATAGTCACGTGTAAATAAATTTTTAACTTGAAGCAAACATTATTGTTTGCGCTGTTTATACATTTGGCAACATTATAAATTAATACCATTTTCTAAAATAATGTAAAAAATATCTCTAGAAATGCTGAAAATTTGAATTTAAAATAGAAATAAAACCTCAAAAAAAGAGTCAAAGTAAAAAAATTAATGCAATCTGCACTCCGGCAAATTCTAACGCATAAAATGATCTAAAAATGATTACACTGCCATGTATAGTTTTTGCTGCTATAAAACTTTTTTAGTAGAGCGATTTTGTCCAACTTAGCATTAAATGTCTCTTAAAATAATTCTTCGATTTGAAAACTGTCTGCATCAGCGTGTTTATCAAACATTTCTGTATAAAACCACCGATTTTCATATTTTTGTATGCATTATTTTTCTTAATATTAACGAAGAAAGACCTCCGGTAACAAAAAATTCAAAACCGGCGGCGGCGGTGACAGCGGTAGTTATTATTATTATTTTTTTAGAATAGAGGGATTCATTTTATATTAGCTTATTTTGAAGTGTTTAACTTATTTTACTTAATCAAAGACGAAAACAGCGATTGTATCTTTGGTACTACTTAGTTATCCCGTCGACCAAAAATCTATCATTGGCCAAACTATAATATTAAATGCCAATAATGGTTGATCGAAAATGTCACATTAACTTGACATTAAGCAAGTTACACGTGTCTACGTCATCAAGTTATTTTTATTTCGACGTTTTATTTGTATTTTTATTAATGTTGCACTAATTTATTCCTTATTTCGTTATTTAAAATAAAAATTATGTCAATTTGTATAATTTGGCGAGTGGTTTGGCGATTTATAGAATTTGGCGAAATTGGTCAACGGGATAATCAAGTAGTACCTCAGCGGATTTGGCCTTAAAATTCCCCAATCAAAGAGAAATGAATAGAAATCCGTTTATAGGGAGATCGCCACTGTTTTTTTAAATTATAATGCAATCTTCCGAAATCTTTTTAAAGCCGATCAAATTAGCGTAGAGTCTGCGATGTCTGAACGGGTGTTGACGAGCGTAGCTCGTATGGTGCAGAGCCCCCTAGTATGTAAAAAATATCTCTCGAAATGCTGAAAATTTACAATTTGAAATAAAAATATAACCTCAAAAAATGAGTTAAATTAAAAAACTAAATGCAGTCTGCACATCGGGAAATTCTGACGCATAAAATGATCTAAAAATGATTAAATTCCTATGTGCAGTTTTTGCTCCTATAAAACTTTTTTAATGGAACGATTTTGTCCAACTTTGGCATTAAATATCTCTTAAAATAATTCTTCGATTTGAAAACTGTCTCCATCATCGTGTTTATCAAACATTTCTCTATAATACTACCGATTTTCACATTTTTGTATGCAACAGTTTTTTTAATATTAACGAAGAAAGGCCATGCTTAAGCATTCAAATTGGATGTCGATCTGCCGGGAATATGTACGCAGATTTTCATTGGTCCATTTCCAAGTCAAAACTTTTATATATATATAGAAGGATAGAAGGATAACGTAAAGAAACATTTGCAGTAATTTAAAAATGCTTTTTTATTTTTTCTGTTGTCATCTCTCTATTCTAAAAAAAAAGTAACTACCGCTGTCACCGCCGCCGCCGCCGGTTTTGAATTTTTTGTGACCGGAGGTCTTTCTTCGTTAATATTAAAAAAACTGTTGCATACAAAAATATGAAAATCGGTAGTGTTATAGAAAAATGTTTGATAAACACGCTGATGCAGACAGTTTTCAAATCGAAGAATTATTTTAAGAGATATTTAATTCCAAAGTTAGACAAAATCGTTCCATTAAAAAAGTTTTATAGGAGCAAAAACTGTACAGAGGAATTTAATCATTTTTAGATCATTTTATGCGTCAGAATTTCCCGGTGTGCAGATTGCAGTTAGTTTTTTAATTTGAATAATTTTTCGAGATTTTATTTCTATTTCAAATTCAAATTTTCAGCATTTCGAGAGATATTTTTTACATATTTTAGAAAATTGTATTAATTTAAACTGTTGCCAACTGTATAATCAGCGAAAACAGTAATGTTTGCTTCAAATTAAAAATTTATTTTACACGTTACTATTATAAACAAAAAATATAAAAAGCAGGAACTCATTGAAAATTACGTCATAAAACTATAGTTACACGTGAATTTTAAATGAGAAAGAATATTGTAAAATAATAAATTCAGTAACATGCGTTAGAAGTCCTAAATAGGAGAATTTAAGTCATATTACACTTATTACGTAAAATGAACAAAAAATAATATTGCAAAACAGTTTTAATTTAAAAATTGCGCGAGACATTTACTTGACATTTTAAGATGATCATAATATTTCATTTCTAACAAAAGTATTTTGACGTGAATATTAAAAAGAGAAAGAAAAGTTTGGTGAAAATTACGTCAGAATATAATTGTCAGATTCAAATTATAATTCAATCTTCCGAAATCTTTTTAAAGGCGATCAAATTAGCGTGCTATTAGAGTCTGCGGTGTCTGAACGGGGGTTGACGAGCGTAGCTCGTAGGGGGCAGAGCCCCCTAGTACATTAAAAAGAAACAGAAAATAAATTATTTTTTTGTAACAATCTATTAATTTTGAAACTTTAAGATACAGTTTTCCAGTGGAAACTTGGCGCCTTATTAAAAAAAAACGTGAATTTTCATTTATAAAACTCTATTTTTAAATTCGGCATATTTTTAGTTTTAAATACAAGCGTGTTTTTTAAAAAACTATTTTTACTTGTATTTAACTTAATGCATAAATGCTTGAAGGCCGATTTAGTGTCTGACACATACAGAAATGCATGCAGAGTTACCCTATAAATGAACGATGAATGCTCTGAATACCATATTCTATAGTTAGCATCGGTGCACTTCAGAGATATATATAAATTAAATGTGTTTGAAATCATGAAACATCATCGAAAACCACCGCAAACGATTTTTTCCCATGCCTATATATATAGGACGCGTAGACCTTAGATATATATAAATTTCACGGTATTTTGAAATTGTGAAACATCATTAAAAACCACTGTAAACGATTTTGCCCATAGGCAGTAATGCAACTGAATTCTTGAGTGCCCCTGTAAACGAACCGTAACACTTAATTTCCAATACCGCACGTGCCATAGTACATCTGAATAACATATATCGATTTCATGTCAATCGGACTATATTTATAAGAGATAGAGCACGGACAGACAGACAGGCAGATAAACCAAATTCATAAATACTTTTAAACTATGTTGGAAAGTGTTAAAAAAAAGCTCTCGACCGCGAGATCACGTGCGTCGTCATAATAACGGTTTTTGGCAATTAAGCGGTTACTTAAGAGACCAATGCTGAAACTTTTTCGTTTCTTTCTTCGATGCATATCAGAAAAAAAATAGATGGCATTACTTTGGGGATGGGACAGTTTAGGGGAGACTAGGGAGGGTTGACCATACGGGAGGCTTAACCCACCTATCAGTTTTCATATTTAAAAGAATTTCAGGGTTTTATGAATAGGTGTCAACCAAAGTTACTGGAATGCTCAAACAATAGTCTCTGTTTCATACAGATAATCGAAATAGGTGTGAAAAAAATCAATTGTGAGGCGTTTTCAACCTAAAAGTTCTGTTTTTTAGAAATATTTTGTAAGCTTTTTTCAGATAAAATGTATCATAGAAATTTAAGTAAGTAGATTTTAAGTAATGCAGAAATACCGAGCTTTCATTCCAGGCATAAAGACGATACAGTAAGTTAGCTTTAACATAACAGTATGCTATTCTTTAGAAAAGAGCTATGTGGGAGACTTGACCCAGTTAATGTGAGGGAGGGTTGACCAGATGTCAGGGTTGTTTGGTTTAAACCACGCTAGTTTAAACCGTGGTTTAAACCATGGTTTAAACCAAATGGTTTTTTTTTTAAACTATACTGGTTTTTTTCTCTTTTTCCCTAATGTTTTCCTTTATTTTACATATTATTGAAAAATGCAAAATCCAAGTTATGTAGAAGCTACAAGCAAAGCTTTAGAAAAATGATGAATTAATAAATTTGTAAAGGCGGTGACAAACACTTTTAATCCATCAAACTTTTTCTATAAGATTTAAAACTACATAGCAGACTAATTTTTCTAAAATTAGCTGGGAAGAAAAAAACAAGTAGTTAGTTTTTTTCTTCTTTTTTTTTAAGCCTTTTATTTTTAAAAATAGACAAAATGGCAGATTTGAGCTAAAAATACACTTTTACTACTTAGATTGCTTGGTTAGTTAAGATTTACTAAGAATTGCACATGCCTCAATGATGACATAATCATAAGTAATTCTCTCCATTGGCTACTTTTTGTTCTGTATGCTAATGAATGATTGACTATGAGTTTTCTTTGCTGTATCATGGCTACTGGGTTTAGTAATCCTTTGTTTTTCTTGCATTCCTACATTGGGATTAGGGTTTTGCATTATGATATTAAATTTGTTAGCAGCAGGATTGGCACGGTTTAAATCAATTGGTTAATCAACTGGTTTTTCTAATATAATATTTTCTCATTATTGTAATTTAAGTGTTTCAAATTATTGAATATAAATAATTCCTACTTTTAACAGTTTTATCCCAGCAGTCACCGTGAGACATAGTGAGTCTAGGTTATATTTGTATGCATGTAGAATGGAAATTGCATGTGTTGATGAACATATCTGAAGCTCTAAAGTTAAAATTTAAAACATGTGAATGTAGCAAAGATAAAATAGATTAAAAATATTCAACATTTTGAATAAAATATTTTGCTTTGAGAAAACGCAGATTATTTACAATTAATAACATAAAATGACCTTTAAGATTTCCGTCAAGCTGCAAAAGAAAATTTTCTTGATTGGTTAGATTATATTTTAAGGCTGTTCTCAACTGCTCTACTCAACAAGCGCGAAATGCTTTGACACATTTACAAATTCATTTTTTAACGGAAAGATATAAAATAGGAAGGCCTGGGTGGAAGTGATTTGGAATCGAACTGTGTTTTTCATTTTTTATAAATAAATTACCTATTGAGTTATAAGAAATTTTGATCACGTGACAAAGATGTTTTTAACCTTCCTTGAGTAGTTATTTTTCTTTCGCACGGAAATTCGGTTCAAAACGCCAACTTTGACACTATTTTCTGAAAAATCTATTGCATTTGCCCCAAAAAAAAAAAAAAAGAAAAATTCTATTACATAATTTCTGAATAACAGCATCTGCTAGTTTCATGCATTTCCGAACAAAAATAAATTAAAACTTATGTCATAAAGTTGCCCTTTCGGATTTGAGAACAGCCTTAAGAATAAAAAAGAAACTCAAGATATGAAGTCGAATAAGAGGCCATTGAAAAATTGGGTGCTAGCGGAGCACATGTTTACTTTTAACTAAAATATGCAATAAGATATATTTAAATCGTCTATTGCATAATCGAATCCGCTATTTAGATCTGACCAAAAAAAAAAAAAAAAATGGCTAAAAATCGAGATATGGTTCGCGTGAGACATAACAGAAAAAAGTCTCATAAAAATACCTAAAAATATATATTATTAATTTTTAGTTTAAACATTTAAAAGTAATACGTATTACAAAATAGCTTAGAAAAAAATCCTGTGTATTAAGTGCATTAAGTCTGATGGCTGTTTAAATGTTTTAATGGATGACAACTTTTATAAATCTACTTTCCATTTTAAGATCAACGTTTTCAGTAGTCTAAAAAGCTGGTAAATAGGTATTTCTGTTTATTTTACTGTGTCGCTTTTTTTTTTTTTTTTTTTTTTTGTAAAGTGGCAGTTTCTGAGGAGAAGTGTCAATTGACAATACACAATACTTCTTGAAACCTGTAAAGACCCTACTGCTAAATTCAAATCATCCCAGGAATTCTTTATAAAAAGCTTCGCTTTCAATAAAAGATAAGAATTGTTCATATAATGTTCTAACAGAAAAATCAGATATCTCAGATTGCGAATATTTCAAAGGATTATTTTGAATAGCCATGGGAAAGTACAGTCGGACCTCTATTTAGCGAAGTCGCTAAATTCCGAAAAAAAGTTCGTTATCTGGAAAATTCGTTAAATAGAGAGTCACCTTTTAAAATACTTTAAACTACATGAAACATGTCCATAAACACTAACTATAATTTAAAAAAGTAATTAATCTCACTTTTTTAGGGTTTCGTTCATCTGACGAAACCCTATTCGTCTCGCTCCTCTGTCTGTCCGTCCGTGTGTCCGTCCGTCTGTCCGTCTGTCTGTCTGTCACAGAGCCCGTTCTCAGAAACTATATATATTGGAGACTTGAAATTTTGCATACTTATAGCTGGACATCTCAGATCAAACGACAAATCATAAAATTTTGAAAAGCTCCTACATGTGTATTTTAAACAATTCTTTCTATGTGAGCCTCTAATTAGGTTAGAGGCGTGAAATTTTGCATACTTATAGCTGAACACCTTACATCAAACGACAAACTATAAAATTTTCAAAAAGTCGTACATTTAACTCTTTGGGCTCCCACATGTGTATTTTAAACAATGCTTTCTAAGTGAGCCCCTAATTAGGTTGGAGGAGTGAAATTTTGCATACTTATAGCTGAACACCTCATATCAAACGACAAATGATAAAATTTTCAAAAAGTCGTGCATTTAACCCTTTGGGCTCCCACATGTGTATTTTAAGCAATTCTTTCTAAGTGAGCCCCTATTTAGGTTGGAGGCCTGAAATTTTGCATACTTATAGCTGAACACCTCACATCAAACGACAAACTCTAAAATCATCAAAAAGTCGTACATTTAATCCTTTGGGCTTCCACATTTGTATTTTAAACAATGCTTTCTAAGTGAGCCCCTAATTAGGTTGGAGGAGTGAAATTTTGCATACTTATAGCTGAACACCTCACATCAAACGACAAAAGATAAAATTTTCAAAAAGTCGTACATTTAACCCTTTGGGCTCCCACATGTGTATTTTAACCAATTCTTTCTAAGTGAGCCCCTAATTAGGTTGGAGGCATGAAATTTTGCATACTTATAGCTGAACACCTCACATCAAACGACAAATGATAAATTTTGAAAAAGTTGTAAATTTAACCCTTCGGGGTCTCACATGTGTATTTTAAACATTCCTTTCTAAGTGAGCCCCTAATTAGGTTGGAGGCGTAAAATTTTGCATACTTATAGCTAAACACCATCATGCAACAAATCATAAAATTTTGTAAAAGTCGTACATTTAACCCTTTAGGCTCCCACATGCGTATTTTAAGCAATTCTTTCTAACTGAGCCCCTTATTAAATTGGAGATTTGAAATTTTGCATACTTTTAACAGAACACCTGAGGCCAGGCGACAAATCATAAAATCTTGAAGAAGCCTTACGTTTAACCCTTTGAGCTAACATATGTATTTTAAGCAATTCTTTCTAAGTGAGCCCCTAATTAGGTTGGAGGCGTGAAATTTTGCATACTTATAGCTGAACAACTCACATCAAACGACAAATCATAAATTTTTCAAAAAGTAGTACATTTAATCCTTTGGGCTCCCACATGTGTATTTTAAACAATTCTTTTTAAGTGAGGCCCTATTTAGGTTGGAGGAGTAAAATTTTGCATACTTATAGTTGAACACCTCACATCAAATTACAAACCATACAATTTTGAAAAAGTCGTACATTTAACCCTTTGGGCTCCCACATGTGTATTTTAAACAATTCTTTCTAACTGAGCCCCTTATTAAATTGGAGATTTGAAATTTTGCATACTTTTAACAGAACACCTGAGGCCAGGCGACAAATCATAAAATCTTGAAGAAGCCTTACGTTTAACTCTTTGAGCTAACATATGTATTTTAAGCAATTCTTTCTAAGTGAGCCCCTAATTAGGTTGGAGGCGTGAAATTTTGCATACTTATAGCTGAACAACTCACATCAAACGACAAATCATAAATTTTTCAAAAAGTAGTACATTTAATCCTTTGGGCTCCCACATGTGTATTTTAAACAATTCTTTCTAAGTGAGGCCCTATTTAGGTTGGAGGCGTAAAATTTTGCATACTTATAGTTGAACACCTCACATCAAATTACAAACCATACAATTTTGAAAAAGTCGTACATTTAACCCTTTGGGCTCCCACATGTGTATTTTAAACAATTCTTTCTAAGTGAGCCCCTAATTAGGTTGGAGGCGTGAAATTTTGTATACTTATAGCTGAACACTTCACATCAAATGACAAATCATAAAATTTTGAAAAAGTCGTACATTTAACCGTTTGGGCTCCCACGTGTGTGTTTTAAACAATTCTTTCTAAGTGAGCCCCTAATTAGGTTGGAGGCGCGAAATTTTGCATATTTATAGCTGAACACCATCATGCGACAAATCATAAAATTTTGAAAAAGTCATATATTTAACCCTTTGGGCATGCGTATTTTAAGCAATTCTTTCTAACTGAGCCCTTTATTAAATTGGAGATTTGAAATTTTGCATACTTATAGCAGAACACCTGAGGCCAGGCGACAAATCATAAAATCTTGAAAAAGTCTTACGTTTAACCCTTTGAGCTACCACATATGTATTTTAAGCAATTATTTCTAAGAGAGCCCATAATTAAGTTGGAGACATGAATTTTTGCATACGTATAGCTGTATACCCCAGACCGCACGACAAATCATATACTTTTCAAAAAGTCTTATATTATTTACTCCTCCGGGCTCTATCTTGTGTATTTTAAGCAATTTTTCTAACCTCCGCCCTTTTCACCGAGGAGCACCTTTCCAACTTTTGCCGACACCCCTTTGACCATTCTTTCATATTTTGCACCATAGCCTTCCATATTTTAGTTCCACTTTTTACCGCCAGGGGCGCCTACTTATCTCGGGTGCTATGGGTTCAATCCCCTCGACTAATATATCTACGGATAGTATGTAAAACAGAGTTTCGTTCGGATAGAGGTTTGTTTAGAATAGAGTGCGCCCCTGGTTGCGAAATGTGGAACTAACAGATTTTTCAAATGGATAAAGTGTTTTGAAAGAAATATTAAACGAAACCCTCTGTGCGATCTGTGATCACACTTACCCACTTGTTTTATAAATTATATCTATTTGTTTTATTTATTTTACCAATCAAAAATAAATCTGCAAGGGAAATAAGAATGAAACAAAAACTACATTGTATTTTCAGTAAAAAAAATAATTTTACATTAAAATCACGATTTTTTATTATGGTTGATAAGCTGTTTCGAGGAATACCAAATTTTAAAGCAGTATTTTCTTTCTTCACGCCTTTATCCACCTCATCAAGAATATTATTTCTTCTTTGATGCTCAAGCACTTTCGCTTTGACATTTTCGAGCTACAAGAGTCAAAATTACCAACACGACTGATCATGATCAACAATCTAGAAGACGGGAGACTTGTTTAAAGACACGGGGCAGCGCTCCAAATGGTGTTAAAAGGGGATATTGAAAGTTTGCAGTTCTTGGATGAAAAGCAAAGAATCACAGCCATTTTACTGCTCTCGGTGAGTTAGGTGCCTGGTAAGACCTGGTCTTGGTCATTGATCATCATAAAAGGTGCTGAAAGAAAGAATGTGTTTGAAATGTCCAGTAATATTTTGGGAAATAGGGAGAAAAAAAATTAGATCCGAAGAAAAAGTTCGTTAAATAGAGAATTCAGTTCGCTATTTGGAGGTTATTTTACGAAGAAATTTGCAAAATGTTCATGGTTCCAAGTAAAAGTTCGCAAAATAGAGAAATTCGCAAAATAGAGGTTCGTTAAATAGAGGTCCGACTGTATATTATATTTATGAAACTACACCATATATTTATTTATAGTACTAGTAATAAAAAGATTCTTTATTAATATTTTCAAGGTATCAATGTTTCACTTTGTAGAGCATTTTATTCATGGAACATAAGACATAGCTTTTACTAAAAATGCTTAAATTTTAAAGGATTTCAATTTTCTACATAATTGATTGTAATTATTTAATTTAAATTATTTTTAAATGAAGTTATATTACTTATATATCAACAATGTTTATTTTTATCAATAAATATGCTTGTATATGTAATAGGAAAATGTATTTTAAAAAACCCGGTTAAAACCCAAAAGAACATGGTTTAGAGCATAAAAAACGGGAGTTTTGGTTGTTTTGAAAAGAAAACCCGGTTTTTTACCAACCCTGTCAGATGTTCAAGGCTAACACATTCCCAACGGGAAACGAGAATTCTCGTTTTCATTCAAAAAACATCACTGACTAAGGGCGTGGCTTTTACTTTACAGAAAATGCATTTATATCATGATGTCCATATTTTTTTTTAGATTGTAAGACATTTTATACTAAATTCATATGGTTATACATAAAAATGAACGTAAATTTATTCTCCAAAGCTACAGAAAAATGTGGTGATGAAAAATAAAACGTTAAAACTGGTTAAAGAAAGATGTGAAAAATTGCTATAGTATCCACTGCACGAAAAAAATAATGAAATATAAATTGGAAAGTTGATAGGAACTTTTTTTCTGTTTAAATATTACTTACAATAGGTAAATAGGAACAGTGGAAAAAACTAGAAAGTTCGAAAACAGCAGTCTTAACCGTTTCAGGGGCAGTGGTATGTTTATGAAACCACTTAATTTTAATTCCCAAACGCCACAGTGGCACCAGAATTTTGCTACAATCTTTTCCATTTAATATGTAAGTGATATATAGCCTTTTTCATATTCCCAAATAAATTTGTTCATATATTCCAGTGTAAGTCATTTATTTCAATATTTTAGTACTGAAAGTACTTTGCCCCTGAAATTATTAAAGGATGTTTATGGTAAGTTAAGTACTCATGTGGCTAAAAAAGAACATAGGATTGATCGAAAAACTTTAGGAAGGTATCTAGACAAATTTTAACATGATGAATAGAGTGAGATAAAACCAAACTATGTGACAACTAGAGTTGTCAGGTCGAATGTCACAAAAAGTAGGACAAGAAGGGGAAAAAAAAAAAAAAAAAAAAAAAAGCGGGACAGAGGCTACTATATCCGGATATTATAATGCATGAAACCCTATGAAAACGGAACCTGTCTCTAGCGGAATATTGTCTTAAATGTTAAAATTTTATATTCCCTGCTGTACAATTATACCTGCTCAGACAAAATCCTGTCCTCTGACGTGCGATTGCACTTAAGCAGGATTGTTTAAGCATCATAATTTTAAAAATATTTTTTTAAATAATTAAAGCATTTACCATAAAGTTATTTAACTTTTTTCAAACTGATTTTATTTCTCTTCGCAAATATTTCAATATAAAACAAAGTGGGTCAACACTCCCATATGTGGGGAGCCTTGACCCATTATTTTCTCATGATTAAAATCAATCATTTTTCAAATTTCTTATATATTACACTTACGTAGCAATTTTATTTTGATAACCGATTGTATAACGAATAAAATGATACATAAAACTTTATTCTACGTATAGTATTTAAAAAATAAAAAATCATTTTGTAAAAAGTGGGTCAACCCTCCCTAGTCTCCCCTACCCCAAAATTGGTCAAAATGTCGATTTATATATATATATATATATATATATATATATTAAATGAAAGCTTGTTTAATTGTGTATATTTTGACACCTCATTTTTACCCATACAACAATTATATCGCGAGATATTGTAACATTTGTTAATACATCCAGCGCAATTACCCATACAACTTAAAACCTTAAATGGCTTTTTCTCCATGTTCATATTTTCGTTACTTTCCTGTTTTAAAAATGCTAAGGCTTTTTTTGTATTTGAGATAGAGATTTATACTTTTTTTGAGTATGTTCTTTATTATATATCTCATAAATGTATGTATGGAATTAGCCTTCAGGTTTTTTGTTATTTTTTTTAAATAAAAGTATATGAGGATATGTTAGATTTCATCGTTTTTCACTATATATATCAGTAAAAAAATTATATTAAGTTTAATATTAGATGTAGCTAAAACTCCATACGCCGTCTTGTGTAATATACATTTGGGAATCTAAAAAGAAACATTGTGCAAAAATATCAATATTTAGAGGGGTTTTAAAAAATGCAATTTTTTTAAAACTTTGTTAAATTTTAATTAAATTTGCAGTTAAATTTTTTTTTTCAAAATTCACTGTTTTTTGAACGTTGAAATGCAGTGTGTTCACCATTTGAACCATATTTTAAAAAAATAAACAAAACTGTTGAAAAGGTAAACTGTCCCCTTAGTTTTTTAAAACAGTTTTATATTTTTTGATTTTTTTAAATGGTTAACAAAAGTCTGCTCTGTGCAAAGGTATAAAATATAAGATTGGACGGATAAAGTATTAAATATACATTTATTGGAAGAAAAAAAAATCTCATTTAAAATAAATCGAAACAAATTCATAAACGACGTATGAATTCCAAATAAACTTTATTGAATTTGAGTGTTACTATACATCCGAGTTGTAATATTCGCTTCGCTTAATCGCAGAAAATTATTACATATTCTGAGATTAAATAAGGCGAAGCTCATTATTTAAAAATAGCGGCATTCAAATACAAGAACCATGCAAATTTTGTTCATCAGCACATTAAAGATATTCTGAAATATTTTATTTTCGTTGCTCAACTACGCAAACATTTCGTGCTCTTTTTTACTTATAAATGCATGAGATTTCTAGTCAATACTATTTAAGCGCCTAAAGAATAGAATGTTTTCCATTTTCTTCCTAATTAAATATAACTTTGTGAGGTTACTTCTGCTTCATTGTATGCTCTATCCATTATTAAGAACAAGTTTTAACAGTCAAATAACTTCAATTGGTCTAATGATAAAAGAAGTTCTGCTTAACGCGGGAGAACTCGCTGCATGAGATTTTCTCTCACAGTCGTACTTTTTTAAGACTCTTATTTAAATCATTTTTCATTTTAATTAAAATTTCAAAATGTTTTACAATTATTTTACCTATTTTGTGAATAAAAATACTAAGCCAACCAAAAAAAGTTCATATTATATGAATGTAAAGTAAAAGAAAAGCAATTGGGCATTCTCACTAACGAATTCTCCCGGGTTAATATTGCTATTCTCTAGTGTACACTGTAAACAAAAATCTGTAAAGTTACTAAACATTTCCTAGGAAACTGGGATTCCTAGAACTTTTTATGTAACGGCAACAACAAAAATTCATGTAACAGATACACTTTTGCAGCGTAAATCAAAAACTCTGTAAGGTTACTAAGAATTTTTTAGGAAACTGGGATGCCTAGAACTTTTTATGTAATTGCAACCCTGGTTAGAGATAAAATCTTAGTAAGATTACTGTAATTTTAGTAGATTCTTTTGTAAAGATTCTGTAAAACTTTAGTAAAGATTTCTGTAGATTTACAAAAACTAGTTTTGTAGATTTATATCTTTCTTTGTACAGTGTACAGATAAAATTTTAATAAGCATACAGATATCTGTAACTTTACATCTGTAGAATTACAGTTTTTTTTTTTTTTTTACAGTGGAAAAAGATTAAATTAATTCTGATCGTTAGCTGTTATGAAGACAAAAGTCTATTTAAATCGAATACTTCAAAATGATGATTCACTAAGCTTTTTTCTGTATATTTCGCACATGTTCCCTTTTATCAATTCAACTTAAATTGCTAAATGTTATTAGGTAAAAACAAAATAAGAAAGTACAGATCTCATCAAAACAGCAGTATAAGTACTAGTAGGCAGAAGAACAATTAGAAATGATAAAAAAAAGTGTATTTATTGTTATTTTTTTTATACGTGAACCTTTAAAGACTCCCTTAAACTCTATTATCTTGAAACACTGTTTTTTTTTTACTGGTTTTACCAACGATAACTTTTGAATAAGTTAACAGTTTTAAATGCTTCTTTTTAAATAAAAAAAAAATAAAATTTCTACAAACTATACCTTAAAAACAAACAAAAAAGAAAAATTTTCAAGATACAGCAAAAGATAAGATAAATTTTTGCGTATTTTGAATTTTTATAATAAAAAAAAATATTTTTTTTTCGTTTTAGGTGTAATCGAGAAATTACCGCCGCGGCGAGCGGCCCCTTTTCGTCCGCAGCCCTTTATTCTTCTACTTATTCCGACTCTTTTGCGGAAGCAAGGTTCGTAGGTCCCCAGCCACGTCCCGAGTAAAAGACACTCTAGCGAAAGCCAGGTTGAGAAAAAAATTCAAAAATTAAAACTGATAAATTTAAAAGGGAAATTGCACAAATTAAAGACACTGAAAAGGTGGAAGGGATGGCTAGGGGCCCTGAAGCTACCGACCAACCACTGCTACGTCGAGCACATTATTAGTCACCTATTAACCAGTATGAAGAAGAAATGTCGATGAATGAAATTTATCAAAAATGTGGAATCTTGACTTCAAAAGCGTGGCAAAACTAGTTTTGTAAGATTACTTTTGCCGTACACTGTAAAAAAAAAACCTTCAAAGTTACTAAGAATTTTCTAGGAAACTGGGATGCCTAGAACTTTTTATGTAACGGCAACAACAAAAAATCACGTAGCAGATAAACATTTACACTGTAAATCAAAAAAGCTGTAAGGTTACTAAGAATTTTTTAGGAAACTGGGATGCCTAGAACTTTTTATGTAACTGCAACCCGGGTTACAGATCAAATTTTAGTAAGATTGCTGTAATTTTAGTAGATTCTTTTGTAAAGCTACACATTTCTGTAGTTTTACAAAAACTAGTTTTGTAGATTACATATTTTATTGTACGGTGTAGAGATAAAATTTTAGTAAGCATACAGATTTCTGTAACTTTACGTCTGTAAAATTACATCTTTTTTTTTTTTTTTTACAGTGTATATTTTAAAACTTTTTTTTGTTTTTGTTTTTGTTTTTTTTTTTTTCAATTTAACAAATTTCTTTTATTTCTATACAAGACAAATAAATAAATTCCAAAATACATAATAGTCTAAATTAATTACACCATATCAGAGGAAAACAAAATAATTGGATAAATATTTTTTTTATTAGAGAAAATATATATTTCCACCATTGTGTCTTATCATTTTCACGTAATTTGATTTAACATCCGATTCTTCGTTTATCGATCACTTCCCTTTTGATTGGCAAGATGTCTTCCTGGGATCTAAAAGAAAGAAAAGGAAACAATAAGTGACATTATTAAAATAAGAATTATTATATGGGTATATCATCAAGAAAAATGTTTTTAAAGCGAAAAATGTACAGAAAAGAAATGTTTTAGTAAATTATATACCCATTGAAAGCTTGAAATATCTTTACCAGGAAAATATGCTAAAACATTCTTAATATTTATTATACATAAAATGAAAGCTAAGTATTCTTGAAATTAACCACCCCAGATATTCGGGAATTTCAAAATACAATTAACTGATAAAAGAGCCCAATTAGTAAATTATAAACATTTTAACGAACTACTATGAACTTAATGTTTCTTCCTTGTGTTAGTGACTGAAATTGCGCAACATAGAAGTAATTTCGGAACAGATATATACTCTTGACTCTTAACAGAACTTTTTATGTTTTTATATTTTATCACACGGCGTATATTTTTTTGCCGCATCTGTTTTTATCAGTCTCTAAAATTTAGTTACTCCTATTAGACGAAGTTTCCTAGTACTCCAATAATGTGTTAAATACAAGCCCTTAAATGTAAAAACAAATCTTTTCCTTTCACCACAGACACATGCTATTAACCGTTACATAATTCTACAGCTATGGATACACAACGTTTACAAAAATGATTTTCAGAGAATAATGCTGATATATAATGAATATCGTTCACGTAACTAAACTGGATAAATCACAGTACTAGCGATGGGGACGGATCCCTGACCACGCAGACGGTGACAAATCTCGAGCCAGCTTCTCGGAAAATGATGTATAAAAGGTAAGCAATTTTTACTTACCTCTATTTTGAACAAGCAGCATAAAGTCACTTCGTAGATTGCTTTCTGTTTTGTTTATTCATGAGAGAGCTCGATTATGCTACTAAGAGTTGTTGGGGTTTTTTTGTTGTTGTTGCTGGTTTTTTTTTTTTTTTTTTTTTTTTGCCTAACACGCCACATGAATTCCAAAAAGTATCTCTCTAAGAAAAAAATACCCAATGCGAAACAAGAAGTGTGTTTATATCATTTGTAGTATTTGTTATACATAAAATAGTAGCTTGAAATGTCTTCCGGAAGAAAATATTCCAAAAGAAAATGTGATGAAGGCATAAGATTTTTCCACAAGAAAAGTATTATTTAAAAAATTGTAATTAAAAGTAATTAAAGCCATTTATTATACATCAAACGAAAAATAAAAATCTCTCCGCGATGAAAATATTCTTTAAAAAATATATTTAAAATAGCATGATCTAGCTAGACTATAATAAAAGAAAGATGTTTCTATAAGATATTGAATGTGGCTAGGGAAATCTAACACACGTTGAGGTCTGCAAATGTGTCCTCCAGATAGATGAAGATAAAACTGAATACACCTGGGACTTACATTTTGGATTTTTTTTTTCAATATTTTGTTATTTTTTGTTGATTCGCGTATTTCACCAATCTTTCAAGGTCACTTGCGATTTGTACCCACTCATAGAGGCAATTCAAATTTAATCTATTTTCCTGATATAGTAAATTTTATCCTCTTTTCAATAAAGTTCACTTGGAATTCGTACAGAATTTTTTTAATTTTTAATGTTTCTTTTGCAATGTTCTGCATTTTCCCAAAAATGAAAAGTTAGTTTTCTATCAACCAATTGATACTTTATCGATCCAATCTTATATTTTATGTCCCAGTACGGATTAGACTTTCGGGAATGGATCAAAAAATATGAAATAGTTTTGTTTATGTTTTTAATATTAAAGAAAGTAAAGGAATCGATTTTTAGTTCCGTTCGTAATTATATAAATACGTACCATCTATAGTCGTCGTTCAGTCCGTCTGTCCGTCTGTCCGCATATAACAGACCAAAAACTACCCAACCGAATGGTCTGAAATTTGAAATATATAATTGTTGCAAAATTTTGTCGTGTCATTTCAAATTTTATGAAAATCAGATGCATAGTTTAATTACAGGGACAGTCAAAAGTTTTCCGTTGCATTACGGCCAATGGAAAAAAATTATTGCAAGTGCATTTTAATGATGTTACACCCTTCCGAATGGTCTGAAATTTTAAATATATAATTGTTGCAAAATCTTGTGGCGTCATTTCAAATTTCATGAAAATCCTACGTATAATTTAATTACAGGGACAGCCGAAAGTTTTCCGTTACATTACGGCCAATGGGAAAAAATTATTTCAAGTGCATTTTAATTATGCTACAGCCTTTCGAACAGAATGAAATTGATATGCACTTATGAAGTGCATTAAAATATGCATTCAGTATAATATGCGGTGCAAACAAATATTTATAAAAGTAGTTATAGTGCGAACGCACCACGTTTGCCACGTTTTACGAGCAATTTCCAACTTGTTTCTATCAAACGCAAAAAATAAACAGAAGAAAAGATTCCAGCGTGCGTTGGCCCATCTTTATTTATTTTTATTTTTATTTTTATTTTATTTTTATTTTTATTTTATTTTTATTTTTATTTTTATTTTTTTATTTTTTGCATTTTATTTATTTATTTATTGGATCGTTATTTTGCAGAAAAGGAATTATTTCTTTGAAAAATATGTTGTTAGTTACGATTGATTGTGCTCTGGCAATGTCTGCATGTAATTTTGCTAGATGTTCCGCGGAATTGTGGGCTCCAAAGGCTCTGCGCGTCACTAATTCCTTACAGTTTATTTCGCCATCTTTAATTGCAGATAATTCTACCATTAGATAAGTCGAAGAAAATTACCTTAAAAATACCGGCGTTCAGAACATTTGGAGCCCCGACTTACGCGGGATATGTGGCAACACTAATTGTATTCTACCACGGGTTATTTCATGTTTGAAAAAAGTAGTATAAAGTGTTCCAAACTTCTACTTCAAAAGTAATACCAAATTTCACTACTCCACCCGGACAAGTGAAGGGTGGAGCAGTGAAGTTTGGTGAAATTCCTAGCATTAGTTCTTGAGATATAGCTATAATGGAAATCGTAAAATACACAGCATAGAAGTGCTACCTGTTGAGAGATATGCAGTCAATCCTAATCAGCACCAACTAATATCAAGCACTAACAAAATATGCAATTTGATGAAATTCCGCGCATTAGTTCTTAAAATATAAGGGAACGTCCACGGCAATAGAAAATTTTTGCTGAAAAATTATTTTAAGCGGAAATGGAAGTGTGATACATCAATTTAAAAGTAAAGAGTTGCTGTATATGAATTTGTAAGTTTTAATTTCATAAGAATAAGTCTACACCAAAACTGGGCTGGAAATTGACAGTATTAAAATTAATTTACAATTGAGCGAAAAAAGCCACTTATTGAGTTACATAGTTTTTTTACTTCTGTTCATTAAATGAAATTATTATGGGTTGAAAATAACAATATATTATTATATTCGTCAGATCTATATAGTTAAAAGGTTTTATCTAAGATATTAAATGCAATTTTAAGTTTATTTATTAGTTGATAATTAAATGTCACAACAATAACAGAAAACATATAAAAGTTTTAATTTTATAAAAACTACTTAAAATTTTTATCGAAAACTTCTAATTCTATGATTTCGAGGTATAAGACAGATTTTACATTAAATATTTTGTTTATTCTATGCATGGAATAAGTTCTGGAGTGTTGTCACAATAGTAACACATAACACTTTTGTCCATAGTTTGACAAAAATCTGCGTTGCAACCAAAACAAACGAAATGCTTAAAGTTTAGTTGTTCTCTACGTTATTAGACTAGTTTTTGAAATAGTTTTAGCCATAATTAAGGTTATTTTGTAAATTTGAAGGAAGATAAATTATCTTTATTAGTGTTTTTTAATGGATGAATTTATTTTTATTCATTTTTGTTATTACTTAAGATTATAAAATAATCATGTTAAGTAATTAAAGATAGATTAAAACAACTCAACTCGTGTCATTTTTGTGTGCTTTCTTTTGGTTTAAAGCACATGGTCTTTGATCAGATTTGTTATAGGCTTTGTAAAGCTTCGTTTACTAAATTCTGCTGTATGACCTGCAGAGATTCTTATAGAAACCCTTATGGAAAAGATTCTGATAGTATATTTTAAAGAAAAGATTTTAATATTGCTTCTAATATACGACATTGTTTTAAAGAACGGGAAAAATTCTGCTAAGCGCCAAAAACTGAAGAGAAAAAATAAGAATGAAATTGAATATGTTGATGTGGGAAAGAAACAAAACAAAATATATTATGATAAAGTGAAGAAAAGTCTTAGAGCCAGCAAAAGCTTCAGCAAGAAAATGGAAATATTAAGAAAAGGAAAAGTAGAGAACTAGCTAACCTCAGATTCTGTAACGAAAAAAAATCGAACTCCACAGCTTTGGAGAATTTATGTCGATGAAGATTTAAAAAGATGTCATTCTTCAGCTAAATCTACATTAGTTAGGCGTGAAAAAATGTCATATAATTTCATCAATCCTAGGTGACATTTACTAAGAGAATACGTTTTTGTTTAAAGAAGCTTTCCTAAATTGAAAAATTGGATTTTTGTTTACTGAATATTAGTTGTAAGAAAATGATGAATTCTTTATGTTGTTTTAAGGGCAACCGGATTAATCTTCCTTAATCGAATTCCACGCGATCGAGATAAATTTAAAAATTAACCTGTCATACCCGCAATCATACGCTTTTTAAAAAATTGGTACTTTAATTTGATAATTTTAAAATAATTTTAACTCAAAACGTGGTCACAATTGACAGCAAAATCTTTGCATGTGAACAATCGCATTCTTAACTCGAGATTCTAATCTCAGTACCGGAGAGTAAAAATTTCCGTAATTTATGTTTTTTTTAAGCATTTGTGTTAAAAAGTTTAGTTCTAATAAAAGCATCGTTCTCTTTTAAATATGACGTCATTTTCGCTTACTTAAGCATTTCACCTAGCGTCTGAAACTAAGTACACATACAGAAGGAAACAAAATGTGGAAATTTTATGAGGAAAATGCGTGTATTCAAAAGCATAACGTAATTTTCCGTTCAAAATAGTATGTCCCTAATGGGATTTTGAGTCATTAAACCCTATACAACAATTTTTATCAACAATTTTGAATTTTTATCAGATAATCACATGAATAAATATAAATAAACCTCATTATTTCTCTCTTCGCTGCAATAAGGAAAGCTATCTTATTACCATCATTTTGAAGAAGTTTCATAGAATACTTTTAAAATTAAAATAAAATAACGGGATATATATATAAAAAAAAGAGCTAGTGCAGGCATATCTACAAATGAACAACTTTCAGTTAAAAAAAAATATAGTAAATTTGGTTCAGCAGAAAGCTCAGCGCAGATGACTAATAAACATTCTTGTGTTTTAAACATATAGATTATATAAAAGTATGAAAAATTAAATTAAGCAAATTATGTTATTTTGATAAAATTACAGTAACATGTCTTAAAGAACAGCAATAAATTTTTATTAATAGAAAGAATTTTGGACAAAAACTTCGGGAACTTGATATTATTTTAAACCTCGAATTATTGCTTCGAAAGATCTTCGTTGTTTGCTTGTCTAACTCAGCGAAGCGAATTCATCCAAGAGAGAATCATCAAGTTCTGCAATATAAATCGCTATTTTTCGGACAAAGAGCATGCTCACTGTATAGGACTGCTCTTCCATAAAGGCACTCTCAATGCTTGTAAAACACTGCGTTTTATCGGTGTGTGATTTCGATTGCGTTATTTTAAAGATATAAGCATTTTCACCTGTGAAGAATTTCAAAGCAGCTGGAGTGAAAATGACGCACTTCTACACAAAACACATTTCAGTTTTAAGAATTAAAATGCACGCTTTTTTTATAAAATGGCGTCAACTGTATCCGATAAAGCATCCCACTTTTACGATCCTGTCTTAAACAACATTTATAGAACGGTATGCAAATGACATCACTATCGCGGAATAATTACACAAACCCAGCAGAAAGCAATGATGTCATTTAAGAAGCTCAGAAAAACAATCTCGGGTATCTAATGATTTATATTTGTCTTCATTTTTTTTTTTTTTTTTTTTTTTTTTTTTTTTTTTTTTTAAGGTAGATTTCGTATGAAATACTACCTATTGGGATCGTTCCTATGTTTGAATTTCTGAAAAATTTTTGCAGATCTACACCGATCATGACCCCTAGAACCCAAAACCACCCTCAGTAAAAAAACTTTATATATCTATCTATCTATCTATCTATCTATCTATCTATATATATATATATATATATCACTTTCTTCTGGACACGATAACTTTCGTAATTCTGCACCAATCTCTTCCAAACTGATACATAAAATCAATGGGCATAAAATCTCGGTCAAGTTTGTTAATGGGCAAAATCGGACCAAGGGGAGGGAAATAGGGAGGGGTTTTGTGAAAACAGAAAACCCCCCATAACTTTTTAATTTTTGTACATATAAAATCAGTTTAAAGTTTTTATTACTTCTAAAAATAGGGCCAAAAATTTATGTATCACAGATTTTTGATAAAGTTAAAAATGGGCTCAAGGGGCGCAAAAAATAGGGTTTTTGGGAGAAAAAAATTCATAACTTCGTCAATTCTCAAGATATAAAATTCAATTAATTTTATTATAAATTTCCTTAACATTATCTAAAACTTTTATATTCACAAGTTTTTGATAGGACCAATTCGTACCGCAAAAAAAAATTAAAAACGAAAACAAAAAGGGCGTTTGAAGAAGAAAAAAATCCATAACTTCGTCAATTCTAAAGATATCAAATCCAATTAATTTTATCATGAATTTCCTTAACATTATCTACAACTTTTATATTCACAAGTTTTTGATAGGACCAATTCGTACCACAAAAAAAATTAAAAACGAAAACAAAAAAGGGGTTTGAAGAAGAAAAAAATCCATAACTCCGTCAATTCAAAAGATATAAAATCCCCATGAATTTATCATATATCTCCTTAATATTGTCTACAACATCTATATAGACAAGTTTTGGATAGGACCAATTCTTAGAGCAAAAACAAATTAAAAATACATACCGGTTGAAGTAAAAAATGATCTTAGTAAGGGTGTATTCAAATCCAAACTGCTTATTTTCTGACTCATTTTACAATTCATTTTTGCTCTCAAAGGCTTCCAATTGGTACGTTTTCTTACTCAGAAACTATATAATGTATCGTAATGGTCGATTTTCTGATAGGGGCAGAATATATTTTTTTAAATGGTGTTAAAAAGGGCATTTTGAACCGAATTTACCGAAGCGGATTGTGTTGGAAAAATCATTGTATTAAGGATGCGCTTAAATCCAAACTGCTTATTTTCTGGCTGGTTTTTAAATTCATTTTTGCTCTCAAACGCATTTAATTGGTAGATTCGCTTATTCAGAAACTATATAATGTACCGTAATAATCGATTTTTAGATAGAGGCAGAATATATTTCAAAAAATGATGTCAAAGTGGGCATTTTGAACGGAATTTCCCGAAGCGATTGTGTTAGAAACGAAAAATATTGTCCTTCTGAGAAAATAATTGTTTATATATCAAGTTTTAATTAATTGAACAAAAAATAAAAACACAGGTCGCTTATAAATCTCTTCAAAAATCACGTCAGCAAGTTTCATATTTTTTTTTAATTAAAAATGAATCTGGAATTATGCCAGAAAATTTCGAGTTGTTGAGCATGGAAAAGTATTTTTTTGAATACCGCCCTAACATGATTCTGATAAAACCAGCTATTATATGAAAATGAAATAAAAACTCGTCAAGAGCGGCCAGATAAAATTGGTAAAGTGGATTTATCTATAATCATGATTTAGTTTTTGTTTGTGAAATTAGTATATTTGACTTCGAAATCTACCTCTGCCTGTAGGCCGGGCCGGCAGGGATTTTTTTATAATAGCTCCATGTTTTATCAGAAGTCATTCATTTATATTTTTCCAAAATTCGGAAAATATAATTACACACGGATTAATAAAACTGCATTCTATCAGATTTTTGATACAAATTAAGTAAATGCGTAGAAAATAAGTTACACAAATATTCTTTAAAATACATTTTTGGAAAGAAAAAGTGTTGTATCGTTTATAAAGTTAAATTGCAATAAACTAAAAATCATTTAATTGATAAATAAAGCCCAGACTAACCGGGTTTTATAACAAACGATATTCTGGACATAGCACTATTTAATTTCAATTTTTTTTTTTCAGTTTTTATGAGAAAATGGCAACAAAAAGATACAGCAATCTATTATTTCCCTTTTTTTCCCCCCTTTTCTTTCAACAAAAATGGAGTACTTCAGTTTCCACAATTACAAAAAAAAGTAATAAAAACTACAAAAAAATTAATATCTTAAAATTAAATTGAGGTACAGCTTTCAAACAAATTGCATTTAAAAGAGTATTTTTTTCCTTATACGGCGGTGTAAAAAATTAAAATGTGCGATATTTAGAAGTTTAAAAATTTGCAGTAGAGAAAATTGCAAAAGCAAAATTTTATTTCAAACTAGCAGGCTGAGCCCGCTGCGCTGGACCATTTTTCAAATAAACCTTCAATCAAACGAAATGGAAAATCCGACCCTGTATTTTAAATTAGTATGGACCTTCACCTGGAAGATCCTTCCGCATTTTCTGAATACGCATCGGACGCAATTGCGCTATTATATTATCTGATGCGTTAGACGAAATACGGGCAATTCAGAAGCAACTCTTTAGTGCATCATGTAGAGTTTGGGAGGGAAATGCGGCTATTACGATCATATCACCACACTACTAAAAAATAGAATTACAATGCAGAGATTGACCATTTAACTAAAAGAATGTTCGGGTTATTCACTTTCGTTTGCTAGGTCTTTTACTCCGGGCTTCCCAGCTTGATACTTTGTGCTGATCTGATAACATAAATACAATCTCTCTCTACGTTACATTATATTTGGTAATATACGTCTTCTTTTGGCAGGTTTTCTCTACAGTTTCTTATCTTCGATTTCCAGTAGAGTAAATACAGTCAAAACAGTATTTAACTTTTATATTTTAAAATATGAGAATCATGTAAAAGTCGATATTTAAAGCGGGATTGTGTGAATAAAATTAAAATAATGTCATTTTAACTGCCGTTGCTTTTTACATACCAGTTTTAATCATGCAACTATTAACCTAGGAAAATAACCTCGATAACTAATTCAAATAGAAAGTAAACCTCTAATTTTCATTCAATAAAATCTTCCCAATCATCCGTAATCATATCCTCAACCAAGTTTGATGTGAAACGTTAGAAATGCTTGTAACGGTATGGCTAAAAATGCACCGGAGTTAGCTACAAAACAGGGTTAATTACGCTCCAAACTACATTCCATTAAATAATGTCAAATTGCTGTTGATTGATTTTTAGATCTTTCAGTATCAAAACTCTTTGCAAATGATAAGTAAAGTTAGTTATGCAAAATTTTTAGTAGTGATCTTTTTGGCAAACCGAAGATTTTTTTCGCATTTCTCTAATGAGCGTAATAAGACGGAGAAATAAGAATGCTTTTATTTTCAAGACGTCATTATTCATCAGTTTGTTGCCTAAATAAAACTAAAAACCTTTGTGACTATCATCAGCTGCTCGGGCTGTGCATCAGCCAAAATTTCTTTATAATGATTGAAATTTTATTTGAATCTGAGATATTTTTTTTTAAACCTAGTGTAAATGAACAAATATTGTTCCATTGGCCACCTTTGGCATTTGAAAGATTTTTTTTTTTTTTTTTTTTTTTTTTTTTTTTTTTTTTTGTACATTTAAAGTAATGCTTTTTTAGTGATAGTAAAATAAACCTAAAATTTGTCACTACGATCATGTGCTCGGGTTGTGCATCAGCCAAAATTTTATAATGATTGAAATTTTAATTGAATTTGAAGTACTTTTTTTAAAAAACCTAGGCTAAATGAACAAATAATGTTCCATTGGCCACCTTTGGCATTTGAAAAACATTTTTGTACATTCAAATTAATGCTTTTTTAATGATAGTAAAATAACTGCACATGAAAAATATCTATTAGTAAATCTTCTTTTGTCCGTTTTCTCCATACTAAAAAAACGTAAATTTACTAATCGCTAATTACTAAAAGTACAAATTTCGCGTAATCTTCTGAAATCGGATTTTTCGTCCACGGTTCCTTTCAAATATAAACGAATCTTCCAACACTATACAGTAAATTCGCGAATTGTAAGGTGGCTGATTATGGAAGATTCATCCAATATCTTTTTATAACATTTCTAAAAGAAGGGAAGATATGAAAAAAAAAATAAGACGAATTGGATGGAATATCGAAAAGTTATTTCAGAAAGCAATTTTTATTGCAAAATGTCTTTTTTCGTGATAGAAATAACGCATAATTGCTTACATTTTCTTAAGAATAATCTTTACTACCTAACATTGCAAGCATGAACGTTTGTATAAAGGAAATTAGCGATATGTTTTTTTATTAAAAAAAAGAATGGACAATATTAGCTAATCTGGCTTCGAAGTTATAAAAGTCACAAATTTGGGGAAAACAAACCGTCATGCTTTCGCAGTAAAGTATGATGAGAAATTTTTTTAATGTCTAAAATTACATTATTTTACGGTATGTATGTGCGTGTGTGGGAGACATTTATACTAAAATTAAAATGTCTGACTCCATTTTTTAAATATTAATTGCTCTTTATATATTGTACATTTGAATTTAAAAAAGTACTCAAAAAATGCTTTCGTACACTTGCAAAATCACCTTTATTGTAAACATCGCTTGAACCCAATTCACGCTTACATCTTTTTGGCTTAAAATCCAATTGTTTGGCGACAAAAGTGAACTCAAAAATCACAAATAAACATATAACATGTAAATCATAAGTATCATCATTTTTACAATTACATCTGCTAGTTTCGTCTGTAAGTCACATGATGGAAGAGTTAGAAATAAAAAAGAACAAATCAAAAACAAAATTGTTACCACAAGGAAGGTCTCCTTAAAGAGCATACTCAAATTATTTTGAAAAGGAAAATGCTTTTAAAAGTACTCATGTGTGTAGTAAAACATCAGTCAAATTTGGCGGCGGAACCCCAGAAAAAATCTGAAAAAAATCTATATATATTCGAGTATTTGGCGCAAAAAAGACGAGCATTCCACGCTATTTGGCTAGCCAGCACATTTCCATCCCAAATGCAAGATATTTAAATGCATTTGAAAATTGCTTGTTAAATAAGTGTTTAAATGCCTAAAACTCAATGAATTTAAACTTAAACGAAGGATTAGCGCATTATTTTTTTATCTTTAAGCGTATATAATATATACAAATTGCGTGTTGCAGTAGTTATTTAATTTTACATGGCTTCACCGGCTGGAAATGTTTTAAGGATACTATTTGATTATTCATTTAACCAATTTCGCCAAATTATGTAAATTGCCAAATGCTTCGCAAATTACATAAATTGCCAAACTGCTCGCCAAATTATACAAATTGACAAAAATTTTATTTTAAACAACGAAAGAATAAATAAATTTGTAAACATTAGTAAAATTACAAATAGAAGTGAAATTAAAAATCACTTGATGACGCAACAAACACGTGTACCGTGTTTAATGTCAAGTGAATGTAAAATTTACGATCAGCTATTACTGGCATTTATCTTATAATTTGGCGAAAGTTATTTTGTCGACGGGATAATCAAGTAGTGCCGTTTTAAATTTGTTTTAAAAGTAGCTGACTAATTAAAAATGCTACCATTAAACATTTTATATTAAATACTTGTTTCCCTGGCAACAATAACCTTCATTTCTTGTTTCTGACACTAACAATATCGAAGTCAAATTAACAATGTTCCGAATCGGACATTAATTTTGAATTTGGAAAAAATTTAATAAACTGAAATTTTGTTTTAAACCGTATAATTACGATAATAAAATTTTAATATATACACATATAAAGGTACATGACAAAACTGTAGCAATAAAATTGTATTTATTACGTTAAACTTAATCTAACTATCTTCATATGAAGAGTAGAAAAAGGTTTTACTTAAAAATTATTTATCATAAAAAAAAGTATCATTCAAAATTCTATTGTGCCGCCAACCAGCATTAAATCGCCAAAAAGATTAAATTTTCATTATTTTTTTACAAACTCTAAATCGAGGTTCTGCGGATTTTTTTTTAAACATATTATATGTCACGAGAAGAATATTCTATATATTCCTCATGAGAAGAATATTATATAATTTTTCAAATATTTCTGAGCATGCAATTATCGGAACTTCCTTGATATCATCCTATCAATTTTTCAGATGCATTTTTCTTAACCTGACGCAAAAGATAAAGAGCCAAATCTTATTTCAGTTGCAATATTTTAACTGAGTAATTTTTTAAACATTACGAACATTCCCTTTCATGTTTAAATTAAATATTTTCGTTTTTTAATATTATCACTCATTAAAACGAATTTTTTCTTCTTCTTTTTTTTTAATTAAAATTAGTAACAGTTTTTTCTTTTATGTTTCGAGGTGTAATATTTGTTTCACTTTTTTTTATCAACGATAAATTTCGCCAAGAAATAAAATGGTAAACCTTATCGTCCAAAATAACAGAACTTTCCGTCATAATTCTATAACTAATATAGGTAGAATGATGTGTTACAGCTTAAAACCTTCCCTGAAACGATACCTATCTAACGGTATAAGTTCCTTAAAAGTCCATACAGTAGAACTCGAAATCTAGGCGTTCGGAAAGAAATTTCCGTTTGGATTTTATATATATAACTAGCAGGCTATGCCCGCTGCGCTGGTCAATATTTCCAAATGAACCTTGGATTAAACTAAATGGTGAATTTGAACTTGCATTTTAAACGATATGGATCTTCAGCTTGACCTTGCTCATTACTGAAAACGATGCGAACGCCATTGCGATATAATGTTATCTTAAGCGTTGGACAAAATTTAGCAATTAAGAAGTAATTGTTTTAGTTGATTATAAACAGCGCAATTATGGTCGGGTAATGAGACTGTTATGACAACAGGAATTAATACCTCTGTAACTAATCAACATATAGTGAAATCGTATATACTAACACCATTCCTAAAAGTCATGCAACAGGGCCACTTGTAACAAAATATGTTCTGTAGATTTTTTTAAAAAGGGTAAACTTTCATAATCAGGTTCACTTAATTTTTGAACTTTTACCGTTGCTCTATAATTAAGTACCCTTGAACAATATGTATACACTAAAACCTTTCCAAAATTATTACCTAACTAATTGTGGTATATCCTACGAAAGTATTATAAACAATCGGAATGAAATACAAATTTCCGTTGTAAATATATAGTAGATGATGATGATGCGATTTTGTGTAATAGAATTCATAGTAAAGTTTTCGCTTCAAACAAAAACGATGCTTTCAGCATTAAAGCTAATACACCAATATGTGAAGTATCCGATTACGGAAGGTTAACTTGAATCCTCGTGAGCAACTACTCAAAGAAAAGGGAATATGTGGCTTTTGTGATACTTTTATGTCAGCCGGGCGCAGGTAATAAATCAATAAAGATTGTTTTCATAGCATATTCTTATTTTATTATTTTCATTTAAAACACAAACCTTTCACTCATTTCATTTAAAATGCATGCCTTATACTAATTTCATTAAAAAAAACTGAAAAGATAAACAATAACAGGAAATAATGCCATAATTAAAAGCAAAAAAATATTTTTAATTTACATACGCAAAATGTAACTACTGCTACTGGGAATTTTAAAAATGCTATCAGCGAGATGTGCGCACGGTTGTTATAAATGTATACATTTTTTCTTCTTATCGAGGAGCAATTTATAAATCGCACAATATTATTCCAATTCCAATTTCTTTCATTGAGGAACCTATGACCGGAAAAAATGGAAAAAGACTCTTGTAGATTCTTCGGATGACGGCATCTGACGCCATAAACCGAGTTTATATATATGAAAATAATTTTTAAGTCGTTACAAACATTGCTTTCATACTTAAATATTTTCATTGGTACTACTTGTTATCCCGTCGACCAATTTCGCCAAATTATATAAACCGCCAAACCATTCGCCAAATTATATAAATTGACATAATCTTTATTTTAAATAACGAAATATCAAATAAATTAGTATAACATTAATAAAAATACAGATAAAACGTCGAAATTAAAATCACTTGATGACGTAAACACGTGTAGTTTGTTTAAATTCAAGTGAATTTGATATTTACGATCAACCATTATTGGCATTTAATCTTATAGTTTGACGATAGATTTTTGGTCGACGGAATATCTAAGTATAGTACCTTTTCCATTTTTGTTTTATAACGCTAAATTCTCAGTAATTTTTTCCCTTTTATTTTACATAAAATCACTATTTTTTAAAAAAATTAAGATGCTTGCATTTTTATTTCAAACTCATAGAGCCGTTTTTATTTTTTAGCCAAAAGGGTTGATTTGAATTTTTTCCGTTGCTAGAGTAACGGATGTAATGATAGATATTTTGAGGTTTAGATGCCAAAGACACCGCCAAATTAGAAAAATATGAAATGTGTCATGAACTGTTGGACTTATAAAAATTTATTTGGTAGCATTCGATTCAGCATGCAAAACTACATTAAAATATGCTATCATTTGACGCATAATTTTGATATTCGATTTTTTTCCTCTCCCCGTGCAAAAACCATTAGGGGTGACACTTTGGAAAATCGTTTCTTAGCAGAAGTTTATGTCATAAGAAGTATTCTTACCACGATTTTCAAGATTTTAGGTTCAGTAGTTTGCGCTGTGCGTTAATTAGTCCCCTAATCCAGACTTTATTTTATATACTATATTAGATATGCGATTTTGCGGTGAATCAATGATCGAAAATTAGTCCAATATCATTTGAAATATTACATAACAGAGGAGAAAGAACGAAGAAAGACGAAGGAGAAATGACGAATTACAAAAGACTTGTAATTTTTTTTTCAAAATGTTGAATTTTTCCATAGTAATAACGTATTAAAACATAAATTTCCTTAAAAATTATCTTTATTTCCTAGATTTCGAATCTGTGAATTTTCCTATAAATGAAATTGGCTATATGACTTGAGAAAATAGATAATATTTGCTTAAATAAAATGTGTAATATTCGTTGATCTGAGTTCGAGTTTATAAATATCGCATGCTTTCGGAATTACGGCGAAAAACATTTTAAAAAGTATGAAATTATTTTACAATATGTATGTGTGGCAGAAATTCACACTGAAATTTAAGTATTCGATTCCATTTTTATTGATTAACTGATTAACTGATAAGTTACAATTGAATATGAAAATGTACTCAAAAAATGATCTCTTTCACCTAAAAAAACACCATTTGTGAGAACATCCTCAAGCTAATGTCACGCTTATGCATTTTTGGCTTAAAATCACATTGTTTGGCGACAAAAGAAAAATAAAAAATTGTAAAGAAACAAATAGTAATTACACATGTGACTCACAATTACATCTGCTTGTTTCTTCTATAAGTCACGTGATGGGACAATTAGATATAAAAAAAAAAAAAAGAAAAGAACAGAACAGAAAGAAAATGTCGTTAAAATTTCATCTAATCAAATTTTCAGATTCGTTTCCATATCTAACGCAAGCGATAAAGAGCCAAATATTGCGTATCAAGTGTAATATTTCTTATTAAATTAATTTTTAAGCCTAAAGCGTCGTTTACACGGAGCGAGTTTACTAGCTACAAGCCGGCGAATTCACTAGCTGCTAATAAACTCGCCCCGTGTAAACACGTTGGCTAGCGAACTATCTGGCAGCTCAGCGAGTGCGAAAAAAGTTGAAAGCCCGGCTACTTTTTTCGCTACTCGCTGGGGTGTCAGCTATCTGGCTAGTAAACTCGCTGTGTGTAAACGTTGTTGCTAGTGAAATCGCTGCGAGTATTCGGTAGTTCGGGGTTCTGTAAATGTAAACAATGTCGACTGAAGCAGTTCGTGTCGGCGTGAATGAACAAAATATATTTTTCGAATAAACTTAACAATTAGGATACCAATAATGAAAATATTTTTGAGAATTATTCACTGTTTGAAATAACTACCGTAATTATCACAAGGTGAATATTTTAACTAGGACTTCCCTCAGAGGGATTAGTCTGAGCGATATTAGTGAGAACATAGATTTAATAATAACATGTGGAAGCAAAGAAAATGAGATGTTATCTTTAATTGTCCATATGCTGCGATAAATTGAAATGATGAAAATAAACGAATCGTAGAATTACAAAATCTTATATATAAATTCGTATACACTGTTTTAAAAAATGGGAAATCTAACCATTCAAGACAGCCATGCATGGATATAAAATTGAAAGTACGCAATATTATTAAAAGTAAAATAGAAAATGAAATACTAAATTACTTATATCGGAATTTTAACTGTATAAAATGATGTCAAGAGCATAATCAGACGCTCCGCACCAATTTGAGTAACTTTAAATGACAAATATATGATGTTTAAAAAGAATGGACTATACTTTATATGGTGTGTGCTCCCCCGGAATAGTTAATATTGTACAATATCTGTTTTCCACGGATGCAGTGAGGTTGTCGATAACATTTAAGGGATTCTCTCCTCAAAATCTAATATAGTATCAAGGTACCGAATACATCAACAGTGGCATCCAATGCTTCGTTTGAGTGTGTTTTAGATATGCTCGATCGGATTTGAATGATGAGTGTATGCTGGCCACTACATACGCTGTATTGTTTTGTTTTCAAACATACTCTGCACAAGTTGAGCTGTATTTAGTATGTATTAAATAAAAGAAATCGCAATGATTACAACATAAAGTATGACGCAAGATCTGAATATATAGTCTGCATAACTTTTGAGCTGTCAAAGTGTCATTTGAAGTAATTTACAAATCCATACATATTTATTCAGCAAATCATGCAAGCTAACATACGTCAATATGAACCCGATTATAAAATTTCACCAGAATAAGTTAATATATAAAAAATCTACTAATGATAATTGAGAATATGACCTTATGATAAAATGTCTAGAAAAATGAATCGGATAAAAAATTCATATCACATTTAAAACGGCACTTCCCTCTGTTAGTGGCCTTGGCGAGAGAGAGAAAAGTCTAGAGTAGGAACACTTTAACAAGTACTTTCGGGCAACCTACTCACTCTTTCATACAGGTCTTTATTCAATATTTACACAATTTATTTAATGCTTGGTGGGTATCTATCAGTTTTGTTTCATTTAAATCGCATGTTTTGCAGAGGAAATGCAGCATTATGAAATATTTAAAGTTGCTGTACCTAATAATTCCAAATTAATAGTAATTGAGATCGCTTTCCGTTAATTTCATCTTTTTAAATTTTTTAGAAACCATTCATAGAGACAACTGTATATTTTAAAACTAACCCGAAGCAAAATTTCAAGATTTTGGGCTCAGCAGTAACACAGAAATAGAAAATTTTTGAAAGTTTTTTGTTTTTGCACTGTTTTATATAGCGACATTTTTAGAAATTGTTCTATTGCGAGAATTTACGTCATGATAAATACAGCCATGTCAATTTTCATGTTTATATTCCTAACAATTCCATGTACTTCGTTACTTAGATCATCTTTAGATCTTTTTCCGCTTTGTTTAGTCTTTCTATTTTTTAGAATTCGTTCTACAACGAGCATTTATTAATTACTACCATGCCAAAGTTCTAGTTTCTAACCCCAACAGTATCCCAAAAATTTCAGTATTCCAAATAAATCATAGTTTAGAACCTTTCTAGAAATTTTTACGTTTATCCGTCAAATTGAACCTTTTAGAGAGCGTTCATTACGAGTATTTATATCTTAAAAGTAACTACCGCACCAAATTTAAAGTTTCTAACCCAATCAATATCGCAGAAATCACAATTTTAGAACTTTTTTGCTCCTGCAGCGATGTAGATTCTTGCACTGACATAAAATAGTCTTTTTTTCGGAGCAGAGATGGCCACCAACTTTTTTTTTTAAGTTGGCTATGTAGTTTCAGAGATAACACCTCACAAACGTACAAGCATTAATAATATTATATACTTTATAATATTATAACACTTTAGAATATTAGCATTAGATGTACAGATACAAAAGCCATTTATCCGTTACAAACTAAAGTGCCGGCGTTGCCCAGAATTTGAAGGATGTTTGTTCTGAAAAATCAATTTCAAAATTTAACATACAACACAAAACAAACATTAAAAAAAGCAGTCGAAATGTTGTATGAATGAATCATATGAAAACGCTACATAAAAATGTATAAATGTATATAACAGACGCAAAAGAATACAGCTATAAATGAACTTATTTCAATTTATAATTGGAGCAATAATGTTAAAATAGGCCAATAATTTCCCTAATCGGGTTTTTATCATGCTTCAATACATTTTTCACACTCATATCACGTTATACTATATCCACCACGTCCTTTATATTTCCAATATGACATAATATTTTCCTCTTTTACGTGGAAACCTTGAAATGTTATGAAGTTATATTCACTTTCATTTAAATTCGTCAAACCATTTATTTCATTTTCATATTTCACGTGAATATGTTGCAATAGAAAAGTAATGACGTAATATTCACCTTTTTTTTAAAATTCATCAAACTATTTATTTCATTTTCATTTTTCACGTGGAAATCTTGCAGTAGAAAATTAATTGTTGTAGTAATAATTTTACTGTGTTTTTTAATTGTTGGCAACTGCTATAACGAAAAATGTTTAAATTTGATAAGAAATTGCTGTTAAATTGGTGGTTTTTTATTAATTAAAAATTGTGTTGTTTTATTAATTAAAAATTGTAATAATTAATGTTTGCTTCAAATAAAAAAATATATATATATTTACACGTTACTATTATAAACAGAAAAAAGCCTTCAAATTAGAATTAAATAATTAGGTATAAAAAGCAGGCACTTATTGGAAATTACGCCATAAAAACTATATTTACATGTGAATTTTAAAAGAGAAAGGATATTGTAAAATAAATTCATTAACATGCGTTAGAAGTCTGAAATAGAAGAAATTACGTCACATTACACTTATTATGCAAAATGAACAAAAAATAGTATTGCAAAACAGTTTAAATTTAAAAATTGCGCGAGACAAAATATTAGAGGTTAAATATTAGATTATTTCAAAATTTTATTATTTGTCGTTTGATGTGCGGTGTTCAGCTATAAGTATGCAAATTTTCATGTCTCCAACATAATTAGGGGCTGAGTTAGAAAAATTGCTTAAAATACACAAGTTAGACCCCCAGAGGGTTAAATATTAGACTTTTTCAAAATTTTATTCTTTGCCGTTTGATGTGAGGTGTTCAGCTAAAAGTATGCAAAATTTCATGTCTCCAACTTAATTAGGGGCTGAGTTAGAAAAATTGCTTAAAATACAGAAGTTAGAGACTGGAGGGTTAAATATGACTTTTTCAAAATTTTATGATTTATCGTGTTATCGCAAGTGTTCAGCTATAAGTATGCAAACTTTCAAGTCTCCAAATTAGTTAGGGGATGAGTTAGAAAAATTGCTTAAAATACATAAGTTAGAACCCAGAGGGTTAAATATCAGACCTTTTTCAAAATTTTATCATTTGTCGTTTGATGTGAGGATTTCAGCTATAAGTATGCAAAATTTCATGTCTCCAACTTAATTAGGGGCTGAGTTAGAAAAATTGTTTAAAATACACAAGTTAGAGCCCAGAGGATTAAATATTAGACTTTTTCAAAATTTTATTATTTGTCGTTTGATGTGAGGTGTTCAGCTATAAGTATGCAAAATGTCATGTCTCCAACTTAATTAGGGGCTGAGTTAGAAAAATTGCTTAAAGTACAGAAGTTAGAGACCGGAGGGTTAAATATGACTTTTTCAAAATTTTATGATTTATCGTGTTATCGCAAGTGTTCAGCTATAAGTATCCAAACTTTCAAGTCTCCAAATTAGTTAGGGGATGAGTTAGAAAAATTGCTTAAAATACATAAGTTAGAACCCAGAGGGTTAAATATCAGCCCTTTTTCAAAATTTTATTATTTGTCGTTTGATGTGAGGATTTCAGCTATAAGTATGCAAAATTTCATGTCTCCAACTTAATTAGGGGCTGAGTTAGAAAAATTGTTTAAAATACACAAGTTAGAGCCCAGAGGATTAAATATTAGACTTTTTCAAAATTTTATTATTTGTCGTTTGATGTGAGGTGTTCAGCTAAAAGTATGCAAAATTTCATGTCTCCAACTTAATTAGGGGCTGAGTTAGAAAAATTGCTTAAAATACAGAAGTTAGAGACTGGAGGGTTAAATATGACTTTTTCAAAATTTTATGATTTATCGTGTTATCGCAAGTGTTCAGCTATAAGTATGCAAACTTTCAAGTCTCCAAATTAGTTAGGGGATGAGTTAGAAAAATTGCTTAAAATACATAAGTTAGAACCCAGAGGGTTAAATATCAGACCTTTTTCAAAATTTTATCATTTGTCGTTTGATGTGAGGATTTCAGCTATAAGTATGCAAAATTTCATGTCTCCAACTTAAATAGGGGCTGAGTTAGAAAAATTGTTTAAAATACACAAGTTAGAGCCCAGAGGATTAAATATTAGACTTTTTCAAAATTTTATAATTTGCCGTTTGATGTGAGGTGTTCAGCTATAAGTATGCAACATTTCATGTCTCCAACTTAATTAGGGGCTGAGTTAGAAAAATTGTTTAAAATACAGAAGTTAGAGACCGGAGGGTTAAATATGACTTTTTCGAAGTTTTATGATTTATCGTGTTATGGCAAGTGTTCAGCTATAAGTATGCAAACTTTCATGTCTCCACTTAATTAGTGGCTGAGTTAGAAAAATTGCTTAAAATACACAAGTTAGAGCCCAGAGGGTTAAATATTAGACTTTTTTCAAAATTTTATTATTTGTCGTTTGATCTGAGGTGTTCAGCTATAAGTATGCAAAATCTCATGTCTCCAACTTAACACTAGAACGCCCGGAAATTTCGCTCAAGTTTCATAAAAATACTTGACACCAGAATTTTTATTTAAAATCATTTAACTGATTTATTTAACGTATATCTGAGATGTTTAAATTTAACTTAATTTATGAAATAATTTCTGGTTCGAATTGACGTTTAATAACATGGTCGGAGTCGAATCGACTCCTTCCGGGCGTTCTAGTGTTAATTAGGGGCTGAGTTAGAAAAATTGCTTAAAATACAGAAGTTAGAGACCGGAGGGTTAAATATGACTTTTTCAAAATTTTATGATTTATCGTGTTATCGCAAGTGTTCAGCTATAAGTATCCAAACTTTCAAGTCTCCAAATTAGTTAGGGGATGAGTTAGAAAAATTGCTTAAAATACATAAGTTAGAACCCAGAGGGTTAAATATCAGACCTTTTTCAAAATTTTATCATTTGTCGTTTGATGTGAGGATTTCAGCTATAAGTATGCAAAATTTCATGTCTCCAACTTAATTAGGGGCTGAGTTAGAAAAATTGTTTAAAATACACAAGTTAGAGCCCAGAGGATTAAATATTAGACTTTTTCAAAATTTTATTATTTGTCGTTTGATGTGAGGTGTTCAGCTATAAGTATGCAAAATGTCATGTCTCCAACTTAATTAGGGGCTGAGTTAGAAAAATTGCTTAAAGTACAGAAGTTAGAGACCGGAGGGTTAAATATGACTTTTTCAAAATTTTATGATTTATCGTGTTATCGCAAGTGTTCAGCTATAAGTATCCAAACTTTCAAGTCTCCAAATTAGTTAGGGGATGAGTTAGAAAAATTGCTTAAAATACATAAGTTAGAACCCAGAGGGTTAAATATCAGCCCTTTTTCAAAATTTTATTATTTGTCGTTTGATGTGAGGATTTCAGCTATAAGTATGCAAAATTTCATGTCTCCAACTTAATTAGGGGCTGAGTTAGAAAAATTGTTTAAAATACACAAGTTAGAGCCCAGAGGATTAAATATTAGACTTTTTCAAAATTTTATTATTTGTCGTTTGATGTGAGGTGTTCAGCTATAAGTATGCAAAATGTCATTTCTCCAACTTAATTAGGGGCTGAGTTAGAAAAATTGCTTAAAGTACAGAAGTTAGAGACCGGAGGGTTAAATATGACTTTTTCAAAATTTTATGATTTATCGTGTTATCGCAAGTGTTCAGCTATAAGTATGCAAACTTTCATGTCTCCAACTTAATTAGGGGCTGAGTTAGAAAAATTGCTTTAAATACACAAGTTAGAGCCCAGAGGGTTAAATATTAAACCTTTTTCAAAATTTTATTATTTGTCATTTGATGTGTGGTGTTCAGCTATAAGTATGCAAATTTTCAGTCTCCGATATATATAGTTTCTGAGAACGGGCTCTGTGACAGACGGGCAGACAGACAGACAAAGGAGTGTGACAGGTAGTGTTTCGTTAGATGAACGAAACTCTAAAAACATGCTGCGGATGACTGTAACAACATCCTAAAATTACATTACCATCAGCGATCTACCAATCCCGAATTTAGTTTATATTCGTTTCATATATTCTTATTCTTCTGTGTGGCCCTGTAAAATAACTATCAAAATTATATACAGTAAAACCTCTGAATAGCGGACACCCCCAGAATGCAGAATTTGTCCTCTATTTAGAGGTGACTGCTACTGAGAGTAAAACATGTACAGTTATTTAAGAGTTGGTAATCGAAAAAATGTCCGCTAAATAGAGGTATCCGCTAATCGGGTGTGTCCGCTATGGAGGTTTTACCAGTAAAACCTCTGAATAGCTAACACCTCGGCAGGGCAGAATTTGTCCTCTATTTGGAGGTGTCCGCTACTGAGAGTAAAAAATGTACAGTTATTTAAGGGTCGGTAATCGAAAAAATGCCCACTAAATAGAGGTGTCCACTAATCGGGTGTGTCCGTTATGGAGGTTTTACTGCATAATAATATCATCCTTTACAAGAAAATTGCATGCTGTATGATAGACAGACAGACATCCAGAGAAAGTTAACCTCCCGGAGCAATAAACACTCATGTCTTTTGTTTTTATCATCCACAATTGTATATTTCATACAACAGGCTAAAAACGGTCACCGTGGTACGGAGTACTGTATTATCATTTCTTTGCCCACCAAAACTGGTTGCCACGGGTTGTTGCAAGGTTTGTGATCACGTGGTTGAAACTGATCTATTCGATATTACTGCGTGCGTATTTTTTTTTATTTGCTCCATGTGTTCAAACCAGTTGTCTACGAAAACATCAACCGGTGAAAGTGACGCACACCAAATTTCTGTGACGTATGCAGATAAATTGTGCTTTTTTATCATTTTTTTTCTATATAATTTTTAAACGGTTTGGAACTTATTTTTCATAGTAGGTGCATTCAGTAGGCGACCCTCATGGGTACCTTCTGGTGCAATCAGAAACGAAATCCGATAAATATTTTTTGAGTTATGCTTGACGAAAGGTTTTTATTAGGCTTTTTTTTTAGTAGGACATGGCGTTAATATCCATCGTAGTAGTAATGTGTCCGGACAGTAATATTTCGCTGAGTATTAGCCTTCGCTTCGCTCAGACAATTATTTTAGATAGATAGTTGAAAATACTAGTGTCGGGGAATTGCAGTTATCAAATTATTGAGACTGTACAGGGTTTAGAGGGCAATAATTTAAAAAAAAAAAAAATCGAAAAAAAAATTTGGCGTATTAGTGAATAGATTCGTATATTTTCCACTATTTTTCTCAGTTAAACTACCTGAAAGTACTTTTAGTAATTAGTATTACAAATATGATAGGAATGATACTGAGGGTTGAATGTTTTAAATACTAAATAAAATAATTTCAAAATAAAACTGCAGAACTATGATCGAGTTTGAGGCTACTGATCTGCAGATTTACTAGTTCAGTTATTACCATAGATTTTATTAATATTACAATCATTTTTTGTGAGAGATGAATAACTAAAAATGTTTAAGACAGATAATAATAGATTTTTAACAACTTCAGTAACTTAATTTTTTTTTTTAAATTTAATATTTCTAACTGAGCGAAAAAATGCCCAGGCCAGGAATCGAACACAGATCATTGGCTTACAGGGCTAATGCTCTACCGTTTAAGCTAACTGGGCCGACAACCGGTGAGCATATCTACAAGCCAAGGATCTGTGTTCAATTCCTGGCCTGGGCATTTTTTCGCTCAGTTGGAAATATTCAATTCGTATGATAGCTTTAGCAATCAGTTTGATTGTGTTAAAATAATAGTTTACCGTAATTTCCCGCGTATCCGCTACGGCTTCGTTAAGTCTTTTCAGACCGGAAATTTTATTGAAAAAAAGAAGTGAAATAAGTGACAAGCAGAAGCAAGTCACATTTTATTTAAAATAAACTCTGAAAGGAAATTGAGTTATCCGAGGTGCGGCAGATGGACGCGAAATTACGCGCTTTAGTTTTTATTTAAATGGGGAGGGGCTGAGCCCTATGAGCCTCTCTTTTCCACATGCCCTTAAACAATATGCTTTACTTCCTAGTTTGTTTCATTGATTGGCAGATAAACTAAACAGGGCAGAGTTATTAAAAAAATTATGTGATTAAAATATTGAAAATTTGATTAACCACATGAAATTAATTAAAAGCAGCACTATTTATAAAATTTTGGTGTTCCTATTAAACATCAGTGAAATTGCAGTTTTAGCAACGATTACATGGGGTGTCCATTACTGAAAATAGACTAATTAAACGTTGCAATAATGGACACGGGTCTTAAAACCTTAAAAATTAATGAAATTTTATAAATGATCATTAGAATATAAAATTCAAATTTCATCTTTTAATTTCGTATTGAAGTAATCTGTGTGTTTTATTTTTTATAACACTCTTGGTATATATTTAAAAACTCGGCAATATCATTTGCGTTCCACTTCAATTTTCCAAGGACACACACACACACATAAAAAAACAAAAAAAAACAGACAGGAAAACTCGGCACTTAATATAAAAACAAACACTGTTTTCAGGAAAAAACATAAAAGAAATCTTTAGAACGCAGCAAGTGACGCAATAGCGAGTTGGCTACTGAGCGAGCAAACAAGTTCGTGTGTAAACGATCACTATCTCGCTAGCTGACTCGCTGGCTACTTTTCTCGCCGGCTTGTAGCTAGTAAACTAGCTCCGTGTAAACGAGCCTTTACAAATATTTCTTTCAGGTTTTGATTAAATGTTTCCGTTTTTTAATATTATCACTCATTAAAACGGATTTTCTTCTTCTTTTTTTCTTTTTTTTTTTTTCATTTAAATAAAATTAGTAACAGTTTTTCTTTTATTTTTCGAGGTTTAATAGCCGTTTCAATTTTTTTTTTATCAACGATGAATTTCGCCAAGAAATAAAATGGTAACCTTATCGCCCAAAATAACAGAATTTTCCGTCATAATTCTAAAACTAACATAGGTAGAATAATGTGTTATAGTTTAAAACCTTCCCTGAAACAATACCTATCTAACGGTATAGGTTCCGTAAAAATCCATGCAGTAGAACGCGAAATCTAGGCGTTCGGAACGAAATTTCCGTTTGGATTTTATATATATAATAGATAATAGAATAGATAATAGATTTTATATATATATAATAGAATAGATAATAGATTATGTGTTATGAACTATCTCAAAGTTTAAAACAGATCGCATTGTTAGATTTCCTAATTTTAACAATATCGCGTTATGTTAGTTCCACATTCCACCACCAGGGAGCGCACTCTATTCTTAACGAAAGCGTATCTGAACGAAACTCCTTCATGCAACCTTTCCATAGATACATGAATCGGGAGGGTGGCGGTCTTAACCAATAATTTAAGATAATTGCTGAAATTACTACGAAAAATATTTTAAAGGGGCTCTACGCGGGCCCCTAATAGAGTTAGAGGAAATCGGAAGACGGCAAAATAGTCTGGGGGAAAAGTTTGCTTGGGTGCCTTGGAGCTACTTTTGGCGCGAGATCTAAGCTCTACGACCAATAGGAGCCCAGATATTTAAGGAAATATGAAGTAACAAAGTCCAAAATAATAGAATTTTCCGTAATATTTCTATAACTAATCTAGGTAGAATGATGTGTTACATCTTAAAACCTTCCCTGGAACGATACTTATCTAACGGTATAAGTTCCGTAAAAATCCATGCGGTAGAACTCGAAATCTCGGCGTTCGGAACGAAATTTCCGTTTGGATTTTATATATATATACTAGCAGGCTACACCCGCTTCGCTGGTCCATTTTCTAAATGATAATTGATAATGATCCAAACAAAATGATGACAATGATCCAAACAATGATCCAAATAATGATCCAAACAAAATTATGAATTCGACCTTGTATTTTAAATTAATATGGACCTTCACCGGGAAAATCTTTCCGCATTTGCTGAATACTATGCGAACGCTATTTAGCTATTATAATATCTTATGGGTTAGGCAAAATTCCGACTATTCAGAAGAAATTCTTTTTACAGTATATATTTAAAGTAGAGGTTGGGAAGAAAATACGGCCGTTGTGATAATCAGAAATGTTAAAATGTTCTCTAGTCACCACACTACTAAAAGGAGAGATAATTACAATGATTGCAGAGAGTGACCACTGAACATTACTTATGTTCGGATTATTCACTTTCGTTTGATAGTTCTTGAACTCCGGACTTCTCAGCTTGGTGCTATGTGTGGTTCTGGTAGCTTAAATACAATTTCTCTCTACGTTGCATTACATTTTGTAATACACGTCTTCTATCAGGTCTACTGCAGTTTTCTATCTTCGGATTACAGCAGAGTAAATCCGGTAAAAAAAAAAAAAATGTCATAAATTGTTTGCACACAAAAAGTCTTTAACTTTCATTAAACGAAATGTGAATCACATAAAAGTGGATTTTTAAAAATGAAGTGTTTGAATAAAATTAAAATAATGTCATTTTCATTACCATTTCCTTTTTATATATATACCACTTGCAATTATGTAACTGTTAACCTGAAAAAAAAACCTCGATAACTCATTATGATAGAAAAATAAACCTCTTGTTTTCATCCAATCAAAATCTTCCCAATCGTCCATAATCGGGTGCACAGCTAAGTTTTACGGCAAACATTAGAAGTGTTTGCAAACTATATGGTTACAAATTTACCAGAGTTAACACGCGTAAAACATACGTAATTATGCGCCAGACTACATCCCATTAAATAAAGTCAAATTGCTGTTGGCTGAATTATAGATCTTTCGCCAAAAATACTCTTTGTAAATGACAAATAAAGTCAGTTATACAAAACTTAATAACCTAACACGTTATAATATAACGAAATAATCTTTTTGATGCACCGAAGACCTTTTTTCATTTCTCTAAAGAGTGCAATAACACGGAGAAATAAATACACTTTTTATTATTAAAATTACATTATTCTTCAGTCTGCTGCCTAAATAAATCTAAAATCGTTAATTTTTTCCTCAGTTTAGCGAATAGGATTGTGCGTCAGAAGAACTTGCTTTATAATGATTTCTATTTTCAATTTTATCTGCATTTCAGATACTTTTTTTCTTATCCAGGTTAAAATGATAAATCAACAAATATTGTTCCACCAGCCACCATTGGAATTTCAATTTTTTCCCCCAAGTTTTTATTTTTTAGTGACAGTAAAATAACTGCAAATAAAAATATATATAATACTAAATCTTCTGTTTTCCGTTTGCTTCATAATGAAAAAACATAAATTTACTAATAGCTAAGTACAAATTTCATGTAATCTTCTACAATCGCGATCACTGCCTGACAGTCACTGACTGATCACTGATCTGACACTTTCAAATATAAAAGAAACATCTAAATAGTAAAGTAAATACACTAATTAGCAGGTAACCTGATTACGAAAGATTAATCCAATATCAAAAACCTTAAAAAAACTGAAAATGGGATGACGAATTAAAAAGACAATCGAAAATGTATTTCAGTAAGCAATTTTTATTCAGTAAGCAAAATATTTTCTTTTGTGGTATTAATAACGCAAAATTGCATAAATTTTCTTAAGAATATTCTTTAGTACTTAACATTTGAAACAGTAGACTTTTCTGAAAGAAATACTGGCGATATATGTAAAAAAAAAAAGAAAAAAAAAAGAGAGAGAGAGAGAGTGGACAATATTTGTTGATCTGAGTTCGAGGTTATAAAAGTCATAAGTTTGGGGAAAAACAAAATAGCATGTATCCGTAGTAAAGTACGCGAAAAATATTTTAAATATCTGAAATTAAGTTATTTATAATATGTGTGTGTGTGTGTGGGGGGGGGGCAAACGTTTGCATTAAAATTTAAATATTTGACTCCACTTTTATAATATTAACTGCTATTTATGTAATATCATTATTTTTATAATTACATCTGCTAGTTTTTTCTGTAAGAGATACATAATAATAATAATAATAATAATAATAAAAATTGTTACTTACATGGAAGGTCTCCTTAAAACGCATACTCAAAATATATTGAAAAGGGAAATGCTAATAAAATGACTCATGTATGTAAAAAAGATCGGTAAAAATATAGCGGTCGAATCGCAGTAGAAAATCTGTAAAAAAATATTTTTTCGAGTATTTGGCGCGAACAGACGAATGCTCGACGCTCTTTGGCGAGCCAATAGGTTTCCTCGCCAAATGCAAGAGATTGAAATGCATTTATAAATTCCTTGTTAAATAAGTAATTAAATGCCTAATGCTCAATGAATTTAAACTTAAACTGTGGATTAGTTTACTATTTTTGCTGTAAGCTTAAATAATATATGCAAATTGCGTGTTACTTGTATTAAGCTATTTAATTTTATACGGTGTCACCGGCTGGATAAGTTTTAAGGGTATTTTAATTAAGAATGCTATCATTAAACATTTCGATATTAAATTGTTGTTTCCATGGCAATAAAACTCTCTTGTTGTCTCTGACACTAACAATATCGAAGTCAAATTGCCAATGCTCAGAATCGGACCTTAATTTGAGTTTGAAACACTTTTAATCCATTTAAATTTCATTGTAAACGGCATGAATACGATCGTTAAATTTCATTGTTACATATATAAATGTATATGACAAAACTGCAGTTATAAATATGTATTTATTTAAGTTAAACTTACTTAAACTAACTTCGTATCGAGAGTTGAAAAAGTTTTCCTTAGAGAATATTTATCATAGTATTATTCAAAATTTTATCGTGTCGCCGTCCAGCGCTAAATCACAAAAAATGAAATTTTCATTGTTTTTTTAGGAATGCTAAATAGAGGTTCTGCCTATTTTTTATGGATATATATATATATATTTATGAGAAGAATATTCTATATTTTTTTTTCAAATAATGCTGAGCATACGCTTATGGGGAACATCCTTGATATCATTTTATCAATTTTCAGATGCATTTTTCTTAACCTGATGCAAAAGATAAATCGCCAAATATTATTTCAATTGCAATATTTCAACTGAGTAATTCTTTAAGTATTACGAACATTCTCTTTCATGTTTAAATTAAATATATTCGTTTTTTAATATTATCACTCATTAAAATGGATTTCTTTTTTTTCTTTTTTAAAGATTTTAAATAAAATTAGTAAGTTTTTTGTCTTTTATTTTTCTAAGTGTAATAGCCGTTTCAATTTTTTCAACAACAAAAAACTTCGCCAAGAAATAAAATGGTAACCTTATCGTCCAAAATAACAGAACTTTCCGTCATATTTCTATAACTAATCTAGGTAGAATGATGTGTTATCGCTTAAAACCTTCCCTGAAACGATACCTATCTAACGATATAGGTTCCGTAAAAATCCATGCAGTAGAACTCGAAATCTAGGCGTTCGGAACGAAATTTCCGTTTGGATTTTATATATATAAATAGATAATAGAATAGATAATAGATTTTTTATATATATAATAGAATAGATAATAGATTATGTGTTATGAACTATCTCAAAGTTTAAAACAGATCGCATTGTTAGATTTCCTAATTTTAACAATATCGCGTTATGTTAGTTCCCCATTCCACCACCAGGGAGCGCACTCTATTCTTAACGAAAGCGTATCTGAATGAAACTCCTTCATGCAACCTTTCCGTAGATACATGAATCGGGAGGGTGGCGGTCTTAACCAATAATTTAAGATAATTGCTGAAATTACTACGAAAAATATTTTAAAGGGGCTGTACGCGGGCCCCTAATAGAGTTAGAGGAAATCGGAAGACGGCAAAATAATCGCGGGGAAAAGTTTGCTTGGGTGCTTCGGAGCTACTTTTGGCGCGAGATCTAAGCTCTACGACCAACAGGAGTCCAGATATTTAAGGAAATATGAAGTAACAAAGTCCAAAATAACAGAATTTTCTGTAATAATTCTATAACTAATCTAGGTAGAATGATGTGTTATAGCTTAAAACCTTCCCTGGAACGATACCTATCTAACGGTATAAGTTCCGTAAAAATCCATGCGGTAGAACTCGAAATCTCGGCGTTCGGAACGAAATTTCTGTTTGGATTTTATATGTATAATAGATAATAGACTAGAAAGATAGCCCGTCAAAAATGACGGAAATTTGGATATAAAGATATATACAACTCATGTGTAAGAATATGAGTTTTCTCGCTTGTTCCGCAGTGATAGATGAAAATAACGCATTTTAAGAACGAAACACATTTATGAAAAACTGTGTACAGTAGAAGACCACTAATCTGCACAGTTTGGTCCCAAGTGTTGTGCAAATTTGAGGCTTTTTGCGGTCATGTCTATTCAATCTTTGTTTACATATTTTTAAATTTATATATTGGACAATTTAGATTGTTGAGCCTTAAAAATAAATAAATAACACACTTGAAGTAAGGTTATAAACTATTAAATTATCGTATATGATTTCATGAAATGGTATTATATGGTATTATATGTGTGTGCTTCACGATCTTGGTTACGACGTTGGCGAAATTGGCTGCAACTTGCCATAATCCTAATAGTGTGGGCCGCTATAACAAAAAAGTAATCAGTTTTTAGTAAAATTTCTGATATAAAGTAGCTTTCGAAAACTTGCGTAAAATTGCAGGCCGTTCTCGTGTTATGTCAGTCCTGGGAATAATATTTCTAACACTGAAGATTTTCCATGTATATATGGAATTTAGAAAAGCTTCTCCAAAAGAAAGGTCCTGAAATGACATTGTAATTCCTCTAACTTCAAAGTTTAATCGGGCCCTGATGTTGAGTACTGAAATCTAATAAACACAGTTATTTTGAATATTACAACAGAATTAAACAGTTAAACTTATTTAACTTAAACCCACTGTTACTTCCCGATGTTATTTTTTAGTATTAAGATAGAAAATTATTTAAAATTTTTAAATCATGCATTTATGATTTTTTCCCGTCTTTAATAACTAAATAAGGAAAAAATAGGCTTTTGTTCTGAGCTCATAAATATGACAATAAAATAATGTAACTAAGAGATATTGCAAAATTAAATCTTTGTGATTACAAACCATAAACAAACGATACCGCCACCATTTTACCTACTATGACGTCATTAGAATATTGCCCATTGATTGTTGGAGAACTTACTTTGTGAATGATTACCTCAATGATTTAATATTTTTGACGTTTCACGATGAAAGAATCACTTGTGTTTGTTTAGGTTTATGGAATGAGATGACCAGCTGTGAACCTAATTTCAATTGAAGTTATCCAAGGATATATGTATTTTTAATCGAAATTAAAAACAATGCTTTGATCTCGAAATAAAAAGTTTGGTACAGATGTCATATTCGCCCCATATTGGCGCGATTTTTTTCGGTTGCCAATTTGGCGAAAACATCAACAGCATAAACAACATAATCCGGGTTACCACATCAAACAAAATAACGACACTTTGACGCAAGTTAAGTACCTGTTGCCTATATGATATTGGCGACAGAAAAAAATCGCGCCAATATGGGGCGAATATGACATCTGTTCCAAAAGTTTTAGTTTGTATAATTTGTTATTTCTGTTAATTATTTATTTAAGTACATTTCCATTATAGCGCATTTTTAAAAAAAGCTTGGCGTGATTCGGGCATCAGAAAGTGAGATATGTTGCGAAAATATATAAACAGCTATGAAAACAAATCTAATGAACTTTTCTCTTTGTTTGTATATGCACTTATATACATAAAAAAATCGTTTCTAAATATATATAATTTTTTTTTATATACAAATTACGGTACAGATTTTAGATATGAACCGGGATACCTAACTGGCGCCATAATGGTGTTATTTTGCCTGCTATGGTAATCCGGCTATTGTTTTTTATTTATTAATAAATTGTTTATTTACTTTTATTTTCTGTTTTTTAATTATATAAACTGCTTTGTTCTATAGTTATTATTCAAACTTTTATTTATTTATAGTTATTTCCTTTTCAAAATGATAGCAAATAATTGAAAAATATATAAGTAATTGGCATTCGAAAGCGAGATTTCTGCCAAATTGGCGTCATAGAAAAATCACGCCAACCCCCATGCGTATATGACATCTGTGCAAAAGTTGCTTCTGTTTCTTTATAAAAATGGGTAAATAGCTTTTTTTTATATTAAATTGTCGGCACAGATGTCATATACGCCCATATTGGCGCGATTTTTTTTGACGCCGATGTCATATACGCACCGGGTACTTAACTGGCGCCAAAGTGTCGTTATTTTGCGTGTAATGGTAGCCCGAATGTTGTTTATGCTGTTGATGTTTTCGCCAAATTGGCGTCGGAAAAAAATCGCGCCAATATGACATCTGTGCCAAATTGTATACATATGGAAAAAATTGCTTGTGAGTATGAAACAGTAAATAGGTTGCCAGAAAATACGTTGGCAAACTTCTTTCTCGCCAAGAAACTTTTCTCCGAAGTATTGTACATAAGCAATGATTGCTAGAAATGCATTTTTAATTATGATATGCGCTTTTATGTTTCACTACATTTATGCATACTATACTGTGTGTATAAATGCTACAGTTCATATGCAGGGCTAAACAAAAGAATTCATAAGGGTTACTGAGTATGAGAGTAAATTGCTTAAAGGTGGTTTTTAAAGGAGTTATGCATTTTTACGCTGAACTGCATTGAGTTTCCTAAGAAATGTTTATAGAATGTAGATAAAATGATATACATGGTCACGCAAAGAATTGGATACATAACCGTCTATGGATGATAATATCTGGAAATGTGATTTCAGTAGTTTTAAGAGTAGTTTAAATTAAATTTTAGCTAAATAGTGGCATGTAATAACGGTACTATTGGCTATCGACGGTAACTGCTGAAATCAATTTTTAATTTTTTTATGCGTTTTCTAAAATGTTTACTTAGTTATCTTGGTACTTCTTAGTTATCCCGTCGACCAAATTACTGTCGCCAAATTGTAAGATTAATTGCCAATAATGGTTGCCATTAATTAATTAATTGTAAGATTAAATGCCAATAATGGCCAATAAAACCATTAATTCGACGTTTTATTTGTATTTTTGTCGATGTTTTACTATTGATTTGGCGATTTATATAATTTGGCTAAATTGGTCGACGGGATATCTAAGAAGTAACGTTATCTTATTTACCTTATTTCCCTAAGTAACGAAGTTTTGTTAAAGCATTTAGGATGTGTTGGAAAGTGTTTCCTATTCTATGCTTAACGCATGATTTTTCTTTCTTCTTTAGTCTTATTTTGCATTTATTTTATTCTTAATTTTTTAGTCTTATACTGCTTTATAGAAACTTTGGCACAGTTGTCATATACGTTATCATATATTGGCGCGATTTTTTTCCGACGCCAATTTGGCGAAAACATCAAAAGCATAAACAACAATATCTGGATTACCATATCAAGCAAAATTACGACACTTTGGCGCCAGTTAAGTACCCGTTGTGTATATGACATTGGCGTCAGAAAAAAATCGCGCCAATATGGGGCGTATATGACATTTGTGCCGAAACTTTAATATTTAATGTTTAAACTCTTCGCTCCACTCCCCTTGCATATAGCACAAACTATAACACGGATAGCGCAAAATAATAGACGGTTTTGTACTTTTCCACTGTAGGGCCTTTGGCATTTTTTTTTAAAATTGGTGTAATTTGGACATCAGAAAGTGAGATATGGGTACTTTTCCGTTATGCAGACACCATTGTCGCCAAGCGTAATAGTTGGCGCAAAATCGTGAATTAAAGCATTTGAAAAATAAAAGAAAAACCATTGTCGATACCAAAGTGAGCATTTAAAAAATATAACCTTTGAAAATTCCAGACTTTTACGAACTATTTCATCAAATCACAAATATATACTTAAAATAAGTGAACAAATAACTGCTATAAAATAAAGCACTAAAATAAAACTCATATTAAACTGCTGGTATAAAATTACAAATATCTTTTAGCATTTTGAAATAATTGGCGCATTAGCATACATTTTGGCATGGTGTCCGTATAATGGAAAAATATCGAGATTTGTTGTCAAATCATATAAACAGCTATGAAAACAAATTTGATGAGCGTTTTTGTTTGTATTATATGTATATTATTGATGTTCTTATGTACAAATTACATCTGTTTCTGTATAAAATTAGAGAAACGCTTTTTTATGTTAAATAAATCGCATAAATATCGAAAAAAATGCGTGTGTATATAAAATGAAACAGTGAATAGGTTCCCGGAAAATATGTTACCAAATTTCCTTTTTCGCCAAGGCACCTATACTGGAAAAGTACCTAAAGCACATTAAAATCGCGCAGTTAGGAGCTCACACAGTACACCTTTGTCTATTGGCGGTTATTTTATTAGTAGCATCGGGAGGAAGATGTAAAGATGTACTTTAAATTCTCACCCATAGATTTCGAAAAAATATCTTTAAAAGAGTGGAGTTTAAATTAAATTTCGGTGACCTCCATTATGAAAGATTAATGGTTTTAAATAGGAATTTCGCCAAATTAGCCAGATATCGCCAAGTTGGCTAACATTTGGCGCTACTGTGGTAACCCTGCATTAATATTTTTCAACAATTACTCATTTCAATGAGGCGGTCCTACCGGAATAGTGAGGGACACACAGAGACTTGGATTTTATATAAATAGATAGATAGATAGATTTCAAAGTGTTGCCATTCGCAAAATGACGTATGCGTTACGCACAGATATGTTTGTCCTTTATAATACAGATAGGGTATATATATATATAACTTAGTACTTAGCTGTTTATATAGATATAATTATTCTGCTATATTCTGTAAATTTACCAATTTTCTGTAAAACTACCAACTTTATAAAATTCATAAATCTTAAATTTCATTAGAAAAGGAAATAGGTAGATAGTAAATATATATGACTCTAGTGCACTACACAGTAAATAAATTTACATGATGACACATGAATTTAAAATTTTAAAATCAGATAACGCATGGAAGATACCGATATCGAGAAAGGGAAAACCGAGAAAATTTGTTGTGATGCAGAATAATGGCTACTTAAAATTGATAAAGACGATAATCTTGAAATGATCCTTATGTATTGTGCTATCTATTGAAAGAAAATTTTGTATCCAAAGCTTTTGCACCAGCTCTCAATAAGTTAAAAATGAGTTATAAAATAAACAATTATATTTAAAAAATCAAAAAACCCGACTGCGTAAAAAGCGAGCTAATTAATTATTTCTCATCAATGTGAAACGATTTTATTTCAATTCTTACTATTAGCTCACACTCTAGCTATATATATCTTGTTCAAATTTTCAATCGTTAATAAAATACTTATTATTCATCCAATCAAGCTCAAATAAATTTTTTTAAACATGTAGTGGATGACATTTGATATTAATCCAGTTTTTTCAAATATTACTTCATTAATTAAATTAAATTAACCTTTAACTGATGTAACAGAAATCGTCACGTAACTAGTGTGAAGCGGTCTGTGAGACCGCTCCATCGAAAGATGAATAAAAGCCGCGATTAACTCATAGGATGTTGTTTTTGTACTAAACTTTTTGTACAGGAGTGTTATAATTAAAATTCACCTATTCAAAAGTTTTTGCTGTTAGTACTAAAGTTCCAAACGAAACAAAATTTCTGTAGTGTTTGTAAATAAACTGAAATTTGCAAGTTAAACTATGAAAATTTAAAAAATCACCGGTCTCTGAGACCGGTAACATCAGTTAAAGGTTAATTAATTTTCAATGATCGAGAGAGCCCTCTTCATGATCAAGGGATTTTAAGACCGAGAGGCTTCTAGATCAAGGCATTTTAAGCGCCACTCAAGAGGAAAGAAGATTGGGAGAAAAAAAATATTCTCTTATTGACCTAAGTAGGAATTGACTTAAAATATTTTTTTATATTACTTTTTTATATTACTTACCTATTTTTTTATTTATTTACTTGTATTGATGACTTTTAAGTTATGTTTCATTGTTAGTTCCTATCTATGAACACTGTTTTGATGAGGTCTATAGATGTCTATGATGGTTAGATTTGCGGTAAAGCTAGAGATCCTACATACACAACTTCCAGGTTGTATAATATTTTAACTCAGCTTCTGACTGTAAAATAGTCAATGAAACATCGTCTTCATTTTGAAAGACCTATCTAATGATCTGCCACTCAATAGGGTGCGTAATTTTTTTTGTCTCTACTACCATTTTGTATTTTACGGCCGCCATTTTGAATTTATAAAAACAAAACCTAGCCTATAACCATCGGGCCGTTAAGTCGAATCGATAAAGACCTCATTCATTAAAATCCATCCAGCCATTGTGATGTTTCGAGGGTATAAAGACATCCACATACACAGATACGCGTGAAACACATAACCCTTCTTTTCAGTCGAGTGAATGTTATCAATTTTAAAGCCAGATATAAGTCTTTCTTCAAGATATTTTGTAAAAATAAAAATGCAGATCGTATAATATTTTTCTTTAACATTGAGGTGAGTTAGAATGGTACAACAAAACTCTTTTTGCCACAAAGACGAAAATGTACATATTCATTTCATTTATAGAATTATGTTAAAAACACATTTTTTTATCTCTTTGATCAGTTAATTTTTTTTTAATTAATAGTTATCGTTAAGGCTCTATTACGCTTCCACTGTGCGAATAGAGTTCAATTTTTAAATAATAAAAGTCATCATTTACAGAATGAGAGGCGGGGGACATAGTGATTTTACAGATGATTTGGTGGGGCGTGTGCAACAAAAGTTTGGGAACCACTGGGTTAAAACCATAGGTTAACACTGAATCGCCCGAAAGTAAGGCAAGTTTGACGCCTCGAGTAATAGCATTTTAATCGAATGCGAGGATTTTTTCTTTAAAATACAGTACAATTTAAAAGATTCAACCTGTCTATGAAAAGAGCATAACACGATGGTTATTATAATAATCACAATAGCACCACATTATACCTTTTATTATTCATTACACCACATTTATACTTTACATACACAATTTATACCATAATGGTATAGTTATCTAACACGTTGGGAATCCTGAATCCGAATCATAGGTTAGGCATGGGATGGAGGCAAAGAAAACAAAACCTGCATTGAAAGTTGAATCTATATTTTCCATAATAAAATATAGAAAACATAAAAAAATTAAAAAGTAATTCCTTGTTATAAAATCAGATACTTTTCTTATTGCGATAATTATGTTATAATAAGTAAAGACTACGATTTCTTCATTCTCGTTATAATCCAGCTTTACTCTTCACTGGTTCTAACAGAAACATAGATGTGAGATTATGTTGTATTGTTATTAATCAAAAGTGAAATTAAAATAACTCTGAAAAATTGTGAATAACTTTATTTTTTTTCTCTGGACAATTTAAACATTGTACTTACTTTCTTCACTGTTAGTTTCGTTATCGTTTATAGTAATAATAGGATGAATAGGCCACTGGATAAGGATATGCGTAGTCATAGGTGTAAGCATAGCTTGCAGGCCATCCATACATGTAGGCATATTGAGATAGTGCTACAGAAATAAATGCAGCAAGGAAAAGAAGGAATACCTAAAAGAAAATTATAAATCAACACTGTTTTTGAAATATACATTTAAAAGAATTTTAAATACTCTTTTATAAGCATTCAGTGGTTATTCTGAAAATACCGCTTAATTTTTCGTCTGCAATTCATGTTTTTTCCCAAAAATTGCAGTTGCAATGAATTAATCTGGGGTGAGCAACGAACTCGATTATGAAAAACTCACTGCTCTTTTTACGTTTTCTAGAAAGCTCAAGCAAATGAATTTATTAAAAAATATTCAATTTTTGTTCTGTTTCTTTTTTAAGAAAGGGAACAGGAAAGGTAAAAATGAAGTACTATTTAACCTATCTTTTTAGGATTTCTAAACTGATTTCTTATCCTATAATCGTAAATTTATTAATATTTAACTATTAACAAAAACAATTTTTTTTGTATTAAAAACTCCAATTAGAAATATAGAACTTTGTTAAAATCACCATAAAATACAAAATAACACACAGGACGCGTTTGGCAATGGAAATTTTAACAGCCATTCATCAGCCAAAGTAAACACGTGTCAGAAAACGATCAAGGTCACAAATGGAACTTCGTATGTTTAATGTTTCTCAACATTTTTTAGGAATATTAGTGTAGCAATTCAATAATTGGGAAAGGGGCTCATGAATTAATTTTCAAATATATTGAAGAAATCAACAGATAGAACCTCAGTCAAAATAAACACGTGTCCTAAAGGGGAGAAGTTCACAAATGAACCTTCATGTGTTTAAAGTTTCTCAATATTTTTGATAAACATTAGTGTAGCAAATCAATAATTGTGAAAGGGGCTCATGAGTTAGTTTTGAAATAAATTGAACAAATCAGCAGATAAAACATCAGCCAATGTAAACACGTGTCCGAAAGCGGACAGGATCACAAATGAATGAACCTTCATGTGTTTAATGTTTCTCAACATTTTTGAGAAACATTAATGTAGCATTTCAATAATTGTGAAAGGGCCTCATGAGTCAATTTTGAAATAAATTGAACAAATCAGCAGATAAAATATTAGCCAAAGTAAACACGTTTCCGAAAGCGAACAAGGTCACAAATGAACTTTCATATGTTTAATGTTTCTCAATATTTTTGAGAAACATTAGTGTAGCAATTCAATAACTGTGAAAGGGGCTGAGGAATCAATTTTGAAATAAATTGAACAAATCAGCAAATAAATAATCAGTCAAAGTAAACACGTGTCCGAAAGCGGACAAGGTCACAAATGAACCTTCGTGTGTTTAATGTTTCTCAACATGTTTGAGAAACATTAGTGTAGCAATTCAATAATTGAGAAAGGGACTCGTGAATCAGTTTTGAAATAAATTGAAAAAATCAGCAAATAAAACATCAGCCAAAGTAAACACGTGTCCGAAAGCGGACAAGGTCACAAATGAGCCTTCGTGTTTAATGTTTCTCAACATTTTTGAGAAATATTAGTGTAGTAATTCAATAATTGTGAAAGGGGTTGATGAATCAATTTTAAAATAAATTGAGCAATCATAATTACATGAGTGTCTGGAAGATGGGTTCTATATATTACAAATGTTGAAAAGTTGGGTTTTTGTTGGAAGTGGGCCTAAGTGAGACGACTGGTGATTAGCCAGTGTTGAAAATTGCAATTTCATGATGAAGAAGTTTGCTTACTTTAAATAAAAAATTAAAACAAAAAAAAAATATTATTACTTTCCTCACCAACTTAGCTAGTTTTTTATTACTCGCCCATGCTTAGCATGAAAACAAAAGTGGAGGGCAATTAAAGTTGGAAGAAGGGACTGTGTTGCCCTAGGTGCTCAGGGCATCGCTAAGCAATGACATTAACAATTTTATCCTCTTTAAGTAAAATTTTAAATTTTACTCTTATTACTTTACTTCATTTTTTTTAATATCGGTCCTTCTTTCAGACACTCATTATTAATAATAAGTAATAAAATATCTATGAAAATAATTGACCTTTCTAATTCATTAATTACAAAATCACAAAATCATAGTTTTAATTGAAAAGCTCAGATAATAACGGTGGTAAGTGACACAATCATCACATTGAGAAAATGACCTGTAACGTTCCAAATCTTTATTTGCGCTTATTGTAAAATGTCTCCTTTACTATTATATTTAACTTAATCATACTAATTGGTAAAGTTTTCCTACGAATTGAATATTTCCAACTGAGCGTAAAAGCCGGAAATCGAACTCAGGTCCTTGGCTTACATTGCCAATGCTCTACCGTTTAAACTACCTGGGCTGACAACCGCCGAGCATATTTCGCTCAGATATCCTTATTGGTAATAACATCTGGTCTGCCATGTAGACAGCTCAATAGAATAAATAGCAGGTAAAGGAACGTCATATAAAAGATGGGATGGGATCCCAGGAACACCATATAAACGATGGGATGGGATCCCAGGAATTCCATATAAACGAAGGGATGGGATCCCAGGAATTCCATATAAACGATGGGATGGGATCCCAGGAACTCCATATAAACGATGGGATGGGATCTCATCCTTTATATGGTGTTCCTTTGCCTGCGGCTTATTCTGTTGAGCTGCGTACATGGCAGACTAGATGTTATTACCAATAAGGTTATCTGAGCGAAATATGCTCGACGATTGTTAGATCAGGTAACTTAAACGGTATAGCATTGCCCTTGTAAGCCAAAGATCTGGGATCGATTCCCGGCTTGGGCTTTTTTTCACTCAATTGTAAATATTCAATTCGCATGCCTTCTTTATCAATTAAAATCTCTGTGAGTATTAGGTTTTTTCAAATAGTAATTTAAAAGATGGTAGGATTGATTATCTTCAATCATACGATTGACTCATATTTTTACTTTCTTCTATCTTTACAAGAAGAAAGTATTGGATTCATGAAAATTTTCGAATTCCGGTTTTCGACGGATTTACACGTTTTAGGGGTCAGAGATTCCAAAAAACATGTTTTTACAAAATGTCTGTCTGTGACTCTGTGAGTCTGTCTGTCTGTCTGTCTGTCTGTGTGTATGTGACACAAATTTTGTGGGCTCTCTATCTCAAGAACTAATGCACGGAATTTAATAAAAATTGATATTCAGATAGTGTCTAATACAAATTGATGCTGATTAGTTTTCGGTGTAAATCGCTCAACAGGTGGCGCTGCAATGCTGCATTTTTCACGATTTTCGCAATAGCCCTATCTCAAGAACTAATGCACGGATTTTGATCAAACTTCAGATTTAGTTAGTCCTTGATATGAATTGATGATGATTACGTTTTGGTGTAAATCGCTCAACAGGTGGCGCTGTTATGATGAATTTTTCAGGATTTACACGATTTCCCCAATAGCTCTATCTTAAGAACTAACGCACGGATTTTCATCAAACTTCAGATTAAGTTAGTCCTTGATATGACTTGCTATTGATTAGGTGTTGGTGTAAATCGCCCAACAGGTGGCGCTTCTCTGCTGCCTTTTCCACGATTGCCTCAATAGCTCTATCAATAGAACTAATGGACCAATTTTCATCTAACTTCAGATTTAGTTGTATGTTGACACAAGTTGTTGTTAATTAGGTTTTGGTGTTAATCACCCAATAGGTGGCGCTGCTATGCAGAAATTTTCACGATTTTCACTATTGCTCTATCTCAAAAACTAATGTACGGATTTTCTCCAAATTTCAGATTCAGTCAGACGTTGACATAAATTGTTGCTGATTAGGATTTGGTATAAATCACCCAATAGGTGGCGCTGCTAGGCAACATTTTGCTGAATTTAGACGATTTCAGCGATAGTCATATCTCAAGAACTAATGCACGGAATTTCATATCGTTAGAATCCTCATGAGATGCATAGATTGCCATTTAATTTTGGCAGTGTGATAGCGAATTTTGAAGTATTAACATGTATGAGATAGAAGAAAGTTTTGGGATTGGTACTAGTTTATTTTTAGTATCTAGTTTATTTTTACGTATCTCTTCAATTATTTTAGATAGATTAAAATTGCTGAATTCCAGAACCTTAAGATTAGCAAATCAATGCCACAATGGAACAGCGCCCCCATGAAGTAAAATATTTTAATATAATGAAAAAATCACAAAAAAAGAAAGAAAGAAAAATAAGAAGAAGCACTTTGATTAACAGTGCATGTAATCGTATTTCGCTTTACAATTTATGAGAGTTAAATCTAAAACTACTTGAAATCTAATATAAAAGAAACTGCGGTCTGAAAAAAAAAAAAAAAAAAAAAAAGGGGGGGGGGGGGAATTGCAGAGTTAATTCCGAGTTCCTTGATCTACAGATTCACAATAGTAAAAAATGTAATCGATATTTGTAGTACGCATTTATATAATGGACTCTTGTTAATGCGTGTCTGCTTAAGAGGTAACTCCGGTTAATGGGGACAATTTCATTTTCTCCACCATTTTCTATTTGAAAATAATGTTAACAACATCGCTTAAGCGTACCTCTTATCGGATAATGCGTATACATTTTTCACAATTAACCAGACATAATCTAAAGGGACTTGTTTCACACATTACTTTATAAAAGCAATTTTTGTGCCACAACTTTTATTGAATTTCTAGAAATTGTTAGTCACATTGATGACTTGATAGTATTCCACAACTGACAATGTGAGAGATTCAAACAATTCTACAGGCTGTTAGCAATTACTACCGGAAGAAAAATCTGATTAACAGGCCAAGTGTTGGGGTGTGTCCCAAAATTAGAAAACAATGCGAAAAAAAAGATCATTTGTTCCACTATCACAAGTGGCTTAACAATTTGAATATATTTAAATTTTGTAAGTGCGGCAATTTATTTGTATATTTTGTTTGTCCTGAGTAATTATTTCTTTTGTGTTAACAATATTGTCATTAATTTGCATTTTTTATTAAAAATACAAAATGAAAAGAGCGTTTCTTTTGTTTGTTTTAGTATAAAATTCTAATCCCTTTAATTTATTTTTAATCTTAATCCAATTAATTCAACACAATGTATTGTTTTTAATACTATTAAGATGTTTACATCGTTGAATGTGAGCATTGGTTAGTGAGAATAAACAAAGGCCTCGGAAGTCCGTACTATCGGAGTTCGCTGTATATGGTGTTGTTTTTTCAGGGATGAACGCATGTGATTTAAAACAATAATGTCGTCATTTGAATGTGGAGGTCTTGAGAATCATGATCTCCTTCCTTTCCTTCTCGTCTACTGAGAAATTATACAAAGCAAATGTGAACGAAGAGAATACCTGACAGTGTCTAAATACAGTCCAAATATGGCTATTTCAATAAGTGTTCCAAGAAAATAAATGAAAGAGGAGGAGGGGGGGGGGGAGAAGAAAAACTATTCACATTGTTGCATTTATAAAACGCATGTTCACATCTTTTTAAATGTGCTACAGACATTAAATTGAATAGGGATAAATGTAGTTGAAAAATTTTTTTCACTAGAATTACTAGTTAACTACATAAAAAGTTATGTTTATAACACAATTCTTTGTGGTCTAGTTAAAGAAATTTTTATATCTGTAATGAGAAAATAGCAGTGGGATATTAATAATGCAAATGTGGAGTGAAATGTTATATTTTTGTCAACTAGGGGGCTCGGCCCCCTACGAGCTACGCTCGCCAACCCCCCGTTCAGACACTGCAGTCTCTAAAAGCACGCTACTTTGATCGGCTTTAATTGAATTTTTTTGGAAGATTGAATTATAATTAAAAAAAACAAAGGCGATCGCCCTATAAACGGGTTTCTATTCATTTCTCTTTGATTGGGGAATTTTACGGAAAAATCAGCTGCTGTTAAAAGATACAATGGCATTTCAAAATCATCTAATATAAAATGAATTAAGTAAACAGAGTCTTTGTCTCCCGGTATTTTTTAACAAAGCGAAAAGAAAGTCCTTTTAAATAAAACATTTTAAATATATCGTTTTTAATCTGACGTAATTTTCACCAAACTTTTCTTTCCCTTTTTAATATTCACGTGAAAATGCTTTTATTAGAAATGAAATATTATTTGCGCTGTCAATAAAAAAAAAAAAATAGTTGAAAAGTTCATCTCAAAATATCAAGTAAATGTCTCGCGCTATTTTTAAATTTAAACTACTATTTTGCAATATTATTTTTTGTTCATTTTACGTAATAAGTGTAATGTGACGTAAATGTGATGTAATTTCTCCTATTTAAGACTTCTAACGCATGTTAATGAATTTATTACTTTACAATATCCTTTCTCTGTTAAAATTCACGTGTAATTATAGATGAAGTAATTTTCAATAAGTTCCTGCTTTTTATACGTAATTATTTAATTCTAATTTGAAAGTTTTTCTTTTCTGTTTATAATAGTCACGCGTAAATAAATTTTTAATTTGAAGCAAACATTATTGTTTCCGTTGTTTATACAGTTTGGCAACAGGTTAAATTAGTACAATTTTCTGAAATAAGTAAAAAAAATATCTCTCGAAATGCTGAAAATTTGAATTTAAAATAGAAATGAAACCTCGAAAAATGAGTCAAATTAAAAAAAAAAATTATTTCTGCACACCAGGAAATTATAACGTATAAAATGATCTAAAAAGTATTAAATTCCGATGTATAGTTTTTGCTCCTATAAAACTTTTTTAATGGAACGATTTTGTCCAACTTTAGTATTAAATATCTCTTAAAATAATTCTTCGATTTGAAAACTGTCTACATCAGCGTGTTTATCAAACATTTCTGTATAATACTACCAATTTTCATATTTTTGTATGCATTATTGTTCTTAATATTAACGAAGAAAGACCTCCGGTCACAAAAAATTCAAAACCGGCGGCGGCGGCGGCGGCGGTGACAGCGGGAGTTACTTTTTTTTAGAATAGAGAGATACAAAATTCAAAACGAGCTAGATACATTAATTTCTACTTTCCAGTTTAAATTTCTGAGATTTTTGTTTTATACCAAAGATTCTCTCTATTCTAAAAAAAAGTAACTATCGCTGTCACCGCCGCCGCCGCCGGTTTTGATTTTTTTGTGACCCGAGGCCTTTCTCCGTTAATATTAACAAAAATAATGCATACAAAAATATGAAAATCGGTGGTTTTATACAGAAATGTTTGATAAATACGCTGATGAAGACAGTTTTCAAATCGAAGAATTATTTTAAGAGTTATTTAATGCTAAAGTTGGACAAAATCGTTCCACTAAAAAAGTTTTATAGCAGCAAAAACTATACATGGCAGTGTAATCATTTTTAGATCATTTTATGCGTTAGAATTTGCCGGAGTGCAGATTGCATTAATTTTTTTATTTTGACTCATTTTTTCAGGTTTTATTTCTATTTTAAATTCAAATATTCAGCATTTCTAGAGATATTTTTTACAGATTTCAGAAAAATGTACTAATTTAAACTGTTGCCAACTGTATAAAAAGCGCAAGCAATAATGTTTGCTTCAAATTAAAAATTTATTTACACGTGACTATTATAAACAGGAAAAAAACTTTCAAATTAGAATTAAATAATTACGTATAAAAAGCAGGAACTTATTAAAAATTACGTCATAAAAAGTATACACGTGAATTTTAAAAGAGAAAGGATATTGTAAAATAATAAATTCATTAACATGCGTTAGAAGTCTTAGGAGAAATTACGTCATATTTACGTCACATTATAGTTATTACATAAAATGAACACAAAATAATATTGCAAAAAAGTTTAAATTTAGAAATTGCGCTAGACATTTATTTGATATTTTGAGAACTAATTTAAAATGTCTCATTTAAAAGAACTTTCTTTTCGCTTTGTTAAAAAATACCAGGAGACAAAGACTCTCTTTACTTAATTCCTTTTATATTAGCTTATTTTGAAATGTTGTTACACGTGTATACGTCATCAAGTTATTTTTATTTCGACCTTTTATTTGTGTTTTCATTAATGTTGTACGAATTTATTTGTTCTTTCGTTATTTAAAATAAAAATTATATCAATTTGTATAATTTGGCGATTTATATAATTTGGCGAAATTGGTCGACAGGATAATCAAGTAGTACAGCAGCGGATTTGGCGTTAAAATTCCCCAATCAAAGAGAAATGAATAGAAATTCGTTTATAGGGAGATCGCCACTGTTTTTTAAATTGTAATTCAATCTTTCGAAATCTTTTTAAAGCCGATCAAATTAGCGTGCATTTAGAGTCTGCGGTGTCTGGACGGGGGTTGGCGAGCGTAGCTCGTAGGGGGCCGAGCCCCCTAGTTTATTAAAAAAAGGTTTTTAAAAGGGGGGGGGAAGGAAAAAATGAATAAGAAATATGAGATAAAAAAAAATAATAAGGTACATAAAAAAAATAAAGTATTATGTAGGATTTAAAAAATACTGTGAGGGCGATTAAATTAGAAGATTGTTTTAGTAATTCATTAATATAGTGTAAATTAATTGAAAAGTTGTGTTAAAGTATTTTATTACAGCTATATTTATGACTGAGAGAAGATCGGAAAGGCGAAAGTATAGTGATGTTATTATCAAAACACGAGAATAGTTTAAAACACAGTAAAACATATCCACCAATTTATACAAATTTTTTGGCTGTTGTTTAATTACATGCACGAATTTAGAAGAAAAAAAAGAAAAGAGAAAAAATCTGTAAGATTAGGAAACAAGAAAGAAACCAGTACATTTTGATATTGATATAGCTTTAAATAAAGAAAAGAGGGGTGACTAACTGAAAAGAATGTTTCAAGAAAGGGTGTAATTAACACAGTATTAATTAGAAGACAGCCTGGCGTATGTTTATTGCATATCTACTTGTGTTATATCTTATTTTATTCAGTTATGAAGTTTTCATTATAGGCATTTTATAAGTGACAATAGAAATGACATTTAATAAAATGAATGCAAACTCATAACCAATCTTCCATAATATAGTTGATGAAAAAAAAATATACATATTTTCCAGAAAATCTGTAAATGTCATATAGAGGTTTCATGAATAGCAGTACTGAAAAATAAAAATAATGTTAATTCTTTTAAAATAAAATGTAGTGAACAACCGTTTAGAAAAGTTTTTAACATGAATTCCCGCTGTTCTGTAGCTTAAGGTCATAAGTTTTTTTAAAATATATATTGAACATCTATAGTTTGTGTAATTTGATGAGTTTATGATTTGCGATTTTATGAACATTTATTTTATTTTAGTACTTTTCTCTTGGTGCATCTGACAAAATAGGCATTGTAAATGTTTTAATATCTGGTTATTTTATCTGTTCTACTTTATTTAGTATTATTTTATCTGTTGCTAATTCTAATATTGCTCACATATAAAATATTAGAAAGAGAAATATGCTTGAAGATATTCTCTTTAGTACTGCTAGCATCCAGTTACTTTTTTATTAACTAGGGGACTCTGCCCCTACGAGCTACGATCGCCAACCCCCGTTCAGACACCGCAAACGCTAAAAGAACGCTAATTTGATCGGCTTTTTAAAAAAAATCGGAAGGCTGAATTATAATTAAAAAGCAGTATCGATCCGTTTTTGTCTTTGATTAAATCAGATCAGTAAAAAGTTTGAAAATAAGCTAATATAAAATTAATTAAGTAAACAGAGTCTTTGTCTCCCGGAATTTTTTAACAACGCTATAAGAAAGTTCTTTTAAATGAGACATTTTAAATTAATCGTTTTAAATCTGACCTAATTTTCACCAAAGTTTTCTTTTTCATTTTAATATGCACGTTAAAAAACTTTTGTTGTTAGAAAGGAAATATTATTTGTGCTGTCTTAGAATTCACAACAATAGTTTAAAAGATTGTCTAAAATACGAAATAAATGTCTCGTGCAAATATATTTTTTAATTTAAACTGTTTGGCAATATTATTGTTTGACCATTTTAAATATGACGTAATATCCTCCATTTACGACTTTTAACGCATATTAATTAATTTATTATTTTACAATTTTTTTTTCTCTTTTAAAATTCATGTGTAAATATAGTTTTTATGATGTAATTTTCAATATTTTCTTGCTTTTAAAACGCAATCATTTGATTCTAAGTTGAAAGTTTTTTTCTGTTTATAACAGTCATGTGTAAATAAATTTCTAATTTGAAGAAAATATTATTATTCTTTGTACTGTTTTAAAAATTGGCAACAATTTAAAATAATACCCTTTTCTAAAAGACGTAAAAATTGTTTCTCGAAATGCTGAAATTTTGAATATAAAATGGAAATAAATCCTCAAAAAAGGAATCAAATTAAAAAAAAATAAATGCAGTCTGCACACCGCGAACTTCTAATGTACACTGGTCATCAAAATTAAAGATAATGAGAAAAAATATGCTCACTAAATTAATGTTGCAACCAATGTCCAATGCTGCAATTATTTATGTTAATTAAATACTATTGAACTTAAAATTGCACTTCCGAGCATAATTTAACGTCAGAAATATGCAAATTAGCTGATTGACAATGTGGTGCGCAATGGACATATGTTGGAATTCTGGTCTGTAGTGTTGTTTAAAGTGAAAGTGGTGTCTGAATGTGATCAGTGTTTATTAGTTATGGCCCAAAGGCATCATTTAAGTAACGGTCAAAAGTGACGAATAATTGGTCGAATCGAGGAAAGTCTAACACAAATGGAGGTCGTCCAATATTTGAATATCCCTCAAAGTGGCGTATCAAGAGCCTCGAGCCGCTTTTTAAGCCCAACATCCGTTGATAGACAGCCTGGTCAAGGGAGACTAAGAGGAACAACTGCATCCGAAGACCGTTCTTTGTCATTGTTGGCTCGAAGAAACCACGAAGCGACTACAAGAGATTTGGTTTCGGACCTTCAGGCTGCCACAGGAGCTCGAATTAGCCGTTTACTGCTGCACGAAGGCTTAACAAGAGTCGACTGTATGCGAGAAAACCAATAGTTTGTGCCCCACTCACTCCAGCTTCCAAAGGGGCCGTTCCAACTGTTCCCGTCGTCATTTCCAAGGGAGCCAAGATGACTAGGCTCGAGGATTGTTTACTGACGAGTTCAGGTATAGTCTGAATGCTGCTTCTAGACATGTTTTGATCTGAAGAGATGAAGGATGACGCAACATGGCCATTCCTAGCTCGTGAAATATCCCGTTTGAGCCCAATCATCTTGGCTCCCTTGAAAATGACGACGGGAGCAGTTGAAACGGGCCCCTTTGGTAGCTGGAGTGAGTGGGGCACAAACTATTGGTTTTCTCGCATACAGTCCAGTCTTGTTAAGCATTCGTGCAGAAGTAAACTGCTAATTCGAGCTCCTGTGGCAGCCTGAAGGTCTGAAACCAAATCTCTTGTAGTCGCTTCGTGGTCTTTTGGAGCCGACAGTGACAAAAAACGGTCTTCGGATGCAGTTGTTGCTCTTGGTCTCCCTTGACCAGGCTGTCTATCAACGGATCCAGTGCTTAAAAAGCGGCTCGAGGCTCTCGATACGCCACTTTGAGGGATATTCAAATCTTGGACGACCTCCATTTGTGTTTGACCTTCCTCGATTCTACCAATTATTCGCCACTTTTGACCTTAACTTAAATGATGCCTTTGAGCCATGACTAATAAATACTGATCCCATTCAGACACCACTTTCACTTTAAACAACACTACAGACCAGAATTCCAACATACGTCCATTGCGCACCACATTGTCAATCATCTAATTTGCCTATTTCTGACGCTAAATTATGCGCGGAAGTGCGATTTTGAGTTCAATAGTATTTAATTAACATAAATAATTGCAGCATTGGACATTGGTTGCAACATTAACTTAGTGAGCAAATTTTTTCTCATTATCTTTTAATTTTGATGACCAGTATATAAAATGGTCTAAAACTGATTAAATTCTTATGTATAGTTTTTGCTCCTATAAAACTTTTTTAATGGAACGATTTTGACCAACTTTAACATTAAATATCTTAAAATAATTATTGCACTTGAAAACTGTCTGCATCAGCCTGTTTATCAAACATTTCTCTATAACACCACCGATTTTCATATTTTTGTATGCAGTAGTTTTCTTAATATTAACGAAGAAAGACCTGCGGTCACAAAAAATTCATAAACAGCGGCAGTGACAGCGTTAGCAACTTTTTTTTAGAATAGAGAGATACTATGGGATAAACTCGGGCTTCGCGGGTTACTGAATATAGGTGAAAGTAATCATATATATTGTTTCCGATGTCAACATCTTTTTTTCTCTCCACGTACTAAATGCACAGTGATGAACGGGGTATTTTTCGAAAGGTTCTGCAAGCGGCTTTTGATGTAGTATATTTATATAACATTAAAATGCGTTGTTTGATTTAAAAAAAATTAAATAACATTGCAGTTAATGAAAAAAGTATCGAAAAATAATCTCAAAGATTGCGGTGAGAAAGCCTCGCACGGATCTACTGTTTTATTATTATCATGATTTTTTCTTTTTTTTTACTAATAACTGTTTTAATACCTATTAACAATACTAAAAATCATATTCATATGAAAAAAAGCAATATCGCGTTCAGATAAAGTTTTGAAATGTATTAAAAGTGATATTTTCCTATTGGTCTCGCTTCAGGATTTAACAGCCGAAGAAATCGTCAAATATCGCTATTTACAATCAGTATTTTTGATTCGTTTCATTGCAGTAGTTTAAGCTCGAAATTCGATTACACATCTTAAATTTGTGTTTTGTTTATATTTTATTGTTTTAATTATTGATTAACGGATGTTTTAATTTCGTTATAGAATATAAGCCGGAAACAAATTATGAGCCATTTATATAAATTTAAGTGCAAATGGATTTATCTTTCGCAATCATCTAGACATAATAAAGATAGATTTGAAAAAAATTCATGCTTGAAAATTATTTTCAAAAACAATAAAAATTGAGAAAATGACGATACAGTTTATAAACAAATTGCGATATATTTTTCGAACAAATTGCATTTGAAAGTATATTTTTTTCCCCATTCGACGCTGTAGAAATTAAAAATGTGCGATGCTTATAAGTTTAAAAAATTGCAGCAAAAGCAAAATTTAATCGTCTGCCGTTGCCATTCGCAAAATGACGTCATCATTACGCACAGACATGTTTGTCCTTTATAATATAGATAGTAAATGGGACATCGATGGAACCAGATATTTCCCCCCTTAAAGAGAGTATTAAGACATATGATTAAGAAAAAAAGTAAAATCGTAATACGTACATAAATATGCAATGTAATTTAGATTCCGACAAGGATCCAAGATAAAGGATTTTCTTAAAAGGAGAATAACAATAACAATGCGTATTTATTTAGAATTAATAATTAGTATTAATTTAATATAATAATTAATTTACTATTGAAGTATTTCAAGTAATACATAAAAATGTGAATACTTACAATCGTTTATTCCGTTAAAAGAGTTTGTCTTCTAAATTACATTTAACAAACATTCTTTTCTATACGCTGAATTCTTTGAAAAGTTTAATCATTCACTATCACATATACATAAAAAACACGCTTAAAAAAGTTGGAATTTCAGATCCTTTAACCCTTTCCGGCGCGGAGTAATTCTATTTGTAAAATGACAAAATGATGGACTGACACCAGAATTTACATAGGAATTTATTAGAAAATAGGAACTTGCTTATTTTCGCCTACATTATAAAAGGAAAATTTTAAATAAACATTCTTGGTGCCAGTAAACTTAAAATTAGGTAAGGGTTAAAAGTGATTCTCTAGTTTTTACAATGCCTGATTGCAATTTCAGTAAAATAGTAAAAAAAAATATTTTTGAGGGGTTTTTTAACGCCATAATCCTTGTTGCTGTGTACCAGGAATTCCTATGCCTATACTTCACAATGCACAAAATATGGACGAAGCGACTTACGGATTAAATGTTCCCTTACATAAAAAAAAATTATGGAAAAAAATAAAGAAATTTAAGTTTTATTTATTTATTTTGAATAAACATCTTTAGAAAAGTTATTGCTGTCCCTTATTTGGAGGGTTCCTTATTTATAGGTTGAATACATTATACGCTCTATTTGTATGGGGCTGGGATTGAGGAAATTGTTCCTGAAATAGATGTGTCCATTATTTGGAGGTATCTCTTACAAGTGTTTGGTCAGTGAGATCTCAAATTCCTCTCGCAAATGTTAAACTTATGGGCATAAATAAAATATGTATAAATGCATTCGAATTTTTTAGGTAGATTTTGTATGAAATACTACCTATTGGGATTTCCCCTATGGAATTTCGGAAACAATTTTGCAGATCTACACCGATCATGAGCCCTACAACCCAAAACTATGCTCAGTAAAAAACTTTATCTATCCATAATTATATATATATATATATATATATATATATATATACACGGATCAAACCAATTAGGGGGGGGGGCACATGGTTTTAACAAAATTAACGCAAATATTTACACTGTTAAGTAACGTAAATTAAAACATCCATAATTTAAAGCGTAGTAGAAAACAGATAAAGAAAATTTGACATGCAAATTAAAGTTTATGACGTCAAAAACTAGAAAAAGGAGACAAGTGCAGAAATCGAGATTTTTCAGAAACGTCTGTTTCATGGTCTCAGTTGTAAAATTCAATTGCTCAGCTTATGTTTTGAGAAAAGGTGACTTGAAAATGTCACAACAATGTGATTTACCGGAATCCGTATGCTTTGCGTGTTATCTAGACAGTCGAATCTGGGGAAACACAACAAAGTGTAGCGTACGCTGTAGCGGTCGCAAGAAGTATCAATGCAAGGCTGTGTAATTGATTCCAAGACACATGGAATGATAGACACCGACAAGGGCAAGGTCGGCCATGTGCTACTACAGAAACTGATGACCAATATATCCAGTTAACAGCTCTTCGAGACGGAACGGGCAATGTTACTCTGCTGCAAACACAGTTGTTCTTGACCAGAGGACGAAGAGTGTCCAGCCAAACAGCCTGAAATATGCTTCGTTAGGGTGGTCTTTATACACGTAAGCGGTCTACATTCCGTTGATCTCAAGCAACTGTGCGGCCCAAAGAAGGTGGGCAACTGAACATCGAGTTCGGAGGCAACGTTGTTGGAGTCAAATTCTGTTTACAGATGAGTCCCAATTCAGTATGGATGTGATATCCGATGTGTTTTGGCATGGAAAGAAAGAGCTACTCAAAATAATCCCACATTCGTTCGTGAAAGATCTCATTACAGATGAGGTGGATTGATGCTATGGTCTGGAATCAGCATAGGCAGGCGTACGGGCCTGCATATCATTCGGAATGGCACTTTGACGGTCCAAAGTTATACAGAGGAGGTACTGAGACCTCATGCCGTATTTTATGTTGCAGAAATTGGCAATTTCTTTTCTTCCATGCATGATAATGCCAGATTGCATACAGCTCGTCTTGTGGAGAACCTTCTTAAAGTTGAAACAATAGAGCATATGGAATAGCTAACATACTCTCCTAACCTGAATTTGATAGAGCATGTGTGATACACACTCGGACGACGCATTCCAGCGAGAAAGGGGCCTCCTTTTATTGTACGGGACTTGGAAACTGCAATTTTTGAGGAATGGAAAAGTACGCCCCGAAAACTTATTGATAAGGTTATCGAATCCATGAAAAACAGGTATACGACAGTTTTATCTATCCGAAGGGACCAAATGTTATGTTAAATGCCTTGCATCATTTCTAAACAGTACTTTTTTTATGTCATTTACATGTAACCAAATTGTTGCCTTAAACCATCTTTTTACATTCTACCCATCGTTTCAAAGAATTAAATCTCTCTTGCAATTTTTTGCGTCTTTTTATATGTATTGCGCATTGATACACATGTTACTCTCAATTTTATGCGCATGATGTCTGTCTCGCACTGTCCTCTTCACTTTTTTGCTTGCTCCCCTAATTTTTTTGAGCAGTGTATATATATGTATATCATATATATGTGTAATGTATTGAAGCTAAATTTATTAATTTAATTTTGGTAAATGGAAATAGATGATGAATTGTAATTATATAATGGTTATATATATATATATATATATATATATGTATATATCACTTTTTTATGGACACGATAACTTCCATAATTCTGCACAAATCTTTTCCAAACTGATATATAAAATCAAGGGGCATAAAATCTCGGTCAAGTTCGTTAATGGGCAAAACCGGACCAAGGGGGTGGAAATAGAGAGGGGTTTTGTGAAAAACGAAAAAAACCTCATAACTTCTTAATTATAATACATGTCGACTGAGTTTAAAGTTATTATTACTTCTAAAAAATGGGAAAAAATTTATGTATGACAGATTTTTGATAAAACTAAAAATGGGCTCAAGGAGCGAAAAAAAATAGGGTTTTGGGGAGAAAAAAATTCATAACTTTATCAATTCTCAAGATATCAAATCCAATTAAATTTATTATAAATTGTCTTAATATTATCCACAACTTTTATCCTGACAAGTTTTTGATAGGACCAATTCTTACCGCAAAAATAAATAAATAAATAAATAAAAACGAAAAAAAAAAGAGTGGGTGAAGTAGAAAAAATCCATAACTTCGTCAATTCACAAGATATCAAATCCGCATGAATTTATTATGTATCTTCTTAATATTATTTACAACTTTTATAATGACAAGTTTTTGATAGGATCAATTCTTACAGCAAAAACAAAAATACATCGAGGTTGAAGGAAAAAATATCGTATTAAGGATGTACTCTCTAAATCTATAAACACCGAAAAAAGGCCTTCATTTAAGCAAATAAATATCAATCTTATGCTGTCCTCTCTCGGTAATATATAAAGACATTTATAGACGATTACTTCATTTTCATGTTGTAAAGAAGAAGAAAATTATAAAAATTTATTAAAATTCAAAACGTCACAAAAATGAGAAGCTAGGCATAAATGGGTTGAGTTTGTTATTTAGATAACTCATTTCATTGTTTAAAAAAAAAATTAAATATTTCTCAATAATATCCTGTTAGTGTAGGAAAGTGCTTCATAATCTATGCCTCATGCATGATTTACCATTCTTTTTTTTTTTTTTTTTTAAGTTGCCCAAATATTTCTAAAATCTATACTTAATTTTATTTTTGAAGTGTTAAAATCTGACTCACAGCACGTCAGTTTCGCTAAGATTTTAGCACATAAAATTATAAGTTGAGTATATAATTTAGAAATATTTTGACAATTAAGAAACAGAAAGGCATCCTTTAAGAGCGGTACACGGAAGAAAGAAGTTAAAATTACTAATTTCTGTTTAAAATATTAGTTTTAAAAATAAGAATGCATTTCACACCATAGGTTTAACTTAGCAAGGGGAATTTGAAATCTCACTAACCAATAACCTTAAAAGTCGTTTTTTTGTATTAGTTTTTTTCCTTGGAGATATAGATACAAGTAATATCACTCATCAAGGTTTTCATTTCAAAATCACCGCTTAGCTGTAATCCTCTATATTTAATTTTATGAGAAATGTTAAAATCTGACTCACAGTCCGTCAGTTTCGCTAAGCTTTTAGCACATAAAATTATAAGTTGAGTTTATAATTTAGAAATATTTTGGCAATTAAGAAAAAGAGGGGCATCCTTTAAGAGCGGTACACAGAAAAAAGAAGTTAAATGTATTAATTTCTGTTTTAAATATTAATTTTAAAAATAAGAATGCATTTCACCCCATAGGTTTAACATTAGCTAGGGGAATTTGAAATCTCAATGAACAATAAATACCCTTTCTTAAAAGTCGTTTTTCTGCAAATAAATACATGAAGGTACAAAAAACTCCCCTGAGTAATAGGATATATTGAAAAATTAAGCACATTCCAGGACTTTTCGAAAAAACTCAGACATGCACTTTTTCGCCTTGGCGCAAACTTAATCGCCACTTCTCCAGTAAAATTGAAAGATCTAGTTAGCGCCAAAATAGACCTGATCCCGAAAGATGAAGTTTCTGTAGTATATGTAATTCCACTGAAAACAGAAAGTATTTATCTCGAATACATAGGAATGATTTCTCGTAAACTTAAAGATCGTATTAAAGAACATTTGAGAGATTTCAAGTACAACCGGCCAACAACAGCCCTGTCAAGATTTAACCAGAAGCAGAATATACAAGTTAATTTCGAAGATACAAAAATTATATGCCCCTTAAAGAATTATCCTGATTTAATTATCCGTGAATCGATAGAAATTATTACTAAAGAAAAGAATTTGTAATGACATTTTATCCTACAACATACCCAGAATTTGGCTCAGTTTGCTCAAAGAATCATAAAACACGTAATATTCCACTTCCCTCTATATCGATATTTTTATTTTCCCAATGTTTTCCGTACCTAAAAATTGACTTTCAATTTCACTCCTTTCGACACCAACTATGTGAAGTTTGAAAATAAGATGCTAATACCAGTATTTTTGTATTTTATGACGAAAGCTATGTTTATAGTTGAAAGTACTAAGAAGTATTAAAGTAATTTGACATCTTTTTTAAATATTTTTGTCATCTTTTAAGTATTTTGCAAGTAGTGTAATTTTAAATCGTTTTTCTGTATTAGTTGTTTTTCTTGGAGATAGTAATTACCCTCACCAAGGTCTTCATTTCAAAATCATTGCTTAGCTGTAATCCTCTATATTTAATTTTATGTGAAGTGTTAAAATCTGACTCAAGCACGTCAGTTTCGCTAAGATTTTAGCACATAAAATTATAAATTAAGTATATATTTTAGAAACATTTTGACAGCTTTAGAAAAGTACTTCCTTTAAGAAAAGTACACCGAAAGAAGTTAAAATTATTAATTTCTGTTTACAATATTAATTTTAAAAATATGAATGCACTAATCCCATAGGTCTTTTATTAAGAGGAATTTGAAATCTTACTAACCAATACCTTAAAAATCTTTTTTCTGTATTAGCTGTTTTCTCTTGGAGCTATATAGATACAAGTAATATCACTCACCAAGGTCTTCATTTCAAAATCACCGCTGAGCTGTAATCCTCCAAATAAAACCAGATGATGTGCACAGAGTAAAGCATGCAGCATAATTTTTTTTCACTGATTTACTTCCTTATATACACATTGTACGTCCTTGATATTAAATAACGTGCCCTGTATGCAGACAGTGGTATTATGAGAGAAGTGCATTGGTAAAAAGAATAATTCTGCCATTTTCAAAGTGCCATAAATATAACGTAAAATCCCACGATCCATGAAGATAACTAATGTCACTCCATACCTGAGCATTGTTAGGATTTTATTATACGTTTTCTCCATTGTAACATCTTTCTTATTCACTTGACAATATGTTTTAAGACTGGGTGAATCTTTCTATTGTTTCAGTAGCCCATAAGCTTTTTTATTTATTAGAGCTTTTACACCTGAATTCCATCTCATCGACACTTTCGAAATAATTTTTTCAATTCTATCATATTTTGTAGTATTAATGCATAAAGAAATTTCGAGCTGTTACTTATGTGTTTTATAATGAAATAAGCTATTCATTTGAGTGCTGAAAAAAAAGAAAAGCTTTGTGTTCATACAGAATATTTACATACGTTTTATACAAAATAGTTATATAAAGCAACTATGCAACTACTATAGTTAACAAAATATTTATCATCCCTTGTATGCTAAGCCTGTAACTCGATAACAATACAGTTCTTATAATTTGAATTGATATTATGCTATAAAACATCTGTAGAATTCAGATATTTGAGATCAGTTTTTGATATTTTCGTATCTGTTCCTCACGGCAAAGAAAATGAGTAGAATTCATTACACGGTGTGTTTTTTGTTATCGTTGACCAAGGTATGGTTGCAGTTGCAAAAATGTTTCAAATACCATATGAAAATCAGTTTACGTCAAAATTGTTATTTTTTAAAAAAAGTTATGAAAGTTAAGAAGTTTTTATACCGTCTTTCTGTCCAATAAATTACCTTTAGATTATTTGCTGCAATAAATAAAATAGTAAAAATTCCATTTTTGTATGATTAAAACTTGCCGAGTTCACATAATTTTAATTTTATGAAGTTTAACTGGCACTAAAAACACATTTTTAAAACTTTCCAACATGGTTTTTAACACATTGCAGCTTAGTTACTAACACTTTCCAACATAGCTCAAAAGTGTTCATGAATTCGGTTTGTCTGGCCGTCCGTATGATTGTATATCCGTGCTTTAACTCGCGTAACTATACTTGAAATTCCATGTAATTTATGTATGGTATTAAAGTTTACCATGGCATTTTCAGTATTGAAAATCAAATGGGTAGCATTTATAATTCGTTTACAAGGGCAATCAAAAGAATTCCATTACATTATGCTGTATGGGGGAAAATCGTTTGCAGTGTATTTCAATGATGTTAATTATTTCAAACATATTGAAACTGACATACATCACTGAGGTACACTATAAGATGCTTACTTTAGAATAAGGTGTGCATAGCATTTATCGTTCATTTATATGGACACACAAAAGAATTCGTTTACAATACTATCTATGAGCAATATTTGTTAAAAGCGCGTTTTCAATTGCATTATGCGTTTTTTAATTTAGCTAATTTTTTGCACATTACTTGGTCTGTATAAATTCTATAGATCATATACAGGGCTGCACAAAACATTTCGAGTACTTTTCCGCTTATTGGCGGAAAATGCTGAAGGAGAATTTTCAACTGTGTTATGCGTTTCCAAAATGGACTAACTGTTTGCATACTATGTAGTATATACAGTGGCGCCAACTTATATTGGCCCATGGGGTGAGAGCCCACCCAACAATTTGATCTTTCCAACAATTTGATCCATCCAATTTCAATTGATTTAATTCTTAATTTATTTTTTTTATTTATTTAATCGCTGAAATGAAATTTGGTTTTATTAACATTCTCAAAGTAATTTTGTTTCAAAAATTAGTAAGGAGTCTACTGGATGTCCTTACTAATTTTTTAAACAAAATTACCATACATAAATTACATGGAATTTCAAGTATAGTTACGCGAGTTAAAGCACGGATAGACAATCATACGGACAGCCAGACAAACCCAATTCATGAACACTTTTGAGCTATGTTGGAAAGTGTTAGTAACTATGCTGTAATGTGTTAAAAACCATGTTGGAAAGTTTTAAAAATGTGTTTTTAGGGCCAGTTAAAATTCATAACTCTTAATTCACCGTAATTTAATTTTACTGGAAACTCTCTCTTTTCTCAATTTCTTTAACAGCGGCGCCAGTTTATATGGGCACATGGGGCGCGAGCCCACCAATAATTTGATCTCTCTTCCCACCTAATTTCAATTGATTTAATTCGGAATTTATTTCCTTATTTCTTTAATCGCTAAAATGAAATTTTGTTTTATTGACGTTCTCAAAATAATTTTGTTTGAAGTTTTGTTTTGTCGTAAGGACATCCATCAGACCACTACCCCCTACATACTACTTACAACTACATACAACTTAGTATGTAGGGGGTAGTGATCAGACCTACAGGAGCACTGAAAACCCCTTCAGTGGATGTATAGTTAAATTTTTCCCGAAAACAAATTTCCTGCCTATTTTGCCATCTGTTTTGATGTTTTGAATTGATCAAGCACTTAGCAGACTAAAACGTATGGTTTTCTTGACATTTAGTTTTTTACACTTTCAAAAGTTAACGATTAAAATGTTATTTAAAATAAATATTAATGCATTTATAAGGAAGAATTTATAAGAATATAATTTAATAAAATTATAATAAAATTATAATAATCTAAAAATTTGCTTAGAACAAACATAATTTAATTTCGAATTATCATCTTTAGTCATTCTCTTCTCCCCTCTCTCTCCACACACATGCACACGAAAGGAAAAAATTATATGTGTTATTTTACTCAAAAAATTTTGAACCCACCCAATAATTCAATTTTTGAAAAGTTGGCTCTACTGAGTATATATACAAATCTCTAAATCATATGAAGGATACACAGAATAATTCGGATATTTTTCTGCTTATAGATCGTAATTGCTGAAATTGTGTTTTCAAATGCGTTTTCCAAATTGTTTACTTAAATATCACTTTTCGCGTTAGTAATCGGCGAAGTTCTGTTACAGAATTCTGAATGTGTTGGAAAGCGTGTCAAATCTATGCTTGCCGTATGATTTTTCTTTCCTGTTCCTTTATTGAACCTAAAAGAAAAATCTGCAAATTCATGAGATTAAAAATATCATAAATCAGTAAACTTTGGTCGTACCAAGTTTGAATTTTTAATATTTTACTTCATAGAGGATGGAAAAATGTTTTCTATATAATAACTTATTAGACACAGGGTCCAAATAAAATTTTTACTTTCGTAATTTTTCAAAAAATAACTATTTTGAAGTAAATGAATTTTCCTTTGATGAAGAACCACAGTTGAAACCTTTTTGCAATTGGAAGTAAAACTTTAAAGCTAATGGTTTAGGAATTAGCTATTGGTCAACGAAAAGGAAAGAAACCCAGCACATATTAAAGTTAAATGTATATTGCTCAAAACAGTTAGGGGAGCACATGGTTTTAACGGAATTACGCGAATATTTACGCCGATAAGGGACGTAAAATAAAACATCCATAATTTAAAGCGTAGTAGAAAACAGATAAATAAAACTTCGCAAGTAAATTAAAGTTTATGACGTCAAAAACTAGAAAAAGAAGATAAGTGCAGAAATCGGGATTTTGCAGAAACGTCTTTTTCACTGTCTCAGTTGTAAAATTCAATTGCTCAGCTTGTGTTTTGAGAAAAGTTGACTTGAAAATGTCACAACATGTGATTTACCGGAATCCATTGCTTGGCGCGTTATCGGGACAGTTGAATCAGGGGAAACACAACGAAGTGTAGCGGTCACTGTTGAAGTCGCAAGAAATGTCAATGCAAGGCAGTGGAATCAATTCCAAGACACTTGGAATGGCAGACGTCGACAAGGGCAAGGTCGACCATGTGCTACCACAGAAACTGATGACCGATATATCCTGTTAACAGCTCGTCGAGATGGAACGGGCAATGCTACTCTGCTGCAAACACAGTTGTTCTTAGCCACAGGACGAAGGGTGTCCAGCCAAACAGCCCAAAATAGGCTTCATCAGGGTGTTCTCTATGCACGTAAGGCAATAGTCTGTATACCGTTGATCTCAAGCAACTGTGCGGCCCAAAGAAGATGGGCAATTAAACATCGAGTTTAGAGGCAACGTTGTTGGAGTCAAATTCTGTTTAAAGACGAGTCTCGATTGAGTCTGGATGTGACATCTGGTGTGTTTTGCGATGGAGAGAAAGAGGCACTCAAAATAATCCCACATTCGTTCGTGAAAGATCACATTACAGACGAGGTGGGTTGATGCTATGGGCTGGAATCAGCATAAGTGGACGTACGGGCCTGCATATCATTCGGAACGACACTTTGACGGTCCGAAGTTATACAGACGAGATACTGAGACCTTATGTCATATTTTATATCATATTACGTACCAACATTATATGAAAGATTAAAATACGCCTTAAGGAAATTTGATATCAATTTAATAGCCAAACCTCCTACAAAACTAAAAGCTCTAATTCAAAGTAAAATTGATCCCATACCTAATAAGGAAATTGCAGGTGTTTATTCTATCTCATTTCAAACGGAAAAACAGAAGGAGTTAAGCTACAAAGATATGACCACTCGAAAATTTATAGAAAGATTGGGGGAACACATAAGAGATATCAAGTTTAACCGACCATCTACAGCACTTTCCAGATTAAATCAACGCCAAAATTTAAAAATAGATTTCGAGAATGCAAAAGTTATTATACCTACATCAGATTATTATGCTTTGAGAATTAGGGAATCATTGGAGATTTTAAGTAATGAAAATAATGTATGTAACGATGTTTTATCCTATCATATACCTCATATTTAGTTTAATATTTTAAAAATATCTAACACTTCAGCATCGGAACGAAACAACTTCATAGATACCCCCAACAAATAATAGACTGATCCTTTTATTTCCCAAGTATATAAATAGCTCAGTGAATGCGACATTCCAGTGAAAGTATCCTTTGAAAATGATCGCGTTTGTGATTGAAAGATCTCAGGAATCTGTTTCATATGATTTTTAACATCAATTGTTTTTAAGTTTTTAAAGACCAGTTCATTTTGTAACAGAATATTTTAATAAATTTTATGCATCTTTTTAATAAACGTTTTTAATTTTAGTTATTAATTTTATATCATTTGATTTCTGGAAGGGGCGGGCATAATTCTTCCGAAGATTCGAATTGTGCCTTGATTTAATTCTTTCCGTGCTGAACCCGCACCGGGCCTTAGATTTTTTATGAAGATTGCGGAACTTTTTTTATATATAAAAAAACCTGATAAAACATTCCATTGCTTCATTTCCTTCTTTACCTTGACACCTCTATTTAGCGGACACTTTTCAATCCCATAACAACTTCATAAATTTGTATGTTATAATTTTTATTGCTGAATAACGGACCCTGAGAATAGCAGCCAAATTCATGGATCCCGAGGTATCCGCTATTCAGAGGTTTTACTATACAGAGTGTCAACTCTCAATGGTGTCCCATACCTATTTCCTAAGCCGTTAGGTATAAATATATAGTTCCAATTACAAAGATGATTAAATAAGATATAGTAGTATTTTAAAAGCGATTTGAGTAATTAAAAACATTTCTTTAATATATATATATATGAAATTTAATTTTTTATACGGTTCTCCGATCCTATAATTTATATTTATTAAAATATCCTATTACTCTAACAAGGAGAGGGCCAACCTTGTTAATCACAGATTTTGATTATTTTAATATATGTTGTAGGGCAGAGATCCCTTAGTGTCAGGTTCAACGGATTTTATCCAACGCTCCTTAGTTCTTGAGAAACCGGGGGGTCTAATAATAGTACGCAACTTAAATACTTACATTGCAACAGCAATGATAGGTTGGACGTAGCTCAGTTGGTACGGCGTTTGCTGGCTGATCTGCGGGCCCGGGTTCGGTACCCAAACGCGCTACATTTGTTTTTATCATTTTTTGTTTTATAAATATACTTGTAATTATAATTTAATAATTTCAATTACAAATTTTAATATCATACATTAAATATAATGTTAACAAACTTAAATTTATCATTTTTTATTTTTAAACTATTATTTCTCATCCTTTAAAGAGGTTTTGAAAGAAATTGGATCTATTATTGAATGATAAAAATTCCAAAATTGTGACAAAATCTGTTGTGGTGCCATCTAGTTATGGTAAAATAAAAAAAAAATATTCAAATAAAATAAAAATAAAAGCAGAAAGAAGATAAAGGTGAAAGCAAAATATTGGAAAGCGCAAGCATACGTATTACAAATTTAAAAATCTTTAATATGCAAAAAATCGGTTGTAATTTAATTCTGATGCTAACTTTTAATATAATTATGCTTGTTACTTTAAAAACAGAATAATAGTATTATCGCATTGACTTCCTTTGTTAAAGCAATGCGTAAATGATGTTTCTTTAAAATCACGAATTGACACAATTGTTCAATATCATTGCATCGATAAAGAATATATAAAATACATTTTAAAAGGGATTTTTAAAAAATTAACAGTTTTATGATGTTTTATACAACTATTTAGTTAAAAGTAAAAAAATAAATAGGTTAAAATTATAATTGATATACAATATTATAAATTTTAATTGACAATGAGATTATTAATTATACTTACAAATATATTTATAAAACAAAAAATGATAAAAACAAATGTAGCGCATTCAGCTATCGAACCCGGGCCCGCGGAACAGCCGGCAAACGCTATACCAACTGAGCTACGACCAACCTATCACTGCGGTTGCAAAGCAAGTATTTAAGTTTTGTACTATTATTAGACCCCCCGGTTTCTCAAGAACTAAGGAGCGTTGGATAAAATCCGTTGAACCTGACACTAAGGGGTCTCTTCCCTACAACATATATTAAAATAATCAAAATCTGTGATTAACAAGGTTGGCCCTCTCCTTGTAAGAAGTAAGACAAAAAGAAAGTCTCGTTCTTCTACGATTAAAACTGTCCAAGTAATAGCTGTTTATTGTTAAAGCATCTTTTTTGCTGCGAAATACGAGTCATTCACAAATTTATTAAGATTAAAATGTGTATTTTTATTGTGAAAACTGCAAAATAATTCTATAAATGTATCAAAATGAAAAAAGATGAAAATGCGATTAAAAAAAATTAATTAAAACATGGGCCATGGACCTGGAATCCTTGAATTTTTTTTTCGGTGTGTGTGTAAGGGGGGAGGGGGGATATGGTATGCAATGTTTGTAAATATTTTTTAATTGATTTTAAAAGAATTTAACTTCTCAAGTAATAAATATTTTTTGAAGCTATGTTTAATTCATTTATAAATTTGAAAAAAAAATGTATAATTCTCATTCAAATAGCAAAAAATTGAGCAGTTTTTTATTTTCCTGTAAATCCAAAGGATTTTTCATAAATGCTGTCAAATTAGGTGTTTAAAGTCATTTTCGAGGCAGCCTGTGAAGAGCTATCGTCGAAGAGCAATAATTTGCAATAATAAAATATGCATCAACTTCGTGTGCAAATGAAAAAGTCTATTTGATTCTTAAGGAATTAAACGTGCAAATTTATAATTATGCATTCATATGCAAAAATGAAAGAGACATTTTTTTGTCTTATGTCAGCCATTTAATTTTAATCAGCGCTCCGCTGAACAAAATCCAGGGGAAAGGGAACAAGAATTTTGGAATAAAGTGTTTGCTGTAGTCGGTAGCCCAGATCGGTTTTTTAAAACGAAGAACATGAAACAAACTAAACTAGGATTTATTTTAGAACTCCTCGTACAAGACAGTTTTAAACAAATAAACTCACAAGAGCATTTCAGAAATTTTAACAATTAAGAAACATGTAATATTGAAAAATAAGTTTATACCATTTTTTTTTTTCAAAACTAGGGGGCTCTACCCCCTACGAGCTACGCTCGTCAACCACCGTTCAGACACCGCAGACTCTAACAGCACACTAATTTGATCGCCTTTAAAAAGATTTCGGAAGATTGAATTATAATTTGAATCTGACAATTATAATCTGACGTAATTTTCACCAAACTTTTCTTTCTCTTTTTAATATTCAAGTACAAATACTTTTGTTAGAAATGAAATATTATAATCATCTTAAAATGCCAAGTAAATGTCTCGCGCAATTTTTAAATTAAAACTGTTTTGCAATATCATTTTTTGTTCATTTTACGTAATAAGTGTAATATGACGTAAATTGTCCTATTTAGAACTTCTAATGCATGTTACTGAATTTATTATTTTACAATATTCTTTCTCATTTAAAATTCACGTGTAACTATAATTTTTATGACGTAATTTTCAATGAGTTCCTGCTTTTTATATTTTTTGTTTATAATAATCACGTGTAAAATAAATTTTTAATTTGAAGCAAACATTACAGTTTGCGCTGTTTATACAGTTGGCAACAGTTTAAATTAATACAATTTTCTAAAATTTGTAAAAAATATCTCTCGAAATGCTGAAAATTTGAATTTAAAATAGAAATAAAACCTCGAAAAATTATTCAAATTAAAAAACTAACTGCAATCTGCACACAGGGAAATTCTGACGCATAAAATGATCTAAAAATGATTAAATTCCTATGTACAGTTTTTGCTCCTGTAAAACTTTTTTAATGGAACGATTTTGTCCAAATTTGGCATTAAATATCTCTTAAAATAATTCTTCAATTTGAAAACTGTCTGCATCAGCGTGTTTATCAACCATTTTTCTATAATACTACCGATTTTCATATTTTTGTATGCAAAAGTTTTTTTAATATTAACGAAGAAAGACCTCCGGTCACAAAAAATTCAAAACCGGCGGCGGCGGTGACAGCGGTAGTTACTTTTTTTTAGAATAGAGAGATAGGGGGCTCTGCCCCCTACGAGCTACGCTCGTCAACCCCTGTTCAGACACCGCAGACTCTAACAGCACGCTAATTTGATCGCTTTTAAAAAGATTTCGGAAGATTGAATTATAATTTGAATCTGACAATTATAATCTTACGTAATTTTCACCAAACTTTTCTTTCTCTTTTTAATATTCACGTACTAATACATTTGTTAGAAATGAAATATTATGATCATCTTAAAATGTCAAGTAAATGTCTCGCCCAATTTTTAAATTAAAACTGTTTTGCAATATTATTTTTTGTTCATTTTACGTAATAAGTGTAATATGACGTAAATTCTCCTATTTAGGACTTCTAACGCATGTTACTGAATTTATTATTTTGCAATATTCTTTCTCATTTAAAATTCACGTGTAACTATAGTTTTTATGACGTAATTTTCAATGAGTTCCTGCTTTTTATATTTTTTGTTTATAATAGTCACGTGCAAAATAATTTTTTAATTTGAAGCAAACATTACTGTTTGCGCTGTTTATACAGTTGGCAACAGTTTAAATTAACCCTCTGTCCACCAGAAGGATCCAATGGACCCGACATGTACATTCAAAATATTTATTCAAACCAGAAATTTCTTCAAAACAAACTAAATGTATAAATCAGACAATAATAAGTTAAATAAACAAATTAAATAGTTTTAAGTAAAAATTCTGGTGTAGAATGTTTTTATAAAACTTGAGTAAAATTTCCGGTAGTTCTGGGGTTAATACAATTTTCTAAAATTTGTAAAAAATATCTCTCGAAATGCTGAAAATTTGAATTTAAAATAGAAATAAAACCTCGAAAAATTATTCAAATTAAAAAACTAACTGCAATCTGCACACCGGGAAATTCTGACGCATAAAATGATCTAAAAATGATTAAATTCCTGTGTACAGTTTTTTCTCCTATAAAATTTTTTTAATGGAACGATTTTGTCCAACTTTAGCATTAAATATCTCTTAAAATGATTCTTCGATTTGAAAACTGTCTGCATCAGCGTGTTTATCAAACATTTTTCTATAATACTACCGATTTTCATATTTTGTATACAACAGTTTTTTTAATATTAACGAAGAAAGACCTCCGATCACAAAAAATTCAAAACCAGCGGCGGCGGTGACAGCGGTAGTTACTTTTTTTTAGAATAGAGAGATTGGAAAATGAAACGGTTCATTTTTTTTCCTTACCGTATAATGTAAATCTGAAACGCATGAACGTAAAAATAAATAAATAAATAAATAAAATAAAATAATAATTGTCTTTTCTTGGGACAAAGGATAAGCTGAGAAGCAGAGATATCATGCCAAAAGAATTTTTGTTATTCTTTCTCTCTGTTGTTCAATTTAAGTCACTTAGGATGAATAAAGTTTACCCTTTTTTATTTAAAAATTAGAGACAAATAAAATGTAATTTAATTTCAAAATACAGGTGGCAGTCTCCGAGACGGTGTCTATACTTATTTGTACAGTCGTGGAAAAAAAAAAGTAAACACCCCTACTAACTCCTCAACAAATTATCGTAGAAGAAAATTACTGGTACCGAACGATTGGAAATAAAGTCTACTTTTAAATGATGTCTATAAAATTTGCTTAGGGGGCCACCTACATATTAAAACGAACCATAACTTTGTTTTTTTCAATAGCAGTACCCAATTCTGACAGCATAAATTAACTCTACAACCTTCAATTAGCCTAAAAACGAATTTTTATGCAATTCGTACCATAAGTTTCCGAGAAATTAATTATTTTAAAACGAGCGTATATTAAGGGCTGTATCCAAATTGAAGTTCCGTACTGGATTGTTAACCGAGAGAGCCGCTTCCTTGATCAAGGCACCTTAAGCGCCACTCAAGGAGTCAATGAAGCATGTTAGATTACAGTACGGCAGAATAAATTTCAAAATGTCTACTCACTTCCATCATAGACGGCCCCTTAAACCATCATTTTGCCGTTTTTTAAGCATAATTTGAAAACTACTTGGAAGAAAAATGTGAAATTTTTGAATTTCCATAAAGCAGGACTTAATAAATCTAAATCCATCAAAAAACTTGTAGGTTGCAATTCATAATTTTTTCGAATATTAATTCCATAATTCATAATTCATATCATAAAATTATAAAAATTGCAAATTCAGCTTATTTATGTTTGGGTATATTAGTATTATTGCCACAAAAAAATTAGCACATTAGGAGCATAATTTTGGGAGATATAAATGAAAATATGAAAATATAATTTAACATTAGAAGCACTCAATTTTGAATGTTTATAATTCAAAAACTTATCATTCAAATGACTTGAAATTTGGTGTGTAGGCATAGTTTGAACCGAAGATTTGAAATATCTCGTTAAAATTGGGTATTGCCATTGAAAACTAGTTGGATGTGCCAATCCCAAGACTTTCTTCTATCTTATACATCTTAATATTTCAAAACCTAGTTACACATGTTAATACATCAATATTATTAGTTCAATACTATACCAACTTTGATTTTCATCTTAAATTTCTGCTCAAGTCAATTAAACGGACTAAAAACGAGTTAATCTATATCATGATATTTGTTAAAATTATTAACTTTTCCTTATTCTGTCGTTATCAGCTGTTTGCGAATAGCCGGCATAGCAGGAAGCGAGTTAACACCGCTGCATGAGCCGCCGATGCACAATAGAACTACGAAAAATCAAGAAAAGTATACAAAAATCGCTAGCACGGAGCCCCTTTACCGCGCAATATTTCCAAATTCAAGGAGAACCTGTTGGCCAAAGCCAGAAACAAGCACAAACATTTTGGTTCAATTGTATGCATAATTTTATACGCTGTTCGATGGTACAATAATGAAAATGGCACAGAGATCGGAATTATAGCGCCCCCTTCTTTCGGAATTTTTTCAAGTTCAGGGAGGACTTGTTTGCCATAACCAGAAACATGCACAAAAAATTTGGTTCAATTATATGGATAACTTCATACAATTTTCGATGGTACAATAATGAAAATGGTACAGACATCGCAATTATAGTGCCCCCTTCCGGCAGAATTTTTCCAAATTCATGGAGGACCTTCGTGACATGACCAAAAATAAACACATAAAATTTGGTTCAATTCTATGCATAACTTCATACACTTTTCGGCGGTACAATATTCAAAATGGCACAAAAATTGTACAATATTCGCTATTACAGCGCCCTCTACGAGCGATTTTTTTACAAATTAAGGGAGGACCTCCTTGCCATAGCCAAAAACTTAAAATAAAAATTTGGTTTAATTCTATGCATAACTTCATACACTTTTGGACGGTACAATATTCAAAATCGCACAAAAATCGCTATTACAGCGCCCCCTACCGGCAATTTTTTTCCAAATTCAGGGAGGACCTGCTTGCCATAGCCAAAAACTTAAAATAAAAATTTGGTTTAATTCTATGCATAAATTCATACACTTTTGGACGGTACAATATTCAAAATCGCACAAAAATCGCTATTACAGCGCCCCCTACCGGCAAATTTTTTCCAAATTCAGGGAGGACCTGCTTGCCATAGCCAAAAACTTAAAATAAAAATTTGGTTTAATTCTATGCATAAATTCATACACTTTTGCACGGTACAATATTCAAAATCGCACAAAAATCGCTATTACAGCGCCCCCTACCGGCGAATTTTTTCCAAATTCAGGGAGGACCTGCTTGCCATAGCCGAAAACTTAAACTAAAAATTTGGTTCAATTCTATGCATAACACCATACAGTTTTGAATGGTACAATATTCAAAATCGCACAAAAATTGTTATATCAGCGCCCCCTACCGGCGAATTTTTTCCAAATTCCGGGAGGACCTGCTTGCCATAGCCAAAAACTTATAATAAAATTTTGGTTTAATTCTATACATAACTTCATACACTTTTTGATGGTACAATGGCGACAGACAGACGGACAGACGGACAGACTGACAGACGGACAGACGGACGGACGGACAGACGGACAGACGGACAGACGGACAGACGGACACACAGACAGACAGACATTTTCTATAAACATGTTTTTTGGAATCTCTGACCCCTAAAACATGCAAATCCGTCGAAAACCGGAAGTCGAAAAAAATTTCGATTACAATACTTTCTTCTATTGAAGATAGAAGAAAGTAAAAATGAAGTTAGGATTCGTTTTAATATGTAGATGATCCCCTAAGAAAATTTTATATGCATCGTTTAAAAGTAGACCTTATTTCCAATCGTTCGGTACCAATAACTTTCTTCTATGATGATTTGTTGAGGAGTTAGTAGGGGGTGTTTACTTTTTTTTTCCACGACTGTACATATCAAATAATCCATGAAAACTAAAGCTATATTTCTAATAATTACGCTATTGCCATTTTGTATGAATGAAAAAGTAGCAAAAACAAAACGATAAAAATAAATTTGTAGACCATTGAACGTTTGAAAATTATATCTCCTGTGCTCATTAGATTTCGACTTTATTTTTTCATTCTTTTTATATACAATCATTTCATTAACAAATATAAATAGAGGAAGAATGGCCCGTGGAGAAATTTTCAGGCCGAGTGCGATCAGTATACAATCTTTCTTTTAGCCCGGTTCAAAAGTTCAAACTTCGAGAAGAACTACTCCGAGCTCAGCTCGGGCCGTTCAAACAAATTATTGACTCAGCCCGGTATACAACATAAAATTTTGCCCCAACCTGCACACACAAAAAAAAAAAAAAATTAATCGGCTCGGTTCGGCCCGACCAAGCTTGAACCGGCTGACCATAGGTTTTTATGTCTGCCAGGTTAAAATTGTCTTGTACAAAAAGTTTGAAAAAAACATACTTATTTTATATTTTTATTTCATGTTTATATTCTTCATTTTTAAAAATATCTTGATCTGTGATATCTATTTTTTAATGCATTGCTGGTGATATGTAAATGTCTTAGTTACCATGAATATGGATAATCCATATTCTATGGCTTTGATATTGAAAAACTGTTAAATGCTATCAATAAAATCTTCTAAACGGTATAGCCTAGGAAAGAAGAAAAATCCAGGCAGATTCCCTCTTAGCAGGTTCATCGCCTGTTGCAAACTCATTACGTTCTTTTCACAAGTACTATTATACTCATTTTACATACATCAATATATTTTTATTATTTTTTTTGTTTACTTAATTTATTTATTTATTTATTATTATTATTATTATTGTTGTTGTTGTTGTTGTTGTTGTTGAATTTTGGGCTCCGCTGTAGGCAGGTACTTTTTCACAGGTTTTACTATACTTTAATTTTATTGACTAGAAATGCAGCTACCCATCTTAAAAAATAATAAATAAATATATATATATATACAGGGTGATTCATAAAAGATGGGCAGAACTTTAAGGGGTTATAGTACACTTAAAGACAAATAATATTAAATAGGAGACTAAGGGTCCCAGACGTATTCCCAAGGAGATAGGGGGCATTAAAGTTTAGGGTCCGAAATTTCAAATGATTATAAAACATGGAAAAATTGGTCGATTCGTTTGCGGTTTTTGCAAAAAATTTTCTTTATGCCAGTATTTTCTTGAAATAAAATTTTAAAGTTCAATTTCAAAAAATGCCGATAGGGGGCGCTTTAGACTTTGGAGTAACAAACAACTATTTTTTAACGTTATTTTTTGTATTTCTTTAAATGATTTCGAAAGCTTAGACTTAAACTTAAATTTTGATCTAAAAATCTGAGTCCTAACGAGTAGTTAAGTAGCATAAACTGAAATTTGAAATTTGAAACCCTTCTCCCCCCAGAACAAAAATCAGTTATTCCCGATCTTTGTGTCGTAGATTAGGCTCTAACTACTGCCGCGTTTTGCTAAAATTATTCTTTATGTCAGTATTTTCTTGAAAATAAATTTTAAAGAAAATTTTCAAAAAATTCCGATAGAGGGCGCTTTAGACTTTGGAGTAACGAACAACTATTTTATACCGTTATTTTTTGTGTCTCATTAAATGCTTTCTAAAGCTTAGACTTAAACTTAAATTTTCAGCTCAAAATCTGAATCGCTAAGCGTGGTTCAGTAGCGAGGGGAGGGGGTTCAAATTTCAACTTCTGAACATAGTTCAGTTTGCACTACTTAACCATGCCCAACGATTCTGTGCTGTGATACGAGGCAAAAATACAACTTTCGTCAAGGACTGTATAGTCGGAATTCACTCATAAAGGCACTGGCACAGTTGGAAACGTCGCTCATGCAAACGTTAAAGCTCCATTCCTGACGCTAGTCACCGGGTGAAGAAGGAAACAGAAAGTATGCAAATGTCAAATGGGGAAGAAGAAGAACACGTATGCAAAATTTCGACACGATTCAGACATAAAAACCACTGAACGGTGAGTCAAGTGTAAGTCGCTGTAGTAATGAATCGGAAGATGGTGCCGTTCACGAATAAGGAAAAGGCTGAGATGCATTTAATTTACGGAGCGGCAGATGGAAATGGTGCAGAGGCACAACGAATGTACGGAGAGCGATTTCCCAACAGGCGGTTGCCTAACCGCAAAACTTTCGAGCGCTTGCACAGACAGTTGTGTGAGACGGCATCATTTCTCGCTTCCCGGTCGAATGCAGGTCGTGCAAAAAAGGACGAATCAGTAGTTGTTGCAGAAGCCATTCTGGATGTAGTAGCGGCGCAGCCAAGTACAAGTACACGAACAGTGGCTAGGCAGGTGGATACCTCACAGTCCATGACTTGGAGGGTACTGAAGGATGAACATTTGCTCCCGTTTCATGTGCAACGAGTCCAGAAACTGTCTCCAGGGGATTATCCAAATCGTATTGAATTCGCCCGCTGGTTTCTGCAGCAGAACGTGCTAAATCCACATTTTGGACGAACTGTGCTTTTCACCGATGAATGTACCTTCACACGTGAAGGTACATTTAACACACACAATGCACATGTATGGGCGGATGTCAATCCACATGCTACGTATCCACATGCTCATCAGAGACGCTTTTCCATCAATGTTTGGGCAGGAATCCTCGGAGACCACCTAATCGGACCGTACCTTCTTCCTGAACGCCTCAACGGTAAAACATACCTCACATTTCTGCAACATGTGCTGCCAGACCTGTTAAACGTTGTTCCTCCATGCATCCGGCGGGTCATGTGGTTCCAGCACGATGGAGCGCCAGCCCATTACGTACGAGACGTCCGCAACTATCTGGACATCACATTTCCGAACAGATGGATTGGTCGAGGTGGTCCTGTTGCTTGGCCTGCTCGCTCGCCAGATCTTTCACCCCTCGATTTCTTTTTTTGGGGACGATTGAAGGCTCTTATGTATGAGACACCCATTGAATCCCCCGAGGAACTGGTCGCCAGACTTTCCGCCGCTGTAGGGGAAGTGCTCGAAAAGCCTGATGTTTTCGCGAATGTTCGCCGTTCCATTCTTCGCCGTTGTTCTGCGTGCATAACCTCTGGTGGTCACAATTTTGAACATTTAATGTAATTACATGTTAATAAATATGCTTTGGTAACATAATCCTAATTTGTGTCTTTTTACCTCGTATCACAGCACACAATGTGTGGACATGGTAAACTGAACTGTGCTCAGGAGTAGAAATTCCAAACCCCTCTCCCCAGAAACTTAACCACGTCTAACGATTCAGATTTTGGGCTGAAAATTTAAGTCTAAGCTTTAGAAAGCATTTAATGAGACACAAAAAATAACGGTATAAAATAGTTGTTCGTTACTCCAAAGTCTAAAGCGCCCTCTATCGGAATTTTTTGAAAATTTTCTTTAAAATTTATTTTCAAGAAAATACTGACATAAAGAATAATTTTAGCAAAACGCGGCAGTAGTTAGAGCCTAATCTACGACACAAAGATCGGGAATAACTGATTTTTATTCTGGGGGGAGAAGGGTTTCAAACTTCAAATTTCAGTTTACGCTACTTAACTACTCGTTAGGACTCAGATTTTTAGATCAAAATTTAAGTTTAAGTCTAAGCTTTCGAAATCATTTAAAGAAATACAAAAAATAACGTTAAAAAATAGTTGTTTGTTACTCCAAAGTCTAAAGCGCCCCCTATCGGCATTTTTTGAAATTGAACTTTAAAATTTTATTTCAAGAAAATACTGGCATAAAGAAAATTTTTTGCAAAAACCGCAAACGAATCGACCAATTTTTCCATGTTTTATAATCATTTGAAATTTCGGACCCTAAACTTTAATGCCCCCTATCTCCTTGGGAATACGTCTGGGACCCTTAGTCTCCTATTTAATATTATTTGTCTTTAAGTGTACTATAACCCCTTAAAGTTCTGCCCATCTTTTATGAATCACCCTGTATATATATATATATATATATCAATTTTATTTGTGGAATAATAGCGATTTAAAAATGCATGCATTTTTTGAAAAAAAAAAAAAAGTTTGACCGGGCCAAATTTTGCTGATATTTTTACTGTACAGACCAAAGCTGTGCGGTCAAATGATTTTCATATGCGCTGGGTTGGAACCAGGACTGAAAAATTCCACCTGTTCAGAGCTCAAGAAGAATGCATTCCAGCCCTGATTCCAGGCCGGAAAATAAATTCTGTTCCGAACTTCTAGAAAAAAGTAATCTCCAAAATAAGCTCGGACCGAGTGTCGGGAAGGGGAAATGGGCCGGGCCAATGAAGACTCTTACATATAACCAAAAGATTAGTTCACAAAATTTCGTTAATTTGGACGTCAAATTCTTTTTTTTTTTTTTTTTTTTAAGAATTTTTAGTGAATTTTGCTCACTTTCATACATGAGTTTGAATTGAGCGAGTTCGTTTGAAAAATTTTGAATTTGAATGTGAACTTGACTCATTTTTGAGAAATTGAGTTTGAGTTTGAATTAGTTCGTTTTTTTTTTTTTTTTTTTTTTTTTTTTTTTTTTTTTTGTGAGCGTGCCCAACACTGGTTCCAAGTGTCTTCCCTGGACGGACACGTGACAGAAATTCGTCTTGAACATTTTTACATCTGATGGCGGATAAAATGCGATTCTGCAAATCTACTCGGCTTATTGATTCTACTTCGTGAATCTTGCTTTTTAAACAACCCCAAAGAAAGAAATCTAGGGGATTTAGATCCGGCGATCGAAAATCGCAAATTTCAAAATTAAAAGGTTCAACGTTAAAATTGTCCCCCTCTCCCCTCCCAACCTCATCGGGCCCTTGAGCCGTTTAGCTGTAAGAAACGCAGTATAAGTCAAAAAATTGAATAAATTATTGAATTAAATAAAATTAAACTGAATAAAAAAGTCTTACATCTATCTTATAGTATCAGATTTTTCGTTATTTTTTAACCTTGAAATTTGCGATTTGCGAAAAATCCTGACATGATGGTTAAAGTGAAGATAATTTTTTTATTCGGTGTTAAAAAATACGTAAAACGTAATTATAAAAGTTAAAAAACTCAACCATCGCAGGTTTATGTTATCTAATCTAAAACTCTTTCTTAAACTTGTTGACGGTAATCTATCCGAATTTTTTTGTGTTATCCTCTAATATAAGTATGTATAAGATGGTAAGCGTCTGAAATCATAATAATATTACATTGTCATCGGATTTAAGTCAGTATGTAAAATTTAACTTCGATCGGACATTTGCAAGTGAGTTAAAGTTCGAGTACAAATTTTAAACTGGGAAGACGATCGTTGCAAGTTAAATAAAACCTTATGAAAATAACATAATTTTTGTTGAAAGAAATCATAGCCTCAAATCCTTACAAAATAAAACATATGTTAAAATACAGTTATTTTAACTAATCTGAAACTTAACTAATAAAAGTTAACTCAATCGTAATAGTTGTACGATTTCTGTCAAAGCGCAGATACTTTGAAATAAGTTTAAGTACTTTATATACGACCCCTGAATGCATGGTCGAAATCATCTGTTTTGAGATGCAAAAAAGTGGTATAAGTCGTGCATTTCAAAGTTTCATAACTCGGTCCATTTCAATGTTAGCTAAATGGGAGTTCTTTTTTTTTTTTTTTTTTTTTGTCTTACTTGTTAGTGTCACAATAAATTTTTACTAAATATCACTTATAGGACCGGGGGACCGTATAAAAATTTAAATTTCGTATTTTTTAATAAATGTTTTTCTTGACCCTAATCGCGTTAAAAATAATTCTTTACCTTATTTAAACCATTTTTACTTTCTTCTGTCTTCAATAGAAGAAAGTATTGTAATCGGAATTTTTTTCGACTTCCGGTTTTCGACGGATTTACACGTTTTAGGGGTCAGAGATCCCAAAAAACATGTTTATAGAAAATGTCTGTCTGTCCGTGTGTCCGTGTGTCCGCCTGTCTGTCGCCATTGTACCATCAAAAAGTGTATGAAGTTATGCATAGAATTGAACCAAAATTTTACTTTAAATTTTTGGCTAAGGCAAGCAGATCCTCCCTGAATTTGGAAAAAAATCGCCGGTAGGGGGGCGCTGTAATAGCGATTTTTGTGCGATTTTGAATATTGAACCATCCAAAAGTGTATGAAGTTATGCATAGATTTGAACCAAATTCTTATTTTAAGTTTTTAGATATAGCAAGTAGGTCCTCCCTGAATTTGGAAAAAATTCGCCGGTAGGGGACGCTGTAACGGTGATTTTTGTGCGATTTTGAATATTGTACCATCCAAAAGTGTATGAAGTTATGCATAGAATTGATCCAAATTTTTATTTTAAGTTTTTGGCTATGGCAAGCAGGTCCTTACACAATTTGGAAAAAATTCGACGGTAGGGGCGCTGTAACAGCGATTTTTGTGCGATTTTGAACATTGTACCATCCAAAAGGGTATGAAGTTATGCATAGAATTGATCCAAATTTTTATTTTAAGTTTTTGGCTATGGCAAGCAGATGCTCCCTGAATTTTGAAAAAATTCGTCGGTAGGGGACGTTGTAACAGCGATTTTTGTGCGATTTTGAATATTGTACCATCCAAAAGTGTATGAAGTTATGCATAGAATTGAACCAAATTTTTATTTTAAGTTTTTAGATATGGCAAGTAGGTCCTTCCTGAATTTGAAAAAAATCGCCGGTAGGGGGCATTGTAACAGCGATTTTGAATATTGTACCATCCAAAAGTGTATGAAGTTATGCATAGAATTGATCCAAATTCTTATTTTAAGTTTTTGGCTATGGCAAGCAGGTCCTCCCACAATTTGGGAAAAATTCGCCGGTAGGGGGCGCTTTTACAGCGATTTTGAATATTGTACCATCCAAAAGTGTATGAAGTTATGCATAGAATTGATCCAAATTCTTATTTTAAGTTTCTGGCTATGGCAAGCAGGTCCTCCCACAATTTGGGAAAAATTCGCCGGTAGGGGGCGCTTTTACAACGATTTTTGTGCGATTTTGAATATTGTACCATCCAAAAGTGTATGAAGTTATGCATAGAATTGATCCAAATTTTTATTTTAAGTTTTTGGCTATGGCAAGCAGGTGCTCCCTGAATTTGGAAAAAAATCGCTGATAGGGGACGCTGTAACAGCGATTTTTATGCGATTTTGAATATTGTACCATCCAAAAGTGTACGAAGTTATGTATAGAATTGATCCAAATTTTTATTTTAAGTTTTTGGTTATGGCAAGAAGGTCCTCCCACAATTTGGAAAAAATTCGCCGGTATGGGGGCGCTGTAACAGCGATTTTTGTGCGATTTTGAATATTGTACCATCCAAAAGGGTATGAAATTGTGCATAGAATTGAACAAAATTTTTATTTTAAGTTTTTGACTATGGCAAGCAGGTCCTCCCTGAATTTGGAAAAAATTCGCCAGTAGGGGACGCTGTAACAGCGATTTTTGTGCAATTTTGAATATTGTACCATCCAAAAGTGTATGAAGTTATGCATAGAATTGAACCAAATTTTTATTTTAAGTTTTTGGCTATAGCAAGCAGATGCTCCCTGAATCTGGAAAAAATCGCCAGTAGGGTGCGCTGTAATAGCGATTTTTGTGAGATTTTTGAATATTGTACCATCCAAAAGTATATGAAGTTATGCATAGAATTGATCCAAATTTTTATTTTAAGTTTTTGGCTATGGCAAGCAGATCCTCCCTGAATTTGGAAAAAAATAGCCGGTAGGGGGCGCTGTAATAGCGATTTTTCTGCGATTTTGAATATTGTACCATATAAAAGTGTATGATGTTATGCATAGAATTGAACCACATTTTTATTTTAAGTTTTTGACTATAACAAGCAGGTCCTTCCTGAATTTGGAAAAAAAATCGCCGCTAGGGGGCGCTATTTTTGCGATTTTTGTGCGATTTTGAATATTGTACCATCGAAAACTGTATGAAGTTATACATAGAATTGAGCCGAATATTTTGTGTTTGTTTTTGGTCCTGGCATGAAGGTCCTCCCTGATTTTGGTAAAACTACGCCGAAAGGGGGCGCTATAATTGCAATGTCTGTACCATTTTCATTACCATCGAAAATTGTATGAACGTATGCATAGAATTCAACCAAATTTTTTGAGTACGTTTCTGGCTATGGCAAACAAGTCTTCCCTGAATTTGAGAAAATCTGCCAAGGGGGCGTTGTAATAGCGATGTTTGTGCCATTTTCTTTATTGTACCTTCGAAAAGTGTATAAAATTATGCATACAATTGAACCAAATTTTTTCGTGCATGTTTTTGGCTTTGGCCAACAGGTCCTCCTTGAATTTGGAAATATTGTGCGTTAAAGGGGTTCTGTGATAGCGATTTTTGTATGTTTTTCTTGATTTTTCGTAGTTCTGTTGTCCATCGGCAGCGCGTGCAGAGGCGGAAACTCGCTCTTTGCTAAGCCGGCTATTCGCAAACATCTGATAACAACAGAATAAGCAAAAACTATTAATTTTAACAAATATCATGATATTGATTAACTCGTTTTTAGTCCGTTTAATTGACTGAAGCAGAAATTTAAGATGAAAATCTAAGTTGGGATAGTATTGAACTAATTATATTGAAGTATTAACATGCGTAAAGTAATTTTTGAAATATTATGTATAAGATAGAAGAAAGTTTTGGGATTGGCACATCCAACTAGTTGTAATTGGAAGTATGCATCTAGGACCAACGGTTGCGAAAATAAAGGTCAGTCAGGTTATACGTGGACACCCGGTATATACATAATGTAAGAATAGTGCTTACGACCAAAATTGCTTTTTTGAAATAGTAACATATGCTTTTTGGGGAAGGGGGGCTATATTTTTATTCTATTTATGAAATTATAGAAAATTATCTTTTAAGGGGGAGGAAGGGATAACACCTTAAAACTTTTTAAAAAGTAAAACTTTTTTTTGTTGTTTATTATGAAAGAATATTATGTTACCGAACTTTAAAAAATAATAATGACGATACTTCAATTAAAACCGGGTTTACGATTAAAAAAAAAAAAAAAAAAAAAAAAAAAAAAAATGTGTGGCGCGGTATCATATCCAAATCAAGATTAATTTTAATTTTAAAGTTATTTTTCTCAAATCTGATATTTTTCACATTACGAGCATCCTATTTCCTAAACTAAGTAACATAGAAACTTAAAATTCTGTAATATATTGTATTTTAGATATATTTAAAACCTCTAGGTATTTTTTAGTAAGTAACTGTAATATATTTATTTGTTTGTTTGTTTGTTTATTATTGGAATTTATCATAGATTTTGCGTTTTATGATTGAATTGCCTGAAAAAAATATTTTCATCTGTAAATTTTATTATTATTTTAGGTTGAAGTTAAAGTATACGATGTTGTAAGAATATATATATACATGTATACATATATATATGTGTGTAATATTAAGTGGATATATCGAGTATATTTTTTATAATCCTCCGCGCAACACATGTATGTCATTGAAAATACTTAATTCATATGTCTTCCTTAAACTAAATTCTAATTATGTAACATTAAAAGAATTTAAAGGAATTCGTAAACAAAGATCCGTACAATTTATTCTTAAAAAAACATTTAACTTGAAGAAATATTTACAGCTCCAAATTTTTTTTTTAATATTGTGTTAAAATCAAGCAATACCGAGCTGTTGTAGGTCAGCTCCCTCCTTAATAATCTCTCTATTCTAAAAAAAAAAGTAACTACCGCTGTCACCGCCGCCGCCGGTTTTGAATTTTTTCTGACCGGAGGTCTTTGTTCGTTAATATTAAGAAAAATAATGCATACAAAAATATGAACATCGGTAGTATTATACAGAAATGTTTGATAAACACGCTGATGCAGACAGTTTTCAAATCGAAGACATATTTAAAGAGATATTTAATGCTAAAGTTGGACAAAATCGTTCCACTAAAAAAGTTTTATAGGAGCAAAAACTATTCATGGGAATTTAATCATTTTTAGATCATTTTATACGTTTGAAGTTCCCGGTGTGCAGATTGTATTTCTTTTTTTAATTTGGCTAATTTTTTGAAGTTTTATTTCTATTTTAAATTCAAATTTTCAGTATTTCTAGAGATATTTTTTACAGATTTTAGAAAGTGATATTAATTTAAACTGTTGCCAACTGTATAAACAGCGAAAACAATAATGTTTGCTTCAAAAAAAAATTATTTATACGTGTTATAAATTAAAAATTTATTTACACGTGAGTATTATAAACAGAAAAAAACATTTGGAATTAGAATTAAATAATTATGTACAAAAAGCAGGAACTTATTAAAAATTACGTCATAAAAACTATAATTACGCGTGAATTTTAAGAGAGAAAGGAATTTGTAAAATAATAAATTTATTAACATGCGTTAGAAGTCTTAAATAGGAGATATTACGTCATATTTACGTCACATTACAGTTATTACATAAAATGAACACAAAATAATATTGCAAAACGGTTTAAATTTAGAAATTGCTTTAGACATTTATTTGATATTTTGAGAGGATACTTTTCAACTATTTTTGTTAGGAAAGCGCAAATAATATTTCATTTCTAACACAAGTATTTTCACGTGAATATTAAAAAGAGAAAGAATAGTTTGGTCAAAATTACGTTAGATTAAAAACGATTAATTTAAAATGTCTTATTTAAAAGAACTTTCTTTTCACTTCGTTAAAAAATACCGAGAGACAAAGATTCTGCTTACTTAATTCCTTTTATATTAGCTTATTTTGAAATGTTTATTTTATTTTACTTAATCAAAGACGAAAACAGCGATTGACATATGTATTATTGGTACTACTTAGTTATCCTGTCGACCAAAAATCTATCATTCGCCAAACTATAATATTAAATGCCAATAATGGTTGATCGTAAATGTCACATTAACTTGACTTGTAGCAAGTTACACGTGACTACGTCATCAAGTTATTTTTACTTCGACGTTTGATTTGTATTTTTATTAATGTTGCACTAATTTATTTGTTCTTTCGTTATTTAAAATAAAAATGATGTCAATTTGTATAATTTGGCGAGTGCTTTGGCGATTTATATAATTTGGCGAAATTGGTCAACGGGATAATCAAGTAGTACCGCACCGGATTTGGCCTTAAAATTCCCCAGTCAAAGAGAAATGAATAGAAATCCGTTTATAGGGAGATCGCCATTGTTTTTTTAAATTATAATTCAATCTTCCGAAATCTTTTTAAAGACGATCAAATTAGCGTACTTTTAGAGTCTACGGTGTCTGAACGGGGGTTGACGAGCGTAGCTCGTAGGGGGCAGGGCCCCCTAGTTCAAGAAGAATAAATAAATATTCTGACATAGTATGCTATTTCGACAATATGACATTTAGAAAAGAGTTACCGAAGAAAACTAAGTGAAGTGCCTATAACTTTATCATATGATTTAGCAAAATCAATTAAATTTTCCAAATGACCTTTAAAGTCTGATTGTCTCGAATAACCAAAAAACTGTGAAAGCAGATTTTTGTGTCCAAGACACTCCATGTGATAGGGGTCAATATCTGAAAACTTGACATTTTCATTCCAAAATTTTTATTTTTTAAAATTAATGTATCAACTACTTCATACATTTATATACTATGATACATGTTTTGTCATTTAAATGCTGTAGTGTTTTTGGATCAATGATGTATATTTTATGCGTAGGATAAACTTTTACGGAAGAAATTGTCTGCTAACATTATAATCAGTGTCTAATAATTGGGAGTGAGATAATGGGGACTGAGGTGATGTTTTTGTCTTAACAACTGCACAGCTATTTTGTTGAATCATTTTTCACACATGTAAATTATTAAATATATTATGTGACATTTGTATGTTGCATAAATATAGTTGCAATAAGCTTTTTTTCCATAAATAAAAGGTTAAATATGGGGACATGAATGATGCTATAAAAAATACTCAGCCCTATTCAGAACAAAAACTAAATATTTCTAAATATGAAACAAAAAGAAGAACAACTTACGTTCATCCATGGTGACTAGTTGAAATTTTGTTGCTGTTGCAATCGAAATAATTCTGCCAACGCCACCTAGTATCTGTTTACCTAAATGTATGTTTAGAGGGACTGAGATGATGGTCAACCTCAGGGACAAATATATTTACTACAATATTTTACTATACAATCTATACTAATAAAGGATAATTATATTTTCCCATACTGTATATATAGTATAAGTATAAATATATAATAGCAAAAGTTAATAATATTTATAGAAATTTTTACAGCATACGTTTAATATTGGATATTTGTACCAAGGGACAGGGACTGAAATGATGATTTCGTTTGTTTAAAACTTAAAATTAATTATTTATACATCATTATATCTCCATTTATCATTGGTAATTGTTATAACACATGTTACAATATATTACGGTTTTCAGTGTTTGGATTTAGTATAATTAATGAAATATTATTGACAGTGGACGCAAATTGTCCAATTTTCAGATATTGACCCATATGCGGGGTCTGTGAGAAACTGTGATAACCCGTGAGAAGTTTCCTTTTAAGAAGAGAGTGCGCATAAGTTATAAGTGTTGTAGTATTTGAATTACAGAATGCATGGCTTTATTTCTAACAAAAAAACTGCCGGAGCTCTAATATTCTGGAGTAAGAACTACTGTTGTGTACCCCTCCATCCACATATTTATATTCCATACATTATTTGCAAAATATAAATCAATTTTGTATTCAGAAAAAATATATATATATACAGGGTGTTTCACTACCAGACCGACAAACTTTGAGGGGTGATAGTAGACATGAAGACAAACATTAATAAACAGGAAACCATGGGGCGCAAACGTCTTCTGTAAGAGCTAGGGGCCATTAAGGTTTAAGGTCCAAAACTTCAAACGATGATAAAAAACCGACAAAAGGGTTGATTCGTTTGCGGTTTTCGCTAAAATCATTCTTTATATCACGATTTTCTTAAAAACATTTTTTAAAGGTTACGTTCAAAAATTTGTCGATAGTAGGCGATTTAGACTTTAGACTAACGAACAACTACTTTTTACCGTTATTTTTTGTATGGGGTTAAAATTAATCTAAAGTTTAGACTTTAGCTTAAATTTTAAGCCCAAAATCGAAAACACTGGGATCGGGTAACTAGCGAAAATAAACTGTGAACAGAGGGGGGAGGAATTTTAAACTCTCATAAACATTGAACAAACTAATCGATTTTGTTGCGGTTTGCGTGTAGGTCATTCACTTGGTAATTATTTTATTCAAAATGACGTACAGCTTTGGTGTCCTTATTTTTTTTTATAGAGGGCGCTTCCGACACATCTCCAAAATTTCAATGACATTACTCCTGGGTGTTTTACTACCAGACCTACATATTTCCAGGAAGTGTTAGGGATGCAAAGACGACTCGGAATCACACAGTAATGTAACGTTCGAAATGCCTTTTTTGCGAGTTATGGTTAAAAGATGAAGAGAAAAAAGCAACAGAAAGAAGCAGAGAAACAGAAATACGTTAATGTGACAGAAAGCAGTTTATTTAAAGTTTTTATTACAAAAGGTCAAATGAAAAGTTGGGTATATGAGACTCCCGTACCTTCAGTTGAAGACCTCGAGGCTCGTATTTCTCTAGCTGCCAGAAAGCTATAAGAGATGCCAGAAATCTTCCAGAGCGTTAGGAATTCCATGCGACGCCACTGTCAAGCTTGCAGGACTACTTCTGGTCGTAATTACATACACGTTTTCTAATAAAACCTTTAAATGAACTGTTTTCTGTCACATTTACGTGTTGCTGTTTCTCTGCTTCTTTCTGTTGCTTTTTTCTCTACTTCTTTTAACCCTAATTCGCAAAAAAAAAGGCATTTCCAATGTTAAATTCCTATGTGATTCCGAGTCGTCTTTGCATCCCTAACACTTCCTAGAAGTATGTTTGTCTGGTAGTAAAACACACAGAAGTACTGTCATTGCAATGTCGGAGATGTGTCGGAAGCGCCCTCTATCAAAAAAAGCGGACACCTAAGTTGTACATCATTTTGAATAAAATAATTACCAAGGGAATGACCTACACGCAAACCGCAACAAAATCGATTAGTTTGTCCAATGTTTATGACCGTTTAAAATCCTCCCCCTTTGTTCACAGTTTATTTTCGCTAGTTACCCGATCCCAGTGTTTTCGATTTTGGACTTAAAATTTAAGCTAAAGTCTAAAATTTAGAATAATTTTAATCCCACACAAAAATAACGGTAAAAAGTAGTTGTTCGTTACTCTAAAGTCTAAAGCGCCCTCTATCGACAAATTTTGAACGTAACCTTTAAAAAAAAGTTTTCAAGAAAATCTTGATACAAAGTATGATTTTAGCGAAAACCGCAAACGTATAGACCCTTTTTTCCGTTTTTTATCATCGTTTGAAGTTTTGGACCTTAAACTTTAATGGCCCCTAGCTCCTACAGAAGACGTTTGCGCCCCATGGTTTCCTATTTAATAATGTTTGTCTTCATGTCTACTATAACTCCTCCAAGTTTGTCGGTCTGGTAGTGAAACACCCTGTATGTATATATATATATATATATGTGTGTGTGTGTGTGTGTGTGTGTGTGTGTGTGTGTATGTGTGTATTAATATATTTTGACTACGTCTATATACACTTATAGATAATAAGATCATTTATTAAAACAGAGCAAAAACATTAATATCAAGAGTGGGTTCATAAATCCTACTCGTCAAATATTTATCTGTATCAGGTATCAAGACGCAACACACAGCGCTGTTCCGGTGGTCTTCAGCGCTCAGTATTTAAGCTCCTGTGGGTTTCGACTGATATTTAAATATTCACTAAAAATAAAGAAATACTGGAGCTGCACTCCTGGGAACTTCGGTGCAAATTAAGCACCACGTGTGGAACTTGAAGACGATAAGTGATCGCGCTTGGATTTTTTTTTTCAGTGTCTTTTTCGCGAGACTGCACCATTTGTTGAGTCAGAAAATGTTAAAATTAATTTTTTTTTCTTTTTTTTTGCTTTTTTCACTCCACCCTAATGTGCAGACACAAACACCGCTAGCAAACGACTTTAGCCTCGGCCCAGGTTGATTGCATAAATTTTAACGGAAATTTTGCAAATTTAGGGAATTTTCTCACATACAGAACAACATTTTGAATTCATATTACAATATATTAAGTATATACAGCTACAAAAAAGAATTTTTTGCGGTACTTTTAACAAACAAGCCTTAATAACTCACACACCATACACAGCTATGCTAATGTTCAACAGTAAATACCGCCAGCAGACGAATTTTAGCCTCGAACTCAGGTCGCGTGCATAAGTCCCATTAAGGTCCTTTGGTTTGTCACAAGTGCGGTCCCGCTTTGCTCCAGAGAGCAATATTTATTAGCTTCAATGAATTCCTACCAATATTTAAATATTCACTAAAAACAAAGAAGTGCCAGAACTGAGTTCCGGTGAGCTCCGGCATAAATTAAGCACTGGCAGAATGATTCGTTAAGATAATAGAAGAAATTCGTTTCTGTGATTGTGACCAATTTTAGACTGCATAACTTGCCAAATTAACACTTGATTTAATAAGAGAAAGTAATGCCGATTTTGATCTTTTTGTTTACATAAATAGACACGATTTAATCCAAGTGAATATATTTTAATTCCCTGAATTTGAATTCATTTAAGTGAGATACTTTGAATACATCTATTCACACCTTTTAATGCATTTTTTAAGTTGGTTTAGTATTTTTCTTTTTTCTTAATAGCTTCTATATTTTCAGTTATCATTATTGATGTATATTACTAAAGCACAACTTAGAAAATTGCTATTATGATCAAAACACTTTATCGGTCGGTTAAGAGACTGTTATTATTTAATTCTGTGAAGCAATAAAAAAGTAAATTTACCGTATTGAAATACTTTTCATATTCAATCTGTAACGCATAATTTGCCTTATTTAGATTTCTTTTATTAATAATAATGTTAAACTTTGTAATTCTACCTTGTTGGTCGAATTCATCTTCAAAAATGCATTATAATGCATTGTTTCATTAAACAGAACTGAAGCAATTGTGGCTGATTTATTTTTGATGAATATCAAAATCATTTTTCGAAAATAATATCAATTGTAAGCCATGTTTTTTTTTTTTTTGTTGTTGTTGTTTTATTTTTTTGTTGTTGTTGTTGTTTTTTTTTTACTCAAAATCAATTTCTAGGAGCTTCAAATATGCTAATCCAAAATTACAGCACATTCCTTCAAGTATTTTTGACTTACCCTCAACTGGGGCTACTTTGGTCCATCCCATAAAAAAGGTTTCATTCTTTGTATTGAACAAACAGTACAAGATAATTTGAAATTTTTGCCCTTGAGAAAATTTTTATACCCTACTATAGGGTATTTGAATAGTTTGGATGTAATTTAATTTTTTTAGTGGCAACACTGGATGTGTTTGTAAACAACTGTTTGCGTGTGTAAATTGTAACTCTCCAAACTTTCTATAGCGAAACAATCTGGATAAGAGCTATAAATAAGGTAAGTGTCAAAATATTACCTTTAGTAACCTGTAACCCATGTGTGATCACAGTTTTTCCTTTAACTTTTTATTTTGACAGGAAATGTTTAAATTTTCATAAAGCTAACATGAAAACTAGTATTTCGGAGCTACTTTGTGCCAGGCCTTTTTTTTTGGTCCGAAAATAGCTCCAATTACTTAGAAATGTCTTTATACAACCAAATATCTTAAAACATGTTTTAAGTAACATTTTTTTCAAATGTTACTGTTGCAAAATGTTACATTAATTGTTTTTGTTCCAGTTGCTGAGGATAACATGACGAAAACTCTTTCTCGTTTCTCTAATATTGATAATTAGTTTATTGTGTTTAAATGTTTAAAAAAATATATCGAGTTTGCAGTGTTAATTTATTAGCAGATGCTATTGCAAGGGTGTTTCAATAAAAATGTATTCATTTACATATGAAATCTATTCATTTCATATGAAATTAAGTGAATGGACCAAAGAAGCCCCCGGCAGGGCCTACTTTGTTCCAAAACTTTAAAAATAGTTTTTAAAAAATCCTCTTTAAAACCATACAGTTTGCTTCATTGTTTCATGTCAATTGTTTACGACTCCATTTTGACGTTGAAAAATCACATATAATATTTCTTAATGATGGAAATGTAAGTGGAACCAGAAAAAAGTGGCCCAAAGTAGCCCCGGTTGACGGTATGCTTAAAAAAACACCCGCATTGCAATATGTATTGCAACGATTAATATTGAATTTAACATTAGAAGTTTCAAACTTTATACCTACATAATTCCTAAACTATACCAGGCACAAGAGACTCCTTAAGTCGCGCGTAAAACACCTATTTGCTAACGTTAATCCAGTGGATGAAGATGTTTTTAAAGATATCTCGTTTGCATTTCAATATTTTTAAATGATTTCTTTTCTATTAGATAGCTGAGATAGATCGATAGAAAGGCCGTTTTGTACTTTTTCGATTTTGTTTGTAGTTATTTTTAATTAGAACAACTTCTCTTTCGGAACCGGTTTCGAAAGTGAAAGTATCCTCATAAAAAAATCAGCTAACAAAATCGAAAAGTAAGAAACGGAATTTGTAGCGATCGACCTCAGCTATGCAATACAAAAACATCATTTAAAAATATTGAACTGCAAAGGAGATATCTTAAAAAATTTCTCCTCTTAAAAAATTGGATTAACATAGCAATCGGCACTTTTCGGCTTAAGAACCTACACTAGTCGCGGAAAGAAATGCTAAAGAGCTAATGCCTATGAGAACTTTGTTTACAGATTTTTCGTTCGCATTTAACATTTTTAAATGATTTTTTCTTTCATAAGGTGCCTAAGGTCGATAAATTTTATTGTGTCCTTGTACTATTTCGGTTTTAGTTCGAGTTTTTTATATGCGGACACTTTCACTTTTAAAACAGGTTAGAACAGGTTCTGAAAGTGAAACTGTCCTCATATTAAAAATAATTTGGAAATTGCACGTCAAACGTGGTAAATGAGGTGCGTTCGTACTATAACTAGTTTTATAAATATATTTTGCACCGCATATTGTACTGAATGTATATTTTAGTGCACTTCATAAGTGCATATCAATTTCATTCTGTTCAAACGGCTGTAACATCATTAAAATGCACTTGAAATAATTTTTTCCCATTGGTCGTAACGTGACGGAAAACTTTTGACTGTCCCTGTAATTAAACTATACATCCGATTTTCATAAAATTTGAAATGACTCAACAAAATATTACAAATTATACATTTAAAATTTCAGACCATTCGGTTTGGTAGTTTTTACTCTATTATATGCGGACGGACAGACAGACGAACTGAACGACGACTATAGGTGCTATGTATTTATATAATTACGAACGCACCTAAAAACTGTAACTAAAATAGAAACAAGTTGGAAATTGCTCACCAAACGTGGCAAATACGTTCGTATTATAACTAGTTTTATAAATATTTTTTGCACCGCATATTGTAATGAATATACAGGGTGCAATATGTTATCTATCGCCGAACTTTAATTTCTCAACCGTTGATCGTAGACATATAGTTCCAATTACAAAAATGTTTCAAATGAGCTAAATATTCGTGTTGTGGCATTATTTAAAGTAAAAAATCAATTTTATAAAAATTACGAAAACTAACTTTTTATACGGTCCCCCAGTCCCTATAGTTATATTTAGTAAAAGTTTACTCATATCATAAAAGATATAACACAAAAAGTTTGACATCTGTACTGCAAAAATTGACCCAGTTATTAAATTTCAAAGTTTGAGATTTTTGCACATGATATTGTCTTTCATTAAGGGATCAGTTAAAAGATGAATTAAAGTAATTCGGAATCAAAATCAGAGTGCAATGTCCTCTTTACGACGAAACCACCTTTAGCCGGTATCACCAAATAGGGTTAATTCATCTAAAAATTTAAGCTAACTTTTATGGGTCGAACAACATTCAAAAGCACCGACGATACCGGCTAAAAGTGGCTTTGCCGTAAAAAGGACATTGCACCCTGATTTTGATCTCGAATTACTTTAATTCATCTTTTAACTGATCCCTCAATGAAAGACAAAATTATGTGCAAAAATCTCAAACTTTGGAATTTAATAACTGTGTCAATTTTTGTAGCACAGATGTCAAACTTTTTGTGTTACATCTGTTATGATATGTGTAAACTATTACTAAATATAACTATAGGGACTGGGGGACCGTATAAAAAGTTAGTTTTCGTAATTTTTATAAAATTGATTTTTTACTTTAAATAATGCCACAACATGAATATTTAGCTCATTTGAAACGTTTTTGTAATTGGAAATATATGTCTACGACCAACGGTTGAGAAATTAAAGCTCGGTGATAGATAACATATTGCACCCTGTATATTTTAATGCACTTCATAAGTGCCTATCCATTTCATTCTGTTCGAAAGGCTTTAACATCATTAAAATGCACTTGAAATAATTTTTTTCCCATTGGCCTTAATGTAACGGAAAACTTTTGACTGTTCTTGTAATTAAACTATACATCCAATTTTCATAAAATTTGAAATGATTCGACAAAATTTTGCAACAATTATCTCTCTCTCTCTATTCTAAAAAAAAGTAACTACCGCTGTCACCGTCGCCGGTTTTGAATTTTTTGTGACCGGAGGTCTTTCTTCGTTAATATTAAGAAAAATAATGAATACAAAAATATGAAAATCAGTAGTATTATACAGATATGTTTGATAAACACGCTGATGCAGACAGTTTTCAAATCGAAGAATTATTTTAAGAGATATTTAATGCTAAAGTTGGACAAAATCGTTCCACTAAAAAAGTTTTATAGGAGCAAAAACTATTCATGGGAATTTAATCATTTTTAGACCATTTTATACGTTTGAAGTTCCTGGTATGCAGACTGTATTTCTTTTTTTAATTTGACTCATTTTTTGAGGTTTTATTTCTATTTTAAATTCAAATTTTCAGCATTTCTAGAGATATTTTTTACGTACTAGGGGGCTCGGCCCCCTACGAGCTACGCTCGCCAACCCCCGTCCAGACACCGCAGACTCTAAATGCACGTTAATGTGATCGGCTTTAAAAAGATTTCGAAAGATTGAATTATAATTTAAAAAACAGTGGCGATCTACCTATAAACGGATTTCTATTCATTTCTCTTTGATTGGGGAAATTTTAACGCCAAATCCGCTGCGGTACTACTTGATTACCCCGTCGACTAATTTCGCCAAATTATATAAATCGCCAAACCACTCGCCAAATTATACAAATTGACATAATTTTTATTTTAAATAACGAAAGAACAAATAAATTAGTACAACATTAATAAAAATACAAATAAAACGTCGAAATAAAAATAACTTGATGACGTAGACACGTGTAACAACATTTCAAAATAAGCTAATATAAAAGGAATTAAGTAAACAGAATCTTTGTCTTTCGGTATTTTTTAACAAAGCGAAAAGAAAGTTCTTTTAAATGAGACCTTTTGAATTAATCGTTTTTAATCTGGCGTAATTTTGACCAAACTATTCTTTCTCTTTTTAATATTCACGTGAAATTACTTGCGTTAGAAATGAAATATTATTTGCGCTTTCCTAAGAAAAATAGTTGAAAAGTATCCGCTCAAAATATCAAATAAATGTCTAGCGCAGTTTCTAAATTTAAACCGTTTTGCAATATTATTTTGTGTTCGTTTTATGTAATAACTGTAATGTGACGTAAATATGACGTAATTTCTCCTATTTAAGACTTCTAACTCATGTTAATAAATTTATTATTTTACAAATTCCTTTCTCTCTTAAAATTCACGTGTAATTATAGTTTTATGACGTAATTTTTAATAAGTTCCTGCTTTTTGTACATAATTATTTAATTCTAATTCCAATGTTTTTTTCTGTTTATAATAGTCACGTGTAAATAATTTTTTAATTTATTACGCGTATAAATATATATATATATATATTTTTGAAGCAAACATTATTGTTTCCGCTGTTTATACAGTTGGCAACAGTTTAAATTAATATCACTTTCTAAAATCTGTAAAAAATATCTCTAGAAATGCTGAAAATTTGAATTTAAAATAGAAATAAAACCTCAAAAAATTAGCCAAATTAAAAAAAGAAACACAATCTGCACACCGGGAAATTCTGACGCATAAAATGATCTAAAAATGATTAAATTCCGATGTACAGTTTTTGCTCCTATAAAACTTTTTTCATGGAACGATTTTGTCCAACTTTAGCATTAAATATCTCTTTAAATATGTCTTCGATTTGAAAACTGTCTGCATCAGCGTGTTTATCAAACATTTCTCTATAATTCCACCGATTTTCATATTTTTGTATGCAATATTTTGCTTAATATTAACGAAGAAAGACCTCCGGCCACAAAAAATTCAAAACCGGCGGCGGTGACAGCGGTAGTTACTTTTTTTTAGAATAGAGAGATTTTAGAAATTGATATTAATTTAAACTGTTGCCAACTGTATAAACAGCGCAAACAATAATGTTTGCTTCAAATAAAATAAAAAATATTTATACGTGTAAACAAATTAAAAATTTATTTACACGTGACTATTATAAACGGAAAAACACATTTGGAATTAGAATTAAATAATTATGTACAAAAAGCAGGAACTTCTTAAAAATTAAGTCATAAAAATTATATTTACACGTGAATTTTAAGCGAGAAAGGAAATTGTAAAATAATAAATTCATTAACAAGCGTTGTAAGTCTTAGATAGGAGAAATTATGTCATATTTACGTCACATTACAGTTATTACATAAAATGAACACAAAGTAATATTGCAAAACAATTTAAATTTAGTAATTGCGCTAGACATTTACAGTCGAACCCGGTTAAGACGCTCACGGTTAATACGCGATCCCGCTTAATACGCGGATTTTTTCCGATCGCTTGAACACCGATCATAAGGCAATTGTAAAAAGATCCCGTTTAATACGCGAACGGTTAATACGCGATCCCGCTTAATACGCGATAAATTTTCGGTTCTTTGAGGGGGGGGAAATCACGCTTAAGACGCGAATTCATTGGTCAAGATGTAAATTCCTTCTCTTTTCTCGAGTGTTAGCAATTTAGCGGATTTTTATTATTCTGAAAAACACACTGCTTCCTAATAGTATTTAATTTATTTAACAACAAATTAAGGCGAAAATTACTAATCGGAAATAGTGGTAGATATTTTAATAATAAAAAAAAACCCCGCTAAATTAGCAAATCTGCAATACTTCTGTTTATAGCTTCGTGTATGTTTTTACTGTAGTAGATAGATATAGACGAATTCAGGTTACTCAGATACGTCATGAAAATTATTATGATTAGAGATGTTCATACGTGTTGTTAGAGAGGTTTTAAATGTACTTTATATCGATACTATGTTTTAAATTGCATATTACAGGCAACACAAAATTAAACTCGTAAATATTAAATACCACTGCGATTGGATAATTCTTTCATGTTTACTTTTTGCTATAATATCATTTTATAAGGAGAGTTTTTCTTATTACTATATTAGTAATGAAGGACCGATTGTAATGGTACTCATTATTACAAGTACTAAATATAATTTTAAAAACTGGGTTGTGCTTCAAAGATTTAATTTTTTTTTTCTTCTCTTTAAAAAAAAAATGAGTGTAGTAGGAAAATCATTTTTGGTTGCAATCGACAATAAACTCATGTTGGAATCGATATTTATTTTCCGCTATTATTCCAGTTTGTCCTATAAGAAGAAACTATGCGTTAAAGTGGAATACAATTAAATTTCAATCTTAATATAGTTAAAAGACACAATTTTGAACCGTAAACGTATAAATGAAAGCTCTGGAGTTCATTTAGATGATTAAATGTATAAATAAGACGCATTCCTTCAACATTATACAAATCACGTTTAATACGCGATCCCGCTTAATACGCGACTTTTGTCCACTCCCTTGAAACGCGTCTTAACCGGGTTCCACTGTATTTGATATTTTGAGAGGATACTTTTCTTCTATTTTTGTTAGGAAAGCGCAAATAATATTTCATTTCTAACAAAAGTATTTTCTCGTTTATATTAAAAAGAGAAAGGATAGTTTGGTCAAAATTACGTCAGATTAAAAACGATTAATTTAAAATGTCTTATTTAAAAGAACTTTCTTTTCGCTTTGTTAAAAAATACCGGAAGACAAAGACTCTATTAACTTAATTCCTTTTATATTAGCTTATTTTGAAGTGTTTAACTTATTTTACTTAATCAAAGACGAAAACAGCGATTGTATCTTTGGTACTACTTAGTTATCCCGTCGACCAAAAATCTATCATTGGCCAAACTATAATATTAAATGCCAATAATGGTTGATTGAAAATGTCACATTCACTTGACATTAAGCAAGTTACACGTATCTACGTCATCAAGTTATTTTTATTTCGACGTTTTATTTGTATTTTTATTAATGTTGCCCTAATTTATTTGTTCTTTCGTTATTTAAAATAAAAATTATGTCAATTTGTATAATTTGGCGAGTGGTTTGGCGATTTATATAATTTGGCGAAATTGGTCGACGGGATAATCAAGTAGTACCGCAGCGGATATAGCCTTAAAATTCCCCAATCAAAGAGAAAGGAATAGAAATCCGTTTATAGGGAGATCGCCACTGTTTTTTAATTTATAATTCAGTCTTCCGAAATCTTTTTAAAGCCGATCAAATTAGCGTACTTTTAGAGTCTGCGGTGTCTGAACGGGGGTTGACGAGCATAGCTCGTAGGGGGCAGAGCCCCCTAGTATATTTAAAATTTCAAGCCATTCGGAAGGCTGTAACATCATTAAAATGCACTTGAAATATTTTTTTTTTCCATTGGCCGTAATATAATGGAAAACTTTGTACTGTTCCTGTAATTAAGCTATACATCTGATTTTCATAAAATTTGAAATGACTCGACAAAATTTTGCAACAATTATATATTTAAAATTTCAGACCATTCGGTTGGGTAGTTTTTGCTCTATTTATATGCGGATGAACGGACAGACAGACGGACGGACTGAAAGACGACTATAGGTGCTACATATTTATATAATTACGAACGCACCCAAAAAGTGCAAACGCACAGTAAAAGTTATCAACCTCAGGTACCTTGTGAAAAAAATTATTTAAAAATATTAAAGTGTGAGCGAAAAATTTGTGAACGAAGCTCCCATAGGATTAAGATAAGCTTGAGCTTTTTTTTCCGTGACTGGTGTAGCCTCGTAACTGAATGACTTACAGTTTTGTATCTGAAGGTAAAATTTGCTTTAAAAAATCAAAATACCATGTTAACCTTTTGCACTCGATTGACACCTATACGGTGACAGTGGATTTGTGGTTAAACTTACAGGGCTACCACAGGCGACTATTTTTCTATTCTACTTGCACCACTATTAAAAAAAAACAAAAAAACAGATTTTGTAGTATGTTTCTCTTGCAAATGTTCTCGAACAGTATGTCAATAATTTTCGTTTTGAGGAAAGTGGTGTGAGGTAGAATAAAAAAAATGGTCACCTGTGGCAGCCTGAACTTAGTATGCCACCGTATAGGTGTCAATGGAGTGCAAAAGGTTAAAGTTAGGGTTTAATATTGAAAATTTTGAAGTTTGTTACAATCTCTCTGTATGGACAATTTCCTAAACAAATACCAAAACAAAATTTAGGTATAGCATTAATTAGTAGACATTATTACTAATTGATTTACCAGTCACATTTTCATACCATGATGTGCAGCAGAGTTAGTGTGAAAGTATATGTAGTAGAGTAGTTAGTATTATTTTTTCCACGGCTGTTCATTTACATACGTATTCAGCCTTATTATTATTAATTTTGTATTTATTACATTGATTGGCTTAAGATGTGAATTCAGTAATCTCTTTCCTTTTATTATACTAGGTGGCTCTGCCCCCTACGAGATACGCTCGTCAACCCCCGTTCAGACACCGCAGACTCTAAAAGTACGCTAATTTGATCGGCTTTAAAAAGATTTCGGAAGATTGAATTATAATTTAAAAAACAGTGGCGATCTCCCTATAAACGGATTTCTATTCATTTCTCTTTGATTGGGGAATTTTAAGGCCAAATCCGCTGCGGTACTACTTGATTATCCCGTCGACCAATTTCGCCAAATTATATAAATCTCCAAACCACTCGCCAAATTATACAAATTGACATAATTTTTATTTTAAATAACGAAAGAACAAATAAATTTGTGCAACATTAATAAAAATACAAATAAAACGTCGAAATAAAAATATCTTGATGACGTAGACACATGTAACTTGCTTAAAGTCAAGTTAATGTGACATTTACGATCAACCATTATTGGCATTTAATCTTATAGTTTGGCGAATGATAGATTTTTGGTCGACGGCATAACTAAGTAGTACCAAAGATACAATCTCTGTTCTCATCTTTGATTAAATAAAATCACTTAAACATTTCAAAATAAGCTAATATAAAAGGAATTAAGTAAACAGTGCCTTTGTCTCCTGGTATTTTTTAACAAAGCGAAAAGAAAGTTCTTTTGAATAAGACATTTTAAATTAATCGTTTTTAATCTGACGTAATTTTGACTAAACTATTCTTTCTCTTTTTAATATTCACGTGAAAATACTTTTGTTAGAAATTAAATATTATTTGCGCTTTCCTAACAAAAATAGTTGAAAAGTATCCTCTCAAAATATCAAATAAATGTCTAGCGCAATTTCTAAATTTAAACTGTTTTGCAATATTATTTTGTGTTCATGTTGTGTAATAACTGTAATGTGACGTAAATATGGCGTAATTTCTCTTATTTAAGACTTCTAACGCATGTTAATGAATTGTTATTTTACAATTTCCTTTCTCTTTTAAAATTCACGTGTAAATATAGTTTTTTTACGTAATTTTTAATAAGTTCCTTCTTTTTGTACATAATTATTTAATTCTAATTCCAAATGTTTTTTTCTGTTTATAATAGTCATGTGTAAATAAAATTGTAATTTATTTACACGTATAAATATATATATTTTTTTTTTTTGAAGCATACATTATAGGTTGCGCTGTTTATACAGTTGGCAACAGGTTAAATTAGTACAATTTTCTAAAATAAGTAAAAAATATCTCTCGAAAAGCTGAAAATTTGAATTTAAAATAGAAATAAAACCTCAAAAAATGAGTCAAATTAAAAAAAAGAAATACAGTCTGCACAACGGCAACTTCAAACGTATAAAATGATCTAAAAATGATTAAATTCCCATGAATAGTTTTTGCTCATATAAAATTTTTTTAGTGGAACGATTTTGTCCAACTTTAGCATTAAATATCTCTTAAAATAATTCTTCGATTTGAAAACTGTCTACATCAGCGTGTTTATCAAGCATTTCTGTATAATACTACCGATTTTCATATTTTTGTATGCATTATTTTTTTTTTATATATATATATTAACGAAAAAAGACCTCCGGTCACAAAAAAATCAAAACCGGCGGCGGCGGCGACAGCGGTAGTTACTTTTTTTTAGAATAGAGAGAAAATTAAGATTAATAATGAAGAAAAATATTCAAGTTTAATTTTAAAAGCTTACTATTGTTTCTTTCAATTATACCATTAGAGTATGAAAAATCAAAATCATTTTAAAGAAGAAAAATATTTTATTTACAACTCTATAATGTCTAGAGAAATGTACACAGATATTCTAAAAATAAAATGTTATACATCACATATGTGATGTTAATTAATTATGCATATTCTTTCATTCTTTGACTTTCTAGGTCCTTCGTTATGGGAATCAGCAAATATATTTTTGATAGTCCTTTGTGTTCTTTTCTTGTTTAATTATGATGCATTAAATGAATTCTGAAAAAAAAAAAAAAAAAAAAAATTGTCACTTATTTGAAAAACTGATCATTGAAAAATTATACAAATGATTAAGTTAACGATATTTATGCCCATTAAGAAAGATATTTCTAAAGCTTGATGCAATGCTTTTTATATTACATCATTAGAGGCGTGAAATTAAATTATTAATTTCAACTAAGAGTTTATTTTTATTTCATGACTTTACAATTATGTATTAGTGTGTAAGATAAAAATAGACGAAATTACGGTTACCATTTACTATTTGCATTACCTTTTTTTTTTTTTTTTTTTTTTTTTCTTTTTTATATCACACATTCTTCTAATTTAGCTCAATAAACAGACAAAAACAAAGAAATTATCTACCGAACTTGCCAAAAAGTATCATTATCTTTGATGTCGCTAAATTTTTGCAATCCTGGCACCTTGGGATTCAAACACTTCTAAAACTTGTGTCTTTTTTCACAAAAATCGTTTGCTTTAGAATAAGTTTTTAGCAAAAATTTAAAAATAAATCTATACGTATGCATATAAAAATTATTTAGGTGTTTTATTCAAATTCAAAACGATTCCCCCCTCTCCTCCTCTGTGTTCAGATGTAAATTCGATGCCTATTTTTAAATAACTGATGATAACTTATAATTATCTTATACAAATATCTAATACTATTTAAGTAACTGATAGCGTTAACTGGTGATTAAATTTTTTATGGGAGGAGGAGAGTGAGGGGGGGGGGGGGGCGTCGCCACCGTCTGGCATTAAATACGCTTTTTCTATTTTATTTTCTGTTTTTGTTAACACAGGGGCGTCATATAGGAAAGGCCGGCAGAACATTTGCCGGCCTCTGAATTTCAGACTTTTTTACACTCTTTTATTTAACTCAATCTTATTTTTGTTTCGAAAGATGAAATTTTGTAATTGATTTTTAACACATTTCCTGATATGCTAAAATTATAAAAATTAAGTTTACAGGTATGTTTCCAATTTACAACAACATTTTAATATTTTTGAGACTTAATTATAAATTAATACATGTTAAGGCATTTTTCCTTTAGTCCGCCAGAGATGATAAATCCCGAAATATTATCTGTATATAATATTTGTACAATTGTAAACGAGCTCAAACAATAATGAATTTAATTATGCGCCAATAAATGCTCGCCAAAATATACCAAATGGCTGTGAAATTGCAACAATTAAACATTTTAAAGGCTAAAATGTTGAAAATAAATTATAAATAAACAAGTAATATAGAAATTTTGTTTTTAAAGTTAATTCCTGCTTAGGTCATCAAAGAAAAATTTAATATAATCCCTTAAGCTAATATTAGTTTTTGTTGCATTAAAATATCTCAATTTGTTGATTTTCTATAAGCAAGTAGGTTTACAATGGAAGTCTATGGGAATTTGGCGGCATCACTTTTGGAGACTCATTTTGGCCGCCAAATTTGGCGATATATTGGCGGTATTTGGCGACAGAACAAGCCCCCCCCCCCTATGGTAACCCCTTATTGAAAATACTTTCATTGATCTTCAATAACCAATGGCCGCCATTTTGTTTTCCATGCAAAACTGAAATTAATTAAATTTAATTAATTAATTAATATTTGAAAAAAACTGTATTAACATCAATTGTCATCCAGTACAAGTTTAAAAAAAAATTATTTCAACTTGATAGGATGAATAATGAGTATTTTAATAACGATTGAAAACTTGAACAAGATAAATAAATATAGGGAGAGTGTGAACTAATAGTAGAAATTGAAAAATGAAGAGTTATTTCAATATTTAAGAAAAAATTAAAGGAACAGATGTTATTCTCGCGGTCATTCCAGCGGTCGCCATCTTGGATTGTTCCTTTGCGTGAAAACCCCTTTTCCGCCAAGTAAATATCGCCAAGCAGATTTATGCGCATGTTAAGCTTAACGGGGTTGCCAGAACACGTCCCTCGTGGAAGCGACTCAAGAATGAAAGGTTCCATTCTCTCATTGGTTGATCAGAAACCGGTCTTGGCTTGCTTCTCATGTATGATTTGGCGATGAAATGCAAGCACTTTGAGAAATATCGTACCTAGTTAATTCATGCTATTTTGGTATGACATTTCTGTGGACGAACTTGTCTAGTGGTTAACGCGCTTGTCTAGCAAGCTCAAGTACGCGGGTTCTATCCTCCCGGTTACTTTTATATTTTTTATTTGTGTTTTGTTTCGATTTTTATTAAGTTGGTTAATAAAGATTTATCGACTTTTATTATCCGTTCATTTCCAACAATTTTTTTAATTGTCAATTAAATAATTAAATAAAATTTTGATTAAATTAAGTTTTAATTGTTATTAAATAAAATAAAATTTAGTTTTAAATAAAACTGAAATTTAATTTTTATAAAATAAAATTTAGTTTTAAATAAATTTCAAAATTCATATAAGCTATTTTTTTATGAATTAAAGTGAACATTTATTGTAATTAAATAATAATATCTCCTAAACTTACATACATTATTTTTTCCCTTATAACTTTAGTATCAGATAAATATTAAATTAGCAAAATTAATTTTTCAAAGTTTTCTTTTAAAATTAATTAGTATTTTTCATACAGAAAAACTTTATTCATTTATTATCAAATGCTTTGTAATTTTTTATTACGTATAAAATAATGTTAATGAAATTAATTTTTAAACTCATATTACTTATAAGCTATTTATTTCAATTTCTTAAAATGAATATTTTTGAAAATATAATGTTATTTCTTACACTTATATAAATATTTTTATTTTTATCTTATATTATTTAACAATATATCTGAATACATAACTATATTCAGTTTATTTTATTTGAAAGTAAAATTTTATTAATTTATGAATTCATATTAATAATATTATTAACTTAGCAAGTAATTAATTATTTAAACCAATTTGTAATTGTTAATTGTTAAATACTTTTTATTAAAATTTCCTAAAAAAATTTTAATTGTTATTATTAAAAAATTCTAATAAACTACTTTTCAAAACAATATATATATTATATATATATTATTTGAAAACTCAGTCAAAAACATAAATTATTTTTATTAAAAAATTATTATAAATTTCCCCTTCACTATTACCACCCTAAATATTTGAAAACTAAATTAAAGCTATAAGTCCAAGTAATCATTAACTAGAAATATTTAATGCGACAAAATACATTATAAAAACTTCTTATAGTTTTTGGTAGTCAGGGGCGTCGCCATGGGGGGGGTATGGGGGGGGAGCCTCCCCCCCCCAATATTTGTGAAGTTGGGAAATTTGAGCTTAGAGTTGGGAAATTCTGGATTTTTGAGACATTATGAAATTTTTATTGTTTTGGTGATTATGTTTCTGACTGAGTTTTGTAACAGTAAGCAAGTTAAATTATCAAAAGAAATACAAAAGAAATCAGCCACACTCAATCTATCATTGTATTTTTCAGTTCTACAAAAATATTATACATCTACCAGACCTAAATTTCTCTAATCCTATCCACCAATCAGGGCCGTAACCAGCGAGTCCAGTCAGAGGGGGCTCTGAATTTTTTTGGTGGGTCTAACATCTTTTAACAATCCATATCTTAAGCAAACTAAATATAGTAAAACTGATAAAATGGACCTGTCTATAAAGGAACCCGTCTAAAGCGTAATCTCTCTATAACGGAACTTTCTATAATGAAATTCTTAAACGGAAAATACTTCATGGTAATCAGAAAATGAATATAAAACAATTAGGGGCGGTGTACCTCATAAGAAAACCTACCTAAAATAGAACTTTTCTCCATCCCGTGTGATTTATCTTAGGTCTTATTGTATTTAATGAGAAAAAAATAGATAGCATCCGACACCTCATAAAAAATGACTTTAATTAAATTTTAATAAGGAAAACTAATGGATTGTACATTGTATTATATTCCCATTGCAATTTTTGCATTATTAAGCATATTGCTTGTTTTGTCCCTTGGTGTCTTCGGAAAAAGGACCCCCCTCCCCCCTCTCTCCGCTCGCATTTGTTCGTACAGTGTGTGCATATATACACGCAATAATTTCTGTGTGTACTTCTATGTATAACTTTGTACCAATTTTGTGGAAAATAAAATTTTAAAAAAGTTAAAAAAATAACTTCTAAACAGGCCATTTGTAATTTGCTAAAATGTGCACCACTACAATTGCCAGTCCTAAATCTGGGAAAAGTGTGAAGGGAAGTTACCTGAAAATCACTGCCATAGCCGTTTTTTAAAGTTGTCCAATTATCCGCATTTTTCATTAACCGGATCGGCATCGACCCCGATTGGTCCGGATTATCAGTGCTCTACTCTATTGAACATCGATTATATATATATGCATATTTGAACCGCTGATTAATCAAATCAGTCTTTCTGTTGAATAAATTAGTGTAATTTATTATGCTAGCATTCTGACAGAAAAGTACATCTTTATTTACAAAAACACCGATTCATACAACAAACATAGAAATCTTCAACGACCCAGCATGACAATTTTTTTAAAGATGCGTTTTGAAAAAATTGAGAAAAAGGAATCTGTTGGTATGGAGGTCTGCACGGGCCGGAATTTCCAGGCTCGGGCCCGGCCCGAACGAAAGCTATCTTGACCCGGCCCGTTCATATTTTCACAGTTTACGGCCGTACAAAAATCAGTGAAATCAGACCCGGCCAGTGGAAAAATCAATTAAATCAGATCCGATCCGACCCGACTCAATTTCTACAAAAAATTCAGATTCTTATTAACATACAATTAAGATTCTTTTAAGGAATACTGCATACATATTTATGAGATAATTTTACAGCATATTTTAAATTTACGATGCGTTCACAAGACAGAAAATACACAATAGCAACATTAAGGATTTACTTAGAGTCCTAGACGTTTCAACATTTAAATAAGGATTCGTTAAAAAATTCATATTGCTTAGAATAAAAGAAAAACGGGAAGGTTAAAAACATGATCATAACTTTTGATGCTATATTATAAAAAATCCCTGCCAGCTCGACCTACAGGCGGAGGTAGATTTCGAAGTTAAGTACTAAAATCACCAACAAAACTTAATCAAGATTAAAGATAAACACGGTTTCTTCGTTAAGAATGAGCTCTAGGGAGTTAAACTTTTTGTGAAAATTCTATTACACACGAATACACACGCGCGTGAATATGGAATAGGTTTAAAAATGACTAAAGCAAATTCAGAGAACCTCAAAGTGTTAAAATATGTTAATATTTCCATAGTCGGGTTTTTGTCATGTTTTAATACGTTTCTTCAAACTCCCATGACGTTACATATTCACCTGCTGAGATCCATTATATTACCAATATGACGCAATATTTTGCTTTTGTTTTTTATTCGTCAAACTACTTATTTTATTTTGAGTTTTCATGCGGAAATCTTGCTCTAGAAAGCATATGACGTAATATTCAACTTGTTTTCAATTCATTAAACTATTTAATTTATGTTTTCACGTGAAAACCTTGCAATAGAAAAGCAATTGTTGTGGTGATAATTTTATTGCTTTTTTTTATTGTTGGCAACTGCTATAATGAAAATTATTTATTTTTTCCTGTCATTGTTGTGTAAGAGCTGGTTTTATCAGAACCATGTTAAGATGGTATTCAAAAATATTAACCCTCCCCATTTCCATTCCCTTGGGCCGATTTTGCCCATTTTCAATCCCCGCCGAGATATTAGACATCTCAAAGTTGTTGGAGAAGACGATCCGTCCATAATTGCGACTATATATATATATAACTGTCCATGTAACTGTCCGATGCCAATCTCTACGCTGGAAAATGTTATATTTCGATATTGATACTAGCAAACTAGTATCGGCTCGCAACGCACATTTATACTTATTCTCGTGAAACTCATATTCATTGAAATACATCACAGTCATATATATATATCATCACAGTCATATATATATATATATCATCACAGTCATATATGTATATAAACTTTTTAGATGGGGGTGGTTTTGGGTTCCTGGGGTCCTATAATGAAAAGTTATGAAGGAATTTTTCAAAAGTAGCACCATGGTAACGACTGCAATATGTAGAATTTCTTACTAAATCTACCTAAAAGTAGATTTGCGGAAATATTTCTGTTATTCCTTAAGGCTTTTCTCAAATCCAAAGAAGCTACTTTCTGAATTGATTTCTTTTCGAAAACGTCAATATATTTTTGAGAAAATACTGTTAAAGTTAGCGTTTTGAATCGAATTTCCGGAGACGATAGCACAGAAAAGGAGAAAAACCTGCAGTCACGTGACAAGAATCTCTTATATCTCTATAAGTAATTTATTTATTAAAAATGGGAAACGATATTCAATTCCAAATCCCTTCAATAGACAGGCTTGTCAATTTTATGCATTTACAGTTAAAAATGTGTCAGAAAGTTTTTCGTTTTTGAACAGTGAATTTGAGAACCACCTTCAAGTATATTTCCAAAAATTCCGTTAACAGAAGTTCATTATCGCTATTAATATTTTTACAAAACATATTGCCTGCCCTAAACATCCTGAGAACAATTAAGTCCATTTCTGGCTATGTTGAAAAAAAAAATGCAAGCCTGATCTCGGTCCGGCACGAGTCTGCTGAAAGAATTAAGCCCGGGCTCAAACGCCATGTAACTGTCCGATGCTAATCTCTACGCTGGAAAATGTTATATTTCGATATTGATGCTAGCAAACTAGTATCTGCTCGCAACGCACATTTATACTTATTCTCGTGAATTTCATATTCATTGAAAATGGTTCATATTTTCTCGTCTGTGTTTAAATATTTATATCGGGCCGACAGACCCGCTTAATTTCTTTTATTGGTCCGGTCCAGCCCGGCAGGCACGTTCAAATTTTGCCGGCCCGGCCCGTTTGAAACTTCGCCTTCATTTCGTTGTCCCGGCCTAGTACGGGCTTCTAGCCAAGCCTGGGCCCGTGCAGACCTCTACTGTAGGATACAGTTCTTTTCACATATTTCTTCTTTAAATTAAAGACATTACATAGATTTAAATATTATATTCTGTTCAATTTTTTAATATATAGAAAAAAAGAACGAAAATTTGAGATTTTGCAAATGTTTTTGCGTTATGCATAGATGCCAACAACACTTATCCGGAGTCTGTTACAAGACGAAAATATTTTCAACAGGAAATTTCATTTAATCAAAAATTTCAAACTGAAATCTAAAATGTACCTTATCGGAAAAAGACACAATTCCTTGTATATTTTTTCCGGTTTAAAACATGCTTGTTTTGGATCAGACTCCCGAATAATTAAGAGATGTTGGCATCTATGGTTATGTGTCTTATATTTATTAATTCGAATAATTCACAAACTTACCATTATCATTTGAAAAATATTTTAATATTTTAATTCCATACGTTTAATATTTTTAATTAATAGCAACTTGTAATTTATTTAATTTTATTAATATTTTGGTTTCTGCTGAATTATTAGATCATTTTAAAATCACGGTTGTTTGTATACGATTTAATTTAGTGATGATATTGTTTCTCTTTAAAACGAGCGTTACCTAAACCCTATTTTATTAATAATATGATTTATAAAATTAACCATTTAATAATTCGCAATAATAATTAAATTTAAAATTCTGCATATGATTATATCCTTTTAAATATGAATCAATTATTACAAATATATATTAATTACATATTTTTTTAAACATACTTGGACTTAATAATAAAAAAAGAGATTGTAATTTTAATATTATATTCAATACTTTTTTTTTTTCAAAGAAAACAACTTAGATTTAATTCATTTAAATAGCGATAACATAGTTTTTTTTGCATGCGTTTGACATGTGTTTCATATGAAATTCGTTCAATCTCATTTAGAAAAAAAAAAAAAAAAGCACAAGGGCATGAACGCCCTTTTCGAACAGTTTTCATTAAATGTAGGCGACTATTTATTATTATACGTTTCTTCATTTCTAAAGATCTTTAAAAATATTCTTCTTTCACTCAATAACGAAAATTTTCCTGATGCAGTTAAGAAGTAATTTTCTTTCCCTTTGCCTAAAATTTTCAGCATCTCACATACATGCGCCTACGAATTGAATACCGTTTCCCATTTTCTTATAAATGCCATGATTATAAATAACATGATTTATAGTCATTTGCTACTCGATGACTAGCATTTCGTCGTTAAATGCCAAGAAAGTCAAGAAAGCCTACAAAGTCAAATTTGCCGTCATTTTTTGACAGATTTTTTTAATTTTTCTGTATAGTTTGAATACTTGCAAATATCTTTATAAATAAATGAAATTCGCGAATATGTCCGAAAATAGCTGGTTTAGATTGGAAAACAGCCTTATAAAACACAGAACACAGTTTAATTCCTTGAGCTTGAATAATCATATCTGCAAATTTTATGTCTTTATCATTAAAATTATTTCGAAAATGTGTCAGGAAGTAGCGCATTTATGCTTGAAAATAGATTTAAATGAAACATACGCCAATTAGGTGAAGATATTTTTGTTATAATCTTATAATAAACTTAACCTTAATCATGCTTTTTCACTTAATGTTTTTTATTGTTATATGACAAATAGAAAAAAAAAACGTTTAACAAATTCGTGGAACACAAGCAAAAAAAAATTGGACGAAAGTTCAAAAAGCAAACAAAAAAAGGCCCTACCTCTGCTTTCCTACTGCCTCCCTACACCCATAGCATGAAACAATTTTTGGCTTTCAAGCAATTATTTTTCTCATTCCATTTGTATAAAATGACATTTTGTTATCTTTCTATTTTTCTTCAACAAACATTCTAGTTAGTTTCCAAGTGATATTTCATCATTAACTAAATCTGCTGTCAAATACATAATGTCAACAGGCAAATCATTAACATTTAGAAACACGTATTTTTTGTGACTACGTTTTAGTGAAGAGGTTTAACCTCAGAGTAAAGATAGTCTATGGGTTTAACCATTGCTTAACTAATTATCTATTAACTATATGAGCAGCATATGTGTATTTCCATTCATCCCGTATACGATCATTGCTTTTAAAATGTCAAGATGTACGAAAACATGTGGTGGCTAGTTGGAGCATCTGGACTTAATTTTTTCGGGAGAAAGAAATGTTCCTACTTAGAACGCGTTTCGAGAATTGTATCGCAAGCAAGATAATGTAAAACAACTAATCTAATAGGGGGCTATGCATATATAACGTTATCATTTTAAGGGGGAGGGGGGGTTTGGCACATGATATCGTAAGATATCTCTAGGGGGAGGGGGGGTTTGACTTTTGATATCGTTATCATTTCTGATCCAGCCAAAATTTTCTTTTTTTATTTGTAACTTTGTCTTTACATCAAAATAGTATGTTCATTACGATTATTTTTTACTATAGTCATAAGCACAGGTTACAATTATATATTTTTTAGTCTATTATCTACTTTTATGAAAATACAAAATTATAACTAAAATCATTAAGTGATTATAAAATTATTTAATTCCAAAATATAGAAAATCCCAACCTTTGGAATTCCTGTTCTTCTGTATGCATATATAATCCACTGTTCGACAAACCATATGCGAGGTATGTTTGAAATGGTACTTCTGTTTACTACTAAATAAAATGGAAAGAATGTTGTCCACCTGTTTTGTTGATAAAAATTTTTGTCTGCTCTATCTCATATTAAATACTTTTAAATAGTAACTATTTCGTTTAAGTGTTATTTGATATAAAGTTATTTCATGTACAACGTGACATTTTTATTGACTTCTCTTCATTTGAATGAATAAAGTATGCGAAAAATTAATGCAACCATATTTGTATATCACTCCAAGCAAAAGAAAAAAATTTCAAAAATCTAAAAAAAATGTATACATTGATAACGATATCATTACCGGGGGGGGGGGGGTTCGAGGAATGATAACGTATGATATCGTAAGGGGGGGGAGGGGGTTCAAAATTTCCAAAAACTTGATAACGTTATATATGCACAGCCCCTAGGGTTCTGAACGCAAAATGTTTGGCTTTTTCCATTGCATTCAAGCAGTTAAAAGATCTAAATGTTTTTCTTGCTAGAATTTTTTTTTTTTTTTTTTTTTTTTTTTTAAGAAAGTTAAAACGTACATTTTGTTGAAAAAATAAAAAGTAGGGAAATCGTTAGAGGGGGCTCTAGAGGAAGCCAGGGGGGGCTCAGCCCCCATCGCCCCCATCTGGTTACGGGCCTGCCACCAATAGCTGACTATCCAGTTCCGTTATTTCCTTCAAAACTTTGTTCCTTTCTCAAAATTTTCACCCTCCCAAAAGAGAATCCAGCTATTTTAATCCAAAGGGATTGCAGCTTCTTTTGAAAATTGGAGATCACTTGTAGCACAACAGAAAGGAATGTAGTCACCTACTTGAAACACACTACACAGCTGGGCAAGAATTGATGAGTTTTCACAAATTGCACTAATTTTGCGATTTTTGGACAATATTTTACTCATTCTCGTGATTTTTTTTGCTCCGAAAATTAGTTAACCCTTCGCTGTCATGACAAAAGCATTATATGAGCAAATGTGAATATAAGAAGTCGTTAGTTTAGATACATTTGCCACATTTTACCTTTATTTGTGTGCGGAAATATATATATGTCCTGTTCATTTATATTTATAGGTGTTTAGTAAATTTTAAACCAAAAGTCCAGTGTTGTGTGTTTAAAGCTGTTCTAAAAAATGACTATAAATCTTAGCACGAAAGAACCCTTCATAATAGGAAAAGAGTTTTCATGCAAGATTTTGGAGCATCTAAAAATCCATTCGAGGATGAAAAAGGTAAAAAAGTGGATGATTTGAATTTGGAACAGAAATATGACCATGAAAGCAGTCCATCAATTCAAGAAAAAAATCGACATACAGGTTGACATAAACACTGATAGGTTGCACTTGAATAAAATTTTGAAGAAATAAAGATTTCCTTATAGACAAGTTCATAAACAATTATGAATATTAGGATGTGATTGAATAAGCTGACTTCTGAAAGCACCGTGGGAAAACGGTTTCACCAAATGGAATAGATAAAAATAATAGCATAGCAATGGACATTGATAGACATAAGTTTTACAGAGAAGAGTTATAAGGAATACAAGAAAATTTCGGCAGTTTAGTAACGGGCTTAAATGACAATGTTCCCTATATCAGGAGAATATTGCACCAATACATTCCATATTTAAATTGAAATTGTGCAAGGCAAATTTGAGTATCACTAACTGAGAAAAGTTAATAATGTTTCCACCTGGATATGAGAAACCGGATGTACATGACTTGCAGAGTCAAATAGAAATAAACCAAATTCCAACTCACTTAACAAACCTTTTCTCATGCCATGAAATCCAAAGACTATTTGGGTCACACTGTCAAACTATATACTCGTACCTTAACATTCACAGCAGCTTATCTTTATGGCGTTGCATCTAATGAAAGAATCTTTAGTCAAATAAAGATTTAATAAATATATATTGCAAGCTACAATGAGGCCTGACAGACTTGACAGCCTAATGCTTTTAAAATGTGAAAGTGAAATAGTGGATTTTATTAAACTGGACGATGTTAGATTAGCTTCATCAGAGTTAGCTTCTTTGAAGACCAAAAGAATTGATGTTAAATGAAAATTATTTGGATGTGCCAATCCCAAAACCTTATTCTATCCCATACATGTTAATACTTCAAAATTTGCAATCACAATGTTAAAATTAAATAACAATTCTATGCCCATAATAATGAATTCTAAAGGTTTAATTGTGTGCATTTAATTTATAATTCGTTTAATTGTGTGCCTATAAAAAAGAGATAGAAGCATCGCATTTTTCAAACAAATCATTGAATTTCGACACCCATGCTCTTAGATGTCTGCAACCAAAATTCGAAACCCAAAGAGCTCAAAAGCGATACCTTTGGACAGTATACACCCAAGCCCAATAAGGAAGTGTAACCGAATATGAAGTTTGACTAAATTTCCGTGCATTAGTTTTTCAGATATAGCTAACGCGAAAATCGGGAAAAATGCAGCACAGCAGTGCCACAGATATATACAAAAACCTAATAAGCACTAAATTATGTCAAGGTTTAATAGAATATGAAATTTGATCAAATTCTGTGCAACAGTTTTTGAGATATAACTATCGCTAAAATCATGTAAATCGTGAAAAATACAGCATAGCAGCGCCACCTTTTGGGTAATCTACACCAAAAACTAATCAGCATTAATTTTTATCAAGGTATAACTGAATCTAAAGTTTTATAAAATTCCGCGAATTAGTTCTTGAGATAGAGCACCCACAAAATTTGTGTCACATTCACATAGACAGACATTTTCTAAAATCAGTCAAATCATGTTCAGGACCTTCTAAAACGTATCAAACCGTCAAAAACCAGTTGTAGATTTTTTTTACGAATTCAATACTTTCGTCTTGTAAAGACAGAAGAAAGTAAAACGGGTGTTTGTTTTTTTTATTAAACAAACCAATAATTAGAATTTTTATATTTCTAGTTTCAAAATTTTTCTTTGGAAAGGAATTTTTTATGCATAAGCTTCATTATCATTATTACACACTTTGTGCATATCACTTTAGTTGAATGTTGGAGGAATTTGTTTCAAGTTGGGAAATTTTCGAACTCTCCCCCCCCGAAAAAATATCTGTAGCTACGCCCCTGTTGGTAGTTATTGCTCAGATATTATTGTTTTGAGTTCCAACTTTTTTTTCTTCTTTTGGGTGTGTGAAAAAAAAAAAAAAATCTGTCATTATTATTTAATTTATTTTTTCATTATATTTCACTACAAGTGTGAGCTATGATTTATTTTAGCTTGACCTTTTTCATTCACTATCTACGAAACACTTTATTTTTAGATTTTTCTTTTTTTTTTTTTTTTTTTTTTTTTTTTTTTTTTTGCCCTATTTGTTATTTTGCAGCAATAATAAATAGATATTAATATTGCAAATTACTATAAGGGCAAAGTAGAATTTAGATGATCTAAATCCCTTTCTGACAATTTTGATTATTTGAATACTAGTTTGGCCATTTAATTATTTATATTTACGCATACAAACTGCCATGAAAAAAAAAATGCATACAATTTGACTGAGTATTTTTATTAATTGTTTTTTATATATTTATTATTTTTTTAAAACACATCAGCTATCAAGGAAGGGGAGGGGGAGTGCTTGAGTTTACTGTTCTTTGCACAGATAACTACAGTCAAAACACATAGGTAATTAAATGCAGTTGCGTAGCCAGGATATTATTTCGGGGGGGGGGGGGGGTCTAATCCCCTAAGCTTCTCTCCTCCTGATGCAAAGCTATAAATTAAAAACTATTAATTTTACTTTTCGCATAAATATCAATTTTATACTTTTAAAATATGGGATATGTTTTTTAAGTCTAATTTACATACACCTGTATATACAAAAGGAATAATGTGTAATGTGCAATTTAAAAATAATAAGTCTAAAATATTTAAATTGATTACTTTCTTAAAAGAAAGTCAGTTCTATCAATTTTTTGCAGGGAAAAAAAGATATTTTTAAAAATACCATATCATTGTTTTCCGTGAATCACTTTATATGAAAAATAAATTTAAATTCCTTACATGTCGGAAACAAAATTTAATATGATTGCAACATAATACTTGAAATAATCTCAAGTGACACTTGGCGATTTGTTTTGGTGGTGAAATGAGATGTGCCCTCTGATTTGTTAGGAAGAAATGTCTACCACTGCTTAATAATCAGGTCTTGTAACCTTGAGAAGTAAATCACGGGATTCTTGTTTCTTCTCAACCAATGGGAGAATGGAACCTTTCACCCTCGAGTCTCTTCCTCACTCGTCGGGGTTTTTTTATCGATGAACGCCAATAAAACATCGCTGAGAAATACAAGATGGCGGCCGCGGGAATATATAACATCTTAGCGAAATTAAAATTGCATATATATATTTTTTTTTTTTTTTTCAAATTTGTACTTTTTTTTAAAGTTTTATTAAACGTCACCACCCTGAATTCAGTATTAGAGTTTACATCATAGTAAACGTGTTTTTTTTTTAATGTGGAATGTACATAGTTTTACAATATATAAATCACTTTCCTCTTTTTTCTCATTAAAACTAGACTGTCGTTAAGTCTATGTCCGCTTTTAACAAATTTAACCGGCATAATAAAAGTTCACTTTAAAAAAAAAAGAAAAACAAAGAGATTTATCGCAATTTTTTTAAAAAAAACATTACTTTTTCGAAATTAATATGAGAAAATACTGCTATAAAATGAAACTAAAGTATGTGAACTGAAAAGTGAAACTAAAACTAAAAATCGCGCAATTTTTTTTTTTTTCTTTGTGTGTGTGTGTGTATTTGTTTATGAATTACTTTAACGCACTTGTGAATGTAGCAGAGTGGCGCAGTGGAAGCGTGCTGGGCCCATAACCCAGAGGTCCGTGGATCGAAACCACGCTCTGCTAATTATTTTGCCTTTTTTTTTTTACTTTATGAATCTTACGTAGCTTTCGTGATAAATAATGTATAGGGAAAGCAAAAAGATTTTAGTTAATTACTTTTTTAAGATGTAGCATTACATTAAAATTATTTAATGAACTATATTACACGGTATTTATGAATACTGAATACGGTTTTCATGAAAGCTTATTCAAAATAGCAATATTAATCTCTGGACTAATCTGATATTATTATTTATAACTATTTTTTTATACTATGACATTCGATATTATTTTAAATTGAATAAAAATGAAAGAATTGCACCCAACTCCATATGCGAATGCAGATAATTGCAGCATTTTAATAAATGTCCATGCGTGCAGTAAAAGTGCTACAAAACTGGAGTTTTTAAATTTTATATAAAGTATAACAAAAATATATAACGTTAATTACGTTTTTCAGTAACTAAAATGAAATTTTCCGCAAAGTTTCATGTTTCCACAAAGATCATGTTTGGTCTATATTTCCCATGAAGTTTCATCATAGTTACAACTTTTATTATTATTTCATAAAAAGTGCTTTTTTTTATTAATAAAAATGTTTAATGCATAAATGTAGTCAAAATATTTTCACCTTTTATTTATTTATTTATTTATTTTGTTTAGAGGAATATTAAAGTTAACCTACAGATCTTAAAGTGCATTTGAAATAACATAAAAGAGAAAAAAATTATAGTATAGTTCGAGAATATCTCCCCATCACCCCTTCAAAACAAGTTAATAAAGATTTTTTTCTTTTTTCAGTTTTGCATTTTGCAAAAAAATTATATCATAAGCATGAAGATAGAATATAGATTAGACTTTTCCTTACAGTAGGCCTTTATTTTTATCTACTCTACTCCCTTTTCTCTTTGTGTTCATTAACAGGATTCTAAATTATGCCTTTTACATAATTTTGCGTACGTCTTTAAATTAAAACTATTATTATTTTTATGTATGATTAATAGTTGTAACAATAGTGTTGTTATTTCCTTTATACGAATTACTGTTACAAATCCTAAATATGATTTTAATATATAACAAACACACTAGATGGCGATACTTGGTCTCGAAATGTTCCTAACCAAAGATTTCTCAGCAGTATTTTCCTCATTTTAACGAAAACTAAAATTTGAAAGAAAATTATAATAATATGATTTTTGTACTTTTACGAGAAAAGAAACGAAATTTAAAAATATTAAGTGAATGATAATAGGGTTTATAAATAAAGACGACTATCCATCCTATCCTTGATGATTTCAGTAGTAAAATCTGATTAAAAATGTAATATTTCTATTACATAGCTGCAGATAATTTACTGTTTCAGACAGTGGAGATATTTATATGCAAGATTACATTGGTAATTTTGAGTAAAAATTACATTTTTAATCCATACGACCATTATCAAGGGCATAAAACAATTAGAATGTATTGGAACATATTTTACTGAAAACGTAGACGTCCGTCGATAGCTCAGTTGGCAGAGCGGTGGACTGTAGCTGGTAAAACAGAAATCCATAGGTCGCTGGTTCGACTCCGGCTCGACGGAAATTTCTTTTTTTTTTTCTGCTCTTTATGTCAGTTTTCGTTATTTGCATTTTTATTTTATAATTAGAAGTTTAAATAAATATGTTATGGTTACTTTATTTTACACCAATTTTATGCATATACATTAACTTGTTAAAGGTTTTTGGACGCATATTATGCTCGATATTTGAGTATTGAAGGATTTCCTAAAATAAAAAAACCATAAAAAATAAATAAATAAAGTTAATAAATAAAAACTTATGCAAAAGAAATTAGCTGATATCTTAATAGCTAATTTAAGGGTTTTTTTTAGAGTAGAGAACAAAGATCAACTGACTTACACGGACGGACGTTTCTTCACGTTTCACATATTTCTTCTATTACTGGAAGATAAAATAAACAAACGACGTTTATTAATTCCTTAGACCATTTCTGTTAACAAAAACTGAAAAAAATATTTGAAAATTAATTAAAAAGTTTAACTTGTGTTTTTCTTTCTTTCTTTTTTTTTTTTTTATTGAATGCAATTTTGGATAATGTTTTTGTCCGTCGATAGCTCAGTTGGCAGAGCGGTGGACTGTAGCTGATGAAACAGAAATCCATAGGTCGCTGGTTCGACTCCGGCTCGACGGATTGCTTTTTTTTTTTTTTAAGTACATATATATACAACATGATTCAGAACTCTAGGAAAGCTACAAACTTTAGGAATGGTAGACATACAACAAACAATTTTCATGTTGTAATCTATATATTGATTCAAAAATACAGGGTGTTTTTCTCCAATACAATCCCGTGATTTTGCTCATAACATTATCAATAATGGTGACATTGCGACGAAATTTTCAACAGATATACCTTTCCTTTTGTGAAATGTAAAGATGTTGCGATAAAGGCCACCATCGGTATACAAATAGCACTAAAATAGGTGCTCCGTATTTCCGAATGTAATCAACATTACATACGGTCTCACTGACTGACAGGCCCTGATTACCGAATAGGCACGATAAGCACATGCTTCAATCAGAGAAATTTGAAGGGGCCCGAAATTGAGAAAAGAGGGGGCCCAATTATTTTAGATACATGTTTATTTTACATATTGAATTTGGCTTGTATGCACAACATAAAATATCACTAATTTAAACTATTGCCAGTAGCGCCAACTTTTCAAAAATATTGAGGGGGTTCAAAAATTTTCGAGTAAAATAACACATATAATTTTTTTTCCGTTAGTGTGTATGTGTGTGAAGAGAAAGAGGGGAGGAGCAAATGACTAAATATGATAATTCGAAATTAAATTATGTTTTTAATTTCTAAATTAGTGTAACTTAATTATAATTTTATAAATAATTTCTTTAAATTATATTCTTATAAGTTCATCCTTATAAATACATTAATATTTATTTTAAATAACGTTGGAATTGCTAAGCATTGAAAGTGCAAAAAACTAAATGTCAAGAAAAGCATACATTTTAGCCACCAAGTGCTTTATCATTTCAAGACATCAAAACAGGTGGCAAAATATGCAGGAAATTTCCTTTCGTGAGAAATTTAACTATACATCCGCTGAAGGGGTGTTCAGTGCTCTCGTAGGTCTATAATTTATGTCCTTACTATTTTTCAAACAAACCTATTCTAAGAACGTTAATAAAACCAAATTTCATTTCGGTGATTAAATAATAAAAATAAACAAAATATGAATTAAATCAATTGAAATTGGGTGGGCGGAGAGATCAAATTATTGGGTAGGCACGTGCCCCATTGGCCTTTATAAGTTGGCGCCGCTGACTATTGCCAAAATTTAAAGAAGTATTTCAAAATATTTATACTTTATGTTGTGCATACGCATACATGCTGAATTGTTATCCAATTTACATCTCTATCTATATTATAAAGGACAAACATATCTGTGTGTAACGCGTACGTCATTTTGCGAATGGAAACACTTTGAAATTTGAAATGAAATTTCGGTTTTGCAATTTTCGCTACTGCAATTTTTTAAACTTCTAAACATTGCACATTTTCAATTTTTACACCTTCGTAGAGTGAAAAAATGTGCTTTTAAATGCAATTTGTTTGAAAGCTGTATCTCAATTTATTTTTGAGATATTAATTTTTTTGTAGTTTTTAATACAAATTTTGTAATCGTGGCAACTGAAGTACTCCATTTATATTGAAAGTAAAGGGAAAATAGTCATGGTTTATTATTTTTATGGATTATATCCTTATTGATGCCATTTTCACATTCCAAATAAAAGTAACTTTTTTATAATTTTTGAACAGAAAATGACGTCAGACATTAAAAAAACACGCATTCTTCTTCATAAATCAGTTACCTTTCAATATTTTTACATTACGCTGATACCGAGTTTGAGACGCTAGGCAAAATAATTCATTGAGTAAAAATGATGTCATATTTAAAACAAAACGATCCATTTTTTTTTTTTTTTTTTTTTTTTTTTTTTTTTTTTTTTTTTGATAAAACTAAATATTTGACCAATACTAAATGGCCAATACTATGACAACTAAAGGCAAATTTCTGAATTTTTTGTTCACGGTTACTGAGATTAGAACTTCAAGTTTGTGCGAATGTTCATACGAAAAGTTGTATCGGACAAACGTGACTTTAAGTTTGGAAATACGTTCATTAATAATCTATTGCACATTAAAATACTTTCAAATTGTGAATTTGAGTGGTAAATTATGAGAATATGTAAAATGAGAATGGTATGTAAATTATGAGAATGTGAAAGTAACGTACAGTTTAGATTTTATGGAGGAAAATTTTATGATGTGACTAAGCGAAATCCTTTTTACTGATTTTTAATCCCGTAAAAACAAACATAAGAGCCTCAACCGATAACTTCATCATAATTACTCACCTTCATTACGTATTCTAATACAGTTTAATTTTTTAATAATTTAAGCAGCTGAAGTTTGTGGAAATAATATTTTGGTAATTTTAGGTTAAAAATATTATTTGTTTTAAGAGTTAGACAACCAATGTAAGATGAATTTTTCATTGTAATTATTTTTGTAGGTTTATTATAAATTCGATCTGACAGTTCTTTTCTAACATTTTAGTTCGTCGAATTTCGACGGGTTCCAACTCGTGCTAATAATATGGAAAACCATTTTTATATTTTTTTTCTATTGTATCTAGTTTTGTGTAGGGGAACATAAAAAAAAAAAAAAAAAAAAAAGTTGTTACCTGTAGCATTGGTGAGTTTCTGGGTATGTCGAATTTAGACAACCCTTCTAGAATGAAAGGGGGCCCCGAATTGACACTGTGCTTCCCATAGCTTCAGAAGTTAATCGGGCATTGTTGACTGAAATAGTGTATATTTATATCACTTTCGTGATCGATATAGCATATTTAGGATGGTACAAGAGGGGGGAGGTGGAGAGACCACATTAGGCGCTGCTGTCAAAGGCCAATTTCGTAGTAAAGGTTACTCTTTTGTTCTATCAGAAATAAAGCCCACCATCCATATGCAAATAGTACTGAAATAGGTGCTCCATATTTTTGAATGCAATCAACATTACATACGGTATTTCTGATATTATTCTGGTTTTATTTCTGTACTATTTCAATTTCATATTTCGGTCTTCCTGTTCGAAGCCCTAGAATTATTTTATTTTTTACACATTTATAGATTAGTAATTTTGTTTATTATATATACAGTCGAGCCCCGATTCAACGAATCGCGATTTAACGAATTTTTGAATTTAGCGAATTTTTTTATGGTCCCGGCGAAAATGGAACAAAAATATTTCGATTTAACGAATTTATAATCCCGATTTAACGAATAACTTTCTATGTAAAGAAAGGGAAAAATTGAAGAAATTTTCTAATATTTATAAGATATTTTCAGTGTTCCTGATAGTCGATTTTCTGAATACGTATCTTGTGATACAGAAATATCTACATGCAAAAATGTACATTAGAGCGAGATTACTAATAGCACTAGTAGCGGATCGGATGAAAAAGATGAAATAGAGATGGAGCATTCAACATTCAAAGAAGAAATTAGCAGTTTAGATTCTTTGAAACGGAATTTGATGGAATTTGATGTTGATAATAGTACTATTTTCACAGCTTCAGGAAAAAAAAAAAAAACGATAAATAAGTTTGGAATACAAAATTGAAATAAAGCAAACAAACATCTATAAAAAATTCTTATAATTTATCTACAAAATTTGAATAATTGAGATTTTTTCTTAATTAAAATGATTGCGATTTATAGCCGTGCATAAAAAAAAGAATGAATTTTTATGCAATGCATTTTCGTAAAGCAACAAGTGTTTAAAACAGTTATTAAGGTAAGTGAGCAATATTATTTTTATTTACAGCCATTTTCTAACTTGCGCTGTTATATAAAAAATTCCTTTGATTATTCCGATTTAACGAATAATCTCGATTTAACGAACAAAATTGCTAGTCCCGAGTGATTCGTTAAATTGAGGTTCGACTGTATAGATTTTTTCTATTCAACGCAATCATCAACAATAAACTGATTCAAAATACAATGCTGATCAAAGGGTTATAGTAGCTCATATTTCGACTCAAAGTATTTGTTTTAGGAATAACTGCTTATCCAAGTTTTTCGTACCCCTCCCTTTGTAGAAAATTAGGATTATTTTTATTTAAGAGGGGCGCCAAATGATTTCTTGTCCTGCGCACCCAAAAATATAAAAAAATTAGCTACTCGATAAAAAATTTTAAGCGCTGTTATCTGCCATTATTTACTCAAATTTTATAAAATTATTTCTCACCAGAATTTTTATTTTAAATTATTAACTTATTTATTTAACTAGTTTTTTTTTTCTTTGTACCTTTTAAACTAGTTTTACAAATAAATTTCTGGTTCGAACCGAAATATATTCATTTGGTAGCGGTCAAAATGACCGCTGGCCGTCTTTCTAGTGTTAAAAAAAGGGGTGACATGAAATGAAACAGATGTGAGTAGAGGATGTCATCATTTGAATATATTTTTCAATGCTAGATATCTCTATACTTTTACACCTCCCCCACCTTATCGATTTTCCAAAGTTTCTATTTTATTTTATTTGCCCTATTAGCGGGTTAAGGCCCCTTATCAGTGAGATATGAAATCCCTTCTCCAACTCCAATATTACACGGACCTATAATGCATTCGTATTTTTAAAACTTCTCATCAGAAAAGTGAAAATTTTAACTTATTTTTACTGCGTATTCTTCTTGAAGTTCATTCCATAGGCGTAGAGTTTTCAAAATGGAATCGGTGATTGTTGAAAGGAACTAAGTCCATATTTTAAAATTTTTCATTTTCAGTTGATGTCAATGTTTTTCATGTTTATTGACCGTTTCGTGAAGAAAGGAATTCAGCCTGGTAGCCCCATGGTGGGAGAAATTTAAAAGTTGATTGTTGACAGGAACCAAGTCTGTATTTTGGCATTTCTCATTTTAAGATGCTGTCAAGTCAATGCTTTGGGGTCGTTCAAGTATTACGTAAATAGTAATGGGGGGAGGGGGGGTCCAGTGTCTGCTTATTTTTACTTACAAGGGGGAGGGGGGTCACGAGAATTCTTACGTAAGCATTAGACAACGAAGCAATTATAGTTTAACAACAAAAAGCAAAAGAGCATGATTTGGATGAACGTTCTGCGGATGTTGAACGACTTGAGAAAAAAGGTATGGAGTAAACAAGGACTGTAAATGAAGAACATTCCAGCCCACCACTACAGTGAAAACGTAATAATAGACAATGCAGAAACATGGATTCAAAGATCTTGGACCCCAGACTAGAAATGTGAACGCCAAACACATAATATCCCTATGATTCTTGTTAAAATTTTTAGTTATGTGCCTAAATAAGTCAGGGCCTGTTGTATTTCTTAAAGTTTTTCTTTTGTTGTTGTTCAATGCGATAAATAATAACATATTAAAAGCAATTTTGTATTCTATGAATTGTTTAATGCAATAAGTAACAATATATTAAACCGATTTTGTTTTCCTTTTATACCACAACCCCTATATGTCTATTTATGTAAATTTGCTGGATTAATAATGTAATTTATCACTAACTGTAATTTTTTATGGCAATCAGTGTTGATGTTAGAATGTCATAAAATCTTACGTAAGCAAAGCGGGGGGGGTAGCATTTGCTTATTTTTCCTTACAGGGGGGAGGGGGGGGTACAAAATGACTAAAAATATGCTTACGTAATACTTGAACGGGATCTTTTCACGTTTATTGACCAAGAAAAAAACTCAGTCCGGCAACTTCATGGTACTACCTATGCATGTTTGGGAAGGAGGAATTTAAAAGTTGAATGTTGAAAGGCACTATGCCCATATTCACAAAGCCATCCTTAGGGTGTGCGACAGGTGCGGTCGCACACGGTTCGGAAAAAATATTTAAGAAAAAAATAGCTAAATATTTATTAATAATAAATAAGCGGGACATTTACACCATTAAAAAGTTACAATATTAGCGTGAAAACAAAATAAACCACAAGTTTTCTAAATGGTGTATACAAAATGCTGTAAAGTTAGAAAATAAACAAACATTAAATTAAAATTATGAAAATTGACGTTTCGGTCATCATCTATGACCATCTTCAGGAAAGAGTTGTTACATTGCTTTTAAAGTTTTAATTAACAGAGTTAAGTCGTCTTGAATTTGGAAAGTCCGTCAGGCTCCCAATCGATTCGCCACTGCATATTCTATTCTTATGATTGGTTGAAGTGATAATCGATTGAGAACCTAACGGATTTTTCAAATTCAAGACGGCTTGACTCTGTTAATTAAAACTTTAAAAGCAATGTAACAACTCTTTCCTGAAGATGGTCATAGATGATGACCGAAACGTCGATTTTCAAAATTTTTATTTAATGTTTGTTGCTATTTAACTTTACAGCATTTTGTATACGCCATTTAGTAAACTTGTGATTTATTTTATTTCCACGTTAATATTGTAAATATTTATTATTCTTTTTTTTGTTGGGTTAACGTAGTCTGTTTTGAACTTAAAGTTCGAAGAGACTACGTTTTTGTTAAGCGGTACCTTTCATAAGGCTAGGTTTTCTTTTTCATGTGGTCAGATTTTAGAAGCTTGTCTAGAAGTCACAAGTCAGCACAGGAGATCCCTGACATGATTGTCACCGCCTCTTTGACGACAGAATATTTGGAAAAGAAAGGCCAAGGGAATGATTTACGATTTCTTGTCGGGGATGTTGAAATCCAGATATGAAAGCGCCTTATTTCTGAATGCGTCACTGTGTATTTCAGGGGAGCTTTTTCAAAAGGTGATTGTGTTATGAGAAGTAGTGTTGCCAATTTAGCAGATTTTTTTTATTCAAAGTGCCAGAATTTTTTAATAGTTAGCTTCACTATACGTTATCGTGGAATGTCTAAAACTAAATAAAGCAAAAATTACTATTAGTAATGTTTGGAAGACAAATAAAAAAATAAGCTAAATTGGCAACATTTCGGGGATTAGATTGAAGTGGATTAAATAAGTTTAAAAGGGAAGGGCATCGCAAAAGTTCTTACACTCGATCTCGCTGTCGCTAAGGACAGCTCTGCATATTCAGTAATAACTAGGAAGATCTCCATAAGCGCATACTCAAAGAAAACTGAAAAAATTACAAATATTTTGCTTATGCGGATATATATGTATATTTTAAAAATTCCTGGGCAATCTCGATGTAGAACCAGGGCCCGACTTATGCAGGGGCATGCGGGGCAGCTGCCCCGGGTCCCCCTTCTTAGGGGGCCCCGCTAAGAGTAATCAGGATTTTATTAAAAGGTACCAAATGATTAAAATTAGCCAAAAGTGGCCAAAATTCCTATATTTTCAAACATTTAGAAAGAAGTACGGTCCCCCTTCCTCTCTCTACTTCCAGTACCCCCTGCACCCATGCAAAAAACAAACTATATGAATAAAAATCTAATGATTAAAATTTTATTATGAAAACTTAGTATTCTATTGTTTTCAAGTGAAATTCTTTATTAATGTTTTCCTCGCAATGTGGCAAGTTAAAACCATTCATTATGATCAATTTGGGGCATTTCCTTTTAGACATCTCATAACGTACGTAGATAAGCAAAGCAAAAAAAAAAATACTCGTGTCAACCAATCTATCATTTTTTCTGCTATTATCCTAGTAGTATTTTTTCTTAAAGTTGTGACCATCATTTTGTGATACCCCGTTTACATATGGGAGCAGTACCGGGTACAAAATTTATGCATACATAGAATACGTATGAAGTTTAGTACTAGCCACTTCCACATTATTCCAAAAGAATTCTATAGATATATGGAAGGGGCCCCCCCGAATGATGCTTGCCCCGGGGACCCCCATAGCCTTAGTCGGGCCCTGTGTAGAACACCTTTAGCTAGAGCTCCTGTAATACCCTTAAACGAGCCTTGCCTTCAACTTATTACAGCCCCGACAAGGGAAATCAGAAAACATTGTTGAAGGCACCTACCCCGAAGGACAAGACCGAATTAATAAAAAGAAAAAAGAAAAGAAAAGAAAAGAAAGAAAGGAAAGAAAAATGAATGATTTGGGAAAAAAATGAACCGTTATGTCATTAAAAAAATTAAAAGTAACATATATTGAAAACATGCCATCGGATGTTATTTAATTTAAAAAAGTCCTTCCGGCCAGTGCCGGGAGGAAGAGGTAGCTTTCAAATTCCTTATTTAAAAAAAAAAACCAACTTTTATTATTCAAACACACGAAGCTCAATTATTGGAAACCGAATATAGGAGATTCATTACTAATTTTTATCAATAGTAAATCATTATGAATGAGAATTTCTCGAAATTAGTCAGCTTTATCGAAGCTGCTTTTATTTAAAGTAACTTATATTTGGCTGAGATGTTGATGTATACTATCCACATGCCTTCTTATATGGAAATAGGCGAATACGTGTGTTATCGCGTGACAAATACAAGATCGTTTCAAAATGTTAGCCACACTAGAAATTCAAAGTAATATAATTCAACCATTTTTTAAGATATAAACAAAAGAACAAATTTTCAGAAACAAAATCTGCTCCGGAATCTTTGTATCAAGGACAAACACATAAAAAAATCTTTTTCATTTTCCAATTTTTTAATACCTCATTTTAAATTTTAAATTTAATTTTTTTAATGGCAACCCTTTTGAAACAAGATAGCGAATGAAGCTGGCCAACGAACTCGGTCGAAACATTGGTATGTACTATGTACAGACCAAGTAACATCCAAATCGGTTCATAAATACACTTGTTATCGCGTGACAAAAATCAGGTCGTTTTAAAATGTCAGCCACAATAGAAATTCAAAATGCTATAACTCAGCCATTTTTTTAGATATAGACGAAACAAAAACTGTTCCGGAATCTTTGTATTAAGGTCAAACACATACAAAAAAAATCTTTTTCATTTTCCAATTTTTTGGTATCTCATTTTAAATTTTAATTTTTTTAAATTTTTTTAAATGGCCGCCATTTTGAAACAAGATGGCGGATGAAGCTGGCCAACGAACTCGGTCGAGACATTGGTATGCACTATGTACAAACGAAGTTACATCCAAATCGGTTCATAAATACGCCTTTTATCGCGTGACAAATTTCAGGACGTTTCAAAATGTCAGCCACGCTAGAAATTCAAAATGCTATAACTCAGCCATTTTTTAAGATATAGACGAAACAAAAACTGCTCCGGAATCTTTGTATAAAGGTCAAATACATAAGAAAAAAATATTTTTCCATTTTCAATTCTTTGGTACCAAATTTAAAATTTAAAATTTTTAAAAAAAATTTAAATGGCCGCCATTTTGAAACAAAATGGCGGATAAGCTGGCCAACGAACTCGGTCGAGACATTGGTATGTACTATGTACATACCGAATTACATCCAAATCGGTTCATAAATTCGAGAGTTACAGTATGACAAAGGTCAGATATATATATATATATATATATATATATATCAACTTTTGAACGGAGGGTGGTTTCGGGGTCTGGGGGTCATGATCGATGAAAATATACCAAAATTTTTTGAAATCGCTTTCCTCCGAACGGCTGCAATAGGTAGCTTTTTGTAATGAAAGCTACCTAAAAATAGCTGGAAACCAACAGGAAAGCAATAACAAAAATAATTGTAAATTTTCTTATTTAATGCCTAAAACTATAGATTTTTAAATTCTACAAAACTTCCAAAACTGGGACTTGGTTTCTTTCAACAATCACCGATTCAATTATTGAGAGGGCTCAACTCGAACAAAACTCATTTACAAACAAACAGGGCTTAATTTCTAGGGGGAAAGAGTACCGGAGTCCTAATACTCTGCATCAATAACAACTATGTACATACCTCAGAGCCGTCTATTTATATTTCGTACATTATTTGAAAAATTTAAACCAATTTCGTCTTCAAGAAAGGATTTTTTAAAATATATTTTGACTATATCTATATGCATCTATATATTTAAAAAAATCTAATAAATTAACAGAGATAAAATATTAAAATCAGAATTGGGGAGTTTTTAAAAAATCCTGCTCGCGAAATATTTCTTTGTATCAACCGGTGGCCTTCGCTGAACAGTATTTACAAGTTCCGGTGGGTTCCAACTAATATTTAAATATTCACTAAAAGCAAAGAAGTACTGGAGTTCCACTCCTGTGAACTTCAGTGCAAATTAAGCCCCGCATGAAGCTAGAAAGTTGATCAGAGAGAATATTTTAAAAACACGAACGAACAAAAAGCAAAGAGAAAAAACACTAGATACAGTTGCTATTGATTCTGGCATTCCTTATCGTTGTTCGGAAACTATTGAGGCAGCAAACCTTGAATCTATACTTGCAACGCTATATAGAAGTATACTTCTACGCGTGCGATACACTACATCACATATGTACGCAGTTTGGTAAGAATGAGTGCAAATGATTGGATATGGGAGGAAAGGATATTATAATTTAAGCTTCGGTTTTTCGGAAACGCTGTTCTTCTGGGCTCCGGAGAGCAGTATTTATGAGCTCCGGGGAATTCCAACCAATACGGAAATATTGACTAAAAACAAAGAAGTACCGGAGCTGAGCTCCGGCGTAAATTAAGCCCTGCAAACAAATATGATGTTTGTTACAAAAATTTGGTATTTTAATGTAAAAACAAGCATAATGTTTGTTACATTAGTATGTATTTCATACCAATTACAATCCTAGTTTTGAAATTTTTGAAGAATTAAAAAATATATATATTTTAGGCCTATCAAATAACAAATTTTAAAATTATTCTGTGTTTGCTACTTTTCTGTTGTTGTACAGCTATTTTTTTAAATTAAAAAACATCCGATGACATATTTACAATATACATGTGTTGCTTTAAAATTTTGGTTAATATAAACAGAGATTTTTTATTTATTTTATTATTAATTATTTTGTCGACAGTTAATAGAACGATATTTATTGTAAAAATCACAATTGAATAGGCTGTATAAATATAAAACATTAAAACAATGTAAAAAATTTAATGATATAATATACACAATATATAAATAGACTTTCAAAATCTTTTCAGAATTTTTTATATGATATAAAAAAGTTGATCTTATTTCTCTTTAACAAAAGAGAAATTTAATATTTAAAAGTAATTACCTACAGAAAAAAGCACATAAATGTTTTTATAACTCATAAGCATTCAAAAACCTAAAATCTTTTTCATACCAATTACGACAAAGAAACAAAATATTTTAGATATTGTTAAAGGGACTCAAACCTCAAACTCCACAACCGACTATACAACTGCATCTGTCGTATGATCTCTCTATGCTCAACTCTAAGATCATGGTTCTTTTTCTTTATATTATTCCCAGCTCGTCAGCTTCACGCAGATTTTAACACTTGAAATATAAAATTAAGTATGCATTTTAGAAATATTTTGCCAAACGAAAAGCAAAAAAATGTCCATTAAGAAGAGCATACAGGAAAAGTTGAAAATTTTAGTAATACGATAAGAAATTTAATATAAATGCATTCCAAGCCCCATAGGATTAACATTGGAGAGAGAAATTTGAGGTCTGACTGATGAAAATAATATCTATTTAAAGAGTTTCTTTATAGATGGCGCCACTACAATATCTTTTCTAAATTCATTTATTATGCTCATGTATTTTAGAATGTATCTGCATATTTTTGATGTCTAATAAATTAAAAGACGTTTTCTTACAAATACTTTTTTTGGAAACTGAAAAAAGATTCCACTACGTATAACCATAGGCGTAGCGTGACCAGAAATTTTGGGGGGGCACCAAGGTCGTGAAACTGCGCCCCGAGCGAATTTTCAATTTTGCGCCCCCCCCCCCCCCCCAAAAAAAAAAAAAAAAAAAACTTTCTCTTTGTGATGGGTGTTATAAAATTGATAAAGTGCAGAAACATAAATAAATTCTATTGAATAAATATTTCGCTTTTATTTTGGAACTTTAAGAGGTTTAATTTTAATTTAAAAATTTAGAACAACTAAATAACATAAGGGAAAATTGCACTTATTTGTTAGAGAGTTCATGATATTTTGCGACAGGAAAAAAAATGATCAAGAGAGAAAAAGCAATTCCCCGGAAAATGATCGGCGGCCAAAAAATAAATAAAACCGTGGTTTGCAGCATAAATTTTGCGCCCGGGGCGACCGACCGCTCCTTTAACAACCTCTTTGCAAGGCCCTGGGGAGGCACACTAGAGGTCTGCACGGACCGCAATTTCAAGGCTTGGACCCAGCTCGGCGTAAAAATTAAAACTTCCACCCGAGCCCGGCCCGTTTATATTTTCACAGTTTATGTCCAAGCCCGGCTCGTACAAAAATCAGTAAAAACATGCACGGCCCGTGGAAAAATCAGTTAAATCAGGCCTGGACCGGCCCGACTCAATTTCTCATAAAATTCCAATTTTTCTTAACATACAACTGCAGGGCTGCACTTGCTAATAAAATGTTACTGAAAGCGACTATTTTAAGCATCCGGCGGCTATGCCGACTATTTTAGGCCAAAAAGCGACTATTTCAAGAAAATAGGCGACTGTTTTCGGACTTAAGCGACTATTTTTACTGAATATATTCGATCTTTTTTTTCAAAGCGCTTGTAACGTCATCTTCCCAAACACACTTTTTCAACGGTTGTTTGAGGAGATTCGCGATTTTTTCCGCGACGAATTCCAAAATTCGCGATTTTTCCCCTAATCGATTGACGAAAATACCTCTTTCTTTCTGAGATCTTTTTATACTATCGTTGAAGGAGATTTTGCGATTTTTTTCGCGATCCTTTGCCAAATTTCGCAAATTTTTCTACGACAGATTGACGAAATTTATTTTTTTTTCGTCACCACTTGTCCAAATTTGCGATATATATTTTCCGCGACCGATTGATGGTAGTTACTATTTGTTTCAGAGATCTTTCGAAATTACCGATTCTTTTCCAGATCATTTGTCAAAATTCGTGATTTCTTTTCACGACCGACTTACGAAATTCGAGATTTTTTGCGCGATCATTTGGTTAAATTCTCAATTTTTTTTAAGAACCAAATGTGCGTTTTTTGTCCGCGACCATTTGACAAAATTTGCGATTTTTTTTCTTGTGATCGTTAGACGAAATTCGCTACTTTTGCCCATTTTTTGACGAAATTTGCGATAATTTTTCCGCGACCGACTAGCGATAATCACCATTTGTTTCCGCGACCTTTGTTAAATTTCAAGTAATTTTTTACTGTTGTTTGAGGAGATTTGCAATTCTTTCCGTGAAGAATTGCAAAATTCGCGATTTTTTTCCCCAATTAGGGGGGCGATTTTCCTCGCGATTGACGAAAGTAGTTATTTCTTTTCGCCATCTTTTGCTACGATCGTTGAAGGAGATTTTGCAATTTGTCTTTTCTTTTGTCGACCGACTGAGGAAGTTCTTGATTTTTCCCTCAATTTTTGATTAAATTTGCGGGTATTTTCTTTTTCTGTCCACGACAGTTTGACAAAATTTTCGTTTTTTTTCCATAATCCTTAGGCGAAATTTACAAGTTTTTTTTTTGCGACCGATGGGAAACTATTTTTTCTACGACCAATTGTTGATATCTGCGATGTTTTTCGCTACCGATTGGCAAAATTCGCGACTGTTTGAGAATTGATTTTGCAGAATTCCCGAAGAAAAAAAATCGCTTACGAATCATATGCCTGTGAAACAAGTAAATTTGGAAGATTCCATCCAATTGAATTTTCTTATTATGCGGGATTTTCCTTTTTTGTGTGGGATTTGCGATATCCCACACGTTATTTCTAACTCTGCCCCTCAAATAAAACTTTTCTTCCTTCTGTCCAAGAAACTCTTGAATTTGAAAGGCCTGATGGAAAATAGTATCGGGGGTAATCTGCAAGAAGTTTTTACTACTATGTTTCCTGGTGCTGTACATAATTTTTAATGTTGAAGAACCAAGCTTACTTACTTCATAACTGAAACATTAGGGCCTTATTTTCTGGATAACTTGCTTTCTCATTTAAAGAAATCACTCTATTCTTTATTCAGTGATTTGAGTGATTTCAGTGATTGATTGATAAACTGTGAAATAAGATCTGAACATTCATAAAGTCCTTCAGATTTTTATAGATACATTTTTCTTCCCTTTTTTTAAAGTGATGGGTATAAGACTATTTTGGCTACTATTTTCGAACAAATGCTGCTATTTTTTTTCGTTGGAGGCTACTAAAGCTACTATTGTCAGTGTCATTAGGCAATGGCAGCCCTGCAATTGAGATGCTTTTATGAAATAGAATAAAGTTTTTTTTTTTCTAAAAAACTCCGATTTTTTTTTTATAAAATAACATCAAAGTTGGACTTTTCATTTCCGAATTCGAAGACTGACAATTACATGACGGATCCATTTAGTAATCCGCTTTAAATAAGCTGCTTCGAATTAGGAAAAATGTTAGGAAAAGAAGGGACGCTACTCGATTCTTAAGCACCTGTCACTTAAACATCTGTAATTTTCAGGCAAATAGGAATAGAAATGAGTTTATGATGTGCCAAAAATACTCAAATTTTTGAGTGGGGATTTTTGTTTTTTTCTGAGACCGTATTAATTTACTAAAACAAACAATTCTGTATATTCTTACCTTCTGTTCCATTTTCGTCCCTCTGAAGCCGGACTTGCATGAATTTAAAACCAGCATGTCGTACTCCGTGACATCTATTTTTATTGAGTTTTCTATAAAAAATTCCTACTTTTTTATCGCGCTTGTTTTTGCGTGGGTCATTCATTCCTGACAATTTTAAAAAATAATAACAACATTTAACTGCAAGCACATTCCCACAAATGACCAGATTAGACCAAACCAAGTGTGTGTATGAGTGTGTGTGTGTGTGTGTGGGGGGGGGGGTTAGGTAGAGGCGCTCCTACTATCCCACTTTGCACAAGAGGGAAACACGAGTTCAGAGGTCAAAGAAGTTCTTTGCCTGACCATGTTACTCACTGCAATTAAACTACGTGGGTGGCTGGACACTGTAAAAGATAGTATATAGCTTTGCAGTTAGGAAAATTTTTTCTTCTACCGATCAACTTACAACTACTGGCCAAATATCAATGATTAGCCAGCACCGTATTGATGGTTGAGAACTAAAGCGTTTTTGTTTTTGTGGAAGAGAGAGTGGTTGAAATGCTACACATTGAAGAGGTTTAAATTTAATTGCATCTTAAAAAAATTAAAAATTGAAAATCACTGCCGTTTATCGTTTTTGTAAAAGTCTCAATAAGTCACAATCCTAAAATATGTGAATATAAATTTCACATTAATTTATCTGAAAATCCCATGTATAATACACTATCGCATATTCTTTTAAAACAGCGACTAATGAATGTTTTTAATAATTTGCACAATAAGTACAACCAGGGCCCTCGCAAAGGGGGGACGGGGGGAGCCCCCCCTCCAAACGTTTGCGAATGCTGTTACACTTGGCAAATTTACAAACTTAGTTGGCAAATTTGTTTAAAATTTAATAAAAAACTATAAAACACTTTCTATTTCTGATAGATTTGACAAAAGTTACAAATATAATTGGGAATATTATTAAGCTTTTTACAAATAAGAACTATATTATATTTTCTAATTGTGGTAACTTGGTAACATTATAAAACGGGTTGGCAAATGTCGAGAACTATTTATTTTTACTTCTCAATGAGTTGGCAAATACTGAAATTTGACTTGATAATTTAAGGTCCTCTCCCCCACCAACAAAACGTATAAAGTGATGGCCCTGAGTACATCTTATATCAATCGTACGTTCAGGGCCGAAACTAGCTTTTTTTGTGCCCGGGGAAAACATGGATTTTGGCACCCCCCCCCCCACCACCACCACCACCCATCTCCTCACGCACAATAAAAGTTATCGCCCTCAAGTACCCTATGCAAAAAATAAATAAACAAATAAATAAATAACAATAATAAAAAAATAAAAATCATTTAATAATTGAAATTAGTGCAGAAAATATGTAAACAACGCTCCCTAGTTTTAACATTAGCCTGAGCGTTAAGAGCCTACACTAGTTAAACGAAGAAACTGGATCGCTAATGCTAAACGTATGGGAGCGTTATTTTTAAATTGTCTCGCTTGCATATTAATAATTTTAATTTTTTTTTCTTAGAAAAATCTGAGGTTGAATTCTAACCGGGTTAGTATTTACTTTTTCGATTTTGGTCGCAGATTATTTTTATAAAGTTACTTTCATTTTCAGTACCAGTTTCGAAACCTAAAAGTATAGCAATGCTAAAGATCAATCTAAACTATACCAAGAAAAAGGAAAAAAAAAACTCTTAAAATATTAAAATGCAAGCGAGAAATTTGAAAAGAGCCCTCCCATAGTTTTAACATTAGCTTGCGAGTTTCTTTGTATTTCATATATATTTATACATTTTTGTATGAAACGACAACCAAAATCTTCATTTGGTGCCCCTTCGCCTTTGTTCTGGCACCTGGGGCACATGCCCTTTCTGCACCCCCCTAGTTTCGGCCCGGGCTATAGTTTTAAAAAAACATTAAAAAAGGGAGTTACTATTCTATCTTGCATATATTTCAACCCTTAGTCTTTAGCCGTTGACAGTTGCCCGACCTCGCGCCCTTTGAGGCCGGATCTGGATGTAAAAAAAGTAATTTTAGTAAAAGGCATGGGCGACATTTTTCAGTTGTCACCTACCTAGAAATGGCAAAAGGACGAGAAATGTAATTTGGTAAGGTAAAAGCAGGGGCGGCTGCGGCTTTACTATTCATGGGGCCCTGGGTGCCAAACAAAAAAGGGCGCCATGGCACCCTTTTCCGTTTATCACGGGCAGTCGCCCAAGCTCGCCTCGTCTCTCCGAGATTGGATCTAGTTGGTTGTAAAAAACAATTGAACCAAAAGTAATGCAAAAATAATGCACCAAAAGTAATGTAAAAAATAATTGCACCAAAAGGGGCAGAGCGGCATTTTTCAATTTCCGCCCAGGGTGGCAAAACGCCTAGAAATGGCAAAAAGAAGAGAAAAAAACATTTTGAGGGATAAAGGCAGAGACCACTTTATTAGCCATGGCGCCCTATGCGAGATTTTTTACTTTACCACTGCAAACGCTATACTCTTTTTTTTCTTTTAAATGGTTTTACTAAAGCATTTAACTTTTTGCACTCCTTCCAAGGCCGAAACTAGCTATCTTTTCACCCGGGGCAAACATGGATTTTGGCGCCCCCCCCCCCTCTTCCTTCGCAAAGTAAATTTACAAAGAGAAATTTGCGAAAGTTTCTATTAACGGACTTATTTTAAAATTTTAAATGCGTAACAGTAAAATACGAAACAATAAAATACATAATATTGAAATACATAACCAGCTTTATCAAATATTTATTCACTAAAACCTCAGAAAAAATCGAAAGGAATCGGAAATAATTACGCTTTATACAGGTTTCCGTCTTAGCAGGTATAACTGTTGGTATTCCTTCTGTTGGGAACCATGTAGTTTTTTCATTTAAGACAAGATTCCATTGATATGTCTAGATACTTTCCTGAACCTAATGCTAATTTCCAAATTTACGTGCGACTCAAAACAACAACAACAAAATTATTAAGTTTTTACTTCTTATTTTGTGAATTTTCGACCGCTTGGTTTTTATTGTCCCAGCCAGTCACCTGACCTCACCATCTCTAAGTTCAGATATGGTGATATGCCTGTAAAAAAGTAATTATAAAAAAAAAAAAGAGTGGGATTATTCATTTGCTGTTTTGTATATTGCAGGCGAATCTTTTTATCTATTTGACAATTTTAATGCAGATTACTCAGCTTTTCTTTTTGATTTTTCGGCTAGAAAATATTTTTTTTACACAAATTTGACACGCACATATATATATTGCATAAAACGGCAAACCAAAATTTCATCTGGCGCCCCCTTCGCGTGGCGCCCAGGGCACATGCCCCCTCTCCCCCCTTAGTTTCGGCCCTGACTCCTTCTCTCGTTTGTTTTTATTGTCACGGACAGTCGCTCAACGTTGAAAAAAGAAAGTTCAATGCTGCTCAGGGAAAGAGATTAAAAAAAAAAAAATAAATAAAAAAAGAACAGCCTTCTTGGCATCTTTTTATCAGAAAAGTCAGAGTCAAACAAAATCTTCATTTGGCGCCCCCTTCACCTTTCGTTCTGGCGTCCGGGGCATATGGTCCCTCTGCACTCCCCCTCCCAGGGAAATCGGTTGGCGTTTGGCAATTATCGGTGAGGGTCAGTTTCACACAGAAGATAGGGGTGGAGACTGACCTTGGAAAATGTTAGTGATTTTCCTGACACAGGAAGGGATTTAAATGATTGAAGGCGTAAACATGGTACATTTGGAATTGTAGAACAGCTCTTTTTTCTTATTCATTTGCAGTCTTCTGTTATAGATGAATCTTTTTATATATTTGTAAATTTTAATATCTTTGGTTCAGTTTTCCTTTTGGATTTTCCGCCTGTGAGACATTTTTATGCGAATTCGATATATATATATACATATACATTATACATTTTTGTATGTAAAGACAAAAAAAAAAATCTTCATTTGGCGCCCCCTAAGCTTTCTGTTCTGGCGCCCGGGGTACAGAAGGTTGGGGGGGCACGTGCCCCCCCGTGCCCCCCCGACGCTACGCCTATGCGTATAACGCAAGTTCACCATGTTATGCGTGGGCATAAGTAGAAAGGGGCAGGAGAGCGTCGTCTTCCCCTAAATCCTTAAAAACAGTAATAGATACAAAAGAAATATTGAAATACGAAGAAAAGTACTAGGTACCATTTCCACTTCTCCCCCTTCTCTAGTAAAAAAACAACTTACGCCCATGATGATGATGATATTTTGATTATTTTCCTTGGATTTCCCAAAACCTTTTGAAAAGTATATCATTAATTTGTAAAACTAGATGGAGCCACTATTTTTTCACGATCGTTTAGAATAAACCATTTTTGATTGTTCAATAACTTTCTTCGAAAATTTAAAAATCCGGAATTTGCTTTTGTGGAATTTTTAATCCAAATGAGGTTATCTATACACATGCGATATTGGCAACAATGAGTTTTAAAGTGAATATCTATAGACAGTGGCGTAGCCAAAGGGGGGTTCCAGGGGGTCCGGACTCCCCCCCCCCCCCGAAAGTAGACCTGGTTTACTGAATCATGGATACAAATACAACAGTAAAAACTGCTAAGACAGAATCACAAAGGATCTATAAAAAATTCCGCTTTAGAGAGGTATTCGTCTTAGAAGGTATAATTCAAAGGTATGTCTTTCTTCAGGCTATGAACTTTTCCGTTTTAGACAGGTTTCCGTTATAAACACTTTCCGTTTTCACAGTATCCCTTAAAACTCCTAAAAAGTACTCACTTCCCAAACTTTTTTCTTTCACGTACCCCTTTTCTTAGGTTTTTCATTTCGGAGTACCCCCATTTCTCATAGACACGCCCCCCTCCCCCCCCCCCTCCACTCAAGGAGATAACGTAAACATGCTTTTTTTCACTAGTGATCTTATCATCACAACCATATAATAAATCAATGCAAATTACATTGATATTCCTAACATTTTTGTGACTTCCACCATTACCGATAGTATTTTCACATATCCCCAGCAGACCCGCCACGTACCCCCAGGGGTACGCTACCCCAGGTTGGGAACCGCTGCTATAACAGCACCTCTGAAGAGCATAAATCTATTACAGGGAAATCTGTGAAAATTACCTATCTCAAAGGATAACAATTCAAGGTTCGACGAAAACAACACTATATATTTGTGCTTGCTAACGTTCGAAACCTATCTGAAATGAAACTTGTTCCAATTGTGAATCCTTCTTGGCAGGTTTACTGAAAACACGGAATCCTCTCATAAACGAAAACATTTTAATGTCCCGAGACGGAAAGATAATTATGCACGTACCTGCTATTCCGTTTACACAAATTTACTGTAATTAGATTAAATGTAAAACTTCGATGGGGTTCTGTTGTCGACATGTTTGGGAAAGAACGAGTTTATACGAACACAATAACGGTACATTGGTTGAGTTTCGTGACCCTTATCTTTGTTCACTTTATAACGGACAATATTAACAATTACTTTAAATCTGCTGCCTGCAATTAATAAAAGTAACTTCATTTTTGGACTGGTTATTTGTTACCACTTTCAAAATACACTGGCGAGAAAAACTAAAGGAACAACCATAAAAAGGTGCTTTATGTTAATTTTATTAAGGGAACTTCCAGAAAGGTAACTCAGTGTCAACGGTATCACGTAGTCCAATGGGATTAACATTCGCTACAGAAATATATGCAAATTTTTCAGCCCCAGCCCGTTCTTTCGGTTCACGTGTGCAAAGGAGCGCACGTGGATAATTTGAAGTATAATTTTAAGGACTGTATGTGTAATTAGGTAAAACTTTCGTTTCTAGTTGGTGGAATATGTCGTCCAGAAGACATTTGACCGATTTTAAGAAATTGCGTGCGATAGGGAGAATGGAAGCAGGACAGACACTCTTAGGGGTCTGTAAAGACTTAAAAATAGCCAAAAGCGTCATGTCAAGATTCTGGAAACAGTTTAAAGATACTGGTATAATGTCCACAGACAACCAGGTCAAGGTAGAAATCGCACCACAATAGGCTCTCAAGACTGTAATTTGCCAACGATTGCTAAAAGAAATAGGCAATTGACGTCAGTTCAGATTGCAGGGAGTTTGTTGCAGCAACAAGAACTCGACTATCCTGGTTTACTGTGAGTGACAGTCTGCATGCATAGAAACCCATGATTTGTGTTCCACTAACTCCGGTAGCGTAATGCGCTCGGTTAAAGTGGTGCAGAGATCATCGTCATTGGAGTACCACGGACTGGAGCCGAGTTCTCTTTACCGATGAATCCCGGTTTTGTTGAGAGAGTTACTACAGACGTGTTACCATATGGAGGGAGAAAATCACACGCAATAAGGCTGCAAACATCCGTGAAAGGCATCAATGCAAAGGTCGTGGAATCATGGTGTGGACGGACATAAATTTGAATGGCCGCAGTGACTGACACATTCTTACCAGTGCAACTGTGAATGCTGAAATATACAGAGATGCGGTTCTTGATCCTCCTGTCAAGTTGTTTAAGGGTGCAATCGGAAGATTCGAAATTTTATGATTATTAATGGTCTAGAAGGGCGCCACCCACGGAACTCCTAAGTGTCTCTTCCAGAGCTGCATAAATCCGGCCCGTCCGAAGCTTACTGCTGAACTGGGAGAATGTTCTAAAACTTTTTAAAACTATCTAAACTAATTGGCTGAGAAGTACAAAAACAGAAACCATCATGAACCATTTTTTATACTTTCTAATACTTCCAAAAAAGTGCTAATCCATCACAAGTAAACTTATTACAAAAATTTAACTTCCTTAAAGACGACCGGATATCGGAAGCAACTATTAGATCGAATATGGTATCAAAAATGGCTAGACATGAAACATGGAAACCCAAAAGAATTATGGCTGAATAAGACAATTGTAACAAAACTGTTTTTTCCAGCATGAAATATATTTGATGTGTGTGCTACTTACATTACTAGTTTCTGTAGCTGAAAATGTAAGATCTTTTTCTTAAAGTTAAAACCTTCCCTCGTAGCATTTTTAGTTTACAGAAAATTTGTAACAGTCTTGCTCTGAAAACCTGCAAAGTTGCAGTAAGCTCAGCATGACAAGACTGAAAGTTCATAACAAGACATCAGCAAGATAACGCAAACGCCGAAGTCACCACACTTTGAACTTGCAGCTAACTTGTTGTGCAAGTTAAATTCATATTATATCAAATTTATTGCAAACTAACGGCAAACAAGTAATCAAAAATACTGCAAAGTAGTAATCTTTCCATGTCACTCTATAAGTTTAACCCCTTCGAAGGGGTCCATAAACCTGATCAAGTTTATTGATGCGAAAGCGCCGTCAGAAGGTGCATGCATCGGTTTTATCCCCATAAACAAATTTAGGTAATATTTGTACTTTTCATTTCGAACATTTTTTAGTATTTAATAAGTATAGCGTTTAGAAAAAGCGGTGCCTACCCAATAAAATTTCTGCAATTTCTGCGTATGTGCTGATTGTCTATTCTCTCTACAGAGGGATTTTTTGCTTTCGTCACTTTTGTGAATTAAAGACAGTCTTGCATCAGTTACACAACAAACTACTCATACAAGTTGGTGATGTGTATACTTTGCGAGAAATTTGCCGCGAATTTCTCAATTCAAATTTGTCACGGCAAGATAATATCAGAAAAAATCAAACTTGCTGCTAATATTCATGCTATCTCGGTTATCTCAAAAAATCCCATGGGGAGCGCGATGGATCGCATGAACGGATCATGCGATTGACACTTATGTGAAATCATTATCCAATATCTATTGCAGCACAAGTTCTTAATTCAATGGCAAGAAATTAAACATGGAAATTGCTGTTTTAAACTTAACCACTTGATCCTAACTTTATTGTAGGCAAATGTAATGTAATATGAAACTTGATTTAACCCATTCACTGCCAAAACTATAAAGTAAGAATTTTCAAATTTTTTGTTAAAAGTCGTTTGCTCACAAATTCAGAAAGGTAAATTTCGCTTTACTAATACAGCGAAATTTCTGCCAATAAATGAGGCAATTTTTTTAATTCTAAAATAGTGGTGACAAAGTAATTAATAAATTAAAGCCACGAGTATACACGTGGATGACAGCGAATGGGTTAATTAAATTTAACTCTTCAGTATGCGCTCAGCTTTTTACATCACAGTGAATCTTTTTCATTGGTAAATATTAATGTAACTTCAATGTACTATTAGTTGCAGTTATTGAGATTGGCCTTACATTTTTTATCCATGCTTTTTTTTAAATTAAGAAATTAAATAAGGATATACATAAATTCTTACAGTTACTCGAAATACTTCTATTATACATACACAGTCAAGACAAGATTGCAAGGGACTGGTAAAAAGTACCATTTTAGACAGGTTTCCATAGAAAGAAGTGTAATTAATTATGCTTCTATGAAACACTACCTCAATAAGATCTATTGTTCGTTTCGCAGGGATTCTGAAACTCTTCCGTTTGAGACAGGATTCCGTTATAGAAAGATTCCGCTTTCACAGGTTTCACTAAAGAATGATGAAAATCCCCTTTCAGACAGGTTTTCAGCGAATTTAATTGTATCGCAATTCATATTAAGACCATGTAACGCTTCCGTTAAAGAAAGGATTCTGTTATAGACAATCACTATTTTAACAAGCTTTATTCTATTCATATAAATAGGCATATCTATATAAATACACAAAACTTGTAAAAATGGAACCTGCCTATAACGGAATTCTGTCTTAAACAGAAATGTTCAAGAGTACTACGGAAAAGAATACTATACAAATACACCTGATAACACGGAAACCTGTGTAAAACGCAACTTGTCAGCAATATTTACGATTTCATCTTGACAGATTTTGCTATATATATAACCCGAAGGAAAAATTCTGGACCCCCCCCCCCCCCCCGAAACGAAATCCTGGCTACGCCACTGTCTATAGAGTCCTGCATTAGGTCGGGTCGGAGGCGGAGAGAGCCCATTTTCTCCCCGGGGATAAAGTTTCTTAGGAGACCCATGTATCAGTGTTAAATTCAGTGGGTGGTCTGGTGTTGGACATTCCCCCCGGAGCAGTGAGATTTTGTGTTTTCAATTGTCAAAAGTGCAACACACTTAGAAAAGCGTAATTAAAATAGTAAGATTTAAAAATATTATAGCAAATTTAATATTGTCAGTAAGGTTGAACGTTTACCTCGGAAGAAATTTTGCAGCAAAATTTTAACACCACTTTTTTCAAACAATAAACTTCTTGGTAGTTTTTTTCAAATGTTGCATAAATAGGTCCAGCAGTTTTTTTTTTTTTTTTTTTTTTAATATTAGTGTTTAAAAAAAAAAAAAAAAAAAAAAAAAAAAAAAAAAAAAAAAAAACTAGAGAACAGGAATTCTGCTTTTTCAGAATTTAGTGTCGCCCCCGGCATTTCCATTACTTCATTTTCTTCCTGATGGACTGATTGCTTCTATTATTATGAAACAGCCATTATAAATGAAGTGTTAGGTGAAGATGAAAGAGCAGCCGTAAAAAGTTAGAACTCTGATTTTCTGGTCAGAATGGGGTGAAGAATGGTCATTTTTTTTTTTTTTTTTTTTTTTTTTTTTTTTTTTACGTCTGCTCTTTCATTTTCACCTAACACTCCATTTATAATGGCTGTTTCATAATAATAGAAGTCACGTATTTTAATTACATTTTCTTTCGTTGTTACGAGAAAATGGCAACAAAAATATATAATTACTATTTTAAAGCTATTTTTCCTTTACTTTCTACAGAAATGGAGTACTTCCGTTGCCAATATTAAGCAAATGGCTCCAAAAACTACAAAAAAATTAATATTTCAAAAATAAATGGAGATACAGTTTTCAAACAAAATGCATTTAAAAGAACTTTTTTTTCCAATACGACAGTATAAAAATTGAAAATGTGCGATGCTTAGAAGTTTAAAAAAATTGATAAAGAGTATTTAAAGAGTTTAATAATCGTAATGCTTTGTTTTACGGCTAACTTCTGTAAGGTAAGGTTATTTTTTGGACACAAAATAAGGTGGGAGAAAGATATAGCATACTGTACCAGAGGCAAAAAAAAAAAAAAATAAAAATAAATAAATCCACAACAAACGTTTCATCCTAAAAAAGCAGTATTAGTTACACAATAAGCATAAGAAGTTATAATATAAAAATGCAGAATTTCAAAGTTCGAAAAAATAAAATCAGGATATTTTCTCTAATTAATAAATATTTTTCTCAATGCAAAAAATTTATTTCTTTTTAATTGTAGAAATATACACATTGCAAACTTAATTTGGAATAAAGTTTGATTAGTGTTGAAGTTTAATTAATGCATACAACTCTTTAGTATAAATAGGACTACGTATAATAACACCTTTTGACTAAGAAAACGGAATTTAAGGTGTTTTAACATTATTATAAATTAATTATAAATAATTGGTAAGCATTGTCTTCCCATGAAAATATAAATAAAGGAGTGAAGGTTTTTTTAAAATACTTTTTATTCAAATCTCAATTAATTTTTAAAATATGGTTCAATGATTATGTCTCTAGAGCCACACATAAAAAGTCGCCGGCCCGCAGGTTGAGTATGACTGCACTAGAGAGACGCAACACTTCCACCGATGACATTTTGTTGTTTAAAAGCGTACCGGGTATTATAGCCAAAGAAAAATATTATTATGATAGTTAAAAAGATACAGTTTTTAGTTTTATTTTCCACCTGGAATGAGATTAAACAATGAACAATTTCAAACTGCAGATAAAAATGGAAAATAATGAAAACGACCCCTGAAAATATGTTTTTCGGAATAGTAAATATTAATATTTTTTAAACAAAAGTTACAGCCACAACTTGGAAAGTACCACTTAAAAGTAGGTGGTATTTGGAGGGGTTTAGAAATTCACCCGGCGCACAGTGGGACGTTTTGATGATCTAGGTGGACAAAATCCATTTTTCCGATTATCTCGGAATTTGACAAAACCGCGTGTACTGGTAGCTGAATGTCTATATTTTCGAGATCCGTAGGAATTTTGTCTCAAAAATCAGAGGTGTCGATTAATTATGACCATAAAGAAGGCAGTTGGTTTGAGGGAGTTTCAAAAGTTGCACTAGCTTCCTCTAAGTTTGAAAGCACGTCGTGACTATTTTGTTTTATTTGAAAGCACGAGTTTGCTGGACAGATGTCACAGGTTTGTCAAGGTCAGATTTAACCCATTTTTGTTTGAAAATAAACGATATTAAACCCGCTTAACCGCTTTTTTCAAAGGTTGTAATTCTGGATGATCCCTGATGTTGTTTACAAATTTCATCTTGGCTTTTAACGTATTATTCAGCAATTAAGCATTTTTTTTTAAATCAAAGTGTCATTCCTAAATTATTGAAAAATTAAAAAAACTCCTGCAGATGTCTGCAGAGCATTAAGTTTTTATTAATAAACAAGTATCATATTTATTTGCAGTGCATGCATGTATGATTAGTTCAAAGCTTGCTAGTCAAATTTAAACCACTTTTAACTATGCGATTGATCCGAAACAATGAAAACATGTGTAATTTGAATGACAATACAATATTATTATAATTTAAAGAACGTAGAAGTTTGTTTAGAATACTGTTTCTACAGGGCTTCACAAAAATTTAGATTAAAACTTGCAAGTTAATTTTAAAACCAATTTCAATAATCTGATAAAGCTGAAACTTTACTCAGGATATGTAGTTCTTATGACAATGCAATATTGTTATAATTTATGGAACGTAGCAGTTACGCTTTTTTTACAGGGCCACATAAAAGATTAGTTCAAATCTTGCAAGACAATTTTAAACCACTTTCAATTATCTGATTGAGCTGAAACTTTGCCTACATGTGTTTTTACGATGACAATTCTATTAAATTATAATTTGACGAACGTAGAAATTATGCATTTGTTACAGGGCCACACAAAAGATAGCGGAAAGATTGTTGCTAAAAAGCAGAAATTTTTATTAAATTTCAACAAAATTACTATAGGTTATTGAGATACACAATAGCATTTTTAAATTGAAAACAAATTGCGTAGTAGTTGTATTTCTTTTACAGGGATACATAAAAATTTCGGATACATTACCGTCTATATGCAGCAATTTTATTTCAAATTGAATAAAATTTATATAGGTTATTTATTCACACAACAGCATTTTTTCAACCGAAAATAATTTTGGTAGCATTTATATGTTTTACATGGTACCGCAAAACATTAAAGTTTTTTTTAATATGATTTTATTTAAAAAAAAAAAATTATTTTTCAGGATGACTACGCTAATTTCTCGAGCAATTCTGAGTAGGCAAAAATACAAAAAAGAAAGGAATGTTAACTTACATGTGTGCATTAAATTGTTTTTTACTTAATTGTAAAATAAGTATGTTTAGCGCATTATTTGTAATGCATTATACAGGGTACCCACTAAAGTCCTTCCCACGCTCTTAATTGCCAAACGGTTGCAGCTACAGTCATAAAAGTGGTGTCTAGGTATAGTAAAGTGACTATGCGCTACCAGATGAGACCGCTTTCAGCGCCACCTGGTTCAAAACACTTCCTTGATATAATTTGGTGCTGATTACTTTTTGGTGAAAATCGCCCGACAGGTGGCGCTGCTATGCTGCATTATGCATGATTATTGCAATAGCTCTATTTCAAGAACGAATTTTCATTAAATTTCAGATTCAGTTAGTCCTTGATAAATTAGTGCTGTTTAGTTTTTGGTGTAAATCGCCCAGCAGGTGGCGCTGCTATGCTACATTTTTCATGATTTCCGCAATAGCTGTATCTAAAGTACTAATGCATGAATCTTTATCAAGCTTCGTATTTAGTTAGTTCCTTGTATAAATTAGTACTAATTAGATTTTGGTGTAAATCGCTCAACAGGTGGCGCTGCTATTCAGAATTTTTTTACAATTTCCGCACTCTATCTCAAAAACTAACACACGGATTTTCATCAAACTTCAGACTCAGTTAGAAGAATTTGACATATTTCGGTGTAAATCACTTAACCAATGGCGCTGATATGGTACTGCTTTTTTCCGGAAGTATTAGCATGTATGAGATAGAAAAATGTTTTGGAATTGCCACATCCGGCTAGTTATTTTTTACAGTTGTTGTTTGGGGTTTTATTTATTTATTTATTTTTATTTTATTTATTTATTTAGTTTATTTATTTTTTTTTGGGGGGGGGGGGATTACAACCTCTTACGGAACCCCTGTCAATCGCTATTTAAAAATGCAGAAAAACGAAACGTTTACTAGTTCGCCACTTGAAGAGCAGTGTTTTCATCATAAACGCCGTCGAACTGTGGGAATTTGAAGCTCGTTCATTAGCATTCGATTGGGCGAGGGGTGGGGGGGGGGGTCGTTTAATATCTCGGCTAATTATAAAAAAATGAAAACTCCATCTCACGTGCATTCGGCCTCTCTTCAACTAACCTTATCCAACTTTGCAGACCTCTGCCTGCGATACATTTCCTTAAGCCTTCGCAAACAGGCAGTCACATACGTGGACACGGACATGGGTAAACATCTTTATTTTATTAATATATAGATATGTGTATGATTTTTAAGTCTAAAAACAAATGTTAAGAAACTTTTCCGAAAGACAAGGGTAACACCAATTTTACTTGCTCCACGGCACTAAATATGCAACTACGCCACCGACCGCTGTCTTCAACACCACGAAAACATTTTGCAAACACCAGTGCAATTACTCCCTCACCTTTTCCTAAATGATTAGGTTTTAAGCTGTGTTTAATACTACAAATATATTTCTTATACTTACTGTGCATGCTATTTCATCATTTATACCACCAGTGCTTTCCATAGCCTCCATAGCCGTAGTAAGGCCAGTAGTAGTACGGATACGATTTTCCATAATAAGGCCAACTGTAGTACGATGAAGTATAAGGATAATAATAGTAAGGCCAACTTTTTCCATAATAGTGAGAATGATAGTAGGGATAATAGCCTCCATAATAATACGATTTAACTCCAGCAAGGGTCGCAGCAAATACAGCAAGGAATGCCAAGATGAACTGTAAGAAAATGAAAATAAAAGTTAATTAATCATTATGCAGTAAAAATACTTATAATAATACGAAAAAGTTTGAAATTTCTACAAAATATAATAGACCAGACGGCGACTGCACAGACCATCACCTCATCGTGTTGGTGGCTGAATTTCGAGGAGTAGACAGGACGTGATTAGCATATTAAAATGCAACTACCGGTCTTCCAAGTCATATCTTGAGGGAAACCACCTGCAGACCCGATTTTAGTGGTTGATCGCAGGTTTATCGCTGTTTTTTCCTGCATCTAAAGGTATGAAAGCATGGAAGACTGGTAGTTGCCAAATACAGTGGTAAACCACCTGCCAATCACTAAAATCGGTTTTGCAAGTGTTTTCCATCAAGATATGACTTGGTAGACCAATTGCATTTTAATATGCGAATCGAGTTTTAACCAAGGCTGCGGAGTCGGAGTCAGGCCCATTTTTGAGCGAAAGAGTCGGAGTCGGATCTGTTCCCGGAGTTCGAGTCGGAGTCGGAGTCGTCCATTGTACAAGCAGGGCAGCGTTGTCGGAGTCAGGCCCATTTGTGAGCGAAAGAGTCGGAGTCGGAGTCGAAGTTGAATCTGTTAAAATTCCCGGAGTCGGAGCCGTCCATTTTTCCCACAGACTCCGCAGCCCTGGTTTTAACTAATCCCAGAATTTCAGCCGTCAACTCTATGAGGGGATGGTTTGTGCAGCTACCTTCCGGTCTATAACTTTTATTTGAATTCTCGGTGTTCCCGTATGTCCCAGTTTTTTTTACACCATGTCTTTATCACATATTTAGCGCTGTAAAATATTTTGTAATACTATAATGCTGACTTTTTTCCTCTACCTATTTATTTCAGACGTAGTAATTAATTACTCTTCAGTATAAGAATTAATCACACTTCTTTAATTAAGTATAGTACACTCTGTTTAAAAAAACATGTGCTTTCTTTTCAGAGAAATATTCGTGTCCCAGCCGATCATACGAAATAGTTTATGTTTCGAGAGGAAATTTCATTTTTGTGTAATTTCTCCTACGTTAACAGTCAAGTATTATACTTGACTATTAAAAACAGATTACACCCGTAAAACAAACAATTTTGTACCTGACATATTTTTCTAAAGTGTTTAACAAAATCTGTACTTGTACCATAGACCAAAGTTTTTCTTTTTTTCTAGATCTCGAAATTTTAAATGTATGTTTCCTGTTTTTGTTGTTATATATTTTTTTTCTTTAAATTCCAAGAAGATTTTATACAATCATTGGACTTATTGCTAGAATTTAAAACAGTTTCTCTGGACAAGGAAGGATTTAATATAATATACATATATATATACATTCACAGCAATGCGGCACATTATATGTACCGCCAAACGTTAATCCATGAACAATTTTTAAGGATTAATTGTAATCTCTTACTTGATGCCTACCACTCTCTATCACATGATATCGACCCCTCATTGAACCCTAAATAAATTTCATCAAGAAAAGGCGGTAACTTCGTAAATGACTTGGTAATCCAAAACTGTTTCAAGCAGTTATTCTACACACTTTAAAAAGGCAAAAAATGTAAAAATTAAATAAACAAATACATTAAATATCTTTTTTGACCCCACAAAATTTAAAAACTTGTAAAAGAAAAAAAAATGTAATTTTATTAAAATTTTATCTGGCGGATTCCGAATTCCCATCACTAATATGGTAAGTCTATGGGGATGAGATGCATTCGAATATTTAAAATATCTCCTCAGGAAATTAATGTTTTTAATTGCTTTTTTTCTTTGTACTTTCCTTAAAGGATGTCTCTCTTTTCCTTAGTTCTCAAAATGTTTCTAAAATCTATGCTTAATTTAACCCTCCGTCTACCAGACGGGTCCATTGGACCCGACATGTACATTCAAAATATTTATTCAAACCAGAAATTTCTTCAAAACAAACTAAATGTATAAATCAGACAATAATAAGTTAAATAAACAAATTAAATAGTTTTAAGTAAAAATTCTGGTGTAGAATGTTTTTATAAAACTTGAGTAAAATTTCCGGTAGTTCTAGGGTTAATACTTTATGTGTTAAAAGCTGACGAACTGCGAGTCAGATTTTAACACTTCATGTAAAATTAAATCTATATTTTAGAAATATTTTGAGAACTAAGGAAAACAAAGAGACAACATTTAAGAAGAGTACAGTCGTGGAAAAAAAAAAGTAAACACCCCCTACTAACTCCTCAACAAATTATCGTAGAAGAAAGTTACTGGTACCGAACGATTGGAAATAAAGTCTACTTTTAAATTATGTATATAAAATGTGCTTAGGGGGCCATCTACATATTAAAAAGAATCCAAACTTCCTTTTTTTCAATGACAATACCCAATTTTAACAAGATATTTCAAATCTCCGGTTCAAATTATGCCTAGGTACCGAATTTCAAGTCATTTGAACGATAAGTTTTTGAATTATAAACATTCAAAATTTAGTGCTTCTAATGTTAAATTACATTTTCATATTTTTAGTTATATCTCCAGAAATTATGCTCCTAATGTGCTAATTTTTTTTGTAGCAATAATACTAATATACCCAAACATAAATACGCTGAGTTTGCAATTTTTATAATTTTATGATTGAATTATGAATTATGAAATTAATATTCGAAAAAATTATGAATTACAACCTACAATTTTTTTGATGGATTTAGATTTATTAAGTCCTGCTTTATGTAAATCCCAAATTTCACATTTTTCTTCCTAGTAGTTTTCAAATTATGCTTAAAAAACGGCAAAATGATTGTTTAAGGGGCCGTCTATAATAGAAGCGACTAGATATTTTGAAATTTCTTTTGCTGTCCCGTAATCTAGCAGGCTTCATTGACTTCTTAAGGTGCCTTGATTAAGATGGGGGCTCTCTCGGTCAACAATCGATTTCCGAACTTCAATTTGGATACAGCCCTTAAAATACGCTCATTTTAAAATAATTAATTTCTCAGAAACTTATGGTACGAATTGCATAAAAATTCGTTTTTAGGCTAATTGGAGGCTGTAGAATTCATTTATGCTGTCAGAATTGCGTACTGCTATTGAAAAAAACAAAGTTCTGATTCGTTTTAATATGTAGATGGCCCCTAAGCAAATTTTATATACATAATTTAAGGGTGTATTCGAAAAAATATTTTTCCACCCTCAACAGCTCGAAATTTTCCGATACATTTTCAGACTCATTTTTAAAAGTAAAAACATGAAACTTGCTGGGGTGATTTCTGAAGACATGTTTAACATGCCGTGTGATTTCATTTTCAGCTCAATTAATTAGAATTTGATTTTTAAGCAATTATTTTCTCAGTATGACCATTTTTTTCATTCCCAGATCGCCCGCTTCGGAAACATCAGTTCAAAACGCCAACTTTGACAGCGTTTTTTACAGTATTTTCTGCATTTATCAAAAAATTATTAAGCACGGCACATTATGTAGTTTCTAAATAAGAGAAGTTCCCAGTTTGATGCGTTTGAGAGCAAAAATGAATTTTAAAATGAATCAGAAAATAAGCAGTTTGGATCGGAATACACCCTTAAAAGTAGATTTTATTTCCAATCGTTCAGTACCAGTAACTTTCTTCTACGATAATTTGTTGAGGAGTTAGTCGGGGGTGTTTACTTTTTTTTTTCCCACGACTGTACATAGAAAAAAGAAGTTAAAAATATTAATCTCCTGTGGAGATATACGAATGCATCCAACGTCCATAGACTTAACATTACTGGGGGGAATTCGGAAGCTGGGTGACTAGCAGCTTTAAGACCGTTTCGTAAGGTAATGTCCATGAAACATCTCTTTTAAGAGGCTACTTCAGTCACACGAAAAGACCCGCTCACTATTGCCAATCCTATGGAATAAAATTTTTAAGATATCTCGTTCGCATTTCAGTATTTTTAAACAATTCTTTTTGCATTGGTTAGCTGAGATTGATCTGTACAAAGGGTTTTTTTCACTTTTTCGATTTTGTTTACAGATTTTTTAATTACGGCACTTTCATTTTTGGAACCGCTTTCGAAAGTGAAAGCATCCTCTTGAGAAAAATCTGCAAACAAAATCGAAAAACCAAAAAAGGGCAGATGTAGAGGTCAATCTCAACTATCCAATGCAAAAAAAAAAAAAAAAAAAAAAAGTAAAATATTAAAAGGCAAACGAGATATCTTAAAAAGTTTCTTCCATAGGATTAGCATTAGCGAGCGAGACTTCCCAGGTGACAGAAGTAGCCCCTTAATGGCTACCACTATCATATGATATCGACCCCTCGCTGAACCCGAAATAGGTTCCCCCAAGATAAGGCCGTAACTTCGTAAATAACTTGAATAATCCAAAACTATTTCAAGCAGATATTCTACACACTTTAGGAATGCAAAAAAAAAGGAAAAAAATATATAAATAAATAAACAAATAAATTATTTGAATTTAATTTACTAACAATTAAATAACAATTAAATTTTTTGAATATCTCAAAATTTAAGAACCTGTAAAAGAAAAAAAAAGAAAAAGTAATTTTATTCACATTTTCCCTGATAAGAACGTTAAAGACTGTTTCGAAATATAATGTCCATTAAACATCTTTTGCATGATCTCTTGCTTGACATTTTCCACTCTCTATCACACGATATCGACCCCTCACTGAACCCCAAATAGATTTCCTCAAGAAAAGGCCGTAACCTCGTAAATAACTTGAATAATCCAAAACTGTTTCAAGCAGATATTCTGCATACTTTAGGAATGCAAAACATGTATAAAAAAAAAAAAAAAAGAAAAGAAAAGAAAATTAATGATCCCTCTCAAAATTTAAAAGCTTGTAAAAGAAAAAAAAATATAAAATGTAAATTTATTCCCATTTTATCTGATATGAACTTTTAAGACCGTTTCGAAAGATAATGTCCATGAAACATCTCTTGCATGATCGTTGCTTGACGTTTACCACTCTCTATCATATTATATCGACCCCTCACTGAACCCCAAATATTTTCCCTCAAGATAAGGCCGTAACTTCGTAAATAACTTGAATAATCCAAAACTGTTTCAAGCAAATAGTCTACATACTTTAGGAATGAAAAAAAATAACAAATAAATAAATAAATATATAAACAAATTAATTAAAAAGATTTTCTGACCGTCTCACAATTTAAAAACCAGTAAAAGAAAAAAAATAAAATGTAATTTTATTCACATTTTTTCTGATAAGAACGTTTAAAACCTTTGCGAAAGATAATATCTATAAAACATCTCTTGCATGATCTTCTGCTTGAGTCTACCACTCTCTATCACATGATATCGACCTCTCACTGAACCCCGAATAGATTGTTTCCTCATTTATTGGCAACAATGCGAAATAGTCCAACAAAAAAAGAAACAGTGGACCATCAGCTGGAAAAAAGATGGCAGCCAGCACTGCCATCAGCGGTAAAGTGCAATGGTGCCATTACTTAAAACAGTACAAAAGTGTCCGTGCGGAATGCAGCTGGCCCATCAGCGATGTCCAACAGCAGGACAGCATTGGTATAGCATCACATTACTTCAATCCGGTACTTTTCTTGCAGTGCTAGCACCTATCCCACTGCTATTCTTTTGCTGGCCCAGCACTTTCCCTTACAAAATTTCTTATAGAATTCTATTAAAAAAAAAAAGTTTTATAGAATTAGGGCCCTTTTTTCTATAAGCTAGTTTCACCAAAAGCTATGGAAATATCTGTAGAAGTGTCTATAATAGATATGTCTATAGAAATATTTAAACTTGCAACGGTTTCCATGTGGTCACCCTCCCAAGTACTAACCGCGCTCGGTGCTGTTTGGCTTTCGTGAACGGACATGAACAAGTACTTTCAGCGTATTCTACGATCAACGTAGTTTTTCAAGCTCTCATTACACTATTTCAAGTTTGCTTCTTTTGTGATTTACGTTCCCAAATATTAAACTGGTATATAAATTATTGTATTGTATAGAAATCCTATATATTTTATACGTTTTTTTATTATTGATTCTCAACTGTGTAAATTATGAAAACGGAAACTCTTTGTAACTTAGTAAAACCAGATTTAAGGAGAAAAAAAAAGTGCGTTGAAATAAAGAATTTATTTATTTATTCATTTACTTATTTATTTTGTTGGTGGCAGTGGTGCTATATCCCCACTAAAAAAAAAATCTACAGAAAATCTGTAGGTAATTGGCCCAACATTCTGTAGGTAATTGGCCCATTTCTGCAGATATTTCTAAGATATTTTGAAGGTAAAGCTAAACCTGCAAAATTTCTTCAGATTTCTGTAGAATTTCTGGAGAAACTAGAGATTTCTTCAGATAATCTTAAGATTATTTTTAGTGGGGATTATTTACAGATTAAAAAAAAATATTAGCTTCACAGCTTAAATTGTGTTAAGATATTCATTTCAGATTTGTGTTCAAATACTCAATGTCTTTGATATTCGCAACGCCATCTAGCGTAAAGGTTCCCAGTAATAACACTGCAAAACTTCGTGCACTTCCATGTACTGGTGCCCCACCAGTGGCTGAGAGGTTCTGCTCTCGAAACTGGTAGACGGAAAGTGCTGTGTTCGATCCCAATCGCGCCCGTCGGCCTAATCGTTCGGAGTTTTCGTGGTTTTCTTCGAGCCATGGATTCCCATGCGTTAATACGGGTTTGGTTCCCTTAGAAAGACCCCCACGAAGGGCACTCCCCCTCGGGCCTATATCCCTAGTGTAGATAATCGGCCGTCACAAAATCAACCATCCATGTACTGGTGGGTCAGCGGATGAGATAAAACGGAAGCCCACCAGAATTTTATCTGATGATTTCCAACAGCAAAGTTGACTGAAGCTGTCCAGCAGTGGTCATGCAGTGGTAGACCATTAACCAGCACTTCTCCATCATTGCCAGCACCTATCTTGCTGCTGGCCAGCAATTTCCTCTTTGCTGGGAGTAATGATAGTCACTATTACAATTCATGCATATTATCTTTCGAAACGGTCTTAAATGTTCTTATCAGGTAAAATGTGGATAAAATTACACTTTTTTTTTTCTTTTACAAGTTTTTAAATTTTGAGAGGGGTTAAAAAATCATTTAATTAATTTGCTTATTTATTTATTTATTACATTTTTTGCATTCCTAAAGTGTGTAGAATATCTGCTTGAAACAGTTTTGGATTATTCAAGTTATTTAAGAGGCTACTTCAATCACGCGAAAACACCCATTCTCTAATGTTAATCCAACGAAAGAAATTTTTTAAGATATCTTGCATAATTCGTCATTTCAATATTTTTATTTTATTTATTTATTTATTTATTTTTTCATTGGATAGCTGATGTCGATCTCTACAAATGGCACTTTGTACTTCTTCGATTTTGTTTGCAGTTATTTTTAATTAGGAAAACTTTACCTTTGGTACCGGTTTTGAAAGTGAAAGCATCCCATAACAAAACAAAAAAAAATTGCAAACAAAATTTAAAAAGAAAAGAATGCAGAAATTTAAAAAGAAAGAATCCTTTGCAATGCAATGCAAACAAATTACTTAAAAATATTTAAATACGAACGAGATATCTTTAAAAATGTCTCTCATTGGATTAACATTAGCGAATGGGTATTTTCGCGTGACTGAAATAGCCCCTTAAGAAGTTACGAATTTTTCGAACAAAATCGATCACCTCCTTAAAAGCAGCTAGTTTCTTTTTCTTGAACACGCGGTACATCAAACGTTCGAACCGATCAACTGATTTTGAAAAAATTAGTCGGGTTGGAAATATAATAAATTTTGGGACCATGAACCTATTTAATGTTAAAAAATTAACTGTTAAATATTTTTTTAAAGACTTTAAATTTAAAAAAGAAAAACGCGAAATCCTTAGGCCGATTTTCAAACAATTATTGTAAAATATTTCATGTAAGAAAACAGTCGTCATTTTAACTGTAACTTCTGCAACAAATTTTTCAGTCATTTAATCGTATTTATAGATAACGGTTTCTTAACCATAACTGGTTAGCATAGATATAAAATTGCGGTTACTTTATCAAACTCGTTAAAAGTTGCTGAACGATTATATATATATATTGCATATATATATTGCATATATATATTATATATTATAGTACTTAATAGTGTTTTATAGAAAATTAATAGTGTTTTTACCATGTTCTAGATGAATGATAGAAACGTCATTAATTTACAAAGATTTTGTTTGACCAGTGATAAGTTTATTTTCGTTCAGCACATTTTTATAAATCTGGTAAATTAACCGTAATTTTATATCTATGCTAACCAATCACGTTAATACAATGACTTAACTTATTTTTTATATTTCATCTGAAACACAGTGAAACTAAATGTTGGCTGAATTAAGTTCGGTTCAACGTATCAAGTAAAATGCAGCATTTAAAATTGTGTCAAATTTATTTTCAGTTTTTTAAAAAGTAGAATTAAATAAAATCAATAACAAGCTGCCACAAAAATATATCTAACATACACCTTGACATTCACTGCCTCTTTTATCTGGTAAATTATTTCAACCGTGAAATTCCCATGTTTCATGATTTTGTAAGCAATACCTTGGTATTCCACGAAAATAATTGACCGTGTGAGTAAAATTACGTGACACTACTTTTCTTGCTGAAAAATAGAATCATTCCTAATTTGCATTTATACTAGTTATGATAAAAAACAAAATTAAACCCACTTAAAGTTATTACTGGACAATTCTTATGAACCTTGTGGAAGGACATTCGTAAATATCGAGGGGAAAGTGTGGTAATACGGTGAAACAAGGCGAATCTTTACGAATGGAATAGAAACATATTTATCGTGCCTTCTCAATATAAATTTTATTACTTGATAGTCAGCTGAATATGTTTCATTTTTCGGGAAAAAAGGTTACAAAAAAAGAAGTTATTTAAAATGCATGTCATTCTCAATTATAGAATTCTTATTATTATTATTTTTACATTGGTCTAAACCAGACATGTCAAACATGTGGCCCTCCGATAACTTATCTGTGGCCCGCAAATCTTTTGGCATTTTCCTTAAGTTTATTATATCAATTCATGTATATTGCGAAATGTACACTTTGCCCGAATATACTTGCACTAACCGTGGCTGCAGAGCTGCTATGTTGAACAATATGGAACAGTGTGAGAATTCTTTTTTTCAAAATATCTACCACAATTTTAGAATAATAATCTTCGCTTTGTTTATTGAAAGACATCCCGTGATTAAACACAGCGAAGATTACTGGTAAAAAGAAAAGTGGTAATTATTTTGAATAAAAATATTTCACAATCTGATAACATTAACGTGGCGTTAGAGAGGGCAAACATCAGAAAGTATAGCATATGTATGTGATCAGATATGACTCATTTTAAAATGTTACATCTAACGGCTTGTGGATGCAAAAAATAATCCCCCAGAAAGCTACAAAGAGCAAATCTTGAATATGAAAATGTATAGGTTTATAAAAATTTTATAGTATTTTTTTATAACTTGTTTTGCGTTTTATATTAAAACTGATACTTTGATATCATAAGATATCTCCAGGGGTAGGGGGGATTGTCCTTTGATATCGTTATCACTGTTGATGCAACCAAAACTTCTTTTTTCTTTGTAACTTTTTCTTTACATCAAAATATTCTGTTTTTTTTTTTTTTATCTATATTTATGAAAACACTATTATTAGAACTAATAAATGATTATAACATTATTTTATTTCAAAATATAAAACATCCCAACGTTTGGCATTCCTATTGTTCCGCTACATGCACATATAATCCGCTGTTTCAGAAACCAGGTGCGAAATATTTTTTAAATTATACTCGTGTTTACTAGTAAAGAAAAAAAGAAGGAATGTTGTTCGCCTATTTTGGTGATAAGAAGTCCTGCTTGCCAAACTACAAAGAGCAAATCTTGCTGAAAGTCCTGACTGAGGTAAACTGAAGTCCACCTCCCGTGCTGGGAGTAAGGGCAAGAAGACAATATTACTATTGATGGCATTATGCAACAAAAAGCTATTATCAAATACAGTGAAACCTCCCTGTGCGACCACCTCCTTGAACGACCATTTTTTCATGGAACGAAATTTATTCCCATAGGCTCAATACTAATTTTACCTGCATTCAGAGACCATCTCTGTTGAACTCCCTCCATGAGCGATCCATTTCTTTGAAGAAAATGAAACAAATTCCGTTTTTTCCTGATCGCTTGAAGAAGATTTTATTAGAAAAATAATTCCGGAGAGCGAATTATTAATCAAACTTATAAACTAACTTTAGATTTTTTTATTATTATTCCGGTACCTTTTAAGTGTTTAAACCCCTTTGTGCCTTTTTAGGCAATGCATTTAACTCTGATGACAACTTAAGAATGACAGTCAATAAACTCCCCTGCCCTATTCTGTCAGGAAACTCTCAAAGAAATAGATAAATTAATAAAATCGTCATTAGTTATTTCCGTCCAAAAAAATTGCATTTATTTACTGAACTTCGAAAGGACTTGGAAATAAAAGTTACAAAAGAAAAAACCGTAAAATCAAAGAAAACGTCAATGTATTCATTTTTTAAACTCTGAAGTAATTAACTTATGTAATTAACTTTAGTTTTGATGCTTAAATTTTTATATTTTTTCCTAATGTGAAAAATAAATTTTAATAACATTAATTGTTACTTTTTTTCAACAATTAAAATCTAGTTTAAACATGACCTTCATTAAGAGACCACTTCTCAGAGCGAGCAATGTTTATTAGAACCGAACGTGGTCGCTTTAGGGAGGTTTTACTGTACTTTTAAACAGTAACTATTTCTTTTAAGTATTAGATTATATAAAGTTACTTAAGTCATTCACTATTTATTATTTATTTAAAGTTATTTTTGCGATACTTTATTTTATTTTTCTCTTCATTTGTATTAGTAAAGTACGCAAATAATAAACAGGTAACTATAACTGTATGTCACTTCAAATGCATAAAAAGAAGAATTAAAAAAAAATAGCACTGATAACGATATCATTATGGGGAGGGGGGGGGGGGAATCAAGGAATGATAACGTTTGATAGCGTAAGCGGGGAGGGGGGTCCAAAATTACCAAAAAGTTTATAACGTTATATATGTACAGCTCCTTTATTTTACTGCACTCTGATTTATATTACATTACAAAATAATGTGTAGTAAATCTAAACATTTTTTTCTCGTCTGCATAAGAAGCAAAAGTTGAATGGTACAATTGATTCAATCTGTAGTTCCGATTTCTATCTAAAAGATGCGTCTGGATTCACGTTCAATAAAGTTTTTGCATTGGCGCATTCTTTATATGACCATTTAGCATAAGTCAAGTATCAAGTTTACACTACCCCTTTATAACAATCACATGAATCAATCTATATTTAATATTTTCTCATACGAAAGTTCTTTGTACTGAAAAGATATATCTTAAACACTCGAAAATATAACTAAAGTATTTTCACAATGGCAAACTTTCCAATTTTACTGTTGCAGTTTTAAACATTTAATTTTTCAACAATGCATCACAATTTCAGCCTACAATTTCAGTAAAGAATGTCTTTCTACCTATTTAAATGAATTTTACAATTTTTTTTTTCCATTAAAGGGAAAAACAAGTTGGAAATTGCACCTCCAAACGTGGCAAATAAAGGTGCGTTCGCACTATAACTAGTTTTATAAACATTTTTGCACTGCATATTGTACTGAATGTATATTTTAGTGTACTTCATAAGGCATATCAATTTCATTATGTTCGAAAGGCTGTAACATCATTAAAATGCATTTGAAATATTTTTTCCACATTAGCTGTAATGTAACGGAAAACTTTTGACTGTCCCTGTCATTTAAACTATACTCCGATTTTCATAAAATTTGAAATGACGCCACAAAATTTTGCAACAATTACATATTTAAAATATCAGACCATTCTGTTGGGCAGTTTTTGCTCAGTTATATGCGGACGGACGGACGAACAGACAGACAGACGGACCGAACGACGACTATAGATGCTATACGTATTTATATAATTACGAACGCACTTAAAAGGCATCGAAAAATTGTTGGAAAAATAACAAAACACAGCCTTACACCATAATACATTAAATCTTCAATTTATGGAATGATTCGATTTTTTTTTCCGAGAGTTATTTTCGCAAACTGTAAAAAAAATGTAAAAGATTTCCAGATACAAGTAAAAATGCATCGAAAAATTTAATATAACCTAGCAGTTATCCACAATTATAGAAACATTTTCATTTTTTTTTTTTTTTTTTTTCAGGAACTGTTTAGACAATGATAATCATAAACCGTAAAAAAAGAAAAGAAAAAAAAAAGGTTACGACATTCACATAAATCCTTTCTTCTGAAGTGAAAGGTTACTTATGCTGCTGTTAAATTTCAGAATAAACTTTTCTGTTATTTTCGATAGCATAGGGGAAAGTAGGGGAATGGCGCTCACTTAAGGGAGAACATGAATAGCTAAGTCAAATTTAGACAAAAAAATCAATATTTTATTAACGAAGTATAACCCCAAAGCATAAGGAACGGTTTACAATCAACTAATTTTCATAAAAGTTTTAGGATTTTTTTTTAATTGTTATTTTTAAATGAGCATCGATTGATCAGTAATGCCCGACATGGTAGGGCAATTGCGCTCAGAGTTTGAATACAACATTTAAGTAAGACAAAAGTCACATATGTAGGGGAGACCGGGGGAATGCCGCCAACCCGGGTTATGCCGCCACCCCACCTAGTTTAAAAACTAAGGGCAATTTGAGATAGTGAATGTGCCTGCACTATAGCGGCCAACAATCTAAACAGTGCCTAAAGTGAGAGTGACTTTGCTGTACGTCGTTCGTTTGTTCTAGTGAAAAATGTAGTTTTCATCTAGTTGCTTATTATTTTGGAGCTTCAAATGAGTAGAGATAAGCACCTTTTGTTGTAAATTAGGTATTTAAGATAATATGACCCGTAATCTACATGCATTCGCCGACATTTTGATCCAATGTGTTGAACAAGTTCAGTTCTTCTTTCGGCTTTGCTTGGGGATTTCCGCCATATTGTCCTCTCGGAGTAATGCCGCCGCCATGCAAATCGGGTGAGAAATGGCCACATTTTAATGTAGTGGAGCCGATTCAGCAGAGTGACTTTTGCAATATGAAGTAAACTGCAAGCTTAACCATTATTCTGCTCAATTATATTGCTTTCTAACTATTTTCAGTAGGTTGTGTGTTTCCTAGTATCCATTTGATGCATGTACTAGGTCATTAAAGAGTGACGGCATTACCCCGGTACAGTGGCGGAATTACCCCAGTGTCTTGGGTAATCCCGCCACTGTGCAGTGGTTTAAAAAATATTTTTTTATGTATGCTTACTTTACAGTTATGATTACGGTTAAATTTATTCAGATACTGAAGATCATGATTCAGCTTTAGAATTTTTACTATTAAAAAATAAACATTTTTTCGAGGTGAAAAAATTTAAATTCCCTTAAGGTGTCGCCATTCCCCCGGTCTCCCCTAGTTGTGTGGGCTGTTCACACCGCTGCAGACCTTTTACGACCACTTTACACATACTGTGCACACTATTATGTTAGACATATAGTGGGCTACTTTTTTTATATTTAGGTTTTTTGATTTTCACCACTTTTTTGAAATCGTAAAATTCTCCTTGTTTAATGACACATTAATAAAGGCGAAAGCAGTGAAATTTTACCATTTCAAAAAAGTGGTGTCAATCAACAAATTTGAATTTTAAAAAGTTTCCACTGGCAACACTTCTTCTGGAATTCCACGCGAGCATCATTATCCGTTATCGCCATGTTGGGTTTTATTGCATTATAATTGGCGTAACAACGCACTACAAAAATTAATAAAAGCATGAAAGTACAGCTAAATGTATATATTTTGTAGACATAATGAGTAAATTAATATTTGAAAGTAAGAGTGTACACTTATCTTCAAGTTTGATGTTGTAGAATTTCATAATAAAACAACTTCAAACTAATAACGTGAGGACACAAAAATACTTTCCTCCCGACGGGCACTAAATCCTTACTGGGAACTTAGGATGAAGTTAGCTTGATGTCGGTACCGATCGCACGTTTTCAATTATATTCTGTTTAGAGATATTGGGTAAGCGGGATTACCCTTCTGAGTGTCATTACCCTACTTTCCCGTATAATTTTGTGAGTTTTGTGATTGGTTCATCTTCTAGAGATTTCTGAAGATAAGAGAAGGGTCTAGTCTAGAGATTCGCAACTGCAAGTTTATGCTAAATTTTCGTAAACATTTTTGCATATTTTACAATGTGCGACACTGATTTTCCACGTAAATGATTCTTAAATCTAGCTAAAATTAATAGTACAGTAAAACATCCCTAAAGCGACCACGTTCCGTTCCAATAAAAATTGGTCGCTCCAAGAGGTGGTCTCTTAATGGAGGTCATGTTTAAATCTAGATTTTAATTGTTGAAAAAAGGTGACAATTAATATTACGAAAATTATTTTTCACACTAGGAAAAAATATGAAAATTTAAGTATCAAAAGAAAAGTTAATTACTGCGGAGTTTAAAATGAGTACATTGACGTGTGTTTTGATTTTACGGTTTTATCTTCTATAATTTTTATTTCCACGCCCTTTCAAAGTTCAGTAAATAAATGCATTTTTTTTTTTTTTTTTTGGACGGGAACAAATTATGACGATTTCATTAATTTACCTATTTCTTTGAGAGTTTCCTGACAAAATAGGGCAGATGAGTTTATTGACCGTCATCCTTAATTTGACAACAGAGTTAAATTCATTGCCTAGAAAGGTACAAAGGGGTTTAAATGCTTAAAAGTTACCGGAATAAATAAAATTTCCAAACTTAGTTTAGAAGTTTGGTGAATAATGCGCTCTCCGGAATTATTATTCTCATAAAACCTTCTTCAAGCAACCAGGAAAAAGCAAAATTTGTTTCATTTTCTTCAAAGAAATGGGTCGCTCATGGAGGGAGTTCAACTGGTATGGTCTCTGAATGGAGGTAAAATTAGTATTGAGCCTATGGGAATAAATTTCGTTCCATGAAAAAATGGTCGTTCAGGGAGGTGGTCGCTCAATGGAGGTGGTCGCACAGGGAGGTTTCACTGTATTAAAATATTATTGAAACACAAAACTGTAGAAGGAAAAAAAATAACCAGAAAAGGGCTTTTTTTTTTCTTTTTTTTCAAAATTTAGTTTTCGGTATCTCAGTTATTGTCTTCGTGAAAGATTGTAATTTAAATAATTTAATAATTTAACTAAAATTTACCTTAAAAATACGCTAAAGCTACTCAATAAAAGTTCCTATTTCTAAGCGTCATTTTTATGTATATAGAAACACAAATGAAATTCTCGATGAGAATTGGAAAAAAACAAAAATATTAACAACATTTTAGGTACGTTCGTAATTATATAAATACGTAGCACTTATAGTCGTCGCCTGGTCCGTCCGTCTGTCCACATATAACAGCGCAAAAATTACTCAAACGAATGGTTTGAAATTTAATATACATAATCGTTGCAGAATTTTGTCAAGTCATTTCAAATTTTATGAAAATAGAATCAAAACTTAAAAAGATATTTATAAAATCTTTCTTCATTCTATTAAATCCTATCATACTTAATTAATTCAGTGATATCCCATGATATGTAATGATTCTAGGTTGCCATTGTGATTGCGTCTTATTTAAGATGGAGTCATATTATTTTCGTATTAGTGAATTTAATATCTATATAATCGTAATTCATTTTGCATTCATTCATTGTGCTTAGGAGTGCAACAGCTATTGAACCAAGATCTGAATATTTATTAAACTAGTTATAGTACGAACGAACCTCATTTGCACCATTTGGCGTACAATTTCCTACTTGTTTAATAATAAATATAAGTATCCATAAGCATACAGTTCATTTTTGTTGATTAGCATGTTTTGAAACTCTCAACATAAAAATAATTAGCATTTACTAAACATGCCTAAAAGTAATAGAAATCTCTCTTTTAATTTTCATGATTACATCTGGTATACAGACAAAAACATTCTGTACAAGCAGTATAAAAGGTTAAGTTGTACTGTTCAATGTTTTATTTTTTACGCTCTACAAAGTAAAACTTTCTGGAGCAAATACTAAATCGTTATGTTTCCCCACATGGATTAAAGTGTCGGTTATTATCATACACGTTCTAACAATTCTAACAGTATTCCTCACTCATAACACAATGCATTGTTAATTACAGAACACTGCTACCTTATAATAATCTTTTCGTGATTTAATGTCCGAAATATCCAACTAAAACACTTACTTTCAATGTATTTTCTTTTGTAGAAAAAGGAAAACACTCTTCGATTCCTTGAAATATTAATATCGGAAAATATTATACATTTACACGATAAATTATTCCGGAACTGCGCCAGAAATTAGCTAATTTAAATTTGAGAATAACTTAATACTAAAATTTTTGTTTCGGATAGCCAAGCAACTGGAAATGTCTTTAAAACTCCAGTATCTTAAATTTTCTTAAAACAAAATCTCTTCAAAATGGATATCATACCAAAAACATTGGAAAAAAATACATATTATCAAAATTTTTCTGTATTTAAGATAAGTATCTGAAAGTGCATAGTTCATTTTTGTTGATGGCCATGGTTTGAAGCCCTCAACTTAAAAATTAATTAGCAGTTTCTGAACGTGCCTAAAATAATAGAAATCTATCATTTAATTTTCGGGATGACTTGTGTTAAATTGAATCAATATTTTTATTTTTATTAATTAATTAATTAATTTTTTTTTTTTGGTTTGACCAAATAAAAATACTATCTGGTTCAAATACGAAATCGTTATCTTCCCCACATGCACGAAAGTTCTAGGTATTTTCATTACGTTCTAAAAATTCTAACAGTGTTTTTCTCTCGTAACACAATGCATTTTTAATTACAGATCACTGCTACCTTATGATAATCTTTTCGTTTTTGTAATGTCCTAAATATCTATCTAAAACGTTTACTTTCGATGTATTTTCTTTTCTAAGGAAAATGAAAAACACTCTTCGATTCCTTGAAATATTAATGTCTGAAAATATTATACATTTAGGGGAGACCGGGGGAATGGCGCCACTCGGGGTTATGCCGCCACCCCGGCTAGTTTAAAAACTAACGGCACTTTGAGATAGTGATTGCGCCTGCACTGTAGCGGCCACCAATAGAAGCAGTGCCTAAAGTGAGAATGCTTTTGTTGTACATCGTTCGCTTGTTCTAGTGAAAAATTTAGTTTTCATCTTTTTGCTTCTTATTTTGGAGCTTCAAATGAGTAGAGGTAAACACCTTTTATTGAAACATTAGGTACTTAAGATAATATTACCCGTAATCTACATGCATTCGCCGACATTTTGACGCAATTTGTTGAACAAGTTCGGTTCTTCTTTTGGCTTTGCTGGGGATTTTCCACTATAGTGTCCTCTCGGGGTAATGCCGCCTTTTCCAATTTGAGTTAAATTGTAAGCTCAACACATTAATAAATCTAGCTTAAGGAACATTGTAATTATTCATTATTTTGATAAATTATTGCTTTCTAAACATTTTAGTAGGTTATGTGTTTCCTAATATCCATTTTATGTATTTACTAGGTCATTAAAGAGTGATGTCATTACCCCGATACAGTGGCGGAATCACCCCAGTATCCTGGGTAATCCCGCCACTGTACAGAGGTTGAAAGAATTTTTTTTTTTTTTATGTGTGCTTACTTTACAGTTATGATTACGGTTAAATTTATACAGATACTAAAGATAATAATTCAGCTTTAGAATTTTTACTATTAAAAAATAAACATTTTTTTGCGGTGAAAAAATTAAATTCTCTTAAGGTGTCGCCATTCCCCCGGTCTCCCCTACACGATAAATTATTTCGGAACTGCGCCAGAAATTAGCTAGTTTGAATTTGAGAATAGTTTAATATTAAAACTTTTGTTTCGGATATCCAAGAAACTGGAAATGTCTTTAACCCGGGAGAACTCGCTGCATGAGATTTTCTCTCACAGTGGTACTTTTTTAAGACTCTTATTTAAATCATTTTTCATTTTAATTAAAATTTCAAAATGTTTTTCAATTATTTTACCTATTTTGTGAATAAAAGTACTAAGCCAACTGAAAAAAATCCCTGCCGGCTCGGGCCTACAGGCGGAGGTAGATTTCGAAGTTAAGTACTAAATTCACCAACAAAACTTAAATCAAGATTAAAGATAAACCCAGTTCCTTCGCTAAGAATGAGCTCTAGGAAGCTAAACATTTTGTGAAAATTCTAATATACACACACGCATGTATATGGAACAGGTTTAAAAATGGCTAAATCAAATTCAGAGAACCTCAAAGTGTTAAAATATGTTAATATTTCCATACTCGAGTTTTTATCATGTTTTAATACGTTTCTTCAAACTCAATGACGTTACATATTCACCTGCTGTGGTCCATTACATTTTCAATATGACGCAAAATTTTGTTGTTTTTTTAATTCGTCAAACTATTTATTTCATTTTGAATTTTCATGCAGAAATCTTGCTCTAGAAAACTTATGACGTAATATTCAATTTGTTTTCAATTCGTCAAACTATTTATTTCATTTTGAATTTTCATGCAGAAATCTTGCTCTAGAAAACTTATGACGTAATATTCAATTTGTTTTCAATTCGTCAAATTGTTTATCTAATTTAATTTTTCACGTGAAAACATTGCATTAGAAAAACAATTGTTGTGGTGAGAATTTTATTGCTTTTTTTTTAATTGTTGGCAACAGCTATAACGAAAAATATTTATTTTTTCCTGCCATTGTTGTGTAAAAGCTGGTTTTATCAGAATCATGTTAAGACGGTATTCAAAATTTTAAACCTTCCCCATTCCCTTGGACCGATTTTGCTCATTTTCAATCCCCGCCGAGAAATTAGCCATCTTAAAGTTGTTGGCGAGTTTGAAGACGTTCCGTGCATAATTGCGACTTTTATCGTGCGGACAAAATTTAGTACATACATACATATATAATGAAAAGTTATGAAGGAATTTTTCAAAAGTCGCACCATGGTAACGACTGCAATAGGTAGTATTTCTTACGAAATCTACCTAAAAGTTGATATTATATGAATGTAAAGTAAAAGAAAAGCAATTGGGTATTCTCACTAGCGAGTTCTCCCGGTTAACCCTTTATCTACTGAATTATGAATTCATGAAAATTTTATCTTCTAAAGCATTTTTCGTGAATTGTTTAAACTACATTAGAAGATTTACAATCATTTAACAAATTTTAGAAAGAATTTAGAAGGATTAATTAAATTTGAATTTATAGGGATATTGTGCAATATTTATAGCCTCACTCAAATCTTTTATTTTAAATCTTTTTCTTAGTATTTTGTAGAATTAAGAAATGTACAAATATAATGTTCTTACAATAGAAATAAAGAAATATTTCCGAATTGAAAAATTCCCCCCCCCCCCCCCCCAACGTCAGAAAGCTGAAAAGATGCAAAGGCAAAAGAAATCATCCTTTGAAAAATATTTTTTGCTTTGTGTAACCAATAATGCTTTTGAAACAAGATAAAGTAATGTATCTATAGCTCATTCTAAACTGCATTACAACTAATGGATGTATTAAATGAATTTTATAACAAGTTATTTTAATGGTACTTATAAGTACCGTCAGTAGATAAAGGGTTAAAACTCCAGTATATTAAACTTTCTTAAAACAAAATCTCTTCAAAATAGATAACATACCAAAGAAGTCTTCATGTCTTTACCAAGAAAAGAGTAAAATCCCAAAAGGTAACAGGAATCTGATCACCAGCTCGGCTGACTGAGATCACTTTCACAAATAATCACCACTCTCTCCCCCTCCTTCTCTATATATACCTCTAGAAACAACATTTTGTTACTCAGTACCACCTATTTTACAAGAATATGTTATAAAAAGTGTATTTTGAGAGAGGCATATATAAAAAAGGGATGTTGAACAAAACGCCCAAAAGAAAAGCGGTCCCAAATTAAGGAATTACTGCAATCAGGGTCAGATGTGGTTTCCAAGGCCGAAAGAAGTTTGATACATTTACACACAATTTTACTTCTTTGTTATAATAAGCATGGCTATTTATATTTTTTTTCTTTTAGACTTTTCCGGCGTACGTTTTTCAAAAGAACATTGCTTACTGTTTTGTGGAACAAAGAAGGGTTAAACAACAGAATGAAACGGAAATTCTTGTAGTAAAAATTTCGAATGATGATCACGTATCGGACTTTTCTTGCATTTGTTATACGCCACTGCTTCAGGTTTGTGCTAAGCCGAGTCTATCTTGTAGTTGTGATGTAGATGAATTGTTGTGCAAAGTGGTTAAGTGTATTGTATTCTAATTAACACGACCGTTAGTGGTAGCCAATTAAAATTTCAGCTGAAAAATATGTTAATAAGCTAGCCTTCATATGTTTAAATTAATTCCCCACTGAATTTCACAAGCGAAACCGGTTATTAAGTATTCAGAAAAAATCCATTTATTTTCGAATTATGAAATTATTAATTTTGACGATTCAGTTATCAAATAAAGAGTAATTTCTCTTATGTAAAATGCCCCTTTCACCTAAATCATTAGTTAATGTGTTTATATTTAAGAAGTAATTAATCATAAGTTAATATTCATTAAAAATCAAACATAAAACAAGTAATTTGCTAATTTGGTTATCAAGTAATGAGCAATTTCTATTTATACTTTTCAATTAAACCATTTTTAATGTAAATATATACTTATGAAAAATTAATCATAATCTAAAATACTTTTAAATCCTACATAAATCACACATTATGCTAATTTAATAATCAGATAATGAACTCTTTTTTTTTTTTTTTTGTAAAATATACATTTTATCTAAATCCTTATTTAATGTAATATACATTTATTGAATAATTAATTGTTATCTAAATGTATATATGTATTTCAAATATAATTAATGAAAATAATTGCATAACAGGTGTTAAAACAGGTCATTAGCAAGAAAAACAATCGCAAGAAATGTATATTTCTTTAAAATATGGGGGGAGAAAGGTGGATTATAACACCTTGAAAATTACAAAAGAAGGTGTATATTAAAATTTTTTTAACAATTAACCAGGAACTCTTAAAACAGTTAAAAATTAAACTATCCAAAATGCTGTCTGTTTCTCTTCAAAGGGGGGACAAACAGAGCTACCCCCCCCCCCCCCCAATCCCGAACTAGAAAAATCTTGTAGATTTCGAAACACAGGTCAGTCCTGCATTTATAAACAAAATTAAAACTTAATAACTTATATAAAAAAAAGCAATTCCAGACATAATTTATAAATAAAAATAAATCAATTTAGAAAGCAATAGAATGGTGGAGTCTGGTTTGTCTTTTATTCATGTTTAAAAAGTTTATTATACGTAATTTTATTTAATTTTTATAACATTGGTTTTATTTTTTATTTTTTGTCTGTAATTTTATAATTCTGATTTTATATTCGAACGTTTTGTTTGCTAAATTGATTTTTTTTAAATTTCTAAATTATGTTTGAAATTGCTTTTTTTTAAAGTTGTTAAGTTTTAATATTGTTTATGAATGTAGGACTGACCGGTGTTTCGAAACCTACAAGGTTCTTCTAATTGGGGGGGGGGGGGGGGGGATTTAGTTACATTTGTCCACCCTCTGAACAGAAACCGACAGTTTTTTTTCCAGGGTAGTTTAATGCTTAACTATTTTAACCACTTAAGGGACGGTCACCTAATTTTAATCATGATTCGCACCAGAAACTTTTAATTAAATTTTACTTTTTTAACTTTGATGAAAAAAAAGTTGAAAAATTGCTTTTACTTGTTTTGAGTTGAGTTGGGTTGGTTTTTGACGGCCAATTATCTACTCGAGGGATATAGGCCCTTGGGGGAGTGCTCACCGTGTGGGTCTTTCAAAGGGACTTTCCTTGTTTTGAACTAAATATTTTCGTAAGATCCGGTATGAATTCGACATTACAGAAGCACAATTGTTTGAGTGAAGTTTATAGCAATAAATAAAGAGTTTCTCATTCGAGCCGATACAGCTGAAAGCAATGAGAAATGTTGAAAATTTCCGAAATGAAGAAACGAGATTTTTGGAATTCATGTAGTTTCAGTTCGGCCGAATTTTCTCCAAAAATTCGTTCTTGGCGAAATCCAGATTTTCAACTGAAAATGAAAACGAAACCGAATTTCCGATCGATCTCTAGTTCTAATAACGCAAAAATCGTATTTTGATTTTCGTTCATAATTATTTAAGACGTGTGAAAGCTACTGATTCCAGAAATCAGTGTTTCGTATAAAAAAAACCTATGCTGCCATATATTTGGACAAACCGCAACATTAGATTAATTTAGATATTTTAGTTTAAAAATATAAAATCATTCAACATTGATTTTAGGTATATTTAAGCTTATTATCACGGTACCAGGAAACGCCGGATGAGTCTGCTATTATAAAATAAATTAAGACAATCCGATGAAATGATAATACAGTCGGACCTCTATTTAACGAACCTCTATTTTGCGAATTTCTCTATTTTACGAACTTTTCCTTGGAACCAAGAACATTTTGCGAATTTCTTCGTAAAATAACCTCCAAATAGCGAAGTGCATTCTCTATTTAACGAACTTTTTCTTTTGATCTAATTTTTTTTTTCCTCATTTCCCGAAATATTTCTGGACATTTCAAACTTATTCTTTCTTTAAACACATTTTATGATGTTCAATGGCCTTGAATTGGTTTTAGCAGGCACCTTCTTTGTCAGAAGTGAGAATTCGGTAAGTACGGAGGACGAAGACGATAATCCCTTAGAGTAACTTAAAAAAAAATGTGTATACAGATGAGAAAAAAAGAAGAAATTAACCATGATGTGCTAATTGATGATTGTATTTCACTTAATTCTGAAATTGAGACCTCGGAAACACTATCTGAATTTGATATTTTCGACAGCGTGAAAAGTTTAACAATACAGCAATGAATTGCGATGAAGATGAATATGATGATGATGGAAATGATCATTATGCAGGAATTAACAAAGCTTCGTTTGATGAAATGCTAAAATCATTTGAAACAATCCGACGCGGATTATAGTTAGAAGAAAATACGCATGAAGGGGTTTTAATGCATTGCAAAGATGCGAAACGTATTATGGGAGAAAGCACTTTTTAAAAGAAAAAAACCCAGACAAAATTAACAGAGTTTTTCAGAAACTAAATTTAAGGACGCATATGTTAATGTATGGTTAAAATTATTTGTTATAATAATAATAAATACGATAAGGTCATTAAAATTCGTTAATTTTAATGTAAAGCTATTTACTTTAAACAGAAAATACAGTGTATTTCCGGACAATGTTTTGTTTTCCTTGCAGATTTCAAAGATTTAAAGACATAGAAAAAAGGAATTGATGATGGATATTGGTGGGTAAAATAAATAAAACAAATCGATATAATTTATAAAAAAAAATGTGATTAATTACTTTTAGTAAAAATATTTAATGTTTATGAATTTAAAACCTGTTTTATGTAGTTTAAAGTATTTTAAAAGGTGAATCTCTATTTAACGAATTTTCCATATAACGAACTTTTTCCGGGATTTAGCGACTTCGTTAAATAGAGGTTCGACTGTACTTTTTATAAAATAAAAACATTCCAAGCAAGTATAATTTCATACAAAAATAATACTGGCAATATCAATGCAATAACCTTGAATTGAAAGATATCTTTTGGCAACATAAACATGACACAATGGATATGTCTGGATGTTTCGACAAAGGTCGTATCACTTAAAAAAAGAAAAATATATACAATGCCCCAGACGCATATACAGTGACATATTCACCAGTGTACTTTTTATTTTTCTCGAAATTTTTCATGATTATGTTTGTGTTAGAAATACTCGGCAAAAATCTAAATAAAATTTTGTTTTATTTTGTTCAAAATCATCTACAATTTTTCCTAAGTACACTTAAAAAAGTTAAATATCACAAATATATGGACTTATGAATTTCCCATTGTAGCTCATTTTCATACGAAGTCGTCTATCTTCGTTACGTATCTGCAAAAAAGAAGCAAATATATTTAATATTAACAAATAAAAAGATTTTTTCTCTCTAAAATATTTGCTCCTTCTCAAATTTCAAGGTCTGCACCCTTATAAAAGTTAAAAGTATGCGATTTTAAGAAATTATATATATATGAGCTATGAAAGCGAAAGCCATGGCGCCGGTTGTTCCCACTGTCGAATTTAAATTGCATGAGAACTTTCTAGTGTTTAAGAGGGGGGGGGGGATTTATTTAGTAAAATTAATATTTATAATATTAATTTTACTAAATATTAAATTTCAAGTAGGAAATAACATGTAAAATGTAGGTTAAAAGTTTTCTCTGTGAAAATGTACGTTTTCAATGATGCTATTTGTTAAAAAAAATTTCATCGTTTCAAAATTAGACTTCTAATTTTGAGTCTGGTAGAGTAAAAATTCATTTTTTATGAACTTATATCTATACATATCTATACATACATATTATATATTTATTCAGTTTTTTAAATTAATACAAATGCTTTAAAAATGTCATTTTTATTCGCTAAACCATTTCGTTTTTAACGTCCTAGTGAAAATTTTTATGCACCATCTTTCAGAAGTAATTTGTTCAAAATCTATGTTTTTGCTTCATATTTAATTCTTGCAAATATGAAGTAATAACTGTCTAATTGAAAGCAAGGAGATTAAACCTCTTTAGTTGAACATAAAACTCAAAATGTTATGATTTAGTGATTTCTATATATAAATTTGTCGGCAGACGGTTTTTTGTTCCTATAATAAACTGCTTCATGAAACTGAAATATATGAAAATATTTTTCTATTTCTTCGAATATTCTTGAAAAATATAATTTAATCAAGGTGTTTTTCTCCATCTGTTCAAATTGAAAATAATTTTTCTTTTCAATTTTAATGAGAAAATGACATCAGTAAAAAATATTATCTACCCTATTATTCCCATCCTCCCCCCTTTTCCCTTTTAGTTACAACAAGAGATTTTTAGTTGCCACCAAAACAGAAATGTCATTAAATATTACAAAATAATAATATTATCAACAATATCTCGGAAGATAATTCAAATTTCAAAATTGTAATAGTTTAGTTGTTACGACATCCTCGTATCCTTAGAAATTATTGGTGTTCCTTTTAACCCATAATTTAGGTTATTACAGGGGGGGGGGGGGAATATGTGAAATGCCACATACTGTTATATTTTAATATAATAAATTTGTATAATTCTTCGTGATCAAGAAAGATTTTTTAAAAATATTATATCATATAACAGTAAAACCTGCTTAGATTTAACGATGAAAATGTCCAGTTTACATAGGTTTTCATCTTAGAGTATATATCTTTATATCTTCTGTCATACACTAATAATAAATTTTCTCAATTTTTATGCATGCATATATCTTTATAGAAAATATAGATAAAATACGCAAATGCATATTCAAATAGGCAATTGCACATGAACCGTACTCTTAATCATTACATTAACTTTTTTATTGGCGAGCTTTAAAATTTTCCTATAAAAAAGTTAAAATACTAAAAACAATCAAATGTCTTGAAACCCTTTTGCAAAAAAAAAAAATGGATACTCAGGTAAGTCAAGGTGTTATTTCCATAACAATTATCGTAATGACAATAAAATAATCCTTTGATTGAGTCAAGGCAAAAAATCTTCTGTTAAATGAAAACTTTAACGACTACATCGAATACAGAATTAGGAACTTTTATTTAGACATTCAATGATGAGAGTGTTTCAATGAATATAAACTCATGCCTATGCCAAGTCTTTATTGTGCCACCATTTTAAGAATATTTTCCGTTTAGCTGTCTGTATATAATATAAAATATAAAGACAACCTTCATGTCCAAAAAATTTTATTCTTAAAGAATATTCAAAGGCTAAATTGTTAAAAAGATAAAAATTGTACATATTGGCTATTATTTTGCAAATAAAAAACAATACTCTAAAAAATAAAGTTTTTTGATGTACATTAAAAAAAATTGATTTTAATATAGGCAGAGAAAAATTATAAACTGAATTCTTAAAAAAAAAATCATGACTTTTACGATATTTCATCTTACCATACAGCTTTCCAATGAAAATATGTCCTTCTTAATATTTTCACTTTCTTCTGTTTTGACTTTTTTTATATTTAAAATATAAAATTACTTGCCAATTAAATTTACATTAAAATTTTAAAATATTAATTGAAATAACTAAAAAAAAAAAAAAATAAAGGCAGAGGTGAAACATTAACAGAAAAAATATATGGTAGAATTTTTAGATTTTGATCATGAACACCCAATTTTGACGACCTGAACGGGGTTTGGCAAGCGTAGCTCGCAGAGGGCAGAGTCGCCTAGTTATTCTGATAGCAACAGTATATTCGCAATAACTCTTATAAAGTTCTTGCCTGTCAAAATCTACGGTCAAAAGTACAGGCAAACTGGAACCTTTCATTGTTACTCAAATTTGTATTGTTGTTTAAATGTATTGTCGCAATCTGTTTTATAATTCATATGCCAAGATAGCGTCTTTTGTATAATAACAAGCCATCAAAGCAAACCATGTTAGGCATGGGGAACTTCTGGGTAAAATAAATAAAAATGCAATATCTCAATAGTTACGGCGATCACAATAATGGAGCTCTGTGTATTCGCGTCCCCAAAACGTTAAAATGACAATCAGAAACAATGGCATTACTTCAACACAATCGTGGTAAAAATCCCTTAGCTTTATAAATGAAAATGGACGTTTTCTTTGGCACGTGTAGCAGAAAAATTTGCGATTCCCCTGACAATACAAAAAAAATGCAAGAAATTCAACCATATGGCGTAAGCATTTTAGGAAATTCCATTTCGTAAGGCTTGAAAATGCTGCCTTTGCTTTATATGCTCGACTGATGATAAAACTTTATTTTTAAATGAAAACTTAGATTTTTAATACATAAAAATTAAATCTACAATGGCTACATGAAAATATGTCATTTTCTAGACTCTTGGTGTCATGTCAGTTATGAAGTTTTGCTTGAAAAACAAAACCTTGAATATAATATACAACAACATAACATTCAAATAAAAATTATTTTTTTAAATCTGGTTGAAAGTTAAATAACAGAAAACGCCATTACGTTTTACGCAACTTAATGTAACAATAGGCAGTAATAGGCTTTTAAAGTCTTTATGCCCAGATTTTAATCGAATTAAGTATGTGAGGACCAGGAAAATATTCTACACTAGAAATCCATAAAGCAAGGTTAGAAGCAAAGACAGACTTCTCCAATTCATCCATGTAAAAATATACACTGAAGAGCCAAAACATTATGACCACCTACCTAATAACACGCTGGTCCACATTTGGCCCACAAAAAATCTGCAACCCGCCTTGGTATGGATACCACAAGTCTTCGGTAGATGGCCGGAGACAGATTGTACGAGATGTTCAAGCAGCGGTCACGCAAATTCGGGATATTCTGACACGGTTGTTTATTAGCTCTGAGCTGCCGTTCCATGACACCCTAAATGTGCACTATCGTATTAAGATCTGTTGAGTTAGGTGGCCAGGACCTTAACTGGAATCCAGTATTTTGTTCCTGGAACCCCTCCAGCACAATTCGAGCCCTGTTACATGGAGCGCTGTCTTGCTCGAAGACTCCAGCTCCATTTGGAAAGACAGATACTATGTAAGGGTACAACTTGCCCGCAGTGATTTTCAGATAGTCCGCGGCCTTCATGGTCTATTCTACCACAACCACAGGTCCAATAGACGCCATGAGAATTTTCTGCAAAGCATAATATCGCCACCACAGGTCTGTGTATGACCTGCTGTATAAGGGGGAGCAACAGCTCGTCTAGAAAACGGCGTACCCTAACCCTTTCATCGACGTGTTGAAGGATGAATCGTTATTCTTCCGACCAGGCAACTCTCTGCCAATAATCCATGGCCCAGTCATGATGTTCCCGGGCCTAGTGTAGGAGTATTTGGCGATAATGCTTGGTCAACAGAGGCACATGAATGGGACGTTTGCTATGTAGTCTCACATTCAACAGTGTCATCTGAACTGTGTGCTCCGAACCAATTCTACTATGACTTGTATAGTATTGGGATGTCAGTTGAGCCAGTCTCAGGCGCCAATTCAGCTTTACCAAGCAGGAGAGTCTCCGACGTCCTTTTTCTTTTATAACGCATGTATGTTCAACGCCATGGCGTCTACTGATGGTTTCAGCGTCATTCATTCACTTTGCATAAGTACTAGCAACGATATGTCACGAACAACACACAAGTCGTGCAGTTTCGGAGATACTAGTTCTGAGCCGTCGGGCCATTGAATTCCGTCCTCTATCAAAGTCGCTTAGATCAGCAGCCTTTCCCATCACAGGCAGAAGTTAGCGCAAAAATGATTCATCAGACACCCTAGCAACAGTTAAATACCATTCCCACCTCCTTAGGTGCCCTCCATGTCATCTATGCGATTTCATTGCAAAATGTGGGGGATGTCATAATGTTTTGGCTCTTCGGTGTACACTATATAACAGTATTTGCAGAAGTAATGAAGTAAACAGTTGAATGAATCATGAAGTTTATTTTAAAGTTTTTTATTATATTACTCAAAGTTTTAAGAACGTGACAACACAGAAATCACGCGTGACTTAATTCTGTTGCTACAAGATCATATAGAAAATTAGCAAATTTATCAATGATGACCAGATTTGGATGTCTTAATCAGTTTTTTTTTTTGTTTATTTATTGATTTATATGTCTTGTACAAATTTTACTGCTCAAACTGTGCTATTATTATACCATAAGTAACAACAGCGCTCACTATTTTGAGAACGGTATTACGCTTTATACTGAACAATCCACTTCCAGTGACAACTGTTTTTGACACAAAATCTGTCGCCATTTTTATCAGTAGATTTCCTTCAGGCTGGTCTTGAGCTGCCGAGTGAGCTACTGTTTGAAATACAGTCTTTTGGAGCAATAAAGCAGAATCGTGAATACTAGATGCTCTGTAACTGATGATTAAAAAAGTAAAGCAAGAGGCAATTAAACTCAACACATCTACAATAAGAGGCAGTAACACTTCGTACTCAAATTTCAATCGAATTAAGTATGTGAGGACTAGAAAAATATTCCACATTAGAAATCCATAAAGCAAGGTCAAAAGTAAAGACATGGAATTCCCAAGTTCTTCCATACAGTCATATATTTTATAACAGTATTTGCAGAAGTACCAAAGGAAACACTTGAGTGACGAGTGGTTTCTAGCATACAGATTTCTTCTGAAGCTTTTTATTATGTTACTTATCGTTGTAAACAAATAACAGCATAAAATAACACAGAAACCTTGCATGAAGTAATACTGCTGCTGCAAGAGAATATCAACAGTTAGCACAGATGTTAATGATGACCAGAAGTCGTCTGTATACCAACCAAAAAAGGTATATTTTTGATAAGATATGCGTCTTCCAGTCTTGAATGATTTATCAACCACATTTGTAATAAAAACTGCGGGAGTAAGGGATGCAAAACATAAATATACTGGATATTTTAGCAACAAGTAATACGATTTCTTCTCGGGGCGTAATCGAGCCTCTAGTTTAAATACTTGGCATAACATTTGTATGATGTCTTTTCGTTTTAGCATAAGGATCAAACGAATAATTATACTAGCTGAATCAGTTATTACTGTGGATACGATGATAGGCACAGGAGCTTTGTTTATTATTTGACGAATGTTGTAAATGTCCACGCATAGGCAGTAACTTAGGAAAAGTATTACAAATAAATCCGAAATTACAGCAAAACGGTTTCTGTTTTTCGAATGGGTTTTCACTGGCAGAGGAAATATAAAGAAGACTGCGTAGAAACATTTAATGATGAATCTCACACGCTTATCACTTTTCTCACACATTTTCCTCTTGACTTGATTCTTCAAATGTATATGATTATAATATATGTAGTTACATTTATGATTCATATTAACTGAAAATCTCTAACTTATTCTTGTTCTTACCTTTAAAACTAACAAGAGAAGCTTCCAATCTGTAGCTACTTGTCTAGCAGATAAGGTACTATATGTTAAGCAAAATGTACCATGATCGAATCTTAGTTTGAGTTAAAGTTTTCAAAGTTCTTTGAACTCCATTTTAAACCAATCTATTTAATTCATAATCCGGAAAGCCTAAAGAGCAGCTTACGTATTTCCTTATGCAATTACTTGAGACAATTTAAAATAAAGTATATTTCATTGTATTTTCTCAAAGAATTTAACAACTTATGTATTGAAAATATGCGGCCTTATAACGCAGTCGTATTTCATAGTGATACGGATTCCACTTTAAGTCTATTTAGTTCACGTACGCAAACGATAGCCACAGAGCCTAAAAACAGCCAACAAACTTTCTACACAATTACTTGTGACAACTTTAAAAGTAGGTATAATTTCGTGCTTTTCTAAAGAAATAATAACAGCAACTTATAGCAAAACTAAGCATTCTTACTACATGTAACGCTGTATTTTAGTAGTAAACATAGAATAAAAATTTATTCGTATCAGTTCTTCCTTTTACACCCTATGACAAACCCGAATAAGTTGATTTCTAAAATGTTCATTGTATTTATTAACATGTTAAATAAGCATGAAAGAAGCTGCACTGTTTTTTGGGAAAAAGACAGATGCTATATGTCATTTAAGAGTTTATCAAATCATAGACAAAGAAATCTAATTAACTATGTTTTGCCTGTTTTCTTACGAGATATAAATGTTTAATCAGTGAAATATTATTGATCTTGGTTAATACAAATTTATGGTTAAAGGTTTTTCATTTATCAGCGACATCCAATAATGAATTTTTTTATGAAAGTGATTATATTCATTTAAAGCTGTGGAAAATGAAGAAACAAGAAATGCCACATGATTTTTTGTCCGTACGTCATTTTCTCTTAAGTACAGGGTGGCTACTAAATACTGTTACAAATATTCAGTCATTTTATTTTACAAATATAAAATGGAAAATGATAACTATACTAACATGATGAACATCAGAGATGAAAGTTTAACCAGAAATAATTTTAATCAAATTGACCGCTATCTTTATCGATTACCAAAGATAATCTCTTATGCCATTATAAAAAAACACTCATACTACAATATATAATAAAACACACATACATAACGCCTGCATTATACAGTTAAGGTATATATAAATATTATACAGACATACATACAACAAATACAATAAACCCTACTGGAGTGAAAAATTAGCCAGAGCCAGGAATCGAACCCGGGACCACAGTATATAAGACTGCTGCTCTAACCACTGAGCTACTCCGGCCGATACCTAGGTCTGCAATTTCTCACTAATAAACCATGTTAGGGAAGTCACCAGCCATCTGTACGACAGCCTTGGATGAACGGACAACGATGAATAGATTTTACTATTACATCGATCTACGATAATTATAATAAAACACTCATACTACAATATATAATAAAACACACATACACACATAAATAACGCCTGCATTCAACAGTTAAAGGTATATATAAATATTATACAGACATACATACAATAGATACAATAAATCCAACTGGAGTGAAAAATTAGCCAGAACCAAGAATCGAACCCGGGACCATAGTATACAAGACTGCTGCTCTAACCACTGAGCTACTCCGGTCGATACCTAGGTCTGCAGTTTCTCACTAATAAACCATGTTGGGCAAGTCACCAGCCATCACCAGTCACCAGTCCAGTTGGGTTTATTGTATTTATTGTATGTATGTCTGTATAATATTTATATATACCTTTAACTGTTGAATGCAGGCGTTATTTATGTGTGAATGTGTGTTTTATTATATATTGTAGTATGAGTGTTTTATTATAATTATCGTAGATCGATGTAATAGTAAAATCTATTCACCGTTGTTCGGTCATCCAAGGCTGTCGTATAGATGGCTGGTGCCTTCCCCAACATGGTTTATTAGTGAGAAATTGCAGACCTAGGTATCGGCCAGAGTAGCTCAGTGATTAGAGCAGCAGCCTTGTATACTGTAGTCCCGGCTTCGATTCCTGGCTCTGGCTAATTTTTCACTCCAGTTGGGTTTATTGTATTTATTGTATGTATGTCTGTATAATATTTATATATACCTTTAACTGTTGAATGCAGGCGTTATTTATGTGTGTATGTGTGTTTTATTATATATTGTAGTATAAGTGTTTTATTATAATTATCGTAGATCGATGTAATAGTAAAATCTATTCACCGTTGTCCGGTCATCCAAGGCTGTCGTATAGATGGCAGGTGACTTCCCCAACATGGTTTATTAGTGAGAAATTGCAGACCTAGGTATCGGCCAGAGTAGCTCAGTGATTAGAGCAGCAGCCTTGTATACTGTGGTCCCGGCTTCGATTCCTGGCTCTGGCTAATTTTTCACTCCAGTTGGGTTTATTGTATTTATTGTATGTATGTCTGTATAATATTTATATATACCTTTAACTGTTGAATGCAGGCGTTATTTATGTGTGTATGTGTGTTTTATTATATATTGTAGTATAAGTGTTTTATTATAATTATCGTAGATCGATGTAATAGTAAAATCTATTCACCGTTGTCCGGTCATCCAAGGCTGTCGTATAGATGGCAGGTGACTTCCCCAACATGGTTTATTAGTGAGAAATTGCAGACCTAGGTATCGGCCAGAGTAGCTCAGTGATTAGAGCAGCAGCCTTGTATACTGTGGTCCCGGCTTCGATTCCTGGCTCTGGCTAATTTTTCACTCCAGTTGGGTTTATTGTATTTATTGTATGTATGTCTGTATAATATTTATATATACCTTTAACTGTTGAATGCAGGCGTTATTTATGTGTGTATGTGTGTTTTATTATATATTGTAGTATGAGTGTTTTATTATAATTATCGTAGATCGATGTAATAGTAAAATCTATTCACCGTTGTCCGGTCATCCAAGGCTGTCGTATAGATGGCTGGTGCCTTCCCCAACATGGTTTATTAGTGAGAAATTGCAGACCTAGGTATCGGCCAGAGTAGCTCAGTGATTAGAGCAGCAGCCTTGTATACTGTGGTCCCGGCTTCGATTCCTGGCTCTGGCTAATTTTTCACTCCAGTTGGGTTTATTGTATTTATTGTATGTATGTCTGTATAATATTTATATATACCTTTAACTGTTGAATGCAGGCGTTATTTATGTGTGTATGTGTGTTTTATTATATATTGTAGTATAAGTGTTTTATTATAATTATCGTAGATCGATGTAATAGTAAAATCTATTCACCGTTGTCCGGTCATCCAAGGCTGTCGTATAGATGGCAGGTGACTTCCCCAACATGGTTTATTAGTGAGAAATTGCAGACCTAGGTATCGGCCAGAGTAGCTCAGTGATTAGAGCAGCAGCCTTGTATACTGTGGTCCCGGCTTCGATTCCTGGCTCTGGCTAATTTTTCACTCCAGTTGGGTTTATTGTATTTATTGTATGTATGTCTGTATAATATTTATATATACCTTTAACTGTTGAATGCAGGCGTTATTTATGTGTGTATGTGTGTTTTATTATATATTGTAGTATAAGTGTTTTATTATAATTATCGTAGATCGATGTAATAGTAAAATCTATTCACCGTTGTCCGGTCATCCAAGGCTGTCGTATAGATGGCTGGTGCCTTCCCCAACATGGTTTATTAGTGAGAAATTGCAGACCTAGGTATCGGCCAGAGTAGCTCAGTGATTAGAGCAGCAGCCTTGTATACTGTGGTCCCGGCTTCGATTCCTGGCTCTGGCTAATTTTTCACTCCAGTTGGGTTTATTGTATTTATTGTATGTATGTCTGTATAATATTTATATATACCTTTAACTGTTGAATGCAGGCGTTATTTATGTGTGTATGTGTGTTTTATTATATATTGTAGTATAAGTGTTTTATTATAATTATCGTAGATCGATGTAATAGTAAAATCTATTCACCGTTGTCCGGTCATCCAAGGCTGTCGTATAGATGGCAGGTGACTTCCCCAACATGGTTTATTAGTGAGAAATTGCAGACCTAGGTATCGGCCAGAGTAGCTCAGTGATTAGAGCAGCAGCCTTGTATACTGTGGTCCCGGCTTCGATTCCTGGCTCTGGCTAATTTTTCACTCCAGTTGGGTTTATTGTATTTATTGTATGTATGTCTGTATAATATTTATATATACCTTTAACTGTTGAATGCAGGCGTTATTTATGTGTGTATGTGTGTTTTATTATATATTGTAGTATAAGTGTTTTATTATAATTATCGTAGATCGATGTAATAGTAAAATCTATTCACCGTTGTCCGGTCATCCAAGGCTGTCGTATAGATGGCAGGTGACTTCCCCAACATGGTTTATTAGTGAGAAATTGCAGACCTAGGTATCGGCCAGAGTAGCTCAGTGATTAGAGCAGCAGCCTTGTATACTGTGGTCCCGGCTTCGATTCCTGGCTCTGGCTAATTTTTCACTCCAGTTGGGTTTATTGTATTTATTGTATGTATGTCTGTATAATATTTATATATACCTTTAACTGTTGAATGCAGGCGTTATTTATGTGTGTATGTGTGTTTTATTATATATTGTAGTATAAGTGTTTTATTATAATTATCGTAGATCGATGTAATAGTAAAATCTATTCACCGTTGTCCGGTCATCCAAGGCTGTCGTATAGATGGCAGGTGACTTCCCCAACATGGTTTATTAGTGAGAAATTGCAGACCTAGGTATCGGCCAGAGTAGCTCAGTGATTAGAGCAGCAGCCTTGTATACTGTGGTCCCGGCTTCGATTCCTGGCTCTGGCTAATTTTTCACTCCAGTTGGGTTTATTGTATTTATTGTATGTATGTCTGTATAATATTTATATATACCTTTAACTGTTGAATGCAGGCGTTATTTATGTGTGTATGTGTGCTTTATTATATATTGTAGTATAAGTGTTTTATTATAATTATCGTAGATCGATGTAATAGTAAAATCTATTCACCGTTGTCCGGTCATCCAAGGCTGTCGTATAGATGGCAGGTGACTTCCCCAACATGGTTTATTAGTGAGAAATTGCAGACCTAGGTATCGGCCAGAGTAGCTCAGTGGTTAGAGCAGCAGTCTTGTATACTGTGGTCCCGGGTTCGATTCCTGGCTCTGGCTAATTTTTCTCTCCAGTTGGGTTTATTGTATGTATGTCTGTATAATATTTATATATATCTTATGCCATTGTCCGACTGCGGCACGAATCATTTTAAGAGGTAGTCGGTACCATTCACGCAATATGGAAGCTTTGAGAGAGTCCAAACTTCTGTGTTTGTTGCTATTTACTTTAGCCTCTAAAATCCCCAGACGCAATAACCTAAAGGTTTTAGATCCGGTGAAGAAGATGGCCAATCTTCTTTCATGATAAAGTTCGACAGATGACATAGAGCCAAGCCTGTGTTGATTTATCTCGGTGCGAAGATGTAAAATCTTGCAGAAATATCCAATTCTTTTTGGGATAGAACCTGTCAGCATGTGGTAATAAATGTGTAGCCAATATTTCCTGTTTGTAATTTTCGCATTGATTTTTATCCCTTTATCGATGAACTTCAAAGGCAATTTTCCATTGTTTGACACTGCAGCCCAAACCATAACAGAATTCTTGTTCTGAAAGCGTTTAACAATTCGAAAGGTTTCAGGTATATCCTCGAGGGTTGCTAAATATACGATATCATTTTTAGCATTATAACACTGTTAAGTGCAAAATAGCTTCCCATCAGAAAATATTATTCTGTCAACACTTTTCCTACCGTGCCGCATCATCAATTTCTTCCGTCTTTGTAATTTTTTTATACTTTCTGCAGCAGTCAATCCTTAAATTTTTCTTTTGTGATAAGGGCAATAATCCAGATCTTCATTTATAATAACTTGCATAGTTCTGCAATTCACGTTCTCTTCTGCAGCCATTTTATTTGCAGAACGTTGTGGATTTCTTCACACCTTTTCGCGAATTCTTTTGATGCGCTCTATTGTGAGAACTGAGCGTGGACGACCAGACCTAGATCGATATTTACATAGCTATTAGTATCCAATAATCGATTTATAATTTTATATATAAATGTTCCATAAAAACCAGGGCATTTTAATTGCTTAAAGGTTTTACCTGAGGAAAACCTGCGATCAAAGAGCTGTTTAATCATCATTCTTTTGGCGTCCCTCTTTAAAATAATTTTAAATATTCGCTTTATAACCAAATTCGTCTGCACTAATAGAAGCTTGTCAAACCATAAAATAGAGAAATAAATTGTTTTCCCAAACGATTAAAATTAATTCGTTTTTTTTTTTTTTTTTTTTGGAGTGTAACAGTATTTAGTAGCCACCCTGTAAATATATTTTAGTATTGATATAATTACAAAAAATTCTTGATTTTTTTTATCATAAGAAAATGTCTCGTAATTACTGCTTTTTATTTAATAACCTCTTTACATAATTTTCTCTTTAAAATATATATTCTTGGATGAACTTTGATGAACACAGCCTAGATTTTTATATGTAAAAAATAATAAACACATTGTATCAGTGTAATGTACTAATTTAGCAGCTTGCAACAATGCAAAGTAATTAAGCATTTTAAACATCCTATATTTGAAAAATTAAAAGAAAAACATTGTATACAAATATACTAGGATACTGCTATCGGAAATCATTTCTTCCGGCATAACTGTTCAAGAAGTAGTTCTTTTCCTTCTTTCCTTTTACATTTCACTTTTATGTATATTAAATTAAAGATTCTGACATCACATAATTTATTGTGCATATTTCAGTTCAATAATAAAAAAATAATTTTTCAATGATTATTTGTTCTAAAAATAAATTTGGTATTCCATTATTTCTCAAACAAAAATATTTCATTTTTAAATAAATATGACTTGAGAATAGAATAGAATTGAGTTGTTATAGAAAAGAATAGAATATTACTATTATTATTATTATTATTATTATTATTATTATTATTATAAATCTTTTCCGTGTTAGTACGTGAGAATATTTTTACTCTAAAGGAATTTTAAGGTGAAACAACAAAAATCTATATTATTATTTTAATATTATTATTATTATTATTGTAAATCTTTTCCATGTTAGTACATGAGAATATTTTTACTCTAAAGGAATTTTAAGGTGAAACAACAAAAATCTATAACACCCAAGGAAAAACAAACAAAAAACGAGATTTTTTTTTTAATCAATTATTAAAATTATTGCCAAAATTTTATTATTTCATGAAATTTCTCGTCATCCATATCGTCTTATGTCTTTTTCCTTTAGAGCATTTAGTTCATTTTAAAAAGTAAAAATAAAATCAGCTGTGCATTTTGTATTTACCTATTATTGGTTAAAAGAATTTCAATATAGATTTGATACAACAAATCTGCAAAATAAAGTTTGAAATCGTAAATTGTATTTATCATAAATTATACTGACTACATTGAAAAACTATACCGACTTTGATGAAATACTATACTGAAGAGTTTTAGAAATCTTCTCCCAGTACACTTTCTTCGATAGCAAATAATAAACAAGGACTTTCTTGTTCATTCAGATACACTGAAATAAATTAAATCTATACATTGGAACAAAAAGGGCCAATGTCCATTTTTCTCAAATGGCAGGAAACCCAATTTAAGTTTGAGGAGGTTTAAGAATCTTGCTACGATTTCTGTACTATTATTTTTAAAAGTTGTACCTTTCAATTCAGTAATGTTTTTCTCACTATAATCTAATTTTTCATTGATTTAGTTTTTTTTTTTTTTTTTTTTACATTTTAAATTGGCCATTTTTACATTAACAGTAAGTAACATTGGCCTCGACAAAATATTTTGTTTTCAATGATCTAATATTGGGAGGACTTTGGCCATTTTAACAATTACTTTATATCGCATCCTGAATTCATTCGTGCATTTAACTCAAATTTCTCAATTTTGGACATTGGCCCTTTTTCTTCCAAGGTACAGAAATATTACTTACAGTTCTCAATTACAAAAGTTTTTAATGAAAATTTTGCTGAAGCAGTTTCTATAACAGTAGCTCTTATTTATCATTTATTCAACAGTAAATTTTTCATTTCTGCCTATTAAAAGCTCTATAGTCTATTCGAAATTAAGAGAGAGGAAAAGTAAATAAAAACACGTGCAAACAGCTTTTGTAATGTTTTGGCTGTAGTCAATGCTAGTCAAACATTGATTGTGGCCAAAGCAACCATCGTTACTTTGCATGAAACGAGAATAGAGTTTGTCGAAATAAATGTTTGATTTGTGTAATTAAAGTGTCAATTAAATGTACTTGTTAATTTGCTTGGTTAAATTTTAAACATTAAATATTTGTTAACGATTTTTTATTTATTAGCCCCCCCCACCCCCCCAATATGCTATTTCTTTCGGTCAACAATTAAAATATCGTCCCTAAAAAGTAACGTTACGCTACATAAGCCAGCCGTAAAATGAAGCAGATGTATCATTGTAGGAGGGTTAAATACTGATAATCTCTACTGCAATTTTTAAACTTCTAAGCATCGCATATTTTCAATTTTTACACCTTCGTACAGGGTAAAAAGTAGTTTTAACAGCAATTTGTTTGAAAACTGCATCTCAATTTATTGTTGAGGTAGTAGCTTTTTTGTAGTTTTTAACGCATTTTCTGCAATGGTGGTAACCGAAGTACCCCATTTCTCTATAAAGTAAAGAGAAAATAGTTTGAAAATAGTAGATTACTATATCTTTTTGTTGCCATTTTCTTATTAAAAAATTGTTATTAAAATACGTGATATTTTGAAAAAATATAAATGAATAATTTCTGATAAAACATGGAGCTATTATAAACTATATTTAATTTTAAGTATCTATATTAATATTACAAACAAATGAAGGCATATAAATCATAAGATAGCCAATTTTTTGTCGAGTTTAAAACATTGCTTTTTGCTGGGTTTGTGTATTATTCCGCGATAATGACGTCATACTCGTATGCATACTTTCCTATAGATGTTTAAGGGGTTAATGGAATTCTTTGTAAATATCTTCTTTCGTAAACATGGAATTATTCGGCGGATACCAAATGACGCAATTTTATATAAAATAAATGTATTTTAAGTCTTAAAACTGAAATATGTTTTATAGAAGCAATGCATCGTTTTCACTCCAGTGGCTTTGAAATTCTTCACATGTGGAAATGCTTCACTTTTGAAAATAACACAATTGAAATCACACACTGATAAAACGCAAAGTCTTACAAAAATTTAGAGTGTATTTACAGAAGAGCAGTGACCTTTAGGTTAAAATAATATCTGTTTGAGAGTTAGACTAACCAATATAACATGCATTTTTTTATTGTATCTAATTTTGTAGGTTTATTATAGATTAATGAAACGGTTCCTTTTTAAGCATTTTCTTTCGTCGAATTTCGACGGGTTCCACCTCGTAATAATATGTATCTATTTCTTTTCCTCATCATGGACGACACTAAATTCTGGAAAAGCAGAATTCCTGCTTCCAGCTTGTTTTTTTTTTCTTTATATGTATAATTGAAAACAAATATTTATAGATTTATTTTTGTGAAATATTCATATAAACGAAAAAAGTGCAAAACTGGAACTTGCTGTCTTAAATTAACAATCCTTACGTTTATTCAAGTTCTCTCTTTTTTCTGAATGAACTGTAAGGTGAAATAACATATAACGATCTACGTTTATTTTATCTAAACAAACCCCATTAAGAACTAAAAGGAATCCATAATTATACAGATTTATTGACAAGCAGAGCAATTAAAGACTTTTAGAGTATAATTCATCACAGTGCATTGTTTTGTTAATGAATGAAAAAAAATATTTCCTGTTGCTTTAATAGTCTATTTTCATATTTTCGCTTTTGATTGCTCACGTTGAACAATAACTATTTTGTTCAAGCTTGAAGTTAGCAATTACCTTTTTAATATGAATAGGTTAATATTTCATTCTTTATATCTACTGACAAAACAGTTTACCTAAAAAGCGACTGAACAATGCATAAACTGTTGAAATTTCAGTCTTTAAAAAGCAATTTTCAAAAGCATTATTATATTTCGTAAAATGGTACAATCTTGTTTTCACATTTTTAAGCTAGAATCATATGCACAACTTTACTAAATGCCACAAGTTATAAAACAGATATACTGTTGCTTTTTAGCTCACAGGGTATCAAAGCCTGAGAGCTAATCTGCCCGCTGTTTCTGTATGTACGACCGCATGTTTGTACGTAACGCGGTAACTTTTGATAGAAATATCCGATTTGCTTCAAATTTTGGATATAGGTTCATTCTGATAAGGCACTTCCCTGATTAGTTTTGAGGACTCATTGATCAAGTATAAAGAGGGGAATAGTGGGCTAATCCCACCCCCCTTAATTTAAATAAATGGATTTTTCATGCAGGATTATCCGATTTGCTTCAAATTTGGTATACCGGTTTATTCTGATAAGGTGCTTCCCTGTTTAGATTTGAAGGTTCATTGTTTAAGTACAAAGGGGATGAACGGGGGGCTAAATATTGAGTTGGGGAGGGGGGGGGGTTAAATATGAGTTTCAACTAAATATTTTTTATAGGGTTATATTTATTGTGTGCTGCTTTATGCGAATTCAAAATAATTGTTCTTCTAGAATTTAGTTTTCGAATTATGCTTTAAAAATGTCAAAATTATGGTTTAAGGGACCGTCTGTGTCTATGATGTGCAGAAAAGCATAATTTGAAAAAAACATATTTTACTCATTTTATTGAAATATTTGGGCTGGCAATAGTCGAAACATGTTAAGCGAGTGAATTTTGGCAAGAAATAATACATTAATAGCACTGACATAGTCGTTCTGTAGCATTTCAACAATCGAGTACTGAACTTTAATTTGGATATAGCCCCTAAAAAAAGCTCATTTTAAAATAATTAATTTCTCTTAAACTAATCGTACGAATTTCATGAAAATTTGTATTTAGTCTAATTTAAGGCTGTAGAATTTATTTGTGGTGTAAAACTTGAATATTGCTATTGAAAAATAACAAAGTTTGGGTTCGTTATGATATGTAGATGGCTCCCTAAGCAAATTTTATATACATCATTTAAAAGTAAATATACTCGGATTGCCCTGAAATTTTTTGATGTTATTAAAGTTCACCATACCACGACCCCTATTTCAAATTAAGTCTGTAGCATGTTTAGTTCATTTACAGGGATTGTCTAAAGTATTCCGCTACATTACGGTCAATGGGAAAAAATTGTTTCAAATGGTTTTTAATGATGCTACACGCTTTCAAGCATAAAATAATTGATATGCGTTTATGACGTGCACTAAAATAAGCAATCTGAAGAATATGCGATGCAAAGAATACTTATTATTCATTTACTGGGCCACACAAAAGAATTCCGTTACATAATGATATGGGAAGGGGTTTATTTGCGGCGTATTTTAATTATGTTAAACTATTTCATGTATAATAAAATTGTTATACATCACTGAGGTTTACTATAAGTTATTTCATGCATAATAAGAAGTGCATAGCATTTACAGGGACACACAAAATACTTCAGGTGCTTTATTGTGTCCGAAGAACTGTACATAAGCGATGATTGCTGGAAATACATTTTTAATTATGATATGCGCTTTTATGTTTCACTATATTTATGCATACTATACGGTGTATATAAATGCTATAGTTTATATACAGGACTACACAAAATAATTCGTAACGGTTACTGAGTATGAGCGTAAATTGCTTAAATGTGGTTTTTGAAGGCATTATGCATTTTTACGCTGAACTGCATTTAGTTTACTAAGAAATGTTTGTAGAATATAGATAAAATGATATACAGAGTCACTCAAAGAATTGGATACATAACCGTCTATGATGATAATGTCTAGAAATGGGATTTCAGTAGTTTTGAGAGTGTTTTAGTTTAAATTACATTCTAGCTAAATAATGACGTGTAATAAAGTCACTATTGGCTATGGACGGTAACTGCTGAAATCAATTTTTAAAATGTTTTATGCGTTTTCTAAAATGTTTACTTAGTTATCTTATTTAGCTTAATTCCCTAAGTTTTGTAAAAGCGTTCAAGAAGTTGTATCAAGAAGTTGTTGTGTCAAGAAGTGGAAAGTGTTTCATAATCTAGGCTTAACGTATGATTTTCCTTTCTTGTTAACACTTTCATACGCTTTTTAAAAACATAGTCGAACCGTGTGTATGACTTCAGCTTGTTTTTCTGCAACCTACCCATGCTCTAATCTCTTAAATATACGCGGATTGCCGTTTAATTCATGTTGTTATTGCTACAGCATATCTTTTATTGAAAGTGAAGTATGTAGCAGTTATAGTTCTTTTACAGGTAGACATAAAAGAATTTCGTTATATAAGAAGCAGTCAAATGAAAACCGAATACACACTCAAAAGTGAGTACAGAAAATTTTTATTCAAAAATAATTGCCAGAACTGTTAAGACATTTATCCCACTGGGAGAAGAAGTGATCAATTACAGTCTTGTAGAAAGAGTAAGGTTGCTGAAGAATCCACAACCTCGCCCACTCTTGCACTTCCTCGTCTGAATGAAACCGACGTCCACGAATGTCTTTTTCAAGGATCAAGAGACCAAATCAGTGGGGTATGTCAGTGACATGTAGTGTTCGCCACAGACTGCAAACACCCAACGAAGAATTTCGTGTGTTCCGGCACCCTCAGCCATCAAAAACTGAACCACACCTCTCTGCTCTTCTTTGCTTGCCTCCATTTCTAGTGCTGGACGAACACACGTTTCAGTACGCTCATCTACAAAGAAAAAAAAAACTGTGAGTACCTGTGAGCTATCATTATGCATTGCTACCAGACCTCGAGATGGAAGTATCAATATGTTACAACAGTGTTGCCAACTTTCGCGAGGAATGTGTTTTATGGCTGGTGTTCTGTTTTCATTTGACTGCCCTTCATATTATGGTCTATTGTGGAAAAGTCTTTTGCGGTGCATTTTTATTAATTTACAATACTTCAAATGTAACGCAATCGATTTGCAACACTGAGGTAGACCACAACATGCTTTATATAGAGTATGGAGTAAATAGGATATATAGTTCGTTTACAGGGATGCATAAAAGAGTTTAATACATTTTGGTCTATGGGGGGAAAATTGTTGGCAGAGTTTTTGATTGATCTTACACTACTTCAAACATAATGAACTTGATATGAATCAATGAGGTTCATTATAATATGTTTTCTATAGATTATAGAGTGAGTAGCATTTATCGTTCGTAGAGACACAAAATAATTCATCTACAGGACTGCATATAAGCAATAATTGCTGGATGTGCGTCTTCATTCGTGGTATGCATCTTTAAACGTAAATAGTTTTTAATGTATTATGCAGTGTGTGTAAATTCTATATATCATATACAAGGCTTCACAGAATCACTTGCACGGTTTACCGGATGTGGACAGCAATTCCTGAAAATGGATTATTATTCTGTTATGCGTTTTGTAAATTGTTTATTTAGATATTTCATTTCATTGCATGAAAAAAATGAAATTTCTTTAAAACATTTTGATACTGTTGTAAAATGTTTCATAACCTACTTCTGATGCATAACTTTTCATTCCTTTCTTTTTATTTTAACTATTAGGTTACAATTTAAATCATAATTATTCGTAACTTTAACATATTCAAAGTATATTTATAATGTGACTTATTAACATAAACATAAAAAAAAATTACAGGACAACTCCTAAATAAATAAGAGAAAATGTAGACGTTTGACTTTTACTGTGAAAAAAGGGAAACTATATAGCCAATGATGATTGGTCACTGCGATTTTAGACGTTTTGTTAAATATCTAGAAAATACATGAGGAATTATCCTGAAACTCCAGGTGTGTAGTCGGAATAGTATGGGTCATATATTTCGGCGAAGATTTTTTCCCGAAACCCAATAGGGGACCGTCAACAGATTGAAAAAGAAAGAATATCTTTTGGATAACCCTGTAAAAGCTAATGTAGCAAAAGCGTTCAAACTGTAGAACTTGATTAAGAGGCTTACTGTAATAAACTGTGATCATTTTTATGAGGATAGCATGTATACTAGAAGAGAAATTAAGGTTTTTATAAAAACAGTCCCGAATTTTGCCAAGTTTTTTGCTTATAATTTGCAGAGTTCTTAATATATATATAAAATAAATGTTGCTTTCAGAAAATATGTCAAACAACGTTGTACACCTGCAATCAGAATTAAAAAATAATAAAAATTGGATGAAAAATGAGCAGGTTTACAAAAAAATGTTTCACTGCGCATGCACGAATGCAATCGAAATATAATGTGCATAATGTATTAGCTAAGTGTATAGAGCAACTTTTGCGAAAGTCTAAAAGACATAGCTTGAAAATTCTGAAAATTATCATCGATAGAATAAGCGCAAAATCCGTTGTTCCCAAAAGGAAGCAAAAAGATGAGGAGCTGTATCCAAATATCTGTTGATTAGTGCCAAGATAGCGTAAACAATGTTGCACGTACTACTATATTTGTATACAACCCCTCATCTTTTTGCTTCCTTTCGGGAACAACGGATTTCGAGCTTATTCTATCGGCGATAATTTTCAGAATTTTCAAACTATGTTTTTGAGACTTTCGCAAACGTTGCTCTATACACTTAGCTAATACATTATGCACATTATATTTTGATTGCATTCCCGCGTGCGCAGTGAAACATTTTTTAGTAAACCTGTTCATTTTTCATCCAATTTTTATTATTTTTTAATTCTGATTGCAAGGTATTGTGAACAATGTTGTTTGGCATATTTTCTGAAAAGAACATTTTTTTTATAATAAGAACTCTTCAAATAATAAGCGAAAAACTTGGCAAAATTTGGGACTGTTTTTATAAAATCCTTAATTTCTCTACTAGTAAACATGCTATACTCATAAAAATGAACACAGTTTATTACAATAAGCCTCTTAATCCTGTTCTGTAGTTTGAAAGCTTTTGCTACGTTAGTTTTTACACGGTTATCTAAAAGATATTCGTTCTTTTTCAATTTGTTGACGGTCCCCTATGGGGTTTCGGGAAAAAATCTTCGCGGAAATATGTGGCCTATACTATTTTGTTTACACATCTGGAGTTTCAGGATAATTCCTCATGTATTTTTCTAGATGTTTAACAAAACATCTAAAATCGCAAGTGACCAATAATCATTGGCCATATAGTGTAGAAAGTATTCATCTGCAAGGTTATCCTTTAGATTTCTTTTCTGTCAATTTATTATTGTTTTATTAAGTCCATAACTATTATCATACGTCACAAGCTTCCTCGTTACTACATTAAAAAAGACAAAAACTTTACATTTATAATTTTTATTACTTTTGTAATACATTAATATACAAAATGGCCATAATTAAAGTATAAATGTTTAAAAGTTTAAAAGTTCAATTATAAAGAACGTACTAGGGCAAATGCGACACCATTACGTGTACGTACTGTTTAGAACATAAGGAATCGATTTACAAAGAAAAAAATAGTTTGCATTTTCACACTGGGGACAAAGTGACGCTGCAGGCTGATTTTGGGTAGGGAACTTACAACCTTTGATACCAAAGGTTGTAAGTTCGCCAAATCGGAAGATTCTGATAGAAAAATCAAGAACTCGGTATTCTTATGTTAGTCGGGCACAGGTGATAAATCGCCAAACATTGTACCCGTCGCATTTTTAACCATTTGGAAATAGTTGTTGTTTTCGGTCGAGGATGGGACCAAATGATGCTCGCATTTTATTTTTTTTTTACGATATTCAACGATGTTCTTTAATTTTAGAAGAATTATTATTTGCATAGGTAACAGAAAGGCATAAAATTGTTAAAAATTGTTTAAATAGATAATCGAAAGGTATAAAATCGTTAAAAAATGAAAAAGTTGCAAAATGGGTAGGCGCAAATTATCAGATATGGAAAAGTCCAAAGCCAAAGAGCGACGCCGAATTGAAAATCGTCTTGCAAAGCAAAAATCGAGGTCTTCAACTCATTATGTAAGCCATGAAAATCGAGGTCTTCAACTGATTATGTAGCCCATGGAAATCGATTACAGAATAAAAGACGAACGCGAAAAAGGAAACAATCTAATGTTTAATCGATTGATAGTAAAAGGCCATGTCTCGAGGGGCTCCAATCCACTAGCCACGGCGTTTTACAATCGGTCGATTCTAACCGGGAAAAATTGAGCTCAACGTAGGTAATTTGTCACAATCTGTGGATGATTCGGTGCAACTGCTTTCGATTTGTAAACTGTTTTTCTTCTCGAAACGGGGCTTGGAGAGTTTATCGAGTTTGATCTTTGCGATCTGTTGTTGAAGAGGATGCGACTGAAAAAAAAATTCCAAATGGTCGTTGTAATCTATTAAATTACATTTTTTTTTCATGTTTCATTAATTTAGATTAAAATATAATCCTTTCACTCATTTTAAAATGGATAACTTTAATTTAAAACTGAAACATTTCAAATTCATGAATTTCACTTTAAAAAAATTCTTTAAAAAAAGAAAAGAAAAGAAAAAACATAAACCATTTAATTTCAACATCAAAGCATTGTTTTAATTTACCCCCTCGAAAAATAAAAAGTGCTATTGGCGAGAATTGCGCCCAACTAACATAAAAGTACAAACTTTTTGCGATCATAGCAATTTTAATGTAGTTTTATTCGAAAAAAATATTTTGATGAAATAGGTTGCTAGAAAATACGCTGCCAAATTTCTTTTCTCGCCAAGGACCTTTTCTCTATTTCGCCAAGTAACTATACTGGAAAAATACCTTTATTTATTTATTTATTTATTTATTTATTGTATTTTACATGAGATGAATAAAAGCGCCATATACGCACCATGCTGGCGCGATTTTTTTCTGAGCCAATGTCATATACGCACAGGGGTACTTAACTGGCGCTAAAGTGCCGTTATTTTGCTTGATATGGTAACCCGGATCTTGTTGTTTACTTATTAATAAATTGTTTATATACTTTTATTTTATTTTTTTAAATTGTATAAATTGTTTTGTTCTATATCTATTAATTAAACTTTTTTTTTTTTAATTTCCCTTTTTAAAAATATTACACAATAACCAATGAGATGCGTTTCATTCAGGTGTTGCCATTAAACAATTAACAAATAATCGCGATTTCTGTGCCACGTACGATAGAATAACATATATAGATTTTCAAGCATGAATTATTTTTAAATTTATCTATCACGTGTTTTCACTCTATTACGAAAGATTAATCCGCTTGCCCTTAAAACAATGTAAAAAGTTCAGCATTTGTTTCCGCCTAATGTTCCATAACAAAATTAAAACTTCCTATTTGGAAAAATAACTAAAATAATATAAATAAGAAACAAATTTAACAGACATGGGATTGAACCACGCGCTTAAAGCACTGAAATGGTCGGAAAGACTACCGTAAGTCGCAAAATCTTGGGCTAATAACTCCTGGCATGCGGTGACATGTGAAACTATTGCTTTTAATAAATTTTAAAACTTTATTTGATTGCATAATTGATATTTTTCAGATAAAAATTCTTTTTGATGTTAGTGGGCAATCTAAAATATATATTACATGTAAAAAAATAATTACAATTAAAAAAAAGAATGGTTTTCACCTATATTCTGTAACCCGGGGAGCTCGGGTTCGATCCCCTAGTATATATAAAATCCTAATGAATCGAATTGAAAAGAATTTATGTAACGATTCTGTGAAACGACTGATTAAACAACTGATTACGTTTCACGGCGATTTCTCCTAAAATATGGAATACTTTGCGATGAAATTAACACCAAAATTCCGTATTGATCCACAGATCTCAAAACTGGTATTAGAATTTAAAAATTAGAATTAGTTTTCGAAATATTAATTTTTTTCAAATTTTAAATACTTTTTTTCTAATGATGGGAACTCAAATTTTAATCATAACAGATATTTTTTTTTCATATTTTACAAAAGGTTATTTTAAATTAATTTGGCGACGAGTTTGGCCTCCCTTAAATGTATGCTAAGAAATGCATCATGTTACTTTTATTCAGAATTCAATTTGTATTTCATTATCATTTTATTTAATACAAAACTTTCATTTAAAATTGAAACCTTTAAAATAAATGGCTTTTACTTCATTCTTTTTTTTTAAACCAAACGAAAAGAAAAATATTAGACACATATGTCATATACGCAACGGGGTACCTAATTGGCGCCAAAAAGGCGTTATTTTGCCTGACATGGTAACCCGGCTATTGTTGCTTATTTATTAATAAATGTTTATTTGAATTTATTTCCTTTTTATTTACAAAAAAGGTTATAAATTGTTTTGTTCTATAGTTATTAATTAATTTTATTTATTTATTGTTGTTTCATTTTAAAAATAACAGAAAATAATTTAAAAATACATATGTAACAGGTATTTGAAAACGAAGTTTTCGCCAAATTGTCGTAAAAAAAAATCACGCCAAACCCGGTGCGTATGTGACAATGCAACAAATCATGAGATTTAATTTCCACTTCAAAGCAACGTTTTAATGTTATTACTTCTCCCGTCGACGAATTTCGCCAAATTATATAAATAGCCAAATTATACAAATTGACATTTTTTTTTTTTTTTTTAAATAACAAAAGAACAAATAAATTAATATAACATTAATAAAAAGTACAAATAAAACGTCGAAATAAAAATCACTTGATGGCGTGAACATATGTAACTTCCTTAAAGTCAAGTGAATGTGACATTTACGATCTAATTATTGTCATTTAATCTTATAGTTTGGCGACAGATTTTTGGTCGATGGGATAACCAAGTAGCACCGTTTTAATTTACCACTCGAAAAATAAAAAAATGCTAACTGGCGAGTTAAAAAAAAGCTATTGGCGAGATTTTCACCCGACTAACATAAAAGTACCAGGAATTCTTTATGATCATGGCAACTTTTATGTAGTTTTATTCGAAAAAAATAATTTTGATTCTTTTAATCAAAATGGAAACCTTTCTTATGAAAAGCGAAGGAATCAGCCCGTTATTTATGGCAGTTACATGACTTGGACTATTATAATATAAAGGAAATAATGGGGATAGAATAATATTCGGCGACTTATCACACCTGTGGCTGGCTAACATTAAAGTAACAAAATGGCCGCCTGGAATATAAAAAGCGAAGAGATCTGCCTGGAGCTGTTGATGATAGTCACATGACTTAGGCTATTATTATAGAGATTGTTTTCAATTTTAAAAACAGCGCAAAGAATAATATTTCCTAACGATTAAAAATTTATTTTCACGTGAATATTAAAAACAGAAAAAAAACTTTAAAATTACTATTAAATGAGTACGTGTTAAAGGCAGGAAAATATTTAAAATTATGTCCTGAAAATTGTATTTACACGTGAATATTAAAAGGGAAAGGAAACTTTAAAATAATAAATACATTAATATGCGTTTAACCCTTTCACGGACAAGGCACTTCTATTCGTAAAATCTTGAAATCAGTGAATGGCACCAGAATTTACAAACAAATTTCGAAATACAAAAATGCTTTTGTTCACTTGCTTAATAAAAGGGAAATTTTCATCCCAATATTCTGATGCTAATGTGGCATTTAAGAATTAAAATTAAGTGGTCCAAAAATGAACCACCGCCCTTGATGGGGTTAAAGCAGCAAATTTTAGTAATTGTATTATGTCAATCGTTTTATAAAGCTGTTAAAAAATACCGAGAAACAAAGACTCTGTTTACTTAATTCATTTTATTTTCGCTTCTTTTCAAATGTTTAACTGATCTTCTTTAACCAAACACGAAAACAACCATTGGATGTCTTAACAGCAACTGATTCTACCTTAAATTTTTGCAATCAAAGGGAATTGAATGGAAACCCGTTTACAGGGAGATCGCTAGAGGTTTTTTCAGTATAATTCAATCTTCTCTAATCTTTTTAAAACCGATCAGATTAGCGTTCTTTTAGATTCTGCAGTGTCTGAACGGGGGTTGGCGAGCGTAGCTTGCAGGGGGCAGAGCCCCCTAGTATTTATATAAAACAATAGTTCCAGTTTCAGAAAAAAATTACATCGAATTATTTTTATTGAAACAATTTTATCCAGACAGCTCCAAACTTAAAAATCAGCATCAGGGACACGGGACGGTACAGGAGTTTTCCAGGTGTTTGGACCCCCAACATCGTCCAAAACTTATTTATCTCGTTAATATTGTTGTGCAATCATGCAATGGGATGTTCCCCAGTATATGAAATAAAAAAAACACAAAAAAGTGTATTAAAATAAAAATTATTATTCAGGGACATGAAAGTCAAAAGATTGTGAGAAGGCCCCATATACTAGAAAAGTATGAATGGATATGCCACGAAAGTTCAGAGAGATATGAAGCCTAAATAGTATCAAATATTGCTATTCTGTATAACTCTTTTTTTAATCTTATCCTAATATGTTTATGATGAACTTAATTCGGTACTGACAATAAAAGTAGTGCATATTTAAACTTCATTTGGCATTTCATAAAACTAAATTCAGTGTTGTAATAATCTTTTCTTTTTGCAGTGTAGCTAAAACAAAACCCTTGTTCAAATTTTAAACTTGGCATTGTGCTAAGCGCGTATCGAAAGGAGGTCGCAAAGTTGCAATGCTGCCTTGCTCCGTGCTTATTTTTTCCAGATAGGTTTTTAATTAATCTTTAAAGACACAGTTGGCGTATCGAGAGAGCCACTCAATGCAAACTAGTCACGAATCATATAGAAATTATGTGATTAATTCTAATTAAATTAGTCTGTTTTTAACTATTTGACGTTTATTGATGTTATACTACTACTGGGTATTACATTACGCAAATATATCATTAAAAGTTGTTATCTGGGCTTTAAAAGCCGATGGCACATAAAATGCGCCGCCCGTGTCTTTATGTAATGTTCAAACCGTCTGTGTCTTTAAGGGTTAATATCTCGGTTTATTACTGACAATTTTTTTCGAAAATCATTATCAATAATCATTTTACACTTCTGCAACGATAGGTACCCCCAGCTCTCCTCAACTCCCTTGCCAAACCCCCGCAAATTGAAATTCGTGTGGAACGGAAAAATGCGATTTTCTCAACAACTATATGACCTAGGGTAATCGCTATAGTTTTCCTGCAAGGTTTAAATTAACTTCTAGTACCCCTATTTTTTTCATAATTTTAGTTTCATTAGATTCGGAAATAGAGGGGTAGGGGACATATTTCCGCATTACATTTTCGACGATATCTCTGAAAATAAAATACCTAAAATTAAAAGAAATGTATTTTTGAGTTCAGCGTAACGAAAGCTTCCACACGATATACAAAGAAAAGATTTTTTATCAAGTAACTTAATTAGCTCCTATACATTTTCCCTAAATATATTTGTGAATGGTTAATAATCTATAAATATGTGGGTCAATAGCCTTTATTACTTCAGCCAATTTAAACTTTTCACGTTCCATAGTTTACGAGTAAAATTGCTGTGATAGACGGACAGACAGACACAAGAGTGATCTTCCACTTTTCAAGTACGGAACCCTAAAAAGGAAAATTTTATTGATTGACTAGCATTTAATGGAGTAACATTTCAGTTTTATTGATTGACTAGAATTTAATGGAGTAACATTTTAGTTTTATTGATTGACTAGCATTTAATGGAGTAACATTTAAATTTTATTCCTATTTTACTGCCGAAAATTAACTTCAACGCCACTTTTTCACCTAGTGGTGAATGTGTAAATTATTTTGTTTTTATAAATCGATTGCTCATTGTATGGATACAAAATGGTGGTGCGTTTGCTCCAGTACATTCGTTAAAATCGAGCTCTAAACATACTTTAATTATGACCACCCTGCATCAGATTATCTTAAACTGAGAAATACTTTGATTGCAATTCGTCAAAAAATGACATAGGACTCCGAGAAAGGTTAAGCGATATTAAGTAACATACAAACGCCCACAAAATTGCCACTTGCTAAAACTAATTTTCGAAAGGTACCTAATTAACTTTTTTTTAAAGTTTAAATAAAAACGGTAGTAAATTTCTAAGACAGAGAACAGAAGCTTTTTCTTTGGCATCTTTCAACATTTCTACAATAGTTATTTGATGTGTATAATTAGTAATGCTGTTTTAACATCAAGGACAAGACACTAGAAGAGACTTTCTTTGGGAATAAGTCAGGTGATGAGGATATTAGGAAAAGAGTACTCAGTGATGGGCGATTATTATTCAGTTTTGAATGGAAGAAAATCAAGAATTGTACTTGATTTTCATTCTAAGGGCAAAGGGTAGAAAGAGCATGTAAATTGCTTCTTTTAAAAGAAACCTTGAGATCTCAGAATCAAATAATATCAAACACTTTGATGAAAAAAAAAGTAAAAGTACTCACTACGCATTCGTGAAATAAGTAAGCTTTATATAAAACATTTGAATGAAATACCTTCGAGCTGAAAAGGTAATGCTATTTTTTGGAAGGCTACGTAATAAAACCAATAGTATTTCTTAATTAAGAATAAGTCTGTCTTTACATTTAAGAAAACGCAAAAACGGAAGTTGAAAATTGTCTGTGTCATTTTGACTGCATTTGTATTTATTTACATTCACAGTAGGAAATTTAAAAAAACATCTGGTGTAAATACTGTGCATTTGATAATAACTTAAGCAACTAAGTGTATAAAACAAATTGCAAAACTTATTTGCATTTATTTATATTTTCACACTTATCCTTCACAACAGGAAATTTAAAAATGCATCTGTTGTAAATACTGTGCATTTGATTATAACTTAAACAACTAAGTGCATAAAACAAATTGCAAAACTTATTTGTATTTATTTATATTTTCACACTTAGAAAATTTTGAAATATTCTCACAACAAAAAATTAAGAAATGCATCTGTTGTAAATACTGTGCATTTCATGATAACTAAAACAACTAGTGTATAAAACAAATTGCAAAACTTATTTGTATTTATATTTTCACACTGAATTTATGTTTTCATCTGTTGTAAATACTGTGCATTCGATAATACCTAAAACAACTAGTGTATAAAACAAATTGCAAAACTTATTTGTATTTACATTTTCTGATTTTTGTTTAACTCTCTCTCCTTGTCATATCTCGTTCACTGAGTTACAGTTTTCCTTGCAATAAATGCGTTGTTGAACTCCATGTAATTTTACAAATTTAATCCAGTTTTAAATTATTGAGCAAAGATTAATTTCCCAATGTTCACCTTCATTTACATAATCAAGTTTTTTATATAACGTTGCAAAAATCATCTTTTCTTAGCATTTAAAAAATATATCGAGAAAACAATATTACAATTTTACCTTTTTGCAGTTTCTTTTGTTATCTTTTATAACACTTTAAAACATAGTTAAAAAGTGTTTATGAATTTGGTTTGTTTGTCTGTGTGTCCATGTTCTAACTCGCGTAAATACATTCGGATTGCCACTCAATTCAGGCTTACTATGGCATGTTTGGTATTTAAAATGAGGTGTGTACCATTTATAGTTCGTTTACAGGGACATCTAAAATAATTTCGTTACATTACCGTCAAAGAGAAACAATTCTTTGCGGTGTATTTTAATGATGTTATACTTCTTCAAATATATCGAAATTGACATACATCGTTGAGGTGTACTACAAGATTCTTACTATATAATGTCGTGTTCATAGCATTAGTCGTTCATTTACAGGGACACACAAAAATATTCTGTTACAGTTCTGTCTGTGAGCAATAATTGCTGGAATTACGTTGTGAGTTGTGGTATTGTTTTTTAAATATTAATCTTTTGCATATTTAATATTGTGTATAAATTCCTATACAGGGCTGCACAAAAGATCTCCAGTACATTTCCGTTTATTGACGGAAATTGCTGAAGGTGAATTTTCAACTCTGCTATGCGTTTCTTAGCTGAACTATTTTTGCTATGTGCACATGTAGATCATTACAGGGCAGCACAAAAGAATTCGCATATTTTCCCGATCACTGATGGTAATTGCTGAAATAGGGTTTTCAAATGTGTTATGATTCTTCGAAATTGTTTACTTAGACATAATTTTTCATCTTATTAAACGGTGAAGTTTTGTTACAGGATTCTGAATGTGTTGGAAAGTGTTTCATAATTTGTGTTTGAGGCATTATTTTTCTTTCATGTTTGTTGTTATAGTTAGTTTTTGTTTTTTCCGCGAGTTGCAGAGTTTCGGGGAAGGAAAGTGGTCGTAAAGACTCAATTGCTAAATATTAAATCTATCCATAAATTCTTTACGAAAGAAATTCTTCAGCATTTTTATTTTAAATTTAAAAAGAATAGGTCGTAATTGTTCATTCATTGCACCAATAGAGGAACTAGAAATTCGAGATAGAAAATGTTGTAAAGAAAATATTTCCAGATAATTATGTGAAAATATGTTAATTTAATGTTGAGATTAAGAATACAAGAACGAACAAGCTCAGTGGTACCACGTTACAGAGAGTTATGAAATCTTCAATTATATCCTGAAACAAACATTAATATCTTGAAAATTCTATACAAGCCCTGATTACCGAATAGACACGAGAAGCACATGCTTCCCTTGGAAAATTTTTAGTGGCCCAAAATTGAGAAAACAGGGGAGGAGGGGATTTTATATTGAATTAATTCCATTCCAAAATTCTATCTAATTTATTTTCAAATCAGTAACTCATTTATGTATATTTTTTAAGGGTCTCATAAAAATACCTTTCATATCAATTTAATTTTCATGTAAGAAGTTAGTTTCAACCACATGATCACGATTCTTCAGTTTGTCCATTGTTTTAGATTTATGTTTATTTTACATATGAAATTTTGATATTATTAAACTTGGCTTGTATGCACAACATAAAATATTAATAATTTACACTATTGCCAGAATTGAAAGAAGTTTTTTAAAAGATTGATATTTTATGCTGTGCATACATGCTGAATTCAACCTTTTTATCCAACTTACATTTTTATGCTAATGCTACTATACAAAATCATTTCTGCATATTTTTCTGGATTGTATCTAACTTTTGTGTATATATATAGGAGAACATAAAAGAAAGTTGTTTAAAGAAATATATGTGAACTCAACTGAGCAACTCTTTGGAATAATATTAGTAGCACTGATGAGCTTCCGTGTATGAGAAAGGGGCCCTGAAATAACACTGTGCTTTCCATAGCTTCAGAGGTTAATCGGGCCCAGACGCTAATCTCCGTTTGTTTTCCAAAGATGAAAACACATTTAGATTAAACAATAATTGTAATTTTCCAAATGCAGATCCGACTGCATTTGGAAACCTTTTTATTTAAAAAAATCATAGATGATAGGCCATTTGTATTATTGAAATCTTTCTATCGTGTAAATTCACTAATCAATAAAATTTATTCAAGAGCTTGAATAAAGAGGTTAATTCGTTTAAGTGTTCATTTCCATTTGATGACACAAGAACGTACAAGCTCAGAAATATACCATGTTACAGAGTTATGAAATCTACAGTTATATTCTGCAACAACTTGCATATCTTGAAATCTCTATGTGCATTATTTGTTTTCCAAAGATGTTCGAAATACAGATCCGACTGCATTTGAAAACTTTTTTTTTTTTTTTTTTTTTTTTTTTTTTTTTAATCATAGGTGATAGGCCTGAACAGTACTTGTATGATCGAAATCTTCGTATCGTGGAAATTCATTAAACAGTAAAATTTATTCAATCGCTTGAATAAAGAGGTTAATTCGTTTAAGTTTTCACTTCCATTTGGTGCTGTTATATTGCAGCTACCGGATATCCTTTCTTGTCAAAATACTCCATTTACAGCTCGTTAATAAAAAATTTGATTATTCAATCTTTAAGAGATGAAAAATGACCACAAATTCATGTGGTTTACAAGAAGGAACAAATCGACCTTCATCCATACCTACGTCTTGTCCACCGGTCATGTCATCTTGATTTCTCCAAATACATCCTATTGCAGTTAAGAAATACATGGGGAATCAGTATTGTAATGTAATATAAATGAAATTTCAAAAATTCCAATGTATTGAGCATAAAAGGGATGTGTTTCATTCATGTGTCTATTTAGTTGAAAGAGTTTAAATTTCTGGTACGCGAACTTATCAATCAAGGCTAGAATCATAAATTGAATTCACGCGTTGCTGACTTTCGCAATGTAATTTGAAACAAGGTGATTTATTTATTTTAAATGAAAGCAAAACATTTTTTACTTGTTTAATTTAAAAAGAAAGATGTTTCAACCTCTTTAGAAGAATTACTTCACTTTTTAATAAATTTTCTAATTTAAATACATAAACAAAACTGAAAAAAAAATTATTAAAATGCGTTTTTCATAGAATTTAATTAAAAAAATTCTATTATTAAAATGCTTCCAATTTCTTAATGCCGATATTTTCACACCGTATTTTTGGTGCATACTCACTCATTTAAACAAAACATTGTACATGGATATATAAATAAAGGAAAATTAAAAATTCTAGTGCTAAATTCACCTGTAGTAAATAATTAAAATTCTATAAAAAGCACAAACAAAAAGCACTAAAATTTATTGCAGGTGCATACATATAATGTAAAATTATTTAAAATACATTAAAAACTTTCATCTTAAACTGTCATCTAAAAATTATCATCATGCTTTTGATTCAGTGCCATCCACTTCTTTAAAAGAAGTGGAAGCAGATCGAAGATGCCTAAAAGCATGATACTTCTGAATTTTCATTCTAAATGTATCATATGAATGTATAAATGAAGATGGCCCTGTAAATTTGATAAAAAAATTTTGGGTTTTTAATGGATTTTTAAGGTATTTTAAGGCATTTTAAATAATTTTATATAATATGTACGCACCTACAAACAATTCTAATGCATTTTATTCGTGCATTTTATATTAATTTTAATTCTGGATATTTAAGTTTCTGATTTTTAGATTCAACGCCAAATACCATTGTTGTGACTTACAAGTTAGCGTACATTAACTAGAATACAGCAAAATGGCGAAAGTTCTTGGTTTAATTTTTTTTATTTAATATTTTAAGTAATATTATACAGTAATATCCCGACTTACGTAGCCTTGACTTACGTCACACCGCATTTACGTCGTCTAGACTGAAAAAAAAAATTCTTGGTTAAGACGCACTTAGAATATTTTTCAAGATTTTTGGAAGAAATTTAACATCTCAGATGCACTCACAGTCATACGGGATTCATGGGGTGAAGTACAGCAAAAAACGATGCGAGATGTTTGAAAAGACTGTGCCCCTTTTCCTTCTCAGAGACTAAGAAAGCGTCTGAAAGTTGTGATTCTGTATCTCTCTTAATTGATGAAATCGTCGAAAATGGAAGAGAACTCAACTTAGACATTGGACGCTGAAGATGTTGTTGAACTCATAAATTCCCCTGATCCGGAATTAACCATCGACAAATATATCGAATTAAAGAAACAAAGTACTGTCGAACGAATATATAAATATTTTGAGCCTAGGGGAAAGGAGAAAGATTACTACTGTTGCAAATTTAACCAAAGGACTAAACCTTATTGAAGCAGGAATGACGGTTCTTGAAAATGTTGATTCAGATGAGCAAAGTTTAGCAACGACTAGAAAAAACTTAGAAAACTCACTCTGCTGTAACAAAGAGCTTCTACGAGAAAAAAAGAAGAAAATGTTGATTCAAACTTCATTGCAAGAACAATAAATTTTAAGTTAACAACTTAATTCCAAATTACTGCATTGCAAACACATTTTTTACTAATGCTAAATGTCTGTAACATACTGTCTGAATACAGTAGAACATTTCATTAGATTTTAGGGAAATGTTATTATTTATCCTTTTTTTTTTTCTCATGTAAGTGTACCTCGACTTACGTCGTCTTCGATTTACGTCGCTAGTCTGGAAACGTATTGCTGCCGTAAGCCGAGGTATTACTGTACACAGTTTTATAAAATAAATGTTAAAAAGCACAAGTGTTATTGCTAGGTATTTAATTGCTAGTACTGTTTTGAAAAGAAAGGGATGGTGACCTATTTTTTTGGAAGAGATTAATATAAATTTATTTTCATGGTGTTTAATAGACTGCGATTAATAGAATAAAAAAAAGGCCAAGGCTAAATCAATATTTTCATCCGATGACTGTAAAATATATTTTTGTCAGACTACTGAAAAGGATTAAACAGTGCAACATCCAAGCTTGTAGAAATGCATTTATTTATGTAGTATCATTTCTAGGGTGTTGTTCTAATTCTAGCATTGCAACTTTTCCTGGAAAGATTATAGTCCGTGAGGTAACGACATTTTTTTACTCAACCGCTTCATACAAGCTGATCTTCAAATATATAACTGGCCTTACTTAACCCTTTATGTTCCGACGGTAGTCATAAGTACCATTAAAGAAACTTTAATATAAAATTTATTTAATTGTATAAATTTTATAATATATCTTTAGACATTAAAGACGATTATTATTGAGGTAGAGCAATTTTTTTATTCATAAGTTGAGGCGTATATAATTAATTATTTACAAAAGCAGCCGTCAGCTGTCACGATCGGAGCATGCGGCACAGTGAGTAAACGGTAACGAAAACTTTAAGCGCGCTTCTTTTGTTGTAGCTGTTGTTATTGTTGTTTTCAGAATATATTTTTTAACACTCTAGCTTACCAACTTTTTTTTAATTAATCGTCACATATTTTTCTAGTAAAATTCATAAAATTGTGTCGAAATATTGATATTTCCCATTTTTTCTGTAAAACTTTAACTAATGAAATTTTGGATTGAAATTTTATATTTTACAGTTTAGATTTTGGGGCAATTTCAGCATGAAGACGATCCTATAGCTTAATTTTTTTAACATGAATTGAAATGTTTCTCTCTCTCTCTCTCTCTCTTTTTGTTTCTTTTGTCAACTGTACACTGTCTCGCACCAGAACTGTGAAAGGTGTTTATTAATCATAAAACAAACAATTCTGTTGTTGTACATTAAAGTAGTTTTAGTAATTAGGTGACATGTAAAAACCTACGTTGTTGTACACTGAACTAGTTTTAGTAGTAAGTTAGATGACAAGTAAAAAACAACTTAAAGAAAACACGCAAAGCCAAAATAAATTTAGAATTTAACTATTTAAAAGCGGCATAAAAAGAATCCCATTTTCCCTCTTCATATTAAAATAAAGAGTGTAAGAAACAGTGGTAACAGTAACATACAGGCTTAAATGTTATTATTCTTCATCATGTTCCATTCATTTCTCTCTGAAGATGTGGCCCCAATTTTAATTCTTGAAACAGTTGCATACTAAAATATTTTTTAATGTCTGAGCTTTTCTTTACTTTTGTTTCTACACATCATGCATCCACTTTAACATAAGGTGTTTGGTTTGCATCTTGTTTGTTTTTTACTTGTCTGTTTGTCTCTGAGAGGTACAGGATTAGCCTAAATGATTCACAGAGTTTCAAAATACTGTGTTGTGAGAGGTATACGACCTACAAAGAGAAGTGATAGATGACAAAATACATACACTCACCAAGTTTAAAACCTCATCTCGTGGCTCGCGTGCAGGAACGCATCACTGCTACTGTGGCGGACATTGACAAAAACAATGCTATTGAACGTATGGACGGAACTGGGTTACCATTGGGATGTGTGCCAAGTGACTAAAGGAGCACACATTAAACATTTGTAGTATGTACCAGAAACTTGATGAGTGTATGTATCTTTTCGTGTACCTACCGTCTTTGCATGACGTATACTTGTAAATAAACAATTTTTTGAAACCCGATGAATCATTTAGTCTAATCCTGTATTTTAACCTTCAAATCCCCCCCCCCTCCCCACACACTTCGTTGCAAAACTACTCCTACATATTATAAAACTACCCAATCTTGAAATAATTTTAATGTCACTTTCACTTCACTGGTTTCTCATAGCATGAAAAAAGAAACTACTATAAAATTAGAAAATTTTCTTTTACAGTAACATTAGAGCAAAAAGTGTTAAACCAAAATAATACATTTTCTCATCATCTAAAAAACATAGAATCTAACATAAGCATAAAATAGTAAAATAATATAAACTGTTTAAGCAATAATCTAAATAGGTCATAACAGTATCTGAATTCTCATTGAAACTGATTACAATATTGTGCAGCTTTAATCATCATTTATTTGCAAAAAAAAAAAAAAAAAAAAAAAAAAAAATTTCTGAAATTGAAAATAAAAACTACTTCCTTCATTAATTTGTGATTATGGATAATTGCTTAATTGTTTTTCATAAGATCAATAAGAAATAATTAGTGTTCTAGCTGCGTCTTCTTTCTTTTTTAGGCGTATGCCATCAAGTATAATATTTTAAATATAAGATTATTTATATTAACTTTCATAAATTCTAATATTGCATCAATCTAAACAACATGTTTTCAAACAGGGGAAGATAAAATCCCGATAAGCAATCACTTGCAATCAACCGGTTTCTTTCTTAGGCCTCCCTTAGACAAAAAGAGGGGCTTTTCCACCCTGTTTCAAGGGTCTTACAAGGTCGAGGTCTTTGACATCTCATAGTCGATAATAAATGAAAAGAAAAATGAAACAAAAAAAAATGTAAGGTAAGTTGTTTCTGTAACACACTTCTGTAGGTTAAAAAGGCTTTCCAACTTTATAATAATTGTAATACCACTTAAATATTTTTTTACAACATAAAGAAAGAAAACTATTATTAGTTTAGAAAACCTTGATTTAGAGATTTTGAGTAGATTTGGAATACAACATTATATTAAAACAACATTATACCATCAAATAATATATTATTTTACAAAGATAATCTAATATAGGCGCAAATCATAAATAACAAGTTGGAAATTGCTCGTCAAACGTGGCAAATGAGGTGCGTTCGTACTATAACTAGTTTTATAATTATTTTTTGCACCCCATATTGTACTGAATGTATATTTTTTTGCACTTCATAAGTGTGTAGTCTGTAACATCATTAAAATTCACTTACAATAATATTTTCCCCATTCCCCGTAATGTAACGGAAAACTTTTGACTATCCCTGTAATTAAACTATACATTCGATTTTCATAAAATTTGAAATGGCTCGACAAAATTTTGCAGCAATTATATATTTAAAATTTCAGACCATTCGGAAGGCTGTAAAATCATTAAAATGCATTTGCAATAATTTTTCCCCTTTGGCCATAACGTAACGGAAAACTTTTGGGTGTCCCTGTAATTAAACTATACATCCGATTTTCATAAAATTGGAAATGGCTCAACAAAATTTTGCAGCAATTATATATTAAAAATTTCAGACCATTCGGAAGGCTGTAAAATCATTAAAATGCATTTGCTATAATTTTTTCCCTTTGGCCGTAATGTAACGGAAAACTTTTGGGTGTCCCTGTAATTAAACTATACATCCGATTTTCATAAAATTGGAAATGGCTCGACAAAATTTTGCAGCAATTATATATTAAAAATTTCAGACCATTCGGAAATCTGTAACATCATTAAAATTCACTTGCAATAATTTTTCCCATTGGCCGTAATGTAAAGAAAAACTTTTGACTGTCCCTGTAATTAAACTATACATCCGATTTTCATAAAATTGGAAATGGCTCGACAAAATTTTGCAGCAATTATATATTAAAAATTTCAGATCATTCGGTCGGGTAGTTTTTGCTCTGTTATATGCGGACGGACAGACAGACGGACGGACAGACGGACGGACAGACGGACGGACAGACGGACGGACAGACAGACGGACTGAACGACGACTATAGGTGCTACGTATTTATATAATTACGAACGCACCTAATAAGGGGCTCTTCCACACAATTTAAAAGTGTTTAGATTGACGAGCTCTTTGACATCTCACACGTTCATTAAGGCTGTTCTCAACTGCTCTGCTCAACAAGCACAAAACGTTTTGACACATTTACAAATTAATTTTTTAACGGAAAGATATAAAATTGGAAGGCCTGACTATGGAAGCGATTTGGAATCGAACTATGTTTTCTATTTTTTGACAAATAAATTACCTATTGAGTTATAATCTATTTTGATCACGTGACAAAGACGTTTTTAACCACCCTTGAGTGGTTATTCTTCCTTTGTGTGGAAATTTTGTTAAAAACACCCACTTTGACAATATTTTCTGAAAATTCTATTGCGTTTGTAAAAACAGTTCAATTACATAGTTTCTGAACAACAACACCTGCTAGTTTCATGCATTTCCGAACAAAAATAAATTAAAACTTATGTCGTAAAGTTGCCCTTTTAGGTAGATTTCGTATGAAATACTACCTATTGGCGTCGTTCCTATGTTGGAATTTCTGAAAAATTTTTGCAGATCTACACCGATCATGACCCCTAGAGCCCAAAACCACCCTCAGTAAAAAACTTTATATATATATATATATATATATATATGTATGTATGTATCTATCTATATATATCACTTCTGGACACGATAACTTCCACAATTCTGCACCAATCTCTTCCAAACTGATACATAAAATCAAGGGGCATAAAATCTCGGCCAAGTTCGTTAATGGGCAAAATCGGACCAAGGAAATGGAAATAGGGAGGGGTTTTGTGAAAACCGAAAAAACCCCATAACTTCTTAAATTTTGTACATATCGAATCAGTTTAAAGTTTTTATTATTTCTAAAAATAGGGCCAAAAATTTATGTATCACAGATTTTTGATAAAGTTAAAAATGGGCTCAAGGGGCGCAAAAATAGGGTTTTTGGGAGAAAAAAATTCATAACTTCGTGAATTCTCAAGATATCAAATCCAATTAATTTTATCATGATTTTCATTAACATTATCTACAACTTTTATATTCACAAGTTTTTGATAGGACCAATTCGTACCGCAAAAAAAAAAGAAATTAAAAACGAAAACAAAAAGGGCGTTTGAAGAAGAAAAAAAATCCATAACTCCGTCAATTCAAAAGATATAAAATCCCCATGAATTTATCATATATCTTCTTAATATTGTATACAACATCTATAGACAAGTTTTGGATAGGGCCAATTCTTACAGCAAAAACAAATTAAAAATACATAGCGGTTGAAGAAAAAAATCATCTTAGTAAGGGTGTATTCAAATCCAAACTGCTTATTTTCTGACTCATTTTACAATTCATTTTTACTCTCAAAGGCTTCCAATTGGTACCTTTTCTTACTCAGAAACTATATAATGTACGGTAATGGTTAATTTTTTGATAGAGGCAGAATATATTTTAAAACATGCTGTCAAAGTGGGCCTTTTGAACCGAATTTCCCAAAGCGGATTGTGTTGGAAAAGTCATCGTATTAAGGGAGTATTCAAATCCAAACTGCTTATTTTCTGACTCATTTTTAAATTCATTTTGCTCTAAAACGCATCCAATTGGTAGATACGCTTATTCAGAAACTATATAATGTACCGTAATGATCGATTTTTTGACAGAGGCAGAATATATTTCAAAAAATGATGTCAAAGTGGGCATTTTGAACAGAATTTTCCGAAATGATTGTGTTAGAAACAAAAAATATTGTCTTACTGAGAAAATAATTGTTTATATATCAAGTTTTAATTAATTGAACGAAAATTAAAAACACAGGTCGCTAATAAATCTCTTCAAAAATCACGTCAACAAGTTTCATGTTTTTCCTATTAAAAATGAATCCGGAGTTATGCCAGAAAATTTCGAGTTGTTGAGCATGGAAAAGTATTTTTTTTAATACCGCCTTAACATGATTCTGATAAAACCAGTTATTATATAAAAATGAAATAAAAACTCGTTAAAAGCGGCCAGATAAAATTGTTAAAGTGGGTTTATCTCTAATCATGATTTGGTTTTTGTTTGTGAAATTAGTATACTTAACTTCGAAATCTACCTCCGCCTGTAGGCCGGGCCGGCAGGGATTTCATTTTTAATGTTCACATTATATGTTTAACGCTTAAAATATTCGGGAAAATTCCTTATTTGTTTTTATTTTTTTATTAATTTTTTGTGTGATAAATATATGCCATAATTCATATAGAGTAACTTCAATAGTACTATTTAAGGTGTAATTTTAAGAAAATAAAAAAATGAGTTTGAATGTCTCTTGCTGGATTTGAGAACAGCCTTAAATAAAAATGGTAAAGTTGATAGGGAGATAAAACATTTATCTATATTAATCCATTTGTGCTTGAATTTTTGTTTTTTCAAATTTGTTGGTAAAATCACTTTAAAATGTTGCAAAATGAACTGTAAAACTAGTAAAAAAAGTCATGCTAAAATTGTTTTGTATTTATTTGAAAAAAAATGTAAACATATTAAGTATGGGAATATGCATAGTTTTTATAATATTTTAATATGCATAATTATTTGTTTTGTCTAAATTTATATAAAAGAAGCTATTAAATTGTATATTATATACTAAAATTAGTATTTTTATGACCTACTAAAAAATATATTTATTTCTTTGCAGAGACTAATACCATTACAACTATTATGAATAATAAACTAAGAATAATCGTATTTGGGGCTAAAAAACAGTTTACTTCACGATCATCTTGAAAAGGACTTTACGTAAATAACTGTCCCCTAAATGGCTAATAAAAATATGCACCCATTCGTGCCTAGCGCTCTGTATTTTGTACGTTACAAACATGCATACAAAATAGACTTGAACATATAATTTCACAATTAAAAAAAAAAAAAAAAAAAAAGTATTTCAAAAGAATTTACAAGCTAAGATTATGACTTATTTGTTTGGATCCTTGATTGAAAAAATGCAAATAAACTTACTTTTTACATTTCGTCATATTGAAAAATGAAAACTCTATAAACTCGGAAAAAAGCCTTCCTTTAAGCAAATAAATATCCATCTTAAGAGCCATTATTTTGAAAATCAGACAAGTGTGATAGTTGTATTTTTTGTTTTGCTTGATTTTTTTTATGTTGAAGTAGATCACATTTAATGAATAATGTGCAATTTTGAAGCCCTGAAAAAATTTTTCCTTCCCTGTAGAAAATGTCAAAGTTCAAGGTTGTGACCGTCATTTTTCATGAAAAGTGAAATGCGAGTATGTTTGCAGTGCTAAAGCTTGGGAAAGCAACGACATCCCAAAACTCTTTTGTGATGAAATATTAGTATAACACTACCTGCTTAGTAGACTGTATACGTTTCCATAGGGCATTGTAATTTTACATTGTTATGTTGCCTCAAAATGCAATGAAAATGACGTTTTTGTCCGTTTTCCGCACGTATTTTCTTATTTAAGCAATAGTACCCCAAACTTTTTCTTATAGAATATCAAAGTGTACTACTAGGACAAGCTAAATAATATAAAACTTTACCGGAATATTGCTGCTGTTAGCAGGAATAGTCTGTTAAATATTCAAAAATTTCACAATAGGCAGCATTTCAATTAGTGTTTTCTCAAAACAGCATCACGGTTCAATAAAACAAAATATATCACGTAGTAGTTGGAAGTATGTACAAACACATGGAAAAGAAAAAAAAGTGGGGTCTCGTCATATTTTTATAAAAAAAAAAATGTCAAAAGTCACAAAAAGGACTGTCATTTATCATACTTTTTCCCTAACAGAAAACGAAACATCCCGTTTCTCTTTCCGCTAGCTATGTTTTTGCCCTATGAGAAAATGGAATATCCCTTTTTCTTTCCCCTTCCTTGTTCTAAATGGAAAAAAGGGAAATTTAAACGGGATATTTTGACTGTAAATTTTTGTAAATTTTGTTGTTTTTTAAAAAAAAATATGACGAGGCCCCACTTTTTTTTCTTTTCCATGTGTTTGTACATACTTCCAACTACTACGTGATATATTTTGTTTTATTGAACCGTGATGCTGTTATGAGAAAAGACTAATTGAATGCTGCCTATTGTGAAATTTTTGAATATTTAACAGACTATTCCTGCTAACAGCAGCAATATTCCGGTAAAGTTTTATATTATTTAGCTTTCCCTAGTAGTACACTTTGATATTCTATAAGAAAAAGTTTGGGGTACTATTGCTTAAATAAGAAAATACGTGCGGAAAACGGACAAAAACGTCATTTTCATTGCATTTTGAGGCAACATAACAATGTAAAATAACAATGCTCTATGGAAACAAATACAGTCTACTAAGCAGGTAGTGTTATACTAATATTTCATCACAAAAGAATTCTGGGATGCCGTTGCTTTCCCAAGCTTTAGCACTGCAAACATACTCGCATTTCACTTTTCATGAAAAATGACTGTCACAACCTTGAACTTTGACATTTTCTACAGGGAAGGGAAAATTTCTTCAGGGCTTCAAAATTGCACATTATTCATTAAATGTGATCTACTTCAACATAAAAAAAAATCAAGCAAAACAAAAAATACAACTATCACGCTTGTCTAATTTTCAAAGTAATGGCTCTTAAACTGTCATCTTTCAGTAACAGATAAAAATATTTATAGATAATTATTTCAAACAATTTTCATGTTATAAAGAAGAATAAAATTATACAAATTTACTAAAATTTGAAACGTCCTAAAAGTGGGATGGTAGGCATAAATGGGTTAAAGACGAGAATTGCTAATTTGGAATAACTGTAGTATCACTTAGCTAATTTTATGAGGCCTAAAAAAGTAAAATTATTAATTATTAGGAAATCATGTTTTAAAGTAGTATCAATGTTTTAAAACAAAAGCATCAAAATAACACATTTTCTCAAACCTCCAAACTTCTAAAATTAAGGTTTTTTTTTTTTTTTTTGTTAAGAAATAATGAGTCATTGCGGCCTCTGAATTCTCATTATTAAAGGAAAAATAAAACTGGTAATTCCTTAGATCCATAAGATTAATAAGAAAAAAAGTATTTTGTATGTTTATTTTAGATATAAATCATGAAGCATTTTAAATCCGTTGAAATCATAATTTCTTTTTTTATTTAAACAAGAAAGAAAAATCATGCGTCAAGCATATATTATGAAACACTTTCCAACACTTCCTCAAATCTTTAACAAAACTTCGTTATTTAGATAAATAAGTTAAATAAGATAAGTAAGCAAATATTTTAGAAAACAGATAAAGCATTTGAAAAACTGATTTCAGCAGTTACCGTCCATAGACAAATATATATTCCTATTCTTTTGAACAGCCCTGTATTTCATCTGTAGGTTGATATATATACTATATAATGCGAAAATTTAGTTTAGTAACAAAACGCATAACAATTTGAAATTTCTCTTTCAGCAATTTATATTAATAGATGGAGACATACTTGAATACTTTTCTTCAGCCCTGTAATTTACCTGGTACCTTTATTACACGCTACTATTTAGCTAAAATTTAATTCAAACTAAAACACTCTTAAAACTACTAAAATCATATTTTCAGAAATTATCATTCATAGACGGCCATGTACCTAATTATTTGCGTGGCCCTGTATATCATTTTATCTATATTGTACAAACATTTCTTAGTAAACTAAATGCAGTTCAGCGTACAAAAGCATAACTCCTTTAAAAACCACCTTTAAGCAATTTACTCTCATACTCATAGTCACTCTCATCCTTTAATCTTTACGAATTCTTTTGTGTAACCCTGTATATCGACTATAGCATTTATACACGCCATGTAGTTTGCATAAATATAGTGAAACTTAAAAGCGCATGTCATAATTAACTGGTATGTTGTGGCCATCACAAAACTTTCTTCTATGTAAATCACGTCAATTAAATCATTTAAATAGTACAGGAAATAACAACGATTTAGCACCAATTCATATCAAAGTATATCTGAATTTGAAGTTGGATGAAAATTCGTGCATTAGTTCTTGAGATAGAGCTATAGCGGAAATTCTGAAAAAATGTAGCATAGCAGCGCCACATGTTGAGCGATTTACACCAAAAGTAAACAGCACTAAACGATATCAAGGTATACCTGAATCTGAAGTTTGTTGAAAATCCCAGCATTAGTTCTTGAGATAAAGCTATTGCGGAAATCACAAAAAATACAGCATAGCAGCGCCACCTGTTGAGCGATTTACACCAAAAATTAAACAGCACTCATTTATACGTCAATTCATGTCAAGGACTAACTAAATCTGAAGTTTGATGAAAATCCGTGCAATAGTGCTTGAGCTACAGCTCTTGTGGAAATCGCGAAAAATGCAGCACAGCAGCGCCACCCGTTGGGCGATTTACACCAAAAGTTAAACAGCACTAATTTATATCAGGGACCAACTGAATCTGAAGTTTGATGAAAATTCGTGCATTTTTTCTTGAGTTAGAGCTATTGCGATAATCATGAACAATGCAGCATACCAGCGCCACCTATTAAGCGATTTTCACAAAAAAGTAATCAGCACCAAACTATATCTTGGACTAACTGAATCTGAAGTTTTATGAAAATCCGTGCAGTAGTTCTTGAGATATAGCTATTGCAGAAATCGTGAAAAATGCCGCATAGCAGCGCCACCTGTTGGGGTGATTTTCACCAAAAACTAATCAGGTCCAGTTTATATCAAAGTCTAACGAAATATGAAGTTTTGTGAAATTCCGTGCATTAGTTCTTGAGATAGAGCGCCCACAAAATTTTTGTCACATACAGACTCACAGAGTGATAGACAGAGTGACAGACAGACTCACAGACAGACATTTTCTAAAAACCATCAAATCGTGTTCTGGGCATTCTAAAACGTATAAATCCGTCGAAAACCGGAAGTCGAAATTTTTCACGAATCCAATACTTTCTTCTTGTAAAGATAGAAGAAAGTAAAAATGCATTTCCTGCCGTCATCGCTAATATACAGTACTTCGGATAGAATATACTATCTGAAATCTTTTGTGTCCCTGTAAATTCTATACACGTCATATTATACATTAAATAACTTATAGTAAGCCTCAATGACGTATGTCAATTTCATTATATATGAAATAGTTTAAAATATTTAAAGCACGCCGCGAACAATCCAAACTCCCCCCTCCCTTATACTATTATGAAACGGAATTCTTTTGTGCGGTCCTATAAATGAATAATAACTATTCTTTGCACCGCATATTCTACAGAATGCATATTTTAGTTCACTTCACAAATGCATTTCAATTTTATTATGTTTGAAAGGGCGTAATATCTGTAAAATTCATTTTAAACGATTTTTTTCCCATTGGCCGTAATGTAACGGAATACTTTTGAGTTTCCCTGTAAATAAACTAAACATGCTACAAACTTCATTTGAAATAGGGATTGTGCTAGGGTAAGCGTCAATAACATCCAAAATTTTCAGGACAATCCGAGTATATTTACGAGAGTTGGGGCGCGGGCAGACGGACAGACAAACCGAAACAATAAGCGTTTTTCAACGTTGTTGGAAAGTGTTAAAAAACAAACTGTCCTAAAAGGGCAATAAAGTTTCCAGAATCGAATATGTTTTTCATTTCTTTATTTTTTAAGATTATACATGTATTTTTTTTAAGGCTTTAATATCACACACACAAAAAAAAAAAGTGTTGTGTTTTATTTTATCCAAGTACTGCAAGTTTGGAATATTTTTTGTCATTCTGATAAATTTCAAATGCACACTTAATAACCTTAATAATATACTTAACCACGAACTTGAAATTCCTCCCTTATTTGCAAGTAATGTATTTTTTAATGTAACTACTTGCATTAAACCCAGTAACATGCGTTACTATTCCTCTATGATGTATATCTTTACTTTCTTCTATCTTTACAAGAAGAAAGTATTGGATTCATGAAAATTCCGGTATTCGACGGATTTACACGTTTTAGGGGTCAGAGAACCCGAAAAACATGTTTTTACAAAATGTCTGTCTGTGAGCCTGTCTGTCTGTGTGTGACACAAATTTTGTGGGCGTTCTATCTCAAGAACTAATGAACGGAATTTAATAAAAATTAATATTCAGTTAGCCCCTGATATAAGTTGGCGCTGATTATTTTTTGGTGTAAATCGCTCAAGAGGTGGCGCTGCTATGCAGCATTTTTCACGATTTTTACAATAGCTCAATCTCCAGAACTAGTGCTTGGATTTTCAACAAATTTCAGATTCATGTATACTTTGATATGAAATACTGCTGTTTATATTTTGATGCAAATCGCTCTACAGGTGGCGCTGCTATGCTGCATTTTTCAGAATTTCTACTATAGCTCTATCTCAATAACTAATGCAGGAATTTTCATCAAACTTCAGATGCAGGTATACCTTGGTATCAATTAGCGCTGTTTGTGTTTTGGTGCAAATCTCTCAATATTTGGCGCTGCTATGCTACATTTTTCACAATTTCCGCTATAGTTCTTATCTCAAGAACTAATGCACGAATTTTCATCAAACTTCAAATTCAGATATAATTTGATATGGATTGATGCTAAATTGACGTAATTTCTTGTATTATTTAAGTGATTTAATTGGCGTGATTTATATAGAGGAAAGTTTTGTGATGGCCCCAACATACTAATTTTATATTGTGGGCTATGTTGGGGAAAACATATTAACTTCCCATTTAAGGAGGATCCGTCTAACCTATTAAAAGTCGATTTTTTTTAACCATTTGGGAAAATGGTTATTGTCCTCGGTCAGGGTAGGAAATCAAAAACATATCTGAAGCGTTTTATTAGTTGAATCCCGCATTTTATTCGTTTTCTGATTGGTCTATACATTTTCCCTTTACTTTCAACAGGGATGGATACTTCTGTTGCCACTATGACGAAAAAGTAATAAAAACTACAAAAAAAATTAATAACTCAGAAACAAATTGAGATACAGCTTTCAAACAAATTGCATTTAAAAGTACATTTTTTGTTGTTGTTGTTGTTGAAAATTCCAATTTTATTTCTTTTTATTTTTTAGAAAATACTATTTTTAAATTTCCTAAACATTTTAAGTTTTATATTCATGTAAACAGAACATAGAGGTATTTTTTCGAAAATTGTTTTCAAAAATAACAGCGGAAACACGAATTTAAGTGACAGGAAAAGATAAATTATCGCGCGCGCGCACACACACAAAGTGGGGCAAAGAAATTACAAAAGAATTTTTTTTATAATCAACATAAAGGGAAAAGGTGTAAATATTGAAGAGAAAGATGTGCTATTTATAAATTAGATGCATCAAATGAAATGATTTCAAATTAAAATAAAAATATCGTTAAAAGCTAATTTGAAATTTATTCATCTCAATTTGTCTGTTATTACTCTGATTGTTATGAAAGACGCAGTATTTTTAAATTTTATTTCTTTTTTACTGTGTAAGATTCTTGCAGGAAAATGATACAAGTCTAAAGAACCAGACAGAGTACAAACGAGTTTAATTTATGTAGAATAAGTAAGTTGTGAAATTAAAATTATGCATACTTAGAATTTCCACTTTATGTTTTTTTATTATAAGCTGGTGATATTTTAAAAAATTACTCAAAATTTAAATAATAGACTATCTTATAATAAAACCGATTACCATTTTTATGCAACAAATTAACGGAAATGGTATTGGTTATATTTTAATAAAAATACTTTTCTTTTTGTTAATTTGCATAGTTTTTGTAAAATAAAAAATAGTAATAATAAGGCTATTTTTTATGCTACAAATTAACGGAAATGGTATTGTTTATATTTTAATAAAAATACTTTTCTTTTTGTTAATTTGCATAGTTTTTGTAAAATAAAAAATAGTAATAATAAGGCTTTAAATAGTCTTTTTTTTAATATTTTGTTTCAAAAATTGTTTTAAACGAAAAATCGATATTTAAAGTTTAAAAATAAAAAAATATCTGAATGGTGGTTAGCATCTGACTGAATATAATACAGTTTGCTTGTGAAATGTTTATGAACAAAATCTTGTGCAAAGAAGTTTGTTAAACATAGGGGAAATGTAATGGCACTCATTGCTGTTATTACTTTTATCGATTTTTCGAAAATAAATAAGTTTAAAAAAAAACTTTTTGTCAGCTATTTAAAACCAATCATGGTATGTTAAATATGAGTATTTCTGCAATTATATCTTTGCAGGAAAAAAACCCTTACATTTATAAATCATAATATTATCAAATCCAGTGGCCATAAGTAAAAACAAATTACACTTACGCATTTAAATCTATATATGCGCATATGTGTACGTGGATTTATATAAAAAATATATGTTTGCATGCATCTAATTCCATAGTATTTAAAAAATGTTTATAGTACTAGGGTATCCGACCTGGGCTTCCCGTGTTACAGAATGTAGGTGAAAATCATGTTTTTTTTTTTTTTTGTTTTTTTTTTTGAAAACTCTATTAGATTTTGTACATTTAATATATATTTTTAAATTGTCCGCTAACAATATGAAAACCATTTTTACATGAAAAATAGCAGCTATGCATTCAAATAAAGTTTTGAAATTAATTAAAAGTGATACTTTCGAATTGGCGTCGTGTCCGGAGCTAACAGACGAAGAAATCGCCAAAGATTTCTATTTACAGCAGATATAGTTTGATTCTGATCATTTCAATGATTTAAGCAAGTAGTTCGATTAAATGTCTTAAATTTTTGTTTTATTTATATTTTATGATTTTATTTATTGATTGATGAAGTTTTCATTTTGTTATAGAATATAAGCCGGAAATAAATGCTGAATTATTTATATTAGATTAAATGCAAACAGGTTTATCTTTTGTAATCGTCTGTCTACATGCGATAGAGATAGATTTTAAAAAATCATGATTGAAAATTATTTTTAAAACCATAAAAAATTAGTAAATTGTGATAAAGTTTTCAAACAAATTGCACTTTAAATTACCATTCTTCCCTATTCGACGATGTAAAAATTGAAAATGCGCGATCTTTAGAAATAAAAAAATTAAAATTAAAGCAAAATTTAATCGTTTGCTATTGCCAGCATCTAAATGGCGTCAGCGTTACGCTCGGGCACGTTTGTCCTTTATAGTATAGATACATTTTCTACTCCTTCTCTCCCGTTAAATAACCAATTACAATTTAACTAGTAAATCTGCAGATCAGGAGCCTCAACGTCATCTCTGCAACTCATCGTTTTTATCAAACTTTGCGTAATATTAATCTTTCTACAAAAACAAAATTTAAACTATTTAAATTACACAAACATTTATAAAAGGAAAAAAATATTTCGATGGTTTCAGACTTTAAAAGCGTTAAATTAAACACGTTGTTATGTAAGGATATTCTGAAATTCTCACGAGCTACTTATTCTAGTAATTTTTATATAATAAAGCATATTTCTTCAGGGGGGCTCTGCCCCCCTGAACCCCCCGTTGTGTAATTTATTTTGCATTTGTAATTTTCTACTGATTGAGTTAATGATTACCCTATATCTTAGATTTCTTTTTACACTGCGATTTATAAGGATAAGCAATAATTCGGTCAAGCATTTTACGTTATCCTAATATCCATACAGCAGTATTTACTTGCCTGCTAACCACAAATACCTGTATCTAATGGATAAAGAACTTTTGGAAATGTAAACTGAAACATCTAATTTAGAAATCTAATACCTTTATAAATTTTGTTTATAAAAAAATAATTTTGATTACCATTCTGCAATATTTATATCTAAGATCTAATCTAAATATCAAAAAATGTACTCGATAGCATTAACTTACTAAAATCACCCTAAAGTAGGGGGGCTTCTAAACCTAACAGTTAACTAAACCTAACAGTTAATAATTCATCATCGTTAAATAGATAAACATGATTTGGCGCCTTTAAGTATTTTTTGTGATTTTCTTTTAATAGTATCTACATTTAATTTAAAATCGTGATGTTACAAATACCGTTGAAATTTGACGCAAACCTATGTTCAGGTCAAATTACGAAAGGTTAACTAACATTTCATTTCCCTTAGCCGGACTTTCTGTTTCATTTTTCGTAATAAGGATTATTTTAATAATTTAATTTATTTTACACTCTACAAGCTGTTACACGGACGTTGTTCACGTAGCATTAAAATAGAGATAAATGCATTAAGAAAAACATTTCACTCCCCACCAGACATGCCAAGTCTCAAGCTTTTTGCACATCACTATTATCTTAGAGAAAATGTTCTTTTAAATCGCGCAAATGTTTCAATTAAATAAAGTAACATTTTCTGTATTAAAATACTGGTATCCAGAACGCCGGAGGCTTGGCAGCTCTGCTCCTCTTAATAAAAACATATATGATTAACCAACACTTCATCACATTTTATAGGAGACAATACGGAATTTCTTATTTGTATGGCCTTACATATATCTCAGTCATAAAACTGTAAAATTTTGTGCCAATTAATGCACGCAATTGCGAAAATGAAATCGCAAAGAATGAGAAAAGGAAGGCCAAGTAAAATCGTGTAAATCGAGGAATCTTTCTTCGTAGTGCTGGGAAAATACTGCTACAAAAACTATTTTAGGTGGTATTTGGTGTGAAATGTTTATATGTATTCATTCCTGTCCTATATATCCTTTTTTTTATTTTTTATTTGCTTATTCAATTTTTCTTTTGCACGTGAAAATCTTACAAATTAAAATTAACTCTTTGGGAGAAATTGTTATTCATTTTTTTTTTTTTTTTTTGGCAACAATAAAGTTTATAAAATTTAACAGAATAATGTCAGTTTATTCTGTATGAAAATAACGAACTTTTTCATTTATAATCAAATAGTTGAATAAATAAATGAAAATATTATTCTATATAGTATATAAATACTATTTTCATTTCTGCGTTTAAATAAATCTATATGCAAATATCTATACAAAGGCATTCATTAATTCATTCCTTTTGCTTTGATTTGACTTCAAAAAAAACCATACATACTTTCACATTTATGATATTTTTAGATGAGATGCTGTTGCTACGCAACGGTTAAAAGAAAAAATGAAATATAAGTAAATTCATAAAATAAAATGTTTTATATTATTCGAACACATGTATAAAATTCTATCATAAGTTATACACCTAATTTAAAAGCTCTGACAAATGTTTTGACAAAATTGCAAACTAATAAGAATAATTTAATACTCTTATTTAAAAATTTCAGCATCCAAAATTTACCATTTAAATCTATTATTCATATGAGCGATTTCTTTCAACAAATGAAAATTTGAAAATCGTCTGACTTCCCATAGAAAAGCATTATATCACAAAATAAAATGTTCTGTATATTCCGAACGAATGAACCAAATTTAACCCAAAACTATACAGCTAAATCCGGGGAGCTCATCAACATGCCCAGGGAATTTCAAGCCGATCGGATGCTTTTTGCGGCAGTTATCGCGGAACAGACAGACAGACTAACGGAAACCAAAACTTTTCGTGTCTCCACAGTAAGCCTTCACTGACGTTTCGGCAATAAATATCTTACTATAACTAGTAAATCTGCAGATCAGGAGCCTCAACGTCAGCTCTACAATTCATTGTGTTTAGCATCCTTTGAGTAATATTAATCTTTCTACAAAAAACGAAATTTAAAGTTTTGAAATTGCATAAACATTTATAAAACGAAAAAATATTTCGAAGGTTTCTGACATTAGAAGCGTTAAATTAAACCCCTTGTTATGTAATGGTATTCTGAAAATCTCATGAGCTACTTATTCTGGTAATTTTTAGATAATAAAGTAGATTTCTTCAGGCGGGCAGAGCCCCCCTGAACCCCTTCGTAGTGTAATTTAATTTACATTTGTAATTATCAATTAATTGTGTTAATGTCCTTTAGTAAATTCTACCAATAGACGGAAACGTACATGAATTCTTTTCTACAGCCCTGTATATTACGTGAAGATTTTTACGCATCGTCTATAACATTTAAATTTAATGCAGACAAAAAACCCTCTTAAAACTGCTCATATCACATTTCCGGGGATTAGTATGCATAGTGTGCACCATATATCCAGTTTCTGCGGAGTCCTGTATATGGTTCTATTTAAATTCTGCAAAAATTTGTTAGTATACTAAATGTAATTGGGCTGGGAAATACATAACTCAAAAAAAAAAAAAAAAAAAAAAAAAACACTGAAGCAATTCGCGCTCATTTTCATTTATACTTACGAATTCATTTGTGTATCCCTGTACATGGTCTATACAATATTTAAGCACTACTTATTAAGCACAAATTTACTTAATGTTAAAACGCACACCATAATCGAAAATGCTCTTCAGCAATCATCCCTAATAGACCAGAACTGTATCCGAAATATTTTATGTGACCCTATAAATGAACGATAAATACGATACAAATCATATTCAAGCTTCTTGTAGTCAACCACAGTAATGTAATTTAATTTCATAATGTTTGAATTAGTGCAACACAATTAACACACTGACGACAGGCAATTTAATTAAATCTGGGTTTAAAAACAGTAGAAGCTCCTCCCTCTTCTGAAAGTGTCGCGGAAATTGGTTTCTGAGATATGTTTTTCATGTTTATGCAGCAGTAAACATCTTTCAATGTACGGATGTAATATATAATGTCTTACAATCTATAAAAAATATGGACAACACAATATAAATGTCTTTTCTGTAAGGTAGAAGTCACTCCCTTAGCCAATGATGTATTCTGAATAAAAACGAGAATTTTCGTTTCCCGTCGCTAATGTGTTAAAATAAGCTGTGAAGAGTTTTTTTCCCCCGTAGACCACATTTTAATCGACCACTTTTGTGTGACCCTGAAAAAAACATATGCTTTGCACCCCATATACTACAAAAATGTTTCAAAAATACATATCAATTTTATTATTTTGTAACAGAGTAACATCATTAAAAAACGCCACAAAAGGATTTTCTTCAAAGATTGTAATATTATGAATACTTTTGAGTTCCCTGTACGCATGCTGTAAGTGCTACACATAACATATTTTATAGTAACCAGGTTCTAGTGCACCTTAATAAAGTTTATAAATTTCATTACGTTTAAAATTGTGTAACATTATTAAAATACACCGCAGAAGATTTTTCCCAAAGACTATAATGTAACGGAATAGTTTTGAGTGCCCCTGTAATTAAGCTATGAATGCTACACTCTTCATTTTTAATACCAAACATACTTTGGCAAACATCAATAACGTATATCAATTACATGTAATCCCGACTATATTTACGCGAGTTAGAGCACGTAGAGAAACACGGCAGGAGACAGATAGAAAAACTGAAGTCATAAATATTTTTCATCCATGTTGGAAAGTGTTAAAAAGAATTTACATGCCTTTAACTGTACTTTTTTTCACTTATAGCATGGTTAAACATTAGTTTAAACATCCTAATCCATGCGATAGCAATAACATATTAAAAGCCCCCCCCCCCCCCCAAACTAGGCATATCTGGAGATCTATAAATCTACTGGAAAATAATTCATTATCGTGCCCACTGTTAATTGCATAAATTGCATCGATTTGGCGCGATAAAATATTTTTTGTGATAGCCTTTTAATAGTACCTGCAACAAAATTAACGTAATTTACTAACTTCATTCATATTTGACGCAATGATAGGCTACTAATAACAGTCGCTAGGCAACGAAGTAAAGGAAAAAAAAAAAGAAATATGTATCATGTAAAACAAGAAAATTAATTTAAAAATTCTTTATATTATTGGAATACATGTATAAATGTCCTCAAAACATTATACACGTAAATAAAAAAATCTTATAGATATATTGATAAAACTTCAATATAATAGGAATAATTTAAAACCTTTATTTGGAATTTTAGTATCCATAATTTGACATTTAAATCCATTAATCAAACGTGCCATTTTCTTTCAACAAATCGAAATTTGAAAATCGTCTGACTTGCCGTAGAAAAGCATTATAAAGAAAAATAAAATCTTCCATATTTTCCGAACGAATGAACCAAATTTAACCAAAAACTATACAGCTACGTCCGGGTATCTCACGAATATGTCCAATTAATTTCAAGCTGATCGGGTGCTTTTTGCGGCAGTTATCGCGGAACAGACGGACAGACAGACAGACAGACAAACGGAATTCAAAACTTTTCGTGTCTCCACAGTAAGCCTTCACTGACGTTTCGGCAATTATGAAATAAATACTGTCGTAAGAGTTATACATTTTCTATTTCTAATTAGAAAATTCAGTTCTACACCCCATATTCAACAGCTTTTATCATTTACTTTCTCCTCTGAGATTTTCTTCATACTTTCCTCCGTGACTGCTCTTCAGCATCCCAGAGGTGACTGGTTAATTTCGAAACAACCTTGCGAAAGACGGGTTTTTTAAAAGTAGTAACATCAAATAACTTTCACCTGTGACCTGACGCCACAGTCTAACCAAAGAAGCAAAAAGTTATGAATGACAAAAGTATTTTGCATCCATCAAAGATCCTCAAAAAAAAAAAAAGTGTTGCAGTTTACCACGTAATTTCCAAAGCAATAAAACCATTAAAAAACCCATGTGGACTTGTATTATTGAGTGTTGATGCGTGACAGATCAGTGTATCAGGACGCTTACAATGTGGCGGAGAACAGTCCGTTTGACAACTTGTTTTCTGGTGTATTTTTCTTGTAAGTAAATGTTATTTTTTTATGAGCGTTATTTAATTTTAATATGGGATTGTCTCTGCTATATATGTATGTTTGCATTGTTTGGAGAATTTATTGTTTCATTATTATTAGCCTCCGGTACGGTATGCTATTTCTTTCTCCCAGCTTATTTTGTGTCCAAAAAATAACGTTAGCTTACAGAAGCTAGCCGAAAATCAAAGCATTGCGAGTAAATACTCTTTAGCAATTTTTTAAACTTCTAAGCATCGCACATTTTTTATTTTTATACCGTCGTATTGGAAAAAAAAAGTTCTTTTAAATGCATTTTGTTTGAAAACTGTATCTCCATTTATTTTTGAAATATTAATTTTTTTGTATTTTTTGGAGCCATTTGCTTAATATTCGCAATGGAAGGACTTCATTCCTGTAGAAAGTAAAGGAAAAGTTTTAAAATAGTAATTATATATTTTTGTTGTCATTTTCTCGTAACAACCGAAAGAAAATGTAATTAAAATACGTTCTATTTTGAAAAAAATATAAGCGAATGATTTCTGTTAAAACAATGGAACTATTATATACTATATTTAATTGTAAGTATCTATGAATCATTAGATAGCCGTTTTTTTTTTTTTTTTTTTTTTTTCGATTTTCTTGAATGACGGAATCTTTTTGCTGCATTTGTGCATTATTTCGCGATAGTGATGTGCTATGCATGCTTTACTGTAGATGTTTAAGAGTAGATCGTAAATGTGGACTTCTTAAGCGGATGCGAATGACGTCATTTTACATAAAATAAAAAGTGTGCTTTAAGTCTTAAAATTGAAATATGTTTTGTACTGCAGTAGAGTCCCGCTTAACCGATTTATTTTCTTCTGATGGACTGGTTGCTTCTATTATTATGAAACAGCCATTATAAATGAAGTGTTAGGTGAAGATGAAAGAGCAGCCGTAAAAAAAAAAAAAAAAAAAAAAAAAATTATGGCCATTTTTTCCCCCATTCTGACCAGAAAATCAGAGTTCTAACTTTTTACGGCTGCTCTTTCATCTTCAACTAACACTTTATTTAAAATGGCTGTTTCATAATAATAGAAGCTATCAGTCCATCAGAATAAAATGAAGTAATGGAAACGCCGGGGGCGACACTAAATTCTGAAAAAGCAGAATTCCTGTTCTCTAGTTATTATTATTATTATTTTTATTTTTATTATTATTATTGAAGCATCAGTCAAGGGAGGCTGGAAGGCACCGATAAAAAATTTTGCTTTGATTAACCTCACCCCAAGTGTTAATGCATACTATAACATCCTCTTATTGTAATTATAATAATAATTATTACTATTACTATTATTATTATTGCAAGAATATCCAACCCGGGCTACTCAGGTTAAAGGTGTCCGATATACTGCCCGATGTACAGAACGTAGGTGAAAATCATTCTCAATTGAAAACTTTAATAGATTTTTTTGCATTTAGTATGTTTTCTTAGATTGCACATACATAAACCAAAAAAAAATTTTGGTAGTTTCATATTAGCCACATGCCAGCAGTTGATCCCTTAAGATTTCTGTTATTTTGATCAAACATTTTGATCTTGATTGTTTCGGTGTTTAAGCACGTAGTTCAATTACATGTCTGTTGAATTCGCATTTTATTTATTTATTTGTGAAGTTTTAATTTCGTTTGACAATTTAGTTACGGAAACAAGCAAATACTGAATTATTTACATTTTAATAAGGGCAAACGAGTTAATACTCCACAATCAGGTTTCAAGTTCATTTTTGAGATTATTTTTTATTAAATCATGCTTGAAAAATATTTTTAAAACCATGAAAAAAACAGTAGATTGAAATTCAGTGCTCAAAGAAATTGCATTTGAAAAAACATTTATTTTTTCTATTCAGTGGTGGAAAAATTGAAATTGTGCTATGTTTAAAAGTTTTAAAAAATTTGCAATTAAACGAAATTAGTTGTTCAGGAAGGTTATACAACCTTATTATATTGGTTATGATTTATTGTATAGATTATTAAAATTGTTTCAATGTAAATTTGGAATTAATTAATGATTTTTATAGATTTTCATTTTTTGTCATTCCCCAGACTATTTTTTATTCCAATTCAAAAAAAAAATGTAATACACTTTTAACTTCCTTCATTGGAGCAAAAAATTATTTTTAGGCCTCTTAGTACCTCGAAATATTTCCTTTGGGGAAATATTGAATGAACGGAATTATATTTTCCAGTAGTGAAATATTTCTTCGGTAAAATAGAATTGAACACTATATTGTATCAACATGTAGATAAATTTTCAATACAGTATCAAAAGTTTGCATCTTTTTGAAATTATAATGAATACAAATTAGAGTACATTACTGAAAGGATGAACATATTTTGTAAAAAGAAATAAGTTTTTGACAATAAACTAATGTACACAAATACTAAATTATTTTTATAGAGCATACTCGTTCGAGTGATTTTTTCTTTCAAGTAAAATTTTGTGTACTTAAATTCGCGAAGCTTGGTTCCCCCCCCCCCTTTTTTTTCTCTCTCTCTTCCTCTCCCGTTCTCTCTCTCTTTCTTTCTGATTCGATTATTTTGAAAGCTCGAATTCAGACTGACATTCTAAAATACATATGTGCGTATTTTTAATAAAGTTGCAAAAATGCTAACAATGTAATATTTAATAAAACTTGGCGTGTTTTATACTTTAAAATTTCAGTCACTGTGTAAATTTTACATGTTATCATAAGTTCGAAAACAAAACTATCGAGAAAAAGACCAAGTCATCAAACGAAAATTAGTAACACTTTCAATTCTTAGTATTGGAAATTAACCATTAAGCTCGAATGACTTCTTTTTTGTATTACGGAAAAATAACTAGCGAGAAATTAGTTAGCTGTTCATACCGTTAATGAAATAATAACTTTTAGAAATATGGTTATATAATGAGAACAATGACTGAACTAGTAACCCCACTTAAATGGTCTTTGGAAGAACGTAACCGCATACAGATAGCATACACTTTATTTGTATTAACGATCATATTCTACTTAATGATATAATATGATCGCATCTTCTCTTTAAAATATGTTAATTTAGTCAATTTTCCCACTTGATTTGTATTTTCTTTATATTCTCACAATCAAAATATTCTCGTTTTTTGTTCTAATTATTACAACATTCTTTTTAGTATTTATGCACTACTGAAAATACTACTAATTATTATTTGAATCAATTTTACTCTTTTTAAAGGCCTGGATCCCATTTAACTTTTCGCTTTGTAAATGTATTATTTTATTTTATTTACTTTTTTTTCGATACAATAATAATTTCTCGTGAAATCTAATGAAATTAAGATTATTTTTTGAAATTACGAGTACATCATGTAAAACATTAAACAAAAACATAATTTGCCGAATAAATTAAAAAAAAAAAATATTTCCTGCATTATTTAAGTCCGAAAAGGGAGAGATAGATATTTCATTCAGTTAGTTATACATTTAATGTTAAATTTTTGTAACTAATTAGTTAAACTAAGTTAACATTAAAAAATAAAAATGAAATTGAAACAATATGATACTTAAACATCCTAAAAACTAAGATTCCGTTCAAACGAAATCGAAATAAATCTTACAAGGAGAGGGTCCGAGGTTGGTCTCACCGAATGCGATGAACATTTGTGTATCGATAGAGTATAGTTAGTATATAAATATATGAGCGCCATAAAGCGCAACCCCCAGGGGGTCTTGAGAAAATAAGTTCCAAAGTTTAAGCTGCAGTTCATAATCGGATAAATTTCCTTCTTTGGCAAGAGGTTCAGTAACGCGTCTGGCAGCGCGCTGGATTTGAGTTTTTCGGCCCGGGTTCAAATCCGGCTCGGACTTGTTTTTCGGAACGAAAATCTTTATCAATCATTTTCGAACCGCAATTGGAAAAATATGTATAATAATTGAAATTTAGAAAAAATATGAATTAAATGTATGTTTTGTAGCATATAAGTTCTTTTTTAACTACGAAATTTTGCATGTTTAAATATATAATAAAAAGTAAAAAAAAAAAAAAGGTATATGTCTGTAGACCAGAAATTTTTTGTTGTTATTTAAAATTATTTACAGTTATTTCAATGAATATCAACAATTTTTAACAGAGAAATAAGTGAAAATAAGTTAAAATCAGTTTGTTCAGTTAAAATAATTTTCATTTTGTTTCCTCGTTCAAATACTTCAAATATTTGATGGTTTATTAAAAATATGCTTTTAAATTTTTAATATGATTTTGAAAGTCTGCTGGGATTCTTGATTTTTATTTAGAATAAGTGTCTACGTAGTAATTTCTTTCGGAAATCTGATATTTTTATATAACGCAGTTTAATTATATAAATACAATTTTAAGTGCGAATCTTTGCATGTTTATATATTTAATAAAAAATAAAGAGAAAATAAATGAATAATAATAATAACAAACTAAAAAAATGTCAATTGGAACTTTTATAGACCATACAATTAAGCTAATTTTAAATTTTATTTACTGTTATTTACATAAATAAGCTACTATTTTTCACAGTGAAATAAATGTATCGTTTTTTCCCAACTCGCTTTTTAACTTTTGAATTTTTAAAATCTTGGATTCTTATGATTATAGATGGAATAATTGTCTTTGTGCTTAAGGCAGTTCTTAACTGCTCAGCTCAACAAGCGCAAAACGTTTTTACTCATTTACAAATTCATTTTTAACGGAAAGTTATAAAATTGGAAAGCCTGGCCATGGAAGCGATTTAGAATTGAACCGTTTCTTCCATTTTTTGATCAATGAATTACCGATTGAGTTATAAGCCATTTTGATCACATGACAAACACGTTTTTCGCCCGCTCTTGAGTGCTCTTTCTTCCTTCGCGCGGAAATTCGGTTCAAAACGCCCACTTTGACACTATTTTATGAAAGATCTATTACGTTTAGAAAAAAATGAAAAAAAAAAACAGCTCAATTACATAGTTTCTGAACAACAACCACCAGCTAGTTTCATGCATTTTCGAACAAAAATAAATTAAAACTTATGTCAGAAAGTTGCCCTTTTCGATTTGAGAACAGCCTTAAAAATAAGTTCTAAAAAGATATTGAATTGCTGAAAATAGTTCTTACGCAGGTAATAATTACAAAACCAAAAATCTGAAAAAAAAAGTCATATTAAGAATTTTAAAAAGGGTATTGAAAAATCATCAAGTATTCGAAATACTTTCATATAGACACAAAATTAAAATAATATAATTATTCACGCATTTATATCTCGCGTTTTAATTTATTTCTCTGTGAAAAATAGTAGATTATTCATTGAAATAACTGTAAATAATTTGAAATAAAATTTTTTTTTCACTTTTCATTATATATTTAAACATGCAAAATTTCGTAGTTAAAAAAGCACTTATATGCTACAAAACATACATTTAATTCATATTTTTCGCAAATTTCAATTATTATACATATTTTTTCAATTGCGGTTCGAAAATGATTGATAAAAAATTTCGTTCCGAAAAATAAGTCCGAGCAGGATTTGAACCTGGGCCGAAAAAACTGAAATCCAGCGAGCTGCCGATCGCGTTACTGAACCGCTTGCTAATGAAAGAAATTTGTCCGATTATGAACTCTACCTTAAATTTTGCGACTTATTTTCTCAAGACCCCCTGGGGGTTGCGTTTTATGGCGCTCATATATTTATATACTAACTATACTCTATCGATACACAAATGTTCATCGCATTCGGGGAGACCAACCTCGGGCCCTCTCCTTGTTAGACTTTTTCAAAATTTAAGTTGCAAATATTTGTATTGCTGATTTTGTATTATGTTTACGGTAGGTGAAAACAAATGATTAGGCACATCCAGCGCCATCGCTAAGACTTTTTATTGGTGGTGGGCGAGAGAACCTTAAATTTCCAAGTTAAATTTCAGTATTTGCTGACTCGTTTTATAATTTTGCCAACTTACCACAGTCAGAAAATGTAATATAGTTCTTATTTGTTAAAAGTTTAATAATATTCAAAATTAGTTTTGTAATTTTTGCCAAGTCCATCAGAGATAGAAAATATATTATAATTTTTATTAACGTTTTAAACAAATTTGCCAACTAAGTTTGTAAATTTGCCAAGTGTAATAACATTCGCAAATGTTTGTTTGTTTTTTTTTTGGGGGGGGGGGGGGGGGTAAGCTCCCCCCCCCCTTAGAGAGGCCCTTGGGCACATCTAAAATACAAACATTCCAAAAAAAAATCTAAGATTTATTTCGATTTCATTTGAACGGAATGTAAGTTTTTAGGTTGTTTAAGTATCATATTGTTTGAATTTCATTTTTACTTGTTCACTCGGTTTAACTAATTTGTTACAAAAATTTAACATTAAATGTAGAACTAACTGAATGAAATATCTTAATATCTGTCCCTTCTCGGGCTTTAATAATGTAGGAAATATTTTTTTTTTATTATTTGTTCGGCAAATTATGTTTTTGTTTAATATGTCAAGTTTTTTTTATAACTACTGCATTCAGATGAACTCATTTAAAAATTACCTAGATGTATCATCATCAGGTTTGATCTGCAAGGTATCGCATCACAATTTGTGGTGTATTTACCAATATTTAATCCAAAATGTTTCATCTGTGCAGTAATGCAAAGTTTGGACAAAAACGTCCAGTTTGTGCATAAAAAATCTTTAATAAAAACATTAAAGTTTTCTTTTTTTTTTAACTTAATTTTAGTTACCCCATTTTTCCGTCTGTTACGCTATGAATGCAAAAATATCTTTAAATCTTGACTGCTAATATTATAAAAACAGTATAGCTGTTACACAGTAAAACATAACAAGTTGGAAATTGCTCGTCAAACGTGGCAAATGAGGTGCGTTCGTACTATAACTAGTTTTATAATTATTTTTTGCACCCCATATTGTACTGAATGTTTACTTTTTTGCACTTCATAAAGCGCATAGTCTGATACATCATTAAAATGCACTTCCAACATTTTTTTCCCATTCCCCGTAATGTAACGGAACACTTTTGACTGTCCCTGTAATTAAACTATACATCCGATTTTCCTAAAATTTGAAATAGCTCAACAAAATTTTATAACAATTATATCTTTAAAATTTCAGACCATTCGGAAGGCTGTAATATCATTAAAATGCACTTGCAATAATTTTTCCCATTGGCCGTAATGTAAAGAAAAACTTTTGACTGTCCCTGTAATTAAACATACATCCGATTTTCCTAAAATTTGAAAGGGCTCGACAAAATTTTGCAACAGTTATATCTTTAAAATTTCAGATCATTCGGAAGGCTCTAATATCATTAAAATCCACTTGCAATAATTTTTCCCATTGGCCGTAATGTAAAGAAAAACTTTTGACTGTCCCTGTAATTAAACTATACATCCGATTTTTCTAAAATCTGAAAGGGCTCGACAAAATTTTGCAACAGTTATATCTTTAAAATTTCAGATCATTCGGAAGGCTCTAATATCATTAAAATGCACTTGCAATAATTTTTCCCATTGGTCGTAATGTAAAGAAAAACTTTTGACTGACCCTGTAATTAAACTATACATCCGATTTTCCTAAAATTTGAAAGGGCTCGACAAAATTTTGCAACAGTTATATCTTTAAAATTTCAGATCATTCGGAAGGCTCTAATATCATTAAAATGCACTTGCAATAATTTTTAACATTGGCCGTAATGTAAAGAAAAACTTTTGACTGTCCCTGTAATTAAACTATACATCCGATTTTCCTAAAATTTGAAAGGGCTCGACAAAATTTTGCAACAGTTATATCTTTAAAATTTCAGATCATTCGGAAGCCTCTAATATCATTAAAATCCACTTGCAATAATTTTTCCCATTGGCCGTAATGTAAAGAAAAACTTTTGACTGTCCCTGTAATTAAACTATACATCCGATTTTCATAAAATTTGAAATGGCTCGACAAAATTTTGCAACAATCATATATTTGAAATTTCAGACCATTCGTTTGGGTAGTTTTTGCTCTGTTACATGCGGACAGACGGACGGACGGACTGAACGACGACTATAGGTGCTACGTATTTATATAATTACGAACGCACCTAAAAAAGAAATAAAACAGAAAAGTGCCCAGCTAAACTGATGGCATTGAGCTCACAGGCTCTTCGCACTAATTGTATATTATACTCTTATTTTAAAGAATAATGCCCCTCAAAAAATAAGTGAAGGGGAATTAGCCCCCTTTATCCTTAACCAATGAATCCCCAAAACTAATCAGGCAAGCTCCTTAACATAATAAACCTGTATACCAAATTTGGAGCAAATCGAATAATCCTGCATGAAAAACCCATTTATCTAAATTAAGAGGGGGGTGGACTAGCCCCCCTTTTTCCCCTTTATCCTTAACCATGAACCCCCAAAACTAACCAGGGAAGTTTCTTAACATAATAAACCGGTATACAAACTTCGGAGCAAATCGAATAATTCTGCATGAAAAACCCATTTATCTGAATTAAGGGGGTGGACTAACCCCCCTTTATCCTTAACCAATGAACCCCCAAAACTAATCAGGGAAGTTCCTTAACATAATAAGCCGGTATACCAAATTCGGAGCAAATCGAATAATTCTGCATGAAAAACCCATTTATCTGAATTAAGGGGGGGGGGGTGGACTAACCCCCTTTTCCCCCTTTATTCTTAACCAATGAACCCCCAAAACTAATCAGGGAAGCGCCTTATCAGAACGAAACTAGAAAAAAATTTTGAAGCAAATCGGATGTTTCTATCAAGAGTTATCGCGTTACGTACGTACATACATACGTACGTACATACAGAACCGGCGGGCACATAAGCTCTCAGGCTTTGATAGCCTGTGAGCTAAAAAAAAGTTTTTATATTTAAATTTTGCTACCCTATTTCTTGTCACGGACGATGTAAATGCAAGATTAAATTGTTACCTAAATTTAACTTGGGATATTTATTTAGCATCAACATCAGTCGTTTTCAAGAAATCAAAAAAAAAAAAAAAAAAAAAAAAAAAAAAGACAAACGACCCTGAGGAATAATTTTAGATAAAAAATGCGGCAATAACGTTGAGTTTATTAACGTTACTTCGTTAAGTTTACTTAACGTTAAAAGTCTCTGTCTTTTTTAAAATTTACAAATAATTATTTTTTATTTCTTAATACCACAAAAAGAAATTGCATATGAACAATATATATATTACATGTCCGTGTGTAATGCTGACGTCATATTGATGAAACCTGTAAAATAAATTTCAGTTATTTGCAAATTTATTAACTTCTAAGCATCCGACTATCAATTTTTACATAGTCTTAAAACAATATAAATAGTTCAGTATTTCTTTCCGGCTAGTATTCCTTAACGAAATTAAAACTTCATCAACAAATAAATAAAAGGAAAACATAAATAAAGCACAAAGTTAACAACTTTTTAGCTCACAGGCTATCAAGGCCTGAGAGCTAATGTGCCCGCCCGTTCTGTGTATGTATGTACGTAAGTATGTATGTACGTAACGCGATAACTCTTGTTAGAAACATCGGATTTGCTTCAAAATTTTTTTCTAGGTTCATTCTGATAAGGCGCTTCCCTGATTAGTTTTGGGAGCTCATTGGTTAAGTATAAAGGGGGGAAATGGGGCTAGTCCCCCCCCCTTAATTTAATTAAATGGGTTTTTCATGCAGAATTATTCAATTTGCTCCAAATTTGGTATATCGCTTTATTATGTTAAGGAGCTTCCCTGATTAGATTTGGAGGTTCACTAGTTAAGTATAAAGGGGGGAAAGGGGGGGGGCTACCCTCCCGTAATTTAGATAAATGGGTTTTTTAAGCAGAATTATTCGATTTGCTCCAAATTTGGTATAGCGGTTTATTATGTTAAGAAGCTGCCTTGATTAGATTTGGAGGTTCATTAGTTAAGTATAAAGGGGGAAAAGGGGGGGGGGATAAACCCCCTTAATTTAGATAAATGGGCTTTTCATTCAGAATTATTCGATTTGCTCCAAATTTTGTATACCGGTTTATTATGTTAAGAAACTGCCTTGATTAGATTTGGAGGTTCATTAGTAAAGTATAAAGGGGGGAAAAGTTGCCTAGACTCCCACCCCCCTTAATTTAGATAAATGGATTTTTCGTGCAGAGTTTTTCGATTTGCTACAAATTTGGTATACCGGTTTATTATGTTGAGCTACCTTGATTATTAATTTTGGAGGTTTATTGGTTAAGGTTAAAAGAGGGGGGGGGGTTGGGGCTAGATCCCCCTTAATTTAGATAAATGGGTTTTTCATGCAAAATTAATCGATTTGCTTCAAATTTGATATGGCGGTTTATTCCGATGTGGTACTTCCTTTATTAGATTTGGAGGTTCATTGGTTGAGTATAAAAAGGAGAAAGGGGGCCAAGACCCCTCCCTTAATTTAGATAAATGGATTTTCATGCAGAATTATCCAATTTACTTTAATTTTTTTTTCTATGTTCATTCTGATAAGGAGCTTTCCTAATTAGATTTGGAGGTTCATTATTTAAGTATAAAGGAGGGAAAGGGGGTTAGACCCTCCCCCTCCCTTTAATTTAGAAAAATAGTTTTTTCATGCAGAATTATCTAATTTGCTTCAAATTTGGTATACCGGTTTATTATGTTAAGGTACTTACCTGATTTGATATGGAGGTTCATTGGTTAAGTTTAATGTGGGGGGAACGAGGGCTAATCCCCTTTCATTTATTTTTTGTGGGCATTATTCTTTGAAATAAGGACATAATATACAATTAGTGTGAATAGCCTGTGAGCTCAATGCCATCAGCTTAACTGGGCACTTTTCTTTTTATTAATCGAATATGCACATCTGTTATGTAATTGATATTCATGCTTAAAAATCAGTATCGGTGAAACATGTTGCAATTTTTTGACGTCATAGTCACCTGCTTTCTGTATTTACTCTTATTAATGCTTCTTGTATTACTAACAAATGTTTGAAAATATCAGTTTTATTTCTCGTATGACGCCATATTCATCTTCTTTTTAATTCGTAAAAAAATTATTTCAAATTCCATTTCTCACGTGGAAATATTTTAACTGAAAATTAATTACTGTAGATGAAGTATTATTACGGCTTCTGAATTTTCTGCAACAATAGAAAAAAATGTCAAATTTTATAGCAAAAATGTCCATTGATTCTCAATGAAAAAAAAGCGAAATTTGGAATTATTAAGAAAAATATTTGAATAATATAAATAAAGCTTAGGCTATGTTACTCTCTGCATTATCATTCACCCATATGCAAAGGCATTTCATCATCCGTTTTGACCCTGACGTCAGGCAAACATTTTCGTACTTTCAATTTACAATATCATTAAAATTAAAAAGAATAAAATATTTGCGGCATCAGGGACAAAAAGGTGGGAAGAAAAGTCAAAAAGTTATGAGCTCCGTAGGCTTTTCTATGTTAAATTAACATTGAGAAGTGACACAGGGAATAAAGAAGTATTGCGCTTCCGCGCAATACTTAAATACGTTTCATGTAGTAAAAAATAACTTCCATTCATATTCGAAAAATAATTTTATTGCCTTTATCTTATTGCAAATTGTCTTACTTTAAAAAAACTATTTATTTTCCTTTAGCACACACACACAAAAAAAAAACAAGTAATTGCCCATAATAATAATAATAATAATAATAATAATAATGATAATAATAATAATAATCTAGAGCTAATTAATAGGTGGATAGAAAAATAATTTATAGAAGAGACAAATTGCAGAAAGATAAAAACAATAAAATTCTGCTTATTATTATTTGTATCAATTTTACTCTTTTTAAAGGCCTGAATCCCACTTAACTTTTCGCTATATAAATATTTTCTTTTCTTTTCTTTTCTTTTCTTTGGCACAATAATTTATCGTGAGATCAAATTAAATTAATATTATCTTTTCAAATTACATTATGTAAAACACACGTTTCATGTAATAAAAAAATAATTCCTTTCAAATTCGAAAAATAATTTTATTGTCTTTATCTTTTTGAAATATGTCTCTTCTATAAATTATTTTTTTATCCACCTATTTTATTAGCTCTAGAATCTTTCTATTAATAATAATAATACTAATAATAATATAATGGCAATTACTTTATTTTTTGAGTTACTTTAAAATGAAATAAATAGTTTCTAAAAGTAAATATTAGTTTTCCCAATGCCAACATTAAGATACACTGCATATATGTTGATCATAATTTATTCTATAAATTCACGTGTTTGTTACCGAGAATTTGCTAGTTTTCTGGGACACCTCCCGCTGGAACACTTTCGCTCTTAAAATTCTTGTCCTGTTTGATAAACCAGATTGCCAAACTGCTTTAGGGGTCATCAGCCGATATTTCTAACTGTGTCAATGTTAAGATAGGCAATAGGCAAGATAGAAATATAGCAATTGCTTATTTGATTGCTGTGGTGAATACAACTAATAAATAATAGAAAACTAACTAAATTAGGTGTTTATAATATCAAGCTTGAAAATATTAAAGAAAATTTGAATAAAAAATTTTTCTTTAAAACTATTGAATAACAGTTATTAATTAAATTTTCTAATTATCAATATACTTTGCAAGGATATGTATTAGATATCATCATAGCTTCCAACTAAATATCGAAAACACTTTTAGCTATTTATATAAACTGTGTATTATGTATGACTTTATTTAATTGTTTCCCGTACAACCTAAACTATTCAGAATCTATATTACTGCTGAGGAAATTTGATAATATTTTAAATGTAAAATAAATGATAGACAATATTTTAGATATTATTATTTTGCTGTGAGAAACTATAAATACAGAATTGATAAGAGAATAAAGATGAATAAAGTTAGAATGGCAAAATGTATATTTCAACATTTGTATCTTTTCTGGAGAAAATGCTACAGCTAAGTCCAAATTCTCTGAATAATGATTTTTTTTTTCTTTTCATAGCATTATAATCGATCACGCACGCACACACACACTATGTTTACTTTCTGTGAGAAGTAATTGTATTTGTTGGATAATTTTTAGCGTTTATGTGCAGAAGAAGCATTTTTAGAGGAATATTTGTAACATATTTCTTAAAATTAACAAATATTTTTTTTTCTGCTCCCTATCTTAACTTTATGTTAATGCTTTTTTAATATCATTGAAAACCGCTTCTAACGAAACTAAAAGGCAGAGCGAAAATTTTTCTTTATACATTGTAAAAAAAAAAAAAAAAAAAAAAAAAAAAAAAAAAAAAAAAAAGACAAATGTTTCTTATTCTACTAAAATATAATTTACTATAATATTTTATCCATGACGGAGTTATCCACGATTGCAAAAACAGATCTTTGCCATTAGAAACTTTAAAAACCGAAATATTTTCAAGACTTAAAAACTCGTTTATAAAAACGTGTAGTTTTTACAGTGTATTAATCTAGTTTCCTCAAACCGGAATATACGTTTTTAGAATGCTATTAATTCTCAAGTAAACGTTTTCAGCTGCGTAATTTAATTCATGCATGCAAGAGTAAAAAAAAACAATATTAACTTTAATGTTAATTCTGTTAATTTACCATGTTTTCTGCAAAGCATGTTTCTTCAACATGAAAATGTTTACCTGAGACTTGATAGCACTCAAAAAACTTATATTCCGACTGATTAATACAATATAAAAACAACTCGGAAACGTTTCCGAAAATCGATGGCAGCAAAAGAAGCCTGTTTTGATAAATGCTTCGTTAAATTTCGAAAATTCTGAGGTTTCTAAAGCTAAAAAATGGTTTTCGGAATCGTTAGTAACTCGGAAGAAGTTATTATATTTTTTCGTTCGTGGTCATATTATATATGGCGTTGTTTTTTTTTGTGTTTTATTTTTTTAGAGGTGTGGTTTTGAAATTGGCAACATGGCAACACAGTTTCTAGTCACAGTCAATTTGACAGCTGACAGATGATTTGTGTTCAGTATGTTTTGCCATTTCACCATGAATAGACTTAAGTCAGAACAGCGCTTGCAAAATGTGCAAAACACCATCAGTTTATTGCGGGAGATATTCGGTAGGGGCCGTTGAAGTATTACGTAAGCATATTTTTAATCATTTTGCACCCCTCCCTCCCCCTTGTAAGGAAAAATAAGCAAATACTAGACCCCCCCCCCTTTTTTTTTTTGCTTACGTAAGATTTTATGACATTCTAACATCAACACTATTTGTTATAAAAAAAATTACAGTTAGCGATAAATCACATTATTAATCCAGCAAATTTACATAAACAGACACATAGGGGTTGTGGTATTGAAGGAAAAAGAATATCGGTTTAATATATTGTTACTTATGGCATTAAACAATTCATAGAATACAAAGTAGTTTTTGATATATTATTATTTATCGCATTGAACAACAACAACAAAAACTTTAAGAAATACAACCGGCCCTAACTTATTTTGGCACATGACTAAAAATTTTAACAAGAATCATAGGAATGTTATATGTTTGGCGTTCACATTTCTAGTCTGGTGTCCAAGATCTTTGAATCCATGATTCTGCATTGTCTATTACAGTCGACGCTCGTTTTTACGAACTCGTAGGGAACACCCAAATAGTTCGTAAAATAGAAAGTTCGTAAAATAGAAAAACACCAAAAATGATATGAATACGTACATTATTTATGTCTATTTTTATCAAACTGCTCCCTCTTCATGGATGAAGCAGTATTTCAAGATTATTTATTATTTACTAAAGTTATACATGTATTTTTAAATATACCAGAAATAAATGCAAATTTATGCACAAAAAATAATTTTAATACACAGAAACATGCGTTACCATGCTTTGAAAATATTACATATGAAAACGCAGGCTGTATTAGTACTTAGTAGATGAAAATACATAGATGAAAACACAGATAAAAAATTAGGAATGGAAATAATCACTTATCTTTAAAAAAAAAATCACATTTTGAAAAATATATGTTTCCATTTTATCTATGGAAACCTTTACTACCTTTCACAGCTATTGTTCCCTTCAAAAAAGTTCCTTAGTCCTGACAACCACTACTTGAAATTGTTGCTATGCCCCCTCCCTACGAAAGAGATTGGGGGAAAATCAACACATTATTGGACTGTACCTGATGTCTCATTGTACCTGTATAGAGTTTAACTCACGCTGGCACTGCATTCCGATACTTAAAAAAAAAAAAAAAAAAAAAAAAAAAAAACAGAAGTACGAAAAGTGAGTTCGCAAAAAAGAGATTTTCATAATCTGTAGTTCGTAAATGGGAGCGAAAAATTACATTGATTCTATGGGAGCCTATTCGGGACCACTCTATAGTTCGTAAAATCGCAAGTGTTCGTGAAAAAGAGGTTCGTAAAAACGAGAGTCTACTGTATTAAGTTTTCCATGTAGTGGTGGGCTGGAATGTTCCTCGTTTCCAGTCCTTGTTTACTCCATATCTTTTTTCTCAAGTCGTTCAACATCCGCAAAACGCTCATCTAAATCATGCTCTTTTGCTTTTTGTTGTTGAACTATAGTTGCTTCGTTGTCTAATGCTTACGTAAGAATTTTCGTGACTCCCATCTCCTCCTTGTCGGCAAAAATTAGCAGACACTGGACACCCCCCCTCCCCCACTTACTGCTTACGTAATACTTGAACGACCCCTGAGCGCATAATAGCGCATAATGGACCTGTGAACTGGCCTACTCCGCGGTCATGTGATCTCACATAAATGAATTATTTTCTGTGGGGATATGTGAAGTCGCTGGTCTACGCCGATAAACTACAGACGTTGTACCACTTGAAAATCAACATTCGCTGCGTTATTTCTGATATACGGTCCAGCTGCTCATTAAAGGGGTCGAAAATTGGACTTCCAGATTGCGATTCATTCGAGCCAACCGCATATGGCCGAAATCATTTTTAAACACTAATATAATAACATTATTTATTTGATAAAACCAATATCATGGCCATTAAAATTATTTTTATGGGTTTTAAATTTGTATACCTCTAAAAAAAACCACTCTTTGTTTTCCTAGATTAAGAAGCATCTGTCTTGTTTTACAGCGTACATAGATTTCGTTATAACCTATTCTCTTACATTCATAACTGAATTACTGAATACAGATATCTCTTTGTGAAAAGGTTGCTGTTGACTTACAAGGCTTAGCATAATATATGATAACAAAAACTGTTATATCCTTAAGAATTATAAGTTTTTAATAGTATTTTCGTAATAACATATAAAATATTATTCTTTTGTATGTCCCTTTTCATCTGAAATTAACCATACTAATTTTTGGATCAACCTAATAATTTAACAAATTTTAACTGTGTCAGAATTATGGAAAATTCCTCATTAATCATTATAAGTTTCATTAATCGACAAAAGGGTTTTTATATTCAATGGTATGCATTAAAAGTTGTCGCATCTTATATACAGGATGTCCGGTCTCAACGGTGTCCAATGGCTAATTCCTAAACCGTTAGTCATAGACATATAGTTCCAATTACAAAAATGTTTTTAATCAGGTAAAAAAATATTTTAAAAGCTATTTTTGCCAATAAAAACATTTCTTAAAAAATTACGAAATTTAAATTTTTATACGGTCCCCCGGTCCTATAAGTTATATTTAGTAAAATTTTCCTTTTACACTGACAAGTAATACAAAAAAAGTCCTGTTATTCTACGATTAAAATTGACCAAGAAATAGCTGTTTAAAGTTGGAGCATATTTTTTGCTGCAAATTGGTGGTCATTCACAAATTTAGTTGAAATATAATTTCGTCAGATATATTAAAAAATGGTTGAGAGTAAAATTAACGTTGCAATATAAATTTGAAATCTTTAATCGACATATTAATACAAAATATACAATTTGTAATAAACATTTAAGAAGAAAGAAAAAACAGAATTTTTGTTGAATAAAATGATGCTAAATTAACAGCCTCAATTCTTTGCAAAATGATACGTATTTTAAAATATTATTAGATTACACTAGCCTGCAAAAGTTGGGTTATGTCATGTTTTTTAGCTTTTGATAATTGATTCTTATGTATTCTGTACCACTGAATCCGAAATTGACCTTCATTTTTAACCATCACATCAGGATTTTTCGCAAATTGCAAATTTCAAAGTTAAAAAATTCAAAGTTAAAATTGAATCTCCTCCTTCATCTCATCGGACCACTCAGCTGTTTAGCTGTAAGAATCCCAGGATAAGCAAAAATATCGAATAAATTATTGAATGAAATAAAATAAAATAAAAATAAAATAAAATAAAAGTTTTACATATGTTTTATAGCATGAGATTTTCGCTATATTTTAACTTACACATTTACGATTTTCAAAAAAATTCTAACGTGATGGTTAAAAATGAAGGTCATTTTCAGATTGAGTGCTAAAAAGTACGTAAAAATCAATTATCAAAAGTTAAAAAACACAAGCATCTCCTCTACTTTATAGTATCCGATTTTTGTTATTCTATAAATTCGACAATTTATGATTTGCAAAATATCCTGACATGATGGTTAAAAATTAAGGTAATTTTCGGATTCAGTGCTAAAAAATACATAAAAGTTAAAAAACCCAACAATCGCAGTCTTGTATTATCTAATCTAAAACTTTTTCTTAAACTTCTTGGCGGTAATCTATCCGAAATTTTTTGTGTTATCCTGTAAAATAAGTATAAATGATAACCACCGAAAATCATAATAATATTAGATTGTTATCGGATTTGCGCCAGTATGTAAAATGTAATGTCGATCGGATATTTGAAAGTGAGTTAAAATTCAAGTACAAATTTTGAACTGGAAAAACATACATACGATCGTTGAAGTAATATGAAAAACTTATAAAAATAACATATTTTTTGTTAAAAGAAATCACAAAAGAAAGTCTTAAATCACAGTCTTAAATCCTGACAAAATAAAACGTTTTTTTTAGCCAATCTGAAACTTAATAAATGTTAACTTAATCGTAAAACTTGTACGATTTTTTTTCAAATCGCAGATGCACATGAAATAAGATCTTCGAATACTTTAATTTAATACTTGGTATGTGATCCTTCAAAGCCAAGCCGAACTCATTTGTTTTCAGAGCAGAAAAGTGGCATAAGTCATGCATTTTTAAAGTTTCATAACTCGCTAAATTTTAGTGTTACATGAATGGGACTTTTTTTGTCTTACTTATCAGTGTAATAGGGAAATTTTACTAAATTTTACTTTTACGACCGGGAGACCGTATAAAAATTTAAATTTCGTATTTTTTTTTTTAAAGAAATGTTTTTATTGGCCCAAATCGATTTTAAAATGTTTCTTTACCTGATTTAAAACATTTTTGTAATTGGAACTATATGTCTATGACTAACGGTTTAGTAATTAGCCATTGGACACCGTTGAGACTGGATACCCTGTATCAGTGATGGAACAGTGATATTTTTCCCAGTTTCTTTTTAAAATATGGCAACAGGAAAAATATATTACTGCAAATGTTTCTTTACATTATTGTATCAAACAAATATTTGTCGTTGAATCACGTGGTAATAGATTAAAATAAAAATTGCATGCTTGAATATTATTTAAACTGTCAATGATTTTAAAATAGCTTTCTCAACATATAATCGAAATTTAATTAAAATTAATCTGTTAATGGACAATTAAGTTATGAAAATATTGAACTGTCGAAATCGCATCTATACATTATTTCAGAATTCTAAGCACATGTGGAAGTAAGTGAAAAATCGATTACGTAATTCCATCTTTATATGTATGAACTAATTTTAATTAAATAAAAGCATATAAAAATAGCTATAAATTTCTTTATAAAATCTTTGAAAATAATACAGTCGAACCTCTATTTAACGAAGTCGCTAAATCCCGGAAAAAAGTTCGTTATATGGAAAATTCGTTAAATAGAGATTCACCTTGTAAAATACTTTAAACTACATAAAACAGATTTTAAATTCATAAACACTAAATATTTTTACTAAAAGTAATTAATCACATTTTTTTAAATAAATTATATCGTTTATTTTCCTTATATTTATATTTGTTTTATTTATTTTACCCTCCAATATTCATCATCAATTCATTTTTTCTATGTACTTAAATCTTTGAAATCTGCAAGGAAAACAAAACATTGTCCGGGAATACATTGTATTTTCTGTTTAAAGTAAATAGTTTTACATTAAAATTAACGAATTGTAATGACATTACCGTATTTATTATTATTATAACAAATAATTTTAGCCATACATTAACATATTCGTTCTTAAATTTAATTTCTGATAAACTCTGTTAATTTTGCCTGAGTTTTTCTTTTAAAAAGTGCTGTATCTCGTAATACGTCTCGCATCTTTGCAATGCACCAAAAGCCCCTTCATGCGTATTTTCTTCTAACTATAATCCGCGTCGGATTGTTTCAAATGATTTTAGAATTTCAACATACGAAGTTTTGTTAATTCCTGAACCATGATCATTTCCATCATCATCATATTCGTCTTCATCGGAATTCATTGCTTTATTGTTTTTATTTTCCACGCTGTCGAAAATATCCAATTCGGATAGTGTTTCCGAGGTCTCAATTTCAGAATTAAGTGAAATACAATCTACAATCAGCACATCATGGTTAATTTCTTTTTTTTTTCTCATCTGTATCCACATTTTCTTCAGTTACTCTAAGGGATTATCGTCTTCGCCCTCCGTACTTACCGAATTCTCACTGCTGACTAAAAAGGCGCCTGGTAAAACCAGTTCAAGGCCATTGAACATCATAAAATGTGTTTAAAGAAAGATGAGTTTGAAATGTTCAGAAATATTATGAGAAATGGGGAGAAAAAAAATTTAGATCACCAAAAAAATTCGTTAAATAGAGAATGCACTTCGCTATTTGAAGGTTATTTTACGAAGAAATTCGCAAAATGTTCTTGGTTCCAAGGAAAAGTTCGCAAAATAGAGAAATTCGCAAAATAGAGGTTCGTTAAATAGAGGTCCGACTGTATTTAAAGGAAATGTTATAAAGAAAGTTATGTGATACAGCTACATAAATCGGCTACTGTAAATGAAATTTTGAAAAGAATATCGGATAATTTAGTAACGTGATTGAAGTTTTACACTTTGTGTTATCACTTTGGATTATTGATTTCAGAAGCGTTTTTCAACTTGCTAATCTTAAATTATCAAATCAATCGTCTTCTCTTGGCTTCTTTTGTGAAATAGGATATTACAGCAGAAAACAAGCAGCGATGAATATGACTGATTAGATTAGAACACTGATGTTTAAATTAGAGATTATAGTTATAAACAAGTTCACAGAAATAGATTCTGGAAATTTAGAATCTATTTTATCCTCTTTGAAACAGCATTTCTTAGATTAAAATGAATTTAATCGTAATAGACAAAATAATTATTGTATAGGAAATCAGGTATTAAAGGGACACAAAATTGAACAGCGTTTCTCGTTTTTCCGTAAATGACGTACAGCTTGAATTATACACAATTGCCCTTGGATGATGATCTTTCTTAAATAAGGAAAAATAGTGTAAGATTTAATACCTTGCAGTAAATTGCCCCATTTCTGGAAAAATTTAATGAAACTTTGCATAAATACTCTGCATATATCTATGTACAATAATATCATTATAAATATATGATTTTTTTCATCCCATTTTTATTAATAAATGATTTTCTTAAAAAAAGAAGTCAAAACATCCGATTTTACTAGGCAGTGGGTAAGAGAGCATGGAGAAATCTTAGAGGAAAGGAAAAAGTTCAGACTTGAAAGACTAGGGAGCTCTGCATCCTACGAGCTACGCTCGCCAACCCTTGTTCACACTCTAAAATTCCGTTAATTTGATCTGCTTTAAAAAGAGTACGAAACATTGAATTATAATTTAAAAAACAGTGGCAATCTCCTTGTAAACGGGTTTCCACGTAAGTAGTACGCCATTTTACTGAGTGATTTTAAGGCCTAATCAGCTTCTGTTAATTGCTGTTTGCGTGCTTAATTAAATAAGATTAGTTAAACATTTCAAAATTTGCTAATATAAAAAAGAACTAAGCCAACAGAGTCTTTGCTTTCGGGTATTTTTTAACAACGCTATAAGAAAATTGTTTTAAATGAATCGTTTTAAATCTGAGGTAATTTGCACTAAAGTTTTCGTTTTCTTTTTAATATTCACGTGAAAATATTTTTGTTGTTAGAAAGGAAATATTATTTGCGCCGTCTTAGAATTCACAACAATAGTTTAAAAGATTACCTCAAAATATGAAATAAATGTCTGGTGTAAATATATTTTTAAATTTAAACTGTTCGGCGATATTATTATTTGGCCACTTTAAATTTGACTAATTTCTCCCATTCATTGCTTTTAACGCATATTAATGAATTTATTATTTTAAAGTTTTCTTTTTCTTTTTAACATTCACGTGAAATACTTTTGCTGTTCGAAAGGAAATATTATTATTTTCGCTGTCTTAGAATTGGCAACAATAATTATAAAGATCATTTCGGAATATTAAATAAATGTCTCGTGTAAATATATTTTAAAATTTGAATTGTTTGGCTATTTTAAATGTGACGTAATTTCCTCCATTTACTGCTTTTAACGTCTATTAGTGAATTTATTATTTTTAATTTTTCTTTCTCTTTTAATATTCACTTGTAAATATAGTTTTATGACGTATTTTTCAATATTTTCCTTCTTTTAATACGTAATCATTTAATTCTAATTTGAAAGTTTTTGAAGGTCGAAATTGGAAATAAATCTCTCATGTAGATTTTTTTTTAACTTAAACTATTTGGCAATGTTGCTAGTTGGACATTTGGAATAGGACGTCATTTCCACATTTACTGCTTTCAACACATATTAAATAATTCATTATTGTATAGTTTTCTTTCATTTTTAATATGCTTGTGTAAAAACAATTTTTATCACGTAATGTTCAACATTTTCTTGCTTTTAAAACGTAATCATTTAATTCTAATTTTAAAAGTGGGGGGGGAGATGGTTTCTCTTTATGATAGTCACGAGCGAATATGTTTTTAATTTAAAGGAAATATTATTCTTTGCGCTGTTTTAACAGTTTAATTTAAAATAATAACCTTTTCTAAAATATTTAAAAAATATCTCTGGAAATGCTGAAAATTTGAATTTAAAAGTGAAATAAAGCCTCAAAAAATTAGGCAAATAAAAAAAAATAAATGCAGCCTGCACACCGCAAGTTTCTATTGAATATCCTTAGAAAAAGGATTAAATTCTTATGTATAGTTTTTGCTCCAATAAAACTTTTTTAATGTAACGATATTGTCCAACTTTAACATTAAATATCTCTTAAAATAATTCTTCGATTTAAAAACTGTCTTCTTCAACGTGTTTATCAAACATTTCTCTGTAATAATACCCATTTTCATATTTTTGTATGTAGTAGTATTAGCGAAGAAAGACGTCTGGTCACAAAAGATTAATCTACAACGGCGGTGACAGCGTTAGTTACCTTTTTTTTAATAGAAAAAAACAAAATATTTCATTTTACAATTTTAACTGCGGAACTTAATAATATTTCAAGTCGGACAATTTAATATTTCATGACAAAATTATAATTGTATTCATTACAATTTGAGAAATTGCAGTAAAATGCCACCTCTTTATCAGCTTTTAAAAAATGATAATCTGTCTGGTCCTTGTAGTTTTGACTGCCTTTTTTCTCAAAGTATATTGTTTACCTTGCTCCTCAAGCTTTGTTTTCCAGTATCTCGTTCTATCTTACGAGGGTATCCGATTTTTCTCCAAAAGAATAAAGATCTGAAATCAAACCATAAAAATGAACCAATAAATACACCAAGCAACAAGCAATAGTTTAAATATGTTGCATAAATTTTTATTTAATATGCTACTTTACAATAATTTAAAAAGTTTGAATAACTTTAAATGTATTCTTTATTACGAATTTTAAACCCTAGCAAGAAAAAAAAAAAGGGATAAAATAAAACTTTTTAACACGGAAACTGCCACACATATGAGTATGGAGATACTATAATGGCTGCTTCTTCTTCTTGCCTAGAGCTAAGTATTACAACCATTACACACTAGAAGACTGCTCAAGTCGAGTGAAAATTGATATATCTGGTTTATCCTATTCTAGGGTTTTACCCGTACATTATGTACACACCTTAAATCGTTTGTTTAAATATAAAATAATTAAAACAAATCTCCCGCGATTACTTCGAAACATCGGATTTAAAATTATACCAACTATTAAATTATGCCTGCATTTTGTCACTTTGCTGCTATCTTATAGATACATTCTTGTTTATTACTAAGAGCTATGCAAAATAACTTACACTAGATTAATTTTAACACAATTATTCTAATTGGTAAACAAATCGTATTAGATGTAAATTTCCAACTGGGCGAAAAACGTCCGGACCAGAATTCGAACCCGGTACCTCCTGGCTGAAGCCGCCAGTGCTCTGCCATCTGAGCTATCCCGGACGATTCTGGTCGAACTTTTTCACCCAGCTAACCCTGATGATTTCGATCAGAATCGTCCGGGATAGCTCAGATGGCAGAGCACTGGCGGCTTCAGCCAGGAGGTCCCGGGTTCGAATCCTGGTCTGGACATTTTTCGCCCAGTTGGAAATTTACATCTAATATGATTTGTTTACCAATTAGAATAATTGTGTTAAAATTAATCTAGTGTAATTTCGTATCCAGCGATTTCTGGAGTTCCATTACCTGAGATTTATTCTGTTGAGCTGAACCAGGTTTCAGACCAGATGCTGTAATCATCAGGGTTAGCTGGGTGAAAAAGTTCGACCAGAATCGTCCGGGATAGCTCAGATGGCAGAGCACTGGCGGCTTCAGCCAGGAGGTCTCGGGTTCGAATCCTGGTCCAGACATTTTTCGCCCAGTTGGAAATTTACATCAAAATAACTTATGTTCATTTTATACATAACCCCAGTTTTGAATAAACTTGAAAACTTACTTTTCTTTTGTTGAAGTATTTCGTTGATATTTTTCAGTTTTTCTGATAGTTGACTTTGAGCAAATTCAAGCTGTACGTTATCCCAGATATAACAGTGGTTCATGTCCTGATGAAAATTCGCTGTGTATCGCTATTGATTATTGCAAATCAGCTCTCCAGAGTATCAAAAAAGGAAAGAATCCCGTGATTTGCGGATGGACATCAGAAGTCCCATTTGTATGCTGTCCAGATGATACCAACATATCTGCAAAACAGGATAAGAAAATAAGTCGTCTGAGCCCCAAAGGTAAGAAATAATGTCTAAAAATTTGTAGTCTATCTAAGAGCAAGGATGACTATAAGAATGCGCATTTTATCAAAATTCTGTTTGAAAGAATCTTATCGAAGCATGCGTTGGTTTATGTTTTTATTATTATTATTACTATTCGGTGTCATCTTATTGCCATTCTCTAGTAGGAGCCTTCTGAGCCCCAAAGGTAAGAAATAATATTTAAAAATGTGAAAACATTCAAAAAATGATCCACTAATATATACATTACTAAAATAGGTTTGGCGGAATATACAAATGGTTTTCAAAAATTAAAAACACTAGATGTTAAAATTTATATATAAAAAACACTCCAAGAGCTTTCGACTAAACCTAAGCCATTGTCAAGGAGAAAACACTAATGGAGAAAAACTCGACGTTGACTGATATACGATGGCAGGAAACTTCTTCCAGAACGCCCAAACCAGGCCCGTAGCTAGACGATGCTTCCAGGTCGGGCAAATGTTTTTCCAAGAGGGGCAAAATTACTTCATTTTTTTACACTTTTACGATCATTTAAAAATATATATTACGTATTCATATTCAGTATAAGTTTATAGCTCTTCCCAAAGTAGTTGAAAAGTGACATTCTTTCATCTTGCTGTCAATCCATAAATTAATTTTTGTAAATATGGTTAAGATAATATTGATTTCCACGAAAATGTTGGATGTTGTTGAGGATTGCTACAACAGCGTCATCAGCCAGTTGTCTGTGGACACCCGCCTCCCCCACCGTTGTCCGTAGAAAAATCTGGATACTTGAATTTTTATGCTTTATTAATAATAAACTAATAATACAATATTCCAAGAAATTCATTTACAGTAAAAACTGTAAAAATGGATTCGCAAAGGATAGAAAAAATATTCCGTTTTAGAAAGTTTCCATCTTATGAGGTATACCTGCTGTGTTGAATTTAGGCACTTTTCTCCGGGAGAAATTACTGATGCTCCCGGAGTGGTAGATAGAATGGAGCTTTTAGGGTGGGAATTGCACTTTTACAACTTTAATAAGCACAAAATTAGAAAGCTTCCGGGAGTGACATTTCGATGCTCAGGGGAGAACCCTCCTCCCGGGTACCTGAATTGCTTGCTTATTGTATGGTATTCCTTTCAACGGGACCACGAGATGCTCTCATGTGAGACAGCATTTTGTTATAGACAGGTTCTATTTACACAGGTTTTATAGTATTTATGGAATTTTATATGATTTAAAATTTAATATAAAGAACGCCTTGGTAATTACGTTGATAGATTCGTCACTTATTTAAAAAGCAGGTAACCCTCTCGCAACTAAATATTAAAATATATTTTCACGTATTTTTTACACATGCTTTAAAACCATAATATGCGTTTATAACTGATAACATTTTCAAACAGTTTGGATAATAGAAAAAAAAAAAATCTACAAAAGTTATAGATAATATTAAGAAGATTTATATAATAAATTTACACCGTGTGGTGATTGTTTCATTAAATGAACCATACACTGGGTTTTAAATTCTGACGTTCTATATATTGATGCACGCGCACGTTTAATAATACAACCCTATAGACAGGCACCTCTAAGGGTTCTCAAAAATGTTCATCACGCCAATGATACTTTTCTTGTTGCCTTAGTGGTAGATTAGCGGAGATGTGAATTTTTTTCTTCTACAACCCCCCCCCCCTTTTTATTTTATTATTTTTTTTCTATTATTATTGTGTGTGTGTAAAAGTTGGTCCTATCATACACTTGTCAATACAAAATTGTAGATAATATTAAGAAGATTTATAATAAATTAAAGCGGATTTGATACCTTGTGAATTGACGAAGTTATGAATTTTTTTCTTCTTCACCCCCCTCCCTCTCCTATTTTTTTTTTTTTTTTTTTTTTTTTTTTGTGCTGTAAGAGTCTTATCAAAAACTTGTCAATATAAAAGTTGTAGACAATATTAAGAAGATTTATAATAAATTTAAGTGGATTTCGTATCTTGTGAATTGACGAAGTTAGGATTTTTTTCTTCTTAAAACCCTGGGTTTTTTTTCGCTTCTTGAGGCCATTTTTAATGATATCAAAAATTTTTGGCCCTTTTCCTAGAAGTAATAATAAGTTTAAACGGATTCGATATGTATCCTAATTAAGAAATCATGTTTTTTTTCTGTTTTCACAAAAATCCTTTCCATTTTCTGCCCCTTGATATCACGTATCAGTTTAGAAGAGATTTGTGCAGAATTATGGAAGTTATCGTGTCTATAAAAAAGTTATATATATATATATATATATATATATATATATATATATATATATATATATATATATATATATATATATATAGGTAATGGGAATTTAAGTATCTGATTATCTTCTATTTACCTCCATATGTTTATTTCCTGTTCATTTGATAATTATCTTATATAAAATAGTTTTCATTAACGATTTTTATATTAATTTTAATATATTTTTATTAATTATTATTGAATTTATTTTGTTTTATAGCATAAAGCTATATGCTATAAATTCTGAATGTTATAGCATTATTTAAATTCTTAGTGTAGTTTAAATGAGTAAGATAATAGAATATTTTGTTTCCTTTTTTTAAAAAAATTTTATTAACAATAGTTTTTAAAAAAATATATAGTGCGGTTTATATTAGGTTTATAATTATCTATATATAAGGATTTGTTTGGTTTTGCTGTTAATCAAAAAAAAATTTACATTCTTAGGATTTCAAATGTTTATCTTGTGACATTTGAATAATAAAAATACTACTAGATGGCAGCACCAAAATTTGTCTTTTGACAGTACGATATCACTTTTGTCTTTTGCAACTCTTTTTCAGTTATAAATTACTACACCAGGTGGATTATTAAGCTAAATTTTGACGATATTGTTTTATAGTTTTTAATTAATTTAATAGTGCATTTTAGTTATTTTAAATAATGTAATTACTTTCTATTTATTTTATTTTATATTATATTAATTTTATTTTTCATGTGTTTTCAATATGTATTAACTGCATCCTTTGGTCTCAATCACTTTGATTTCTTAACTGTTTTATTCACCTTAATCTTTACGATATTTTGGGAGCCATGTGCGTGTGGATATATTGAAAAATACTGAAATATTAATCGGTATGTTGAGTATTATTTCTATTTTATATCCTATAAATATTTAAACAGGTTTTATTGATTTTTCCATTTCATATTATTTGTTTTTATTCTGTTTTCATTTTTAATCTATTCACTTGATTATAATGGTTGTTTAGGCACAGGGAAAAATAATATTAGCTTTAGCTTATTTTTCTCACAGAAAACAACCATATTGCTTATATCATTGAATTCTGTGCCCCTGATAACGTAATTCAATATATAAGCTTTTCCATTATTTGTCGGTGTCCACTTTATTCTTTTTTCTTCCATAATAATTCTTATAATAAATTATTTGGCACTTTTTTTTTTTTTAATACTTACAGCTTTAATTCACAATATTACGGTTTTTGATGGTGGTAGGTTATGTTTAATTAATGGTTATATATATATATATAGGTAGGTAGGTAGATACTAGATAGATAGATAGATAAAGTTTTCAACTCTGTGGTGGTTTTGGGTTCTAGGGGTCATGATCGGTATAGATCTGCAAAAAGTTTTCAGAAATTCCGACATAGGGGAGAATGTAATAGGTAGTGTTTCTTACAAATCTACCTAAAATAGGGGTGCACAACCTTTTTTAGAGAAGGAACAAAAATGTCTGAGTTGTCAAGGGCCACATAAGTAACACAGAGAAAATTTTATTTTAATGAGGTGGGAGGAAATCTGTGGCTTATCAGATAAAAATGAAGATTTCAGAAGGAGGAGGAGTTTTACCCCTCTAGATTCCCCTACCTAACATACCCAATTCAGTTGGCAATTTTTCCGCGACCGATCAATGAAATTCACGATTCTTTCACACCTGATTACCAAAATTCTGAGTTTGTCACCCCCCCCCCCCCAATTAACGAAATTCGATATTCTTAACTGAATCTGATGAAATATAGAATTTCTTGCGCAGTAAATTGTCGAAATTCGCGATTCTTAACTGTCTGACGAAATTTGCAATACAGTAGAACTTCGATTATCCGAAGTAATTGGGATCGATTATCTTTCGGAAAATCGAAATTTTCGGATAATCGAGAATGCTTCCATTTTAAGATTAAGGGGAAATATATGCAATATTTCTTATTATGGTTACAAGTGCTTAATAAAAATAAAACAATAGCAAAATAGAAACAAGAATAAATTACCTGAATTTTAATTTTGAAATTAAGTACCTCTTATCACAAGGGTTTGAAACAATGTTCTGTTTGTCACAGTTTCGATTGCCTTTACTTTGAAACTATCACGGAGATTTATAATATTATTAGTTCACCAGTATCACAGCCTTTCTGTTGCTCCAGCCATGCCAAACCTTTTGCAAAGCATTCCAAAGCTTCAGAATTGCTACTTTTTTCGTTTTATTCGTTCCACTCCGCAGCTTACGGGAGCTCAAGTTAAATTCAAAGGAACTCTAACAAAGGGGATCGAAAATATTTACATGTACTCGTAGTTTGGGAAGGACCACTTGCACACAAGGAATATGATAGTTAAAAAGAAAAATAAATAAAATCTTTCAAAATGGACTTGCACACAAAGAATGTGATAGTAGAAAAAAAAGCTTTAAAAATGGATTTTGGTTAACCGAAAGATTCGGATAAAAGAGGTTCTACTGTATTTTTAAACGGCAAATTGGTGAAATTTGCAATTTTTTCCCGCGGCAAATTGACAAAATTTGCGATTTTTTTCTCGTAGTAAACTGACGAAACTCCTGATTTTTCCACAGCCGATGAACGAAATTTGCAATTTTTCTGCGCCTCATCGGCAAAATTCATGATTTTTCCGTGCACGATCAACGAAATTAGCGATTTTCCGCTCCCGATCGACAAAATTCGCGATTTTTCCGTTCCCGATCGACGAAACTCGCGACTTTTCAAATCCCGATCGGCAAGACTCGCGATTTTTCCGTTCCCAATCGGCGAAAATCGCGATTTACCGGTCTCGATCAAGGAAACTCGCAATTTTTCCGTGCCCGATCAACGAAACTCGATTTTTCCATGCTTGATCCACGAAATACAACTTTTTTTCATGCTCGATTGCCGAAATTAGAGTTATTTTTCGTTTAGCGACTGATGGAATATGCAACTTGAGAATTTTTTATGCTGATATTTATGGTATCGGCCGGCCGCTTAACGAAGTTCGCAATTTTTAATTGACTGACGAAATTTGCCCGCGACAAATTGATGAAATTCACGGGTTCATTCGGTAAAAATATTGCGGAGCTACCGATATAAGGTTCGTTTTGATTTTTTTTTTTTTTTTTTTTTTTTTTTTTTTTCAGTATAAATTAAAAAAAAAATCTGATTAAAGATAAACTAATACAAATTTAAGGTCAATATTATCACATCACAGGCGACAACGGGCTGGTCAGCAAGTATCACACAAATAAAAACTATCATGATAATGTATGTCAATATAATTCCCTATTACGGTTTCCATTCGAACTCTCCATTCTCTAACACAAGCACGAATGCTTAAGTTCCATAAAGTTACAATTATTTTTATTCTGACCCCACGATAGAAAATAGCGTTTTCTGTTTTCTATAAAGACAAAGTATATTTCAGAAAAAAAAAAAAAAAAAAAAAAAAAAAAAAATGGAGCATGGTGTTATAAACCAATTTTTGAGTCTAGGAAAGGTCGTCTGAGACACTATAGCTTAAAGTTCAAGATTCCATGCATTTGTCAAAAAATGAAAAATGCTATTCTTTTCTAAACTACTTCAATAATCTTGCCTGCGAATGTCATGCCTTTACATTTAAAAATAAATCCGCAAACGCATTATAAAGTTTCGCAAAGTCGAGTGAACAAAAATATTTTTTACAAACAGCCGTACGTGATTATTGTTTGCAGACAGCAGCTATAAATTAGGGAAATACCAAAATAAAAATGAGTATTTCATAACTTAAAAATATTAATGCTCGTTTAGTATTTCTTAATTTTTCAATTTATCTTACCGCTTAGCAATCTTTCATTTATTTCTCCTTTTTCACACAGAAACTATGTAATATTTGGATATTTATATCACATATATAGGAAGAAAGGAAGAAAACAACAAAAAAGTATAATAAATAAGGTGATATCTTTGTTAAAAGTAAAGGGTTGGGGGAAGCACCATAAAAGAAAACACTTTCCGCTTCGCAATTTTACATTTATTTCCCTTTTTCATACAGAAACTATGTAATATTTGGATATTTATATCGCATATATAGGAAGAAAGGAAGGAAACAACTAAAAAGTAGAATAAATAAGGTGATATCTTCGTTAAAAATAAAGGGTTGGGGGAAGCACCATAAAAAAAGCAATTTTTGTACTCATAAAAATAATAATTTAATTCAGTAATATTCGCATTGTTAAATTACAATTAAATCATTTAATTAATATAAAAATATTATATTCAAATAGTTATATATGACATTTACAATGATTATAAAACCCCTTTACTCTGAAAAACCCTTCCTAGATATTGCAGTTCTGTGTGATAATGATTTTACAAACTTTTATGAGTTGCAACAGTGTCAAGAAAGCTGTCTCAAAGAACATTTCTCACTTTTGTTGAAGAGCCCCTAAAAGCAATATAGTGAAGTTAACGATGACAAAACCACATGATTGTAACACATGATAGTTGCCTGTTTTGTGGAACTGAAAATCCAAGCATTTGGTTTCAACCTTACCTGATTTCAATAAATTTCACGTATGACAGTTGTACAAAGAAAACGATTTTCGCGGACATCCGAACCAGTTTGAGAAGAGGATAATCTCTAAACCCCATTATTCTTGCAGTTTGACTCTTTGGGGAGGCGGTAATGTAAATTTCTACAAAGAAACAAAACGAAAAATTTCCTACAGATCTTGGAATGAAAGGAAAAAAATGTCTTTGCAGGTGAATTTTTTGTTTAAATTGTAATGTTTGAATTGAAAAGTTTTAGAGATGGATGTCTGTTAGGTTATGGTCTATTCTGAAAAAAAGTTTTTTTCTTTTTTTTTTAAAATGAGGCAAAAAAAAAAAAGTTTGGAAATTTAATGTGTCGATCAGGGATTAGGATGTCCAGTCAATTGTGCTAGGTCGGGCAAATATTTTTCCAGGTCGGGCATTGCCCGACCTCGCCCCCACCTACCTACGGGCCTGGCCCAAACCATAATGAAGGAGGGGGAGGGGGGGAGGTAAAGAAAGCTCAATTACTCAGCAGGCCAAACTCTCCAATAAAATGAAGCAATTCAAACCAAATACGCGAATTTGGTATGATAATACATCATTACAACAATTACCTGCTTGTGTTAAAATTTCCAAAGACTTTGGAATTGCATAACTATTAAAATCTGAAGCTCGCATAATTATTTTCGCTGTATTGAAAAGTATGTCAATATATTTAGCTTAAAACAGTCTTGAGAGGACGGTAGCAGGGTTATTTTTATGAATATCCTGTATATGCTCTTTTGAAACTAATGGAGTTTTTCTCCCTTAATTTTTTCTCCTAGGCAATGGCTTAGGTTTACCTGAAAGCGTTTGGAGCGCTTTTTTGTATACCTTTAACATCTAGTGTTTTTGAAAACCATTTGTATGTTTCGTCACACCTGTTTTAGTAATGTATATTGGGGAATCATTTTCTGAATGTTTTCATATTTGTTAATAAATTAAACGAAGGTAAATTTAAAATTTCAAATGGACTATTTATGAAGTCAGTTTATTAGTAAGAAATAATGCCTAAAAATCTGCAGTCTATGTAAAAGAAAGGGTGACTATGAAAATGCATATTTTATCAAAATTCTGCTTAAAAGAATCTTATAAGAGCGTACGTTGGTTTATGTTTTTTTATTACTACTCGATGTCATCTCATTGTCCTCTCCTAGTAAAATCCTTGAGCCTCACCGTTTTTACAAGAGAGCACGTACCTGATACTTCATGTGAAAAATACTTTTTAACAGAGACTATGAAAAGGAAATTTTCTGATGGAAAATAATTACAAATGTCTTTAAGACAGTTTAAAATTCAATTAAATTAATTTAGTTACCAATTATATAAATTTTGCTTGGGTTGATAATATAATATTTTTCGTTGTAGAGTTTTTATGTTAAACAGATGCCTAAAAAGTAAACTAGCTGTAATCTAAAATCCTTGTTATTGAAGTTAAAATTTCTCCTTTCATTATTTCATTTGTTATAATTTTATATGAAGTCTTAAATTCTTACTTACAGTTCGTCAGATTTTAAGATATATTAAAATAAGCATAGGTTTTAGAAATATTTTGTGAGCTAAGGAAAAAAATAAACATCTTTTAAGAAGAGCACAAAGAAATAGCAAGTTAAAAATATTAATTTCCCGAGGAGATATGTAAATATACGAATGCATCGTACCCATAGACTTAACATTAGCGAAGGGGATTCAGAAGTTGAGTGACTAGAAGCCTTAACCCATTCGGGACAATGGGTGCATATATGCACCCTCAAAAAGATAATACAGAACTTGTTTTTCGCACCAGTAAAAAGAAAAGTAATATTTGCTTTCTTTAATTAGAGCATTTTCCTGATTATTTAAGTTAAGGTAATTTTTTTTTTTTTAAGTGGTGCCAACCGAATAAAATTTGTGTAAAAGGTGCCAGTCCCGAAGGAGTTAAAGTTTGCTTTACTTTTTTTTTAAGTGAGTTCTGTAGAAAAATTAACTCTAGTATTATTATTGTGCTAGGTAAAAGAAACTTAATGTCAGTAATAAATAAGTGTCATGATGGTTAATAATCTATACTAATCTATACTAATATTATAAAGAGGTAAAAATTGTTTATTTGTAGGAGGTAAGCTCTGGAGCTACCGAACCGATTCCAAAAGTAATGTTATCAAAATGATGGTGTTAGTCCAACTTAGAATATAGGCTATATTTTATGCCCGTGCCACTGGCCAATAGGGGGTGCAGGAGCAAAAAACGTTCTAAAAATGCGATTTTTGTGTTACTGAAGGACCTAGAAACATGAAATTTGGAATGGTAGTTACTTATAAGATATTAATGATATCTAAGGACATTTCTTAAAAAAGTCAAAATTAAAAGGGGGTGAAAATGCGCAAAAAGCGTTCTAAAAAACGTTCTAAATGGCGATTTTTACGCAATTTCAGGAAGTACCAAACCGATTTCAAAAATAATGATGTCAAATTTATGGTGACAACCCTTGCTCCAACATAAGCTACATTGTATGTCGGTGCCACTACCGCCAAAGAGGGTGCAGGAGCAAAAGATCGTTCGAAATTGCGATTTTTGTATTACTGGAGGGTCCAGATACATAGAATTTGGCATGGTAATAATTTATTAGATATAAATTATCTCTAAGAACTTTTCTTAAAAAATTCAAACTTTAAAAGTGGGGTGAAAATGAGCAAAAAACGTTCTAAATGGCGATTTTTACGCAATCCCAAGAAGTACCAAACCGATTTCAAAAATAATGGTCTCAAAAGGATGGTGACAACCCTTGCTCCAATATAGGCTACATTTTATGTCGGTGCCTCTACCCCTAAAGGGGGTGCAGGAGCAAAAATAGTTCAAAATTGCGATTGTTGTGTTACTGAAGGCCCAGATACATGGAATTTGGAATGGTAGTTATTAATAAGATATAAATGATCTAAGAACATTTCTTAAAAAATTCGAAATTTAAAAGGGGTAAAAACGCGTGAAAAGTGTTCTGAAAAACGTTCTAAATGGCGATTTCTACGCAATCTCAGAAAGTACCCGACCTATTTCAAAAGTAATGGTTGGAAATTCATGATGACAGCCCTTGCTCCAACATAGGCTCTATTTCATTTCGGTGTCACTACCACCTAGAGGTTGCAAAAGCAAAAAACGTTCTAAATTGCAATTTTTGTGTTACTGAAAGTCCTAGAATCCTGAAATTCTGCAGGGCAGTTATTTATAAGATACAAATGATCTGTAAGAACATTTACTAAAAAATCGAAATTTAAAAGAGGCGAAAATGAGCGAAAAGTTTCTAAAGTGCAATTTCTACGCAAGCTCGGGAAGTACCGATCCGATTTAAAAAATAATTATGTGAAAACGATGGTGACAGACCTCGCTCAACATAGGCTGTATTTCATGTCGGCCCCACTACCCCAAAGGGGGTGAAAGAGCAAAAAACGATCTAAATTGCGTTTTTTGTAATACTGCAGGGGCTAGCAACTTGAAACTAGGCATGGTAGTTACTTATAAGATATAAATGATCTCTAAGAACATTTCCTAAATAAATCGAAATTTAAAAAGGCTGAAAATGGACAAAAAACGTTTTAAAAATCTTTCTAAATTGCGATTTCTACGCAATCTCAGAAAGTACCCAACCGATTTCAAAAGTAATGGTTGAAAATTAATGATGACAACTCTTGCTCCAATATAGGATCTATTTCATGTCGGCGTCAGTACCACCTATGCGGTTGCATTTTAAAAGACAATCTAAATTGTTATTTTTGTGATACTGAAGGGGCTAGAAACTTGAAATTTGGCATGGTAATTACTTATGAGATGTAAATACTCTCTGAGAAGAGTTCCTTAACAATTTGTAATTTAAAAGTGGTGAAAATGGACGAAAAGCGTTCCAAAAACGTTCTAAATAGCGATTTCTACGCAATCTCAGAAAATATAAACCGATTTCAGAAGTAATGGTTTCAAATTGATGGTGACAGTCCCCGCTCCAACATATCCTATATTTTACGAGGTTGTCACTACCACCGAGGGGTTACTGGAGCAAACAATGTTCTAAATTGCGTTTTTTTGTGTTACTGAAGGGGGTCTAACATTTTAAATTTGGAATGGTAATTACTTCAAAGATGCAAATGCTTTCTAAGAATTGTCGAAAGAAAATTCCAAATCTAAAAGGATGAAGTGAGCGAAAAGCGTTCTATACAGTGTTGAATTCAGACACTTTTCTCAGGGAGGGATTTCTGTGGCTCTGGGGGGGGGGGGGGGGGATTGTACATTTTGACCATTGAAAACACAAAATCTCAAATCTGCCCGGCGGGATAGACATCGTCCCCCCACCCCCCACCCCCACCCGGCCCATCCCCTGAAATCAACACTGGTGCTATAAGCGTTCTAAATTACGATTTTTATGCAATCGTATGAAATACGAAACCGATTTCAAACATAATGGTTGCAAATTGATGGTGATAGAACCTGCTCAAACATAAGCTATATTTTGTGTCGAGGGTTGCAGCAGCAAAAAACTTTCTAAATTGCAATTTCTGCGGTACTGAAGAGGCTAGAAAATTTAAATATAGCACGCGGTAGTTATAAAATATAAATGTCCTCTAAGAACAGTCAAAAATAAATTCGAAATTAAAAAGGGTGAAGCGAAGGGAAGGAGCGAATAGCATTCTAAAAGAGTCCTAAATTACGATTTCTATGGAATCTCAGGAAATAATAAACCGATTGCAGAAGTTATTGGTTGCGAATCAAGAGTGATAGTCCCTGATCCTTTACGGGCTATATTTTATGCCGGTGTCACTACCACCTGACTGGCAGGAACAATAAGAAAGCCTTTAACTCCTTGAGGGGCGGTGGGATATATTTTATCCCCCCTAAGTTTAATAAAGATTTGCACCAGAAACTTTTAACTAAGTTTTACTTTTATAACTTTGAGGGTAAATCGATGAAAAATTGCTTTTCCTTATTTAGAAATAAATTTTTCAAACTTTCCGGTGGGAATTCCGGATTCCACAAACGCAATTGCTTGCCTCTCACGGGGTTAAAAACATCTAAATTCCGTTTTCTATAGAATATTAGGAAATACCAACCGATTTCAAGGTTAATGTTGGCAAATTAATGGTGACAGTCTCTGTTTCAACATTTTTCGAGACATTCTATTCCAACTCTGTTTCGGCATTTTATGTTGGTGCCACTAACATCAGAGAGGTGGTAGATTGTTAGACAAGAAGCTTGGAATTTGACATGATGGTTAGTTTTAAGATGTAAATTTGTTAAGATGGTTTCTAAAAAATTCAAAACTTCAAATGAATAGTGAAATGAGCGTATGAAATGAGCATAAAAGTCTCAAAATACTTTCTAAATTATCATTTATTTGGAATTAACTTTAGTTCTTCTTATTAATTAAAATCTCATATCTGTCTATTGCACTTTTATAATGAAGTTTAGTCAAACTGTGGCTTAATTTATAATTTTTGAATTATTTCAAAAAGTGTTCTTCTAATAAAAAATAGTCATGAAATATCACTTGGCATATTTCAACTATTACGCGAGCAAAGCCGCGGTGTTTGCTAGTATTATAAATAAAATTAAAACGAGGTGGAAACCATTGAAATTCGGCGCAATTAAAAAGGCTTAATAAAGAAGTGTTAGACGAAATTATAGTAAATCTCCTCGGTTAGTTGCAGTAAAAAAATCAGCCATATATTGACTGGTGTAACTTTAAAAATATATATTTTAATTCAAATCACAGCTATCAAATTTGCATCACTGCAAATCAAAAATACAACGTCGCATGTATAATTACTTAACAAAGATCTATCTATATTATAGAGAATGCAAAATGCGTTGGATAATGATTATGTATTTAAAAATTATACATTTATTTTAAAGAAATCCCTAATAACTAATCAATATTAATTATATTGGATCCATCAGAAATAGTTCCCAGAAAATACCAATAATGTTTAAATATTGGAAATGTTTATTATAAAATATTAATGTTGCAGAAATGTTGGCAATACATTCGAATTATAAGGCAAAGAAATGGCAAGAATCAATATTGGGAATCGAGATAATATTAACAAAATGTAACCATCTCAATGTTGAGGCAATATTTCATGCCAATATTGGACAAGATATGGTCAAAATTGGCCAGATACATGGACAACACAAACAATCTTGGACCCAAATTTGGTTTACTACTAGAGGTGATTTTTAAATTTAATTATTCTACTTAATGTTTTCGTAGGAAATAACACGCATAAAAAAAACTTCTTCATTTTATTTTGTAATTTTTTTTTAAATATGAGGTTGATTTGAAAAGTTCGCGAAATGAATGTGAAAATGAGAATTTTTTTTTTCTACAAAATCTCCTTTAAGGGGGCTGGTCACTCAGCTTTCGAATCCTCCTCCGTAATGTTAAGTCTATAGACTTTTGATGCATTCGTATATTTAAAATATCTTCTTGGGAAATTTATATTTTTAACATCTTTTTTCTGTGTACTCTTCTTAAAGGATGTCTCTTTTTTTCTTAGTTTTCAATATATTTCTAAAATCTATGCTGAATTTAATATTTTATGTGTTAAAAACGGGCGAACTGTGAGTAAGATTTTAACACTTCATAAAAAATTAAGTCTATATTTTAGAAATATTTTGAGAACTAAGAAAAAAAGAGACATCTTTTAGGTACACAGAAAATAGAAGTTAAAAATATTAATTTTCCAAGGAGATATTTTAAATATACGACTGCATCAAATGCCCATAGATTTTACATCACTGAGGGAATATCGGAAGCTGAGTGACCAGTCCCCTTAAGTTCAGTGCACTTCCTCCAACGATGTTCCAATGCCATTTGCCATCACGAAAGTGCGATTCTTCAAGTCCTCCAAAATAGTCGTCGACAGCTGCTTTTATTTCTTCTTCCGTGGAAATTATTTTTCCCCGAAGAAAATTTTTAGTCGTGAGAATAGATGGAAGTCAGGAAAAGCCAAATCAGGTGAAAAAGGTGGATGTTGCAACAGATCGCACTTCAATTCATTCAATTTTCCCATTGCTATACCACACATGTATGGCGACATGCATTGTCCTCATGGAAAATTATCTTCTTCTTAAGCAAACCAGGTCTTTTTTATGAATTTTTGTATCCACTTAGACTAAAAGTTTAGCGTAATATTCGCCGTTTATTCTATGGCCCTTGGGTGTGTGTGTTTTTTATGACAGCCAATTATCTACACTAGGGATATGGGCCCGAAGGAGGGGAGTGCCCTACGTGGTGGTCTTTCTAAGGGAACCTAACGCGTATTTACGCAAGAAAATCCAAGGTTTGAAAAAAGCCACGGAAAACTCCGAGCGATTAGGCCGACGGGCGCGAATGGGTTCGAACCCAGCACCTCCCGTCTACCAACTTTGAGAGTAGAACCTCTCGGCCACTTTGGCCCTTGTGGAGATAGTAAATTAAAAATATTCCCTTAGCATCTGAAAAGACTGACGCCATAACTTTCCCAACTGATTTCACTGACAGTACCTTTTTTGGTGGTGGTGAACCAATATGTCTCTATTGTTTTGATTGCTGCTTGGTCTCAGATGTATAATAGTTAACACAAGTTTCATTTGTTGTAACAAAATCGGTTTTATTTCGGTTAAAATGGTCTAGACTCTCTTAACAAATTCTCATTCTCTGGCGCTTTTGATCCATTGTCAATGTCCGCAGCACCCTTCTTGCCGAAAGCTTTTTATTCCCTATCTAGCGGACTTCGCCCGCTTCGCTGGTTGGTTTCTTTAAAAGAATCTTGAATCAAACGAGTTATATCTAGCAAATATGAAATGTGTTTACCTATTTTTTTAGTATGTTTATTGTCTTGAATATCACGCTCCTACCTCAAACGGCTGGTGAGATATGCCAAATGTTCTAAAATTTTCGACCTCGCCCCCCTTTCAAACCCCTTAGGGTGGGGAATTTCTAAAAAAGCTCTTAACACATGTTTTCAATTATTTTTTAGTAGATTTATTTTCTGGAATTTCACGTTTCTACCTAAAACGGCTGCTAATGCTGAGATATGGCCAAATGTTCTGAAACTTTCAGCCCCCCCCCACCCCCCTGTTAATCCCCTTAAGGGTGAATTTCTAAAAAACGCTGAAACACATGTTTAATTATTTTTTAGTAGATTTATTTTCTAGAATTTCACGCTCCTACATCAAACGGCTGGTGAGATATGGTAAATGTTCTAAAATTTTCGACCGCTTTTTACCACCTTTTGGGGGGGGGGGGATTTCTAAAATCGCTGAAATACGTGCTTAATTTTTTTTTTGTTAGATTTATTTTCTGGAATTTCACGCTCCTAATTAAAACGGCTTCTGAGATATGGCCACGTGTTCTAAAATTTTGGAACCCCCCCCCCCCCTCCGTTTTAATCTCTTTAGGTGAGTTTTTTCAAAAATCCGTCCTTAGTACTCTTTTCCGTCCAATTTCCATGCTTCTAGGTTGAGTAGTTTGGGCTGGGCCTTTTGTATATGGAGATAAAGATTAAAAACTATCTCAAACGATTTTTCTCCATAGGCCGTAATGTAATGGAATTCTTTTGAGTGTCCCTGTAATCCCCCACTTCCACCCACCGTGACTAAACTGCCTTACTAACAGCAAGAGACCAAGGGCTATCTAACCACTACAACCGCGTGTGAATGGCAGTAGGTGTTCATAGTAGCGGATAGGGACAGCTTAATGCAACAATGTTAAAACTTCCACTGTGTAAAGCTATGGGGGAAAAATCAAAAAATCCCTAGCCGGCTTCGGCATGTTGTTTTGTTGATGTTGATGTTAATTTGTACTTGGTACTTATCCATGTGTTTTATATTTTATTTTTCTCCCACTTTTATTACTATTACTGTTATTATTATAAATTAAGATGTTAATACTTGAAGAGAATGCATTATAATTTTTAATATTCTTATGTTAAAAATATTTTGAGATGCTCTCATAATATTTTTTCATTATAAAATAAAGAAACATTTTAAATTAAGAATATAGAGAAAACAAATTGTTATAGCTTTTAAATCTTATATAAAAAAAAAAATAAGCCACATTGATGTACTATATATAATAATACGTTACATATGTATATTTTAATTATAGACGTATATGTTAGTTAAATCATATTTATTGTTTTCTAAAGCCTTGGCTGACAGCGAAGTTAAAAGATTTAGCTTAAGATAAGAAATAATAATTTTATTACATCCGTTGGTGATTAATTTGCTATAGCCTTAAAGCTGTTAAAACATATCCCTGTAAATTGATTTATATGTAATGTGTTAAATATTAAATAACATTATTATGACATAAAAGATGAACTGCTTTTAAATTTTAACAGTAAAAGTTGTAGATATTTGTTTACTTATTTATATACTTCTTACTTCAATGTTGGAAAGATTAATATCTAAAGATTTCTTTTTTAATATTATTTTCAAATATTTTGGATAGGTGGCGCCAGAAGTATTGCAAAAGCTTATTTTTTTCCTTTGCTTCAAACTAGGTTTAGAAAAATCCCTACGAGACTTCCTTCTCCCTTCTTCTATAACGCAGGCGCTTCTTTAACATTATTGCATTAAGCTGTCCCCATCCGCTACTGGTGTTCATGGAGAAAAGTTTGCCTTTACCCAAAGACAATTGACTTTTATATTATATAGATTCCACAGATAGGATATGAAATGTTCTTTCATCTGAGATGCCTATATCCTTATCAGTTTCGGAGATTTTTAATCTATGATCCTGCATAACCATATCGTGGACTTTTTTGATGATTTAAGGCGTTGTGGCAATTTTTGGTTTACGGCTTGAGCGGGCCTGAGCGGATCATCTTCTAGACTTTCACGACCATGTTTAAATTTCGTCACCCACTTATGCACAGTCGTAAATGATGGAGCAGAGTCTTCTAAACTACCTTGATTATTTTTATGAATTTCTGATGCCTTCCAACCTTTTTTCACAAAATATTTTATAACTGTGCACGTTTTATTACATTTTGCAATACTCACAAAACTAGCTCTATTCAAAGCAATGCCAAATTAATTACTGCTTAACATAACAATATCTAATTTGACTTTTGTGCAGAAGACAGTTGGTGCTATCTGTTGCATATATTTTATTTCAACATGATGCTGCCATCTGTGATTCATTTCACAAACTTTTCAAATCACTCTCGTACCTTCATTATTGTTAAACTTATGGTTAGAAATCCGGCCTCAGATTAAAGAAAAGTTCCCTGCAATTAGTAAATTGCGACGGGTTTGGGTTTCCTACAATAATTGTTTGTAGTCTTGTATTCTAACACTTCTTTAAGGTTGTAAACCCGCTACTGAAACATCCTGTATAGATAATGTCATATACGTATGTATTTTTTATTCGTACAGGTTGTGGCATCAGAACAATGCCTCCTCCTTTGGATGATGATATTGTATTATATCCACCAGAATCCCATACGGAAATTTTAGACACAGGATTAGAGCCAAGAAATCCGGGTGATCAACCTCTAAATCTTGACCTATCATATACATATGACGGTGCAGCTACAGGAGTTTTGTTGGCTGTAGGGGGAGAACCAGCAACTATGATATGGCCATGGATGGTAAGCTTTCACAAAACATGTTTTTATTTATTTTATTTTTTTTAATTTACGACTTGCTTTATAATAATTCTAATGTAATAAAATGATATAATAAATTTGTGTAATCCTGGTGGGGAAGGTGAATGATCACCCCTATAAAAACAGATATAGATACGAATCAACTGAGAATAACATCTACTATTTATTGCTATGCATAAACTATTCTTCGAGGGCCGTCTACATATTACAAAGTGCACCAACTTTCATGTTTCAGATTGTAACGTCCACTTTTCACAATTATATACGTGTTCCTTGAATCAAAGCAGCCAGAATAAAGGCATAGTTTATGCACTTTTTCTTAAAAAGGTCATAGAGTTATAAAAGAAAAATGGCTTTATCGCAGCCAACAAAAGAGACAAACCGTGATACTTCCACATTTTTTGGCTGTCACGTGATCAAGATAGGCTGGATTCGACGAACTGTCGAATTGCCGTGAGATTAAGGTAGGCTGAAATGCAACCAAGATCTCTGTGGCACCGCGTCTTGTGTCCTTCATTGGCTGCGGGAGTTTATACATAAATTTAGAAAAATAAAAAGACAATCTTAAAAAAAAGTACTCGAAATATTCAATTAGTACTCTGATTTTTTTTTTTTTTTTTTTTTTTTTTTTTTTCAGAAACTATAAACATGAAATCAACTAACAGTATATAAAAGAAAACTTTTGAATTTTTCCGGTTACCGACTAATATTATTATTATTATTTTATTTTATTTTTTAATGAGAAAAACTATAACGAGAGACTGTCACCTTAGACCACCGAAAAATAAAATTTTACCTTAACTCGAAAATTAATGGTGTAAATTATATTTTAAAGGGGTCTCAGGACTAAAAGCTTCAAAATTTTTGAAACTTAAATTTTTTTATATATTAAACTCCTATCTTTTCTGATCATTTTGATATAATGTTTTCTTGAAATTCCCATTAGAACAGAAGTTATGGTTTTTAGAATTATCTCAATAGATGAAGTGGCGTTTCCGAAATTTTGAAGTCATTTTTCTCCAAACGACGTTTTTGGGCATAATGCGCAGGATATCTCAAAAACATCTGAATATTTTTGCATAAAATTTTCAAAACTTATGTTTCGTCTTAGTATGTATAAACTGAACATAAAACTTCCTATGTATTGTTCAAAACAATATTTTTTTAGCTATGTTCAAAACAATATTTTACTGTTGAAATTTTCAAAATTTTGTATTAGCTAAATACAACTTCGTATTAAAAATATAAAAATGCTTTAAATATAGGTTCAGTGTATTTATTACAATCATAAGTATAAGTAGGCACCAAAATTTTCATTCTAGTTGCAACATTTATTTTGTAATCCTGCGCGTAAGCTGTTATACGAATTTTCTCCTCGTCAAATATCTGACAGTTTGGAGCTCCCTGTAAATGCCAACTCTGCATCTTGCAATTTTTTAAATAGTTGAAATGAAAGAACATACTTTTATCTTTCATTCTAATAAAAACTGTGTTTTAAATTCATATGCATTTGAAGATATTAAATGTTGAAAATGGTCTTTTATTTTTTTATTACTATTATTATTACTATTATTATTATTATTTATTTTATTTTTTTAAACCATTTGGAAATAGTTGTTGTTTTTGGTCGAGGATGGGGCCAAATGATGCTCGCATTTTATTTTTTTAACGAAATTCAACGATGTTCTTTACTTTTAGAAGAATTTTTATTTGGATAGGTAATAGAAAGACATAAAATCGTTAAAAATTGTTTGAATAGGTAATCGAAAGGCATACCCCAGTAGAAAAAGATATCGGCTAAATTTCGGCCTAATAGCAGAATTGTCGGTAAATGATGAGTAGTCGAATGGAGAGCTTCACATAATATCGTCTGAACAAAATCTAGTGATTTATCTAGATAATGTCGTGGGGAAACGTCGGCAGAAAATTGTATTATTATTGCAAGTCAATTAATCGGAAAAATATTCTTATGCATGTAATTGGCCGGCAATCGGAAAGTAATGAAAAATGAATATTTTTACTGGGGTGTTATTGTTTGTTTCCGCTGTATAGATACCCCCCGGCAGTGATGATAGGTGGTGTGTGTCAAGTGAAAAAAACTGTCCAATGTCCTGCAATATCTTATTTCCCTCCCGTTCAAAATACTTTTTCATGTTTCAAGGACATGATTTGAAGAGTTAAGTGGAAGAACATGTTAAGTAACAAAAATTACATTTGAAGAAATTTGATGTGAAAGTTTTGTTCTCAATTTTAATGATTTATTTTCTGTTTGATACCATGTGTTTAAAATATTAACAGGTGTGGTACTAAACCCTATCAAAAAAACTTATTCATATTTAATTTTTAAATATTAGAAAATATTAATATTTGGATTATTAAATATTAAAATATTAAATATTAATGAATAATGTCTTAAATCTTTAAGGCTAAATAGAACTTTGGTATTTTAGCTTCACCATGTGATAGAATACCTGATAACACCTTCGTTCAAAAGATAACATTATTTTTAAGAAAATGTAGCATAACATGTTCTTCCACTCAGCTCTTCATTTGTAAATGGACAGTCGAAGGAATATAAGGGGAAAAAATACTTTCCAAGAAATGTGCTTTGGTGAGAATACATTATTATTTGCAAATCATAAACTTAAATCTCTTAAAAACATACAGATAGCAAGTCAATTAGTGTAAAATTAAACTATCAATTTAAAAGCAATTTTTGTTTGTTCTTTATTTCTTTTTTTTTCAATAATTACGTATAGACATTCATACTTAAAATTATATTTAATAAAATGGTTAGGGATATTTGCTGTTTTGTTGATTTAGATAAATAAATTTAAAATTATAAGATCTGAAATTAGATTATATCAGGATAATATCTGAAATTTAGACTATAACAACAACAAACTAATTTGCTCTAAATATATTTTCTTAGTTATGAATTAGAAATTTTTGATTTAAAAATTAATTAATTTGGAAATATTTCAGGTAATGTTATTGTATAAATTATAATAAAGTTGATCATCTTTTTCTTTCCCCAAAAAGTAATAAATTTAATTTTATACCTTTTTAAAAGTTTAAAAAAATGTCTGAACATTTTTTTTAAATTAAAATTATTATTAGATAAATAAATTGAAAATTATAAGATCTAAAATTTAAATTATATTAGAAATTTAGACTATTACAACAACAATTTCTTCTGAATGTATTTTCTTAATTATGAATTAGAAATTTCTGATTCAAAAATTAATTTATTTAGAAATAGTTCAGATAATGTTATTGTATAACTTATAAAGAAGTTGATCATCTCCCCCCCCCCCCCCCAGTTAGTGATAAATTTAATTTTATACATTTTAAAAGTTAAAAAAAAAGATGACTGAACAATTTTTTTTTAATTGAAATAATTATTAGATGAATAAATTAAAAATTATAAAATCTGAAATTTAGATTATATCAGGATAATATCTGAAATTTAGACTATTACAACAACAAACTATTTGCTCTAAATGTATTTTCTTAGTTGTGAATTAGAAATTTCTGATTTAAAAATAATTCAGATAATGTATTGTATAAATTATAAAAAAGTTTATTATCCCCCCCCCCCCCAAATAGTGATAAATTTAATTTTATGCCTTTTTAAAAGTTAGAAAAATGACTGAACAATTTTTGTAATTAAAATAATTATTGGATAAATAAATTGAAAATTATAAGATCTGAAATTTAGATTATATCAGAATAACACCTGGAATTTAGACTACTACAGCAACAAAATATGTGCTCTAAATTTATTTTCTTAGTTACGAATTAGAAATTTCTGATTAAAAATTTAATTTATTTGGGAAAAAAACTCAGATAATGTTTTTGTATAAATTATAAAGAAGTTGCTTCTCTTTTTTCTTTTTCACCAGATAGTGAAAATTTTCATTTTATAGCTTTTAAGTAAAAGAAAAAAAAAAAAAAAAGAAGAAGACTGATTTTTTTTTTTTTAATTAAAATAATTATTTAGATATTGAAAAAAGAAAAGAATTTTTTTCCATACATTAACCAAAATTTAATGAGACGCTTTAAATGGTAGAATTTTCACAGCTAGGGCGTAATGTTAAATGAGAATATTTTACATTGTAAGAGCAAAAATTATCGAATTAAAATGTATCAAAGTTCATTTTAATTCAAACAGTAAATATTGTTAGACGGAAATATTTTCCGCTATAAAATACAAAAATGTTTTCATATCGATGGCGTGATTAATTAAGTGGTAAAATATTTCGTTTAATTTAAATTCTAAATATTGCTGATATTGGGATGAAAATTACAGTTAATTATTCTTTGTATAAGATGCAATAATATTTGTATATCAACAATGTGAGTTACTTATAAGCAAAAATATAATTTTTAAATTAAATGTAATTTTATTTGTATCTTACAATAGAAAATTAATTGTAATTTTCATTGTAAAATTATTTAACAGCAATATTTTTACTTTAAACAAAACAAGATTCATTACATTTCAATTAGTTACATCCTCGATATGAAAATATTTTTGCATCTTATAGTGGAAAATATTCCCAATTAACAGTATTTATTTTTTGAATTAAAACGAATTTTTTTACGTTTTAAATACTATTTTTGTATCGTACAAATTCTTCCATTCGATATGATTAGCTAATCGGCAAAAGATCATATGATATCGCAATGTACTTGGTAAAAGTTTACCAAGTGACCAAATTATCGAAAACTAATACGCAAAGACCTGAAAACCGATTCAGTTGCAGTCGGGAGGCGATGCTCGAAAGGTTATCTGCCTTGCGGACAAGAAGTCATATCTGCCGACCCCAGAAAATGAGATCGCCAGGACAAAATATAGTCGAGTTAGGACTTTCGGCGGAATTTCAGCCAAGGATTATTTGCTGTTTGGGTAAAATCGTTAAAAATTGAAATAGTTACAAAATAGGTAGACGCAAATTATCAGATACGGAAAATTCCAAAGCCAAAGAGCGACGCCGAAATGAAAATCGTCTCGCAAAGCAAAAATCGAGGTCTTCAACTCATTATGTAGGCCATGAAAATCGAGGCCTTCAACTGATTATGTATCCCATGAAAATCGAGGTCTTCAACTGATTATGTAACCAATGAAAATCGATTACAGAATAAAAGACGGACGCGAAAAGGGAAACAATCTAATGTTTAATCGATTGATAGTAAAAGGCCATGTCTCGAGGGGCTCTAATCCACAAGCCACGGCGTTTTACAATAGGTCGATTCTAACCGAGAAAAATTGAGCTCAACGTAGGTAATTTGTCGCAATCTGTGGATGATTCGGTGGAACTGCTTTCGATTTGTAAACTGTTTTTCTTCTCGAAACGGGACTTAGAGAGTTTACCAATGAAGGTTTTGGTCGTCTGAAGTTTGATCTTTGCGATTTGTTGTTGAAGAGAATGCGACGGAATTTGGTAGACGAAATTTAGATTTTTCGGTTAAATTTTGTTACGAAGGTGATTTGTCGCGATCTGTGGATAATTCGGTGGAACTACTTTTGATTTTTAACCTCTTATCTTTCTCGGCTTCACTTGTCAAAATGCCCCAAAATTAAAACTAAATAAATATTAAGTAAAAAAAAAATGCCATTTAACAAATTACAACGACCATTTGGAAAATGATTTTTTCAAAGACTAAAATTTAAGGCATAAAAAACTCGCACGGAGTTGATCATACATTACGTACACCATGGATTACATTTTTCGGTACTGTAAATTTTTAAACTTCTACGAAGCTGGTCATACATTACGTACGCCATGGATTAAACATTCCTGGACCAATTTTAAATGAAATTTCATTCTTAAACTTCTAAACATCTCACAATATTACTTTTTACACCGTCGTATAGAGAAAAAAATGTACTTTTAAATGCAATTTGTTTAAAAGCTGTATCTCAATTTGTTTCTGAGTGATTATTTTTTTTTTTTTTTTTTTTTGTAGTTTTTATTACTTTTTTGGCATAGTGACAACAGAAGTATCCATCTCTATTGAAACTAAAAGGGAAATACAGATTTCTGTATAGACCAATCAGAAAACGAATAAAATGCGGATTCAACCAATAAAGCGCTTCAGATATGTTTTTGATTTCCTACCCTGACAGATGACAATAACCATTTTTCCAAATGGTTAAAAAAAAAAATGCAATTTAACAAATTACAACAACCATTTGGAGAATGATTTTTTCAAAGACTAAAATTTAAGACATAAAAAATCGCACGGAGTTGATCATACATTACGTACGCCATGGATTACATTTTTCGGTACTGTAAAAATTTAAACTTCCTCGGAGCTGGTCATACATTACGTGCGCTATCCTTCTATCCTTCTATATATATAAAAAAAAAGTTTTGATTTGGAAATGGGCCAATGAAAATCTGCGTAGATATTCCGGGTAGATCGGCATCCAATTTGAATGCTTAAGTATGGCTTTCACCGTTAATATTAAAAAAACTGTTGCATACAAAAATATGAAAATCGGTGGTATTATAGAGAAATGTTTGATAAATACGCTGATGCAGACAGTTTTTAAATCGAAGCATTATTTTAAGAGATATTTAATGCTAAAGTTGGACAAAATCGTTCCATTAAAAAAGTTTTATTGGAGCAAAAACTATACATGAAAATTTAATCATTTTTCAATCATTTTACATGTTATAAGTTCCCGGTGTGCAGATTGCATTTAATTTCCTTATTTGACTCATTTTTTGAGGTTTTATTTCTATTTTAAATTCAAATTTTCAGCATTTCGAGAGATATTTTTTACAAATTTTAGAAAATGTTTTAATTTAAACTGTTGCCAATTGTATAAAAAGCGCAAACAATAATGTTTACTTCAAATAAAAAATTTATTCACACGTGACTATTACAAACAGAAAAAAAACTTTAAAATTAGAATTAAATGATTACATGTTAAAAGCAAGAAAATTACGTCATAAGAATCATATTTACACTTGAATTATTTCAAAAGAGAAACAAAAATCTTAAAATAAAAAAATCATTATTATGCGTTAAAACTTGTAAATGGAGAAAATTGCGTCATATTTAAAATAACCAAAAAATATGGCAAAACAATTTAAATTGAAAAATATATTTGCGCGAGATATTTTGAGATAATCTTTTGAACTATTATCGTGAATTCGAAGACAGTATAATATTTACTTCTAACAACAAAAGTATTTTCACGTGAATATTAATAAGAGAAATAAAATTTTGGTGTAAATTACGTCAGATTTGAAACGATACAATTAAAATGAATTATTTAAAAGAACTATCTTATAGCGCTGTTAAAAAATACAGGGAGACAATGACACTGTTTACTTAATTCATTTTACATTAGCTTATTTTCAAATGTTTAACTAATTTTTTTAATTAAATACGAAAACAGCCATTGTATCTCTTAACAGCAGCAGATTTGGTCTTAAAAATCCCCAATCCAAGGAAAACGAATGGAAACCCGTTTACAGAGAAACTGTCTGAACTACTGTCTTTTTTTTTTAATTCAATATTTTTAAAGCCGATCAAATTAGCCTGCTATTTGGATTTTGGTGTGTCTGAACGGGGGTTGGCGAGCGTAGCTCGTAGGGGGCAGAGCCCCCTAGTAAAATACAAAAAAAAAAAAAAAAAAAAAAAAACACCCAACGATTTTTAATGGCCAAAATTGTAATTACGCCTGCTCTCAATGTGTCTATTTATTTGTTTATTTTATTTTTTAAGGCCAGAGACCCCATTTTCAAACTGAGATTTATACCAAACTTTGAAAAGTACATTACGAGTAATTTTGACATCATTTTGTAGCTTTTCAGAAATTTTACCAAGGGATTCAAAGAACGGGAAGTCATTCGGCGAAGTAGTTTAGGGTTATCTTTTACATTCGGGTCTGTATAATGTAGCTGTAAAGTTTTCAACTACTAGTGTTAAACTTTTTTTTTTTTTAATATTTGTAAAACAGGCTGCAAAGTGTATAGATTTTAAAATGTAACTTGAAAACTAATCGCGGGAGGAAATACTAATAAAACATTAAAACATTGCTAAATTATTTCAATTATATGATGAATTTATGAAATAATAGTATAAATAATGACATAATGAAAATATACTGTCACAATTTTTATTAAAATTATAAAGAATATTCTCACAGAAATTATTTAAAATATAAAATTTAAAAAAAATCAGAAACACCAAAAACAACACTATATATCTTTATTTTCTTTGGTAACAAAAATGCTACTTCCAGAGCCGGATTTTAATGCGTTTATCTCAGAATGATTTTTTCACAATTTGCCCCATTTAAATTGATATTTCTGAATTTCAACGAGATATAAAATTATGACTGTTTTGTAGAGTGTTTTTCAGTTATATATTCTTTAAATTGTCTATAATTCTCGTAGTAAAAAGTTCTCCTAAAAGTCTATTAAATAATAATAGTAATAATACAATTAAAAAAAAAAAGAATATTTCTTTTTTAAATCCCGAGGACAGATTAATATTTATTAAAAACTCAGTTCGTATAAAAGTGTTATCTAAATATGCTGCTTCAAAGGGTAGTCAAAGGATATTCAGCATTTCAATAATAAAAGTGATAAATTAAATTTTAAGAAGATAAATTAAATTTTATTATCTTTCTATCTCTCTATTCTAAAAAAAAGTAACTACCGCTGTCACCGCCGCCGCCGGTTTTGAGTTTTTTGTGAGCGGAGGTCTTTCTCCGTTAATAATAAGAAAAATATTGCATACAAAAATATGAAAATCGGCGGTATTATAGAGAAATGTTTGATAAACACGCTGATGCAGACAGTTTTCAAATCGAAGAATTATTTTAAGAAATATTTAAGGCTAAATCTGGACAAAGTCGTTCCATTAAAAAAGTTTTATAGGAGCAAAAACTATACATCGGAATTTAATCATTTTTAGATCATTTTATACGCTATAATTTCCGGTGTGCAGATTGCATTTAGTTTTTAAATTTTACTCATCTTTTGAGCTTTTATTTCTATTTTAAATTCAAATTTTCGGCATTTCGAGAGATATTTTTTACTTATTTTAGAAAATTGTACTAATTTAACCTGTTGCCAACTTTATAAATAGCGCAAACAATAATGTTTGCTTCAAATTAAACATTTATTTACACGTGACTATAATAAACAGAAAAAAAAACTTTCACATTAGAATTAAATAATTACGTATAAAAAGCAGGAACTTATTGAAAATTACTTCATCTATAATTACACGTGAATTTTAACAGAGAAAGGATATTGTAAAATAATAAATTCATTAACATGCGTTCGAAGTCTTAAACAGGAGAAATTACGTCATATTTACGTCACATTATAGTTATTACATAAAATGAACACAGAATAATATTGCAAAACAGTTTAAATTTAGAAATTGCGCTAGACATTTATTTGATATTTTGAGAGGATCTTTTCAACTATTTTTGTTAGGAAAGCGCAAATAATATTTCATTTCAAACAAAAGTATTTTCACGTGAATAATTAAAAGAGAAAGAATAGCTTGGTAAAAATTACGTCAGATTAAAAACGATTAATTTAAAATGTCTCATTTAAAAGAACTTTCTTTTCGCTTTGTTAAAAAATACCAGGAGACAAAGACTGTTTACTTAATTCCTTTTATATTAGCTTATTTTGAAATGTTGTTACACGTGTCTACTTCATCAAGTTATTTTTATTTCGACGTTTTATTTGAATTTTTATTAATGTTGTACTAATTTATTTGTTCTTTCGTTATTTAAAATAAAAATTATGTCAATTTGTATAATTTGGCGAGTGGTTTGGCGATTTATATAATTTGGCGAAATTGGTCGACGGGATAATCAAGTATTACCGCAGCGGATTTGGCGTTAAAATTCCCCAATCAAAGAGAAATTAATAGAAAATCGTTTATAGGGAGATCGCCACTGTTTTTAAATTATAATTCAATCTTTCGAAATCTTTTTTAAGCCGATCAAATTAGCGTGCATTTAGAATCTGCGGTGTCTGGACGGGGGTTGACGAGGGTAGCTCGTAGGGGGCCGAGCCCCCTAGTTCTAAAAAAAAAGTAACTACCGCTGTCACCGCCGCCGGTTTTGAATTTTTTGTGATCGGAGGTCTTTCTTCGTTAATATTAAGAAAAATAATGTATACAAAAATATGAAAATCGGTGGTTTTATACAGAAATGTTTGGTAAATACGCTGATGCAAACAGTTTTCAAATCGAAGAATTATTTTAAGAGATATTTAATGCTAAAGTTGGACCAAATCGTTCCACTGAAAAAGTTTTATAGGAGCAAAAACTGTACATAGGTATTTTTAGATCATTTTATACGTTTGAAGTTACCGGTGTGCAGACTGTATTTCATTTTTTAATTTGACTCATTTTTTGAGGATTTATTCCTATTTTAAATTCAAATTTTCAGAATTTCTAGAAATATTTTTTACATTATTTTAGAAAATGGTATTAATTTATACTGTTGCCAAATGTATAAACAGCGCAAACAATAATGTTTGCTTCAAATTAAAAATTTATTTACACGTGACTATTATAAACAGAAAAAATCATTTGGAATTAGAATTAAATAATTATGTACAAAAAGCAGGAACTTATTAAAAATTACGTCATAAAAAGTATACACGTGAATTTTAAAAGAGAAAGGATATTGTAAAATAATAAATTCATTAACATGCGTTAGAAGTCTTAAATAGGAGAAATTACGTCATATTTACGTCACATCATAGTTATTACATATAATGAACACAAAATATTGCAAAACAGTTTAAATTTAGAAATTGCGCTAGACATTTATTTGATATTTTGAGAAGATCTTTTCAACTCTTTTTGCTAAGAAAGCGCAAATAATATTTCATTTCTAACAAAGGTATTTTCACGTGAATATTTAAAAGAGAAAGAATAGTTTGGTCAAAATTACGTCAGATTAAAAACGATTAATTTAAAATGTCTCATTTAAAAGAACTTTCTTTTCACTTTGTTAAAAAATACCAGGAGACAAAGACTCTGTTTACTTAATTCCTCTTATATTAGCTTATTTTGAAATGTTGTTACACGTGTCTACGTCATCAAGTTATTTTTATTTCGACGTTTTATTTGTATTTTTATTAATGTTGTAGTAATTTATTTGTTCTTCCGTTATTTAAAATAAAAATTATGTCAATTTGTATAGTTTGGCGATTTATATAATTTGGTGAAATTGGTCGACGGGATAATCAAGTAGTACCGCAGCGGATTTAGCGTTAAAATTCCCCAATCACAGAGAAAGGAATAGAAATCCGTTTATAGGGAGATCGCCACTGTTTTTTAAATTATAATTCAATCTTTCGAAATATTTTTAAAGCCGATCAAATTAGCGTGCATTTAGAGTCTGCGGTGTCTGGACGGGGGTTGGTGAGCGTAGTTCGTAGGTGGCCGAACCCCGTAGTATATATAAAAAAAAGTTTTGATTTGGAAATGGACCAATAAAATATCTGCGTAGATACCGTGAAATGCATCTGATTGGTCAGAGCTTTATGACGCTATAAGGGAGGTAACCAATGGGGGACCCGTCTCTCTGTCGCCAACTTGGCACTATTTCCAGTATTTCGCCAAAATTAAGGGTACTTTTCCGTTATACGGACAGCATGCCAAAATGTATGCTAATGCGCCAATTATTTCAGCCCTCATCGTGAAAAGGATTTTTCTTGTAAACCATGCGAAACATTGTGATTTGTTATTTGTGAAACGTGAATTACGTGAATGATTATTATTTAACCTTAACCTTGGAAAGCTTTTTAATTTGCTATTATTCGAAATAAAAATGCTTTTTTTTTATTAAATTATAATTTACTTTTACTGCTGACGCTGAGATGGATTTGACCATTTGTCAATTACCAGATGATGAGAAAGTTTCGAAAAAACTGTTTCAGGAATTTGTAATTCTGCATAATAAAAGGTTGTGCTCAAACAACCGTGAAATGAAATTATGGATGAGTTCTGGAAATCCGAAATGGAGATGTAGCTTACGATCATGCGAAGAAAGCGTAGGAATACGACAAAAAACATGGTTTGAAGGATCGCGGTTGTCTTTTCTTAATGCTTTGAGGTTTATATATTTATGGTGCCAAGAGTTGACATCGATTGAGCTTTGTGAGCTGCAACTTGATATGAACCACAACACAACAGTGGACTGGAATAGTTATTTTAGAGAAGTTTGTGCAAATGCTTTATGTTCACGACCAAATAGAAAAATCGGTGGACCTAATTTAAGTATTGCGCGGCAGCGCAATACTTATTTATTTCCAGTGTCACTTCTCAATGTTAATTTAACATAGAAAAGCCTATGGAGATGGTAACTTTTTCATTTTTTCTTCCCACCTTTTTGTCCCTGATGCCACTCATTTTTAATTCTTTGCTAATTCTAATAATATTATAAATTCAAAGTGTAAAAACATTTGCCTGACGTCAGGGTCAAAACGGATCATAAAATGCCTTTGCATATAGCTGGATTATAATCTAGAGAGTAACATGGGCTAATTTTTATTTACATTATTCAAATATTTTTCTTAATAATTCCAAATTTCTCTTTCTTCATTGAGAATCAACGGACATTTTCTAATAAAATTTAACTTTTTTTCCTTCATTGTTGTAAATAATTCAAAAGCCGTAATAATAATTTGCCTATATTTATTTAGTTGAATGATTTTCACGTGAAACATGAAACTGAAGAAACTGAAATAGTTTTTTTTTTTTTTTTTTTTTTTTTTTTTAAGAATTAAAAAGAAGATGAGTATGACGTCATAGTGGAAATAAAAATGACATTTTCAAGCAGATTTTTTTAAGTTCAGATTGTAATTTTTTGACCAAACTACAGCAACCTGCATTACTGCACTGGTGAGGCATTTTGAATTATACATTGGTAAATTGCATCACAAATTGTGATGCGATATCGCACAAATCAAAGCCTGATGATGATATACCCTCCATTAATTTTGAAATGTGTTCGTCTGAATTCAGTAGTTATTAAAAAACTTGACATATTAAACAAAACATAATTTGCAGAACAAATTAAAAAAATAAAATTTATTTCCTAAATTGTTTAAGCCCGAGAAGCGGCAGATATTAAGATATTTCATTCAATTCGTTCTACATTTAATGTTAAATTTTTGTAACAAATAAGTTAAACCAATTGGACATTAAAAAATAAAAATGAAATTCATACAATATAATACTTTAAACACCTATATACTTAGATTCCGTTGAAATGAAATCGAAATAAATCTTAGACTTTTTTAAAGTTTTGTATTTTGCATATATCTTATCATATTATGTACAATCGTCATAAACATAATGCAAAATCTGTAGTACAAATATTTACAACTTAAAAATGGAAAAAGTCTAAGATTTATTTCGGTTTCATTTGAACGGAATCTAAGTATATAGGTGTTTAAAGTATTATATTGTATGAATTTCACTTTTATTTTTTAATGTTCAATTGGTTTAACTTATTTGTTACAAAAATTTAACATTAAATGTAGAACGAATTGAATGAAATATCTTAATATCTGCCGCTTCTCGGGCTTAAACAATTTAGGAAATAAATTTTATTTTTTTAATTTGTTCTGCAAATTATGTTTTTGTTTAATAAAATTATAGAAGTAGATGAAAATCTTTTTACCAGAAGAAAAAGCGACGGCACAGATATCATATTCACCCCATATTGGCGCGATTTTTTTTCGGTTGCCAATTTGGCGAAAACATCAACAGCATAAACAACATAGGTACAGATGCCCCATATTGGCGCGATTTTTTTCTGACGCCAATGTCATATACGCAACGGGTACTTAACAGGCGCCAAAGTGACGTTATTTTGCTTGATGTGGTTACCCGGATTATGTTGTGGCACAGATGTCATATACCCGCGCATATATTGGCGCGATTTTTTTCCGATGCCAATTTGGCGAAAATATCAACAGCATAAACAGCAACATCCGGGTTACCATAACAAGCAAAATAACGACACTTTGGCGCCAGTTAAATACCCGTTGCGTATATGACATTGGCGTCAGAAAAAAATCGCGCCAATATGTGGCATCTGTACCTATGTTGTTTATGCTGTTGATGTTTTCGCCAAATTGGCAACCGAAAAAAAATCGCGCCAATATGGGGCGAATATGACATCTGTGCCAAAGAGATTTGTAATTTTATGGCAGCAGTTTAATATGATTTTTTTATTTTATTACTTTATTGTATAACAGTTATTTGTTCACTTATTTTAATTATATATTTGTGATTTAATAAAATAGTTCGTAAAATTCTGTAATTTTCAAATGTTATATTTTTAAAATACTCACTTTACTATCGACAATGTTTTTCTTTTATTTTTCAAATGTTTCAATTCACGTGATTTTCATTTTGCGCCAACTATTGCGCTGGGCGACAATGCTGTCCGTATAACGAAAAAGTACCAAAAAGCATAGCCTATATGGCACACCCTATGATATATACGGCCCACGCATTTCGCCAAAAACCGTCGAAAAAGTGAAGTCGGATTCAGCTTCAAACTCTGAACCAAAACATCACAACGTGCTCTTTTTTGTGTACATTTATACCCTGCCCAGATAGCGGCTTGTTTCTCGTCATCAAAGTTTAGGAATCATTGATCGTATTTTCAGAATAATAAATTAAATACTTATATTCTTCAATTTCCTTCGATTTAAAAGGATATTTTACACAGCTTGTAGTATTTTAGTGTTCACATACTTTTAAGATTAGCTAAATTACTTATTGTTTACTTGATCGTTTGGTTCATTCTGTTATTCTTTTTTGCATGTCCCGTATTTACATAAAAATAGCTTGTGTTTCATATACACGTTTTAAAATTAAAATTTGGTTTTTATCAAAATACAGTTCTCATAACTGGCTTGAAGCAGTTATTTTTGACGAATTTATTGCTACCCGTAAAATGTTTCTGTTTGATATCGTCCGAACTAAATAATAATAATAAAAAAAAAAAAAAAAAAAAAAAAAAAAAAAAGACGATCTTCCTTAAACATTAAATATTCTTATTTTTAATCATAGAAAGAAATGGTGATCGCAGATTTAAATATCGTTGCAATATTTCATGTTATCCAATCAATTTTGATTAAATCATGTAAGTGTATTTGTTACTTAATAAATTATATTTATTAATTATTACAAGGAATTTTATGAGTACTTTAATATATTTAAAAGAAATTCCATTAGTTTTATTGTTTCAGCAGTGAAGATAGCAAATAAATTTGTGACATTGATGTTTTTAGACTATGCATGTTTTTATTTATTGGGGTGAATCGTAGAATACTCTACTTCTGCCCAACCTGGCGATAAATGCGCCAAAGTGGCAACCTTGGTATTTAGTATTAACTTGGTATTAAGTAGCAACCTTGGAAGTATTCTCCGGTCGCATCATTTATTATTCCGATAATTGTTAAAATGATAATTCTTTTTTTTTCTGATGATTAGAGTTAATATTTTTATTAAACTCTTTTGAATCTTATCTATACGGGAAAAAAAAAAATGTAAACACATTGGAATTCTCTGAACCCTGCCCAGAGCGGTTTGATTGGTTCTCGTCGTTGAAGTTAGGTCAGAGTCAAATTTCTGTTTTGGGCAGCGTATCAGAGTCCTCTAGCGAGCAACTTCATACATTAAACGCAAATCGATCTGCCGGTAGTAGTATCTAAGTATGCCTTGCAAAAAGTAATGCTTTGGAAATGGAACAATAAAAATCTGCGTAGATACCGTGAAATGCAACTGATTGGTCAGAGCTTTATGACGCTATAAGGGAGGTTACCAAGGGGAGACCCGTCTCTCTGTCACCAAAAGTGACGCCAACTTAGCGCTATTTCCAGTATTTCGCCAAATTTCTATAGACTCCCATTGAAATACAATAGGGTTTACTTGCATGCAGGAAATCAACAAATTGAGATATTTCAATGCAACAAAAACTAATATTGGCTTATGAATAGAGCTTAATTGAACTATTTACATTATTTTTAAGCACAAACGATAATCTGGGGTTGGGTAGAAAATAGGAATTACTTCGCTATACCGAATGGAATAGCTAAGCGATTACGCGGAGGGTTGGTGAGCGTAGCGAGCAGGGGGCGGTGCCCCCCTAGTGGATTAAACATTAATATTCCTGGACCAATTTTAAATGAAATTTTTTCTTAAACTTCTAAATATCCCACAATATTACTTTTTACACCGTCGTATAGAGAAAAAAAAATGTACTTTTAAATGCAGTTTGTTTGAAAGTTGTATCTCAATTTGTTTCTGGGTTATTAATTGTTTTTTTTTTTTTTTTTTTTTTTTTTTTTTTAGTTTTAATTACTTTTTTGTCATAGTGGCAACAGAAGTATCCATCTCTATTGAAAGTAAAGGGAAAATACAGATTACTGTATAGACCAATCATAAAACGAATAAAATGCGGATTCAACATAAAAAGCTTCAGATATGTTTTTGATTTCCTACCCTGACGAGGACAATAACCATTTTTCCAAATGGTTAAAAAAAAATTCCAAATGGTCGTTGTAATCTATTAAATTACATTTTTTTTTTTTTTTTCTGGAAGAGTTCTGAGACCCCTTAAACGAAAATCTTTCCTAACGGACCTAGAGTTGGGGGTCTTAGGCAGCATACAGACGCGTGTTTTGCCATACTTTCCAGTTTTCGTGGAAAATCTTTTATTCTGCACGGTTCTGCGGTTTATTCACAAAAGAATGAGGGGAATCAACAATGTGCCAGGAGATAAGGAGCTCGACTCTACTTGAAGGAAAGGTTCCTCTTTTGCAGGACATCAGTCCCTTTTCTTTTAAAGTCATTAAAAATCAAAGACACCGCGTGGCCACAACAAACGATGCCATCACTGATAACAGTTAGAAGGATGGTGCGTTCGCAGCCTAAGGCTGCATACAGACGCGTGTTTGCCTCCTTCTCCAGTTTTCGTGGAAAATCTTTTATTCTGGACGGTTCTGCGGTTTATTCACAAAAGAAAGAGGGGAATCAACAATGGGTCAGGAGATAAGGAGCTCGACTCTACTTGAAGGAAAGGTTCCTCTTTTGCAGGACATCAGTCCCTTTCCTATTAAAGTCATTAAAAATCAAAGACACCGCGTGGCCACAACAAACGATGCCATCACTGATAACAGTTAGAAGGATGGTGCGTTCGCAGCCTTACAGCCTTCAGAAGCACGCACCCGGCGGGGGGGGGGGGGGGTTGCTACGCACGCTCCTGTCTGTTTTTGCAAATGATCCAGGAATTTGTATGATTTCATATTTTTAAACACGAATCTTTCTAAAGGAATCTAACGTTGGGAGTCCCACTGCCTTTGACTGCGTACGACCTCGAATTTACATGATTTTATATTTTAAATGAAGATCTATCCAAACGAACCTAGAGTTGGGGGTTGCACTTTCGCTAGATTTTCCTGGACCTCATCAACAGATAGATATACGTAGGCAGACATCTTTCTTTGTAGATGAATTATCACGATTAAAATGATGACACACTTTCCCTGTTTACGATATCATCTAATTCTGCGTACTTCAATCAATTTTACCTGTTAATTAACTTTCAAATGAAAATGTCAAAATATTAGCATAAAAGTGTGTTTTAAAGAGATTCATAATTCCCTGAAATTTCAGTGTAATTAATTTTCTTTAAATCACATTTAGTAAAGAAAAAATATAACTGCCTTAGTGTAAAAAGGATACTTTTGTGGTTCTTTTCCCTCCAATCCAATAAATAAAACTAATCGAAAAGAATTCCTTTAGAAACCCCTGGAAAATTTCGTTAGAAAAATACAATAATCAATCACTGTTAAGAGGCATTTTAACGAGCTTCGACGAATACAGCTTGTTTTTAGTTTCTGACTAAAATAAAGGAAAGAAAAGGCGGATATTTATCTAATTTCTGTTACCTCACGAAATGTTGAAAGGTGAAGGTTATAATAATAACAAAAGGTATCGCGAGATTTCTTTTTAAAATAGTTGTTCATGATGTAGTAAAAATTTAAAATAAAATATAAATTTTATTTTGCAAGAATTTAAAAGGTGATTCTAGAAAATAAGTGAACACTTTATATAAGGTAAAGCGAGGAGAGTCTGCGCACATTTCAAAAGAATAATAATAATATATATATATATGAATTTCTTGCTAAACTATGCATGAATAATTTTGACTTCATTTGTTTTTATGCATTTCCATTGTTATTTTGCTTTAATGTTGTAATTTAATAGAACAGCAGTATTAAAACCAAAAAAAACTATTTTGCGCAATCTCTCCTTACAGGGTAGAAGAGATTACGCACATGGGTAGGAGAGATTGTGCACATGGGTAGAAGCAATTGTTATTAATAATATCTACAATTAAATTGTTAGCAATAATAATTACACTTAAATGACGTTGCTGTAAGGTTTTTGTAAGTAAATATTATTGCATTAGGTGTGAATATTTCAACCTCATGTTTAAATAAAAAAAAAAAGAAAGAATTTTAACAACAGTTAAAGAATTTTAATTTAAGAAGAATATTGAAATATCAGTAAAAGCAAGCCCTACTAAGATTACAAAATAACATTAATCTACTTCATAACATGTTTAACTTGAAAATTACATCATTTTCATTTCCACAGTTTCCATGTATTTTGTTTGCTAACCGAAGTTGTCGTTGTCCCCAATCGATGCACTTATTCTTGTAAATAATGCAGCTTTCGTACAATCACCTGCCACAAGCAATACATTTAATCTAGTCAGTGGTCGAAGTTGTCTCCTGGTACAGTTCCAGACATTCAATTCACTCATCCTCATTGACCTTCGGTTTTTTTTTCTTTCAGTTTTTTTACCCCACTTTTTCTGGAAGCACCTTATCTTCAACCTTTTTTTGTAGCGGCATCTTTCTTAAGTGTTTTTTCATGTATATTTTGTGGGTCTATAACATTAGTTGCCCTCTGTTTCCTTTTGATTTCGATAACATTAAATTACTTGGAATGAGTGAAAGCTTTTCCAAAACATTGTAGGTGTTATTAGAAAATTTATTTTAGTTAACAAAATCAATTTATTAGCAAATCAATTGCTCATAAATTAAAAAAAATATATATAAATATTTAATTAATCGATTAACAAATATTTTATTAATTTATTAACAAAAATAATTACATAAAATTAATTTAATAACAACTGTATTATTACTTTGTTAATAAAATTTTTATCTGCAAAAATCTTTTTTTGCAAATTAATTTGTTGCCAAATTTAGTTTTGATAATTATGTGTTTTTCCGAAATTATTTCAAAATTGTTTCATTCATATATTTTACACGTAATTTGCAATTCATGCAAATTTATCAATAAGCTGCGTAATCTCTCCTAGCGCTATAAAAACTTATGGGGAAATGCGCCATCTCTCCTAAGTAACAGATGCGCAAACTCTCCTATTTTGGTAGGAGAGATTGCGAGGCATTCTATTTAAACATGGACACTTCTAAAATGGATTGTTGGTGTTTGCATCCTTAGTCTAGGTTAGTAGTTTATAAGAAATCGCTTAAGTTCAAAATATTTTGTACTACTGGCATTCTATTAAAATGTTGACGAACAGCTATGAAAATTCAAGCACTTACTTTGGAAAAACAAAACAAAATAGCAATGCTTTATCCAAGACACTTGGAACAATCAATGTGCACATTCATGTAGACACTGCACTAATGTAGCTGTACAACTACAAGGAGTCGTTGCGCGTGCACATTACTCCTCTCACGTCGAATCTGTTTGTGCGCGATCTCTCCTTGCTTTACCTTATTTTACATACATTAATTACACTAGCCTGCAAAATTTCTGCTGTGTCATGTTTTTTAGCTTTTGATAAGTGATTCTTATGTATTTTGTAGCGCAGAATACGAAAATGACCTTGATTTTTAATCGTCGCGTCAGTTTTTTTTTTTTTTTTTTTTTTTTTTTTTTTTTTTTCGCAAATTGTAAATTTCAAAGTTAAAAAGTCCAAAAATAGCGAAAATCTGATAGTATAAAATAGATGTAATGGTTGTGTTTTTTAGCTTTTGATAATTGATTCTTGTGTATTTTATCGCGCTAATCCAAAAATGACCATTTTTAACCACCACGTCAGGCTTTTTCGCAAATCGCAAATTTTTTAAAAGTCAAAATATTGCGAAAATCTGTTACTATAAAATTGACATAAAATGTTTTTTTTTTTTTTTTTCATAATAATTTATTCATCTTTTGGCTTATACTATGCATTTTTACAGCTAAACATGTAAAATATTGCGTATTTAAAATCCTTAAAATTTTATTCCATGTGTGGAAGTTTCTTTGAACCGCTCATACTCTGCCTCACGCTTTTCCTTTATATATTCTAAGATGTTCATCTCGGTGTCCTTTTTAGGTGCGTTCGTAATTATGTAAATACGTAGCACCTATAGTCGTCGTTTAGTCCGTCTGTCCGTCCGTCCGTCTGTCAGTCCGCATATAACAGAGCAAAAACTACCCAACCGAATGGTCTGAAATTTTAAATATATGATTTTTGTAAAATTTTGTCGAGCCATTTCAAATTTTATGAAAATCAGATCTATAGTTTAATTACAGGGGCAGTCAAAAGTTTTTCTTTACATTACGGCCAATGGGAAAAATTATTGCAAGTGCATTTTAATGATGTTACAGCCTTCCGAATGGTCTGAAATTTTAAATATATAATTGTTACAAAATTTTGTCGTGCATTTCAAATTTTATGAAAATCGAATGTATAGTTTAATTACATGGACAGTCAAAAGTTTTCCGTTCCATTACGGCCAATGGGAAAAAATTATTGCAAGTGCATTTTAATGATGTTACAGCCTTCCGAATGGTCTGAAATTTTAAATATATAATTGTTGCAAAATTTTGTCGAGCCATTTCAAATTTTATGAAAATCGAATGTATGGTTTAATTACAGGGACAGTCAAAAGTTTTCCGTTACATTACGGGGAATGGGAAAAAAATATTGCAAGTGCATTTTAATGATGTTACAGGCAATGCACTTATGAAGTTAAAAAATATATATACATTCAGTACAATATGGGGTGCAAAAAATAATTATAAAACTAGTTATAGTACGAACGCACCTCATTTGCCACATTTGACGTCAATTTCCAACTTGTTTATTGTGGCGATTGATAAGTCTGGATATTTGTCGCAAATGTCATTTGCCTTCTTTTGTTAAGGGTTTGACAGATTTTTGCTATTTTTTTACGTTTTTAGTTTGAAATTTACGATTTGCGAAAACTCCTGATGTGATGGTTAAAAATGAAGGTCATTTTTGGATTCAGCGCTACAAAACACATCAGAATCAATTATCAAATGTTAAAAAACACAACCATCACATTTATTTTATATCAGTTTTTCGGTATTTTTTTTTTTTTTTTTTTTTTTTTTTTTTACCTTTTATCTTTGAAATGTACAATTAGCGAAAAATCCTGACGTGATGGTTAAAAATGAAGGTGATTTTCGGATTCAGTACTACAAAATACATCAGAATCAATTATCAAAAGTTAAAAACACAACCATCGCAGGCTTTTGTTATCATTAACTGTGATATTTTTAGTTGTTAGTATTTCTTACTGATAAATAAAATAATTGAATGTACATATGTTTTTAACCATTTGGAAATGGTTGTTGTTTTCGGTCGAGGATGGGGCCAAATGATGCTCGCATTTTATTTTTTTTTTAACGAAATTCAACGATGTTCTTTACTTTTAGAAGAATTTTTATTTGAATAGGTAATAGAAAGGCATAAAATCGTTAAAAATTGTTTGAATAGGTAATCTAAAGCCATAAAAGCGTTAAAAAGTGAAAAAGTTACAAAATGGGTAGGCACAAATTATCAGATATGGAAAAATCCAAAGACAAAGAGCGACGCCGAAGTGAAAATCGTCTTGCAAAGCAAAAATCGAGGTCTTCAACTGATTATGTAGCCCATGAAAATCGATTACAGAATAAAAGACGAACGCAAAAAAGGAAAACAATCTAATGTTTGATCGATTGATAGTAAAAGGCCAAGTCTCGAGGGGCTCCAATCCACTAGCCATGGCGTTTTACAATCGGTCGATTCTAACCGGGAAAAATTGAGCTCAATCTAATTTGGCGCAATCTGTGGATGATTCGGTGGAACTGCTTTCGATTTGTAAACTGTTTTTCTTCTCGAAACGGGACTTGGAGAGTTTATCGATGAAGGTTTTGGTCGTCTGAAGTTTGATCTTTGCGATCTGTTGTTGAAGAGGATGCGACGGAATTTGGTGGACGAAATTTAGATTTTTCGGTTAAATTTTGTTACGAAGGTAATTTGTCGCGATCAGTGAATGATTCGGTGAAACTGCTTTCGATTTTTAACCACTTATCTTTCTCGGCTTCTCTTGTCGAAATGCCCCAAAATTAAAACTAGATAAATGTTAAGTCAAAAAAAAAAAAAAAAAAAAAAAAAAAAAAAATCCAAATGGTCGTTGCAAATTACAATTTTTTTTGTTTTTTGTTTTTTTTAGGTGCTTTCGTAATTATATAAATACGTAGCACCTATAGTCGTCGTTCAGTCCGTCCGTCCGTCTGTCCGTCCGTCTGTCCGTCCGTCTGTCCGTCCGTCTGTCCGCATGTAACAGAGCAAAAACTACCCAACCGAATGGTCTGAAATTTCAAATATATGATTGTTGCAAAATTTTGTCGAGCCATTTCAAATTTTATGAAAATCGGATGTATAGTTTAATTACAGGGACAGTCAAAAGTTTTTCTTTACATTACGGCCAATGGGAAAAATTATTGCAAGTGCATTTTAATGATATTACAGGCTTCCGAATGATCTGAAATTTTAAAGATATAACTGTTGCAAAATTTTGTCGAGCCCTTTCAAATTTTAGGAAAATCGGATGTATAGTTTAATTACAGGGACAGTCAAAAGTTTTTCCTTACATTACGGCCAATGGGAAAAATTATTGCAAGTGCATTTTAATGATATTAGAGCCTTCCGAATGATCTGAAATTTTAAAGATATAACTGTTGCAAAATTTTGTCGAGCCCTTTCAAATTTTTAGAAAAATCGGATGTATAGTTTAATTACAGGGACAGTCAAAAGTTTTTCTTTACATTACGGCCAATGGGAAAAATTATTGCAAGTGGATTTTAATGATATTAGAGCCTTCCGAATGATCTGAAATTTTAAAGATATAACTGTTGCAAAATTTTGTCGAGCCCTTTCAAATTTTAGGAAAATCGGATGCATAGTTTAATTACAGGGACAGTCAAAAGTTTTTCTTTACATTACGGCCAATAGGAAAAATTATTGCAAGTGCATTTTAATGATATTACAGCCTTCCGAATGGTCTGAAATTTTAAAGATATAATTGTTGCAAAATTTTGTTGAGCTATTTCAAATTTTAGGAAAATCGGATGTATAGTTTAATTACAGAGACAGTCAAAAGTGTTCCGTTGCATTACGGGGAATGGGAAAAAAAATATTGGAAGTGCATTTTAATGATGTATCAGACTATGCGCTTTATGAAGTGCAAAAAATTATACATTCAGTACAATATGGGGTGCAAAAAATAATTATAAAACTAGTTATAGTACGAACGCACCTCATTTGCCACGTTTGACGAGCAATTTCCAACTTGTTTCCTTTGTTTAAGTACTATGCCACTAGTTTAAGATAAGTCATTATTTATTGAAAGATACAACATACTTGAAATTCTTTAGGCATTGAATTCAATAAGTGAAAACTTTTCTTTTGAACACTTTTTTTTTTTTTTCAATTAGTTTTCGACCGGAAATTTAATGTATTTTCATTTCTAGCAACATCAACAACAGTTTGATTAGAGAAAAAACTATATATGTATGTACTAGATGCAATTTTTCAAATTCATTAACAACAATAGATTTTTAAAACGGTTTTCAATAAACCACCTACATTCTAAAATACATTTGAAATTTAAAAAGGAGAGCAAAAAATGGATTTTTATTCTAATCATACATTTAATTTATGGGAAAGGGTGCACTTTAATTTTTAAACCAACAAACTGTTTAATGGCATTTTTTAAATTAATTATTAAATATCTTCAACAGAGCTTTTAAAAGAACCATTCCTTACAAAGTGCTAAAAATCTATTTACAATGTTTTTAACGCTTCTTTAGAAAAAAAAAAATCTCACCAATATTTCCGTTATACCCTAAGAAAAATATAATAGTTCAGATTAAAATTGCAGCCTATAGATCCTTGAGCTTTGTTGACAAGATCCTTGAGCTTTGTTGACAAGATCCTTGAGCTTTGTTGATGCGTACAATGACAAAATAAAAAAATAATAATCTTTGGAATGGGTGAATGTAGAAAGAAAAATATCAGTATAAAAATTATATGACTTAAGCCATACTTTAAATAGACAAGGTAGAAATAAATATGTATAAATTAATATTTGTCAAAATACCCACAAAGAAATCAAAATTTTAATCACTTTTATTTTACAGGTAGCCATTTTCAACGGAAATGCTCAAAAGCAACTTTGTGGAGGAACACTCATCGATGACAGACATGTTATTACGGCAGCTCACTGCTTCTCTGGTAGGAGGTAAGATGTTCTCAATAGATGGTTGGTTGGTTGTGTTTATGACGGCCAATTATCAACAAGAAGGATATAGGCCCCAGGGGGGATTTTTCTAAGGGAACCTAATCCGTATTTACGCTTGGAAATCCAAGGTTTCGAAGAAAACCACGAAAACTCCGAAACGATTAGGCCGACGGGCGCGATTGGGTTCGAACCCAGCACCTCCCGTCTACCAGCTTCGAGAGCAGAACCTCTCGGCCACGTTCTCAATAGATATTTGTCATATTTAAAGGTCCCATTTTTGCTGAATAAGATAATTTTCTTTCCCTCCTTCTTAGACCAGGAGGCGAGGCCATCACCTGATCGAGTTGGCGGCTGAAATTTCTCAATTAGACAGGACTCGATTAACATATTAAAATACAACTGGTTTGCCAAGTCATATCTTGGTGGAAAATAATTGCAAACCCGATTTTAGTGGTTGACTGGTAGGTTTACCATTGAGTTTTCCTGCACCCAACGGTATGAAAACATGGAGAACTGGGAAAAGGAAAACACAATGATAAACCTATCAGTCAACCACTAAAATCCTGTTTTCAGGTGTTTTCCACCAAAATATGACTTACCAGACCAGTTGCATTTTAATATGGTTATCGAGTTTTTACTAACCTTGGAATTTCAGCCGTCAACTCGATGAGTTTGTGGTTTGTGCAACCGCCTTCCGATCTATCTGATTTTATTTCTACATTAGATTATCACCAAATCATGATTCGGCATTTATTTTCATGTCCGATAAATATATTTTTTAGAACTTTATTAACACGAAAGAAGGATTTAAGACTGTTCTTGACCAATAAGGCTACAGCTACTTTCCGATACATTCACCAGTCCAAAAATTTTCACTTCAGATACAAAGGCATGGAATAGTATTTTTCAATAAAAATGAAATGTTTTCCAAAAAATGTTATCAGAGTTGGCGTTTTACATTATTTTTGGAACAGAACAGTCACAAAAAAGGTTGTCACGAGAGATAATCTATTATAACCAGGGCTGCAGACTCAGAGTCGGACCCATTTTTTGTGCAAAAGTGTCGAAGTCGGAGTCAATGGCGGGTCCAAGGGGGAGGTCACGGGCGTCATAACCCCTCTCTGAACACCAACAAAAATATTCTAAAGATCATTTTTAAAAATGAAATATACAGTAGAGTCCCGCTTAACCGAGTTATTTTTTTTTTACGGCTGCTCTTTCATCTTCACCTAACACTTCATTTATAATGGCTGTTTCATAATAATGGAAACCATCAGTCCATCAGAAGAAAGTGATCCATTCCAAAAGTATAAGCTCGATTGAAAAAACTATTTAATACTTTGCGCAGAAAGAAGAGGCTACACCTGCAATTTTCATGACACTAATAGAATCACATAGCTGCCAATTTGTACGGTTTTGTTACCTATAAATTTAATTAAAATTTTTGCCATATTAATTCGTTGACAATTGTTAGACTTTTTAAACTGAATTTCCGGAAATGACAGTTAATTGTTCCCTTGTGACGACATTTCTGCGGCTGTCAATCTGTAAAACTTGGCTAAAAATGATAACTTTGACAACATTTTCTGAATGAATCTTTACCTTTATAAGAAAATGGGAAACTCGTTAATGTTCTTGGTATCTGAACAAAATCGGTAAATTTTATATTTTTACGAATGTTAATGCAAATTTTTTGTATTTACGAATGAAAATGACTTCGCGAAAGTATCTGAAAAGTAGTAAGTTTGGATGTGGGAATAGCTTTCAATATAAAAAATTCTCATAAAGTATCTTGGTAAAGTGATCCCTTCCCACCCCCAAAAAAAGGAAATCCATGATCCCCCTCTAAATGGTCGGCTGGATACGCCCTTGGTCGGAGTCGCTAAAAAACAAGCCGACTCCAACTCCGACTCCAGATTTTTTTGTTAGACATTTTAAAGCAAAATTAAACTAATTTTATGTAATTTTAAATCTATAAAAGGATTTATTATTGTTATTTATGGGCTATATCAAGTTAAAGATGACCGATTTACTGCGGTATACAAAACAGATACAGGGTTAGATACAGGGTACTTACCCATGTACAGAGTAGATGACAACTGTTTAGATTCATAACTGTAGTATATATTTTACATTTAGTATATAAGTACTTCCCCTCGTATTTTTGGGGTTTGCGGATAGAACCCGAGGTACAAAGGTCTGGAAGAAGGACCCAAGGCCCGGAAAATGAACGCAATTTTTCAAACAGGCCGTGTAAGTGGAAAAGACAATTTATGTTAATGGGCCGGATTAGACTGATAAAAAAATTGAGCAGGCTGACAAGCCAATATAACAAATTTGAAAGAATCAAACTACGCCGATAAAATAGGAGTAATTTACAACAGGCAGTATCACGGCGGAACGTTTTAGGGGACAGGCCTTAAAATTTCGGTTCATGCAGATCTCTTACCGGAGGTAATGCGAAAATTATAAATCTGTGCTATTTTTGGAGGCAAAAGAACTAAGAATCAGGTATAGCATTGTAATAGAAACCTTTTTCTGTTTTTTTCAACCCCTCAAATTTTTCCAGTCTGTATGATCAAAAGTCAAAATTCTAAAATACCCTTCCTTTATTTACTTATTTTTGTGCACCAGAGTCAAAATAAGATGAAATTGCAATTTTTTTTTTTTTTCTGAATCGTCAGTACCCGAAATAATAACAAAATAGTGAAATTTTGTTATCTTTCACTTTTTGAATTTCGGATTTTTCATGTCTGCAGAACCCGAAATAAAGCCAAAATTGTAAACTTAACTAAAAAAATGCAATTTTTTTTTATTATTTCATTAGAATCTACAGGATTCGAATTATTTCCAAAATAAAATTTTCATCTTTATTTTTCCCCCTTTCCATATAAGTTTTTCGAGTATGGAGGAACAAAATAAAAGCTAAAATGTAACTATTTCACATTTTCTCCTCAGTCCGCAGATCCAAAATAGTAAAATTTCTATTTTTTGTTCTTTAGACTTAAATAGGTGGAGATTTTTCGGGTTTGCGGGGGCGAAATTGTAAAATTAATAAAGCGGAAAATATATTTGTTCTCTGCTTTACTTTTGAAGCCCTAAAAAGATAATCAATGCCGAAATAGTGAGATTTTAGCTTTATTTTTCTTATCTTCCATCATTATTTTAACCAACGTGAAACATTAGTATCCCAGTCCGATTACTAGTGTTGCCAGCCGGAGTCGGAGTAATTAAAATATCCCGGAGTCGGAGTCGGCCATTTTTCCCACCGACTCCGCTGCCCTGATTATAACTCAACTTCTACCCTATGTATATACGGATTGGACGGGGTAGAATATGAATGGAAAGGGTAGTTCCATACTTTGGCACTTAAATAATAATATCTGCAAATTTAAGGCATTTATGTATAAAAGTGACTTCGTGAAAGTGTCAAAAAGATTTGCGATGTTGAGGGGAGGGGGGGAGGAGGAAAAAGCTGAGATCACAATTAAATGTGTGTTTGGAGTTTATTCTTAAATTAAATAACAGAAATCAATATTAAATGAATGGAGACAAACGATATTTTTCATTGAGTACAGATCGTTATTTAACCATATTAATCGAGTATAATTCAATAAATGCGGCTTTTTCAATGCCAAACCATTGAAAAATAGTTTACATATTTTTCTCCTGCATCTTCTTTTATGTAACACTAATTATATTAATTTTCCTTATTATAATTATACTAATTACTCTTCTGTTAGCTTGGATCCGTCTTTGTACAGTGTGAAGATAGGAATTATTTTTCTAAATAAAGACGATACGAAATTTGCAATACAAGATATCAAATTACATGAAGATTATCAAGCTCGTTATTATTACCATGATATTGCTCTAATACGACTGGCCAAACCGGTGTCTAATCTTACAGCTGCTTGTCTTCCAGCAGAAGATGATGTTCATCAAGGAGATATTGTCACTGTACTTGGATGGGGCGATTTATCATATGGTAAGTTTTGGTAATAAACTCACAATTTCTATAACATATGAAACTACGCAGAAAAGCAGTGTATATCGTTGTTTGGAATGCTATCTCTTGTGCTATTTAACCCTTTATCTACTGACGGTACTTATAAGTACCATTAAAATAACTAGTTATGAAATTCACTTAATACATCGATTAGTTCTAATACAGTTTAGAATGAGTTATAGATACATTACTTTATCTTGTTCCAAAAGCATTATTGGTTACACAAAACAAAAAATTTTTTTAAAGGATGATTTATTTTGCCTTTGCATCTTTTCAACTCTCTTGGCGTTGGGGGGTTGGAGGGGGGGGGGGGGTTCAATTCGGAAATATTTCTATATTTCTATTGTAAGAACATTATATTTGTACATTTCCTAATTCTACAAAATACTAAGAAAAATATTTAAAATAAAAGACTTGAGTGGGTTTATAAATATTGCACAAAACCCTTATAAATTTAAAATTAATTAATCTTTCTAGATCCTTCAATCCTTCTAAAATTTATTAAATGATTATGTAAATCTTCTAATGTGATTTAAACATTTCACGAAAACTGCTTTAGAAGATACAATTTTCATGAATTCATAATTCAGTACATAAAGGGTTAAATTTGAAAAACAGCCAAAGTTATATCCTTAGAAATATATGTGGGTATGCGTATACAGCTCATATTCAAAATATTAGAATAATTGAGAAAAAGTAATAAGAAAAAATTATTTTTCATTTATTTATTTTTGATGCTAAGTAAATGCAATTATTTTTTTTATAAATTAAATCTGGAATGTTTAGATAAGATTTTAACATTTACAAAATATAAAATACAGTATAATAAATTAGGTATACAGCTTTCTGAAACGCATCAAAATATTAGAATAAAATTTAGATTGGTTCAAAATATTTGAATATTTTATTTTACGCAATAATATTAAATTATGAATATGAAGTAAATGGTAGTTAATATTTTGTAGCATCCCCTTTAGCTTTTATAACCGCGTACAATCGATCTTACATACATATAAGGTGTTTACAAACATTTCTATCAATATTAGCCCAAATAGACTTTATTCGTGCCACTAACTCAGTTTTACTTGAAAGAGGATTTTCTTGGGAGTTTTTTCTTCATTATATACCATAAGTTTTCGATGGGATTAAGGTCTGGTGAGTTTGGTGGCTAAGGAAGTACCTTAATGTTGCGTTGACGGAACCAATTCTTAGTTGACATCGTGGTATGCGGTGACGCTAAATCTTGTTGAAAGATGAAATCATCTTCAAATAAATCTTCTGATGATGGAATCATGTAATATTCCAAAATTTCTTGATATATCTGAGAGAGAATTAATCTTTTCGTAGACGATGCATGACTTTCCAGGTCCTTCTACACTCATGCAACCACGAACCATGACAATGACACAAGCAACAAATTTTACGGAATGTTTAAGGCATTCTTTATCAAATGCTTCTTGCTTCATTCTCCAAACTCGAATACCTTGATTACCATATGAAACACAAAACACACTTTCATCACTAAATAATATATTTTTCAAATCTTCTTCGCTCCATAAACGTCTTGATTTACACCAATTCAATCTTATACGCTTTTGTTTTGCAGTCATGAGAGGTTTTGTTTTCGGTACATGAGATTCAAACTTAAATTTATGGAGACGTCTTAATGTTGTCGATGTAGAAACTTCAACTCCTTCTTCTTCCCATTTTCGGTGCAAGAATCGCACACTTTTAAAACGGTTTTTCTTACCACTGGCGTAGCGAAGAGGGGGAGGGGGTCGGGGTTAAAACTCCTCCCAGAGCTAAAATAATTAGTATAATTGCCGCTTATATGAATCACTAGTTAAGCAAATTAGCCGCTTTTATGAATCAAAACCAAAGTTAATATAAAACTTTTAGGCTTATTCGGAATCCGCGACTTTGTTGAATAAAATTCTAAACAAAGTGATTCAATTAAACGGCGATTATTTTATTTAAACTGTGAAAGTGCACATTATATGCATTAGTTAAGTGAAAACTGATCATTTGATTTGAAAAATGGCAGCGGTCACATTTTCGAGACATCTTAGGCTAAAAAAGTGGTCGTTTCCTGCCGAACAGACGCTTTGAGTTTGAGTATTATACACTGGACAGTTTTTAATTGCATTTCTATCTTTGTTTTTGTTCCATGTTCGAAACGATAATAGACCATTAAATTCCAGAGAAAAACGTAAAACACACACTTTCTAGATTTCTCTCAGTTTCAAACGCCCTGTTTTGCGTTTTTGCTCTCAGTTATCTCTAAGACCAAGTTCAGTGCGTAAAAAAGTAAAAACTTTTGATAAAGTAAGAATAAAACAAGTTGGAAATTGCACGTCAAACGTGGAAAATGAGGGGCGTTCGTTCTATAACTAGTTTTATAAATATGTTTTGCACCGAATATTGTACTGAATGTATATTTTAGTTCACTTCATAAGTGCATATCAATTTCCTTCTGTTTGAAAGGCTGTAACATTATTAAAATGCACTTGAAATAATTTTTTCCCATTGGCCGTAATGTAAAGGAAAACTTTTGACTGTCCCTGTAATTAAACTATACATCCGATTTTCATAAAATTTGAAAAGACTCGACAAAATTCTGCAACAATTATATATTTAAAATTTCAGTCCATTTGGATGGGTAGTTTCTGCTCTGTTATATGCGGATGCGGACTGACAGACAGACGGACCGAACGCGGCTATAGGTGCTACGTCTTAATATAATTACGAACACACCTAAAAAACGGTACTAAGATAGTAATATAAAAAGCTGTTTTTAGGTGCGTTCGTAATTATGTAAATACGTAGCACCTATAGTCGTCGTTCAGTCCGTCCGTCTGTCTGTCCGCATATAACAGAGCAAAAACTACCCAACCGAATGGTCTGAAATTTGAAATATAAGATTGTTGCAAAATTTTGTCGAGCCATTTCAAATTTTATGAAAATCGGATGTATAGTTTAATTACAGGGACAGTCAAAAGTTTTTCTTTACATTACGGCCAATGGGAAAAATTATTGCAAGTGCATTTTAATGATGTTACAGCCTTCCGAATGGTCTGAAATTTTAAAAATATAATTGTTGCAAAATTTTGTCGAGCCATTTCAAATTTTAGGAAAATCGGATGTATAGTTTAATTACAGGGACAGTCAAAAGTGTTCGGGGAATGGAAAAAAAAAATATTGGGAGTGCATTTTAATGATGTTAAAGACTATGTACTTTATGAAGTGTAACAAATTATACATTCAGTACAATATGGGGTACAAAAAATAATTATAAAACTTGTTATAGTACGAACGCACCTCATTTGCCACGTTTGACGAGCAATTTCCAACTTGTTTATTATGATTGAGCAGATTATTGCAACCAGTGTGTCTTTTGAAGCATTTGTTCTAGGGTGGAGGTACATACATTTAATGACTGCAGTTTATTAGTTGGTAATGTAGCTTGAAAACTACCCAGGAGGTCTTGCTCTCGGGGAGGCACTGCCACTTGTTCCCCGTAGGAAAGAAGCACCGATTGCAATTGCATCGATTTATAGATACATGCCTGCGAGCAGAATTTTCAAAAGCCAGACATCAAATGGGAGGTATTTTCTTAGAATTAATCAAAATACAAACTTAGGCTAATTATCCATCAACTTAAGTTAATAAGCAATACATTAGTTATACCTTGATTTACTCTTATTAATCTTAAATTATGCTCTCCGCATATCATCAAAATTATGACCTATTATTTTTACTTCCTTCTATCTTTAGAAGAAGAAAATATTGGATTCGTGAAAATTTTCGACTTTCGGTTTTCGACGGATTTACATGTTTTAGAAGTCAGAGATTCTGAAAAACATGTTTTTACAAAATGTCTGTCTGTGAATCTGTGCATCTGTGAGTCTGTCTGTCTATCTGTATGTGACACAAATTTTGTAGGCGCTCTATCTCAAGAACTAATGCACGGAATTTAATAAAAATTTATATTCAGTTAGTCCCTGATATAAATTGGTGCTGATTAGTTTTTGGTGTAAATCGCTCAACAGGTAGCGCTGCTATGCAGCCTTTTTCACGATTTCCGCAATAGCTCAATCTTCACAAATAATGCACGGATTTTCATCAAACTTCAGTTAGTCCTTGACATGAATTGAAGTTTTATACATTTTGGTGTAAATCGCTCAACAGGTGGCGCTGCTATACTGCATTTTTTACGATTTCCGCAATAGCTCTATCTCAATAACTAATGCTTGTTTTTTCGTCAAACTTCAGTTCAAGTATACTTTGATATGAATTAGTGCTGTTTGTGTTTTGGTGCAAATTGCTCAACAGGTGGCGCTGCTATGCTGCACTTTTCAGAATTTCCATTATAGCTGTATCTCAAGAACTAATGAAAGAATTTTCACCAAACTTCAGAATCAGTTAATCCTTGACATGAATTGACCATTTTGTACATTTTGGTGTAAATAGTTCAGGTGGCTCTGCTATGCTGTATTTTTCAGAATTTCCACTATAGGTGTATCTCAAGAACTAATGCACGAATTTTCATCAAACTTTAGAATTAGTTAGTCCTTAACATGAATTGACATTTTATACAGTTTGGTGTAAATCGCTCAATAGGTGGCGCTGCTATGTTGTTTTTTGTGATTTCCGCAATAGCTCTATCTCAAGAACTAATGCTTGGATTTTCAACGAACTTCAGATCCATGTGTACCTGGATATCAATTATTGCTGTTTATGTATTGGTGTAAATCACTCAACAGGTGGCGCTGCTATGCTACATTTTTCAGAATTTCCGCTATAGCTTTATCTCAAGAACTAAGCACGAATTTTTATCAAACTTCAAATTCAGATATACTTTGATATGAATTGGTGCTAAATTGATGTAATTTCTTGTACTATTTAAGTGATTTAATTGACGTGATTTATATAGATGAAAGTTTTGTGATGGCCACAACATACTAGTTTTTTCACGAAGACAAAAATACAGCCACTGTTTAAATTAGATAAACCGTAAAAACTACAAAATATCATTGGGGGGGGAGGGGCATTTTTTATAGATATTTTGTTGCAGTGCCTTTCATTCAACTAAAGGTATATATAAGTAGTTCTTTCTCACCTATTTCATGGAAAAGTGAAAGACAAAAGCACAGTATCCCTTTCATCGAAAATGTTATTAAATATTTTCTCCTGTTTTTTGTGGCCGGAGTACCACCTGTCTTTCATTCTGCCATAGGTAACAGAAAATTAAATAGAAAGCATACATACATTTTTTTCTTTTAAAAAAATTGTGACGCATACAGGGTGTTTAAAAAGGTAGGACAATATTTAAGAAGTGTAAAGATTAGCAACATTTGTGTAGGAAACGGAAACCATGTCGCAATCTATTTATTAAACAAAAATTGTGGGTACTAGCAAAACTCACGACTTTGCTCACGTAATAATTGAAATGCACCAAAGTGGTATTTATACGCCTATTTTTATTAGACGAAATTATACTGCTACGGATAATTCAAAAGTTACTAAGCTACAGTTTGACTAAACTTCATTATTACACTGTATTAGGCGAAAATGAGACTTAATTTAATGAGAAGAACTAAAACTAATTCTAAATAAATGTAAATTTAGAATGTATTTTGAAGCTTTATTAAGCTCATTTCAGTTTTCATTTGAATTTTTGAACTTTTTAGAAACCATTCTTAGCAAACATTTACGTCTTAAAAGTAACCATCATGATATATTATAAGTTTCCACCCTAACGGTCTACCACCCACCTGGTGATAGTGGCACCGCACCAACATACTTTATAGCTTATGTTGGAACAGGGACTGTCACCATCAATTTACCAACATTACTTTTGAAATCGGTTTGGTATTTCCTGAGATTCCATAGAAATAGTAATTTAGAAAGTTTTTAGAACGCTTTCGCTCATTTTACCCTTTTAAATTTTGAATACTTTAGAAACTGTTCTTAGAGAGCATTTACATCTTATAACTCCATGACAAAGTTGAAGTTTCTTTCTTTAACAATTCTATAGAAATTGAAATTTAGAACATTTTTAGAACGCTTTTCGCTCACTTCACCTTTTTAAATTTTTACTAACTGTTCTTAGAGATCATCATTTACATCTTATAAGTATCTACAATTCCAAATTTCAAGTTTCTATCTTTAACAATTCCATAGAAATCATAATTTAGAACATTTTTAGAAAGCTTTTCGCTCCTTTCACACTTTTAAATTTCGATTTTTTTTTTCAATTGTTCTTAGAGAGCGTTTACATCTTAAAAGTAACTACTATGTCAAATTTATAGTTTCTTGCCCCTTCAGTATCACAAAAATCGCAATTTCAGAACATTTTTTGCTCCTGCAACCACCTGGTGGTAGTGGAACCGACATTAAATGTAGCCTATATTCGTACTTTGACTGTTACCATTAATTTGCAACCATTACTTTTGAAATTGGTTTGGTATTTCCTGAGAGTCGATAGAAATCATAATTTAGAACATTTTTAGAACTGTTTCGTTTATTTCATCCTTTTAATTTGGAATATTTTAGAAACTGGTCATATAGATCATTGACACCTTATAAGTACCTACAACATCAAATTTCAAGTTTCTATCTTTAACAATTCCATAGAAATCGTAATTTAAAAAGGTTTTAGAACTCTTTTCGCACATTTTTACTCCTTTTAAATTTCGATTTTCAGTTTATTTATTATTAACTGTTCTTAAACAGCATTTACATCTTATAAGTAACTACCATGGCAAATTCTAAGGCCTTTCAGTATCACAAAAATGGCATTTTTAGAACGTTTTTTACTCCTGCAACTCCTTTGGGGTAGTGCCACAGACATAAAATACAACCTATGTTGAAACAGCAACTATCTTCAGAGATAACCCTACAAACACACAAACTAACAAACATCGTTGCTTCTTTATAATATAAATATAGATAAGATTCAAGTCGAACCCAGATATTTTTTGCGAACTGTAAAGATAATGAAGATATTATAACGAAATTTTCAATAAATTTACATTGCTTTCCCTTAACCCTTTGATGGGCGGGGAGCTGTTTTATTTTTATGAAACCACTTAATTTTAATTCCCAAATGCCACATTGACACCAGAAGTTTGGTAAAAAAAAAGTTCGGTTTATTATGTGTGTGACATATAGCTTTTTCTTATTTACAAATAAATTTGTTTTGAAATTCCGGAATATATCATTCATTAATTTCAATACTTTAGCAATGAAATTGCTTTGTCCCTGAAAGGGTTAATGCGAAATTCGATGTCACTTAAAGTGCTGGTAGGGCACAGTATTTCAGTCAACTATACCATGTTTAAAGTTAACTACATTCCAAAATATAGAACACTTAAACCTAATTCAGGACTGTTTAGACGTGGATAAATTATAAATTCTACCAATTCTCGTGATATTTTTACATTGACACAAACAAGGTAAATCTATTGAAAATTTTGCTAAAATTGCTTCAGTATTAAAATTAGGAACAGGAATTCAGGATTGTAACCCTGTGTATTTTTGACTGAAAAATTAGATTGCAACCCTGATTTTCTATACAAAAAATGTTTATTGTATTGTGCTCTTCCATCTTTTAAAATTAGCCTATGACTTTTCTAAACACTTTATATAAATCTAACATAGTTTTGTGTTTTTTATTGATGCATTTTAAGTTTTGTAACTCTAATATTGTAAACGCTGTTTAAATGAATCATAACCACGTAACTGCTGATTCTAATATCCGAGAAAAAAAGCGTTATGATTTCACTCATCAAGTAGAGTGATTCAATAATCCAGTGACTCAATTAACGGGCGACAAACGTTATCGACAACTCAAAACCCTCCCTAGAACCGAATTCTGGCTACGCCATTGGACTATACGCTTCAGTTTCCGGTCATCTCTAGCAGATGTTTTTGGTTTTCGGCCCCTATTTCGGCGATTATTTTTTTAATATCGTGTTAGTATTTTACTAACACTTGATTACGAATAATGTAAATAATTCGCTATATAACGTTGATTTTTATCGTGCCGATACAAATCAACCATATTAAGGTTAATAGATTCAGGAATATCACTCACACGACCCATTTTAAGACGAAAGAGCAAAAAAACTGCAAAAAGAATACTGATTTTAAATAAAATCGCCTGAATTTAATCAATGATGCCACCAGTTATGAATTGGTGATAATTAAAGGAGAATTTGTAAAATATTCTAATATTTTGAATCACTTAAATAAATATTCTAATATTTTGACTTTTTAAAATAATATTTTTTTCAACTAATCTTTTCAAAAATGATATTAATTTTAAGATAATAAATAAGTTTAATCAACAATAAGTTCTTAATAAAAATATCATTTGCATTAAAAGACATTAAATTACCAAACGATATTTTCAATTTGTAAAAAAAAGTAATTATTCTAATATTTTGAATATGAGCTGTACTGTACATGCAAGTAATAAACATTTAGAAACATGTGTATAGTTTTAATATTGATTCTTTCTGTAAATAATACTGTCATGAAAGAAAATGCTTCATAGCAAATAATACTGCGAGAATTTATTGATATGTTTATCGAGTTGAACACAAATTTTAACAGAGCGCAGATGGGTCTACCCAACTGGTTAGAAACTATGACAGCAATTCAGATATGTTACACAAATACACGTTATTAATAAGCACTTAAGCAGAACTATTTTTTATCTAAAAACATTAGTTTAAAAGTTGACATACAACACATGGAATGAAATTTTTCTTCTCTTCAAGGAGGTCCAAGTACAACAATACTTCAAGAAGTACTTAATATTCCTGTAGTTGGAAACTCCGAATGTGATGCAAAATTTCGAACTCTTCCTGGAGCACCTTTTCCAAGAGGTATAACTAATACATTCATTTGCGCTGGTCTGGAAGAAGGTCAAAAAGATGCTTGCCAGGTAATTATTTTCCAGCTAATATATTTTGTATAACAATAAAGTGACAATATTCTTTTTACTTTCTTCTATCTTTACAAGAAGAAAGTATGGGATTCGTGAAAAATTTCGACTTCCGGTTTACCATGGATTTATAGTCCTGGTAAAGAAGGTCCTGGACATAATTTGATGGTTTTTAGAAAATGTCTGTCTGTCACTCTGTGAGTGAGTCTGTATGTGACAAAAATTTTGTGGTCTCTCAAGAACTAATGCACGGAATTTCACAAAACTTTAGATTCAGTTAGACCTTGATATAAAATGATGCTGATTAGTTTTTGGGTGTATATCGCCCAACAGGTGGCGCTGCTATACTGCATCTTTCAGGATTTCCGCAATAGCTCGATTTCAAGAACTAATGCACGCATTTTCATAAAACTTCACATTCAGTTAGTCCTTGATATGAATTGGTGCTGATTACGTTTTGATGTAAATCTCTCAACAGGTGGCGCATGGCTATGCTGCATTTTTTACTATTTTCGCTGTAGCTCTATCTCAAGAACTAATGCACGAATTTCCATCAAACTTCAGATTCAGGTATACCTTGATAAATATTGATGCTGATTATGTTTTGGTGTAACTCGACCAACAGGTGGTGCTGCTATGCTGCATTTTTTCACGATTTCCGCAACAGTTCTATCTCAAGAACTAATGCGCGAATTTTCATCTAATTTCAGATTCACTTAAACGTTGGCACAAGTTCTTGCTGATTAGGTTTTCGTATCAACCACCCAATAGGTGGCGCTGTTATGCTGGATTTTCCACAATTTTTGCAATAACTCTATTTCAAAAACTAATGCACAGATTTTCATCAAACTTCAGATTCCGTTAGATGTTGACATAAGTTGTGGCTAATTAGGTTGTTTTGGTGTAAACCACCAACAGGTGGCGCTGCTATGCTGCATTTCGCATGATTTACATGATTTTAGCGATAGTCATATCTCAAGAACTAATGCACGGAATTTCGTATCTTTAGAATTATCGTGATGCGCATAGATTGCCATTTATTTCTGGCACTGTGCTAGCGAATTTCGAAGTATTAATATGTAAAAGATACATACATTCACAATGGTACTACAATCCATGTAAGATTCTGACCTCCCTTAATATACCTCTCCAGACCTTCCGATCTCTGGCCTTTAATTTATAATTTGGTTTTGTGCAAGATCTTTCTCTACCTCTTCTATCCATCTCTTCCTGGGTCTACCAATACTTCTTTTCCCGATTAAATTACCATTATATATCTTCTTTGTGTTTCTCTCATCCCTCATTCTGATTAGATGGCCTAACCATCACATTCTTCTTATTTTTATAGTATTTATAATACCGGGTGTCCCAAAAAGGACTGACTGATTTTAAAATTCAATAACTTGCAAACGGTGACAGATATTTAAAAAATAACTGCAGGAGGGTTATGCATAAGGTCAAAAGTTTTTTTACAGTGATTTTCAATTTTAGTTCGAATTACAAACAAAAGATGGCGCTTCGATCAATAGACGCTGAATTCAGGCTCGATTTTTGGTACTTCGTGGCCCGAATAATACATTTCCATCTCCTTTTTCAGCATGGAACAAGAGAAAGGACCAGAAATCGAGCCTGTATTTAGCGACTATTGCTTACAGCGCCATCTATTGTTTGTAATTCGAACTAAAATTGAAAATCACTGTAAAAAAACTTTTGACCTTATGCATAACCCTCCTGCAAGAATTTTTTAAATATCTGTCACCGTTTGCAAGTTATTGAATTTTAAAATCAGTCAGTCCTTTTTGGGACACCCGGTATCTTTTTCATTATATAACTGTTCTATCTCCATATTTGTCCTTATACGCCATGTATTGTCTTCTTTAATACCAAAAATTTGTCTTAAGATCTTCCTTTTCCAAATAATGAATAGCTTTTCATCTTTTTGTGTAGTGGTCCAGGTCTCACTACCATAAATTACTATTGGTTTTATAACAGTTTTATAAATTTTCAGTTTGATTGTTCGGGATATTAGAGATCATTTTAGAAAGTTTCGAAGAGAAAAATAGCATCTATTTCCTGCTGCAAGTCGAGATTTAATCTCTGCTTCTACCATATTATCACAGGTGATCATAGATCCTAAATATATTTAAATTATGTTACTTCATTAAATTGTAATTCGTTATTTATTGTTAACGTTGCTATTGCTTGTGATTTCATTCGGTCCATTTTCATGTATTTTGTTTTTTTTTCTATTAACCTCGAGGCCTAGTTTTTTCCTTCAGTGTCTAGTTTATTGTATGTTTCAATCAAGACTTTCTTATTTCTAGCAATTATATCAACATCATCTGCAAATGCAAGAATTTGTAGGGAGCGGTTCATAAAAGTACCTCCTGTGTTGTTGTAGATGCTTCTAATTATTTTCTCCAGGCATCAATTAAAAAGAAATGTTGAAAGAACATCACCTTGCTTTAGACCTGAATTCACTGCAAATTCTCTTAAAAGTCTTCCCTTTTGTATTTTCTAGTGTTAATTTTATAATTTTAACAATTTTATCAGGTATTTTAAATTCCTTTAATATTTCAAATAACTTATTTCTGCTTACACTGTCATAGGCCTGTTTAAAATCAACAAACAATTGGTGCAAATTAATATTTTGTTCATAGAATTTTTCAAGGATATTCTTAATACTAAAGATTTGATCCACCGTTGATCTTTCTTTCCTAAAACCACCACTGATAATCACCTATTACCATTTCAGCATACGGCTGTAATCGCTTTGCAGTTATCTTTGCCAACACTTTATATGTAACATTTAATAAGGCTATGCCTCTAAAATTTTGGCAATTTAAGATATTTTCCTTTTTACGAATTGGGATAATAATAGCACCATTCCATTTATTTGGTATATTTTCATTCTGCCAAATCTCTACTATTAGATCATGTAACATTTGTACCAACTTCTCTCCACCATATTTCAAAAGCTCAGCACTTATCAAATTTTCACCAGGTGCTCTTCCGTTTCTTAATTTTACAATAGCATCCTTTACTTCTTCTACAGTTGGTGGTTCACAATTTTCTTCATTCACATCATAATCATTATGATTAAACTGTATTTCTCTTTCGTCATTTGACTATCTGTTTAACAATTCTTCAAAATATTCCGCCCATCTATCTGTCACATTTACATGTTTTCCGATAAGTTTATCATTTCTATCTTTACAAAAAAGGGTGCATGGTTGGTAGCCCTTTTTGATTCCTTTAAGCTTTGAATACATTAGTCTTATATCACTTAACACTGATAGGTCATCAATTTCCTGAATTTTACTCTGCCCCAAAGCTCGTTTTTTCATACGTAATAAGTTTTGAGTATTTCTTCTAATTGTTTTAAAGTGATAAACACTCTGTCTTGTTCTATGTTTCAGCATTTTTCTCTTGCTTTATTCTTTTTCTTAATAAGTTGCCAACACTCATCATCAAACCATTCATTAATTTCCCTCCTTTCTTCCTTACCAACAACTTCCTCAGTAGTTTTTAATATGATATTTTTGAATTTAGTCCATTTATTATTGATTATTCTTTCTGTTAATTTACTATGATAAACCCTTTTTCTCTGTACGTTTAGTAAATCTTTTGTTTTAAATTTTACTTGTTTAGTCTTTTGCATCTCGAAATCTTCTAACTCTTTGTCTGTATTTCATAATAACAAGGAAATGATCAAAATCTAAATCAGCACCTCTAATAACTTCGTGCATCCATAACATCACTAGCATGTCTTCTGTCGATCATAAAGTGGTCAATTTGGTTTTTTGTCTTTCCATCAGGAGAAATCCGAGTTTCTTTATGTATATTCTTATGCTCAAAACATGTACTACTTATGATTAAGTTGTTAGAAGCAGCGAAGTCCACAGCTCTTATTTCATTTTCATTACACAAATCATGTAAACTAAATTTTCCAATTGTTGGTATAAAAGTGATGTATTATTTTCCAATTTTAGCATTAAAATCATCTATTACAATTTTAACACCATGTCTTGGTATCTTATCAAATTCATTCTGTAAGTGTTTCATAAAAAGTATCTTTTTGTTCACCCTCGGTATCTTCCGTTGGTGCATGGACACGTACTATTGAAATGTTAAAAAACTTTGCTCTCAATTTCAAGATACATATTCTTTCATTTGCATTGCGAAAAATCTATAATATTTTCTCTAAGGCATTTTCTTATCTTAAATCCAGTACCATGCGTGTTTTTTCCTGTGCTTGCACAATTAAAAATTGTAAAATCACCAATATATCTTATCCCACTCAGGGGCGGATTTATGGGGTCGCGATGGTCGCAATCGTGAGGGGCCCTGCATCCCAAGAGCCCCCAACATTTCTTTTGAGTTCAAAGAGAAATTTGACGTTTTGATAAAAGGATTTTCTTAGTGTTCTTTTTTTAATTTTTCAGTTAATATTACAATATTACTTTCATGTAATAAATAAATTTTTTTCTATCATTTGCTACTACCAGAAATGTTTTAGTTTTCCGTTATGAATTATCAAGACTATGATCATTTGTGGACGAATAGGGTGAGATTCAAAGAAAACTTGGGTCTGAGCCGAAATTTAATTTAATTATAGAGATTGAGGGACACTAATTAAATCATGGGCCGTCAACCTGGGGCCCCTGATTTTGTGGGCCCCAAACTTGGTATGCAGTTTTCATAAAGCTGATATTTTAAGTGAGTTTTTACTTTGTTACTTATTATCTTACTAATAAAAGAAAATTTCGCTCTGTGTGTGTGTGTGTGTGTGCGATGGCTAGCAAAATATACCGCACGTAGGAGTCTGAACATTTGGATGAGGATAGCCTAAGCCAGTTCCTGATGCACCTGAGGGTCTGATTTTTAATATTTTAAGACCCGGGTCGCCTGAGCCATTCACGTTTTTATGCCCTAAATTTTTAATAACTTGCCCTTTTTTTTATCCGATTTTCTTCGTTTTGGGAGCCTTTCGCCATTTAGTTATCCCCCTTTCTAGATTTCAGTTAAAATCTTGGCTCCCTGGGGACCAATACAGGGCCCTGGAAGTTTTTGTGCCTTAAATTGTTAATAAGCTGCCCTTTTTAATCCAATATTCCTTTTTGGTGCCCTTTTTTAATTTAGTTATTCCCCAGATTCTACATTCCAATTAAGACCCTAGCCCCCTAGGACTCGGTCCAGAACTCCTTGAACTTTTTGTGTGCCATGCATTTTTCACTCCCTAATTGTGTCGCCCTCTCAATGCATAACTTTAAAGTTGATTCTTGGATTCTTGTCCCCGGGCCAACGCTATCATATTTTTATCGGGGCCCTAAGGCCCTTTTTAATGCATTTCTCCTCATTTTTGCGTATTTCTTTAAAATTTTATTCTAATAATTCATACCCTATGCTTAATTTCGTCTAATTGAAGATCTAAAGCGCGAAGTACTAGGATTAGGGGTTTAACATGCTTTCATTTAAGAGACCTGCTGTAAACTATCAGTTGGCCTCTTTTGCATCTCCTATTATAGCTTCCTAAAAAATGGTCTTATTCATTAGCTTTTTTTTTCTTTTAACAACTTCTTAGGTCCTCCAACTACTACATGAACGACAAAAAAATTTCTCAGACTTCAGCTACCACCAATTTGTATTATTAATCGCTTTCTTGGGGCCCTTGCTGCACCTCCTTTAAAAATAATCCAATTCTTTTGCAGTTTTCTTTTACCTAGGGTCCTCCGGCTATTTTATAAGCTACTAAAAAATTCCCTTATACCCTACATTTGAGTTAAGATTCTGATCCCCTGGGACGTGGTACGGGGTCCATTGAACTTTTTGTGCCATTAATTGTTAATAAATTGCCCCTTTTAATCCGATCTTTGTATTGGGGGAACTTTACCATTTAGTTATTGCCCCATTTCTACATTCCAGTTAAGGCCCTGGCTCCCTAGGGACCGGTCCGGAGCCCCTTGAACTTTTTGTGCGCCGTGCATTTTCCACCCCCTAATTCTGTAACTCTCTCAATGCATAAATTTAAAATTGAGTCTCGGACTCCTGTCCCCGAGTCAACACCCTCATATTTTTATTGGAGCACTAGGGCCCTTTTTTAAGCATCCCCACCCCTCATTTTTTGCGCAATTCTTTAAAATTTTATTCAAATGATTAATTTATACCCTATGCGTAATTTCGACAAACTAAAGATATAAAGTGCTAGGTACTAGAACCTTTTAACGTTTTTATTTCAGGGCCCTGCTCTCAACTATCAGTTGGTCCCTTTTGCCCTCCCCCCCCCCCCTATTATCGTTCCCTTAAAAATGGTCTGATTCACTAGCTTTTTTTCTAACAACTTTTTAGGGCTTCCAGCTACCTCTCATATTTTTATTGGGGCCTAGGGCCCTTTTTAAGTATTTCCCCTTATTTTTGCGCATTTATTTAAAATTTTAGTCTAATGATTAATTTATACCCTATGTTTAATTTTGACTAATTGGAGATCTAAAGGGATAAATACTAGGACCTTTTAACATGTTTCCATCTTAGGACCCTCCTCTCAACTATCACCTTGACACCTTTTGATCCCGCTATTTTATAACTCCCGTAATAATAGTTCGATTTACCAGCTTTTGATTTTCTAACAACTTCTTAGGTCCTTCAGATACTACATGAACAAAAAAATTTCTCAGACTTCAGCTACCACCAATTTTGAATATTAATCGCCCTCTTGAGGGCGATTAATATTCAAATCTCTCCTTGGTGTAGATACTTTACAAATGACCTGATTCTCTTGCAATTTTCTTTAACATAGTTCTAGGGTCCTCCTGCCACTTTATAAACGACTAAAAAATTTCCTTATACTCTTGCTACCACCTTTTTCGAATATTAATCTTCTTTTCGGCATCAACTTACATTTACTCACTACAGTCGTAAAATAAAAAGTAACGCTACAGTTAAAAGTAAGTGGTTAACTTTCGAGGGGTGGGGAGATTTCATCCGTAAATTAAATATTGGGTTAATGTTAGAGTGAATTTGTTAAATTTATAGATGGAGGGGGCACTTTCCTCCGCTTGGGAGCGCATTCTTTCCTCGGGTTTTATCGGCCCAGTTTCAATGACAATTGGTTCATTCGACTGAGATTACGATTAAGCTACTTTTTCCATTATGAATCTTTGACTTTTGTTACCACCATTTTCGAAAGTTGACGACCCATTCTTTTCTCGGTTTCTATGGTTCGAATTCATGGAAAATCGTTTCATTCAATTTAGCTTAGGATTGTTATACAGATTTTAGTTTCATGTTCTACTGCTAGGGGGTAGAATTCTAATCTCGGGTTCTACGGGCCCGGTAACTACGGAGTTCGGGTCATTCAACTTGTTTTTCGATTGTCTTCGGTGCGTGCTGAACACTTCGGGTATACGCTGCTTTAGACAGCGACATCTCAGGTCACAAGTTCGTTCAGAAAGAGGCAGTGGCATAGCCAAGGAGGATGTCCAAATGCTCTGGATACAAGTGATATTTTTAAGTTTTCTTCGCCTTCATTAATAGCAGAAAATTCTCCGATTAGATAAGACGAATGGAACTTTACAAAATTACTGGTATCTAGAGCATTTAAACACCTACCCTGGGTACGCCACTGGAAAAAGGTTTATTTGGAACACATTAGACGTTGCCGAAGGCATTGGGGCCCCAGAAAAACTAAGTTCATTTGAAACACTCTATGATACCGAAGGTATTGGGGCACCGATTTTCCGAAGATATAAATCATACAAACTTGAGTTTTATTTAAGGTCATTATAACGGGCCCGGGAGAGGTCGGGCGGGTCAGCTAGTAACAGTGTTGAATTCATGGGGTGGCCTGGGAGGGACATTCCCTCCCAGAGCATTGAAATGTCCCCCCCCCCCCCCCATGGAAGATTTGAGATTTTATGCTTTTAATGGTCAAAAAGTTTACATTTAAAAGTATTTTTATGCGAGATATTTATTCTATATTTCGAGATGATTTTTTAAACTTTTGTTGCCAATTCTAAGGTGACGCACATATTTCCTTTCTAAAAACAAAAGTATTTTCATGTGAATGTTAAAATGAGAGAGAAAAAAAAAACTTTGGTGAAAATAGCTCAGATTTAAAACGATACACATTTTAACGATAAGACATTTTAAAAAATGTCTTATTTAAGACAATATTTTTATAGAATTGTTAAAAAATACCGGGGGTAAAGACTGTTTACTTAATTCATTTTATATTAGCTTATTTTCAAATGTTTAACTAATCTTATTGAATCAAACACGGAAACAGCCATTGGATGTCTTAACAGCAGCTGACTCGGCCTTAAAATTTTCCAATCAAACGTAAATTAATGGAAACCAATTAAAGGGTTTTCAATGGGGCGCCACTGGATTTTAAATTGTAATTCAATCTTCTGTAATCTTTTTTGAAACCGATCAAATTAGTGTGTTTTTAGAAACTAAACGGAGGTTGGCCAGCGTAGCTTGCTGGGGGCAGAGCTCACCAGTATTTATATAATAATGCAGTACAGATCATTATAAAACAACTCGTGGAGCTTCGAATTCTTTTTATATCCATAAAGCATTTGCCATTCTTTGAGCACAGCTGTGTAACGAAAAGGAGAAAAATATAATTTAATTTGGTTATAATTGATGAATTTATTCGATTTCTGAAATTGTTTTATTAAAACATGAAATTAAAATTGCAAGCAAGATATGCCAAGCATGCAGTGCAGGTCGGTGCAACCCCATGAATTAAAATACCATACATTTATATTTTATTTCATGAAATAAATGAGCCAAAAACAAAAGGCAGCGAAAAGAGGTTTTGATTTATAGCTCAGTAGATACTAAAATATTGTCTCATTAGTTTCTGATTTATCTTGGTTTGATTTATTATTTTATGTTCTTAAAAATTGAAAGGAAAATAAGATACATAATTTTAGCGCATTTATCCGTCACAGTATCTAAGTTCGTGTAAAATAATCTGATGTAATTTACTGTGTAAAAGACTGTGTTAAAATACGGATCTTTAGTTACTTTCAGCGTAGAAAAAAAATATCGTCTCCATGAGGCGCGAAGTGACCCGAGTTCGCAAGTTATTTGAAAGGTTAAAATTCATATTTTTAAAAACCAATTGCATCGATTAGAAGAAGATTTTATCTTTAAGAACATATTTTTGGTTTGTCGGTACCTCTAAAATTGCACCCTGGAGGGCGTTGCCATAAGCGAAAAAAACTTTTTTTTTTTTTTTTTGGAAAAACGACCCTCTTTGAATTTTCTTTTTCAAAGGGTTAACTGCGATATTTTTTTTTTTTGAATTGATTACGGAATTTGAGGTTTACGGGTATCTTACACTTCAACTAACTAATTATTTAAACTTACTGGTGAGAATTCGGAATCCCAAAATAAAAATTCAGCCAGAGCGGAATGCCACAGTGTTGCCGCATCTGGCTGATTTTTTATTGGGGGATTCCAAATTCTCACCAGTAAGTTTAAATAGTTATTATTGTTTTATAAGATAAAGGTATTCCACAAATAAAATAAAATAAAATTGCTATTCAAAATTTTCCAGTGTGAATTCCAACACTACTACTGAGAAGTCGGTCGATAAGTGATGACGTCACAACTCTTGTCCTCAGTCCTTGAATATTTCAATGGCAACGGCTGAAAATTAGGTTATTTGAATTTAAAATTACAGAGGAAGCCTTGTAGAGATTTTTGTAGGCAAAAGATGCAGACATACCGAATGGTTTAAAAAGATGCATATATGCATATCATAACTTTAACATTCACATACAGGATATGATTAATTACTAAAACTGAACCAACAACGCTATTGACTTAGGGTGATGGGGTGGGGGGCTTAAATTTATGATGCATTTTCTTAAAGTTAAATCTACAAATGTTTCCGCTTAATTCTTAAAAGTATATCTCATGAAAATTTAATTCTGAAAGAAAGTTAATGTCATTCAACATGCACTCCAGTTTACTTATTTATTACACTCCAATTATTTTTTGTATTTTACTCTCCTTCCGTGGCAGATTGTATCATTGGTGTGTGATGAATATTTTTGTGTTAAGTTTGTGCATTTTGCTTTATCTTGCTCGTAAGATTTATGTGCTGAATATTTTATATGTATGCTAAGGTATTGAAGATGTTCGATATTACGATTTTTACAGTATAAATAGGGGGCCCTGAGTAAACACCGGGTCCTGGGCCTATTTAGTGACCGGACCCTGCTCATATTGTGTGTATGTAAAAATAATTTTCTATTTATTTTTTTATAGGGAGACTCAGGAGGCCCACTTCTTCGGCAGAATCCTGACGGGTCTTGGTGTTTGGTAGGAGTAATTTCATTTGGATATAAGTGTGGGGAACCCGGATACCCTGGAGTCTACACAAAGGTTTCATCCTACCTACAGTGGATTGAAAAATATGTAGGCAGCCAAAACGAAGTAGTAACAGATAATAAACCTAGGTCACAGAACTTTGAATATATTGATGATAAACCGGTATGGAGATCTGTTAAAGAAAGGGTTTTGTTTCCAGGGTGAAAATATTCCGAAAAGCAATCAATTTTCATGATCTGTATGTTCTCATCTTCATTAAATTAATTTTTATTCTAATTCGTAACTGTTTTTTTCTTTCTTTAAGGGAAAAATATCATTATAAGAAAAAAAAAAGCTTATTGAAAATTTCTTATTTTCTGTTAGGCACCCTAAGCAGCCATCATAATCATTAATCACTTTGCAAACACAGGCAACTTTTGAACAGTTACAACACACCACATTAAATCAGAACACATCTGCGGGCCACCTTTCCCAGGCGTTGAATTGTGCGAGGTAAACCAATCGCATGGCCACCGCGATCACCAGATTTGTCTCCAGTAGATTTTTTCTAACGGGTTTCTTTTAAAGGACTTATTAACGAAATACCTATTTCATCGTAGAAAGATTTTGTAGGAAGAATTGTTGCAGCAGCAGGATGTAATCAAGATACAGCCGATATGTTTGCGCCAGCAACGTAGATGTAATGCATGTCGCCAGGCGTCTGGCAAAAACTCTGAGCATCTCCTGCAGTAGTATTGATCGTAAATGTGTAGAAATACTGTAAAAATAAAATGATGTGGAATGATTTTTGTTTATTTTTCATATAGTACATATCATTTGCACCCCCTCTAGCGGCCACGGATGGCGTTTGCGACCCTATGTTACTATGTGATTTTTTAATGCTTGCTTTGCCCTTTCATTTTGGCCACGTTATTTTAAATCAACTTGTATGCATACACATATATATATACATATATATTGCTAGGTGATACCAAGCTGCGTACATTCCTTAGAATTTCCGAGGAGTATGGCATCACTATTAGAGGTCTGCACGGGCCCGGGCTTCGCCCGTACCCGGCCCGGCCCGCGGAATGAAGGAGAATTTTCAAACGGGCCGGGCCGGCAGAATTAGGACAATTTTTTCAACGGGCCGGGCCGGCAAAAAAATTGAACGGGCATACAGGGCCGGGCCGGGCCGATAAAAAAAATTAATCGGGCCTATCGGCCCGATATAAGAATTTGAGAGTAGCAGATAAAATACGAGGCCATTTCCAATGAATATGACTTTTTCGAGAAGTATAAATGTGCGTTACGAGCCGATGCGAGTTTAACAACATCAATACAGAAATGTAACACGTCCATCGTAGAGATCGGCATCGTACAGTGACATGATGCCTGATCCCCGGTTTAATTTTTTCGGCAGACTTGTGCCGGGACGGAACTGGTCTTAATCGTTCTCAGGATGTGTAGGACAGGCATTATGTTTTGTAAAAGTATTAATAGCGATAATGAACTTCTGTTAACAGTATCTTTGGAAATGTACCTTAAGGTGCTTATTTACTGCTCAACAATGCGAAACTCTGACACATTTTCTGACTCATTTTTAACTATAAAGGCATAAAATTGACAGGCCTGAGTATTGAAGGCATTTGGGATCGAATAGCGTTTCCATTTTTCATAAATTACGTACAGAGATAACAGAGACTCTTATCACGTAACTGTACGTTTTTCTCCTTTCCTGTGCTATCGCTTCCGGAAATTTGATTCAAAAGGCTAATTTTGGCAGTATTTTCTGAAAGATATATTACTTTTTTCTAAGAAAAAAACGACATTTACATGGTTTCTGAATAAGAATACCTGCCAATCTCATGCGTTTCCGAAAAGAAATGAATTCATAAATGCATCAAAATGTAGCTCCTTTGGATTTGAGAAAAGCCTTAAAAATGACAGAAATATTTTCACAAATCTACCTTTTATTATAAGCTTCAAAAGTTATCATGTTTTTTAATCCTTTATTCTAAACTACAATAATCTTTTAATGAACCCTTATTTATATTTTGAAACGTCTGTAGTGACGTTGACTAAAACACTGTAAGTAATCGTTAATGTTTACTATTGTGTGTTTTCTATTTTGCGAACACATAGTAATTTAAAATATACTGTAAAATGTTCCCATAAATATGCATGTAGTATTCATTAAAAGAATCTTAATTGCATGTCGAGAAAAAACGGAATTTTTTGTAGAAATTTAGTCGGGCCGGGCCGGGCCTGTTTTCACTGATTTTTGTACGGGCCGGGCCGAGAACGGGAAAAATGTAAACGGGCCGGGCCGGGATCGGGCCGAACTTTCAATTTTTACACCAGGCCGGGCCAAAATAGCTTTCCTTCGGGCCGGACCTGGAAATTCCGGCCCGTGCAGACCTCTAATCACTATTTTAGATTGGAAATCTAGCAAAAAATTCTACTTGAAATTTTGGTACAGCTGTATGCACCTTGCGATACAAAATTGAGGGAAAGAGTGTAAATAATACCCCCAAAAAGAAGTAACAACACAGCGGTTTTGCTACCCAGAAGTTTCAGAGAAATGTGATTTTGATTTGGAAGATTTCGTTAGAAAACAACCCAACCCAGGAATAGTTGATGGAACTCCAAAAACACTATGTTATCATAAATTGGAGTTTGAATTTTAAAATAAGTGTAAAAAAGTCAAGTCTAAATGGATTGTCAATCATTAAATTTTAAACATGTAATGAAAATCTGAAAATTTTTAAATAATGCATGTTATTTTGCAATACCATTTAGTTTTATTTCTTAATATTCAAATATTTAAATCTTCATTTAAAAAAAGAGAGAGAAAAACTGTTTATTGTGAATTATTGCGAGTCCCATTCCACGCCAGACCTGGGTTGGATGGGGCATGTTTGAATGTTTAGATTTTTTTTAGGTGCGTTCGTAATTATATAAATACGTAGCACCTATAGTCGTCGTCTGGTACGTCCTTCTGTCTGCATATAACAGCGCAAAATCTACCCAACCGAATGGTTTGAAATTTAATACATATAAATGTAGCAGAATATTGTCGAATCATTTCAAATTTTATGAAGGTTGAATCAAAACTTAAAAAGTTATTAATAACAAATTTTTCCATACTATTAAATCCTATTATATGTAATTAATTCAATGATACCCCATGATAGGTAATGATACTCGGTTGCCATGGTGATTACATCCTATTTAAGATGGATATATTATTTCCGTATTAATTTAATATATATATATATATGTAATCGTAATAAATTTTGTATTCATGCATTTTTGCATAACAGTGCAGCAGCTATTGCACCAAGATCTGAATATTTATAAAACTAGTTACAGTATGAACACACCTCATTTCACACGTTTGACGTACAATTTCCGAGTTGCTCAATTTTCTAAATTATTACTGTTGAATAACTGAAGCAGTTCGAACCTAATTGGGACAGGGTGTTCATCTTGCAAATATCTTGGTCAAACAAGTATGTAGCTCTTACAGTTCATTTACAGGAACACGCAAAAGAATTATGTTCAGAGATAGAAAGATATGTAGAGATAAAAAAATTGCAGCGCATTTTAACGATGTTACATTATACAAGTTTGTATTGTTTGGGATTTTTTAAGGGAATATATCTTGGATGGTTTCATTAATCCAGATGATTCGGAAATTCATTCGAAAATGACCGTCCTTTGAAAATACAAATAACATTACAGTCAACAGTGGTATGTTTTCAGTTCATTATTACAGTTCATTACATGTTAAATCTCTTCGATTTCAATAAAGTTTTTTGGAGTTGTTTATTTTGGCAAGTGAAACATACTAAAATATTGAATTGTTTGGCTTCAAACCTGGTTTGAGTTTTAGAAATATATTTTAACCTCTGGGCGATATCTAAACTATGAATTAGATAAATTTAAAACTTTCATACAAATTACTTTTCTTGTCAAAATAGCGACCTTAAAAGAAGTAAAAATAGCTTATTTACTTTATATTAAATCTTATGTTCAGAGAGAAAAATTAATCTACTGTTCGAACTGAGATGGAATAACATGTTTTCTTTTCTTCAAGCCAACAAAAGAGTGATTTCATGCTATGCTCAAATTGCAATTAGTCATAATTTTTGTATTTTAATTAGCATAATTTAAGCTAAAAGAGTTTTGAATTTTAATAAAAGTGTGCGTGTCTTTTAATATATTGCATTTATTTATATATTTTTCGTAATTTTTAGTGTTTAAAATATTTCATTGTTGCAATTTCACAGCCAGTTGTCCCCTTTTTCCCTGCTTTGAAGATATTGTGCTGTGTATAAAACAGTAATCTGGTTGAACAAAACTTTTTTTACTATAAGAAGCATTTTTGTCCAAACCACACTCTTGTACGCCAATTACTTTTTTTTTAACATTAAAAAGTGCCAAGGAGTTTTGGCCCCCTCTGTAATTATTACAGACAGAATTTCAGTAATATATAATGGCTCACCGATTTATGATAATCATCGATTGTATAGATGCTGTCTAATGATAAAATAACTTACAAAAATATATTTTATTTTAAAATTTCTTTCGCTTTCAATAACAATAAATGCAAAAGTAGAGTATTAGTCAACATATACATATAATAATTAAGACATTTTCAAATAAATTGCACAACTTCAATATTAATTGTAACTCTTAATAAATAATTATTCCCAGTTATACAATTAATATAAATAAAACTTTGAAATAAAAACATTTTTGAATCACAGATATATTTCTCAAAATTCCCAAAGTTTAAATGATTTAACAAAAAATTCACACAATTATACTTTAAAATTTCTGCAGAACATTATTCAAAGTATTTTGCAAATTATTTAATTATTTATTTGAAGGGAAAAATAAAATTTTAAATGCATTGATATGAAAAATATATACAAAATTTGCACTTTTTTAAAACTAAGTAACAAAAAATCAGTTTCTAACATTGAATAGACATAAATAATATGAACTTAAATGTGCACAAAAAGATAAATTGTAGCTAAAATAAGAAAATAAATGCAAAAAGTAATAAACAAAGCACAAAGAGTTGTCGTTTAGCAAATGAAATTATTTTTAAAATGGTAAATGCAAAAGTAATTAATCAACAAGAAATTATATGAGATGTGTAACAATGTTATAATTATATATGAGAAATCCATATTAATAGTACATCTAACTTTTATCCCAAAATAATAAAAATTTAGATTTATTAAATGCATATTTCTATTGCAAATGAAACAGATAAGACCACATTTACAGTTTAAATAAATAAAACAACCAACCATAATTTTGTTTTAACTTTGCAAATTTACAAGAACATCTATATATCTTTTAAATTAAAGGTTAAAAGATATATATATATAATCAGGGCGTGAAATTTAAAGTGTAAAGGCAGTTGAAAGAGTAAAAATATTAGTTTCCACAATTTTACATCAGTTAAGAGTCCTTCACTTATCATCTGAAGATGTAATATGGTCCTATTTTTCATTAGTAATTATTTTCTGTGGTTTATTTACCTTGTCTTATTAGATTTATATGAAACATAAAAACAATATCTATCACTAAAAACCATTCAAACTGTATTCATGACTTGAAAAATTGTAAAAGTTTTCATCAAATCATGGATACAAATACAACCATAACCACATTGACTTATGGTGTGCATTACATTGCAAAATAATTGAATGTGTAAGCAAGGTTTATGACAGAATAGAGCATGGCATTGAATTTAAGCTTGCAATTCATTCTAAAATCAGAAACATTTTAATAAACATTTAGAAATAGAATCTCACATGAATAGGTAATGATAGAGTTAATTATGGAATCTAGGTGTAAGAGAAACGAAAAGCTATTTCTGTGGATGATTAAATAAAAGAGGGAATAATATGGGGAGTGATGATTCACTAATTTTCTGGTAAGAGTAAGTAAAATCTTGCTCTGAGATCTGAAATTGGTCATTTACTTATGGATGTTGCCTTCTAGTCACAAGCCTTAAATTTCTGGTCACCACTGGCGACCAGAAATTTTGGCCCAGTATAAATAATAAAAACCTTAATCCTCTAAGTGAAGTCTTTTTTCTGTTGCATAATTTCTGATTTAAAAGGCTGGTGAAACAAAATTTTGAAATTTATGTTGATTTTTTTTTTTAGTTTATAAAACAGCTAATGTGTAAACTATTAAAATATTAATTAATATATCAATATTTTCATAGCTATTATTTTATGAATTCTTAAACGGATATGAAAAAAATTTCCTACATGCTTAGAGGGTTAAATAACCCTTTTATACAAAAATTGAAGAAGTCTAATAACATTATGATCATAGTCACTGTTTGTAGAGCAAATATTTTACTGTAAAAATACATGCTATATACTAAGTCTACCCAAGCTTTCATTAACCAGGTACCAGGCCACAAATGAGCTAGTGGCAAACAATGACGAGTTCCATTATTCACATGATTGAAAAAATGTAATATCACTGTAAAATCTGGTGATTTTACACACAGGTATATATGATATACATGTCTCATAGTGGTAGTAATAATACCACTACGATGAAGAAGCCTTATGTAGAAACAAACGGCAGAAAAAACATAAATCATATTAAATTTAGTATTGCATTTTTATAAGGGTAGGTTTATCTCAAATTTTTTGCAGGGAAAGAAGCTGAAAACCTATATTTTATCTGGAATAAAAAATCATGCAAATTTTAATAATTATAAAACAAAGAGTCTTTTTAAATAGAGTTTTGATTGAAAAAAACTAACAACAGGAAACATTCAGAAGGGTGCAAAAAAGAACATTTAAAGGGCACCATGTTAACAGCTCTGTTATATACTATATATTTATCTATCTCTTATCCAAGAAACACTTAACACTGTAAATGAAATGACATTTTATGAACTAGCATATTATATTGTAACTATCATACACATAAGAGTAAATATAAAATTTATCAAAGTAATCTCTAAATTCAACATTATTAATAAATAAAATTTCACAGAATTTTCAAAAAATAAATTATTATTATGAAGACAATTGCTTTCCTCTTATTTTCAAAGCTGTAGAATATTCCAATCATACTTCATTTTTAAAGGAAGAAAATGTTTATAATTTAAATTATAAAGTTTACTTGATTTAAAAATAATTAAATCTGCATTCAGAAATTTTAGGAACATTATTTGAACTTATGAAATTGAAATAAACCTGCTTAGGAATTTATCAGACAGCTGACAAATTAATCTAATGATCCACATTATTAAAAGAGTTTTAATATTTTTTCTATTTATGTTATTAATGTTACCAAGTTAGTTCCTACTTATAAAAATATCTCATTTGCCATTTACTAAGTATAAATAATTTATCCTATGTATGTTTGAAAAAATCAACAAACGTACTTAAATATGAGCCATATTAGTTGTTAATCAAATACTTTTGAAGATTCCATCATAAGTATTATTATGAATGCATAAAAAAGGCTAAAAAAATGCATCACACAGTAAACCACATTTACATTTAAATTTTAAGTATAAATTCCTTTCTTTAAAATAAATAAAATGTTTTATTAAGTCTGAGTATAATAAATATAATTTTATTGATAATTGTGACACTAAACATAAAAATAACAAATTTTAAAACTTCATTAATTCTGTGACCTGGCTATTTAGATAAGCTGCTCATTTGATCTTAGAGTAAAATAAATTGCACATTAAATAGATACATATAGATTCTTAAAATAAATATTATAGACTTGAACCTGGTATCTCTACAGGCAAAATCATTGATTTCCTAGACAACACAAACTCATGAAAATAGAAACACAGAGCTGTAACTACAATGACAGTAACAAAAAACCATGCATTATAACTCATTATGATTAACATTAACATGTATCCCATAGTAAGCTGCAACATGTGAAGAACAGTTTGAAGACAATGAAATTTTAACCTGAAAAATTAAAAGAACAACAATTTAAAATATTGTTAATGCAAAATGATGCATAACTTTATGACTGCATTAAATGAATAATATGACATGTATCCTAAATATAATGAAGAATATAATCATGTAACACAATCAGACAAATAAATGGAAAACTACTAATAACTCACATTTTTAATCTTTTAAAATTAGGATTATTTTTCTGAAAGCTAAATATCAGATATAATAAATTTCATACATCAAAATACAGACTAATCTTGTTCAGTTGCTATCAGTTTAACTTCAAACTTATCTAAAAATCAAACATAGAAATGAAGCATTTTTTTTCTTTTTACACTGTTTTTAACATAGTTGAAATTCATTATTTTTTTTTCTTTCTCAGAGCCTAACTATAATTTAATTTTCAAACAGATGTTAAGATTCAATAGAAGCTTGATGTATTGTAAATCATTCCCATTGAAAATAATCATTATAAAGATAATAGTTTTCATTTTAAACATGAAAACACTAGAATACATAATCAACTGCAAAAAGTCATTACTAGAATTTTAAGCTGAATAAAATTTTCCTGTATTATTTATGCAAGTTTGGAAGATTTCTTAAATGACAGTCACTGGGATAAGAAAAATAATGTGTCTGATATCATTTAAACAATTAATTGCATACCTTAATTACAAGTTGGTTTATAATAAATTAATTTCTATTGAAGTTTCACTAATTCAACTTAAAAAATTTAAGATATCCAAGCACATTCTGTAAACTTCTTTTACAGATGACAACATATTAATCCATATAATCTACATTAAATTTAAGTGCAACTTGAAAATTTTATTATTCCTTTGGACAAATTTTTCTTTCTTTCCTTTTTATTTTTTTAGGGGTATTAATCTAACATACCTTTTAATGACATTTCAAAATATTAAAATAAGTAAGAATAGGAATATTAGATAAGAATAAGAATAAAATATTTAGAAATTATTAGTCATAATACATAAATATAATGAAAATATTCTTTAAAAAAATGTATGTGAACATAACAGAACAGTACTTCCTGGTTCTACATTATATGAAATTGGAAAAATATTTTCATTGCTAAAAGAGAAAGTAAAAGATTTTTTTTCTTTAATTGACTTTGTTCTTATAAATATTTCAAAAATGATGTATGTTCAAGTTATTTTTAATCCATTTGCAAAATGCACATTCACATGGAATTCAACTATGTAATGAAGTTTGCATTTCTAAATACATTTGAAAATTAACTACACAAAAATAAAAATCTTTTTTTTTTTTTAAATGATATGAAAATTTTACTGTTTGATATTTCATTTTAGGAAAGTTTGAATAAAAATATGAAACATCCTAAAATAAATTTAAATAATGCATGATTAACGGATTTTTTTATTTTTAAATCTAACAACCAAATATTATAAGCAGTCAAAGCAAACATTCATCAAACTCAACTTTAAAACAAAACTTATTCTTTAAATACAATACAATTATTGAACAATTGAGTAAAATCTTCTTTCTACAATGAAATCTAAGTTTTGCTGTTAATAAATTTCAATATAAAATAAAATTTCAACTATGTATCTGGAAATGAAAATTTACTTTTCAAATGTCTTCTGGGAAGATGAATTCAACCAGCTAAATAAATTATGATGACTTGAACCATTCCTTTCAGGCAAAATAAAATTTGGATTATCTCTTCTTTGCATTTGCAAAATTACTAAATAATGACGAAGCGCTTTTATAGCTTCATAAAGAAAAGTAAATACAGCCACTCCTACACATAAACCAAATATACCTGTCATAAAAGAAAAAGTACTATTAGCGAAGAATGAAGTCAGAAAAACATATCTAATATTTTTATAAGCTTTGTATAGGTTGGAAATTAGAATATAACAGATACAGTAAAATATAATTTAACAAGTTTAGATTATAAGTTCATGTTATTTAAACTTAATTCAATGCATAACTTGATTAGTGCAAGCGTAAGGCCCCCAGGTGGTCAGCCCAAGAATTTGTATGTGTGAAGGGGAGGTCATTTGGGGCTATACATACATAATGTTATCAACATTTTGCTAATTTTGGACCCGCTCTCTCCCTCTTACAATACCATACATTATCATTTGTCGACCCCCCACCCCCAATGATATTGTTATCATTGTCTAAAAATTATTTTATTTTTAGATTCTTTTTTTTTTATATATATACGCTTGCAGTGTGGCAAATATGTGTAACACATGATTATACATTTATAAGTTGCATACTTTACGGATTCACAAAGTCAATAAAATATCAATACATGAAATAAATTTATATCAAATAACATCTAAAAGAGTGAGTTACTCTTTAAAAAGTTTTTAATAATAGCTTATCTTATTGTTACATTAATGCATTCAAAATTAATATTGTCTTATTGCACTCTCCCCCTGCTCGGGGAGGTTAAAAGCAGAACTTATCAACAAAAGAATGGACAGTATTCTTTGTCTTTCTTTACTGGTAAATGCAAGTATCATTTCCTACATATTATGCTCCTGATTTTTCTAACTGAGAATTACATGTGCATATGGCAGAAGAACAGGAATGCCGGTATTCCAAATTTTGGAATCAAATGATTTTATAAACGTTTAGTGGCATTAATAATAGCTTTGTATTTTCATAAAACCATAACAATAATATAAAAGGTAGCAGACTACTTGGATGTAAAGAAAAAGTTACAGAAACAAGAAAAGTATGGTTTGATCAAAAATTATAACAATATCAAAAATCTCCACTTATGATATCAAGCGCTACGCCGCACACCACCCTATAGTGATATTGTTATACATGCATAGCCCGTTACTTGTAGTCATAGAGGGGGAAATGGGGTGAAGTTTGCCTTCTTTTTATTGTCATTTTCTTCAAAGAATTCTAGTTAAAAATTTTACTAATAATAAAATATATTACAAAGGGTACTAGGAAAGTTTTGCAATATGAAGAAACAAAAAGTCGCAGGTGGCTGCTTGTGGTTGCGTGTTGACATAGGTTCATACTTATGCACCTGCACGTAACCACAAGTCTGTAGGCTCAGTTATTCATTAGCTCTGATTGTGTGAAGTTCTTCCAGTGGTGCCCTGGTCACGAAGTGAGATAAGGGCAGTTTTGCGGTGTAACTTCGAGCGTGGTTTAAACATAAACCAATGCTTAGAAGAAATGACTCTTGCACTTGGTGATGATTGTTCACATCGTATGACTATACGCAGATGGTATAGAGAATTCCAAAGTGGAAATTTCTCTTTGGAGAAAGCTGAAAGAGGGGGAAGGCCTCGAACGTCAATTACGGGGGAAAAACATTACTGCTGTGAGGAAAATGCTTGACGAAGACAGACGAATAACTTACAAGCATGTAGATGATTATGCCATAAATGTCCAGGTTTCGTGTTAAATAACTATGCATTTCTCAGTGAATACACAAAATATGGTTGTCCTAATTGATTAACTGTAAGATCCCATTACATTTAAAACGTTGAATGCCAAGTCTATTTTGTCTGTCTTTCCGTTTAGGCCACGAAATAAGACTCCCATTACAGAATCTATAAGTGTCAGTCACTGATGACTAGCGTGGCATTCAACGTGTTAAAGACATACTAATGTGTATTATTTGTTTATTAAAATTTGGGAACTTTTGTGTTAGAATGGATGTGCATAGGATGATGTGGGCTGAATACCAAATGTTCAGTAGAATGGCCGAACATCAAACATTCGGTGCATTCCTAGAATGGATGAGTAATGCAATATCTTGATAGATTTAATTTAATAATAAAAAAAATATATAAGTTCTAGATACAAAGATAGTGTCTCCATATATTTTTCAAAAGAAGTAATAAGATCAGAAGAAAAGTTTATATTCTCATGGTGTTAATTGTTCATGGAGGTCATGCTTGTAATGCATGAATTTTGTAACACAAGATTGATTACAGGAAGATGGAAGTGGAACAAGATAGTATATGTTCCTGATCCTTCATGAACCTGATCAGGTTCCGGTTCAATATCAAAATGAACACATGATCAGATTCCCCCCCCCCCCCCTCCCCACACACGAAAAGTCTTTATAGTACACATTGTGAGGCAGATATAATATAATATTTTTTCTTAAGGGGCATTCATTTTCATGCATATTTCTTCAGTCATGTGAAAAAATATGCATGCTAATGCTAATCCTATGGAAGAAATTTAATATATCTCATTTGATTTTCAATATTTTTAAATTATTATTATTATTATTATTATTATTTTTTTTTTTTTCATTGGATAGCTGAGATTGTTCTCTACAAAGGCCATATTTTACTTTTTTGATTTTGTTTGCAGATTTATTTTATTTTTAATTTTTTTATGAGAATGCTTTCGCTTTCAAAACTAGTTCAGAAAGTCAAAGTGCACTTATTAAAAATATCTGTAAACAAAATCGAAAAAGTAAATAATGGTCTATGTAGAGATCGATCTCAGCTATTCAATGCAAAAAAATAAATAAATAAATCATTTAAAAATATTGAAATTCAAACGAAATATCTTTAAAAACTTTTCTCATTGGATTAACATTAGAGAACGGGTGTTTTTGTGTGACTGAAGTAGCCTCTTAATAGCCATTTCTAAAATAGCATGATGCATAAGAAGCAAAAATTTTCAGCATTTTATACATGAAATGAAATTATAGTTAGATTTCATACTTAAAATCATGATATAAATACTGTAAGTTAGGCATAATTATAAATTATATGTTATCTGTATCTGAGAAATATTTTCCTAAATGGTACAACTCATAAAACTAAAACAATTAAGGCAGGGGTTGATGCAGGTTTTTATTCTTGGGGCCCATTTTATGAAAAGTAAAAGTTATTTTTGTGAATTTTATTATATTTTTGTGAATTTTATAATATTTTTGTGAAAAATCACATTTAGTAACGAAAGTTGAAATACAGTTACTCAAATTTGAACCAAGCATTCATTAACAAAAACTTCTTCAAATCCTCTTTCCTAAGTTTTTGTTCTTGGTGGACTGGTTTTATTTACAAAATTACACATTTTAAAATAGTTTTTATGAAAAGGAATTTTACGCAGGAGCCTATTTTATTAAAAGGAATTTTGTGAAGGGACCCATTTTATTAAATTCATTTTTGTGAAGGGGCCCATTTTATTAAATTTATTTTTGTGAAGGGGCCCATTTTATTAAATTTATTTTTGTGAAGGTGCCTATTTTATTAATTGGATTTTTTTGAAAGGGCTCTAAACAGGCCCCAAATTTTGTCTGGATCGACCCCTGTAAGGTTTTAGTATTTCATACAACATTCATATTTTATTACAATTGTCTGTGTTGAGTCCACTAATGAGCTACTTTGTAATTAACCTCTAAACTACATACTTGTGTATGATTCAGTTACACAATATTCAGTAAGTTCAATAAAAATACCAAGTTCATACAGTAGGCTTTGGGTTCCTTTATTATTTTAAATTCCAAACTTTACTAATGCTATTACATCTTTAACATGATATAACACAAACTGTGCTAGTTTAAAATAACAAACTTCTATATTTCTAATTCAAAATCTAAGATTATCAGAGCTGTATTCTGGTTGAATAGCAACAGCAAAAATCACAACTTATATCTTTTTGCCAAGTGCCCCCCCGCCCTTTTTTTTTTTTTTTTTTTCTTTTGCACAGAGACTCGCTCACTCATTCACTCCATTTTGGGAGAAATTTTATCTCTGGATTTAAATAGCACATATACTATTTAAAAAGTACTATTAAATAAAGAGAGAGAAAAAAAAGGAAATTTATAGAGAAAATGGGGAAAGTTATAAACAAGTTTGAAACTTACCATCTCTTGAAATTGAAATTCATAGGGAAAAAAACATAACTTATGTTTTATTTTTAAATTATGTATAATAGTATAGGCTGTATCTTTGTGGGTATGTTTTTATTAAATAAAGAATCTTAGATAACACTACTAGCATCCTATAAAATTAAACATTATCTGTCAATACTGAAAAACAAGATGTATTCAATAAAAACAATGAGAATGATAAAATGTAACCAATAAAAACAAAACAAAATATTCAAAAAATAAATAAATTCTGAGTGGTTATTGAAGAATGTCTTAATTTGAAACAGAATCTGCTTTAAAGTTTACATCTTAAGATCAACACAACTTATCAGTAAATCATAAACAATCTTATCAATTTTCTAACACATTGACCTTCACTTTGCTTTCAAGCAAATGTACACTATTTGATAAACAGATCTTGATAATTAACTTTTTAATGCATACATATACATATGAACACACACATAAATAACAGAAATTACAAACTGTATGGGTATTTAGCATAAATAAGTCAACGATTAAGTTTTAAAATATTTTTTTTTAACATAAATATAATAAGCAGAATCTGGATGAGAAAAATAATGAAGTAAAAACATGAACATTAAACAACAGTTATGTAAAACTTAAATGTGTATAACTTTTAATTTGTGTTCAGGCTATTAATTCATATAACTACTTGTGAGACATACAATAACATTAAAAAGTTATAAATAATTATTCAAGGAAATCGTGCATAAGATATAATTGAAAAGTTAAAGTACGGGAAAAAAGTCCAATTAACACTACAATAAGAAATATGAAAGTACGTGTTTGAAAAATGACTTAAAAAAAAAAAAAAAAGATTATTTAGCATCAATTGTTAATGCATATTAATGCTATGCTATATTATATGCTATATTAATCACTTTTAATTTCAATAAAACACGTGAAAAGCATATTAATATTGGCACTAAATATATTACCTTCTTTGGAAGATACAGTGACATCTTTGAATAACAAATCACGAACAGAACTTGAAAATGAAAAATAATTTTTATTGTCCGTCATCTAAAACAACGAGAATGATAAATGATTGTTAATGGAATTTTTAAAATGAACTATAAAAACATTATTAAATGACTCATAATAATTGCATAAGTTTAAAAAAAAATGGTTAATGTTGAAACTTTCATCTATAAGCTATTAAAAATGAAAATGTGTAAAGAAGTATCAAAATTTGGAAGAGAATGGTTAACAATTTTAATAATTCAATAACTTTTATGCTATTAATAAAATAATTAGCGCACTCGTCTGTAGATGATTATAAATGCAAAATGCAAAAAAATGCTTTATGTTCGAAATTCAAATTAATGAAACTCTTACTATTTATATTTATCACACATTAATATTCTTCAGCACGTTGATAGCCAGCTGATCATTATTAAATAGAGCAGACGGCTTGCAGTTTCGACTGAAATTTATATCGATATTTCGATGTAATTCGATATATGCACACAAATACAATTTAAAAATAAAATTATTTATAGAATGAGAAAAAAGCATATATAAGTTTTCCTTTTATCCAAGTCAAAAGCGTTTTATTAAAACCATGTTTAAAATTTTCTGAAAAGAATTATTCAGACCGAATTCTACTGTCACTGTTCTCACAGTTACTGCTACCGTTACTGTGAAAAAGTTTTTGTTTGTTTAGGTTTAGGGAAGGGAGTGCCTGATCTCATTTTATTGCCGGTGAATGCGAATTTCAGAGACAAAAAACTGAATTTATATAATGTTTTTCTCCACTGTCTGTCATTTTCCTGATGCGAAAGATGACCGCATTGATATCCTTCCGTTTTTGGAAGCATCCAAAGGAATTGTTCGTTTTGTAGGTAAGTTTAAATATTTCGTAAGTATATTTACTTATTACTCTTTTCCCTTGCTTTGTCCGAATATCATAAATTGTAGGTTTTCAGTATTATTTCTTTTTTTTTTTTTTTTTTTTTTTAAGGGGGTTTAATTTAGATCATGAATAACATAAAATGATTTTTCTAATTATGTATCTTTTAGTATACCACAGAGAAAGCCTATTCTCTTTGCCATCTAAAATTGCCCTAAAAATAGATTAAGAAACGAATATTATTTCATCAGTGGTTCATTTACTTCCTATGAGTTCTATTGGAAGAAATTTTAAGTTTCCATTCTGTAAGGATTGCAAAGTAGACTGTGAAAATGAGTTATTTTGAATTGATTTTTTCTTATTATGAACACAGAGTAGATGAATTACTTAACAGAAAGCATAACATAACAGATCTCAGAGGCCGCATTTATTTATGGATTCAATAAAGCTTCATTATTTAAATAGTATGAAATTGTACAATTGTTTATATACGTTGAACATTCAACTTACGGGGGGGAAATGAGTTTTCAAAAAAAAAAAAAAAAAAAAATGCACACAAAGTAACTGTCAGATATTAATTGTATATTTCACAACTGTATGTACAGTAAATTCTGTCTACGGCGGACTCTGTGTAAGCCGGAAATCTGTCTACCACGGAAAATTTTTAAAGTCCCGGCGAACCCATAGGAAATAACATTAATTCTTGCTGCGTAAGCCGGAATCTGCCTAACACGGAAACGGTTTTGAGGTCCCAGCGAAACCAAAATTTCACATAAGGCAGAAAAAAGGATATTTTAAAAATGAAAGACATTTCGTTTACGAAACTTTAAAACTGATTATATACCACAAATACTGAACAACTTGCGAATACGTCCGGAGACCGCCATCTTGTTTCTTTGTTGGTTATTTACTTGGAAATTTAGAGATTAAACATAAACAACAACAAAACAACATAAACAACAGCAAAAATAAATAACAACAAAAATAAATAAAGAAATCCAAATAAAGAAATTTAAAATTGGCGATGATCAACAAAGAAACAAGATGGCGGACTCTGGGCATATTCGCAAGTTGTTCCACAAATACTACTCAATGTCGAGCATAATAATTAAATTCCGTAATACTTCAAAAATTTTAATTCAAAAGAAGAGATACTATTTAAATTTTAAGGAATTTTTTCTTATGCCATTTTTTCCTATAAAAATTTGCATTTAAAAGTTATTCTTGTTATTACTAGTAGAGTACACATTTATGAAAATATGTATTGTCTAATGTAAAGTATATTATGCTTGTGATGTGTATGCACTATGCTTGTAGTATAGTATGCAAATGAAGAATTCTGACCTTCACGATTCTGAAAACGTTGAAGACAGCAGTGATTTTAAACATATCAGGACTGCTTGAAAAGAATTAGGTGACTCAAAAATATTTTTCTTGTTCAAGGAAAAAAAATACGTATAATAACAGACTTACGTGTTAGTTAATAATTCATGGAGACCTAAAGAAAAAACAAGGATCGATAAAAAATTAGTTTTTGATGCTTTAAACTACTATGCGAAATATGAGGTATGTAATTGTATTGGTTAAATTAAATGATTTTCAATAAATTTGAGAATTAAAACAATTTCGTATTGGTATTATTTATTATTGTGTTTAAATAATGTTTTCCGAAATCGAAATTAATAAAAGTCGGATTTCAACAAAAATTTCATTTTAAAGAACAATACTAAAAGTTATGAACATAAAAAATTATACGATTTGTGCTTTTTTTCGGGAGGGGGGGGGGAGGGGAGCTCTTTTGCATTATCTGGAATATTGTCAACCACGGAAAATTTTCTCAGTCCCCAACGATTCTGCCTTAGACAGAGTTTACTGTATAGTAATTTGTATTTTTTATTGTTTTCTTGTGTTTACTGGAACTTATGTCAGAACAATGATCTTTTCAAGACACTCGTCTCTAAACATAAAATTATGATTTTGATTCTTTTTTAAAGGGGATTTAATTTAGATCATGAATCAGAGTTCATTCTAGGCGTTTTTCGCGGGGCGGGCCGCTCTGCCTGCCTTTTTTTACAAAATTTGATGCCTCGATGCCCCCACTGTCCGAAATCCCGCCCCACGAGCCCTATCACTCGGAAAATCGTCTGAGGGAAAAATAGCGTCCTTTAAGTTAATTTCATCGCTTATTTCAAGCAAATTCTAAACTATTTGTAAACATTATATAACGTCCTAGCCCCATTTTGCTGCTAATCTGTTCCTTTTCACCCCCCCCCCCCCACCCCCCCCCCCAACATCCTCATACAGACACCAATTATTTCCAGTAAAATTCTAGCATCGACGCAGTCTAAATTTTTCTCTGTCTCTATACCCCGTTTCTCGGCTACCGTGAAAATTCAGCTGAATTAAGAAAGAAAAAAAACACGGAAAGGTCCTTTGATGAAATTGCTGTTTTATCGCGATTGTCTGACGAAATTCGTTTTTTTCGGCGAACATTTCTCAAAATTTGCGAGATTTTGTTGCAAGTTTGTCCAAATTTTCAGATTTATGACAGATTTTTTTTTTTTTTTTTTTTTTTAATTTTTGGAAAAGAATCACTCCTGCACTGCAAAGTGTCATGAAGGGTAGTAGCAAAGACTTTTTAGTGGGGTGGGGTCAGGGGGGGAAGAGTTATTAGTTGATTATTTACCATTACATTAATGTGTCCTTTTTTTCTCTAAAGTGCTTTTTTATGGCAAAGTGCACCCTGCCTGCCCTTGATCCTAGAATGAACTCTGCATGAATAACATAAAGAAAAATTTCTAATTATGTATCCTGTAGTATACTAGAGAGAACGCCTATTCTCTTTACCACCTAAGCATGAAGTAAGAATAGGTTAAAGTCAGTGGCATAGCTAGGATGGGTGACACCCGGGGCGGATGTAAATAGTGTCACCACCCCCCCTCTCCCACCCAACCCGTCATATTTGTTGAATCACAATTCTACATTATTATAAATAAAATTTTAACATTTTTTTTGGAGAACTTTTAAGAACTTTATATTACAAAGTAATAATATTTTCAAAAATAATAACAATTATTATAATAAGAAAAGAAATATTTTATTATTTTTTGATGCTCTATACTTTAGTCAATCTCTTCAGAAGTATCCTTCGAAAAAAATGTATAAATGAAATTAAGAATTTATTTTATCGTATATGTCAATATTTTTACATTAGAATATAATGGAATAAAATGTGATTTAAGATTAAAAACATTTAAATAAAATAAACTAGTTGGATGTGTTAATTCCAAAACTTTCTTCTATCTCATACTTGTTAATACTTCAAAATTCTCTGTCACAGTGCCAAAATTTAATGACAATCCAGGACCATCATGAGGATTCTAAAAGTATAGGTCTGTTAAATTGTGTGCATCTAAAAAGGATATCGCATCTTTCAAACAAATCATTGAATTTCGGTAGCCACCTTCTTAGATGTCTAAACGAAAATTCCCAATTCAAAGAGCATGAAAGTGACACCGTTGGTCAGTATCAGGGTTGGGATTTTGACGTCAAAAAGTGGTTTTTGACATGACAAGCGTCAAAAACTGGTTCAAACTGTCGAAAACTGGTTTAAACTGTCGAAAACTGGTTTAAACCGTCGAAAACTGCCAAATACATGTAACACGCTAAAACATTTTAACAATAGATAAACATAAAATAAGTCAATGATTTATGTGATCTTTTATTGAAATTTAATAATTTAAAAAATATATTATTTGCAATAAAATATATATATATATATTTTTTTGGATTTTTCAACCAGAAGAAAATAATTTTGTACAATTAAATAATCCGGATCAATTTTACCACACAGCATGCTGCAGCACAGCACGTGTTTAGCACATTTATTTACACCCAAAAGATTTTTGAGTTTAGAGTGTATGAAGCGTTAGAAAATAGTCTGTCTCTTAATTGATGCTGAGCTAGTAGGACTTGATAGCAAAAGCATTGCTAGATGAGCAAGTTTTGAAGCAGGCTCAAAAAGCTGTTGCATTTAGTGATACCTTTCCACCAAACAATGGAGTCCTCCCTATAGCACTGAAAGAAGAAGACTGGAAAGGGGATTCTTTAGCTTCATACACAATCAGTATGGGTAAGCATCCATAAACTCTCTCCGTAGCTCAAGCGCGAGCTGAATCAACTGATACAGCAGTCAACCCTTGCCCCTGATGGTTGGGATGCAAAGTATAAGCCAAACAATGGTATGGTTTCATGATTTGATCCCTTCTATTATGCACTTTTTCAATATGGGCTTACAGGAATTTTCTTTTAGATGACCGAGCCAATTTTGTTCAGTTTTAAAATCGAAAACATTTTTATATATTGAAAGAAAGCATGTTTTAAAAAGATTTTGACTTTAAGCTTTTTTTTTTTTTAATTACTTCTCTTATTTTGTAAATGTTTAAAATTAATAATCCAATTTCAATTTTGAATGGAATGGTTATTGCCTAGACTAGAATAACATTGATGCACATTATCTTGTTATACATACAAAAAAATCTACACTTTTCTAAGTTTTTTTTTCCCCCATAAAAAAAGCTAGCTAATGCTTTAAGCTCTCAAAAGTAAGCGAAATTAAAACGATTTTAAGTAAGAGAAAAAATGTACAGCTCAGGTGAGCTTAATGTCTACTTTTTAGAAAAACACAATTTTACAAAAAAAAAAAAATAAAATAAAAATAAATAAAAATTTTACCCTGTTAAAAAGTTGTACTTAACAATAATACTTTACTATGTACTAATTACTCATATACAGTAAGAGTGAATTTAAAATATTACATGTAATGTTGTCAAGTGTGACATTTAATTTGAATTTTTACAGATCAATTTAGTATTTGAGGTTTTTGACATGACCGTTTAAACTATGGTTTAAACCCGACATAAACTGACACATGTCAAAAACCTGCCAACCCTGTAATTATTACTAATACTATATACTAATTATACAATTACAGTAATAGTGAATTTTAAATATTACATCTAATGTGTGACATTTAATGTGAAATTTTACAGATCACTGTAAGTATTTGAGGTTTTTGACGAGGTTTTTGACAAGGGGTTTTTGACATGACGGTTTAAACCGCAGTTTAAACTGTCAAAAACTGACATGTGTCAAAAATCTGCCAACCCTGGTCAGTATGCACCCAAGCCTGTTAAGGATCTATTTATGTGAAAGTGTAACAGATTATGAAGTTCAATTAAATTCTGTTCATTTGTTTTTGAAATACAGCTATCACGAAAATTGCAGCATAGCAGCATCACCAACGATTTACAACAAAACCTAATCAGAATCAGCACCAATTTATATCAAGGAATAACTGCATCTGAAATTTGATGAAAATTCGTGTATTAGTTCTTGCGATAGCAGTGCCACCTGTTGGGCTATTTACACCAAAAACTAATCAGCACCAATTTATATCAAGGTATAACTTAATTTAAAGTTTTATTAAATTTCATGCATTAGTTCTTGAGATACAAAATTTATCTCACATACAGACAGACATTTTTTAAAAACGTCAAATCATAATTCAGACCTTCTAAAATGTATAAATCCGTCGAAAACCGGGAGTCGAATTTTTTCACGAATCCAATACTTTTCTCCTGCAAAGATTGAAGAAAGTAAAAACGCAAGAAAATTCAACGTATGAAAGGTGCATTACTTTATATTTCATTTTTACCTTCTTCTATCTTAAGAAGGTATTGGATTCGTGAAAATTTTCGAATTCTGATTTTCGAGAGATTTACATGTCTTAGGGGTCAGAGACCCTGAAAAACATGTTTTTACAAATAGGGATTGACCGAAGCAGCAATTTTGCCGAATACCGAAGCTTCGGTCGAAGTGTACACCGAATATTCGGTATTCGGCAACCGAATACTTGAAAATTTTTAATACACATTTTTGCATATACTAGCTTTTTTAATAAACTTTAATTGAAATGAAATTCTCAATAATTTAATTCAGTTACATTTTTATTCTTAAATCTAATTAACAAATAATTTAATGACTTCTTTCCACTCACAAATTTACTAACCCATCACTTATTTTTTATTATTTTATCAGTAGTCAATACCCAAAAATAACCTATGAAAGTATTGAAACTATGCAGGCTATTATTAAGGATAAGGATTGCCAAAAAAACAAAAGTTCATTCAAATAAAAACAATGTTGTTATTAAGCTGATTTACTGATTGTCTAATTATAAACATATTGAATAGGAATGTTCTCAAAATACAAAAGGTATCATATCAATTTGTACATTTAACTATTTTCTATCAAATTATTGATAGATATTTATATTTTGATTAATATTTTAACGCTGTGGTGATGAAGATTACAAATTTAAGCGATTTTGATATAACGGTTATAAAAGCTATAGAATAAGCATTGGGGTATACTTATTGGATGTGTGTATTTTCTTTAATAACCTTAGATATACAGATATGAACTCTAATATACTTATTTGATGTGTATATTAAAGAAAATACATATTAAATAAATTTAAATTAAAAAAAACTAATATAGAAGTAATTAAAATTAAATGATAAGGGAAAGATGAAAGGGAAAGAAATGCATCTTCCTTACTTTTTTTTTTTTTCTCTAGTTGGCAGTTGTTTTGATTTCACCCCTATGTAGACTATTTTAGGAAGGAAAAAGTTTTTTTTAAATAAAAAATGGCCTTTGACTTGTTTTTTGTACTGCAAGCTGAATTCTGAACTCATGCACATAATATTAAAACTCATTGTTTAGCCTATTCTACTGCTAAGTAAAAGAGAATTCTTCTAATTCTAAAAAAATACTTATCTGCAATTATTCGGCCGAATACTTAAAAGTATTCGGCCGGAGCCGAATATTCGGTTTACATGCCGAACCACCGAATACCGAATCAACTATTCGGTATTCGGTCAATCCCTATTTACAAATTGCCTGTCTGTCTATGAGCCTGTTTGACTGTCTCTATGTGACACAAAATTTGTGGACGCTCTATCTCAAGAACTAATGCACAAAATTTTACAAAACTTTAGATTCACCTTGATATAAACTGGTGCTGATTAGTTTTTGGTGTAAATAGCCCAACAGATGGTGCTGCTATGCTGCATTTTACACGATTTCCAAAATAGCTATATCTCAAGAACTAATTTACAGATTTTTATAAAACTTCAGATTCCGTTAGTCCTTGATATAATTTGGTGCTGATTACTTTTTAGTGTAAATTGCTCAACAGGTGGTGCTGCTGTGCTGCATTTTTCATGATTCCTGCAATAGCTCTATCTCAAGAACTAATGCACGAATTTTCATCTAACTTCAGATTTAATTAAACGTTGACATAAGTTGTTGCTGATTTGGTTATGGTGTAAATCACCCAATACGTTGCGCTGCTAGGTTGAATTTTACTGGATCTACACAATTTCAGCGATAGTCATATCTCAAGAACTAATGCACAGAATTTTTACCAAACTTCAGATTCAGTTAGTCCCTGATATGAATTAGTGCTGCTTAGTTTTTGGTGTAAATCGCGCTACAGGTGGCACTGCTATGCTGCCTTTTTCATGATTTCTGCAATAGCTGTATCGCCAGAAATAATGCATGAATTTTCATTAAAATTCAGATTCAGTTAGTGCCTGATATAAATTAGTCCTGATCCATTTTTGACGTAAATTGCCCTACAGGTGGCGCTACTGTGCAGAATTTTTAAGAGTTCTACAATAGCTCTATATCAAAAACTAATGCACATATTTCACCAAACTTCAGATTCCGTTAAAAGTTGACTTAAGTTGTTGCTGATTAGATTTTGATGTAAATCATCTAACCGGTGGCACGGGTTTGCTACATTTTTCAAGAAGTATTATCATGTATGAGATAGAAGAAAGTCTTGGAATTGTCGCATCCGACTAGTTGGTTAATGTGTCTATTATAAAACCGTTAGGTGTCTCAGAATATTTAAATGACATTCATTTATGCTGAGTTTCCCTTTAAGCAATTTCTTTTCTAATAACAACAAAATAAAAATATTTTTAAGGTAAATGTTATTGGTAACATCGTTTAAAATACGTATTTATATTTTCCTCAATTGAGATCTTGCAAACAAAACACATAAATATAATAAATGAAATGTCAGGCATGCTGACTACTATGCCATTGAGGTTCTTAATTTTATTTCACTTGGGCTTTTATTTTTCTTGACAAAGTTCCCTCAAATTTTGAAATCTAAATGTTAACATACTTCCCAAAAATTTCTAACTTTTTTATGTTCTGAGCAGAGAGGAGATAACTGTAGAATTAATAAATAAATTTTCCGCTTAGCAGTGCAATTTGCCAACAGCATTTGGACCAAAGATCAGCCTCAAATGAGTGGAGTATATTTTTATAGACCATTAACAAGAAATTCAGAGCTCCAGATGAAATATTTTTTATATTAGTATTCATTTTACTGTGAGTGTGATTCTAAATAATCTTTTCAGAGAAAAAAAAAATGTTCGAAGTATATATTTTTATTTCTTAGTAAATTTATGTTGTTTGATGATCTGTGAGGAAAAATTCTGAAAACAAACATGAAATAGGATACTATTGTGATTGAAAAATTTAATTAATTTCAATTTGCATTTATCGCTATCAGTGATAAAGGTTATTAGGGTTTCATTCATCTGATGAAACCCTATTCGTCTTGCTCCTATGTCTGTCTGTCTGTCCATCACAGAGCCCGTTCTCAGAAACTATGTATGTTGGAGACTTGAAATTTTGCATACTTATAGCTGAACACCTCACATCAAATGTCGAATCCTAAAATTTAGAAAAAGTCTTATATTTACCCTCTGGGCTCTAACTTGTATATTTTAAGCTTTTTTTTCTAACTGATCCCCTAATTAAGGGTCCTGTCCCTGCCGGCGAAGACACTCATGAGCTAATGCTAATCCTATGGGGAGGGATTTTTCTACTATCTCGTTTGCATTTCGACATTTTAAAATAATTTTTTTTTGCATTGGATAGCCGAGGTCCGTCTCTACAGCGCACCTTTTTTACTTTTTCGATTTTGGTTGCAGATATTTTTTAGAATGGCACTTTCATTTTCAGAACCGGTTTTGAAAGTGAAAGTAACTTTATTAAAAATATCTGCGACCAAAATCGAAAAAGTAAAAAAGGTGCTCTAGAGACGGACCTCGGCTATCCAATGCAAAAAAAATTATTTAAAAATGTCGAAATGCAAACGAGATAGTAGAAAAATCCCTCCCCATAGGATTAGCATTAGCTTGTGAGTGTCTTCGCCGGCAGGGACAGGACCCTTAAGTTGAAGACTTGAAATTTTGCATACTTATAGCTGAACACCTCACATCAAATAATAAAACATAAAATTCTGAAAAAGTCTTATATTTAACCCTTTGAGCTCTAACTTGTGTATTTTAAGCTTTTTTTTTTCTAACTGAGCCCCTAGTTAAGTTGAAGACTTGAAATTTTGCATAATTATAGCTGAACACTTGCGATCACACGACAACTCATAAAAATTTCAAAATGTCTTATATTTACTCCGCTGGTCTCTAACTTGTGTATTTTAAGCAATTTTTCTAACCTCCCTCCATTGCACCCGCACCCGGTGGGTACTTTTCTAATTTTTGCCGACACCCCTTTGACCACTCTTTCATATTATGCACATAGCCTTACATCCTTCAGTTCCACTTTTTACTGCCAGGGGGCACCTACCTATCTCGGGTGCTATGGCACGATCCCCTCGAGTAATATATCTACAGATAGGTTGTAAAACGAAATTTCGTTCGGATAGAGGTTTGTGTAGAATATAGTGCGTCCCCTGGTTGTGAAATGTGGAATTAACAGATTTTACAAAAGGATAAAGTGTTTTGAAAGGAATATTAAACTAAACCCTGTGTGCAATCTGTGATCACACTTACCCACTTGTAATTGTTTGCTGTTGGTACGAGTAATTTAGACCCATACTATTTATGCAATTTACTAGAGGTGAGAAATTAATAAACGAATGCTGATATTGTTGTAACTGAAAAATAACATAACAAAACAAATCATTGTCAGAATGCAATTACTGTCTGTTTCATGTTGCAAAGCTGGGCATATGTTAACAAAGTTGGTGTCTTCTGGTTTTGCAAATTCTTTACATACTCGTTATGAAACTTCAACATCATGCATAACATCAAATTATCATCTTGAATGAGCCATGGGTGCTCTTTCTTCCATTTCATAAAAGTCTAATTGCTCACTTCTTTGTGAATTGTTCTAGAATTCGCATTGCTAGAATCCAGCAGTTCTTTATTTTCAAATGCTTACCTGCAAATGGTAATGTAACGTAGGAAGATAAATTACGTTTTGGCATTTTAAAATTTGCATGCTCGCGTCCAAGATATAAATCTGCACTGCATTGAATTGAAACTTTAATTTACAAACCATGCTTTCGAACAAGATGTGCAAAAATATTAGTGGTGTAATCTCTAAGATCAGTTTTATCAGTCAATTGAAGTGATGTGAACTTAGAGATTATTGACAGGTGCAAGGGAGTCAAGTACCAATGCTCAGGGCTTGAAATTCAATTTTTCCTAGGAGGGGAGTCTCCCTCCCAACATTTGTAAATGGAGGGGAGTTGAGCTGCTTGGGAGGGAGAAAAAAAATGTTTAAAACTCACTGTTATTTTAATTGTTATTTAAAGAATTACATTAATACAGACATGACAAAGTACCACTGAATCAATTTAAACCAACATTTCAGAATAATTATGCAAAATGTTCTTTTATTTAAAAAAGGAAGAAAGTCAAGCTTTTATAGTCTACTTTTCAATGCTCAACCAAATGACATGCGTTGATAACAATAGGGGTTGTTAAATAAATTTTCGAATTTAGATTTTTTTCAATTTTGGGTCCTGAATTCTCTTTTACAAGGTTAAACTTGTGACAGACAGTAGAAGCACAACATTTATAACTTTGGAAATTACCGGAAATGTATGGTTATGCTCTCTTAAAAAAATTTCAGAAAACTTTGCAATATCTGACATTATCTTCATTTTTAACTATTAGCATGACATATTCGGAGATGTCATCATAAATATCTATTTCTGAATGAAATTGTTTTATTATATTTTTAATGGAATTATAGTCAAAACTTAACTCCCTGATATTTTCTTTAATTGTTTAAAACTTGAATGCATAGTAGCTGGTTCAAAGTCCAAAATTTGAAATGAAAACCGTCGATTTATTTCTTCTACTACAAAATAAATCTAGGTTAACTTTAAATTGTTAAGTCCTAATTTCTGTGAATTAAAGGGGGAGGCGCGAGGGGGAAATCCTCTCCCGGCGCTAATTATTTTTGTTGCAGGTCAGGTAAACTTCGTTTTTGGTTTGGGTCAATTTCAGGCTGAATGTAGATTAATGCATGTTGGATTCGGGCTAAACCGAATTTTTCAAAAGTTAGATGAGTATATTATTTCATATTAAAAACTATACCTATAATAAACATAGATATTTATATTTGTGCTTTTTTCAAAAGACTGCTGCGTTTTTTTCGCAAAACTTAGACGAAATTCCCGTTTTTCCATGATCCTTTGATGAAATTCGCGTTTTTTCGCGATCCTTTGACGAAATTCACGTTTTTTCGCGATCCTCTGACAAAATTCGCGTTTTATTAGTGGCCCTTTGACGAAATTTGCGTTTTTCCTGTGATTCTTTGACGAAATTCGTATTTTTCTTGCGATCTTTCGACGAGATTCGTGTTTTTCCTGCGATCCTTTGGAGGAAATTGCATTTGTTTTCGCTATCCTCTGACGAAATTTGCATTTTTTCCACGATCTTTTCACGAAACTTGCGTTTTTTTCGCTACCCTTTCACGAAATTTGCGTTTTTCCCGAGATTCTTTAACGAAATTTGCGTTTTTTCCACGATAATTTGGCAAAATTTGCATTTTTTTTGTGATCCTTTGACGAAAGTCGTGTTTTTTCTCGATTCTAAGCCGAAGTCGCGTTTTCCGCGATTCTAATGCCGAAAGTCGCATTTTTACCGCGATCCTTTGCCAAAAGTCGCGTTATTTTCGCAATCATTTGCATTTTATTTGCGAACCTTTGATGAAATTAGCGTTTTTTCCCGCGTCCCTAAGCGACGAAATTGATTTTTTCAGCGACCATTTGTCGAAATTCATGATTTTTTCAATCATATTTCTTATGTCTGAATTTTCGGACTGATTTTGATAAATTTTGGGACCGAATGCCTTAAATTTTTGGAACATTTGAAACAGAATCACCCCTGAATTTGACAATTGGTCACTGAAAATAACACGAAACTTGTCAATCGATCTCGAGAAAAAAAAAATCAAGAAATTTCTCTATTAATTGCGAAAAAAATACGCCCAAGATGTGTCAATCGGCCGCGCGAAAAAATCACAAAATTTGCAAGGCATTCGCGGTTGTTGATCGTAGTTTCAAAATACAAAATTTTTCGGAAAAGGATGAATTATTTTGGGCGGGATTTCAAAGTTTTGGGTGCGAATCCCGCCATCCTGCCCCGAAATTCAAGCCTTGGTCTAATCTTTTATTGAAAACAGGTAAGTGAATGTAGTGGGAGAGGAAACTTATGCTAAAGTACGATTGAGAGCATTTGTTAAACAAAAATTAAAATGGAAGAAAGCTAGACATAAAATTTGATGACTAGGCATACTTTTGTGGTCATGAATTGCAATTATTTAGTTACATTTTATGACTAATGACTACTTATTTCCAGGGTTGTTTGGTTTAAATCAAATGGTTTTTTTCTCTTCTTCCTTAATGTTTTCATTTATTTTACACATTCTAGAAATATGCAAAATCCAAGTTGTGCAGAAGCTACAAGCAAAACTTTAGAAAAATGATGCATTAATAAACTTGTAAAGTGACAAAACATTTTTAGTCAATTAAACTTTTCTTATAAGCTTTAAATCTACATGGCAGACTAATTTTTCTAAAATTAGCTGGGAAAAAAAAAAAAAAAGTAGTTAGTATTCTTTCTTCTTCTTTTTCAAGCCTTTTATTTTTAAAATTGCCAGAATGGCAGATTTGAGCTAGAAATGCACTTTTACTACTTCGATTGCTTGATTAGTTAAAATTTACTAAGGATTACATTATGCCTCAATGATGACATATTCATAAGTAATTCTCTCCATCGGTTACTCTTTGTTCTGTATGCTAATGAATGATTGGCTGTGAGTTTTCTTTGTTTTATCATGGCTATTGGGCTGTAAGCCTTTGTTTTTCTTGCATTCCTACATTGGGATTGGGGTTTTGCATTATGATTTTATTCTATTACGAGCAGGGTTGGCATGGTTTAAATCAATTGGTTAACCAACTGGTTTTTTGGAAAAAATCTAATATAATATTTTCTCATTTTTGTAATTTAAGTGTTTCAAATTATTGGATATAAATAATTTCTACTTTTAACCAGGGATGTAGTAGAGGATATACGCAGGTATATACGAGGAATACCTACCTTCTGAATTTTTTTAAGAAGTTCTGTATACCCTCTGTTTCTCAAATAAAGCTATAGTGTATACCCTAACCATGAACATTTAGGATTCTAGCGTATACCCTCTGCCTATAGCGTATACTCTCAGCATTTTTTACGACTACAACACTGCTTTTAGCAGTCTTATCCCAGCAGTCACCGTGAGACATAATGAGTCTAGGTTAATTTGTATGCATGTAGAATGCAAATTGCATGTGTTGATGAACATATCTGAAGCTCCAAAGAGAAAATTTAAAACATGTGAATTTAGCAAAGATAAAATAGACTAAAAATATCCAATATTTTGAATAAAATATTTTCCTTTGAGAAAACACAGATTATTTACAATTAATAACATAAAATGACCTTTAAGATTTCAGTCAAACTGTAAAAGAAAATTTTCTTGATTGGGGAGATTATCTTTTAAGACTGTTCTCAACTGCTCTACACAATAAGTGCAAAATGATTTGACACATTTACAAATTAATTTTTTAACGGAAAGATATAAAATTGAAAGGCCTGACTATGGCAGCGATTTGGAATCGTACTGTGTTTTCCATTTTTGATAAATAAATTACCTATTGAGTTATAGGCAGTTTTGATCATGCGTCAAAGATCTTTTTAACCTTCCTTGAGTGGTTATTCTTCTTTCATGTGGAAATTCGGTTCAAAACGTCCACTTTGACACTATTTTTTAAAAGATCTATTGCGGTTGCAAAAATACGGAAAACACAGTTCTATTACATAGTATCTGAACAACACAGCATCTGCTAGTTTCATGCATTTCCGAACAAAAATAAATTAAAACTTATGTCATAAAGTTGCCCTTTTGGATTTGAGAGCAGCCTAAAAACTCAAAATATGAAGTCGAATAAGAGGACATTTAAAAATTGGGTGCTAGCGAAGCACCTCTTTACTTTTAACTAAAATATGCAATAAGATATATTTAAATCGTCTACTGCATAATCGAATCCACTATTTAGATCCGACAAAAAAAAAAAAAAAAAAGAGAGAAAATCGAGATAAGGTTCACTTGAGACATAATAGAAAAAAAGTCTCATAAAAACGCGTAAAAAGGTGTATTATTAATTTTTAGTTTAGACATTTAAAAGTAATATGTATTATTACATAGCTTAGAAAAAAAGCCTGTGTATTAAGTCTGATGGCTATTTAAATGTTTTAGTGGATGAAAACTTTTATAAATTTATTTTCCATTTTAAGATCAATGTTTTCAGTAGTCTAAAAAGCTGGTAAATAGGTATTTCTGTTTATTTTACTGTCGCCTTTTTTTTTTAACCTGGCATTTTTTGAGAAGTGTCAAATGACAATATACAATACTTCTTGAAACGAGTAAAGACTCTACTGCTAAATTCAAATCATTCCAGGAATTCTTTATAAAAAGCTTTACTTTCAATAAAAGATAATTGTTCATGCAATGTTCTAACAGAAAAATCAGATATCTCAGATTGCAAATATTTCAAAGAAATTATTTTGAATAGCCATGAGAAAGTATATTGTATTTATGAAACTACACCATATATTTATTTATAGTACTATAGTAATCAAAAGATTGTTTAAGATTTTCAAGGTATCAGTGTTTCACTATGTAGAGCATTTTATTTATGGAACATAAGACATAGCTTTTACTAAAAATGCTTAAATTATTTCTATTTTCTACATAATTACTGTAATTATTTAATTTAAATTATTCTTTAAATGAAGTTATATTACTTATATATCCAACAATGTTTATTTTTATCAATAAATATGCATGTAGGGGAAGGCGGGGTACAATGAAACATTACTTGTAAAATCAATCAAATTTGTCAGAGAGAATTGCAGTTTATATATATGTTATACAACTATATGTTCCAATTACTGATGTGATTTGGATACATTCGCACTTCTACAACAGTAGCGATAGAAGATTATTGCTTTACACCATTGAAAGTAACTTTCTTTACTAAAAGTAATTTTGTTTCTTTTTCCTTGTTGTTATATGTAATAATTATTTTTTCTATACATTGTTATCTTTGGGTTGTTGTCTTCATACCTCCAAAACCAAACTAAAAAAAATAAATATTAGAAGTTTGAAAATAAATTTTTATTTAGTAACCTCAGTGCAGGGTACAATGAAACACTTGCAGACGGGGTACAATGAAACATGTTTTATTATAGTAGTAAAAGTAGTAAATAGAATATATTAGAAGTAAGAGTAGGAAAACAGAAAGAAAAAGAGTTTAGTTCTAACCAGGTCAGTAAAAAATGCTCTTATTAAGCAATTAAAAAATAGAAAGAGAAAAAAATCTAAGAAGGGATTGTTTTGAAAACAAACTCTGCCTGCTACAGACTCTGATGATGATCCACATTTTTTTTCCAGGCCCAGCTGGTCATCGAGGTACTAAGAATGAGATATCTACACGCAACATGTATGGCACAAGCAGTATCCGTATAAATGGAAACATAAGGAAATATATACCATTGGAGAAATCATACATTTAAATGAAGTCAAATGTGAAGTACATGATATAAAAAGACTTCAACCTAGTTTTAATTTTTTTTTTTTTAGAAACTTACATTTAAAAAAACTCATTGTGTTGAAACTACCACCCCATATTCCCCCAGGAGCAACTGAAATATAAGCAGAAATGCTAATTTTTGAAACTGACTTGAGCCAATTTCAGGGTTGGGTTTTTGACGTCAAAAAGTGGTTTTTGACAGGACAAGCGTCAAAAACTGGTTTAAACTGTCATAAACTGGTTTAAACCGTCGAAAACTGCCAAATACATGTAACACACTAAAACATTTTAACAATACGTAAACATTAAATAAGTCAATGATTTATGTGATCTTTTATTGAAATTTAATAATTTAAAAAATATTATTTGCAATAAAATATTTTTTTTTTTGGACTTTTCAAACAGAAGAAAATAATTTTGTACAATTAAATAATCCGAAGCAATTTTACCCTGCAGCATGCTGCAGCACACCACATGTTTCACACATCTATTTACACATAAAAGATTTTTGAGTTTAGAGTGTATGAAGTGTTAGAAAATAGTTTGTCTCTTAATTGATGCTGAGCTAGTAGGACTTGATAGCAAAAGCATTGCTAGATGAGCAAGTTTTGAAGCAGACTCAAAAAGCTGTTGCATTTAATGATACCTTTCCACCAAGCAATGGAGTCCTCTCTATAGCACTGAAATAAGAAGATGGGAAAGGAGATTCTTTAGCTTCATACACAATCAGTATGTGTAAGGATCCATAAATTTTCTCTGTAGCTCAAGTGCGAGTTGAATCAACTGATACAGCAGTCAACCCTTGCTCCTGATGGTTGGGATGCAAAGTATAAGCCAAACAATGGTATGGTTTCATGATTTGATCCCTTCTATTATGCACTTTTTCAATATGGACTTAAAGGAATTTCCTTTTAGATGATTGGCCAATTTTGTTCAGTTTTAAAATCGAAAACATTTTTATATATTGAAAGAAAGCCTCATGTTTTAAAAAGATTTTGACTTTAAGCTTTTTTTTTTTTTAATTTCTTCTCTTATTTTGTAAATGTTTAAAATTAATAATCCAATTTCAATTTTGAATGGAATGGTTATTGCCTAGACTAGAATAACATCGATGCATATTACCTTGTTATATATACAAAAAAATCTGCACTTTTCTAAGTTTTTTTTTCCCATAAAAAAAGCTAGCTAATGCTTTAAGCTCTCAAAAGAGAAATTAAAATGATTTTAAGTAAGAGAAAAAATGTACAGCTCAGGTGAGCTTAATGTCTACTTTTTAGAAAAACACAATTTTACAAAAAACATTTAAAAATTTTACCCTGTTAAAAAGTTGTACTTAACAATAATACTTTACTATGTACTAATTACTAATATACAGTAAGAGCGAATTTAAAATATTACATGTAATGTTGTCATGTGTGACATTTAATTTGAATTTTTACAGATCAATTTAGTATTTGAGGTTTTTGACATGAAGGTTTAAACTATGGTTTAAACCCGACATAAACTGACACATGTCAAAAACCTGCCAAGCCTGTAATTATTACTAATACTATATACTAATTACAGTAATAGTGAATTTTAAATATTACATCTAATGTGTGACATTTAAGGGGCAAAGGGACAGGCTTGTCGCGTCGAATTTTTCCGACAGATGGCTCTGATTGCAACAGGGTATCGGAAATTTGGCGAAATGAGATTTTTAAGGAAGAGAAAAAGATAAAAAAATAAAGCGCTTTCGCGCCAACCTCTGGTAATCTTATCACTCAGTGGAGGCGGAGTTTATTCCCTACCAGCTGTATGACGTGACTAGGATCTCCAATCATGTACCTCTTGGAAGGAAAAAGATGCTTTGCTTTGTACAATGACATTTTTTCGGGAACTTACAAATTAACTTCGAGAAGGCTCAAGGTTCAGGCAAGCACAGATTAACACTAGAAAGACGAGAATTTTACTCAAATTTTAGAAAAATATTTCACACCAGAATGTTTATTTTAAATTATTAACTTATCCATTTAACTAGTTTTTCTTTGCATCTTTTAAACTAGTTTTATAAAAAAAAATCCTGGTTCAAACCGAGATATATTCATGTGGTAGCAGTCAAAATGACTGCTCGCAGGCTTTCTAGTGTTAAAAACGGTATACAAATTACTGGAGCGTGGATCTTTTAAAGAGGTCCGATTTTTTAAATAAAATAGCACGAGCACCTTTTTTTATTTTGTATAAAATTTTCTTTTTCAGCAGGGGGGGGGGGGGTTAGACGTCTGCACGAGGCGGAATTTTCTGGCCCGGTGCAAAAATAAAAATATCAGACTCGACTCAATTTCCACCAAAAATGCCGATTTTTCTTAACATACAGTTGAAATTCTTTTCTGGAATACTTCATAAATATTCATGGAAAATTTTAACAGTATATTTGAGAATTTAGATTACTATATGTTCGCGAGCTAGAACATACAGAATCGTAGCAGTAACAAACACTTAGACTCATTAGACTCTTAAATTTAAGTTTAGATTCCTTAATATCATTAATATGTTCAGAACGAAAGAAAAAAGGTGGTTAAAAACATCATAGCTTTTGAAGCTGTATATATATATATATATATTTTAAGAGATTTTTGAAATATTTCTCTGTAATTTATTAAGGTATATTTCCAAATTTCCCGTTACCAAAAGTTGATTATTACTACTATCCTTTTTTCTACACAAATTACTTTCCCGAGGAGGCTACTTCAGTCATCTGAAAAGACCTGCTCGCTAATGTTAATTCAATGGGCGAAATTTTTTTTAAGAGGCTACTTCAGTCAAACGAATAGACTCGTTCGCTAATGATAATCCTATGAAAGAAATTTATAAAGATATCTCAGTCGCATTTCAATATTTTAAAAAGATTTTTTTTTTTGAATTGGATAACTGAGCTCGGTCTGTATGCAGGCCATTTTTTACTTTTTCGATTTTGATTGCAGATTTTTTTTTATAAGGATGCTTTTACTTTCGAAACCAGTTTCGAAAATGAAAGTGTCCTCAATAAAAATACCTATAAACAAAATGGAAAAAGTAAACAACGGCCTTTGTACAGATCGATCTCATCTATTTCATGCAAAAAAAAATCATTTAAAAACAACTGAAATGTGACCGAACCGAGATATCTTTATAAATGTCTTCCATAGGATTAGCGTTAATGAATGGGTCTTTTCGCTTGACTGCATTGTTATCTCTATTATATGACTATGATGTTATATGACTGTTGCGTTCTCTTTTGCATTGCAATATTTTTAGCAGATTTTTTTGCATTGCAAAGCTGGGGGTCGATCGCTATAAAGACTTTTTTTTTTTTTTTACTTTTTAGATTTTTTTTTGCAGATTTTCTTTATTTCCTCTTACTTTCTTATTCTTTATTATTTTATTTATATTTTATTTTTCTTTCATTTTCTAAACCGGTTCCGAAAGTGAAGTAGAATATTGAAAGGCAAATGGGATATCTTAAAAAATTTTCCCCATAAGATTAACATTAACGAACGGGTGCCTTTCGCACGATTGAAGTAACTTCTTAAGTCTACTACCGGCCCTCGTATTTTATCGGCTTAATTTCTATATCTGGTACATCGGCCCATTTAAGATTTAATCTTTTTATGGACATGGACCGGGGCCTAAGAAAAAAATAAACGGCCGGGCCCGTAATTTTGGATTCTGCCCGATTTTTTTTTGTGCTGCCCGGTCCGGTCCGTTAAAACAATCGTCTTCAATCTGCCGGCTCGTTAGAAATTTTGACTTTACTTTGCCGACCGGGTACGGGCCATGCAGATCTCTAGGAGGGGGCATTTCAAGAGTTTCCGTTATGGGGCAAAGTTTTCTTTGAGCTGCAAGCTATGAAGTAACGTGCGGCATTGCGTGAACCATCCACAAAGTAGTAAAATCCCGCATAATAAGAAATGCTGTGCTCTATTTTACCTTCCTTAAATTATTTCATGAACACTTTTTAATTTCCATGGAAGTTATATATATTTTTTTTCTTTTGCGGAATTTCGTAAAATTAATTCGTGAATTGGTCGCGGAAAAGACCGCGAGTTTCTACAAACAATAATGGAAAAATACCGTGAATTTTGCCAAGATCGCAGAAACAAATTTCTCAAACGGTCGCAAAAAAAAAAAAAAAAAAAAAAAAAAAAATTTCGTCTGTCAACCGCAGAGAAAATAAATTAAATAAATAATGTATAAAAATGCTAGTTTACAAAATCATTCCCTGTTTCTGATATAAACAAAGTTTTAAGTAATCAATTAAAAGAATATACAATTATATGGCTTTGGTAGAAATAAGACAGACATGCTTACATAATTATCTGCTCTATATATTTATTTACACTTCAACACTCGGCTAAAAACATACTAAAATAATTTTTCTGTATATAATCAACACGTACTCAAAACTCAAAGTTTGACTCCATTCTCTGAAAATTATGTTTCAGTTATTTTCCGCTTTTACATAAAAGCGGAAAAATAGTTCGATTACAGTTTTGAACAAGAGCACTTGCCAGTCTGATACGTTTACGAACAAAAATTTGTCAGAAAGTAGCCAGTTTACATTTGAGTCTTCATTTTTTTTTTTTTCAGTTTTATATAATTATATATTATACAATTATATATTAATAAACAATTTGAAAAGACATAATGAGGTAAAATCCATTTTCAACATTTGCTAAAGGTTTACATAAGTTACAAAAGTTAAGCAAAAGTATGTTGTAAAGATTTACATATGTTTAAAAATCCATACCACTCAAAATTAGGTAACATATAAAAATGTGTAAGATATAAAAATGTATCCAACAGTGGAAAACTCACTTCCAGCAATTATGGATTTTAATCAGTTCCTGTGCCTGTAAGCAAATTTCGTGTCTCTCTGTAAAGGAACGATAATTGCGATAGAAAATAATCTATAGAAAATGTTTTGTGTACTCCAGTAAGTTTCATTATGTTTGATGTATCATAACATTATTAAAATGCAGTGCAAACGTTTTTTCCTCATAGATCATAATGTAAAAGAATTCTTTTGTGTGTATCTGTAAACGAACCACAAATTCTACTCACTTCTTTTTTTACTACCGAACATTCTATAAAAATCCTCAGTAACATAAAAATTTTATGGCAATCCGAGTACTATCTTTACCAGAGTTTGAGCATGGCAGGTGTTTGGAAAGTTTTAAAATGCATGCGTATTCAGAAATGTTTAAAAATCTGTCACAATTTAAGAATAATTTTTTATATGAGTATGATCTGTTTATTTATTATGCATTCATTTAGTACTCATGTAACAAGTCCAAGATATAGTTATATACTCTTGGAAGTTGTATTATTAGCATGATTTGATATATTTAGATTATAATTCAGTTGTCATTTTCACCAGAGCTATAAGGTTTAATGTCGTCGGGATGTTGTTTCAATAGGTTAATGTACTACAATATTCAAGTAAGTTGTATAAAGCAGGTGTGCTTTCTTAACTCAACTAATTAAAAATAAAAGTAAACAATTTATATATTGATATCTTTTCAAAAACATTTTTAAGACAAGCCCGTAGCTGGAGGGGGTAGAAACAGTATTAGTCAGTGTTCGTGCTGGAAATATTTTTAACCGCCATAGCATGTTGACTCAAAATCATTGTTCTCTCAAAATTCCCCAACCTGACCAGACAAATATCAGGAAAGAGAATACAGCCTTAGGCATTTCTTACTTTGTGGAGATTTGCCCCTCGCCAAGAAACCTCTGAAACTAATTAGTTGATATCAGAGCAGGGATCCCACACGGATACAAGTTTCCTTTTCCTCCCCAATCCCAGTGATGATTTCAGCTGGATAGAAAGATTTCAGTTTGTCTTTCTCTACACCAGACCTGTTCCCAAAGGTGTGTATACCGTTGTATCACTGCCTTTTTACAGTGAAAAGATATGCTTATCAGTAAAACGCTTTTTCGTCTCTGATAACAAATACAGTAAAACCTCCCTAAAACACCCACGTTCCGTTCCAATAAAAATGGGTTTCTCCGAGAGGTGGTCTGTTAATGGAGGTCATGTTTAATTTTAGATTTTAATTGTTGAAAATAGGTAACGATTAATGTTACTAAAAATTATTTTTCACATTAGGAAAAAATATAAAAATATAAGTATCAAAACAAAAGTTAATTACATACGTTAATTACTGCAGAGTTTAAAAAATGAATACATTGACATTTGCTTTGATTTTACAATTTTATCTTCTATAACTTTTAATTCGAAGTTCAGTACAAGGGCGGATCTAAAGAGTCCTCAAAAGTGTGGGGGGGGGGGGGGGAGCGATTTTGGAAATTTGGAGACTCCAATCTGATGCGCGGGTCGTGTTACTTCTACTTTTTCTTGCGGGTCGGATGTGGGTCCGGTTGACTTCTATTTTTTGCTGCTGGTCGGGTTAACTTATACTTTTTTGCTGTGGGTCGCGTTTGAGTCCGGTTGACTGCTACATTTTGCTGCGGGTCGGGTTAACATCTACCTTTTTGCTGCGGATCGGGTTTAGGTTGATTGATGGGTTGATTTTTGACGGCCGATTATCAACACGAGAGATATAGGCCCTAATGGGTGTGCCCTCCATGGGGGTCTTTCTAATAGAACCTAACCCGTATTTACGCATGGGAATCCACGGTTTCGTAGAAAACCATGAAAACTCTGAAACGGTTAGGCCGACGGGCGCGATTGGGTTCGAACCCAGCACCTTCCGTCTACCAGCTTCGAGGGCAGAACTTCTCATCCACTGGTGAGGCGGGTCGGGTTTAGGTCCGGATGACTTCTACTTTTCTGAGGCGGGTCGGGTTGACTTCTACTTTTTAGCTGTGCCTAGCGCATTGGGTTTGGGGCAGATTAACATACATTATTATTTCGGGTTTGGATGAGTTTCAGATTGGGTTTTCACTCTTGCGAGAAGGATTCGAGCCGACCCTAATTTTGAATAGAAAGTCTAAATATTTTTTAAGATAAAAACTACATACAGTACTAAAAGCTCCATAACGGGCACGCCCAAACAATTATTTAATAATATTTTCTAATATTCAGGATTATGTAAAAAATACCAATTTGTACAAGACTGCTTGTCTGTTTATATCTAAGATCAGTTGTAATTCACTAAAGAATGCTTTGAAACTTAAAAAACATTAAAAAACATATCGGATGTCCTGAAATGGACTGACTGATTTTAAAATTCAGTAACTTGCAAATGGTGACAGCAATTAAAAAAATCTTGCAGGAGGATTATGTAAGATGTCAGGAGATTTTTCACTGCGATTTTTTTATTTTACTTTACAATAGCAGCGATATATGGCGCTGCAAACAATAGTTGTTAAATCGGGCACCGATTTAGCGCCTATTGCTTGCAATACCATCTGCCATTGCTATTTTAAACTAAAATTAAGAATCGCAGTTAAAAAAAAAAAAAAAAAAAAAAAAAAAAAAAAACTCCTGATCAGGGGTGATTCTCAGTAAAAAAAAAAAAAAAAAAAAATTCTGAAATGTTACAGCAGAGAGGGGGCGAGGGGAATTCCCTCTTTGCACTAATTATTTTTGTTGCGGGTCGGGTTAGCTGTTTTCGATTCGGGTCAATTTCAGGCTGAGTGTAGATTCCTGCAAGTTGGGTTTGGGTTAACCCATTTTCTTCAAAAGTTAGTTGGGTATATTATTTCAGATTAAAAACTATACCTATAATAATAAACATATGTATGTGTGCTGTTTTCTAAAGAGACCACTGTATTTGTAAACGACTCTTTGATAAAATTCGCATTTCTTCCACGACTCTTTGACGAAATTTGCGTGTTTTCGCAGCCCTTTGATAAAATTCGCGTTTTTTCAGCGATTCTTTGAAGAAAATCGCGGAATAATTTGATGAAATGTGAGTTTTTTTTCGCGATCCTTTGACGAAATTCGCGTTTATTTTTACAAAATTTGCGTTTTCTGAGCGATTTTTTGAAGAAATTCGCTTTTTCCGTGATCATTTGAAGAAATGCGCGTTTTTTCAGTAGCCCTTTGACCAAATTCACATTTATCCGGCAATTCTTTGGTGAAATTGAAGTTATTTCCTGAGAGCAATTGACGAAATAGATTTTTTATGGCGACCATTTGTCAAAATTCACGATTATTGTTATGTCCGAATTTTCGGATTCAGGAAATATTTTTTTAATATTTGTAACAGAATGCCTTAACTTTCTCGCTGCGTATATATATATTATGAATATAGGTTCAAAAATTGCGCATTTTATTAGATGTTTGAAATCTGCATATATTTTAGAGTTCAAATATGTCCAAAATCTTTGTGAAAGAGTTTCTCTTTTAAATAGAACTAAATCATAAAAAAAAAAAAAAAAAGATTTGCTCCGGAATTCGCGGGTTGCGCAAATTTTGCCACTTTTACGTTGGCCGTAGAAATCGCGGGATACGCAGCGTGAGGGTTAAATTTTCGGAAATTTCGTTGCCGAGGTGCCCGTGATTGAGAAGTTTTACTGAATTTAGATTTCTTTAAAAATTTATTTAGTTTTTAATCTTATTGTATTTTAAAAGTTCAAAATATTGATTATAATCAGTACAACGTCGAAACACATTTCAAGTAAAAGCTTTACAAAAATTGAATATTTAATTTGGGGCCCCTAAAAGCGAAGGAGGAGGGAATAGGGGACACTGTTCAGTTTGCCCAACATTTAATCAAGTGCTCCTTCTGCAAAAAGTCCAACCCTGCATTATATAGAAGCATCATATACCGCTAAATAGAGGTGTCCAGTATTCGGAAGTGTCCGTTATGAAGGTTATTGGATCTCGGATACCTAATATCGGACACCTTTAATTAGCTACAGCCTTTTTTAATCAACAACCCTGACATATTTGTTTATTTTTACCTCACAAAAGCAGACACCTTCGATTATCGAACAAATTCCGCAGCCTGCAGATGTCCGCTGTTGAAAACTTTTACACACACACACACAAGAAAAAAAAAAAAAAAAAAAAAAAAAAAAAAAAAAATTCATATTATAGGGGATATTTATCTTTTGAGTATCTTGAAACGATCAAAAACACCGCCTTTTTCAAAATACCAAAACGCAAATAATATGCAATTAAGATTTTTTTCCCTTTCTACCTAAACTATATATTCTTAACTGTATTATCAAAAAAAAAAAAAAAAAAAAAGAAGGAAAAAAAAAAAGAAAGAAAATGTTGTATATACAAAATTAATATTTAAATTTTAAATTTAAACCTTCATATTGCTAATGCGTGAGATAAAATCTAAGTGCTGCGCGCATGATAAAATTCTAAATTATGCATATAGAAAACAATTTTTGAACAAAATAGAATCGTACCACACCTACTTCTAAATTAAACCCAAAATATACACAAAAAGTTTCGTTTAAAATTCAATTTTAGTACAAAAAAAAAAAAAAAAAAAAAAAAAAAAAAAAAAAAAATTCAAGTGCAAACAAATAAATAACCAAAATATGTTTTTTTTTTTTTTTTTTTTTTTTTGTTCTACATGTAGACTATATAGAAACGCACATTTGTTTATTTTGCAAAAGCTGTAGTTTACATAGTTTGAAAGCAACAGTGCGCACAAACTTCAAATTTACTAATCTGAGAAAACGCTTTTTAAAGTTTCGATATCTACGGACCTTCAATTATACCCACCTATAAATGACCTTTTCCCTATCACCTTTTCTAATAAATGATTATAACTCAAGAAAAAAGTGCATATTTTTGAATGGGGTTTTTTTGCATATTGTTGAGAACTATTAAAACAATCAGAATAAAACAAAACCGAAAACTGATTTTTTGAAAGTTTTAAGGTCCTGTGCCCTCTTAAAATTAAAATTTTCTTTAAAATTTATACTGACACAAGGACAATTTTAAAAAAAAGTATAGATCAGATGATAATTACAGAAGATATTTAACTATCAATAAATAAAGAAAGAAATGTTATATTTTAATAACAAAGAAAAAATTAGTTCTAGTTTCAAAACTTTGTCTTAAATCTACACATAATCAGTAAAACCTAATAAAATAGCTAAAGAGATAAAGCGCAATCACTCTCCAAATAATTAAAAGTTTTATTGACATTATACAGTAAACTCTGTCTAAGGCGGAATCGATGGGGACTGAGAAAATTTTCCGTGGTAGACAATATTCCGGCTTATACAAAAAAGCTTCCCCTCCCGCACCCAAAAAACAAAACAAACAAACAAAAAAAAAAGCCCTCGAATTTGATGATTTTTTATTGATTTTCCTGACTCGAAAATCGGTTGAAAACTGAAATTCGGAAAGATCTTTTGTCTTTAGAGATAAATGAGAAACGCTATTCAATTTCTTAGTACTGCTGTAATACATGCAAATTGGAAGTTTACACACACACACACAAAAACTAACAAAAACCCGTCAATAAACTTCGAGAATGAGATAGAAAGCTATAACTTTGAATTTGAGTACATCCTTAAAGTATAATATATTGCACTTTCGAAAAAATATATTTTCATAAATGTTCATTCTACTAGAAAAGTTAACTTTTAAATATAATTTTGCATATGAAAAAATGGCACAAGCATAAATTCCTTAAATTTAAACAGTTTCTGTTCTTTTGAATTAACTTTTTCAAGGTGTTACGGAATTTAACTAACATGCACGACATTGAGCATTTGACTTATCAGTTTTAAAGTTTAATAAACAAAATGCTTTTCATTTTTAAATTATCCTTTTTTCCGCCTTATGCAAAATTTTGGTTTCGGTGGGACCTTAAAATGCTTTCCGTTTCCGCGGTAGACAGATTTCCGGCTTATACAGAGTCCACCTTAGACAGAATTTACTGTATATATATTTTTCTCCTTCCAGTCTAATGACAGATGATTCATCATGCGGTTTTGATTACGATAGGGAAAATCGAATAAAATGGTTGAATAACAGCGTTGAATGGATGTTCAAAAAGTATTCGTTTAAATACTTATAATTCACCATGGTGTACAAAACATGAGTAGAGGAAACTTTATTAGACAAGGAAAGCATACATAATATAATAATTAAAAACAGTTATTAAATTGAGCTGGTTACTATAAAGACATGGGTATTCCAGTACATATCACATAATAAACCTTTGAAAAATATAAAATCCGAATGAAACCGAAGTAAGCATTAACAAATGCTGTCTCATTCAATGCTTTTAAAAATATTGTACACATAAATAATACTATGAAACGACTCTTCGTGAAAAAAAATCCAGAACATGTTTTCTTACAAGCGTATTTACTACTAAATATCAATATTTTTCGCGAATATTTCATATAAAAATATAAATTCATACAAAATTGAATTAAATTACACATAAAATAAAATAAAAATTGAAATGTTACTTCTAGAGTTGATATTGATGCCAGCGATTTTCTAATTAGGTTTGAAGTCAACTGTATAGTAAGTACTGTTTACAGTTTTTTAATTAACTCAACTTTATTTTTTGTACGTAAAGATTGTAAGAAGTATTTTGTAATCGATATCACTGCCCTTTTTTCCCCCCTGTTTCTATGACTTAGAAACGAAACAAAGTAAATTTATATATTTATCAATAAATTTTATTTCGCGCTTGCTAACAAGCCTAATTTTAGCGGTGGATGTGGAATAATCGCGATCCAAATTAAAGAATTGTAAAGACAGTTTTTCGAACTTCATGAAATTCAAAATTCCCATTAAAATATTACAAAAGAGTGTTTTTTTTTTTTTACTTCTTATGAGCATATTTTTTTTTTCCTCAATTTTTAGAGATTCAGAAAATTATATTTATTTATTTATGAAGAAGAAATTTGATAGCGATCTAAAGCTAGAAGTGGAAGAAGGGTTGGGGGGGGGGGGGCAGTATGGTTAGTTCTCAAAATATTTTTACCCTTCATAGAGTATTTATTCAAAATAACTGTTGATTAGTGATTCTCCGCTTCTTTTTTGAGCTCAACTTTTTTGAATAAAACAATAAATCGCAAAATTTTCATACATCTTTCTCTGGATATTCTCCATTTTACTAATAAATTTGTCTTGCCATGCAAAGTGTAGTTTGTAGCATTTTTGCTTTTGTAAAGATTTCCATTACCGCGTCACCAAGAATTGAAACTAATGAGTTGATGATATAGCTTGACTGTAATCGTACAACTGTCATCACAGAAAGAGAAAATTTATCGTGAGCAGGGGGTGATTCTTTGAAACCTGAATGCTGAAGGAATAGCATACACCATCGTTTCACATACCGGCCCCATATATAACTGATTACTTACTATCTTGTCATTACTGTGCCTTGGGTTCTTTTCTACTACGCTACGTCCAAATCATTCTTTTCATACCTTTATTATTTCATCACAGATGGTAAAAATCTGTGGAACCACTATTAGAAGAAATTGGAAACTCAAAGGGGTTTTTCAGAAAAAAGAGGAAAGGACGCTTTGCATTGTGAATGTCATCCATAACTAATTGAAAAATATTTCGTAGCTCTTCTCAATTCAAAGTAAGAGTTCTGCATCGGATCAGTAACGCGCTATTATCTGAACCCGACCGGACCCCCAGTCCAAGTCGGTCGGGTTGGCGCTATATTTTTAAGTTGCAGGTCGGGTTGGCTTTCATTATTTCGGATTGTCTTTTGACTTTTGCAGGCCGAGTTCGGGTTGATTGATTTTCAACTAAATGTCCAAAATATTTTTTTTTTCATTCAGGTGAAAATCTATATATATTAGGGTTCCGGAAAATTGGATATATTTAGTGAACACTTTCATTTTCCAACACTTTTATATTTTTACTCTTTTTCATCTGAATAGTGGATACCACCAAATTTACAGATACATAACGTGCGTGAGCGCATAAGTTATTACAAAAACTTTTTTGTATGATGTATCAATAACGAAATGTTGGCAATATTTTTCATATTCCAAGAGAAGAAAAACAAGTTGGAATTTGTACGTCAAACGTGACAAATGATGTGCGTTCGTACTGTAACTAGTTTCATAAATAGTCAGATCTTGGTGCTATAGCTATTGCACTCTTATGTAAAAATGCCTGAATACAAAATTTATTACGATTATATATATTTAATTCAGTAATACGGAAATAATATGACTATATCTTAAATAGGACGTCATCACCATGGCAACCTAGAATCATTACCTATTGTGGGATATCATTGAATTAATTTCGTATGATAGGATTTAATAGAACGAAGAAAACTTTTAATAATATCTTTTTAAGTTTTGATTCGACTTTCATAAAATATTGATAAAATATTATAATCTTATGTATGTTGTATTATAATGTCGTCTTGCGCAGTAGCAACGTGCTGCAATACAAAATATTATTTTTCATGAGTTCATGAAAATTGATTTTAGCTGAAAGAGTATTTTTTTTTAAACTTATTTTAAGGCGACTCACTGCCTGTCATTTTGATAAAAAATGACAAAAATGTCAAATTTCATACTTTTTTTTTTCTTTTAATGTGCCTTAGTATTCTTAGAGCATTCTGTCCTAATTTCCGAACGGTTCGATAAATAATAAAGGAGATATACCTAAGTCATAATGATGAAATTTAATGTCATTTATGTGTAAGGGAAATGTTTAAACTCATTTTTCTTGGTTCCCAAATTTTTATATTTACATTTTAATCGAAATGCTAAGGCTTCTTACAATAATTAAGCAAATTGTCTGAAATTTATTAAAAAGTATCTTTAGACCCTGTGTGGGATAACTAAGTACCAAAGTTTTGATATGTTTGTAACTTTATAAGATCATTTATTTATTTTTTAAACATGTTATTTTCTCACTTTTTCCATATGCATTCACTAATTTTTTTTCTGCTGATCTACTGGTCTCATCAAAAATCCGATACTTAGATTTATGGAAAAAAGGATAAAAATATCCATTCCCAAATATGAAAAATGAAAAAGAAGAAAGAATTTACAAATTGTTAATTTTTTTTAATTCAATTTTATAAGAAATATTACTTCTATATCGAGAATTTAACACTTCTTATGATCTGTTATGACTATGCTTTATTCAAACATGAACCTAAAAATATAATATAGGTTATAGTTATAAAATAAAATTTTTTGGTACCGAGTCCCCTTAATGATATTTTACAGCTGAAAATGTAATACTTTTTCAGTATTTATGGTATTGTTATGGCTTCAATGAAGCGTGTAAAATATTTCCTTATTTTTTCTTTGTTTTTAAATATACCGTATTTTATGGAAGAAACGCCGCGGCGTTTACGAGTTTGAAGCTATTTTTTTGTCAAGTGCGGCGTTTACACCATGTGCGGCGTTTACGATTTTTTTCTCGCGCGTGTAAAATGGGCTAAAATAAAAATTCATTAATCCCATGAATGTATTATTATAAGACTGTTCTCAAGTCCCCTGCTCAACAACGCGAAACTTTCTGACTTTACCGATTATAAAAACTGTGACATTTCGGATGATGATACTGAACCATACAGGTGGACAAAGAAAATTTACTACTCTTCCACTCAGATACTAACAACGTAACAACTCAGAGTTTGAGGGTTTCGAGTAGAAGCTAAAAAAGGTCTAAAGTGCATGCGACGTAAAAAGTGTGCTAAGTTGCGACAGCCACTTAAAAAAATGTTGTGTGCCTAAGGAGAGGATCCGCGTCCCGCGCTCTGGATGGTTTTAATGACAATCGACGGCTCCTTAATTAAAGAAATTACATAAAAATATTTAAAACCTGATTTAAATATTTTAAATAAAATTTTAGAATCCTAAATTATAAAAATGAGGCACGTTACCCTGTTCAGAAAACATTGATTAAAGTTAGGTCAATGAGACATTGTCGACAAAAGTAGCGTTCCCACAGGTGCGGCGTTTACGATATTTTTAAACTTATTTAGACCAATTTTGAGGAGTGCGGCGCTTACGACGGTTGCGGCGTTTCTTCCATAAAATACGGTACTCTATTTTGGCGATTAAAATATATATATATATATATATTTAGTGATTATAACAACGCTTTTGAGTAACATTAATGTTTTGAAATATAATTCAGCGACACACCCAGTATTGGAGGGGGATTATTGGAGGGGGATTATTTCCTTTTATCACTGTCCACAGTATCTGAAATATTCTTATAATTTCAATCAAGTGTGTAAAATGTTTATTTTCCTTTTTTAAGGTTCGTACTTAAAAAGTAAAACCGGAACCATTATAAGATCACTCTTGTGTCTGTTTGTCTGTCACAGCCATTTTACTCGTAAACTATGGAACGCAGAAAGTTCAAATTGGGAGAAGTAATAAAGTCTATTGACTCACATATTTTCAGCTTATTAAACATTCATAAATATATTTAGTAAAAATTCAAAAAGGCTAATTAAGCTGCTTGAAAAAAAAAACTCTTTTATTTGCACATCGTGTAGGGCAGAGTTGGCGAACCTATGGCACGCGTGCCAGAGTTGGCACGCAAGCTAATTTTTCTGGCACGCGAAAAATTTAAATTTGGTAATCGGTATACAGATAAAATCCATTTTTTATTTCTGTTATAACCAATAAAATATTTTTACATACGTTCAGTACACAAATAATGCAATTATTTTTTGCATGGATTAACACATAATAATTTTCTTTTCCTGCAGCGTTTTCGCGATGTATTTTACCTTTCTATACGAATTTAAAAAGCTGTAATTTACAAATGAATTTAATTGACAGTCACTGCAATAAAATGACAAATGAATTTAATTTAGCTATGTATATTTGTAAAAATAACAAAATATGAACTAGATATAAGGTTAGTTGGGGTAACTGGACCCACGAGGTAACTGGGCCATTAGGCTATTTTATAAAAAAACTGTCGATGTTTTTTAAGTTTTAGCTTTTGTGAACATGCCCCTTAACATCTACTTCCTAAAACAACGTGTGTCAACTCAATCACAACTCTCACTTTTCTGTGATAGGTTGTCAAAAGTTTACGTTTCTTTTTTTTTTAAACAACGTCAATATGGTTGAACTTCCTCGGCTTTTTATTAAAATCCTGTAAGTACTTTTATTAAACAATCCTTTTTTTTTAAGATTAGGCATACAACCACATTAATATTATTAGGTATCTATACATATTTACTTTATGTTTCAAATGTAAGCCCGGTGTCCCAGTTACCCCATAAATTTTTCAAGACGGGGTAACTGGGACATGTATCCGGGGTAGCTGGACCATGCTGGATCCAGTTACCCCAATAGTTATAAATAATGTTTTTGAGTTTCTCTTACTACAGGAGGTAAATTTCTTCATTGTTCTTTGCTCACAATAAAGAAAATTATGGAATACCTTATTAAAATTACATAATAAAATTTAAAAAAAGCATATTGGGTGGTATCAAACCAAATTTCTTGACCCCTTGAGAGGCAGTGATGCCATTATGTCATCACATAATTTTAATTCCTAATTGCCACATTGGCACCGGAATTTTATAATGAAAATTTCACCTGTATTAAGTACGCAGAAATATACTTTTACCTGTTTTCAAATAGATTCTCTTGTAAATACTGGTGTTATTAAATTATTTCAACATTTTACGAATGCAAGTATACCTTGCCTCTGAAAACGAGATAGCCAAACCTTGAAATTGTACGATACACAGGGGTCACATTCTATAGGGAAACTTTATTGTTTCTACCACTATTTTGAAAATAATATCTTCATCGCTCCTTTTCGAAGCGATAGCATGGGAAAGGAAAAAAAGCTGTCGTCAAATGACAAAAATCTCTTGTAACTCAATAAGTAATTTATTTATCAAAGAATGGAAAATGCTGTTCATTTCCAAATCGCTTCAATAGTCATACCTATTATTTTTATGCTATTATAGTTAAAAATGAGTCAGAAAATTTGTCAGAAGGTTTCGCTTTGATGAGCAGGGAATTTGAGAACCAGACATATTTTCAATGATTCTATTATGGCTGTTACTATTTTTACAAAACATATTGCCTACCTGACAGATCCTGGGAACAATTAAACCCAGTTCTGGTCTGGCTCGACTATGTACGAAAATAAATAAGCAATGTAAGCCTGTTGCAGGCCCGGCCCGAGTCTGCTGAAAAAAAAATTAAACCTGGGCTCAGACACAATGTAACTGTCTGATGGGGATCTCTACGCTGGACATGTTACATTTTTGTACTGATGTTGTCAAACTAGCATCGGCTCCTTTTGATAAAATTCTTTTTTTTCACGATCCTCCGATGAAATTCATGCCTTTTTTGCGATCTTTCGACGAGATTTGCATTTTTTCCACAGACCCTTGACGAAATTCGCGTTTCTTCTGCGACCTTTTGACGAAATTCTCATTTTTCCAGCGATCCTTTCACGTGATTTGCGTTTCTTCAGCAACCCTTTGACGAAATTCACGTGTTTCCGCACCCTTTCGACGAAAGTCTCATTTTTTATAGCAATCATTTGACGAGATTTGCATTTTTTCCAAAATACTTTGACAAACTAGCGTATTTTAAGCTGCTTTGTGACAAAATTCTTTTTTTCCACAAACTACCGACGAAATTTACGTTTGCATTCGCGATCCTTCGACGAAATTTGTGTTTTTTACGATGCCTTTTGACGAAATTCATGTTTTTTTCTAGTGCTCCTTTGTCAAAATTCGCGTTTTTCCTCAGCCTTTTGACGAAATTCGTGTTTTTTAGGGTTTCGTTCATCTGACGAAACCCCATTCGTCTCACTCCTTTGTCCGTCTGTCTGTCCGTCACAGAGTCCGTTCTCAGAAACTATACACGTTAGTGACTTGAAATTTTGGGTACTTATAGCTGAACACCTCACATCAAACAACAAATCATAAAATTTTTAAAAAGTCGGTAATTAACCGAATTACGGGCTAATTAACTTCTAAAATTAACCAATCAACCTTTTGAACGCAGCTACAAACGCACCTTCTCCAAATCAGCGGAGTTTCTCCTAAGGGTTGCCAGTAAAATGAGCGGGTGTATGGTTACCACGAAGGAAATTAAGCGATAAATGAAGTGGACATTTAAAAAGCGAAATCGCATCTCCCAAAGTATTGGTCCTAAAATTCGTAAAAGGTACAGAAAGACGCGCAAAAAAATTCTACTTTATTTTGGTATAAAGTTCAAATTTCTGCGTTGGGTATAACGCAAAAAATCCACTAAAAATCGATCGATAAAAATTTAATTTCTGTATTTGAAAAGACAATGAAAAGAGATTTCATTTCAGCGGAAAGCAGGTGTTGTCATCTTTCAGACATATCGGCGCTGGAGAAATTTAAGCAGAGGATATTTTAATACGAAATTTAAACTTTTTAAATATTAAATTTTTAGATTAATTTGTTTTACATCCTGACGTAAAATTTTTCGCTGATTTCATACATACCCAGTTCAAACTCCTAGCTTAATTAGAAGCTGAGATATTAATTATTATTTCATTAATTGGATCATTGCTTTAAAACTTTCCTTTCAACGGGTTTTTAATCTCATCAGACATGACGACGCACTTGCGGTTTTTATTTTAATACGAAATTTAAACGTTTTAAATATTAAATTTTTTTATAAAACTTTTTGACATCCGGACGGGAAATCTCTCGCAGATTTCATACATACCCAGTTCAAAGAGCTAACTTAATTAGAAGCTGATATATTAATAATTATTTAATTAATTTGTTTGATTTCTATATAATGCATAGATTAAAATGGAGGCATGTGCTTTTTTAACGACGTTTGAAAGGAATATTAAACGAAACCCTTTGTGCGATCTATGATCACACTTACCCACTTGTTCTAGAAGAACTAATACAAAATTCGCTTTTTTTCTCCCGCAACACTTTGGCGAAACTCGCATTTATTACGCGACTCTTTGACAAAATTTCCCCTTTTCCCGAACCTTTGACGAAATGAATGTTTTTACCGCGACCGTTTCGCGAAATTTGCGTTTTTACGCTACCCTTTGACGAAATTCGTTGTTTTTTCTAGCTGCCCTTTTACAAAATTGGAGGTTTTTGCCTCAGCCCTTTGACGAGATTCATGTATTTTTTAATATGTCCTTTGAAAAAATTCGCATTTTTTTCCACAGCCCTTTGGTGAAATTCGCATATCATCCGCGACCATTTGACAAAATTATCTTCTTTTCGCGATTCTTTGAAATTTGCGTTTTTTTCCAGGGCCCTTTGACGAAATAAGTGTTTTTCTTGGCGACAATTTGACAAAATTCGCGTTTTGCACCTGAGCATTTTGTAAAAATTCGTGTTTTTTCTACGACTGATTGACAAAATTTGCATTTCTTTCTCAGCCTTTTGGCGAAATTCGCATTTCTTCCGCCACTCTTTGACGAAATTTGAATTTTTCCGCGACCCTTTTAGAAATTTCGCGTTTTTTTCCCTAGATACTTTGAAGAAATCAGTGTTTTTTAAGCAGCACTTTGATAAAATTCTTTTCTTTTTCCACGATCTTCCGACGAAATTCACGTTTTTTAGCGATCCTTCGACGAAATTTGAGTTTTTTACGCTGCGTTTTGACGAAATTCGTGTTTTTGATAGTGGTCCTTTGTCAAAATTCGCGTTCTCGTGCCGCAGCCTTTTGACGAAATTCGTGTTTTTTTTATAGCGACCCTTTGACAAATGATTCGCGTTTTTTTCTGCAGCCCTTTTGTGAAATTCTCATTTTTCGTGATCTTTTGACGAAATTTGCTTTTTTTGTACGGCCCTTTTACGAAATTCGCATTTTCGCGATTTTTTGAAGAAATTTGCATTTTTCTGCGGCCATTTGACAAATTTTGCGTTTTTTTCGCAGCCTTTTGACGAAATTCGCTATCTTTTCCTGATCTTTCGATAAAATTAGCTTTTTCACTGCGGCCCCGCATTTTTTTCTAGCGGCCCTTCGACGAAGTTCACATTTTCTCCGCAAGACTTTGACGAAAGCATAAGCAGTTTTTAATATCCTTACGATAGCATTTTTTAAGCAGCACTTTGACTAAAATATTTTTTTTTCACAATTCGCCGACAAAATTTCCGTTTTTTCGCGATTCTTTGACGAAATTTGCGTTTTATATCCGCGGTCCTTTGACGAAATTCGCTTTTTTTCTGCAGTCCTTTGGCGTAACTCTCGTTTTTCGCGGTGCTTTGACAAATTTTTTTCCTTGGCCGTTTTACGAATTTTGTCGTTTTTCCGCAGCCCTGTGACGAATTTCGCGTTTTTCCCGCGGCCCCTTCTAGAATTTTTCTACTTTTTTCGTGTCATGCGAAAAATTCACTTTTCCATGATCCTTCGACGAAATTCGCGTTTTTCCGGCGATACTTAGACGAAATTAACTTTTTTAATTCAGCCTTTTAACGAAATTCACTTTTTTTTATTGGGGTGGGGGGAGGGGATCATTTGAAGAAATTTACGGGTTTTCTGCGATACTTTGATTAAATGCGCTTTTTTGCGATCTTTTGACGAAATTCGCATTTTTTCCGAGATACTTTGATTAAATTCGCTTTTTTGCGATCTTTTGACGAAATTCGCATTTTTTCCGAGTTACATTGACGAAAGTAGTGTTTTCTAAGCACCCCTTTGAAAAACTTCATTTTCTTCATGATCCTTCGACGAAATTCACATTATTTTCGCGATCCTTTGCAGACCTTTGAAGACCCTCGCAGACCTTTGAAGAAATTCGTGTTTTTTCTAGTGGCCCTTTGGTAAAATTCCCGTTTTTCCCCGAGTCCTTCGGCAAAATTCACTTTTTTTTGCGATTCTTAGACAAAATTGTCTTTTCTCTGGAATCTTCGACGAAATTTGCGTTTTTTCCGCTATACTTCGACGAAGTTGCCGGTTTTTTTTCTTCGGACGATTAACAAAACTCATTTTTTTCAGCGATCATCTGTCAAAAATCGCGTATTTTTTTATCCCGAATTTTCAGACTGATGATCGATTTTAAAGTGTTTTTGAACCGGAAGCCGTAAATTTTCGGATAATTGGGAACAGAATCATCTTTGCACATACTACTGAACAAAATAAAATAATTACTTTTATTTAAAAAGACATATTTTGCTCTCTGTTCCATAAATAAAATCCGCTACTTAAGTAATGTTTTCAACCAAGGTCATAACTTGCTAGTCAGGATGTGTGTGTAGGGGGGGGGGGGTCGTTTTGATTATTTTGGTAGGCTTAATCAAAACGGATTACCCATTCGGCTAAACAAGCTGAAGCCTAGGGTTTTGGAAGGAAAAAGGCCCGGTGCTAAGATTTTCTTTCAATTTTTTTTTCTTTTTTTTTAACCATTTGGGAAAATGGTTATTATCCTCTGTCAGGGTAGGAAATCAAAAACATATCTGAAGCGTTTATTGGTTAAATCCGCATTTTATTCGTTTTCTGGTAGGTCTATACAGTAATCTGTATTCTCCCTTTACTTTCAACTGAGATGGATACGTCTGTTGCCACTATGACAAAAAAGTAATAAAAACTATAAAAAAAAATAACTCAGAAAGAAATTGAGATACAGCTTTCAAACAAATTGCATTTAAAAGTACATTTTTTTCTCTATACTACAGTGTAAAAAGTAATATTGTGGAATGTTTAGAATTTAAGAATGAAATTTCATTTAAAATTGGTCCAGGAATATTAATGTTTAATCCATGGCGTACGTAAGGAATGACCAGCACTTCTGGAATGACCAGAAGTTTAAAAATGTACAGTACCGAAAAATGTAATCCATGGTGTACGTAATGTAGGATCAACTCCGTGCGATGTTTTATGTCTTAAATGTTAGTCTTCGAAAGAATCATTCTCCAAATGGTCGTTGTAATTTGTTAAATTCCATTTTATTCTTCTTCTTTTTTTTTTTTTTTTTTTTTTTGCGGAGTCTTGGAATTTTTCGGCTACCAGTTTGTGATTAATTTATTACAGAGGTGACTTTTATTATCGTTTAAACTGCTGATGAAACATTCTTCCAATTGTAAAAAAAGAGTATAAATCAAGCTTTTGTTTTATAAGGGGCTGTATACATATATATATATATTTAAATATGAATTTTTTTATATGGCCCCTGGTCCCTAATACCTTATATTTACAGAAATGTTGTTCTACATCTAGGATTGAAATAAAAAAAATCCCCACTTGTCATATTATGACACTTTCAGTTTTATGAAATTTTAATGTTTTTTAACTACACTAAAAGTATTTCTTTCCTTTTTTAGTACCAGAAAACACTGAAATATATCATTTTGAAGGAAGGGAGAGGGTGCCCAAAGAAAACTAGCCTAGGGGTAAGAAGGTAGTTCAAGGGTGATTCTGAGTAAAATATATATATATATATTTCTGAAATTCCCAGAAAATTTTCTGAAAGTTACAGCGGAAGGGGGGGGGGGGGAGGGAGGAAATCCACTCCCGGCACTAAATACGTGTTTTTTCCGCCGCCCTTTGACGAAATTCGCGTTTTCCGCGATCCCTTGACGAATTTTGAGTTTTTCGAGATATTTTGACGAGATTTCCGGTCCTTTCGGGATCTTTTGACGAAATTTGCCTTTTTTCGCGATTTTTTCGAAATTTGCGTCTTTTTCTCGATCCTTTGACGAAATTCACGTTTTTTTCTGCAAACAATTGACAAAATTAGTTTTTTCGACGACCATTTGCCGAAATTCGTGATATTTTTTATGTCCGAATTTTCAGATTGATGATCGAATTTTATAAACTTTCGAAAATGAATGCCTTAAATTTTCGGAAAATTCGGAACAGAATCGCCACTAGGTAGTTTATCCGCAACCTCCCCCCCCCTCCCCCTTTCCGTCCGCGCCCACACTATAATAATAATCAAATACAGAAACTCTTGAATAACGGGCACGTCGGGAGAGTGTAATTTGTCCGCTATTCGGAAGTGACTGCTATTGAGAAGTAAAAATGCACAGATATATAATTGTTAGGCATAGGGGAAAATGTACTTTAATAGAGGTGTCCGTTATCAGGGAGGGCCTGTCATAGAAGTTTAACTATACTTACAGAAGTAGAGGACAAGTTCACTTGCCATAAAACCTTTGATTAAAAAATAATTATTATTTTTATTGTAATACAAATGCTGATTAGGAATTACTGACAGGCTTTTTAAAAAATACCAACGAGCCTTTGCCTGATAAAAAACTTATTTTACAACATTAAAAATAAACATACATTAAAAATAAATAAACAAATAAATTCCTATTCAAATTGCAAACTTAAATGATAATTGAATAATTGAGTATCCATTTTCTTGTAGCAACAGTTCGAATATACTACATACATTCCATACAGAAAACAAATAGAGCAAAAGCATCAATCAATCAATCTTCAGCGCGTCCTATGAAACCCCGCCCTAACAAAAGGGTTGCCGAAAACTTTAAATCGCCGAAATCTCGCCAACATGTAATCTCGTTAATATCATGATAAAACACCGATAAATTGACTAAATCTACGAAATATAGTTGCTGTTCATAAAAGATATTGAAGCTTGGTACTAACCTGAATTTTCGAGACCGAAATTAAATTTTTTGGAGCCTATTTACCAGCATTTAAAATTGAAAACGTACAGGAAAAATGTTATATGGAATATTATTTTTACTTCTGAAAGGCAGATGGCAGCACCAGCAAAAGCTAATTTCAATAATTCGGAATGTGAACAGGATATATGTAATAATGTGAACAGGATTGATTTTACTACATATAGTTAAAAAATTTGAAGATTATTAATTATTTGCTGAATATATAACAAAATAAAACATGTTAAATGAAAATTTAGATATTATATTTCACTAAATGCCAGTTGTAAAGAATATGTATCAATCTTTTCATTACGAAGATAAGAAGTAAAAATCCATAGTCAAAAACTGGAGGGTACACGTCCCCCTTAATGTGAAATTTTACAGATCACTGTAGTATTTGAGGTTTTTGACAAGGGGTTTTTGACATGATGGTTTAAACCGTCAAAAACTGACACGTGTCAAAAACCTACCAACCCTGGCCAATTTATTATAAAATGAAAGGTATTTCTTAAACTAATAGAATTTTCTTATTTTTCATCTTAGACTATAATATTTTTATCAAGTTCCTTATTAATCAAGTTTTGTTTTTGTATTTATCTCATTTGTCATAAAATAAACTATACTGGGTGAAAATTGCTTCCATCATTTGGAGTGTTTCATTGTACCCCAGTATGTGTTTCATTGTACCCCGGCATACGGGGTACAATGAAACACTGTAAGACATTTATTTTTTGTTATTTTTCAAGCATAAAGATATTGTTTAGAATCTAATAAAAATTTATTTAGATGGGGAAAATACAAGATTTTTTTTACCAACCCTGCTTATTTCTAACCCTATAAATCATCAAATATTCTCATCACCATCATTTGTATTGCATTTATTTAATTTAAAATACAAACTTTTCATTCATTATTCATTATCAAAAAATAAGCAATTTACAAAATGGCAAATTTCATTTAAAATACATAACTTTCATTTAAAATATATAGGGTAGATGCACCAGTTTTGGCCACTTTTAGAGAAAATTCAAAAGAGAAATTTTACAATTCTTGACCGATTTAAGCATATTAAATCATAATAACATCATTCTTTAGTAAATTTAATTGTCTTTCTGTTAGCTATAATGATTTTCTACAGAATATTTTAGATTGTGAATAATAACTCATCAAGTAATTTATTCCAATTTGTACCAGTTTTGGCCACCCCTACACCAGTTTTGGCCATCTCTATGCACCAGTTTTGGCCACTCTAATATCATGTAGTTTAACAAACGTTTTAATTGATAATAAGTAAAAATAAAGCATTTTTATGCAACATCTATTTTACCACACATATATTTGTTTGCTGTATTAAGAGAATTTTGCAAATTTCTTTATGAATTGATAAAAGCATCAAGTAAAATATACTTATTTTGATTTTAACTGAAAGTTTCAATTAAAAAACAAAAAAATATATTTAAATTTGATTAATAAACGGGACAACAGTGACTATAGGACATAAAGATTAACTATTTAATCAGTTTTATAATTATTCATGGATTGTGGCTTGTTTAGAACACTTGAATCAAAGTGTTATATTTCTTGAAAGCATTTTCTGATTTTGGTTTGATTTTCATCAAAAAGTTATACTTCTTGAAATTATCTTTTGATTTATATTAGCTTATGCCTTAATTATGTACCCTGCTTCTTTGCAAGTTATTTTAGGGTGTGATTTCAGAAGCGAATCATACCATTTCATGCCTGGTCTTCCATCTTGAAATGGAGTTTATATCTTACCGGCTACAATTTTCTGGACAGAATCTTAAAAGTTGTTCCATTTTTATAGGAAATAGTATTCTGACAATATCTAAGATCCACTTTTCTAATTGATTTTTAACTTCCAATTCCTAGTACCTAGATCTACTACTTGAGATTCAACATTATTAGAAGAAAGTGGTGTCCGTCCTACAAACTTCTGATGTAAGGCAAGAACGGGTTACTCCAAAACTTTGCTAGCTTGTAGTTTTGGCATTACATTTTGAATGGCATTAATTTTACTTCTTATCTTAGAGCAGTGTTCCTCTCTAGGCCATTTTTTAAGAGCACAAAATCTCTTTTAAACTTGTTAAAATGAATCCTCTTCTTTTTAAATAATGTGAAATACATTCTTAGTTGTATTTAGATTCTCTAGTAAAGATTTTCACAATATTTAGTATTTCTAAATCCGTGTGCCTGAAATATTGCAAAAATTATGGAACGTCTTCATTTCTTTAGGAAAAATACAAGCAATTAAATCATGCTATAATTTTATTGAACGTTTTAATTTATAAGTTGTAAAATCTTTCAAAATTTATGTTTTAGTTTATTTATCATACATAAAAATTACATATCACCTCCCCTTTTGCTTTATCAAAAATAAACACAATACTATATTTTCTTTAGTGGCTAGCACAATGTCCTTTCAAAAGTAAATCATCTATTGGACAGAGAATAACAAATCCCTTTATAGAACTGCCATTAGCCTTGCTTTATTATTATTATTATTATTGAAGCCATTACTATATAAAACAAAACTAAATTGATTTTGATTTATCCAAATGTTCTTAAATTTATTAAATGGCTAAAATTCCCTCTATAATGATAATGAATCATGTGGCCAAAAGTGGAACATATGTTGTACCCTTTTTGGCCACCCCCATGACCATAACTGGTACATATAGCAAATTTAATGCACCAGTTTTGGCCACCCCCCATTAAACTGTTAAAATAAGTAATTTAAATGTAAAATTGCAGTAGAGAGAAAGCTTACCTCATAAAACCTAATAGAAATTTGTTTCAGAACAAATAGAACCTTATAAGTGCCTAATGTTGAAAGATTCTGAAAACTTGTCAGCTAAGCAAAAATCTTAATACATGTAAGCACACACTGCAGTTTCACACATTTATTTTTTTTTTGCAAGTCACATTTTAGCAAAAAATAAACAAATGATATTGTAAATGATAAAAGAGAGTTTGCTTAAAGTGTAGCAAAGAATGCATATTATTTGTTAGCATGAATTCACAGGCTAAATATTGGACAAATTGATCCAATGTGGCCAAAACTGGTACAGTGGCCAAAACTGGTGCATCTACCCTACATTCATAATGCATTTAAAATTTTTGCCTTTAACTCATTTCATTTAAAATTCAAATTTAAAAAGTTTATTAAGAAATAATACTATAAAACCAAAACATTTTATCTCACTACTAAAGCATTGTTTCTAATTTACATACGTTTCTAAAATAAAAGCTGCTATTGGTGAAGAAAAAATATACTCAGGGCGGGATGGCGGGATTCGCGCCCAAAATTTTAAAATCCTGCCCAAAAGAATATCATGGGCGGGAGGTTCCCGCCAAAGCCGCCTCAAGACTACAAGCCAAACACGAGGTTTCGTGACGTCACGACGGCGGGGCTTAGATCAGCCGTGAAGAGCACATGCGTTATTTAAAACATATTAATTCTTTCCTCTATATACCAACTTATTATCACAGCATATGGGAAAAAAAATAAAAACTTATAGTTTAAAGACGCTAATTAAGTGCTTTTTAATCAATTTTGATCACTCGAAACAATAATAATAACAATAACACAAAAACAAAATTTACGAAATAATATCACTGTGTCAGTCAAAATGTGCACTTAATTAAAGTTACATTAAAGAAAAATGGTTGGTTAATGAAAAAAAAAAAATCAAAGTATTAAATTTAATTTAGTGAACAGTTTTCATTATTTATTCTACTTTGAAATTTACAAAAATATCAATTATCTATTTTCTATATATTCTAAAACAAGACATTAATAAATATATATAAGCAAAATCTACAAATATGTATATAATATATATATAAACATATATATATATGTACCGGGTGTCCCAAAAAGGACTGACTGATTTTAAAATTCAATAACTTGCAAACGGTGACAGATATTAAAAAAATTCTTGCAGGAGGGTTATGCATAAGGTCAAAAGTTTTATTACAGTGATTTTCAATTTTAGTTCGATTTACAAACAATAGATGGCGCTGTAAGCAATAGTCGCTAAATACAGGCTCGATTTTTGGTACTTCGTGGCCCGGATAATACATTTCCATCTCCTTTTTCTGCATGGAACAAGATAAAGGACCAAAAATCGAGCCTGTATTTAGCGACTATTGCTTACAGCGCCATCTATTGTTTGTAAATCGAACTAAAATTGAAAATCACTGTAATAAAACTTTTGACCTTATGCATAACCCTCCTGCAAGAATTTTTTTAATATCTGTCACCGTTTGCAAGTTATTGAATTTTTAAATCAGTCAGTCCTTTTTGGGACACCCGGTAGTTTTAAACACATAGAGAGAATTACTTTGCTTTCAATTATTTCATTTTCAAAAATAAATAAATAAATACCAATATTCTGTCAATCAAAACCCACATTTAAAATTAAATTATAGTGGATGAAAAATGATTGTTAAATGAAAACAAATTCAAGTTGTATGCTATTTTTATTATTCATTGTGGCTTGAAATTATAGCAATAAATATCCTATTAAATATTTAGTGATTTGAAACATGCAAAGGAGTATAATAAATTTAATATAAATAAATAGTAAAGCTACAGAGTGCATGAAATTAGGTAACAACACAGATAAACTTTTCTTACTGTAAACTTTACTTAGCAGAAATGGGTAATTTTCACATAAAATCGATTAAATTGAAAAAACATAAAGCTCTCATAATAAAACAAAACAAGGTCATGAAACAGAAAATTATTATTTTCTTAATTTTTGTATTATTTTAAGATATTATGCAAGGTACAAGCAATACAGTTTTTAAAAAGTGTACTGAAATCTGGTGAGAACAAAAGAAAGAAAGAAAACACTTTCATCGATTGGAATTGAAATATTCCTAGCATATATTTATTTTGTTCAGATATTCAAGAATTAAGATTTTGGACTTTGTACTATATATCATTAGAAAACTAATGATTTAAATTTTATTATAACAACTTAATATTACATTGTTTTCAAAAGAAATTCTTCATACATGTTTTCCTCATAACGAGTCAAGTTGAAATCATTTATTATGGACCAATTGGGGGTATTTTTTTTAGACACCTTATAACATAAATAGAAAAACAAATAAAAGTTTGCAAACAAATACTTCTTTGCAACAAATCCATGATTTTTTCTACTATTATTCTACTAATATTTTTTCATAAAGTTGTGACCATCTTTTTGTGATACCCTGTATACAAATGTAAATAGTACCTGGTACGAAATTTATGCATGCATACAATACGTATGAAGTTTAGCACTAACCACTTATGCATTATTCACAAATAATTTCTACAGATAGATAAAAGGGGGGGTCCCAGAATGGTGCTTGCTCCGAAGACCTAGATAGACAAAGTCGGGTCCTGACTACACAGAAAAGTAAATTTATAATTATGTAACAATAATTTTATTTATTGTTATTTTTAATTAAACGTTAAAGTTATATTAAAACACACAAAATTTTTGCGAATTCGGAAGGGGGGGGGGGGTGGATAAATTGTTTACAGTCATTGTAAAATAAAGAGATTCAGACACATCATTCCCATATCTGCAATTGTCATGTATAAGCATGCACTGTGTAACAAATATTATAAAATGAATTTTTATTAAGAGTTTAAGATTAAAAAACACCAATAAATTAGTATGTATATTATCGGGCTTTAAAAGAAATAAACAAGATAACAATGTTATGCATCCATAGAAATTATGATGAAAGTTTCTAGTACATTTAAATTTTTAAGTATGAAAATATCTATAAAAATACATAAATTTTGGTATTAAATTAAAGCCCAATCAATTCTGCCTACAGAATAATCAGAGTTACTATTCTCACGACCAGTGTTTTCTAATAAAAGTCGATCATTAAAAGTCCCTCTAATGAGAGAAAATAGAACAAATTAAAAAGATAGGAAGGTGTGACAAGTTATAAATTACATAATAATTAAGCTTGTAATTAAGACTTTTGGCTGAAAATGTTTTAGCATGATTAGTATCCAAGAAACTCAGTCTGACATAAATTTCAGCTATCTGGTGCCAGTATTTCCGAGTAAATAAAGTCAGAAGTTTTAATCAAAATTATTGAATAGCAAGAAAGGTAAAGTTTAAACTAATAATATTTATGCTGTACTTACTGTATACAAAATTTCATCAGTTTTCAGTGGTAAATTTCTGAGTAATAATAATTTTAAAGTTTTTTTACTAATTTTCTTAAATTAAATGAACTGATTAAAATTTGCACTTGAAAGTTTAACAGTTAGGTAGAAAAATATGTCACATAGGACATTAAAATTTCAAGTGAATTGGACAAATAGCTTCCAAATTATAAGTCAAAATGTGCTGGCGCCAATAGAATGCGTGTCTAGCAGAAAGTGTCTAGCAGATATTGAAATCAGATTATTTTGAGAAATTAATAAAGGCTATAATTAAACAATGGAAACTTTATTAATCAATAACTTTTGAGATAATTCACCTATTCATACAATTCAAGCCCCAATTTTTAGCAAATTACGAGAGACAGGGAATGATGCAAGTCTCGACATGATCTTGTCATTTTTTCCATTTTAAATTATTGCTGTATTTAAATGAAACAGAACTAGATTAATATCGTTTTTTTTTTTTTTGTTTTGTTTTTTGTTTTTTTTGAGACACGGAATATTACAACACGATATTTCATTAGGATTTACTAGTTAACTTATTTTAAACAAATTAAAAATAAAAAACATAGTGAACAAAAAGACAGAACTAGTACTAATAGTGTATAAATAGTTAATTTGAAAAGAAACTTACCTTAAAAAGAATACGTTCTTTGCTTCCGAATAAAAAACACGTTGTACTCTAATTCTAAACAGCCAGATACAAATGCTTCTCGTTGGCGCCAGCCCCGGACCATTACGTCACATATGAGGGGGATTGAAATTGTGTCTGGCTTGATAGTCAGGGGGGTACCATTCGTGCGATGCGCCAACTCTAAAGATTTCTTAACTGCTCGCGCATTACGTCACGTGGCGGACAACTTCGCCTCGCTTCGCTCGTTTCAGTATTATTCTGTATGCTGTTCTGCGTTGGAAATTTTTTTCTGTGAATGATTTTAATTATTCTATTATTTAAACAGACTTTTTGAATAAAACCTAATGAATGCGCTATATCAACGTGTTCTAATAACTCTCACAGAACACGTATACAGATTTAACAATACAGTACAGTCTCAAATCCGCGAATCGACATCCTGGCGATTATTATTCTGGAAAATCGCAACGAAAAACACTAAAATCGCAGAGGACAAAATTTACTGCAATTTTAAAACCGAATTACTTTTACGAATGTCAAAAAATTTCTGCAGAACGGGAAAATCTCTAAAAATTGCATAAGAGAATCGCGAGAAATTCCGAATAACTTTAATGAAAGAAAAAGAAGAGGCATTTACTATACTGGACTAAACTGTTAAAGCCGGATTTCTTTCACTAATGCAGACAAATCGCCATGAAATGGGGGGGGGGGGGAGTTCAAAATTCAAAACTCGCAGAGGAGAAAATTCATTATATTTGGCTAAAAGTTGAACAGAGTTCCTTTTACAAATGTAAAAAAAAATGCCGCGGAGCATTATAAAACTCTAAAAATTGCATACAAAATTCGCGAAAAATGCAAAAATCTCTGATCGAACACCGAATAAACTTTATTGAAAAAATGACAACATTTACTATACTGGGCTAAAAAAAAAAATAAAGGCGGATTCCTTTTACTCATATGGAAAAAATCGCCGCAAAATTTAAAAAAAAAAAAGTCAAAAATTGCATAAAAATGTAAAATAATTTCTTTTGTTATTGCGATTTTTTTTTACCTTTTAAAAAAAATTTCCTCTATTAAAATATTTGTTTTAGCATTATCTTTTTTTACTTTGTTTTATCTATAATAGACGCTTTCAGTGTGACGTCAGTCATGACGTTTTGCATGGAAACTGACTCCAAACAAACGGTTGCTATGTTTCGTTTCTTATTAAATATAAATCGTAGAAAATGTTACCACTGCATATAAAGTATCAAAACATATATCTGTGAGATATAGTTGTAAGATGTATCTATAATATATAATAAAAAGCGAAAATACACCATAGCAACGGTTTGTTTGGAGTCAGTATCCAAGCAAAACGTCATATCTGACGTCACGACTGAAAGCGTCTATAGAAGAAAGGTAGTCGAAATTTTGTTTGACTTGCGGTTTTTGACGGATTTACACGCGTTAAGGGTCAGAGATAGCGAAAAACATGTTTTTACAAAATACCAGTCTGTCCGTATGTATGTGTGTCTCATTATATCATTGGAAAGTATACGAAGTTATGCAAAGAATTGAATCAATTTTTATATAGGTGCTTTGCTGTGATGATGCTGAAATAGCGATTTTTGTGCCATTTTCAATATTCTATCATCGAAAAGTGCATGAAGTTATGCATACAATTGAGCAAAATTTCATGTGTATGTTTTTGACTATGGCCAGCAGGTCCAGATTGAATTTGAGGATATTCCACCGGGAAGGAGGGCTACAATAACGATTTTTTCATACGAAGTTAGGCATACATTTGAACCAAACTGCATACATGTATTTTTGACTATTGACGCCAGGTCCCAGTTGAAAATGGATATGTAACCCTGGAAAGGGCCGCTGTGATAACGATTTCTGTGCCATTTTTCGTAGTTCTGTTGTACATCGGCTGCTGATGCAGCGACATGCACCTCGTATCCAGCTAACCCGGCGATTCGCAAACAGCTGACGTACAACAGAATAACAATAATATTCATTTTATTAAATATTTTGTTCGAGATTAACAAAATGAAGCAGAAATTTAAGTTGAAAATTAATGTTAGTGTATGGTTGAAGTAAACCTATAAGCAGTGCTTAATTTGCACCGGAGCTCAGCTCCGATAGTTCTTTGTTTTTTGTGGAAATTTAAATATTGGTCTGAATTCACTGCCGCTCACTCCGAAGTTTAGTAAAAATAGTGTTTCCGCTAGCGGGCGAAGACAGTTATTTATTAGTTATTAATGCCTAAAGATATGTCAAAATATATAATAATGTAGAGGTGCCAAGTATTACGATTTGTCCGTAATTATTACGGATACGCAACAAAAATTACGGCGTTACGGACATCGGTTAAAAATTACGGCGATAAAAAACTTAAATATTGTCAAAGGATCGCTTAAAAAAAAACGCGAATTTTGTCAAAGGTTCGCTTGAAAAAAACTCTAAATTCGTCACAGGACCATGGAAAAAATTTGAATTTTGACAGAGGATAGCCAAAAAACGCGAATTTCGACAGGGGATCGCCGAAAAAACGCGAATTTCAACAGCTGTCGATTATTGCTTGGTTCAAAGAAGACATTCTTTACAATGCTGCCATATCTCGAATTCTTCTTAAATACGTTAGTTGAATAGGATCAGAATTCTTCTGCCGTTCGAGCCATTTCGTAGCTGTTTCCAAACATTCAAAGGCTTCGTTATATGATGGACCTGGATCATTTTCAGAGCATTCGTTTTCATTTTCTTCAATTTCTTTTTCGTCTTGAACCTCATTATCATTTAAAATCTGGTATCCAGATCTAATAGGGCGTTTGGATAATTGGAAGTTCGTTTAAAAAAAGAAAAAAAATGAGAGAAATAGTCTGTTCGGATAATTGGGAGTTCGGTTTTAAAAAAATTGATAGAAATTGGCTGTTCGGATAATTAGAAGTTCGGTTAATTGGGGTTCCAATAATGGGCGCTCTACTGTACTTCCATAAATTTTCTTTCTATTGCTTCCTGTTTGTATGAAGAAATGTTATATTTGATGTGTTTTATAAGATAACATGGAAATTCTAATACCGAAGTTGTTTCAACTTTTTTAGTTTTTGCTGAAATTTTGTATACATGAAATCAGTGTTGATTTCAGGGGGTGGCCCGGAGGGGGACATCCACCCCGTTGCAATGAGATGTCCCCTCCGGAAGATTTGAGATTTTGGGTTTTCAATGGTCAAAAAGTGCAATCTCCCACCTCCGGAGCCACAGAAATCCCTCCCGGAGAAAAGTGTCTGAATTCAACACTGTATGAAATAACGATATTGTTATTTGAAAAATATAATGTAAATAATATGTATATATACATATTTTTTCATAATAGAATTAGTTTAATTATGGAGTAATATTTTTGTATTATTTTGATCCTGTATAAGCATAATAATTTTTGAAAACCTATATCTAGTAATTGGACAATGCATTATTGTTAAAAGTTTTGAAGTGTGAGTTTTGTTTAATTTATTCTGTTTGATAATGCTAGTCTTTTCATTACTACTCCTGTGTAATCATATAATTCATTCGTTCATTTTATTTTACAATAGTTTAAAAGTTTTCATTTGTAATTTTACACATTAAAAACGTATTTTTTTTCGCGAATTTTTCTAAGTATTTGAATGTAAACAAACGTATCGCGATATTATTTAACCATTATGTATTTTATATCTGATTAACTCCAATCAGTGTTTGTCCAAATTATTTTAAGGAAAGTGATTTCGTTCAATTTACTTTCGAAAATCTGCTTTTTAAAAAATTATTTCCTTCGTATTTTGGTGTTTTTACACATCTATTTACTTTCTCACGGCTGTTCCATCTCCGATCTTGTCCGCCACGTGACGTTTCAGTCCTGCTCTACTCTGATTGGCTATCCTTCAAATGGAACAACCTTATTGTAGAAGAACCTTGCTTGATAGTCTTTAGGCGGCTTTGGATAGATTGACAAGTGTCCGCGACCGATTGGCGAGTTCAGAGGTGATTCTATTCCGAATTTTCCGAAAAGTTAATGCATTAGGTTCCGAAAATTATGAAAAATCGGCCATCAGTTCAACAGAAAAATATCGCAAATTTCGACAAATGGCCGCTGATCACCGAAAAAAATCAATTTCGTAAATCGTTCGAGGAAAAAATCGCCAATTTCGTCGCAAAGGATTGCGAATAAAACGTAAATTTTGTCAAAGGATCGCGAAAAAACTTGAATTTCGTCAGATCGCGAAAAAAAAAAAAAAGCTCGAAACTCATCAAAGGATCGCGAAAAAACGCAAATTACATTAAAGGATAGCAAAAAAAAAACGTAAATTTCGACAAAAGAACGAGAAAAAACGCTAGTTTCTGCAAAGGATCGCGAAAAAAGGCGAATTTCATCAAAAGATCGGGAATAAACGCGAATTTAGTCAAAAGGCCGCTGAAAAAACACGAATTTCATCAAAGGATCAATGGCGGATCTAGGGGGGGGGGGGGGGGGCGAGGGGGCGATCGCCCCCCCCTTGGGCAAATAAAGGGTTTGAAAAACGGCATTATGCATCCTCACGAGAAATGACTTGGGGCGAAGCTCGAGCGCGGCGCGACCCGTCCCGGGTCGCGCCAGTTTTAATCCACAAGACTCGTGCTGGGTCAGGTCTTCCCTCTTTTAGAGCCGGGCCGTGTCCTGATCTTAAATTTTTCTGCAGATTCGGGTCTGGCCAGACTTCTTTTTCTTCCAGGTCGAGCCTAGCCTGGACTTCATTCTTCCTAGAGGTCTGCACTGGCCGAAATTTCCAAGTCGGGCCTCGGCAAGGAATAAAAGCTAAACGTTCAGTCCGTGTCAGTCCTTATGATAACTGTTACTGGCCCGATCGCGACCTGTGCACTCCTCTAACTTCCGACTGTCTGTCCGTCTGTCTGTCTGTATGTGACACAAATTTTGTGGGTGCTCTATCTCAAGAACTAATGCGCAGAATTTAATAAAAATTTATATTCAGGTAGTCCCTGATATAGATTGGTGCTGATTAGTTTTTGGTGTAAATCGCCCAGCAGGTGGCGCTGCTATGTAGCATTTTGCAGGATTTCCGCAAAAGCTCTATCTCAAGAACTCATGCACGGAATTTTATAAAACTTCAGATTCCGTTAGTCCTTGACATGAATGGATGCTGTTTACGTTTTAGTGTAAATCGCCCAACAGGTGGCGCTGCTATGCTGCATTTTGCAGGATTTACACTATTATTGCAGTAGCTCTATCTCAAGAACCAATGCACACATTTTCATCAAACTTCGGATTTAGTTAGTCCTTTATATGGAATGATGCTGACTACGTGTTTGTGTAAATCGCCCAATAGGTGGCGCTGCTGTGCTGCACAGTAAAAAATTTTGGTCAAAAATTACGGTACATATACTGGCAACTTTGTGACCAGTACATATACCGTAATTTAACTGGACGGTATATGTACCGTAAAATATTTAAAGTATGTGTACCGCAAAAAAACTTTCATACAGCATATATACCGTACGTTAAATATACAGTATATATACCGTAAAAACCATTTATACAGCATATATACCATAGATTAAATATACAGTATATGTACCGTAAAAAATATTTATGCAGTATATATACCATAAATTAAATGTGTGGTATATGTACCGTAAAAGTGTTTGCAATCAGTATATGTACTGTAAATGAAATGTATGGTATATATACCGTAAAAGTACAGGATGACCCAAAAAAAGCTCCCACAATTGACAGGATAAAAAAAAAGGACTGCAGAGAGAAATTTGTTTGTTCAAAAATATACAATAGGTATGGCGAGAGTTTAAAATGACAATCTTTCAGAAATGGTGTCTGGTAAGTGTTGTCCATTGCGAGCAATACACAATTCAAGACAATGTCTGAAATCTATCACCACTGATGCATCGTCTTGTGGAATAGCTGCCACTTCTACCTGAATATTAGTCTCTTGGGATCAGAAAGAGCATAGGTTTTATGCCTCAAGAGTAATTCAAGCAGAGGTAGCAGCTTCTGCAAGACATGATATGTCAGATGATGATAGATTTCAGACATCGTCTTGAATTGTATATTGTTCGCAATGGACAACACTGCCAAACATAATTTCTAAAACACAGTCATTTTAAACTCTTGTCATACCCATTGTATATTTTAAAACAAACAAGTTTCTCTCTCCAATCCTTTTTGTTTTATATTATCCTGTCAAATGTGGGAGATTCTTATGGGTTATTCTGTAGTCAGAATCATATATACAGGGAAAGTACAAAGTCTTACCCTTATTTTTTATCAACCTGTACATTGATGCAGCCAAAACATAAAATTTTTACTTCTCTTTTTGAGGGATTCTGTAGTGAATAAGTTATCAAATTTTTGTCCCTTTTATTATTTGACTAATTATAATTATAAAAACTAAACATCTACATATGTCGCCAAGGGCGTGAAGAGGATAAAAATTACATTTTCAACGAATAAAGAAAAATTAGTAATTGGCCAAAATTTTATAATTTCTTCCGAGATTCTTGTTACGTACTTGGAAATTAGAATTTTTATTTTTTTTTTTTCCTCAACATACAAATCTAAATTTTCTTTCTTTCAGTTAAATGTTTAAAACTGCCACTGTCCAGCAAATCGCCACTTATATGATTTTTTTTAAATGGAAAAATGGGTGTTTAATTATTCTTGCAAAACTTAATGTACAGTTTAAAATTTAGAATATTAATAATAGGTTTTAGCATAAGTTTTTAGCTGAATGAGTTAATATTTAGATTTCTGGTTGATATAGAAAAATACACAAATTATATCAAGGTTTTTTAAAACAAGCTCTATCCGATAAAAAATTTCTAAATATCTACAAATTCAAAAACTCTGTGTTATTTGTTTCTTTTAACAAACAATGCATCTGTATAAAAATTAAACAATTTCTAAATATTCACATCTTATTCTATAAATGACACAATTAGTTGTAGCACAACCATCTATTATTTAAAAACTAATCAAATTCTGCTGTTTTTAATAGCTTTTCCCTCCTGAAATTTTGCATCAATCTACTGAAAACCCTAAAAGTAATGTTACTTTAAATTTAGAAAAGTAATTTGTAAGAAAAAAATGTCAAAAGTGTATTGGATAATATTTAATCCATAGGAAAATGAAAGATGTAATAAGTATATCTTAAATATTTTGGATTTCTATAAGTTAAGCTTTAAATATTTATTTAAAAAAATTAAGTTTTAGAAATTTAAGAAATATTTAATTTTTGTTTCTGCATTTTTGTTGAGAATGAAACATCGATGTTCTTTAATGCAGGTGCCCATAACTTCTGCAATATCAATTTATTATCTATCTGAATTTTTTTTTAATCCTTTGTACTTCTATGTCGAGTCTGACTCGACATGATCTTTTTAAGCTAAATGCTGCTATAAAAAGTGATAAAATATCTTTATTTAGATTGACGAACGTTTCATCGCACAAATGGTAACATTTTCAAAATCATTCATGATAGAAATATTTTCACAAAATTTAAAACAATAACTTGGTAAACAATGTCATGAGACATCATGCATATGCAAACATTAAATTAAATAGGATTATTTTATGTTTGCACTGATTTTCATTATGCATGATGTCTCTTGACATTGTTAACCAAGTTATTGTTTTTAAATTTTGTGAAAATATTTCTATCATGAATGATTTTGAAAATGAGAGGGGAAGTTTTAAAGGTCACAAACTGTTAAATAAAATACAATTTTCTATAGCAAAAATAAAAATTCATATTTCTTAAAATCACCAAAGAATATTTCTTTTATTAAAAATAGCTTAAAAAAGCAGTAAAAATATCATTGCATATGGTATTTAGAAAAAAAAAAAAAAAAAAAACATTTAAAGCTGTCGTTAAATTCAAAGGAGCTAATTTCTGACTTTTTTTTTTTATCAATCTTCGTTCAGAAATGCATGAAATTTGCAATGTATAATTTTTTAATTCAGAAACTATAATTGAAAGATATCTTTTTTTTTTTGTAAATGCATAACATCTTTCAGAAAATACTATTAAAACCTTTCAGCCGAATTCTCCACGCAGGTCAAGAAAAGTGAAGAAAATTGGTTGTCCTGAGCAAAATTGCTTTTAAGTCAAAAGGTAATTTATCAAAAAATGGAAAATTTATTTTCATTCCAAATCACTAAATAGTCAGGGCAGCAAACTTTATACCTTCATGTTTAAAAATGAGTTTAAAATTGTGTCAAAGTTTTACGTTGTTAGGCAGGGTATTTGAGAAGCATATTAAAGTTCAAGCATAAATATTTTAGAACATTTAGAAAATAAATTGATTTCATTATGATTTACAAATATTTAAAACAAGCAATTAAAATATAGAAAGATATTTATTACAACAATTAAATTACATTAATATACACAGTTCTAATATTTATGTATACAATGTTTTCTTTTCAATTTACTAATATATACAAAATTCCAGAAGTTTTGGCCATCTTACAGCATTACCTCTGCCAATTGATTTGCTCTGTAGTTTATTCCACACACAGGGTTGATCAACTTAAGTACCTTAAAGAAAAAGAGTGGTTCATTCAACATGGATATAAGCACTAAAATAAATTTTCGAAGAAAATACAAAAGTGACTTGTAGAAAAGGTTACATAAAATCATCTTAAAAGGATATTTCAGTCACACCAAGAAAAAGGAGGTTAATGTTAATCTTACGGGGCATTATTTTCAAATTTCTCGCTTTGATTTTAATATTTCTCAATGATTTTTTTTTTATTTATTTATTTAGTATAGATGAGGGTGATCTACAACTGTGCTAGCTTTTATTTTTCTGATTTTGGTTATAGTTTTTTTAATATTAGGATAATTTCAAATTCAGAAGCGGTTTCGAAAGTAAAAATTTGCCCAGTTGTAGATAGTCTCCAGCTATCCTATGCAAAAAAATCATTTAAAAATATTAAAATTCAAACAAGATATTTGAAAATAATGCTCCCATAGACTTAACATTAGCGTTTTCATTTTTCCCTGTGACTAGTGCGGACAAGAACCTACGCTAGTCACGCGGATAAATGCAAACATTAATGTTAAACCTATGGGAAAAGTCTTTACAGATTTCTCACTTGTATTTGAATACTTTTATATTATTTTTTTTGCATGCAATACCTGAAGTCGATACCTGTTGTTGTGTGTATGTACTTTTTTCAACTTTTGTAGCAATTTCTGTATACGAGAATAGTTTCCCTTTCAAAACCACTTCCAAAAGTAGAAGTATCCGCATATCAAAAAACTGTAAAAAACATCGAAAAAGTAGAAATGCACAATAAATGTTAACCTCAGGTACCCTGTGTCCCCCCCCCCCCCCAAAAAAAAAAGAAAAAGAGAGAGAGAGAGAGAGAGAATCATTTAAAAATATTAAAAATAGGAACAAGAAATCTGTAAGGAACGCTGCCATAGGATTAACATTAGTTCGAGCATTTCTTAGTTTAGGCTCTTAAGGCTTAATTATTTTGCATGCGATACCTGAAGTTAATACCTATTGTTGTGTGTATGTACTTTTTCAAATTTCGTAGCAATTTCTGTGTATGAGAATAGTTTCACTTGCAGAACCACTTCCAAAAGTAGAAGCATATAAAACAACTGTAACAAACATCGAAAAAGTAGAAATGCACAATAAACGTTAACCTCAGGTACCCTGTGCCCCCCCCCCCCCAAACACAGAAAAAAAGAAAAAGAGAATCATTTAAAAGCATTCAAATGGGAACAAGAAATCTGTAAAGATTGCTGCCATAGCATTAACCTTAGCTTGAACATTTCTTTCTGTGCCTAGTTTAAGCTCTTAAGGCTATGTGTTTAAACAAGAATGGAAATGTCAGAGCTGAAATCATTAATTTTATACATTCTCTCAACAAAGCTCACTTATTTTTACTATTGATACAACTTTTACAGAGTAATTTCAAATCATTGCAACAGTTAATGATTTCTTTTTCACTCGCTTCATCTTATAATTTATAAATGGACCTGTTTAAACTGTACATCACCTTCATATTTAATGGAGTTTCTGAAGTATGTTAAAGATGCAGAGAAGACCTTTTAAATCCCATGCAAGTATGTTTAGGAATATTAATTGGCCTACATTCTTTGCTAACAGGTGACAATGTGCAGCTTTCAGCATATCTGTTATCAAATTACTTTGAAATAAATACTATTAATTGAATGCATTGTCCATCATACTCACAAGATTAAATGTAACCGAGCTTGTACAGTCGAACCTCGTTAACATGAACCTCAAGGGGAATCAAAAATTTGTTCACGTTAACAGTAATTCATGTTATCAGTATCAAATCTTTGTATTCGTTTTTATAGGGGACTGTGAGAATAATTTATGTTAAAAGTAATTCATGTTAAGCGTGTTCATGTTAACGAGGTTCAACTGTATAGATTACATTAGGTCACAAAAATATAGAATGCTAACTGCTCCTGGCTGTCACAAAACATATGCAATAATGGGATACAAACTTTGTATATAACTTTGAGAAAACAGATTTTTATAAATTATCGATCAGATTTTCTAATAAACTCTAGGCCATTTTATTTACTACATGGGAATTAGTCTAAACTTTTGTCAATACAAACTTTTATAAGTCAGCCTGTTAAAGGTTTTCTTTCTAGTGAGCTCATTTTATTTACAAATTACACATTTCAAATAATACAGAGAAACAAAAAATAAGGAATTTACTTATTATAGAATATAATTATAAGATTATTTAATAAATGGAATCTTGTGAAAGCTCTCTTTTAACTCTTTGAAGGTTGGTGAGATACTTTGCTAAAAAGGTCACTTAAAATTGCATTTACAAATCTATATTGCACATGCAGATCTGAAAATTTGGAAGAAGACCAATGAAAGCAGTTCTGATGCATAAAACTCAGATTTTCAATTTTTTTTTTTTTTTTTTTTTTTCAAAATTCACCGAGATACAAGTTAAAAACCATAATGATTATTAAAAGATGGTACACTGCCTTAGCTGTCTGGTCCAAAACTGCATTTCAGAGTTTCTTTAAGGCTCTTTTTCAAATCTAACAGAGCTTATTTCTGATGTATTCTTGTAATTCTTTTTTTTTCCAGAAATGCATGAAAGTGGCAGATGTTTTTATTCAAAAGCTATGCGATCAAAAGATGTTTTCCCTTTTTTGGTAAAGGCAAAAAATAATTCAGAAATACTGTCAAAGTTGCCTTTTGAGGAGAATTTCCAAGCTTGGTATTGCAAGAGAGAAAAAAGAAAAAGCAGTTGTCACACAACTAAAATTGCTTATAACTGATAAGTAATTTGTTTATAAAAAAATGGAAAACTCATTTCAATTCCAAATCACTCCAATAGTCAAGCCTGCTAATTTTATACCTTTATGCTTAAAAATGAACTACAAAATGTGTCGGAAAGTTTTGTGTTGTTGAGCAGGAACCAAAAGCAAAAGGAAAAGAAGCTCGGGAAAACAGTCTGTATTTTGTAGCAGCCATATCAGATTTTAAAATATACATATAAGGACAAAAATACCCATTTACTTTGGGTACTTTCCTGGTCCTAGTTGGGTTATTTGTTTTAAAAGTATTAATATTTATTATTTCAAAGAAATGTACTGTGAATGCTGATTTTGAGGGTCCTTCCCAGCAGGGTTGGCAGGTTTTTGACACATGTCAGTTTTTGACGGTTTAAACTGCAGTTTAAACCGTCATGTCAAAAACCTCAAATACTTACAGTGATCTGTAAAATTTCACATTAAATGTCACACAGATGTAATATTTAAGATTCACTATTACTGTAATTGTATAATTAGTATATAGTATTAGTAATAATTGCAGGATTGGCAGGTTTTTGACATGTATCAGTTTATGTCAGGTTTAAACTATAGTTTAAACCGTCATGTCAAAAACCTTAAATACTAAATTGATCTGTAAAAATTCAAATTAAATGTCACACATGACAACATTACATGTAATATTTTAAATTCACTCTTACTGTATATCAGTAATTAGTACATAGTAAAGTATTATTGTTAAGTACAACTTTTTAACAGGGTAATATTTAATTTTTTTTTTTTTTTGTAAAATTGTGTTTTTTTTAAAAAGTAGACATCAAGCTCACCTGAGCTGTGCATTTTTTCTCTTACTTAAAATCGTTTTAATTTCGCTTACTTTTGAGAGCTTAAAGCATTAGCTAGCTTTTTTTATGGGAAAAAAAAAAAAAAACTTAGAAAAGTGTAGATTTTTTTGTATATATAACAAGATAATGTGCATCAACTTTATTCTAGTCTAGGCAATAACCATTCCATTCAAAATTGAAATTGGATTATTAATTTTAAACATTTACAAAATAAGAGAAGTAATTAAAAAAAAAAGGTTTAAAGTCAATCTTTTTAAAACATGCTTTCTTTCAATATATAAAAATGTTTTCGATTTTAAAACTGAACAAAATTGGCTTGGTCATCTAAAAGAAAATTCCTGTAAGGCCATATTGAAAAAGTGCATAATAGAAGGGATCAAATCATGAAACCATACCACTGTTTGGCTCACACTTTGCATCCCAACCATCAGGGGCAAGGGTTGACTGCTGTGTCAGTTGATTCAGCTCGCACTTGAGCTACGGAGAGAGTTTATGGATGCTTACCCATACTGATTGTGTATGAAGCTAAAGAATCCCCTTTCCCGTCTTCTTATTTCAGTGCTATAGGGAGGACTCCATTGTTTGGTGGAAAGGTATCATTAAATGCAACAGCTTTTTGAGCCTGCTTCAAAACTTGCTTATCTAGCAATACTTTTGCTATCAAGTCCTACTAGCTCAGCATCAATTAAGAGACAGACTATTTTCTAACGTTTCATACACTCTAAACTCAAAAATCTTTTGGGTGTAAATAAATGTGCTAAACACGTGGTGTGCTGCAGCATGCTGCGGGGTAAAATTGATTCGGATTATTTAATTGTACAAAATTATTTTCTTCTGGTTGAAAAATCCAAAAAAAAAAAAAAAAAATTTATTGCAAATAATATATTTTTTAAATTATTAAATTCTAATAAAAGATCACATAAGTCATTGACTTATTTAATATTTATCAATTGTTAAAATGTTTTAGCGTGTTGCATGTATTTGGCAGTTTTCGACAGTTTAAACCACTTTATGACAGTTTAAACCAGTTTTTGACGCTTGTCATGTCAAAAACCCAACCCTGCTTCCCAGAAGTCTGCATCCATGTTCTCCAATTGAAAATTTAAAAAATTATCCTGTTATCCCTGAAGTGTTTTTCCATTTCCAGTGATATCCAGAGATAAATATATTTACTATTTAAAATATATATAAACACATAATTACTGCCGGTAGTTGATTTTCACCCCCCCCCCCCCCCTCTCTGTTGTAACCTTTCGGAAAATTCGCTGTGAGTTTGATTTTTTTTTTTTTTTACTCAGAATGACTCCTGGTATTAATCAGTAAGAATGCTGTTTATTTTAACACTCAATGTTTGTACATAAGAAAATGTAACACGCTACTCAAGCAGACAATTTTCATCTCACTAAATTGCTGTCGCAGACACAACCATAACTTTATGCTACTGGGTCCAACATTAAAAATTAGTAAGAGTGAGATTTAGTCAAAAAATTCTTTAATAGAAGAAATGGCCTATTAGCTTGTTAAATGATTAAGAATTAGCAAAATCCTTAATACCCTTTAAAGGAAACTGACTATCGAATTGGTTAGCATAAAAGTTATTGGTTTTATGATTACCTAATAATATTTTAAAATTTTGCACAAATTGGAACAAAAGAAAGGGGGGAGGGTATTTTATTTAGTTCAAAATATACTGTAAATTCTGATTTTTTTTAACTGCATCTGCCTGTTGGTTTATATTTCCAGACTCTGATTAAAATACATCAGAACGAGTTATATTTAACCTAGACAGTTATCCTTATAGTAGCAGAAACTCTCTCTTTTTACTAATAACTCAAAAATGTACATATATTTTTTAGCTTAAATTAACCATTTTTAACTGAGAACATAATTTTAAGATGAAACATTGGAATAAAAAACTTCCCCCTCCCATACAATACACAGTACTAAAATATGCAATACTTATTACAACATATTTTGACCAAATTAAAAAAAAAAACAAATCAGCAAGAACTTTGTAAAAAAAAAAATAAATCAAGTTATTTAAATCATGTTGCTAAAAACACAAAGCTAAACACACTTTTAGCAAAATTTCAAACGCTAATAAAGTGGAAAATGTTACAAATTGACAACACTATTGATGAGAAAAAAAAGCCATATGTCATCTTGTGAATTATTTGCCTTCTGATATACCCCTCCTCCTCCTGCAGAGAAAGGTGGATTTCTCTAAGGAAGGGAACACCCCCAAAGGCCTATGAAAAAAGCAATTATATAATTCATTCTCTAATATCTGTATCCAGTTGTACTGGGAATTTATAAATTACTATTAAAAATTATTCAAACAACTCAAACAGCTAAAGTCCTATGAGGAATATAGGTGCAGATTCCCAAAATCAGTATTGCACTAGTGGCTGCTAAACCAAAAAAAAAAAAAAATCCAGTGGCCACATTGTGAAACAAACACATACAAACAGCATTTATATACAGTAAACTAAACAAAAAAAACCTAAGGAATTAAAAAAATGAAAAATAATTGAACACACGTACAATAACATACAGACTAATTACTTCAAATGTGTATATTTAATTAAGCATAAAATTCTTGAAATTTGTATATTAAGTATAATATAAATCTTAAACTATATACTGTCAGAAGATAAAGTTGAGCGAGATATGTAGAAAATAAGCAAAAAGGATAGTGGGAAATATCAGGAAAAGAATATTTCTTAATTTGACATTGTCATACAAAAAAATTGAGAATGTGTCCCATTATTTTACACTATAAAAATCAAAATAGACTTCAGTCATTTGTTTTGCTATAAGGAGAGATTATCTTAAAAAATAAAATAAAATAAAAATAAATATATATGGCGACTTATAAAGTGCAAAATTAACACTAGCCACCAGCCCACGAAATGAGAAAAAAGTGGCTATTAAAAAATTGTCACTGGCCACCTTATGATCACTTTCCTACAAGGACAGACTAAAATTTTTTTTCATTTTATTAAGGATTGTACTTTTTTTGTTTGCATTATGTTTATATAAACACATTAATATGGGCTATTTAATTTTAGCTTAATACTAATAAAAATTTTAACAAAAGTTAAAAAAGTGGCCACTTATAAAACTCGTATTACTGGCCACTAATGAAATTTCAATTTCTCAGTTCTGCCCTTTAACGACTTAGGCGGTGAAAGTTAGTGGTCACAGCAAACAATTTAGTTGCCTTGTGGCATCTGGTGACAGTGAATCTGCACTTATAATGAGGAGCAGGGAATCATGATTTTTCTTCTTTATATATATATATATATATATATATATATATATATATAAAGGATTGTTCAGGGGGGAGGGTTTAAAAAGTTTTTTAACAATTTCTAACTGGAAATAAAAAGTACATTTAACAATGATAATAATGAGCCCCTTATTTTATCTAAATTATATGTGAATTAAATGCATCTACAGATAAAATTATACTATTAAGTATTTAGTAATAAGCAAAAGACATTTATTTTATTATTAGCATTATGGTGTTTGAAATATTACACAGAATACATCAAGCTGTTAATTAAAAAAAAGTGATAAAATATCAATTTTAATTTGTGTTTAATTTTATTTATTTATGAAATTTAAAAAAAGAAATTATGATCAGTATATGTGTAATTAAAAAAAAAAAAAAAAGATATTCAGTGAAATCCACTATTCGTTAAAATCACTATTTATATAACCATGTAGCGAGTTCGGTAGCAAAAAGTTCAAGAATGGAGACTAGCGTCACAGATTTTCTTTTCTCTTTTGCAGATTATTTTTCCATCAAACCATAACTTACTTAATGCAAAAACTTAAGTTTCTCTTTAATAAATGTGAATAAAACACATAAAAACGTTACAGGTAAGTGTTTAATTAACGCTGCAATTGCAAAAAATTTACCTGCAGATTATTTTCTGTCTCTGTAGTAACTCCCGCAGACACTTTGAGAATTTTCTGCAACTGTGGCAGCGAGTGCATATGATAGTTCAGGTCTACTGCATCACCATACTTCAAAGATGAAATTGGGTAGCCATATTCCTCCTCCATTCCAAATTTTCTGTTATTGGAAATTAAATACATATTATTCTTAAGGACTGAAATATACCAAATGAAAAAAAAAAAGTCTTTATACAAGCATACTTGGACATTTTCAAAAAACTGATTTCAGACAGAAAACCCTGCACCCTTGACTACATTCTGGATATTTTTATTTATTGGATATTTTCCATTAAACCAATGCCATTATCGCCAAGCAATATAGTTGGTACCAATCGGAAAGTTTGAAAAAAAAAAAAAAAAAAAAAAAAAACTAACGTTGTTAAGGTAAAAGTGATAGTGATCACTTAAACATAACATTTGAAAATTATACACTTTCACAAACTGTTTTATTATATCAATCAAAATTATACACTTTTAAAACAAAAGAACAAATTTAAACATTATACAAAAATTAAAAATAAAGCACATATAAAAATCAAGAATTAAACTATAAATTTCTCTTAACATTGCAGTAAACATTTAATTTTTGGAATAAAAACATCTCCATATTGCTGTGATAAGATTGTAAATAATGATTAATTGTGCTTTTAGTATACACCATTTTGTGATACTCCCATAATCTCTAAACAGAAACTATCTAACATGATCTCCAGTTTGGGGTCAATAAAATTATACAGTAAAACCTCCACTCAATGATTCCTTTTTTTAAAAAAAAATAATCTGATATACTGACTCATAACTTACTTTAAAAATTTGTCTGCACAATGTACATAATTCTGCGTATTATTTTTTTAATAACCTAATTTTATGATCTGATTTTCTATACTTAGATGCTAAATTTAATTGAAGCTTACTTTTGCAATTAAAAAAAAAAAAAATAAATTCACATAAAAAAAAAAAACTAAATAAATTCATATAAGCAGCATAAAAATTCATCATGTTTGTCAGTACCATGCAGGGTTGGCATGGTTTAAACCAAATGGCTTTTTTAGAACAAATCTAATGTAATATTTAATGGTGTTTTTTAGTTTGCCTGTGTTTTAAATTATTTATAGAAATAATTTCTACTTTTAATATTTTATCTAAGCAGTCTACATGAGACATAATGAGTTTAGGTCATGTTTGTGTGGATGAAGGATGAAAATTAGAATGTGTTGATGCACCGAGAGAGTTATCATGAAACATGTCAAAATTAACAGGGATAAAACATTCAGTATTTAGCATAAAATATTATCAATTAAAAAATACAGATTATTTACGGCAGTTAATAACATAATACAATGACTTAAGATTTTGGCCAAGTAGTAAAAGAAAATTTTCTGAATTGGGGAGATTATCCTTTAAGAATTTAAAAAAGAATTTCAAGATATGAAGTTGAATGAGACGACATGCAAAAATTATATGTCAGTTATAGCATTCAATAATATCAATCTTTTCAGTTACAGAATTTAATGGCCAAAAATGTTAAAACAAAATAACCAGAAGTATTCGAATACATATATAAAAAAAATTCTTTAGCAACCACAGATACTGATATTTATATAAAAGTTAACCATTTGAGATACTATCTTCAAAATATTTTTTTATAGTTAAATTAATGATTAGGTCAAGAAGAAAATATTAAAATCTTCAGTGAACTAGTTTTGACTTCAAAAAGATTTTTAATACAGTCGAACCTCGTTAATGCGAACACTCAAGGGGAAAATTTTTTTGTTCGTGTTATCAGAACTTAACGAGTATGTTGCATACAACTGGACGAGACAATCAGTTTGTGCTAAAAGTAATTCGCGTTAAGTGTGTTAACGAGGTTTGACTGTATCAAGGTAGAAAAAAAAGTTCATAAAATATTATATATCTATAATTAATCAAAACTATTGTCTTAAGATTTTCAAGATATCAAAGTTACACTGTGTAGAGCAGTTTATTTTTTCAACATAAGACATAGGTTACTAATGTTTAAATTAGAAATGAATTCAATTTTCTACATAACAGACTAATTATTTAATCAGGATATTTTCAAATGATTATTTAATATTCAATATTCAATAGTAATATTCAATATTACTTAATATATAACAATGTTTATTTTTATCAGCAAATGTACATCTACATGCATTAGGAAATGATATTTTTAAAAAATCCCGGTTTAAACCAAATAAACAATTTTTTGTTTTGTTTTGTTATTTAAAAAAAAAAAAAAAAAAAAAAAAAAAAAACTTTTTTTTTTTTTTTTTTTTTTTTTGCCAACTCTGCTTATGTGTTTTCCTGGCAAGGTAATATTCACTGCACCGATATTAATTACAATAACTTTTTTTGTGTGTGTATGAGTAAGGGGGGGGGGGGGGCTGCTTTCTGCATTTTAACCACACAAAGTTAATATTATATAGTTGCCATATTAAAGTTAATACCAAAGTATTTTTATAAGTATACCTATATAATCAATTTCATCATTTTTTTTTATGATGTTCTATTTTGTTGTTGTTATTTTGTTTTATCATTTTTTAGCAATATTATGTATTTATTAAATGTATATTATATTACAATTTTGAACATGATTGACAATTGACAACAATAAACAAAAGTGGCAATTGACAATCATTTTTGGCGATCTATCTACCCGGATAATATGAAAGTACTTATTTGTTTTCATAGCTGTTTATAGTTTATTTCTAAAATACCGCGGCAATCAATAAAAATTACAAAAAGCCTCTCATTTAATAAATAGTGAATCACAATATTTGATACTGATTCCAATAAAAACCTTTGCATTAAGGTTGAAATAAATCAATGGCACATTAGGATATACATATCGGTATAATGGGAAAATATCACATATTGCATTTGTCTCGTACAATACATACCATGCTTTTGCTTGCAACAATTCCACTCTACCGCTATAATAGACTCGTAGATATGGCTATAGGTCAAAACTGGGAAATTTCATTAAGGCCACTGGCCGGTAGAACTAGTTTTTTAAGTGGCCACTTTTTTATTTAAAAATACTAAACAGTAAAATTTTTATAAGTATTCATCTAAAAGTGAATAGCCCAAATAAATATGTTAATATAAATATATTAGAACCAAAAAAAGTAGAATCTTCGATGAAATGCAAGAAAATTTTACTCTCCCCTTGTAAAAAAGTGGCTGCCGATAGACAGTTTTTCACTAGCCACTGTTTCCCATTTACTGAACCAGTGGCCGGTGGTTAGTGCTAATTTTGACCTTTAGATCTGGCCATAGGTCAAAGAAAAAAATTAAAATATATAATAATTTGGCTTTGATATACTCAAATATATTTTGAAGGAAAAAATGTTCTTATGTATTATCCATGCCAGCTTATATTCATTGTGGTAACAATGGCACAGATAATATTAATTACAATAGCTAACCTTTATTTTATTTTTTGCTTTCCTCATTTAAGTGCACAGTATTAATGTCATATAGTTGCCATATGATAGCTGCAGAAGTATTTATACATATATAACTATATAAACTAATATAACACAATATAATTTTCCCTTTACATGAATATATATATATTTTTTTTAAAGAACATAAAATAAGACAACTTTTAAAAGTTTATCATTTCAACCTCAGAATTTTGACAGTAACTTTTGACAGTAACATTTTTTAAATTATCAGTAGAGTTAATTTAAAAAATAATAAAAGAATCTTAAGTTTCAAGCAATATCACTACAGTTTGAAAGTAATTTTAAACTGTATTGTACATCCCATCTACAAAGTACTGTTTTTCAAATACTATATACATAATGTCAGTTTAAAATAAACAAACTGTAGTAATTCTAGCATTAAACTGGCATTTTACAATATTACATCTCCCCCATCCCCCTTAAAAGTATACTATTCATTTTCTGTGTATTTATAGTTTTGGTACAGCTTTTCAGTGTAAACCCAGCTATGTTTAAGATTATTAATATTGAAAGTGGTAATTTTTTTTATGAAAGTTTTAAAACAGGTGGATTTTTTCATGTGTTTAAAAATTGTTTTCAACTAAGTTTTTCACAGGAAATTGGCTTACATTTTCTTTGCATTTTTAAAAATACAGTTAGACAACTCTAAGAATCTATATTTTAAGGGGAAAAAAAAAGAAAAGAACAAATAATTTCAACTGCATATTATTATGAAAAGAATTTTTCCTAATAATAGCGATAAATTACAGCTATGCGAATAAAAATAAATGTATGTTTCAAATTTTATATTAAATTCCCACCTTACCATTTTTATTAATTGGTATATCTGTTGAAATAATTTTGGAATGAATTTTCATTTTTAAGAAGAGAATTTGCATTTAATTATTTTACCAGTGATTTGCTTGGATTTTTTTTTTTTTTTTCCACACGATCCTGATTTTGCAAAATTGTGAATATTTGTAGATACTTGTAAAAAATGCAATCAGAATTTTGTGAATTAGAAATGGCATTTCAGTTCTTATTTAGACATTGAGAAGGTCTTTTGTACATATATACAGCTAAATAATAGATTCATTGATGATTTCAACTATTATGCAGCAGGTTTTTTTAAATTCTAAAATCATTACATTTGTGAAGGACTCAATTTCTAGATGAAAAATTTTCTGAAATATCTATTTTTAAGAGAAAGAATTTTGTAAGGCTGCTCAAATCCAAAAGGGCAACTTTCTGACATAAGTTTAAATTTATTTTTGGTCGGAAATGCATGAAACTAGCTGGCATTGTTTGTGGTTTACAAACTATGTAATCGAGCTGTTTTTTTTCTGTTTTTTTTTTTTTTTTTTTTTTTTTTTTTTTTTCAAACACAATAGATCTTTCAGAAAATAAGAATCAAAGTTGACGTTTTGGACCTAAGTTCCTGAAAAAAGCAGAAAAACCAGTCAGCGAAGAGAGAAAACATCTTTGTCACGTGATCAAAATCGCTTATAACCCAATAGGTAATTTATGGATAAAAAAAATGGAAAACACAGTTCGATTCTAAATCGCTTCGATAGTCAGGCCTTCCAATTTTATATCTTTGTTTTAAAAAATAAATCTGTAAATGTGTCAAAACATTTTCCACTTGTTGGGCAGAGCAGTTGAGAACAGCCTTAAGGGTCCTATGTTTTAAGGAGAAAAAATTGTAAATAATCCTTTAAGGGACTCGAGTTCTTTCTAAACAGATCCCTGCTTACAGATAAGATTTTACACGTTAATGTTTTCATGTAGGACATTAAACATGAAAAAATATAAATAAAAGTATCAGAATGTAGCTATTATAAAATATATTTTATAAATGAAATTTTAATTTTTCCAATTTGGAAAAATAGGCCTTCGGAGGAAAACTAGTTTATTTCCCAAAATTTCCTGACTTTTTCCCAATTGTTCCCATACTTGTTACATAATTGTACTAAAATTGTAAAAATAACACTAATGTTACTTCTTGCCATGCAAATATTTAGGAGAAAAATAAATACCTTTGAATAATGCTAGTGTTAAGTAGGTGGTATAGTAATTGTTCGGTTGGAGTCTCATACTCTTAGTTTCAGATTTCTCTTATGTGCTACCAGATACTTGGGGCAATGACGAGTTGGTCCAAGCTGGGAGACCAGATCTCTGTCTCTATCTGTAATTTTAAATAAAAATAAGAAATATATACAACAAAAGAAAGTTTTGTATAGAATAGAACTTGGTGCCATGTTTAAATTGCGACAATTGGAAAGTTTCAAAATGTGGCTAATAAATATTTTAAAAATATATTTCTATAGCCAGCAGTTTTTTAAAGACAAAACTAAAAATTAGGTCACCCTGTCAAAATTTCGGCAGTAGATAGTGGAAGTAGAATGATGTAATTCACCACCCCTGTAACGCATAGGTACCTATATATTGAAAACAAAACATTGCTGAAATCATTTGAAGGTTACATTCAAGCAGATTGCACTTTCTAAATTATTTAAAAAATTAATTTGAGAGACTGGGAGATTATTTCAAATGTTGGGTACCTTCCATTATAGAAAAAAAAAATGATAATTTGAAGGATATGTCAACTAAACTACAATAAAAAATTCACTATTTTAATTCTAAACAAAAAATAGAAAATTGCAGCACAAACAACTATTAATACTATTGAAACAATCTAGCACCACTTCAAATGCTTTTTTGTTGTTATACGATCAGCAAAATAATTTTGACTTATATTCTGAGTCTGCATTTGGATTAACTCCCCCCACCCCCACCACCAACTTTTTTATATCAATCAGTATGCATTCTGATTGTAATTTAATTTTTCTAACGTGTTTCTTCTACACCCTATATATATAAATGTGACACATGTACACCTATATAGAAATTAAATCCTAACCCCACCCCTTAGAATCAAATTTTCAGTTTTTACTCTTTTTTTGTAACAAATTCCAAGAAATCCTCTTCAAAAAATAAGTATTATTTTTTTTATCAAACGAATTTTACAATTTGATTTTTTATATTTAAAAGTTAAATTTATTAGAAATAACAGGAGTTCATGGGGCAGACACCCCCCCCCCCCCCCCCTGCAAAAAAAAAAAAAAAAAAATCAAACTTTTGTTTATAAATATTTTTTTAGTTAATTTTCAATTGTTTCTGTAAGATACTATGCTTAAAAAAGAATTTTTGAAATTGATCGCAATTCTCAATCCACAAAGAAATTGCATTTTCCTATTAGTCCAGGCAATAGGGGATTTTACCAGGCAAAATTAATGGAAGTTTTGGAAATCGGCTTACTTTATGTTTTTAGGGTCGCTGAATCCGAATTTTTAACTTCCCACCAAAATTTCCCCCGGCAACCCCCCCCAAATTTTGGTAAAATGCCCCAAAAAAGGTTTTTATTAAAAAAAAAAAAAAATCAATTTTTTTATTGTTTCAGGGAAAAAGTATCTAGAAATTCAGAAACTAGACAAAATTTGCAACAAATAGGATATCAGAGTTTCCCCTAGACAGTTTCAGGAGGGTGCTGCAACCTGCCCACCCTTAGGTTTACAAAATAGCACCACTCTTGCCCATGATGGAAAACATTAGCACCCTTGTTGCCCCCAGCTGAAAAAAATGCCTTTACTCCTTTGTTTATTAAAAAATTTTCTTGCATAGTAAAAACTGACTCATTGCTGTCTTTAAAATAGTGTCCTGTCTATTAAATATTAAAAGTAATTTTAAAAATCAAAAGGATACCTTTAAAAATTAAAAAAAGTGCCCTTAAAAAACCAAAACATGCCCTTCGGAATCCAAAAGTGCCCTTTTCCTACAAGAAGCACCCTGCCCTTTTTTAAACCTGGGTGAAACTCTGAGGATATATGAGATTATGACGTAGGATAAAGGGGAGAGAGGGGGCTGCCTCGGAACATTTCTCGCGCGCTTTTCTCAAAAATAAAATGTTTTCAAAAAATCATTTTTTTTTTGGGGGGGGGGGGGGGGTTGTCATGTGAAATTTTGGTGGGAAGTTACAAATTCGGATTCAGCGACCCAAAAAACAAAGTGAGCCGAAATCAGAACTAGTATTAATTTTACCTGGTAAAATCCCTTATTGCCTGGACTTCATAACTTAGTGCATGGAGCGCCACAGTGAATGTTCCGATGCAGCCCCCTCTCTCCCCGTTTATCCTGCGTCATAATGTCATACATCCGATTTGTTGCAAATTTTGTCTAGTTTCTGAATTTTGTAATGCTTTTCCCCTAAAACAATAAGAAATTTAAGTTAAAAGCAACTATTCTGGAGAGGTTTTCGGAAGGGGGGGGGGGATTTTGGGAGTGAGTTAAAAATTCGGATTCAGCGACCCAAAAAAACTTAAAGTAAACCTTATAGAGAAAGTTCAGAGGGGAGATGGGAGGGCGAATGCAAACATGTGAGTGGTTATGTGGAATTGCGCCAGGGGCCTCGCTAAGGGAGGGAACCTCCCCCCCCCCCCCAAACATTCGTGAATGTTATTATGCTTGCCAAATTTACAAACTTAGTTGGCAAATTTGTTTAAAACCTTAATAAAAACTATAATATATTTCTTATTTCTGATAGACTTAGCAAAAATTACAAAACTAATTGGGAATATTATTAAACTTTTAACAAATAAAAACGATATTACATTTTCTAACTGCAGGAAGTTGGCAAAATTATAAAACGAGTTTTCAAATACTGAAATTTGACTTGACAATTTAAGGTTCTCTCCCCCACCAATAAAAAGTCTTAGTGATGGTGCTGAATTGCGCAACTTATGCCACGCAGCACCGCAACGTATGTTCCGAGCAGGGCTGGCTATTTGCCAGCAAAAAAGGGTTTCTGCCTTGCCAGTGGCAGAAACTGGTTATAACCGGTTTTAACCGGCAGAAACTGGCAACAACTGGTATAAACATATTTCATGACATAATATGAGACTTTTTTACTAGTATTAAATTCCTTAAGTACATTTTATTCCGTATAAATAGCAAATGAAATATTGTGGGTAGTTTTAATTAAAAAATAAATAGATTTGTATTAGAAAAAATGAGTAATGTAGCAGATAAAATTTTTGTTATAGTATGGTTATATAATTTTATATGTAAACAATTATTAGAGTATTTTAAAATTTCAGTTTAAAAATCAAATACAAAACTATATCCAATACTTATTTTAAATTAAACAATGAAAAGAAAAGAAAAATATTCAGTACTTGCTCAAAATAATTTTCTGTAATTTAACGTAATTAATTTAATAATAACACTATAAATTAACTCTCATAGAAATGTTATAGTTATATGCGGATCTTGTAATTCCATGAATTTAAAAAAACATTTCATTTAAATACAGTATTCAAAGGAACAAATCTGACTTTTTTTTTTTTTTTTCAATTTAAGACTGTTATAAGCATAGATCAAACTTTGTGCGAATTTTAGTAAAAAAGCTAAAATCTTTAACAATGATTTTACGCACAAATAACGTACAGACACGACAAAAAACGATTATATGGGATATTTTTGTCGTGTCTGTATGTTATTTGTGCATAAAATCGTTGTTAAAGATTTTAGCTTTTTTATTAAGACTGTTAGTTGAAAATGTTCCAACCACATTTTGCACTTACAAAATAAACAACTACAAAAGTTCAAAGCAGATTTAATACAGTAATAACCGACTACCATATGCTAACTTATTTACTTCATCCTAAGTACATGGGATCAAAATTGACATATGAGCATAAAGAAAAGGCAAGGAAATTGCTTTCTGATATTAATCCCAATTTTGTGCCACATATAATATCCTTTGAAGCAAAATCGACTCCTGCCTCAGAAACATATTTCTCCAAGGAAGCCCTAGAAAATGTCTTGCCCTTACCTTCTATGTGGTGGTCATCTTTAAAAACGAATACTGGTGGAAATGAGGATTTTTCAAATTTGCATCCTCAATAATGACATTGCCAGCAAATAATGATAGTCTTGAAAGAATATTTTCAAACTTTTCTTTCATTTAAAACAAAGAAACAGTGTGTTCAGAAAGATTAGCAAAATTTTGTCCTATGCTATGGAATGTTCTGTGGAAAAAGTAATAATAGTATATTTGAGTGACAATTTTGTTCTTTCAATATTGTAAAATAATTGTGCAAGATATTTCATTAATTTTTTTTTCTGTTATTTATTGTGCAACAATTATTTACTTATATATTTTCACAAGAATCATAATCTTTAAGTTATTGCATTGCATTATTTATTTAAAAATACTCTGAAAAATACATTTGTTAAAATATCACAGATTTTTTTGTAAATTTCCTTTTTTACTTTTAAATAAAAATTCAACTCTAAACAATAATATAAAATAGTTAAACTTATACAGCATCAGACTACCATTGAAAATTTCTGTTTTTCAAGTGAAAAAAAATTAGTACCTATTATTATATAAACAAAGTATATTTATATGATAATTTTGAAACTTTTTTACAACTTTGAATAACATTCATAATCTTTAATTTTAATTTTTAACTTAATTGTTTACACATCAAATACATGTATGAATTAAGAATCATTGCACATTAAAGTTCTTATTAATATTATTTCTGAGTTTCTGCCAGTTTTTGCCACTTACTGGCAGAAACTAGTTTCTGCCATGCCGGTTTTAACCGGTTATAACCGCTGGTTTTAACCACTCTGGCAGAAACTTGCCAACCCTGGTTCCGAGGCAGATCCCCCCTTCCCCTTAAGTCATAGTGTCTTGTATCTAATTTGTTGCAAATTTTGCCTACTTTCTGAATTTCTAGATATATTTTCCCTAAAACAATAAAATAAAATTGATTTTTTTAATAAAAACCTTTTCTGGGGGCATTTAACCAAATTTGGGAGGGGGGGGGGGTTGCCGGCAGAAATTTTGGTGGGAAGTTACAAATTCGGATTCAGCGACCCAAAAAACATATAGTAAGCCTTTTTCCAGAACTTCCATTAATTTTGCTAGGTAGAGCCCCTATACAGTCTCTATTGCCTGGACGATAATGTGGTGATCACTTTCAAAACTTGAAAGCATTAACATAATTCACATTGCATGTCAAATCATTTTTTTTATATGTATATTTTTAAAACAAAATATTTGTATATAAAATGTATTTAATCATGATGAACAGTGGGTTATGGCATAAAAAATCTTAATTTAAATTTTATCTTAAACATAAAAAGAAAAACAATGATTTTAGAGAGTTGCACGGTTTGAATACCCCTACAATAAACATTTGTTATAGATCTGAGAACTCAAGCATTACTTGCCCATGGCAACTAAGTGAAAAAATATTTGTCGTCTGCTAAGTAAAATATAACCAGTTTATAGGGTAGATGTGCCAGTAATGGACACCCTTAAGGAATTTCTTTTAAAATTATTTTTTTATTAATAGTTACACTTATATTCCAGTTTTTTCAATATTATATTAACCTATCAACAATATTTAACCATTCTTATAGTCTCATTTCTCAATATGAATCGAAATTTAATTTTAAATAACAGAAATGTATCAAAAAACCCAAAAGCCCAGTACTGGACACCCTCTGGCCCAATAATGGACACCAGGGCTGAAACTAGCCTTTTTTGCACCCGGGGCAAACATGGATTTTGCCCCCCCCCCCTCCTCTCTTCCACAAAGTATATTTACAAAGAGAATTTTACAAATTTTCTAATAGCCAAATTATTTTAAAATTTAAAATATGTAATACTGAACTACGTAATCTACAATGGCAGATCCAAGGGAGAGGTCACGATGGTCGTGACTCCCCTCTGAACACCAACAAAAATATTCTAAAAATCATTTTTTAAATGAAATATACAGTAGAGTCCCGGTTATCCGAGTTTCCTCGTTAACCGAGCTTCCGCTTTAACTGAGTTATTTTCTTCTGATGGACTGATGACTTCCATTATTATCAAACATTCATTATAAATGAAGTGTTAGATGAAGATGAAAGAGCAGCCGTAAAAAGTTAGAACTCTGATTTTCGGGTCAGAATAGGAAAAAAAAATGGCCAAAAAAAATTATGGCCATTTTTTTTTCCCATTCTGACCCGAAAATCAGACTTTTAACTTTTTACGACTGTTCTTTCATCTTCATCTAACACTTCATTAGAAGACACTCATTGGCCAGAATAAGCTTAAAAATATCGTAATCGCCGCATCCGTCGGAACGCTACTTTTGTCAACAGCGTCACATTGACCTAACTTTAATCAAAATTTTCTGAGCAGTGTAGGATGCCTCGTTTTTAATATCTTAAGATGTCTGAAGTTTTATTTAAAATATTTAAATCCGATTTTAAATATTTTTATGAATTTTTAAATTAAGGAAATCAGCTGGTATTTTAAAAAAAATTGTAAACGCCGCACTTGGAAAAAAATTAACTTTTAAACTCGTAAACGCCGCGGCGTTTCTTCCATAAAATACGGTATTTACTCAATTAGGTTTGAGAATTTAAATAAAACAAATCTTATAAGTTAAAGCTAACATCTTTATTTAGGTATTAAATAGTGAATTGTAATTTTAGGGATACAAGATTATCAACAAAAAGCTTACAACTTTATTTTCTTGAGTTTAGATTCAAGCAAGCAAAATATGCATATCTTGCTTAGACAGTAGTGTGCAAGCAAAATAGTAAAGCTTTGTATTCTTGTTACATTGAAGCAGTACTGTGCTGCCGTATATATTATATAATTTATTTAGAGGAAAATATTTACACTGTTCAAAGCTGCCCCCAGTTCAAAGGTACCCCCCCCCCCCTATCATTTAAAAATGAAATTTGATTATTTAGGTTTTCAGTTAAGTCAAAATATTTTATGCACTATAAAATAAACATTACTGAAATTGCATTTTTAGCAATGTCTAGATGGGGTGTCCATTACTGGAAAATGACTAATTAACCAATCCCAGTAATGGATACCCCCCTCATAAAACCTTAAAAATAAATAAAATTTTATAAATGGCCGTTAGTATATAAAATTCTAAGATTTCTATTGCTACTCAAACAGAACATTCAAATTTTGCAAGAAAATAAATAATATATAAATTAAATAAACGAATCTCTTTGCCTCTTTATTAAGATTTTTGCAGAAAAACAGCGAAACTTTGAAACATAATCTGCTTTCTGTTTGGTTTGATTAAAAGTGTCAACAATAACACAGTTTTATAAAACATGCAAGGGGAAAATAAAATTGAAAAACTTACCTCTTTTCTGTATATAAAATTCATAGCAATCTTGATAGGTAAAAGAAGGCACGTTGCCCGTTAAACAAATCAAGGTCGTTTAAACTCTCGAAAACAGACTTCTATTATTCTCGACCTCGGTGCGTCTTGCCTGCCGTAGCAGGCATATTTTTTTCCCAACGGAGATTTGCCATCTCGTAACCTGATTGGTCAGAGCTTCCTGTGTCAAAGTGACTTTTCTTGGCCGGAAGGAATTTTGCTTGCGACCATGAAAGTAGAGAATTTTAATAGGATGGGCGCGGGGAAAGGGATGCATTTCAATAAACTTCTGATTTTTTTTTTTTTTTTAAAGTAGAGGTCGGTGGTAAAAATGATTTTTAGAGAAAGAAGATAATTTCCATTACCTAATGACAAAGGGGGCAAAACGGAAATTTTCAGATAAATAAAGGAAAATTCACAGAATAACACCTGTTAATTTCAGGACATATTTTATAGTGTACGAATGTCATAATTCTTGAATAAAGATTAAAGATCGTTTTGACATAATTCAACATGATAGACTGGAAATTCCCAGTGCCTGATTTATGGCAGGGCATTCGGGGCACGGGCCCAGGGCTCCTGAAAATCAGGGGCTCCCAAATGTTGCTGGAGGATTTTAAATTATTGTCCAAAATCTGATGTAGTTTTAGCATCTAATGGAATTTTAGATTTCCTTCTACATTCTATTGTGTTTATATTATATTTTTATAACATTGTATATTTTGTCTGAAACAACCATATTTAATTGCTTTATTGTAGTGAATTTTTTCTTTTATCTTTATCACTTTAAAAATATATTGCGTTTTTAATTCTTTTTTAATACTGTTCTTGTTCTCGTCAGATTATTTGGGACTTGTTGAGCGTAGGTTGTGTAGGAGGCAGAGCCCCCTAATGTTTTAAAAAATTGTAGCTTGATATTACAGAAAATTTATTATTAGTGGTTGCATACTTTATCATTCTAGATATATATACTTGCATAGGAAAAGATAATCAGCACCACGCAATCTATTATAGAACGTCTACTCATTTCAATTTCATAATTGTGTAATAGTTATTTAAAAGAAAATTTATGATTATCAAATTAAATTTTTTCACGGATATTTTAAAGTAATTATTAAAATCATTAGAGTGGTTATCTTATTAAGTACATTTTTCAATACTTTTTTTACTCCATCTGCCTGTAAGAATGGGTGTAGAGTCCTGCGCGGGTCGAGTTTTACCCGACCCGAACCCGCAAATTCCATTTTAAGTCAACCCGCAACCCGACCCGAACCCGCAAAAATAATTTTTGGCAACCCGCAACCCGACCCGAACCCGCAAAAATAATTTCAGGCAACCCGCAACCCGACCCGAACCCGCAAAAATAATTTCAGGCAACCCGCAAACCGACCCGAACCCGAAATATATCAACCCGCACCCGACCCGAACCCGCAATATTTCAATCCGCAACCCGACCCGAACCCGCAATGTAAGAAAAGCAAATCATGTTTTAATACCGTTATGAAAAATTATCTACGTGTCTCTAATAGAGGTGTGCACCGGTCCGGCCCTCGGACCGCGGCGGGTCAGCAAAATTTCAAACTGCCCAGGCCGCTTTATTAGGACAGTTTTTTAAACGGGCCGGACTGATAAACAAAATAAAAGGTCCGGTCCGGCAAAAAAAATGAACGGCCCTGCCAGGCCGGGCCGATAGCTACAATTAAGCCAGTCTACCGGCCCGATATAAATATTTAGACGAAGCCGATAAAATTATAAACGGGCCTTGCCGGGCTAGGGACGAACTTTTAAGTTTTACACGGGACGGCACGGGGCGGGCCGTTTCCGGGCCTGATAATTCCGGCCCGTGCAGACCTCTAATTTTTTAATATCATTTTTATGTTTTACAGAGAAGAATGAACAAATCTATATTCTTTAATATTCAACTATAGTAAAACCTTTGACCCGACCCGATGCAGGACTCTAAATGGTATAAAACAAAAAATCTAATCTTTAAGTATGCTTTAAAATTAGTTGCGGTTTCAAAAGTTCCATTTATAACGATACACCTTGTTTTACACAAGTGGCCATCTGCCTTTAGTTTATCAGCATCAGCAGTTATTATTTTGAAAATTTTCCCGTCTAACATACTGCATCGCGTATGACCACAATTAAATTATTCACTTGATAGACAGGGAGGACCATTTAGAGTTTTGCTGCGTATTGTATTTTTAAAATACGATAAAAATATAATGCAGTTTGTTATTTCGAAGACTGGTGAAAGGATGACTAAATACAAAACAGACAGGCACACATTTTGCTTTTGTGAAACTTTGATCTGCGGTTTATATAGGCTTTTAACGGAAAAAATATTTTCCACATTCTTTTAAAAAAGCGGGACAACCCGAACCCGACCCGCACCAAAAAATTTAAAGTCAACCCGACCCGCAACGGGAAAATATAGCTCCAACCCGACCCGACCCGAACCGCGGGTCGGATCGGGTTCGGGTAACAGCAGGTAACCCGACCCGATGCAGGACTCTAAATGGGTGCAAGGGGGGCCCCGTACGCATCTGTGCCCTGAGCCCCCAAATTTGTAAATCGGTTCCTGGAAGTTCCGACTAGAAAGACGACACACATTCAAGGCCGCCGAGAGTCGTGACGGGCCCAGGATCAACCACACAATCCCTCCTCCCCCCCCCCCCACACACACACACTCAAGAACCATAAAAAAAGCATGTGAATCTTTAATAATACCTAGCCGACTTCGTCGACCACTTGGTTCGTCTCTCATAAATTATATTATTCATTTTTCCTGTACTTAAGGCTAATAATTAGACATTTATACTGTTTTACAAAAGTAAAATAAATTACGGCCTTTTTTTTCTTTCTTTAGAATTATGGTATTACATAGAAAATAAATATAGAAAAAATAAAAAAGAAAAGTTCCCAGTTTAACTGACAGCATTGGGCTCACACACTCTTCACAATATTTGTATATTATACTCTTATTTATGTCTATTAGTCATAAAACAGAACTCACTGTTTTTGAGCAAAACGGTAAATAATCAGGGAATGCGCCTTATCATAATAAACCGCTATACCATATATGAAGCAAATCGGATAATTTAAATGAAAAATCCACTTATCTAAATTAAGGGGGGAATTAGTCCCCGTTCCTGTTCCTCCCCTTCACACTTAACCAATGAACCCCCAAATCTAGTCAGGGCCTTATCAGAATAAACTGGTATGCTAAATTTGAAGCCAATCGGATAATTCGACATGAAGAACCCATTTATCAATATTAAGGGGGAATTAGCCCCCCCCCCGTTCCCCCCTTTAGACTTAACAAATGAACCTTCAAATCTAATCAGGGAAGCGCCATATCAGAATAAACCGGCATACCAAATTTGAATTAAGTCGGATAATTCTGCATGAAAATCCATTTATCTAAATTAAGGGAGGAATTAGCCCCCATTCCTCCCCTTTATACTTAACCTTTGAACCTCCAAATCTAATCAGGAAAGCGCCTTATCAGAATAAACCGGTATGCAAATTTGAAGCAAATTGGATAATTCTGCATGAAAAATCGATTTATATATATAAGGGGGATTACCCCCCCCCGTCCTGCCCCTTTATACTTAACCAATAAACCTCCAAATTTAATCAGGGAAGCGTCTTATCAAAATAGACCGGTATACCAAATTTGAAGCAAATCGGATAATTCTGCATGAAAAAACCATTTATCTAAATTAAGGGGGATTAGCCCCCGTCCCCCCCCCCAAAGCGCTTATCGGAATGAACCTAGAATTTTTTTAAGCAAATCGGATATTTCTATCAAGAGTTATTTGGTTACGTACGTACATACAGAACTTGCGGTCATATTAGCTCTCAGGCTTTGATAGCCTATAAACTAAAAAAAATAATATACAGTGTGTATTGCAATAGCTGTGCCCCTTTGAGCTACTTGGGCCTCGAAACAATGTACCGGCTGCACCTCCCCTCTCCTCAGGGCTACACGCATTACGAAACAAGAGCATCAATTCAGGGGTTGCCGTACACCGAGGCAAGGCTACCAGCTTTTTCTTTAGTGAAAAATAATTATTTTATGGTATAGATACCGAGTTTGTACTGAAAAACTATGATTTTATGGTATAAATACCGTTTATAATCGAAATGGCATATATACTGTTTTCTTACGCTTAATATACCTTAGAAATACGGTACTCATACCGTAAAGAGTGAAAACGGTACAAGTACCGTAAAATTTACGGTACATCTACTGAAATTTTACGAAAATTTTTTACAGTGTGCATTTTGAGCTATTTCCTCAATAGCTCTATCTCAAGAACTAATGCCCGAATTTTCATCAAACTTCAGATTGAAGTATAACTTGATTAATACTGCCGCTGATTATGTGTTGTTGCAAATCGCTCAACAGGTGGCTCTTCTATGCTGCATTTGTCATGATTTGCGCAATACCTCTATCTCAAGAACTAATGCACGAATTTTCCTCGCACTTCATATTCAGTTAGACGTTGACATAAGTTGGTGATAATTAGGTTCTGGTGTAAATAACCCAATAGCTGGCGCTGCTATGCTGCATTTTGCTGGATTTACACGATTTCAGTGACAGTCATACCTCGAGAACTAATACACGGAATTTCATATTTTTAGAATTCTCATGGTTAACACAGATTGGCACTGAGATAGTGAATTTTGAAGTATTGACATGTATGAGATAGAAGAAAGTTTTGTGATGGCCACAACATACTAGTTCCTTGTAGAGCTTTAAAATTGTGATTTTCTTTTATCATCCGTTTCTTTCATTCTAAGCTGATTTTTTAACTGGATTTTCATTTGAATGTAATTGCCTCATAATTTTAAGTAGTGTTTATGTACATAATTGCCTAAATAGTCCTTAATAATATCGTTTTTATGTATTCATGAATTTGGAACATAATCTGAAAAGAAAATATGAGCATAAGTAAGTGTGGTGTGCTTTATGAATAGTTTTAAAGGCAAAATGTAGGCTGAGCTGGAGTCGATTTTTTAGCTTTTATACCGGGCCGGGCGATAATTTTTTTGTGCGGGTTGGACCTGGACTTGGGCCAGAAAATTTCAGCCCGGGGAAACCTCTAACTGACATATCGAAGGCCGCTTTATTTTTTTTTTAAATGCTTCTTTCATCCATCATCCCATAGCTAATGAACATACAGGGTGTCCCAAAATGCACTGGCTGATTTTAAAATTCAATAACTTGCAAATGGTGGCAGCTATTAAAACAAATACTTGCAGGAGAGTTATGTAAGAAGTCAAGGAGCAGGGGTGATTATGTTCCAAATTTTCCAAAAATTTTACCCTCTCGCTGCGCATCCCGCGATTTCCACGGCCAACGTAAAAGTAGCAAAATTTGCACAACCCGCGATTTCCGCAGCAAATCTTTTTTTTTATGATCTAATTCTATTAAAAAAAAAAAAAAAAAAAAAACTCTTTCACAAAGGTTTCGGGCATATTTTAACTCTAAAATATATGAAGATTTGAAATATGTAATAAAATAAATGCGCAATTTTTGAAGCTATTTTGCTTAAAAATACGCGGCGAGAGGGTTAAGGCGTTCGGTTCAGAAAATTTAAAAAAAATCATCAATGCTTATATTCGGACATAAAAATAGTCACGAATTTTGACAAATGGTCGTCATAAAAAATCTGTTTCGTCAATCTAAAAATAACTTCAATTTCTCCAAAGGATCACAGAAAAAGCGCAAATTTTGTCAAAAGGACGACGAAAAAGAGTGAATTTGTTCAAAGAGACGCCGAAAAAGCGCGAATTTGGTTAAAAGGCCGCTGAAAAAACGCGAAATTCTTCAAATGATCGAGAAAAAAATCCCTGCCGGCCCGGCCTACAGGCAGAAGTAGATTTCGAAGTTAAGTATACTAATTTCACCAACAAAAACAAAATCATTATTAGATATAAATCCACTTTAACAGTTTTATCTGTCTGCTTTTGACGAGTTTTTATTTCCTTTTTATAAAATAGCTGGTTTTATCAGAATCATGTTAAGGCGATATTAAAAAAAATATTTTTCCATACTCAACAACTCGAAACTTTCTGGCACATTTTGAGATTCATTTTTAATAAAAAAAAAAAAAAAATATGAAACATGCTGACGTGATTTTTGAAAAGATTTATAAGCGACCGGTGTTTTTATTTTTCTTTCAATTAATTAAAACTTGATTAATAAACAATTATTTTCTCAGTAGGGCAATATTTTTCGTTTCTAACACCACCACTTCGGGAAATTCTGTTCAAAATGCCCACTTTACATCATTTTTTGAAATATATTCTGCCTCTATCAAAAAATCGATCATTACTGTACATTATATAGTTTCTGAATAAGAGAATCTAGCAATTGGATGCGTTTGAGAGCAAAAATGAATTTAAAAATGAGTAAGAAAATAGACAGTTTGGATTTGAATGCACCCTTAATAAGATGATTTTTTTCTTCAATCGCTATGTATTTTTAATTTGTTTTTGCTGTAAGAAATGGCCCTATCAAAAACTTCTCTATATAAATATTGAAGACAATATTAAGAAGATATATGATAAATTCATGGAGATTTTATATCTTGTGAATTGACGAAGTTATTAAAATTTTTCTTCTTCAACGCCCCTTTTTTGTTTTAGTTTTTTTTTTTTTTGCGGTACGAATTGGTCTTATCAAAAACTTGTGAATATAAAAGTTGTAGATAATATTAAGGAGATGTATAATAAAATTATTGGATTTGATATCTTGAGAATTGACGAAGTAAGGAATTTTTTTCTCCCAGAAACCCTATTTTTTGCGCTCCTTGAGCCTATTTTAAATTTTATCAAAAATCTGTGATGCATGAATTTTTTGGCGCTATTTTTAAAATTAATAAAAACTTTAAACTGATTTGATATGTACAAAAATTAAAAAGTTATGGGTTTTTTTCAGTTTTCACAAAACCCCTCCCTATTTCCATCCCCTTTGTCCGCTTTTGCCCATTAACGAACTTGAGCGAGATTTTATGTCCCTTGATTTTATGTATCAGTTTGAAAGAGATTTGTGCAGAATTGCGGAAGTTATCGTGTCCAGAAGAAAGTGATAACACAATTGCTTCGGGAAATTTCGTTCAAAATGCCCATTTTGACATCATTTTTTGAAATATATTCTGCCTCTATCAAAAAATAGATCATTACTTTACATTATATAGTTTCTGAATAAGAGAATCTATCAGTTGGATGCGTTTGAGAGCAAAAATGAATTTAAAAATGAGTAACAAAATAAGCAGTTTGGATTTGAGTGCATCCTTAATGCAATGATTTTTCCAACACAATCCGCTTCGGGAAATTCGGTTCAAAATGCCCACTTTAACAGCATTTTTTAAAATATATTCTGCCTCTATAAAAAAAATCGACCATTTCGGCACATTATATTGTTTCTGAGTAAGAAACCGTAACCATTAAAAGCCTTTGAGAGCAAAAATGATTTGTAAAATGAGTCAGGAAATAAAACAGTTTGGATTTGAATACACCCTTACTTAGAATTTTTTTCTTCAACCGTATGTATTTTTAATTTTTTTTTTCTTTTTTTGCCGTAAGAATTGGTCCTATCCAAAACTTGTCTATACAGATGTTGTAGACAATATTAAGAAGATATATGATAAATTCATGGGGATTTTATATCTTTTGAATTGACGGAGTTATGGATTTTTTACTTCTTCAAACTCCCTTTTTGTTTTCGTTTTTAATTTTTTTTTTTGCGGTACGAATTGGTCCTATCAAAAACTTGTGAATATAAAAGTTGTAGATAATATTAAGGAGATTTATAATAAAATTAATTGGAATTGATATCTTAAGAATTGACGAAGTTATGAATTTTTTTCTCCCAAAAACCCTATTTTTGCGCCCCTTGAGCCCATTTTTAACTTTATCAAAAATCTGTGATACATAAAATTTTGGCCCTATTTTTAGAAGTAATAAAAACTTTAAACTGATTTGACATGTATAAAAATTAAGAAGTTATGGGGGGTTTTCGGTTTTCTCAAAACCCCTCCCTATTTCCATCCCCTTGGTCCGATTTTGCCCATTAACGAACTTGACCGAGATTTTATGCCCATTGATTTTATGTATCAGTTTGGAAGAGATTGGTGCAGAATTACGAAAGTTATCGTGTCCAGAAGAAAGTGATATATATATATAGATAGATAGATAGATAGATATATAAAGTTTTTTACTGAGGGTGGTTTTGGGTTCTAGGGGTCATGATTGGTGTAGATCTGCAAAACTTTTTCAGAAATTCCAACATGGGAACGATCCCAATAGGTAGTATTTCATACGAAATCTACCTAAAACGTGAGTTTCGTCAAAGGATTGCGGCAGAAAACAGGAATTTTGGCAAATGGCCACGAAAAACCACGAATTTCGTCAAAGGTTTGCGAAAAAATGCAATTTTTATCAAAGAATCGCGAAAGAAACGTGAATTTCATCAAATGGTTGCGAAAGAAACGGGAATTTCATCAAAGGGTCGCGAAAGAAACGCGAATTTCATCAAAGGATCGCGAAAGAAACGCGAATTTGGTCAAAGACTCGAAAAAACTCAAATTTTGTCAAAGGATCGCGGATAAAACTCGAATTTCGTCAAAGGATTGCTGAAAAACGCGAGTTTTGTCAAAGAGTAGTGGAAAACGCGCATTTTGTCAAAGAGTCGTGGAAGAAATGCAAATTTCACCAAAGAGTCGTCGAAAAAATACAGCGGTCTCTTTAGAAAACAGCACACATATATCTATCTATATGTTTATTATTATAGATATCGTGTTTAATCTGGAATAATATACTGAACTAACTTTTGAAGAAACGGGTTAACACAAACACAGCTTGCGCAAGAATCTGCACTCAGCGACTCAGCCTGAAATCGACCCGAATCTAAAACAGTTAACCCGACCTGCAACAAAAATAATTAGTGCCAGGATTGAATTCCCCCCCCCCCTCCCTCTACTGTAACCTTTCAGAAAATTTGCTTTGAATTTCTGATTTTTTTTTTTATTATTTATTGGGAATCACCCCTAATCAGGAGTTTTTTTACTGCGATTCTATATTTTAGTTTAAAATAGCAACGATAGAGGGCGCTGCAAGCAATAGACACTAAATCTGTGCATGGAGGAGGAAGGCCAGAAATTGGGCCCTGATTTAACGACTATTGATTGCAGCGCCATCTATCGCTGCTATTGTAAAGTAAAATCAAGAATTGCAGCAAAAAATCTCCTGACATCTTACATAACCTGCAAGATTTTTTTTAAATGGCTGTCATCATTTGCAAGTTATTGAATTTTAAAATCAGTCAGTCCATTTTGGGACACCCGGTATGTTTTTTGATAAGTTTCAAAGCATTCTTTACTGAATTACAACTGATCTTAGATATAAAGAGACAAACAGTTTTATACCAAATTAGTACTTTTTACATAATCCTGATGATTAAAAAGTATCCTAAATAATTATTTGGGCGTGTCCGTTATGGAGCTTTTACTGTATATTGTTTTTATCTTCAAAAATATTTAGACTTACTTTTCTAAAATCGGGTCAACCCGAACCCTTCTCGCAATAGTGAAAACCCAATCCGAAACTGACTCAAGCCCGAAATAATGTGTGTCAATCTAACCCAAACCCAGCGCGCTAGGCACAGCTAAAAAGTAGAAGTCAACCCGACCCGCAGCAGAAAAATAGAAGTCAACTGGGCCCAAACCCAACCCGCAGCAAAAAAGTAGAAGTTAATCCGACTCGCAGCAAAAAGTAGAAGTCAACCGGACCCATGCGCGACCCACAGAAAAAGGAGAAGTCAACCCGACCTGCAGCAGAAAACTAGAAGTCAACCGGGCCCAAACCCAACCCGCAGCAAAAAAGTAGAAGTTTACCCAACCCGCAGCAAAAAATAGAAGTCAACCGGACCCAAACGCGACCCACTGAAAAAAGTAGAAGTCAACCCGACCTGCAGCAGAAAACTAGAAGTTAACCGATCCCAAACCCGACCCGCAGCAAAAAGTAGAAGTTTACCCGACCCGCAGCAAAAAGTAGAAGTCAACCGGACCCAAACCCGACCCACAGAAAAAAGTAGAAGTCAACCTGACCTGCAGCAGAAAACTAGAAGTCAACCGGGCCCAAACCCGACCCGCAGCAAAAAGTGGAAGTCAACCGGACCCAAACCCGACCCTCAGTGAAAAAAATTAGTCCCGACCCGCGCATCAGATTGGAGTCTCCAAATTTCTAAAATCGCCCCCCCCCTTGAGGAACCTCCAGATCCGCCCTTGCAAAGGATCATGAAGAAACTTGCATTTTGTCAAAGGATCGCGGGAAAATGCGCGTTTTGTCAGTGAAAAAATGCGAATTTCGACAAAGGATCGTGAAAAGACTCGCATTTCGTCAAAGGACCGCGAAAAAACGCGAATTTCATCAAAAGATCACGGAAAAAAGCAAATTTTTTCAAACAATCGCGAAAAACACGCGAACTTCGTCAAATAATCGCGAAAAAGACGCGAATTTCGTCAAAGGATCGTGAGAAAACGCGAATTTCGCCAAAATATTACGGATAAAACGCGAATTTCGTCAAAGGGCTGCAGAAAAAAGTGGGAATTTCATCAAAGGGTCGCGATAAAAAATGCTACTTCTTTAGAAAACAGCACACACACACAAATATCTATATTCATTATTATAGGTATAGCAGGGGTGATTCTGCTCCGAATTTTCTGAAAAATTAAGGCAGTCATTTCCGAAATTAAAAAAAAGCAGTCATAAATCCGAAAATTCGGACATAAATTATATCGCAAATTTCGACAAATGTTCGCCGAAAAAAACCGATTTCGTCAAAGGATCGCGGGGAAAACGCTAATTTCGCCAGAGAATCGCGAAAAAACGGCAAATTTCGTCAAAGGATTGCGTAAAAACAACAAATTTAACGGCAAATTTCGTCAAAGGATTGCGTAAAAACAACAAATTTCGTCAAAGGATCGCGAATAAAAGGCAAATTTCCCCCAAATGATTGAGAAAAAACTGCTAATTTCGTCAAAAGATCGCGAAAAATCGGCAAATTTCGTCAAAAGATTGCGAAAAAACAGCAAATTTCGTCAAAAGATCGCAAAAAACCGCTCATTTCGTCAAAAGATTGCGAATAAACCGCAAATTTCGTCAAAAGGACGCGAAAAAAAAACATAGTTGGTGCCAGGAGTGGATCCCCCTCCCCCCTGTTGTAACCTTTTAGAAAATTTGCTGTGGATTTCAGATTTTTTTTTTTTTTTTTTAAACTCAGAATCCCCCCCCCCGCTGTATTTCCGAAAATGTAAAATGTGATGTGAATTTCCGATATTTTTTTTTTCACTCAGAATCATCCCTGAAGTATAGTTTTTAATCTAAAATAATTTACTGAACTAACTTTTGAAAAATTGGGTTTAACCCAATTCCAATTTACAGGAATCTACACTCAGCCTGAAATCAAACTGAAACAAAAAAAGAGTTTACTCGGCCTGCAAAAAAAAATATTTAGTGTCTGGAGAGGATTTCCCAGTCTCCCCCTTTCAGAAAATTTGCTGTGAATTTCAGATTTTTTTTTTTATTTTATTCAGAAACACCCGCGAATTTTGCGGTTACTTTTTGTGACAGACTGACGAAATTCACAGTTTTATCCTCCGTCTGATCGATGAATTTACATCACGTCGGTTTGTCACGTCAGTATTAATACAGACATGACAAAATAATTAATGTAAATCTTTAAATAGCACTTAAAATATCAGTGGGTTTTAGATTTTTTTTCTCCGTCCCAAATAGCTCAACTCCCCTCCATTTATAAATGTTGGTAGGGAGACTCCCCTCCTAGGAAAAATTGAATTTCAAGCCCTGCTGTTGGCGAGATTTGCTCTCAGTTAACAAAAAAGTGTCATGTACTGTTTTATCTTAAATTTACCATAATTTATTTTCACATTTTGGTTCAGTATTGTTTTTGCATTTTCTACTGTATCTCATACAGTGATGCAACTAGGCTTTTAAAATCCTTGGTTTCCCAGACACTTCCAAAAAACTATGCCCTCGTTTAAAAATAAGACACATTCAATGTATTTAATACAAAATATGTTTCTTTTGCAATCTTTTTAGGGAAAGATAATTCATCCTGAAGGACCCATTACAATTTTCTTTTTTTTTTTTTTTTTTTTATGCATCCCATCATCAACTTTTTGTTTAAATGATGCACTATAGCAGCATCATTGCTTATACTGTTTCTCTTTGAAACTTCCACATCTTCATTATTTCATTAAACATGAAAATTCACATGTGCACGTTTAAATGGTTATAGTCATTAAACTCTTTTTAGCATGATGATTTAGCCTGATTTGTTTACTTTTACAGCAATTTGTTATGTTCTAGAAGAGTGAGTGGAGAATTTTATATTATTATTTAATTAAATATTTGTTTTTTCTTTCTTTTTTAGAACTCTTAGGAACTGTGTTTTCTCCAGTCAAGTACGATATTAATGGAAATATTGAAGTTAGTTTCAATATATAATGCTAATATTTTGGCTTTCTTTTCTTGTGCTACTATAATTTTTTATATACACTTAGAATTATTTTTTATTAGTGCCTCACCAAAATTTAAAAAAAAAAAAAAATGTATAATTATGACTTAGTGGCTTCTGTCAATTTAAGTTTTGATTAGAATTAATTTTTTAAATGACACAGGGTCATCCATTAATTTCATCACACAAATTTTGGCTTTTTTTACCCCTTTCTACCCATATGTCACAAGTTGTCACACTCAAGTAATATTCCCTGTGTGATGTCATTCTTTTTTTTTTATGAAAGAAAAAAAAAACTTATATGTGATCCTACTAATATAAGTATAATTATAAAGCCAATAAAATGCTGTATGCTTTTCTTTTACTTCAAGCTGTTGTAATTCAAAGAGAAAGAAAAAAATATATCTAATTCTAATAGTACCACCTGAATAAAAATAGATATATTTTTAATCAACTTTGTTATGTTGCTTCCAAATAATGCTTACCTATTTTTTTTTTTTTTCAAATATTCAATGTGACATCATAAAATGTTAATTCGCCCCCATCCCCCCCCCTTCTTCTCTCTAGAAGTTTGACGCAATTAATGAATGACCCCAAAAGATATTTAGCTCTCCTTTCTTCTGCTTGTATATGTATGTAATTTTGCCATGCATCAAACTGAGCTTGTAACCATCATCTATACTCATACATTCTATTGACTTACAAAATAAAACATTTATCTTTATATTCTAGATGAAAGCCTGTATAATTTATCTTTAAAAATATTTTTTTAACTGCTTTGATGAAATTAACATTATTAAATTGCAGAATTTAACTTGGCAAGCAGTTTTCTGTAGCATTTTACTTAAAATGCATAGCAAATAATTTAACTTTTACTAATGTCTTTTAGTTCTTTCTTTGGGAGTAGGGGATTATGGCAATGTATGACCTTTGTGTATTTTGAGAAAATCGAAATCTACAATTGCAAATTAATGTTATGGTTAACTAATTATTGCTCTGCTCACATTTGCATAAAAAATTGCAAAACCACTTTTCTACATTTTTGGGTTTTTTTTAATTGGGGGGGGGGGGGGGGGGATTTTAGCTAAATTCTTTACACATATATTTTCACAAAATTTGAAATCCTTTCACCAAATGTAAAAGAAAACTAATACAGTTTAAATTGTGTTAAATTATTATTATTATCTTATTTAACAACATTAAAAAAATAATTAGTATTTTTTCAAAAAAATCTATTTAATTTATCTTTAAAACATGTCATCATCAAATATTTTCAATCCACTTTTGGATATAGCTCTCCCCAGATTTTTCCATTGTTTCAAATCTAGTGGTGAAACAATATATTTAGATACAAAAATTAGCGAAGTCCATTTTACTTTGTGAAATAAAACACCAAAAGTATCAAACACTTAAGTACTAATGAAAAATATGGCAGCAGAAAATAAAATAAATAATAATTTTAGATAAAATTTCTTTCTTTGCAAAAACTTTCAATAATCGTGTCAATACTTATGTCTGGTCTGGTATCAATTGGTATTCTTTTAAACAAAAAATACGTAGGCTGTTATGTGATTAAACTAGCATATAATAGCATTACACAGTATGTTTTAATAAAATAGCTTTAATTATTAGCTTATTATTTTATTTTTTATCTGAAATTTAAAAAAAATTCCTGTGTTTTCATGAAAACAGGAAACCAATAATTTAGATAAAAAATCAAAACCAATCTAAACACATGGGGTACGGTATTGTTTTCCAATTTTCAAAAACTAACATATGAAATTTTTTAACAGGATTTTTATTGAACGGAGAAAAGATCACAAAGCCGTGATCTCGGATCTTATATAAAATTAGGTTACAGCGATTGATCCTGGCAAAAATTAAGGCCTGTTTCTGGCCCTTTTACAAAATTACATTAATAAAACAGGCTTTTTCACAAAATTCCTTATAATAAAACAACCCCTTCACAAAATTCTATTCTATTCCATAAGAGAAAATTCTTTATTTTTTAGCATTTGAAATGTAAAATTTACAAACAAAACATGTTCACCAGTAGTAAAAATTTAGCAGGGGGACATAAAAATGGTATTATTAATAAATGCCTGATTCCAATTTAAATAACAGGATTAGTCTTTAATAATTTTTTTTTTTTTTTTTTTTTTCACAAAAACATAATAAATTTTACAAAAATAACTTTTTTTTTTCTTTTTTTTTTTTTTTGCAAAAAGGAGACTCAAGAAAAAAAAAACCTGCATCAAATCCAGGATTAAAATAACTCTGCTAAAAATAATAATAATGAGCTTTCAAATTCAAAATTCATTTCTAAAATTTTAATCCCTTCGCTCCCATGCATCCACTAGTGCAGGTTTTCTGAGACTTTTATTCGGATTTACTACTAAATTGAAATTAATAATTTTGCCGTTTTACTGTTTATAAAGCTAATGTTAACATTTTAAATGTCATTATGATATTGCTAAATTAATACTCTGATTCTCATCATTCATTGATATTCAAGTAAAAAAAGCAACACCATGATTATATTTTAATACAAGATTAATTCAATAAATAATCAAACAGATTGTATAAAATAAAATTTCAATATTACTGAAACTGGAAAACTTGATCATCAAAATATTTCATGCTGATTTATTAATAACTTGTGAGAAGAACTCTATATAGTACTTGTCAGGACCATGCACAGCCTTTTTAAAAGGAAGTTTTAAATGTGAAGCATTTTCTTAAGTAACTTTAATTAATTGAGCATTAAATAATTTAACATTTTGGTATCATTGATTTTTTGCTATGTTCATATTGTATTAAAAGAGTATTACAGTCAACTCCCTCTAATCCGCACAGCTTGGGACCACAGGTTGTGTAGATTATAGAATTTTGCGGATTATAGGTCATTACTTTGTTTACATTTTTTCTCATCTAATTTTACAGTATTTAATTAGTAATGTATAAATTAATTGGTAAAAAAGAAAAAATGATGTAACACATTGTGTTATTTAATTAAAAAATGCATTTTATTTAAGGAAAAATATTTAAATTTTATAATACAATTTCTTTTGTTTGTTTTTATAATTTTCAAACACAGGATCAAGTGTCATTGTTTGAGAACTTTAGGTCAGTATTTTTTTCTTGCAGTCTATAGTAAGGATTGACCGAAGCAGCAATTTTGCCGAATACCGAAGCTTCGGTCAAAGTGTACACCAAATATTCGATATTCGGTAACCGAATACTTGAAAACGTTTAATACGCATTTTTGCATATACTAGCTTTTTTTAATAAACTTTAATTGAAATGAAATTCTCAATAATTTAATTCAGTTAAATTTTTATTCTTAAATCTAATTAACAAAAAATTTAATGACTTCTTTCCACTCACAAATTTATTAACCCATCACTTATTTTTTATTATTTTATCATTAGTCAATACCCAAAAATAACATATGAAAGTATTAAACTATGCAGGCTATTATTAAGGATAAGGATTGCCAGAAAAACAAAAGTTCATTCAAATAAAAAGAAACATTGTTGTTATTAAGCTGATTTACTGATTGTCTAATTATAAACATATTGAATAGGAATGCTCTCAAAATACAAAAGGTATCATATCAATTTGTACATTTAACTATTTTCTATCAAATTATTGATAGATATTTATATTTTGATTAATATTTTAACGCTGTGGTGATGAAGATTACAAATTTGAGCGATTTTGATATAATGGTTATAAAAGCTATAGGATTGGGTATACTTATTGGATGTGTGTATTTTCTTTAATAACCTTAGATATACAGATATGAACTCTGATATACTTATTTGATAAGGGAAAGATGTGCATCTTCCTTACTTTTTTTTTCTCTAGTTGGCAGTTGTTTTGATTTCACCCCTATGTAGACTATTTTAGGAAGGAAAAAGTTTTTTTTTAATAAAAAATGGCCTTTGGCTTGTTTTTTGTAGTGTAAGCTGAATTCTGAACTCATGCACATAATATTAAAACTCATTGTTTAGCCTATTCTACTGCTAAGTAAAAGAGAATTCTTCTAATTCTAAAAAAAATGCTTATTTGCAATTATTCGGCCGAATACTTTTAGGTATTCGGCCGGAGCTGAATATTCGGTTTACATGCCGAACCACCGAATACCGAATCAACTATTCGGTATTCGGTCAATCCCTAGTCTATAGTCATTATTTCTTGTTCTGAAACGAAACTCTGTTTCAGAAGTTTCTGAAGAAAATGTAGATATTTATAGCCAAACCTTGCTCAAGTGTTATTTTTTCACCTTCATCATCAGACTGTGTGTCACAATTATTCTGATTTTTAGTAGAGTTTAACAGAATAGTACTTATAATGTCATCATTTAGGAAACTCTCTGCAACTGGATCTTCACCTTGAGAGAACACCCATTCAATTGTATTTTATCTATTCAAGAAATCAAGCACAACAGTTAGTGAATTTTTTTTCAAAATACAAAAGTTCTGCAGATTTCTGTTTTGTACTATCCAAACTGAAACCAACAAAGTCACATTACTGTCTCTAGATGCTGACCACATATCCTGATTTTTCTTTTTCTTTTTTTTTTTTTTTTTTTTAATTTGAAAAATAAAGTTTTACTTCATTCAAATGCAAAAATTGAAGCGGGGAAAAACTGAATACCGATTGTCAATCAAATTGCTGTCATTTTGAATTTCTCTTGCAAAGTTAATGGTAACTGTATTTTCATTGTTTACATCTGAAACAGTGTGCGGATTATAGGCGTTTGCGGATTATAGAGTTGCGGATTAGAGGGAATTGACTGTAGTTATTTATTATTTAAGTGTTTATTTCTATATAATTTATGTCATTTCAAGTTTCTAATACCCTTCACTTCTAATACTTCAGAATAAAATACTAACTTTTAATGATGAATTAAGCTGGTGTGATATGATAAGATAAAAAAGAACTTCTTAAAAAAAATCATAAAATTACAGAAATGTGCAAGGCCTTTCGAAAGAACTTAGTCATTCTTCATCAGCTGCAAAAAACACGAGCTTTTACTTTGAAAGCAGGAGCAAGAGTGAAAGGAAAAAGGTAAGGGAAAGGGACAAGATGAAGAAACAGCCAATAAAAAAGAAGAAGGCATCAGTCAATCACCCGAGAGCATTACCCAATCAGAAGAAAATGGACAAGAAGGAGAATTATGAAGCAAATTGAATAAAAACAGAGACAAAAAATATGAATATATAAAATGTATAAATGAGTAAATAAATAAAACATAATATAAATAAAAAAAATAATAATGTATGCAAAAATAAAAATTATATACATGAAAAAATAAAAATTATATATGTGAATATATATATATATATATATACACAAAAGAAAGTCTGAATTTTGTATTAATCAACGCGCAGTCAAAACTACTGAACCTAAAATCTTGAAAATCGGGGTAAAAATACTTCTTATGATATAGAGTGCCACTAAGAAAGGATTTTCCAAAATTCTACCCCTAAAGAGGGTAAAAAAGAGAACGAACTTTAAAAACATTCCTTAAAAATCTGGTTTTATAGTTATTTTTCAACTGATAACATATTTTGGTGTATTTTTGTATGCTGAATCGAATGGTACTAACTAAATTCTTTTAAGCCCAATAGTTCGAGGGATATTTAATATTTTTCTAATTTGGCACTATCTTTGGCGCCAAAACCTGAATTTTTCAAGTGATAATTTCTAAAAACTCATTCTTTTCATTCTGTTACTATAGAAAGGAAAAAAATTCAAACTGAAAATTTTTTTAACCAATCTTTTTGGTTAAATAAAAACAACTTTGTCAATTAGAAAAAAAAAATTCAAACATCTCAAAAACAAAAACTAAATTTAAAAAAAAATGTGGTACTTTTTCGTTCTAACTTTCGTCGCGATACCATGCCAAAATGTATGGTATCGCGTCATTTATTTCAACCCTAATTGTGCAAACAATTTTTATTGTAAACCGTGCCACACATTAACATTTGCTAATTATTGAACATGAATATTTTTATGAAGGAATTTTTAATGATGGAATTTATTTTATTCCACCATAATCTTGCAAAACTTTTTAATATGCTATTTTTTGAATAGAAAATTTTTATCACTGATACTGATATATATTTTACCATTTCGCAGTTATCTGATGATAAGAAAGCTACAGTAAAATTATTTCAGAAGTTAGAAATTATACATATAAAAATGTTTTGTTCAAAAAACCATGAATGTCTTCATTGAAAGAATGAAATGTTTACTGCAATATGAGACATACGTATTACGTACGCCATGCTTCAGTAGTAAAAGACATTTACAATTTCAAGACTGCAGTTTAAATTGGCTATATTTTATTACTTGCAAAATATTTATTTATTCTTATATTTTAAATATATTTTGATACCCGTCGACCAATTTCGCCAAATTACACAAATTGACATAATTTTTATTTTAAATAACGAAAAAACAAATAAATTAGTATAACATGAATAAAAATACATTTAAAACGTCAAAATAAAAATCACTTGATGACGTAAATACGTGTAACTTGCTTAAAGTCAAGTGAATGTGACATTTACGATCAAGCATTATTGGCAATTATCTTATAGTTTGGCAATAGATTTTTGGTCAACGGGATAATCAAGTAGTACCATTATTTTTATTGATTTAAAAAAGTGGTAGGTCAAAGTCTGTCATTTTCAAAAGTTATGTTTTTTAAATGCTCATTTTTTTTTCTTTTCTAATGTATCATTTCATTTTTGTGCCAACTATTACGCTTGGCAAGAATGGTGTTGGCATAACAGAGGAATACCAAAACAGTTACTGATTTTATTTCAAATGTAAAGAAAAAGGAAAATGAGCAATAAATATTGTAAATATGACTATCACTCAGATTCTACTGAACAGAATTGTGTAGAACTTACACTGTTAAATAGTAAATTTGGTTTATAAATGGTTTAATGTAAAAACCATCATTCTAAGTTGCTACGGGAGTTCTAAAATTAGGTGAACTCGATTATGAGAGATTTCAAGTCAACTAATTAAATGCACAGTAAGTTAGATAATATTTCAGGGATTTTTTCAATATTTATCATATCATTCTGTGTTGTTTAGTTACGGTGCTATGCGGAAAAAGTTCTCAGTGGTACAGTAAAGAAAATTGGAAGATATACGCTACAGAGAGATGGTATACTAGAGATTATATATGCTATAGTTATGGAAGTTGAGCTGAGTTCGTTAAAAAATTCAGAAGTGATGTGGTATATACTTACCCCTACCTCCCAGAGAGTTCTATAATCAGGTTAACGCGATTATGAAAGTTATGTTTAACTATCTCAATATATATATAATGCAAAGAGAAATTTCATTCCGGCCGCTTATATCTTGAGTTCTGCTGAATAGATTTTGACGGGACTTACATTGTTAGTTAGATAATTTTTCAGAAAAGATGTTAGTATAAAACATAACGTTCTACGTTGCTTAGTTAAATAATTATGGGGAAAGTTCTAAATCAGATGAATCCAATTTTGAAAGATTTGCTTTTTTTAAAGGTTCTGCTGAATGAATTTTTATGGGATTTAAACTGTTAATTAGATCCGTTTTAGGGAAGGTTTCGGTACATTTTGCAGTTTAAAAGATTCTGCTAAGTGGATTTCGATGGAGCTTGATTGGTTAGTTAATTTTTAGGGAATGTTTTAGTGTAAAGCACATATCATTTGCTTTGTGTTGCTTGGTTGTTAGGTTGCTTGATTGTAGAATTATAGATGAAAGTTCTAGAATCAGGCGAATCCAATTGAACCACCAATTGGAAGAAGGGAATAAACGCCACTTTTTGACACATTCCTTTTTCTACACTTTTACATTCTTTAGACATAGCGCTTAGTTGTGAGTTCGAAGGAAATAAAAAAAACATACGAAGCGAATGGTTTTTGTTATTTTCTTTGAACTTACAATTAAGCGCTACACGTCTAAAGAATGTAAAAATGTAGAAAAATAAATGTGTCGAAAAGTGGCATTTATTCCCTTCTTCCAATTGGTGGTTCAATTATTATGAACGATCAGCCTTTTCAATAAGTCCAATTAACAGATTCTGATGAGACTTGCATTGATAATTTTTCATGAACGCTTTTAGTATATTACATATTGTTCTATCGTTCTTTACCGAATCCTACACTAACAGATCAACTAAAGAAATTGGTCCTAACAATCTAAATTTTGTATGACTCAATAAAAGATATAATAGCGTAATGGCATTCATATTGCTTTCAGCAATTCGGTTGGATACACCAGGTAAATGTCCATATTGCTTTAAAACACATAATCAAATTCACAGATATATTTTGTTTCATTCAAGATTTCTTTTGAAAAACCGACCAGCGTAGCGGGCGTTAGGTTGCTAGTATATATATAAAACCATAATATATAACAAATCGTCATCGATTTCCAATAATTGAAATTAAATTTATAATATAGCAAATATTCATAACTCAGACATTTTACAGAATAGAGAAGGAACATGTAACTAGTAATACGGAATTTTATTAAATGCAACTAATTCACTAGCATATTGCTGGCAATAAATCTATATGAAACATATGAAAAAGAAAAAAAAAAAAAAGGACAACCCTATATATATATAAGCCATTACAAATTACCAACAAAAATTGTGAAATTATAAATAAATAAAAATTTATTCATTGACAATAAAACTGTTCTCCTTAACATTTTTACCATGGTTTTTAAAACATAGTAAAAATAGGAGAAAAGGAATAATGGAAATTTGTAGAACGTATACAGATTCAGCAATCAGCAGGTCTTAAATGCCTTGACTTTCACAAATAAAGTGTGCAGTTTCATCTTCATGTTAACCATAAAAAAGCTGAAAAATACGAATTTAGGACTACCACAGAGAAATAACATATTGGAAAAACAAATAAGTTTAAAATTAAACATGATTATCACAGGGGCATGTGCCCCGAGCTCACATTTTCTAGTGTCCCCAAAATACATTTTTTCCACTCTCTTAAAATACAAATTAATGCAAATTTCTATTTATAGTTCTCAAAAAAATGCAAACCAAACTATCGCCATGTTCTTCACTAATAAAATGCAATATAAATTTCAAAATCCAGAGTAAAATGGATATTACATCAAGCATGTTTCATCCCATCCCTAAGATCTACAATTTTACTTACTCTAAATAGCATATAGTGCAGAAGATTTTACTTTCCCATAATTTTTTTATGCATTTTTATATGGGCCTATAATGTATTCTTTTTTTTTTTTTTTTTTTTTGTATATATAAAGTTATGGTTTAAATTTTGAACTGCACTTAAAGCTGTTACACTTATAATGCAATTTTCTTGAGAAAGTGTGGGGGGGTGGGACACAATCTGTGTGCCCTGGGTTCCAGTTAGAGTTGATCAGACCCTGATGATTATACATATAAATATTAATATCGAAACTAGTATTAATTAATTTTAAAACATAAATGTTATATGGTAGGAGTGAACAAGTTTTTCCAAGCTGCAGAGATGATGGTAGAATCAGATTTTTCATTAACAATAACTTCACGATTAAGATATATAGCTAAATTCTCAAGAAAGTCGAATTCTGAAGTGCTGTTGGCATTAAAGAAAATTTTTACATTTTGAAAATTAAAACTATGGCCAGAGTGCTTAGCAATAGATTTAGAAATGTTTTGGTTATTAATGCTATATAATAACCGTTGAGGCTAAAAATTCATTTTCTGAGCTTTTTGTTTATCTATCATTCTACACCCATCCTCTCAGTATTGTCGAGGAAACATGACTTTTTGTCACATATTTCTTCACTCGTCAAGTACTAAGTTGGTTGGATGTTGAAGTTTCAATATTTCTTTCTACAACAAAACAAAACAAAACAAAAAAAAAATAATAATAAATAAAATAAATTTAAACTTTTTATATACTTGAAATTTGGACGGTCATTTATAAAATAAACATTTTTTATATGGATGCAATGATGTCAGGCTTATCCTGAGTACTACCATTGCTCATGTTTTATAAAAAAATAAAAAAATATTCTTCTTCCACAGTTAGAATCCAAATGTAGTAGGTGGCAAACATTGAACAATTTTGGCATCATTGTAGTATGCTTGGCAGAAAATTTCTCTTCATTTTAAAACTGCTGCTAAATTTGTGGTAAACAATACATGCTAATCTATGCTATTTTTCGAGGACCCCAAATTACTAAAGAACAGCCTACAAAAAAAAAAAAAAAGTTTAAAAATAGGATTGTTTCTTTTAAAGAACTTTTGTACTTTGACAATATCATGTCAGCTTTACTCACGGACATGTTTTTACTTTATAATACAAATTGTTTTAGATTGGAAAGTGACCACATAAAAATCTGAATCTTCAAGCATCATTCAAAAGACTAAACAGGCAATCAAACTGTGCACCTAAAACTGCAGCAGACTGACCCAAAGTTCGAATTATGTTACATCTCCCATTGAGTAGAAATCGTTTGTAATTGGGGTGCTGATCAATGACAAATAGTATTGGCGATAACTTGATTACTGAAGATTAACAGCAATAAAATTTGTTTAAAGTCTTGTTAGATGGTTTTCTGTTGCTCAAATTAATATATAAGGCTTATGTCATAAATCATCCAAACCGTTTTCAATTTATAGCAACAATTTTAGCATTTAATTTGTTCTTGCATGTTAAAATGAATGTTATCATATTTGGGATCTAGCGAGACCCTTTTCTCATGCTCGATTTAGTATGGCGAGCAAGAAAAGTGTTAACCATTCGCCGCCTTGCCAAATGCAAATAAATCTGGAAAATGGTGATTAAAATTTAATTTTGCCAAAATATGTGGTGAATGATTATTTTAGCGCCAATTGTTTTTAAAATAGGTAACAAATGCCACATTTCTTTTTTTTTTTTTTTTATGTTTCAAATAAATTGAAGGGAAAGTAAATTGCTATGATATAGTGCACTTTACAAATAACAATTTTTATATACTCATTATTGTAAAATTTAAGCTTTATATATTATATATAAAAGAAATTAATGTCATTAAAAACATTCAGTGCAGTTTTCGGCTAACAATTGAAAATTGGCTAATAGCCTTAACCATTTCAATGGCAGTTTCGAGATAAGTCAAGGGTAATAACACTGTTTCCCTATACCTGCTGCCAGTGAAGTGGTTAATTTCTTAGCGCAGTCCTTGGAAAGCAAATAAATTGTTAGCACCATCTTCAAGATCATCCGTAATCATGTTTATGATCAATGGCCAATAGTATTGGCAATAATTCCAACTATGGAAGATTAATTATAGTAAATTGCTTTAAACCCACCAAAATGGATTTTTTGGAAGTCTAGACTTAATTGGATAGTTTTCTCATATTTGAATAAAGCTTATTTCAATAAAAAAATCGTCAGAACTGTTTTCTATTTCTAGCATAATTTTCTATTCAAATAATATGATTGTGTCAAAGTGACTTAATATTTATTTACTGATCTTTCATTCCATAATGATCTGATTAATCACCAGAGTCTCAATTGATAACTTCATCATAATTGTTAATATAATTATATGCTATTGATTATTTATATGAACAAATTTTAATTTTTCAGTTTGAAAAGTTGAAGTAAATGGGAATAGTATTTTTGCATTTGATTTTAAATAATGTTTGTTAGTGTTAGAATAACCAATGTAAGAATGATTTTCCGTTATAAATTTTTTTTTGTAGGTTTATTATAAATTCAACCTAACAGGTCCTTTTTAAACATTTTCTATCGCGGAATTTCAACTGGTTTCACCTCATTATTTATAAAATATATCGATATTTGTAATTATGCATTATATAGTTCCGGGATATCTAACCTATTACACGTATGTACAAGTGGCATGCAAGACAAATTTCTCTCACCAGCATTCAAAATCCTTGGTGGTTCGCTGGTCCGAGACCACCGAGAATTCAATTGGACCAGTAACTTTTTTACCGCTTCTGACAGGCAAATGTAAATTTTCTCAGCCCTGAAAAAACTGCAACCGATCACAAACAACAATTTTATTTTATTTTATTTTTAACAAATTCTTATTTTACATTTTATTATGCTGAAAATTTTGGATAGCTGCAAAATAAGCTTGGTTTATATTTGGGGGAGAGTACTCAAAGAGTTAAAGGGACTTAATAGAATTTTATGTAGCAGGCCAATGATGATGCCTGCAGATCAATAAATTCTCATGCTTACTGGTCCCTCAGACCAGTGACCTTTTTTTAATCAATTCTGATGCTGCTGACACATGAAAAATTTTACTTGATGATCATTCTATAGAAATTCATTTGTCTTTTTGTTATAATAAATAAAATTTTGTTTAACACATACAGCCACAAATAATGCAATGCAATTATTTATCTGTATGAATTAAAAGATAAGAAAATTTATTTTTCTGTGATGCTGATGCTATGTATTGACATGTAGCTATTTTCCTTTTCTATGTGAATTTATAAAACTTTATTTCTTAAAATGAATTTCATAAGATAATCACTGCCATAAGATCACAAATATGCTTATTTTGCTATGTATATTATTTAAAAAAAAAAAAAAAAAAAAAAAAAAAAAAACAGAATATGAACCAGGTATAAAACATTTTCTATTGAATGTATAACAGCAAAAATCGCATCAATAAATTATTAACACATATTTGTATGCAACTTAAGTTAGATGTTACATTAATAAGTTAAAAATTACTGAAATAAAAAAATAGCATTTTTTCCTTATTAATAACCTTAATAATGTTTGTGCTACTTAAATGAATAAAAAGTTTTAATTATTTCATTTAATTAATGTTTAATTTTAATACACAGGAAAAATATTTTTTTAATTTTTGTTCTGAGCTATTTAACCACTATTTTGTATGCCACAGTATTGTTTTATGTAAACGTTTGGTGCATTAAAATATTGCTAGATATTGTTTATGAATTTTTGGCATACATATGTAAAAAGGTTTGCAATCTTTAATACAGTCTGCTGATATATTATAAAACACTGTATTTTTTTATTGTATAAAAAATAAAACACTTTACAAAATAGCTTTTTAACCCAACAAATATTTATTTCCAGAAGTTACACAAAATTCATTTAAGTAATGAAACGAAGTTCGTGACATTAAATGACATCATTGAATTTGAATTAAATGAAGAGAATAAAGTGGGGATTGATGCTTTATTATGGCTTAAGAGGTATGTTTATATTTTCTAATATTTATAAAAATTATTTGTTAATCCACTTCTGAACATCTGTGTGGATACATTTTTACATTATAGTAGCAAACAAAAGTTTATTATTACATCAAGTATTGATAGATTAAAAATTTTGAGGCTTGAAAATTATTAAAAATTAGGAAATAAAATATAGTTTGTTTGAAAATTGTATTTTAAATGTACATTTTTTTTTTTTAATTGTTGTTCTATTCAATGGAGTAAAGATTAAAATTATGTAATACATTAGACTCCTTCAAATCCACAACCCTAAAATCCGCAAGTGCCTAAAATCAAGATATTGCTGATATCACTGGTAATCAAACCTTTTTACCAAATATATTTATGTATTAATCAAGCTTTTTGGTTATAAAGACTGGCTAGACCTGAAATAAAACTTCCTTACTTTATGATTTTGATGTGAATTAATAGATTACCTTTATGAGGAAAGTTTCATTCTATAATTCAAGAAAACTGCATCTCATCATTATTATGTATATTTAATTATACATTATTAATTATTTACTTAACTTTTGCTTTCACTAATTTAATCATTTTAAAAATTATCTTACTTTGTATTAATTTAGTTTATTACTTTACTTAATAATTTTAATATTTTGCTATATTGCGAGCATTCATTATAATTTCTCTATTGTATTACATTGAAATTACTGTTTAAAAAATGTAAAAAGCAATGACCAGAAATCCGCTAAATTCAAAAATCTGCACAACTTCTGGTCCCAAGCTGTGCGGATTTGAGGGAGTCTACTGTATTTAGTAAGGAAGTACAAAATATTCAACCAAACCAAGTTATACTTAAAAAAATCCTTTTAAAAATATTATTAAAAACCTAATAACCTTAAGGCTTAAGCAGTTTGGAAAGTGACACTTAAGAAAATTAACTTTTAATAACGACCTTCATAAGAATTAATGATCTACAAATGCAAGTTCCAAAGTATTGTCTGATAATAATCTGTTTCTTGCTTTTCCACAAACAGGATGTTTCTAAACAAAATAAAACTTTCAGGGGTGATAATAAAACATCCAAGACAGACAATTTTTGTCCAGGAAACCAGAATCGCAATCCACTTATTCAGTCAAAAATACGGTGTATCTCACTTCAGACCAAACTTGGATTTTCATTTGTTACTTTAACAGTAATGAAGATATTATAACAGATTTACTTGATTTCTACAAAATATGATGACATGATGAGAAGTGCTGGGAAAAAAAAAACCCATTCATATCCAAGCAACACTAAGCTAAACATTCCATCATTCATAATGCAGCTGACAGTATGTGTACTCTGTCACTGACCAAAATTCAGTCACTTCTAATGATGTCATCACATCTCATACAAACTAATATGATGAAAATCTCCCTAAAATATTTTCATTATTCTTAAAATTTCCAATGAAAATTCGGTTTCAGCTTATAGTGACTTACTTGTTATTCCTATTTTTGATGGAATAAGGGGATTGAGGTTAGTTTCCAGTACAAAAAATGTTTGTATTGACCACATTATCTCTCACCTGAAAGTTTGTTCCAAGATTTTAGTAACACCCTGTAAATTTACAACCTCTGAAAATGATCACCCACTCCAAACACTGCTCTCTGTTGCATTTAAAAACTTTCTTGCTAAATCATAAGGAACAGGAAAATTATTCTTGCTGAGTTGCCACCATTTAAATAGATTGTATTATTTATATACTTTTTTATATGTTAATCCCTTTCAGATAAATAAACACTATATGCTTCTAAAATTTTCCTTCTAATTCATTCAAAATTTCTCTTCGATTTTAAAATATTTGTTTTTATTAGAAAAAAAATATTCATTTATTTTAATTCACAGAAGAAGTCATGAAATTTAAAGTTTTATTAATAAAAAAAAAATAAAACTATCCTCTTGTTAAATGATAACTCAAAGCATAGATTTTTTTAATGTAATGTTTACTTGTAAAAAAAAGGTCTTGTTGATCAAAATGTAAGTATTTGTGTTAAATGTTATGTAAAATTGTTTTTAAATTTAACTTTTAATAACTTTTAACCCAGAGATGTAGAAGTCTTTGGACAGACGAATATTCGGTATTCAGGCAAATAATTACTATTCTACAGTCAAATATAGCAAACCTTATTATATCAATTTTGAGCTTAACAATACTGAGAGAAGTAGTGACATGTTTGTACTTTATATAATAGATTTCTGTTTCAAAATAAAGATTTTAGATAAGAATACTTGGCTAAATAAAAATAATTGTGCACTGGATGCATATGTGCAACTTCATTCTTCAGGGCTTGAAATTCAATTTTTCCTTGGAGGGGAGTCTCCCTACCAACATTTTAAAATGGAATGGAGTTGAGCTATTTGGGAGGGAGAAAAAAATCTTTAAAGCCCACTGTTATTTTACATGCTAATTAAAGAATTACATTAATACAGACATGACAAAACACCATTGAAGCAATTTAAATCACCAACTCAGAATAATTATGCAAAATGTTTTTTATTTAAAAAAGGAAGAAAGTCAAGCTTTTACACAGTCTATTTTTCAATTTTTAATTCAACCAATTGTCATGGGTCCTTAACAATGAGGGGTTCTTAAATGAAATTCTAAATTTAGATTTTATATTCGATTTCGGCCACTAAATTCTCTTTCACAAAATAAACTTGTAACAGATAACACAATCCCAACATTTATAACTTTGGAAATTATTGGAAACGTATGGTTATGATCTCTTAAAAATTTTCAGAAAACTTTGCTATATCTGACTTGCCTTCATTTTTAGCTACTTGCATGAAGAATGTAAATTCGGTGATGGCATCATCATTATCCATTTCTGAACAAAATTGTTTTATTATATCTTTAATGGAATCATAGTCAAAACCTGACTCCCTGATATTTTCTTTGTTTGAAAAAGCTTCTATGCATTCAATTCCTGTTTTTTCAACGGTCTTTCGCTAAATTCGCGTTTATTCCGCGATCCTTTGGCGAAACTCGCGTTTTTTGCGATCTTTTGGTGGAATTCGCGTTTTTTCGCAATCTTTTGATGAAATTAGCGTTTTCGCAATCTTTTGACGAAATTCGTATTTTCTTCTTGATCCTTTGAAGAAATTCGCTTTTTTACTTTGACAAAATTCGCATTTTTGGAGATCCTCTGACGAAATTTGCGTTTTTTGCGATCCCATGATAAAGTTTACGTTTTTTTCGCGATCCTGTGATGAAATTCGCGTTTTTTTCAGCGGCCCTTTGACTAAAGTCGTGTTTTTTCCTCGATCCTTTGCCGAAACTAGCGTTTTTTGCACGAGCCTTTGCCGAAATTTGCGCTTTTTCGCGATCCTTTGATGAAATTTGCGTTTTATCACGATCTTTTAATGAATTTCGCATTCTTTTCCTCGATCCTTTGAAGAAATTAGCTATTTTTTGAGCGATCCTTTGCCGAAAATTGCGTTTTTCCGCGCTCCTTTGCGGAAATTTGCGCTTTTTTGCGATCCTTTGACGAAATTCGCATTTTTCGCGATCCTTTGTCCAAATTTGTGTTTTTTCCGCGATCCGTTTCCGAAACTCGCGTTTTTTCCGCGATCCTTTGATGAAATTTGCGTTTTATCACGATCTTTTGATGAATTTCGCATTTTTTCCACTATCCTTTGAAGAAATTAGCGATTTTTTGCGCGATCCTTTGCCGAAAATTGCGTTTTTTCCGCGCTCCATTTCGGAAATTTGCGCTTTTTCGCGATCTTTTGAGAAATTCGCATTTTTTCGCGATCCTTTGCCGAAATTTACGTTTTTTCCGCGATCCGTTTCCGAAACTCACGTTTTTTCCACGATCCTTTGCCGAAATTTGCGTTTTTTCGCGATCTTTTGAAAAAATGTAGCACTTTTTTGTGATCATTTGACGAAATTCGTGTTTTTTTTTTTTTTTTTTTTTTTTATCGATCCTTTGATGGAATTCACGTTTTTCGACATCCGTTGACAAAATTGGCGTTTTATTCGCGATATTTTGATGAAATTGGCTCTTTTCCGCAATCGTTTGCAACGAAATTGACGATTTTTTCTGCGAATGATTGATGAAAATTATTTTTCAGCGATCATTTGTCGAAATTTTTTTGTTTTATTTTTTTATGTCTGAACCGCTTTTTCATAATTTTCGGAAAATTCGGAACAGAATCATCTCTGAATTCGCCAATCAGTCGCGGAAAACAACGCGAAACTTGTCAACCAATCACGGGAAAAAATATATTAAATTTGTCAATCGGTCGCGGGGAAAAATCATGAATTGCAAAGGTCTTTCGCGGTAAAAAAACTCGCAAAATGTGTCAATCGGTCGCTCGAAAATATTACGAAATTCGCAAGGCGTTCGCGGAAATTAATCGTAGTTTCAAAATGTAAAATTTTCTGGAAAAGGGTGAAACTTTTTGGGCGAGATTTCAAAATTTTGAGCGCGAATCCCGCCCTGAAATTCAAGCCCTGATACTCATAAAAATATTATTTAAAGTTTTCTTTTAAGCATATAAACTTTTAAATTAAATAAAGACCAGTGTCTTACCTTTTCAAAAAAGTTGTTTTATCTTATTTATCCATAACCTTTAATTAGTCAATAAAGAAAAGTATGATGGTGAAAAATTTTACTTTTAGGAGCTCAAAACAACCCACCCTGAAATTCAAGTCCTGTTCCTTGAAATTCAGCATTTTGTTCACTGATACAAAAAAAAAAAAAAAAAAAAAAAAAAATCAAGATTTAATTCCAATTAAAGTAAAAAAACATTTCGTATAGGTTATAGTTTATAATTTGCTACTAAGGAAATGTATACTGAATATTTAATTTAATTTTTATGATGTCTGTATTGTATTTTTTTTTTCCTTTTTAAATTACATTTTCTTAATTTATTTCTTCCATTATTAATTACCTATTTTTCGAAGAAAAGATTTTATAATTTTCATGTTTCTTATGCATTTATGAAAAGTTATGAAATGTATTCAGCTCATTAAAAATATAAAATCTAAACTGTATCCAAAAAGAAAAAATTAACAAAATTTTACACTTTGTCTAAAACTTATCCCACTTACCCCTACAGAATATACAGTCTTGTTTCTTTGGGTTCGAAATCTTGGTGCAGAAGAAGCATTGTTGTTATTGAGATATATTGGCAGAGTCATTAAAAAATATCAATATTTGACCAATATATTAATAAATAATCCAGCCCTAATAAAATATAATGTGAACTTTCAAAGATGCTCAGAAACTTAAAAGGTGACCATAAACAATATAGATGTTAAAAGTTTAAAATATACATATTATTAACCTCTGAGTACTTTCTTTCGGCTTGCATCTGCAGCCTTCATCAGGGAGAAAATTTTCTTCAACTGCCATCCTATTCATCAAAATGCATCTTGAAATTAAAACATATACAGAGGGGGAAATTATTGGGTTTTTAACCTTTTTTAGGATATTTAATCATATATTGGGGATGTTGTACGATACTGCATCGTTACAAACTTGATTGCCTTTACATAGAATTTCTATGAATTCTTTAATAATGGATGTAAAATAATTAGATGTTGGATATTATAAATCTATTATGATATTCTGTTTATAATTTAAGCAAAGAATAATAGACTTCCCCGCCTCAAACAAGGAAACGCATTTGGATGAATAGGGCAATTTTTCTCCCTAATGAAGGCTGCGATTAGGGTGGTCACAAGAAATCAATTTTCGAATTTTTTATGGGGAACCAACCCCCCAAAAAGTTGCCAATAGACTAGAAAATGAAATTGGCAAAGTTTCAGCTCATTTGGATAATATTAACCCGTGCTTCATTGAGGTTTAAGTTTGAAAAAAAACTTGATTTTTCGCAAAAAAAATGCAGTTTTTCCTTCATGAAATAACTACAATTGAACCTACAAACATAATTCAGGTCTCATTTTATAAAAAAAGTTTTGCTTCAAAGAACCACACACCAATTTTTTTCTAAAAATGTATGGATTTAAAATATGTGCATTTTTAAGGATCAGACTTCACCCGAATCCTAAAAATTTACTTTTTATGAAAAAACGAAAAAAAATTGTCATCTGCTTTTCACCTTTTGTTTTTCTTTTTTTTTTTTTTTTTTTTTCATTTTGTACATAATGAAGGGTTTAATTAAAAAAAAAAAAAATCCAAAGTAAATAAAAAAAATCATATTTTAAACTGAAAGAATTAAAAAAAGGGGGCAAAAAAATATAAAAATGAGAAGAAATAATGATCAAATGCATTTTATAATTAAAGTTGTGTTACAAGAAAGGAAGCATAATAAAGAAAAGAAATTATTATCCCTTACAATTGTCTTGTTAACCCTTTCCAGTACAGAAAAATTCTGTTCATAAAATAACGAAATGATCGACTACACCGAAATTTACAAACTACTTTTTTAGAAATTAAAAACATATTAATTTAACCTTTCATTGTAAAAGGAAAATTTTAATAAAATATTCTTGGTGCCGTTTGGAATTAAAATTAGGTAGTCATGACATAGGACTACTATCCAGGAAAGGATTAAGGTGGTAATGGCTTAGATAAGGTGACTTTTGAAGAATCTTGAAAAGTTTTTCTACATTCAGATACAACTTTTAGCATATATTTTTTTTGTTTTTCGTCTTTTGTTAAACAGGAATTGAAATCTTGGGTTAATTTCCTTCCCCTTTCAGCTGTGTTATTGACAATTATAAAACCATTCACTATTTTCTTGCTTTCAAGTAAGGTTTATTTTCACACCATACATTGGGATCAGTATTTAAAAAATGCTTATTAATATAAATACTTTAAAAATTTTTACAGTTTGAAACAAAAACATTGACTTCTTTGTTCAATAAATAATCCACTTCATTGAAACCTTTAGTTGTTCTTAAATTCCTATCATCATCATCATTTCTTCTTCAAATGACATTAATTTTACAGCCCTGCTAATGTTCACTTTTTTTTTTTTTCAAAGTATCGTCTAAAAGTGAAAATGCAACTTGATCCGAGTTAAGATACCAAAGGCGGTTTATCATTTTAGTGAGCGCTTTGTCTTTTTCCTATTTATGAAATTTTCTGCAGTGAACAAGGGATTTTATTATTTGCAAGTCTTGGATTGGAATCCAACGTGGAACTGAGAATATTGTAACATGCTCTTACATAAATATTGATTAGAAATAAGCAAAGGTCTCTAATACGTTCTTGTTCTAAATTTGTTACTGAGAGATTGATTATCCCTGAAACAATATATTTTGAGAGAATAAATGGCCTGTGCCATCCATCTGACATGATTAAAAGCACCAGCTGCTCTGAAAAAGTTTTTTGCAGGAAGGAGTCCTATAAAAATTAAACAAAGTTGGATAAACTCTTTATAATCATCCATGAGCTGTTAATTTTTAAAAGGTCCTGTAAGAAAACTTGAAATTTCTTCTGAATTAACTATTTATATCTGGTATTTCATCTTCAATAGCATTTTTATACTTTGGTTTAATTTTAACCACCCAATCAGAATTTTTTTTTTTAATATCTGGCTAAGGGGCAGTGATTATACCCACTTCACCATCAAAAACAGCTTTCAGGATAATTTCTAAATTATGGTGGTGACATGGTATATACAGAAGACTTTTCCCTTAACAAATGCTGTAGAAAAATGCAGGTTCGTCTGGGGCGACCGGTGTTTACTGAAGTTGCATTAAAACATATTGCCTGGATTTTATCAAATTCCTCCCACTCTTCAACTGCTGAAAATACAGCTTTCGCCTGAATTATTCCAATACTATTGTCAAGTTGTGGAACTCATAGTAACTGTTCTTCATCCCCACAACTAATTAAATCTTTTATCCACTCTACATATTCTTTATTAAAAAAATGGTGAAGCAGTTTTCCATCCCAGTGAACAACAGTTCTCTCTGAACTGGAATTTTTAAATCTGTTTTTGATGAGTTCAGTTCTTTGTTTACGAAATAGTTATTTGCGGAGTCGATTGCACTTCTACTTAAAATTAAAGTCTGTGGTAAACTGGTGGATGTACTCTAAGTCTAGCAGCTTCTCTGGCATTCAGTTTCATTTTGCGAATATTATAAAATAAATTACATAAAACTTGACATTTACTTGGTAGCTTACTGTCGATGATTTGATGAGACATGCGGCCAATTTAAAAACTCTTACATTTCTGCCATCATATCAAAAAAGGGAGGGGATTTTACGGAATGTTTCGTCAATTCTAAAAATATATAACGATAGCAGGTTACAAAAATAGCCTTGTAATAAAAAGAGAAATTCAGAGGTTCAACTGCAATACAAACCGAGAAGCTTTTTCTTACTAGACACAGAACTAGATAACTAATAATCAATTATAATTCGTGAAATATTTTTAAAGTTACAAAAATTGTTCACTTATTTTTGCCTATTAATGAAAATAATACAAAAAAATTATCAAAAGTAATAAAATTATTAATTTGTCATTTTTCACAAATTCAGAGTTGGAGGGTATGGGTCACGAGCTGACCTGAAAAATACGAAATGTTCATTAAATATAAGTTTTGATGAGAGTAAAAGTTCAAGACAAAGACAATTTCTATGAAATAAAATAAACAGGTTTCTAAAAAAAAATAGTTTCCACTTAAAGAAAGGAAAACGACAATTTTTTCCAAAAACTGCAAATTTTAAAGAATTCAACCTCAATGAAGCACGGGTTAATGTTATTCATTTGAGCTGAAACTTTGCCAATCTCATTTTCTAACTAATTGGCAACTTTTAGGAGGGTCCCCCCCCCCCCGAAGAAAACGTTAAAAACATTTTCCCATGTTGCTTGTGACCACCCTACTGCGGATGCAAGACAAAAGAACTCAGAGGTTAATAAAATGTATATTTTAAACTTTTAACATCTACATTGTTTATAGTCACCTTTTAAGTAAATGATGAACTTTTAAAGTTCACATTATATTTTATGAGTAACTCAAGGTGGAATTTTGCATTTTGTCTAATGATTTTAATCCAGCTGTATTTATGATTTTATAAAAGTTATAAAATTTTTAATCAAATCATGTTGGATACAACAGTGACCAACATGATGACATATAGCAGCAGGTACATGCCATTTTGGTCCCTAACCATTTTGATCCTTAGCCATTTTGGTCCCTTGCTATTTCGGTGCCCCACCACCTTATAAGTTATAACTCGGACTCTAATTGTCGTAGACCTGCCAAATGCTGTATGGTTCAACATCATTTGGGGCCTTTATCATTTTTTACCACTCCCCCTCATATTTTGTAAAAAGTTGAATATAAGAGTCTGAGAAATTTAAACTTTTATAAGTCGTGATAATGAAATCACAGTTTGCTGAAATTTTGCGTGATTGAACAATGTGGCATAACTTTACATTGGAACAAACATTGTTTTTTTTTTTGTTGTTGTTTTTTAAGAGAATAGATGTTTTAAGTTTTTTGATTTATTATTAGGCATTTTATATATACTAATCACTACCCTTTCTGGTGGATTTCATACATTTAATTAAAACCTTTAAATTATCATCAATTGAATAATAAAGCTGTTATTTTTGTTTCTTCCAATTACATGTCTTCAATAATTCAATCAGACACCTATAAGCTATTATATGTAAATATTTCCTCAAATCACCATTCTACACCCCCTCCTTTAATTAATCAAAATTAAGATATATTTAACTGAAGCATAAATATTTAATTTTTCTTGTTATTTTTATCATACAATGTTGCATCTTATAAATTTATTTTCATAAATTACTTTACCTTTATAAGCATTGGGAAAGCAATAGCGATTTGCTTACTATGTGTGCTATGAAAAATATTTTGTTTTCAGAAAACTTTTTAGATTCATTGAATTTCAACTAGCATTTCATTCTAAAATAAGAATTTATTTCTGATATATTTAGAGATAGATTCTCTTATGTTTCCATAATCATGGCAAAAAGGTGTAAAATGGGGTTAAAAGGTGGGAAATACTTTTTTGCAGGAAAAAAGTAGATATAAATGGTATAAATATTCCAAATTCACACCTCTTTAAAAAATATACAATTTTACTTGTTGATAAAAAAAACTCCTAATTTTAAGTTAAATTTAATGTACTTTTATGTCATAAAAAATTTGTTATCTCTTGCAAGTAGTAGTTACACAATTACATCTAATTTTATCACATTATTTTAAAGCCTTTATCGCTTAAAATTACCATTAATAAAGCTAAAATGCTTCTTATTCATACTCACAATGAATGAAACTAAGCAAATATCACTTACTCTTGATATATTTCTTATTACTAATTAATCTCAATTAGGCCAATTTAAGATTTATAAATTAGTATTTTATCAACATAATTACTTGTTAATTTTTATATTTATTAGTTAAGAATTATCTCTAAAATTTTCTTATTATATTTGTTACCATTGTTTCTGCAATATTAAACAACAAAATTGGAAATAAACTATATTAGTAAGGTAAAAGTAACAAAATTGGTTTTAAGATACCATGGTATGGTTTATTATTCGAAAATACTATTTTTTTGCTGTTGTTGTTGTTTCTTATGTGTGAAGAATTATATGTTAATAATAATGTGTTAATATTACCTATTTAAAATGAAATTTTTTTAAAAATAAAACTGTTATAAGCTATCTTTTGAAACTTTGAATTTTCAGTATTTTGTTTGTTGTAAATTACTTCTCGTTTTGAAGGATGCTTGCTATGTATTTTTAAAACAGAATTTTTTTTCTTTAGAGCTCTGGAATATGTACATGTCTTTTTAACTTGCTTAGTATATGACAGCAAAGGAGGTTCAAGTCCAGATAATTTATGTCCTTATTTCAATAAAGCTTATGAAGAGAAATTAAAACCATACCATGGATGGTTTGTTCAGAAACTCTTTGGAGTAAGTCTATTTATCTTATCAAAATATTAACATTTTATCAACATGAAAAAACTCTTAAAACTTTTATACGTAAAATTTTTCAAATACAAATATTTCACACTTTGGGATCTACCCAATTAACAAGAGTTCAAATTTGTTAGGAGTATAGCTATGACTGCCCTTCTTTGAGTGGAGGAAAGACATTTATTTTTTATCGAAATAAAAGAAATATTTTTTCACAATAAATTCACCTGTTACCAGTATATGTTTGTTTATTAAAGCAAATCATAATCTGAAACACAATGAATATTTTTGCATCATTTAAATATTTCAAAATTTTACATTTAGATTTTTCCCTCACGGCTTAAGAGGCTACTTCACTTATGCGAAAACACCCGCTCTCTAATGTTTATCCTGAGGGTGGAATTAAAAGCAATATCTCGTTTGAATTTAATATTTTATAATACTTTTTGCTGAGGTCTACCTCTATAAAGACAGGCTTTCTTTACTAGGATACTTTAGTCACTAAACAAAATCAAAAAAGTTAAAAAGGTCTTTGTAAAGATCAATCTCAGCTATCCAATACGAAAAAAGAAAAAAAAATCAAATGCAAACGAAATATTTAAAATAATTTCTTCCATGGGATTAACATTAGCAAGCGGATGTTTTCGCGTATGAGTGATGTAGTACCAATGGTCAAACTTTACAATAATATGATACTTTAATCTTTCAAAAACTCTGAAAATTATTTGCAGTAATTTAAAATTTCATCACTATTTTAACCTTTTTTTTCTAAAAAAATGTATATTTTATCTTTATAGTAAAAATAAACTTTACTTAAATTAAACTATTCCAGCTATCTTATCTGTGTGAACCAAATGTCGTTTCGTACTAATTAATTGATTCTCTAAAACTTTCTAATTAAAAATTTTGTTCAATTTCTTTTCGTTTAAGATTTTCAATATCTTTCAAATTTCGCCACTAGGGGGCGCTGCCGTCGTTTGCATTAAATCGGGTGTAGTCACTTTACTATACCGTTACCTTACTTCCATAGCTGTAGCTCTTTCTGTTCGCAAGTATTTTCAGGTTAAAGGGATTTTCCTTTGCACCCTATATATTTTTTTCATGTTCGTTTGACCAGCTGACGTATTAAAAACCACTTTATAATGAGCTGACTTTTTTTTTCTGGAAGATATTGGGTTAGCTGTAATTTGACAAATTTTCAACCGGGAGGAAATGACTAATTTTTTTTTTTTTTTTTTTTTACATGTTTGGGAGGCTACCGCTGCTCAACCCACCCACGGAACCGCAGCTGACGTTCACCGAGCTTCATGATACAACTCTCTGAAGCATTTTTCAAATTATCGGCTGAGAGGAAATAACTGACGAAATTTGCACCTGGCTCGAGGACTATTAAATTTGTGTCAGAAATTAGCCGCTCTTTGGATTTGGGAACATCCTTAACAAATATCTTCGATACTTACACTTTAAATCACATTTCAAATTATATGAAAAATTCCTCGCAGCCAATCTATAATTATGAATTGTATTTTATTAAAAGATTATTCAGATCAGATTGGAATTTGTTTGACGGTTAAAGATTTTTTTCTTTAAAAGTAAACTTTTAGATGATGTATTCAGAGTGACATAAAAATATTTTTTTATGTATATGAAAAAATATATATGGCTGTAACTATAACTTTTATTAGTGAAATAATGATAATAAAGCAAATAAATATGCATAAATCGTTAGGAATTTAATAGAGGCAAGGAATTTTAATTTTTTTAACCTTTACACTAAATCCAGAACTTTAAATCTTATAGTATTTTATTTTGCATTCATTGTTTTCAGTATGACGATAAAATATATATCCATGCAAAGATATCGAAGATTAGTTTGGAAATATTATTTTACATTTTGTAAAAAATTTTTTAAACTAAATAAAAATAACTAATCTATTTTACTACTTTAAATATAAATCTCATAACGTATTTATATTTTTACTAAAACCAACCCACAATTAAAGTAATTAAGATTAATTTCAAAGAAATGAAAAAAAAAAAAATATTTCCTCTCTTTAAATAAATATGCTGGTTAGGTAATATTAGCCCTCTACTGTCTAAACGATAAGGGGGCATTAGATGCTTGCCGGAAACTGCCCTCAATGATCGACCGGTAAAATAAATGCAACTGTTTTCTCGCTTCCGAACCGTAATCTGTTTGGTGATAGCTGCCGTAATTAGAGGCGCGTCACTTACAGCACAGTATTGTTTGGCTACAAATGGTCTTAACTCACACTGGCCGCAACGAATACACCATGCGGCCCGAAATCATGTGTTTGTTGGGGTGTTATCGTAAAAAGTTTTTCAACTTTTCCTTTTGAAAGTTTCAAAGTTTATTTGACTTTATTTATCAAATATCAGATATTTCAGATTTCAGTGGAGGCTATTTAATTTATTTATTTTTAATCGGTGATCATAATCTTGATAGTGTTTTCAATCCCGTTAAATAGGCATGAGTAAGTAATGTAAATTGGGATTTACCTTTTTTTCAGATACTTATCCGTTTATCGTGTAAATCCATGCTTTACTTTTAATCCAATATGTATTAGTTGAATATATTATTCACTTTATCTTTGTAGAAAATTGTATTCTCTAATGCACAACTTTTTATACCTCCTTTAATTAAAAAAAATTGTAGACTATTATGTAGATTAAATGAAGAAGCGGTAACATTTTAAGTTTTTTAATTCACACTATATAGATTGTAAATAAGAGAGCATTTTTATATGCCTCTTTCCTGGATTAGCTACATGTTCAGAATGAAAGAAAATGTTTACATTACAAGATACATAACAATAAATCAGTTCACTGTAGTTTGTGTCTCAATTTAGCCACTCAACAAGTCATTATCTTTATAGGAATTTCAAGGTTAAATGCATTATTATTATAAAGAGATTTATGGATAAATTGAAATGATGTATTGTTTACGTAACTGAAGAAATTTGTTTATTTTTAGCCCAGTTATGCATCTTGATGATTTATGTCCATCAATGTTATGTTGATAAGTTTTTGTTAGATCAAATGTATGGAAATATGCATTATGAATTGCAGGTTTATTCCTCCTCAGAAATAAAGTTACAGCATTCAATAATAAGTTCCAAATAGGTGTTATGATTGATTTTCTCCATTGTGGCTAAAAGAAATTAATTTATTTTCTTTTAGATAATGGTTCATGCTGCTCCTTCTAGAAAATCTCTCATTCATTTACTTGCTGGAGATGATGAATCTGCTTCTGAAGAACAAATTTTAAATGACGTAGAAACATTTAATGTAGGTCTAGGTAACAATTTGGAAGTTATAAACAAATTATATAAAGACAAGAATATTGATTCAGATGCTGTAGTTTAGAATTAGTGCTTATTTTAAAATCTTTTGGGTTGCCCAGAAAGCATTTGCTTTTCTTTTATTTCCTCCTGTTAAGCTTTTGTTTTAAACAAGCAGCTTTATTCCAAGTCTCAAAACTTTTGTATATTTTGGCAACTTTATTTTTTGTTTTGAAGGGGGGGGGGGGGGGTAGGCATTTGTGATTGTTTTATTTGACATTTCACCAAAAATTGAAAATAAGTATTTTTGTTATTTTACTATATTATTATAGTAAAAGTACAGTGTAAGCTAGAAAAAATAATTATGTATGTAGACTATGCCAGTAATCAAATCAAATGCCAGTAATTTTAAATTTAATTCTAAAATATATAGTATTTTTCAAAGCCTTGTTAAAACTTACCATTAGGAAATGCAAGCAAAGTGTTACATAGCAAAGTAAAAATTTGTTGAAATCATGTCAAGGTAGGTACTATGTTTCTCTGAGGAGATAATTCCTGGCTTTCATGCCAGTCCAGTATGGTTTGCTTTTTGAGAGAGTTCATATGATAGTAGGTTGAAAATCTGTTTCAAGCTTGGTGTTGTCATAAAGGTATCGGTGAACATTTCACTCCCCCTCACCTGATGTCCCTCCTGTTTTTAATGAATAAATGTTCAATATCCCTATCTATCAAATGGTTATAGGGATCATCTCTTCAGAGTAGAGCAGTAGAGGCTCAAGAAGAATTGGATGTGTTTAGAGTTAAATTGTGTGCTTGTTTCTACTGAACGCAACCAAAGTGAAAAAATCAAATTTATTCAATAAAATCAAATTCAGTTGGAAGAAAATAATAGTGTTTGGATGAGATTTATTACCAAATCTATATTCTAGTAACTCTTTTTTTTTTCTTTGTCTTGGCATTCTTCCCATGTTAAAACAGCTGACAAGAAGTGTTACGAATTTTATATTATACCATTACATGAAGTGAAAAGATCAGTATGCAACTAAACGAAACTTTTCCCTATTTTAAAAATATGTAGAATATGTTTCAGAAAACAAAATTGTTTTCTGAGCAACCCTGTACAATGCTGAACTTAACAGTAAATTTTAATAAAATGTTACAAAAGATTTTTTTTTTTAAAGTTATGAATTATATATTACTTAAACTACTTGTCATCAATCACCTGCTCTCCTTTCCATTTTTAATGAATAAACTGTTTGGCATCCCAATCCATCAACCAGTTTCATGGATCATCTCTCCAGAGTAAGACAATAGATGCTCAAGAGAAATTAGATGTGTTTAGAGTTAAATTTTGTACTTACTTCTAGTGAGCAAAACCAAAATGGAGGAATTGAATTTATTGAATTCAGCTGGAAAAAAAAATGTTAGAGTTTCGATGAGATTTATTACCAAATATATATTGTAGTTTTTGCTTTTTTCGTCTCTGCATAATTCTTTGCATTGTAAAACAGCAAACAAGTGGTTTTGTGAATGTTAAATCATATCATTGCATGAAAGATGTTGGATTGAAATGATCACTATATAACTAAATAGAACTTTTTCTCTGTTTAAAAAAATATGTAATATATGTTTCAAAAGACAAAATTGCTTTCTGTGCAATCCAATCCAATGCTCAATTTAACAGTAGATTTTTATAAAACATTGCAAGAAGAAGTATTTTTTTAAATTGTTAATTATACATTACTTGAACTACAGCAATAAGTAGAATTTTATGAGCATAGAATTTTATCTGTAATATTAATGATAATGAATCTATGTTTTCCTGTTGTTTTGACTGAAATTTGCTGTTCTCAATTTTAAGATAATGAAAATTACACAATTTTTCACTATAACTTATCAAAGCTTGACATGTTCAAACTTGACTATATGAAACAGAATGACATAAAATTTTAATTTTACTATTATAAACTTATTTACAATTTTTCACTAATTTATTATTTTTAATTACAATCAATTTATTTACTGATCAAAAAAAAAAAAAAAAAAAAATCTTCTTACTTTTAAAATGTTTGTTAAAAGAATCACTATCATAATCTTAGATTTCTCAATTTAAAATCTTTATTTGTGCACATTTTTATATTTTTATGCAAATTTTATTACTTTTTTTTTTTTTTTTTTTTTTTTTTTTTTTAAAATCTTAAATTTATTTGTTTCAATTGCAAATGTTTTTAACTGTTACCAATTTGTAGAGAAAAGATAATAGAAAATAAATAAGGTAATCATTGAAAGTGTTTTATTTTAAATTTTACTTCTAATTAAATATTATTTTTAGCATTTCCAGTTTATTATTTCAAATCACTCATTTATCTAGCCACCTATACCTTTGATTTTGAGGATTTTAATTAATTGTTGTAAATATTGAAGAAGTTATGTTATTCTTGAAATTTAAGAGTGAATTGTAATTCAACATAGACAAAGAGAGTTTGACTGTTTTTTTTTATTTTTTTTTCATACATAAATCTTGTTATAACTACTGAAAAAAATGATGATTTATTCTTGAAATTTAGAAATGAATTGTATTTTAACAATGAAAAGACCAAAGCAATTTTACTGCTTTTTTGTATATATTTTCTTGTATATACTCGTCAGTTGCTTAATAAAATTAGTTATATGTTTAAGTTTAGTTTAGTTTGTGCTTGAAATTTTGTGTCTTTTTCTTTTATTATTATAACACGATGAATTTATAATGTTTCTCCCACACATACACACCACAGCATATAAATGTCCACCTCAAAAAGCTTAGTATTTTGTACTTATATTAGGGGCCCCTACGAGCTATGCTCGCCAACCCCTGTTCAGACACTGCAGACTCTAAAAACACATTAATTTGATCGCTTTAAAAAGATTACGAAAGATTGAAGTTTAATTAAACACCGGTGGCAATCTCCATTCATTTCCCTTTGATTGAGGAATTTTATGTCCAAATCAGCTGCTGTTAAGAGATCCAATGGTTGTTTTTATCTTTGATTAAATAAGATCAGTTAAACATTTGAAAATAAGCTGATATAAAACTGAGTAAACAGAGTCTTTGTCTCTTGGTATTTTTTAACAACGCTATAAGAAAGTTGTTTTATATAAGACATTTTAAATGTATCGCTTTAAATCTGATGTAATTTTCAACAAAGTTTTCTTTCTCTTTTTAATATTCATGTGAAAATACTTTTGTTGTCAGTGACAGGTAATTGACAGGAGTTAACTTCCGGTTCTTATCACTGTACGGAGACTCCTCCTTTAATACGTATTTTATCTTTCCCAGACCTGCCAACTGCTATGAAAAAATCGTAGTTGCTACGATTTGGACCTATAAACTACGATGCTACGAAAATCGGTCTTAAACTATGATTTTTTGCAAAAAATACAAACTCATTTTTTGTTTCTAGTTGTGATTTTTATCCCATGCAGCATATTTTTCAGGAGTGATTCTGCTACGAAATTTCCAAAATTTGTAAGTATTCATTTCCGAAAGTTTAAAAAAATTGGCCATTAGTCAGAAAATTCAGACATTAAAAAATGCTCAAGGAAAAAAAAATCTGGGCTGCAAAACAAACTTCTTAACATAAAACACTCTTTATGTATTATTAACCACGAGTGAATTGTGTTTCTGTAAATATTTATACAGAAATTCCCTTCCTTAGAAACAAGGGTGCCATTTCAAGAATTTCTGGAAGGGGGAGTGGGTTCTTTGAGGGGCAAGGTTTGAAATAGTGTGCAAAATCGCACAATTTGCAATAAACTATGGCGAATTTCGACAAATAGCCGTGTAAAAAAAATCAATTTCGTCTATTGATCGCAGAAGAAAATAAATTTCGTCAAAGGATTGTGGTGAAAACGTGAATTACTATGAAACTACTATTAAACATTATGTAAAATTGTTTTAAAAGTAACATTTTAATACCTTAAACTTTGAAATATAAAAAGTAATTGGCCAGCCGAATATTCAGTATTCGGCCAAAAAGTTACTATTTTATTAATTAAAAAAGTCTTATAATTATCCTTCTTAAATAACTCAAGGCAGATTTTTTTCAGTGTAAAATTTATTTATGAAAAGCTCTTGTTTATCAAAATGCAAGCTACTATTTGGCTAGCCGGATATTCGGTATTCGGTCAAAAATCGCTATTGGCTATTCGGTGCATCCCTACTCTTTTATGACAATGTTTTAAGATATTCATGAACCTGAAAATCTGTTTAAAATAGCAGTTTTGTTATTTACACCCAACCACTGGCAGAAGTCTCCAAAAATCTCAATTCTTATTATTTTAAAATAGCGTACAACTATGTCAGAAAGACATGAGTTCTGGTTTCCATTAATTCTGGAAAAAGACTTCGAACAGAAGGCAAGGATAGACAAGAGATATTCCACTGCCTCTTTATGTTAATAACACTTTCTGGGAAAAAGGTTCAGAATCAGAATATTTCTCCTTATACCCCATCAATAACAATTCCTTTTCAAACTGATTTTTAAAGGCACACTTTAAGAAATACCTATATTTATATTAGACTACCATATATAGCAATGACATCTACCTATAATACCTACCATATTATCACAAAGTGTAACAACTAAGAATATGAAATAACAATGTAAAACACTATAAGAAACCTAGAATGCATCCTTGTTTCTCTCAAATAGTATTTTTTTTTCTTTTTTAAATTTCTGACTAAATTAAATTTTTACTTTGAGCCCAAAGATTGGCACAAAAATCTATTTTGAGCCTGTTTCAGGCCAGGACTTGGCCATTCTCATCTCTAGAGTATAGTAGAGATGAGTTTGGGCTTTTTTTTCGGAGCCAGTAGAAAATCATTAATAACATTTAAAAATTGTTTTAAAATTAATTTTCTCATTTAAAAATCTCTTCTTAGATAGAAGTTAGTATTAATCATAAATGCTCTCTAATGTTGACATTTCACGATTTTCTGTCTAAATATGTCTAAAAAAATAAAAATTATTTGATTATTATTATTTAAATATTCACAAGCATAAATCTACGAAAGTCACAATTCTTATTGTTTTAAAATATCATTGTAAAATTATACCATAGTTAACTACTATGACAGAAAGGCGAGATCTGTTTTCTGGTAATTCTAAACTAGTTGGATGTGCCAATCCTAAAACTTTCTTCTATCTTATACATCTTAATATTTAAAAAACTAGTTACACATGTTAATACTTCAATATTATTAGTTCATTACTATACCAACTGTGATTTTCATCTTAAATTTCTGCTTCAGTCAATTAAATGAACTAAAAACGAGTTAATCTATATCATGATATTGGTTAAAATTAATAGTTTTTCCTTATTCTGTTGTTATCAGATTTTTGCGAATAGCTGGCTTAGCAGGAAGTGAGTTCCCGTCTTTGCATGAGTGGCCGATGGACAATAGAACTACGAAAAATCAAGTATACAAAAACCGCTATCACAGGCCCCTTTACCGCGCGATATTTCCAAATTCAAGGAGGACCTGTTGGCCAAAGCCAAAAATATGCTCAAAAAAATTGGTTCAATTGTATGCATAATTTTATACACTTTTCGATTGTACAATAAAGAAAATTGTACAGACATCATAATTATAGCACCCCCTTCCAGCGGAAATTTTCCAAATTCAAGGAGGACCTTCATACCATGACGAAAAAGAAACACAAAAAATTTGGCTCAATTCTAAGTATAACTTCATACACTTTTCGATGGTACAATATTCAAAATGACACAAAAATCGCTATTACAGCGCCCCCTATCAGTGAAATTTTTCCAAATTAAGGAAGGACCTGCTTGCCATAGCCAAGAACTTAAAATAAAAAATTGGTTCAATTATATGCATAACTTCATACACTTTTCATTGGTATAACATGCAAAATCGCTATTACAGCACCCCCTAGCGGCAAATTTTTTCCAAATTCAGAGAGGACCTGCTTGTCATAGCCATAAACTTAAAATAAAAATTTGGTTCAATTCTATGCATAACTTCATACACTTTTGGATGGTACAATATTCAAAATCGCTGTTACAGCACCCCCTACCGGCGAATGTTTTCCAAATTCAAGGAGGATTTGCTTGCCAAAGCCAAAAACTTAAAATAAAAATTTGGTTCAATTCTATGCATAACTTCATATACTTTTGGATGGTACAATATTCAAAATCGCTCAAAAACCGCTATTACAGCGCCCCCTACTGGCGAATTTTTTCCAAATTCAGGGAGAATCTGCTTGCCATAGCCAAAAACTTAACATAAAAATTTGGTTCAATTCTATGCATAACTTCATACTCTTTTTGATGGTACAATGGCGACGGACACACGGACAGACAGACATTTTCTATAAACATGTTTTTGGGGATCTCTGACCCTTAAAACATGTAAATCCGTCGAAAAAAATTTCGATTACAATACTTTCTTCTATTGAAGATAGAAGAAAGTAAAAAAGACTAAACAGAAAGTGAATATACACAAGAACACCCACAGCTTCTCTATTTTACTAACACTGACTGTAAAAAGGTTTCAGAATCAAAATATTTCTCATATCCCATCAACAACAACTCATTTCTCTTTCAAACAGATTTTTAAAGACTTGTAAAACACATTAAGAAACTTAGACTACATTATTGTTTCTCAAATAGCAAGCTTTTTTGTCTTTTTAAAAATTTGTGAATAAATAAAATTTTCACTTTGAGACACATCCTGAAGACTGCTATAAAAATCGAACCCGAGCCAGATGGTAGCACAGTCAGCAAGCAAAGGAAACATGCAGCCATGTACGCTAATGGTGCCTGGTGCATGTAAAATCCGTCGTGGGTGCAAAGTCCTCCAAGTTACTTGTGAATTATACTTCAGGAAGTGCCTTCCCGGGTGAAGGTCTCATCACCTGATCAAGGTTCTAAATTACGAGGCCAATTAGAGTAGCAAAGCGCAGGTGCAAAACAACAAGATCAAAATGTAAGTAACCGGATTAACAAAGTTCCATCTAAGCAGTAGGCACAGCCGATAGGATGGAGATCTAGGCTCTCATCAGATTTATTGCTGCTACATGGAGATTAGGCGGTCACCGCCCCGATACCAGGTATCAAACCCATTCAGCTGGGGCGACCTGACAGGTAGGGGCCTGGTCATCAGTTAGAAAGAAGAAGGAAACATGTTGCAGTAGTCCACTGTTTTCGGTTGACTTTCAGACTTTCTTGATCAAATGATAGTTCAACAATAGGGTGGAGCGAAAAAAATTAATTTTTTAAAATCAAAAATGGGTAGGTGCCAAAAGTTGCCTTTCTACTAGTACATCAACTGCGTGCAATTTTACTGCTGAAAAAAAAAATAGCTTGAGTCTGCGCTTTTGGTCCGAAAGTCGAAATTTTGTGTAAAATTTGACATTTTTTCAAAAAATCTAAAAAATTGCTATAGAGATGGTTATTATCTAAATCTGTTATTTAAACCTTTATTATTAATGACTTAACATATTTAAACGATATCTTTATTCTGTATAACTGGAGCAAAACTGACAACTTTTGGTAAAAAAAAAGTAGTTGTCACTCTGTTATGTCATACAACTAATTAACTACCAGCTCTTACCTAGTTGCTTTCAAAACTACTCAGGAGGCACCACGTGGAGGTGGCTGCATTTCATGTCACAACAGTGCATAGCTTGACCATCCTGCCATCTGAGCACAATGTTTTTTTTATACATTGAATTGTGATTTTTTATCAAAGACTGGCATAAGTTTTCTATGTATACACATAGTCCATCTTTTCTGTGTATCCACAGACGTTGGATGCTGCTGCTGTGACACTCTTTCACGTACACTATATGGCCAAAGGTGACCGATCACTTGCGATTTTAGACGTTTTGTTAAATATCTAGAAAAATACATGAGGAATTAACCTGAAACTGCAGGTGTGTAAACAGTATAGTATAGGTCATATATTTCCACGAAGATTTTTTCCTGAAACCCCATAGGGGACCGTCAACAAACAGTGGTGTAGTCGTAAAAATAACAGAGGGTATACGTTCTAAGCAGAGGGTATACGCTCAAGGCAGAGGGTATACCCTAGTGCATATATGCTATAGCTTTCTTGAGAAACAGAGGGTATACGGTGTTCCTTTAAAAAATCCAGAGGGTATATGGCGTATACCCCCCGTATACCCTCCACTACATCCCTGTCAACAAATTGAAAAAGAACGAATATCTTTTGGATAACCCTGTAAAAACTAATGTAGCAAAAGCGTTCAAACACGAGATTATTAATAAGTGGCTTATTGTAATATACTGTGTTCATTTTTATGAGGATAGCATGTATACTCGTAGAGAAATTAAGGTTTTTATAAAAACAGCCCCAAATTTCGCCAAGTTTTTTGCTTATAATTTGTACAGTTCTTAATATTAAAAAAAACTTCTTTTCAGAAAATATGACAAACAACATTATACACAATATTCTGTAATCAGAATTTAAAAATAATAAAAATTGAATGAAAAATGAGCAGGTTTACTAAAAAATGTTTCACTGTGCATGCGCGAATGCAATCAAAATATAATGTGCATAATGTACTAGCTAAGTATATAGAGCAACTTTTGTGAAAGTCTCAAAATCATAGCTTGAAAATTCTGAAAGTAATCGTCGATAGAATAAGCTCAAAATCCGTTGTTCCCAAAAACAAGCAAAAAGATCAGGGGTTGTATCCAAATATAGTAGTACGTGCAATATTGTGTACGCTATCTTGGCACTAATCAGCAGATTTCATCTTTGAGTATGCCATCATTTACTCTACCTCTTGCATTATTTATATTCTGAGAAGCTTGCTGTTAAATGTTATGGCGATCGTCAGAGAGCATTGCAATAAGAATTTGCTCTCGATGTGCAAAGCAACCATTGTCCTAAATAAATTTTCTTAGTATTTCTTTTATGCCGTTTTCTGTGATATTTAGTAGCTGAGTAATTTCCCATAAGTTTTTAGATCCATTTTTTAGATGTGGATTACATTTAGTGTAAACCAACCATCCTGCCTCATAAACTTGGATTACATACTTTGTAAGTGAACATACAGACTTTGATGTCAGTCAGTGCTTATATAAAGGCGAAAATTTTTATTCGCTTTTGTGAGCCATCTTGCGTAGGTCAAGTTTCTTGGGTTCCTATTCACTAGTTCTTCTGAGCAATATCTTGATCAAGACTCCCTTATCATATTATCATAATATGATAAGGGAGTCTTGATCTTGATGAAATAACTTTGCAAATGTCTAGCAGATATTTCTGGTCTGTGCTGAGTAACCTTTTCTCAGTTTCAGGAAATAATGTTTCAAAATTACTCTCTATGGCTTCAAAAATTTAAATATGAAGGGAATGACACGTGGACAAAAATTTTCCTCTTGGTCCGGCGGAATCCCTGTGGGTTAGAATCTAATTTTGCCAACGATCTTGCCTAATAAATGATGCAGAGGAAATTCACTGGACTTGGAGGTGGCATATGATCCATTGTAATGGTTCATTCCAAACACGTCCCACGCAAAATGAATGGTAATGATGAACAGAATTCTCTGCCTTTAAATGAGCACTCACTGCCCACCAGAGTTACGTTCACTAAAAAAGTACTAAGTAATCCAAGTTTGGCCTCAGGATGGTTTACCATAAAATGTAATCCACATCTAAAGAAGGGATCTAAAAACTCAAGGGAAATTACTCAGCTACTAAATAACACACAAAACGGAATAAAACAAATACTAAAAAAAAGGTTATTTAGGACAATGGTTGCTTTGCATACGCAAAGGAAATTCTTATTTCAATGCTCTCTGACAATTGCCATCATATTAAACAGCTAGCTGCTCAGCACATAATAGTTGAAAGATGAGAGTAAATGATGGCATACGCAAATCTGAAATATCGAGAATCAACTTTGAAGCGGATAATTATATAAATCTAACTGATTGGAAAATTGTTGTGGTAACAGAACCCCTAATCAATATGCATTTATCCGGTGCAATCTTGGTGAAGGTAATAGACGGCTGAATAGATTACATGAAATATGATCCCCGCTGCATTACATTGTTTGCCTTCTCTTACACAAGCAGTAGAAAAAAACGTGAACGAGATCACAGCAGCAACATCCAAAGTCTGTGGATACAAAGAAGAGTTGGACTATGTTGATACATAGAAAACTTATGCCAGTCTTTGATAAAAAATCACAATTCAATGTATAAATAAAACATTGTGTTCAGATAGGAGCGTGGTCGAGCTAGATGTCGTGGATAGTTTTGAAAGCAACTAGGTAAGAACTGTAGTCTAAAGAACAATTAGTTGTATGACACAACAGAGTGGCAACGTAGTTTTTTACCGAAAGTTGTCAGTTTTGCTCCAGTTATACAGAATAAATATATCGTTTTACCGTTTAAACATGTTAAGTCATTAATAATGAAGGTTTAAATATCACTTTTAAGTAATAACCATCTCTGTAGGAATTTTTTAGAAAAAATGTCGAATTTTACCCAAAATTTCGACTTTTGGACCAAAAGCGCAGACTCAAGTCTTTTATTTTCAGCAGTAAAATTGCACGCAGTTGATGTACTAGTATTAAGGCAACTTTTGGCACCTACCCGTTTTCGATTTTAAAAAAATAATTTTTTTCGCTCCACCCTATTCAACAATAGGTGGAAACCAGCCTATCTTGGTCACATGACAGCCAAGCATGATAGATAGTATATCGTGGTTTGTCTCTTTTATTGGCTGTGGTAATTAGGTACCAAAATCAGTACAAATGGTGATAGAGCTCAAGATTACTTTGTATAATACAGTGGAACTAGAACCCCACTAGTCCAAAATTCCAGTTAATCGGAACCGATTTTATTTTCAAAGATTATACTTGAACTGATTTACAGAAAAGATTGAAATATTGTACTAAAAACAAAAAAGTACTTTGTAAGTTTTTATGTAAAAGTACAACATGCATGCACACAAATATAAAATGAAAATGTAAGCCTACTTGTAGAAACCATCTTAAAAAAAATCTCGAATATTAGCTTGTTTGCCAGTCACTATAAAATTATTTCCTAAAATGCAAAAAGTATTTAATTCAGATAATAAAAAATTATTTTTTCTTTCAACAGTTTGATTTCGCAAATTATCTACAGAAATGTTTCTTTCTTCCCTCTTGACGTGGTGACAGAGCCATTTATAGATTCACGATTTTGAACCGTTTGTAATGGGTTGTTACATAATTCCTCATTCTAAAGTTCCATTGGATTATTATAAACATCAGGTGTGATTAAACAAGGAATACTATTTTTTTCCAAAAGTCGTGTCGTATTAGAGGATGTTTACTGAGCTACTGAGTATTTATATAATTTTTTTTAACATGCATCTTTTTATTTTTATCGGAATTTCGAGTAATCCGAATAGGCACCGGTCCCCAATTAGCTCGGATTAGCGAGGTTCTACTGTATGTAGAAGCAACTTTTATGGTGAGAACACCCACAAATCCAAAACCAATAAAAAGCACACTTTTAGTTACATTTTCAAACTAAAAATGATTGTGCCAGCTTTCATAGGCTCACAATCTTTTAGTTATTTTACCATTATTAGTCAGAAAAAGTGACTTTTTAAAAAAAAGCGAGAACCCTGAGATCATAATTTAGGTAGAAGGTAGGAATTGCAATCTTAGTGATAGATGTATAGTTTATTGAAAAGTATTGATATTTTACTGAATACCATATACAGAAAAAAAGCCTAAACAATAAAAATAAATATTTCATTAATAGGCCGGTATAAAGTTTATTTTATTTAGCATTGCTGAAAACTTTTTTCATGCTAGTAGTGCTATATAAATTAAATTTAGATTAATGGAAAGAATAATCATAGAAATTGATTGATATACACTAGAAATATGTAGATTGAACAGTAGAAAGAAAGAACTATGTGGACCGAGTTTCAGTGAGTGTATCTTTGCTCTTCGGCCACAGCAACATTTTAGGGCTTCAAAATCAGGAATACATTATTTTATCATCTACTTTTATGAAAAAAAATCACAATGCGAATTATACTTTGCCTCAGAAGAATTTAACCACAGAGCATTTATCATTTGGCTATTGCCAAATTGTGCAAGCCATATGAAAATGTTTTAAAAAATTCACCTCGAAAAAAAGAAAATTTGAAAGAAAGAACAATTTACAAATTATAATCAGATTACTACCCTTGTTGGGGAGAAATAAGACAGATGAAGTTTGAAAAGGGTTGTGGATTGAGACATATAGCGACCAGGCTGTAGTCCTGAATGATCCGCAACTGAAAACCAAGGAGAAACAACCAGCTAAAAGCAACCAACGCTGTGAAGATAGTTCAGGGTGGAGATACGAAACTCACAGGACGAACAAAACACCCAAATGTATGAAAACACTCGCTGTTTAAAGCAACATCATCCCAACAATATGTATGAAGGGACTGATACTTCATAGAAGAAAACAAAATGTGTTCTAAAGAATCAGAAACGTCACAAGATCAGCAACTGACATCAGATAATAAATTAAAACGAGCCAAGATCTCAGGGGTAACCAGCATAGTGATTAAAACATCATCCCGTCTATTGAGAGCCCAATTATGAGTCTGTTTGATATTTGGAATGTCCCCATGTGAAAAGTAATACTTGCAGGAATTAAAGAACTGCCCAAACTCCCACGTAATCTTCTGACTATAAGCATGAATTAATTCTCTGTAGAGATCCAGTCAATCAGGACGTCCAAAGAAGCGGCACTCTTGGCAAGGCAATCCGCTTTTTGTTTAAGGGGATCAATTTAATCCAGCAGAAATACATTTTTAAAGAATGAGCTATAATCCATTATTTTATTGTGCAGCCAGATAATTACACGAGGAGATTTCAAGGAAATGGATTGAAGCGCAGACAGGACAGACAAGCTATCGGTAAGAAGGGGGACTAGAAGCGTCAAAGAGACCAGCTCATCAAGAGCCATCCCAGTAGCCAGAGCCTCTGCAGTAAAGATAGAGTTAACCTGGTGGACTCTGTAACCAAATTAACCAGTCGATGAGCAGTCAGCAATTGAAGTGAGGGAAGACTATTTTGAAGCATCTGTAGAAATGATATCCCATGAGTCAGAAAACGTTTGAATGAAATCTGCAAACAGCAGAGCCATAACGCCAGCAGCCAGGTCCGTGTGCTGGAAAGAAAGGTCAGATGTAAAAAATTGCTCAGCAACCAAGTTTAAGAGAAGAGGAAAACGCAGAAGGTGGTCCGAACGACAACCTAACTCATCAAAAAAGTCAGAAACCCATGGTAAGATATCCACATGACAGACTAATACGAGGGTGCTTCAATAATTACTGTCCCTAGTGTATATAAAATATTTGTACTGCGATGGTTGATGTGGAATATAAAAGCCCAATGTCTCAAATGCCTATATGCTCAATTTCAGAACCATAGCTGCTATATTGACATAGTTTTGGAGAGAGGGGTGAAGTTTTAAAGACCTATTTTGGGGGGATTTTTTAAGGAGGGGGGTGAGGGTGAAATGCTGGTTTGGAGCTTATGAGGCTACATTTGTGACAGTGGATGACATGTGCTACATCACTATCATCCCAAGTCCAAACGACAGTAGTTACGTCTCCTCCACTGCCACAAATTTAGCCCCATAAGCTAAAAATCAGCCTTTCACCCCCACTTCTCCCCATCTTTCACTCCTCCCTCCAAAACTATGTGAATATAGCAGCTACAGATCTGAAATTGAGCATATAGGCATCTAAGACATTAGGCTTCGATATTCCACAACAACCATTGCAGTACAAATATTTTATATACACTAGGAGCAATAATTATTGAACCACCCACGTAGAAAGGACCAGCTGCCCAGAGACAGATGTTTGATCCAGAAGCCAAGACCCAGATCCTATCTGCAATAGGAATGGAACCAGTGTGTTTTCTCAGCAGAATGTCAGAAGCCCCAGGGCCACCACCCTCAGAGCACAAGTCTGCAGAACTTTTAGCTTTTGCAAAATGATGGTACAGGCCCAGTTAAGAATTGCCACTTCATACTCTATGATACTGCAGATTGAGGAGGAAGCCAGTCTAAGAAGATGAGACATTCTTGCCCCATACTGTTTTTGAGCCAAAAGCCTTCAAAATGTTAGTACTGTTGAACACTTTTTCCCGAAACAATCGACATGTTTGCGGAATCCACTGCGGCGAGCTGCATAGAAGCTGAGAAATTTGATCTTCTGAGCACCATTCAATTATCTCGCCATTTACACTGAAGAAAAACTCACTCAGCAGATCTTCTTGAGATTGATGGCGTGGCATTTATCTGGCCTGACTGACAGCTTCCAATAAGAACATTGCTGAACAATGAATCTGAGAGCCTCGTATAATTTCACTCTGTAGGCCTCCAATGAGACATTATCACAATATATAAAGATATAATCAGCATATATAAGGAACTTTATACCAAGGCCTTCCAGAAGCCCCCCAAAAAAAATCAGCCAAGAGAATAGTGAATAAGGTAGGGCTCAACATTGCACCTTGAGGAAACCCCCGAGGAGACCAGATGAACCTCTCCAGGCCACTTTAGTAGATCTAGAGGAAAGCAAGCAGTGGAGCCAATGAAATACCCGACCAGTGATACCAACTTGCACACACTTATAGATTAAACCGTCAATGTAAACAGCCAGCAAATTAAAGGAGATGATGCCCAGAATCTGGGAGCATGGCAATGCGCCCGCCAAGTTCGCACAAGCCGTAAGCTACCTTTTCCTGAACCATTTCAGCATATTTTTCACCCACCCATAACGTCGTTTTAGGGAGAGATATAGAAATTTTTCTTTTATACACATGTTCGTATGGTCAAACTGAACTATGGTTCCACGATTTCATGTTTCTATATTTAGTAGTTTTCGAAATATTGAATTCCAAAAAAGCACTTTTTTGTCACTGACTCACTTCGCATCATCAAATAACTAAGGTACTTCTAAAAGTCGTAGAATAACGAAATTTCACAAGTAAGTCGGGTTTGTAGCACAATTAACCAGAAAAATTTGAAAACACAGAATTTCCGCCTCTAAACCCTTCAAACAGGGGGTGTTCATTTGGCCGTAAACAGTTCCTTAATACATTCAATTGTGCCAATGTTGGTCGCCAAAACTCGATTCCAGAGTTTTGAAGAGAGTCACGTGATTTCAAGCAGAATAACATTTTATATATATGCTTTTCCAAAGATGTTTGTTAAGTAGAAAAAATGAATATACCTAAAAGTTTTAATCAGTATGGGTTATGATATATTTACGATATTAAAACAATAAAACATTTAACAAAATATAAACCGCAATTCGGTACGTTTCCGATATAGTAGCCTTGGCGAGAAAAGAAATTTGATAATAACGTATTTTCTGGCAACCTATTTACTGTGTCATATATACACAAGCAATTTTTTCCATATGCATACAATTTATTTAATGTAAGGAACCCGTTTATTTATTTTTATATACCAACATAAATAATTTGTATATAAAAAATAATATTTTATACATGTATAAATAAAATTTTTATATGTATATTAATACATATATAAATAACATAAAAGTTCGACAGGTTTGTTTTCATAGTTGTTTATATCATTTGGCAACATATCTCAGTTTCTGAAGTCCAAATTGCACCAAGATTTTTAAAAAATGCCAAGGTCCCTATAGTGGAAAAATATCCTAATTCCATATGAAAATTTAAAAATCTCCTTTTAATTAAATGAAATGTGTAACTAATAAACTGTCTTTAACGATGTGTGACAGATGCAGCGTCCTAAGTCCACTTCTAATGTTATTATATTGTATTATTAGCCTACTTACTGTTAATTTATTGTTAATTTGAAATCTGTAAAAGAAAGATTATAGTTATAGATAAGATATGTTGGTCGCCAAAACCCGATTACAGAAAATTAGCCTGAGTTATAAAGGTGTTACATGATTTCAAGCTGAATGAATTTTTATATGCTTTTACAAAAATCTTAATAAGGCAAATCTTTCAGTTTATCTGTCTATCTTTTACTTCCTTAAAAAAATTTGGTGCTTGTTAGTTATCCCGTTGACCAAATTACTGTCGCCAAATTGTAAGATTAAATGCCAATAATGATTGATCGTAAATGCCACATTCACTTGACTAACAGGTGTTTACGTCATCAAGTGATTTTTATTTCGACGTTTTATTAGTATTTTTATTAATGTTATAATAATTTAATTGTTCTTTCATTATTTAAAATAAAAATTTATGTTAATTTGTACAATTTGGCGAGTGGTTTGGCAATTTATATAATTTGGCGAAATTGTTCGACGGGATAACTAACAAGTACCACAAATTTTATTAAAGACCGGGAGGCGTCTGCACAAATCATCACCTCATCGAGTTGACGGCTGAAATTTTAGGATTAGTTAAATATCGATTAGCGTATTGAAATGTAACTGGTCTGCCAAGTCATATCTTTGTGGAAACCACCTACAGACCGATTTTACGGGTTAATTGGTGGATTTTCTATTGCATTTTCCTGCACCCATTCCTCCATGTTTCCAAACTTTTGGATGCAGGAAAATACAATAGTAAACCTATCAGTTAACCACTGAAATTAGGTCTTCAGGTGGTTTCTACAAAGATATGACTTAACATACTAGTTGCATTTAAATATGCTAATCGAGTTTTAACTAATCCTAAAATTTCAGCTGTAAACTCGATAAGGTGATGGTATGTGCAGACGCCTCCCGGTCTATTATAAATGTCGGAATTCTAATCTCAATAGCACTCTGGTCAATCTGGCAATTATTCCTACTATTTATGGAACAATATTTCTTTCAGTACGTTTTAGTGATGTTAAAGAACTTTATACATATGCATCATACATATTATACCTATGCATATAATACGTAATACATTTGATTCATACATATTATAGATATGTATATAATACATAATACATATGCATCATTATGACGTCAGAATAAACATAGCATTTTACGTCGCCAGATTTGAGAATTGACATGGTATATTACCAACTTTGGCGACACTTCGCTAAATGTCGCCAAGCTTGGCGAATATTTGACGCTAGTGGCTATTTTTCAATGAGTTAATTATTAATGCGAGCCATCTATTTTTATTTTTCCGCATATCATCTGAATAGTTAAATGATATAACGTACTAATATTTCCAAAGTGCTAATAGTTTCGTCACTGCCCAAAATCTCTGCTATTTTTATTATATTGTACTGTTATTATACTTACTGTGACTATGTTGTTAATCTTTACACTGCTAAAACTTCTGTATTATATAAAGAGAATTTATGGAAACTATTAAAGCATTGAAACTGCCAGTTCTCCTTATAATTATTATAATTCTATATTATGTAACCTGTTAATCGATATGTGCGTTAGAATGAATCTTCTATAATCCGGTTCCTCGCATTTTAGTTTTCAGGTTTCGAATAAAATTAGCTAAAATCTTAAAACCATGGCACATTGACTAATTCTTCAACACGATCAGATGAGAAGAATGATAGATTTTCAAATGGATCATGGTAGTGAGTCGGTAGACCTTCTATTCTTCCGTAATCGAGTCTATTGAAAAGGTTAACGTGAAACAAAATTATATTAGCATCAATATGGTTTAATGCAAATGCAGATATTGTCAAGGGATTTCATAAGAACCACTTCACTTGTACCCAGTCGTATCAGTTAAAATACAACAATTGGCAGTGAGCCCAATTAGAAAATATTACTTAATAGGATTAAAATTTTCCGCATTAGAAAACGAATCGTAACTGCTAAGAAAACATGCATAAGTGAGTTAAGAGATATTTGTCACGAAAGATGAAATACATAACAACACAAAATATATGATGTGCGTCCATGATTGTAAAGAGTTCTTGATTTCTCTATCAAAAGCTTCCGACTTGGCGAAAGAATGGGCAAGTAAATTAAATTATGAATAACAGTAATATGATGCAACGTTTAACATGGAATTAATACAGTAAATACTGCTTGCTAGAGGCGGCTAGTACTTTAATATAAAAGAAGTAAAGTATAAATTTGTAAAGCTCAATAAAATAAATTTAGGTATTTTTATGTTAGCCGGACACAAGTGGCAAATCGCCAAATACTGTTCCCAACTCCGTTGTTTATATTGCATTCATTTCATTTAAAGATATATACTTTTCAGTCATCTCATTTAAAATAGATGCATTTCCCTCATTTTATTTAATAGAATATTTAACATAGAAATAAATAAATAAATGAATAAGAAATAACATAAACCAAAATATTTTATTTGAAAATCAATGCATTGTTTCTAATTTACACATGTGAAAAATGAAAACTGCTACTGGCGAAAAAACAAAAGGCTAATGAGGAGATTTGCTCCCGGCTAACATAAAAGTACTGAAATTTAAGTTTTTTCATATTAAAATAGTTTAGAATAACAAAACATACAAAAAGTAGTGATATCCCAACAAAAAGTTTTCGGTAAAAAAAAAAAAGCGCCAAGTTCTCCTTAATGTTTCGGCCAGAAAAAGTAGTGATATCTGAAGTTCGCACAAGTTAAAAGCCAAACATCCCAAATCTTACATTGAAAATGGCTTCCTGCGACTTGGCCGTTAATGCCTTCGAGAGAGTTTTTCAAAATTTAAAATATGTAAAATTAGCTACATGCCAACTACTATTTTTGATTATTTTAGGCATTTTGTGACACAGAGTACAGAAATAAAATACACATTTGAAAAAAGCATTTAAACAACTTCAGTCTTTAAATGCTTAGAAGTTAAAAATAACAAAATACTTGTATTCAGGAGATAATATCCCTAATTGCTAAAACATAATTAGTATCAGCTTTTAACCCGGGAGAACTCGCTGCATGAGATTTTCTCTCACAGTCGTACATTTTTAAGACTCTTATTTAAATCATTTTTCATTTGAATTAAAATTTCAAAATGTTTTTCAATTATTTTACCTATTTTGTGAATAAAAGTACTAAGCCAACCAAAAAAAGTTGATATTATATGAATGTAAAGTAAAAGAAAAGCAATTGGGCATTCTCACTAGCGAGTTCTCGCGGGTTAACAGTTTATAAATCGAATACACAAGATTTCAATATTATACAATAAAATATAATGTAACATATTGCGAGATTTGAAGTAAGTAAATTTTGTTTTATTTCTTGGGTTTTACGTTAATGACTTTAGCTTTAGACCGTACAAAATGGCAATTAAACCACAAGTGAACTAAATGATCTCTAATCAAAACTAATGTTTGTTGAAACTGAATGGTAGTTATCAGAAATCTTTTGTTTATAATGTCTTTATGTGAATTTGCCTCTTTGCATTCTAATATTTTTTTAATATTTAAATAATTCATAAATGCGTAATTTCGAATCATTAATTCTGAAATGCTGTAGAAGGCATTAATGGCCAAGTCGCAGGAAGCCATTTTCAATGAAAGATTTGGGATGTTTGGCTTTTAACTTGTGCGAACTTCAGATATCACTACTTTTTCTGGCTGAAACATTAAGGAGAACTTGGCGCTTTTTTTTTTTTTTTTTTTTTTACCGAAACTTTTTGTTGGGATATACCTTTTCTCCTTTGCCTGTTGGAGATCATGATTAAGCCTGGTAAGTGTAGCATGGCAATTTTGAAATAGTTGGAAACTAGGGTGTAAAAAAATCATTTTTTTTATTCAAATCTGATTCTTTTATTTTTTTTTCCCTGTGTTAAAATATTAAACGTCTACCAAGAATTAAGCATTTCAAAAATGAATAATAACCCTCCAATTACTAATATAATCTTTAATTAATAAAATTTTAATTATGTAATTATAGAAATTACAAAAAACTGCAAATTAAAAATTTCTTTAGTAACATACAACATTATGTGCACCAATATTAAATGCTGCTTATATTTTAAAGTTATTGATAAATTGCATTTAATTTTAAATTGATGATACAGATTAAATTTTGTAATTATTAAACAATTAACTGTTTAATTAAGAACACAATCTACATTTTTGAAAAAGTGGTTGAAAAAAGGTGATAAATAATAGTTTGATAAATTCATAAAGCAACCAGTAATTTTACACAGGTTCTAAAGCGTATGTATATCAAATTGATCAAAAATTGTAGCATACAGCAAACTTGCACATAATTTATAAATAGATTACAAAAATTGCATTTTTGAAATTTAAATCAGATTTTTTCCCCACAACATTATAATATTTGAATAGCTACTAAATATTATAATGCTTTGAAGTTATTTAACATTTAGTTAGATGTTTTTTTAAATATATAATACTTCTTTTTACACAGTTTAATATTGTTATAATTAACAATAACAAATATTACATTTTTTACAAGTGATTTAGTGATCATTTTCATTACTGATTACAATGCTTTTTCACACTATTTTAAAAAGTCAGAAAATATGTGATTTTATCATCTGATTTAAATCAACTGATTAAAATCATTGACACTCTATTGCTATGTTTATTGTATATAAAAGAATGAATAACTTGATTATTAAAAGGAAATTATGACATTGCAAGTTATATTAGATTTAAATATCATTTTTAAATTAAATGCTTTTTATGTTTGTTAGATAAAAACCGTGCTTTTTACGAACTTATTGTTCTTTAATTTTTCACAATACTCAGGAATTGCGCTTAGAAACAATTATTTAAAGCTTTGTTTTGTGTATTCATAAGTTACAATACCTGTAGAAAGTTTTCAAATTATGTTCATCTTAGATTTGAATACTTTTTTATGTCATTTTAAACATTTAGAAAATTTTTGATTTTAATCAATGATTTTTTTTTTTTTAAATTACTTGATTAAAATCATGATTTAAATCAACTGATTTAAATCATTGACACCCTATTGGAAACTCAGATGTCTTCAAAGATCTTATTTTCTAGAAGATGGGAAGTAATCAGATTAGAGATCATCCTTTCACGTATTTTACACAACAGAAGTTGAAATGAAGCTGCTTGAATTTTTGGCAAAACCATACGACATTGTAGATTTGCAAGAAAAACTCAAGAGAATGGCCATTAAGACTTTTAAACAGGATAGCGCTAATTTTGTCCTTGCATGGAGTGGAAGGCTTAGTGTGGTGGATGATCCCTTAGCTCTGTGAGTGTGAAAAGTTGATTGAGCTGAGTATTGACATCATCACCATAAGTAAAAGGGATTGGTTTGTGACCACCCACCTCACTAAACTGGTCAGCGAAATTTCTGCTTGGGTGATCAGATCTGAACTGAAGGAATAATCAAATTGCATTCAAAGGTCAGAATCCGGAGCAGAACACAAACGATTTTTAAAATTTCAGAAAACCTTGTGCAGATGCGTCCCTGTAATGCCGCTTTGACTCCTGAACAACTTAACAGAGCTTGGCCGAGATCAACTTGTACTTTAGTCAGTACTCATTGGACACTAGCAAACAGGTTGTCTTCAGATAGAATTTGTTTTGTTTACTAAGGTTGCTGCGACTTGTAGACCACCAAGGTAGAAGGCACCTCGAACGCCTGGAGTGGGATACACTATGTTTAGATCAAAGTGTGGAATGCCTCATAATCAACATCAGAAACCTGCTGAAGGTTGGAGTTAATTTCCTTGTAGATGAGTGACCACTTATAAAGAGAGGAACAAGGTTGTACCAGCGAGTGGAAGTCCACCGAGATTATAATCGGGGAGTGGCCGCTGTCATACGAATCCTCTTCAACATGCGTGGAACGTGCAAGATCAGGAGAGCAAAGCTACAGGTCTATCAAAGAGCAAACCCTGTTAGGGGAGACATGAGTAGGGGAGCAGTAGAATTCATAAGGCAGAAAGAGCTTTCTGAAAGCCACTCCGCAAAGCACTCATTGGCACATGAGGACACCGAGTAACCCCATGTAGGATGATGCAGGTTGAAATCCTCCAAAATGTGGGGCCACCTGGGCAGATACTGCTAGACCTTCATGGGCTCAGCGACAACCAAACCTCAGGAGTAAATATTAATTATATTAAGATGAACAGATCGGAGAGAAATACAATGGCCCATTAGTTCATTAGACAAGCCAAGATTATCAAAACTCAGATGACAGGAAGACCATGCAGTACTCACGGCCAGATCTATCCCACCGATATACAACATTAGCAGGAATAACCAAACTTCTCAGGCGTGAGGAAAGTTTCCTGCAAAACTAAGATGTCTGCTGTATTAAAAAGAGGGCACTTTAGCCAGAGTTGTTTGTTACGATGCTCCTGCAGTTCCATTGAAGAACTCTGATATCCATGAAGAAACAAGACAAAAACACAAAAAAGCGAAGCACTAAACTATACATAGAGAAACTGCCCCTAGCAGTAACAAAATCACAAACAAAAAATTTTTTTTTTCTAATTTACCACCCTCATTTTTATGATGTTTGTGCCCTGAGGACAGGTTGCTGATTTTAGCTAATTTCATAATGAGATTACTGCAGGGGTGCAGAATATGTCCGATCCGGCGATCTAGGATCAGGGGAAATTTTTCAGAAACATATACAATTGATTTCGATTTTAACAACGAATTCCATAATTCCCTGAGATAGAACAATTTCAGTACAAATAAAAATATCCATATGGCAACCTTCACAAAATCGATTCAGAATAATATGTACCGTATATCAGGGGTGATTATGTTCCGAATTTTCCGAAAGTTTAAGACATTCGGTTCAAAAAAAAAAAATCGGTCATCTGAAAATTCGGACATAAAAATACCGCGAATTTTCGCAAAGAATTACGGAAAAAACAGGAATTTCGTCACAAGATAGCAAAATAACCGCAAATTTCATCAAAAGATCGTGAAAGAACTGCAAATTTCGTCAAAAGATCGCGAAAGAACCGCAGGTTTCTTCAAAAGATCGCGAAATAACCGCAGGTTTCTTCAAAAAATCGTGAAATGAATGCAAATTTTGTCAAAAGATCCCAAAATAGATGCACATTTCGCCAAAAGATCGCGAAACAATCGCAAATTTCGTCAAAAGATCACAGATAGAACCTCGAATTTCGTCAAAAGATCGCAAAACAACTGCGATTTTCGTCAAAACAGGGCGAATAACCTATTTTGTCAAAGAAAAGCGAAAAAACCCGCAAATTTCGTCAAAAGATCGCGAAATGAACGTAAATTTTGATAACATTACAAACGTAATGTTAATGGGGTTGAGAAAAGATGCAGAGTGCATAAATGCAGTAAAAGCGTAAAGCTGAATTTATAACCCCGTTAAGGAATTTAAAAGATTTATGAAACGAATTAATTTCTATTAAATGATTAAAGCATTAAATATCAATAACTAAATAAAAGAAGCAAAGTAAATGTGTGGTAGAAGAAACGAAAACTAGTTTTAAAAACAACAACATTTATTAACAACTTAAATAAAAACAATAATAAAATAAGCTTTAAAACATAACTTAAATATCACTTATCTGTAATTAATAACTGGAACTCTTAAATGACATAAAGCAATTACTTAATATAACGCACTCAAATGAGCGGTTAAAATCTCTCGTAAATGTAAACAGTGGATGCACAGGAGCTAGATATAAAAACTGATTAAACACTTCATCAAACGATTCACGAAATACAGCATGTTGGCGTCAATACGTTCGCTCAGGAAAAGATGTCAGTTGAGAAGAGCACTATATATATATAAAGCTGACGTCGATGAAATATATACAACTCGAGACGAAACCATTAGACCTTAAAGTCACATAGTAATGAAGAGCTTAAAAAATATATCTCCTCCTGTTCACCACAGCCGGTATGTCAACTTCCTTGTAAGTTCACACCACTACAAGAAATCCGACACGGGCAACGCCGGTCTTTAAAACGTTCTTCTATAGAAAAGGCAAGTTCGTAAAAATACTCTCCATACTTAACACCGTGAAATGGCTAACGTATCGTTACAGGAATTGATTAAAAGAAGACGACATCACTTATTTAAACGAGTATAAAACTTATCAAAAAGAAGGCTTCTCAAAAGACAATCTCATCTTCATCTAAAAACTAAGCGATTAAAGAAAACCCTTCCCGAAACTTTAAATTAACTACTTGCCGATCTCAGTCAACAAGCACTTACGAAAAGGTAAGAACTGAAGCTACTGACAAGGGAAGCTCGATGTATTTATCCTAATCGGAAAAGTCGAGAAACTTCCATTATGTAATACCAGACACACCCCCAAATGCAAAGAGCTGATTCGTGGATGAGGGCGTGTCGTCGAATGACAAGTTCGACGTAATCGCCCGAACAGACGACGTCATCTAGTGACAGTCGGAAAAACGTATTCAGTGCCAATGGAATCCAGATGTAATACGAATGTCAACATAATCTCCGGTAGTCATAAATAGAAAGAAAATAAACTTATAAAACTGAACTGTAAGAAATATTTAGAAAATATAAAGATACTACTAAAAAGGTAAGTAAAGACTTTATTGAAGTATTTAAATAAAGGATTTATAAATAAAAGTATATGAAGTATTTAAATAAAGGAAAAGTTATGCTATGAAGATAGAAATGAGGAAACATGTGTACAGGAGATAAGATATATGGGAGCGCATATATAACAAATTTACCCAAAAGATCGCGAAATAAACGCAAATTTTGTCAAAAGATTGCGAAACAACCGTGCTTTTCGTCATAAGAGGCGAAATAACCGCAAATTTCGTTAAAAGATCGCAAAAAATCTGAAATTTCGTCAAAAGATCGCAAAAGAAGTAAATTTCGTCAAAAGATCATGAAAGAATCGCAAATTTCGTCAAAAGATCACGAAAGAACCGCGAATTTCGCCAAACAATCGCGAATTTCATCAAATGATGGCAAAACAACTGCGAATTTTGTCAAAAGGAAGGAGAAATAACCGCAAATTTCATCAAAAGATCACGAAAAAACACGAATTGTGTCAAAAGATCCATGAAAAATACATAGTGTTGGGAGTGGATTTTCCCCCACTCTGCTGTAACCTTTCAGAAAATTTGCTGTGAATTTTAAGAAATTCTTTTTCACTCAGAATCACCCCTGCCATATATACTCGCACATAAGTTGAGAAATATTTGAAAAATAAATTTTCTATACCTACAGTAATACAGCACTTACCTATAACATACCGTAAAATTTTGGGGAAATTTTCGTGTAGATTGGGGGAAATGTTGGGAGTAGAAACATTTTCTGCACCCCTGGATTACTGAGGGCACCAGTTGTTTCCATTATCTTATCCATCTGTTTAGAAGAAAAGTCCACTAAAATCTTAAGCATATTATTAGTCAAAGATTTAATGATCTTCTGAATTTCTTTATAAGCATTTGACAAAAGTCGAGCACTGACCGGAGTGCTGTAACATGCAGGTTACGCAGAGCGGATCAGACTTATACTTCCCTGAGGGGTGGTTTAAACTTGAAGCAAGGCGACTTGGCGAGGTCTATCAACAAATTGCTTTATTCTCTAGATAGAATACCATAATTTAATTTCTGCAGGGATAAGAGTATCAAGCGAAGTTACTAGAACCGGGAAGACCACATTTTGAGAGTAGCTTCAGATAAAACAATGAAGTTCCAAAATCTTTATGTTACTACTCACAGAAATTTCTTAGCCCACTTCAGCCAACAGGATGTCCATAGGAATATTGAAAAAGTAATATTTTCTCAAACCACATGATTTGAAATGGAAACACCCAAAAAAGATGACAAATTAAAAATTTCGGAAGTGTAGTTGATGTTATTAGTACTTATGATTATACTGCTCAAACTAGTGTATCTGATAATTATCAATGTCCTTAGGATAGGAAATCTTTGTCATAATCTCAGCTAGAACTGCACGAGGGTCACAATGAGAATTTAGATGCTGAACTTTATAAAAAATATGTTAAATACTTTACTGCTATTCTCAGTGGTCTATGGATTCTCTCCTGAGAATCCATAGACACAGAAGAATGGGCTACATTAGTATTAGATGTAAATTTCCAACTGGGCGAAAAATGTCCGGACCAGGATTCAAACCTGGGACCTCCTGGCTGAAGCTGCCAGTGCTCTGCCATCTGAGCTATCCGAGACGACTCTGGTCGAACTTTTTCACCCAGCTAACCTTGATGATTACAGCATCTGGTCTGAAACCTGGTTCAGCTCAACAGAATAAATCTCAAGAATCAATCAATCAATAAAATCAAATTTACATCTAATATGATTTGTTTACCATTTAGAATAATTGTGTTAATATTAATCTAATGTACATTAGTATTACTAGAATTGCACACCAAAATGTTTTCTTCTACTTCAACCATCTTCACACTAATTCCGGTAGCAAAAAGTGCACGACGTGCGTCGCAGATTTATTTTGGACCTTGCAGATAAATTTGCAGACTTGAAAAAAAAAGTATTTCCTTAAAAAAAAAAAGTACGAAAATTTTGACAAAAAATATCGCGAATTCGACAAATGGTCGCCGAAAAAAATCAATTTCGACAATCGTTTGCATAAAAAATCGGTAATTTATAGCCAAAGGGTCGCTATAAAAATGCGAATTTCGTCAAAAGAGCCCGGAAAAAAATATGAATTTCATCCCAGGGTTGTGGAAAAAAATGCTAATTTCTGTCAGAGGATCGCAGAAAAAAAACGAATTTCGTCAAAGGATCGTGGCAAGAATGCGAATTTAATAAAAGGATTGCGGAAAGAACACGAATTTAGTAAAACGATTGTGGGGAAAACGCAAATTGAGTCAAACGATCGCGAAAAAACGCAAATTTATGCCAAAGGATCGCGAAAAAACGCAAATTTATGTCAAAGGATTGCGGAAAGAACGCGGAATTTCGTCAAAAGATCTCGAAAAACGTAAATTTCTGCCAAAAGATCGCTGTTCAAACTTCACTTTTATCCAAAAATCCCGAAAAAAAAACGTGAATTTCGTTCCAGGGGCTCGAGAAAAACGCAAATTTCTGGCACAAAATCGCGGAAGAAACTTGAATTTCATCAAAGGATCGATGGAAAAAACACGAATTTAGTCAGACAATCGCGGAAAAAAGCAAATTTCTGTAAAACGATCGCGAAAAAACGCAAATTTCTGTATAACGATCGCGAAAAAAAAGCAAATTTCTGTATAACGATCGCGAAAAAAAGCAAATTTCTGTAAAACGATCACGAAAAAACGCAAAATTTTGTAAAACAATCGCGAAGAATCGCAAATTTCTGTAAAACGATTGCGAAAAAAAGCAAATTTCTGTCAAAGGATCGCGAAAAACGCAGATTACTGTCAAAGGACCACGAAAAAAGAAAATATATGCCAAAAGATTGGAATTAAATTTGCGGAATTTCGTCAAAAGATCGCGAAAAACACAAATTTCTGCCAAAGGATCGCTGTAAAAACGCGAATTTCGTCAAAAGATCACAGGAGAAACGTGAATTTCGTCCCAGGGGCGCCGAAAAATTGCAAATTTCTGTCACAGAATCTCGGAAAAAAAACGAAGTTCATCAAAGAATCGAGGAAAACACGCACATTTCGTAAAGGATTGCGAAAAAAAGCTCATTTTTGTCAAAGGATCGCGAAAAAACGGCAAATTTCGTCAAAAGATCGCGAAAACAAACGAGAAAATTCCTAATAAGATCGCGAAAAAAAAGGCAAATTTTGTCAAAAGATCACGACAAAAACGGCATATTTCTTCAAAAGAGCACGAAAAAAAGCAAATTTCATCAAAAGCGCGCGAAGAAAAACACATAATTAGTGCCGGTAGTGGATTTTCGCTGCCTGTCCCCCCCCCCCCCTTCTGTTGTAACCTTTCGGAAAATTTGCAGTGAGTTTCAGATTTTTTTTTTACTCAGAATCACCCCTGGCATTTTTCAGTAAGAACGCTGTTTATTTTAACACTCATAATGTTTGTACATAAGAAAATGTAACACGCTACTCCTGCAGACAATTTTCATCTCACTAAATTGCTGTCGCAGACACGACCATAACTTTCTGCTACTGGGGCTGGAGGGTGTTCTTAAATCTCGTCATTAACCATGTTAAACACTGAGCTAGTCATGCTAGAAAATGGAAAATATCAAAAGCAACTTATAACTTCAGCAATATCCTACAAAAAACACTGGAAAATGAAAAAACACTTATAAAAAACAAGACAAATGCACTTACTCACAATAGCAATAATCAGGCAAGCCCGAAATATACTTAACTAAAAGAATAACAATGACTAACAGCCAGTCGCTATAAGATGGTTCCTCCCCTCTCCCATGTGTAACGCCAAGATGATGCACCTAGCCAGCAACCTCCCTAACAATAGACAGTTTACCACATTTGGCACAAAATTGCAACTGATGTTTGTCTAATGGAAAAGTACTATATATTTCATATAATTCAGTCTTTTTAGATAGCTCAAGCGCGAGTTTTTTTACTTATTATGTATAATTATTAAAGTGCACGAATTTTGTTCTATTTGTCATTCGTATCAAATTATTGTGAATTAATTACCGTATATTTCCGTGTATAAGCCGAGAATTTTTGGACATTTTTGTACTCAAAAGGTTGGGGGTCGGCTGATATAAGAGTCTAAAAAAATTTCAAATTTGATATTCTAAAACAAAAAGGATAGTAAATATAAAAAACATAAAAATTGCATACAGATTTCTAAAAATACTTTAATACTTCATTCTTTTATAATGAAACAAGTCACCAAACATCTTTCACTATCAGAATTTTCAAACAATTCTTTAAAATTGTTTTCTCTCATTGGTACATCGGGATGAATATCATCAGTATCTAGTTCCTAATCATCGCCATCTTCGTGAAAAATGACATCATCCTCAGTTTCACCCATCGCATTACTGATGCAACATTTTTTGAAAAATCAGGCGATCATTTCTTGTAGTAATTCAAGACAAGTTTCATTCACCAATTCAGAGATAGCAACAATGTGCACTTTTATAATTACCGCCATTTGTCACAGCTGCATCTCCAGATGATATCCATTCAGTTCACTTCAAACGGGACCTGTCTTTAAATGACTCATTTAGGAAAAGGTCCGAGTGTTGAAGAATAGAAGTAAGACCACCAGGGATCTACCAAAGATCTCCATGCGATATCTAATTTCGAAGAGCACATTTTTTTCTATTAGCTATGCCAAAAAAAAGAGCTCAAGTTTTCGTTAGCTGAATTTTTCATCACGTTTGTTTAAGCTCGGCTTATATACGGGTTTCTGATTTTGGACGATTTTTCACTGAAAAGTCATATACTCGGTTTATACACGGAAATATACGGTATTCATACAAACAGATACAAATTGTTTCATTAAAACAGAACAAAGAATCTCAGTGTATCAGTAAAAGTATTTATTGCACTTTTTTCTACAGTTGAATATTAACAAATTTTAACTAATAGGTAATTTCATTAGTTAATTGCAGTAATATTACGATGGTTCTTTTTGTGTTTGTACTTTGTAAAATTACTGTAATCACAAAAATTTAAATTTACACACATATGTATGTGTATGCTAACCAAAAATGAAACAAATTATGAAAATTAAATCTGTTAATTGATACATACACACAGAATAATTATAACAAGAATGACCAGTCTTGTCAACATTATTACCAACTCAGTGTGCATTATTGGCATCGTGCTTTGAATAAACTTTAGCTGCCTTTTCCATCTCTAAGTGATTTCTTAATTTGCTGTATTATGGATAAAAAAGTTAACATGTTTTCAGCTTTCACTGAAGTAATTCTTGCTGTGCTCATCATTTTAATACTAGTTTTTTTTTCCTCCTATACATTCTTTAACAATAACTGTTGGGCAGATATCCACATTCTTCCATTCTCCTTTAGCTCCAATTTATTGTTATATATTTATTTGTAAAAGTCAAATGATAAAATAAAAGAATCATTCTTTATCAAGAAAAAAATTTCACTTGTTGTATTTATTTTGTATGAAGTGTGAATAATTTTATTATTTAAAGGAAGTTGTGAAAAAGTCAATTATAACATTTAATTAGATACAGTAAACTCTGTCTAAGGCGGAATCGATCGGGACTGAGAAAATTTTCCGTGGTAGACAATATTCTGGCTTATGCAAAAAATCCCCCCCCCCCCCCAAAAAAAAAATCCATCGAATTTGAGGATTTTTTATTGATTTTCCTGACTCGAAAACTGAAACTCGAAACTGAAATTCAGAAAGACCTTTTGTCTTTATAGATAAATGAGAAATGCTATTTAATTTCTTAGTACTGCTGTAATACATGCGAATTGGAAGTATACACACACACACACAAACACAAAAACCTAACAGCCCCCCCCCCCCCCCCCCAATTAACTTCGAGAATGAGACAGAACACTATGACATTGAATTTGAGTACATCCTTAAAGTATAATGTATTGCACTTTCGAAAATATATATTTTGATAAATGTTCATTCTACTAGAAATATTAACTTTTAAATATATTTTTGCATATGAAAAGATGGCACAAGCATAAATTACTCAAAATTTAAACAGTTTTTGTCCTTTTGAATTAACTTTTTCAAAGTGTTACGGAATTTAACTAACATGCTTGACATTGAGTGTTTGACTTATCAGTTTTAAAGTTTAATAAACATAATGCCTTTCATTTTTAAATTATCCTTTTTTCCGCCTTATGCAAAATTTTGGTTTCGGTGGGACCTTAAAATGCTTTCCGTTTCCACGTTAGACAGATTCTGCCTTATGCAGTATGAATTAATGTAATTTTCTATGGGTTCACCGGGACTTGAAAAATTTTCCGTGGTAGACAGATTTCCGGCTTATACAGAATTTACTGTATCAGTTTTAAATAAAATACTTTTTATACACCTGGTGAAAATAGGTTTATCTTAGATTTTAATTCTTTTTTGCATCATTTTAAGAAACTTGATTTTTTTAAATTCATCTGATCAAAGTAACGTTTTAATCTGATAAAAATTGACACCCTATCCCTGGCATCTAAAAATTTTTTCAGTTATTAGATTGTACATGACATTATGCTCACTTTAGCAGTTTCCTTATGATTTTCACTTCAGTGCTAATGCAATCTTGCAATTTATGCTGTCCCAGAAGATATACGTAATTTATATATAGCATTTTTTATATAATGAACATCTCCACTACCCACGGGAAAGAAAAAAAAAAAATAATAATTTGTGCAGTACAACTTTTGCCGACTTCAGACCAAGGAAAGAAATGACTAGCAGGAACTAATGTGTGCAAATAAAGGACAAACTAATCATTTGGGAGTGAATTTTATAAGATTTTTTGTCACTGAACCTTAAACTTTTATATTATTATCACATATGTGTGAAATTATATCTTTTAATGGTTTATGAATAAAATATTAAAACTATTCACATTATTTTGAAGTATGTAACATGTTTCATATTATCTACATACAGGGGTCTGTCCAAACTTTTCTCACAATGGCCCGTTTTATGAAAATATGTATTATGTTATATGAAAGTATTTTTTTTGTATTTGAGAAAAGTCTGCTTTTAAGATAAAGAATTTTGTGTAGATCTTTTAAAGGATCCTTGTTTATTATATGCTTCAAAAAATATTGGGCAGTTTTCCTAGCATTAAACACAAACTTTGCATTTTTAAAACAATATGCACTGCAAACAGAAGATTAAAAAAAGAAAAAAAGTGGGATTTCTGAAAGAGTTTATTTTGTGTAGTTCAGAAGAATGTTTATAATCTACAAAATGTAAAATGAACTTTCAATAATAATTTTATTTAAATTAAATTCCACACGATTTTATGATATATATACATCAAAATGTCTATATTCTACATGCTTAGATAATCACAATGAAATATACACATTTACATAAATTCTTAAAATTAAAATATACATTTTACAACTCAAATAAAGAACAACTTTACAAATTCTATTTTGAACAAGTTAGAGACAAGATATGATACATTTTGAAAAGAAAACATATGCACATGGCTTTGTTGAAAAACATTAGGAACCAAAAGATTTTAAACGAAAGTTTAATTATGACTTAAAATTATATACAAACATATAAACTCTCATGCTCACAAACTATCCAATTATATAATCACATACTCATATTGGAAAGAGCAGAAAGTTTTTTTTTATTATTATTATTCAAAATACTTAACGGACGGTGTACCATGCTAGAAGATCAAAAATTTCATTTTAAACAAGCAGTTATTAATATAAGCTTAAATTAAGTTGTTAGTATAAATATTTATTCAATAATTAAGAAAGTACAGCACCAATGCTATACACAAGTAATATATAAACCTGTATAAAACTTGCATAGATTTAAAGAGTTTAGATGAAAAAAAAAAAAAAAATATATATATATATATATAGGCATTGGTTTCTTCTGATAAAATCTCAGTTTTACTTTTTTTTTTAAATTCAAGCAGAGAAAAAGTTAGAGAGATAAATACTTTAAATTTTGCAAATGCTTCCCCCCCCCCCCCCCCCTAAGCACATAAACGATTTGTCTTTTGCATTCTAACCTTTATAAATAAAGTAAAATTTCTTCTATACATGTTTTAAAAAAATACATAAAAAATTTATTAAATCACATTACTTGCCTCTTTTTTTTTTTAGATTAAGTTATGTGTAAAGTGTATTTATTAAAATAATGAATAACAAGAATTTAAAAAAAAAAATTTGAAAAACCCAATTTAAAATTTTAAACAATTAAAAAAAATATCATGCTTTTAGTCTCACAAGATATTTAAAATACAGAGAAATTTTCAAATTTTAGCATTTGTATGAGTCAGAAATATCAAATTTAGGGAATCAAACTATTTTCAGAAAGCCAAAACAAATTCTTCATTTCTTTTTAATCTTAAAATTAAAAAAAGCAAAGCTGTTTTAAAGTTCCATACTGCAAAGTTGTTTAAATTCTTGGAAAAGACTTCGCTCCATAAAAAAGGATTCAGTGTGATTTTTTCAACTAATGCTTTTTAGAAATTTTTGTCTAGTTAGAGAAATTAGTTGCATTTATTTAGTGCAACAGTTTCATTCTATTTTTCAGCTCAAAACAACCAGTGCAGAATCTAAATGTATTGTACATTAAACTAAATGTTACCTTCTCTTAAAAAAAGAAAAAAAAAACTACTGTAATAAAATAAGACAATACTCTGCAAACAATTAATCAGACAAATTATGCATACCACACTTTAAACTGGATGAGCAAAAGATGTTAGACAACAGTACAAAGTTCAAATACAAGATTATTATAACTGGAGAGAGATGATCAAAAAGAGCTGTACATACAAATCTCAGACAGTTAAAGAAATTAAAGCAAAATAATAGACCGTCAGGCATGTATTTATGAAAAAAAAATATTTAAAATGGAAACAATTTCATTTTCTCAAAATATTTTTCTAGTGAAATTAAATTACATACAAATAAACGTTAAAACCTTCAATTGAACTACCAGAAAATTAATTATTTAGTGTGTTCATATGCAATGACTAGAATTTATTAATAGTAAAAATAATATGAGTAATTGCAATCAAACACTTTATTAAAAAAAAAAAAAAAAAAAAAAAAAAAAAATGTAAGTGAAATTTAAGCATTTTCAAAAGTTTCAATGAAGATGTAAATAAAAGATTCACTAAATAAAAACATTTAGTAAAATTAGCCAACAAATAATTAGAAGCAGATTTTGCATAAACTAAATACTGAACATTGACATAATATAAATTCATTGCTTTTTCACAATTGCAAAATACTAGCAATCCATTTGTCAGAATAAATCTTTTAAGTGTGTTCCACAGATTTTATACCCTAATAACTTTTTCTATTTTAGCCATTTTGAGTTATAAAAACTACTGTTTTAGAAATACAATAACGCCTCATTATATCGTGCCTTTTAAGAAACAAGAAAAAAAATGATATAACTGAGGGCATTAAAAGTTAAGAAAGATTATAAGTAAGTATTTTATATTTATATATCCAAACCTTTAGTAAATACAGAACTTGTGTGGAAATATAAATTATTTAAAAACAACGTTTAAACACACAATAAAATAAGTCGATTTGATCAGACGTTAACGTTTCGTGAGTACTAGGACTCACATCCTCAGTGTAAAAAACTTTAAAAACAATATCCCCCAACTACATGAACGGTGAAAACCCAAATGTCAAAACAAAACACCAAAAGGTCATCAAGTTCTAACAGCCAATGAAATTAATGCGGAAGTGAAGTGTCATGACACAACAGATCCACCCAGAAAGTTGAGATGTATGGTGTACTAGATAAATCATTAACCTTTTGCTGTCACACTCCCCCCACATTTCAATTCATGTCACCCCCCTTCCCAAAAAGCTTCGGCTTTTCTTTATTTGATTAATAGAGCTCGCTTAATTTGTTCAGACAATAATTCACTTATTACAGAATTAAATTACATTAGATCTGTGGCTATTGATCGAGGTTTTGGTTTATCTTATATCAATCAGTTAATTTCTCATAGTCTTAATAAATGTGTTAATAATCTTGATTCTCCTTTACTGCAGTTTCTATTTCTAACCTTATCATTTTACCATTTTATAATAGCATTAGCTTTAAGATGGCTAATATCTTGAGACATTATGATTTTAGTGTGGTTTTTAAACTGGTTAATAAATTAAACTTTTTCGCAACTTAAGGATCAAATTCCACCTCATAATTATTGGGGAGTTTACAACATTCAATGTCAATGTGGTTTGTCCTACATTGGACAAATTAAACGAAAACCCCGTTACAGAGTCAATGAACACAGAAACTATGTAAAGAAAAAAGAATTACAGAAATCCTCTATCGCCTCTCATTGCTGGGGGGAGGGACATAATTTTAATTTTGACTCAGCTACCATTATCAAAAAATGCATTACTCCTCTGGATTTAGACTTTTTTGAGGCTCTCCATATCCATAAATTTAAAGACTCCTTGGTTAATGATTTATCTAGTACACCATACATCTCAACTTTCTGGGTGGATCTGTTGTGTCACGACACTTCACTTCCGCATTAATTTCATTGGCTGTTAGAACTTGATGACCTTTTGGTGTTTTGTTTTGACATTTGGGTTTTCACCGTTCATGTAGTTGGGGGGATATTGTTTTTAAAAGTTTTTTTACACTGAGGATGTGAGTCCTAGTACTCACAAAACGTTAACATCTGACCAAATCAACTTATTTTATTGTGTGTTTAAACGTTGTTTTTAAATAATCCAAACCTTTAGTTTATACTCATGTACAACTTTTTAAATATAACTACATTTATTGTAATTAAAATGCATGTAAAGTTACTTCAAAGTGAAATTTACGTAGAATTTTTACTTTGGGGTGTACAAATAATACAGCAATGGATTACGGTATTTTCAAAGAAAGAAAAATTTCATAAAATAGTAAATTAAAACATTTTGTCACATAGCATCTGATTTAACAATATTGTCTGAAACAAATTAATCCTTTAAATAGATAAGAAATGTTTTCAAAATGTGGTAAATTATATTTGCATTAAATCTTCAAAATTAACTTTACCTGACTACATCATCAACAAAATATGTTCCTCTATCAATAAAATTATCATAAATATAACTGCTTAAAATTCAAATTATATAAAATACTTATTAAAGGCCTACATTGAAATACAGAATGTGGCCATGGATTTATATTATAGTAAATAGATGTCATATATATATAAATAATGCCACAGATGTTTGCAAACTAACACAAATTTGCACATTTTTAATAAATGTCAAATGCAATATCAGTAAAAAGTAATATATTTTTAGTCCACTAAACAATAATTGAAGAGCCCGTCTAATGTCAATGACTTAGATATCATAGTAACAGTCCCTTCAATTATCATTTATGTTGTGACATGTTAACCATATACCTACTTAGAAATGGCAGATTAAAAAGAATAGAAATAGGGTATTTAATTCACAAAAAAGGTTTAAGCAAGCAAAACGCAACTTCTGAAAAGTTGCATCATTGCTTCATTACAGATGATATTTTATAAACTAAATGTTACAATTTTTACATTCAATATTATTCAAATTGATTTCAAGCTCTTATTTTATTTTTATTTTTTTTCTCCTCCTAACTTTCCTCAACATTTTTCACATGATTTCTTAAATTCTGTCCAAAATCAAAGGCCATAATTTGTAATCAATCAATTTCTTATATTTTAATTACATAAATTGGATTTAACCTTTATGAAAACATGAGTTTGAACAATTCTCTCACATGATATTTTCACATAAAGAATCAACTGCATGTTAATGAACATACAAACAATTCCTTATTCAGAATATGCAAACTAAACAGTTCTTATATACATTCTAAATGCCTACAGTTCACAAAAGCCAATCACTTATATACACATTTTTAATTTTGAAGAATCTTAAAATAATGACATAAAACAATATTTAATTGCACATTTATTTTTCATAATTTTAGGACAGAACATATTCAACATGTGTATAATCAAATTCTTTGTCATTTGTAAAAACAAATGTTAAACTTACAAATGCAGAATACAACATACTTACATAATAAGACTAGAATTCTAATGTGTTTGCAATAAAAGCACAAAGCAACACAAAAAATAAATCTATATACTTTACAACAAAACTTAGTTTTAATGAAATTCTTAATCACAGATAAAGAAATGGCAGTGCAAAATGGTCTGGATAAATATATAAAAAAAATGTTCTATAAAAATGCTGAATTAAGATAAAATATTTACAAAAGAAAAAAAAGATATATAAATATTTTCTCTAAAAACAAAAACATAGTACTCTATGAGACATAATTGATGCATTTCAGGTTCAAGAGAAAATTAAAAATCCAAAAGATGTTTTAAACTTAATATGATGTCATTAACACCAAAATACCTCAAGTAAGTTTCAAAAGAATGAATATCTCTAATATTTCAAAGTTAATTACTCTTTTAAATACATAAATAAGACATGATATTAATTTCTACACACATTTTCTTTATATATTTGCTTAATACAAAATTTAAATGTTCATCAAATGTTTACATGAAAAATAAAAACCTTTAATGTACAATAATCAATTTAAATCTTAACTGTGTATATTTTACTCACTGGACTTTTCAAAAATTTTATATTTTTACCAAACCAAATAAAATTTCACAAATACTCAGAGATTCATTGGATATGGAACAATTACAATTTAGAATGGAAAGTTAGCTACAAATAATTAAATCAGAAAATAAGAATCTTTAAAGAAGTAAGTCTATTCCTGACTATCAACTAATAAAAATATTCAAAGAGTCATTCTCAGATAAGACTGTACTTAAAAAAAAATTATTCCTGAATTTTAACTCAAATTAATCTATATAAGATAATTTTTTAAAAGGAAAAATAATGAATTTATAAAAAATGTCTAAAATTTCCATTAACTTGTATATTAAACTATAAATCCAAAATGCCTTTGTAATGACTTGCATATTTCAGGGCCTAAACTGTAGCAATTGAAGACTTATAACATACTTCTTCTGAAAACTGTCAAACGTTTTTTATAATTCATTCAGCAATTCTTCAAAATTCATTTCAGCAATAATGAACGAGCTAATGACATAAAATAAAGACACAGATTTAAAATTTTGGAACAAGATGAAAAAAATAAAGTGGTATTTACACAATAAATCAACAAAAACATTACTGTATATAAGAACATGTGGAACTGTATCATCTAAAAATATTATTATGAAAACACTATCTAGAAGAGAGCTGAATGAAAAATTACTGTGTACCATGGTAATGACAATTACATCTAGGGACAGTCCTTAAAATTACCATTATCTGAGAATGGCCCTAAAAGACTTTAAATCCAAATTTTCCAAAAACTATTCAAATGAGATTAATCCACTTTACACATGAAATCAAATGTTTCCAAATTCATTTAGCAAATGTAATTTTCCATTATAAGAGAAAATTGCAATTTAAAAGAAGGGAAAAAAACATACTTTACTTAGAAATATGAAAATTAGTATTATGATTCATTAAGAATTTACTAGCAATTATTTTTTCTCTTCTTACATTTTACTTTTGTGAATATTTAATTTATTTTACTTGGAATCAGGCAATTAGAGAAAAAAAAATATTTGTATCGTCTTAAAATTAAAGCCATATTCCATTTTATAACACTAAGCTTTATCTATAAAGTATTTTTAAGAACAATAAAAAACTCATTGAAATTCAAACTTAAAAAGGAAAAAGTTATTTTAAATTTCAAATTTATTAAACACCTATTACAGCATTAAATCAAAGTTATTTAAGATATTTTTCTAACTGAACAAACAGCTGAGTAATGATTTACAGTCATAGATTACAATTGCATCAATGAGTTACATAATGAACAAAGTATAGCAACTAGTGAACACAAACATGTACTTGTGTGCAGAAGAATATTACACAGTTAAGACTTAAAATATTTATAGTGAATGCACATAAATCAAGAACATTAAATGTAAAATTCTTAAAGTAGGGAGAAAATGTCTAACATTTTCAGTATTTTTCACAAGAATCACACAGGATATTGAGGTAAAAAGCTCCAATTATAGACATTTCAAGTATACTCCCCATAAAAACAAAGAATTAGCTTTAAATTTACATAATGCTATAAGATTATTTTTGTATTTTATGAATTAAAAATTTAACAGCATTAAATTCATGAAATATTTCATGCAGTTCTAACAAAGCTTACTTTAAAAAGTATAGATCTTACTATCCTTTTAAATTGTCGTACCTTTCATATGCAAAAAGAAAAACAAAATAATTATTTGAAAATAGTTTTATCAATAAGAAAAATTATACTGCAACACTTATGGTTTCAATACTTATCAAATTCAGTTTTGCATAAAAGATGTTTTATGATTGAAAATGAAGAAGCAAAAATGGCATAAAACAAGTACACTTATTTAAACAAACATTTTGCTTTTTTTCTCTTCCATAATTTAAAACTTAACTCATTAAATGTACAAAATTTAAAAGAGAAATGGTATTCACAATTAAAAATCCATTAAACAATTTTTTAACCCATGCTAATTGTAGAATTAAATTTAACAATGAGTAACCAAAAGGTAATTAAAAAAAAAACCTCAATTATAACAAAAGCTTATTGAAAATATTTTTATCAGTAAAATTTAATATTTCTTTGTTTTTGAGATAAAAGTACTTAATAAATACTTTTTCATTTGATTTTGTTTTCTTTTCATCAAAACATCATCTATATTTCACAAAAATCAAGAATTGTGTAATTGCAACTGCCATAAACTTAAAGCTAACCAATTAAATTATTTGTACAAATTAAACAGACAAATTACAAATGATTTTAATAATGTAGGAAAAAATATAACAAAAACATAACTTCAAAACTAAACTTAATAGCGATTATATTTACAAGAACAGGTACATGCAGAACTGATGTGTTTAATGGTTATGTATAAAAATGACTTAAGATGAACTACAATATTTATACAACATGATTTTTTTTTTAACCAGAAGAAGCATTATGTTTTTAAAATCACAGTACTGTAAAAACATGAGTACATGTTAACACAAAGTGGTAGCACGTGTAGATACATGAACACAGTCAATACTGAAGTTGTCACTTGGACTAATTTCTGTACAAAATTCAAAAGAATATGTACAGCAAATGAGAAAGACCTCTGGTTAGAAGATGGCTTCATAAATATGCATTCTGTGTTCTAAAGAAACAAAACACATTATTAAGAAAAGAAAGAGTTCATAAGCATATTAAAGGAAAAGAAAACTGAGTAAACAATAGAAGAAAATTAAAAGGATATATTAAAATGGATTTAATTGGACCAACTAATTTGAAATATTTAGTAGTCTGCAGGACCAGTAACTTTTTTCCCTGTTTGACAGGTAAACAAATTTTTCCATCCCTCAGAAAACAGCAACCAAACACAAATCACACAATTTTATTTTATTTAAAAAAATAAAATTGCATTAAATCTTACAGTCAGTTGAAATAAATAATCGGAAATAAAATATCTAATTAATAATTTCATAGTTTTTGTTTATGTACTGTTTATTTAATTTTTAGCAAATTATAATTTTACATTTTTAACCATTTGGAAAAATGGTTATTGTCCTCGGTCAGGGTAGGAAATCAAAAACATATCTGAAGTGTTTTATTAGTTGAATCCCGCATTTTATTCGTTTTCTGATTCGTCTATACAGTAATGCGTATTTTCTCTTTACTTTCAACAGAAATGGATACTTCTGTTGCCACTATGACAAAAAAGTAATAAGAACTACAAAAAAAATAAATAAATAAAAATAATAATAATAACTCAGAAAAAAAAATTGAGATACAGCTTTCAAACAAATTGCATTTAAAAGTACATTATTTTCTCTATATGACGGTGTAAAAAGTAATATTGTGGTATGTTTAGAAGTTTAAGAATGAAATTTCATTTAAAATTGGTCCAGGAATATTAATGTTTAATCCATGGCGTACGTAATGTATGATCAACTCCGTGCAATTTTTTGTGTCTTAAATTTTAATCTTTAAAAAAATCATTTTCCAAATGGTCGTTGTAATTTGTTAAATTGCATGCTGAAAATTTTGGATTTGCAGTCTGATTTATATTCCAGGAGGGGAGGGGAGGCTGTCACTCAAAGGATTAAAGGGACTTGAATTTTTATGTAGCAGGCCAGTGATGATGACTGCAGAGCAGTAAACTCTCATGCTTACTAATTCCGTGGGACCAGCAACTTTTTTTTTTTTTTTTTAAATCAATTCTACCACTGTTTAATTATCTATAATAAACTGTATTATGTTATTAATTTACTAAATCCTAAAACAAAGGATATATTTTTGATAATTTAAAAGAAAAAAAGTAAAAAATTTCACTATATTTTGAGACTAATAAAAATATGCCCAGCTAATTTAATGATAATATATACTATTACAAGAAACTTTTGCACTGTATATGTGTGTGTCCACCTGTTTGCGATAACTAGCAAAATCTACCACACATACAAGTCGGAAAATTTAGATGAGGGTGATCCAATGCATGCCCTGAGCCTCAGCATTTTAATTAGGTTGAGCTAAAAGTTCTGGGAAATTTTTAATTTAATAGTTACCAGAATTTGTATCATGTATATGAGCACTAGCAGTATATCTATAATAGGAGTTCAGGAATTCGATTATGGCCTCTTTCGATCAATGCAACACTTTTTCAAGGGCCATTGATTTGAATCCTTTAATGAAGTTGAAGAAGCATGTCAAGAGTTTTATTATTTGAAGGAGCTGCCATGGTACTTCCAGCAAACCCAGAATCTGGCAAAATGATGGCATAAAGTCGTGAACTATGATGGTCTCTACTTTGAGAATAGTTCTTTTTGCTTTTGTTGTTAATTTGCGCATAACAACGCAACTTTCACAAATTTCCCAGAACTTTTTGCTCAACCTAGTAAACCATTAGAGGTATTAATTAAAAATGACAATGAACCTACATCAAAAACTCATCTCTTTCATTAAAAGCCGGTAAAAGTGCTTGTGTACATCCAGAACCAGATTTACATAGCTGCACGAAAATGAAGAACCCAACAGAGGGATTTTGAAAGGTTTATCATCATTTTTTTAAAACTCGATAGGCCAAACCATATTTAGTGTAGTTAAGGCTGCTAGTCACTCAGCTTACAAATTCTTCTCACTAATGCAAAGTCTATGGGTGTAGAATGAAATCGTATATTTAAAATATCTCCTCGAGAAATTAATATTTTTAACTCCTTTTTTCTGTGTACTCTTTTTAAAGGATGTCTCTTTTTCTCTTAGTTCTCAAAATATTTATAAAATCTATGCTTAATTTAATATTTTATGAGTTAAAAACTGACGAAATGTGAGTAAGATTTTAACACTTCCTATAAAATTAAATATATAATTCAGAAATATTTTGAGAAATAAGTAAAAAAGTGTCATCCTTTAAGAAGATTACACAGAAAAAAGAAGTTAAAAATATTAATGTCCCAAGGAGATATTATAAATATTCGAATGCATCAAACGCCCATAGACTTAACATTAGTGAGGGTAATTCGGAAGCTGAGTGGCAAGCAACCTTAAAAACAGAAGACATATTCTGAATGATTGTCCTTTTTAAAGTTTAATCAGTTTGAAAAAACACTTGTCAACCCTTTGAAAAACAAATTTCAAAAAGGGTTGTTTTTGCAGTTCTCTTTTTCTCCCATATAGCATCGCTTACATAGGGTGCAATATCATAGGTACCAGTTAACAAAAAAATATGTAACCTTCTCTTCCAAGGAGTAATTGGTTTTCAAAAATATGAATTTTAACTCTTTCAAGGGCAATACATTTTTGCTCCTAAAATGTTCAAATAATTAATTCACACTGCAATTTACAAACAATTTTCTTTGAAAATAACCAAAAGCTTTTCTTCACATATAATATTTGATCAAAATTGTACTAAAAAGTAGTGTAAAAAAAAAAAAAAATTGTGACCTCAGATGACTTTGCACCTTAAGGAGATCATCGTATTTCTACGGTAAAAGGGCTTAGACATTCGTATTGTATTTCGACACAATCTAATCTTTTCAGAGCATCTCTGCAGACCAGATTACATCATCAACAAAACTTTCGTAACATTCAGATTCAGATGAGCAGAAATATCTTTTACAAAATAAAATATGTGAAAATTTCTACAAAAAAAAACTAGAAACGAGGTGTTTTGGAACAATTTTTTTCAACTTCAGCTCAAGTTCTCACTACTAAATAAAATGAGCGAAAATTTCTATGGAAACACTTAAATCTTGAAACTTGACATGCCTATAGTATAACTAAAATTAGTAAATCTGTTTTGGAATTTGATTCCTGCTGCAAAACGCTTTCTGACATTCGAAAGACATTACAAAAACACTACTTAAACTTAATGGTTACTCAAATCTAGTTCAGTTTCCAATGGAGAAATCAATATCAGCTTCAACAATGAATATTTATTGCAATGTTACCACATTAGCGCCAACTTGGCGGTAGTGCATTAAAAAAAATTAATTCTATATTTTAGTGAATTTAATGAAAGCATTTTTTTTATTTTTACATTTATACCAGGGGGCTCAGCCTCCTGCGAGCTACGCCTGCCAACCCCCGTCCAGGCTTCGCAGCCTCTGAAAACATACTATCGTGCCCTGTTTAAAAATATATTATCAGATTACGGAAGATTGATGATATTTTCAGTATAAATGCAGCTATCTTACGCAATCGCGTTGCTTTGCTTTTCTGTTTGAATGGGCTTTTTTCGGTTACCATGGCCTCATTCATCGCTGTCGTAATAATTGATGTCTGTTTTCGTATTTATAAGTAAGACAAATTACACATTTGAAAATTAGCTTGTATAAAAGGATTAGGTTAAAAATGACACTATCTTTCTGAGTTTTATAATGATGCTGCGGACAATATTCTTCCTTTAGGTTTGAGGTTAAAAAACTTCGTCTGCTTGGGAATAGCTTTGACATCCAAGTGTTGAAATGTATTGTGCTGTGAAATTTTACGCTTGTATTATGTCTTGATCGAGTTTTACATATTTAAAGAATAGGTATGCTTATTCCAGAATTCCTTTCTCTATTTTAATATGCCATCATGAAAGTTTTCAAGTTAATTTAACAATTTATGTTGTTTGTATGGTATTACTTGATTATCCCGTCAACAAAAAAACTTTTGCCAAACTGTAAGATTATATGCTAACTAGGAGGCTCTGCCCCCTGCAAGTTACGCTCACCAACCCCCGTTAGACACCACAGAATCTAAAAGCACGCCAATTGAATCGGTTTTTAAAAAGATTAGAGAAGATTGAATTATAATGGAAAAACCTATAGTGATTTCCGGGTTTCCATTCAATTCCCTTTGATTGCGAAAATTTAAGGCCGAATCAGTTGCTGTTAAGACATCCAATGGTTGTTTTTGAGTTTGATTAAAGAAGATCAGTTAAACATTTGAAAAGAAGCTAAAATAAAATAAAATGAATTAAGAAAACAGAGTCTTTGTCTCCCGATATCTTTTAACAGCGTTATAAAACGATTGACATAATACAGTTCACTGCTTTAACCTTTTCAAGGGTGGTTCATTTTTGGACCACTTAATTGTAATTCTTAAATGCCACATTGGCACCAGAATATTGGAATGAAAATCTTCCTTTTATTAAGTAAGTAAACAAAAGCATTTTCGTATTTCGAAATTTGTAAATTCTGGTGCCATTCATTGATTTCAACATTTTACAAATAGAAGTGCCTTGCCCATGAAAGGGTTAAACACATATTAAAGTATTTATCATTTTAAAGTTTTCTTTCTCTTTTAATATTCACGTGTAAATACAGTTTCAAGACAATTTTCAATATTTTCCTGCTTTTAACCCATACTCGTTTAATAGTAATTTTAAAGTTTTTTTTGTTTGTTTGTTTGTTTTTAATAGTCACGTGTAAATAAATTTTTCATCGTTAGGAAATATTATTCTTTGCGCTGTTATTAGAATTGAAAACAATCTCTATAATAATAGCCTGAGTCATGTGACTATTATCAACAGTTCCGGCCGGATCCCTTCGCTTTTCATGTTCCAGGAGGCCATTTTGGAACTTTAATGTTAGCCAGCCACTGGCGATAAGAAATATTATTCTATTGCCATCATGTAACTTATATTACAATAGTTTAAGTCATGTAACTGCCGTAAACAATTACGGGCTGATTCCTTCCCTTTTCATAAGAAAAGTTTCCATTTTGATTACAGAATCAAAGTTATTTTTTCGAATAAAACTACATAAAAGTTGCCATAATCACAAAGAATTCTTGGTACTTTTATGTTAGCCGGGTGTAAATCTCGCCAATAGCTTTTTTTTTAACTCGCCAGTTATCATTTTTTAAGTTTTTCGAGTGGTAAATTAAAACAGCATTACTTGGTTATCCCATCGGCCAAAAATCTATCGCCAGACTATAAGATTAAATGCTAATAATGGTTGATCGTAAATGTCACATTCACTTGAATGTAAGAAAGTTACACGTGTTTACTCCATTAAGTGATTTTTATTTCAACGTTTTATCTGTATTTCTATTAATGTTATACTAATTTATTTGTTCTTTCGTTATTTAAAATAAAAATTATGTAAATTTGTATAATTTGGTGAGTGGTTTGGCGATTTATATAATTTGGCGAAATTGGTCGATGGGATAACTAAGTAGTACCATTAAAACATTACTCTGAATTTGAAATTAAATGTCATGATTTGTTGCATTATTTAATCGGGTTTAGCGTGATTTTTTTTTTACGGCAATTTGGCGAAAACCTCATTTTCGAATACCAGTTACATATGTATTTTTAAATTATTTTCTATTATTTTTAAAATGAAATAACAAAAAATAAATAAAAAATTAATAACTATGAACAAAACAATTTATAACATTTTTTCTTTAATAAAAAGAAAATAAATGTAAATAAACATTTATTAATAAATAAGTAACAATAGCCGCATTACCATGTCAGAAAAAATAATGCCATTTTGGTGCCAATTAGGTACTCCAGTGTGTATATGACATCTATGCCTAATATTTTTCTTTTCGTTTCGTTTAAAAAAAAGAAAGAAGTGAAAGCCATTAATTTTGAATGTTTCAGTTTTAAATGAAAGTTTTGTATTAAATAAAATGATAACAAAAAAAAAAAAAAAAAAAAAAAAAAAGCATTGTTCTTAGCATAGATTTAAGGGAGGCCAAACTGGTCGCCAAAATAAGTTTAAAATAATAACCTTTTTTGAAATATGAAAAAAAATATCTGTTATGATTAAAATTTGAGTTGCCATCATTAGAAAAAAATATTTAAAATTAGAAAAAATTAATATTTCGAAAACTAATTCAAATCAAAAAATTCTAATACCAGTTTTGAAATCTCCGGATCAATACGGATATTTGGTGTTAATTTCATTGCAAAGTATTCCATATTTTAGGCGAAATCACCGTGAAACATAATCAGTTGTCTAATCAGTCATTTCAAAGAATCGTTTCATTAGGATTTTATAAATATATAGGGTAGATTTTTTTTTGTTATGCTAATGGAACAGAACTGAAAACAAGAAGAAAACGTGTTCCCTTTTCAACTAATTATCAATATTTTTTTTTTCACAATTTTTTTCGCACAAGGTGCATAACCATCATATTTATATCTGAAGGAAATCTCAAAGAGTTTGGACAACAAGGATTTTTTTTTTTTTTTTTTTTTTTTTTTTTTTGACTACTGAAAAACACCACAAAGAGATCGGACAAGATTTATTATTTTTTTAACCACTGAAATACAGCAGACGAAAAAAAAAAAAAAAAAAAACTTACGAGCACCATTAAATATTAATATTTTTTCTCGATTGTTTACACAGGTTACAAAAAATGTTTCCAAAAATCAAAATACGCAAAAAGGAAAATACCAAATAGCATATACTTTCAATTCTCTTTGCAACACTGCAAACCATTTAAAAAAATTTGTACATTAACCCTTTGAAAAAAACTCATTCCCTGAAGTCACTTTTCGATTTTCCCATGCATTCAGCGTTCAGCCATTTGATTAACTTTACACGCATTCTGATTAAAAATATACAATAACTCTGAAATTTTAATACTATATAGTAACCTTTTAGCTAATGATAGAGTATTGATTTAGTTCAAGTAATGGGATTTAAGAGCGAAAAAACTGGGTGGAAAAAAAAATACCGCTCAGGATTTTGATGTGAAAGGGAAAAAAATAATAACAGTTATGCATAAAACAGTGACTTTTATAACTAATTATCAATATTTTAGTACAAAAATTAGATACAGTCGTCAGAAACATTTAACTCAAAAGTTTGGTTCAGAAAATATAATACATAGGACAGGGATACATAGGATAGGACTCAGCTGCACATTTCCCTGACTTATATAAAAAAAATATCCAGGTATCGAGATTTTGTGATGTTATATGCAAAAAAATTTAAAAGCTGGGAATTTGAGAATGGACTTTCACAACTGATTTTGAAGCACAAACTACTGATTTTTTAAACTTTTTTTTTTTTTTTTTTTTTTTTACATGCAGATATACACTTTTAGCACCAGGCTCCATCCATTTTTTCCAATTAGAAATGAAGTTCTTTAGATAAGAATGCTTTGAGATGTATTTATAATACAAGAGAAAAAAAAAGCCTAATATATCTGCTCTGTAACTAACTTAGCTTAAGGATTATTCTACAAAACTGTATAAAAGACTCTGAAGCTGGTATTGAAACTCCAAGTTACAAGAACGGACCGAAAAGAGTTAGACAAAAGGAATTATATGAAAGTTTGAAATATTCATTACAATACTTATAAAGAGCAAAATTAGACTTTTTTGGAGCTGCACAAATTCCTTAGTTTTATGATCAGAATGCCTTATTTCCCTTTATTAAAATTCCTATAGGTTCTTTTATTAATAATTTATGATAATTCTTTTATACTAGCTGACCCGCCCGGCGTTGCCCGGGCAGAAACTGTGCCGGGACTATCATTGAAAAATATAACACTGGAGTGGACTTCATAAACAAACAATGAATAATATTTATTTGGCACAGTTGTCATATACACATCACGCCAATATAACTATAGATCCACAGTTATTCTCCGGAACGTTTAAATTAGTAATTTGGATTTCAAAAGCTACGCGCTCGCCCATGCGACGGTTATTAAACCTATTTTGCCGATCGCTTATGCTGTATGTTTGACGCCATTCTCGATCCAATCTAGCAATTCAAGCATTCACCAAGATCTTTTACGGGCATTTGTAACGATATTGTGACGTTCCATAACTGCAGCGAAAGAGAGAGCGTAAATAACTAAACGCGAAACGTAAATAAACCGGATTTACCTCCGCCTAAATCCTGCCAAATTACTTTACACAGTAACCAATGAGATGCGTTTCTCGGGCGTTGCCATTAAACAATAACAAATAATCGCGATTTCTGTGCCACGTACGTTAGTGTAATATATATATAGATGATAATCATTAATAAAAGAATCTATAGAAACTTTAAAAGAAAATAAGGCAGACAATGATAATCTTTCATATAACATTCCAGGAATATGGTTGAAGTTTTTAAAATAGCAGAAAAATAATTAACCTTGGAAGGAAATTTTCAGTTTACTAATCCCCCTCTCCCCCCCAAGTAAAAGTACATTCATCTGGCTGTCCAGCCGAGGATCAAGTTCTGATTGAAAGCGTTCGGCGTATAACATTTGAAGTTTTAAATTTATAAAACTGTTTTTATGTAATAACTGTAGCATATTAAATGAACCTTTTTAGCAAGTTTACTTAATTTAATTTTAATATAATTCAAGTTGAATGCGATATTCTGATGGTATATATTTTCATATATACATTTTGTGTTGTTGCCTTTATGTTGTAAATATTGTACCAGCAAACCTATACTTTGAATGTCTTCATATTTTGAGTAACACCATACAAAGAAAAAGATAAGGTCATGAATGGAATTATATAAATTATTAAGTATATTATGAAACTATAAATAAAAGTAACTATAAAATTAACTGCAAATCAAGGTAACAATAATTTAAATGTATACTAGCTGTGTGGTAGCCTGATGTGTTGCATTTACATTGCATGAGATCTTTCGATTTCTTGAGAGAAAAAGGAAATCTAATATTATTATACTGTATAAGGTATGCTGGGGTAACTCGACCAAGAAGGTAACTGAGTCATAGGCTACTTTATAAAATACCATTTTTATCTTTTAAGTTTAAGCAGTTGGCAACATTGTAACACCATCTGCACTTCTTAAAACAATGCATGTGAGCTCATTCATAACTCTGCCTTTGCTGTGATAGGTTGCCGAAAATTTAAGAGTTTTTATTTATTTATTTTTTTTTTTAATAAACAACATCAATTTAATTGAACTTACTCGGCTTTTATTAAAACATTGTAAGTACTTTTTTTGTTACCACTAAAATTTAATAAAAATTCTTGTCTTGTTTCATCTTTAGATTTCATAGATTGTTTTAGGTAAAATTTACTATTAAATTTTAATGGTGAGAAAAATACATACAAGTTGGCAGATATGCAGCTTAAACAAAACGACCAAGTGTAGAACACAGACCTACTTGGTCCTCTCTAGTTGTCAACTAAACCTATGTAGAGTAAAAGATTTTTTTTTTTTTTTAAATTTTCAGACAGTAAGGTGCAATTTTGAAAAAAATGTTTCGTAGAATTAACCTAATTGAACACATTCACAAAGGTTTAGACTTTAAAATGAACATTGGCTTCTGGAAGCTGAATTACCAGAAACTCCAGAGTCACAATTTAAAATCATGACTCAGTTGCCCAAGGTAACCTTATTTAGAAAAAAATACAACATTAATTTTATTTTCAAGTAAGAAATCATTTACAATCTAGGTTAAAAAGAATTACCAAATTATATTTTGCAGATTGCAGGACTTTCCATTAAAAATTGTCAAAAGTATAATAAACTATTTACTTTTGAGATTTGTTTTTAATTTCTGACCTGGTAAAATAAAAATAGTGTCCCTTTGATGAAAAAAAAAAAAAAAAAAAAAAAAAATTTTTTTTTTTTTTAAATATAAAAATAAATGTTTTACAAGAAAAAGACGTGTCATTTTTACTTGATAAACCACTTTTTTAGTGTCCTTGAGAAATGTTAAATGATTGAAAATAGTATACTTTTTCTTTAAATTCAATTGTTAAGAATAGGGTCAATAATTATCCGACTAAATGCAAAAAGTTTAAATCTTCATTGCTTTAATGTAAAAATGAAAAATCTGCTGTATCTTAATGTCAATATGTCGAGATACAGTTTTTGGTAGTTTGAATGCATTCAATTTTTGAAAATTGATTCATGAAGCTGAATAGGTAAATATGCTTTAATTTCTTCAAATTTTCATGAAAAATGTAATTTAATAACAATATCCTTTTCACCGTCTATTCCAGCAGTTTCCAACCTTTTTCTCTTTCTTCTAAAAAATTAATGTTTGAAAATGACGCTATAAAAATCCAGCAAAATTGACGTACAATCTATAAAACAAATTATATTTGAAAGTACTTTTCTCTCCCTATTTGGCGGTATAAAAATCGAAATGTTTAGAAGGTAATAAACTTCCAATAAAAGAAAATAATTATTTAGATCACTGCCATGATCAATATGACGCCAGCATTACTCACAGATATGGTTTTGCATTATAATATAGATTAATAGATACATATTAGATATACGACTTTCACCGAGTAAAATAAAAATTTCATAGTTTAGTTTTTAGTAAATAAGAGACACTTTTGGAAAGGCTACTTTGCAGAAAAAGGTTATTTTAACTAATTTCAGATATTAGGAGGGAAATAAATTAAAATTAATCACCCTTGCATGTCTTCCACCAAAGTATACAAATGGCTATTTTGAACAATTCAATATTTCAATACAAACAAACCTTTGAAACTCTGTTTAATAACAGTTTTAAAACAATTCTAAATATTACTGATGACTACATATTTTCTTACCAGTAGAAAAGTAATATTTATGAGATAGACTATATGAACAATGAGGTATTAACTCTGTTCTGTCACTTGTGCAGATGATGATGTAACAGCTGTCAAGACATTAACATTATCTGTCGTTGAGGTAACATTTACTGGTGAATCGGAGTTGGATTCGGTAACTATTGGTGCCATAGCAACTTGAATACCATGGGCTTGGACATCAGAAAGTTGACTTATATTTGCTACAACAGTCTGATACATAGACACAGGTATAGATACCATTCCTGATACTGGGAAAGCTAAAAGGAAGGGGGGGAAAAATCATCACTGATTCACATATTTTTATAAAAATTCAAAGATATAAAGAAATATAAAAAACTTTGCAAAATCTTTATATAAAGATTGCTATAATATGCAAGTATCTGTGATAAATTGGACTGATTTTCTCCATATTGTCTAAATAAATATTACACAAATGCTTATTTTTTTAATGATTTAAAAATTGCTACTATTGGTACAATTTTCATGTTTGACTTTAAAATTCCATAGACAAAAAAAGAAAAAATTACCACTCTGTGTTCCATCTTCGCCTGTCAGTATTATTTGTCCATCTTGATTGATGGTGGCTTCAGTTAATGTTGCTACAGCCTGTGCCCCAGCCTCGCCATTTAGATCAATGCTAACAGGAGTAACAGTCTGGCCATTGACTTGGTGAGTACCAGCTGTTATCTCACCATCAGTTTGAGATCCAAGAACCTATAAATTGAGAGAGAGAGCATAGAAAGTTTTACAGAACAGAATATTTAGTTTTACACCATTGAAGCCAAACAATTTTATGATAATCATATTCACTTAAAATGCAAATTAATAGCATTATTCGTTACCCAAGTCAATGAAAATCGTTACCCAAGTCGCTAGGGAGATAAAGGTTGATGAGACCACAATCTGATATGATTAATGAGAACCTTCGTTAGAGGTCATACATGATGAAGAGAGTACAGTTTTTGCCTGAGAGAACCAGGGACAACTGCCTGACCAGAGACAAGAGAGTCCTTGACAAGCTGAAACATCAAGAAGCCAAGAATGCTCATTTCTTTCCAATGAGAAAAACTTTACCCAGGTCAAGAAAGTGAACCACAAAAAAGATTGGTGATGGTGTAAAATCCCTGAAGAAGTCCTGTCAGATATGTGCAGAAAATTTCCAGCCTCATTGATGATTCTGCGAGGGGTGGGACCTGAGAAGCGAACAATCTGATGCCTCCACATTTTTTTTTTTTTTCTTAAAAGGTGCCAGAGCCAATGCCTTTGCTTACACTGAGGTGTTAAAGCACAAAATTACTTCTGTAACAAGCGGGAGACAGAGAGTTTTTTAACAAGACTCTGCACTATCTCATACAAACCAAAAATGGATGGCCAAAGAAATCATGGCAATGTCATCCTCAATTTATTGGCCCCCCAGCTACACAGATATTAATCGAATGGTTTATTACGTATGTGGCATAGTTGAGAGGGTCTCCAATAGTCAGCCACACAAAAATGCTGCAGCTCTCAAAGTAGCCATTGTGTATGCAGCGCCAAATGTTCCCAACACTCATCCAATCATTACATGCAGTCAATTTTGATAGCCTGTAGAGGAGGTTATTGAGGCCGGCAGTGATTTCAATGAATGATGTCATCCAGTGTGTATGTGGTCACCTGTACAAAACGTTAAAAGAAAAAGCTATTGCCAGTGTATATTCCTATTTAAAAGCAGGCGATGATTTGTTCTCCAATACCTGACGTACCCTGTATTATTAAAAAATTGTTACATATTTTTCCAAAAGATTTTAAAGTTGGGAAAAAATTTCAAAATTCATAGGTCGAATTTTTTTTAAATGTCATTCGGTTACCTACAGATCAGTTTCAGTAACAACAGGTTCACAGCCCTACAAATTTAGTTGGTTTTCACAGTCTTTTTTTTGCATTTCAGATGGCTCTACAAGGTACAATCCTATCCCACACAAAATATTGCACTATGCACACATGAGTTTCAAAATAAGGATACTCCTACTAGTTTTTATATATATACTAGGGGCTCTGCCACCTGCTAGCTACGCTCGCCAACCCCCGTTCAGACACAGCAGAATCTAAAAACACGCTTATCTGATGGGTTTTAAAAATATTAGAGAAGATTGAATTATACTGAAAAAAGCTGTGCAGATCTCCCTGTAAATGGGTTTCCATTCAATTCCCTTTGATTGCAAAAAATTAAGGGCGAATCAGTTACTGTTAAGACATCCAATGGTTGTTTTCGTTTTCGATTAAAGAGGATCAGTTAAACATCTGAAAAGAAGCTAAAATAAAATAAATTAAGTATACAGAGTCTTTGTCTCCTGGTATTTTAAAACAATCTCTATAACAATAGCCTAAGTCATGTGACTATCATCAACAGTTCCAGGCGGACCACTTCGCTTTTTATACTCTAGGTGCCATTTTGGTACTTCAATGTTAGCCAGGCTCTACAAGGCACAGGTGATAAGTTGCTAAATATTATTCTATCGTCATCATTTCATCTATATTATAATAGTTCAAGTCATCAACTGCCATAAACAAATACGGTCTGATCCCTTCGTCGTTCATATGAAAGTTTGATACAGATGTCATATACGTCCATATTGGCACGATTTTTTAACGACGCCATTTTGGAGAACACATCAACAGTATAAACAACAGCATCCGGCTTACCATATCAAGCAAAATAACGATACTTTGGTGCCAGTTAAGTGCCCATTCCGTATATGACATTGGCGTCAGAAAAAAATTGCGCCAATACAGTACCTTAAGTTTTCCATTTTGATTAAAAAATCAAAAAAAATTTTTCGAATAAAACTACATAAAATTTACCATTGTTGCAAAGAATTCTTGGTACTGTTACGCTAGCCAGATGCAAATCTCGTCAATAGCTTTTTTACAACTTGCCAGTTAGCATAAAAAAAATCTTATAAAAAACACATACTTTTTGGCCTTACAAAAGTAGAATTATCCTTTAAATGAAATTATTACTGATATACTTACTGCACTGACAGTACGTAATTGTGCTTGTGTTCCATCAGGTAAAGTTACAACAGTATTTGTTGGATCAACTTGAATTAAAGACACTGTCCCATCAGGATTACTTATTGTCTGAACCATAGTTGGATAATGAGCTGTTAAAGGTTGAGCAGCATATAATGTCTGAAAATATAAGTTAAAAAAAAGCTAAAAAAATCTGAAAAATTATAAAAACAAGAACTGTTTATCAATACAAAATTCATAAATTCTATATCTGAAAATGATTCTTTTCATATTGAAACTTTTTGTAAAAATTTCCCGATTGTTACAATATTAACCACATTTTGAGTCAGTCAATGCATTATAAAATTTTCTTGAAGTTTCCCAGGGATTTTAAAACAAAGTTATTTACCTTGAGCTTTCATCGATTTCTAAGTTTTTCATGAAGCATATGAATCCTGTTTCTGAACATTTAGTACTATAAACTAAATCTTTAAGGTGTCTACTAATCAGTCAAAAGAATAAATCTATATTAATAAAAGCAAGATGTTTGTCCTTGATGGCTATGAAAATTTATTGTACGTAGAAGTTTGACAAATTTGATAAAGGAGAGTTCAAAGGAGGTGCAAATGAACTTGAAGCTCAAAATCTTAATTTCTTGTACTTTACAAAAGATGTTAATTAAAAACCATAAGGTACAATATGAAATGACGTATTGCCACTGATCATGGCAATTTCTGGTGCTCCAGAAGAAGAGGGGAAGGAAGATGCCCCCTCCCCCTCTCCGCAAAAAAAATAAAAATAAAAATTACAGTTTCAAAAAATTTATTTTTTGCACATCAATTTTTTTTTTTTCTTCTTTACTGTTTAATATATATTAAACCTTAAAAAAAAAAAAAAATTAATGCTGTTTCCACATTTTTCATTTTCTTTGCAATTTTTAAAGATTTGAATTTGCATTTCTGAGCAAAATATGAAAATTAAAAATATTGATATTTATAACATACAAAATATTTTCTGGAAGTTACTTCATATAAAACAACAAAAAAAGAACCTGGTGAATTCATCTCTCTCAGTGCCTTTGAAAATAGTTTCCCCAGTTTTAATTCTGCTTTAGAACATTTTCATTCTTGTGCATGCACTGGAAAACCTCTACATTTTCAACAGAGAGAGAGAGGGGTGATTTTGAGTTTTAAAGAGAGAAGGGGAACATTTTATGTTATTTAGGTTTTCTTAGGAATTTTTTGTCAGAAGTCAGAAATTCACCAAAATGAGTACTCCTTAACTCATTTGGATAGATTTTCATTAATTAAAAAAAATGAAAATTCGAGGGTGTAAGTTGACCGAAAGTAGTGGGGGCCCCAACATTAAGTTTGTAAAGATTTTAGTTTAAACATACAAAATTATTCAACACTGATTTTAAGTATATTTAAGGTTATTATCAAGGGCCTGGCAACATCGGGCAGGTCAGCTAATAATCAAAGCATCAGCTAGTATTAAAAAAAATTAAGAAATCTTTAAAAAGCAGTAAACCAACGTTTAAAATGCACAAATAATGCGTGAGAAGCAGCAAACGGCTGTTTCGAATCTCGCTGTAGATTTGAAACAGCTGTTTGCTCCTTTTCACGCATTATTTGTGCATTTTAAACATTAGTTTACTGCTTTTTAATATTCCTGCACAAAGGCTTTAATTGCTATTTTAAAGAAATCTTTATTATTATTTAAAGATTAAAATAGAATGCTAATTATCAAGATCTATCAGAACTGGGCCCAGTTCCGATAACTGGGCAAATGAATACACACCGTACACTGACTATAATTTTAAAGAAAAAGTGATTGACCATTGCTGAGAAACATTCAAGTTGCAGTAGGAATTTCAGCTGCTCACATTAGTATCCCCTAGAATATAAAAGTTCATAAGATAAGGAAAAGTTTTAGCATTATGCTTCTACAGGGTGTCCCAAAAAAGAGTACCTATTTTTAAAAATGAATAAGAAACAAATGAATAGAGTTACTAAAAAAGAAGTCTTGCAGGAAACGGATATGTGAAGTCTGGAATTTTGTTTAAAGTACTTTGATATGTTAGTTCAAATTCTTACAGACAGATGGCACTGTGGCTACTGCATTCATCAGCTACAGTTGAAAATTAAATGACAATATTTTCAATATGTCTTCCATTCATCACAATAACATGTCAGAGTCTTAGAATGAAATTAGCACACACCTTCTGCAACATCTGTATGGAAATGGCTGCACACTCTTGAGAGATTAATCGCTGGAGCTCAGCTAACGAAGTAGGATTTTGGCAGTAAACCACATCCTTCAGATAGCCCCAAAGAAAAAAAAAATCACACAGATTTAAATCTGGTGAAGGTGGTCAGTTCATAACCTTGGCGGTTTATTTCAGGTAATCTAAGGCAACCACGGGGTTGTCAACAAGAGTGAAAACCTCTGATATTCGATGAAGCCTTACACCATCTTGCATGAACCAGGAAGTTTTGGTATATCTTCCAAGGCATTATGGATGGCCACAAATTCATGCAATATTTCAGCGTAACGACCAGGGCTGCAAAGTCAGAGTCAGGTTTGTTTTTGAGCGAAAGAGTTGAAGTCGTCCATTTTACGAGCATGACTGCATTGTCAGAGTCAATCTATTTTTCTCACGGATTCCACAGCTCTGATAATGACCGGCATTCACTGTCTCCTGTAGGAAAATGGATCCAATAATGTCTCTGCTGGATAAAGCTGCACATACAATAATTCTTTTAGCATACAACGATCGTGGAACACACACATGAGGGTTAACCCCCAGATTCGCCAATTCTGTTTATTGACAAAGCCATCCAGGTAAAAATGTGCTTCGTCAGAAAAGCAAATTTGGATTGCTTGAATGTCGCCACCATCAATCATTTGCAGCATTTCATTTTGCCAAATTGATTCTTCCATCAATGGAAATACCCTGTAGTGGACTATCACAAGTGTTCTAAACAAAATTCTAGACTTCACACATCAGTTTCCTGCAAGAATTTTTTTTAATAACTCTATTCATTTGTTTCTTATTCACTTTTAAAAATAGGTACTCCTTTTCGGGACACCCTGTATCATGAAAACCCTTTCTTTTCTTTGATGTTCATTATTATTGAATACTTATTTCCAGTACTACTTTTGAAAAAAAGCTTTTTTTTTACTGGTAAAGTTCTTAATTTTTAGAAGGTTGAAATTGAAAGAGCATTAAGCCTCTTTTATAGCACTTTTGGGAATTACCTGTGGAATTTCTAAAAGTTTTTTTTTTTTTTTATGACTAAGTATGTCCACATGGATATTGTGTGGTTGCATCACTATGAAGAAGTATTAGAAGTACAGATGCAATGTTGTTTATTTTTTTATACAGGTGTTTATCCATAGAATCATGCTTTAATAATTTAGCTATGGATGATTTGATGCTAATTCTTTACTAATTCAAGTTCTTTAGGTTCTCCCACAAAAGTAATTTCTTATTTTATGTAGACTTAGGAAATGTTGCTGAAGAGCTTGGATGCATTGGTCCACTGCAGAAATAAGCAGATTATGTTCTAACAAGAAACTTGTAAATAGCACAAGTTGCTTCCATATTGCAGTTATTTGAGTTTCCATATTGCAGTTATTTTAAAATGTTCAGTTTTGAAATATTTCTTCCTTATTTTAGCTTGTGCAACATGTTTTCCAGTTTTAGCAAAAACAACAATAGTTCTGACCTCATGGGCAATGTTTATATCCTAATAACATATGCAACAAATGGAAGATATTTCACCTTGGAGTGATTTTTGTACAAATTTGAATAAATATTTATAATAACTAATGATAGTTAAAAAGAAAAAAAAAAGAGGAGGGGTTTTCTTTTATCTGTAATAAGTAGTGTTCACAGGTATTCTGTGTAAATCAGGACTCCAAATGCACTGGACACCAATATTTTAAAGTAATTTTCTTCACCTTATATAACGGCAGAATTATCTGAGATATGGCGAAACAAACTGTAAGCAATTAGTAGTGTCCAGAGCATTTACAGCCAAATCAATTATGCAATATACTTGGCAATACTACTAATATTTCAGCAAAACCAAGTTGTGATGAATGAATGAAAGTTTCTAAATATTGTCTGGTAACAATTTGCCTCCTTGCATTACACACATACTTCCTCTCAAAATAAATTACTCTCTCCTGATACGGTTCACTGATGCATTTAAAAATGATTCTGAAAAATTAGCATGAGCAGGAAAGTTATTCTTACGTCCCTCATTTTACTAAGACTTTTTCTATCAATCAGTGATAGTAGAAAATATAAATTCAGTTCTTTCATACTTCCTCTCTGCATGGTTTACTATTTACACCTGAATCTGCAGTTTTAATGAAATATTTCCAAAATGACAAGAAAGTTTCTGAAGTCTGCTTTTTGTTCAAAGTTAGAACCTTCCTGAAAATTTTCAATCAATCCTATTTAGTGGGGAAAAAGAAAAAAAAAAAAATGGGATAAATCAAGGAAATATAATTAAGAAAGAGAAAAATGTCTGTTTCAGAATACAGAAAAATTGTATTCATTTACAGTATAACATCGGGAATCCGGCATCATCAAGACCATGACAATGCTGGAATTCTGAAAATTCCAGATTTCTGAACAGCTGCTCATCCTCGTTATCTAAGCTGCTACCAGCATTATCGGCAATTCAATTTAGCACAGTTTCTGTGATCTCGCTCTCTGCTAATCCATCGTTTTCAATCTTGAAATTCTTAATGATTTTGATGATTTCAGAATGCCAGATTTTCGAGGTCGCACTGTATTTGAATGAAGGTTATAGGTCCTAAAATTTCATTTTAAAAAGGACTCTCTCTCCTTAAATAGTTTTTTTTTATGTAAAGTTCATTGATGAAACAGTCTAGTTCATCATAATTGAAGCATTTATATTAAATTGTTTTAAAAATTTTAATTGCTTTAAACCCTGGACATCTGAATTATTTGAGTGATCAGCTGCCTGAATGGTTGTTATTAGACAGGATGAACAAATTGTCCTGTCTGTATGGCTTATCTGTATGCCAAAATGTCAGTATTGAGTAGTGTTGTCAGGTCTATTGTCACAAAAAGTGGAACACAGAGACAACAAAAGCAGGACAACAGCTTCTAAAGCAGACATAAAAACATAATATACCCTAAGAAAAAGTAAACCTGTCTATACCAGAATCTTTTCTTAAATGAAAACATTTCATCATTTCTATGATAAGAACATCATAAAATTATATCTGCAAAGCCAAAAGCTTGTTTAAAACAGATTTTTTCCCCTGTACCTTGCGATTCTGTCTTAACAGATTTAACTTAAAAAAAAAAAAAAAAAAACCCACAATTGTCTTATATATTAAAACCCGTGATAGAGGAATCGCTAGCAACTGATACAAAATTCCTATTTAGCAGGTATAATAATTGTATCATATTCCTATTGTAGGACCAATGAAATTGTTAGTTTTAAAACAAAATGAAATTTTGTCTTAAACAGGTTTCATAAACACAAGTTTTACTCAACAAAGTATAGTAAAACATAAAACAGAATTGCTAAAAACTGCAAAAATTGTGTTTTGAACAGGTTTCCGTTTAGGCAGAATATTAAGGTGTTCCTTTGGAAGTGACTAAAAAAAAAAAAAAAAATTGTTATAGACAGACACAGGATCTGTCTTCGCAGGTTTTACTGCATTAAACTCTATGCAGACTAAAGGCAGTTAGAATATTAAGGAGTTCTTTCGGAATTGACTATAAAAAAATTTCGATACAGACAGAGACAGGATCTATCCTCACAGGTCTTACTATATTAAGACTGGCTGTTAAAATCTAACGTCCACCCAACCAATCAGGGATCTCTTTGCCTGCTGTGAACCCCACCAGAGTAAGATCGGCAAGCTCAGAGGTCAGAATAAGATGGCCAAACTACGCAGGAACTCCAAATGCTTGTTTGACTCGTTTCCCAATGTTTTGTGATCAACTCATAAAACTGCTACAGAAAGCAGTGGAGAAAGCAGTAATCTAGGCTTATCAGTTCAATGAAGGGGGGGGGGGGGGGGGGGGGGTGATAAAAAGAAAAACTTACTAAGACAAAACTGAAAAAGACAGGGGAATTTTTCGTTTTAAGCAGGTTTTTGTCATAACAGGTAGCGCAATTCTAATACAATGAAATCTGCTCAGACGGAATCACATGGGACCAAACGAATTCCGTTTTAGACAGATTCTGGTCTTACAATAAAGGTGCAGATTCCCAAAATCTCGAAGGGCCCAGTGGCTTCTAAACCCAAAAATCCAGTGACCACATTGTGAAACAAATGAATAAAAAAAATGGTGTTTATAAGGGGGAGGGGGACTAAAAAAAACCCTCAGGAGTTCAAAGTGAAAATTTTGAAATTGGATGTATGACATGCATGTACATGGGTAATGATATTAAATAAGACGAAGAATTACTAGTTTTTGAATATTTAGCAACATGTAATGAGCTGACCGCCTATGAAACAAAAAACATGTAATTTTTTTCTTTTTGATCTTAGTTCAGTTTATATATGTTTTTGCACTAAACATGTAACAATTTGTTCGCATGACCTTAATTGATTTATGTACTTGAAACTATAGTATATAATTTAATAAATATTTCAACATTAAAACAAAAATTCAATATTTTAATTTTTAACATTTGATATAAAAAGGTTAATTCTAAATTAAAATCTAAAGTGCTGTTGCGATTCATTACTATGAATTTTCAAATTAATAAACAATAGTGCGAATTTTGAGCAATATTTCAAATGAAAATATGACTATTTCGATAAGTGCAAAAGCTATTTAAAAAAATATATATATATCAAAATTGGTGCTTTGAAGCAATTTTTCAGCACAGACAACGCGAAAAAAAGGTCCCCATGAGACATGAATCACACATAACAGCGACTCCGAATTTTCAAAAATATTGAGTGGACTCAAAACGATTTTAGTAAAATGGCACGGCCAGTTTGTTTTTCTTTGACGGGTGGACAAATTGTGAAAGATGACAACTCAAAGTCAAGTTACCACGTTTAAAAAAAGTTGTAATTTTATCAAATTCTAATATTTATAATTTCATCATACTATGAATATAACTACAAATTGAAAAGGCAAAAAGTTAAACATGGAGCAAAACATTTCAGTCATTTGGGATTTCTGGGTGTCAGTCAGAGAACGAAAACAGATGGTCATTGGTAAAATAAATTTTGTTCCAGGCTGAAAAATAAATAATTAAATAATAATGAAAAATGTAATGAAATAGAAAAAATAGAAATTGGACATGCTAGGAAATGATCAAAAATAGATTTAAAAAAAGGAAAAAAACTATTTGCATAGTTTTTGAATAAGAGCAACTGCCAATTTCATGCGTTTGCGAACAAAAGGAATTAAAAAATGCGTCAGAAAGTAGACAAATTTGGATTTGAGAACATCCTTAAATGAAAATTTCAAAGTAGCTGTTCATATGTGATAAGGCATTTTAAATTAACAATGAGTAAATATCACAGAACTTGCCTTTTACTATTGCTGCTAATGTCACGTCATCTTTTTAATCTTGAATATGTGAACACTGTATTGTATCGTATGGATTTTGAAAATTTTCCTTTATTTATTCTTTTCCCGATTGAAAATTTTAATGCTTATTAAGTTTATTTTTTTTCTTTACACATAAAAAATCTTTTTAGAACAGCATAAAAATTGCGAAGATAAATCGTAAAAATATTTCAGTGATTTTCAAAATTCACCACAATGTATATTTTACTTTATTTTTAATATGTATTTGATGCTTATTATTCTTTTATGATGAATTTTCAGGAGGCATAAAAATTTTGAAATTAATGTGTTCATTGCTTTTTTGAAAAAGGTTACCCGAAGTCTAGAATTGCAAATGTTTTAACGATTCTTACGAGTATTTAATATATAAAAATATTTTTTCATGTAATTCGCACTTTTAGGTAAACTCATACTGTTATGGGTATATTTTCACATATTCTGTATTACAAAAAAATGGACACCAGCAAAGGGATGCGGCAGGTGTAATGCAGCCTGGCCCTGCAATTATAGGGACCTCCGATGAGACTAAAAAACGTTTTTTCTACATGAAAAACATAATAAAGAATTAAATAAATTGGGTCTTAAAAAGGTTTGCACTATGCCCTGCACCTAACGAGATCTAAATTCGGTTTTATTTTAACTTTAAGGTGAAGGCAAGCCCTGTATAACAGTATACTTAAAAGTAGATTATACTTAATTTCCACCCCCCGCCCCACCAGTGGCCGAGAGGTTCTGCTCTCGAAGCTAGTAGACGGGGGATGCTGGGTTCGAACTCAATCGCGCCCGTCGGCCTAATCGTTCGGAGTTTTCATTGAACCTTGGATTTCCAAGCGTAAATACGGGTTAGGCTCCCTTAGAAAGATTCCCACACAGGGCACTCTCCCTCGGGCCTATCCCTCGAGTAGATAAATCGGCCGTCAAAAATCAACCCAACCAAACCTACCCTCCCCCTTTCCTAAAAAAATTCGTTTGACAGTGACAAATTTTCTGACATTTGCAAACTCATTCTTAAACATAAAGCATGAAATTAGCAGATTGTACTTTGGAATGGAATGTCGTTTTTTATTGTTCGATAAATGCATTGCAATTTCATTTTGGTTTATGTCATGTGTGATTAATGTCTCATGGGGACCTTTTTTTCGCTTTGTCTGTGCTGAAAAATTGCTTCAAAACACCAATTTTGATATACCGGGTGATTATAATTAAAGTTACGATTTCAAAAATCGATAATTTTAAAACTACTGATTAGAATGACTTGATATTTGAGCAGATCAATTGTGAGGCAATGAAATTTTGTTTGGTGAATGAAAAAAAAATTGGGTGCAAAATGTGTCGATAGGTGGCGCTGTCAGGCTTTACATTGTCGGGAGATATGCAAATTACTAATACGTGACATGTGCACCGCAGACATAGCTGCCATAAAAATATAGAGCATTCTAGCTCTTTGCCTGAATGCTTCATCATGACTCTGACTATGAAGGATCGCGCTCTCCTCTTGAATTTTTTTTTTTTTTTTTTATAAGAACGATGACTGTGCACTTACAGATATTAGGAAGCTTCGGACATTGAAATCCATAAGCAGGGGTCCAATAACCACAAATGGTCTACGAAAAAGGATTGCTAAATTCGAAGGGACCGGTTCATTTGACGTTAAATGGGGTAGAGGAAGGAAACCAATTTCGGCTGCGGCAGTGGAAGATGTGGCTTCAGCATTACAAGAACAGACTAACAGTGCGGCTGGAATCAACAGTGCGCCTGAAGCATGTTGTTTACAGCAGTCGGATTCAGAGTCTAGCAGACTTGAAGGCAAGGCACCACACCCATTGCATCAGTACAGATACCCTCCGATCTGTTGTGGAGCATGCCGTTTTGCACTTCCAATTAGTAACGGAACAAGACGGAAGGCATATCGAACAACTTATGCCTTAATCATGAGTAAGGTGTTTGTTCCATGAAGCACTTTTTTTTTCATTTTTTTGTCATTATCGCTGTTGTCGCTGTAAACACATATTCTTGTCTTTTCGCTACTAAATTTTTAGTAAATCCCTGAACTCTATTTTTTCCTTTTGGCTAACAACATTCTTGTGTTTAACAATTACATTTTTGGTCTTTCCCCCTGATATTACGCTGACAACGCCATCTATCGGTACATTTTGTAACTATTTTTCCCTTCGCCAAACAAAATTTCATTGCCTCACGATTGTTCTGCTAAAATATCAAGTCATTCTAACCAGTAGTTTTAAAATTATCGATATTTGAAATCGTAACTTTAATTATAATCACCCGGTATATATTTTTTAAAATAGCCTTTGCACTTATCGAAATAGTCATATTTTCATTTGAAATATTACTCAAAATTGGCACTATTGTTTATTAATTTGAAAATTCATAGTAATGAATCGCAACAGCAATAATAAATTCATTCAGTCATATTACACACTTTAGATTTTAATTTAGAATTAACCTTTTTATATCAAATGTTAAAAATTAAAATATTGAATTTTTGTTTTAATGTTGAAATATTTATTAAATTATATACTATAGTTTCAAGTACATAAATCAATTAAGGTCACGCGAACAAATTGTTACATGTTTAGTGCAAAAACATATATAAACTGAACTAAGATCAAAAAGAAAAAAATTACATGTTTTTTTTCATAGGCGGTCAGCTCATTACATGTTGCTAAATATTCAAAAACTAGTAATCCTTCGTCTCATTTAATATCATTACCCATGTACATACATGTCATACATCCAATTTCAAATTTTTCACTTTGAATTCCTGAGGGGTTTTTTTTAGTTCCCCCCCCCCCCCCCTTATAAACACTATTTTTTTTTATTCATTTGTTTCACAATGTGGTCACTGGATTTTTTGGGTTTAGAAGCCACTGGGCCCGTCGAGGTTTTGGGAATCTGCACCTTTATAGTAAGACCGGAATCTGTCTAAAACGGAATTCGTTTGGTCCCATGTGATTCCGTCTAAGCAGATTTCATTGTATTAGAATTGCGCTACCTGTTATGACAAAAACCTGCTTAAAACGAAAAATTCCCCTGTCTTTTTCAATTTTGTCTTAGTAAGTTTTTCTTTATATCAAGCCCCCCCCCCCCCTTTCATTGAACTGATAAGCCTAGATTACTGCTTTCTCCACTGCTTTTTGTAGCAGTTTTATGAGTTGATCACAGAACATTGGAAAACAAGTCAAACAAGCATTTGGAGTTCCTGCGTAGTTTGGCCATCTTATTCTGACCTCTGAGATTGCCGATCTTACTCTGGTGGGGTTCACAGCAGGCAAAGAGATCCCTGATTGGTTGGGTGGACGTTAGATTTTAACAGCCAGTCTATATTAAGCTCTACTCGATGTGGGCTAACGAATAGCATGGTATTAAAAGAAATTTGTGCATCATGTAAAATCGTGCCTTTTGCTGCCATGTGCAGTGAATACAGGGGATAGGTTTTGAAGACTCTGAAAATCAGGACATTCTGCGTAAACTGGGACACCTGGCAAAATTGCTATTCAGTACATCCCTCCCAAGTAATTATACATACTAATTATTTTTTTAACTCACTAACTTTAAAAATGCATAAAGATTTTTGCAATGAAAATTCAAAGAAGATTGGGTAACTAAATGTATTAAAATCAACCTCTTTTAATGCTTTTATGCATATTAACTCCTTAACTGCCACGGACGTATATACATGCCTTCAGAGAATACCTGTATACATTACAGAAATGGAGAGCTTGGATTACAGGGGGACAATTTTCACCAGAAGTATCATGTTTTGCACATGACACTGCTTACTTAATAATTAAAAACTTACTTAATATTTAATTGTATTGCCACGACACTTTATAGCATCAAATACACGTTCCATAGAATGAATGTAACATGTGCTTTTTCTTACAGTTATTTCAGAAAACTAATCGCCACCTTATTTAATTGTAGAATTATGTTATTAAATAAGGCACTGGAGATCACGTCAGATTTTGTCGGCAATTAAGGGGTTAAGGCTGTTCTCAATGTTTTCAGTTTTTTGCAAACGCAATAGATCTTTCAGAAAATAGTGTCAAAGTTTTGAACCGAATTTCTGCGTGAAAGGAGAATAACCACTCAAGGAAGGGTGAAAAACATCTTTGTGACGTGATCGAAATTGCTCATAACTCAATAGGTAATTTATCAAAAAACACAGTTCAATTCCAAATCGCTTCCATTAATCAAGTCTTCCAATTTTATATCTTTCTGTTAAAAAATGAATTTGTAAATGTGTCAAAACATTTTGTGCTTGTTGAGCAGAACAGCTGAGAACAGCCTTAAATGGAAACTCACTTTTTTTTAGTAAACATAACATCATTCTTTAATGACACAGTATTTTAAAGTTATTGAGGTAAAACAGCAAATCATATTCAATAATGAAATCCATTTATTACAATGATGAAAAGATAACTATAAAAATAATAAAAAAAATAAATAAACAGTAATACTCATCAACAGTATCCTCTATTATGCTGGAAAAGATTCAAATTTTGACTGTTGCCAATAAATTTGAAGTAATGCTTTTCCAAAGATACTGAGCTTACAGTAAATAAAACTTCTCAGTCTATATGAGATAAAAATTCAAGCAATAGAATTAATATCTTAAAAATGGTGCAAGAGGTTGTAAAAGAGAGTTTTTAACCTCATTATCAGTACTGTTGAGTGTAGTGGGACAATCTTTGTTCAAGCCTTTTTAAATATTAAGTCAAATGCATGGAAAGAAAGAAAGAAAAACACAAAATTGGTTTTCATTAATAACAGCCGTGCACTCTCGTTACAGATAATACAGTATGGAACCATTTATCCGGAATGATATTTCTGATAGACTGATTTCAGAATCTTTGCAGAAAAAGGTGTAACACACTGCCAGTTTGACTTAAGCTTTGCTTGAAAAAATTGTATAATTTGATGACAACATCTAGTATTTGAAATGAAAACATATTTAGTTGTATTTTACATGTTTTAATTTTTATGCAGAGAAACAGAAGAATTTTTGTTCCTAAGGGATTCCCATAAATTACCTTCTTTTAAACTCTAGTTAACTTTTCATCTTTCTTGCATTGATTTTTAATCCAAGTAATCTAATAATTTAATATCAGAAATGATGCACAACCACACATATTCCACAAAACTTATCAAATGGAGACTGCTTTCATGCACAACCAGATAACCGGAAAAACCAGGTATCCGGAATACATCTGATCCCAAGCATTCTGGATAAATGGTTCTGTACTATAAATACTTTACTTCGTTGATAAGAAACATCACTGGACACTGAAAAGTCATAAGTTGGAACACAGAGAACGAAAGGGGTTAAAGCAACCAAAAGATATAATTTTAGGTTGCACTATATAAATTATTTAGCAAATTCAATTATGGAAATTACTAAATTTCATTAGAAACACATGCTTTTACGGTAACTTCTGCTTCTTTACATATATATAAAGGAATAAGATGTTCAAAAAAAGGCTTGAAGCTATGAAAACAATACAATGCAGTATAATTTTTAAATATTGATAGCAATGAAAATTTAATAATTTAGTAGATACAAAACTTGACAGGGAAAAATAAAAGTATTTTAGTACACAGGTGAACAAATATGAAAAGCATATGGAGTAATATATTAAAAATTTAAAGAACATAAAAACTGTATGAATTTTTAAAAAAACAAAGTATACAGTGTTTGTAAAAAGAATTTTATAGCAAAGATGCTTACTCCTTGAGCACTAGTAAGTGCCTCAATTGCTGAAGACTGTGCTTGAAGAATTACAGCTTTTGTTTTTTCCTTGTCATCTTCATTTGTAAATTCAGGGAGAATGCTCTGTAGATGGTTTAATAATTAAGATTTAAAAATAAGTGTGGATAGTATGTTATTTTGATTACATATTATCCACATTACTGGTTTTAGATATTGGAGATTAATTGGTAAGGGGGGGGGGGGGGAATATATAAATGAAAGATACAACTGCTTATATCCCTCAATTTGCTTTTCAAATAAAAAACACTACGTATACTTTTATTTTTCCTTTATTTATATATATTGTATATAATTAAAGGCAAACATTATCAAATCTCTCGTGAAAATTTTGGAAACAATCTCAAAAAAGCCTAATTTGAGATCTGAAAACCTGAATACTAAAGAAAACTTCCAAGAAGATTTTTGATTGATATAAAATGAAAGAAAAAAATTGATTTCCAAAAAATATTTTGAAAAATAAGAAATTTTAGGCAATCAGAAGTTATTCCAAATTAAACTTTTTGATTATATAAGAAAAAGAAAAATATTTGGTAAAATGTAAATTTCTATTTAGTGAAAAATAAAATCATTTTAATATAGAAGAATCAAACAAATAAGAAAAGCATATGGTATGGCATGTATTAGAAATTTAAAGGATAAAGCAGTTTAGCCAACAAATAGGACAATTTCATTTAAACTATATCTAAATAAAAAACAAAAAAATACAGTGCTTGTAAAAAGTTAATTGTATAGCAAAAGTGCTTACTCCTTGAGCACTAGTAAGTGTCTCAATTGCAGATGACTGTGCTTGAATTACAGCTTTTGTTTTTTCCTTGTCATCCTCATTTGTGAATGCAGGAAGAAGATCTTCACGACCATGATATTTATAGCAATTAATAACTATTTGTCTCAATGCATGAGTCCAAGATACCTTTAAAAAAATTAATTAGTAAAATTTTAAGAGGTAAAAATAATTCACAATTTAGTTTTCATAAGGCACCAAGAAAGCTTTTCATAATATGATATCAGTCACATCTATTCATTCAAGAGGAGAGGAGGATGTGTTATAAATGCTAAACAAACTAACCTTCTGTTTATCTTCGTCAGTGCGAGCATCACTACGAACATTTGCCCAAGGAAGTTCTTTTGGCCACCAGGCAGGCCTAGTTGATTCTCTTCCCCAACCTGGTTTACCTCTACCAGTTGAATACTTAAGCATTAATGGAATAAATGTTCGCAGTTGAGCCTAAAAAATCAAATCATTAACGTAAACCATTTTAATCGATTGCATTAAAAATAAATAAAAAAATTCACTAAGATAAAACATCAATTATTATATAAACTGGTAAAAGAAGAAGGGGGGGGGGGGAAGGGAGGGTGAAAGCACATATTACAGTTCAATTAATAAAATTACATCCATTTGATTTACTTTTTATAACTGCACAATATGTATTGGCATTTGCTAGATATGTAGCTATTATCTATAAATTTAAAATACAAGGCTGTTTTTTTAGTCATCTGTCCTGGGCTTTCTACTGAACCAATTTTACAAATTATTTTTTAAATGAAAGCTGTTGATTTGTAGATGTGTCCACATTAGTCATTTTGTAAAATAATTCCATTTTTATATTTTAAATTTCATTTTAAATGTTTTATATGAAATTTTGTCAAAAATGATGGCAATTAGATTACTTGCCTTTTTGCACAGAAAAGAGAAATAATGGGTTTTACTTATCTTTATTGATTATATCCTTATTGGTGCTATTTTCTCATTACAATTAAAAATACATTTCTTTAATCGAACAGAAAATGATGTGACACTTTAAAAATCACTCATAAAGCTGCTACAGTCCCAAAACATTTTAATTCATTCAAAAGGGGGAATTTTTATTTAAAAAGTGGACTTCAGGGGACCATTTATATTAAACCAGTTGACTAAAAAGGAATCATGTATCTAAAAACACAGCATCAATTTTCCTGTAATTTTTTAAAACAACCATTTAACAAAATATGTTAAATGGTTATCATTATGATACAACGTTGACTTTAAGCCAATTTAATAAGGCGCCAGCATTCAGCAGCCCTTTTCAAACTCCCAGTTATGCACTCTACTACTATTTTTGATGCACCCTTTCAGTTAATTATCTCACAAAATACATCAATTGAAAAAAATAAAAAAATCTCAAAAATTTTCAGTTGGGCATTATTCATTGGGGGACTTTTGTCAATTAGACGCAAGATTTGCCAATCAGCCACAAAAAATAATGCAAAATTTGATGATCGGTCAAGAGGGAAAAATAATGAAATTTGTCGGTTAATTAGGGGTGATTCTGAGTAAAAAAAAAATAATTATTAAATTCACAACAAATTCTCTGAAAAGTTACAGTGGCGCTCGCATGCGCGGATCTGTAACTAGGGAGGGGAGGGGGGAATCCCCTTCTGGTACTAATTAAAAGTTTATTCTGCAGCTCATTGACGAAATGTGTTTTTTTTGTGAGCCTTTGTTGAAATTTTTATTTTTTTGTTTTTCAATCATTTGAAGAAATTTGCCTTTTTTCTGCGATTCTTTGACGAATGCTTTTTCTCGGCAATCCTTTGACAAAATTTTCGTTTTTCTCTGCAATCCTTTGACAAAATTTTCGTTTTTCTCTGCAATTCCTCAGTGAAAATAGTTTTTAAATAAAATCCGCATTATTTTTGCAACCCTTTGACAAAATCCACAGTTTTTTGCCCCCCAAAATCATTTTTCCCCCAAGTGATCCTTTGATGAAATTCGCATTTTCCCTGCAATCCTTTAATGAAAATTGCATCTTTTCATAGTCCTTTAATAAAGTTTGCATTTTTTTGCGATTCTGTGAAGAAGTTCGCATTTTTTCTGCAATTCTGTGAAGAAGTATGCATTTTTTTGTGATCCTTTTATTAAATTCACGTTTTATCAGAGATCTTTGCCGAAATTTCCATTGTTTTCATGATCCTTTGATGAAATTAGTGTTTATTTCGCAATCATTTGACGAAATTAACATTTTATCTACAATCTTTTGATGAAACACACGCTTTTTCTGAAATCATTTGACAAAAATTAAAATTTTTTCTGCGAATGATTGACAAAATTGATTTTTTTCGGAGACCATTTATCGAAATTCATGATATTTTTCCGTGATATTTCTTTATCTCCGAGTTTTTAGACTGACGACTGACTTTTTAAAATTTTTAGAACCGAATGTCTCAAATTTTCTGAAAATTCGAGACAGCATCACCCCTGCAGTCAATTGCAGAAGGAAAAAATTGTAAATTTAGTCATTGTGTCACAGGAAAATATCATGAAATTTGTCTATCAGTCATAGGAAAAAGAAAAAAAAAATTCATCCAGCAATGCACAAAAACACAAACCTGTGAATTTAACCATTAAGTTGCGCAGACAAATCCGTTAACTCATTTTGTCGCCAACTGTATGAAATAAAAGTTGTGAAATGTGTCCATCGGTTGTGGGAAAATATCATGAAATTCATCGACTGGTTGCGTAAATATATCACAAAATTCATGAAGCATCCAAAAATATCACAAAATGCTACTGATAATAGGCGACACTAAACAAACCAGTTGTTTAAAATATGTTTCTTGAATAGGATACAAAAATGCCCTTTTTGAGAACAATGTGCCTCTTTATTAAATTCTCACCTGACAGCCCTTTTGTTCAAGAGTCAACACTATTATAAAGATGTCATTAACATTGTACACAGCTGTATATAAACACAGTTAAAATAGAAGGAAGTATTCAATATTTGGCATTCACCTTGACAATTCTCCTTAAAAAGAGCCTGGAATTTATATTCAAATAGTTACTTTAATATTTAGAACAGAAAATACCGATTTGCAATAAAATATAAACAGTAAAAATTAATACATCTAAGAGAATATTAAATCAAACGTTAGCAGTTACACATTAACAATTATAAAGACCAACACATAGAGTAACAGTTAAAGTCAATTAACAAAGACTCCTGTTGAGTATTAAAATTAGATTAACATATATATTGTTAATTATTAATCTTAAACATAAAATTTAGGCCTTTTCTACACAACAGCAGTTAGGATAAGCTATAATGTTCGTTGGAAAAATATAGTATGACAAAAGGCCCATGGAAAGTGATCAAAACCAATACTGAATTATCAGTTATTCATTCATCATAAAACCTTACATATTAAATCTGGTGAAATTCCATCCCAAACATACCAAGATTAAGCTGTCATGGAAATCATTAAAATGGCAACCCAGTAGTGCCAACGCCCCTTAGATATTTGAGAAAGCCTTGACATAGTCAAGAAAACATCAAACAAAGAGGGCAAAAACAAAGAAAAAAATCTGAACTTGCATATTTAGAATTCGTTAACTTGTGGAATTATTAATTCTTTTTTTCTTATAATAATTCCATGAGCCAAAGAAAATGAAACATGCACGTTGTTTGAATTTTTTACTTTGTTTTGTCTGCTTTGGGTAACTTTTCCCGATGCATGTCAAGGCTTTCTCCCTTATCTAGGGGGGCGTTGGTAGCGCTACCTGTAGAATGAAATATACCAAGATCTAATCAGCACCAATTTATGTCAGGGATTACATGAATGTGATATTTGATGAAATTTCATCCCAGGCAGGCTGAGATATAGTTATCATGAAAATTGTGAAAAATGCAACAAAACAAACAGTGACACTTTTTGGACCATATACGCCAAAACCTAATCAGCACCTGTGTGTGCTAAAGACTAATTAAATATGGCATTTGATGAAATTGCATGCTTTAGTTTTTGAGGTAGAGTGGCTATAAAAATTAGTATCACAAAAAGAGAGAGTTAAAAATTATCAAATCATATTCAAGTTAACCTAAAACATGTAAATCCATCAAATAAATTATTTTTATGATTCCAGGACTTTCTTCTGATAAATATATATTGAAGAGAGGATTAATTTAAAAAAAAAAAAAAAGAAAATTTAAGATTTCTTTTAATAGCCAGGACATATTTCTGCATTACATAGCGTCTGGGTTGTGAAATTTCAAGAGTCCAAGTATTTACAATATTCCTCCGCATCAGCCAACATGCTGCAAAATTCGAGGGAGATCCGATTTTTGTATATTAGACCCTGGTCTTTCCCGGCATGCCGGAAAAAGCAAGGATATTCGAAAACGGAAAGAAATTGGTTTCATTTGCTATATTCAGTAGCAGCGATTGGTGTTGTGTGTGTGTGTGTGGGGGGGGGGGGGGGGGATGCAATATACAGTTTCTCCCCAATTTTCTATTTACCTTACCTTTTTTACATATTCAACAGAATAAAAGCATGTTTCATGTGTCTCATACCATTTCACACAAAGCTCTCTTCCCCAGCACCCATCTGATATTTACAATGTATATATAGATTATCTCATAAATTATTAAACAAAAACCTAATCTGCAGAACAAATTTAAAAAAACAAAATTTCCTAAATTGTTTAAGCCTGAGAAGGGGCAGATATTAAGATATTTCATTCAATTCGTTCTACATTTAATGCTAAAATTTTGCAACAAATAAGTTAAACCAATTGAACATTAAAAAATAAAATGAAATTCATACAATATAATACTTTAAACACCTATATACTCAGATTCCGTTCAAATGAAATCGAAATAAATCTTAGACTTTACTCTTACTTAGACTCACGTGAACTTTTCTATTTTGCATGTATCTTATCATATTATGTACAATCGTCATAAACATAATGCAAAATCTGCAGTACAAATATTTACAACTTAAAAATGGAAAAAGTCTAAGATTTATTTCGATTTCATTTGAACGGAATCTAAGTATATAGGTGTTTAAAGCATTATATTGTATGAATTTCATTTTTATTTTTTAATGTTCAATTGGTTTAACTTATTTGTTACAAAAATTTAACATTAAATGTAGAACGAATTGAATGAAATATCTTAATATCTGCCCCTTCTCAGGCTTAAACAATTTAGGAAATAAATTTTGTTTTTTTAATTTGTTCTGCAAATTAGGTTTTTGTTTAATATGTCAAGTTTTTTAATAACAACTGAATTCAGACGAACACATTTCAAAATTAATGGAGGGTATATCATCATCAGGCTTTGATTTGTGCGATATCGCATCACAATTGGTGATGCAATTTACCTATGTATAATTCAAAATGTTTCACCAGTGCAGTAATGCAGGTTGCTGTAGTTTGGTCAAAAAATTACAATCTGAACTTTAAAAAATCTGCTTGAAAACGTCATTTTTATTTCCACTATGACGCCATATTCATCTCCTTTTTAATTCTTTAAAAAAAACTATTTCAGTTTCTTTAGTTTCATATTTCATGTGAAAATCATTCAACTAAATATAGGCAAATTATTATTACGGCTTTTGAATTATTTACAACAATGAAGGGAAAAAAGTTAAATTTTATTAGAAAATGTCCGTTGATTCTCAATCAAAAAAGCGAAATTTAGAATTATTAAGAAAAATATTTGAATAATGTAAATAAAAATTAGCCCATGTTACTCTCTAGCTTATAATCCACCTATATGCAAAGGCATTTTATGATCCGTTTTGACCCTGACGTCAGGCAAATGCTTTTACACTTTGAATTTATAATATTATTAGAATTAGCAAAGAATTAAAAATGAGTGGCATCAGGGACAAAAAGGTGGGAAGAAGAAATGAAAAAGTTATCTTCATAGGCTTTTCTATGTTAAATTAACATTGAGAAGTGACACTGGAAATAAATAAGTATTGCGCTGCCGCGCAATACTTAAATTACAAGAACAGAAATAATCTTACTATATATAAAATAAGAAAAATCTAATAATTATCTAAATATATAAAGAGAGAAATATGTATATATGTGATTACCTTACATCAAAAAAGTAATTTCCATGTATATTAATCATGAATATAAACATATTCAAGAGAATAAAAACGTGTTTCATGTGTCTCATACCATTTCACACAAAGCTCTCCTATTTTTCGGCATGCTGGTGTACCTCGATTTTTTCTCGTATACCAGCTAATGCGGGGGAATACGGTATATTCTCCAAGTTTTTCCCAAAGGGTTTTAGCACATTTGCATGATAATTTTCTGATTTTTCTAATACCGCTTTCTTCCTGACTTCGCGTCCTGAGTAATCCGATTTCCGTTTCTTTTTTATGTCTCTAATCTCCACCTCGGCTAATACTATGACCCAACCTTCCAATCCTGCGGGTAACAAAGGATTCTCTTTTCTTTCCTCCTTTTTGACCAGACACTTCCCACTTTCGGTTCTTCTCCTGCTTCCACCACTTTTGCATGGACACCTTCCACTTTCACCTTAACCTTTCTAGCCACACTGACGTCATTTTGTTCCAATTTCATTTTGACCTGATTTTGGATTATCATGCCGTTTAAAATCTGAATTATTTTCACTCTTATCAATTTTTGAATTTCAATTCTTAAGATGAAGTAGGACATGTGTCTTTTTTATTGTAATTATTTTTGTAAATTTATTATAAATTCAATGTAACAGTTTCCTTTTAAATATTTTCTTCCGTTAAACTTGATGGGTCCCACCTCATATTTATTAATTAACCTATTGCGTGTTAAAATATCAAGACTCAATTGATAACTTCATCATAATTACTTTTCTTGATTAAATGTTGCTAATTACACATATGGATAAAGTTTAATTTTTCAATAATTTTAACAGAAATTTATAGAAATAGTATTTTAGTAACTTTATTTTAACCTAAAGTACTTCTGCATAGTCCCGTCGGCCACTTTCCATTAAAAGGGAAAAAAAATTATCGCCAAACTGTAATTCTCAATAAACAAATAGAAGAATGTTGCCATTGGAATTTTTTAAAAAATACAAGAAATTCGGAAAAGCATCCCTCACTCAAGTGTCAACTATCAGTAACTTTAAACAATAAAATATACAATATGTTAATGAAAACAGAAAAAAACTTCGAATATTTATTTATTTACATTATTTTTCTTAAATATCCTTCTCGGCTAGTTGTTAAATATCAGTTCATACTGATCTTTTTGTATGTAACTATGAATCGAGACATTTTTTTAAAATGCCTTTTCTCTTTTAGTATTATAGCATTGTGGTTTAAGGACATAATTGTTGTTTTAATTAATGAAATATCTAATAAATCAGTAAAACATCACTAAAAACATAGATAAACATCAAATTAAAAATCGCTTGATGGCATAACAAACATGTGTAATATAGCTGATGTTAAGTGAATGTGGCAACACGATCATGCATTTTTGGTGTTAAAGCTTAGGTTTGTGATAGTTTTTTTTTTTTTTTTTTTTTTTTTACACGGAAAGTGGTCAATGGGATAATGGAGAAGTACTTAATATAATACTTGTTTTAATAGTTAGACTGACCAATGTAAGATGGATTTTTTTATTGTAATTAATTTTGTAGGTTTATTATTATAAATCTTTGTAGATTTATTATAAAACAGTTCCTTTTTAAATATTTTCTTCATTCGAAATTTGACGGGTTCCACCTTGTTTTAATTATAAATTTTAGAGTAAGCGTAAAAACTAAGTAAAAATTTCTTAAATATCACAACTGGAATTATCTTCCTATTTAAATAAAATTATTAAGTTTAAAAAATTTTTAAGCATCCTCTTTTGTATTAAGAGCTTACTTAATAAGATTTGACAAAACAATCAGCTTTGCATTAAACCTTAAGAAATAAAATACAGAAAATATTAACTGAAAGGCATGGTCATATTTTTTAAAATTCATTAATTGCTATAGAGTTATGCATCAGGAACCCAAGAACGGAAAATTGAAAATCTGATTTTGTGGCAAAGTAAATTAGAATTTTGAAGCAGAATTTTCCAAAAAATCAATGTTCCGGAAGATTTAAGCAATACCATAGTACTTCTTGCTTAAAAAAAAATTAATGCAGTTGTATTTTTTGCAGACCTTATGAACAGACATGAAAGTGGGAAATAGGAAAAAAAGGTGGAAATATTTTTTTCATCTACTAGGGGGCTCGGCCCCCTACAAGCTACGCTCGTTAACCCCCGTCCAGACACCGCAGACTCCAAATGCACGCTAATTTGATCGGCTTTAAAAAGATTTAGAAAGATTGAATTATAATTTTAAAAACAGTGGCAATCTCCCTATAAATAGATTTCTATTCATTTCTCTTTGATTGGGGAATTTTAACGCCAAATCCGCTGTGGTACTACTTGATTATCCCATCGACCAATTTCGCCAAATTATACAAATTGACATAATTTTTATTTTAAATAATGAAACAACAAATAAATTAGTACAACATTAATAAAAATACAAATAAAACGTCGAAATCAAAATAACTTGATGACGTAGACATGTGTAACAACATTTCAAAATAAGCTAATATAAAAGGAATTAAGTAAACAGAGTCTTTGTCTCCTGGTATTTTTTAACAAAGTGAAAAGAAAGTTATTTTAAATGAGACATTTTAAATTAATCGTTTTTAGTCTGATGTAATTCTGACCAAACTATTCTTTCTCTTTTAAATATTCATGTGAAAATACTTTTGTTAGAGATGAAATATTATTTGCACTTTCCTAACAAAAATAGTTGAAAAGATCCTCTCAAAATATCAAATAAATGTCTAGCACAATTTCTAAATTTAAAGTGTTTTGCAATATTATTTTGTATTCATTTTATGTAATAACTGTAATGCGACGTAAATATGACGTAATTTCTCCTATTTAAGACTTCTAACCCATGTTAATGAATTTATTATTTTACAATATCCTTTCTCTTTTAAAGTTCACGTGTATACTTTTTATGACGTAATTTTCAATAAGTTCCTGCTTTTCATACGCAATTATTTAATTTTAATTTGAAAGTATCTTTTCTATTTATAATAGTCACGTGTAAGTAAATTTTTAATTTGAAGCAAACATTATTGTTTCCGTTGTTTATACAGTTGGCAACAGGTTAAATTAATACAATTTTCTAAATTAAGTAAAAAATATCTCTCGAAATGCTGAAAATTTGAATTTAAAATAGAAATAAAACCTCGAAAAATTAGTCAAATTAAAAAAATTAATGAATTCTGCACACTGGGAAATTATAACGTATAAAATGATCTAAAAATTTATTAAATTCCGATGTATAGTTTTTGCTCCTATAAAACTTTTTTAGTGGAACGATTTTGTCCAACTTTAGCATTAAATGTCTCTTAAAATAATTCTTCGATTTGAAAACTGTCTGCATCAGCGTGTTTATCAAACATTTCTGTATAATACTACCGATTTTCATATTTTTGTATGCATTATTTTTCTTAATATTAACGAAGAAAGACCTCCGGTCACAAAAAATTCAAAACCGGCAGCGGTGGCGGTGACAGCGGTAGTTACTTTTTTTTAGAATAGAGAGATACAGTAGGGCCAAACTCTAATATTTTAGACACATTTTAACAATTATTCATACAAAAAAAAAAAACGAAATATAACTGTACATAAGATTGTAATTTTCTTTTGGAAACTTAGAAAGTATAAAAAGCATAAATAAATAAATAAATAAATAAACAAGCAATAAATGTATAAATTAATTAAATAAAAAAAATTAAAACAGTTTGCTAAATAATCTAATTTTTTTGCCAAATATATCTAATGAACTTATGTGAAGTTTTTTTTTTTTTCCTTCTCCATGCTAAATATATGCACAAATTGATCTTTGCTTCAGAAGTACATTTCCAAAAACACATCGCTGAAATGACTCAAAAGTGTTGTATAAATAAAACAAAATATTCTATTCCAAACAGAACCTTATGGAAACTTTCCGTTTAAAGAACATCATTTACATGACTTTCATAATCTTATAATAAAAGCTCGTCTTTGACTTGATTGTACTGCCATTCAGAAACAAGCTCCAAGGATTTAAGTAGGCAAAATGTCTGATTATTAAATTTTCTAGATCCCCTTCCTATATGCTTCTAATATTTTCTTTGCATTTTTGCATCCATCCAGAGAATGTCCAAAATTGCTTAAAAAAAAAGGTGGAATTCCTCCTTTAGGAGGAACTCTTTCATATGAAAGAGTAAATAAAATCTTTGTCTAGTAGAAACTAATATAATAAAATTATATGTAATATGGATTTTGAACAATGCTTAAAGCATGTTTCTGGAGATTGGTGAACATCATTAAGTAGCAAAGAAGACCAGCTCCCTAATAAAATCCAAAGTTTGCAAAAATCTTTAGACATTTTAAAATTTTACAAGAGATCATCACACAATTATCTAATTGCTCAAATTGAATCTTGTCAAAATTAGCATGCCATTCACTATAAGATCATACAAATCCTTTTAAAAGATTTGTCTTTAAATGTGCATATAATATCAAAATTATATATTAAAATAATCTTCCCTTTCATCCTTTCAATTCTTAATTTTTCCCTAGTTTATTTTTAGTCTTACCTCCAGCTCCGTTTAAATCATTAGAAGAAATCTTATGAAACCTTTAACATAACCCCTTTTATTTTAATACAATCCCTATCTTTAAAATTCGCAATAGTTACAAAACCCCCCTTCCAAAATAACCGTTTAAAAACCAGATGCGTACTTAGTTCGATGCTACTAGCGGATCTTTTTCATGACCATATATGGGTATTGATCGCAGGCCATATTCGCCGAGAGAATTGCAAGCTTAACAAAAACCTTAAATCATATCCTTTTTTGGTATTGAGAGTTTCAATCCAAGTACAATATGTTTTGTCTATAAAACCGCAGTATGAAATTCTTATGGGATTTGGAATTGAATTCAAGAATAAAAGCGATAAACACGCCAATCTTTATATGAAGATCTCCCTATCAGAAAAAAAGTGCTGTAACCCTTTTGGCGATTTATTTGGCGAGAATATGTAAGTCAGAAGAAATGTAATGTATCTTCCTCGCTCTCACTTCCCTGCTTGCAACCGCCTATGTAATCCTTCCTCAGCACCCTCACCTCTGAGTCTAATAAAATAGTAATGATACGAATCTGGATTATTCAGTTACAAAAGGTAAAAATGTGTACATTCTAAGTTTCATTGACACGCACTAACCTATAACTCCGTTAGAAAAATAATGGTGCAGTGACCAACGGAGGTGAGGGTAGCTTCGCTTCCACCTGCATTTCGCTGATTCCAGATGCGGACCTTTTCGCCGGATCGAAGCACGGTCAACGAGAATAAAGTCCTGGAGTGCTGCCCCCCCCCTTGCCGTGACATCGCTTCGCAGCTGCTTCGTTTCGGGAATGATAAACATTGCTAGAAACCGCACCGCTTCAAAAACTGCTGAAACACTGATGTCATCTTGCTAACCCTTTCAACTGGTGTACCTGGTGTACCGTTTGTCGGTCCTTGGAAATAACCGCACCTTTCCCGCTTACTTTCTTCAAGAAAAGAACATTGACGTCCGCTGTGTGTGTTCCCCCCTCCCCGTTTCGATCCGTATTCCAACAGCAAAGATTTCTTCGACTGCAAAAAAAAAAAAAAAAAAAAAAGGAAAAGAAAAGAATCGCATTTTATTCATCGCTTCAGCACGGATTCTGCGTGCCTTCCTCACACCTCCTGCTATCTCCATACCCATTTCGATACAGTGTTATCTTGGTGAAATATAAATGCAACAACAACAACAAAAAAAAAGGACTGTTTCTACTACTGAAGTAATCAGTGATGAAGATTTCTTTTTTTCATCGGCTTAAGCAAATGTGTTTACACATATTATAAATCTTCAGTTCTTTTTTTCGTTGGTTCGTTTAGTGTGACAAGGAAAATATGCAATATTATTCGCACATACACTGATCGGTAAAAAAATTCACAGTGGCAAAAAAAAAAAAGATGCACAAAATACATATGAAAAATGATCAGTTACATAATCTCTGGATCACCAATTTAGTTACAAAACAAAATATGATTTCCAATTTTTGTTTGGAAATATTTGGTTTAATTTAGATACATGATTATAATGTTATATATACGTTTGGTTCTTTTTTTTTCACACGAAAGTAAGTAAAAAAAGATGAATGAATAATTAACTATTTTAAAGTAGTTATAAGCTTTCGTAAATTTTTTCCAGATTGCATTAAATTAACTTTAAATTATAATCGTGTATCAGTAAATAATATTTTTATATGTGATAGTATTTTTATTATTAGTATTTCTGCAATATTTATCCTGCTATCTCATATTGAATTTTGATTTTTCTAAAATATTTTTATGTCCTTTTTGATAAAAATTTCATTTTCGAAGATACTTATTTACATAAGTGAGATAGCCGTTTAGACAAGGTAAGTGGTAATGAAAATAGTTTGAGAGTCAGTAATTTTTGCATGCCTATTCATAAAGTTATCTGAATATTGAAGTTACGAAAATAACATTGAAATTTTTCTTTTGTTGAATATATATTTTAATACTTTTCAGTACAGATGCAGAAGATTTTAAAATAATTTCTTTATAACATATACATATGGAATTTTCGGCAGATTTTTTAATTGGTGTCAACAGTTATATGACATATGCTTCATTCTGACTCTCATATGCAAATATTTTTATATTATTATATAGTATTTATACTATGGTATATATATTTTTGATAATCATAATTACTGTATTTTTGGTATATTTTGATATATATAACATTTGCAGTGCTTCCCCACTTAGATATATATTGTTCCCTCTCCTTTTCTAGCGGTTTGTTTTGATTAAGTCATACATATACATTTTTGGGCTGACATGGCTAATTCAAAAATAACGTTCAAAACAATTACTTTTGACGGAGATCCCAATCTGGTTGATTTCTTTTTCAACCAAATAAAAACATTGGCCAAAGCCCATGGTTGGAAAGAACCAGAATGTATACAATTTGTTGGAAGTAAATTAGCCGGCCCCGCGTTAGCGTTTTTCACGCAAAACCCAGCCATTTATAAAGCGGAAAAATTAAAAACAGTTGAAGATGAATTCAAAAAATTTTTCGCCCCCCCCAGTAAAGCATCATCATTAGTTCAATTGAATAACCTAGTTCTGTTGCCGCAGGAAACAATAAGAAATTTCGCACATAGAATTAATGTACTTACAAGCCGTGTGCACGAAACAATCAAAGATAGAACCGCGTTAAATGAAATAAAGTTCACGAAATTTATTTCGTCCATTCCGGCGACAATACGAATTAAACTGCAGGAGGAAAATATTTCGGATTATGACATCGCGGTTGAAAGAGCACAGACATTACAGGACATTATGCAGAATGAAAGCATCCTGCAGTCATGTGCACCAACAGCGGCTACTGACTCGATTTCAACACAATTACAATTGCTCACAGAAAAAGTTAATGCCCTCACACTAACAAACACTGAAAAGGACACAAAAAAAGACACATTAATTGATACCCCACCCCCACACGATGAGCAACATAGAGAGCAGTATCCAAAAAAAGATTATTTAAAAAGGAAGCATACTGTTTCTCCAAGATACAAGACATCTCATAAAAAATCCACGTCCCCCCCTACGTGCCAATTGTGTGCAAAACGCGGCCATGTCGCCAAACATTGTTTCAAATGGCGTAGAGCGAATGCAAATAAAAAAAATCAGAATTATAAATATAACAGAAATTTTAGAAGGGACGACTACAATCAAAACAATGCTAAAAATTTAAACTCTTACTGAGGCGCAATTCGGCTGGTGTGCTTGTGCCTCAGCATAACACTATTACATCAGCAACTTCGAATGAATTCACATGGACTTTTGACCCTTCTCTTCCTAAACTTTCTCAGGAAAGACTGGTCAAATCCGTCGCTTCTCAAACGAATATTGACGTTAAGTTGTCCAAGAATTCTGCATCGCAGACAGTGATAAACAAAAGTGATATGGCCTCACAAACTGCCAGTTTATGCGATGACAAAGTTGCACTAATTTGCAATGTTAACAATTCCACGCCAACACTTCCCCTCATAAAGGCCTCCATTGCAAAACAGAAAACAAATCTATTACTGGACACAGGGTCCTCGATTTCCCTCCTTTCACAAGAGTTATTTAATCAAATTAAGGACAAACTAAAATATAAAAGACTAGGAACTGGCGTCACTATTAAAACTGTAAACTCGAATGTTAATTTCACCGCATGCATTAAAACTTCCATTCGCATACATCAAAAATCATTTTCACACAACTTCTACATTGTTGACATTCCTAATCCATCTAACTTTCAGGGTATTCTAGGTTTCGATTTCATTCACAAAAATAGGATTATCATTGATATAAACAGAAATAGGATGTCAACAAATGAGTTTAGTATACCATTACTCGATTCAGCCATTAATGAAAATGAATCCCACCATCTGGAACACTATAAGCAGCCGGAATCTCAAACATTCTCAAAGGTCATTCGTCTTGCTAATAAAATTAAACTGGAACCGCAGGAAACCAAATGGATCTCCATAGGTTGTGATTCGCTAGACCCAACAAAATATTACTGTTTTCAGAGTCACATGAAAAATAACATACTCTGCTATGATAGTATTATAGGGCAAAGAGATAACGAATCAGAAAAAGAGGATCAGAACATCAAAACCAAAACTCCAAATAAATTACAATTCTATATTTTCATGCAAAATTTGTCTTCTAAACCTATACACATTAATAAAAATGCAAGAGTTGGAAATTTATACGAGATAGAAGACATTATGGAACCTGCACAAAACAAAAACTTTAACCAAATTATGAATTCATGCGAAAACAACTCTAAGTTCAACATTAAACCTCAGGATAACTTACACGAATACATTTGCAATTACATTCAGGCATCGAATGAGATGTTAAAACAAAGACAACAGGATCTCACAGTGCAGGACTTTAAATTAGAGCATTTACAAGAAAAACAAGCGAAAACTTTAGGAGATTTATTACTTAGTCACTACGCATCATTTTCCAAGTCTATGAAAACATTAGGTCACACAGATAAAGTTGTTCCAAATTTAAAATTCATAAATGATTACCCCATCAAAACACTTCCTTTTCCCCTCCCTCAAGCACTACACCGAGAAATGCAAGAGCAAATAAATCAGCTTTTAGAAGCCAACATAATTGAGAGAAATTGTTCGGAATGGGCTTGTCCCATTTTGCTCGTTAAAAAGAAGGCAGATGAAACTGGAAAACAAAAATACAGGTTGGCTTTGGATTTGCGCATGCTTAATTCAGTCTTACAAAGTTCATCGTATCCTTTACCGAAAATCCAAACCATAATTTCTAATCTATCTGCATATAAGTATTTCACTTCCCTTGATTTCCAGCAAGCGTACCATCAGATCGACCTCCCCGAGCAATTTCAAGATCCTTTAACATTTACATCCATGTATGGAACTTTTCGATACAAACGCTTGGTTTTTGGCTTAAAGTCCTCAAGCGGATTTTTCCAAAATTTAATGGATACATTAATCGATGAATTACAAATTGATGGTTTATTTGCATATCAGGATGATGTAATATTTGGCTCGAATTCATTTGAGGAAACTTGTTCAAAACTAGACAAAATATTACAAATACTAACAAAATATAATCTAACACTGACTCCAAGCAAATGCACATTCCATAAAACAGCTGTTGACTATTTAGGATTTCACATTGAAAACCACTCAATCTCACCTATCCATTCTAACATTGTAAAAGTAAATTCCTTCCCTACACCAACAACTAAAAGACAGCTAAAGAAATTTATTGGTCTAGTAACGTTTTATAAATCACTTGTACCATCATTTTCTGAAATTATTCAACCCCTCATTGACTTAACCACACCCAAAGCTGCATTTACATGGACACAAGATCACCAAAACTTATATGATAAAATGCAGAGAATTTTTTTCGATTCACCGATGGTTCGTTTACCAGATTGGTCAAAAACATTTTATGTAAACACCGATGCATCAAAAATAGCAATAGCTGGAGCATTGTTACAGGAACATGAAGGACAATTACTTCCCATCGCCTACTTTTCCAAATCTCTCAAACACGCAGAAAAACGTTATCCAGCATTAAAACTAGAATTAATGGCCATTTATAAATCTGTCATTGCGTTTAAATATTATCTATACAACAGAAAGTTTATAATTTTGTCAGATAGTGCTCCTTTAAAGAAATACAAGAAAACATGTAATCCCGCTGATCTAACCACACGCTGGTTAACAGAACTTTCTGAATACACATTTTCATTTGAACATGTCCCCGGTTCATCTAATGTACTTGCTGATTATCTATCAAGGTGTACATTTGAAAACAACACACAAGACCTAACGTCAAATCCTGAACTTATTAATGACCCACATGCATTACCAATTGTAGATAATGACATTTCGGTTAACACTGATCAAACTTCAGAAAACAAACCACAAACATTAAACTACTTAATCTCTGGTAAGCACAAAAAGAAAGACCCTTTACTCGAAATCTCAAACGACACTTTCGTTTATGAGCAGAAGAAAGATCCAAATTTAGCTATTATTTATGAGGAAATTATTAAAAATGGAACATGTCAAAAATTTCCCACATATTTCATTCACCCCGACACTAAAGTTCTTATGTATAAAAAGGAAAATATTTATAATGATACATTTTCATACCATATTATAGTACCAGATTCACTAAAGGCAAAAGTTTTAACGATATGTCATTTATCTCATTTCGGATTAACCAAAACTTATGAATTTGTAACAGCTAGATATTTTTGGAAAGGAATGTATGCTGACACTTTAAATTTTGTGGCATCTTGTACCAAGTGCCTACAAGCAAAACATCATCGAACACCACCCGCTCCATTACAACCCACATACACGCCTACGCATCCTGGCCATACTGTAAGTGTCGATTTGGTCGGCCCATTTTCAAATGGACAATCTGTTTTTACAGTGATAGACCATTTTTCTCGACATCTTGAATTATTCCCTTTGCGTAGCACAACAACTGACAAAATTGCAAAATGCCTATTTCTATATATTACTTCTTTTGGAAAGCCTTCAACAATTCTTAGCGATTTAGGAAGACAGCTAACTTCTGACATGTACAATAGATTCAATGACACATTAGGTATAAAAGTACTCCACTCCAGTGTCGCGAGGCCACAAAGTAATGCGATTTCTGAAAGAGTGAACAGATCAATCAAATATTCTGTTAAAACCCTACTTCAAGAAGGCCATACTTTCGAAAATGCATTACTTATACATAAATCTCTTTATAACGGCTCTACACATTCATCTACTAAATATTCCCCTAATTTATTACACTTTGGAAGAGAACTTTCTTTATTATTTGATACATTTGACCAAAGCATTAATCAACCTATCCTTGATAAAGGCATTGAAGTTTATCAGTTGTTACACGATCTAAATTCAATATACAAAAAAGCATACATTAACATCAAAAGTTCGCAAGAGAAAAGAAATGAAAACTTCCAGAGACATGCTAAACTAAGAATAGTTTTAGAGAAAGATATAGTGTACCTCAAGTCCGTAGACAGATTTAAACCTAAATACACAGGACCATTTATTGTGGTACACAAACATTCTCCAGTCTCTGTTTCCATCAAACGTTTACACTCACCTGATGCCTCAGCATTCAGAGTTCATATTGACAGAGTAATTGTAGCTCCACCTAGGAATGATCATTTATTTGTACGTCATGAGGAAAACATTAGAAACTCAGTAAACACTTCCCCGAGGTATAACTTAAGACCACGAAATTAATTTTCCTTGCAATATTGTGCAATTTGATATTATCCACAATTGCGTACATTGATCGCGACTTTGTACGTATGTTGTGTGTGAATTTTCTTTGAGAGAGTCCTTGGCTGGTCCAAGGTCTCCCTTTTACAGAGAGAGTTTTCACATAGCAATTTGTGTGAGTATCACCGTATGGGGTGTTGCCAATATTGTTATCCACATTTTTTCTCTTTTTACTAATCATAACAGTAATAGAATACAAATTTAACGTAACAGTTTGGGTTTTCTTAAAGATAATAGTTAGTTTCGTTTGATATAATATGAAAATATAGATAAAAAAAATAAAATAGACATAAAAAAAACTGCATTTTTTCAATTTCACACAACTCATGACTACATTTATCTTTATTTACCGATTTTGACAAACAAGTTTCTCATTACTCTAGGATTGTCAGTACTTTTTGATATATACATGATATGTATATAGATATATTTTTTTTATTTTTATTTTTATTTTAATTCTGCCCCGTTGAAGTGAAGGCCCGTTCAAAATTTTTATGCCCCGTGGACCTGTAGCTTCATTGTAATGAGAAACGACTTCGGATTGATGCACACATCATCAATTCATTTTCAAATCCCCTGTTTATACGAATATGCGACGCGTGCTCCTTCTTGAAATCAAACGATTTCCGGGGAGCAGAGAGTCCATAATTGGGCTCTCAAAAATATTCCCTCCTCACCTAGGGCTAGGCCATAAGCTGATGCCATCACATTGTCACTTGACAAGATTAAGGGCAGCAACCTTTCTATGGATCGCGAGTCGCTTTCCCTTTTTTGGCCTGTCCTGTGTGGATACACAAATTTTTTTTGCTTTTTACTTACGAAGTCTCTTACATTTACATAAACATTATTCATCATTTACATAAACATTTTTTTCCATCGTCAACTTCCATTCATCTTATATCATTATTCTGAATACATATTTTATATACTCTTTTATACGTTGTACAACTTCTTATTGCATTATGTTTATATTTTTGTTCGAACAAATACTGCTTATTTTATATATGTTAAGGTATACCTGCATCTGCAATTCCATTTTGCATAAAGACTGGTGTTAAAGTTGCTTTAAAGAACATTTACCAGTAAAATGCCTATTCATTAAGAACTGTTCCAGAACATAAAAAATATAGGCACACATATAATCATGGCACCTTACAATTAGAAGAAACTGTTACTTGTTTCAAGTTTTTCGGCCATGTTATTTCACATGAAATTCAGTACTTTCATGTTTATTCTTATGTCGTCATTTATATATGTCTTTTATGTAATTCTGAGAGAGATTTTCATATTTTTTTTTCAATTACCAATGCAAACAATTTCAAATCCCAAACAAAAGGGGGAAATATATAATATCAAAATTATATATTAAAATAATCTTCCCTTTCATCCTTTCAATTCTTAATTTTTCCCTAGTTTATTTTTAGTCTTACCTCCAGCTCCGTTTAAATCATTAGAAGAAATCTTATGAAACCTTTAACATAACCCCTTTTATTTTAATACAATCCCTATCTTTAAAATTCGCAATAGTTACAAAACCCCCCTTCCAAAATAACCGTTTAAAAACCAGATGCGTACTTAGTTCGATGCTACTAGCGGATCTTTTTCATGACCATATATGGGTATTGATCGCAGGCCATATTCGCCGAGAGAATTGCAAGCTTAACAAAAACCTTAAATCATATCCTTTTTTGGTATTGAGAGTTTCAATCCAAGTACAATATGTTTTGTCTATAAAACCGCAGTATGAAATTCTTATGGGATTTGGAATTGAATTCAAGAATAAAAGCGATAAACACGCCAATCTTTATATGAAGATCTCCCTATCAGAAAAAAAGTGCTGTAACCCTTTTGGCGATTTATTTGGCGAGAATATGTAAGTCAGAAGAAATGTAATGTATCTTCCTCGCTCTCACTTCCCTGCTTGCAACCGCCTATGTAATCCTTCCTCAGCACCCTCACCTCTGAGTCTAATAAAATAGTAATGATACGAATCTGGATTATTCAGTTACAAAAGGTAAAAATGTGTACATTCTAAGTTTCATTGACACGCACTAACCTATAACTCCGTTAGAGTGCAACAGCCATGAAGAAAACCCATAGCAATATAAAAAGCTAGGAAATTTTGATGCAAAGAAATACTTGAACAATATCTTATGTAGTTACATATTTGATAAATCATGCTATATCGAATTAAACATTTCCCAGTAAGGAAGATGCTTAAAAAAATACACAAATTATTCCTTTCCTTATCACTGTAATGAAGCAATACGTCACAATATGCCAAAAAGAATTTTAATAAGAAACTGCAGTTTCTAATCATGAAAATACTTAAGTCCTCATTTTCATTCCTGCAACAGTTAGTTTTAATAATTTATATTTTATACTTCCCTGAGAAAAAATTACATCAATCTATAACAAAAAATTAAAAAGTTCCATAATAAATTTGCAAGCTGAAACAGACCCATTTTATAATCAAAAACATTTAACTAATAATCATATCTCTCAGGCATGAAAGCGGGAAATAAGAAAAAAGGTGGAAAATCTTTTCCATCTATAGAATGACACCAAACTCTTATAATTTAGACACATTTATTTATTTATAGAATAAAAGGAAATAACTGTACATATAATAGTTATTTTCTTTTCATAACTTAGAAAGTATTAAAAACAAAAACAAATTTAAACTATTAAATCAAAAGTGTTGTCTAAATAGGACAAAATATTCTATTCCAAAAAGAACCTTATGGAAATCTCCTTTCTCTTTTAAAGACTGAAAAAAGTTTCACTCCAGAAAGATATTTTAAAAACTTCATTTACATGACTTTCATATACTTATAAGATGACCTTTGATTTGATAGCTCTGTTACACAGCAATTCAGAAAGAAACTCCAAGGATTTAAGTAAACAAACTGATTATTAAATTTTCGAGGACCCTGAACCTTATATGCTTCCAATATTTTTGTTGCATTTTTGCATCAATCCAGAGAATTTCCAAAATTGTTATAAAAAAGGTGGAATTCCTCCTTTAGGAGGAACTCTTTCATGCCTGATCAGGGTTGGCATTTTTTCCAGCAAAAAAGGTATTTTTGCCAGGACAGTGCCAAAAACTGGAAAAAACCTGGCTGGGCAAAAATGGAAAAAACCTAGGCAAAAATGACAAATTCTTATTTGTCTTTAATCTATAAGCTAATAAGGATAATAATGGTATAAACAATTAAATTTTATAACATATCATTTAATGTTCTTATTTAATTTGCTAATTAAAAAGTATAATTAAATATTTTTACATATTTTAAATCTTCATAAAATAGGTGGGATTCAGTCTAATATTTAGGACTTTGAGAACCAAATTAAAAATCGGATATCTAATTCAGCTATAAATATTTTTTTAATTATCAAAAGGTTTTATATAACTTTGCTACTTTTGTTTTATGTAATGAGTCTTAAAAATATGTAAATATTTAAGTCTTTGGTACTAATTTATAATTATTTATCTGATGAAACTAGTCTGTTACAGATAAAGTAATTAAATTAAATTGAAAATTATATATCCTTCTATATATAAAAAAAGTTTTGATTTGGAAATGAACCAATGAAAATCTGCGTAGATATTCCGGGTAGATCCACATCCAATTTGAATGCTTAAGCATGGCCTTTCATCGTTAATATTAAAAAAACTGTTGCATACAAAAATATGAAAATCTGTGGTATTATAGAGAAATGTTTGATAAACACGCTGATGTAGACAGTTTTCAAATCGAAGAATTATTTTAAGAGATATTTAATGCTAAAGTTGGACAAAATCGGTCCATTAAAAAAGTTTTATTGGAGCAAAAACTGTACATGAGAATTTAATCATTTTTAGATCATTTTATACGTTATAAGTTTCCGGTGTGCAGATTGTATTTATTTTTCTTATTTGACTCATTTTTTGAGGTTTTACTTCAATTTTAAATTGAAATTTTCAGCATTTCGAGAGATATTTTTTACAAATTTTAGAAAATGTTATTAATTTAAACTGTTGCCAGTTGTATAAAAAGCGCAAACAATGTTTACTTCAAATTAAAAATTTATTTTACATGTGACTATTATAAACAGAAAATATAAAAAGCAGGAACTCATTGAAAATTACGTCATAAAAATTATAGTTACACGTGAATTTTAAAAGAGACAGAATATTGTATAATAATAAATTCATAAACATGCGTTAGAAGCCTTAAATAGGAGAATTTACGTCACATTACACTTATTATATAAAATGAACAAAAAATAATATTGCAAAACAGTTTAAATTTAAAAATTGCTCGAGACATTTATTTGATATTTTAAGATGATCATAATATTTTATTTCTAACAAAAGTATTTTTACGTGAATATTAAAAAGAAAAAGAAAAGTTTGGTGAAAATTACGTCAGATTATAATTCTCAGATTCAAATTATAATTCAATTTTCTGAAATCTTTTTAAAGCCGATTAAATTATTGTGCTGTTAGAGTCTGCGGTGTCTGAACGGGGGTTGATGAGCGTAGCTCGTAGGGGGCAGAACCATCTAGTTGGAAAAAAAACAAAAAAAAAAACTCTTGTGTCTTGTTAGAAAACTAAATTTTTTTCCCTCCCTCTTACACTAAAAAAAAAAGTGTGTGTGTGTGGGGGGGGGGGAGTTATCTAGCAATCCATTGCCAAATGATCACAAGACAGATTACAAAATATCAGAGTATTGCACACTGCTTTGTAGTTGGTCAACGGAAAAATAAGCCTGCAGGTACGCAGGTTTTGTAAAAGCTATTGTACAAAATATTAAGTTTCTTTTTTCTTTCATGAGATATTTTTTTCTCTTTTTCTGGGGGAAAAAATTAAAGAGAGAACCTATTTTTGCCACCAGTTTAGTAAAAATTTATTTTTGCCAGGACAGTTTTAACCAGGTTTTTTCCACATTTTTTTCCGCCTATGGCAAAAACTTACCAACCCTGTGCCTGATCTAAGCTAACATGCAGAATTTGTTAGAATATAGTTAGCATACTGTCGAGAATAAATAGTGTTCTAATTGAGGTACATTAAAGTGTTTAGAAAAGTCAAAACTATAATATAATACCTGTGTCATTTTCTCAACTGGAGTTGGAATGCCATCTATAACTAAAGGTGGCAATTCATGAAGAGTTGGATCATCTTGTGTCTGTGGAGGTGCCTGCTGTGCTAGAGCGGATTCCAATTCTTGCATTATTACATTTTTGCAATTCCTTACCTAAAAAGATTTACCAACTTTAAAAAAATAAAATATAAAAACACTCCAAACTGGATTATTAATAGTAGCTGAAACAAATAAAAATTAGGAGAAAGAAATTAAAAAGAGCATTAAAATTACATTTATTTTCATATTATTTATTGAAATCATGCTGCAATAACTTTGATATACACTGCTCAAAACAATTAAAGGATATTGCAGTTTTAGGTGGATTTTGTATCTGGTAAACTGTTTAGCTGATTGATACATGGTCGACAGACATAGTAGGTTATATGAGAATAAATTACACATGTTTGGCAGAAAAAAATGCATTTTATTGCGCATTTGTGTATTAAAGGAAAAAAAACACAATTTGTGCACATGAGAAAAAAAGAATAAGAAAAGGTGTTTTCTTCAAAGAAAATCATTTTCAGTAGGGGGATATGGTTTCCACGGGCGGCCAGCAACGTTGAACACCTTTGAGGCATGGACTCAATGAGGCTATTAATGACGAGTTGGGGTATTCTGCCCCACTCTTCCAGAAGAGCTCTTTCCAGTTCTTGGAGAGTTTGTGGGGGTTGTTGGCGGCCAGAAACTCGTCTTCCTAGAGCGTCCCAAACGTGCTCGATTCGATTCATCTCTGGAGAACACGCTGGCCATTCCATTTGAACGATTCCTTCCTCGAAAAGGAAATCCTCCACCAAGTTTGCACGATGTAGCCTGCAGTTATCGTCCATTAAAATGAAGTTATCTCCGATTGCTGCAGCATAAGGGACTACAATAGGTCTGAGGATCTCATCCCTATATCGGCGACCAGTCAGAGCTCCATCTTGAATGATGTAGAGGTCAGTGCGCCTGTCAATGGAGATGCCACCATACACCAACACTCCTCCACTGCCAAATCTGACACTTTCGTGCACGAACGCAGGATTATTCCTACTGCCACGGTCCCTCCAGATGAAAATATGCACAGAAAAACGGGACTCGTCAGAAAACAGAATATTGCTCCATTCATTTCTCCTCCAGTTGACATGCTCGGTTGCCCACTCCCTGCGGTCGCGACGATGCCTTGATGTTAATCTAATGCATACCATCGGTCGGCGAGCATACAGACCTACAGCATGGAGCCGATTTCGGACAATCTGAGTTGAAATCATGGTGCCTGTAGCCGAGCGAAGGTGTTGTTGGAGAAGAGTAACATTCATGGTTCGGTGTCTCCGAGCTGTTAACGCTAAATACCGATCTTCATTGGGCGTTGTTGCCCGTCTACGACCTTGCCCTGGTCTTCGGCCTGCACATCCACTCTCCAAAAAACAGTTCCAGATCCTGGAAATGACACTTTGTGACACTCCAATGGCTTGCGCTACTTCGGCTTGAGTTTGGTCCCCTTCTAACCTACCAACAATTCTCAAAGCTTCTGAATCTGTCAAATGACTTCGCTGAGACATCGTACTCATCGAAACAAAGCAATCACTGAATGCCGATCATCCTTGTCTTCATTCTCTTTTATCCAGTTGAAAGTCAAATTTCATTCGCTGCCGCTGAAGTGACATTTTTGACGTCGAACTCAAAATTTGCATTTGTGATTCTCTTCTTCTATTTTCGGCAAAAAAAATTTCGTTTATATCTTTATTTTATATAAAACTTCAAATAGCCTTTAATTGTTTTGAGCAGTGTATATATATAAATGTAATAATAATTCGAAACTCTTAATTCCAATCAAATACTCTGTAATAAACAACCCCCCACCAAAATTTTCTTTCCCTGTTTGTTTCTAAAAACTGAAAAATACGTCCAAACCGCTCAGAGGGTTAAGAATCTAAAAAGTATCCTTTTCCTACCGCCAGCACCCTGACCTTTTTAGATGCGTTTGTAATTATATAAATACATGGCAACAGCACCTATAGTCGTCGTTCGGTCCGTCTGTCTGCATATAACAGAGCAAAAACTACCCAACCGAATGGTCTGAAATTTTAAATATATAATTGTTGCAAAATTTTGTTGAGTCATTTCACATTTTATGAAAATCGGATGATAGTTTAATTACAGAGACAGTCAAAAGTTTTCTGTTACATTACGACCAATGGGAAAAATTATTTCAAGTGCATTTTAATGATGTTACAGTCTTTTGAACAGAATTAAATCAGGGTTTTCAACACATTTTAGTCTCCTAAAAGGGAGAAAGGGGACCATTTTTATTTTAAAAGGGGACTTTGGGGGGACCATTTATATTTAAAAAGGGGGACTTTAGGGGGACCATTTATATTTAAAAAGGGGGACTTTAGGGGGACCATTTATATTTAAAAAGGGGGACTTTAGGGGGACCATTTATATTTAAAAAGGGGGACTTTAGGGGACCATTTATATTAAAAAAGGGGGACTTTAGGGGACCATTTATATTAAAAAAGGGGGACTTTAGGGGACCATTTATATTAAAAAAGGGGGACTTTAGGGGACCATTTATATTAAAAAGGGGGGACTTTAGGGGACCATTTATATTAAAAAGGGGGGACTTTAGGGGACCATTTATATTAAAAAAGGGGACTTTGGGGGACCATGTCTAAAAATACTGCACCAAGTTTTCCAAATATGCAAGCAAATTTTTACAAATTACCCCCAAAAATATGTTAATTGGTTATCTTTATAAAGATGGGTCACTAAAAAGTACACTCAGCTAAATATTCTACTGCAAGAAGATAGGAAGTATTCCAAAATTCAGTACTCACATTGATAATTCTCCTTAAAGGAGCTTTTAATTTCAATTGATGCTTTATTAAGGGAAGACAAGACTGGGCGCAATCCTATGGGAAATATGCGAGCTTTAAGACCTGTTTTCTCGGAAACTACTTGACCGATTTTGATGAAATTCGGTATCCATATTCACTGGATTATGCTCAAGATTTATGGCAGACAGTTTTATTCTGCGACAATTTTTTTTATTTTAGAGCAATGGCAATTTTTCAGAAATTTTATTAATTTTTTTAAAACTGTTTGTCACATATGTATGCTGTTATCTTATATTTATACTCTACCACAAAAAAAAAAAAAAAAAAAAAAAAAAAAAAAAAAAAAAATATGATTTCTACCATGTAGTTATCTGATACCTATTTTAGGATTCCATTAATTTTTTTCATTCCTATCATTGCAAAGATTTATTTAATGTTATTTAATTTTCTAGCTATAATTTTATAATAAATTATTTGGCACTTTTTTTATACTTACAGCTTTTATTCATAATATTACGGTTTTTGATGGTGGTCGGTTATGTTTAATTAATGGTTATATATCAAAATCGCTCAAGTACTTTATAAGATAATGGGATTTTTACCTGAAAAATACGATTTTTCAGGAGATCCAAAAAACAAATATTCACAATTCTCGCTCTTTTTGAATGACAAATTGAGTTTTCTGATTATGTATCGACAGAACAGACTTTGGGAGCGTCGATAATCGGTCAAATGTTTGTACACCTTTTTAAAACCTTATTGTTCAAATCAAAAGATGCCAGCTTTTTCTGTTTTGTTTTGTGTTGAACTGAGACTTGTATTTTTTAACTTGCACTTTGTGTTACAAAATGACAAAGTCGAAAAGTGTTTTTGAGGGAAGACAAGAATGCAATCATAGGGAGGAAATGCGAGCTTTACGACCTGTTTCCTCAGAAACTAGCAGATGGATTTTGATGAAATTCTGAATCCTTATTCACTGGATAATGCTCAAGACTTATGGCAGACAGTTTTTTTTCTGTGACTAAAACTTGTCTAAAACTACTTATTTCAGAGCAATCACATTTTTTCAGAAATTTTCTATTTTCAGAAATGTTTTTTCCTGAAACTAATTAAAATATTTTAAAACTATCTACCACATATGATCTTAGATTTGTACTCTACCAACAAAATTTTTTTTATCGAAATCACTCAAGTACTTTAGGAGTTAATAGGGTTTTTAGCTGAAAAGTACAATTTTTCGAAAAACTACAAAATTTAGACACTTCTAATTTGTGTGAAGTTCTTGCAATGTTTTATCAAACACATGAATTAAAGAATATATAGACACTTGGATGAAGTTGTTAGATATAATAAGTGAGTATAAAATGCTAGAGTAAAATTAATGTGAGTGGGCGTGGCGTCCCAGCCGTGTCTTCCCTTAGTGTGAGTAGGTGTAGTGTTCCAGTCTTGTCTTTCCTTGAATTTTTACAATTATTTCTAATGGTCAGAAAAAAACTGGGCATACCAATGGATTCAAGAAGGTTCAAAGAATTTCACTGATGTCTTTCCTGAATATTTATAACAGCAAAAAAATGATTTGCAATAAAATATAATGCATCTAAGAAAATATCAAATCAATTGTTAACAGAGTAGCACACTAGCAACTATTACAAAATATAGAGCATTTCTTCAAATTTAATACGAAGTAACAGTGAACAATGAATAAATAAAAAGAAAAGTGCCCAGTTAAACTGATGGCATTGAGTTCACAGGCTATTCACACTAATTGTAAAGTATACTCTTATTTCAAAGAATAATGGCCCCTCGAATAATAAATTAAGGAAGGGATTAGTTCCCCACTGTTTCACATCCTTATACTTAACCAATGAGCCTCCAAATCTCATCAGGGAAACGCCTTATCAGAATAAACCTGCATACCAAATTTGAATCAAATTGGATAGAAAAATCCATTTATCTAAATTAAGGGGGGTATTGGCCTCCCGTGCCCCCCTTTAGGCTTAAACAATGAGCCTTCAAATCTAATCAGGGAAGTTCGTAATCAGAATTAACCGGTATACCAAAATTTGAAGAAAATCTGATTATTTTGCACGAAAAACCTATTTACCTAGGTTAAGGGAGGGATTAGCCTCCTGTTCCCCCTTTATACTTAACCAATGAACCCCAAAACTTATCAGGGAAACGCCTTATCAGAATGAACCTAAACAAAAAATTTGAAGCAAATCGAATATTTCTATCACGAATTATCGCATTACGTACGTACATACATACATACATACATACAGAGCCGGCGAGCACATTAGCTCTCAGGCTTTGATAGCCTGCGAGCTAAAAAAGCACAGCATAACAGCACCTCCTGTTGAGTATTAAAATTGATTAACTATTGATTAGATATTGTTAATTATTAATCACAAACATAAAATTTAGTTCCTTTGTACTACCCAATAAAAGCTGAAATAAGCTATATGTTCACCAGAAAAAGCATAGTATGGCAACATTAGGGTTAGCTGGGTGAATTAGTTCTCCAGATTCGCCCAGGATGGCTTAGTTGGTAGAGCATTGGCACTCCAGCCAAGACATCCCTGGTTCGAATCCTGGCCTGGACTTTTTACCCCATTTGGAAATTTACAACTGATGTGATTTATTTATCAATTGAATAATTGTATTAAAAATTAATCTAATAAAGATAGAGGTTTGTCTATGTGTCTTTGTGCTGACGAGATAGCTTTGCATAGAGCTATAAGATTTGGCAAGAAGGTAGCTGTATGTCTAAAGTTAGAGAAATATAAAGCACATAGAAGCTAATTTTTGGACTTTTTTGAGTAGATTTTTAAAATGTAATTTTTAGCCTTTTTTCATGTTTTATGGATATTTTTTTTAATTTGCAAAACGAATCTGGTTTACATTTTTTAGCAAATGTAGTAAATTTTGTCCTCTTTACAATAAAGTTTATTTGGAATTTATACAGTAAAATTTTCCCAATTATTTCATTGTTCTTTGGCATTTTGCAGTGATTTTTTGACATTTATAAAAGAAATTCGGTTTCAAACTTTTAACCCTAATATAGCAAATTTTGCCTTTCCACAATTACATCCTCTGGTTTAAATTGTTAACAAAAAAAAAGGAAAAAAAAAAAAAATCACATCCCACAAGGATTCCCCCCCCCCCCCCCCATTTGTGAAAAAAATCCGGATACAATGATTTAGCCCTACTACAGTACATTTTGACTTCTCTGATTTTCTGAAAATTTAGCGATTTTTATGCAGTGACTTTTTCACACTAGTAAATGGGATACAGTTTTAATTTTTTAGCCCAATTCAGTAAGTGTTGTCCTCTTTCCTATAAAGCTTATTACAGCAATTTTTGAATTTTTCATGCAATTTTTTGACATTCGTAAAAGGATTCCAGTTTCAATCTTTTCGCAGAACTTATTAAATTTTGTCCTCTTTTCAATAAAATTGAATTCCTGTAGCAATTTAATTTTTTTACTTTCTTTTGTTTTACATTTTATGTCAATTTTTTGAAATTCGGTTTCAAACTTCTAGCTTAATGTAGTAAAATTTTGTCCTCTAACTTGATTTTTAATGAGATTTTCAATGTGTATTTTAACATCTTTTCACATTGTGCGGCAATTTTTTGACATTCATGTAAGAATTCCAGTTACAATGTTTTAGCTTGCTACAGTAAAATGCAATTTTTGAACTTCTGTGATTTTTAGGGTTTTGCAGCGATTTTTCTACATTAGTAAATTTTTTGCAGCCATAAAAAGGAGACTAAGGGGACCAAAATGCTTAAAAGGGGACTAAAGGGAACCATTTTCCAAAAAGGGGACTTTGGGGGGAAAGGGGGGACCATTCGGGAGCCATGTAAATTGATATGCACTTATAAAGTGCACTAAAATATACATTCAGTACAATATGCAGTGCAAAAAATATTTATAAAACTAGTTATAGTATGTACACACTTCATTTGTCACATTTGGCGTGCAATGTCAACTTGTTTAAACCTGGGAGAAACTCACCATGGTGTTTACCATGGTATATTCAGCATTAAAAAAATCATTTACAGGAGCACTAAAGAGAAATCAGTTACATTATGGTCTACAGGGAAAAATTGTTTGCAGTGTATTTTAATCATCATGTTACACTATTCCGAACATATTGAAATTGACATATGTGTTTGCAATTATGGTACATGTTATTCTTTTGTGCAACTCTCTCTATAGAATTTATAGTCTATGGGGAGAGCTGCACAAAAAAATTTGGAAATTTTGCGACTATAGATGGTGATTGCTGAAATTGGATTTTCAAATGTGTTATGCATTTTTAAAATTGTTTACTTGGATATCATCTTTCACCTTATTAAACAGTGAAATTATGTTACAGTATTCTGAATGTGTTGGAAAGTATTACATAATCTATACTTGACGCATGATTCCCCCCCCCCCCCCTTGTTTGCTAATAATACAGTGAAGTAACACTGACTCGTACAGTTTAAAAATTTAAAAAGTAAAAAATAAATGGAAAATCTAAATAAAAACAGACGCCTAGGTACTTAAAAAAAATAGTTAAGTAACTTAACTCAATAACAATGTGTAAATTTGACTATGTTTAGATAACAAATTTTCGACAAATATCACAGAACTTCTTCATTGTTTTATTTGAATGAATGTACAATTAGCTATCCAAAATGTTTTATTTTCTATTGATCATTGGAAGAGTAGTTATGGCTCCTTTTATACTTTATGAATTCTGCTTGTCTGGCCATCTGTCTATCGATACTCTAACTTGCATACTTTTACTTGGATTGTCATGTAATTGACATATATCATCAAGGTTTACCATGGCATGTTTGGTATTGAAAATGGAGTCTATAGCATTTATAACTTGTTTACAGCGAAACTCAAAAGAATTCCATATTCCATTACATAATGTTCTATGGAGAAAAATTGTTTGCAGTATATTTTAATGATGTTAGACTATTTCAAACATACTGAAATTTATATACATCATTGAGATGCACTTACAAGATGCTTACTAAAGAATGATATGCTTAACATTTATCACTCATTTACAGGGACACTCAAAAAAATATCCGTTACCTATGAGCAACATATGCTGAAAGTGCATTTTCAAACTTAATTTTTGCATATTACTTGGTGTATATAAATTCTATAGATCATATACAGGGTTGCACAAAAGAATTTGACTGCATTTTTGCTTAGTGACTGAAATTGCTGAAGGGAAATTTTCAACTGCCACTGTGTTATGTGTTTATTAATTGAACTAAATTTTTGCATACTATGTAGTATATATACCAATCTATAGATCATATAAGGGCTCCATAAAAGAATTCAGACATTTTTCTGACTCTACATGCTAACTGCTGTTACAAGTTTTCAAAAGGTGCTATGCTTTTTCCAAATTGTTTATTTAGATATCATTTTTCACCTCATTAAACAGGGAAGTTTTGTTACAACAGTTTGAATGTGTTGGAAAATTTTGTAATCTATGCTTAACGCACGATTCTTCTTTCTTTATTTAACTTATTTTGTTACATGAATGAAAAGATGGAATTTTTTTAAGAGTTTTCACACACTTCCTTATATGTTAGAATATATATATATATACATATATATATACCGGGTGTCCCAAAAAGGACTGACTGATTTTAAAATTCAATAACTTGCAAACGGTGACAGATATTTAAAAAATTCTTGCAGGAGGGTTATGCAAAAGGTCAAAAGTTTTATTACAGTGATTTTCGATTTTAGTTCGAATTACAAACAATAGATGGCGCTGTAAGCAATAGTCGCTAAATACAGACTCGATTTCTGGTCCTTTCTCTTGTTCCATGCTGAAAAAGGAGATGGAAATGTATTATCCGGGCCACGAAGTACCAAAAATCGAGCCTGAATTAAGCGTCTATTGATCGCAGCGCCATCTATTGTTTGTAATTCCAACTAAAATTGAAAATCACTGTAAAAAAACTTTTGACCTTGTGCATAACCCTCCTGCAAGAATTTTTTAAATATCTGTCACCGTTTGCAAGTTATTGAATTTTAAAATCAGTCAGTCCTTTTTGGGACACCCGGTATATATATATATATATATATATATGTGTGTGTACATAGATGTGTTTTTGATGAAAGTACAACATTTTTATACTTTTAGAACTTAAGTATATGAATAAATGAATTTTAAGGCCTTTTCTCGCTAGCAGGGCAGAGGTGATAAATCATCAAATAAGTTATGTCGTAAATAATTAAATTAAAAACCTTAATCTAAAACAATACTTAGTGAATATTTAAAATATTAATTTTAATTCTGGGACCAGTCTGGTTACAAGATCGTTATTTTAGTTTTGTTCACAAAAGTAACAATCTTTGTTTTGTTTACAATTTATGTTACTGTCAGTTACAAGTAAGTGTTTAAATGTGGCAAATTATATCATTGTTAACCCTCTGAGCAATTTGGACGTATTTTTCGTTTCTCAAAAACAATTAATGTGCTGTAGACAAAAATATTTTAAACGGAATTGTATTTCAAATAAAGTAGCATGAAGTGTATTTTAGAAACAAATAGGGAAAGAAAATTAATATTTTTATAATCATTTTTATGAAAATGCAGGAAAGCCCTCAAGATGCTTGGAGGGTTAAGTTTCTTGGCACAGAATTTTAGGTTTAATCAAGTGTAGAAATTGCACACTGTCCACCAAACATGAATTTAATTGAATAAAAAATAACATGTTTTGTTTTTATGTACCGTAACGATCGATTGGTTGGAATGATGGTTGAATTAATGATGCTTGACAAATAGAAATTGTGCACCTTCCTTTTGTCAATTGTTAATTTTAAAATTTATTATTTTCATTTAATTGTATTGTGTGTGATAATTGCAGAATGGTTATTTTTAAAATGCGTTTAAGTAATAATTGCAGCTATTAAAGTATAAATAATAATTTTTGGAGCTATTGGAGTGTAAACAATATTTGGAGCTACTGGTGTTAAATAATAAACTTTAGATCTACTGGAGAATTAAATAAAGTAATTTCTTTGATTAACATACAATTTTTTTTCTCTATTTGTGTGTAAAATCTTTCTACTTTTCACCCTTCTTCTATTTTCTTAAATTCTGTTGGCAATGATGACTAGTTGTTCATCCTGTCAAAGTGTGGCGTCATCTGTCATCACGTGACGGAAAGAAAGTTTGTTGTAGAGGAGTGACATTATCGCCCTGCACAAGGATATCATCAAGTTTAAATTATTTAAGTAATTATTTTAAAAGAAAAGCAGCCTGTCATATTTTAACTTCAACACTGTGAATAAATACTGAAATCCACGTGCCTTGCAGCAATGGGCTTAGCATTTTACAAGTTTTATAATATATTTTTGATGCACACCCTGGTAGCAGAAAGTTCCGAGATGGAGGATGGGCGTCGCAGATTTTCTTATCTCTTTTGCAGATTCTTTTTCTTTGAGCCTTTATTTTGCTTTATGTTTAGTTCTTTATTACTTAATACAAAAACTTAAGATTATTATTAATAAAAATTTATAAAATGCATAAAAACGCTACAGGTATTCTTGTCCATGAAATATCTGTCGCAGACACTTTGAGAATTTTCTGTTACTGGGATACGCACTATTTACTAGTGCACAGTATGAATTGGAAATGGGGCGAAGAGTGATATGACTGGCTTTTCGGTGGGATATTGATTTCTCTTGATGGACCTAGATCTTGAAGGTTGGCTGGTGGACAAGAAACAATACTTTTGATGCTTTGAGGGGCCCCTCTCAAATACTCAAGATGAGTAATCTTTTCTCTTTCTTCTTAATTTCCTTACATTAAATTAATTTCCAGATGTTTACTAACCTTTAACCTTAATTTATTTCTTTTTATACCATCTATTCACTTTGGTGAAATGCCTTGTGATGGTAAATTTTGAGTAACTTCTCCGGTAGCTCTAGACAAAACAGAATTGGGATGGATATATAATTAATGTAACAAAGTAAATTAATAGTAACTGGTCATCAGTAATTTATGAGAATGTGTTTGTACCAGAAATCCTCGATTATTTGTTTCTAATTAATTTAGTATAAAATGGAAAAAAGATTTAAACTATTTGCATGTTGTGATTAAATTAAACGTAATATGAGCAATAGTAGATTGATCTGAAATTCTAATGTAATATATCAATTCCTATACAATATGCTAAGAAAAAACGTAATTGTTGATTTAAAAATAGAAGTATATGTCCTCCTAAATGTTGAATTTATTTCTGCAGTGCCTATTTTCCTTTGAGCAAAAGATATTTTCAGTGAATTTAATTTCTTGAGGGTAATTTTTATTATTACAATCTTGCTTTTTGAGGTTTGTTCAATTATTATGTTTAATTCTCAGTAAAAATTATAATGAATTCAATTAACTTTTATACCCTCTTGAGAATAGTTAAATTATAATTTTTCATTTTTCAGAGTTATATCAGAGATAGTCAAAATTCCTAATTAACTTTTAATATAATGATTAAACTGAATTTGATTTTTCTTCTCTTTTTATTAAGTTACATTTTAAAATTTAGAATTATAGTTTGCAATGTCATTATTTAAATTTGACTGTCTGATTTTAATCATCAGCTAAAATGAAAATTTGGAAAATTAATACATTTTGGAACTAAGATGAATCATTCACATGACCTCTCCTGGGTTTTGCAGTTTTTAAATTTTACTTTTTATGGGGGAAGAACACACCTTTTTTAACTGAATTAATAATTGATATTTACTATAGAATAAAATTGATTTAGTTTTTGTGTTTAATAAATTTAATTGATAATTTTTAATTTAAATTGAAGTCGATAAATGCAAATAGTATTAATTATTTAAATAATAAATCTTAAAATAAAGTTTGGGAATAACAATTCTTTTCATTTAATTTTTAATTACTTGTTAATTGCTGGGGTTAATTTCATAAAATAGTTGAGGGCAGTTATAGTGATTATTTAAGTTTAATTTTCTATTTTTTGATAAATTGAGTTTTGTTGTGGTAAGACACAACACTATTATTATTCAACACCAGTAGCTCTAAAAATTGTTTACACTCCAATAGCTCCAAAAATTATTTATACTTTAGTAGTTGCAATTATTACTTAAACACATTTAAAAAATAACAATTCTGCAATTATCACACAATACAATTAATTGAAAAAAGTAAATTTCAAAATTAACAAAAGAAAGGCCCGCAATTTCCCTCGTTCAAGCGCCAATAATTCAACCATCATTCCAACCAATCGATCATTACGGTACATAAAAACATGTTATCTTTTATTCAATTAAATTCAGGTTTGGTGGACAATGTGCAATTTCTACAATTAATTAAACTTAAAATTCTGTGCCAAGAAACTTAACAATGGTATAATTTATAAAATTTAAACACTTACTTGTAACTGACATTAATTGTAAACAAAACTAAAATCGCGATCTTGTAACCATACTGGCTCCAGAATTTAAAATATTGACTAACTATTGTTTTAGATTAAGGTTTTAAATTTAATTATTTACAACATAAATTTTTTTTTTTTTTTTACGGTTACAACTATATATGAATTAAAACAATGGAGTTAATTACGTACCAAATACAGGGGTAACTAGGATTTTTCAAAATTTTAAGGAGAAATTTTAGGAAAATTTTATGGGCAATCGCGATATTTTTAATATTACAAGCATGTAATAACAGTATTTTTGTGCTAGTCAGGCAAATGTGGTATACTGCCACAGAATATTCCCATCATTCCAATGAATTTAGCCCTTGTTCCATGTGCTTATTTTGTTTGGGGCGATTGAAGGCATTTAAATTTGAGCTTCATATTACAAATCATTTTGACGGCTTATGCTTACTGCAACTGTATTAATTGGAATTTTGAGTTCCCGCATTATTGAGCCTAACCAGAATGAATGAATACTAATACTCTCCTTCTCTCTCTTTCGGATGTTCTTGGTGAAACTAGAGAACAAGAGGTAGGGAATCAGGAGTGATTATAAAGAAAAAAAATTCTGAAGTTCATAGAAAAATTTCTGAAAAGTTTTTTTCCACGATTCCTTGTAGAAATTTGTGTTTTTTCTGCAATATTTTTACGAAACCTGCATTTTTTTGCAATCCTTTCACAAAATTCACCTTATTTGCACGATTTATTGACAAAATTTCATGTTTTTTCATGATCTTTTGACGATATTTGCATTTTCTTGGTGATTCTTTGACAATTTTTTTTTTTCCCCCCCTTCGCGATCCTTTGAGACGAAATTTGCATTTTTTCCTGCAATCTTTTGACAAAATTTGTGATTCTTAAACGAAATTTGCATTTTTTCTGCGATCTTTTGATGAAATTTGTATTTTTGCGAGATCGTTTGAAGAAATTCGCCTTATATGTGCAATTGATTGACAAAATTTCATGTTTTTTTTTCATGAACCTTCGATGAAATTCATGTTTTTCCACAATTTGATGAAATTAGTGTTTTTTCCCCCACGATTCTTAGACGAAATTATCTTTTTTCTATGATTTTTTGACAAAATTTTAGGGTTTTTTTTTTTACGATTCTTTATTGAAATTCACATTTATCCTGCCATCTTTTGAAGAAATTCTGCGAGTACAAATTTCTGCATTTTTCTTCTTAGTTTATCATGCTTTTATTTTTAATTTTCACATGTTAATATTGTAAACCTTAAAGGTAATCCTGGGCAATGTCAAAAGAGTCTGCTATTTATCCCCCCCCCCCCCCCCCAAATTGAAAGATTTTGCACAATACAAATGAAACATACCAGGTTACCACTCAGCTAATATAATGTAAACGCTCAGTAATGAGCTAGAATAATTTATTTAAGGCTACAATGAAATATGAAAATATCCAAGGTACACATTTAATTTTCAAATCAAACATTATGAAATCTAAAAGTAAATCATAAAGAGATTTCATTTATTAATACTTACAACATTTTCTAAAGGATGGGCTCCAAAGACTTTAAAATTATTTTGTGGTTTACCAGGTGTCACTACTAAAACAACAGCTTGTTGTCCAACTCTAATTGTATATTCATCTATTGTTGCTTTCAATTTTCTATATTGACAAAATAAATAAATAAATAGAGAGTAAAATATAGTATATGCTCTGTCAATATTAAGAGGTAGTAGGAACAATAAGATTATTACTATAATAAATTTCGACTGTCAATAATTGATAGTTATTAAAGAATAATTTTTTTTTTCTTATAGAAACTGAGAAAATGTATGTAACAAAAATTATCAAAATAACCACCACTGCAAACTGATAACCTGCCTCGTGATATCTTAAAATATTTTTAAGTGTTAAAATATATGGGCATTCTCACAATCTTTTGACTTTCGGTCCCTGAATAATAATTTTTATTTTAATGCACTTTGTGGTTTTTTTATTTCATATACTGGGGAACATCCCATTGCATGATTGCACAATAATATTAACGAGATAAATAAGTTTTGGACGATGTTGGGGGTCTAAACACCTGGAAAACTCCTATACCGTCCCGTGTCCCTGATGCTGATTTTTAAGTTTGGAGCTGTCTGGATAAAACTGTTTCAATAAAAATAATTCAATGTCATTTTTTCTGAAACTGGAACTATTGTTTTATATAAATATGTAGCTAAAAATTAACCTGCACACATTTTTAGGATTATTATTTTTTAAACTCTGTTCCTGGGTTTTAGACTCCTTACCATCCCTCTTCTAAAATTATACAGAAAATCATTTCAGATGCAGCCACAGAATTTTTTTCAAGTTTTTTCTCATGCAGAAGTATGCTAGAGAAATAATGTCTAAAATTCTTTGGCAGGAAATTTACTGTAGAATTTAAATCAGCATTTAAATATCAATTTCAAGCATCATAGCTTTATTGGTAGTCCACCGTCACAAGGTTTATTTCTGCACTTTTCGAGGTAAATTAAAAAAAAAAAAAAAAATTATTGAATCCAATGTTAACAACTGTTTCTAAAAATCAATGAACATTGTGGCTATCACTTAGTCTTAACATGATTTTCCTAAAAATAGGTGGTAATTTTCCTTACCGTTCCATCCTTACCGTCCCTTTTTTTTATAATTTTGCCCCTTTTTTCCAATACCATTCCCTTTTTTTACCTTACCGTCCCTTCTTTAACACCCCTTTAAGACAGTGATATACAAAAATTCTGTATTAAAAATACTACATTGTTATTTTTCTTATTTGAATGTCCTGTGGGTACTATGCAAATTCATTATAAGTAAAAATTTAGAAGAAAATAAAAAGTTATAGGGGTAAAATGGTAAGGAAAATAAACTCGCAAGTTTAACTTAAACCGTTAAATAAAGTTAGTCAAATAAATAAAAAAAATCAGTTAGTTAAATAAATAAAAAAAAGGTTAAATAGTTAGTCAGTTAAATAAAAAAAATTTCGCTGCTGACCATTTTTTCTTTATATTGAATCATTAAGGCATTCGTCTATCAGATTAAAATGTTATTTTAGCAAGTTTAATTTTGTCAGATTTTCCCCCCCCAAAAGTCAAAAGATTGTGAGAATGCCCCATATATATATTAAACAAAAACATAATAATTTGCAGAACAAATTAAAAAAGAAAACAATTTATTTCCTTCATTGTTTAAGCCCGAGAAGGGACAGATATTAAAATGTTTCATTCAGTTAGCTCTACATTTAATGTTACATGTTTGTAACAAACAAGTTAAACCAACTGAATATTAAAAAATAAAAATAAAATTCAAACAATGTGATACTTTAAACACCCTAAAAACTTGGATTCCGTTCAAATGAAAGCGAAATAAATCTTGGACTTTTTTAAAGGTTTGTATTTTAGACGTGCCTTATGATTTTATGTACAATCATCATAAACATAACACAAAAATCTGACATACAAATATTTACAACTAATAAATGGAAAAAGCTTAAGATTTATTTCGCTTTCATTTGAACGGAATCCAAGTTTTTAGTGTGTTTAAAGTATCATATTGTTTGAATTTCATTTTTTAATATTCAATCGGTTTAACTTATTTGTTACAAACATGTAACATTAAATGAAGAGCTAACTGAATAAAACATTTTAATATCTGTCCCTTCTCGGGCTTAAACAATGCAGGAAATAAATTGTTTTCTTTTTTAATTTGTTCTGCAAGTTATATTTTTGTTTAATATGTCAAGTTTTTTAATAACTACTGCATTCAGACAAACTCTCAGATAAACTCATTTCAAAATTAACGGAATGAACCACCATTATGGTTTGATTATCGCATCACAATTTGTGCGGTAATTTACCAATGATTAGTCCAAAATGGTTCATGAAAGCAATAATACAAATTGTCGTTGTTTGGACAAAAACTTCCAATCTGAGCATAAAAAACCAAAACTTACTTAAATTTAATTACCCCCATTTTCCACTTGGGAACGCTATGAATGCAGAAATTAATAGTGTTATATCTTTAATGCTAATATTTAACAACAGTATAGATGTTATACAGTAAGACATAAAAAAAAAGCCAGTTTTACTTTTAAAATATTTACCCTTTTTGCTTGCAGGGAACGATGCAAACTTAAAAGGAAATTGTTACCTAAGTTAAACTTCTGGTATTTATTTTGCTGCAACACCAGTAATTTCTGTGCCAGGCAAAAAAATGACAAAAAAAAAAAAAAAAAACCTTGAGGGAAAATTTAAGATAAAAAATGCCATAGACATAACGTTAAAAGTCCCCATCTTTTTAAAATTTACAAATAATGGACCCCATCAGTGGTGACGTCAAAGGCCACTCAATTCCGCGTACCAACAATAAATTGCATCCAAATAAACCACAGATTTCAGAGACAAATAGGGAGGAAACGTGATGGTTCCGCATGAAGCTAAAAATGTAACCTTGAAATCAATTAAAACCTGTCACAATTCGGTCCAAACAATTGAGTGTACATTTAAAAATCTCTCCCATTCCAAATAATTCAACCCTGGTTCCCCATGCTCGTCTTGTTTGGGCCAAATGATTTCAGCGATATCTGGCTTCATATTGACGCCTTTTTGATGCATAGTGCATTTCTTATACACTCTTAACTTTCTGGGTTTGTTTGGATCCAATTTGCGGTTCATACGCGCAGTTGAGTTGCCTGTGACGTCACACTGATGGGATCCATTATTTTTTATTTCTTGTTGATACAAAAAAGAAATTGCCTATGAACAATACATATATTACACAGCGAAAATGTCCGCGTGTAACACTGACGTAAATATTGACGATGAAACCGGCAAAATAAATTTCATTTATTTGAAAATTTATTAACTTCTAAACGTCTGAAAAATTCAATTAATATGCCATCTTAAAACAATAGAAACAGTCCAGAATTGGTTTCCAGCTAATATTACTTAACAAAATTAAAACTTCATTTATAAATAAATAAAAGAAAACATAAATAAATCACATAATTAACGTCTTTTTAGTCGAACTACGCGCTTGTCTGTACGTAACTTATAGCTACGTTTAAAAATCAGTATCGGTAAAATTTATTTAATTTTTTTGACGTCATATTCACCTACTTTCTGTATTTACTCATATTAATGTTTCTTATATTACTTTTATTTCCACTATGACGCCATATTCATCTTATTTTTAATTCTTTAAAAAAAATTATTTTAATTCCGTTTTTCTTGTGGAAATATTTCAACTGAAAAGTGATTGCTGGAGACAAAAATTTATCACAGCATTTGAAATTTTTGCAACAATGAAGAAAAAATGTTACATTTTCTATTAAAAATGTCTGTTGATTCTCAATGAAAAAAGTGAAATTTGGAATTAAGAAAAATATTTGAATAATATACAAAAAAATTGACCCTTGTTTCTCTCTGGGTTATAATTCACCCATATGCGAAGGTATTTTGCCATTCGTTTTGACCCTGACGTCAGGCAAACGTTTTTAAACTTTAAATTTATAATATTATTAGAATTAGTAAAGATTAAAAAATGAGTGGCATCAGGTACAAAAAGGTGGGAAGAAAAAATGAAAAAGTTATCTCCATAGGCTTTTCTATGTTAAATTAACATTGAGAAGTGACACTGGAAATAAATAAGTATTGCGCTGCCGCGCAATACCTAAATGTATATATATATTTTTTAGTACTTTTCTGTTACACCAACACCATGCAAAACTGTATGATAAAGTGCCATTTATTTCGAATTTGACCATGCAAGGTTTTTTTTTTTTTTTAATTGCAAACCATGCCAAACATTATGACTAGCTATTTATTGAATAGGAATAATATTTTAAAATTTAATTGTAACCCCACAAAAATCTTTTATCGAATACTTATTACATCGAATATATTCTTAAGTTATAACTTACATTTTTTTGTTGTAGCTAAGACAATTTTATCATCTGGCAGTTACTTGCGGATGAGAAAGCTGCAATAAATTTGTATAAGTTCTATGGAACTATACATTTTATTACTTTATCACTTACACAACTTTTTTTTTTTTTTTATTAACACAAATGTTTCATTTAGCATTAACTATTATACTTGGCAGCAATAGTGTTGGTATAATGGAAAAGTTCCATATTTTGTTTAATACACAGGTCAGTTGAAGCGACCAATTTATTCACTCACATGCCACTTTGAATAGATTTCTGTATAAAATTTTAAATGAAGAAAATGAAAGATATTAAATAAACACACTACTTTATATATATAAATAATAATAAAAAACCCGCATAAGTAAAAAGAAACCGATTTTCAATGAAATTACTAGACAAGACTTGAAATTTCATTTTATAGTTCTCATGCGAATCTATAGCAAGACATGCCAAGCTTCTAAAACAGAAAGTCTGGAAATTCCTTTTTGCAAGTTATTTTACCATTTTTATCTTTTAAAATTTTAATTAATATTGCATAATAATAACATTGCACACAAGATTCTCACCTGTTTTCCAAAAACAAGGAAAATAAAGATTTGTAAGAATTTTTTTAATGACAATATTTTAACAACTTTTATATAACAAAATATGTGGGTGTTTAAAAGTTTTTTAAAAGGGCCTTTTTAAGGACAAATATGAGAAAGATCATTAGCCAAAACTTCATTACCAGATACAATGTTACATATAAAAGACTAATAAATGTTACTAAATCATTACTATTAAAAAATCAATTTGTACTATTGGAAACTAAATAAAAATCTTCATTAAAGAGTTCAAGATTTTAAATGGAAATTACAGTGCTAAAATTAATTTATAGGCCTAACATTTTAATATTATAACTATATTTCTGCACTTTCTGCTTCTATATCACATGATTATATATTATTACAGACATTGCCAATCAAACTATGCCTACATTTAAAGATGTCAAATTAATGAATACCTGGGGGGGAAAAAATACCAGGTTACATAAGATTGAATGAATTATCACAAATCACGACTATTTTGTGTAATCCTGTTGCCATGCTTTTAAGTTTGAATGGGGCATTTTACGATTACCATGGCCTCATCAACCTATGTCGCGACAGCTGATGGTTACTTTTGGAATTTACAAATAAAATCACTTAAACATTTGAAAATCCGCTTTTATAAAATGGTTAGGTTTAAAATGTCGCTGCCTTTCAGGTTTTTATAACAATGCTATGGAATATATGCTTCTTTTGGGTTCGAGGATAAAACTCTGCTTGTTTGAAAATAATATTCAGAACTATCTATATTTTTGCATTTTTGAAATTGATATAATTCTAAACAGAAAATGCACATATTTTTATATATAAAACTAGGGGGCACTGCCCCCTGCAAGCTACGCTAGCCAACCCCATTCAGACACCGCAGAATCTAAAAGCACTCTCATTTGATCGGTTTATAAAATATTAAAGAAGATTGAACTATAATGGAAAAACCTGTTGTGATCTCCCTGAAATGGGCTTTCATTCAATTCCCTTTGATTGCGAAAATTTAAGGCCGAATCAGTTGCTGTTAAGAGATCAATGGTTGCTTTCGAGTTTGATTAAAGAAGATCCGTTAAACATTTGAAAAGAAGCTAAAATAAAATAAATTAAGAAAACAGAGTCTTTGCTTCCCGATATTTTTTAACAGCATTATAAAACGATTGACATCACACAATTTACTGCTTTAACCTTTTCAAGGGCAGTGGCTCATTTTTGGATCACTTAATTTTAATTCTTAATTGCACATTGGCACCAGAATATTGGAATGAAATTTTTCCTTTTATTAAGTAAGGGAACAAAAGCATTTTCATATTTCGAAATTTGTTTGTGAATTCTGGTGCCATTCACTGATTTTAACATTTTACGAATAGAAGTGCCTTGCCCCTGAAAGAGTTAAACGCATATTAATGTATTTATTATTTTAAAGTTTCCTTTCTCTTTTAATATTCACATGTAAATACAATTTTCAAGACATAATTTTCAGTATTCTCCTGCTTTTAACACATACTCATTTAATAGTAATTTTTAAATTTTCAGTCAGCATTTTTTATTTTTCGAGTGGTAAATTAAAACAGAACTACTACTTGGTTCTCCCATCAACCAAAAATCTATCGTCAAACTATAAGATTGTAAGCCAATAATAATGGTTGATCGTAAATGTCACATTCACTTGACTTTAAGGAAGTTCACGTGTTTACGCCATCAAGTGATTTTTATTTCGACGTTTTATTTGCATTTTTATGTGAATGTTATACTAATTTATTTGCTCTTTCGTTATTTAAAATAAAAATTATGTCAATATGTATAATTTGGCGATTTATATAATTTGGCAAAATTGGTCGACGGGATAACTAAGTAGTACCATTAAAACATCTCTTTGAAGTTGAAATTAAATGTCACGATTTGTGGTTTGGCATTTTTTTTTTCTTTTTTAAACGACAATTTGGCGAAAACCTCGTTTTCGAATACCAGTTACATGTGCATTTTTAAATTATTTTCTTTTATTTTTAAAATGAAATAACAAATAAAAAAATGTTTAATTAATAACTATAGAACAAAACAATTTATAAAAAAATTTTTAAATAAAAAGAAAATAAATGTAAACAAACATTTATTAATAAATAAGCAACGATAGCCGGGTTACCATGTCAGGCAAAATAATGCAATTTTTTTTTGCCAATTAGGTACCCCGGTACATATATGACATCTACGCTTAATATTTTCCTTTTCATTTTGTTTTAAAAAAAAAAGAAAGAAGTGAAAGCCATTAATTTTAAATGTTTCAGTTTTAAATGAAAGTTTTGTATTAAATAAAATGATAAGGAAATACAAAAGCGACAAATTGAATTATGAATATAAAATAATAAACCTTGTCTAAAATATGAAAAAAAATATCTGTTATGATTAAAATTTGAGTTACCATCATTAGAGAAAACTATTTAAAATTAGAAAAAAAAATTAATATTTCGAAAACTAATTCAAATTTAAAAATTATAATACCAGTTTTGAAATCTGCAGATCAATACAGATTTTTGGTGTTAATTACATCACAAAATATTCTATATTTTAGGAGAAATGGCTGTGAAACATAACCAGTTGTTTATTCAGTCGTTTCATAAAATTGTTTCATGAAATCATTTCATTAGGATTTTACATATATAGGGTAGATAAAAGCCATTTTCTCTGAGTGTATGTCCTTTATACAAATCTTCAATTTTTGACCGATTTGCACAAAATTTGATGTACATATGTTTTGAAATGTGGAAAAGATCACTGTCTATTTTAAAAAATCATCAGATCACTATTTATCCCTTTTTTCTACCACCTTCCATAATTTAACAATCTAGAAATATCTCTTTTTAAATTTCCTAATTCAACTGTTTCTTACCTGTCACCACACCCTAAAAAAATGACACAATAATGTGAAAAAAATAACGATAATGCATGTATTTTGTTTTTACTTGCTAATAAAAATTCAGATTTTCTTGCTATATTTTTTGCATTTTTGAAACTGGCGTCATTAATGCACATTTTTTTTATATATATAAAATAAAAACTTTAATTATAAAAGTGGTAAAATGATGTAGCACCTTAATTTGAATGTTTTTTTAAAAATTAAAACATCTACTTTAATACAGACAGACAAATTTCATGAAAACAATTTAGGAAAAAGCAAAAAAAAAAAGGCTAGATACATGGGCGGATCTAAGGGAGGGGTGACCGCCCCATCCCGAGCTAATAAAGGGTTTGTAAAACAACATTATGCATCCTCACAGGAAAAGACTCGGGGCGAAGCTCGAACCCGGCGCGACCCGACCCGGGTCGCGCTAGTTTAAATCCACAAGACTCTGCCTGGGTCAGGTCTTCTCTCTTTTAGAGCCGGGCCGTACCCTGATCTTAAACTTTTTTGCAGGTTCGGGTCGGGCCAGGTTTTATTTTCTTCTCCAGGTTGAGCCTGGCCTGGACTTCGTTTTTCCTAGAGGTCTGCACTGGCCAAAATTTCCTGGTCGGGGCTCGGCCCAGAATAAAAGCTAAACGTTTGGTCCGTGTAAGCCTGTATGATAAGGTTTATTGGCCCGATCGCGACCCATGGACCCCTCTAAATTCTTCCCCGCAAGTTGGTCTGGCATCTTACTTATTTGTTGTTCGTAAAAATGATGTTGTACATTTGTTTAGTGAAATCTTTAGAAATTTAATTTGATTTGATAAGTTACAGAGATGCATTTTTTAAAATCTACTTTTTTTCTTTGTAGAGCTTTAAAATTATTTTCTTTTATCATCCGTTTCTTTCATTCTAAACTGATTTTCTTACTGGATTTTCATTTTAATGTAATTGTCTAAGTCATATTTTTACTTAGTGTTTACGTACATAATTGCCTAAATAGTCATTAATATTGCTGTTTTTCTGTATTCGTGAATTTCGAATATAATCTGGAAAAAAAAAAATATGAGCATAAATAAGTGTGCTTTATGAATAATTTTAATTGCAAAATGCAGGCAGTGCTGGAGTCGATTTTTTAGCTTTTATACTGGGCCGGGCTAATAACTTTTTTTGTGTGTGGATTGGACCTGGGCTTGGTCCTCGAAACTGCAGCCCAGATAAACATCTAATTTATATATCGAAGCCAGCTTTTTAATTCTTCTTTCAGCCATCATCCCATAGCTACTGAATATACCGGTTGTCCTAAAATGGATGGATTGAATTTAAAATTGAAAAACCCTGAAAATTAACCTATACAAAGTGAAAAACCCAGAAAATTATCGATGCAAAATATACCAATATCAATTTACATAGCAACAGATGCTGCAATAGCATGACAATAAAATGACATATTTCTGCTATTCTTTTGGAAATATACAATTGTAGAAAAACATAATTTGGTAAACTTACATTAATTTCACTAAAAGCTAAATGTAGGGGTGATTCTGTGTTAAAATCTGAAATCCACAGCAAATTTTTTTGAAAGGTTACAACAGAGGGGAAGAGGGGGGAACCCACTACGGCACTAACTACGTGTTTTTACGCGCCCCTTTGACAAAATTTAAGTTTTTTCGTGATCTTTTGATGAAATTTGTCGTTTTTTCACAATCTTTTGATGAAATTTGTCGTTTTTTCACAATCTTTTGACAAAATTTGTCGTTTTTTCGCAATCTTCTGACGAAATTAGCCATTTTTTCGCGATCTTTTGACAAAATTTGAAGTTTTTTCACGATCCTTTACGAAATTTGAGTTTTTTCCGCGATTCTTTGACGAAATTAGCTTTTTCTCGTGATCCCTGGACGAAATTTGCGATCCTTTAACAAAATTTGTGTTATTTTCGCGATCCTCTGACGAAATTCGCGAACCTCTAAAGAAATTTTCGTTATTTTCGCGATCCTCTGACCAAATTCGCGTTTTCCCGCAATCATTTGATGAAATTCGCAATTTTTCTTCAAAGGATTGACGAAATTGATCTTTTTCAATGATCATTTGCCAAAATTCGCGCTATATTTTAAGCTCGAATTTGCGGATTTATGACAGATTTTTTTTTAATTTTCGGAAATGACTGCCTTAATTTTTCGGAACAGAATCACCCCTGGCTAAATGATTTCATCATATGGAGAGTGCAATTTATCTTGCTAAATATGCAAAGTTTGAAGTAAATAAATTTATTCCAAGTACTCACGAAACAAGCACAGATTCACTATTAAGAGTAGGATATCTTAGTAGATTTAATGCAAGTCATATTTATAACACATACAGTGGAACCCGCTTAAGACGCTCACGGTTAATACGCGATCCCGCTTAATACGCGGACTTTTTCCGGTCCCTTGAATATCGCCCATAAGGCTAATGCTACAATATCACGTTTAATACGCGAACGGTTAATACGCGATCCCGCTTAATACGCGAGAGATTTTCGGTCCTTTGAAGCAAAAAGCACGCTTAAGACGCGAATTCATTGATCAAGATGCGAATTCCTTCTCTCTTCTTCAATGTTGCCAATTTACCAGATTTTTTTTTATTCGAATAAAACGCACTGCTTACGAATAGTAATATTCATTTTATTTAATAACAGATTAATTAAGGCAAACATTACTAATCGGGAATAGTGCTAGATAGTTGAATTTAAAAAAAAACCTAAATTAGCAACACTACAATTCTTGTTTGATCCCGCGTCCTAACATTTTTTGTCTCTCGGTTGGTGTATGTTTTTACTGTAAGTATAGAGAGATAGACGAATTCAGGATACTCAGATATGTCATGAAATTATTATGATTAAAGATTAGTATACCTATTGTTAGTGAGATTTTAAATCTACGTTATATCCCTACTATGTTTCATGATACATATTACAGGCAAAGAATTAAACTCGTAAAGATTAAATAAATACGACTGCGGTTGTTTACTACTTTTATGTTTTCTTTGCTTACTTTTTTCTAAGCTAACAGTGTTTTTTACACAAATACTATTAAAAAGGATAGTTTTTTTTTTCTTAAAATGAAAAGAAGGACAGATTATAATTGTATTCATTATCACAAGTACTAAATATGATTTTTTAACAAGTGCTTCAAAGGTTTAATATTTTTTTTAGCTTTGTTAAAAAATTAGTCCGGCAGGAAATTATTATTCTTATTTTTGGTTGCAGTATATTAATCCATAATAAAGCCGTTTGAATTCACTTTTTATTTTCAATTATTATTCCATTTGGTTCTATAAAAAGAAACAATAAGTTAAATTGAATTCAATTAAATTTTAATCTAAATATACCTAAAAGATACAATTTTCTACCGTAAAGATATAAATGAAAGTTCTACAGCTCATTTAGACGATTAAATGTTGTAAATAAGCCCATTTCCTGCAGCATTATACAAATCACGGTTAATACGCGATCCCGTTTAATACGCGACTTTTGCCCACTCCCTTGAAACGCGTCTTAACCGGGTTCGACTGTAGTTATTTGAAAGCAGTGAAAAAATGTCAAAACCAATCCAATTTTACTTCTAAGTGGCTAAGTAAAAGAAAAAAAGAAAAAGATGTAAATAAAAATAGATTTTTTTTTTTTTAGCTTTGCCTTTACACAAGGTAAATTTCTTTTCCCTGCTTTCTTCCTGGGTGTTACACATTACAGATATGAAATTTTTGTACTGAGATTGAGATGGATGACACAATACCAGGAGGGGGTGATTCTGAGTAAAAAAAACTGTATCTGGAAGGTTACAGCAGAAGAGGGGGGGGGGGGAATCACTCCCGATTCTAATTATGTGTTTTTTCTGCAATCCTTTCACAAATTTCTCGTTTTTTCCCCCGCTAAATTTACGTTCTTTCCACGATTCTTTAAAGAAAATGTTTTTTCCCCGTGATCCTTTAACAAAATTTGCGTTTTTTCTGCGATCATTTGACGAGATTTCCATCGATCCTTTGACGAAAATCACGTTTTTCCTCCAATTACTGGGAGGAGGGGGATGATCCTTCCTGGTTTTAATTATGTGTTTTTTCTGCGGCCGTTTGATGAAGTTCATGTTTTTTTTCCGCGATTCTTTAAAGAAATTGTTTTTTCATGATCCTTTAACGAAATTTGCATTTCTCCCGCGATCCTTTGATGACATTTCTTTCTTTCTCGCAATTTTTTGATGAAATTTGTGTTTATTTCGCAATCATTAGACAAAATTTGTTTTTTTTGAGATTCTTTGACGAAATTCATGTTTTTTTACGATTCTTTAAAGAAATACATGTTTTTTCCATGATTCTTTAACGAAATTTGCACTTTTCCAGCGATCCTTTGACGATATTTCTGTTTTTCCTGCGATCAGTTGAAGAAAATCACGTTTTTTCCGCGATGAGGAAAATCCTTCCTAGTTCTAATTATGTACTTTTTCTGCTGTCATTTGACAAAATTAAAGTTTTTGCGCGATTCTTTAAAGGAATTCATTTTTTGGGGGATCCTTTAACAAAATTTGCATTTTTCCCGGGACCCTTTGACGATATTTCCTTTTTGCCCGCGATCCTTTGACGATATTTCAGTTTTTCTCATGATACTTTGGCGAAAATCTTGTTTTTAAGCGATCCTTTGCAAAATTTGCGCTTTCTTTCGCATTCCTTTGACGAAATTTGTGTTTTTTTCGCGATCATTTGATGAAATTTGTGCTTACATTGGGATTTTGACAAAATTCGCATTTTTTCAGCAATCCTTTAAAGAAATGATGATTTTTTTCAGCAAACGATTGAGGATTTGATCTTTTTCACGATATTTTTTAATGTCCGAATTTTCCACTAAACGCAACGATCTCATAAACCTGGAAGGATCGAGCGAAAAAACCAGAAATCTGGGGTATCCCCGGAACACAATCACACCTGTTTGAACTGTATTTCGGATGGAACACTGCGATAAAGGAGAAAAAGCAGACATCATGTGACCACAATAGCTCATAACTCGATAAGTAATTTATCAAAAAATGGAAAACTCATTTCAATTCCAAATCACTTTAATAGACAAATTTTAAGCTTTTATGTCTAATGTGTTGGAAAGTTTCACGTTGTTGAGCAGGGAACTGCAGAACTACCTTAAGCATTATTGCAAGTTAGTATTTTATAATCATGTTGCATGCCAGATATTCGCTTAAAACATAAGTCATTCTACATTGTTTTAAACAAAAGTGCATGCCATAATAGCTGTGAGGCACATTCATTAAAATATGAATATGCCAACTAGCACACAGTCCGATTACTGAAGACTAACCCATCAGTACTTAAAGAGAAAAATATTTCTGCATTTTTCATTCAAGTAATAAGACTAATCTTTCATAATTGAGTTCACATGATTATATAACTTTCTCCTATAATTCTATTACTAAGCAAAAGAAAACAATATGTTATACACTAAAATCTTCCCTGAAAAACTAATAGTGCAAGTCGCATGGAAATCAGTTCTGAAGAATTCAAGTTATATGCACCCGGAAAAAAATTCCCATTTGCATTTTATATACTTACTAGATTATTTTGAGTAGTTTGATTTTATATCTGTTAAATTTGTGTTTTATTTTATTTTAGGTGTTTTAATTTCATTTGCCAATTTAGTTATTGAATATTACATGAAAACAAATTCTGAATTATTAACAATGTTTTTGAACAATTGAGTCAATATTTTGTAATTGGGTTGCAAGCATATTTACAAAATATTCATGTGCTTAAAAATTACTTTATCTCAATTTACAGATTTTTTGTGGACTTTAAACATTACAAACAAATATTACTGAAAGTACTTTTGTTTTCTATAAGATGTTGTAACAATCGAATGTGTGATGCTTAGAAGTTAAATTGCAGTAAAAGGAAAATTTATTGTGTTAAATTATTGCCACCGTTACTCATAGACATGTCTTTTCTTTATACTATTGCATTAAGAGTAAACGGGTTCATCTTTTGTAATCGGGTTGCATGCACCTTTAAAAATATCCATGCTGGAAAATTACTTTAAATCCATTAAAATCAGAAAACTGAAATACAATTTTCAAACAAATTTCATTTGAAAGAACTTTCTATTTGACATTGTAAAAAATGAAATTGTCTGATGTTAAGAAATTATAAAAATTGTAGTAAAGGCACAATTTATGGGCACTGACATAGTGTTTTTACTTTATAATGTAGATATATACCATACAAACAAGAATTTCACTAAATGCTGCGCAATTTGGTGGATAAAAAAAATTGCACCTGGATAAAAGATAAATTGACCTCATTGCTATTGTGAATAGGCATCAATCATTCCTGTAGTTTGCAATGATCCAGAGCAAAGCTTTAAAACATGTTCTTAAACAAAATGAAGAATGGTTAAAGGTAATTTTAATACAGTAAAACAAACTATTGTAAAAACAATTCTTATCATAGACATCATTACAGAGGGTCACATTCCATGTCAAATCACCCAGAGCATGGCATCCACCATTACCAATTTTGATAAAAATCAGTGAATTTCTAGAGTTTTTAATGCTGATTTCAAAAATATCAATCATATTGAAATTGTTCAAACAGTTTGCGAGTTATGAGCTTTTAAACATCTTGCAAGATGGCCAATTGGCTGCCATTTTGAATAGCACACGTGACAACAAAAGTCTATAGCTCCTCTCAGGTTTACGCTAGAACTTAAAAATTTTTTTTTGTTTTGTTCAGAAGCTTTCATTTAAACAGATTTTAATGCAGCTGATTCCATTAAAATGCTGTCAGAAAATGACTTTTTGTCATTTTTTTTAATTAAAAAAAGGTGTAACTTCAATGGCTGATTTTCTCCATTGCTCCTCCTTCAATTTCAGGGATGAGAATTGCAAAAAAGGAAAAAGACTGAAACCACGCGCAAACAAAAAATTGTACCACATTTTATCCGTGAAAGATACTTTAAGAAATAAAACCAGGGTCTGATTTCCGGGCAAATAGAGACAAGCGCACAAACCTGTATACTACATTACAGGAGTGAAAGTAGCCAAATTACACACAGCTCAAAACATTGAGTGTAGGTCATATGAAATGCTCGACTTATCAGAATCATGACCGCTCCTGAAAATGAAATAATTTAATTAAGAATAAAGTTTTTGTGTGTCATAATTTTAATAATTTTTTTAGCAAAAAATATGAAAAACTTAGTGAAAATCACAATGGTTAGTTATTTTTGGTCACACGGGCTAATTGAACCAGGACCTACAGCCAGCTTAATGTGAATTCTGAATCAGGAGCGATTCTGAGTTAAAAAAAAAAAAAAAAAAAAAATCACAACAAATTTTCTGAAAGGTTACAAAACAGGGGGGGAAGGGGAGGATACACTAAAAGCACTAAATACATGTATTTTTCGCGCCATTTTGACAAAATTTGCAGCTTTTTCGCGATCTTTTGACAAAATTTGCAGCTTTTTCGCGATCTTTTGATGAAATTTGCAGCTTTTTCGCGATCTATTGACGAAATCTACCGTTTTTTCACGATCTTCTGATGATATTTGTAGTTTTTTTCGCTATCTTTTGACAAATTTCGCTGCTTTTTCGCGATCTTTTGACAAAATTTTGCTTTTTCGCGATCTTTTGACGAAATTTGCCGCTTTTTTCGCGATCTTTTGACGAAATTTGCCATTTTATCGCGATCTTTGGAAGAAATTTGCCGTTTATTTGCGATCTTCTGACGATATTTGTAGTTTTTTGCGATCTTTTGGTGACATTTACCGCTTTTTCGCGATCTTTTGACAAAATTTGCCGCTTTTTCGCGATCTTTTGACAAAATTTGCCACTTTTTCGCGATCTTTTGACAAAATTTGCCACTTTTTCGCGATCTTTTGACAAAATTTGCCACTTTTTCGCGATCTTTTGACAAAATTTGCCACTTTTTCGCGATCTTTTGACAAAATTTGCCACTTTTTCGCGATCTTTTGACAAAATTTGCCACTTTTTCGCGATCTTTTGACAAAATATGCCACTTTTTCGCGATCTTTTGACAAAATTTGCCACTTTTTCGTGATCTTTTGACGAAATTTGCCGTTTTTTCATCACCTTTGAATGTTCTTTCGAAATCGGAAGAAAAACGGAATCGATAGGAAAGTGAAAATTTCGGAAAATAACAAAATTTTGCAGGAGAAAAAATACGGAATCCTTGGAAAAAAAGGCGGAATTTCGAGAAAAAAAAAAAGCGGAAATTCCTTGAAATAACAAAAAAGCGGAAATCCGCCAAAAGACGGAAAATTCTCATCCCTGCAATTTTCATCTAATTGCATAAATAGGCAACTTAAGGTGTGTTTTGATGACTGATAAAAAAATTTTAATGGGATTTTTTATGCAGCTTTTATTTTTAAAATGTTTCAATTCGCGTGATTTTCACTTTGTGCCAACTATTACGCTTGGTGACAATGGTGTCCGTATAACGGAAAAGTATCCATAAAACTACATACTATAAACTATAATTTAAAAAAAAACTATAACAATAACTCAGGTATTTTGTTTAAAAGAATTTCAATTTTACCGACCTTCCAAATGTAATGGAAAACACAAGATAATGTTGATATTTCTTTTATTGCCGGAAATATCATATATCTTTACATCTAAAAGTTTGATATATATATTTTTTTAATGTGGCTAAAAAAGGGAATCTCACAGGAATAAACAGGAATGCTAATAATGAAATTCCTGCAAGGCATAGAAGTATTTTCATGACAAATTGAAATCTATTGCAAAGTTTCAGTAAATTATAAGTAAACTAGTCAGATGTATCAATCCCAAAACTTTCTTCTATCTCATACATGTTAAAATACTTCCTGAAAAATACAGCATAGCAGCGCCCCAGATTAAGTGATTTACACCCAAAATCTAATGAGCAACAATTTATGTCAACTTCTAACTGAATCTGAAGTTTTGTGGAAATCCGAGCATTGGTTTTTGAGTAGAGCTATGGTGGAAATCGTAAAAAAATCTGAATAGCAACACCACCTGTTGGCCTATATATAACAAAACCTAATAAGCAACAACTTAAGTCAACTTTGTAACTAAATCTGAAGTTTGATTAAAATCTGTGCATTACTTCTTGAAATAAAACTATTGCGGGAATCAGGAAAAATGAAACATAACAATGCCACCTGTTGGGCGATTTACACCAGAAGATAGTCAGCGCCAAATCATATCAAGGACTAACTGAATCTGAAGTTTGATGAAAATCCACGCATTAGTTCTTGGATAAAGCCATTGCAGAAATCGTGCAAAATGCTGTATAGCTGCATCACCTGTTGGGCGATTTACACCAAAACAGTGTAAACACCTACTCATATCAAGGATTAACTGAATATGAAGTTTCATGAAAATCCGTGCATTAGTTCTTGTGATAGTGCCATTGCGGAAATTGTAAAAAAAATGCAGCATAGCAGCACCACCTGTTCAGCAATTTGCACCAAAAACTAATCAGCACCAAGTTATATTGGAGACTAACTGAATATAAATTTTTATTAAATTCCGTGCATTAGTTCTTGAGATAGAGCACCCACAAAATTTGTGTCATACACAGACAGACATTTTGTAAAAACATGTTTTTCGGGATATCTGACCCCTAAAACATGTAAATCTGTCAAAAACCGGAATTCGAAAATGTTCACGAATCCAAAACTTTCTTCTTGTAAAGATAGAAGTAAAAAGAAATGATGAAAAAATCTACAAATAGTCGCATTTTATAAGAAAATCATACTCGTATATTATACAAAATGATAAAATTACAATTTTTAAATATAAAATACAGTAAGTAAAAATTATTGTACTTTAAAATTAAACAAAATAACATTTAGCATATACACGATAAAAATACTATTAAAAATATATCTACATCGAATATATTCAAAATAAATATAATTAGTTTAAAAAATTAACTCTCTTGTATTAATATTGCAGCTCAAAGTGTATTTTGATGCCTGTTACAAAATTTTAATGGGCGATTTAAAAGTTTAAAATTTAGTTCAAAATAAAAAAAATTATATACTCACTATCCAGTCCCAAAAAGTGTTTATTTGAAAAAAAGAAAAGAACTTACTAGTCATGAGGTTCTCATACAAATGGATTTCAGTAATAATTTTTCTTTTGTATTGCAAGACGAAGCACAGGGCTATCATTGGACACACGGATGCTGTAGTTTACATACAGTTGTATTCCATACAGTTATGTATATGGAAAATGGAAGCAGCTTAAAAAATGCCTTTGCATGCTTTCAGATGATATGGACCATGATGTACCAATGGTTTATCAGACTCAAAAATTAATCATGCAGTATTTAAATAATAAGTATCCCTTAGTTACAAATGTAGAATAGTTTACTGATGGCTGTGCTGCCTAATATAAATATTGCAACACATTTGTGAACCTCTATGTTACATGATTTTGGTGGAATAAAAAAGTGAATTGAAACTTTTTTGCTAAAAAGTCATGGAAAATCTGTTTGCGATGGGGGGACTGTTAAAAGACTTGTGACAAAAGCAAGTCTGCAAAGTCCGCTGCATGATCAAATTATGAATGTTACTATGGTGTATGAATATTGCAGACAAAACATTGAAGGTATAACATTTTTTATCATCACAAAAGTGACATGTTAAAACTGCACATGTCTCAGCAATTACAACTTTCTACAACAATTCCTGGAACACATAGTATGCATTATTTTGAATCTACAGGAAACTTATTAATAAGTGAAAAAAGAATAAGTAGTGATGAAAATTTTTCTGTTTTTTCATCTTTTGATAGAAATATTAAAGAGACTTCGGATATTCCATCTCTTAACAGTTATGTAGCATGTATATATGAATCAAATTGGTATACGGTTTCAGAAGTCTACAAAGAAGAAGGGGATGTAACTGTTAAATTCATGCACCCACATGGCCCATCACCTTCGCACTATTGGCCAGAAAATGACAGTTGTGTTGTGCCTTTCAATCATATCCTTTGTGCATGTGACATCAATACTACAACCGGTAGAAGTATACTTAGTGATGCTTTAATAAGCACCAAAGTGGGCAAAACATGAAATGAGAAAGAAAGAAGATTGAAGATATAGGGAACAAATTTTAAATAAAACGATTTTGTAATTTTTCATCAATATTACAAGAGAGTTAATTTTTTTTATTATCTTTACTTTAAATTTTTATTGATGTACATATATTTTTAATAGCATTTTTACTGTGTAAGTGCTAAATGTTATTTTGTATAATTTTAAAGTACGATAATGTTTAGGTACTTACTGTATTTTTTTTATTTAAGAATTATAATTTTATCATATTTTATATAATATACAAGTATGATTTTGCTATAAAATGATTATTTTTGGAATTTTTTTTCTATCATTTCTTTTTTACTTATAATTTACTGAAACTTTGCAACAGATTTCAATTTGTCATGAAAAGACTTCTATGTCTTGCAGGAATTAATTATTAGCATTCCTATTTATTCCTGTGAGATTCTCCTTTTTAGCCACATTAAAAAAAATATATATATCTTTATAGAAGAGAAAACCTTATCAAACTTTTAGATGTAAAGATGTACGATATTTCTGGCAATAAAAGAAATATCAACATTATCTTGTGTTTTCCATTACTTTTGGAAGGTCAGTAAAATTGAAATTCTTTAAACAAAATACCTGAGAACTGCCCATTAAATTTTTTTTTTATCAGGCATCAAAACACACTTTGAGCTGCCTATTTATGCAATTAGATAAAAATTGAAAGGGGAGCAAAGTGGGAAACCAGCCATTGAAGTTACACCTTTTTTAATTAAAAAAAAAAGACAAAAAGTCATTTTCTGACAGCTTTTTAATGGAATCAGCTGCACAAAAATTAGTTTAAATGAAAGTTTACTTTATTCTGAACAAAACAAAAAAATTTGAAAGTTCTATCTTAAACCTGAAAGGAGTTATAGACTTTTATGTTATCATGTGTGCTATTCAAAATGGCGGCAAATCGGCCATCTTGAAAGATATTTAAAAGCTCATAACTCACAAACCGTTTGATCAATTTCAATATGATTGATATTTTTGGAATCAGCATTAAAAAGTCTACAAATTCACCAGATCAGGGTTCATACTCATTTTTCAAGAAAAAATCCCCTGAGAATCCCCTGATGTATTTTTTGAGAGGTATAAGTTTTCCATGTGAACAATTAACGACATTTTTTAAACCAATATCATGACACTCACCTTTTAGAAAAAAATAAAAACAAGATAATCTCAAAAATAAAGTTTATATATCACCTATATGAACAATATGAAAAGAACTTAAAGGAAAACATTAATTTGTGTAAAATAGATGAAGTCTGTATTCCTTGTGGGGCTGCCCTTAAAAACATGGTAGCTTGGCTGCAAGAATTTAATTTCCACTTCACAATTGTATTACTTCTTCAAAAGCATTATGAATGGATAATATGAAGGCTGCAAATGTCAATATCAATTTTAAAATGTCCTTTAGTTTTTTAAAGTTCCTCTTGAATTGTTATCAAACCTCACGATGTTAGAAGGGGAATCTAGTGAATGAATGGATGCAGACAAGAGAGACATGATATCATAAAGTACACGAACAGCAGCAATTGTCCTTAATTTCCCAGAGTAACCAGTCATTTTGCCAGGTTTTCCCAGGTTTTGGGAATTTTTTGCAGTATCCCCTGAGAATCCCCTGATTTTTACAACCAAAAATTTATCCCCTGATTTTCCCAGGAATCCCATATTCCCCTGATGAGTATGAACCCTGCAGATTTTATCAAAATTGAAAGTGGTGGGTGTCATTTTTAGAAAATTCTGGATGATTTGACATGGAATGATCCAGGACGGAAATGTAAACACGTTTCTTATCTCACTTCATAACAAGAAAACATCGTGACTCCAAATACTACGCCTCTTCAATAAACGACGATAGCTCAAATGAGTCTACTACTAGAGCATTTAATCAATGGCCACTAGCTTTAAAGAAAATAAATGTATGACTCGATTATGAAGCAAAGACGTATTTGGAATAAACTACTACTGATGACGCTGACGGTGAACACTGACTGATGGCAAGAGACTTTTGAAATACGAATTAGTCATAACACATTAAACTTGAAATAAAAACCATATCTAACGAACGTACGGTAAACTTAAAAGGACTTATTCCATCAGACACAATAACGTAAAAATAAGATGACATCACTGGACAAACGAACAAGGCAAAGTAAAGCATTTAGGTAGGAACCTATTACGCAATGCAAGGAGCAGCCGGCCGATGGTTCTCGAATGAGAAGCCATCGTGACAAAACGTCGTAATGACGGTGTGCAGTAAACCAGAGAGACACCAGTGGTGATCGGAAAAACACTGTCATATGGAGAGTGACGTGAACTGGATTGCTGGAGGATCGCTAATAGCAGAAACTTAGAAATAAACTCGTGAACTAAAGATGGTGAATAAACAAGGCCAGAAGTTTAAAAAGACAGAGAGGTAAGTGAAACAGAAATAATTACTTCAATCATTATTATGTATGAACTTAATAAAGTTTGTGTTTAATAAAGATACAAATAAGTAGAGGGATTTAATAGCAGGTAAACAAACCTGTTAAACTGAAAGTAAGTATAACTAATAAAGATATAGAGATAGTAAGAGTTATAAAGTAAATAAAAGGTAGTAAAAGATATAGAAAATGAGACACTGCCGGAAAATGATAAGACCAGGTATGACCATATTACTAATTTAAACAAAATTTGTCAGCTGCGCTACTTTTGCACCATGTGATTTCCTATGTGTCATCACAGGAACATTATTCATAAGAAAATAATTTTAAATGTATAGTTTTAATATATGACGTAATTTTCACCTCAAAATCGTTTTGCATGATATAATTTAAATCATTTTAAAGCTTTTTTTCTCTGAGATTTGCATGTAAATATGTAATTCAATAATGTTATTGACATGTTAATTTGTTTTAAATTTTAATAATATTTCTTTAGCAGTGGCAACGATTTTTTCCTTGTTGCGAAAAGGAAGAGAGAAAACAGTAAATCATATCATTTTCACATTAAAATTGAAAAGAAAAGCAAGTGGGAAAACTTAATTCTCTTTGCAATCAGTTGGACAACTATTATTTCATATACTCTTTTCAGATATCTGAATGGTTCCAAAAGTCTCCTAACTTTTAAAATTTCTATTAATACTTCTATGTAAAATATTAAAAACATAATACTACTGAAATATTGATTTGTTTATTAATTTTAAAACCATTTCTCTAATAGCGGAAACAATTTTTTTTTTTTTGCTATAGATACAAGCAGGAGAAAAGGGTAAATGACGTCATTTTCACATTATTGATGCCATTTTCTCTTTAAAATTGAAAAGAAAACTAAGCAGGAAAATTTTATCCTCTTTGCATTAAGTTGAACAATTATTATTTCATGTATTCATTTCACATATCCAAATTAGTGTTTTTATAAATTCACTTCATAAATTTTTAAGAGAGAAAGAGGAAAAAAAAGGACAAAATTATATGAATAATAATGCCTATTTAAATTATTTTTCCGCTTTCTTAAGCATTTGCATAAATAATGTCATTTGGACAAATTTATTCAAAATATTTCCAGTTTATGAATTAAAATAAATTCTTAGAAAATTGTATTTTTCTCTCTAAACCATTTCATCTTTAAGTGCCTTTGTGAACTGAAAAAAGCTACGATGGAATTATCTTTTTTAAATCAATACAATTTATGCCAATGATGAAAATTACAGAAGATTTTTGATTTTCTAAAATAAATGGATTCCTGAAGATCGAATAGATGAAAATAAATTTTTATTTCTACAAATATTCTTGAAAAAACTAATTTAATCACAGTATTGTCTGGATTGAAATAAAAGGTATTGATTGAGGTAAAAGATAATTCCAATTAAAAATGATGAAAGAGAAGAAATCTAATAATCCCTGTGTTTTTCCCTTTTCTCCACAAAAGATGAAGTAATTTAGTTGCCATCATTAGAGAAATGCCATTTCAGTCGTTTCATTAGGACTTTATATATATATATATAGGATAGATATGAAGTTTTGCCACTACTGTCATACAGTTAGATAAAGTACCAGAAGGAAATTGGATCACTTGAAAATTTAATTTTATTTTTAAAAGACTTGAGCATTTTCTAAGGGCAGCGGAAACTCTGTGCATACTTAATGCACTAAAAAATATTTTAATACAAAATAACCATCAGTGGTCGGAAATAATGTACTACAAGTAGGCAAACTACAGTAATTGCTACATTTTCTTATCACTTTTAGAGTAGCACATTATTAATTGAAAATTGTAACATAACATAAAAAAAGTTTATAGCCAAGCATCAACGTCACATCCAGAAACAAAAGTGCCATTTTACCAATCATGTGATTGCCATTGCTCTTTCTGAGCAAAGTACTGCATTCATTGAAACAACCTGCTTTACAGTAACAAAAAAATTGTTACTCAGATTTTATCTAATTAAATTTTCAGATGCACTTTTCTTAACCTGACGCAAAAGATAAATCGCCAAATATATTTTCAATTGAAATCTTTAAGCATTTTGAATATTACTTTCATGTTTAAATTAAATATTTTTATTTTATAATATCTCTCATTAAAAAATTTTCCCCCTTTATTTATTTATTTATTTATTTTTTGGACTTTAGACCAATGGCAACCTTTTTATCCAAAATAAGAATAGTACACTAAATTTTATTATCAAAAATAATGATTATATTGGTATATTACACATACAAACGACCACAGGAATTTTCTCTATTCAATGGTGAAAGCTGGAAAAAAATTCATCAAGAAATTTTAAAAATTAGACAGGGACATACACACAGACACTTTTAGGGCATCTTGCTTTATAATATATATGATGTATGAACACTATTTTTTAAGTCAGTAATGAGTGCAGATTGACAAAATTAGTCTTAAAAATAATGAAGTAGAGGCTACTTTAGAAAAATAGTTAATCACTACTTTTTAAAACAAGCACTTGAAGCTTGAAATAAAATAAGTTTTTCGAACCACTAATATCAAATAGAAAAATATTACAAATAGTAGCAGATACATTTAAGAATAAAAATTGAAAAAATTTGAACATAGCAACAGTTAAAGTTTCAGTCAAAATTTTAAAGTCATCACTAGAAATGGGAATGATTTGAAAATAACAGAAATGAAATTCATATACAAAATTTTAATAATACCAATTAGTGATGATGGTAAAGTTGATAAGTTAATAAAACTTGGTATCATTTGAAAAGTTCATTAATTTTTACAGTTCCAGGTGCAATTTTTCATATCCCATAAAACCCTCACCTATCACAATCATGATGGTGTATAACTCTATAGTACTTTTATTACCATTTTATCACTTAATATGACAAATGTTTTAATAGTCACCATTAAGGATTGTAATAGCACCCTCTAGCTTCACAGTTTAAAATTTTGCTCCCTTTATGCATATTTCTAGGTTCAGAAAACTTATGTTTTGATTACATATTGATTAATCATAAACTTCCTTAGGTCTTAGAGATAATCAGATCACAATCACTAGAAATATAAACCAGAATTCTTCGAAAAAAAAAATTATATATATATATATATATATATACTTTTTCTTTAATAAAATACAGCTGAAATTACTCTTTGTCTGCCATCACCTTAAGTATAGATCGTAGATCCTTAGACTAATTGTTTTTAATATAAATACATATAAATAAATCAGTATCAAGAAGATGCTGCTTGGCATATAAAAAGAAACATAGTAAAACGTCTTAAAACCAAACGCTTCACAACCATAAAATGTGTCTGCTATTCCAAGGTAAAACAGGCAAAAAAGTGGGTGTTGGATATTGAAAAAGTGTTTGCTGAATAGAGGTGTCTGCTATTCAGGCGTCTATAATGGAGATTTTAATGCACTATGTAGATAGGATATACAATACAGTTAAAATTTTCTTTCAAAGGGCAATAATAGAAGTTATAAGGTTTTTCCTCCCCATTTAATTTTAAAATTAGTTTTAATCACAATTTAAACTAGAAAATACAACTGAAATTATTTTAACAATTGAATCATATTACCAAAAATGGTATTTAATTAAAAAAGGAGAACTTTGAGGAAACTGAGACAAAGACTAAATTTTTAATATTGAAAATTATTTATTTTATTTATTTTGTAATACAGTCAGACCTCGATATCTCGAAACCCTTGATATCTCGAAAAAAGAAATTTCCTCTGCATTTCCATCAAAATTCTTATGTATTTTTCATAGTTATCTCGAAATATATTTTCCAAAACCCTTGATATGTCGAAATATTTTCCACAGAAATTAGTTTGGCTTTTTACTTTCGGCTATTGTCAGCTGTAGAACTAGTTTGATCTGGATGCTGGTTTCACATTCCTTTATCCCTTTGTTGGTACAAAGAACTTAAAGAGAACTTTTGAAACCGAAAAAAGGGACAACATCGTTTTTTGGAAACTTTGCAGTGAAAGTGCACCGGGTGATTCAGCTACCTGTGAAGAGTGGCTCTAAGAACTTCCTTCTTTCTTAAAAGACTGTAAAGCAGATGATGCGTTTGACGCAGATGAAACTGGATTATTGTGCCATAGTTTCCCCTACAAAATGTGTGCATTTAAAGGTGAAGAAATCTGACATGGCAAACCAAGTAAACTTCGTGTAATTGTGCTTTTGGCAGCAAATCAAAGTGGTAAAGAAAAGCTTCCTTCTCTTATGATAGGACAATCTGAAAAGCAGAAGTGCTTTGCTAAAATTAAGTCATTTCTAATGCTGTACAGGTGAAATATAAAGGCTTCGATGACAAACGCAATTTTTGCAAATTGGCTGATAGGAATCGGGAAAACAATGGCTAAAAGTAAAATACATGTTCTCCTCTTCATAGACAAGGCAGCAAATCAAAGTGGTAAAGAAAAGCTTCCTTCTCTTATGATAGGACGATCTGAAAAGCAGAGGTGCTTTGCTAAAATTAAGTCATTTCTAATGCTGTACAGGTGAAATATAAAGGCTTCGATGGCAAACGCAATTTTTGCTAATTGGCTGATAGGAATCGGGAAAACAATGGCTAAAAGTAAAATACACGTTCTCCTCTTCATAGACAATTGTAAAGGCCACTGTAATCTTCCAACGCTACAAAATATCGCTGTTAAATTTTTGCTGCCAAACACGACTTCGAAGTTTCGACCAGGACAACCATCGACCACCCTTCAACTAGGAGATAATCCGTAGTTTCAAAGTTGATGATTGAACCCAAATTGTGAGAAACTTCTGAATAATATCCAATTCGTCATTTTTTAATGAAGAATTGGATATTATTTAATCAAAACAAGTTTGTATATAACACAATTTTGAAATTATTAAAGACGAATCTTACTTTTTACAGCAAAAAGCAGTTTGTGAGATTAGATTTTTAAATTTTGTTAAAACCTTGATAATTCGAAACCTCTATATCTCGAATTTTTTTCTCTTCCCCACAGATTCGAGATATCGAGGTTGTACTGTATATTCATGTATTGTAAAGTGAAAACAATTCTTTTAGTGTGCATAAAACTAAAAAATGTTTATTTTATGTTTTCTAAGAAAAATAATTGCAAGAAAATCTTTTATTTGAAAAAATTCCTCCACTTCTACATCTCTAATCATCACCCATGTTCAATCAGACTTCGACCACTTATGTCTATCAAATTAAATATCACGGATCAATCACAGAGTTTCAGATCACATAAAAGTAAATCTTGATTTGCATTCTTTATCAGCCAGTGACAGCAGATTTGAGGATGAAATAACATTGAAAATTACATAAAGATGTCCAGGGATGCAGTCAGGGGTGATTCTGATTCAGAAATTTTTTTTTCTGAAATCCACAGCAAATTTTCTGAAAAGTTACAGCAGGGGGCAGGGGGGGGGGCACTCCCGGCACTAACTATGCATTTTTTTTTTACTCTTAAAATGAAAGGGCGTAAACAATAATTATAATTAAATCATACTTTGTGAACGTACAGCAAAGTTTGGCAGAAAGGCAAAATATGCTGTAAACATGAAGTACGAGTTACTTTAATGTTTAAATGTTCAAGATCTTAAATTTTATGCTAATGTAAAAAATTTAACTAAAATAAATCTTTTCAATAACATTAACTGCTTACTCTTGCTAATTAATTGCTTACTCTTAAAATGAAATGGAGTAAACAATAATTATAATTAAATCAATCACCTTAACAATCTTGTTTGCTGCCTCTTTCTTATAGATGGGTTAGTTTCAAATGAATGTGGTCGCTTTCTTTTTTTGGCAGTGGCAATTGCAGCAGCTGCTGCCATTCCAATTGGACCTGGAAGATAAATTTAATTATTACTATTTTAAATTATTAAACATCCAATTAGTTACAGAAATATAATAGATATTGAAAATTTAAAGTCTACTCTTAACTATAAGGATTTTGCTTTCATTTTTAAGTAAAATACCATAGACTTTCTGAACTTCAGACCAACAACTTAAAAAAATCACTATAATTTCTTTAAAAAAATGATTTCTAGAAAATATAAATTGACCTTTTTAAAAAAAAAAAAAAAAAAAAAAAAAAAGGAAAAGAAATAGTTTTTAAACAACAAAAAAAATGCATTATTTATATGTCCAAAGCCCTCGGTTACAGGCTAATCAGATTTTTGAGAGTGTTAATGTCGTCAGTAATTCTGAAATTTGTCAAAACGATTGCAGAAAAAAATAAAATTCAAAGAGCAATTGCAGAAAAAAAAAAAAAAAAAAATCTGAAATTTTGTCAAATGATCGCAGAAAAGAAATATTGAATTTCGTCTAATTACCACCCAAAAACCAACTATAATATTGTCAAACAGTCGCAAAATGCAATTCACGAAATTTGCAGTTTTTTTTTTTTTTATTTTTTTGGCTCCATAGGGATAAAAAAATTTTCCTAAAACATTTTCTGCTTTCTTCTTGAGTAATGATCTGAAATCTGCAAAGCCCTCGGTCCCAGGCTATTCACAAAATCAAGATCTTAGTTTTGTTTACAAAAGTAGTGATCTTTTGTTTACAATGATGTTTTGTTTAAAATTACTGTTTATGTCAGTTACAAGTAAGTGTTTAAATGTTACAAATTATTGTTAAATTTCTTGGCAAAAAATTTTAGGTTTAATTGCAGAAAATGCACACTGTCCAACAAACTTGAATTTAATTGAATAAAAAATAACATGTTTTGTTTTTATGTACTGTAGCAATGGATTGGTTGAGCAATTGATACTTGGCAAATGGAAATTGTGCACCTCCCTTTTATCAATTGTTAATTTTGATGATTATTATTATTTTCAATTAATTGTATTGTGTGTGATAATTGTAGAATGGTTACTTTAAAAAAGTGTTTAAGTAATATTTGGAGCTACTAAAGTAAAAATTAGGGATGCAACGAATATTCGGTTCATATTCGGTATTTGGCCTATTCAAATTTATATTTACAATAAATAATATCAATTGATATAAGGTTTGTTGGGGTAACTGGGCCATAGACTATTTTATAAAAGACTGTTTGTGTTTTTTAAGTTTTAGCTTTTGTGAGCAATGCCCCTTTATCTCTACTTCCTAAAACAACTTGTATCAACTCAATCATAACTCTCACTTTGCTGTAATAGGTTGTCAGAAATTTATGTTTCTTTTTTTAAAAACAACGTCAATATGGTTGAACTTCCTCGGATTTTTATTAAAATACTGTAAGTACTTTTTTTAAAGATTAGACGTATAACTACATTAATATTATTAGGTAACTATACATATTTACTTCATGTTGTAAGCTCGGTGTCCCAGTTACCCCATAAATGTTTCAAGAATGGGGTAACTGGGACATCTGCCAATTTTTACGCTTTCTTGCTACCACTAAAATTTAATAGAGATTTTCGTTTTGTTTAATCATAAGATTTCGACGATTAAATACGACAACATTTACTATAATATTTTAGTGGTAAGAGGAAAGCGTAAAAGTTGGCAGCTATGCTATAGGGAATCTTTTATCGTCCCTACCACTATTTTGAAAATAATATCTTCATCGCACCTTTCTTTAAGGAACAGTAAAATTTTCCCTATATAATGCACCCCTGGATAAAGATAAAGTACTTACGTAGCCTTTTGTTCAGAGATTTACCTTGCTATTTTTTACTTAAAATACCCATGTGACTTTTATACTTATTATCTATACTAAAGTACATAAGTACTTACTTAAGTTTTATATTTTTGGTATAAATAAATCTAATATTTTCACTTTTAGTGCTCTTTTTTTTTTTAAGCACACTGACAGCAAAGGTTTCCCTTACAACGCTGTTTATTGACATTAATTTACATGATCTGCTGGTTTAAATTTTTTAAGTTGTTTACACTTTTTCAAACAGGATCTGATATCGGATAGGAAAAAATATAAACGTGTGTGGAACATAGACCCACCAAATCCCTCCTGGTCCAGTTACCCCATTTTTTGGGGCAACTGGACCCATGAGGAAAGAAAGATGAAATATGCATATTTTTATATTTTTAAATATTAAAATGTAATTTTGAGCATTTCTGTCTGATAGGGGGAACCTAACTGAACACATTTACAGAAGTTCAGACTTTAATTGAAATGAACATTAGCTTTTTGAAGCTGAATTGTCAGAAGCTCTAGAGTCACACTGTAAAATCATATCCCAGTTGCCCCAACTAACCTTATTTTAAATAACATACCAATAGGTTTATAATTATGTGTTTATTAAATTTATAATACAATTTTATTTCAAATATTAAATAAAAATTTAAAAATCATTTGAATTTTCTTAACGTGCAATACATGAAAAATAATATTATTCAAATTTTAGATACTACTTGGTTATCCTGTCGACCAATTTCACCAAATTATATAAATCGCCAAACCACTCTCCAAATTATATTTTATTTTAAATAACAGATGAACAAATAAATAGATGCTTTCAGTCTGACGTCATTCATGACGTTTTGCTTGGTAACTGACTCCAAATAAATAGTTGCTATGCTTCATTTCTTATTAAATATAAATCGTAGAAAATGTTATCACTGCCTATAAAATATAAAAAGACTTATCTGTGCTATATAACTATAAGATATAGCTATAAAATACAAACAAGGTAGAAAATACAGCATAGCAACCATTTGTTTGGAGTCAGTTTCCAAGCAAAACGTCATGATTGACGTCGACTGAAAGCGTCTATTAGTATAACATTAATAAAAATACAAATAAAACGTAAAAAAAAAAAATCACGTGATGACGTAAACACTTGTAACTTGCTTAAAATCAAGTGAATGTGACATTTACGATCAAACATTACTGGCATTTAATTTTATAGTTTGGCGATAGATTTTTGGTCGACGGAATAACTAAGTAGTACCGAATTTTATATAAAAATCATGCTTGATTTTTAATTTGCTTTCCACCACTTTAGTGGACATTCATTTCTATCTAAGAGTGACATTTATCAAAATAACTGCCGCTCATCATTTGTAAGGGCTGAAATTAACTGTTTTGTTTTTGTTAGTAGTTGAAATCTGCATGAAGCAATCCAAAAATGTGGTCTTTTACTCATTATGAATACCTTTGCTTGTTTCTGCCACATTTGTATTTTTTTCTGTTTCAGGAATCTCATAATTTGAGATAGAAGTCATAATTAAAATCAGTCGAGATTTTAAATTGAGATGATTTTTTTTTAGCTTTATAAAAAATTGCAAATTTAAACCTGGGGTCTAGCAAAGTTGAAATGCAAAAATGTCCATTATCATGAATATGTTTAAAGCATGCATACATGTTTTGAGCCAGGCAATCTTTAAATGTTCTAACACAAAAAAAAATTCATTCCCTTCACCAGGCTTTGAAGAATAAAGTCTCTACCATGGAATAACTTCTGAAATAAGTGGTGGTGTTGCACTAATTTTTACCATAGCTTGTTTGAAAGATTTCAATAAACTTAAACACTTCTCTAAGAGCAACTGTTGATTTGAATCAAAACTAATTTAAATTTTGTTTTTAATTATCTTTAAGGCTGAATATGTTTAATAAAAATTGTATGAAGGTGTCGATATATATTATTTTGGTTTAAATCCGAATTTACGAATTTATATTCGGCAGCCGAATAGGCCGAATGTTTGGCTGAATATTCAGTATTCGGCCAAACCACTATATGAATTTATATTCAGCAGCCGAATAGGCCAAATGTTTGGCTGTAACTTGGCTGAATATTCGGTATTCGGCCAAACCACTATTCGTTGTATCACAAGTATAAATAACAATTTTTGGAGCTATTGGAGTATTAATATTTGGAGCTACTGGTGTTAAATAATAAATTTTACTGGAGAATTAAAGTAAGTTTATTTCCCCCCCCCCCCCCCTCCCTATTTGTGCATAAATTCTCTTTCCATTTTTCACCCCATTTTTTAGGGTTTCGTTCATCTGACGTAACCCTATTCATCTCGCTCCTATGTCTGTCTGTCCATCACAGAGCCCGTTCTCAGAAACTATATATGTTAGAGACTTGAAATTTTGCATACTGATAGCTGAACACCTCACATCAAACGACAAATCCTAAAATTTGGAAAAAAATCTTATATTTAACCCTCTGGGCTCTTCTAACTTGTGTATTTTAAGCTTTTTTCCCCCCAACTCAGCCCCTAATTAAGTTAAAGACGTGAAATTTTGCATAATTGTAGCTAAACACTTGTGATTAAACGACAAATCATAAAATTTCGAAAAAATCTTATACTTAACCCTCTGTGCTCTAACTTGTGTATTTTAAGCAATTTTTTATCCTCCCCCTTTTCACCCGGTGAGGGGGGCACTTTTTAAACTTTTGCTGACACCCCTTTGACCACTCTTTGATATTATGCACCATAGACTTACATATTTTAGTTCCATTTTTTACCACCAGGGGGTGCCTACCTATCTTGGGTGCTATAGGCCCGATTCCTTTGACTAATATATCTACGGATAGGTTGTAAAATGAAATGTCATTCGGATAGAGGTTTGTGTAGAATAAAGTGCACCCCCTGGTTGCGAAACGTGAAACTAACAGATTTTGCAAAAGGATAAAGTGTTTTGAAAGGAATATTAAACGAAACCCTCTGTGCGATCTGTGATCACACTTACCCACTTGTTTATTTCTTAAATTCTGTTGGCAATGATGACAAATTGATGGTGGAAGCTCTCCCACCCAAACTGTTGGCATGATCACGCATCAAAAGTTCATTAATGCCTAGTGACATTATCACCCTGCAGAGGGATATCAGATTTAATTTAATAGAGTAATTATTTTAAAGAAAAGCAGCCTGTCGAGTTTCAAACTCCGACAATACTAATAAAAATTGTACTTCATATTCTATGCGGCAATGTGCTTGGAATTTTACAAGTTCTACAATGCTTTTATGCACACTATTTACTAGCACGCAGTGTGAATTAAGAATGGGGTGAAGAGTGGTGTCACTGATTTTCGGCAGTAAAATTCATTCTTTTGGCAGACCTGGAGCTCTACAATGAACAGGTCGGATTCTCTCCTTTCTCGGAAAATCTTCTGCATTTCCCGATGTGATATTGTATTCCGATGACACTGGGATAAATGCTACTATGACACAATCAAGACCGTTTCCCATCGGATTACTGTCATCGGAATCTCCATGAAAACTTCCCGACCCTATTGAAGGGAGTGAGAAAAGCATATATTGTCGGAAGTGCATCTTTGGGGAGTGATTTTAAAGCAGTTGATATTGTTTTCAATGTTTAATAAAAATATCATCGACACACGCCTAATTAAGATATTTTCATAATCATTTTTTTAAATGAGAGTGAAATGTTCAGATTTTCAGTTTTAAAAATCTCAAAATGATATGACGGATAGTTATTTCTAAAATAGAAAATAAAAATGAAATTTGCTTTTTTAACCAAGCGAGGGTTTTCCTTTGAAAATTAATAAAAAAACTAGCATGTTAACCTACAAATATTTAATTAGTATCATAAGAAAAGCCTTATTCTAGATTTTTAAATGAAATGAAAAGAAAAGTGTTATAAGTTCTTGTTAAATAAACATGGGTATAAATACTGCAAAATTTCAAGAAATTCTACTTAAATATAAAATAACTGGGAAAATATTATAAGCTTTGAAACTAATTTTAAAAACTGATATGAAATTTTCAAATACTGCAAGCAAATTTTTGTAGATTTAGATTGATTTTTTTTTTTTTTTTTTTTTTTTAATGGTACACTGTCTTTCAAAATGAAATTTTTACACAAAATAACAAAAACACCGATACTACTAATAAAAAAAAATAATTCAAGTACTTATTAAAACATAGTCTAACAAAGCGTCATGTACAATGTTATTAATCTGTTTTAAATAAACAGTGCGCAATACCAAGAAAATTAATTGTACCACGGTTCTTGCATAAATATATAATCATAGCAGTGCGATAAAGCGCTGCATACCCGAAAAATAATTGACCATATATTTTTGCTAGAACTTCTGTATACTAAATATAACATTTATGCTAATATTTAAGTCTATGTGGGCACTGTTGTTGTTTACTAAAATAAAATAATCTAAAATTTCTAAAAGATATTCTTTTTCCATTTATTAAAATTATTATTAAATGCTGTATCAATTTTAATGACTTGATCTATTATGTGTGTGTGTATATATATATACACACTAGCAGGCTGAGCCCGCTGCGCTGGTCTATTTTTCAAAACAAAACATGAATCAAACGAAATCTTGAATTTACCTTTGTATTTTAAAGCAATATGGACCTTCACCTCAAATTGCATTTTGCATTGCTGAAAATGATACGAACGCCATTGCGCTGTTGCATTATCTTATGCGTTGGGCAAAATTTGAGCTTTTTTGACACAAATCTTTTCGTTGATCATTTTTAGTAGAGTTTGGTAGAGAAATGAGTCAATGACAGCAGGAGTTTAAATTTTCTCCAGTTACCACACAACTAAAATAGAGAATATTATAATGATTGCAGAGATTAACCATTGAGTTTAAATAACTTTCAGGTGATTCATTTTCATTTGATAGTTTTTGTCTTCTGTAATCTTCAAATACAAATAAAACTTCCAAAAATATAGAAAAAACACTATTGGCTGGTGACCAGAAGATTATGGAAAATTAATCCAAATTATTTTAAATACCTTCCTAAAAGAACAGAAAATATGCAGAAATTTTTTAAAAAAAATGAATTAAAAACAATAGTTTAGGGAAGATCAGGGATGAGATTGACCAAAGAGCAAAAAAGCTGAAAACTGCGTGAACGACATTTGAACAATGACAATTTTGAATTTCAAGCGCAACAAATATAATTGTTATTAATATATAATTTACATACAATTTAGCTTTGCGTAAATTAAAAATATATTATTAACACGAATTAGGCAGAAATTATTTACTTACTCTAATGAAAAGTTTATTTTACCAAGATACAGAACATTAATGGGAAATCTGTGTTTTTTTGCGTGATCTTTAGACGAAATTTGCCATTTTTTCGCAATCTTTTGAAGGAAATTGTCACATTTTAGCGATCTTTTGACAGAAATTACCATTTTTTCACTATCTTTTGACGGAAATTGTCACGTTTTAGCGATCTTTTGACAGAAATTACCGTTTTTTCACATTCTTTTGACGGAAATTATTGTTTTTTTGCTATCTTTTGACGAAATTTGCCATTTTTTCGCGATCTTTTGACGAAATTTGCCATTTTTTTCGCGATCTTTTGACGAAAATCGCCTTTTTTCACGATCTTTTGATGGGTATTGCCTTTTCCCCCAACATTTTGACGGAAATTGCCATTTTTTCGCGACCTTTTGACAAAATTGCAGTTTTTTCGCGATCCTTTGATGGAAATTGCTGTTTTTTCACGATCTTTTGACAAAATTGTCGTGTTTTAGCTATCTTTTGACAAAGTTGCAGTTTTTTCGTGATGCTTTGGCAAAAATTGCCGTTTTTTAGCGATCTTTTAACAAAAGTTGCAGTTTTTTCGTGATTTTTTGACGAAAATTGCCATTTTTTCACGATCCTTTGATGAAATTGGCAATTTTTCTTTGAACGATTGATGAAATTGATTTTTTTTTTGGTGACCATTTGTCTAAATTCGCGATATATTTTATGTCCGAATGTTCAGATTTATGACCGATTTTTTTTTTTAATTTTCGGAAATGACTGCCATAATTCTTGGACTTTTCGGAACAGAATCATCCCTAGTTCAGCGATCGTGATGAAATAGGATAACCACCGCACGCGATAAAAGACTTCTCGTAGTTGAAGTGTTGAAATATAAGCATATTTTGATGCGGATTAAAATCATTTCATGATTCTTTTTTCATTTAAACGAATAAAAAATGGATGTCTGCACGAAATAAATTCTTGAAAAATGAGAAAATAAAAATCGAAAAAATGGCAAAAAAGCGAAATTTTGAAAAAAATCTGAAAATCAGAAAAAAAATGGAAATTCAAAAATGACAAAAAAGCTGAAAACCGCGGATCCGCGGAAAAATCTCATGCCTGGAAGATATCCATATCTTGTTCTGGTTGGCACAATTAGGGAAGAAATCGAAAATGGCACCGAAAGACCGTTTTAGCAATTTTTTTAAGAGATGGAAAAACATGGTTTTAAATTTTTATAAACGTATATATTTTTGTATTATAAACACCATATTTGCATTATTTGTTTTATGCATTATGCATGTAATTATATATATATATATAGAGAGAGAGAGAGACATATAAATAAATGGTACTACTTAGTTATACCATCGACCAATTTCGCCAAATTATATAAATTGCCAAACCACTCACCAAATTATACAAATTGAGATAAATTTTATCTTAAATAACAAAAGAACAAATAAATTAGTATAACATCAATAAAAAAAGGTACTTCTTAGTTATCCGGTCGACCTATTTCGTCAAAATTTATAAATCGCCAAATTATACACATTGACATAATTTTTTATTTTAAATAACGAAAGAACAAATAAATTAGTACAACATTAATAAAAATACAAATAAAATGTCGAATTAATGGTTTTATTGGCCATTATTAGCATTTAATCTTACAATTAATTAATGGCAACCACCATTGGCAATTAATCTTACAATTTGGCGACAATAATTTGGTTGACATGATAACTAAGAAGTACCTAAAAAAATACAAATATAACGTCGAAATAAAAATCACCTGATGACGTAAACACGTGTAACTTGCTTAAAATCAAGTGAATGTGACATTTACGATCAACCATTATTGGCATTTAATCTTATAGTTTGGCGATAGATTTTTGGTCGACGGGATAACCAAGTAATACCAAATAAATATAATATATACTTATACATGTTTTTATAATTTTTATATTTCATATTTTATATATTTTTTATACATGCAAAATTAAAACATAAGATTATATAACAAAGGTTAAGATAAGCTTTTAATATTATATCTACAGAAAAATACCGTTTAAAAAAGCCCGGAAAAAATAATTAAAACAAAAATATGTATGCAAAATTATTATTTATCCACCAGTGGCATCAAGTAATAAAAAAAATCAACCCCAAATGCTGAAGATCACAACAACCACATCGAAACATATACCGCCAAAAGAAGCTCGTCAAACAAACCAGAAAAGTATATGGAACACTTCCCAAAATTTATTTCAGCAAGCAATTATTAGTGCAGAATGTTTTTGTATATAGATATATATAATAATAAAGCATAATTGCATAAATATTCAGCTTAGATGCTATTCCTGCGGCCGCCATCTCGGATTTCTTGGCGATTATTTGTTGTCGTTTATTGAAAAGGCAACCTCAAGGTTTTTTTTTTTTATTATTTAGATTTATTTTCGTTAAGCCTGACATGCGCATATATCGTTGCTTGGCGACATTCACTACTTTGTGGAAAAGTGGTTTTCACGCCAAGAAATAATCCAAGATGGCGGCAACGGAAATATACAGCATCTGTTCCGAATAGTCTTAAGAATAAACTTTAGTTCCAAACTTTTGAAGCAGTGAATATTTCTATACACGTGGCTAGTAATTATTCTAATATTTTGAATATGAGCTGTATATAAAATCCTAATGAAACGGATATTATGAAACGAATTTATGTAACAATTCTATGAAACGACTGAATAAACAACTGATTATGTTTCACGGTAATTTCTCCTAAAATACGGAATACTTTGCGATGAAATTAACACCAAAAATCTCTATTGATCTGCAGATCTCAAAACTGGTATTATAATTTTTAAATTCGAATTAGTTTTCGAAATATTAATTTTTTTCTAATTTTATATACTTTTCTCTAATGATGGCAACTCAAATTTTAATCATAACAGATTTTTTTTTTCAGATTTTAGAAAAGGTTACTATTTTAAACTAATTTGGCGAGAAGTTTGGTCTCCCTTAAATGTATGCTTAGAAATGTATCATGTTGCTTTTATTCATAATTCAATTTGTATTTCATTATCATTTTATTTAATACAAACAAACATTTAAAATAAATGGCTTTCACTGCTTTATTTTTTTTTTAAACGAAATGAAAAGAAAAATATTAGACACAGATGTCATATACACACCGGGGTACCTAATTGGCACCAAAATGGCATTTTTGGTTGACATGGTAACCCAGTTATTGTTGTTTATTTAATAATAAATGTTTATTTTATTTTCTTTTTAATTACATAAATTGTTTTGTTCTATAGTTAATTATTTTTTTGGGGGTTATTTTCCTTAAAAAAAAAAAAAACGATATTAGTTATTCCAATTGACCCATTTCGCCAAATTATATAAATTGCCAAACCACTCACCAAATTATACAAATTGACATAAACTTTATTTTAAATAACGAAAGAACAAAGAAAATAGTATAACATTAATAAATATACAAATAAAACGTCGAAAAAAAATCACTTGATGACGTAAAGACGTGTAACTTGCTTAAAGTCAAGTGAATGTGACATTTACGATCAACCATTATTGGCATTTAATCTTATAGTTTGGTCATAGATTTTTGGTCGACAGGATAACTAAGCAGTACCAAAAATACATATGTAACTGGTATTCGAAAACGAGGTTTTCACCAAATTTTCGTTTAAAAAAAAAAAATCACGTCAAACCCGGTGCGTATATGGCATCTGGCCAAATATTAAATGATGTAACAAACGATGACATTTAAGTTCAACTTCAAAGCAATGTTTTAATTTACCACTCGAAAAATAAAAAAAAATGCTAACTGGCGAGTTGAAAAATAGCTATTGGCGAGATTTGCACCCAGCTAGTGTAACAGTACCCAGAATTCTTTGCGACCATGGAAACTTTTATGTAGTTTTATTTGAAAAAGAAATTTGATTTTTTAATCAAAAGGGAAAACTTTCGGCACAGATGTCATATACGGACCCATATTGGCGTGATTTTTTTCTGACACCAATGTCATATACGCAACGGGTACTTAACTGGCGCCATAGTATCGTTATTTTGCTTGATTTGATAAGCCAGATGTTGTTGTTTATGCTGTTGATGTTTTCCCCAAATTAGCATCGGAAAAAAATCGCACCGGCCGTATATGATATCTGGTCCAAACTTTCATATGAAAAGCGAAGGGATCAGAGCATATTTATTTATGGCAGTTACATGACTTGGACTATTATAATATAGATGAAATGATGGCTATAGAATAATGACTTATCACCTGTACCTGGCTAACATTAAAGTACCAAAATGGCACTAGGAATATAGAAAGCGAAGTGGTTCGCCCGGAACTGTTGATGAGTCACATGACTTAGGCTATAGTTATAGAAATTGTTTTAAAATACCGGGAGACAAAGACTCTGTACACTTAATTCATTTTATTTTAGCTTCTTTTCAAATGTTCAATTGATCCTCTTTAATCAAAAACGAAAACAACCATTGGATGTCTTAACAGCAACTGATTCGGCCTTAAATTTTTGAAATTAAAGGAAATTGAATGGAAACCCGTTTACAGGGAGATCTGCACAGATTTTTCGGTATAATTCAATCTTTTAATATTTTTAAAACCGATCAGATTAGCGTGTTTTTAGATTCTGCGGTGTCTGAACGGGGGTTGGCGAGCGTAGCTTGCAGGGGGCAGAGCCTCCTAGTATATATATATACACACACTGGGTGTCCTAAAAAGGACTGACTGATTTTAAAATTCAATAACTTGCAAACGTGACAGATATTTAAAAAATTCTTGCAGGAGGGTTATCCATAAGGTCAAAAGTTTTCTTTTAACAGTGATTTTTGATTTTAGTTCGAATCATAAACAATAGATGGTGCTGTAAGCAATAGGCCCTAAATAAAGGGTCGATTTTTTGGCCTTTCACTTCTTCCATGCGGAAAAAAGAGGTTAAAATGTATTGAGTGGGTCCCAGAGTTCCAAAAATCGAGCCTGAATTTAGCGTCTATTGATTGCAGAACCATCTATTGTTTGTAATTCGAAAAATCAAAAATCACTGTAAAAAAACTTTTGACCTTATGCATAACTCTCCTGCAAGATTTTTTTAAATATCTGCCACCGTTTGCAAGTTATTGAATTTTAAAATCAGTTAGTCCTTTTTAGGACACCCGGTATATACACTTTGCCACTGTTTGCAAGTTACTGAATTTTAAAATCAGTCGGTCCTTTTTAGGACACCCGGTATATACACTAGTGATGGGCGATTCTCGAGAATTCGACAATTGAGAAAAATCGGCATCGTAAAAAATCACAATCGATACAGCCATCGATTAATTCCTAGAATCTACAATCGAGATGTTTTACAATTGATTATAACGAGAGAAGCTAAAAACAGTTGTTGGAAAACTTAGCTATTATTCTGGCCGAAAATTTCATAATAGTGATATGGCCAGGGATGAGATTTCCGCGTTTTTGCAAACCAGTATTTTGTTAGAGAAAATGTCATTTCATTTAATCGGAACATTTTTGCGATTTAACAGAACAACATTTTCTCTAAGAATATACTGGTATTCAAAAATGCAGAAATCTCATCCTTGGATAGGGCTTGCTCGATAATTCTGCTATCGCAATTATTTGCTCCTGATTTAGGTTTATTTATTGAATTAGGCATTTTTTATTTTAGGCGCAATAGTTAGAATTGATTAGCATTTTCCTCTTTTCGATAAAGGCAAAAGGTTTGATATAAGTTAAAGGTCCTTAAATGTCTAAAGTGTGTCTAATGCTGTTGAATTTCTCTGTTTATCGAAAACAAAGGAGTGTTATTGGAAAATAGAAAGATAAACAGACAAATATATCCCCTAACAGGGGTAAATATAACTAACTATAACTAAAATAAAAGTTTAATGGACTTCATTTTTGGTATTTCGGATAATTTTAATCTTCCAATCCTTGCCAACTTTCCTTAGATGATGGGTCTGGAAAAGGTAGAAGAAACGTCCCCCCCCCTCCCCGAAGGGGCATTAGGCCCCAAATTGACAGTAGGGCAGACCAAGGATGAAAGTTAACTTTACGTAAGAGGGGACTAGGGGAAGTTGAGAATGGTAAAAAAAACAAACCATTGAATAAGAAAAAAATTGAAGAAAAAGAAGAAATGGTAAAAGAACAAGTGAAGTGTGTGATTAGAGCCAGACAAATGAAGAGGGGCCCCGATGGGCCACAGCTGGTCCAGAATGAGTGCCCAAATGGTCAGAATGGGTCAAGAACTTAGAGAATAGCATATACAGTGAATTCTCGATAAGTCGAAGTCAGATAAGTCAAATATTCGTTTAAGTCGAAGTTTACACGAAGTCCTTGCCCATTTATTACAATTCAATATTAAACTTTCTCGTTCTGTCGAAGTCTACATCTTTTAAGTCAATTTTTTTTCCGATAGAGAAAAAACAGTAATTCGACAAATTTCTTAATTTTTCAGCCACACCTCAAAAATACTGGCACCTTCTATTAGATAAAACTTTTCAGCACTCCTCTGCCGGCTTTGAAGGGTGCTAATTTTACTTCCTATATCGGTCAGTGCGGAGCCCCTGCAAGTTTACAATTTCAGCTGAAATCCCCCCACCCCACCACATTCATTTCTCTTTTAGGCATTCCCTTTTCTCAACAGGTATTCTTTGGAAACAGAGCAGGTGGCTAAGTGAATTCTAATTGGTCAAATTTCCCACCCTTTTATGCAAGGATTTTTGTTTTTCGATTCTATTAAGATTTCATTGAAGTTCATTACATTAATGCTGAGTTTTGTCATTTTAGTGTTAACTGCTTTCACATTGTGATACGTTTTTAGTTATGTCTTTCAAAATGTCGAAGCGGAAATTACAAATTGTTACTTTAGAACAAAAAGTAAATTTGATAAAAGATATTGAAGACAATCCTAATTTAAAGAAAAAAGATATAACCCTGAAATATGGTATCGCTCCCAACGCGCTATCGACCATACTGAAAGATAAAGAAATCATTTTCAAAAGACATGTGTCAAGTGTCAAGCCCAAGGGCAAAAGGATGAAGACGTGTGCCTTCCCAGATATCGAAATACCCCTCGTAAAAAGGTTTACATATTACAGGACACAGAAGAGTGCAATTCCTTTAAGTGGTACGATGTTACGTGAGAAAGCTTTGGATTTCGCAAAATTATTGAATGTAGAAGGCTTTTGTTTCGGACATTACACGGTGAAGCAAAAGATGTGTCTGATACACGATGTGATGAATGGACGAGAGTTTCATTACCCAAACTTCTTGCAGGTTATAGTGCGGACGACGTTTTCAATATGGATGAAATGGGACTTTACAAATGTTTTCCTAACAAGACGATGATGTTTAAGGCAGAATTATGTTCCGCTGGAAAGCTAAGTAAAGAACCTTTAACTGTCCTTGTTGGAGCAAATGCTTCTGGAACAAAAAAAATTACCTTTACTGGTCATCGGTAAATAAAAAAATCCTCGCTGTTTTAAACATAAAAAGCCACTTCTCGTATAGTATAGATCTAATCAAAGAGCTTGAATGACGCTAATATTGTTCGAGGAATACATCAGAAATTTGGATGTAGTGTTTCATGCAAAAAAGCGTAAAGTGTTCATCTTCATTCTATCAGTGTACAGTCTCATCTATCACAGTCAACTTTTGAATTGAAATTTATCAAGTTAGAATTTCTCCCTTCTAACACAACTTCTAAGCCACAACCAGCAGACCAGGGAATAATTAAATGTTTAAAGCATTCATACAGATAGCGTTTAGTGCGGAAGGCAATCGAGGATGACGAATGTGGAATAAATCAAAAGTGTGATGTATTAGTAGCAATTAAACTAATTTCGAGCACCTGGAACAACGATGTGAAACAAATCACTATCAAAAATTGCTTCAGTAGATGTGGCTTCTTTGCAAGCAAAACGGACTCATGTGTTGTGAATGAAAATCTACAAAATCAAGTTATTCCTGAAGGATGACGATACTGAGTTTTTGAATATTGTCGAAAATGTTGCAGTTTGCGGAGAACTTAGTGATTCAGGTATAGTTGAAGCAATAAAAAAGGTGGAGAATGATTTTGAAGATAACGAGGAAGTAAATTGCGTTTCACCGCCAAATAATCAAGAAGCACATGAGGCAATGACGACACTATAGCAAAATCTCGAAAGTAAAGACGGTGTGGACGATTCTCTTTTCCTTTGTTTACAAAATGTGAGTGACTTTCTAATTAGTGAAAGACAAAAAGTTCCTTCAAGCAGACATCATTAACAAGTTTTTTTCATAAAATCCGAGTTTGTAAGTACCTTGTATTATGTACTATTAAATTGTATTTTTCTTTAGTGCTCATTTTGCCAGACTCCATTATCACAGTATAATTGCAACTCCTATCTATAAGATTGAATTTTTTTTTATATATTTTCTGTATTTATTTAAGGATTTTTGATAAATCGAACTTGCGATAACTCGAATATTTTTCCCAGGTCCCTTCGAATTCGACTTATCAAGAATTCACTGTACAATGAAGAAAAACAATGAGACAAAATATTATGAAAAACAGATGAAAAATACCAATAGCCTGAGGCTAAAAGCAAAATGTTTCACTGGGCGGCGCCCCCTGGTGGTAGTAAAAATGAAATTGATACGAGAAGATGGGGGAGAATGAAAAAACTTTATTTTGTGAATTTTATAATTTTTGGACAAACAGTATATTAAAGGTTTGAAGAAACAAAACTTTAAAGCGCCCTCTTGAGGCAAAGAAGGAAGTTAAAATTAAAAAACACGTCCATATTTTTAATTCAAATTTAGACACAATTTGATGATAGTCTTATAATTTTCCTATAAGTGGAAGATACCGTGCCAGAGTACGAAAAAAAAACGCCACTAAGTATATTCCTTTAGAGCATTTTAAACCCAGGGATCTAAAATTAAAGGTGGATTGACAAAAGAAAGGTAGATTTAGAAAGGTTATGAGATTACCCTTATTTTAATATTACATGAGTGGGGTAAAATAATTTTGAAAAATCCTCTTTCCTGAGGAGACCCTTAAAACCTTGAAGACACATGATTTGCAGTGCAGTTTTGTTATTAACAATAGCATTCTAATAATAACAGATATGGGACAGCTTAGGAGGGCTAAAATAAGAGAAACATTAAAAATCAAGGACAAACTGGCACCAAATTCAATAGAAAACTTCTATATCAACAATTGAAACCAAAACTGATAACTTAAACCACTATGTCTCCTAACCCATATCGGTTAATAACAAAAGCAAATGGAAAAGAACATGTACTCCTTTGGGAAATTATGACTTACACCAGAAGCACAGTAAGTTTGACTCTTCTGCAAGCTTCCTTTCTCTCTATCTCTCGCACTTCGAGATATATTTTCTTGATGCAAACTGCTCGTTTACCTCGAGATACCTCATCGATTGTAACTCATCGCTTCCCACTGTCACTTCTCGTTTCTCGCTCTCAGTCTCTTTTCAACATTTCATATGACGTTGTTGAGAATGAGAAATCAGTTTTCGTCCTTTCTCGATATGTTACTCTCGATGATTGTCATTTCACGCTCGGCCAAGAAGAGATTTCGAGGGACGAGCTGGAGAGAGAAATAAGAATGACAATGAACTGTGAAATGAACCTCTGATTTTCAAAGTTTCTCTTATTTTAGTCCTACCAAGGTGTCACATACCTGGAGCCCTCTGATAAATATTATTTATTAAATATAAAAATTTCAAAGAGGAAGGTGGGTCGGGTGAATTCCGAGGACGTGAGAGTGGACCCATGCGGGACGCAATTAAAATAATTTTACCGAACTGTTCCTGTGACATATCATCGAAAAGCCCTTTGACAACTCTTTCATATTATCAACCTTTCTTCCCCCGAAGGTGAAATTCGGGGGGTGGGGAGGGGCAAACAAATTTTTAAAACCGTCGCCGATTTCTATAATAAATTTAAATATCATTTTAGATGTGGACTTTTTATGCAGTCTTCCGGTAAATATTATTTATTGATCATAAAAATTTTAAAGTGGGGGCTGTGTGAATTCTGACACGAAAGAGCAGGCCCACGGGAGGAAGCAATTTTCAAACTTTTTTTGGACCTGTCATGTGATGTCATCGGAAAGCTCTCTGATTACTCTTTCATATTATGAGACTTTCTTCCTCCCCTCCCCAATTTAGCCCCCATTGCGGGGGTAGTTTTTCCCCCTGTTTTTATCATTTTAGATCAGATTTTTTTATGGAGCCCTCCAATAAATATTATTTATAATATATGAAATTCATATGATCAGGACACTTTTCTAAATTTAGCCAAGACCCTTCATGTGACATATCGTTGGAAAGGTTAGTGACTTCTTATTGATGTTATGCACTTCCGGTGGCCGTCCCCCCACTTTGCCCCTCCCCCCCCCCCCCCCCCGGACACTTTTCCAAATTTGGCCAAGACCCTTCATGTGAGATATCATTGGAAAGGTCTGTGACTACTTATTGATGTTATGCAGCTCCGGTATTAGTCCCCCCCACAGTGCCCCCCAGGGGACACTTTTCCAAATTTAGCCAAGATCCCTCATGTGAGATATGGTTGGAAAGGTCTGTGACTGCTTATTGATGTTATGCACGTCCGGTGACAGACCTCCCCCCCCCCCCGACTTTGCCCCCAGGGGGACACTTTTTGAAATTTAGCCAAGACCCTCATGTGAGATATTGTTGGAAAGGTCTGTGCCTACTTATTGATGTTATGCACCTACGGTGTCCATCCCCCCCCCCCCACAGGAGGCACTTTTCTAAATTTAGCCGAGACCCCTTATGTGACATTTGTTGGAAAGGCCTATGACCACTTATGTTATGCACTCCCGCACCCCTTCCCCCCACTTTGACCCTACAGGGAGGGCATTTTTATAAATTCAGATCCAGACTCCTCAAGTGACATATGGTTGGAAAGGCCTAAAGACCTGTGACGACTTATTCATATTATGCAGCTGCTGTGCCCCTCCGCTCACCCCTCCCCCAAGAGATCTGGTCCGAGGTTCGTTCGTTTCGAGATTATATTTATTTTACAAGATTTTGCAGTGCGTGCACACCACACCTGCTATACAGTGCCGTATATAGCAGGGTAACCTGTTCGTGATTTCATATTACAAGATTATGTATAAATTAGAGGCCTCGATTAAAGGAAAGGCCCGCTAGCGGGCGAAGTCACCTAGTCTTTATTGACACCGACTCATTCCAATTCACCCGCAGACGATTCATGATAAATGTATGACGTATATAATATATAAAAGCAACTGGCAAACTGAAGTCATCGAGAAAAAATTTACACAATCGAAAAATATCGAGATGTCCATACAATCGAGAAAAACATCTCGTTATCGCCCATCACTAATATATACACTTTAATAATATCCACTGACAATTTCCAATTAGTAGAAAATCAAAATATTCATTTAAAAAAATTTCGAAAAAACAAAAATTGTAGGAAAGCATTACAGACTTTTGAAGACTGAGATACTATATTTTTGATATGGCATATTTCATTGGATATAAAATAAATTGTATAGTTTCTAATGTCATCAAAAACCAACGTATTATCTCGTAACGTGTTTACAATAAATTTCGAGAAATTTTGAACAAAATAAAAAATAAATATTATTTGAAGATGATGTAAATCTGTCTTCTTGGCTTTTGACTTTTTTTTTTCTCTCTCTATCCTTTATTTTTATATAAAACTAAGTTTTCGGAATATAAAATAATTATTGCTCAAATTAAAAAAAGGAAGCTTCGATATTAAATAAAGCTTGATATCATAATCGCAATAAGTCTTTTTTTTGTGTGTGCATAGTTTGAGTAACAATTAATTTATATTTTGAAAGATTAGTTTTATATAGAAATCAAGAATAGAGACAAAAGAATGAAAAGCCAAGAACACTGATTCACATTATCTTCAAATAATGTATTTTTTTTTACTTTTCAAAGTTTACTGTTAAATTGTAGTGGGTTTTAACAAAAGAATGAAAATCTAAGAAGTTGCTTTTGGATGTCATTAGAAACCTTACAATTTATATTACAGTAGATGATCTTTATAACGCAATTCTATATAGCGCAATTCTCCATATAACGCACAACTCCTCAGATGTAAACAGTGATTTTTGCAGTTAAAAAGCATCTGCATTTTCACACTAAAATATTGCTACTCTCTAGAGGACTAAATTTGATACATTAGTTCAACTTTATCTTCTAATTTAAGACATTTTTACTGAAAAATAATGCTATTATTACAATAAACACTTTTGAAAATGTCTAATATAAGGGATGTTTGTGTCAGTTGTATTTGGATTATGTTTATAAAGTAAATTTAACAATGTCTGACCTATATTATGCAAAAATTTATAATTTGGATAATTCTTGGTAACAAGGAATGCAGTATAAAGATATTCTAATGTATTTTGATATGTTTCAGACATATTTGGCCATGTTTACAAGGTGAATTTAATGATGTGATCCATATAACGCACAACCTTGCGTTTTTAGGTTTGCGCTATAAAGATCTTCTACTGTATAATCCAATGAAATATGCAGTATCAAAAATATAGTATCTAAAAGTATTCAAAAGCCAGCAATACTTTCGAAAGATGTATTTTTTTTCCTACAAAAATTTTAAATTTTATTTTTTTTATTTTGTACTAATAGGAAATTCTCCATCAACGTTTTTAAAGTATTTTGTTATATATGCAACACATAATAAACCTTAAAACTGATACAACATTCAATAATATATATAAATAAGCATTTGGAAATTTTGAATAATTAATTTATTTGGGTAAACAATAAGCCCTTGACTTGAATAGTGTTGACTCTAAGCCACTTTTAGCAGGGCACAATGCCTGGCGGCCCTTTTTATTTCTTTTTTTTGTGCCCGACGGCCCTGTTTAACACTTCCTATGCGCCCTGTGGCAATTCAGTTGATCCTGAGAAAATATTGCAAATTCTAGGGACTCTAAACAAACCAGTTCAAAATATTTTTTGTGAATAATGTACAAGTGTGCCCCCTTTTTTTTTTAGAATAGTGTTCCCTTTTTGAAAAACTGTACCCTTTTTTAGAATAGTGTCCCCCTTTTGAAAAATTCCCTCCTGGCGGCCTTTTTTTTTTTTTTCCTAGAGTCAACACTATTGAATATTTGCAGAAATGTCATATTTAATATAAAGAAGTTTTAGCAAAAATATCTGATAAATTATTTTTCTAGTATGCACTGCATTGTTTACTCTGCTATTTTTTTATGTGAGAAGTATTGTATAATTAGTTTTCTTGGAATAACACACTGTTTATTTAAAGAAAATGAATAAAATTACACATGATATTTTGTTAAACTATATTTTAATATGTACTGCAATCATTAAAAAAAAAAAAAAAAAAAAAAATCATATCATAATTTCTTTAATTTTGCATTAAATTTTCATTTCAAACATGCAAAGAACCTCAAAAATCAATCTATATCTACCAAAAACAACATGCAATATTTTCAAAGTATGTTTATAATTAGCCTTTAAATTAGTTTCAAAGCTTAAAATATTTTCCCATTTATTTAATATTTAAGTAAAATTTCTTGAAATTTGAGTATTTATGCTAATATTTATTTAACAAAAACCTACAAAAAATTTATTTTTATATCATTTTAAAATTTAGAATAAGGCCTTTCTTATAACAGCTGTTAAATATGTCTAGAGCAACATGCTAATTTTTTATTGATTTTTAAAGGAAAGCCCTTTTCTTATTCAAAAAAAGCAAATTTCATTTTCTAAAAAACTACCAGTCATATCATTTTGAGCTTCCAACAGCTACAAATATAAATATTTCATATTTGTTTAAAAGAAAGATTATCAAAATATCATCATTGCTATCAAACATTTTTTTCTGTTTTCGATAAGGAGAAAAAGAGAGAAGAAACTTGAGAATTGAAGTGGTCAATCTGTTTTTCTGATGCTTTCCTGAAAAAAGGATTCTTGAAATCCGTCAGTTATTGTCGCTTGCTTCGCAGCACTGCCTAAACTGTTCATCGGATATTTTTTTTCGGGAAACATGAAAATTTGACCATAGGTTCTTCCCATTTCAGAAGGAACTCTATGTGCTTGTGGTAGGGCCCCTAGACCTGGTATTCGCTGAACCAGGGTTGTCAAAGTTTTGGACACAATGGTAAAAACTACGGTAAAATCCATGGTTTAAACCGTACTGTCCAAAACCCTTCTGTCTAAAACTGCCCAAAACTATATTTTGTAGTAAAATTGTATTTATCAGAACAATGCTAAAAGTTTAAAAAATTGGCAAAAAGATTACAATACAAAAATACCAATTTAGTATTAACAACCTAATTACCCTACGTTATACTACCTAACAATTTAGTAGTAACAACCTAATTGTGCTACGTAACAAAGTAATTACAATTTGATTTTGTTTGATTATGAGACATTTAGCTATTGACTATTATTATAACACTATATTATATGACTATTATTATAACACTATATTATATGACTATTATTATAACAACACTATTTAACTCTTATGAAATAGAATGTTCACTAGAATTAGATTAAATTCATAATGAAAATACATATTTTTAAAAATAACTTCTAGATTTTAAATTAAATATTTGTGTTTTCTTTCATTATCCTATAATCTAGAAAAGATAATCTACAATGAAACATTATTTAAAAGAAATTTCTTTGTAACATTTTCTTGCACAAAAATTGAAACAAAAGCACTAGTGTTAAGCAAATCTCCCCTCTCTATACTACCTGTGTGATATTATAAAGAATTTCTTATTATTATAACTCAATTTTAACAGAAATAGAACTTTTTATGTTAGACAGATATTAGAAAAATTAGAACTTTTTTTCATTGGGGTCGTTCAAGTATTATGTAAGCAGTAAGTGGGGGAGGGGGGTCCAGTATCTGCTTATTTTTGCTGACAAGGGGGAGAGGGGGGGGTGTCACGAAAATTCTTACGTAAGCATTAGACAACGAAGCAACTATAGTTTAACAACAAAAAGCAAAAGAGCATGATTTAAATGAGCATTCTGCAGATGTTGAACGACTTGAGAAAAAAAGATATGGAGTAAGCAAGGACTGGATCATTCCAGCCCACCACTACATTGAAAACTTAATACAGTCGGACCTCTATTTAACGAACCTCTATTTTGCGAATTTCTCTATTTTGTGAACTTTTCCTTGGAACCAAGAACATTTTGCGAATTTCTTTGTAAAATAACCTCCAAATAGCGAAGTTCATTCTCTATTTAAGGAACTTTTTCATGTGATCAAAATTTTTTTTCCCCCATTTCGCAAAATATTTCTGGACATTTATAACTTATTATTTCTCTAAACACATTTTATGATGTTCAATGGCCTTGAACTGGTTTTACCAGGCGCCTTCTTTGTCAGCAGTGAGAATTCGGTAAGTACGAAGGACGAAGCTAATAATTTCTTAGAGTAATTTTTAAAAATGTGGATACAGTGAGAAAAAAAGAAGAAATTAACCATGATGTACTGATTGATGATTGGTTGTATTCCACTTAATTCTGAAACTGAGACCTCGGAAACACTATCTGAATTGGATATTTTCGACAGTGTGAAAAATAAAAACAATGCAGCAATGAATTGCGATGAAGACGAATGATGATGATGATGGAAATGATCATTACGCAGGAATTGACAAAGCTTCGTATGATGAAATGCTAAAGTCATTTGAAACAATCTGACGTGGATTATAGTTAGAAGAAAATACGCATGAAGGGGTGTTCGGTGCATTGCAAAGATGCGAGACGTATTATGAGAGAAATCACTTTTTAAAATAAAAAACTCAGGCAAAATTAATAGAGTTTTTCAGAAATTAAATTTAAGGACGCATATGTTAATGTATGGTTTAGAAGAAAATACGCATGAAGGGGTGTTCGGTGCATTGCAAAGATGCGAGATGTATGAGAGAAATCACTTTCTAAAATAAAAAACTCAGGCAAAATTAAGAGTTTTTCAGAAATTAAATTTAAGGACGCATATGTTAATGTATGGTTAAAATTATATGTTACAATAATAATAAATACGATAATGTCATTAAAATTCGTTAATTTTAATGTAAAACTATTTACTTTAAACAGAAAATACAGTGTATTCCCGGGCAATGTTTCGTTTTCCTTGGAGATTTTCAAAGATTTAAACACATGGAAAAAATGAATTAATGATGGATATTGGTGGGTAAAATAAATAAAACAAATCAATATAATTTATTTTTAAAAAATGTGATTAATTACTTTTAGTAAAAATATTTAGTGTTTATGAATTTAAAATCTGTTTTATGTAGTTTAAAGTATTTTAAAAGGTGAATCTCTATTTAACGAATTTTCCATATAACGAACTTTTTTCTGGGATTTAGTGACTTCTTTAAATAGAGGTTCGACTGTAATAGACAATGCAGAAACATGAATTCAAAGATCTTGGACACCAGACTAGAAATGTGAACGCCAAGCACATAATATTCCTATGATTCGTGTTAAAATTTTTAGTTATGTGCCTAAATAAGTTAGGGCCGGTTGTATTTCTTAAAGTTTTTGTTGTTGTTGTTCAATGCGATAAATAATATATAAAAACTATTTTGTATTCTATGAATTGTTTAATGCCATAAGTAACAATATATTAAACCGATATTCTTTTTCCTTTAATACCACAACCCCTATGTGTCTGTTTATGTAAATTTGCTGGATTAATAATGTGATTTATCGCTAACTGTAATTTTTTTTTTTAATAACATATAGTGTTGATGTTAGAATGTCATAAAATCTTACGTAAGCAAAAAAAAAAAAAAAAAAAAAAAAAAAAAAAAAAAAAAAAAGGGGGGGGGGGGTGTCTAGTATTTACTTATTTTTCCTTACAAGGGGGAAGGAGGGGTACAAAATGACTAAAAATATGATTACGTAATACTTGAACGGCCCTATTTACCAAAGAATTAAACAGAATGTTAGTAAAATATAGTGTGAGATATTTATATTTATTCATATGTTTAATAAGTGTGCAGTGGTTATATGTGGAATGTTGCTTTTTTTTTTATTAAGGTTTTGGACACTTTTGTACAGTTTTGGATGCTTTTGTACAGTTTTGGAAACTTTAGTACAGTTTTGGACACTTTAGTTTTGGGCAGTAAAACCCACATCCAAAATCCCACATCCAGTCCAAAACCCCAACCCTGCACTGAACGCTTTGTTTTGCTATGAGGGGCCCTCAAAATTAATCTCTGTTCTCTTCCTTCTTATTTTTTTAATAGTTTAATTTTCAACATGCTAATTAACTTTAAATTATTTTTTAACACCTTCTACTCACTTTGGCATAATGCCTTGTGAAGGTAAATTTAGGTTGGTATCTCCAGTAGCTCCTACTACAATTAACCCTCTTGCTGCGCAACCCCAGAGTTTTTGGGGCAACGTAAAAGTAGCAAAATTTGCGCAACCCGAGATTTCATCGGGGATGCATTTTCTCAGTCTAATTAACCCGCCTTGATCATTCCCACCAGTTACTTTTTATTGTAAATTTTGCCTTATCTAATCGGAGCATTTTTCCCGATTAAATCAGATGAAAATTTTTGTTTTGACAAACTGGTGGCAAATGAATAAAAATTCTTAAAAGACTATCATTGCGAAGGAATTAAGTATGCAATTTTTTAAGCTATTTTGATAAAAACAATTACGCAGCGAGAGGGTTAATGGTTTTTGGATGGATATATATATAATGTAATTGATTCAATTAATATTAATTTACCATCAATAGTGCAAGTGGATATGATTGTATTGGAAATCCACTCTAATAATTTGTTTTTAATTATATTCAGTATACAATGGAAAGGACATTTTAATTATTTGAATGTTTATGATGAACTTAAATTCAATAATATGATTAATGGTGGGTTGAATCTAAATTCTTTGATGTAATGCCATGCCCATTCTTAAAGTCAATATGTTAAAATAATAATAATTGTTGGTTTAAAAATAAAATTATATATCCTATTTTTGGATTTATTTCTGCAGTGCCTATTTTCCATTGAGCAAAAAGTTATCTTTGAGGAAGTTTAACTGATTTCTTGAAGGTATATTTTATTATTCCAATCTTGTCTTTGGATTTTGTTCAATTATTGTTATGCTTAATTCTCAGTGAAAATTATAATGGATTTCATTTAAATTTTGTATCCTTTTAAGAACAGTTAAATTATTATTTTTCAGAGTTATATAAGAGACAGTCAAAATATCTATTATAATAAAGTTGAATTTGATTATTCCTCTTTTAAGTTAAAATAATATGTTAGAAACTAGAATTGTTGTTTTGCATTGTAATTTAATATATTTTGACTGTGCCCGATTTTAATCATCAATTAAGTGAAAAATTGGAAGATTAATACATTTTGGAGTTAAGTTGGTATTGATTCACATGACTTCTCCTGGGTTTTGCAAATTTTAAAATTTCCTTCTTTTAAATGGGGTGGGAACACAACGCAACTCCATTTGATCTTACCTTAGTATGATTTGTCTATCTCAAAAATAAATTTATGTGCTAGATTCCTAAGCAGCTTGTAATAATTAGTTCTTAATTCAAGATGGTAAACTATTAATTTTAATATTGAATTTGATAAATTGATCATAACTTGGTAGTGGAATCGTCTTATAATTTTCTGATCTCATATTAATTTAATGTAAATTTTGATATAACTTTGGAACAACAGTTTTTAATAGAATGAGAGATTTATTTCATAAAAGGGGTGATTAATATATAGGCTGTTGTAGTGATTAATTATAATTTAAATTTCTAAGTTTTGTTGTGGTAAGACACAACAAGTGTACTGTATACAATAGGATTTAATAAAGCAAATCAGGGATCGCACTAAGAAATTAAGACTATTAGCCAAAACATTAGCCAAATTTGAAAATCAATCACCAAATTTATCTATTATTAGCCAAAAGTATATTATGCATATATTACATTACATATATATACTAGCCGGGTCAGAATATATTGCATGCTTTATGACATGAGAACCAGTCTCCTTAAGCAATGTGTTTCAGCAATTTCAGCAGTGTTGCAGTTCATTGCATCGGCGTTGAATAAAAATATCATGATGGCTATATTTGTTATCCACAATTATCACTGCAACTTCAATAACTTGAGGTGCATTAAACCTTTGTTCATGCTCACCGGCTGGTCTTTTGTCGGCCAGAATGGCGATCTTATAGTTGTCTGCAACCATTCATTCTAGTCTTGAACACATTGATGACTTGATTATGGTTATGGAATAGAATAGACATTGTAACCCCTGAATAATTTCTCGTAGTTCCAGAATGTGAGTGCAACATTAAACTATTTCGAGTTTTCTCACTAACAAAATATATTTGTAGGAATTTCGGTGTTTCATTTGGTATGGGCATTAACGAGCCTACTCTATGATAAATTTGCCCTTGGACTTTAAAAACTGGGCTGAAATTTTCTACGTTGCATATTGATGTAGCCCCGAACGAACTCATTTGAAAGCAAGAATTGTACCAACGTATAAACATGCATTCCAGTAATTTTTGAAAATCCTCCCTAAGGGGGTTAAAGGAGGGGGCGAAAATTTTAGGACATTTGGCCACATCTCAGGAGCCATTTTAGTTAGGAGCGAGAAATTCAGCATAACAAATTTATTAAAGAAATAATTAAACACATATTTCAACAAGTTTTAGAACATTTGACCGTATCTCAGCAGTCATTATTGGTAGAAGCATGAAATTCTAGATAACAAACCTATTAAAAAAATATTTAAACATGTATTTCAGCGATTTTAAAAATTGCCGCCTAAGGGGTTAGGGGGTGGCCAAAAATTTTAGGCCATTTCACCACATCTCAGCAGCAGTTTTAGGTAGAAACAGAAAATTCAAGATAACAAACCTACTAAAAAATAGTTAAAAATAGGTACATTAGTATTTTTAGATCTATTTTGTCTATTATGTCGCCAACAGACTTGGAATTAGATAATGTAAGGTTATATGAATAAGACAATTATGGATATTCAATTAGATATTAATATTTTTTTTTTTTAAATCTTTGCTAGATATATTTTATTTGATTCAAGATTCTTTTAGAGAAACCGACCAGCATAGCATGCAAAGGCTGCTAATTTATATGAAAATGATAAAAGTAATAATTCTAAGAGTTTTATTTCAACTCCATTAAAAAATAAAACAAAAAATACAGTGACTTAACATACATTATTAAATTATAGATTAGAAAATATTTTTGGACTAAGCTATGAAATACTTTTATATTATATTATTTTGAAAATTTATTCAAGTAAACAAAAGAAAATAATATAAAACAAGGCAATACCAACCAGCAGCGGCAAGTTGTGCAGTGACATCTGCAACATTTGAAGAACTTAGAAGATCACTATCTTCAAAACCAGGACTATCTAATGATGATGAAGGGTCACTCATATCATCAGGGATGATAGAGTTATTTACTGTTGAACTCACATCTCCACTGATGTCAGAGTTCCCGCTCATTCTAAAATACGAAAACATCTCAAGTTAACTATATATTATATTAAGTTAATATTAATTTAGGAACATTAAAATTTTAAATGCTCTTTAAACTACATATATACATTTTTATAATACATATTTACTAACAATATAAATTGTACAAAAATAGATGCATACAAATTTGCATTTTTGTGCCGTAAAATCCTGATTATAAGCCCCTAATTTTTTAAAAGCAAAAGAAGTTACCTTTGGGAAGAGAGTGCTTATAATCAAGATTTTTTAAAAAAGTCATTAAAAACTCTTTTTTACCATTAATTTAGAAGTAAATAAGGCAAATACAAGAGCAAGTACATCTTACTACAAAATAAGAAACACTTAAAATTATTAATTTTTTTTAATTTTGCAATTTAAAACTTTGCTGATTGGGGGTCAGAAAGGAAAGAGGAACTTTTAGAGAAAGAAGTGTAATTTAGATAATTGACTATTTACTTATTGTTACTAGTCAGCAACAAATAGAACGAAAACATTAAGATTTTCAAGATGTTAAACTTTTTGTGCTGAGGAAGAAGGGCAAAGAGTTGAAGCGGATGTTTCATGAAAGGGGGGGGGGGGGATTTTATCAAGATTATGTAAATACATATGAAAATCTACCAAAAAAGTCAAAAGATTCAAAATTATCTTCTTTAGAATAATCATTTTTCCCCCCCTTTAAAAGTAAAAACATGTTTAAAATATTAAAAAGGGTTTGTTGTTTCTGTTGATATAAGCATATTCAAAATAAAAAAGTACTTTTAAAAGTTAATGATTTTAAAAAACGTAAAAAGGATTTGATGTTTAAATTTTTTTTTTTTTAATTTTTCTGCTTATTTGTTTGCCAAAGGAGCAGTTACACTATCTGGTTTAATTAAAGATTAAAAAGAAAACTGTTTAAGTTTTAAGATAAGTTTTTTTAGTGTATTGCTTTTTAAAGTAAAAAAAGCATTTTTAAAGGATCAAAAAAGGGACTTGTTTATATAACTGTTCGTTTTTTTTAAGTAAAATAAAAAAAGTTCTTAAAATTCTCAGATTGTTCTTAATAATTGTTTTTTTAAAAAAGTATTTTTAAAAATTTTTCTGATATGCTTACATTATGTAAATTGTTGCAATCAGATTAGTTACATTATTTGATATGATTTTATTTTCTGAATCCACTGCTTATGCAGTTCTATATTTGTGCTGTTTACAAATAATTTTTATGTTTTAATATAACCATTATATAATTACAATTCATCATCTATTTCCAATTACTAAAATTAAATTAATAAATTTAGCTTCAATACATAACATTGACATTATCAAAATAAAGATGGAACCTTTAACTTGTAATACAAAATCAAGCGCAATAACCACTAATTCACTAGCACACTGTGGACGATTAATCCATATATAACATATGAAAAACCACCAAATTTTGATACAATAACCTATTAAAGACAAAAGATACAAATAACCAGGAAAATATTGTTGAACAATTAAAAGACATACAGTAAACAAATAATAGATCAATTGGATGGATGTAGCAGGAAGCTTATATAGCATTTCACTTCTTCAGAGCTATACATGAAATACAAATATAAGCAAAAACATAGTTGATTTCTGTAATAAAATCCAGCAATAAGCTAAAAATTGAATTCCATTATGTACCTGACCAACTACACACCAAAAAATATAAATTTACCATGCCATATAAATCGAATTAAATCATTAATCAATGCAAGATCCATAATAATGAACAATATGAAAATTTTTTTTATAACATTTATATTTAAGACATACCCAGCAATAGAATTGCTATGACCATATCACAATCACAAACAAGTATACCATTTTAGCACAGCAAAAATCCCGCCTAATTAAATGGTACAGTTAAAAATGAATCCTTATGGTTTCAAATCACCACAGCTTGCAGATAATATTATCGTTCTTATAAATATAATAATTTAATTATAATTAACTTAAATAGTCTATATAATAAAAATTATGTGCTATTTTAAGGATCCTGGAATAAATTATTACTAAAAAGTACTACAAAAAAAGGGGGGATGTATAAAATAATCAGGTAATAAATAAGATATAATATAATATGGTATGGCAACAAAATTATTTTAGAACTGAATAAATAATTATTTAATGGTACCATTACCGGAACTTCAAAAAATTAAAAGGCAAAAATATGTGTTCACCATCACTGCGAAAAGTAGAAATAAATTGTAGTGGTGTCATCTATTGGAGATTACCAAAAATAACTGTAGGAAAATTGCAAATATGTGAACCACACTAATTCACTTTAAAACAGCACATAATATTCTAAAAAAGCTCAACAGAATATCGATAATAATGATTTAGTATCTTTAATATAATAATTATAATTATTTTATTTAAGTAAATTAATAATAATTTCAAATAAGTTACAATTATAATAATATAAAAGTTTGTTTCAATTAATCACTTAATTTAATGTTATAAATTTTAAATGTTTCTTTACAGATTGGGGGGTGGGGGGTATATACAAACAAATTACAACATATTTACATACTGATAAATATATGTATCATAAACTGTATTAGTGTCCACTATTATAAATTATAATATTTTAAAGTAAATCAATAAAAGTGATGTAAATGATGAAAATTAATATAATAAATATTTTTATACAGTACTAAGGACCAAAATAAACATAGAAACTCATAAAATCAACGTACCAATCATTTTTTTTTCGTTTTTTTTAATATATATAGGGTCAGGTGTGGGAAAATGGGTCTAAAATCAAGCATTTTTCAAAAAATGCTTGTATGTCAACCTTTCATAATTTTCTTAATGAAACTTTTGATAAATATTACATACTGCTGGAAGTGTTATCATATAACTGATATAAACACCCTTGATACCACTTCAGCAGGTTATTTTATTTTAATGTCATAAAAAATACTATTATTTATATATTTTGATTATTATTATTATTTTATAAAGTGTGTATATATATTTAGAGTGTGTTTTTACATGTATTTATTTTGATTATTATTATTATTATTTGACATAAATATACTCATATATGTATTTACGCTGTAAAGCCTTAATAAGTGAAGGACTGCACAGTTGGGTCTTATCTTTAAAGGGGATCTTTTTAGATAGACACGAAGTCTCCAAGCCTAACAAAAGCTTGACATAAAATGCCAAGTTGTATTTATGACTGGATGTTAGTTTATTTATGGGACCGAATAAAGAAGTCATAAAAGATGGACCACACAGGCGAGGTAAGAAGGCCCGGGGTCTAGATCCCATGATCACTGACGCTCAGTGGGCGGAGTACGGTATACCCCGGAAAAAAGTGTAATACCGAATTAGAGGTCTGCAAGTTGACGGAAGAAGAGGGGTCAGCAAAGCTGACCGACCATTTGACGAAGGGGGCAAAGGAACATCCTCCATATTGTTATCACGAGGTGATTTCGTAACCGAAGAATGAAGTTATAGTGAGATGAATGCTAGTTTCCCAACTATGATGATTTAACTGAGATTCGCTCGTTTTTCCCAATTAAGATGGTTTTAATAAAGAATTGTGCTGTTGACTTGAAAGAGATGCATTCCAGCTCCCAAACTATGATGTCTTAACCGAGATCAGTTCCAGCTCCCAAACCATGATGACTTAAAAAGAAAATGCATTCCAGTTCTCAAACTACGATGGCTTAAAAAATAAACAGTGCGATTCCAGTTCTCTAACTATGATGTTTTAACCGAGATTCGTTCAAGTTCGCAACTATGATGACTTAATAGAGACTGTTTTGCTCTCTCTCAGTAATGAGGTTCTTAGCAGACATTGGTTTGCTCTAAAGGTGATTTTACGATGAGTGCGAGTTATTCGGGTCGTGTTTTCCCGCTAAGGGATGGCCCTAAGATCGACAGTCCTCGGACATTGCTTACATCATTAAATTAAATCAATTAGTGAACTTTTTCCTAGAGTGTGAAAAAATACTCAATGTGCCACGGATTTAAGTGCAACCTTAAGCTACGAGTAATCCTCTTCTACAGAAGGTATGTGTTATTCAATATTTTTGTATTCCCATTGTTTTAGTAATCTATGTTGTGTTAGGGATGTACAATTTATGGTATCCAAGCAATAAATTAATATTTGTAATGATAATTTAAAAGGTAAATTTAATGCAATTACTAATTCTATTTCGTTCTTTGGAACGCTGGTGTCTTGTGACACTATTCTATTTTATTTTTGTAAATATGTAAATTAACTGTAAATAAACTTTTTGTTTATTGTTAAATTTTGGCTATGTTTTTAATACAACATGAGTCCACTGTTTTACTTTAATGTAAGTTTTATTTCAGATTATGAACTTCTTTAGTATGTTATTTATGCGTAGTTTCGATAGGTTTTATTTAGATATAACTGCGCAGTCTATACGCTATTTCTTCCCTAAAATTACACAACGCAGTTTGGGGCTGTTTTGGAGATGTGTTTCCTCCCTCCTCAATTTAAGATAATTATGGTTAATCTAATTATCAGGAATAGGCAGGACCATTATTCAATTATTACGATCACAAATGTTTGTTTATAAATTATAATGTTTTTAAATACCCACTATAATAATTCAGGTACAGTAATTGAGGAGTAGTTAACCTGCAATTACTAAGGTAATTACTTTTATTACCAATTATTTTTCCCCCACCTTCAAGATTGGGGTTTACCCTGCCCCCAATCCCAGTGTATGTTTGGGTAGTTAAGTTGGTGCCGGTATATGGACCTGGATCTGCCCAACATATACATTAAGCTTATACGCCTCATATAAACTTAATCTGACAAAATTAAACTTGCTAAAATAACATATTAATCTGATAGATGAATGCCTTAATGATTCAATATAAAGAAAAAATGGTCAGCAGCATTTTTTTTTTTTTTTTTTTAAATTTAACTGAGGTTTAAGTTAAACTTGCAAGTTTAATTTTCCTTACCATTTTACCCCTATAACTTTTTATTTTCTTCTAAATTATTACTTATAATGAATTTGCATAGTACCCACAGGACATTCAAATAAGAAATAATAACAATGTAGTACTTTTAATACAGAATTTTTGTATAACATTGTCTTATAGGGGTGTTAAAGAAGGACGGTAAGGTAAAAAAAAGGGATGGTAAGGATGGAACGGTAAGAAAAATTACCACCTTTTTTTTTAGGAAAATCATGTTAAGACTAAATGATAGGCACAATGTTCATTGATTTTTAGAAACAGTTGTTAACATTGGATTAAATTTTTTTTTTTTTTAATTTACCTCGAAAAGTGCAGGAATAAACCTTGGGAACGGTGAGACTACCAATAAAGCCGCGATGCTTGAAATTTATATTTAAATGCTGATTTAAATTCTGCAGTAAATTTCCTGCCAAAGAATTTTAGACATTATTTCTCTAGCATACTTCTGCATAAGAAAAAACTTGAAAAAAATTCTGTGGCTGCATCTGAAATGATTTTCTGTATAATTTTAGAAGAGGGATGGTAAGGAATCTAAAACCCAGGGACAGGGTTTAAAAAATAATAACCTAAAAATGTGTGCAGATTAATTTTTAGCTACATACTTATGTAAAACAATAGTTCCAGTTTCAGAAAAAAATGACATTAAATTATTTTTATTGAAACAATTTTATCCAGACAGTTCCAAACTTAAAAATCAGCATCAGGGACATGGAACGTTAGATGAGTTTTCCTGGTATTTGGACCCCCAACATCGTCCAAAACTTATTTATCTCGTTAATATTGTTATGCAATCATGCAATGGGATGTTACCCAGTATAAGAAATAAAAAAAAACACAAATAAGTGTATTAAATAAAAAATTATTATTCAGGGACATGAAAGTCAAAAGATTGTGAGAATGCTCCATATAGATTACAAATATAACATTATTTTTCACTATAATTTAAATGTTACTTTTCAGTACTTTATTTAATAAGGCAAGTATTCATAAGCCCATTTCCCCCCACCATGGGGGAAAACGTCCTAGTATTAAATTAGTATTAATTAGGTAAAATTAAATTAAGGCTAGTATTAAATTTCATGAAGATTTGAATAAAAAGAGGCTAATACAATGTTTAACCTACAGAACACTCATTTTATTGTATTAAGTACATATTTAAAAAGAAACTTATTGAAAAAAAATTTTTTTTTTTTTTTTTTTAAATATTCAATTAAAGAAATAGTGTCCACGGTTGTCAAATTTTGGTTCCTTTATTATGCGGCAAATCTGACTGAGCTCCACATCATCTTTGTCATCAATATCAGGAAAAATGTAATATTTCCCCAACTTAGATTTAAACTATGTGATAAATTTCATAAAATAAAACTTATTTTATGCGATAAAATTCATTGATTTCTTTCACTTGGCCTATGAACGTTTGACTTTATTTCTAAGAGTGGTGCTGTTCCTTTTAAATTAGGACAAATTTTACTTTCAAGTTCACCAGCTTCATTTTTCCTTTATTAAAAAAAATTCTTATTTTACTTGATGTTTGAATGACCTTTCTTTCTCTTTTGATTGCATTTTTTTTTTTTTTTTTTTTTTCAAAATATGCGATGAAAATAAATGAAAAATAGTTTTTATAGGTAAAAAATTGTAAACTAGGTTAATAAAACAAGAGCTAATGATGAAATAATTATTATTTATTTTATTTTTTAATACTTCAAAAGTAAACATAGAGTTAGAATGTGTTGCATCATACAGCTTTTAGCTAAGCCTAACTATAGACCCATTTTACCCCATCCCAGAAAAAAAAAATTATAAAAAATTTAAATGATAAAGTTATTCTTGCCTCTTTATACAATTATGTTCCTAAAAGGGTCCTCTAATAGTCTGTATCAAAATAAAACAGTATTTTCACTATCTAAAGATATAAGAAAGTTTTTCACAACAAATTGCAATTAGACAATTCAGTGAATGTAAACAACAAAATTTAAGTATCTATAAATTTGTTTCCAGATCCTAAAATTTGATTAGAAATACTTGGCATAATCTCAGAGAATGCTTATACAGGGAAAAAAATCTAAAACAAGTAAATTTATGTGGTGAAAAGGACCATTTTTTAATATAGACCCATTCCCCCCCACTTGACCCTATTAAATCAACATTTGCATATAAATTATCCAGACAACTCCTCCCTCCTCCATAATTTAACATCTGCCTACCCATCCAACTTATTTCAACTTTTTAAAAAAAAATTATATTTTGTATTTAATTTTTGTGTATTTAGTTTATATTTTTTTTAATATGCAAAATGTTAATAGTAACTTACAAGTAACCTCCTTACTATCTATTGTTTAGATCATTAATTAATTGTAAATTAAGGAATATATGAATTTCTTAGGAAAACCATGATTTAATGCATCAAATATCAATTGTTTAATGTTTTTATTGATAAGATGGGAGGAACATAAACTTTTGATTCTATACAAATGATTAATTAGTGTATTATGGTGAACAAATATGTAGACAGGATTTAAAATTATTAAATGTATTAACTTTGAATTGAAAGTCTTTACGTTTGTCATAAAAATCAGTAATTGTTTTGTTTTATGCGATTATGATTTTTAGATCCAAAAAGTTAATAATATTATTTGTTAAAAAGGTTTTCTGTCAATTCTAAATTAGTTGGATAATCAACTGGAAATTGAGAAATATTTGATTGTTTAGTGTCAATTAAAATTATGTCATCAATATAGCGATACATTAGTATAATATCATTACAGAAATTACATTCATATTGATATAAATATAAATCAGCCATCAAACTGGATGTAGATCCGCCTTGTGGTATTCCTTCTATTTGTAGATAAAAAAATATCTTATAAGATATAGTAATTATACATTATAAAATTAGTTTAAGTGCAAAAATATTTTATATCCATATACAGTACAGCCCCGATTATCTGCGGAATTGGGTGGCAAGGCAACCGCAGATACCCCGAAAGACTGAAAATGGGATGCAAACACGAAAAAAAAAAAAAAATTCAACATAAAAACTATGTTTCAGTATACAAAACACATAATAAAATGTTTAAAATACATACATATGCATAGTAAAGCAGAAACCTTTGCTTTATGTCTAAATCACTAAAATAAAGAACAGTAAATAAGAAACAATGCCATAGGGTCAGGTGGGGTAAAGTGGTCAGGCGGGGTAAAGTGGTCATAATTCATGAAAAGGGCTAAAATCTTGACTAATATAGAAATTTGAATAATTTTCTTTTAATTTTAGATTTATTAAGTATTGATCAAAGTTTCTCACTCAAAAAAACATTTTTAGTAACATGTTTGAGACACTGATCACTCATTTTGTCTGTCTTTGTTACACCTTGTTCTTTTAACTCTTTAATTAACTTTTCTGCTGCATTTTGTTTCTCCCAAATTTTGTTAAATTGGCAGTTCAGAAAGCTTTTCACATATCTCAAGAACATATTTTCATTTATAGCTAAGTTATATTTATCACAGATTTTATTTCATAATAGTTTTAGTTACATGGGGTAAAGTGGTCATAGGGTTAGGCTTAACTTATAGATATTTGATCTTGGTTAAATTATTCATTATATACAATGCCAGTTTATTAAATACTAAAAACTATTAAAAACTAACTGCAAATAGTTATTATTTAATAATAGTTTATAATATGGGGGTTAAAAAAGGTTAGGTTTAATTTTTAATAGGTTCAGAATAGTGAATGAATTAACTAAGTGTAAACCCGAATTGCTTGCAAAGGTTACATCAATAATTTAACAACCAACACATTAACTACTTTTTATAATACCCATACTTGTATTATATAAGAAAATAGTCCACAAGAAAATCCTGAAAGAATTTTTAATGTTGATGAGGCTGGAATGGATATGGATAGCCAAAATAGTTCAGTTTAAAAAATTGTACGCAATGCAATGCATTACATAAAATTCAGAAACCAAAGGAAAGATAATGTTTAGTGTTCCTTTTGGTATATCAGCTAGTGGTTATTATATTCTTCCATTCGCCGTTTATGAGTGAGTATATATGAATTATGGATAAAGGGTGGTCGTGCAGGAGCATTGTATGCATCATGGAATCTGGTTAGATGCAGGATTCTGTACTTGAATCTTGTATGGATCATTTTATTAAGTAGATAGTACACCGAAAGCTTACAAAAGCCTGCCCTTTTATTTATGATTGTGATGGACATAAATAAATTATGATGCTGTGAAAAATAGCTATCGACAATCATATTATAATACTCTGCCTGCTACCTCATACTAGTCATAGTCTACAACCATTAGATCTAGGTGTATTTTCCCCCATTAAAAAAAGCCTGGAAAGGAATTTTAAAGAAACAGTATCAAGAAAGCCGACTGCAAAATATGTAAAAAAAAAATTAAAATAATCTACATTGGCAACATTATCTACACTCATTTCAGATGTGAATAGAATTGTTAGACATAGTTTTAAAGGAAAAGGAAATGTGTCCAGTCCAAGATCAGAGTAGTATTGACAGAAAAAACACTTGCATTATATCTGCAAAAATAACAAGGGGAATGTGATACTTAAAAAGTTGCTTAAATTTCCAAAAGGAAAAAAACAACAACAAAATATCCCTTTCCTAGTCAACATTCTCTTTTGAATCCATTTATAATCGCTAAAGATGACATCTCAAACCATATCTATAGGACCTTGAGTGTTGCTAAGATATGAAATGAAGAAATCAATAAAGCAATTGGGAAAAAAGATGATTATTTTTCTTAAAGTATGTTAAAAAAAAAAATCCAAATTTGGCAATCATTATACTTTTCCAGAATCAGATGTGATCAAAATCCTTGAAGAACCAAATTTTAACAACAAACAATTTTAACATTACAAATGTACACTTTAATAAAATAAAAAAGCAGATAACTTATTATAAAGGTTGTTTAAAATATTTGTAAATAATAAAATGTCACTTTTTATTCATTAGTTTATTTTTTTATTACACTTTTTCAATGTGACCACTTTACCCCATGCACTACTCACTTTACCCCACCCCCTGGGGTAAAGTGGTCATAAAAACATGCCTGAAAAAATATGTTATAAAAAGGTGTTATTCCCCAAAAATATTTCTGAAATGGATATGGATGTACTCTAAAGTAATGTAATGTAAAATAACACCCAAAATTTTAGAAAACATCACAGAAATTCTGATGTTTATATCCTCTGAAAGTTTGAAAAGCCTGTTTTTATGACCACTTTCCCCCACCTGACCCTACACACTGTACAAAAAAAGTTTAGTTACACCTTTTTAAAAAAATCAAGGTTTGAAATAGTGTGCAAAATCGCACGATTTGCGATAAACTACCGAAAATTTCAACAAATGACTGTATAAAAAAAATCAATTTCGTCAATTGGTCGCAGAAGAAAAATTTCGACAAAGGATTGTGGTAAAAACGCAGTGTTGATTTCAGGGGGTGGCCCGGGGGGGGGGGGGATGTCCTCCAGGAAGATTTGAGATTTTGTGTTTTTAATGATGTGAATTTTGACAAAATATTGCAGAAAGAAAACACGAATTTCGTCAAAAGATCAGTAAGAAAATGCAAATTTTCACCGAAAGATCGCATAGAGAAAACACTGATTTCGTCAAAAGGATCGCGGAAAAAAACACATTTTTCACCACAATCCTTTGTCGAATTTTGCGAATTTTGTTAAAAGTTCAGGGTAAAAAGTGCGAATTTCAACAAAGAATCGCGATAGAAAAATGTGAATTACGATTGCGGAAAAATTGTGAATATCCTAAAATAATCGCAGGAAAAAAATCCGGAATTTCATCAAAATTTACTGCACTGGGCTAAAAAATTGGAACCAGGCTCCTTTTACAAATGTTTAAAAAAACAACAAAAAAAACACTGCGAAATGAAAAGAAACTCTAAAAATCGTATAAAAATTTTCAAAGAAAAAATTTACTATATTGAGTTGAAAGACCGAAACCTTATTCCTTTTACGAATGTCAAAAGATGGCTGAGTAACACGAAAAACCAACCAACCAACCTCCATATTAATTTAAATGTTGTATGCTACGATTTCTCATTTTCAAAGGTTGGCAGGTCTGATATTGCTATATTATATTATTATTGTTTTGAAATTATTTAAATTTTCTGTATAGATTAATTGGGTATGGTAGTAGAATATATTGTAATCATTCTATTAACATTTGTATTTATTTAATATTTATATGAATAATGAAATATAATATGGTATTTTTATATTAGGATTTGTTGGGATATAGCATAATCTTATGACAATTTGTTCATATTAGTTTCAAGTTAATATCATAGATGGCAGCACTAAAATTTAAATTGGATTCTGTCTGATGCTTCGAATAGAGTAATAATATCAATTTTTAACACATGGTGGAGCTTAATGTTTGCTATTTGCGATTTTGTAAAATTATAGTTTTGGTATTTTTTACTTTAGTTAAGAAATTAAAAAAAATTTTAAAGTTAAGAGGTAATTTACTTAATATGTAATTATTTTCTATTTATATTATTTTAATTGCATTTATCACAGTATTGTAAAGATCTGAACTATATCAGATTCGCCATATAGAAAGAACTAATGCATTTCTAAAACAGAGTAAAAATATGTTAAAGTCCACTAAGACGCACAGCAAGATGAAGTAAAATACTCAGTCACCATCAATCTTGGACATTTGACAATCGGTGACAGTTTGCTAATGCTAAGGAGCAGCCGGTATTCTTTTAATCTTTGAGCGTGGGAAGAGAACTCACATACTTTCTCATGAGAGCATATGATCGCAGGATCCGCGTGCAAAAAAGAGGAGTTTCTTAAGGTGTCCATTCAGGGGACAGCGGAAAAGATACCTGGGAGGTTCTTGAACAGAATGGACAGTTAGTGGCTGAGAAACTCACTATTGTTTTTAGAGGAAGATAATTGAGATATATATACGAGAGGAGGATGCAGAGGAGAGATTAGATTTTGGCTGGAGTTGGAAGAGCGACTTTTGGAGTGGAAGGGTTTGAAGGCCGAAAGGGCCAGACTTTACGATCCCTAGTACCGGGGAATGATACCTGAATCAGCGCGACAGGGCACCAGGGTGCCGTCGCGGAAAAGGAGATCTTAATCTCTGAGACTAGACAAGCGTTTTCCATTCAAGTAATGCAATGCCTGTGGACTTAATAGACTAGCCTTCTCATAGACACTATTTCTGATACATAAACTTTTATTCAACAAAATTTACATTGTTGTGTACATAGCGACTTATCATTACTCCAGAATATCTTTTATTGTGTTATAAAATAAATTTCATGTTATCATATTCTAAGAGAATATAAGTTGTTAAGCCTTCGAAGTTAACACCCTCGACCATCGCTACCGCCTTCTTAGGACACGGCACAATTGGTGGCAGCCAACGAAACGAACTTTTATGTGCAAAAAATAGTACAGATGAGATTGTTAGCAGTCTGTGATTAAAAACAAAAGAGAGCTGAGCATCGAGCAGCAGGAAAACGTCATAGGCGCAACACTGCGAAGGAGTCAACAGTCCAGCGACCCAGGAGAGAGCAAAGGGACATCCAGGAGATCCACCTAAAGCCAAACGGAGAGAGCTGACAACCGACAGACTCCCTCGGAAAGGCCTGACCCTGACGCAAAGAGAGTGACTGATACTTCAACAGCAGCACACTGGCCAAAGCAACTGTGACGGGACCTCAACACAACAGAGCAGGTAGGCTCATTATTTTTTTTGAATGGCTCTCAAATTTTTTTTTAGTAGAATTTAAATGTTTTAAATTCGGGATCAAAAATTGTGAGATAGTAAAATTGTTGTAATTTGTAAAGTAAACATTAAGATAAGGGCATCAAGCCAAGTATAACAGAGGCAAATTCATAGGCATTTAAAATAGCTCAAGCTAGGGAGCAGATTAAAATCTGGTTTGTATTCGAAACGAATACAAAGGAAAATTTTGTTTCTAAGAAAGGAAGCGGAAAAATTTTCAGGGGAGATTGCAGTAGCGAGCCGAAAAAAAAAAAAAAAAAAAGGCTCAGGGGAACAGTTTTTTAAATTAGAGATGCAAGTAGTGTAATATTACATGTAAATTGTGGGGAAAATTAATTTATGTTAGTTAAACTACTGAATAAAGATATTTTCTAGAAATTTATGGTCAGAACACTGATTACACTGGTCATGGTTTGCAAAGAAGTGCTCAGATTTGAAAAGTTTATTCGAAATATATGTGTGCAATTTCTATAAGATTTTACTATATATTGTGTTTTATCCTGTGTGCATAGGGACTTTAAACAGAAAATTTTATCTTGCACATTGGTTATTTTTAACAAAAGGGGAAGGTATCCAAAAAATTTCACAGATATTGTAAATTTATACTTTATATCCTGTATTTGTATTTAAAATTTGTTTATGTAAACATATTTTATAGTGTTAATTGACAGGTTTTAAATTCTCCGAGGAAATTATTGGTGTAAATTATTGAAATTGTGTTAAAAATAAGGCTTCATTATGACAAGGGTGACCGCATTAAAACATTGCAGAAAGATTGATCTACAGAATTTAGCAGCAGAATTGGATGTAGCACTTGAGGATGGGGATACAATACAAATAATCATCCAAAAAATTGAGCAATCAGATAACTACGACGAGGACCTTGCGCTAACGCAAGCCAGGTACATTGTACAAGATAGAGAAGCAAATTTAGCTAGGGAAAAAGACCGCGAAAAGGCAGAAAAAGACCGCGAAAAGGAGCAATTAGAATTAGAAAGAGCTAAATTAGATAGCGCAGACAGACAGAAAGAAAGAGAATTCAAACTAGAAGAATTAAGATTAACGCAAGGCACAGAGAGAAGCAGTTCAAGTGCGAGTAATCGTTCTGATAGAGGCCCAAAATTAAACATAAAATCTATTATGCATTCGTTCGATCCAGACAAATCAGACATAACTTTATTTTTAAATTTATTTGAGAGACAGGCAGAAAGATCGGGGATCGAGTCAGATGATCTAGTAACTCATCTTTTAGCTTTATTGCCCTTACAAATTGCAGAATTAATTTTACGAGAACCGTCTGACACCGTGGACAATTTTGCTCACGTGAAAAAAATTCTCTTACAACGATATAGGTTAACAGCAGAAGCCTATCGTTTAAACTTAATGAGGCATCAAAAAAATACAAACACCCCATGGAAAGACCTAATCTTCGAATTAAATAGTTTTCAAGATGGATGGCTTGATGGGTTGGGCATCAAAACCTTAGAGGAGCTAAAAGACCTGCTTATTACGGAACAAATTAAACGAAGAGTGCCGATCGAAACTAAAAATCATTTTATCGATTCGTGGGCAGAGTATAAAAAACCAGACAAACTCGCAAAAGATTTGGACGGGTATGAAGCAATAAAGGGCGCGACGTCCTGGAAAGGGTATGCCAGACCCCCCCAGGGAAAAAAGATTCGAGAAACCGAGATATGCAGAAAAAGACAGCGAAAAATGGTCCGATCGCCCAAATTATGAGGAAAGGGACCCAAGGAAAAATGCTGATAATAAATCTAATTGGCGGGAGAAAAGCGATGATAGGGAAAGGCAAAAAGCTTTCGAAAAAACAAAACAAAGCACTTGCTTTCAATGCGGAAGTCCAAAACATAGGATACGAGGCTGTCCAGATTTAAAAAGATCGGAAAAAGAAATAAGCACGGTACATCATGTTAGGTGTAGTACGAAATTAGATAAAGGTTTCGAACCATATTTAAGTAAGGGAAAGATAAATGGAGTAGAAATTACAATGTTACGCGACTCGGGAACCATGGATGATTTATGTTCAAGAAGATTCATTAATAAAGGGCAATTAAACGGAGAAATTAAGTGGTTAAAACAACCTCTGGACAGGGAACTTCAACAGCTTCCGGTCGTGCAAATAAAGTTAGAATTAGCGGATAAAACGGTGATAACAACTAAAGCACTTATCACAGACAAGGAGTCAGATTTGGATTATTATATCCTTGGAAACAGAACACAAGAATTAATCAATTCGAATGAGCGTAAGAAAAATAAACAGCCGGCGAAGGAAAACGAAACCAGTAGCAATTGAAACTTTCAGCCGTGCATTCAAGGGGTGAGTCAATCAAGAGAGATTAGTCCGGAAAATGCCACGACAGACGATGAGTTGGACGTGAGCGAAGGGGAGGAACTAATTTCTTTACCACCGCTCGCACAGGAGTCGAATGAGAATGACAAAATACCGTTTGAAAATGAAACTTATAGCTTAAGGAAAAAAAGTAAGACGGATTGTAAAAATGCACAAAACATAGTCAAGCCGCGTGAGGAATCGATTTCAGGTCAGAAAACTTTCGAGGCGATAGGGATTTGGAAAAACAAACGGGCATTACGAAAAAGGATTATAACGGTAATCCGAAAAACAGAATAGCGACGAATTCGTCAAACTTCGAGAAAGAGGGGAGAACAAAAGACAGCGTTCGAAAACGAAATAAAGGAAAAGTCTATGGGTCAGAAAACCAAGAGAAACCACAAGAGAAACAGCTGTCAGGTGAGGTCAAAAACTGAAGGATTATAAGAAACTCAGACACACACATAACTCGCAAAGACAAGAAGTCAAAAATACCTGTAAAAATCATAAAAAATAGGCAAAGTACTGGACAAGAAAAGCTGTTCAGAGATTCATCTCAGATAGAAGGGATTAAAATGAGGGAACAGCAGGTTAAGTCACATGATGTCAGTAAAAAAGTCAGAAAGGAGAGTGAAAACTCAGTTAAAAATAAAAAAAAGTGCGAATTACAGAATTTATGCAAAACAGTAGAAAAGGATTTTAAACCCGGGAAACAAATACTAGATTTAGGAACAAACGGTCGACAAAATGAAACTGATAGTTGGGAGGACATTAAGAAAGGGAAAGAAAAAATAGCAAGGGTGGACGAACTTATAGAGATCCCCAAGAATACAAAACAGACGAAAACAAAGCGAAACGTGCTAGAAAAATTAATACGAAAATGAAAAGAAATAAAGGATTAAAGGTCTGGAAAATTGCTGGTCAAGGAGAGAAGTTGAACACTCATAATTCCACGAATAGATCGAAAAGGCGAAAATGGAAAGGAATTGGCAACAAGAAAACGGGACAAAAAAGCACGAACATAGATTTAGAAGCCAAAATCAGGGTAAAAATAAACAAAAATCCGAGAAAGCCAACGGTAGTTAAAATAACGAAGATAAATACATTGTCAAAATCTAAAAGGGAAACAGAAAACAGGAAAGGGTTAGATAAAAACAAGGAAATTGATCAAAAAGAAATCAGTGAAAGGCAAGAGGATCGGCAAAATTCAGAGAGGCATTAGACAAATAAACGAAAGAATACAGGAAAAGATGGGACTACGAGAATAGTTGCCATAAAAAAATTAAAGAGCTGCACTGATAAAAAGAGTTTAATAGAAACGGATAGCAGTGTGCTTTCATCTAGGAATAGCAAAAACAAAATGACTCGTAAACCGCTCAAAAGGGCACATACTTTGCAACCTGACCAATATGCCAGAGTACAAAGGCCAGGGAAGGACATTGTCCAAATAGATTTTTTGAGTAGAGCAGAGTAATCTTGGGAAAAAAAAAAAAAGAAAAGAAAATTGTATATAGTATGTTATCATTCCTTTTAATGTTTGAAAATATAATATAATGTGAAGTGTTTGAAATAGAATACAGTGTAAAATATTATACAGAGTGTATAATGAATACTTTTTTTTGGAGGGGAAGACAGGCAAATAAAGTTTCTTTTTTTTTTTTGCATGTGAGCCATTCATATAAATTTTGAGTCATCTTTCTCTTTTCCAGAATATTTCGTCCTGCGGCCAAAATATTCTTTTAAAAGGAGGGGGGGGGGGGGTTATAAAGATCTGAACTATATCAGATTCGCCATACAGAAAGAACTAATGCATTTCTAAAACAGAGTAAAAATATGTTAAAGTCCACTAAGACGCACGGCAAGATGAAGTAAAATACTCAGTCACCATCAATCTTGGACATTTGACAATCGGTGACAGTTTGCTAATGCTAAGGAGCAGCCGGTATTCTTTTGATCTTTGAGCGTGGGAAGAGAACTCACATACTTTCTCACGAGAGCATATGATTGCAGGATCTGCGTGCAAAAAAGAGGAGTTTCTTAAGGTGTCCATTCAGGGGACAGCGGAAAAGATCCCTGGGAGGTTCTTGAAAAGAACGGACAGTTAGTGGCTGAGAAACTCACTATTGTTTTTAGAGGAAGATAATTGAGATATATATACGAGAGGAGGATGCAGAGGAGAGATTAGATTTTGGCTGGAGTTGGAAGAGCGACTTTTGGAGTGGAAGGGTTTGAAGGCCGAAAGGGCCGGACTTTACGATCCCTATTACCGGGGAATGATACCTGAATCAGCGGCGACGGGGCACCAGGGTGCCGTCGCGGAAAAGGAGATCTTAATCTCTGAGACTAGACAAGCGTTTTCCGTTCAAGTAATGCAATGCCTGTGGACTTAATAGACTAGCCTTGTCATAGACACTATTTCTGATGCATAAACTTTTATTCAACAAAATTTAGATTGTTGTGTACATAGCGACTTATCATTACTCAAAAATATCTTTTATTGTGTTATAAAATAAATTTCATGTTATCATATTCTAAGCAGGGTTGTAATTTTAACCGGTCAAAATTGATTTTGACCAGGGCACTGGATAAAAGTGGTTTTAACCGTCCAAAATTGGTCAAAAGTGGTCAGAAATGGTCAAAACTGCTAAAAATGGTCTTACTTTTAATAATTTTTTCTTTCCAATTAAAAGTAACTTTATAAGTAATAAAAGTAACAGGCAGTTAAAAAAATAATATACTGATAAGTTAAGGAGGCTCATTAGTAAAATATGCTTATGCAATACAATAAGAAAGCTAGATCCATAATTGCCCTTTCATTGTTAATTGCGTATCAACAGGGAAAAAGTCATTCTTCCTTTCAGCTGTTGATACACGGGTATCTAAAAAAACTGCCCAGTATTGTTTAAAACTAGCAGCTGATGCTAAAGAAGAGGTAGAAAACAAGTTTGTAAAGTAAGAAGTTTTGTAAATGACAATGAAAACAAGATTAAACACATGAGAGAAGATTTTAAAAGTGCGTATAGAGACAAACTGTTTATTTCTTATGGATGTGCTGCACATTACTTGAATCTTGTAGGACAAGATATAACAAACACAAACAAAGTTAGTTCAATAATGAAGATGTTATTGAAATGAAAAATTGCAGATGAGCATGAAGGATGATATTGATGATAACATTGTTAAAATCATTAACAATGTAGGCATATACAAAGAAGTAAAATTATTACAAAATCAATTTATTTCCCTTGCTATAGATAAACTTCAAAAAGAAGATGCTACTATATCTGATGCATGCGACGAATTGTTAAGATTGCTAAAAGAGAAAGATCTTGAAACTTATTCTAAAATGATAGACTCAACTTAATGAAAACGTTACCCCAGTTCATTTTCTGGCTTATATGCTTAATCCTGTCGACATGGGTAAAAGTGTTTATGAAGAGAAGCAAGAAATAGCAAGGCAATGGTTACATGATAATATTGATCCTAACTTTTTGCCTCTTGTGATTGCATTTCAAGCAGAACCCTTACCATATCCAAAATCCTGTTTTTCTGAAAGTGTAAAAGATACAATTGGGCCTGATATCTGGTGCGTAGCAATGAAGAAAGTTAAAGGAATTGATATAAAATTTGTTGAATTCACATTACATCTAATGAATTGTTGTGCCAGATCGTCATCAATCGAAAGATTGTTTTCTAAATTTGGAATAATCCAAAATAAATTATGAAACCATCTAAGTTGAGAGACAACTGCAAAACTCGTTACTTGTAATCATTTTTTAAATTCAATACAAATTACATAAAAACGTAAAAAAGCTTCTGTAAAAAAATAATTATAACATTTGTGTTGCATGAGTATCTTGGTGTTATGTTATTTATGTTACGACTTTTTTAATTTGGTATTTGCTGGTGTTATGTTACTTATATTATGACATTTTTAACAAATGTTAACTTAGTTTTTAACACATGCTAGTAAAACATATTTGATTAGTAGTAAATAAATTGAATAGTCAATTTCAGTGGTCAAAATGGTCAAAATTGATTTTGACCAGGACGGTTAAAACCGGTTTAAACCACTGGTTAAAACCACCATGGTTAAAACCGAGACAACCCTGATTCTAAGAGAATATAAGTTGTTAAGCCTTCGAAGTTAACACCCTCGACCATCGCTACTGCCTTCTTAGGACACGGCACAGTATTTCAAAATAGATTAACTGTATACATTAGGTTTTAAAATCTGTGTTAACTGTAAAAATAACCTTAAACTTATCTAGCTTTTGGATACCATGTGTTGATGTGTATTTAGATAGAATAACTGGGATTTTATTAGGTATTTTGTGTAATATTACTATTTTTCCTTGCTATAAATTAATTATTTAAAAAGGTTGTATTGCTTTTTCCATTTAATAGTATTCTGTTTTCATCTTGAAACTATTCTCTCAGTTATACTGGTCGTTAGAGTACAGGAGAAATTTTTTTTTTTCAGCTTTTAGCTTTTTTTCTTACAGAAAACAACTGATTTTGCTTATATAATTGAATTTTATACTCTTGATAACGTAATTCAATATATAAGCTTTTCAATGATTTTAATCGAAATCCATATTCTTTTTTTCTTCATTATTAATTCTTGTTATATAGTACAAGGGACTTTATTTTATACATAGAAACTTGTTTATTATGTTTTTGGCAGTGACCCGGAGCCGAACAATTTGTGATGCTCCAGCTCCGCTCCTAGAGAAAATACCGTGGCTCCAGCTCCTGCTCCAACTTTGCACTTTTAAGTTGCAGATTTTAATTTACACGTTTGATTTTTTGCTCACAAATACTTCCTATCTTCATTAAAGATCTGACAAAATGCATTTTTCTTCTCATCAAACTTGAAATGCTTGTTCAGAAAATATGACATCTTTTAGCTTTTGCTTTTAAAATAGTAAGTTTGGTAGAATTTTAAAACACAAAAATCTTAAATTTCTTCTACACTTTTCAAACACTTTACAAAGTAATATGTGTTCAACTCGGAACTTTTAGATATTACTAGATTCGTTTTAAAAAATTGCATAGCATTGTGTTTGATAGAACTTTAAAATTGCACGGGTGATATATCGAAAACTTCTATCTAGACTCAGAGATGTAATATTAAGCCACTTTCATTCTTGGTGCTGTGTGAATGTGTTAAACCTTCTCAAGCCACGAACAACACAAACAAGTAAAATTTACATGAGTTCGCTAAAATTTTTGCGCCCCCTGAAAATCCAAGTCTGCGCCCTTTTCCCTGGCCCGGTCCGACCCTGTTACTATCCCCCCTCCCCCATTTCTTAAGAATGTTTCACAAAAACAAAAAAGTTTTATTTATCTATTTGCACTGACAATTTGTTGTAAAAAACATATTTTTGCTTTATTTTGATTTGTTTTATTTTTAAATAATCAATAGCAGTATTTTCATATACAGTAGAAGATCTTTATAATGCAATTCTTCATATAACGCACAACTTCTCAGATGTAAACAATGATTTTTGCAGTTAAAAAGCACCTGCACTTTCACATTGTAAAATATTGCTACTCTCTAGAGGACTAAATTTGATACATTAGTTCAACTTTATCTTCTAATTTAAGACCTTTTTACTAAAAAAAATGCTATTATTACAATGAACATTTTTGAAAATGTCTAATTTAAGGGATGGTTGTGTCAGTTATATTTGGATTTACTAAAAAACAACTTTTCAAAAGTAAAAAAAAAAAAAAAAAAAAAAAAAAAGCCAAGCAAAAAAAAAAAAAAAAGGGAAAAGAAAAGAAAAAGGTGAAAGTTGTGGCTAAAAAATAGTGTGATATCAAATTTCCAAGCTTATATTGCGGTACTTATTTAACATTTTTTGATAAAAATTTACCTTATGTAAGTCGAGTACCTAAGTATGCGTTGATAGAAAGCCTTTTCTCCTTTACTAAATACATCATAACGTGTTTCTGAAAATTAAATTTTTTTAAATTATGCATGATGGGCTTGGCGGCCATCTTTCCATATTTTACACAAATTTCTAAGTACACAAGTTCATTGTTAAGATTGGAAGTTCGAAATTGTTACTAAAGCAAACATTTTATTCTTTTAATTTATGGAAATGAGTGCCTAAAAATTTGTGTCTAAAAATAAAGCTGAAGTAACTTTAGGTTTCATCTTATGATTCTCTTTTTTCGGAGGGGGATTAATTAATTAGTTAAAACAGTAAAAATCAATTTGTTTTTTCAAAATAAAAAACATTCTTAATTTATCTGTCTGTAGCTATAACTATAAGTTCGAAATTCTTAATAATGCAAATATGTTACGAGCTTGAGTGCTTAGAAATTTGTGTAAAATATGGAAAGATGGCCGCCAAGCCCATCATGCATAATTTAAAAAAAATTAATTTTCAGAAACACGTTATGATGTATTTAGTAAAGGAGAAAAGGCTTTCTATCAACGCATACTTAGGTACTCGACTTACATATGGTAAATTTTTATCAAAAAATGTTAAATAAGTACCGCAATATAAGCTTGGAAATTTGATATCACACTATTTTTTAGCCACAACTTTCACCTTTTTCTTTTTTTTTTTTTTTACTTTTGAAAAGTTGTTTTTTAGTAGATATCAGTTCTTTTTTTAAAACAAATGATATATAACTGAAATAATTCTACTAGCTCAAATTAGTCTTTGTATAGCCTTTATAAACAGGGAGCAAACACAATATTATACATTTTGTTTACCTATCATTCATTTTTTATAGTGATTAATAATTTAAATGTAAGGAAAGTCAATTTCTTCTTCCAAAGTATCAGTCTTTCACAATTTATATCTCCTTAAAATTTTCTACGAAAGATGAAAATTTAGTAAAAAACAGAGTCGAAATAAAATATATATTTACAGTTAGTCTGTCAGTTAATTGTTTTTTCTAACTTTTTTTGCTGACGGTTTTGCAAAATAAATTTACCTTTACAAATACCTACGGTTAATCCGAGAATGAAAACCCGCAGGCATCTAAAGAATCGAAGATCTGTAAATCTAGCAATTCTAGACATAATAAAGGAACATTTTTCATAAAAAAAATCTAAAAATTTAAAGATATAAACTGTACATATAACTTCATCTTCATTTATATCGTGTTATAGAGAAGAAAGAATAAATATGTAATTTTACTCAAGTCTGTTTATCCATACCTATTTGCATAAATGTGAGGATATTAATTTTCTATTAAATTTCCCCTAAATTGATTATCTTTAATAGTGTATTATTAAAGCCGCATATACATTAGAATTAAATATTTTTCGGTTAAAAATTACCTGAAATCTATAGTCTTATCGTTCGTTAAATTTGTTTTTTTTTTATGCCCAGACTCTTTTTCTGAACTCTGACAAAAGATCACAGACATATTGAAGCTATCAAATTTCTTATATCTTTCTATCGTATTTCCTTTTTTGAGGGGGGTGTGAGGAAGAGCCTTAAGAACTTCGTTTTGTTCTCAGAATTCTGAATTATTCATTCAAAAGATCTACCTACATAAGTCTTGTTGCAGAATTTTCATTAGTTAAGAGTTGCATCAAGTTATACATCATGTGAATCTATTAAATTAATTTTGTGAAATACTAGATGGGAGCCATTGATATTTCCAGACCATTTGCCTACATTTTAAACAGGGTTGGCAGGTTTTTGACGCATGTCAGTTTTTGACAGTTTAAACTGCGGTTTAAACCGTCATGTCAAAAACCCCTTGTCAAAAACCTCGTCAAAAACCTCAAATACTTAGAGTGATCTGTAAAATTTCACATTAAATGTCACACATTAGATGTAATATTTAAAATTCACTATTACTGTAATTGTATAATTAGTATATAGTATTAGTAATAATTACAGGGTTGGCAGGTTTTTGACATGTGTCAGTTTATGTCGGGTTTAAAACATAGTTTAAACGGTCATGTCAAAAACCTCAAATACTAAATTGATCTGTAAAAATTCAAATTAAATGTCACACTTGACAACATTACATGTAATATTTTAAATTCACTCTTACTGTATATCAGTAATTAGTACATAGTAAAGTATTATTGTTAAGTACAACTTTTTAACAGGGTAAAATTTATTTTTATTTATTTATTTATTTATTTATTTATTTTTTTTGTAAAATTGTGTTTTTCTAAAAAGTAGACATTAAGCTCACCTGAGCTGTACATTTTTTCTCTTACTTAAAATCGTTTTAATTTCGCTTACTTTTGAGAGCTTAAAGCATTAGCTAGCTTTTTTTATGGGGGAAAAAAAAACTTAGAAAAGTGTAGATTTTTTTGCATGTATAACAAGATAATGTGCATCAATGTTATTCTAGTCTAGGCAATAACCATTCCATTCAAAATTGAAATTGTATTATTAATTTTAAACATTTACAAAATAAGAGAAGTAATTAAAAAAAAAAAAAGCTTAAAGTCAAAATCTTTTTAAAACATGCTTTCTTTCAATATATAAAAATGTTTTCGATTTTAAAACTGAACAAAATTGGCTCGGTCATCTAAAAGAAAATTCCTGTAAGCCCATATTGAAAAAGTGCATAATAGAAGGGATCAAATCATGAAACCATACCATTGTTTGGCTTATATTTTGCATCCCAACCATCAGGGGCAAGGGTTGACTGCTGTATCAGTTGATTCAGCTCGCGCTTGAGCTACGGAGAGAGTTTATGGATGCTTACCCATACTGATTGTGTATGAAGCTAAAGAATCCACTTTCCAGTCTTCTTATTTCAGTGCTATAGGGAGGACTCCATTGTTTGGTGGAAAGGTATCACTAAATGCAACAGCTTTTTGAGCCTGCTTCAAAACTTGCTCATCTAGCAATGCTTTTGCTATCAAGTCCTACTAGCTCAGCATCAATTAAGAGACAGACTATTTTCTAACGCTTCATACACTCTAAACTCAAAAATCTTTTGGGTGTAAATAAATGTGCTAAACATGTGGTGTGCTGCAGCATGCTGTGTGGTAAAATTGATCCGGATTATTTAATTGTACAAAATTATTTTCTTCTGGTTGAAAAATCCAAAAAAAATATATATATATATATTTTATTGCAAATAATATATTTTTTAAATTATTAAATTTCAATAAAAGATCACATAAATCATTGACTTATTTAATGTTTATCTATTGTTAAAATGTTTTAGCGTGTTACATGTATTTGGCAGTTTTCGACGGTTTAAACCAGTTTTCGACAGTTTAAACCAGTTTACGACAGTTTAAACCAGTTTTTGACGCTTGTCATGTCAAAAACCCAACCCTGATTTTAAACTTGAGTCATTTACTACTATTCATTAATTTTCTATACGAATTAAAGAAGTCGTTGTTTCCATGCCAACTGTACCTTTCACTATTGCTTGCTTGTTTGTTTGTTTGATTTATTGAACACATGCATCATATCACATGCGGATCACGGCGGGATTCGAATCTGCTTCCACCTACGCTCTCAAGCGATTAGCGACATTATGTCTTATCCACTCAGACACAGAGGGCCACTATTGCTTTCTCTAATGCCCAGATACTCAAATTTAACCAACTGCACTTAGAATCATGGTCATAACACAGAACATTTATATGTTAGAGCAGTGTTGCCAGTGGGCTACTTTTTTTAATTCAGATTTCTTGATTGCCAGCACTTATTATAAACGGTAAAATTCCCATTGTTTTCGCCTTAATTAATATGTCATTAAATAAGGCACATTTTACAATTTCAAAAAAGTGGTGCCAATCAAGTATCTGAGTTAAAAAAAGTAGCCCATCTGGCAACACTGTGTTAGAGTGGTGACATATGCACAAGTCGTGTACTCATATTCAATTTTTTGTCCAAAGTACGGTAACTCAGTTTTCAGTAATAGACGAGGAAGATTTCAATTAAACTAACCAGAAAAGTTAGCAAACATTGGCTTCCTGATTTGATTTTATTCAAAATTGTTTTAACCAACCAAAGTTAATGTCTGGGATCCAGATAAATTTTTCTCTGTTAGTAAAATTACATTGACCAATCAGTAGCCTTTATCTTTGCAGGCTTTTCGGTGTTTACTGCAAACATCAAAAAGTTTGGAAAAATGCAGACGTCTGATTGATCAATCCCATCCCGCTAATAGCGAAATATCTATCTTGATCCCTGCCTATTCAACGACCTTTAAATATTGGAGAAAGCCTTGACACGTGTCAGAAAAACGTCACACAAAGCAGGCAAAACAAAGAAGAAAAATCATTCATTGGCTCGTTCATTATTCACGAGCCGATGAATGATTTTGTTTCTTTGCTTTGCCTGCTTTGTGTGATGTTTTCGTGACGCAAGTCCAGACTTTCTCAAATATTTAGGATGCTTTGGCGTATTTCACCACCATGAAGTTACGAAAGGAGAGAACAGACATGTCAATCTTCCCGTGTGAAAAATTAGTTACCAAAAAAACGAGTTATTTCCCTCTCTTGTGCCCTTTTCTCTCTTGATTTTGACCGATAGCAGCCCATTTAGCAGTCCCCATTTTTTCCAGTACAAGATGCCACTATATACAGTGGACACAGGAGGGAGGGTGTTAGCGCAACCAATGACATAATAGACCAGTTCATGATGTTTAAAAGTCACACGCAGTTGGATCGAGGCTAACGAAAAAGACAGGCTACCGCGGTGGGTCTGATCAAAGCGATATAAGTAAGCGTCCTATCTTAAATGGGAGAGATAACCGCAAGATTAAAAGCGAGGTCACGTCAATCAAGGTCATACGCCACCCAGCGGACGGAGTGAACTACAAGGGGATTATTAACTTCTTTCCCCTTTGTGGATGATCTATAAGTTCGATATCTATGAAATAACTATGCGCACTCGCAGCCGTGATTTTATTCGTTTGTCGTCTGCAGTACTTAATTGTTGAAAGTATAAATATAATTCGATTTATTTATTCGCCATTATTTAATTTATTAATTGAAGTTAGTTATTTAAACAAAATCAGTTCTTTTAAGAACTTATATTATTTGGGAAAATGCCACGTTGGCGTTCTAATTATTTCAGTTTTCAAAACTGCAAAAATAACTCTATCTGAGAGAACTCATTTTTTTCGCTTCATAAAAGAGAAAAACAGGTTAGTTTTGTGTTTTATTATAATTTATAAAAAAGTTAAAATGTTATTTAATATATATTATTAAATGTCAGTGATTTTAATACGTTCTATTTGAATTATATTTTTGTAATGCAATGAACAGGGACATATGAAAATTAGTTAATGTATGTTAAGATAGAATTTTACAGCAGCATTTTTAATTCAATTCCTGATAAGATAAAGTTATAAAAATTACATAAACATGTGTATTTCCAATGAGAATTAAACGTTTTATTACGCTTAGAGTTTAAGTATAAATTATTTAATTAATTTTAAGGCATCTTTTTTATTTACCGGGCGCAGGCGATAAATTGCCAAATATTCTCTTGATCGAATTGCATTTATAATATTTAAAATAGAAGCATTTCATTCATTCCATTTAAAACTCATTTAATTTTACATTAGGATCCACTTTAATTTAAAATGCAAGCAGTAATTCTTGTACTATTAAACCAGCAATAATTGATTATTTATAGTTTTAAATATTTTGAGAAATTTAGACAACAGCCTTAAAAAAATTCCTAAAATCGACAAATTACTTTTTTTAAAAAAATCTAGAAATATGTCGGTCATTGTATCATATCCGGGAAAAATAGTTTTCATGGAATACCTGCACTTCGCACAGGTGAATAACATTGCAGAAAGCATACAAAGTATAGAAGAAATGTCAAAAATTGGAATAAAATATAAAATATTTACAAATAGTACGTGGTATGCTCAATTAAACATTTATTATCTTCCCCCAGTTCTTCGCAGGGGTAAAATGGATAACTCTCCGTAATCGGGCCGATAGCCATGATTGGCGTCAAATGAGAAAACAGTATACAATTGTAACTGTATAAAAGTTAAATAATGGTTAGAAAATGAAAGTAACTTTTATCGAAATAACCCAATTGCGGAACATTCTCCAAATTTGAAAAAGGCTTATGAAGCACACAACAATTGCTAATAACTGAAAACTATAGACTAATAATAAGCTCGACGTAGCAGTTGTTGGTCGGTAGCCAATAATTTCAAATTTCCCTTTTAATTTTGTCCAGTTTCAATTTTTGTTCTTTTTTTTTTTCAAATCTGGCTTCCGCAAAAGAGTCGGAATAAGTAGTAGAAAAAAGGGCTGCGGACGGAGGTGGGGCAATTGAACGTATTAAAATCATTGACATTTAATAATATATATAAAATAATACTTTAACTTTTTTATAAAAAATGATAGGACTGAAAATCACGTTTAAGATGCTTAAAGGTTTTAAATATTTCTCTTTTGCAATTTCTCAACCAGCTGGTATAATTTAGAAATCGTAGTTTGTTACATAACTTACTCAATTGTTGTACTTGTATATACAGTTGTAAAAACCATAAAGAATGTTTAAGGATTTATCAGCTACGTTTAGATAACGTAAAATTAATTTGCTAATTTATAATCAAGTTGTAAAAATACTAAAATGTTGTACTGTTACTAGAAACACATCCATGTACATAATTTTTATTTTTCTCGCATATCTGGGAGGGAAAAATCGAATAATTTTTTTTATCTTTTCATATATATGAACAAGGTTCGATTAAATAAACAGTGTAAAAAGTACTTTTATGTTAGTCGGCTGCAGTTCATAAACCGTCAAATATTTTCCCCATCACCAGCGTTTATGTTGCGTTCATTTCATTCAAAGTATAAAATCATCATTTTAAAAACATACTCGTCATTTCAAAAACATAACTTTATTTAAAATACAGACATACTGGTATATTACATCAATTTAAACACATGCTTTTCGCTCATTATATTTAAAATACATTTTTTTTTCTAATAAATAATAACATAAACAAGTTTCATAACAAGTAACATAAGTTTAAAGGTGGCCAAGTTTCTTCCAATGTGGGAAAAAAACATGCAATTAAAAGTTACGCCTATAACTTTTATTAACAAAAATGGTTTTCTTTTAGCCTGAACAGCTTGCATAAAATTCAGGTCTATTTGAAGATATTTACAATTTAAGAGTTATAGACGGAAAAGCAGACAAAGCCATTTTAGAGAATACCTGTTAAAATTTTAATCGTGAATTTCAAATATTTACTCACTCATGGAAGATTAACCTTGTTTACCAGATTTATTGCAAAATATTTTTATTACAGCTTGTTTTGATAAAAAAAATATATGTATTTAAAAAATAGTTGCAATGTCAGTTTAGTTTCGGGGCAAAAGGCAATACTGTTTACGTAGCATTAGTGCTTTTTCTCCCGAAATTAAAATGACATTGCGATTTTTTTTTTTTAAATACACATATTCCATTCAAAACAAACTATAACAAAAATATTTTGCAATAGATCTGGTAAACAAGATTCATCTTCCATGAGTGAGTAAATATTTGAAATTCATGATTAAAATTTTAACAGGTATTCTCTAAAATAGCTTTGTCTGCTTTTCCGCCTATATCTCTTAATTTGTAAATATCTTCAAATAGACCTGCGCACGAGATGCGCAGATGGTAGATATTTTGTCATATATGACGTCATACAAAAAACCCGCGTATTTGCGTTATTCACTCCATCCACAAGATGGCGCAGCTGTGTCAATTTACGACAGATTCCAGCATTAACTCTGTACGTTTACTTATAGCGCTTTGGGTCTGATTCTTTTTTTTTTTACAAACCGCTGGAGTCACGTGATGCTCTTTTCACGCACCTTCTTTGGTGCATTCGAGCATCACGTGACTCCAGCGGTCTGTAAAAAAAGAAGAATCGGACCCACCGCGGTAGCCTGTCTTTTTCGTTAGTCTTAGAGTTGGATCATCTTTACACGATGATTAGTACAAAGCTGGGAGCCGATTTTTTTTTGTCCATTGCCGTGTACAGATAATCAACTCCATGTGACGTTATGAACTGGCCTTATATGTTGTTGGCCACAGTTTAGGAACAGCTACAAATGACTTCATCTATATCTACTCCGAGGTAAACGAAAAAGACAGGCTACCGCGGTGCTAAAGCGCCTAGAATATATAAAGTGGAAATCGGCTATCCCAGTAATACTTTAAAAAATGCTAATATATTGGATCTCTTAAATTTTAAATGATTCTGAAATCCAATGAGTCGATCACAGCGATATCTGCAGGATATTTCCTAAAACTTCATGACGATTTGGTAACAGCGTCTAGAATACCTAGTGTGGAAATATTTTATTAAACAACGCTAAAAATTTGTATCCCGTAAATGATCGACGATACTGCTAAAATTCCAAGTGTCGATCGCAGCAAAATCTGCGGGATTTTCGTATTACATTCTATAGACTAGCAATATCTTTCAGTTATAGAAAATATCCTGCAGATGTCGCTGCGATTTGTATATTTCAGCAGCATCGTTGCACATTTAAGGATACAATATTTTACCACTTTTTTAAGTATTACAGGGATAGCCAATTTTCACACTATATATTCTAGGCGCTATAATTTGGTCTAGACGCTGTAGCGTTTTTTTTTTTTACATTTTATTAACATACATCTGACCTGTGTGCTTGGCGTCAAGCCCGCTGTAATAATACGATGTTTACTTTGAAAGTTTATCACAGATGTCGCTGCGATCAGCTCCCTGGATTTCAGCGTCAGTGCACATTTAAGGGATACAACTTTTTAGTGCTGCTTGGATAGCAAAATTCCACAGTACAGCGCCTAGAAGATACAGTGTGGAAAACGGCTATTCCTATAATGCTTTAAAAAGTGCTAAAAACTTGTATCCCATATATCTCCAACAATGCCCAGCGGCAATATGCTGATGCGAGCGCCATCTCGTAACTCTTTTCAATATAAACACTGAGTTTTCAAAAATTATAGAATGTTAAATATCGGAAACTATAAATATAAGATATTTTGGTCTGTTATAAGCTAATTTAGTTAAGGAATGACGTGAAATAGGTTAAAGAGTCTATTTTAGAATGACTATCGTTTTTAAATCACTACGATGGCGCTACTATCGACATATTGTTATTCAGCATCGTTGTACATTTATGGGATTCAATTTTTTAGCACTATTTTGTAGCCGTTTTCCACACTGTATCTTCTAGGCGCTGTATATATAGTGTGGAAATTGGCTATCCCTGTAATACTTTAAAAAGTGCTAAAATATTGTATCCCTTAACTGTGATGCTGCAATGATGCTGCTGAAATATACAGATCATAGCGACACCTGCAGGATATTTTCTCAAACGGCAAGATATTGCTAGTCTATACAATGTAATACTAAATCCCGCAGATGTCCAGGTTTGCAAAAAAGCCGGCTAAAATTAAAAAAAGCCAGGCCAGTGGCTTTTATTGGTTTTAACCGGCTTTTTTTGGCCAAAATTGGCTTTTATACAATAAAGCATTGTAATTATAAACTACACATTTTAAAGTGTTTTTAATTAGTTTTAATGACATTTAATTGATTTACAGTTTAATAAGTAACCCAATTTCTCAATAATGAGGACATTAATACTGGAATAAAACTTAGATGATTTTGCTTGTGATTTGTATTCTGAATTGCACATATGTCAGCTAAATTTTAAAGGCCATACCAACTGCCAATTTTTTCATTTTTACTGCTTTATAAAATTAAAGAGGATAATGGTTACTTAGTTATATGTTTTATTACCTAATTTTAAGAGCTATTAATATACAAGTCTTATTTTATTTCTAGCAAACGTTTGAAATTATACATAGTCATATTAATACAAACACCACCATTTCTCACTTTTAAAAAACATTATGAATAGCATATGCATGAATATGCTTAGCAACAAGCTTTTCAAAATTTTATTTGGAGAATTTTTTTTTTTCTTGTTTTAAATGACTCTATTTTTTATACACTTATGTACCACTCTCCTCAAACAAAACATCTTTTCTAATTTCTCTTAACATTTAACTTAATCTCTCCATATGGACACATAAGAATGTTCCCATTTTGATGTGCTACATTTTGTCATTAAGGCTTTTAAATTCAAAAGGGCAACTTTCTGACATAAGTTTTAATTTATTTTTGTTCAGAAATGCATGAAACTAGTAGATGTTATTGTTCAGAAACTATGTAATTGTGCTGTTTTTTTGCAAATGCAATAGATTTTTCAGAAAATAGTGTCAAAGTGAGCGTTTTGAATTGAATTTCCGCACGAAAGAAGAAACCACTCAGAAAAGGGTGAAAAAACATGTTTGTCATGTGATCAAAATCTCTTATAACTCAATAGGTAATTGATGGATCAAAAAATGGAAAACGCAGTTCGATTCCAAATCGCTTCCATGGTCAGGCTTTCGAATTTTACATCTTTCCGTTAAAAAATGAATTTTTAAATGTGTCAACATTTTGCACTTGTTGAGCAGAGCAGTTAAGAACAGTTTTAATTAAATATAATCTTTAAAATGTGTAGTACATGTGGAGCTATATTAGTGTTGACGCTAGAAAAAAAGGACCGCCGGGCGTGAATTTTTCAATAAGGGAACACTATTCCAAAAAAAGGGTACATTTTTCAAAAAGGAAATGCTGTTCTAAAAAAGGGTGCATTTTTTTCAAAAAGGGAACACTATTATAAAATAAGGGCACATTTTTTTCGAAAAGGGCACACTTGTACCTTGTTCATAAAACATATTTTGAACTGGTTTGTTTGGAGTCCCTAGAATTTGCAATATTTTTCCGGTATCAACTGAATTACCATGGGGTGCATAGGAAGTGTTAAAAAGGGCAGCCGGGCACATCTGAAGGGTTTAAAAGAGCCGCCGGGTGCAAAAAGGAAATAAAAAGGGCCGCCGGGCGCTGCACTTTGCTAAAGCGGCTTAGAGTCAACACTATATATAATATAGAATTTCAAAACACCAGTTTAAAGCCTAACTTATATCCTTTTCAATGTTTATGTATATATATATTTTCTTTTTCAGACATAATGCATTCACAGTTGCCTTCTAGAAGTTATAAAGACTTATTTATTTGATAAAATTTAATAGAAATCTAATTTTTTTTAATATAAAATATTTATAAGTGTATTAAAAATTAATTGATCCGAATTTAAAACAAATTTACTGTAAACCAACTTTAAAAAATAAAAACTGGCTTTTTTTAATAAAAGCCGGCTTTTTTTAAGTGGTTAAAACCAAAAAAAGCCGGCCGGCTTTTTTTGGCCTGGCTAAAAGCCAGCAACCCTGCAGATGTCGCTGTGATCGATACTTGGGATTTTAGCAGTATCGTCGCACATTTAAGGGATATAAATTTTTAGCGTTGTTTGGATAGCATATTTCCACACAAGGTATTCTAGACGCTGTAGCCATACTTTCGGCAAAAACTTGAAATGAGCATGCTTCCTGTGCATATATCACCACTCTTATGTATGAAGGCTCTCTGCTATGGTGTTGATTCTGAGCACTCTTTGTTAAATTTCTATATTTGTGTTTTAGAGAAAGCAATACAGAAAAGTACTGTTACTATGGAAACAACAACTTCTTTAATATTGAAAGGTATAGCAAAGGAGTTCAGAATCAGTGCCTTAAATAGTTTCGAATATGTATTGTTGTTATGACAATTAATACCCTACCTGGATGTGGAAATGCAAAATTGTGTTCAACATAATGGAGGATATTCCATCTACATTTTGGTCACGTGGTCAAGGTAAAAACTTCTATCGTAAAGAAGGGAAGGCTCCGTAGACATGTAATGTAAATCCCCGCTAGCCAATGAAACGGTTCATGAGGCAAAGTAGTAATATCTTCCTTTCTTATCAGATAGAAGTTCCTTGGATAAATTACCGGTATCACGTGACTTTTTCAGCCTCGAACCCATATTTGGAATATCCTCCATTGTGCGCAATCTAGATAGATTTTTGGCTGTCAGAGAAACGGGATTCATCAATCAGAAGCCTGCATTTTTGTGAACTTTTCGCTGTTTGCAGAAATGCAGGCTATTGATTGGCGATTCTCGTAACAGCGAAAAATCTATCTGGATCCTAGCCTACATTTCTACAAACATTGCACTTCATCCACGGCACTAAAAAAAATGACTCAAAACTTTCATGACATAGGCCGGGATCCACAAACAGCAAATATTCTCAAACATGCAGGCTTCTGATTGGTCAAACTCATTTCGCTAACAGCGAAAAATCTATCTGAATCTCAGCCATAGTTATCTTCGATGAAATCAATGCAAAAGGATAATATAAAAGAAAAGTATAAGATTTCTAAAATATTTTGGCGGGTTTATCGCTATTTGACATAATTTGTAAACTTTAGAACTAATTAACAGTTTTTCGCTAATTATGAATAGAAAATTAATGTTTTTAAAGCTGAATTTTATAAAAGCATGTAGATTGAGTAAATATCTATCCAAAAATTCAATCCTTACTTTTTTCTGTCCATTATTTAAGTCTCTACCTCGATTTAAACATAAGTTGTGACGAAGAAAATAAATCTGTCATTTTCAGTATCTCGACGTTATTTTAAAAAATCTATATCTCTGTTTATAATTAACTTATGAGGATGCATTTGATCTCAAATTGAAGATCTTCTTTATTAGGTCCTTCTAGTGTTGGTTTTATTTTTCTGCGATGATTTCTTCTTTTGATATGGGAAATTTTACGCTGGCATATTTCGTTCATTTAACATGGAGAAGTTGTCATCAGTATAATAAGCAGTTACGGTGTCTTGCCTTATTCTTGGCGTTTGTTTGTTTGGCGGGGTTAGCATTTTTTTTCACCTTGGCTTGGCAGAACGACCGTCCTGCTTGATCATGTTTATAGGGTAAATTTAACAATGTCTGACCTATATTATGCAAAAATTTATAATTTGGATAACTCTTGGTAACAAGGAATGCAGTATAAAGATATTCTAATGTATTTTGATGTGTTTCAGACATATTTGGCCATAGGTGAATTTAATGATGTGATCCATATAACGCACAACCTTGTGTTTTTAGGTTTGTGTTATAAAGATCTTCTACTGTATTTATATTTTTTTTATTATTAAGCCTAACATGGCAAAAATGACTTTTTGCGCCAAGTGAAAAAAAAAAGATAGCGAAAGGAATGGTTAAAATGTGAAGTTTAATTTTTTAAATGTTCAAAGTAGTTCCCTCCAAGATCAATGCACTTTTGCAGACAAATTTTCTAAAGATTAAATGCCTCAAGCCATCCACATGTCTTGAAATAGATGAAAATATTCTTTTATAGCCTCATCAATCTCACCTTCAGAATGAAAACATTGCCCACTTTTTTTTTTTTTTAAAGGTTAAAAAATAGCCAAAAGTCACATATAGCACGATCAGAAAAATAAGGTGGATGTTCTATCAATTTGATTTTTCTTTGTTCAAGAAATTCGACTATAATCCTTGCTGAATGAGAAGATGCATTGTCACGGTGAAGCACAAGTCCCCTAACCTAACATTCACCTCCTTAAGAATTTCTGGAAGACAGTGGTGTACCAGTTAGCTCGCCATAACTGTCTTCTAAATATCTAATATTAGACTTATTTTAAAATTTAAAATATATAATACTGAACTACGTAATCTACAATGACGGATCCAAGGGGGAGGTCACAGGGCTCATGACTCCCCTCCGAACACCAACAAGAATATTCTAAAGATCGCTTTAAAAATGAAATATACAGTAGAGTCCCGATTATCCGAGTTTCCACTTTAACTGAGTTATTTTTTTCTGACGGACTGATAGCTTCCATTATTATGAAACAGCCATTATAAAAGTAGTGATAGGTGAAGATGAAAGAGCAGCAGTAAAAAGTTAGAACTCTGATTTTCTGGTCAGAATGGGAGAAAAAAATGGCCAAAAAAAATTACGGCCATTTTTTTCCATCAGAAAAAAATGATCCATTCCAAAGGTACAATCCTTCATTTGGCGCCCGGGGCATTTGCCATCCCCCCTTAGTTTCGGCCCTGCACTTTATTTCAATAAGCAGCAATAAGCATTAGATATAGTGGGTCTAGGTCATGTTTACATGTATAGGATGAAAATTAGTATGTGTGGACGAACATATCTATTGCTCTAAAGAAAAAAAATTTAAAAACATGTGAATTTTTCAAAGGTAAAATAGATTAAAAATGTTATGCCATGTTTGTTAAATTGTAAGTTAACTTTATTAAATTCTGTTTAACATGACATACCTTTTATTTTTACAATCACCCAGTCTGTGTTAAAATACGACCGAACGACATTGCTTCACATGCTTTCTGCCGGTAAATACGTGATTCAGTCACACCGTAACTGCTGTGATTTTGAATCACCGTTACTCGCTGTTCTCGGCTTGCACGATGTTTCCTGCATTCTAATTGATCGGTGTTTGACGTCATTGTTCGTGAGTCGGTGTCGTTCCGGGTATGTATTTCATTTCATGTAATGGCAACAACTTTGTGCAGATTTTCACAACAAGCTGGTATATTTAATGGGATTGTAACGTTGCATCTTTCTCTTGTCTTGCCTTTTTGTTTGCTTGCTTGTGAGCAGCATCTGTTTTGATTTTTCGCCATGTAATTACAGCATTGTAGCTTTTGATACGTAAGTTTGAAGTCTGCTGGCGGTTCTTATTACGAACAAATGTTATTCATCTAAGTTATTTTAAGTTTGGTTCAGTAAAGCTATGCCGACAACATTATTCATATATGTAAATATGTTCATTCATCATTAAATAGTTACGTTTACTTCAACTGTGTTATTTACTGAAGTCTTCCACTTACATGCATTTCCATAGGCTATTTCTATGCGCACTTGTCATGTCTGTCACACACTACATTTTTGGCTACCAGTATTTGAGAACGGAAAATGTGACTTATTCTATCGGAGATATCTCATCAATTGCTTAAGCAGGCCCGTAGCCAGGTGGGGGCCAGGTCGGTCGAAGCCCGACCTGGAAAAAGTTTTGCCCGACCTAGCGCAAAAGTACATTCCAATAAAAACATTAAATTTCCAATTTTCCCTCACTTCTTGTCCAACCTAGAATGAAGTTCGACATTCCGATCATTTTTTTCACTCAATATTTCCCTTTAAAAATTTATGCAATACAACATCAAATTTCCATTTTTCTTCCTTCATGCCCGACCTCGGCCTCTACCCCTAAATTTCCTTTCTAGACTGGAAACAAAAATAGAAAATTTTTATCTATAAAGCTTTTTTTCTCTCCCTCTTTAACAGACCTGTGGGATATTGCTCCATTGTACATTCCTCGCTTTTCCGCTTTGTAGAAATGATCCCATACCGCTTCAACAACAAATCTAGATTACCTTAGGCAAGTTGAAACCAAAGGCTTCTAAAACTACAGTGAACCATACTGTACATGGCAGTTAGTTGCTTGTTTCAGGGAAACTTGGTACGATTACGATAAACTCAAAAAGGCAGTCCCCACCCCCTATGTGAAAATACAAAATAGATAATGGAAGGTCTGTCCCTCCATCTCTTCGATTGTCTCCCATTGCACTGAAATTTTAAAAAGTTGGCGCTTCTAAAATAAAACAATTATTATTTCAAATTTAAACAATACAGTATGTCAGGTTACTTACAATTTTACAAATCCAAATTTATTACTTACTGACACATTCATGCTTTTATTAAGAAACGAAGATTCAGATGCACTGTTTAATGAAACTGTTTTGCACTTTTCAGTCAAATCACTCAATTTCCCCTTCCAAAGTGGTTGTCAAAGTTGCATTATAAGCTAATTTTTGAAAAGCGATAGCCTGATACAGGTCATCATAAAATAGAAATCAATTACAACTCTATGTGTAATGCATTTATTTAAAAGTGAAAAATGGTATTCGATTCCAATTCCTAATTAAAAGAAAAACATTTTATTTACGTTATGCTCTGGGCCGTAGGAAGGTCTTTTGAGGACCCCCCCAAAAAATTTTTTCGACCCCCTCTAAGATTTTGGAGAAATATTTATATTTAATTTTCTATCCGAGTTCCATTTTATAACAACACCAGCTGAATCTGCTGGTCGATTTTTCCAAAACAAAACTCAAAATTAAACGAATCTGGAGTTGGGTTGATCTGCTTTCAGCAAAGTACACTCATTGGGGCTAGCCCGCTCAGATCTCGAATCAAACAAACCTTGAATTATAGTAAATTTTTATTTCGACCCAGATTAAATTAAAATTTTCAACATTTCGTTCATGCCGCTACAGGAACAGATTTCATATTCTTACAACTTGAATTTAATGAAAGTACTAGCAAAATGTAATTAGAAATTCTTCCATTTAGGAAAAAAATGTTAAAAAATCGCTGCAGAATGCAAAAGAATGCCAAAAATTGATAAAGAAATTTCGAAGTTCATAGGAAGCAAAATTTACTATATTTACTAAAAGATTGAAACCGGATTTTTTTATTTACGAATGTTAAAAAAATTACCAGAAAAAACAGGTAAAAATCGCATAAAAATTCTCGAAAAATTCAAAACTAGCAGAGAACAAAATTTAGCAAAAAAAAAAGTTTGAAACTGAATTCCCTTTGCAAATGTTAAAAACCGTTAAATATTGCACATAGATAAAATTAAAAAATATGGTAGTCTTTTCGTATTTTCTGTTTTTTCTTCAGTTTGACAATGTCATCTGCATGGCCCGGACAGATTTTTTGAAGCAGAAAATACTCACTTAAAATAACTTTTATCTGCTCTGAACGATGCCTTTTATTAAAAAAAATATATAGAGATTTACTAATTTAAAAAAAATTACCTTTGGCATGTCGTTTTCATATTTTTCAGTTTTCTCCAATTTAAAATTGTCACCCAAGTTGTCTGGATAGAAATTGAAAAAGAATAGCTTCGGATAGACAGTACCTTTCTGTGGGCAACGAATACTGGGTTTAATAGTATATAATAATAAAGATAGATGTTTCTCTGTAAAGTTTTTTTTTTTTTTTTTTTTGGGGGGGGGGGGGGGGGGGGAGAGATCTGACTAGACGTTTTTCTGTTCAGGACAAGATTTGACAGGAAGAATACCTGTATGCCTGAAATTATGCACCTCAAAACAGGTTTTTAGTTTTTTTTTTTTATTTAATTTTTTATGCTATTTTCAGTGCTTTTTCGAGTTTCGTGCTTTTTTCCCCACATTCATAAAATCAATCCATTTTCAATCTATCTTTCATTTTAGCCGAATATAGTAAAATAGATTTTTGAATATTTCATGAAATCTTTTATGTGATTTTAAACTTTTTTTCGCGTTCCGATGGAACTTTTTGACATTAGTAAAAAGAATCAGGTTTCAATCTTTTAGCCGAAAGTATAAAATTTTTGTCCTCTTCAATTTTTGAATTTTTCGCGAACTTCTTATGCGATTTTTAAATGCTTTACCCAGTTTTAAGACCCTGTGATTAGAAGAGATTTTTTCTCATATTTGAAGAAATTTTCGTCCTTTGAATGGAAAATTTCTAGAAATTTTTATCTTTGTTTCGCGAATTTCTTGTGTTATGAAGGAAAAAATATTCCTGCGTAAAAGTTCAGTTAATAATAGGGTAAAGTACAATACAACACAGTTACGCTTGACGGAACACTATTTGGATTTGATTTGACGAAAATGCATCTTTATATTTAAGGATGCTAGGTAATTTTTACGTTAGATTGGTGACTTTCTATATTTTTGCGAAAAATGGACAAATCAAAGCTTTTTTTTTGTGTGTGTGTGTGAGTGTTTGAACGGAAAAAAAACCCTTCAATTCACTGATTTATTTATTTTATTTTTATGAGAATGTAAAAGGATTCCAGTTTCAATCTTTTATCCCAATATAGTAAATTTTGCCCTCTGAGGCGTTTTATTCGCCTTCCGCGGTGTTTTTTAACACCCCTAAAAGGAATTAGGTTCCAAGTCTTTTAGCTCAATATAGAAAATTTATCCTTTGCAATTCAGAATTTTGTTACGAACATTTTATGTGATTTTTAGCGTATGTTTTAACCTTCCACTTTGAATCTTCTGACTCGATATAGTCAAATTTTACTCTCGCCGATTTTTGCATTTTTTTTTTTTTTTTCAATATTTTATGTGATTTATACCTTTTTTTCGCATTTTGCAGAGACTTTGATAATTTTTTCTGAAACCGAAAATTATCCCGTAGATTTTGCTGCTGCCATGATTAATCTAAAGGTGGAAACATAACAAATTGGCTCTTGTAGCAACGTGAATGACGATGCTGGAAATTTTAACTTTTACCTGGGGACTATCACTTTATCGAAAGAAAAATTACAATAATTCAAGAATTGTTCGATTCAAGATCAGATTTAGGATATTCCGAACGGGTTTACGCTGCGGAAGACAGTGGGGCCCCAAGCCCCCCCCCCCCCCCCCCAAAAAAAAAGAGGTTATCTTTTTGAAAAACCAGCCAGCAAAGCAAGTGAAGCTCCGCTAGTAGATAAAATAATTACAGAATATAATTTATGTATAATTAACATTAGTAATTTATCAAAAGAAGAGAAATGAAACGTTAAAAAAGAAACAGCAGTGATGTCGCTGTACTTGAAAAATCCTGGGTCCCCAGGACCCAGGATTTCCAAAATTATGGCTCCCTTTTTTACAAAAGCGGGTCCCCATCAATAATAATTCATATTTTAAAGGAATAAATGAAACTTGTTTATTTGGAAAAAATAAAATAAATGCATTAATTATTGTTTTAATAATAATTAAATAATGAATTAAAACCAGTATTATTTGCACTCAAATAAGATATTTAAAAAAATATTAAGAGAAATTTCCTTTACTTTTTTACAAGTAAAAATGCAAGATACAATTTTAATTGTAAAATAATGCTTATTTGAGAGTAGAAGATATCAAGTTCCACTAACAAGTATCACCAATGTTTGCATTTCTTTTAAAAAGGGGCAAGATGGGTTTATTGAAAAAGATAATTTTGCTGAAAAAAAGAATACTTATGTTAAGTAAAGAGTACTTTTTGTTGAATAGTAGGTGCTTTCATTGCACTTCCCATTAAATTATTTGTCAGCATAGATCTGTGTTGGAATCAGACATTTTCTTTGGAAGGGAAATTCACATCTAAATCATAAATAAGCATCAAATCATAAATCTTCAAAAGGTGGGAGACATCCAATGCAGTAAGAGGGGGGGGGGGGGGGGGGGGGGTCACTGGCCCACCCCCTGAAAACATTATCAAAGTACACTGAAATCATGCTGTATTTTTAAGAATCTCATAAAAAAAGAAATTAAATCCCATTTTATGAATGTTCTACCTATAAGTTTGGTTTGCACATCTTTTTTGGTGCTTTGGATGCTTTGACTAAATTCGCGTTTTTTCCGCTATCCTTTCACGAAATTCGCTATTTTTTCGCGAACCTGTTACAAAAATCGTGTTTTTTCCGCGATACTTTGATGAAATGTGATCTTTTTTGAGATCCTTTGACGAAATTCGGCTTTATACCGCGATTTTTTGACGAAATTCGCTATTTTTTCGCGATCTTCGAATGAAATACGCTATTTTATCGCGGCCCTTTTACGAAAGTCACTTTTTTCTGCGATATTTTCTCGCGATCCTTTGACAATCTTTTTTCTGCGATTTTTTGACGAAATTCGCTATTTTTTTCGTGATCCTTTGACGAAATACGCTATTTTTTCGCGGCCCTTTTACGAAAATCGCGTTTTTTCGCGATATTTTGATGAAATTTGTGCTTATTTCGCGATTCTTCGACAAGAATCGACTTTTTCTTCGCGATTTTTTTGACGAAATTTGCTATTTTTTCGCGATCTTTTGACGAAATTTGCTATTTTTTCGCGATCTTTTGACGAAACACGCTATTTTTTCGCGATCTTTTGACGAAATACGCTATTTTTTCGCGATCTTTTGACGAAATACGCTATTTTTTCGCGATCTTTTGACGAAATACGCTATTTTTTCGCGATCTTTTGACGAAATACGCTATTTTTTCGCGATCTTTTGACGAAATACGCTATTTTTTCCCGATCTTTTGACGAAATACGCTATTTTTTCCCGATCTTTTGACGAAATACGCTATTTTTTCCCGATCTTTTGACGAAATACGCTATTTTTTCCCGATCTTTTGACGAAATACGCTATTTTTTCGCGGCCCTTTTACGAAAGTCACGTTTTTTTCCGCGATCCTTTGATAAAAATCTTTTTTCTGCGATTTTTTGACGAAATACGCTGTTTTCGCGGCCCTTTTACGAAAATAGTTTTTCTCGCGATTTTTTGATGAAATGTGCTTTTTTCGCGATCTTTTGACAAGAATCTGCTTTTTTTCGCGATTTTTTTGACGAAATTTGCTATTTTTTCGCGATCTTTTGACGAAATACGCTATTTTTTCGTGGCCCTTTTACGAAAATTACGTTTTTTTCGCGATATTTTGATGAAATTTTTGCTTTTTTCGCGATCTTGACAAAAATCGGATTTTTTTTGACGAAATTTGCTATTTTTTCGCAATCTTTTGACGAAATTTGCTATTTTTTCGCGATCTTTTGACGAAATGCGCTATTTTTTTCGCGGCCCTTTTATGAAAATCACGCTTTTTCCGCGATATTTTGTTGAAATTTGCGCTTTTTTTTCGATCCTTTGACGAAAATCAGCTTTTTTCGCGACTTTTTGACGAAATTACGCGTCCCGTGGGACGCGTAAGAGCTATTTTTTTGCGTCCCGTCTCCGATTTTTCACGTAATTTACGCGCCATAGCGCGTCCGCGGCATCGCTGAACAGGTCGAGCATAAGGGGATAGGTGGCAAATGCATGGCACACAGATGCCTGCTTATTGGGACCCCCAACGAGATTAAAAAGCACATTTTTTTAAACATTTGAATAAAAATACCGGGGCTTAAAAGTTTTCAATCTTGGGTTCCAACTTTTCCTCACTTTTAATAGCGATCCCAAAAAAGACATTTTAAAAAGTATCTAGAACCTGCAAAATTTCTTTCATCTGGGCACCTTTAAAAAGAATGGTGGCTATAGAAAGAAGCGCATTTGGTTGATGGAAGTAATAGTATTAAAGAAGTTTTGAACCTTATCTCCAACGAGATTAAAAAACATTTTTTAAACATTTGAATAAAAAAATGGCGGCTCCAAGTTTTGAATCCTGGGTTCCAATCTCTCATCTGGGCATCTTTAAAAAAAAAAAATGGTGGCTGCAGAAAGGAAGCACATTATCTGTTTTGAATGAAGGAAGTAATAGTATTAAGGAAGTTTTGAAGCTTATTGGGATCCTCAATGAGATTAAAAAGCATATTTTTTAAACATTTGAATAAAAAATATGGGGCCTAAAAGTTTTGAATCTTGAGTTCTAACTTTTCTTCATTTTTAAAGAGACTCCCGAAAACATAATTCAAAAAGAATTTAGAGCCTGCAAAATTTCTTTCATCGCCTTTAAAAAGAACGGTGACTATAGAAAGAAAGCACAAATCTTTTGAAGGAAGTAATGGTATTAAGGAAGTTTTGAAATTTATTGCGACCCCCGATGAGATTTAAAAGCATATTTTTTAAACATTTGAATAAAAAATTTGGCCTAAAAGTTCTGAATCTTGCGTTCCAAATTTTCCTGACTTTCATAGAAGGCCCTAAAAAAGGCAATTCAAAAAGAATTTAGAGCCTACAAAATTTCTTTCATCTGGGCACCTTTAAAAAGAATGGTGGCTGTAGAAAGAAAGTGCATATCTGTTTTGGTGGAAGGAAGTAATAGTATTAATGAAGTTTTGAACCTTTAGTTTCACCTTTTTATCCCATTTATAGAGGGCCCCCAAAAAGACGAAAATACCGTTATATTTTAAAAATAGAATTTAGAGCCTTAAAAAGCTCTTCCATCTGGGCACCTTTATAAAGAATAGTGGATATAGAAGGTGCTGGAATGATATATACATGCTAAAATATATCCATAACTTTAATACATTGCAACACGGGTAATGAGGTTGATTAATATTAATTTTATATGAGGAGATTAATTTTTTATGATTCTTACTATTCGTACAGTGTTAGCACCAAATGACTCTAGGTAAGCGATATAATTAACAATTCCCTTCAGGGAAATCCAAAGAAAATTTAATACATTAAATATTAAAATTATAATTAATCAATGCGCTGTGTTATTTTTTTTGGGAGATCGTTTACCTTCTAAGTCTGTAATTTCTTTTATATAATAATTTTTTTAGTAAATCATATAGGTAAATAGATTATTTATTTTACATTCCCACATCTATAAGAGAAAAATATTAATTAAGAATTAAAATAAAGAAAAGATTACTCATATTCAATCTTGATTACATTTTATTATAGGAGAAAAATTACAATAAAAAAAAGTTATTTACATATTGTGGGTTATATATTTTAATAGTAATGCTGATGCACATCTTTATATATATATTTACCTATTTCAATTAATCAATCTATTTAATTTTATAACATGTGAATATCACCATAGTCCGTTACTTTCATAGGTAATGCTTATTACTGGTAAAAACAATGGAATAACATCATAATGGACTACCTGATCCACTGCCCCCGGCAGCATGTAGAATTCTCGTTGCTCCGTGAATATCCCACACGTAGGCACAAAAGGTCTCCAAAAAATGTTGACACAAAATATTAATCCTTAATCGGCCATCACATGTATTTTTAAGCCAATGTTGGGGTAACTTATTTTTTTATATATATTTTTTATATGTTATTCATGGTACAGCAATCTGCTAAAATCCAACCGCAGCATCTTATTTTTTTTGCTGCCATCAGCATTGGGATAAAATTTGCAAGTGAAGTCTGTCTCTTACTTACACTGAAAAAAACAAAAAACGGACATTGTCTGTTTACATTATTTATGCAAACATAAAATTATACCATATAGCTAGAAAATTTGCATATAGAGTTGCCACCCATCTTTACAGGCGAATATCATTGGTCGACTCTGAATTTATGTGGCGCAACCTTATAGGTTGAGTTTTTGCTGTACCCAGTTATATTTATTTTTACTTTATTCCGTGTGTGTGGTCCTTCTGGTCAAAGGTCAGCTGTAAATTTCGTTGTTATGCCCTCATGATGTCCTACACAACTATAAATCGTAATTTCGATGACTTTTGTAGATTTATTAGTATCGTAAATTTTATCTGTACGATACTTTACCAAGACATGCACTTAACCTAGTTCAGGTTCTATTATGGTCATACGAATGCTTCTTTTTATATGCTGCCTCGTATATAATAACATCATAGTTTATAGATAAAAGTTAAAGTTTGTTGGAAAGACATATTCTTTCCATCAGAAGGAAAGCGCATACCTGTTTTCTAAATCTGACGAAGATCTTTGATAAAAAATGAATTTGGATAAAACAAATTAAAATTTTATTAAAAAATACATTAAAAAATAATTATAAAAATTTAAAAATATTATTTGGCTCAAAGGTACATTAACTTACTACTGGGACCCTGACTTTGCTCAGTCCCTACCCCCCACCCAAATGGCGGCGGTTCCTAAAGCCCTGGTAATGTCAAATACCTTATTTAACTTTAATATATTTTTTTTATGTCTCTCTCTGAAGAAACTTTAAAAATTTCATACTGACTTTAAAAATATCTTATATTTTAAATGAAAAAAAAATTCCCTAAAATTGCAGTACATATTTTTGAAGAACTACGAATAAGAGACTAGACAAAAATGAAGAAATAATCTGCCACCCCTGGAAAAATCTTTGCCCTACCTGGAAGTATGGTCTAGCTACGGGCCTGTGCTTAAGGCGAAGCAAACATTTCGAAAATAACGGTGGCCAACAAGCATAACGATTTTCAGCTGTGTGACAGACATGACAAGTTCGCGTGGAATTAGTCCATACAATCCAGATTTCACTGCGCATTATCTGCTAAATCTTAAATAAGAGAATACAACAAAAAATATTCAATATTTAGTATAAAATATTTTCATTTTTTAAAAATAAAAATTATTTAAAGCAATCTGTCATAACACGCATGGTGATTTTGAATATGGAGCCACATAACTGCACATAGCACGATGATCTTTAAGATTTTGGTCAAGATGCAAAAGAAATTTTTTTTGATTGGGGAAATAATATTTAAGAATTAAAATCAAAATATGAAGTGGAATAAGAGAGTATTCAAAAATTGGGTGCTAGTTATAGCATTTTAATAATACCAATCTATATAGTATATATATATTTCCTGTTATCTGCTGAATCTTATGACCAAAAATGTTGACTCCGTAATTGTCACTCAAATTGTCAACCCCAAGAAGTATTTGAAATTTATATTTTGAGTAACTGAAGAATACAGTAGACTCCCTAAAATCCGCAACCCTAAAATCCACAAACGCCTAAAATCCACGCATTATTACTGATGTAAACAATGAAATTTTCAGTTCAGATGTAGGGGCAAAATTACAGAATTTTTTAGTTTTATAACATTCCGTATGTATTTTAATATGTAATTCTTGATAATATGACTGAACTTGGGGCTTTTTATGAAGGAAGTATAAATTTATTTCTGAAAAAAAAATCAAGATAGTATTGCTGATATCACTGGTAATCACAATCTTCTTACCAAATATATTTATGTATTAAATTTATTTTTGTTATTGTTATTGTAATAAACTGGAATGGCAAAACCTGAAATAAAACTTCCTTACTTTATGATTTTGATGTGAATAAATAAGAGTGCCTTTATGAGGAAAGTTTCATTGAATAATTGGAGAAAAATGTATCTCAGCTTTATTATGCATATTTAATTATACATTATTACTTATTTACTTGACCTTTACATTTCATATTTTAATCATTTTTAAAATTATCTTACTTTTTACGCTTTATCTTACTTTTTTATCATTTATCACTTAATTATTTTAATATTTTATTATATTACAAGCATTCATTACATTCAAATTATTGCTTAAAAAATGTAAACAAAGCAATGACCAGAAATCTACAAAATTCTAAAATCCGCACAACCTCTGGTCCCAAGCTGTGCAGATTTAAGGGAGCCTACTGTATTACACTCATCGAACTACATGAAATGTTTATTACTAGTAATCAAAAGATTGTTTATAAAGATTATCAGGGTATCAATGTTTCACTGTGTAGAGCAGTTTATTCTTTGAACCTAACTGTTTACTGATACTGTTGAAAAAAAAAACCTGGTTTAAACCAAATGAACTTGTTTTTTTTTTTTTTTTTTTTTTTTGGAAAAAACTTTTTTGCCAACCCTGATTTATTATGTCATTATTAAATTTTAATATTTTAGTTAATTATTTTAATAATTTACTTTATTATAAGCATTCATCTACATTTGTCTACATTCATCTACATTCCCAATGCTCAACTACATTCAAATTACCGTTTAAAATATATATAAACAAAACTGTGACCAGAAATCTGCAAAATTCTAGAATCTGGACAACCCCTGGCTTCAAGATGTGCGGATTTGAGGGAATCTACTATAACTATGTTTAAATCATAATTATTCACATTTTAGTACTATAAAGGAAGGGAAAAAATGACATACCGGCTGAACAGAAAAACCTTCTCTCTGGGCATTCCATCTTTAGAATTTGTACTTGTACTTAATAAAACTTTTGTTTCAGCAACATCGCCCTCAAAAGACATGTCCCCTGCAAATTAATAAAATTACTTTATGATGGGTACAGATGCAGGTAAAAAATAATCTAATTTTCTTGTAAGAAAAGTTTTTCTAAACATTGTTATTCAATAAACCCTCTATTAAAGATTATATATAAAAAAATTTAAAAAAAAAGGGGGGGGGGAGGTTACACTGTTTCTTCTTAATAAGTGCACCTGCTAATTTGTTATATTTCAGAACAAAAATTAATTTAAAAATGTCTCTAAAAGTAGCCAGTTTGGATTTGAGGTATTCATATGGATATAGAAAACTTTTTATTTTTTTAGGTATGTTAAAAAAAAAAATCCTTTAAATATTTACATATTTTATTTAGACCAAAAAAAAAAAATCCAAAACCAGACTATCAAATTAAAAAGTAATAAATAAATAACATAAGATTTTTTATTAAACACTGGCTCTGTCTTTTTACCCAAATTACATTAATGACCCAAAATTATTGTAATGATTCACATAAAATATCAGTGTAGAACCTTGAAAGGAGAAAAAATAGGGGGGGAGGGGGGTGGCGAAGGAAGAAGAAATGACCACTTTTCCCCCTCTAAATTTTAACCTCCTTTTCAAATTTTACAGCATTTAAACAGTGGTCGGAAAATTTGGGACCCCTAGTTCGAACCCCTTCACAAAGATTCCTTTAACAAAACAGGTCTTTTTACACAATTCCTTTGAGTAAAATAAGCCCCTTCACAAAATTCAATTTTATAAATGTACATTACTTGTCATCAATTATTTTAATTTTGTTAGATTTTAAAATGTATAATTTGTAAACAAAACAAGTTCAGCTGAAAGGAAAACTTTAGCAGGATTTTAAAGTTAATAATAAATGCTTTGTTCAAATTTGAGTAGGTATAATTGGATTTCACCTTTTGTTATAAAATGTGATTTTCCACAAAAATATAAATTTCGTGTTTCACAAAGTGAGACTCAAGAAAAAAATCTGCATTGAACCCTGTAAATGATAATTTATTGGTATTATACACATTAGTAAATATAGTACTTTATTAAAATTATAAAGGTGATCTATAATAACATTTAGAAGATCTTTGGCACCTATATATATATTATAAATATATAGGTATATATTTATACAAGAAAATGTTAACACTTATACATGATACAAGATAAAATAATAAATTAGAATAAGATTTATTTAATGTGAAAAATGACCAGTAAATGTTCAAAACTATTAAAACAAAATAAACAACAAATACTGTTTTTACTAATTAAAACGCTTGAATTCACTAATCGGATAATTGAGTGAAATTATGATTAGAAAAAAAATATATATATGATAAAATTTAGATTCATTTATCATTCGTATTTACATAAAACAATGCTAACTGTTTACCAAAATATACAGATCCTCGTTTGTAAATTTTGGTATAAAATTGTTAAAAAAATTTAACTTTTTAAAAGATAAAATACAATACTATAATTATATTAAAGTTATTATATGCAAAAATAGCATACGAAAAAAGATTTAGCATGTTACAATATCACAGTTTATCAGATACCTTAAAAATATATAGTCGGACGTCATGTGAACATATGTAATAATAACAATGTTATTATTAAGAATATAATGACCTCATTTTTCATTATATGAAGTTAGCCATAAAAATTAAATTTGTAGAATAATATTTATATCCATTTTTTTTTTAGTTTGTTATGAAAATAAGAAATTATTAAGCCGAACCAGTTTAACGTGAGAAACAATATTGTAAGGTTTTCTTTCTATTTACCTGACAACTGAAGCATCATCATAGTTTTAAAGTAATGAACGTGTAGCTGAGGTTTCAAATAAAGTTATTAAGGTTTATGAAAATTAAAATTAACCATCTTTTTTAAAAAACAGAAAATGCCGGTTTTTCAAACGCAGATTAACGAAATTCAATATCGATCGGCTACCCATATCTACGTCGACAGTTAAAAGCAAAGCACCACAGTAGGGTATGGCTGCAAGGACAAACATATCAGAATGTAAGATTTTTTATGTAAGAAATTAATGGTTAAGTCAGGGTGTCAAAAATTAAATTCCTATAACTCAGCCGAACGCCCACTTTTCGGCTTTACAGCTGAGCTTTTATTTATGATGTTAAATCGGAAAACTGAGCACCTCCATTGAGCAGTATGTGTGTGCGTCTGCGCCAAATTCCCTTGCTAAATCACTTCATGAAGTTAATACGAAAGAAACACAACATCCGAGTACAACAACTAATATAACGAGTAATAAACCTGGTATGTACCTTTATATTGTTTTCAAAATTTACAGAATACATTCAACTGTAATAAAAATGCAGCTAAGCAAAGCACAGACAACAAATTATTTAATGTAATTGAGACATAAATTATATCCTATCCCTCTGAAAGAGGGGCATCGCCATTTTGCTTTCTGCGACTGCGCTGTAGCGTTCGTTTCACGAGAATCATTTATCTTAAATTTCACAGAAAATTTAAACTATTTTATACTACAACTTATATTAAAAAGAAGAAATATTTTTTGTTTTTCGAGATTTCATGAGCGCTTTTGATAATAAAACTTACCTTTTAGAGAAAAAGTATTTACGAATCGTCATGCGCGAGAGAGCTCAAAAGGTTTTAATCTGAGCAGGTAATGGCATGGCGTATGCTGTGTATTTTCAACCTTGCAGATGTAAAATCCGACGAAGGCGATCGATTGCGACAGTTTGCATTAGCGCCATCTAATGTCGATGAATTAAACAAAATGACTGATGGCTTATTATTTTTAAATGGATGCTGAGTTTTAGTTTAAAAATTGTTTACTTTATATAATTCTGATCCCGAAAAAACATCTGAAGTTTAACTTCTTATAGTTTCATAGTTTTTTTTTTATTTATTTACTACTTTTTGTTTTGAAAAACAAAACATTATTTAAAGATTAAGAATCATTACACATACTATCTTATTTCACACAAAAAAGGGTATAATTTCTTTATATATATATATATAAATCATTTCCCGTTTCCATTGTCTAAATTTATATGTCTGGTTTAAAATATATCCAAAGTTTCGTGCATTGTGCAATTTTAAATTTACATCATGTGGTTTTGTTTATTTTGTGTTAACATGAGATCTAGACAGAACATTGTAAAAATAAATTATCTTTTTTATTTTTGCAAGAAATATTGTAACTCTAATCAAGTTATGATTTTTTGAAGTAAAGAATAAAGTTATAATCAGGGATGTAGTGGAGGGTATACGGGGGTATACGCCGTATACCCTCTGGATTTTTTTAAGGAACACCGTATACCCTCTGTTTCTCAAGAAAGCTATAGTATATATACACTAGGGTATACCCTCTGCCTTGAGCGTATACCCTCTGCTTAGAACGTATACCCTCTGTTTTTTTTACGACTACACCACTGGTTATAATTTAATAATATTTATTATATTCTCATGGGTCATGGATTCTTCTTTATAAAAACCCTAATATAAGGACATCTAACAATAATACCATAGATATGATGAATTGAAAGTGCAAAAGGCTAAACATCGATCAAAACACTTCAGTCGATTTTATGTCATGGCATTAAAAAAGGGAATCACTTGCCTTTATTCATTGATAAAATGTGCAAAAAGTGTACCTTTTAAAAAAAAGTGTAATTGTATACTAACTTTTGTGCTCTCAAAGGCAGATTCAAGTGGGAGGTCTGGGGCACATGGACCTGCCCCCCCCCCCTTTCCCAATCTGAACTGAATGAAGAAAATTTCACTACAACGATAATTTTTTTAATGTAAATACATATATATTACTGGTGTTTTAAAATGTGTCGTTCAACAACACAAGTAATTCTGGAACTAATAAAGTCATTTAAAACAGATATGCATAAAATTTTCAGACAATAAATCTTTGAGCATCAAAAACTTTTAGGTAGGGTAGATGCACCAGTTTTGGCCACTTTTAGAGAAAATTCGAAATAGAAATTTTATTGTTCTTGACCGATTTAAGCATATTAAATCATAATAACATCATTCTTTAGTAAATTTAATTGTCTTTCTGTTAGCTATAATGATTTTCTACAGAATATTTTAGATTGTGAGTAATAACTCATCAAGTAATTTTTTCCAATTTGTACCAGTTTTGGCCACCCCTACACCAGTTTTGGCCATCTCTATGCACCAGTTTTGGCCACTCCAATATCATGTAGTTTAACAAACATTTTAATTGATAATAAGTAAAAATAAAGCATTTTTATGCAACATCTATTTTACCACACATATATTTGTTTGCTGTATTAAGAGAATTTTGCAAATTTCTTTATGAATTGATAAAAATATCAAGTAAAATATACTTATTTTGATTTTAACTGAAAGTTTCAATTAAAAAACAAAAAATATATTTAAATTTAATTAATAAACGAGACAACAGTGCCTATAGGACATAAAGATTAACTATTTAATCAGTTTTATAATTATTCATGGATTGTGGCTTGTTTAGAACTAGAGATGCAACGAATATTCGGCCCATTCGGCCTGTCTGCCGAACATTCGGCTTCGGCCGAATATCAAGTCCATTATTCGGCCTTGGCCGAATAATACTGTAATAAATGTTTTTATATTTACACAGTATAACTTTTTAATTTGACAATTTATATTCATCATGTATAATAAAAATTTTATTTGAAATTAACTAACACTTTTTTTCCCATTAACTTTCATACCCCGAATGGGTTTTATTTACCCATTTTTATATAAAAGGCTAATTTAGGAATCATGTTAAAAAAATTTTATGCTGTATCAGTAAGTACAAAAGTATCTGCTTGTAATAAGCTAACATAATCTGTTAAATTTAAAATTAATCTATTCAAAATTGTTTTAATACAGCTGTACAAGCAAATTCAATTTTTTTTTTTTTTATCATAATGGGAAGTAACATTTATCCCTTGTTACATAAAAAAATATTCCTTTCAATAATATTTTGAATTATACCTATAAAGAACTCTAGTGCTATCTGCTGACAGCAAAGAAAAAAAAAATAATGATAATAATAAATGATAAAATTTTTTTGTTAATTGTGAGCTTTATAAAGTCTACAATGATTTCTTTCCATAATTTTAGAGGATATTCCTTTCATCCTTTCTATCAGTGGTTTTTCTTATATAAGATTATTAAGATAATATATAAGATTAATATTATTAATAATAATATTATAAGATTATATAAGATATTAAGATTTCTTCTTTTTTTTTTTTTTTTTTTTTTTTTTTATTTCAGCTGAAAGTTGAAACTTATGTTTCCTAGTACTTTTCAAATTTTGTCATTATTTTAAAATGTAACAACAACACACACAATATCTATTAAAATGTAACTAGACAGTACCTGATGAGGAACTTTTGTTAAGAATTTTTTTTTCAGGGGTGGGGGTGAATTATATTATTGAGGCAATTTTTAGGCCAAACATAGCCGAATATTTTTTCAGAGTAAAATAAGGCTTTAAAAAATTAAAAATTTGTATATAAATAATTTTTTAAAAGAAAACAATACATTTTAATTGTGAAATATACAAGAATTGTGCATATAGTGCATACTATATTTTGTTTTTAGGCAAAAATAAGTTCCTTATTCGGCGGCCGAATAGGCCGAATATTTGGTATTCGGTTATTCGGCCAAACCACTATTCATTGCATCACTATTTAGAACACTTGAATCTTCATCAAAGTGTTATATTTCTTGAAAGCATTTTCTGATTTTGGGTTGATTTTCATCAAAAATGTTATACTTCTTGAAATTATCTTTTGATTTATACAGTCAAGGATCTATAATCCGCACTCCCATAATCCGCAATTTTCTATAATTCGCATTGCTTAATGAATGTAAACAATTAAACAAATTTACAAATTTTTGATCCAAAAATGATTTTTTAAAAGAAATATCTGAAAATTTTAAATATAAAAGTGAATATAATCAATTTTTTAATACAAGAATTTGAAAAATGCATTTTTTGAGATAGCATATTAAATTAATTATTACATTTCACATTTTTCTTTTCATGTTACACTGAATATGGAGTTAAAATAGTGTCCAGAAAAATTAATTATTATATTTCATATTTTTCTTTTCATGTTATACTGAATATGGAATTAAAATAGTGTCCAGAAATAAGAAAATGAGATATAATCCATAATACTCCATAATCCGCAATATTCCATAATCTGCACAACCTTTAGTCCCAACTTGTGCGGATTAAAGAACTTTGCCTGTATTAGCTTATGCCTTATTTATGTACCCTGCTTCTTTGCAAGTTATTTTAGGGTGTGATTTCAGAAGCGAATCATACCATTTCACGCCTGGTCTTCCATCTTGAAATGGAGTTTCTATCTTACCGGCTACAATTTTCTGGACAGAATCTTGTTCCATTTTTATAGGAAATAGTATTCTGACAATATCTAAAATCCACTTTTCTAATTGATTTTTAACTTCAATTCCTAGTACCTAGATCTACTACTTGAGATTCAACATTATTAGAGGAAAGTGGTGTCCATCCTACAAACTTCTGATGTAAGGCAAGAACGGGTTACTGCAAAACTTTGCTAGCTTGTAGTGCTGGCATTACATTTTGAATGGCCTTAATTTTACTTCTTATCTTAGAGCAGTGTTCCCACTAGGCCATTTTTTAAGAGCACAGAATCTCTTTTAAACTTGTTAAAATGAATCCTCTTCTTTTTAAATAATGTGAAATACATTCTTAGTTGTATTTAGATGTCTCTAGTAAAGATTTTCACAATATTTAGTATTTCTAAATCCGTGTGCCTGAAATATTGCAAAAATTATGGAACGTCTTCATTTCTTTAGGAAAAATACAAGCAATTAAATCATGCTATAATTTTATTGAGCGTTTTAATTTATAAGTTGTAAATCTTTCAAAATTTATGTTTTAGTTTATTTATCATATCTACAAATTACATATCACCTCCCCTTTTGCTTTATCAAAAATAAACACAATACTATATTTTCTTTAGTGACTAGCACAATGTCCTTCTTTCTAAAGTGAATTATCTATTGGACAGAGAATAACAAAATCTCTTTTATAGAACCGCCATTAGCCTTGCTTTTATTATTATTATTGAAGCCATTACTATATAAAACAAAACTAAATTGATTTTGATTTATCCAGATGTTCTTAAAATTTATTAAATGGCTAAAATTCCCTCTATAATGATAATGTGGCCAAAAGTGGAACATATGTTGTACCCTTTTTGGCCACCCCCATGGCCATAACTGGTACATATAGCAAATTTAATGCACCAGTTTTGGCCACCCCCCATTAAACTGTTAAAATAAGTAATTTAAATGTAAAATTGCAGTAGAGGAAAAGTTTACCTCATAAAACCTAATAGAAATTTGTTTCAGAACAAATAGAACCCTATAAGTCAGGTTTGCAAAAAAGCCGGCTAAAATTAAAAAAAGCCAGGCCGGTGGCTTTTATTGGTTTTAACCGGCTTTTTTTGGCCAAAATTGGCTTTTTTTGGCCATAATTGGCTTTTATACAATAAAGCATTGTAATTATAAACTACACATTTTAAAGTGTTTTTAATTAGTTTTAATGACATTTAATTGATTTACAGTTTAATAAGTAACCCAATTTCTCAATAATGAGGACATTAATACTGGAATAAAACTTAGATGATTTTGCTTGTGATTTGTATTCTGAATTGCACATATGTCAGCTAAATTTTAAAGGCCATACCAACTGCCAATTTTTTCATTTTTACTGCTTTATAAAATTAAAGAGGATAATGGTTACTTAGTTATATGTTTTATTACCTAATTTTAAGAGCTATTAATATACAAGTCTTATTTTATTTCTAGCAAACGTTTGAAATTATACATAGTCATATTAATAAAAACACCACCATTTCTCACTTTTAAAAAACATTATGAATAGCATATGCATGAATATGCTTAGCAACAAGCTTTTCAAAATTTTATTTGGAGAATTTTTTTTTTCTTGTTTTAAAAAACTATTTTTTATACACTTATGTACCACTCTCCTCAAACAAAACATCTTTTCTAATTTCTCTTAACATTTAACTTAATCTCTCCATATGGACACATAAGAATGTTCCCATTTTGATGTGCTACATTTTGTCATTAAGGCTTTTAAATTCAAAAGGGCAACTTTCTGACATAAGTTTTAATTTATTTTTGTTCAGAAATGCATGAAACTAGTAGATGTTATTGTTCAGAAACTATGTAATTGTGCTGTTTTTTTGCAAATGCAATAGATTTTTCAGAAAATAGTGTCAAAGTGAGCGTTTTGAATCGAATTTCCGCACGAAAGAAGAAACCACTCAGAAAAGGGTGAAAAAACATGTTTGTCATGTGATCAAAATCTCTTATAACTCAATAGGTAATTGATGGATCAAAAAATGGAAAACACAGTTCGATTCCAAATCGCTTCCATGGTCAGGCTTTCGAATTTTACATCTTTCCGTTAAAAAATGAATTTTTAAATGTGTCAACATTTTGCACTTGTTGAGCAGAGCAGTTAAGAACAGTTTTAATTAAATATAATCTTTAAAATGTGTAGTACATGTGGAGCTATATTAGTGTTGACGCTAGAAAAAAAGGACCGCCGGGCGTGAATTTTTCAATAAGGGAACACTATTCCAAAAAAAGGGTACATTTTTCAAAAAGGAAATGCTGTTCTAAAAAAGGGTGCATTTTTTTCAAAAAGGGAACACTATTATAAAATAAGGGCACATTTTTTTCGAAAAGGGCACACTTGTACCTTGTTCATAAAACATATTTTGAACTGGTTTGTTTGGAGTCCCTAGAATTTGCAATATTTTTCCGGTATCAACTGAATTACCATGGGGTGCATAGGAAGTGTTAAAAAGGGCAGCCGGGCACATCTGAAGGGTTTAAAAGAGCCACCGGGTGCAAAAAGGAAATAAAAAGGGCCGCCGGGCGCTGCACTTTGCTAAAGCGGCTTAGAGTCAACACTATATATAATATAGAATTTCAAAACACCAGTTTAAAGCCTAACTTATATCCTTTTCAATGTTTATGTATATATATATTTTCTTTTTCAGACATAATGCGTTCACAGTTGCCTTCTAGAAGTTATAAAGACTTATTTATTTGATAAAATTTAATAGAAATCTAATTTTTTTAATAGAAAATATTTATAAGTGTATTAAAAATTAATTGATCCGAATTTAAAACAAATTTACTGTAAACCAACTTTAAAAAATAAAAACTGGCTTTTTTTAATAAAAGCCGGCTTTTTTTAAGTGGTTAAAACCAAAAAAAGCCGGCCGGCTTTTTTTGGCCTGGCTAAAAGCCAGCAACCCTGCTATAAGTGCCTAATGTTGAAAGATTCAGAAAACTTGTCTGCTAAGCAAAAATCTTAATAAATGTAAGCACACACTACAGTTTCACACATTTATTTTTTTTGCAAGTCACATTTTAGCAAAAAATAAACAAATGATATTGTAAATGATAAAAGAGAGTTTGCTTAAAGTGTAAGAATGCATATTATTTGTTAGCATGAATTCGCAGGCTAAATATTGGACAAATTGATCCAATGTGGCCAAAACTGGTGCATCTACCCTACTACAACTTGATTATCCCATCGACCAAAAAACAGTCACCAAACTGTAAGATTATATGTCAATAATGGATGATCGTAAATGTCATTAAACATGTTACATGTGTTTGTTACGTCATCAAGTCTTTTTAATTGTTTAATTTGTATTTTTATTAATGTTTTACCAATTTATTTGTTCTTTTGTTATTTTAAATTACTGCAAATTTTGATTTTTTTTTTTTCCTTCAAGCCTATATCTAATGTTTACATAGACCTTTTATATTTATATCTGTCTATTCTTTTTGACTAAATAAAGATCATTAGGTTCCTTACCTACAATTTTCCAGCATCATTGATATTTATTAAGTCCCTTAATAGATTCGATTATTATATTTAAAATACTTACATTTTATTCACAAATACAATATCTTTAAAATTATCTTTGTTTATGGTTTAATTTAATAATTTTACATTTAAATACGTAAAATATTAGTATTCTTTTATCCGAAATCATCTAAATAAAAGTAAATCATATTTTACATTTGGTATGTCGCTACGCCATCACTTAATGTAACCCTGTTCTTTAGTGATTCTTTTAATTTAAATTCATTAATTTTCCTATCTTAAAATTTTAGAATGGCAACATTCTTCCATTTGTATAATTTGGCGAAATTGGTCGACGGGATAATCAAGTAGTACCAACTTTTATAAAGTCTTTAATTTCTTATATGTATGCGATTGTGATAAGGCTTCAGTTGTAATAAATTATTGTTCATAATCCTCTTTTTGTGTTTGGCTTATAATAATGGCTTTCATGGCCTTTTCTGACATATTTATTGTCTTTATATGAAATTTTTTTATGTTAACCACTTCATTGGCAGTAGGTATAGGGAAACAGTACTTTTACACCCAACTTTTCCCAGGACAAACATTGAATTGGTTAATAAAAATGTATACAATGTCTGATTTCTACCTTCTGAAAGATTCCAATGAAATTTAGATCTTATTTGTTTTAATAAAATGTAGGCAGGTTGTTCTCTACAATACTACTTGCAAATTTGGCCAAGCAGTCTGACTTGAATGATACGTATGTAAATTTTCATAAAAATTAGATAAATGGTAAGAAATCAGTCAATTATTGAAGATTTTAATAGCCAGCAGAAATCGTTTTAAAAATTTGACTTAACAATAAAAATAAAATAAAAAATGTGAGGGAATGATGAAATAAGACATTTTTACTAAGTTGTAGGGGAAAATGCAAAATTATGAAGAAATCCAAACTGTTTCCTTTAAGAGCAACACTTAATATATAATGTATGATAAAATTAAAATTTTTGATATTTGTAAAAAAAAATAGTATTCTGTGTGAGGGAATGACTGCTAATAAAAACGCTTCGAGATATATTGACTGAAATTTTTTTTTGAAAAATTAACAAAATCTTACACCACCAATTTATGTTGCTGGACTGACAAGTGCTCAAAATGCCTCTCTGTGAAGGATGCTAGACTGCTACTGCTCTTTAGTGGCAGATATTTGAGATAATAATAATGTGTGAGGGAATGATGGTCTAACATGGGAAACATATTATTGATTGAGTAGACTATATAATAATAGTAAAAAATATTTTTATTATTTTTTGTAATGTGCCAAATAAGAACTTTATTTTGCTTAGGGTATTTTTAATTATTTTTATTTCTGGATGGAAAGAAATAGGCATTAAAATATGGTAGTACAAGTGGGGAAAGGTGAGGGAATGATGTTTGCATGATATATGTTACATTTTTAAATACTAAATTTATTTATTTTTAAATTTTACTTTCTATCCCTAATAAACTATGTTTAGATCTTCTAATAAAAATAAAAATAAATAAAAATGTAATGAAATTAAGAGCATTTATATGACTGGGAAACACTTTTTGCACTATTGTAGAGAATAACCCAGGCCCTTTATGTATTGAAGCCTGTTTAAGGTGAAGACTGGCTTTTCTAAAGAATGTTGCCTTCTTGAAAATATAGAATAAATATCAGTAGATCTGCCTCTTCATCTCTTCAATTAATTTCTATGACTAGGAAGGTCGACTATGTCCCCATCCCATAAAAATGTATACAATATTGTCTTCTTGAAAATATAGAATAAATATCAGTAGGTCTGCCTGTTCATCTCTTCAATTAATTTCTATGACTAGTAGGGCTGAGCGATGTCTAAAATGAAATATCGTGATAAATCGGCAGCTTTATATCACGATATTCCGATATATCGATATTGCGACATATGAACAAAAAAAATATGTACATTTATAATATATGTATAAGTTCAATATACATTATATATTTTATTAAGGATTAAAATTAAAATATATATATATATATCATTCTCAAATAGATTAATAAAAACTATGTATAAATAAGCAAATCTAAATAAATAAATGCTAAAAGAAACTAGTAGGATGTGTCAATGGCAACAATTTCTTCTATTTCTACGTGTTATTACTTCAAAATTCGCTATCACAGAGGCAGAATTAAATAACAATCTATGCCCATCATGAATATTCTAAAGATATAGGTGCACTAAATTGTATGCATTTAAAAGGAAATATAAGAATTGCATCTTTCAAACAAATCATTGAATTTCAGCACCAACCTTATTAAATGTCTGTAACCAAAATTCCTAATCTAAAAATCATAAAAGCAATACCTGTTGGACAGTATACACTCAAGCCTAAGAAGGATCTACTTATGTGAAACGTAACAGAATAAGGTGTTTGATTAAAATTCGTGCATTAGTTTTCGAGATACAGATATCGCTAAAATTGTGGAAAATGCAGCATAGCAGTGCCACCCATTGAACGGTTAACACTAACATTTAATCAGCAACAAGTTATGTCAATGTCTGTCTGAATTTGAAATGTTGTGAAAATATGTGCGATAATTCTTGAGAAAAAGCTATAGCGGAAATTTTGAAAAATACAGCATAACAGCGCCACTTATGGGCTATAAACAACAAACACTAATCAGTAAAATTTATGTCTACGTCTAAGTCTAACTGAATCTGAAGTTTGATAAATATCAGCGCATTAGTTCTTCAGACAGAGCTATTGCGAAAATCGTGAAAACTCAGCCTGTTGGGCCATTTACACCAAGAACTAATCAGCACCAATTTACAAGGTATAACTGAATTTGAAATCTGACAAAAATCCGTGCATTAGTTTTTGAGATAAAGTTATTGCGGATATTGTAAAAAATGCACCTACGAGATATAAAATAATCTAAAATTTTGTTAAATTCCGTGCATTAGTTCTTGAGATAGAGTGCCTACAAAATTTGTGTTACAAAGAGACAGACAAAGCTTTTTAAAAATAGTCAAATCGTGTTCAAGACTTTCTAAACATGTAAATTGGTCGAAACCCGGATGATAAAATTTTCATGAATCCAATAGTTTCTTCTTGTAAAGATAGTAGAAAGTAAAAGAACTAAAAAAAAAAAAAATCGTTAACAGAGAGAGAAAAATAATAGTTTGGTTATAAGTCAATTTTTGAATTATTTATATTTTATAATTGTTAAATAATATTTATATTGCTGTTATGCTTAAAATTGTCTTACTATGCGTCGGCGTCCCCGACAAAAGCTCTTAGTTTATTTTATTTCATTTTTATATTCTCCATTTTTTTTAAAGAAAAATAAAACTCTGCGTGATCTGTGAATCATAATCAAATGTGTTTCAAAATTTACCTTCCCCTTAATTTCGTTTTTCTATCGTCCATGTATGCTGTGTACATGAACCGTAATAATTAACTTTTTGGACTCCGGCGTCTCTTACACAAATTTTATTCGGTCGCCACCACTTTTATAAAAGAAGTTTCCTTCAAGTACACAATTTCAAAAATGCTAAGATTAAGTAAGGAAATTTTATTATTTACAGGTGCCAAAAACAAATTTTGAAAGGAAAGATGGTGTCGCTACAGCGGCGACAACGGAGTGCAAAGGGTTAAGTAACTTTATGCAATAGCGGATAAGGATTTTAATGAGTTACTGCCCCTTTCGACTAATTTCTTACTATTACATTTAAAAAATCCGTGAATATGCTAGAAATTTTTGCGTGAAATAATATTTTTTTGAGAACAACCCTAAGAATTTAAACTTAAAAATTCTGAATTAAAAAATATTTTTTTCCCTAACCTTTAAGATTATTTCTTACGCTTGTTCTATCGGGGAACTTGGATGAGGATCTCCTGCATTTCAACCAGTGTCCGCTAAATGAAGAAAAAAAAAACTACCCCCCCCCCACACACACACACACACCGAACAATTTACATCTCTCCTCTTTGGATTGTCAGTACACAAACTTTAACTGCTTGATTTTTCTGCCCTGTTTGTTATTTTGAATTCTAATGACATTAAATAAATATTGACATCTAAATATTCTCCCCCACTCCCCACAAACAAACAATGACAGAGGCAGTAAATACCAAATACTCACATATGTCAATTAAAAAAAAAAAAAAAAAAAACGAGCTTTAGAGAAGTAACCTGGTAAAGGTTAACCTGGTAAGTAAAAAAAGAACCTGGAATAAACATTAATATATATTGCTATGAAAGTATTATTTCATTTGTCCAATTAAATCCACTGCTGCAAATAAAATGTAATATTTCATTTATTTATCTCCCTGATTCACATATTGTTCATTAGCAACGAACAAATATTAATTCAAAACCGCTGAAATCAACATACCAGATTGAAAAAAAACAAAAAACAATATCATTTGCTGTCGGCAACTGCATGAGATAAACCAGCTGTATCATATTTATCGCCCGTCATCTGAACACCGAAACTATCACTTTTTCCCCTTTTGAAAAACCTTTTAGGCTGAGAGAAATCACAGCGTAATACCATGGTAATACCATGATAGTATCATGCTTATCGAAAACTGAGGGTTCGGTTAATATCACGGTTGAAGCTGGGAGAATCTTGAGGAGTGATCATGGTTTAGGGTGAGACTATCATGATGATCGAAACCGATTATTCGGTATTTAATGTCATCATGGTTTAGGCAGGAATCATCATCGTTTAGGCAGGGATAAAATACTCCATTAGTATCATAGTCATCGTAATAACCTGCGCACATAGGGGTATTTGAGCGTTCTACGCGGCCAAAAGTCAAATTATTAAAGTACTAATGCCGTTAAAAAGAAAGACAACCTGGGTTAGAGGACAGTTTCAAGGACAATACCCAATCCCTTCAATCTTTCCCCCGCGCACGCGTCTCGTTTATCTTTAGTCGGAATTCGATCGTTCAACTTGTTGTTTGTGTCTGTTCTCGGTGTTCATGTAAAAACATTAACTTTGCAGTGAAATATTTATCAATTTACGTTTATTTTGAAAGTGTTTGTGATGGATCCTGATACAACAGTTAATAATGCAAAACTCTAATAAATTTTTTTGTTGTTTTATCATTATGAAGTTTAGTTGTTGTACTTTCAAGGTACACTCATATTAGAGTGAGATTATTTCTAAAATATTTTATTCAATCGAGTGTTTGTTGTACTATCCTGTCAGATCCTGTTATAATTTCGAACTGAATCGAAAGTTTGAAGCCTTGAGTAGTGAAAAATCAAAGAAACTGCCGCGGAATAGTGCGGATGTGTATTGTCTTGGTCTTTGAACTTTTTTTACCAAATAATTAAAAAAAATTGACTATCGTAAATAGTATTCTAAAACGAAATATTTTTAATGTAGGTTCACAGGGTGTCTCGGGAGTAAGGATTGTGACCCGTAAATATTTGTTTGATCGAATGCAGAGCTTTGACTTGTCCAGTTTAGAAGATAAATTAAATTTCTTAAAAGATCAACATCGGGTGAAGGTTACACAGAAGACCAAATTGAGAGCTTAAAACGCAATTTCGCACACTTTAAATCGCAAATTAAGCAGAGATGGTTAAAAGCCCATAAGAAGGAAGACGTATTTCTCAAAAACAATCATTCTTCGCTAGAAGGAACGTTTGAGATACCTACCATACCCCAACATCGGCCTGGGCGACCATCTAAATTAGTTACATAATCGAGTGAGAGAACTAAGAGGAGAAAAACAGAAGAAGTGCGATCTTCTCTAGAAAAAGATATTATCATTCACGCTGCTTAGGTGGAATTGCGGAAATCTGGAACACGAGATGCTTCTGAAATACTCAAAGAAATTATCAGTAGTGCGAAACGTGCAACAAAATATAAAAAGGCTTTTTCTAAATCAGAAAACGAAAAAACTGACTCACTCACGCCAACACATGCATTGTCCATGTTTGTAGAAGCTGATTTAACTTGTCGACAATACAAAATAGTGAGGAACACCAACAAGAAATTCTTTCCTTGTTATACCTTGTTACAAAAAGCGAAACAAGAATGCTATACGCCCCCAGAGTCATGTAGAATAACAAGTACTTACGCTGAAACTGATTTACAGCCTTTGGTTGACCATGCAGTTAAGCGTTTGTCTATGTTTCTAGAAGAGGTTCTAACAACAGAGAAAGAGCAAGAACGAGAGAGTTTAAAGTTAATTTCAAAATAGGATGTGATGGCTCACAACAATCACAATTTAAACATAAATTTGTAAAGGATGCCGACACAGATGCGAACATATTCCAAAGTAGTTTCGTCCCTTTACGATTAGTTTCTGGTAGTGAAAACGAAAAGCTATTATGGGAAAACCCAACACCTTCTTCACCTCGATTTTGCCGTCCCATATTTATGCCGTCGTTTTGTAAAAGAAAATACTGATGTTGCGGAGGAAGAAATTTACTTTATAAAAAAATTCTGTGATGTCACTAAACGCCACCGAGGTTAATTTAAATGGAAACAGGTTCTTAGTCAGTCATGTCTTCATAATGACAACGGTAGATGGCAAGGTTTGCAACGCTGCGACTGGCACTAAATCCACAAGTCGATGCTACATATATGGTGCAACTTCTAAGGACTTCAACAAAATTGATATTCAAAAAGAAATTAATTCTGAAGCTATAGAGTTTGGCCTTTCTATTTTACACACTAGAATTAGACTTTTTAAAAGCATTCTCCATTTGGCTTATAAGTTGCCAGTAAAGGAATATAGAGAGCGGAAGACTGAAGCAGAGAAAAAAATTGAACCGGAAGAAAAACTCTAAATCCAGAAAAGATTTCGCGAAGGAACTGGCTTACTGGTAGACATACCAAAGACAAATTTTGGCAATACCTATGACGGTAATACAAATAGAAGTTTTTTTGAAGACCCGAAATTGGCTTTTGACATAACTGGCATTAGTTATGACCTAATATACCGCTTAAAATTCATATTGGAGACAATTTTAAGCGGATATATAATTGATCCCAAAAAATACGAGAAATATGAGAGATTAGATACTGCTCGCTTACATGTAGATTTGTACCAGAGTGGCATCTAATGACCCCAACAATGCACAAAATATTAATTCATGGTTCAGTTATCATTAAAAACGCATTATTGCCCATTGGGCAGCTTTCAGAAGAGGCCGCAGAAGCGCGTAATAAGCATTTTAGGCTATACCGCCAAGACTTCGCTCGAAAATTCTCAAGAGAAAATTGCAACAAAGATATTTTCAATCGGCTACTTTTAACATCAGACCCTCTTATAAGCAGCATGATAAAAGTAAAAGGAAGAAGGATGAGCTCCTTTTTGCCAGAGATAATTGCTCTTCTTTTGCCTGCGAAGCCCAATGTTCGAGATGATCCATCAGAGAGTGACGAAGATGAATATTAGTTTTTAAAAATAAAGTTTGTGTTTTATTTTAATAAATCGTCTTTATAAGCTTAATAAATTTATTTTTTCTTTCAATTGTATCCTTTAGAATAGATATATAACATAAAATAATTTTGGCCGCGTAGATAACGCAAATACCCGTATGTGGCGGTTTAGAATGGTAGAATTTTGAGTACTCGAAGTTGAAAAAGCGCCGATTGCAGTTTAATGAAAAAGTATGATAATCGTGGTTTACATCACGATTATGATAATCGTGGTTTGCATCACGATTATGATAATCGTGATGTACTGTTGTATAGGATTTTTTGATATCGTTATCACGATTTATAATTTATATCGGTTTTATCGATATATCGCCCAGCCCTAATGACTAGCAAGGTCGACTATGTCCCCATCCCAACCCCATGAAATTTTTAAAAAGTCAGCGCCTCTTAAAACTGGTCCTGCTTTCTAAAATCCTACAAGATTTGAGATGAAAAAAAAAAAGTAGGTTGTTTCCTTTCAGAATTTTCAATATAAGCAATTACAATTTTCTTTTGAAAATTTTTATTTTTTGAGATAAAGACTGTGAAACTGTATTTTACCGTCCTTGTCATGGATTTTGTTTTCCAGAAACATATCTTAGATTTAAATAAATGATTTTTGTATAGGACAGAATTTAGTTTTGTGGTCTTTGTAACAAATGTAATAGCAACTTTCCCCTCAAAATGATAAACATGAATTTTAACATTATTTATTGTATAATTTGGCAAGCAAATTATTGCTTAATTCCTGCACTTCTACCTACAGTAAAATTCCTTTAAAGTTTTAATTAGAATAAAGTATGCTCTCATTTTTTTTCTCTCTGTGTCCTTTTTCTAATGTCTGTTTATTGTATTCTAAGATCAATAGTTTCATATAATGGACATAAGTAGTAAGAAGTAGAAAGAACATGTTAATGTGAAGCAAAATTATTCCTACAGAGCTAATATATATACAGGTGTTCCTAAATTCATGGGCCAAACTGTGAGGGAAGGAATAAAAAAAACTGTAACCGAAAATAAGAAATGTGGAGGAAATGCAAATGAATGTTTTATTGACATAGCAATTACAGTAAGTGGTCAAATGTGCCACTGGCAGTGTCTAGCAAGCGATAGGAGTACCTTTTTGCTTATTCCAAGGGTTTCACAAACATTTGCGACTGAAAGTCTTGCAATGAAACATCTGGAACCTTCGAAAGGGTATGCCAATCACTTGCTAGACACTGCAGCAGCCAGCAGGGGCGTAGCTACCGTGGAACAGTTGGAGCAAACTGCTCCAGGCGCACGAATCCTAAGGGCGCAAAATTAGAAAGGGCGAAATAAAGTAAATATATGTATGTGCAATTAAAAATTTTTGTATATGTTTTTTTATTATTAATCAGATCTTACAGATGAATCTTGTTACAATCAGCATATTCCTATGTGATATTTTACTTTGTGTTTAATCTCAACTGTTTCAATTTAAAACATGTTTTTAAAAAAAAGTAATTTTTTTTTAACTGTATTTAAAACATGTTTTTAAATACAGTTAAAAAAAATTACTTTTTTCGCGAAGTTTTAATTTTAATTTATCCCATATTGCAGTCGCCTCAAATAACTTCTGCAACACAGTTTCAGAAAGTCTGGGTTTTTTTCTGTATCTTTTCTCGGGAAACGACAGTTGAAGATTTTTAAATTTAAAGAAATCAAAACTTATTCACTGCGCTTTCATAGGCCATTTTTTGGCTACCACTTTTTCCAAGCAATAATCGTCCTGGTACATTTCTGTTGAATATGTTTTAGAAATTTATCCTGATTATTACTGTACGGATGTAATGGTAGCCAAGGAAAACACCCATGAGAATCCTATATTTATGATGCAACAACAATGCCTTAGCTATTTAGTTATTTTAAGGTTTAAAAAAAAAAAAAAAAAAACAATAGTTTGACTTGGTGAAAAAAAAATATTGACCATTTTACAAAAAGAAAAAAAAATGTTTGTTTTTGTGGAAAATAAACATACACCAATATAGGTTACAAAACAATAATAAAAGCCGGATTTAGACATATTCCACATCAGTCCACAGCGAGAAAAGACAGATTGAGATTTTGAAAATATGGAAAATCTCAAACGCAGAATCGATAAGCATTTTCCTTCAAAAAGAGATAAAAAGTTAAGTACTAATTTCAATGTTCTTTAGGACCTAATTATCGCCTATGCAAATTCACACCACTTTTTTCGAAAAGTATTTTTCCGCATTTAACTTTATTGAATCGCCTAGCCGGTAATCAGACTCTGCACCCCTCCTGAATTTTCTAATTATAAAATTAAAAAACAATCTGAAGTTACTCCACACAACTTTCCTAACTGTTTACAGAAACACGGTGTTTTCAAAACAGTATAAAATTAATAAAATATAAGACTATCAGGAGACTAATAATAAGCTCGAAGTAGCAGGAGTCGTTCGGTAGCTTTAGGGTTTCGAGCACAACCCGATTCGCTTTTCGGTGTCTTTAATTTGTCTAATTTTCCTTTTAAATTTGTCCGGTTTGAATTTTTGATTTTTTTTTTTCAATCTGGCTTTGATTATTCTGACCGAGACTAATAATAAGCTCGGCGTAGCAGTGGTTGGTCGGTAGGCTCAGAGCGATCAGAATTATTAAACATCCTAATTTTATACAAAGATAAAACGTTTCCACTGGTGATAAAGCTTAAAACATTTTTCCAATGACATAATTTTCAAAAAATTTTCATTCCGCCTGTACCGAAACTAGGCCTATTAAAAATAAAATATAGGATTTTGCTAAATTAAGTCCCATTCTTTCATGCTCAGACTGGCCTATTGGGTAAGCGAACACTATACGTTGTGAGACGGTCCTAAACAAGGTAAAGCTGCCCTCTCACTCAGATGAAGCTAATAGTTACAGTCTTAAATTATTTAATAATTTAAAAAATCCAATTTTTTAAGGATTTTTTTTTTTATTAATGATTGTTTTTTCCTTTTGCAAAGTAGAAGAATCGAATTTTTTTTTCTTGAAAGTTTCTTTGATTCACAGGACCATTTAATTCTTTTAAAATCTAATGTATATTTTGTAAGTTACCAATGGCGATACGATCTCCCCTAAGAATTTATTTTCTGCTGTCTGGCACCCTTTATTTAAAAAATATGTACACATATACGTATTTGTTTTTCTTTTTTTGTAAAATTATTTATTAAGTATTTGTTTGAAAAGTCTAGGCTTCGTGTATTCGTCAATGCTGTGATTGTAATTTCTCCTGTATAAATGTTTGTTATATTGATTGTCGGGTTTCCTCGAAGTCCACACAACTTTGAAGAAATCCTTTACTATATTTATATGCTGCCACCACCGATATGATTACGTGATATCGGTCACGCTATGAGAGGATAGTTGAAAAGAAAATCAACTCTTTCAATTAAACTTAATTAACAGTTTATTTACACAATATTTACAAATCACAAAGCACTATTTACGCTAAAAAAATCGTATATAGGTGATCCGGTTCATCATTAAATTAAATACAGTAAATACTTGCTGTGTACTGTTAAACTACTTTATATTCCTCTCACCCTACGCTAGTTAAATTGGATTTAGCGGAGATCACTATTAATCTCCCAACACATTAGCTTTATACTCTAAGAGCTTCACTACCTACTCCAGCTCTATCCACGAGCTACTCTCGAAACGAACTCACACCTTGAGTTCCAGGCATCAACTTTGCTCCGCGATAAAGCGACTACACAACTTCAGCTCAAACCCTTAACTGATTACCCTCAGCTGTATCACCCCTCTCCCAAAAACATAAAACAGGGTTTCCCCTCTGACCCCCAAGGTCCGCTCTCTCCCTCTCTTGTGAAATCCTTTTGTCCGTCTTATCTCAGGTATGTATTTGAACAGCAGGGCAAACCCCACTCTATTCACAATCACATTCCTTCAGCTCCCCTCTCTAAGTCACTAGCCCGGATTAGGTTCCAGATAAGAAAAAAATTGTTACTTTAAAATTCCCAGTACACAGACAAAGTGGCATGAATACAATATACAAGTAAACAGAATAATATATAACCATAGTTCTAATAGTAGATGTTTCTCAGAACCTGACATTGATTTTTGGGCGTGATGCACAAAAATATTTATAAAGAATATTTTCAGAAAGTAAAAAGTAAGTTGAACAGTCTTTTTTCGCTAAAAATTATATTTTAATATGGAAACGGGGCTGTTTTAGTATTGTCTATAAATGTAATAACCAGAACGGCAGTCAGATATTTTGTATAGGGGAGACTAGGGAGGATTGACCATAGGGGAGGCTTGACCCACCCGTCAGTTTTCATATTTAAAAGAATTTCAGAGTTTTATCAATAGGTGTCAACCAATGCTACTGAAATGCTAAAACAATAATCTTTGTTTCATACAGATAATCAAAATAAGTGTGGAAAAAATCAATTGTGAGGCGTTTTCAACATAAAAGTTGTGCTTTGTAGAAATATTTTGTAAGCTTTTTTCAGATAAAATATATCATAGAAATTTAAGTAAGTAGGTTTTAAGTAATGCAAAAATGTCGAGCTTTCATTCCAGGAATAAAGATTGTACTGTAAGTTAGGCTTAATATAACAATGTGCTATTCTTTAGAAAAGGGCTATGTGGGGAGGCTTGACCCAGTTAATGTGAGAGAGGGTTGACCAGATGCTCAAGGCTCTCTTAATTATGTGTTTTTGGATATCTTTTTATTATACACTGTGCATAATGAAATGTTAATGGTTATACATAAAAAATAATGTAAATTTATTCTGTAAAGCTACAGTAAAATGGGGTGATGAAAAGAAAATGTTTAAAACTGATTAAAGAAAAATCTGAAAAATTGCTGTAGTATCCTCTGCAAGAAAAAATGTAATGAAATATAAATGGAAAAGTTGAGAGGAGCTTTTCCTATTTAAATATTACTTACAATTGGTTTAAAAAAAAAAACAGTAAAAAGGACTAGAAAGTATGAAAGCAGAAGACTTAACCCTTTCAGGGGCAGTGGTATGTTTAAGTAACTATTTAATTTTAATTCACAAACGCTACAATGGCACCAGAATTTTGCTAAAATCATTTCCATTTAATATTTATGTGAAATATAGTATTTTACTTATTTCCAAATAAATTTGTTCATAAATTATGGTGCCAGTCATTTATTTCAACATTTTAGTACGGAAAGTACTAGTTAACCCCTAAAAAGGTTAAAATATGTTAATGATAAGTTAAGTGCTCATGCGGCTGCAAAGAACATAGCATTGATCGAAAAAATTTAGGAAGGTATGTAGACAAATTTCGCCGGGACGAATACAGTGAGATGAAGCCAAACTAGAGTTGTCAGGTCGAATGTCACAAAAACTAGGGTTGGGTTGATTATTGACGGCCGATTATCTTCACGAGGGATATAGGCCCGGGGGGAAAGAGCCCTCCGTGGGTGGTCTTTCTAAGGGAACCTAATCCGTATTTACGCATGGAAAATCCACGGCTCGAAGAAAACCACGAAAACTCCGAACGATTAGGCCGATGGGTGCGATTGGGTTTGAACCCAGCACCTCCCGTCTACCAGCTTCGAGAGCAGAGCCACTCGGCCACTGGGACAAAAACTAGGTCAAAGAGACAAAAAGAAAAAAAAAAGCTGGACAGTGACTACTAAATCCGGGCATAATAATACATGAAACCCTATGAAAACAGAACCTGTCTCTAACAGAATACTATCTTAAATGTTAAAAATTCATTTTCCCTGCTGTACAATTATACCTGTTCAGACAAAATCCTGTTTAAAACAAAAATTTTCTCCCCTGACTTGCGATTGCGTCTAAACAGTTTTCTTTAAGCATCATATTTAAAAAAATATTTTTGTATAATAATTAAAGCATGTAGCATAAAGTTATTTTGCTTTGTTAAACTGATTTTATTTCTCTTCACGAATATTTCAATATAAAACAAAGTGAATCAAGCCTCCCATATGTGAAGAGCCTTGACCCTTTATTTTCTCCTGATTAAAATCAATGATTTTTCAAATTTGTTACATGTTACACTTATGTAGCAATTTTATTTTGATAACTGATTGTATAACGAATAAAATAATACATAAAACTTCATTCTATGTTCAATATTTAAAAATAAAACAATATGTTGTAAAAAGTGGGTCAACCCTCCCTAGTCTCCCCTATACGTTAGATCAGACTGTTCAACGCGGCACCCTTTGAAGGTTCCTTTTGCGCCCCTTCGATTATCCCTTGTTGCTCTTTTTTTTCTAAATCATTAGCTGTAGAAATATAGTTCGAATAGTAAAAAATTTCAAAATTGTTCTTCATCATCTTAAAAGTAATCTATGTCAAAATAGTTATTTCTTAACAGTTATGAGATTTACATTTTTAGTCAGCCCTGGGTTCTATATCTTACATTTAGAAAAATCTTCTCAGTATACTTTAACCCTTTATGTACTGAATTATGAATTCATAAAAATTTTATCTTCTAAAGCATTTTTCGGGAATTGTTTAAACTACATTAGAAGATTTACATAATCATTTAATAAATTTTAGAAGGATTTTAGAAGTATTAAAGGATTTAGAAGGATTAATTAAATTTGAATTTATAGGGATTTTGTGCAATATTTATAACCCCACTCAAATCTTCTATTTTAAATATTTTTCTTAGTATTTTGTAGAATTAGGAAATGTACAAATATAATGTTCTTACAATAGAAATATAGAAAAAAATTTTCAATTTCCGAAATGAAAAATCTCCCCCCCCCCCCCCCCAACGCCAAGAAAGCTGAAAAGATGCAAAAGCAAAAGAAATAATCCTTTTAAAAATATTTTTGTTTTGTATAACCCATATGCTTTTGGAACAAGATAAAGTAACGTATCTATAACTAATTCTAAACTGTATTACAACTAATCGATGTATTATATGAATTTTATATCAAGTTATTTTAATGGTACTTATAAGTACCATCAGTAGATTAAGGGTTAACAGGTAAAATAGTAAATATTTATTTTTTGTACGATCAAAACTTACCGAGTTATGATACTTTGAATTTTATGTAATCTTAGTATTTTCTGGCACTAAAAAGAGAAAAACGTGTTCATCCATATGCGAAAAAAAAAAAAAAAAAAAAAAAAAAAAAAAAAAAAAATCTTGACAGCAGTGTTTTTTTTTATTAGTATTCTACAATGTTTCGAAACCCTTGAAACATTAGCCATCAAACTTTAGCATATAAGTACTGGCCCTGTTGGTGCATTTAAAAACAAAAGTAGGTACTTTGTAGTTAAAGAATTATAATTCATACCATTATTCTTTACTTATTTTTATTTATTTGTGTTTAATACGTTGTTAAAATACTTTGACTTTCAAATAAAAGTAAGGTTTTAAATCAAATTAATAATAGTATATAAATGTTAAACCTTAAAACAAAATTTCGCAGAACTTTTTCGAGTGACATGAGGGTGCAGAAACTTTACTTGCTCCAGGGCGCTGAATATGTAGCTACGCCACTGGCAGCCAGGTATGTATCGATATTGGGGGTGGCATATTAGAGCACTTAGTGTATAATTGTTATGTCAATAAAATGCTTGTTTTTATTTCCTCTGCTTTTCTTGTTTTTTGCCGAAACTTTTCATTCTTGGCCCCACATTGCTATACCAAAATTGCTTCTTTATGTGTACTTTACCTTCCCTCCTGGTAGCAGAAAGTTCGAGATGGAAGACGGATGTCGCAGATTTTCTTTTCTTGTTTGCAGATTATTTTTTCTATCGAACCATTATTTCGCTTTATATTATGTTTAGCTCTTTATTACTTAATACACAAACTTAAGATTATTATTAGTAAAATTAATAAAATGCATAATAACAGAGGTAAGTGATCGTTTGATTAATTAATGCTTCAATTCTAAAATATTTTACCTGCAGATTATTTTCTGCTCCTGAAGTATCTATTGCAGACACTTGGCGAATTTTTTGCAACTGGGCCTTCCCTTACAATTTTGGCTCATGAATTCGGGGATACCCTGTATATATTGTACATATATAGGTACATATATTATAGGGGGAGACGGGGTACAATGAAACATTACTTGTAAAATCAATCAAATTTGTCATAGAGAGTTGCAGTTATATATATGTTATATAACTATATGTTCCAATTACTGATGTGATTTGGATATATTCACACTTCTACAACAGTAGCAATAGAATATTATTGCTTTTACACCATTGAAAGTAACTTTCTTTACTAAAAGTAATTTTGTTTCTTTTTCCTTGTTGTTATTTGTAATAATTATTTTTTCTATGCATTGTTATCTTTGGGTTGTTGTCTTCATACCTCCAAAACCAAACTAAAAAAAATAAATATTAGAAGTTTGAAAATAAATTTTTACTTAGTAACCTCAGTGTGGGATACAATGAAACACTTGCAGACGGGGTACAATGAAACATGTTTTATTATAGTAATAAAAGTAATAAATATAATATATTAGAAGTAAGAGTAGGAAAACAGGAAAAAAAAGAGTTTTGTTCTAACCAGGTCAGTAAAAAATGCTCTTGTTAAGCAATTAAAAAATAGAAAGAGAAAAAAAAAGCTAAGAAGGGATTGTTTTGAAAACAAACTCTGCCTGCTACAGACTCTGATGATGATCCAGATTTTTTTTCCACGCCCAGTTGGTCATCGAGGTACTGAGAATGAGATATCCACACACAACATGTATGGCACAAGCAGTATCCGTATAAATGGAAACATATAAGGAAAAAGGAAATATATACCGTTGGAGAAATCATACATTTAAATGAAGTCAAATGTGAAGTACTTGATATAGAAAAACTCCAACCCAGTTTTATTTTATTTTTTTTTTTTTTTAGAAACTTACATTTAAAAAAAAAAAAACAAAAAACAAAAAAAAACATTGTGTTGAAACTACCATCTCATATTCCTTCAGGAACAACTGAAATATAAATGCTAATTTTTGAAACTGACTTGAGCCAATTTAGTATAAAATGAAAGGTATTTCTTAAACTAATAGAATTTTCTTATTTTTCATCTTAGACTATAATATTTTTATCAAGTTCCTTATTAATCAAGTTTTGTTTTTGTATTTATCTCATTTTTAATAAAATAAACTATACTGGGTGAAAATTGCTTCCATCATTTGGAGTGTTTCATTGTACCCCAGTATGTGTTTCGTTTCATTGTACCCTGGCATACGGGGTACAATGAAACAATGTAAGACATTTACTTTTTGTTATTTTTCAAGCGTAAAGATATTGTTTAGAACCAAATAAAAATTTATTTAGATGGGGAAAATACAAGATTAAAAATATGCATTAATTATATTTTTGTGCATGCAAAATTTTGGATAGGAAAAAAAAATTAGTAAATTTTGTTTCATTGTACCCCGTCTTCCCCTATATAAATTTTTCTTTTTGAAAGTATTTCATTAGAAGTACCTATTCCTCTATTCTATATTTGAGTTATATATAGCTTCGTTAGAAAAGAATCTTTTCAATTCTGGTTAGTTGAGTTTAAGCTGTGTCAGGGTTCGTTGATATATATCAATTGCTGATATATATCTTGAAATATTATCATGATATATATCCGATATTTATTTTCAAAATATCAAGATTTTTGATATTTTCATGTTTATTTTCAAAATATCAAGATGTGTGACATTTCCAATATTTTTCTGTATTTGACAGGGTTGCCAGCTTTTAGCCAGGCCAAAAAAAGCCGGCCAGCTTTTTTTGGTTTTAACCACTTAAAAAAAGCCGGTTTTTATTTTTTAAAGTTGGTTTACAGTTAATTCGTTTTAAATTTGGATCAATTAATTTTTAATACAGGGCGATTCCATGCAGAGAGTCACACACGTAACACAGGCTTTAATTTGCATTTATTCAATTATTTATTAAATTTTAATGTTAATTCTGATTTTAAGTGGTGGGGTAAGTAAGTTATTAACATATTTTTAAATTTAAATGTGTGTAAGTAAAACTCACAGAAATATATCATTTAATTTCATACTCAAAATGTGCTTTTTTTCTGAAGTAGAAAAAAAGCACATTTTGAGTAATGAAATTAAATGATATACTTCTGTGAGTTTTATTGCCACACATTTAAATTTAAAAATATGGTAATAACTTATTTACCCCACCACTTAAAATCAGAATTAACATTAATATTTAATAAATAATTGAATAAATGCAAATTAAAGCCTGTGTTACGTGTGTGACACTCTCCACGGAATCGCCCTACACTTATAAATATTTTCTACTAAAAAAAATTATAGATTTCTATTAAATTTGTCAAATAAATAAGTCTTTATAACTTCTAGAAGGCAACAGTGAAGGCATTATGTCTGAAAAAAAAATTATAAACACTGAAAAGAATATAAGTTAGGTTCCAAACTGGTGTTTTGAAATTCTATATTACATAACTTCACATATAATACACATTTTAAAGATTATATTTAATTAATGACAAAATGTAGCACACCAAAATGGAAACATTCTTATGTGTACATATGGAGAGATTAGGGTAAATGTTAAAATGAGAAAGGATGTAATATTTGAGGAGAGTGGTACGTAAGTGTATAAAAAATAGAGTATTTAAACAAGAAAAGAAAATATCTAAATAAAATTTTGAAAAGCTTGTTGCTAAGCATATTCATGCATATGCTATTCATACTAATGTTTTTAATAGTGAGAAATGGTGTTTATATTAATATGACTATGTATAATTTTAAATGTTTACTAGAAATAAAATAAGACTTGTATATTAATAGCTCTTAAAATTAAGTAATAAAACATGTAACTAAGTTGTAAACATTGTCCTCTAATTTTAAAAAGCAGTAAAAATGAAAAAGTTGGCAGTTGGTATGGCTCTTTTAAAATTTAACTGACATATTTGCAATTCTGACTAGGGATTGACCGAATCAGCAATTTTGCCGAATACCGAATACCGAAGCTTCGGTCAAAGTGTACACCGAATATTCGGTATTCGGCAACCGAATACTTAAAAATTTTTAATAGACAATTTTGCATATATTAGCTTTTTTAATAAACTTTAATTAAAATTAAATTCTTAATAATTTAATTCAGTTACATTTTTATTCTTAAATCTAATTACACAAAAAAATTTAATGACTTCTTTTAGCTCACAAATTCATTAACCTATCACTTATTTTTTATTATTTTATCACTAGTCAATATCCAAATTAACCCAATGAAAGTATTAAACTATACAGGCTATTATTAAGGATAAGGATTCTCAGAAAAACAAAAGTTCATTCAAATAAAAAGAAACAATGTTGTCATTAAGCTGATTTACTGATTGTCTAATTATATAGATATTGAATTGAATTGGAATGTTCTCAAATACAAAAGGTATCATATCAATTTGTACATTTAACTATTTTCTGTGAAATTATTGATACATATTTATATTTTGATTAATATTTATCACTGTGGTGATGAAGATAAATTTGAGCGATTTTAATTTAATGGTTATAAAAGCTATAGGATAGGCATAGGAGTATACTTATTTGATGCATGTATTTTCTTTAATATAAACCTTAGTTATACAGAGATGAACTCTGGTATACTTATTTGAGGTGTATATTAAAGAGAATTCACATTAAATAAATTTAAATTGAAAAAACTAATGTAGAAATAATTAAAATTAAATGGTAATGGAAAGATGCCCATATTCCTTACATTTTTTTCCTATATCGTAGGCAGTTGTTCTGATTTCACCCCTATATAGACTATTTTAGGAAAGAAAAAAAAAGTTTTTTGTAATTGAAAATGGCCTTTGACTTGTTTTTGGTAGTGCAGCTGAACTTTGAACTCATGCACATAATATTGAAACTCATCATTTAGCCTATTCTACTTCTAAGTAAAAGAGAATTCATCTACTTCTAAGAAAATACTTATCTGCAATTATTCGGCCGAATACTTTTAAGTATTCGGCCGAAGCCGAATATTCGGTTTACATGCCGAATCACCGAATACCGAATCGACTATTCGGTATTCGGTCAATCCCTAATTCTGACTACAAATCACAAGCAAAACTATCTAAGTTTTATTCCAATACTAGCAGAACTGGTACAGATGTCATATTCGCCCCATATTGGCGCGATTTTTTTCTGTCGCCAATATCATATAGGCAACGGGTACTTAACTTGCGCCAAAGGGCTTGATGTGGTAACCCGGATTATGTTGTTTATGCTGTTGATGTTTTCGCCAAATTGGCAACCGAAAAAAATCGCGCCAATATGGGGCGAATATGACATCTGTTCCGCAGAACTACCCGGCTTCGCCCAAGTCAATTATAAGGAACCTTCCAGGTAAAATAAATTAAAATGAAATAATACCGCTATCACAATAACTGAAATTTGTGTATTCCTATCCACAAACCATTATACCCGTAAGGCATGGTGACGTCACGGCGACGTCGTTGTGAAGTCACACTGTGATTTTGTGACCGTCGATGTGACGTCATAGTGACTAGAATGCGAGGTCGTTATGGCCGTTTTAGAGGTCGTTTGTGACGTCACATTGTGACCACTCTGTGAAGTCACGGTGTGACAAATTTGTGAAAAGTGTGTCATTTGTGACTATTTTGGCATTAACTTTGTGACGAACCTGTGACGAAAGCGACAATGCTTTGAAGTCACACTGTGACCAATTTGTGAAATATGTGTCATTTGTGACGAACTTGTCATAAACACTGTGATTTCAAATGAAAATCAAATTTCAAATTAATTGCTTAAAAGACGCAAACAGTGAAAAAGATTCCATGCTGGGACTCGAACCCGGGCCATTAGTACAGCGCACTGACATTCTACCGACTAAATCACATGGAACGATACCCAGGCTGGAAAATTTCTCACTATTACATGATGGCGAGGCTACAAACTCAGCACAAGATGGAATATTTAGCGTGAGCCACCAACATGATGCAAACACGAAACTTAATTAAATCCAGCATCGATTGAAATTATATTAATACTTGGAAATTTTTCCAGAGAGAACCATTCGCCTTGCATACAATATTTCAAATGAAAATCAAATTTCAAATTAATTGCTTAAAAGGCAATTTTAATTTGAAATGTTGTATGCAAGGCGAATGTTTCTCCCTGGAAAAATTTCCAATTATTAATATAGTTTCAATCGATGCTGGATTTCATAAAGTTTCGTGTTTACCCCATGTCGGTGGCTCACGATAAATATTCCATCTTGTGCTGTGTTTGTAGCCTTGCCAACCTGTAATAGTGAGAAATTTTACAGATTGGGCGTCGTTCCATGTGGTTTAGTCGGTAGAATGTCAGTGTGCTATACTGATGGCCCGGGTTCGAGTCCCGGCATGAAATCTTTTTCACTATGTTGGCCTTTGCGCCTTTTAAGCAATTAATTTGTTATTTGATTTTCATTTGAAATATTGTATATAAGGCGAAGGAGTCTCTCTGGAAAAATTTCTAAGTATTAATACAGCGATGAATTTTGAAATAACCTTTTGCTGTAAATATAAAATCTTATCTTTTTACCGTACTTTTTAGCAAAATATCGCTATTTTGGAGTCCTATTCTTCTAAAACATTTTAAATTTTTCCACTTAAAAAACAATGCTTATCAACTGACATATTTTTTTATTCAGTTCTATGATTGATATTAAGTTCTATGCTTGATATTGAGTTCAAGCTTGATATTTAGAATGTGTAAATGTTTTAATTTGTTGTGATTTGTCATTGCTTTATTAAATACGAACATGTAGACTAACGGTTATTAATACAACTATTATTTATAGAGCGGCATGATAAGCGATACTTATTTAAATTTTTTATTCCCGTGTATATTTTATTTTGTGAATATGAGCTAAATAGATTTGGTATGTTTTATAGGAAAAGACTGATCTGTGAAATAGAAAAAAAACGAGTAAGAAAAATCATGCGTTAATCATAGATTATAAAATACTTTCCAACACTTTCTGAATGCTTTAACAAGACATCGTAATTTAGGGAAATGACGTAAATAAGATAACTAAGTAAACATTTTAGAAAATTCATAAAACATTTGAAAAATTGATTTCAGCAGTTACCGCCCATAGCCAAATATGTTTTCCAATTCTTTTGAACAGCCCTGTATTTGATCTGTAGGTTGATACACTGAGAAAAATGAAGTACTCAAAAATAAGTAAACCGACGTACTCATATCGAATTGAATATTTTTGGATCAAAAATGAACCCATGCTTTCTCTATTTTGAAACATCACATGTTATCAAACCCAAACAAACGAATAGTTTTGTACCCTGTAATGGTTCATTTCATTTATGGCGGCATAAATGATGTTTATTAATGTAAATATTAAATTATGCACAGCATTTTAAAAATAATTTAAAAGTGCTTGGAAATAATGCTCTTGTCATAAAAATATTCGATTTGAGTATCTTGTTAAGAATTTTGCTATTTTTCGTAATAAATAATCAATTAAACATTTCTTGTTAAGAACTTTGAACGGGAAATAAATGTCAGTATATTTTTACTTTAAATTTTAGGTTTTTCGTTTTTTTTTTTTTTTTTGGGGGGGGGGGGGGGCAGTACATAACGATTCATATTTGATCACAACCAATGAATAAAAAATGAGTACATGTGTTTCTCAACTTTGAGTACATTTGGATCGTAGCTATTTTGAGTATGTGACGCATTTAAAATTGAGTACTTTTTACTCAATTTTGACTTCCCATTTTTTTTAAGTGTATATATACTATATAATGGGAAAATCTAGTTTAGCAAGAAAACGCCTAACAGGTTGAAATTCTTTTTCAGCAATTTATACTAATGTATGGAAACATACTTGAATACTTCTGTACAACCCTGTAGTTTACCTAGAATCTTTATTACACGCCACTATTTAGTAAAAATTTAATTCAAACTAAGACACTCTTAAAACTGCTGAAATCACATTTCCAGAAATTATAATTTATAGACGGCCATTTATCCAATTCTTTACGTGACCCTGTATATCATTTTATCTATATTCTACAAACATTTCTTGGTAAATTAAATGCAGTTCAGCAAAAAAAAAGCATAACTCATTTAAAAACCACCTTTAAGCAATTTGCGCCCATACCCAGTAATCCTTACGAATACTTTTGTGTAGCCATGTATAGGAATTATAGCATTTATATACACCATATACTATGCATAAATATAGTGAAATCATCGCTAATGAACAGTACTTCGGATACAATATAGTATCTGAAATATTTTGTGTGTCCCTGTAAATGCTATATACGTATTATTCTTATTATACATGAAATAATTTATAGTATGTAAACCTCAGCGACATATATCAATTTCATTATATATGAAATAGATTAACATAATTAAAGTATGCCGCAAACAATTCCCTCCACCCCTATATCATTATGTATTTGAATTCCTTTTTTAGCCCTGTAAATGAACAATAACTATTCTTTGCATCGCATAGTCAACAGAATGCATATTTTAGTGCACTTCATAAATACATATAAATTTTATTCTGTTTGAAAGCGTGCGTAAAATCATAAAAAATCATTTGAAACGATTTTTTCCCGTAGGCTGTAATGTAATGGAAAACTTTTGGCTGTCCCTGTAAATGAACAAAGCATGCTACAAACTTCATTACAAATAGGTACCGTGCTATGGTAAACGTCAATAACATCCAAAAATTTCAGGGCAATCCGAGCATATTTTCGAGAGTTAGAGTGCGGACAGACTGCTAGACGGACAGACGGAGAGACAAACCTAAGTCATAAGCACTTTTCAACTTGTGTCCTATATTATGTATCCTGTATTATGTGAACTTTTAAAAAATATATACTAAAGCAGTTTAATCCATAACTTTCCATCAGGCATGAAAAACACTTTGTTTCAATGCTTAAATATCATATTTTACTTTTTAGTGCCAATAATTACGCGTATCATAAACGTAGAAAATGAATTTACAATAGAAGAAAATTTAATAACCGATTCAGAATGTCTATAATTAAATGTTTGATTAAAATCACAAACAGAAAAAATGCTTTCATACAATTTAAAAAAATAAATATACCAATTTGAAAAACACTAAAAATAATAATTAGTATTTATAATTGTACTATTAACCAACAGCAAACTCAATAGATAAATTAAATGCATTATTAGATTTAACAATATCTCAAAAATATTTCCATATGGTATAAGGAATTCCTATTATTTTATAATTTCGGCAAATGTTAAAAATCTGAAAACATTGGTTTGAAGATTTAGGATTTTGAAAGATAATTTAAAATATTATTAGCACTAAAAGAAAATTCTTTCAAATGTTTCACTACTGTAATATGTAAAAATACATTTTCCCAGTATAATGTTAATTTCTAATCTGAAACAGTTTCGTAATCTCATGATAATCGAACATCATATTTAACCCCAAAATAATAATAACTATAAGTGTTAGTAATCAAAAAATAGTAAGAAGCCGATAAAATAATTCCAAATCATTGTCGTTCCATATATTTTCAATCTCAAGTAAGAGTAAATTAATGTTTATATTAATTCCAGTATGAATGTAGGCATGCACAGTCTCTGCGCAGTTTTTTTTTTTCAAGCGATGGCAGATTAAGATATTTTTCTTTACAGTTATCGAATTTGAAAATATCGCTTAGACAGTTAAAGATCAGTCTCTTACAAATATAACATAAAACTATTTAACTCATATGTACAAATCAGGAATAAAATATTTAAATTAAATAAAACTTACATATACGTTCTATTAATATCCGTGTATCCTAAAATGGTCATTTCCTTATCTTAAAGTGTTGTAGACGTGGTGAAGGTGATGTTCTAAAAACAGTGAACTATTTATTTCCCGCGTCTTCTAATGTTTATTTTTTGTGGGCAGACGATTTTCAAGCAGATGGTCTGGTACAGATTATTTGTTTTTCCATGCAAGAGATATCAAACTTGAATGCGCAGTAATTTTCTGAAAGTATGGTTAATTAAAATTTTGTATTTGAAGAAATGTCCAATGTATTTAACCTTTTCTTTTTATCCGTACCAAATAATCAAGTTAAAATGTATTGTAAAGTTCCTTTTTTCTAAATAATTATAATAATAATATTCATAATTAGAGTTTATTAGATATACCATTGTTTAAATTTTCAAAAGGTGTAAAAATAAATTTAATGGTAATAACCAGCCCCCCCCCCCTTTTTTTTCTTTTTTTTTTTTAAAGTAAAGTTTGTCTTGCACAAATTTTGTATATTTCTTTTATTTTCGGAAAATGCTAATTTTATTTAAAAAGTCTGAAAGAAGTAGAATTTATGACTTGAATACAAATTATAAAAATATTCCAAAGCAAGAAATGCATAGATGACTAAACTCTGAAGACTCTTTCTGCGTGCTCATTAAAAGGTGCAGATTTAACTGTAATAGAAATTTTTTATTTTGAAACCACAGAAGTGTTTCGAATAATCCTGGTCGGTAAAAAAAGAAATAAATAAATAAATTTCCTCCCAGCAAACTAAATATGTAAAGTGTATAAATTTAATATTCCTAATTCTAAATATATTATCCAAATGCTAGATAAAATTGAAATCATGAAAAAGTATACATTCACTATCTTAGATATCAAATTGATAAAATATAGCCTGAAAATTTAGTTTATTAATGCTTGTATCGTGCACTTTATTTATTATGCCCCCCCCCCCCTTCCCTTTAGTGACAGAATTCACCATTTGCTATCCACTAATATATTTTATTCCTTATGCCATGTAACTCGTGACTGTTTAAAATATTTCTCTTCATTTTCAAAGATTTTTGAAGTTTATATTTTTGTCACACTGTGACTTACAATATGGTGGTTTTTTTATCACATATGTGACGTGACGTACGTTACATAGCAGTGACATAACAGTGACCTCACAATTTTTTTTAATTGCCAGAAAAACATAATTTTACAGTAAATAACATGTTTTAAAGAATTTTCGTAATTTTTTAAAGTTTTCTAAGAAGTTCACATCTCAGTCACAATGTGACATCACTGAGTGGTGGCATTTTGGTCACAGATGTGACGTGACCACAGTGACTTACAGTGACGTCACAACGACGTCACCGTGACCATGCATGCTATGAGGGTAAAGACAATCAGAAAACATGACGTTATTGTGGTGGATGTAAGAGAAAGATATATGATTTTTCTGACAATACGAAAAAAAATTCACCGAATCGCGCAGCATTTAGTGAAATTCTCGTTTGTATAGCATATATGTACATTATAAAGCAAAAACACATACCGGGTGTCCCAAAAAGGACTGACTGATTTTAAAATTCAATAACTTGCAAACGGTGACAGATATTTAAAAAATTCTTGCAGGAGGGTTATGCACAAGGTCAAAAGTTTTTTTACAGTGATTTTCAATTTTAGTTGGAATTACAAACAATAGATGGCGCTGCGATCAATAGACGCTTAATTCAGGCTCGATTTTTGGTACTTCGTGGCCCGGATAATACATTTCCATCTCCTTTTTCAGCATGGAACAAGAGAAAGGACCAGAAATCGAGCCTGTATTTAGCGACTATTGCTTACAGCGCCATCTATTGTTTGTAATTCGAACTAAAATCGAAAATCACTGTAATAAAACTTTTGACCTTTTGCATAACCCTCCTGCAAGAATTTTTTAAATATCTGTCACCGTTTGCAAGTTATTGAATTTTAAAATCAGTCAGTCCTTTTTGGGACACCCGGTATATCATACTGATGATAGCAACGACTTAACCCATAAATTGTGCCTTTGCTGCAATTTTTCTAACTTCTAAACATCACACAATTTTTACATTTTTACACACATTACATTTTTTTTTATATTACAAATTAAACATTTTTTACAATGGCTAATAGAAAAAAGTTCTTTTAAATGAAATTTGTTCCAAAATTGTATCTCAATTTTCTGATTTTAATGGATTTTAAAGTAATTTTCAAGTATGGATATTTTTAAAGGTGCGGGCAACCCGATTATGAAAGATGAACCGTTTACTCTTACGCTCGTATTCACGAATAACTTCGACCCGGAGTTATGCTGAAAACCCGGGTTGAAAACTCAAATGGCATTCACCGTCAACCCCACTGAACCGGTTCGAGGTTAAAATTTAACGCCGGGTTCAGTAATGCTGCGTTTACACTATGTGGCCTGTCAGGTCTGTTGGGTCTTTCAGGTCCAAGAATCGAAAAAATTGCGTCCACACTACGGCATAAGAACTTGGCTTGCGCATGCGTATATTTGCAGGTTGGGGGAAGGGAGGGACAGTCGTGTTTGTTTGTTTACGTTCGTATTCGTATCGAAATGAACGTGTCAGAATTGTTTGCGCCGTAATTTCTTTTGCACAGACATTAATTACGTGTAAATTAATAAAAATTACGCATTTTTCTAAGCTCATTGCCCACAAGGGAAGCAAGAAAATGCAATTGCCCCCTAATTTTCTTTTTCTCTGACTCTGAAAAAAATAAAATTTATTCTTTTCAAACAGTTTAAAATAATGAAACACAGAGAGAAAATGAATCTTTTTTTTGTTGTTGTTGTCTGGGAAAGGGGTGCGATCCCTCCTTTCCACAAAATAAAATTTACATTTATTTTTCCCTTTGATTTAAGGGGCAGTTTACCTTAAAATTGGTCAAAAAATTGATTTTTCTCTTTTAATATTAAATGAAAGCCTGTTTAATTGTGAATATTTTGATACCTCATTTTTATCCATACCGTAAATATATCGCGAGGTATTGTAAATTTTGTTAAAACACTCAGCGCAATTACCACACAAATTAAAACTTTAAATGCTTTTTCTCCATTTTCATATTTTCTTCACTTTCATGTTTTAAGGCTTTTTCTGTATTTGAGATAGAGATTTTTAAGCTTTTTTTTTTTTTGGTGCATGTTCTTTATTACATATGTGATAAATCTGCGCATGGAATTAGCATTTAGGTTTTTTGTTATTTAAAAAAAAAAAAAAAAGTATAAGAAGATATGTTAGATTTCATCGTTTTGCACTATATATATATCAGTAAAAAAAATCATAATAAATGTAATATTAGATATGTCTAAATATCCATGTGCAAGTTTGTGTAGTACACATTTGAAAATCTAAAAAAAAAAGGGCAAAAATATCAATTTTTTTAAAAAGTAGCAGAGATTTAAAAAAATTCAAATTTTTATAAAATTTTTTCAAAATGTACTTTTAGTTGAACATTGAAATTCAGTGAGTTCACCATTTGAATCATATTTAAAATAAAGAAAATTGTTGAAAAGGGAAACTGTCCCTTAAGTGTTCAGAAATTACCTTAAACAGGGGTCCAGGAGGGCAGGGACGACCCCCTGACAAAAGAGATAACTGCTTCAATTCTTCATTTAAAAAATGACAGTAGGAGCTTACTTTTGTTTTCTTAATTGTTATATGTATGGTTTGGCTTTAATGTTGACATTATGTTGCTACAATGTGAAATGAATACCAACACTGATCGAAAACCTAATCGAAGACATCACCAGTAATCAGGTTACCACTCATTTCACATTGCAGCAGAGCGTATGATGTTGCTACGGCAACACCACTCTCTGGTGCAACAGTTAACTGCCTGTCTCATTATTTATATTATTATCATCTGTGACACTACCTTCTGAGCAATAAATCTTTAAAACGACAATGAGGAAAAAATTAATTACTTTGACACAATAATAGTAAATTCCCGCTGTTTTATAAGGGAGAATACAGAATTTCTTTGGCACATGTAACTGGAAAAAAAAGGAACTAAATGTAACATTTCATGAAATTTTACTTTTGGACAGTTTGAAAATAAAGCTTTTACTTTATAGATAATGGACATTAATTTCAGAAGAGAAATTATTGTCCTCACCTGATGATAAAACAATATTTTTAAATGGAAACTTACATTATCGCTTGTGAAAATTAAATCTACAATGATTACATGAAAATGATGCCATTTTCTATATACTTTTAGTCGTGATGTTACATTTAAATAAAGGTACTATGGTAACACTTATAGTAAAGGCTTAAAAATTTATATATGAAAAATATGCATTATCTGTTCAAAATGATGCCATTTTTGCATGTAAAAATACAGTGAGTCTGATTTTTAATTGATTTATAAAAATAATGCTCATACCCATTTTCTTTTTGTGGCAATATAAAAGAAAAAGTTGCATTAGAAAATTAAATATTTTTTAAAAATTATAAACTATAGCAGATGGTTGAAAATAGGGCTGAGAAATCTGATAATTGTTTTAAATTTGCAATAATTTTACTCCCGTTCTAAAACTATTGTATGGTGTTGTACATATATAATGTTATCAACATTTAGGTAATTTTAGTCCCCACCCCATCATTTACAATATCATACGTTATCATTCCTCGACACCCCCCCCCCCCCATACACACACACCCACCTTAATGAAATCATCATCAATGTTTAAAAATCCTTTTTATTTTTATATGTTTGTGTTTGCATAAAGATATGATTTTACATTTAAACAACTGTATATCAATTAACATCTAACTACACTTACTATTTAAAAAGGTATAAGACTATTTTGATGTAAAGAAAAAATTAAAGCACTAAAACAAAAAATATCGTTTGGATTTAAAAAAAAAAAAAACTTTCCCCAAAAATATCTTATGACAATCAAACGTCAGCCCCCCCCCCCCCCTCCCACACACATTAAAATGATAATTTTATATATGCACAGCCCTTAATTTGTATAAAAACTGCAGCAGCAAAAGAAAGTGACATTTCAAAATTCCTCCCACAGTATTTAAAAAACTAATAAGTTGTATTGAAAATACCTTATATTATAAAGAAGCTTTTCTATGAAACCTTTAAACACATAAATGCTAAACTTATTATGTTTGCTTTTCATTACATTGGTTTTTATTTGTCACATATTGTATCCCACAAGGAGTAATAATTCTCTAAAACCCCTTACAAATAAGGATACTGGCTGCACCACTGGTATAAGGAATATACACAAATTATGAAAAATTAGGCATAGATTATGAAATACTCTCCAACAGTAGCTATTAAGAAATTTAATATTTTCATACAATGAAATGAAATATCTAAATGTGCCATTTAAAAACACGTAACTCAGTAAAAATGCATTTTCAGCACTTGTTGTCCCCATAACACTTTTTGATGCATTATATTTATTGAATTTCGCATTTAAATAGCACCCTCTATAGCGAACATCATTAGCATTTAATAATTACAATGCAATCACAGTATATTTACAAGTGTGACAAGCTGAATTCATAAATACTTTTCAACCATGTTGAAAGTGTTTTTCTCATTTTATATTTTAGCCATTTTTTTTTTTTATATAAAAAATAAATAGATAATTAAAAACAATTCTTAAATCAAGGTTTACATGATAGACAAAACAAGCAAATACCTGAAATACCATTTATAATAAAAATATATAGTCAAATAAAAGACAACAAATCTTTAATAAATTTCTTTTATTTGAAAGTACAAGTTACAGAAACAAAATAAAATTTCTTTATATTATAAATATTATTGAATATAATGATTACTACGTATAATAAATGAAACAATATTAATATGTATCATAATGGTCTATGATGATGATGACAATGTTTTGCAGAAAACTTTATTGATCTGAAGAAAAAGGTATTTATATTTCAATCTGAAAGGAAGATAATGCATTAGTAAAAATTGAGTAAAAATAAACTGTGTAACTAGCTAAATTGTGAACTATTAAGACAGTTTTTTGGAAAGAAGCGAGATAATCATTTAATAACTTTCAGTTGGTATAATAATTAAGAAGTAATAAATAGTGCATCAAAACCAAAAAGCATGTTCTTGACATACCTAAAATAAAGGAGGTAATATGGAAATAATAGGATTCCATCTTAAATATGACGTAATCAACATGGCAACCTAGAATCATTACATGTCATGGGATATCACTGAATTAATTATGTACGATAGGATTTAATAGAATGAAGAAAACTTTTATTAATATCTTTTTAAGTTTTGATTTGATTTTCTTAAAATTTGAAATGACGTGACAAAATTCTGCAACAATTATATATATATATTAAATTTCAAACCATTTGGTTGGGTATTTTTTGCGCTGTTATATGCGGACAGATGGACAAACCAGATGAAGACTATAAGTGCTTCGTATTTATATAGTTACAAACGCATCTAAAAAGAGCTTAAAAAACACTATTTCTGTTTCCCTTTCATTCTGATAAAAATAACATTAAAATGACTTGAAATGGAATAAGTAATTTTTAAGGGAAAAAAGTTGTTTTATTTTTTTCTGTATGAGAATAAATAAAATTGTTAATTTCAGAATGAATGAGTTCGGGTCCACCCAAGCTCGAAGAATGGTACAAAAATCGAGCCCAAGGCCATATCTCTCATCTCTAGTAGTAACACAAGAACACAAACTAAATGTTAAACCAACGGCAATGTTCTTTTCAAAATTCTTATTTGCATTTCAATACTTTGGGTTTTTTTTTTTTTTTTTTTTGGCCTGGGCAACCTGAACCTGATGTCTAACGAAATATGTTTACTTTTTATTTCTTTGGTTGCAGTTTTTTTTTTCTTCTGAGGGCACTTTTAATTTTGAAACAAGTTCTGAAACTGAAATTTTCCTCTGAAAAACTGCACCTGAAATCAAGGACAAAAAGATACCCAATTAGACATGTCCCACGCAAAACAGAAAAAATTATTTAAAAATATTCAAAAGCAAATGATAAATTTGTAAAGTTACCATTGGTTTAATATTAGTTTGCAAGCATCTTTCCATGAGAGTTAACATAGTATAATTAATAAATAAACTTAAAATTTCGAACCCAGAATCAAAATAACATTAATTATTAATAACATTAAAACTCTTCATTTCACGATTTGATATGTAATATAAAAAATAATTTAAAAATATGGTACTTTTCTGTTAGTCGGCACAGGCGATAAATCAACAAATATTTTTCCTTTGTCATCATTTGCATTGCATTCACTTAATTTTAAATATAAACTATTCACTCATTTCATTCTAATACATATGTCACATTTAAATACATGCCTTTCACTCATTTTGATTCAATTGCAGAAAAAAAATATAGCATCAAAATATTGTTTCTAATTTTCATGTGTGTAAAAAAAAAAGTGTTATTGGAAAGATTTGTACACGAGTGACATAAAAGTACCAAAAATACTCAGAAGTTAAATATAAGTATTAAATAGCTTAACCAGCATGAGTAATAGTCAGTGTAGAATAATTTAAATAGAAAAAATAAGAGAATATGCTTTCCACACGTAGAAGAATTCAATAAAACACACTTATTTATATTACGCACTATACATAAAGGTTATTTTTCCAAAAAAAGCAGGGGGGGGGGGGGGACAACCAAACGCAGCTAATGCACAATATGTTTTACTAATAAACATCATTACTTTCCATATGTTATATTTATAAACTGCATTAATTACAACTAAATAAAATAACCAAACCATACAAGTGATAAATTTTATACCTATGGTCATTTAAATTTCTCAAAACGCTTTTGAACTAAATTCTGATTCAGCAGCTATGAATATTATCATTAACATCTCAAAACTAATATTTTGAGCTAAAAAAAAAAACATTTAAAAAACTTTTACTTGCTATGCTCACAATTTCTTAGTTAATTCATATTTAAAATAAAGTATGAAGCTGCAGCTTACTTACAAAATATATTATAGGAAAAATGTAAATTTTGTGAGCGAAATCTAAAAGCGTAAAAATCATAAAAGCATGGCTTCATATATATATATATTTTTTTTTTTTTTTTGTTTAATGAATTTTGACCCAAAAATTTAGAAGACTTATTTCAAATTATAGCATTTTATGACACCGGATACGTATTAATTCCAATTTTGATTGTCGTTGAATACTAAGGTCATTCCATGGTAACTTACGTTATAATTTAAAACAATTTACAGCAGTAATTTCAGTAATATAACACCAAAAAATTTTCAAATGTTAAGTTGACATGATTTGTTAATTAAACCTATCCAAAGGCCAATTTGAATAAAAATTAACTAGAAAATTAAAATTACATTTTTTATGGCAACTTACGTTACTTTTTCAGTAATGTCAGTTACCATAATAAATATAACTGGCAGAGTTCAAGAAAAAACACTAAAATTAGGCCATTATCATCTAAATTTATCTTTGAATAGGTTTAATTAACAAATCATGTCAACTTTGCATTGTTAATATTTTTTTTTTCTTTTGTCTTTTATTACTAAAATTACTGAAGTAAACTGTTCTAAATGTAACACAAGTTACCATCGAATGACCCAGTGAATTATAAACATTGATTGAGCGAAACAAACAATATCACTTATTTTATTTTGAAGCTCAGAGCTTTATAAAAATTAATTACAATGTTGACACATTTTAATTAAATTCTAAAATACACCATATGCTCCTGATAATTTCAATAACTTATACTAATAAAATAAATAATTCATATCACTTCAAAGAATTGTAAATAAACAACCCAAATCACAACAACAACAACAACAACAAAAAAAAAACAACATTAATAATAATACATTTTAGATTAGTTCAACATTAACAAATATTAAATCAAATACATTAGATTATTACATATGCAGCTTAATAATTATTAAACAAATAAAAACCATGATACTATCACAGATAATACATTTTATATTATTTCAATATTAAATAAAATATATTAATAATTAATAATTATTAAGCTGATATTAAATTAAAATTATCCAGGTGTACCAAATGGAAGAAAAAGGAATTAGAAATGGAAGAGATATCATTTGATCATAGTTCACAGCTACGAAGCAATATACATAACCATATTCTCAAATATATACATTATTACTAATTAATTACTGTGCTTAAATTGCTTATTTAACACTGTGATCTTATTTTAGACAAATCTGATAAGTTATTCTAGCTTTCGTGTAATTTCAGAATTTTTTTAAGTCTGAGCGACACATTTTTTGCAATATCAAATCCTTGAAAAGTGTGTATAGGGAGGGAGGTAGAGGTTAACTGGTTCCCACTAACAGAATACTCATATACTCGATGTTTATATAAAACATAGTTTACATATTTACATAAACTACATTTTTTTAATTGATCATTTAATGCCATTTTATAAATTAAAAAAACTAATGTGAAGAAAACATTGATTAAAGAATAAAAGGAATTAAATAATAAATATTGTATTGAGAATAAAGTTTTCTTAGATACAGATTGATTTTGTGAGAAAAATGACGTTATATATAAAAGATAAAACAATGATAAATAAAATACAGAACATGTACTTTTGAGAAAAATGACTTACTTACAATCATCATACACGAATATTATTGAAGATTCATATCTTCAAAAAAAGCATGCAAATCTCATGTAAAAGTCGGGTCAACAGGCAATCGACAAACATTCACATAACTGCTGAAAATGTCCCATTGAAAACATCCTGCAATGTAAATGAATAGAAAAAAAAGAGTATAATAAACTAATAAAAACAACAAAAACAATGTAGAATGCATTTCAAAATCTCTCGTTCTAAGCAACAGAAAAATATATAAAAAAACTACATACTTACAGTCAGTCATACAAGTTAGTAATACTTTATTTATACGAGAGTTCCTGATTGATAAATTTTAAGTAGAAAACAACAAACAGCACATAGTCCAAGAGCATCAGACAATCCACTTTCTTGCAGAAGATCACAAATGGTAGTCACTTATTATAGAAGACTACACACCTGCGATATCCTGAGAGCAAACTTGGTAAAATATGTATTTATCTTGGCACCAGCAGATTCTAATCTGTACTTCAAGTATAACTTTTATAGGTTTGAAAGTTTTTCAAACTCTTTCTGAAAAAAAAAATAATAATTTACGAACTTTCCAGTCGTAAATCATCTCTTGTGGGGAAGTGGAGAGAAAAAATTCATGTTCTAGATTTTACAGTTTTAATATACTACTATTGATTAATTATTAAAGAAAACTACAGAAAGATAAACATATAAGATAAAATTTTAAAAAGAATAAGGGATGGTTTATAAATTATTAATAATAATTACAAGTAAAAACTTTATTTAAAAACAAGTTTGTTCAATTTAAAAAAAGTTAAATTTTATATATGTCATTAGAATTTTTTTAGGGGGAGGATAAGAAGCTAAATACAATTCAAAGTCTTCATATTACTTTTTAGATAGTACCGTATCATTGTAAAAATTAACACATTTAAAACTGATTAATAATAATGTAAATCATGTATGCAGAGTTTGCTATCATCAGTCAATTATATAAAAATAATAGAGAAAACTTTGGAGTTAATTCAAAATTAATTCTATGGTTAAAAATTTGTTGCTAGTTTTAGGATAAATTAAAAAATTGTCAGTACTAAAAATGCATTGAAATAGAATATCAAATAAATTCCTGAAGGAAATGAAACTATTTATTCACAAAAAGGGATTACCGTACATTATAATAGAATGGCGACCGTATTATATTAATTTGTATTCATATACTATCAAATTTGTTTTAAATTCATGCATATGAAACCAGGTTAATTTTAAAGAATTTGGAAATGAGGAACATAATTATCTATTAACAAATGCATAGGCAGCGTTGTATGTAAATACAGGAAGATGCAAATTAAAGAATTTACGAATACATCGTTTTATGGAGTTTGGTAATATTAAAAAGTAACATAGTTAACAAATTAATTTTAGTAGCGTAGTATGTAAATACATGAAAATAGTAACTTACGATTGTATAGCTTTATAAAAGAAACTTCTACAGTTATGAAACAATGTAAAGAAATGTTAAAAAACATCTGAAAAACCATTACGTACCTTTAATTTGCAAATCCCTTATTAATTTCAAATAATCTTTAAAATCATAAGCTGTCGTCTGCTTCTTCAATCTTTTAAAATGGCGGAATAGACGGGTTGCACATGACGTCACATGTTTGAAATCGCTTCGTATGGCGCCCAAATATAAGACAAAATGGAGCTCTCCATTTGATTTATTAGACTTATTTGCACTATAATAATAAAAATAAGGAAGATCTAAATTAAACAGAAAGATAACACGTACTTTTAACGGCAAAAATGCAGTTCTGTGCTCCACGTGTGTGCTCCAGTTGCCATAGCATCAGTCGTTGCTAATAGCAACGTGACGTCAATGCAAGGGGTCTATACAGAAAAATGAAGCACGCTGATTGGTTGGGTCTAGTATTTTAAAGCCAAGGCCTAGACCACAGAGACCAAGCCTCGCAGACCACGCAGACCCTCCTAAACCAGGCTAAACCCACGCCTGGCAGACCTCACAGACCTTGTAGACCTGATAAGCCATAGAGTGTGTTCAAGAAGCACGCGCGTTACGCGCGCGAGCTCAGGAGACAGGAACATGGAGTGGGTCCATATCATGTATGGAATAACACGTAGTTTGTTCAGGAACAGATCATGGATTTGATTAATTAAGGTGCTAATTATAAAGATATTTTGTTGCAAAAGGAACGTGTGCTGGATGGCCGAATGGATAAGGCAGTGAACTCGAGACCAGGGATTGTGGGTTCGAATCCTTCCAGTCCCACATTGTGTCGCAATTTTTTTTTTGTTTTGTTTATTGGTTGTTTTATATTTTTCATAATGAATAAGATATTTTTGATGAAGATATATTTTTTATTTTTGTTATACAGAGGCACGTGTATTTTTATTATAATAATAAAATACTCATTTAAATGTGAGAAAATGAGGTATTTCGAGATGAAAGTTTTAGATCTGAACGCCTTTTAAATATTCAAAGTTTTGTTTCTAAGTGATTATATATGTAGTATGTATATGTATAATGATATAAACATTAAGCAAATCCAAATGAAAAAATAATATATATTGTGCGAAAATATCCTTTTGCACGTAGAATAATTCCTTGTTTTTTTTTGAGTACTTTACGAGTGAATTTTTATCGAGATTAGGCTAGAAATCATATTTTACTTTGAAGATTATAAAAATAAAATGTAATAGTTGTAAATTAATTTAACTAAAACTATCTGTACATATATTTTTTAAAGAGATAAAATATATAGGTCTGCTGTCTAGTTTGTAATGAATAAAGTATGATTAGAATGTTTATAAATTTTTTACTGAAAGTATAAGTATTTTGCTTTTACTAACAGAATTTTGAATGCCATTTATTTCTCATGTTTTATGATGTATTTTGGTCTGTTATCCACACGGTATTAAAATATGCAATCATAAAATAAGAAATATATATATTAAAACCTACTCTGAAAAACTGTCTAACTAACAGTGCAAATTCCATTGAAATCCATCCAGTATACTAGATTACAAACAAATCTCATATGTTGATATCACAATCTTGGTTTACTAACAGCATTCTATTTATCACAGAAGATATAAATCAACTGATAAATCATTTTTAAATAAATAAAAAGAAAATTGTTAAAAAGTTAAAATTTTTAGATCACCAGTTGAATTCTTAAATTGTATCAATCAACCTACCAAACAAAGCACAACCAATAACACATAAGCAGAAAACGCACAATCACGTGATCAAATCGCCCACACAATTTTTTTGAGCAGCTCGCGCGGAGTTTGAGTGCGGTTGGTTAACTAATTTTAAATGCTAAATGGGCTAAAGTAGATAAAGAAGGTCACGTGATGTTTTTCCCGACTATTTTAGATTTTATCTGAGTGAACATAGGCATGTATTCCTGTTACGAAAACCATGTTTTGGAAGGATGAAGAAATATAGTCGTTGGTTTTACCTTTTTTGAACCATAAACATAATGAAATAATAGAATTATGTTAAAATTTCTTTCTTCGATAAGACCTACTCCATGGCATAAACTTCTGAGCGCGCGCGTGGCGCGAAGTGCACTTCTGAACACGCTCATAGTGTAAACGCAGCATAACCCAACCTTGGTCTACTGCAAGTTCAACCCAGGATTTTTCAACCGAGCATGCGTATTTAACGAAAAACAAGCGGTGAGAGTGAGAGGACCTGTTGATAGAAGAAGGTGCTGTGTAAAACATAGAAGTTCTACTATTAAATAAAACGGAATAACATTATCCAAAGGTATGTAATCTCATATATATGTAATTATCTTCAATATTTTTATCTGATTTGTTTATATTTATGTATATAGCCTCTATATATTGAATACATGTTTAATTGTTTGTTTACACAAATACGCGTGGTCGCGAAAAATTTATTTGCCTTAAAAATAGCCAATATTACTTAAACAGCCGAATAATTTGTTTTAAAGTAACAACTGTCGCGTTTAAGATCATTTATTTTTTGCAATTTTGATGTTAAAAAATTCACAAATGTATTTTAACAGGACCGAAATAAACGCCATACTTGCATAAGTTCTAATTAAAATGTGAGACTCAGGCTAATTTGCATTTTTGTTTAAGTAAAGAAATACACAGATTATCTTAGAATATCCATAGATTCTCTGTAGATTTTTGATCAGTACTTATAGAATGTTTTAAAATTAAATTTTGGGTCTATTGTGTAAAAGATATATTATTGTTTATGTACAAACTGAGATAAATATAAATCAGATCTATAAATTAGATATTTTAACTTAAAATTTAAACAATTTGAGTTTTATTACTTTTTTTTTTTTTTTTTTTTTTTTTTTTTTTACGACTGTTTGTAAGCTTCTACGTATGTTTCCCAATTTTTGTGGAATTTGAAATATTTATTTTTATTGCATTTATTTTTCAACTGTATTTTAATTTCAAAACTATACATAATATAAAATATTGCATTAGTACTATTTTATACGAAAATAATAATAGTAATAATAAATCCTAAAATGAATAACTTTTCAATGTTACCTCCTGAAATTGTGACTTTTTTTAGAGATCACTTATAATTTTTGCTTCTTAATTGACGGCTAAATTAAAATAAATTACTAAAAAGTTGAAAAAAAAAATTCCCTTTTTAAAATAACCCCACACAAAAATATTTTTTATCAGCCCTTGTAGTAATAATGACTATTTTTAAGGTAAATGAATTCTTCGTGATCATGAGTATTTATGAAAGCAAACAATTCAACATGTAATGAAGGAGATATAATGTATATATATAAATAAACCAGTCAAAAAATATATAGATAATATATATATGTGTATGTATGAGATTACATATATTCTTCTATTTTTGGTAATATGTACTTTAAACTTTCTTTTTATTTCTATATCTTACACAGCATCTTGAGAAACGTTTAATTTATTTAAATTAAAGAATGACACCAAAAAAGAGAAAAAAAAATAGAGGGAATGGGTAGGGTGGTACAAATGGGAACTTGTTTTTCTCCACTGATTCTACTACAACAGACAGCTATTTTATTTATTAGCTAATGTAAAATTATATGAAATTATTAATAATTAATTTGAGTTGTTTTGTTAGATTACAAACTATCATTACTCTGCCTATTTAGTCTAGAAATCTATCATTAATCAGTCATCAAAAAAAAAAAAAAAAAAAAAAAAAAAAGGAATCCCACTTTTAATTTCTATTCTAAATGAGATTCTTATTACATCTAATGAAGTGATATCTAAATGAATTAAAAATATGAAATTAAGAAGCTGGAAAAAATATAGAAAATAAAATAACATTTTCTAAATAAATACATTTTTTCAAATGCAACACTGCAACCAAAAACAAGTGTCTTTGTGCATGTAATAATATTTCGTAATTATTAGGCTAATTTATCAAAAAATAGTCAAAGATAATCGAGTGAATAGCTTTGATCTTGTAAATGTGATAATAGAAAAATTCTCATACATATGGCTGGAGGGGTAGGGGTGGGGATAGGTCATAAAAGCTGGTCGATAAAAATTCAACTTTCTGTAATATTTCACATTTATTTGTCCAGATAGTATTCAGAATACATTTATCATGATTTAGGAAAGTCCTTATTCGATTATATGTGTTGAATGGAAATTCATACACTATACACTAGTAGTCTTAAAAAGTTTAAAATATTTGTGTTCCTTTAAATAATATCTTATAAAATATCTCCACTGCACATAGTTTAAACTTAAAGGAAGTATAGAGTTTTATTTAGCGACTAGTTTAATGATAGATAATACTAATAAAAGAAATAGTATGTATAAAGTACAACAGACTACTTTCATAATTTTTTTCCTTTTTTCTTCATTTTAATATTTTCATTATCAGAAATTGTTTAATTGCTAACTAGAGCTATTAATAATAGAAATCATCTTAATTGCTGTTGAAATAAAATTTTAGTTTTTATTCAAATCAAGTTTCATTAGTTTTGGCCCAAATCAAGTTCATTTTTTAGCAACTATGCGAAAATTTATTTTGAAAAAGAACCTTTTAACATTTATTTTAGCAGTTGACACGTTTCATATCATTAACCTAACTCATTAATAAATTTAAAAAAAAAACAATTGTTTAAAAAATATTAAAACTCAAGAAAAATTAAGTTGATTCATTTTTAATGATTACAGGTTTTTATTTTGTCCATACATTTTGTGGAAAAAAAGAAAAAAAAAACACTACATTGAATCTTTCTTTCTTTTTTTTTTTTAAATTGGCGTTTTTCTTCCAAAACATACACAAACGAAGTCTCGATGCGAAACCGAACAAGGCATGTGATTTTTTTAACCAATAAACACATTTCGTTCAACCTAGGTCGAGAAACCCCGAGTTGGGTAACTTTTCATCCGAAGTAAACGGTGAATACGAGTTTTCAACTCCCGGTTGAAAATACCAACCTGGGGTTACTGAACCCGCGGTTTAACCCTCGGTCGAAGTTATTCATGAATACGAGCGTTAATGCAATAGTATAAAGAAAAGACATGTGTGTGAGTAACGCTGGCATCATATTTTCGGTAGCAATAACCTAACACAACAACAAAATTCCCTTTTACTGCAATTTAACCTCTAAACATCACACATTTGATTGTTCCAATGTCTTATAGAAAAAAAAAAAGTACTTTCAGTAATATTTGTTTGTAGTGTTTATCTCAATTTACAGATTTTTTATGGATTTTAAGTAATTTTCAAGCATGAATATTTTTTAAATATGCTTGCAACCCAATTAAAAAATATTAATTGTAAATAATTCAGAATTTGTATGTTTCGTGTACTATTCAATAAGTAAATTGGAAAACGAAATTAAAACGCCAAAAATAAAATAAAATAAAACACAATTTTAACAGATGTCAAATGAAACTACTCAAAATAATCCAATAAGTATATAAAATGCAAATGGGAATTTTGTTCCAGGTGCATATAACTCGAGTGTTTCAGAACGGATTTCCATGCGATTTGCACTATTAGTTTTTAAGGGAATGTTCTAGTGCGAAATATATTGTTTTCCGTTGCTTAGCCATAAAATTATAGGGGAAAGTTATGTAATCATGTGAACCCAGTTATGAAAAAAGTAATTGGACTGTGCGCTAGTTGGCGTATTCGTATTTTAATGAGTGTGTCTGACACCTGTTATGGCATGCACTTTTGTTTAAAACACTATAGCATCGCTTATGTTTTAAGCGAATATTTGGCATGAAACTCGATTAAAAAAAATAACCTGCAATAATGCTTAAAGGTGTATTCGAAAAAATATTTTTCCACCCTAAACAGCTCGAAATTTTCTGAGACATTTTCAAACTCATTTTTAAAAGTAAAACCATGAAACTTGCTGAGGTGATTTTTGAAGAGATGTATAAGAAGTCGTGTGTTTTCATTTTTCGCTCAATTAATTAGAAGTTGATTTATAAACAATTATTTTCTCAGTATGACCCTTTCTTTCATTCCTAGATCGTCCGCTTCGGAAAAATCGATCCAAAACGCCAAATTTGACAGCGTTTTTTACAATATTTTCTGCATTTATCAAAAAATCAAGAAGCACGGCACATTATGTAGTTTCTAAATAAGAGAATTTCCCAGTTTGATGCGTTTAAGAGTAAAAATGAATTTAAAAATGAATAAGAAAATAAGCAGTTTTTATTGGAATACACCGTTAAGGTGGTTCTCCAGTCCCTGCTCAACAACGCGAAACTTTCTGACTCATTAAACGTGAAGGCCTAAATTTGTAGGCCTGACTATCGAAGCGATTTGGAATTGAAATGAGTTTTCCATTTTTTTGATAAATAAACTACTTATCGATTTATGAGCAATTGTGGTCACTTGACGACCGATTTTTCTCCTTTATCGCTGTGTTGCGTTCGAAATTCAGTTCAAAACACCAACTGAAAGATCTTATGCCTTTACCAAAAAATTGAAACTATCTTTCGATTACATAGTTTTTAAATAAGTACTCCTGCCAATTTCATGCGTTTCCGAACAAAAATTAATTAAAAAATATGTGAGAGAGTAGCTCCTTTGAATTTGGGAACAGCCTTAACTTTATGAACAACCTTAACTTGACGTTTATCAAAAAACTCGCATTCAGATAAAAGGATATTCTTTTGACACAATTTTGGTAATTTTTTTAACTTTAAAAGTTAAATTACATGTTATCTTTAGCACGCGTAACACGCATATACGATTTCTCACAATACAGGGAAAAATACAATAAATGCATCCAAAGAAGTAGCAGTTACTGAAATTTTATCTGGAAAATTAGAAATTTCATTTGCTTAAAGATAAAAGCTTTACTTTACGTGTAATTATAAGTTTTAATTAAAGTATTAGATCAAGAGGGTTTCCACTTTAAATAAAACATCACTCTTAGACGTAAACTTAAAATTTTCATTAATAGAAATTAAATCTACAATGATTAAATGAAAATATTGTCATTTTCTATCAAAGTCGTGACATCAGGCAAGAATTTTTTTGAAAAGGGAATTAACTTATCTCTTTTTACTATAAATCACAGAAAATGTTGCCACTGAATCTAAACCAATAAAACACTTAGCTATAACATATAGCTATAAGATACGGCTGTAGTATACAATGGAAGTTGTAAACAAAATATAGGAGCCATTTATTTACAGTGAGTTTCACTACACGTTGAAAAGATTTGATAGAATGTGACGTCATATCTAGCTTTTTTTTTCTTTTTACTTTATTTAGCTTTTTTTTTTCTTCAGCCAGTTTCGTACAAATCGGTCAAAAATCAATAATAAATATTTTCTATTAAAAAAATAATAAATTAAAAAGTTTTACGAGATTACTATCGAATAATACTCATAAAAAATATTCACGTTCAATAAATAGCAAATGTTAATATTTGGCTCGGTTTCCAATAAAAATCGTTTGCACGGTTATAGGATTGAAATAAATGCCATGATACCGTATATTTTGGCATGGTGTTGGTAGAACGAAAAAGTACAACAGTTTTATTTATTATTTTTATTTTTTTAGTTTTAGTTTTTGAAGCTTTTGTAATTTTTTTCCTAACTGACAAAGTTGTTTTAATTATTTAACCAAAAGAATTGATTAAAAAACTATTCAATTTGAATTACTTCCTTTGCTATAGTAACAGAATGAAAAGAATGAGTTTTTAGAAATTATCACTTGAAAATTTGAGGTTTTGGCGCCAAAGATAGGCCAAATTAGACAAATATGAAATATGTCACAAACTATTGAACTTAAAGGAATTTGGTTAGTATCATTCGATTCAGCATACAAAAATACACTAAAATTTGTTATCAGTTGAAAAATAACTATAAAATCAGATTTTAAGGAATTTTTTAAAAGTTCGTTCTATTTTTTACCCCCCTTAGGGGTGGAATTTTAGAAAATCCTTTCTTAGCGGCACTCTATGTCATAAGAAGTATTTTTATCCCAAATTTCAAGATTTTAGGTTCAGTAGTTTGGGCTGCGCGTTGATTAATACAAAATCCAGACTTTCTTTTATATATACGAGTTGGAACCCGTCGAAATTCGACGAACTAAAATGTTTGGAAAGAAACTGTTATATCAAATTTATGATAAACCTACAAAAATAATTACAATAAATTACTTCTTTCATTGATTGTCTAATTCTTAAAACAAATAATATTTTTACCCTAAAATTAATAAAATGTTATTTCCACGAACTTCAACTGCTTAAATTATTGAAAAATTAAACTGTATTAGAATACGTAATCAAGATGAATAATTATGATGACGTTATCGATTGCGGCTCTTATGTTTATTTTTACGGGATGAAAAATCAGTAAAAAGGATTTTGTTTTGTCACATCATAAAATTTTCATCTATAAAATCTAAACTGTACGTTATTTTCACATTCTCAAAATTTACATACGCACCACTCAAGTTCACAATTTAAAAGTATTTTAACGCTCAATAGATTATTAATGAATGTATTTCCAAACTTAAAGTCACGTTTGTCCGATACAACTTTCCATGTGAACCTTCTCACAAACTTTAAGTTGAAATCTCAGTACCCGCGAATAAAACATTCAGAAATTTGCCTTTAGTTGTCATAGCATTGGCCATTTAGTATTGGTCAAATATTTAGTTTTATCAAAAAAAAAACGTTTTGTTTTAAATATGACATCATTTTTACTCACTGAATCATTTTGCTAGCGTCTCAAACTCAGTATCAGCGTAATGTAAAAATATTGAAATGTAACTGATATCCGAAGAAGAATGTGTGTGTTTTTTTTTAATGGCTGACTGCATTTTCTGTTCAAAAATTAAAAAAAAACAGTTACTTTTATTTGTAATGTGAAAATGGCATCAATAAGGATATAATCAATAAAAATAAATAAACCATGACTATTTTCCCTTTCCCTTTAATAGAAATGGTGTATTTCAGTTGCCACAATTACAAAATTGGTACTAAAAACTATAAAAAAAATTAATATCTCAAAAACAAATTGAGATAGAGCTTTCAAACAAATTGCATTTAAAAATGCATTTTTTCCCCTATCTTACGGTATAAAAATTGAAACTGTGCGATGTTTAGAAGTTTAAAAATTAAAAAATTTGCAGTCGCGAAAATTGCAAAACCGAAATTTCATTTAAAATTTCAGAGTGTTGCCATTCGTAGAATGACGTATGCGTTACGCACAGATATGTTTGTCCTTTATAATATAGATAGATTAGGGATGCACAACCTGTGGCCCGCGGGCCAAAAGTGGCCCGCGATGGGCTTACGTGTGGCCCGCGAACTTTGTCAACTGTAAAAAATTGTCAATTGTAATTATGGTCAAAAAAAAGTTTTGTCCATAGGTCGCAAGAAAAAAATCGTGAATTTCATCAATTTGACGCTGGAAAAATTGAAAAATTCGTCAGTCAGTTAAGAATCGCGAATTTCGTTGATCGGGTGCGGAAAAATCGTGAATTTTGCCCATCAGGCCCGGAAAAATCGCAAATTTCGTTGGTCAAGTGCGGAAAAATCGCAAATTTTGTAGATGAGGTGTGAAAAAAAATTGCAAATTTGACCTATCGGGCAAGGAAAAGTCGCGAGGTTTGTTGATCGAGATAGCAAAAATCGAGAATTTCGTGGGTCCAGTATGGAAAAATCGCGAATTTTGTCGATCAGGCGCAGAAAATTGCAAATTTCATTGATCGGGTACGAAAAAATCGTCAATTTTGTTGATGATGTGCGGAAAAATTGTAAATTTTGTTGATTGGCTGCGTAAAAATCGCGAGTTTCGTCAGTTGCGAGAAAAATTCGCAAATTTCGTCAGTCAGTTAAGAATCACTAATTTCGTCTATTGGGGGCAGAAAAATTGCAACTCTTTTCTATTAGGAGCGGGGAAATCTCGAATTTTGTTAATGGGCTGCAGGAAAATCTAAAAATTTTTTGATGGACTGCGGGAAAATTGCGTGTTTTTTCTGTTTATCAGGAATTTCGTCAATTTGCTGCGGGAAAAATACAAAATTTTTTAGTCACTTAAGAATTGCCAATTTCGTTGATCGGGCGTGGAAAAATCGCAAATTTCATTGATTGGGTATGAAAAAATCGGGAGTGTTGTCAATCGGGCTTCGAAAAATCACGAATTTCGTTGGTCGGGCATGAAAATAATCGTGAATTTCGTTGATCGAGCACGAAAAAAACCGCGAATTTTGTCGATCAGGAGCAGAAAAATCGCAAATTTCGTTGATCATGCACGAAACAATCGCAAATTTTCTCTATGATTGAAAATTTCGTTGATCGGCTGGGTACAAACCACGAGTTTCGTCAGTTTATTGCGAGAAAATAGCGTGAGTTTCGTCTTTTGCCGCGGGAAAAAATTGCAAATTTCGTTAGAGTCAGTTAAGAATCGCGAATTTCGTTGATCGGACGAGGAAAAATTGGCGAATTTTGTCGATTAGGGGTGGAAAATTTGCAAACTTTGTCGACCGGGCACGGAAAAATCGCGAGTTTTGTCGATCGAGCTCCAAAAAATCGCGAATTATGTCGATCAGGCGCGGAAAAATGCGAATTTTGTCGACCAGGTTCGAGAAAATTGCGAACTTTGTCAATCAGGTGTAAAAAAAAGAAAAAAACATCGAAAATTTCGTTGATCGGCTCCTCATCCCCCCTTCGTTCATTAAGTTCACATTTTTTTCGGCACTAGCCACTTTCATGCCTATGTTTGTTTTTTAGCACTTTTAAATAAACAAAATTTTCTTCCCCGAATAATGTCAAGGAATATTATCAGTCCTTCTAAATATTACTTGCTATATCTCTGTTATATATACAAACGTAAACTGTTGATATATCCTTGCCAACTGAATTGGATATGTTGACCGGGTAGGGGAACCTAGAATGGTAAAACTACCCCCACCCCTCCCCTCTGAAGCCATATTTTTTATTTGATTATAGGCCACAGATCACCTCCCAGAAATAGAAAACTCCCTGTGTTACTGATGTGGCCCTCTACAACCCAGAAATTTTTATAAGTGGCCCTTCTCTTAAAAAGGTTGTGCACCCCTAATATAGATTAATGTCCTCATTATTGAGAAATTGGGTTACTTATTAAACTCTAAATCAATTAAATGTCGTTAAAACTAATTAAAAACACTTTAAAATGTGTAGTTTATAATTACAATGCTTCATTGTATAAAAACCAATTATAGCCAAAAAAGGCCAATTTTGGCCAATAAAAGCCACCGGCCTGGCTTTTTTTAATTTTAGCCGACTTTTTTGCAACCCTGGTATTTGATATTTATTTTCAAAATATCACTGTGCAAGATAATTTTGATATTTTCACCTTTTCAGTCAAAACAAGTGCAAATGAAATTTCCAACTGTTATTGACTGTGTTCTTCTGTCAATAAAGAATTTTTGTCTCTGATAGTGACTTTTTTAGCTGAAGAAGAAAACATCTTTTCCAAGCTTTGTTTGAATTTTTTTTTTTTTTTAACTGTAGATTATGAGGGACATAATTAATTCAGAAAAGACACTGAAAGATAAACTGTCTAATTTAGAAACTCAGTTATATACAGGGGTGTAAAAATACCGGGCGCCAGGTCGCCTGGGCGACTAAATTTTCCACACTGGCGCCTAGATATGTCTTAGGAAATGAAAAATAATTCGTATTTATAACCTTGATTATTTATGGATTTTTTTTTCTTTTATTTCCGTGAGCAAAGGAAAACAAAAAAAAAAAAAAACTCTTACTGAACTGGACTGATATTTACAGAAATGTTGGGAAAATTAAGACATTGCAAATCGCTATCGGGAGGATTTTATACTACAAAAGCAGTTGAACGCTGGTACTTTACATCAAAAACAACAAGACACATGAGCGGTTATAAACATCATAAAAATTTAAAAGCAAATGAGGACAAACAATAAGTTAACAGTATTGATTTATGGCATATATTATAGTCCTTGAAGTGCATTACATATTTGTACTTCTGAGGTGTTTAAAGAAGTTTTTAATGATTATTATTTGTATTTTACATCAGCACTTCCAATTTTTTTATATCAATATTTATAATTTTATGTAACATTGCTTTTTTGTACAAGAAAAATTTATGTCATGTGTCAGATATATTTAATTGAAAAGAGTAATTTGTATGTACTATTATTAACTTATACTTTAATTTCATTTTACAAATTTGTTCTCGTTAGTAACTGCCTCCTAGATTTGTGAGCTGGCTCCTAGATTTTCAAAATATTTTTACACCCCTGGTTATATATATGCAGCTTCATTAGAAAAAAATCTATTCTGGTATTGATTTAGTTCAGTTTAAACTGTATAGCATAATAGGGAATAAAAAATAAGATAAGCTTGCATTTATGTTAAAATTTTTCACTTAAAACAATGTTTTGTATTTAAAATTCTGTTTTATAAATTTCTGAGAACAGATGTATTATAATCCCACATCTGCCATCTTTGATTTTTTTTCTTGGCGTGAATTAAAAATTGTATTTTAATTAATAGTTATAATTATTACATTCCAGTTTTTTTCAATATTATATTAATCTATCAACATTTAACCATTGGCGACATTTACTACTTGGCGAAAAAAAGGGGTTTATGCAAGAAAAAATCCAAGATGTTGGATGCAGGATTATAATACATCTAAGCCAATTTCTGATTTCTTGATAGTTGATACTGAATCCTATAGCATTTTCTTTTTTTTTATGTAAGTGTATAAAGCAAATTGTTTCTGTTTTCAATTAGCTGATCTTCAATTCTGTTCTAAGAGTAAAAAAAAAAAGAAAGAAAAATGCGCTTTTAGTATATTGTTTAAGTTTTCATGTTAAGTGCAATATTTTTTAAGTTTCTAATTTATATTATGCTTGAAAATATTTATTATCAGCAGTAACTTGACTAAAAATGTCTGATATATCGAAAATATCATGATATTTACGAACCCTGAGCTGGGGAGGGGGGGGGGGGGGGGTACCTTTGAACACTGCAAATATTTTCCTTTAAATAAATTATATTTTTTAAATATATATGGCAGTACAGTACTACTGCTTCAATGGAACAAGAATACAAAGCTTTACTATTTTGCATGCTCACTACTGTCTAAACAAGATATGTACATTTTGCTTTCTTGAATCTAAACTTAACAAAATAAAGTTGTAAGCTTTTTGTTGATAATCTTGTATCCCTAAAATTATAATTTACTGTTTAATACCTAAATAAAGATGTTAGCTTTAACTTATAAGGTTTGTTTTATTCAAATTCTCAAACCTAATTAAGTAAATAGTTGTAATGCTAAACTCCATATGATGGGGCACCATTGAACAGTTAAAACTATGAAGTAAAGAGTTATGTATATATCTAAATATTATTATTGTTGAATTTTTTTTAAATATGAAAATTAAGAGATTAATTAAGTGTTATTTTACTTAATATGGAAGTTGTTCTGGTGCAGGGCTTGAACTACAGGCAAATTCAGGACACACATTAATAATTCATGATTTAGCAAATTTGTCTAATAAACCCTATACTGTTTGATTTGCAAAGGTAAACATTATTTCTGGATTTCATAAAACAGGGTTTTATCCATTTTCTATAACAATTTGAATGTAAATGATTTCCTTTTAGTTCAATTTCATGCAAAAAGACCTCTTTATTACGTTGGTCAAATTAAATTGTTTAATGTCAGGTTTCTTCATAAAAAAGAACATATGATATATTTTCCAGCAGTGGCATCAGATATCAGTTTGGTGGATTTTAAGGATATTATACAAAAAAGTACTCACAATTAAACATAATTAGAGGGATCCTCCGTTCTGTCTCAACAATGTGCTTTGAGGGATAAAAGTTTGGTTAAATAATAAAAAAATAGTAATTTTAGTTAAATGTAATTGTGTAATTTTATTCTTATTATTTCATATTTTGGAAAGATACGCAATTTTTAACCCGGGAGAACTCACTAGTGAGAATACCCAATTGCTTTTGTTTTACTTTACATTCATATAATATCAACTTTTTTTGGTTGGCTTAGTACTTTTATTCACAAAACAGGTAAAATAATTGAAATAACATTTTGAAATTTTAATTAAAATGAAAAATGGTTTAAATAAGAGTCTTAAAGTACGACGGTGAGAGAAAATCTCATGCAGCGAGTTCTCCCGGGTTAATAAAAACTGTCAATATTTTCATATTTTGTTTGTTTGTACAAAGGTGCCCCTAGCTTGTTTAAAGGTACCCCTACATGGGGCAGGTTTGAACAGAAAACTTTCAGCTTTTTAAAGCCTCACAACATATTTAATTTATCTGAAAAACTGTAATTTTTTATTTCATATGATGCAGAATTACATTCTTTCTCTCACAAAATATTTAAAATTCAATACATATAAATCAAGTAAGAAAAATGTGGATTTTTTTTAAATGTTCAAAGGTAGGGACGTAGCTACAGATATTTTTTCGGGGGTGGGGGGGGGGGGGGAGAGAATTCGAAAATTTCCCAACTTGAAACAAATTCTTCCAACTTTCAACTAAAGTGTGTATAATACGTGTACCACAATGTGTATAATAATGGACCTGCAGTTTCAGGTTAATTCCTCATGTATTTTTCTAGATATTTAACAAAACATCTAAAATTGCAAGTGATCGGTCACCTTTGGCCATATAGTGTATAATTGGTTAGATTAATAGTCGGTGACAGAAATGTTTAATTAAGAGATAACATAAACTACAAACACTATTTTATAATGAAAGCATCTTATCTAATTTTATGTACACAAAAATAGAAGCTTACATTATTTAAGGTCCCAAAATCTCATATTAGGACCTCCTATTATTTTGTTGAACTGAAGAATTGATGCACACCTCTCTCATATAAATTTTCTAATCTACTACTGTAGAAGGTGATATTTTTAACTGTTTTTTACACCATTTTATTGATGTCATTTCTTCACTCTAAACATAAATAAATATCACACAATTTAAGAAATTCAATTGAAGTGATTCAAACCATGCTCCTTACTGAATGCACTTTTTGCTCTTACAAATACGAATATTGCATTTTCATCGAATGCTGTCACTAAAATACAATTTCATTTCATATCCTTTCATACGAAATGCATTTCTAGGTAAAATATATCCTTTTAAAAAAAAAAAATGTACTGTTTGTTCTTATGTTTTAAGTAAATTTTGGATTTCATTGCATGTATTTGAATCCCACTAAAATAAAAAGTTTTGGTTATTAGAATCGTGCAAGGTGAATTGCGAGAAAAGTTTGCAATTCAAATGATTTCAATTGAAACAAGAGTTTGTGAATTATCACTGGTATTTACTTAGTTAATATAAAAAATCCGCAAATTGTTTTTGTTTTCAATTAGTTGATCTTCAATTTTGTTCTAAGTGGAGGGGAAAAAATTGCATTTTTAGAATAATAGTATTTATTAAGAATCATTATTTTAAGAGTTTGCAGTGCGTGCGCAGCACGAGCGATATTGCCTTTTTTACAAGATTTTGCAATGCGTGCACAGCACGCCTGCTATACGGTGCCGTAGGCAGCGGAAACCCCGTTCGATATTCGTTCACTCGAGGTTCGTTCGCAGGCGAGTTACGTTCTTTCGAGATTTTATAAAAAAGGAAAGGCCCGCTAGCGGGCAAAGCCAGCTAGTTTCATTATTAATCCTGGATTTTTTTTTTTTATCATTATTACACGTATTTGAATCCCAACAACTGCAAATTGTTTCTGTTTTCAATTAGTTGATCTTCAATTTTGTTCTAAGTGGAGGGAAAAAAAAGGAAAAAAATTGCATCTTTCTTTAGAATATTATTTTATTAAGTTTTCATGTTAAGTGAAATATGTTTAATTTCTAATTTATATTATGCTTGAAAATATCTGATTGGCAGTAATTTGATTATTTTGAAAAAATTGATATACAGTAGCCTCCCGCTTATCTGGCCTAAACGGGACTGAAAGTTAGCCGGTTAAGAGAAAAACTGGTTAAAGCAAAGAAATAAAAAAAAATTAAATAAGTATCTGCGTAATTTAATTAATTAAATTCGTACGATGCATTTAGTTTTTCAGTTTGTGTAGTTTTAAAAAAGTACATATTTTCTATATCTTGTGAAATGAATACTAGTTATTGTTAACTTAATTGAAAAATAAAATTTTCACTGATAACAAATAATGAAAAAAATTTAACACAAATTAAATTGTTGATAATCGCACACCTTTATAAGTAGTTGAAATTGTTGTACATTATGTACATTTAAGTTAATCAACCATAAATAAATCAGTGACCTTTTTCTGTTGAAGGCAAGATGCCCGGTATTTTGCAGCATAACTCTGCATCTCTTTAACATCATAAGTTTAACCAAAGAAGCTGTTAGGCACTGCTCAACATAGCATAATGCCAACTCTAATGCTTTTACCCCTTCCGCATGAGGAATTTTTGCAGTGTCAACTTCAACTGGATCATGATCAGGATCATCTTTGTATTGAACAACATCAGTTACAGTCCTAATTATATCCTCATCAAATAAGGTTTCATGCTTGAGGTCTTTATAAGACTCAAACAACTCTTATACATCTTCTACGGTGATCTGTTCACATTCATCAAGCTTTTTAAATGTTTGTACAAAACAGTTTTCAGATAGATCAAACATTCCGGGGGAGGGGGGAGATTGCACTTTTGTCCATTAAATATGCAAAATCGCTAATCTTCTGAGGGGACATCTCATTGTTCCTGGGAGGAACGGGCCACACCCTGAATTCAATACTGGTGAAGGCCAACACACTTCCATTTAGAACCGACGTTCTCATTTCTGAATTTTGCCTCCTTCCCCTGGGGATTGCGCATCAACTCGAATGCGTAAGCTGAGTTCTCAAGGCTGTTATACCTGAATTTTGCCTGATGTTGTGAAAAAAGTCGGCCGGTTAAAGCGGAGTTCCAGTTAAGAGGAGCCCGTTTAAGAGGGAGGCTACTATATATCAAAAATATATCTTTATCTTGTTTGTAATTTTAGTTGATAAATCATATTTCTCATTTCAGAAGAGAAGCACTCTTTTAATAATGTAGGGTTTTTTTTATGTAGCTTTGATGAATTATTCATGTAAATTTTTACATCTAGGTATAAAAAAAATATATTTTTTATTTTATTACATATTGCTGTTATTTTATTTAGGTGTGCCTTTCATGAATGAAATATGACTGCTATTCCTTTAACAACGTTTTGTATTTTAAGAAGAGGTTTAGCTACAAAGGCATATCAAGAGACAAGTGTTTATCGGCAACGGAAACTACATGATAGAATTTTACGTGTTGATCATGCTGGAGAGCTTGGTGCTGACAGAATATATGCTGGACAAATGGCTGTTTTAGGTAATTCAAGTGTTGGCCCTGTAATTAAAGAAATGTGGGATCAAGAAAAAGAACATCTTAAAAAATTTGAAGAACTTTTACCTAAATATAGAGCCAGACCGTCTCTCTTACTTCCATTTTGGAATGTTGCAGGTTTTGTACTAGGAGCTGGTATGTAATCTCTTTAAAATTTTTAAATTGTAGAATAGCTATTAACTCATTTGGGACCAATATCTTTTACACAAATTTTATTTGGTTGACACCATTTTTTGTTAAATAGTTAACTTTGCTTTAATTATCACAGAACCGTCTTAATTAATTGAGGCAAATTTTACTTTTCTTTTTACTGGTATGAAAAACAAGTGCTGTGAGCACATTTTGAATAATGCATATATGTACCCATGGTCCCGAAGGGGTTAATTAAAAACTTCTCTAAACCAGCAGTTCCCGAATATGTTTCTCAAAATGTCAGAACCCCCAACCCCTTCACAACAAGCATCCTTTACAGAATTTTTAATCTTTTTTCACTGTTTTTTCAAAATAAAAATCTCTGCCTAATACAGTTGCAGAAGTGCTTTGATTAAATAAGACGAAGATTTGAAATTTACTGGTAGATATAATAAAGGATTTTAAGCATTTTATGCACACATATCATATATATGTGATGATCGTCATGAAAGGGCTATAGCAGAATTGAAATTTTGACCTCGCAAAACTAGTTTTTACCGGGATGGTGGTCAAAACTGGTTTTAACTGTCATTATCTTGTCAAAATTGACTGTAATCACACTGTAATAAAACACAAATGTTTCTTAATCTATAAAAATATAATACAATCATGTAGGAAAATCTACCATAACCTCTTCAGACTTATCCATGCAGGGATCTGTTTAGGAAAAAATTGGGTCCTTTAAAGGACCCTTCACAAAATTTTTCATTTCAAAACAGGACTCTTCACAAAACTTTCCATCTTAAAACAGGACCCTTCACAAAACTTTCCATCTTAAAACAGGATCCTTCACAAAATTCTTTGTCTTAAAAATGGGCTTAACACAAAACGATTCTGCCTCCAAACCGAATCTTTCACAAATTTAATCATTTAAAAGTAAAATCTGATTTGTCTCTTTTACATTTTTAAAGAAAATACATGTATTTTACATACATATACCTTCTTAAAAATGTATAAACAAGAACCTGAATATAACAATCCTTTCAAATTCACAAAATTATGACTAGATTTTTCATAAATGTGAAAAACTTCACAATTTCATAAAAACTGGACCCTGGGAGAAAAGTCTGGACAGACCCCTGCCATGATTCCGAAAAGCATTAGAAATCTCGAAAACAGTTATTATTTTAGTAGCAATTTAATTAAATTTTTCGCGACCATGCGTATTTATGTAAGCAAAACAATTCAACATATAATATAGAAGATATATATATAAATATAAACAAATCAAATAAAAGCAGGGTTGGCATTTTAGCCAAGACAGTGGCAAAAACTGGAAAAAACCAGGGCAAAAATGGAAAAAAACGGTAAAAATGGCAAATTCTTATTTGTCTTTAATGTGTAAAAATCTATGAGCTAACAAGGATAATAATGGTATAAACAATTAAATTTAATAACATATCATTTAATATTTTTATTTAATTTGCTAATAATTAAATATAATTAAATATTTTTACATATTTTAAATCTTTATAAAATAGATGGGATTCAGTCTAATACTTTAGTCTAATACTTACTCTAAGTCTAATAATTTAAGAACCAAATAAAAAATCAGGTAACTAATTTTTTTTTTTCTTAAGTAAAGTATTTTGTCTGCCATTAATACTTTTTAGGTAGATTTCGTAAGAAATACTACCTATTGCAGTCATTACCATGGTGCGACTTTTGAAAAATTCCTTCATAACTTTTAATTATATGACCCCAGGAACCCAAACCACCCCTACCTAAAAAGTTTATGTATGTACTAAATTTTGTCCACACGATAAAAGTCGCAATTATGCACGGATCGTCTTCAAACTCACCAACAACATTGAGATGGCTAATATCTCGGCGGGGATTGAAAATGGGCAAAATCAGCCCAAGGGGATGGAAATGGGGAGGGTTCAAAATTTTGAATACCGTCTTAACATGATCCTGATAAAACCAGCTCTTACACCAATGGCAGGAAAAAATAAACATTTTTCGTTATAGTAGTTGCCAACAATTAAAAAATAAAATAAAATAAAATTTTCACCATAACAATTACTTTTCTATTGATAGATTTTCACGTGAAAAAATAAATTAAATAGTTTGACGAATTGAAAACAAATTGAATATTACGTCATAAGTTTTCTAGAGCAAGATTTCCGCATGAAAACTCAAAATAAAATAAATAGTTTGACGAATTAAAATGTATATATATATATATATATATATATTGCGTCATTTTGGAAATATAATGGACCTCAGCAGGTGAATATGTAATGTCATGTGAGTATGAAGAAACGTATTAAAACATGATAAAAACCCGACTATGGCAATATTAACATATTTTAACAATTTGAGGTTCTTTGAATTTGCTGTAGCCATTTTTAAACCTATTCCTTATACATGTGTGTGTGTATCAGGCCCGTAACCAGATGGGGGCAGAGGGGGCTGAGCCCCCCCTAGCTCCCTCTTAAGCCCCCTCTAGACATTTCACTTTTTTTTTCAATAAAATGTACATTTTAACTAATACTAATCTGAAGGAAAAAACTATATCTGAAAGAAAACCATTTAGATCTTTCAGTTGCCTGAAATAGAACGGAAAATGCCAATTATTTTATAGTCAGAAGCATATTACGGTACAATTCTCAATATGCAACCGAAATGCGATAGTAGGAACATTTCCCTCTTCTCAAAAAATTAACCCCAGATGTACATCATATGTTTTGGTACATAGTAAATGGTCGAGGACAATCTATACTCGATAATCTCCGCAGGTTGGAACGGAAATAGACATATGTTATTCATCCTAATAGGTAATTAGTGAGCAATGGCTAAACGTCTTCAAGATAATCAATAAAAGCATGTTTCTAAATTTCAACGGCGAGTCTGCATACAACAAGTTTTTAGCTGAGAAAGGAAAAAGCTAAAAAAGATTGTCAATTTATACAAATCAAATAAGAAAAATCTTTGTTTGAACAACATTGTTTCATGTCATGGGTGTCGGCAGAGGTTTAAATGAAAACGTGGTTGCAGCATGTTTTTTGAATTTTTATCTGTTTTTTCTCCTTGTGTTTCATGACTTTGAAAAACAATTTTTTTCAGTTTGTCTTAAGTTTTTTATTTCGCTAATTTTTGACATGTTTGCAATTATTTTTATTTATTTATTTATTTATTTTTTGACAATGGAATAAAATTTGCAGCTATGGTTATTCAGACTCTAAGAATTTAACTGCGTTTTACATTTTACCAGGCTGTTTTCATGTCTAAGCCAGCTACTTTCTGAAAATTTTTTATTGATAAAGACATAAAATTTGCAGGTAATCGGGATGTAAGGAATCGAACAGCGTTTTATGTTTTTGTATAGCAATAAACAATCTATCTGAAAATGACGGTAAATTCGACGCTTTAGACTGATTTTCATGACATGACAACCACGGAATGGTGGTCAATCTGGTAGCAATTGGCTATAACTCTTGCAAGTATCTTGGATGAGTTCGTTAATCAAGTACGTACATGTTATTGTTTGTTTACAGAAACACACAAAAGCAAACATGCAAAACTTGTCAGCACAATAATGCCCGAAATATCGTACCAAATTCAAACCTAATTGGAACAGTGTATTGATCTTGATAGTATCTTGGATGAATTCGTTAATCAAGTATTGTTCTGCCACCCCTAAGTGGTCACCTAATGAAAAAACTGGTCGTGTTCAAAACAAAGAGTACGCTACTCTCAAATACAAAAGAGCTATTTTCAGACGCATTTCTGAATTTATTTTTGTTCGTAAATGCATAAAATTAGCAGATATTCTTATTCCTAAACTATGTCATCGAATGGAGTTTTCCATTTTTTGGTAAAGACAGAAGACCTTTCAGAAAATACTGTCAAAGTGGGCATTTTGAACCGAATTTTCGAAGCGAAAGCGTGAGTAAGGAGAAAACTTGTCACGTGACAAGAATCACATATGATTTGATATTTATTTATCAAAAAATGGAAAAGACTATTTCACTCCATACCATTTCTCTAGCCAGGCCTGTCAATTTTATCCCTTTAAAAAATGAATCAGAAAATGTGATAGAAAGTTTTGCGATGTTGATTAGGGAATTTGAGAACCGCCTAAATGAATATACCTTTACTTTCGGTTCTCAGATACATTTTTAACTTAATTTCATTATTTGTATTTTGAGCCGGAAGACAAACCAAATTTTTTGGTTCCCCCTTCTACTCGGGCGCCCAGGGTATATGCTTCCTGGCTTTCCTCTAGTTTAAACCCTGAGGTCATGAATCACCCTGATGTATATTAATTATGTTAATTATGGATTATCTATCATGAAAAGAATTTATTTATCTTGCTCAATCTGGTGGGTAAATATAAATTTGCCAATAAGAGTTTTTTTTTTTTTCTTTTTTAAATCTTTTTAGAAAACTGCTATTTATAATTCAGAGAAATATTGAATAATCGAAATTGCATTTGCTGTCTGTTTTTACATTATTTCTGAATGGGCTGAATTAAGTGAGATCAATAGCAGGCACTAATATAATAAATTGTAAAGTGCAACCGAAATCAGTATTCAATGCATGATTTTCTTCATTGCACATTTGTTAAAGTAGTCAGTTGTTGTCAGGAAAACTTGTTTTAATGCCAATTAATATTTTTTACTTATATCAATTGTGAATGTAATCAGAAATATTTTTAATTACGACATTTTCTAAAATATTCTCAATGAAGTGAAAACAGTAATAGGCTATGAGAATTTGAAAATCTATGCTAACCAGTCTGCAATGCATGATTTTCCTTTACTAAAATCTGAATGAAGTTACTTTTTTATGAAATGTCGATTTCAATTTATGTTTTACATTTTAAATACAGTAAAACCCTGCTATGACAAAATCCTACGGAATGAGAAAAATTTCTATTTTAGATAGGTTTTCGTCTTAGTAGGCATACACCCCTAATTGTTTTGTACTTCTTTCCCCAGATTACGATTTTTTTTTCAATTTAAGAATTTCGTTATGCAAATATTCCATTATAAACAGGTTACGTTACAGATAAGTTCTTTTAAGGCCAGTGCTAAAAGAAAAAGTGCTCCTTGTTCTACATAAGCAATAAAAATGTCAACTGGTCTTTCTTTTCCAGCCATTCTGTGGTCATTACCAAAAAAAGGAGTCTCAGCAATGGATAGAGGCAGAGACGCATTCGTCGGAAAGATTTCGGATCCGATTCAGATCCCACAAAGGTAATAAAACATGAAAAGCACTACTTAACCGCGACAAAATCATCGCCATTTGTAGGCAGCGTTCGTTAACAGCGGAAGTTTTTAAGCGGTCAGGCAGTGCTTTTCATGTTTTATTACTTTCGTAATATGTAGTACGATCCGGAAATCAGTCCGACAAAATCCATCTCCACCTCTTTCCATGGTTGAGACTCCCCTTTCTTTTGTTGACCGCAGAACAGTTGGAAAAGAAAGGTCAGTTGACATTTTTATGGCTTTCGTATGAGGTTTTAGAAAAACAAGCAAATAAACACTGCTTATAGAGAGATCCGTTTTAACAGGTTTAGTTGTACTTAGATTGCATAAAACATATGGATTGTTAAAAGATGTTAGCCCAGCCCCACAAAAATATTTCAGAGCCCCCCCTGGTATTACTAGCTGGTTACGGCCCTGGTGTGTATTAGAATTTTAACAAAAAGTTTAGCTCCCTAGAGCTCATTCTTAGTGAAGAAACTGGGTTTATCTTTAATCTTGATTTGAGTTTTGTTGGTGAATTTAGTACTTAACTTCGAAATCTACTTCTGGCCGTAGGCCGAGCCAGCAGGGATTTTTTTTAATTATCAAAAGGTTTTATATAAACTTGCTACTTTCGTTTTATGTAATGAATCTTAAAAATATGTAAAAATTTAAGTCTTTGTTACTAATTTATAATTATTTAGTATCTGATGAAACTAGTCTGTTACAGATAAAAAAGTAATTAAATTAAATTGAAAACTATATATGGAAAAAAAAAGTCTGTTATATCTTGCTAGGAAACTAGAATTTTTCTCCCCTCCCTCTATTATGTGAATAATCATTAATAATTGTATAAACATGAATAAATAATCAAGTTTTCTATGTATTTATATAAAATTAGTATTTTTTTCATTTATAATTTTGTTATAAAAATTAGTATTATTTCATAAAATGCATAATTATACTTATTTAACTTAAGAAATCAAAAATACATTTAGAATATTGATTTTTTAACTAAGTACAGTAGACTCTCTCAAATCTGCACTGCTTGGGACCAGAGGCTGTGCGGATGTTAGAATTTAGCGGATTTCTGGTCATTGATTTGTTTACATTTTTTAAACAGTAATTTAAATGTAATAATGCAATCAAAATTATAATGAACGCTTACAATATACTAAAATATTAAAAATAATTAAGTAAAGTAATAGTTTTAAAAATGATTAATTTATTAAAAGTAAAGATAATAGTGTATAATTAAATATGCATAATAAAAGATGAGATATACATTTGTCCTGAATTATTGAATGAAACTTGCCTCGTAAAGGTACCTTACTAACTCACATCAAAATCATAAAATAAAGAAGTTTTATTTCAGGTTTAGTCAGACTTTTAATAACTAAAAAAGCTTGATTAATACATAAATATATTTGGTAAAAATTATTGTGACTACCAAAGATATCAGCAATAGTTTGAATCTTTTCAGAAATAAATTTTTACTTCCTTCATGAAAAACCATGAGGTCAGTCATATTAATGAAAATTACATTTAAAATATGTACAGAATGATATAAAAAAGTCTGTAATTTTGACCCTACATCTGAACTGAAAGTTGCATTGTTTACATCTGCGATGATTTGCGGATTTTAGGGTTTCGGATTTGCGGGAGTCTACTGTATTAAGTTTCTTTTTTCTTTCATGAAATATTTTTTTTCTCTTTTTCTGGGAAAAAAATTAAATAGACAGCCTATTTTTGCCACCACTTTGGCAAAAACCTATTTTTGCCAGGACGGTTTTAACCAGGTTTTTTCCGCCTATGGCAAAAACTTATCAGCCCTGAATAAAAGTATTGAAGATGATACATATATATGAGATTACATACCTTTATATAATGTTCTTTTGTTATATTTAATAGCATAACTTCTATGTTTTACACATCACTTTCATTCAGTACGCCACCATTGTAAAATGTCCTCTCCCTCTCATACTGCTTGTTTGTTGTTTTTCGCTAACTACTCATCTTCAGTTCAGTAATTTGGACTTCAACGGGCTCTAGACCAGAGTTAGGTTACTGAACTTGGTGTTAGATTTCAATCTCGAACCGGTTCAGTGAGGTAGACGGCAAATAGTACCATTTGAGCATTCGACCCGGGTTTTCGGTATAACTCGGGGTCAAAGTAGTTGGTGAATACGATTCAGTTTTGTTTTTTCTTTCAATTTCGGCAGGTTGTATTGACGACAAATTGAATTTCAGTTTCAACAGAATGACGGTGAATTACCAAGTAAGACAAAGACATAAAACAAGTTTTAAAAAAGAAAAAAGTCCTTCGTCCAAAATTTGTTGTTGGTTAAGTGATGATGCAATAACTTTGGAATGAAAAATGTATGCACTTTCATTGGAAAAAAAAATTTCGGAATTTTTTTTTCCACTTTGTATATATAGGTATATAATTTTTATATATGCAAAGAAAGAGAAAGTTGGTAGCATAAATTTGGTACGTCCTCAACTCCTACGCTTGGGGAGGAGACAGCCCCTTTTGCACAAGCCTTATCTTGTCATCCAGAATAGTCTATGAAATTGTTTAGCTTATTAGAACAACGCTTGTTACTTGTAATTATTTTTTAAGTTTTAAATATGATATTTAAAAATTTCTTTTGTTTAATATGATTTAGTTTCCTTCACTTTTGTATAAAATTAGATTTGCTATGAAATTGTTAAAAAAATTTCAATACTAACGATAATTATTTGTACTTAGAAATGTGCCGTTAAATTTTAAAGTAATGAAAATTAAAGTATAGTACCAACCAAGTAAAATATTTGCAAATGCTTCTGAGTGTTGTTTTTGTATTAAATATTATTTTGACAATTCTTTCCAAATATTGAACAAAATTTATCATTTAACAAAATCAATTTTAATTTTTTTTCCCAGTCAAAATGAGTTTTTGACCAGGATGGTTAAGACAGGTTTTACATGATTAAAGCCAAGCCAACCATGGTTAAAACAAGGTTGTTTAATTTTTTCCACTCTGGAAAAAAACCGTCCCAGACAAAATATCATTTTGTCTGCTTTTAACCCCTTGGGAAACGAGCGACCGGTATGCGTGCCACTTAAGTTGCTCAGAATCCTTCATTATTCCCACCATTTATTTTCATTGTAAAGTTAATCGTATTTAATCAGAGCATTTTCGCGATTCAATTACAGAAAATGTTCTGTTTAAAAAAAACCAGTGGTAAAAGATTAAAAATTAAGCAAAGGACTCTCGTCATGAAGGAGTTAGTAAATTTAAAATTAAAAATGTAGAATTTAACAATAATAAATAAATAAATATATTAATTCTTCCCATTCAAGAAACAACTTTTATATCAAAATATCACATCTATTTATATAAAATCCAAGTCTCTGTGTGTCCCTCACGATTCCGGTAGGACCACCTCATTGAAATGAGTAATTGTTGAAAAATACTAATGCAGGGTTACCACAATAGCGCCAAATGTCGGCCAATTGGCGATAGCTGGCTGATTTGGCGAAATTCCCATTTAAAACCATTAATCTTTCATAAAGGAGGTCACAAAAATTTAATTTAAACTCCGCTCTTTTAAGATAATTTTTCAAATTCTACGGGTGAGAATTTAAAGTACATCTTTACATCATCCTCCCGATGCTACAAATAAAATAACCGCCAATAAACGAAGCTGTACTGTATGAGCTCAAAACTGCGTGATTTTAATGTGCTTTAGGTACTTTTCCAGTATAGGTGCCTTGGCGAAAAAGGAAATTTGGCAGCATATTTTCCGGGATCCACTGTTTCATTTTATATACACACGCATTTTTTTTTCGGATATTTATACGATTTATTTAACATAAAAAAGCCGTTTCTCTAATTTTATACAGAAACAGATGTAATTTGTACATAAAAACATGAATAATATACATATAAAATAGACACATAAAAAAAAAAAAAAAAAAAAACGCTCATCAAGTTTGTTTTCATAGCTGTTTGACAACAAATCTCAATATTTTTCCGTTATACGGACACCATGCCAAAATGTATGCTAATGCGCCAATTATTTCAATGTGCTAAAAGATATTTGTAATTTTATGCCAGCAGTTTAATTTGAGTTTTATTTTATTGCTTTATTTTATAACAGTTATTTCTTCAATTATTTTAAGTATATATTTTTGATTTAATGAAATAGTTCATAAAAGTCTCGAATTTTCAAATGTTATATTTTTTAAATACTCACTTTAGTATCGACAGTATTTTTTCTTTTATTTTTCAAATCCCTCAATTCACATGATTTTCATTTTGCACCAACTATTACGCTTGGCGACAATGGTATCCGCATAACGGAAAAGTACAGAAATCCCACTTTCTGATGCCCAAATTACACCAAGCTTTTTTTAAAAAACACCAACCCCTACAAAGGAAAAGTATCAAACTGTCTATTATTTTGCGCTATCTGTGTTATAGTTTATACTATATGCAAGGTGAGTGGAGCGAAGAGTTTAAATATTACATATTAAAGTTTCGGCACAGACGTCATATACAAGTCATGTTGGCACGATTTTTTTCTGACGCCAATGTCATATACACAACGGGTACTTAACTGTCGCCAAAGTGTCGTTATTTTGCTTGATATGGTAACCCGGATGTTGTTTATGCTGTTGATGTTTTCGCCAAATTGGCGTCGGAAAAAAATCGCTCCAATATGAGGTACATATGACAACTCTGCCAAAGTTTCTATAAAGCAGTATAAGACTAAAAAATTAAGAATAAAATAAATGCAAAATAAGACTAAAGAAGAAAGAAAAATCATGCGTTAAGCATAGAATATGAAACATTTTCCAACACATCCTGAATGCTTTAACAAAACATCGTTATTTAGGGAAATAAGGTAAATAAGATAACTAAGTAAACATTTTAGGAAACGCACAAAAAATTTTAAAAATTGATTTCAGCAGTTACCGTCCATAGCCAATAGTACCGTTATTACATGCCACTATTTAGCTAAAATTTAAATTAAACTACTCTTAAAGCTACTGAAATCACATTTCCAGATATTATCATTCATAGATGGTTATGTATTCAATTCTTTGCGTGACCCTGTATATCATTTTATCTATATTCTACAAACATTTCTTAGTAAGCTAAATGCAGTTCAGCGTAAAACTGCTTAACTCCTTTAAGAAACACCTTTAAGCAATTTATTCTCATACTCAGTAACCCTTACGAATTCTTTTGTGTAGCCTTGCATATGAACTGTAGCATTTATACACACGGTATAGTATACATAAATTTAGTGAAACATAAAAGCGCATATCATAATTAAAAATGCATTTCTAGCAATCATTGCTTATGTACAATACTTCGGAGAAAAGTTTCTTAGCGAAAAAAAAGTTTGCCAACGTATTTTCTAACAACCTATTTACTGCTTCATACTCATAAGCAATTTTTTGCATATGTATACAATTTATTTAATGTAAAAAAAGCTATTTACCCATTTTTATAAAGAAACAGAAGTAATTTTTGCACAGATGTCATATACGCATCGGGGTTGGCGTGATTTTTCTCTGATGCCAATTCGACAGAAATCTCGCTTTCGAATACCAGTTACTTATATATTTTTAAATTATTTGCTATCATTTTGAAAAGGAAATAACTATAAATAAATAAAAGTTTGAATAATAACTATAGAACAAAACAGTTTATATAATTTAAAAACAGAAAACAAAAGTAAATAAACAATTTATTAATAAATAAAAAACAATAGCCGGGTTACCATAGCAGGCAAAATAAAACCATTTTAGCGCCAGTTATGTATCCAGATTCATATCTGAAATCTGTGCCGTAATTTGTATATAAAAAATATTATATATATTTAGCAACGATTTTTTTATGTATATAAGTGCATATATAATCAAAAATAAAAGTCCATTAGATTTGTTTTCATAGCTGTTTATATATTTTGGCAACATATCTCACTTTCTGATGCCCGAATTACGCCAAGCTTTTTTTAAAAATGCGCTATAATGGAAAAGTACCTAAATAAATAATTAACAGAAATAACCAATTATACAGACTAAAACTTTTTATTTCGAGATCAAAGCATTGTTTTTAATTTCGATTAAAAATGCATATATCCTTGGATAACTTTAGTTGAAATTAGGTTCACGGCTTAATATCTAATTCCATAAACCTAAACAAACACAAGTGATTCATTTATAGTGAACCGTAAAAAATATTAAATCATTGAGGTAATCATTCACAAAGTAAGTTCTCCAACAATCAATGGACAATATTCTAATGACGTCATAGTAGGTAAAATGGTGGTGGTATCATTTGTTTATGGTTTGAAATCACAAAGATTTAATTTTGCAATGTCTCTTAGTTACATTATTTTATTGTCATATTTATGAGCTCAGAACAAAAGCATATTTTTTCATTATTTAGTTATTAAAGACGGAAAAAAATTATAAATGTGCATGATTTGAAAAATTTAAATAATTTTCTTTCTTAATACTAAAAATAACATCGGGAAGTAACAGCGAGTTTAAGTTAAATAAGTTTAGCTGTTTAATTCTGTTGTAATATTCAAAATAACTGTATTTATTAGATTTCAGTAAACAACATCAGGGCCCGATTAAACTTTGAAGTTAGAGGAATTACAATGTCATTTCAGGACCTTTCTTTTAGAGAAGCTTTTCTAAATTCCACATATACATGGAAACTCTTCAGTGTTAGAAATATTATTCCTAGGACTGGCATAACATGAGAACGGCCTGCAATTTTACACAAGTTTTTGAAAACTACTTTATATCAGAAATTTTACTAAAAACTGGTTACTTTTTTGTTGTAGAGGCCCACACTATTAGAATTATGACAAGTTGCAGCCAATTTCGCCAAAGTCGTAACCAAGATCGTGAAGCACACACATATAATACCATATAATACCATTTCATGAAATCGTATACGATAATTTAATAGTTTTTACCTTACTTCAAGTGTCTAATTTATTTATTTTTAACGCTTAACAATCTAAATTGTCCAATATATGAATTTAAAAAAATGTAAACAAAGATTGAATAGACATGACCGCAAAGAGCCTCAAATCTGCATAACACTTGGAACCAAACTGTGCAGATTAGTGGTCTTCTACTGTACACAGTTTCTCATAAATGTGTTTCATTCTTAAAATGTGTTATTTTCATCTATCACTGCGGAACAAACAAGAAAACTCATATTCTTGTACATGAATTGTATATATCTTTATATCTAAATTTCCGTCATTTTTGACGGGCTACCTTTCTAGTATACATATATTTATATACACAACAGTATGGGAAATATTTTGCGTGAAATGAAAAACTAACTTCAATTTATCTAGTTTTTTGTGCAAACATGTTTATAAATAAAATGTATATCAATATTAAATTATAATTATTAAATAGCAATGTAAAACATATACATTTGCACTAAATTTTAACTTGTTTATCTGTCATATGTCAGTTCCTTAACAATTAATAATCAGTTTACAAAATTAAAAATGTAAATTAGGGATGCACCAAATATTTGGTATCTATTTGATATTTGGCCATGTTATCGAATATTCGGTTTGGCCGAATATCAAACTGTTCGGTATACGGAATATTCGGCTTGGCCGAATAACAAATTATTAGGCCTGCCGAATATTCGGTTTGGCCGAATATCGAAATATTCAGCCCAACCGAATACTTAAAAAAACTTTTAAAACATAGTTTTAAAAACCTTATACCACTTCTACGTTTAACAGTCAACTTATAAAGATATTCAGAATAATTAGAAACAGAATCATATATTTAAATAAAAGAGAATGTTTTTACATTATTTATTTGCTGTTTGTTTATTATTTAAGAAAATTAACATATCGCGAGGATTTTCATAGGAATTAATTATGTACAAATGCAAGTTTCTGAACATTGTCCAGTAAATAATCTGTTTCTTGCAAAGATTTTAAGAACGTTCACAATCTCTGGAAATGATCGCTCACTCCAGACACCGCCAGAAAATGACCAGACACCAAAAAATAATTGATGTAATTTTCTTTCCCTACTTATAAATATTATTTAGTTAATCCCTCATATTATATATAGTATTATATATCATATTATATATTATTTTCATCCACTTGGAAATTTACAACTGTTATAATCCCTCATATATTACTGAAAAAATATTAATTTGAGCTCACTGAGAAATATTTATGTTAAATTCAAAGGAGCATGGATTTAAAAATTTCAAGTTAACAGCAAATTTGTAACTATCTTGAATTCCAATTTTTATTGTAATTTGTAATATTTCTTATTATTGTTCCAGGTACTGCTTTATTAGGCAAGGAAACAGCAATGGCGTGTACAGTTGCTGTTGAAGAAGTAATCGCTGATCATTATAATAGTCAAATTAGAGAACTTATGGCAGAAGATCCAGTTAAAAATAAAGAACTTTTAGATGTTTTAAAAAAATTCCGTGATGAAGAACAACATCATCATGATACTGGCCTTGCACATGATGCACCTAAAGCACCCTTTTATAAATGTGTGTCACAAGGTATAAAAATAGGTTGTATTGGAGCAATTTGGTTAGCTGAACGTTTATGATATTTAGTTGAAATTATATGAACATTATTAAAATCTGTAAAAAATAGAAGTTATTTTATTTGTACAAATGCTTTCTTTCGTGCCTCTATTTAAAATGTCTTTTCAATAAAAGATCCGAAGTGAAAAATGTTTTTTACTTGTGTTTAGACTTGTGGCTTAATTCCCTTCACAGATTTTTGACACAAATTAGAAATACCATATATACTCGCGTATAAGTCGAGGAATTTCTGACAATTTTCGGTAAGCAAATTTGGGGGGGTCCACTTATACGCGGGTCAGTTAAAAAAGAAAACCATAAACTTCGAATACTGCAAAATTATGGCTTTTTATTTGTATGAATAAAAAATAATACATAAAATATACAAATAATAATAATTTATCATTTAAAAAAATTTCAATGATTTGTTTTTGTTCACTTATTACCTTTACACATTGACAAGTGCAATCTTTGGTTTGATTTTGTACAAAATTGAGGTAAAAAGTTAGGGGGTTGACTTATACGCGGGTTTTTGATTTTTTCCAGAATTTGTATTCGAAAGTTAGAAGGTCGACTTATATGCGAGTATATACGGTAATGAATTCATTTCTGATTAAGCATTTGTGTTGATATTACAAATGTTTGATAATAATACAAGTCTAGATAAGTTCAGAGTTTAATTATTTAAAAAAATACAGTGAAACCTCCCTGTGCGACACTTCCCTGAACGACCATTTTTTTCATGGAACGAAATTTATTTCCATAGGCTCAATACTAATTTTACTTCTATTCAGAGACCATCCCCAGTTGAATTACCTCCATGAGCGACCCATTTCTTTGACGAAAATGAAACAAATTCCGTTTTTTCCTGGTCACTTGTAGAAGGTTTATTAGAATAATAATTCCAGAGAGCACATTATTCATCAAACTTCTAAACTAAGGTTAGAACTTTTATTTAATTCGGTAACTTTTAAGTGTTTAAACCCTTTTGTGTTTTTCTAGGCAATGAATTTAACTTTGATGACAAAGTAAGGGTGACGGTCAATAAGTTCCCCTGCCCTTTTCTGTCAGGAATCTCTCAAAGAAATAGAGAAATTAATGAAATCGTCATAATTTGTTCCTGTCCAAAAATAAATTTAATTTCTTTACTGAACTTCAAAAGGACTTGGAAATAAAAGTTATAGAAGATAAAACCATAAAATCAAAGCAAATGTCAATGTATTCATTTTCTAAGCTCTGCACTAATGAACTTACGTAATTAACTTTTGTTTTGGTATTTTAAATTTTCATATTTTTTCCTAATGTGAGAAATAAATTTTAGTAACATTTTTTAGTGTTACCTTTTTTCAACAATTAAGATCTAGATTTAACCATGAGCTCCATTAAGAGACCACCTCTCGGAGCAACCAGTTTTTATTGGAACGAGGCATGGTCGCTTTAGAGAGGTTTTACTGTATATTTACATTGCTCACAGCTAATTGTAAGATATGCTTACATAATTTTTAAAAATTACATAAAGATAGAATGAAAGAGGGGGAGAGCAAATTTTAATATGCAATAACCTTACTTTCGATGTGAAAAATCTGTCTAAATTATTTCTATGTCCATATTTTCAAGCATTCATTTATTTAGCAATCAATATATTTAATTCTTTGGAAATCTTCCAAATTAAATGATCCTGTGTATTTGAAGCACATATTTGATGTAAATAAAGTTAAATCTGCTAAGTAATGTTAAATCATTACTCACTTAGACAAGTATTAACCCATTAACTTAACCCATTTAAAATCATTTTCATTCATTGAGAAAATGTCAAGGAGTGAAATCCCTCATCTATATTTTTGGAAAGTTTTGAATTATTTTATCACATTGAATGGATAACTCCCCACCCCCCTCTCCACATACACATGCACATCTTCCCCTGCGAGTTAAACTTTACAGCTTTAGTGCAAGCCTAATATGCTGGAGGTGCAGCATATTAAAGCCTGAATCAGGCCATTCATTGAAGTATTTTCTTGAATGCAAAAATAATGAATTTCTCCTTAAATATAAATATTTGTCAATGGTAGCCTTTTTCCCAAATTTGTATCTGACAGTAAATACATTGAAAATAGTGAATTAATTATTATGTTTTCAGAATATAAGAAACATATCATTAGTTCTCATACTAACATTTCATTTTTTTACCACATCATGTGCAGACTTGTATAAAACCAAAAACTTTCTGTGCACATAAATATTGGATCAAAAACTTTCTGCAAATTAATTTAATGTTTAATAAAATAACTTGTTATATTATTTTAACGATATGAATTAAAAACAGTAGTTTTAAAATAATTATCATTTGAATTAAAAATTAATTAATATTCATTAAAAGAATAATTATTTTGGTTAAAAAAAAGCTAAATATCCATGATAAGAAGAGGGGTGAATTCTTATCAATTACTTTGTCAATGAATTTTGAAACAGCCTAATCCTTAATATTGTGACCGCTTCACACAAAATGCCAGTCACTCTGTTCACAGAAATAATGTGACATTGTTGCTGAAACAACTTAATCACATTTTGTAGGGAGAGGTCCATTCATAGGTATCATCCATTAAAGAGACAGGTGAGTTTTTACCACGGTCCTTTGACGAAATTCACGTTTTTTATGCGGCCCTTTGACGAAATTTTCGTTTTTTCCACGATCATTTGACGAAATTCCCGCTTTTTTTTCGCGATCATTTAACGAAGTTCCCGTTTTTTTCGCGATCCTTTGACGAAGTTCCCGTTTTTTCTGCGATCCTTTGATGAAATCAGTTTTATCCCGCAATCATTTGACTCGCATTTTTTCTGCGACCTTTTGACAAAATTCACGTTTTTTTTTTCACGATTCTTTGACGAAATTAGTTTTTTTTTCATTATTCTTTTACGAAATTTGTATTTATTTCGCAATCTTTTGACAAAATGCGGGCTTTTTCAGCTATGCTTTTAAGAAATTCGTTTTTTCCTCCGTTCCTGATACCAAATTTGCGTTTTTTCTGCGATTCGTTGACGAAATTAGCGTTTTTTGTGATCTTTTTATGAAATTCGCGTTTTTTTTTTTTTTTTTTTTTTTTTTTGTAATCTTTTGACAAAATTCGGCTTTTTTCCGCTATGCTTTTACGAAATTCGTTTATTTCATGCGCGTTTTTTCTGTGATTATTTGACGAAATTCTTTTTTTTTTTTACGATCCTTTGAAGAAATTCGCGTCTTTTTCGCGGTCCTTTGATGAAATTTGCGTTTTTTCCTCTATGCTTTGACGAAATTGGTGATTTTTTCTGCGAACGATTGACGAATTTTTTTTTTTTTTTTTTTTTCCGGTGACCATTTGCTGAAATTCGCAATATTTTTCAGTGATATTTTTTATGTCTTAATTTTAGGACTAATTGCCAATTTTTTTTAATTTTCGGAACCGAATGTCTTAAGTTTTCGTAAAATTCGGTACAGAATCACCTCTGTAACAAACAATAAATAAATCGTACATAAAATCGGGGAATATTTTTAATTTGTCGGTATTTAAAAAAGTTACAAGAACAAAAATTGCGTTTTTTTTTCTAAAAATTTTCCGCAAAGTTCCGAATTTTGGAGAAAATTTTCCGCGCACGGCGACCGTGCGTGCGTCTATATTATACTACTCTGATCATGTGAGAAACACTTTTAAACTCAAAATAAAATGAAGTAAAATACAAAAAGATAATGACCATGTGGACACCCTTCTAAGACTTCTTGTGGAGGACTATGTTTAGATGTTCTTAATGATAATGAAATTATGATATTGAATTTAGAGTGTAAAAATTAAAAAAAAAAAAAAATAGAGCGGGGGAGGTTTAATTTTGTACTTAAATTTTGTTTTTCAATGTAGCTAACTTTTTTTATTCTGTAATATTGTAAGTAAAATCTTAAAAAAGAAAATGGATTTTAAAAATTCTCCATAAAAATTTTTGAAAAGTAATGAAATTACTCTCTGAAATAAATTTTTGGGCTACTTCTATTAGATGTATTCACAATGAGCTCTAAACATATTCTATTTTAGATAGGATTCCGTCTTAGTGGGTACACTTCTTCTTGCAAATGTATTACATTCTTTTCGCCAGGACTATGGAGTTTTCTGTTTGTGTCGAAGTTTTTGTTGTGTACATAGGTTTCATTTTCACAGGTTTTACATTAGTAAACTATTTGCACAATTTATATCACAAATTTTTGGGATTTTTTTTTTCTCTTTAAAATTTGTCCATTAGTTAAATAGTGAAAAGAGATGTTAAACTGTGTAAAAATGCGAGTAATTGCATGTCTTCTACATTTGTATGGATTAAACTCGTGTGTTTACACTGTAATTTTTTTTCATTTGTTTTCAGTTTATGAAATTGCCATAATGCTATCCCATTGAATTTGTTAATGACTGTCTCTCAGTACTTTGCATTTGTAATGTGGCCAATAGTGATTCAATTATTCAATCCTTTTATGAATGGTTCAATTGTCATCTGTCACAAAATGTAGGTATCAAGAGACAAGCCACTCAAAAAGACAGGTGAAGAAATCCAAGGGAACTAACTGCTGGAAAATGTACACAGTAAAAACACACAAGCTTAATTTATATAAAGCTGGAGATGCTTCAGCCAATCTTGTCTGATGAATCGTACAAATGTTTTTCTTTTTTTTAGAATTTTGCCAAAAACAGTTCACCTTATTTTTAGAACTAAAATTGGTATGTGTTTATGCATGGGCATGTAGGTTAGGGTGGAACTTAAGTATAGGGTAAAAAAAAAAACTTTTTTGTTTTAATGTGTAATAGTGAAAACTTTTTTCCTTTTTGGATGTCTAAACATTTGGCTGAAAAGGTTTTTTTTAAATTAAGTTGTTTTCCGGTTCCTCAAGGAGGTCAAAGTTTTGAAATTTCAGTATAAAGTAACTTAAAGTAAACAACGTAGCTGTTAGCTCATATCTACTTTTATTTTGCAAATACTATCCAGAAGTCACCACGAGGAGGTTGTTAAATATTGACTTCAACTCTCCTTACCTCCCTTTGTTATGGATTAATTCAATTGGATATTCAACCTACTGTCTTTTTAGGCAAACTTTGTCATTACATTGTGGGAATTCAACTTTCCCAAGATTAAGCCATCTTTTGCTTAATATTTAAAGACTGTTGACGCAGCTCGCAGGACAATTTTGACACACGTTTCCACTGTTTGAGTATGACAAGGAAAATCTTAAATTCAGGTGTATCCCCTGTTTGTACTTTTTTTAAGTTCTTCATCTGATCAGTCTGTCAAGATAGGATCAATGTTTTTATAGTCTATAATTTCAATATGTTCGCATTTTTTTCAAGTCGCTTTCCTACTGGTCCAGAAAATCCTTTTGTACCCATAGTTTTTCCAGCAAGATGTTGAAATAAGTATCTAAGAAAAAAGTTCATTTGCATGTTATAATCAAATTATCCATTATAAAGTTTTTAGGGTATTGCTTCCGATGTTTTAACAACTCCAGATTAGCATCCTGCATTAAAGGCGTTTCTGTTTCACACAATAACTTTCAAATGTGAAATGTCTGTATTATTATTTTGAAAATACACCAAAATTGCAGTGGCTATATTAATATAAGAAGAAGATGTCAATGAAATATGACCAATATATTTTTATTCTGGTTTTTGAACTAAGATCAGGTGTTCGTCTTTAATGATTCTTAGTTATACTTTTTTCCCTCTGCTTCAGTTATCATAGCGTTATCCTTTCTGCCTTTAAAATACTAACCTTCTAAAATTAACTCATTTCGTCTTTTGTGTTCTTTCAAATTCTTCCTTTTCTTTTCTCTTTGTCGTCTTCAAGTCCTTCTTTCAGTTACCTTTTCTTTATTATCATCAGAAATACGTATATCTTCAAAGGTGCCATTTGCAATAATATTTGCAGTTCTGTCTAATACTCCGGATCTTTCACCTTGTTGATTATCAAATTCAGGTTTAGAAAAATAACCGATTGAACTATTTCCTTTCGAACTATTTTATACAATTGACGATCATTCAATCAAAACATCATTTTTTTGTTTTAAAATAACTTTTTTCCTTGATATTTCCTTTTCCAGTCTTGCTACACATTTTTTTGTAGTTTTTATATCTATTGATCCTATTGCCATCACCACATCTCTCTTTGGTCTTTGAGAAAGTGACGTTCTTGTTCTGTTACATGATAATATTTAGTGCTTTTACACAAAGAAATGTTTTTTGCAGGATTACCTAACATATTGCAATTTTATATTGGATGTGGGATTATTCTTTCTAATCTTAATATTTTTCTTCAAATTTTGACATTTCTCGCGCTAGTCTCTAATCATTTTTTATGATTTGTGTATCAAAAATCGTTGGAATTGAAGGTCTAAGCAATACACTTTTAATTGTATCATCAACAGCTTTAGATATTTTAGAAATAGTGCGTACCAGATTCCAGCTGTCAGATTTTAAGTTAAATTGAACCCAAAAATAATGTTTCATAACATCTTCATATGTTCGTCAAAGATGACAGTCTAATGTTAATTGTTTTGGTTCACGAAATACAGGACACTTCAACAATTGTCTAGATTTAGGTACGTTAACAGACTTTGTCACTTTTGACACCGAATGTTTATTGAAAAATAATTAAAGAAACTGTTAACACATGTTAAATTGGACTAACTCGTATGCGTCGCAGCGAAATAAATCAGAGACAATGAAAGCCGACGCCCACGACACTGGCTTCTACAAAAGTCAAATAAAGTGGGGCTAACTTTTCTCAGGCACTCAAACTAAATTATTCTCTTTATTACAGGACATTAAGACTTAATTAATTTAATTTGTAAAATATAAATTTAACAATAAGCTTAAAAAACTTTTCATGCAATTATTGGCTTTTTTTCGTTTTTTAGGGAAAATCAGGCGCTTTGAGGAACCGGAAAATATCATTTTAAAATTAAAAGAAAAATATTTTCTTTTTATGGAGTTAAAAAGGAAAAAAATAATCACTATTAGAATATAAAATTCGAAACTTCGTTTTTTAGTTCCACCCTAATGTAGGTGTGTGTTTATATACATACAGTTATGAGGGAAATTCTATAATAAAGACCACAGCTAATTAGCATATTTTGATTGCTAGCATCATTAAGATGAAATGTTGTGGTGTATTTAGTTTGTATTTACAACTTTTAAACCTGACTAAATGGGTATTTTGGGGGACTTTGCATATGGTTAATCCCTAAATCTTCCAGACCTCTATTTTATGCATTAACATGCACCGTTTTTCAATACTAATTACTAGGCATGCAACAAATATTTGGCTAGTATTCGGCTATAGCCAAATAAATTCAGGGTGTGATTTGTAATTTTTCCAATTGAGTGAAAAGGTGCCCATGCTGGTATTTGAACCCAGAATTTTTGGCTTACATTGCCAATACTCTGCCACTTGAGGAACCTTGGTGACAACCTACAATTCACTCAGATAGCCTTTTGGCAAAAGGTATAAATAAAGACATGTTTTTATGCATATTTATTTACAGAAAGGGAGTTTTAATTATGAAATTTTGCATTTTCCTGGCTTTAATGAAAAGTTTTTAAAAAAATGTAGTTTTTATTTGTTAAATCAATAAAATTTCCCTTTCATTTAGAATTGTTTACAGGAATAAACTCTTATTTTTCTCAACAAAATAGATTAAAACACGGACTATGAAATTAAATAATGCTGTTTTAATTAATTTTTTTCATTACACTAGACTAATAATTTAAAATGTCATTAGTTTAAAAAAAATTTCTATTTAAATTTTAAATGCATGACTTTTATTAGTCTCAGTACTTTATGTTCACAGTTAGAAAAGGTTTTTTTTTTAATTATTATTTTAAAAATATTTATTGTAATTGAAGCAATTAAATTAAACAGTATACTTTAATTTTATGTATCTTGGTTTATTCCATTTTTCTAAAAAAAAAAAATAATTATACATATATATAAATTTTTTCATGTAAAAATTGTAATTGTAAAAAATAGAAATTTTATCGACAGAAGAAATACAAATTGCATATATTTTTTTTCCATTTTTACTTTGCATTAACCTTAACTGATGTCACGCGGTCTCCCAGACCCTGTGACTCCCAGCTGTAAACACTTTTACAGCTTTTTAGGTGCGTTCGTAATTATATAAATACGTAGCACCTATAGTCGTCGTTCAGTCCGTCTGTCCGTCCGCATATAACAGAGCAAAAACTACCCGACCGAATGATCTGAAATTTTTAATATATAATTGCTGCAAAATTTTGTCGAGCCATTTCCAATCTTATGAAAATCGGATGTATAGTTTAATTACAGGGACAGTCAAAAGTTTTTCTTTACATTACGGCCAATGGGAAAAATTATTGCAAGTGAATTTTAATGATGTTACATACTTCCGAATGGTCTGAAAATTTTAATATATAATTGCTGCAAAATTTTGTCGAGCCATTTCCAATTTTATGAAAATCGGATGTATAGTTTAATTACAGGGACACCCAAAAGTTTTCCGTTACATTACGGCCAATGGGAAAAAATTATAGCAAATGCATTTTAATGATTTTACAGCCTTCCGAATGGTCTGAAATTTTTAATATATAATTGCTGCAAAATTTTGTCGAGCCATTTCCAATTTTATGAAAATCGGATGTATAGTTTAATTACAGGGACACCCAAAAGTTTTCCGTTACATTACGGCCAATGGGAAAAAATTATAGCAAATGCATTTTAATGATTTTACAGCCTTCCGAATGGTCTGAAATTTTTAATATATAATTGCTGCAAAATTTTGTTGAGCCATTTCAAATTTTATGAAAATCGGATGTATAGTTTAATTACAGGGACAGTCAAAAGTTTTCCGTTACATTACGGGGAATGGGGAAAAAATTATTGTAAGTGCATTTTAATGATGTTGCAGACTATGCACTTATGAAGCGCAAAAAAATATACATTCAGTACAATATGGGGTGCAAAAAATAATTATAAAACTAGTTATAGTACGAACGCACCTCATTTGCCACGTTTGACGAGCAATTTCCAACTTGTTACTTTTCTGTACTGAAATTAAATAATATGAATAAAATACTTTTTTCATGCAATTTAATTCACATGCTCCTCAGACAAGTACAACGATATTGTTAGGACAAAATTTAAGTAAATTCAACCATTTGAGTTATTTTTTTATTCATTTTATTCGAGGGGTCTGAGAGACCGGATCACATCAGTTGTGTGACGAATTTTAGTCTCATCAATTAAAGGTTAAATACATAAAAGTGCCAAATTGCAAATTTAAAACTCTTTCTTTGTGTAAGTAAATAAATATATGCTCAAAAACGTGTATCTTTTTTATATTTGTCTCATATTTATATAATTACATATCTATTTATGATTAGGATGATTTTGAAAATAATACATTATTTTGTATAGGATTGAACTCAGAAATTGAACTCACACTGAAAAATGTCTTAAGTTCTGAAGCCTAGTGTGCTACTTAACTACACTATAGATCTACTCAGAAATAAGAGTAATTTATCCTATTATATATGTAAGCATAAATGAAGCACAAACTTTGGGGCTTGTTTTCCTAAGGCATGGGCGATTCCTAAGATAAGGTGCATCACATTGACATGTTTATCTATTGATTTTTGACTATATTCTATCATTGCACAAAGCATCACTGCATTCTCTGGTTTTGACTTCTGAACCTCCCCTTGTCATTTAAAAAAATTACAACTCTTATAATTTCTTCACCAATCAGTATTGTGTTGAAGTTGAAAATAATAATGAAAAATTCAGAATATGCTGTTTTAAAAAATACTTTTAATGAAGAATATTACAGAATCATACTTCAGTACTTTTTTTGTTAAAAAATCTAATACTTACCCAATTTTAAATAGTATAAATGCATTTACATAAATACAATTTTACTGAAATGTCTTCTTTTTTTTTTTCCTTTGTTTGTTTATTTTTGTTTTTTCAAGTTAGATAAATATATTTCCAACCAGAAAATTTGCTTTAAAAATTTTTCATTTTTGTCATACTTATCATATTTATTAGGGAAAATAAAAATCCTTATCCAAGGTCAAAAATTAATGTATTTAAATCCCTACCTACCTTTTTACTTTCTTCTATCTTTACAAGAAGAAAGTATTGGATTCGTGAAAAATTTCGACTTCCGGTTTTCGACGGATTTATACGTTTTAGAATGTCCTGAACACGATTTGATGGTTTTTAGAAAATGTCTGTCTGTGAGTCTGTCTGTCACTCAGTCACTCTGTCTGTGAGTCTGTATGTGACAAAAATTTTGTGGGCGCTCTTATCTCAAGAACTAATGCACAGAATTTCACAAAACTTTATATTTAGTTAGACCTTGATATAAACTGGACCTGATTAGTTTTTGGTGAAAATCGCCCAACAGGTGGCGCTGCTATGCGGCATTTTTCACGATTTCTGCAATAGCTATATCTCAAGAACTACTGCACGGATTTTCATAAAACTTCAGATTCAGTTAGTCCAGGATATAGTTTGGTGCTGATTACTTTTTTGCGAAATTTGCCCAACAGGTGGCGCTGCTATGCTGCATTATTCGTGATTATCGCAATAGCTCTAACTCAAGAAAAAATGCACGAATTTTCAACAAACTTCAGATTTTGTTAGTCCCTGATATAAATTAGTGCTGTTTAATTTTTGGTGTAAATCACCCAACAGGTGGCACTGCTGTGCTGCATTTTCACGATTTTCGCAAGAGCGGTATCTCAAAAACTATTGCATGGAATTTCACCAAACTTCAGATTTAGTTAGTCCTTGACATGAATTGACGTATAAATTAGTGCTGTTGAATTTTTGGTGTAAATCGCTTAACAGGTGGCGCTGCTATGCTGCATTTTTTGCGATTTCCGCAATAGCTTTATCTCAAGAACTAACGCTTAGATTTTCAACAAACTTCAGATTCAGGTATACCTTGATATCATTTAGTGCTGTTTATTTTTGGTGTAAATCGCTTAACAGGTGACGCTGCTATGCTACATTTTTCAGAATTTCCGCTATAGCTCTATCTCAAGTACTAATGCACGAATTTTCATATAAATTTCAAATTCAGATATACTTTGATATGAATTGGTACTAAATTCATGTAATTTGTTGTACTATTTAAATGATTTAATTGATGTGATTTATATAGAAGAAAGTTTTGTGATGGCCACAACATACTAGTTTATTATATATGCCATCCTTTCATTGCAATATAATATGCAGGGGCGTAGCTTGAAAATTTTATTGGGGGGGGGGGGGGGGACCTGACTTTGGCGCCCTTTTATAATTTTCATTTTTCGCCTTTTTTCTATCTTCAATAGAAGAAAGTATCGTAATCTAAATTTTTTTTACGCCTGGTTTTCGACGAATTTACACGTTTTGGGGGTCAGAGATCACAAAAAACATGTTTATACAAAATGTCTGTCCGTGTGTTGCCATTGTACCATCGAAAAGTGTATGAAGTTATCCATAGTATTGAGCCAATTTGTTGTGTATGTTTTTGACTATGGCAAGCAGGTCCTTATTTCAATATGGCAATATTCTGACGGAAGGGGGCACTGTAATAGCGATTTTTGTGCCATTTTCATTGTACCATCGAAAAGTGTGTGAAGTTATGCATAGAATTGAATCTAATTTATTGTGTAATGTATTGGCTATGCAATGCAGGTCCTCCCTGAATTTGGAAATTGCTTGTATGGGGCGCTGCAATAGCGATTTATGTCCATTTTCCTTATTGTACCATAGAAAAGTGTATAAAGTCATCTATAGAATTGAACCAAATTTTATGTGTAGGTTTTTGGCTATGGCCAGCATGTCCTCCTTCAATATGGAAATATTCTGCCGGGAGGGGGCGCCGTAATAGCGATGTTTGTGCCAATTCCATTGCTTTACCATCGAAAAGTGTATGAAGTTATGCATAGAATTGAACCAAATGTTTTATGTATGTTTTTGGCTATGGCAAACAGATCCTCCCTGAATTTAAAAATATTCCGCCTTAAAGGGGTTCTGTGATAGCGATTGTTGTATAATTTTCTTGATTTTTTGTAGTTCTATTGTCCATTGGCGGCTCGTGCAACGACGGGAACTCGCGTCCTGCTAGGCCGGCTATTCGCAAACAGCTGATGTACAAAAGAATAACGAAAAACTATTGATTTTAATAATAAATATCATGAGCGAGATCAACTAGTTTTTACTCCGATTAATTGAATGAAATACAAATTTAAGATGAAAATGAAAGTTTGTATAGTATTGAACTGATAATATTGACGTATTAACACATGTAGCTACTTTTTTAAATTTAAGCTGTATGAGACAGAAGAAAGTTTTGGGATTGGCACATCCAACTAGTTTGATAGTATATTTAGACATTCCTCATTAACTCAAAGCAGTATTTGTAAATAATCTATTATAAGGGTATAGTAGATACGATATACCGTAAATTTTGGAAAGTTTACCGTCCGCCACATTTGGCAGACATTAATCCGTTTGAATACATTTATGCAGCAAAGACAAAAACTTTTCAACAAAGTTAAAAAGTGTTAAATGAGTTTTGCTCTAAAAAAGTTTTGTTCTAAGAAGGATTTTTTTAGATTTTTTTTCTCTCTCCAAAATGCAAAAATGTTTGATGCAACGCAGTTAGAATGTTGATTTCATGTCTACATGCATAAAAATTTCAGATTTTCATATTCAAATTCAAACGAACCACGAACCGAGAAAGCTTTCTTTTCTTTTTAAATATGTGAAACACGCACTGAATTGTAGCTTGATTGTTACCTGGTGATCAGTTCTCTCACTATCAAGTCTCGAAAGCCTGTTTAAAATATCAGTTTTGATTTTTACAGAAAAATTCCAGTGCTGTTTGATTCTTAGAGAACTGGTTAAAAATACGTGAAATTTTATATGCGAACAGATGATGATGATTTTACGAATGTGTCAAAAGTAATATTTTGGAAGGAATTTGAGCTTTAACTAAAGTAAACAACTGTAAATGCTCTTACATTCTGCTCAATCATCAACAATTTAAAACAAATCTTTCATAAATTAAGTTACATAATCTGCTTCCTTCGTAAATTTTTTTATTGTTTTCATTTTTGTAAAAAGATACCTAGTTAATTTTTCCGTTTATTTACTCTTGAGGCATTCGTGCCTGAGACACCAGTTTATATATATATATATATATATATATACATTCACTTCAAGAAACACATGTCTCCAATTCTCCAAATGACCAGAATGCACTGTTGTCACATTTTGCACAAGAGGGGGAATTTAAAGAATTCAAACTTTAGGTGGAGGAAATTTTTATTCAGAGGATTCTTTCAGGAGAATTGCTATATGACAACCTTAAAGGTCTGGATCAGCACGGCCGGAGTCCGGTACAGGACGAAATAAAGTTAAACTTTCAAACGGGTCGGGTATATAAAAAAATTAAGAGGATTTCGATGTACCAAGTTTTAAAGAAATGGGCCTGTGCCTATCTCTGTAGATTTTCACGTCCAGAAGCTCTTGTTAGCATATCTTGGAAGCCTGGGGTTATGACCGAAGGCCAGGCGCTCCTATATGTGTCTGGTACACTCAAAGCTCTCGGGGGACTCAGAGGTGTGATCCGCGAACTACGCCGCTTAATCCTCGAGTACTTAGATTTTACTGTCGTTGCGACCATATCGTTCAATGGTGTTTGGGGAGCAGGGAAAAGTGACGTGCGTTTGGCGGTGCTCTTCTTTGGCCAGTAGAATGTGTCATGGCGGCATCACTGGTTTACAACAGTCCCGCTTGACGCGATGCACATAAGAGCTCCTCAGAGCTTAGACTGGCGAGGTGACTTGCGTAAGGCATGATCTTTGGACTTTGGACTTTTCAATGTACTTGGTTGGGACAAAAATAGGTTGTAAATGTGTTGCACGAACCGATGCTAGTTTGACAGCACAATACAGAAATTTAACATGCCCAACGCAGAGATCGGCATTGTGTCTTAGGCCGGGCCTATTTTTTCCTGTCGACTCTTACCAGTCTCAGGCGTACATTTTTTCTACATACTTGTTCCGGGCTGGACTTTGACTTAATTGTTACTAGGAAGTGTCGGTCAGGACATTTTTTTATTTTATTTATTTATTTTTTGTAAAAAGAATAGTGATAATGGAATCTTTGGAAATATACTTTTCTGAATTACGAAGAAATATTTTAAAAAATCTCTTTTTTTGCAATACAGCTTCAAAATGTATGTTTTTTAACCATTGATTTGTTATATTTATTCTATAATTTTTATTAGACTAATTTTTTTCTTTAAATGAGTCTTTATTTGAATGTAAAAGTGTAAGAGTTTAAGTGTTCTTTAATGTTGCTATTCTGTATTCTATGGATTGCGTACTTATAATCTGAAATATAGGGTAAGGTGGTGAAAGAGTGTGTGGTGTGTACAAGAGTATGCAGGGCGATTATCTAATCCCAAAACAGAGTTTTGCATTTAGCTACAGTTGTAAACGATGTAATGACAGTCATTACTGTAGGTAAATGTAAAACTCTGTTTTCGGTTTAGATAATCGCTCTGCGTACTTTTGTACATCGCGCACTCTTGCTCCACCTTATCTTACTAAAAATTTCGCATAAATATGCATGAAGCATTATTTAAAAGAAAATCTTAATTATATGTTAAGAAAAACCGGATTTTTTTGTAGAAATTGAGCCGTTCTTGGTTTTTAATTTTTTAAAGACTCCAGGCTTTTAGTTTTTAAAACCAACCAAGATAGCTTTGTCTTGTATTGGGGCGTGTCCGATCTTAGAAATTTCGGCCCGTGCAGCCCCCTACACAACCTCCACCATCTCTGAGACGTGCTACTTTGCACTTACTTTCCATACAAGAGTGACCAACAACTACTGAGAAGAGGATAAAATGAACTGCTAAGGATCGAATTACACTTACTCTCTCGCAATTGATTACAATTCCTGTTTTCAGAATTATCTCTTCCGCATATATAAATTGCTTTTGTTAGGGAATAGAGGTAATAAAAATTTTAAAATTAAATTTCTTTTACAAATGTGGTATGTTAAAAGTAACTTACTTTATAATTTTCCATTTAAAGTAAATTGCCTGTACAAATAATTGTAACTACTATTTAAATCATTTCTTTAAGTGCCTGACGGCGCCATTAAACCTTGTGTATCGCCTTCTACTTGACCATATTTGTGAACCGTTCTAATCCCCTCCAGTCACTTCCATGTCTTTTCACTTTCTTTCTACTACCAACGGTTACAAACAACTACTGAGATATGAAGAATCGAATTACACTTACTGTCCCGCAATTTATTACAATTACTGTTTTCAGAATTTTCTCTTCTGCAGGTATAAATTGTTTTGTTGGGGAATAGAGGTAGTAATTTAAACCCTTTTTTTAGGGTGTCTGGCAGCACCCTTAAACTTTATATGGCGCCATACAACTTGAATATATCGGAAAACTGTTCTCATCCCCTACTGTCACTTTCAGTCGTTTCCACTCTTTCTTTCTACTGCTAAAAGTGACCAATCTAGACGAGAAGGAAATAATTGTATTTCTAAGGATCAAATTACATTTACTGTCCAGCAGTTGATTACAATTCCTGTTTCGGAATTTTTTCTTCCGCATATATATATAAATTGTTTTTGTTAGGAAATAGATGTAGTAATCTAAATCCTTTTTGTGTGTGTGTGTGTGTGTGCCTGTGCCTGACGACGCCCTTAAACCTTCTGTGGCACCCTACTAAACTAAACTAATCTCCGTGGCCATACAATCCATGAAGGATCTGGGCTGACACTGCCCATCCCTGTTTTCTTGACCCTGGGCCCTGAGGTGCTATGCAGCATACGTCCTGGTCGGGTGATCAGCCAAACGTGGGACTCTCGGTGTTTAATTCCCAAGCAATCTTGGTGCTAATTTCATCGACCTCGAAGGGATGACAGGCTAAGTGAAGCTTGTCTAAGTTGGGAGTCGAATTCTCGACCTGCAGCGCGGCTGACAGATGCTCTTGCCACTATGCCACTGGGCTTCGTGGCGCCCTACTATTGAACATATTTGCGAACTTTTCTAATCCCTTCAAGTACTTCTTTCCACTTTCTTTCTACTGCCAAGGTGACCAACAACTACCGAGATAAGATGGAAATAATTGTACTTCTATCCTGCAATTGATTACATTGCAATTCCTGCTTTCAAATTTTTTCATTCCGGATGTATAAATTTCCTTCGGGATAGGGGGGGAGGGGGTAGCGGAAGTAACTGGTCTAAAATCAAATGCCTTAAACAAGTTTTGTATGTAAAACGTAACCCAATTTGTAATTTTACATTTAAAATAAAATAACTTTATAATTACTTTTTACTACTGATAAACACTTTTTTACGGGAGCCTGACGGCGTCCATAAACCTTCTGTGCCGCCCTACTATTTGAACATATTGGGGGAGGGGTCCCCCCCCCGCCCCCCTAAAGCTACGTCCCTGATAATATGCATTCTTCACATTCTGGGATCTAAATATAAAGTGTATAACATTTAAATGAATAGATTTAAAAATTTATCAGATTATAAGTATAAGAAGATTCAAAAGTCGAAAGTGCATCGCTGCTAATATCGTATAATATACCTTGTTTTATAAATAAATATATATTAAATGTTGAAATGCATTAAACCAGCAGACTTTCAATATATATATACATATGTTACCGGCCAAACCCGATTTTAGGCCAAACTAGTTTATCCTAACGCCCATAGGATAAACTGGTTTTTCCTAGGCCAAACTAGTTTATCCTGACGCCCATAAGATAAACTAGTTTTTCCTAGGTCAAACTAGTTTATCCTAACGCCCATAGGATAAACTAGCTTTTCCTAGGCCAAACTAGTTTATCCTGACGCACGTAGGACAAACTAGTTTTTCCTAGGCCAAACTAGTTTGGCCTAATGCTCATAGGATAAACTAGTTTAGCCTGCTATTCATTGGTCTGAACTAGTTTATCCTAGGCCAATTCAATTTGACGAGCTTTTATTGATCCCAAAGACTTCCTCGGCGCCAACCTTCTAGTTTGTCCTAGGCCATTCTAGTTTATTTTAAGCCAATGCAATTTGACGTCTTTTTATTGATCCCAACTACCGCTCCGGCATCCACCTTGTGCAAAGTAGTATTGCTGTCACCGCTGTATAATATATTTTATTCGATGAAGAGTGGAATACAGTTCCCCTACCTTTCCCATTTCACTGCCATCGCTAGTTACAAAAAAATCCCTGCTGGCCCGGCCTACAGGCAGAGGTAGATTTCGAAGTTAAGTATACTAATTTCACCAACAAAAACTAAATCATGATTAGATATAAATCCACTTTAACAGTTTTATCTGTCTGCTTTTGACGATTTTTATTTCCTTTTTTATAAAATAGCTGGTTTTATGAGAATCATGTTAAGGCGATATTAAAAAAAAAATTTCCATACTCAACAACTCGAAATTTTCTGGCACATTTTCAGATTAATTTTTAATAAAAAAAAAAATATGAAACATGCTGACGTGATTTTTTAAAAGATTTATAAGCGACCTGTGTTTTTATTTTTCTTTCAATTAATTAAAACTTGATTAATAAACAATTATTTTCTCAGTAGGGCAATATTTTTCGTTTCTAACACAATCTCTTCGGGAAATTCTGTTCAAAATGCCCACTTTGACATCATTTTTTGAAATATATTCTGCCTCTATCAAGAAATCGATCATTACTGTACATTATATAGTTTCTGAATAAGAGAATCTAGCAATTGGATGCGTTTGAGAGCAAAAATGAATTTAAAAATGAGTAAGAAAATAGACAGTTTGGATTTGAATGCACCCTTAATAAGATGATTTTTTTCGTCAACCGCTATGTATTTTTAATTTGTTTTTGCTTGAAGAATTGGCCCTATCAAAAACTTGTCTATATAAATGTTGAAGACAATATTAAGAAGATATATGAAAAATTCATGGAGATTTTATATCTTGTGAATTGACGGAGTTATGAAAATTTTTCTTCTTCAACCCCCCTTTTTTGTTTTCGTTTTTTTTTTCTTGCAGTACGAATTGGTCCTATCAAAAACTTGTGAATGTAAAAGTTGAAGATATTATTAAGGAGATGTATAATAAAATTAATTGGATTTGATATATTGAGAACTGACGAAGTTAGGAATTTTTTTCTCAACAAAAACCCTATTTTTTGCGCCCCTTGAGTCCATTTTTAATTTTATCAAAAATCTGTGATACATAAATTTTTGGTCCTATTTTTAGAAGTAATAAAAACTTTAAACTGATTTGATATGTACAAAAATTAAGAAGTTATGGGGTTTTTTCGGTTTTCACAAAACCCCTCCCTATTTCCATCCCCTTTGTCCGCTTTTGCCCATTAACGATCTTGGCCGAGATTTTATGTATCAGTTTGGAAGAGATTTGTGCAGAATTGCTGAAGTTATCGTGTCCAGAAGAAAGTGATAACACAATTGCTTCGGGAAATTCCGTTCAAAATGCCCACTTTGACATAATTTTTTGAAATATATTCTGCCTCTATCAAAAAATCGATCATTGCGGTACATTATATAGTTTCTGAATAAGCGAATCTACCAATTGGATGCGTTTGAGAGCAAAAATGAATTTAAAAATGAGTCAGAAAATAAGCAGTTTGGATTTGAGTGCATCCTTAATGCAATGATTTTTCCAACACAATCCGCTTCGGGAAATTCGGTTCAAAATGCCCACTTTAACAGCATTTTTTAAAGTATATTCTGCCTCTATCAAAAAATCGACCATTACGGTACATTATATAGTTTCTGAGTAAGAAAACGTACCAATTGGAAGCCTTTGAGAGCAAAAATGAATTGTAAAATGAGTCAGAAAATACGCAGTTTGGATTTGAATACACCCTTACTTAGATGATTTTTTTCTTCAACCGCTATGTATGTTTAATTTGTTTTTGCTGTAAGAATTGGTCCTATCCAAAACTTGTCTGTATAGATGTTGTAGACAATATTAAGAAGATATATGATAAATTCATGGGGATTTTATATCTTTTGAATTGACGGAGTTATGGATTTTTTACTTCTTCAAACCCCCTTTTTGTTTTCGTTTTTAATTTTTTTTTGCGGTACGAATTTGTCCTATCAAAAACTTGTGAATATGAAAGTTGTAGATAATATTAAAGAGATTTATAATAAAATTAATTGGAATTGATATCTTGAGAAATGACGAAGTTATGAATTCTTTTCTCCCAAAAACCCTATTTTTTGCGCCCCTTGAGCCCATTTTTAACTTTATCAAAAATCTGTGATACATAAAATTTTGGCCCTATTTTTAGAAGTAATAAAATCTTTAAACTGATTTGATATGTACAAAAATTAAGAAGTTATGGGGGGGTTTTCGGTTTTCACAAAACCCCTCCCTATTTCCATCCTCTTGGTCCGATTTTGCCCATTAACGAACTTGACCGAGACTTTATGCCCTTTGATTTTATGTATCAGTTTGGAAGAGATTGTTGCAGAATTACGAAAGTTATCGTGTCCAGAAGAAAGTGATATATATATAGAGAGAGATAGATAGATAGATATATAAAGTTTTTTACTGAGGGTGGTTTTGGGTTCTAGGAGTCATGATCGGTGTAGATCTGCAAAAATTTTTCAGAAATTCCATCATAGGAACGATCCCAATAGGTAGTATTTCATACGAAATCTACCTAATATGTTCCATATGACAAATTATGTGCTGGAGGACCAAGAATGGGGTGCGATGCTATCATAAAATTTAGGAGAGGAATAATTTGGAGAATTGATTAATTATGTGCAGTTATACCTCGAAAATCCGGCATCGCCAGGACCAGGACTTCGCCGGATTTTTGAAAATTCCAGATTTCTGAAAGAATATCAAATGTACTTCTGATATCTTAATGGTGCATTTATTCATAATTAATTCAAAACCAAGTGACATTTATGTGGAAAAAATAAATATAAAAAAAACATTGATTTTTTCTATGGTACATAAATTCTAATAAACAGTGAAATCAATTCTTGTGTCGATCGATAAAATTTTATTTTCTATAGTTTCTGCCGTTCTTTAACAAGTTTTTCTTGGATTTTATAAGTGAACAATATCGATTTCGGAAATGTAGTATTGTTCCTCTAAACCATTTAGTGATTTTCCAGTGAAACATATACATTCTTCAAGTGACATCTTTTCTTCTGCAAGTTTTTCGTTCTCCTTCCTATGAGCTGCTAATATAGCGTTATCGGCGGTTCTATTTAGCACAGCTTGAGCGATCTAAGTATCCACTAATCCATCTCTTTCGATCTCGAAATTTTTAATTCGTAAACAATTGCTATTTTTCTTTGTCCCATAAGTTGGAAGAAAAAAAATTGGGAGAGCTGGCCTTCGTTCCCAGATTTTTGAAGTTGCCTTATTACTGAATGCAAGATTTTCGAGCTCACGATGTATTAGTATTTAAAAGTAAAAAAAAAGGATAAAATAAAATCGGCGGAATTAAATAAATGAAACTACAAAATTTTAAAGATTTTTAATTTTGTGTGCTGTTCTCACAGCACGGGGCGGGGGGCAGATTTTTATTTAATAAAAATTTTAATGCGCGCTTCAAATCACACTTAATTTAATTGAAAGTATTTTAACTGTGATTCCTTTAATTGTAGTATACAACTAAAATACATTATTTGCAATTGAGCCTAATTGCAACTGAATTCAATTGAATTTTAATTAGTTGCAGCTTGCCTTTAATCTTTAATCGCTATTAAATCAAATACACGTATATTTTTTAAAAACAAATTTAATATTTGAATAAAAATATAATTGACTGATGTTCATAACTGCACAATTATGCTGCTTACAAAAAAAATCTTAAATCATTAGTAGTAGTAATAATAATATTTGTTGAAGCTCATTTGTGTTGTAAATAAAATCACTCAATTAATAGAATAATATTTATTATAAGAAAATTTTTACTTTTTTTTTTTTTTTTTTTTTTTTTTTTTTTTGTGAGTGTGACTGAATGTGTGTGTGTGCGTGTATGTTAGAAATAAGTTATCAAATTTCTTCAAACTTTAACAATTAGTAAAATTAAGGATTATTACCAAACTGGAAAAAATTATTCAGCAAATAAAATTCTCTTTACAGAATATTACATATACATTTGTACGGACGGGGATAGAGTACTCTAAAACCTGTTAGAAGAAACTGCGTATGACAAAATCCTGTTTTAAACGGGTTTGCTAAAAACGAACTTAACAAAATCGAAGTTTTTTCCTCTTCTTTGTGATTCCGGCTCAGATGGTTTTTCTATATAAAATGTTTCAGATTTTCAAGTCTCCGTGTAAAAGCATTAATGGTATTAGTAGTAATTCGGATATTTACATACAAATAGAGATTCATTAAAAAATGAATATAGTTTACAAAAGAATCATTAATATCGTCAATCTACATTCTATTGCTTGGAGATTTAAAAATTGTTAAAATTCTATACAATAAAATCTTCTAAGACGGAATTGCACAGGAAAGAAGAAAAATCCGTTATAGGCAGATTCCCTTAGTAGCAGGTTCATTGTTTGTTATAAATGCATTATATTCTTTTCACAAGTACTAGTATCTTCATTTTACATAGATCAACATTTTTTTTTTTTTTTTAAACACGGGATTCCGTCATAGGCAGGTTATTTTTCTCAGGTTTTAACGTACTTTATTTTATTACCGACTGAAAATTCCTGCTTGATTAGACCTCAAGAAGAATGCAGTCAACTCCCGACAGAAGCCAGAAAAAAAAATTGAGTCACGGTCCATCTCGGTCCGAACCTCTCGAAAAAAGTAATTCTCAAAACAAGACCGGACCGAGTGTCAGGAAGGGAAATTGGGTGGGCCCGTACAGACCCGTACATCGAATAACCAAAAGACTAGTTCACAAAATTTTGTAAATTAGGACGCTAAAATTCTCTTATATTTAAAAAAAAAAAAAAAAAAAAAAAAAACGAGTATAAAGTGAAATTTGCTCACTTCCATAGATGAGATTGAGTTCAGCGGACTCGTGAGAAAAAATTTGAATTTGAGCCTGAACTCAACTCATTTTTGAAAAATTTAATTTGAGTTTGCATTAGTTCATTTTTTTTGTGTGTCCAACGCTGGTTGGCATCAATAAAAGCACGTCAAATTGAATTGGCCTAGGATAAACTAGATTGGCCTAGGACAAACTAAAAGGTTGGCGCCGAGGAGGTCTTTGGGATCAATAAAAGCTCGCCAAATTGAATTGGCCTAGGACAAACTAGATCGGCCTAGGATAAACTAGTTCAGACCAATGAATAGCAGGCTAAACTAGTTTATCCTATGAGCATTGCCCCACCAGTGGCCGAGAGGTTCTGCTCTCGAAGCTGGTAGACGGGAGGTGCTGGGTTCGATCCCAATCGCGCCCGTCGGCCTAATCGCTCGGAGTTTTCATGGTTTTCTTCGAGCCGTGGATCTTCCATGCGTTAATACGGATTAGGTTCCCTTAGAAAGACCCCCACGGAGGGCACTCCCCCCGGGCCCATATCCCTCGTGTAGATAATTGGCCGTCAAAAATCAACCCAACCCAACCCTATGAGCATTAGGCCAAACTAGTTTGGCCTAGGAATAACTAGTTTGTCCTACGTGCGTCAGTATAAACTAGTTTGGCCTAGGAAAAACTAGTTTATCCTATGGGCGTTAGGATAAACTAGTTTGGCCTGGGAAAAACTAGTTTATCCTATGGGCGTTAGGATAAACTAGTTTGGCCTAAAATCGGGTTTGGCCGGTAACATATATATATAGTGCTGCCATCTATATTCTAGTAATTTAAGTAAAAACCCATATTGAGCCATTGCTTTTAATTTTCAGTAAAATTTAGCCTGTTGTCATGAGAGTCAAATGTTAACAACATTTTTCAGATTAAGGCAAGGCTTTAATCAAATAGAATTTCACAAGAGCAAGTTATAGAATATTCAGCACAAATGAAAACCAAAGATTTAAAATGTTGCCATTGACATACAATGAATTTAATGTTGGCAAATTCCACAAAAATTATACGACAAACTCAAATTTTATATAAATAGTTTAATGACTATATATTTTTTATAATGATATTGTTAATTATTTTTAATGATGTATGGTAACCTGAATTCTTACCTGTTTTTAAAAGGATGCTCTAACATAATTGCAATTCTGATCTCAAAATGATATGCTTCGATGTTCAAGATTCGAAATGATGCAAATGATTTAAAACTCTTGCTTGAAAGTCAATTTGAGAAGAAATAATAAGAATAATGAGAATTCAATAATGATGAATTATGAATTATATTACATTAATACTCAGTAGTGAAAAGATTATTATTAAGCATTCAAAATTATTTTTTGACAGCATATGATGAAAAAGTTTATAACACTTCGTATTATATATTTGCTTATTCAGCAGAAAGTATTAGAGTTTTAAATTTCTCAGTACGTTATTTTGGAAACCGAAACCCATATTTGGAGAATCGCTGAAATAATGAATATTTAGTCTTTTCATATACATATAGATGGCAGCACCAACCTAATCTCAACTTGTAAATTTCTTTAGAAAATTACAATGCAATAGAGCGCCGATTATATTTTCGATTAATAGACTCACTCCCACTATATAAAATTTAGTAATGACTTCAATTAAGTAAATTCCTGGAATTTTGGTCTAGGTTTCAGGGCTTTTCTCAAAGGATCTATAGTTATTGAGCAACGAAGAGAGGGCTGCATAGAGCAGGGCCGTAACCAGCGAGTAATGTCAGGGGGGGCTCTGAAATATTTTTGTGGGGCTAACATCTTTTAACAATCCATATCTCTTGTGCAAACAAAATACAGTAAAACCTGCGAAAATGGAACTGTCTGTAAAGGAATCGCTTATAAAAATAACCTGTCTATTACGGATTATTTTACAGCAAAATTCTTAACCGGAAAAAAATTGTCATCCGGGGAAAAGAATACAACACAAGTTAGGAGCAATGTACCTGTCTAGATGAAAACCTATCTAAAATAGAATTTTTCCTCATCCCGTGAAAGGTTTTTATTATATATAATGCAAAACATAGATTGCATACGATACCTCATAGAAAAAAAAAACATTTCATTAAAATTTTAATCAAGAAAAAATCATGCATTTCACACTGGTTACATGAATTTTCCAATTCTCAAAGCCTATTTTATTTTTGACTTTATTGAACATGTTTTGCAAAATGTAGTAATGCAAAAATATTTCCGATTATATTTACACTTGATATAATAAGTAGAATTTATTAATTAGTATTAAAATAAGATTTAAACATTTGATTAAACAAGAAAAGTAGAATGAAGAGAAATCAAGCATAGAGCACTGATTTAGGTTGTATTTTATAGACCTCACTTAATTAAATCTATTCAGAATTTATATTAATAAAAGATTGATGTTTGTGGGCCCGGGATGGCTAGTAATACAGTGTGACTTCAAAAATCCGGCATCAAAACCATCTTTTTTCCCCTTCTTTTTTGTTTTACACTTTTAAATTATGGTAGAAGAAATATAGCAATTGTTTATGAATTAAAAATTTCAAGATCGAAAGTAAAAAGGAAAAAAAAAATATTTGACACTTTTTTTTTTTCATTTGTCAGAGATATTTGTCAGAGGCGATTATTTTCTGAACAAATTTTCTGGGAGCTGCACCGTTGCTCAGCAACGGCGCGGAGACTAGTACACAAGTTCTTTGAGAGTTCTCTGGAGTCTTCAGACACTGAATAGAACTGTCAATAACGCTAGAATGTAGTGGCATCTCCGAAGACGAGGAATAACAACAAGCAAAAGAAAAGATGTCACTAGAAAAATGCATAAATTTGACTGGAGAATAAATATCTGCTTTAGGGAACAAGACTGTATTTCCGAAATAAAGATTCTTCATTTTTATAAAATACAAGAAAACTTGTTAAAGAATGGCCAAAACAATTGAAGCAAACAAACATCGACATCGATGTTTCCGAAATTACACGAGAAGAAATAATTTCACTCTTTATTTTATTATTATTATTATTATTATTATTTTTATTTTTATTTATTTATTTATTTATTTTTGTAACATTGAAAATATTAATTAATGTAAGTTTATTTTTATATTTAATTTTCTTTTTTTCTTGCATAACTACTTACATAATTCTTTTTCTTACTTAATAATGAATTAAATTATGACTAAAGGCACAATTAAGAATATAGTACTAATTTTGATATTCCTAGTTACTACTTTTGACATTCCTTCAAAAATCCGGCAGAGACTTGGTCCCGATGATGCCAGATATTTGAAGTTATACTGTATATACCACACGTAGAGGTATGAAAATGTAGGTGAGGATAGTCCAAAACAAGTCCTGATGCTCCTGAGGCTCAGTTTTTTCCTTTTTTGTTAATTTGCCAATATATTATTTAAAAACCATAATAAATATCACAGAATGGCGCGAAAAGTCACAGTGCGGTGGTGGAAATCTTGTTCCGCAGTTTTAAAAACTGGGAAGTACGGATTAATCATTCTTTTTTCCGTATCTCGGCTAGACGAACGGAAATACGAAAAAGAAAAAATATATATGCCGTATTATCGTATTTTTATCTTTCTAACGGTGTAATCCATTTTTAAAATATTAATATTAATCCATTAAAAAAATTATTTTTAAACGTCGTTTTTCGCGCCTCGCCCCCCCCCCCCCACCCCCCAGCCCCCTCCATCTTGAATAAATTTGATCGTTCGAAATACTCGTTTAAAGCTGAAACCTCCTTCACTTCGACAGTGCAATCTGTTTTAAAAAATTGAATATCAACCCTTAGAAAAATTCATTTTCGGACGACTTTTCAGTATTTTTGCAATGTAAATCAGCATCCGTGCTTTGGATCAAAATATGAAAAAAAAAAATACCAGTTATATAATTCAATCCGTTTGAAAAAATAATATTAACCGTTCAAAAAAAATTGTTTTCTTCCGAAAATCACTTCGGCGAATTTCGTTTTTCTGCATACTTTAAAGCTCTGCATCGGCTTCGTGGGGGAAAAAAAAGGCATTTTTTAAGCGTACATTTAGTTTTAAAAGGACATCTTACGGTATAATTGCTGTGAAATTTTAACACAATATCCACCAGCAATTAAGCTAATAATCAGTATAAATTTTGTTCAGAAATTAGGAGATTTAGTTGGGGGGCAAGGGGATCAGTTTGAAAATAAAAAAAATCCCATAGGTTTAACATTGCACATTTTTATTAGGTAAACTTATTTATGCACTAATCCTTTAAGTTTATAGTACCGTAAACTGAACTGTTGTTCGAGTAAAATTTTGATTTAGAAATATTGAGATTTATGGGCAAAATAATTAGTTTGAAAATAAAAAATCCAGTTTAAAATTTTTATATCTAATATTGTAAATTTTCTGCTCCATGATTTTTGAAGTTTTTGCTTATTTTCTATGCAATTTCTAGCAATTCTTTTGCCTTCCGAGGAGATTTTTTGACATTCCTAAAAGAAATTCGTTTCAAACATTTAGTCTAATATAGTACATTTTGTCTTCCACGATTTTTAATGAGATTTTTAGCGTTTTTTCGCGTTTCGGGCTGATTTTTTGACATTCAGGAAAGATTTCCAGTTACAATGTTTTAGCTCATTGAACTAAATTCTATCGTCCTGCAAATTTTGAATTTTTGGCGATTTTTTGTGCAATTTTTAGTGTTTTTTCAATTTGCAGCGATTTTTCCCCATTAGTAAAGGGAATCCGGTTTTAATCTTTTAGCCCAATGTAGTAAATTATGTCCATATTTAAATAAAGTTAATTCGGAATCCGTACAGCAATTTTAGAATTTTTCGCGATTTTTGGAGTTTTTTTCATATTGCGCGACTATTTCTTGACATTCGTAAAAGAAATCCTATTTTCAACTGTAGCCGAATAAAGTAAATTTTGTCCTTTGTGATTATTGAAATTTTAGCGATTTTTTATGCCACTTTTAGAGTTTTTTCAAGATTTGCTGCGATTTTTCCACATTAATGAAAATAATCCGGTTTTAATCTTCTAGCCCAATATTTCAAATTTTGTTCTCTTTTCAATGAAGTTTATTTAGAATTTATGCAGCGATTTAAAAAAATTTTGCGTTTTGTGCTACTTTTTGACGGACCCGGGCAAAGCCGGACGGTCAGCTAGTTATAAATATATATTAATTACCTATTTCCAAAATATACCTGAATTTAATGATAGTTAAATAAAAAACTATTATAAATCTAATGTCCATATTCTTAAATACTTTTATCAGAGGAAACGACTTAAATTTTTAGTTAGAAGATAACAAATAAAAAAAAAAGAAAAAAGAAAAAAAGAAAAAGAAAGAGAGACATAAAGAATGAAAGAAAAAAAATGAGAATGTTTACATGTATTTCCTGAAACTCGATGGTCCAACAACATTTCGAAAGAGGAGGACCTATCATAATTTTCGGTGAACGTCGCCCTTTTTCGAAACTAGTCAACAGTGTTCATTACATGTAGACGAATGTTGTACGCGTTTTCTTCTTTTGTAAGGTCTCAAAAACATTTTTCTCTCCCTCGACAGTGCGAATGTTCTAGACACATTCAAGAGCTAACTTTCTTTTCTACTTGTCTAAAAATTTCCAAATTCTCACATTAATACGGCTAAGAATCGAATAGCATTCTCCATTTTCCTGCACATTTCGTACATCTTGAGTTACAGCCAATTGCTACCGGACGACTACCATTATGTCGTTATCATGTTATGAAAACCAGCCTAAAGCGTCAAATATGTCATTATTGTCTAATAGATTGTTTACTGGTATAGGAAAGCAGCAATAAATATTTTTTACGAATATTTCAGAAAGTAGCCGGTTTAGATTTAAAAAAAGCTTTATAAATCGTAAAACGTAGTTCAATTTATTGATCGTGAATAACCATATCTGTAAATTTTATACCTTATCGATATCTACTGTTTAAATGAAGGGATTTTTGTCAAAAATCTTATAATAAATTTTACCTCCTTATTCATACTGTTTCGCTTAATGTTTAATTGTCATAAGACAAATTAAAAAAAAATAATGCTTTCAAAGTCATGAACAAAAGAAAAAAAATAGATAAGTTCAAAAACCAAATAGGAATAAGACTCCTCTGGTTTCCTAATATACTCCCAGCTGCAAATGCTCTGCCGACATCTATGGCATGAAACAATTAATAGCGTCCATTCAATGTTTTTTTTCTTATTCCATTTGTTTAAATTGACAGCCTTATATCTTCCAAATTTCTTTCTACAAGTATACTCGTTTATAAGCGATAATTCACAGTTAACTAATTCTACTGTCAACTAAACACATATGGTCAAGATGCAAACGATTAAACGAGCATGTTTCTATAGTTTTTCATAGTTACCCACAAACTCGAATAACACATGTCTATTTCCGTTCACTCTGATGAGATATTACTTTTGAAATGTCATTAATAAGATTCAAAAGATTATTTACTATGTACCAAAACATGTGGTGACTGGTATAATTGGTAGTGATCTAGACTCAATTTTTTAGGAGAAGGAAATGTTCTTATTTAGCTTGCACTTCGAGAATTTTACCGCAAGATATTAATAACAAAACTAATATGCTTTTGGAAAAAAAAAAGGGTATATTTGATTCAAGGCAGTTTAAAGATCAAAATGTTTTTCTTGCAAATGATTTTTTTTTTTTTTCAGATTAGTTGAAACATATATATATTGTTGAAAAAAATAAAAAAATAGTGAAATCGTTAGGGAGGGGGCTCGAGAGGAAGCTAAGGAGGGGGGGGGGGTTCAGCCCACCTCGCCCCCATCTGGTTACCGGCCTGGCATAGAGTGATAAGAGTCTTGTTTGTAACCCGATTTTACCTGATCGGCGATTCGGGTTTTGTTAGGTTGTGATTAAAGTTTTTCATAGCTGATCGGAATGACTCTGATTGTTTCCGGTTCAATTTTGGTAGTTAGGTTCGGTTCCGATTAATCCGATTTTTCAAAAGAAAGTCTAGACTATTATTTCAGATGTAAAACTTTGTGTTGAATTCGCATGTTTTTCTGTGGGAGGGATATCTGTGGCTCCGGAAAGTACATTTTAAAGATATCGTGGGGAAATTACACTTTTGTCCATTAAAAAGTATAAAATCTCACACATTCCGGGGGAGGGGGGAAGAATGAAAAATGAAAATTAAAGAAAATAAAAATAAAAAAACGACAATTTATGGAAAACCCCTTATCATTTAGCTGTTTTTACAGAACAACTAAAAATTCGCTCACAATATTGCCGATATCTTTCTGAATTTTCACGATAATTGACGGGCTTTTTTTATGAGTTGTTCCATAGAGTTGACTATCAAATCATGAATTTTTTTTTTTTTTTTTTTTTTTTTTTACCTTGCGCGCTTACGCAGATAAAAAATATTGTATACAACTGCTCATATTTCATCAAATATTTATTACATTTACATTCCAATTACACATATTATTTCTACTACATTTTGTCAAATGTTCTGAGACTGTCGTTAAATTTGGTAAAAAACCCTGCATGATATAAACAAAAACATGCATGAATTTTTTGAACCTTTAATAAAATTGATATATTTCCATGAATATACATTCTATTCTTCCACAAATGAATATATATCTTGTGCAATATTCATATATTCGTAAGCTATAGCGATAGATCATTTCGTGCATTTTATTTTACAGGGTGATTACATTATTATTTTTCTTTGATTTTTTGTCGGCCCCTTAATTGTCCTTCTGATCAACTCGTCGTTGTTAAATATGAAGTACACTTCATATTTATGTTCTATAGAATATGTTCGATAGAACATATTCTTCATAATCCTGAAGTTCCAGAAAAATCCGAGAAATACATTTTTAAATATTCGACAAAATGTCTAAAATTGAAAGTGTCCGGTGATTAATGGCCACATAGTGTATACACCTAGTGTCCCGAAACCTCATAGGGGGCCGTCAACAAATTGAAAAAGAACGAATATCTTTTGGATAATCCTGTAAAAACTAATGTAGCAAAAGCGTTCAAATTGTAGATTATGATTAAGTGCCTTATTGGAATAAACTGTGTTCATTTTTATGAGAATAGCATGTATACTTGTAGAGAAATAATTTTTTACAAAAAGACTTCCAAATTTTGCCGAGTTTTTTGCTTATAATTTGTAGAGTTCTTAATAAAAATAATAAAAAAAAAGTTATTTTCAGAAAATATGACAAACAACATTGTATATAATACCCTGCAATCAGAATTTAGAAATAATAAAAATTGTATGAAAATTGAACACGTTTATTAAATAATGATTCACTGCGCATGCCCGAATGTAATCGAAATATAATTTGCATAATATATTAGCTAAATGTATAGAGCAACTTTTGTGAAAGTCTCAAAAACACAGTTTGAAAAGTCTGAAAATTATCGGTGATAGAATAAGCTCAAAATCCGTTATTCCCAAAAGGAAGCAAAAAAGATGAGGGGTTGTATCCAAATACAGTAGTGCGTGCAATATTGTATATGTTATATTGGTACTAATAAATGGATATATGGATATTATATACAATATTTTTTATCTGCGTAAGCGCGCACGGTAAAAAAAAAAAAAAAAAAAAAAAAAAAAAAAAAAAAAAAAAATCATGATTTGATAGTCAACTCTATGGAACAACTCATAAAAAAAGCCCGTCAAATATCGTGAAAATTCAGAAAGATATCGGCAATATAGTGAGCGAATTTTTAGTTGTTCTGCAAAAACAGCTAAATGATAAGGGGTTTTCCATAAATTGTCGTTTTTTTATTTTTATTTTCTTTAATTTTCATTTTTCATTCTCCCCCCCCCTCCCCCGGAATGTGTGAGATTTTATACTTTTTAATGGACAAAAGTGTAATTTCCCCACGATATCTTTAAAATGTACTCTCCGGAGTCACAGATATCCCTCCCACAGAAAAACATGTGAATTCAACACAAAGTTTTACATCTGAAATAATAGTCTAGACTTTCTTTTGAAAAATCGGATTAATCGGAACCGAACCTAACTACCAAAATTGAACCGGAAACAATCAGAGTCATTCCGATCAGCTATGAAAAACTTTAATCACAATCTAACAAAACCCGAATCGCGGATCAGGTAAAATCGGGTTACAAACCAGACTCTTATCACTCTATGCCAGGCCGGTAACCAGATGGGGGCGAGGTGGGCTGAACGCCCCCCCCCCTCCTTAGCTTCCTCTCGAGCCCCCTCCATAACGATTTCACTATGTTTTTATTTTTTTCAACAATATATATATGTTTCAACTAATCTGAAAAAAAAAAAATCATTTGCAAGAAAAACATTTTGATCTTTAAACTGCCTTGAATCAAATACACCCCTTTTTTTTTCCAAAAGCATATTAGTTTTGTTATTAATATCTTGCGGTAAAATTCTCGAAGTGCAAGCTAAATAAGACCATTTCCTTCTCCTAAAAAATTGAGTCTAGATCACTACCAATTATACCAGTCACCACATGTTTTGGTACATAGTAAATAATCTTTTGAATCTTATTAATGACATTTCAAAAGTAATATCTCATCAGAGTGAACGGAAATAGACATGTGTTATTCGAGTTTGTGGGTAACTATGAAAAACTATAGAAACATGCTCGTTTAATCGTTTGCATCTTGACCATATGTGTTTAGTTGACAGTAGAATTAGTTAACTGTGAATTATCGCTTATAAACGAGTATACTTGTAGAAAGAAATTTGGAAGATATAAGGCTGTCAATTTAAACAATTGGAATAAGAAAAAAAAACATTGAATGGACGCTATTAATTGTTTCATGCCATAGATGTCGGCAGAGCATTTGAAGCTGGGAGTATATTAGGAAACCAGAGGAGTCTTATTCCTATTTGGTTTTTGAACTTATCTATTTTTTTTTCTTTTGTTCATGACTTTGAAAGCATTATTTTTTTTTTAATTTGTCTTATGACAATTAAACATTAAGCGAAACAATATGAATAAGGAGTAAAATTTATTATAAGATTTTTGACAAAAATCCCTTCATTTAAACAGTAGATATCGATAAGGTATAAAATTTACAGATATGGTTATTCACGATCAATAAATTGAACTACGTTTTACGATTTATAAAGCTTTTTTTAAATCTAAACCGGCTACTTTCTGAAATATTCGTAAAAAATATTTATTGCTGCTTTCCTATACCAATAAACAATCTATTAGAACGTGTTCAATTACAATTTACCAATTCGTGTATTATAAACGTGTTCAATTTTCATACAATTTTTATTATTTCTAAATTCTGATTGCAGGGTATTATGTACAATGTTGTTTGTCATATTTTTTTTTTTTTTTAAGAACTTTTTTTTATATAAAAAAACTCTCCAAATTATAAGCAAACAACTTGGCAAAATTTGAGACTGTTTTTATAAAAACCTGAATTTCTCTTCAGGTATACATGCTATTCTCATAAAATTGAACAGAAATTATTACAATAAGCCACTTAATTATAATGTACAGTTTGACGCTTTTGCTACATTAGTTTTGGCAGGGTTATCCAAAAGATATTCGTTCTTTTTCAGTTTGTTGACGTTTTTGTATATACACTATATGGCCAAAGGTGACCGGTCGAGGCAGGAACGTTAGCGTCGAGCAAAAGGCCAAGCCAATTACAGTGAAACCTCCCTGAGCGACCACCTCCCTGAACGACCATTTTTTCATGGAACGAAATTTATTCCCATAGGCTCAATACTAATTTTACCTCCATTCAGAGACCATCCAAGTTGAACTTCTTCCATGAGCGACCAATTTTTTGAAGAAAATGAAACAAATTCCGCTTTTAAGTGGTCGCTTGAAGAAGGTTTTATTAGAAAAATAATTCCGGAGAGCACATTATTCGTCAAATTTCTAAACTAAGTTTAGAATTTGTATTTATTCCGGTAACTTTTAAGTGTTTAAACCCTTTTGTGCCCTTTTAGGCAATGAATTTAACTCTGAAGACAAATTAAGAATGACGGTCAATAAACTCCCCTGCCGTATTCTGTCAGGAAACTCACAAAGAAATAGATAAATTAATGAAATCTTCATTATTTTTTCCTGTCCAAAAAAAAAAAAATGCATTTATTTACTGAACTTCGAAAGGACTTGGAAATAAAAGTTATGAAAGATAAAACCATAAAATCAAAGCAAACTCGATGTATTCATTTTTTTAAACTATATTGTAATTAACTTATGTAATTAACTTTTGTTTTGATACTTAAATTTTCATATTTTTTCCTAATGTGAAAAATAAATTTTAGTAACATTAATTGTTACCTTTCTTCAACAATTAAAATCTAGATTTAAACATGACCTCTATTAAGAGATCACTTCTCGGAGCGACCAATTTTTATTGGAACGGAACGTGGTCGCTTTAGGGAGGTTTTACTGTAGTCTAAGACAGTAACTCGCTTTATACTGATCATGTGAGATGAGATCGCTACAGTACAGAAAGAAAATGGAACGGGCTAACGTTAAACTGAATCAGAAGTTTGAGCTACAGGAAGGCATTACTTTACTCACCTGCAATTTTTAAAAGGTATTTAAACAATTTTTTAGGAGACAATCTTTGTTTACAAATCTAAATGCGTTTTTCTGCATGATGGTGTTTTTTTTTTTTTTTTTTTTTTTTTTTTTTTTTTTTTTTTTTACATTTCTCGTCTTTAAATTGTTATAAGTCAAGAATTGTTAAAGGAACAAAGTGTAAACTTTGAACATGTCTTTTTTGATTACTTTAAATTAATTTTGTTTTGTCAAATTTGAAAAAAAATAGTCATTTATATATATATGATTTTTTAAAAATAAATTGCATCTTTTTTTAATTTATATTTTAACATTTTTTAAAATTAATATTTAAATAAATCTTGAAACGATATTAAAATTATATTTTCCTCTTTTAGAGGTCTGGATGGGCCTGGGCCTGGGCTTGGCCCAAGGCCCATACTGATTTAATTAATTTAATTGACTGGTTGATTTAATTGATTTTTTTCTCGGACCAGGCCGGTACTGTTTTCACTGGTTTTGTTAAGGGCCGTGAACTGTGAAAATACAAACAGGCCGTGCCGGGCTCGGACCGAACTTTAATTTTTACACCGAACCGTGCCAAGATAGTTTTTGTTCGGGCCGGGTGTCTTGGATTACACGCATTTCAATTTGTGTCCCTGAAAACCCTTAAATCCTGACGAATCATTTAAACGGGCATAACTCTGTGAGTTTTATTGATATGAAGATGGGATTTTTTGTGTTTAATTCAGGAATGGAAAAGGAAAATTTTTTTAACTGTAAATTTTATCCTACGGGGGCCAAATTAAAACAAATATTTATATATTATTATTATTTATATATCTACCCTATATATATAAAATCCTAATGAAACGAATTTATGATATGGATATTATGAAACGACTGAATTGAAACGAATTTATGAAACGATTCTATGAAACGACTCATTAAACAACTGATTATGTTTCACGGCGATTTCTCCTAAAATATGGAATACTTTCCGATGAAATTAACTCCAAATATCCGTATTGATCCACAGATCTCAAAACTGGTATTAGAATTTTTAAACTCGAATTAGTTTTCGAAATATTAATTTTTTTCTAATTTTAAGTACTTTTTTCTAATGATGGCAACTCAAATTTTAGTCATAACAGATATTTTTTTCATATTTTAGAAAAGGTTACTATTTTAAACTCATTTGGCGACCAGTTTGGCCTCCCTTAAATGTATGCTAAGAACAATTTTTTTTATTTTTTATTATCATTTTATTTAATACAAAACTTTCATTTAAAACTGAAACATTTAAAATTAATGGCTTTCACTTTCTTTTTTTAAACGAAACGAAAAGAAAAATATTAGGCTCAGATGTCATATACGCAGCGGGGTACCTAATTGGCGCCAAAATGGCGTTATTTTGCTTGACATGGTAACCCGGCTATTGTTGCTTATTCATTAATAAATGTTTATTTACATTTATTTTCTTTTTATTAAAAAAAAATGTTATAAATTGTTTTGTTCTATGGTTATTATTTTTTTTATTTATTGTTATTTCATTTTAAAAATAATAGAAAATAATTTAAAAATACATATGTAACTGGTATTCGAAAATGAGGTTTTCACCAAATTGTCGTAAAAAAAAAAAATCACGCCAAACCCGCGGTGCTTGTATGACATCTGTGTTAAATATTAAATGATGCAACAAATCATGACATTTAATTTCAAATTCAAAGCAAATTACATAAATCGCCAAATTATACAAGTTGACGTAATTTTTTATTTTAAATAACGAAAGAGCAAATAAATTAATATAAAAATACAAATACAAATAAAGCGTTGAAATAAAAACCACTTGATGGCGTAAACACGTGTAACTTCCTTGCAGTCAAGTGAATGTGACATTTACGATCTACCATTATTGGCATTTAATCTTATAGTCTCGCGATAGATTTTTGGTCGATGGGATAACCAAGTAATTTTTAATTTACCACTCGAAAAATAAAAAAATGCTAACTGGCGAGTTAAAAAAAAGCTATTGGCAAGATTTGAACCCGACTAACATAAAAGTACCAAGAATTCTTTGCGATCATGGCAACTTTTATGTAGTTTTATTCGAAAAAATAACTTTGATTCTTTAATCGAAATGGAAACCTTTCTTATGAAAAGCGAAGGAACTGTTGATGATAGTCATATGAATTAGGCTATTATTATTGAGATTATTTTCAATTCTAAAAACAGTGCAAATAATAATATTTCCTAACGATTACAAATTTATTTACACATGGCTATTAAAAACAGAAAAGAAAACTTTAAAATTATTATTAAATGAGTACGTGTTAAAAGCAAGAAAATATTGAAAATTATGTCTTGAAAATTGTATTTACACGTGAATATTAAAAGGGAAAGGAAACTTTAAAATAATAAATACATTAATATGCGTTTAACCCTTTCAGGGGCAAGGTACTTCTATTAGTAAAATGTTGAAATCAGTCAATGGCACCAGAATTTACAAACAAATTTCGAAATACGAAAATGCTTTTGTTCACTTACTTGATAAAAGGAAAATTTTCATTCCAATATTCTGGTGTCAATGTGGCATTTAAGAATTAAAATTAAGTTTTCCAAAAATGAACCACCACCCTTGAAGGGGTTAAATTAGTAAATTGTAGTAATTGTAGTAAATCGCATTATGTCAATCGTTTTATAACGCTGTTAAAAAATACCGGGAGGCAAAGACTCTGTTTTCTTCATTCATTTTATTTTAGCTTCTTTTCAAATGTTTAACTGATCTTCTTTAATCAAACACGAAAGAAACCATTGGATGCCTTAACAGCAACTGATTCGGCCTTAAATTTTCGCAATCAAAGGAAATTGAATGGAAACCTATTTACAGGGAGATCGCTATAGGTTTTTTCATTATAATTCAATCTTCTCTAATCTTTTAAAAACCGATCAAATTATCGTGATTTTAGATTCTGCGGTGTCTGAAAGGGGGGTTGGCGAGCGTAGCTTGCAGGAGGCAGAGCCCCCTAGTAATTAACATAAAAATTTAATTTTTGCATTTTCTCAAATAGACCCCCCCCCCCCCCCCACCCGTGTAGTTGCAACTTATCTCATCAAATTTTGCACCCTTTTTTATGAAACTTTGCAATTGGAAGTATGTGCCCTGGGGCAATATTTAAAGAGATAGCCTATTGTTTCGATACTTATGAATCACACTGTATAACATATTGTTCTACGTTGCTTAGTTAAGAATTATGAATAAAAATTCTATAATCAGATGTACCCGGTTAGAAAGTTTAGCCTTTTTAAAAGATAATGTATATCGATAGGACTTGGACTATTAATTAGATAATTTTGGGAGAAAGGTTTTAGTACATAACACATCGTCCTACGCTACTATGTTATAGAATTACAGGGGAAAGTTCTATAATTTGGTGAATTCGATTATGAAACATTAGCATTTTTAAAACATTCTGCGCTGAGTGGATTTCGATTGGAACTTGCACTGTTAAATAATTTTTCAGGGAAGGTTTTAGTATATGACACATATCGTTCTACGTTGATTAGTTATAAGAATAGTAGGGAAAGTTCTGTAATCAGGGGAATCCGATTATGAAAGATTAAAAAAAAGTTCTACTGGATGATTTTGATGAGACTTGCGTTGTTATTTTTTCAGTGATGTTTTTAAAATATTGTGTATCGTTCTTTACCAAACAGCCCAAATTTTTTTCTGATGCATTAGAAAATATAATCGCGCAAGGGCGTTCGTATCGTTTTTAGCAGTTCGGAAGGACATCCCATAAATGTCAGTATATGACCGCAAGATTAAAATCACCGATATATTTCATTTGATTCGAGGTTCGTTTTGAGAAACCGATCAGCGAGCGGACGAAGCCTGCTAGTAATCTATACTAATAAAAGAACAAATCGCTCTGTCTGCCTGTGTGTCTGTCTGTGTGCGATGGCTAGCAAAATCTACGACTCGTACGAGGTTCAAAAATTTTTTGAAAAGAGTCCAAGGCCTCTTCTAATGCACCATATCCTCAGAATTTTAATATTCTAATTATTGGCTGAGTAATTAATTAATATTCGGACATCACTCTCATCAAAAGTACTCCTTTTTTCCCTCAGATTACTTTCGGTTTGTTGGTTCATAAAGCATCGCTCATCAAAAATACGTTTCTTTGTTTCCGCTTGCTTTCGGTTGGTTGGTAGTATAAAGCTTTCGTAAAAATAATTAAGTAAACCGGGATACAATTAAATAAACCAATTTGAGTGCTTAATGTTTCAAGAGTGACTGTTTTTTCAATTAAACATTAAATTTTGGCATGAAGGTGAAACACATGCTTTGAAAACATATTTAATAATAATGAGCGTTTAAGAGAAGGGATTAGTTTCACATGACGTCACAACCTAGCAACCCGAGGCTACCGCGGTAACCTGTCTTTCTCGTTAGCCTCGCTAGCAACCAACTTGACAACCTGGCAGGCTTTTTGTTTGCCACACTGTTTTCTGTTTGTTTGTTTTTCTACTTTGATTGGGTGAGCGATAATATCTGCTAAAAAATCGGCGATTTTGGTTGGTTTACGGAAAATTGGAGGTGCGTGTTTGATGCTGATTTATTTAGATAGCAAGAAATGTGTTTTTTAAACGTTAAATAAAAGATTAGAATACTCCTTATTGGCTCTTTTACTACTAGAAATTAGAAAATGGCAACAATAAATCCTTGCATTCTAATGTTTCTGCTGCTGTAGCAGGTAGCAACAGATGTAATAGAATTTAAATTCTCATTTTTGATACTGATACTGATTTTTTTTTTCAGAAGTATTTTTTAAAAACACTAGGGGGCTCGGCCCCCTACGAGCTACGCTCGCCAACCCCCGTCCAGACACCGCAGACTCTAAATGCATGCTAATTTTATCGGCTTTAAAAAGATTTCGAAAGATTGAATTATAATTTATAAAACAGTGGCGATCTCCCTATAAACGAATTTCTATTCATTTCGCTTTGATTGGGGAATTTTAACGCCAAATCCGCTGAGGTACTACTTGAATATCCCGTCGACCCATTTCGCCAAGTTATATAAATCGCCAAACTACTCGCCAAATTATACAAATTGACATAATTTTTATTTTAAATAACGAAAGAACAAATAAATTAGTACAATAGTAATAAAAATACAAATAAAACGTCGAAGTAAAAATAACATGACGTATACACGTGTAACAACATTTCAAAATAAGCTAATATAAAAGGAATTAAGTAAAGAGAGTCTTTGTCTCCTGGTATTTTTTAACAAAGCGAAAAGAAAGTTCTTTTAAATGAGACATTTTAAATTAATTCTCAAAATATCAAATAAATGTCTAGCGCAATTTCTAAATTTAAACTTTTTTGCAATATTATTTTGTGTTCATTTTATGTAATAACTATAATGTGACGTAAATATGACGTAATTTCTCCTAAGACTTCTAACGCATGTTATTGAACTTATTATTTTACAATATCCTTTCTCTTTTAAAATTCACGTGTATACTTTTTATGACGTAATTTTTAATAAGTTCCTGCTTTTTATACGTAATTATTTAATTCTAATTTGAAAGTTTTTTTCCTGTTTATAATAGTCACGTGTAAATAAATTTTTAATTTGAAGCAAACATTATTGCTTGCGCTTTTTATACAGTTGGCAACAGTTTAAATTAGTACAATTTTCTGAAATCTGTAAAAAATATCTCTAGAAATGCTGAAAATTTGAATTTAAAATAGAAATAAAACCAGAAAAAATGAGTCAAAATAAAAAAATTAATGCAATCTGCACTCCGGCAAATTCTAACGCATAAAATGATCTAAAAATGATTACACTGCCATGTATAGTTATTGCTGCTATAAAACTTTTGTAGTGGAACGATTTTGTCCAACTTTAGCATTAAATAACTCTTAAAATAATTCTTCGATTTGAAAACTGTCTGCATCAGCGTGTTTATCAAACATTTCTGTATAAAACCACAGATTTTCATATTTTTGTATGCATTATTTTTGTTAATATTAACGAAGAAAGGCCTCCGGTCACAAAAAAATCAAAACCGGCGGCGGCGGTGGCGGCGGCGGCGGCGGTGACAGCGGTAGTTACTTTTTTTTAGAATAGAGAGATTTTTAAACGCGTTTTTTAATCGCTCTCTTTTATGTTTTAAATACAGAAAAAATTTCCGAATTTATCGCCCGCTTATTATACAGTGCCGCAGGCAGTGGGAACTCATGTCGGATGTTTGTACAGAACTTTTTGCACCCTTAATTTATGAGTGGGGGGCGCTAATTTCACTAATTGGTTTATTTCTTTTATATGCTTATTTTAAACGGTAGTCATGTTACGTTTTATTGTAGTATTCTTCAGAACGGCGTGCGATTTGTAAAAATACAGCATAAATGTTACTTATTAAAGATAAAAATTTCAGAAGTCTTGATACCACTATTTTCGAAAAGTAATTTCAGCAAATATCTTAAATTCTTGGTTAAGACCGCCTCCCCCCCCCCCCCCCCGATCCATGTATCTACGGGTAGGTTGCGTGAAGAGGTTTCGTTCATATAAGCTTTTGCTAAGAATAGAGTGCGCTCCCTGGTGGTGGAATGTAGAACTAACAGACTGCGATTTCATTTTAAGTAGGGAATCTAACAAGGCGATCTGTTTGAAACTTCAAGATAGTTTATAACGCATTAGAAAAAGTTTATATAAGAATGGTGCGTGAAATTTCGGGAAGGTGGGGAGAGGAGGAGGGGCGATAGATTTTTTTTTTTTTTTTAACTTTTGCGTTTCTTATCATTTCCGGTGCGGGTTTTTGACGGAGTCCTGAGATAAATGAGTCTTATCTATATATATAAAAGCCGTTCTCTGTGTGTATGTCCTTTATACAAATCTTCAATTTTAGACGGATTTGCACGAAACTTGCTGTATATACGTTTTAGAACGTGGAAAAGATCCCTGTCTACTTTAAAAAATCATCAGACCAATATTTATCCCTTTTTTCTATCATCTTTCATAATTTAACATTATAGAAATATCTCATTTTAAATTTTCAAATTCAATAGCTTCTTTCCTGTTGCCACACATATAAAAAACTGCTCAATAATTTAAAAAAAATTGATAACTCGAGTACTTTGTTTTATTAGCCAATAAAAATTCAGACTCGACCGCTATATTTTTACATTTTTGAAATCGACGTCATTCTATTCAGAAAATGCACATTTTTCATATATTTATGTAAAAACTTTAACTAAGCATGTTTTAAAATGACCTTAGAAGTACTTTAGTTGAATCTAAAAAAATCTCTTTTAATGAAGTCGTTTCAATATCAAGAATCAATAAGGAAAATGATAATAGTAAAAAAAAAAAAGTCGTTTGCTAGATATGATGTCAATGTCGTCAATATAATTTCAAACTGGCTCTAAAAATTGGATGCTACAATTCATTCCCTATTTCTTTGTAATCTTTAATTATATCATTTAGATAAATGTTTTAATACCTGAAATGCAGTGATAACATTCTACGATTTGTATCGAATACGGTTATATAAAATACGATTTTTCTACGATTTATATTAAATAGAAATTATAGCTACTATTTTTTAGGGTAAGCTTTTTTTCTTTTTTAAACAAAATTTCATGACTGACAGACTTTTCTGTTAGACGTTGAAATAACGGGATGCATGATGTTTAGAGATCAAATTGCAGTAAAAGCGTAATTTATGGTACGGTTAGGTTGTTGCCACCAACAATATGGTGCTAGGCGTTACTCATAGATATGGCTTTTCTTCATAATGTTGCATTAATAGCAAACGGATATATCTTTCTGAATTGGGTTACAGGTATATTTAAAAATATATACGTGATTGAAAATTAATTTAAAATGGATAAACAATCCGTAAATTGAGATAAGCTTTTCAAAAAAATATTACTGAAAGTACTTTTTGTATTCTATTAGATTTTGGAATAATCTAATGTACGATGTTTAAAGGTCAAATTGCAGTAAAAGTTAAATTTATGGTTGGGTTAGGTTGTTGCCACCAACTATATGATGCTAGAGTTACTCATAGTTCATCAATGTCTATACTTTATAATATTGCATTAAGAGCAAACAGGTATATGTTTCGTAATTGGGCTGCATGAAGGAATGAGATTTCCACGTTTTTGCACACCGGTATATTCTTAAAGAAAATGTTGTTCTGTTAAATCAAGAGAGTGTCTCGATTAAATGAAATATCATTTACTCTAACAAAATACTGGTGTGAAAAAATGCGGAAATCTTATCCCTGGCTGCATGCAAATCAAAAATATCCATGATTGAAAATTACTTTAAAATCCATTCACATGAAAAAAAAAAAAAATTGAGATACAATTTTCAAATAAATATTGATAGAAGCTTTTTCTATTCGACAGTGTGAAAAACGAAATTGTATGATGGTCATAAGTTAAAAAATTTTTAGTAAAGGCAAAATTTATGGGTTAGATCAGTATAATGTCACAATTGGCATTGTGTTTGTAGTTTTATATATATATATTCTGAAGATGACTCAATGAAAGAGTCGAAACATGTAAAATTTTAATATTTTTAATGTTTTTTTTATTTAAATGACGCTTTTTAAGCAAATAATTGTACTTTAATATATGTTATGGCATTTGTTTGGAATATACATTATTATGGTATAGTTAATAGTAGACGCAATTATAACTATTTTACTTATATTTCTTATCGGTCTTTTAACGATTCGTGGACGGTAATGCATTAATCTCAGTTACTGTCATTGCCGTATTATTTCATTTCAATGTATTTTACCCGGGTGGACCCTTATTATTGACACGAGCGAAGCCGGGTAGATCTGCTAGTTAAATATAAAAATGTCAAAAGTTTGTTACCACTATTTCCGAATAGTATTTTCAAAAATATCTTAATTTCTTGCTTAAGACCTCCACCACCTCGAGTAACATATCTACTGATAGGTTGTGTAACGGAGTTACGTTCAGATACAGTTTTGTTAAAAATACAGTGCGGTCCCTGGTGGTGGAAAGTGGAACTAAGAGACCGCGATTTCATTTAAAGTAGGAAATCTGAAAAAGCGATCTGCTTGAAACTTTAAGATAGTTTATAACACATTAGAAAAAGTTTATAAAAAATGGCGCGTGAAATTTCGGGCAGGTGGGTGGGGGGAGGGGAGAGGCGTAATAATTTTTTTTTTTTTTTTTTTTTGTACCTTTGCGTTTCATACCGTTTCAGGTGCGGTTAGATACATGCTACTTAGTACATATAAATGTGACAAAAGTTAAGTTACCACTATTTCCGAATAGTAATTTCAACAAATATCTTAAATTCTTGCTGAAGACCGCCACCTCCTCGAGTAACATATCTACTGATAGGTTGTGTAAAGGCGCTTTTGTTAAGAATAGAGTGCGCTCCCTGGTGGTAGAATGTGGAACTAACATAACCCGATTTTGTTAAAATTAAGAAATAGCAAGACGATCTGTTTGAAACTTTAAGAACGCTTATAACACAAAAGATAAAGTGTAAAAAAAGAATGGTGCGTGAAATTCCAGGGTGGGAGGGAGAGGCTCTAGATTTCTTTTTAAAAAATTAGCGTTTCTGACTTTTTATATGCCGTTTTTGGAGGGAGTCATGAGATATATGCTACTTATTAAAAGTTACAGACATTATCTCTGCTTTGAAAAACACCTACTTTATTTTGGAGAGTAGATAAAAACGATAGGGTAAAATTTTAATGGGAGTTCAAATTTAAACCAAAATTTTAAAAATACAGCATTTACAGATTTTAAACTTTAGCTTCTCGGCCTATATTTGTAGACTAAATTAAGAGTATGTAAATTTAAAAAAAATTGATTCAGAACTTTTTGTTCGAAATGGAAAAATATCGACTTTTAAAAAGAAAAATAAACGCTTTTTTTAATAGAGAATGAACGCGAATTCGTTAAAATTTGGAAAACGAACTAACCGATCGACTTGAAATTTTCACGTAAGTTATAATAGCCCTTTGACCACTGTTTCGTAGAGTAATATTTGTATAGAACATACTGCGCTCCCTGTCGGTGGAAGGTTGCACTACCACTATTTTCGAATAGTAAATTAAGCAAATTTCTTATTTTATTATTTTAGTCAACGTCCTTATTTTAACACAATGTTTATCGAAGCATCTAAATAGACCAGATATACATCTCCTATAAAAATTTTGAAACGTCTCGAGGGGTAGAAAAATTTTTTACAAAACAAAATATCTGAAAATGTCCACGAAACGAGTAAAAACCTGAGTGTTTTGTCACAGTTCCGCTCGCTTTCGGTACGCATAGACTCACAAAATAAACTTACGGAAAATAGTACGTATCTTCAATTTAATATTTTTCTTGCGATTTTTTATATTTAAAAATATAAATTCAGACGAAAGGGAATTAAGGGTACAAAATTATATAAATTTGAGGTTCATTCATCACGGGCCCGGGCAACGCCGGGTGGGTCTGCTAGTACATGTAATAAATCTATGCTCCTTCTCTTCAAGGGATACGTTTTATCACAATCAAGGCATTTTGACTAATATGTCTGTAGGTTTAAAAGTAGTTAATGAAGTAAAATACAGATAAATCCACAAAAATTAATGCGAAACATTGTGTAGATTTCAGATCTTTTTGCATTTTTTAACACTTTCCAACAAAGTTGAAAAGTGTTTATGAAATGGGTTTGTCTGTCTGTCCGTGCTCTAACTCACGTAAATATAGTGCGATTAATATGAAACTGAGGTTTACCATAGCATGTTTGGTATTAAAAATGAAGTATCTTAGCATTTACGGTTCATTTACAAGGACACTCATAAGAATTCCGTTACATTACGGCCTATGGGGAAAAATCGTTTGCTGTGTATTTTAAAGATATTATACTATTTTAAATATATTTAAATTTTTTAAATTTATGTATATCACTGAGGTCTGAGGTGTACTAGAAAGTGTTTATTGTAGAATCTGGTGTGCATATAATTTATCGTTCATTTACAGGGACACACAAAGGTATTTGGCTACAGTACTGCCCAGAGACCCGGAGCTGGAGCCCGGAGCCGGAGCGCTCCGGAGCTGTGTTTTCCCTGGAGGTGAGCTCTAAATTTTCCCCTGAGCCAGGGCTCCTTTAGTTTTTAATATTCTTTTAAATCTTTTTTTTTTTCAGTCTTTTAAATTCCCACGTTTAAAATATTTTAATTACATTATTACTCAGTATTTTATTTATATCATTTTTTAGTTTTTTTTAAATTATTATTAGAGATGGAAAACCTCTCAAAACATGGTAACACTACTTTACTTCTACTTTCTACTTGAGCTAAGTGATAGTAACACTATTTGAAAACAAATATGGCGCCTGTTGTTTACATGTGTTGTGTAGTTGTACAATTTTGGTTGTTTGAAAAGTGTAGAAGAAATTTAAGGTTTTTGTGTTTAAAATTCCACCAAAGTTTCTATTTTAAAAGCAAAAGCTGAAAGATGTCATATTTTCTGAGCAAGCATTTCAAGTTTGATGAGAAGAAAAATGCATTTGGTCAGATCTTTAATGAAGGTAGAGGAAGAAAGAATTTGTGAGCAAAAAATTAAATGTGTAAATTAAAATCTGCAACTTAAAATCGCGAAGTCGGAGCCGAGTTGGAGCCGGAGCTGGAGCTGGAGCCACAGTATTTTATCTAGGAGCGGAGCTGGAGCTGGAGCATCAAAAATTGTTTGGCTCCGGGTCACTGGTACTGCCTGTGAAGAATAATTGCTGGCAGTGCTTTTCAGTTGTAGTACGCATTTTAAAATTTTTTTTTGCGTATTACTTGGTGTGTACAAATTTTATACATCATACACAGGGATACACAAAGGATATAGAGTACATTTCCGTTTATTCACAGAAATCGAATGAGAATTTTAAAATGTGTTATGCGTTTAGTTGAACTAACTTTTAGCATACGATGTACTATAAATATCAATCTATAGATCATATACAGGGATGAACAAAAAATTCTGATGTTTTCAACTACGGATATGCAGTATTCTGAATGTGTTGGAAAGTGTTTCATAATCTATGCTGGACACATGATTTTTAATTCCTGTTTTTAATCTCTATCTGTTCTAAAATTACGCAAGATTTTAAAACTCTTCGAATTTTGCAAAAACGTACGGAATCGCAGTTTCGACCCCATCTAATTAATTCTTTTGAAGGCAGATTTTTTTTACAAATCAATTTTAACTTCTTTTCTGTATTTTTCTACATGCAAAATTTGGGAAAAGCCAAAATGGTCCAGCAACGCATGTTTGTTGTAATTCTGTGGAATATCCCAGAAATTCTAAAAAAGGAAGGAAATTGAAAGGCATGTGAAACTCCTAATGAAATAGATTTTCTGGATGATTTACCTCTTCTCATCACAGAGCAAAAGGAAAAAGAGACACAATAAAGAGCTTCTCAAAGATAACAGCAATAAAAACAAAAGAAATCACTGATGTGCACTGTTGTTGGACTACTTTATTACGCAATTTTCAACTTGTGTAAAGGGTGTGGTTGTCTTAGAATCATTATCACGATTTTGACCCAAGAAGCCACCACAAAATCCGTAACAGTATAATATACAAATAATTTTCTTCACGATAAAAGTCATTGTCCTCCGATAGCAATTATGTTTGATGCAACAGAATTTTTCTTTATACTGATCCAAACAGATCATTTAATGGTTCAAAATAAATAAAAAATAAAACAAATTCAGCTTTATATATTTTTATATCCTGAATGAATAACCAAATTGGGTATCTGCTGCGGTTTAAATTATCAACATTTTGGAGATTCCAAGAAAAGAATAAAATCATGCGTCACATATAGATTATTGAAAAATTCGTATCTCGAACAAGAAATTCAAGCAAAATGTGATCCGGTTCTCGACCAATGAGAATATCGTTGACAAATCGACTGAATGAGAAAACGTAGAAAAAAAGCCAAATTGATTTTTTTAGGTAGCTTTCTTTACAAAAAAGCTACCTATTGCAGCCGTTCGGAGGAAAGCGATTTCAAAAAATTTTGGTATATTTTCATCGATCATGACCCCCAGACCCCGAAACCACCCTCCGTTCAAAATTGATATATATATATATATATATATATATATATATATATATATCTCTATATATATATATCTGACCTATGCCACACTGTAACTCCCGTAATTATGAACCGATTTCGATGTAATTCGGTGTGTACATAGTACATACCAATGTCTCGACCGAGTTCGTTGGCCAGCTTCATCCGCAGTTTTGTTTCAAAATGGCGGCCATTTAAAATTTTTAAAAAAATTTAAAACTTGAAATGTGGCACCAAAAAATTAAAAATGGAAAAATATTTTTTTCTTATGTATTTGACCTTTATACAAAGATTCCGGAGCAGTTTTTGTTTCGTCTATATCTTAAAAAATGGCTGAGTTATAGCATTTTGAATTTCTAGCGTGGCTGACATTTTGAAACGTCCTGAATTTTGTCACGCGATAAAAGGCATATTTATGAACCGATTTGGATGTAATTCGGTGTGTACATAGTACATACCAATCTCTCGACCGAGTTCGTTGGCCAGCTTCATCCGCCATTTTGTTTCAAAATGGCGGCCATTTAAAAATTTTTAAAAAATTTAAAATTTGAAATGTGGTGCCAAAAAATTGAAAATGGAAAAATATTTTTTTCTTGTGTATTTGACCTTTATACAAAGATTTCGGAGCAGTTTCTGTTTCGTCTATATCTTAAAAAATGGCTGAGTTATAGCATTTTGAATTTCTAGCGTGGCTGACATTTTGAAACGTCCTGAATTTTGTCACGCGATAAAAGGCGTATTTATGAACCGATTTGGATGTAACTTCGTTTATACATAGTACATACCAATGTCTCGACCGGGTTCGTTGGCCAGCTTCACCCGCCATCTTGTTTAAAAATGGCGGCCATTTAAATTTTTAAGAAAAATTTAAATTTGAAATGTGGTACCAAAAATTGAAAATTGAAAAACTATTTTCTTCTTATCTGTTTGACCTTGATAAAATGATTCGGGAGCAGTTTTTGTTTCGTCTATATCTTAAGAAATGGCTGAGTTATAGCATTTTGAATTTCTAGCGTGGCTGACATTTTGGAACGTCCTGATTTTTCTCACGTAATAACAGGCGTATTTATGAACCGACTTGGATGTACCTTGGTGTGTACATAGTACATACAAATATCTCGACCGAGTTCGTTGGCCAGCTTCATCCGCCATCTTGTTTCCAAATGGCGGCCATTTAAAAAAATTAAAAAATAAAAAAATTTAAATGAGATACCAAAAAATTGGAAAATGAAAAAGATTTTTTTTTTTGTATGTGTTTGACCTTAATACAAAGATTCCGGAACAGTTTTTCTTTCGTCTATATCTAAAAAAAAATGGCTGAGTAATAGCATTTTGAATTTCTCTTGTGGCTGACATTTTAAAACGACCTCATTTTTGTCACGCGATAACAGGCGTATTTATGAACCTATTTGGATGTAACTTGGTCTGTACATAGTACATACCAATGTCTCGACCGAGTTCGTTGGCCAGCTTCATTCGCCATCTTGTTCCAAAAGGGTTGCCATTTAAAAAAATTAAATTTAAAATTCAAAATGAGGTATTAAAAAATTGGAAAATGAAAAAGATTTTTTTTGTGTGTTTGGCCTTGATACAAAGATTCCGGAGCAGTTTTTGTTTCTGAAAATTTGTTCTTTTTTGATATCTTAAAAAATGGTTGATTTATAGCACTTTGAATTTCTAGCATGGCTAACATTTTGAAACGATCTTGTATTTGTCACGCGATAACACACGTATTCGCCTATTTCGATGTAAGAAGGCATGGGGATAGTATACATCAACACCTCGACCAAGTTCGCTGGCCAGATTCATCAGCCATCTTGTTTCAAAATGGCGGCCATTAAATTAAAATATATATATATATTTAAAGTGAGGTGCAAAAAAATTAGAAATTGAAAAAGGTTTCATTCTTAAGTATTTGATCTTGATATAAGTATTCAGGAGCATTTTTTGTTTGTCTTTACCTTAAAAAATGGCTCAGATATAGCAGTTTCAATTTCTATTGTGGGTGACATTTTGAAAAATCTGATTTTTTGCATGCGACAGCACTCCTATATATTAACCGATTCCGATGTGAGTGAGCATGTGCACAGCAATTACTAAGGTTTCGACCAAGTTCACTGCTTAGCCTCATCCACCATGTTGTCTTAAAATGACAGGCACTTTAAGAAATTGCCGAATTTGGCAGCCAAATATAAGTTACTTTAAAGAAAAGCAGCTTGGATAAAGCTGTCTAATTTCGCGAAATTCTCATTCATTATATTGATAAAAATTAGTATTGAATCTCTTATATTCGGTTTCCACTAAATTGAGCTTCGTGTGTTTGCATGATATAAGTTGGCTTTTTTTAAATAAAGATTATGAAAGCTACCTCTTCCTCCCGGCACTGGCCGGAAGGACTTTTTTTCTTTAAAGCTTGCATAAATATAGTCCATTAATAGCAAAATAGTAAAGAATTTTAGGCATTTTCAGATTCCTGTACAACAAAGTTGTGGATGTCACTGATTTTTATTAATTTTTCCCCCGAGTCTGTTTTTTCCCTTTCTTTTCTTTATTTATTTTTATTTTCATGGGTACAAGACACATATACATGTGATTTTGTGATCATAGCGCTAATTAATTTAATTCCTTTTGAGATTCAAAAAGAGCGGTTGTACTTAGTGGTCCTTTAGATCTAAAAAAAAATAAGAATTTACCCCCCCCCCCCCCTCTACTTCTCCTGAATGTCAAATCATCTAAAGATATGAGGGTAAGGTTTCTGTTAAACTTTTAAACAAATATTATAAAATTGTCATTGCCTCATGGTAATGTTAATGCATAGCAATGAAATGTGTTTTTATATTTTAATGTAATATACTTGAAAATGTATCGTTTGAAACAACTAAATATAAGGAAAACATTCGAGGTGAGAACCAACTAATCGTATTTTTAGTATTTCATATAGTAAAATTTGATTTGGTTCTCGAACGATACTTTGGAACGTTCGAGAACCAAGGTACCACTATACTTTTGAATGTTATTTGAAAATTGTTACGAAATCTTCGTCAAGATTGTCTTTTATACCGGCAAATTCATTACGCCCATTATTCACAAAAGCTTCTAAAACCACGTTTACAGCAATAGTAGTACGTATGCAGTAAAGCTATATTATGAAAATTAGAAAGGAAACATACGTACGTAAAATATGCAAAATAAAACATAATGTAATAATAGTCCGAACAATGGCTATAATTTCAGTTTTGACTGATGCAAGCAAATATACAGAAAAACTTCATTTTAGTTCAGAAAATGTTTATTTTGTCAGAAGGGACTAAAATTGAACCTAACTTTTAAAAGTTCAATGGCAACAATATAATTTTATTACATATTTCAGTTCTACGTACCCCCCCCCCTCCCACATACACACACACAAAATAAATAAATTAAACAAAAACCTAATTTGCAGAACAAATTTAAAAAAAAACAAAATTTATTTCCTAAATTGTTTAAGCCCGAGAAGGGGCAGATATTAAGATATTTCATTCTATTCGTTCTAAATTTAATGTTAAATTTTTGTAACAAATAAGTTAAACCAATTGAAAATTAAAAAATAAAAATGAAATTCATACAATATCACGCTTTAAACACCTATTTATAACTTTTTTAAAGTTTTGTATTTTGCATGTACCTTATCATATTATGTACAATCGTCATAAACATAATGCAAAATCTGCAGTACAAATATTTACAACTAAAAATGGAAAAAGTCTAAGATTTATTTCAATTTCATTTGAACGGAATCTAAGTATATAGGTGTTTAAAGCATTATATTCTATGAATTTCATTTTTATTTTTTAATGTTCAATTGGTTTAGCTTATTTGTTACAAAAATTTAACATTAAATGTAGAATGAATTGAATGAAATATCTTAATATCTGTCCCTTCTCGGGCTTAAACAATTTAGGAAATAAATTTTGTTTTTTTAATTTGTTCTGCAAATTAGGTTTTTGTTTAATATGTCAAGTTTTTTAATAACTACTGCATTCAAACAAACACATTTCAAAATTAATGGAGGGTATCATCATCAGGCTTTGATTTGTGTGATATCGCATCACAATTTGTGATGCAATTTACCTACGTACGATTCAAAATGTTTCACCAGTGCAGTAATGCTGGTTGTTGTTAGTTTGGTCAAAAAATTACAATCTGAACTTAAAAAATCTGCTTGAAAATGTCATTTTTTCCCACTATGACGTCATATTCATCTTCTTTTTAATTCTTAAAAAAAAAAGAAAACTATTTCCGTTTCTTCAGTTTCATGTTTCACGTGAAAATCATTCAACTAAAAATAGGCAAATTATTATTACGGCTTTTGAATTATTTACAACAATGAAGGAAAAATGTTAAATTTTATTAGAAAATGTCCGTTGATTCTCAATGAGAAAAGCGAAATTTGGAATTATTAGGAAAAATATTTGAATAATGTAAATAAAAATTAGCCCATGTTACTCTCTAGATTATAATCCACCTATATGGAAAGGCATTTTATGATCCGTTTTGATTCTGACGTCTGGCAAATGTTTTTACACTTTGAATTTATAATATTATTAGAATTAGCAAAGAATTAAAAATGAGTGGCATCAGGGACAGAAAGGTGGGAAGAAACAATGAAAAAGTTATGATCTCCATAGGCTTTTCTATGTTAAATTAACATTGAGAAGTGACACTGGAAATAAATAAGTATTGCGCTGCCGCGCAATACTTAAATAAATGAAATGTAAAAATATTATTATTATTAATAATATTGAATGATTAGATAATGAGGTATAAACTAATAATATATATTTGGTTGCCATAAGAACTGGTTTGTCCAAAATAACTCCAAAATAGATTTTCGTTCACTTTTGGTCATAGATTTTCAATTTCTGAATAAATACGTAAAATCGACAACTTTTTGTTTACAATTCGTAAAGGGATCATGTTTAAGATTAAAATTGAAAATCCCTTTCCTGCTATTTCTTGTATGTTAAGTACTAACAAATCAATAACATATTAATGGATTTTTATATGAGCATCATTACTTTTGTTAACCTACAATTCATACAGCAATATTTTAATAGATTTAACCTAAAATATCTCCCAATATTAAATATGCGTTGCTTAATGTTCACATCTTGGCACAGCTCCCAAACATTTTTTTATAATATTATTTTATTAAAGTTTTGTTTCAATAAAACTTTACAAAATAAAAAGCGTTTAAAGATAGAGCTAGATGCATAACTTTAAAATATCTAAATGGTGTATTTTTAAAAATTTGATAGCGGCGTTCCAAATAATCCTAGCATAAAAATCATTTGTAGTTTCGAAAGACTGGCCTTTAAATTGAGAGTTTGAAAGGAATAATTCAATTAATGAAATAATAATTAATAGCTAAAGTTGTAATTGAGCGACCGTGAAGAAATTTACATATCTGAAATCAGCAAAATTTCAACATATGGATGCACAAAAATTAAATCTATAAATTTAATGTTTAAAATTTTTTTTATTCGTTCGAAAATGTGCACTATTGAAAGGCGTCGGCTGTCTGAAATGAACACCCAAAGTCCATAGAGATTTCGAATCTTTCTTTGGAAGGAAATAAAAGGATTTTTTATAAATAGATTTTTCGTGGATTTTTTAACTTCCTGAAACCATGCCGGAATAATTTTTAGAATATTTCTGAAAGGGGACTTTTTCTGGTGTTGTGTGTGTGTGTGTGTGTGTGGGGGGGGGTGTCTGGCTGTGCAATTTTCGAGTTTTTAGGCCCAGTAGAATTTAAGATACAGCCCTTTATAAAAAGGACTAGTACATTTATTGCCCTAGAAGCGCTGTAATTCTATTAACCTTTCCCCCTGTCTTCGAGTTTTCGAAGAAATTGTCTGCGGTTTGATAAAAATCTATGATTTTTTTAAATTATGAATACTTTTCCATTCTTTTATTTTGGGGGTTTTAATTAATTTCTAAACTAATTATTAGAAATTTAAAATTCTGAAACTCACGTGCACCAGGAGAGGCCTTCGACTATCCTCAAGAAAATTTTTAGCCTCGTACGTGCCGTAGATTTTGCTAGCCACCGCACACAGACAGACACGCAGACACGCAGACAGAGCGAAACTTCTTTTATTAGTACAGATTGTTAGTCCCACCAAAAGGTATTTAATGAATGAAAATGGAGCAATTATGCAATATTTGCTGTAACCTTATGGCGTAAACTTCATTCAGTATCAAAAGATGAGACAACAATTTTATTAACTGACAAGTCATTGCAGGAATCCTCTTTCAAATTAAAATATGGTCTTTTAATTATTATTTCAAGGATGCACAGGTAACATGCATAAATTTCTCTCTTTTTTTCTGATTAACTTTTCAGGTATTACTATAATTTTAAAAGCAACGGTAGAATTTTTGTTAGAGAGAGAGTGAGGCAAAATAAACAATGACTTACTTCTACTGTCCTATTAAAAATTTCCTATTTGTTATACTTATTTAACTCAACCTGTTTTTGTACGTAAAGATGGAAGTTTGCAATCATTTTTAACTCACTTCTTGTTCCTGATATGCTAGAATTATAATAATTATGTACAAAAGTGTGTTACCGGTCACAATACAACATTTTAATATTTTTACAACATAATTATAAATTAATGCATTAATTAGTACATTAGTTTTACGGCACTTTTCAAGTAACCCGCCATAATTAGTCGTGGGAAAAAAAAAGTAAACACCCCTTACTAACTCCTCAACAAATTATCGTAGAAGAAAGTTACTGGTACCGAACGATTACAAATAAAGTCTTCTTTTAAATGATGTATATAAAATTTGCTTAGGGACCATCTAAATATTAAAACGAATCCAAACTTCATTTTTTTCAATGATAATACCCAATTTTAACGAGATATTTCAAATCTTCGGTTCAAACTATGCCTAGACACCGAATTTCAAGTCATTTGAATAATAAGTTTTTGAATTATAAACATTCAAAATTTAGTTCTTCTAATGTTAAATTACATTTTTATATTTTTATTTATACCTCCAGAAATTATGCTCTTTATGTGCTAATTTTTTGTGTAGCAATAATACTAATATACCAAAACATAAATACGCTTAATTTGCACTTTTTATAATTTTATGATATGAATTGTGAATTATGAAATTAATACTTGAAAAAATTATGAATTGCAACCTACAATTTTTTTGATGGATTTAGATTTATTAAGTCCTGCTTTATGAAATCCAAAATTTCACATTTTTCTTCCAAGTAGTTTTCAAATTATGCTTAAAAAACGGCAAAATGATGGTTTAAGGGGCCTTCTATAATAGAAGTGACTAGATATTTTGAAATTTCTTCTGCTGTCCTGTAATCTAGCAGGCTTCATTGACTTCTTAACGTGCCTTGATCAAGATCAATCGAGTTCCGAACTTCAATTTGGATACAGCCCTTAAAATACGGTCGTTTTAAAATAATTAATTTCTCAGAAACTTATTGTACGAATTGCATAAAAATTTGTTTTTAGGCTAATTGAAGGGTGTAGAGTTCATTTATGCTGTCAGAAGTGTGTACTGCTATTGAAAAAAACAAAGTTATGGTTAAATTTAATATGTAAATGGCCCCCAAGCAAATTTTATATACATCATTTAAAAGTAGACTTTATTTCCAATCGTTCGGTACCAGTAACTTTCTTCTGCGATAATTTGTTGAGGAGTTAGTAGGGGGTGTTTACTTTTTTTTCCACGACTGTACATCACAGATTGTTCCATTTAGAGCTAACTCTGTATGTTATAATAGGTGTGGGAAGACTGTAATTTATTGCTCTCTCTCTTTCTCCCTGTTCGTGCCTGTGTTTCTGTCTGTCTATATATTTACTTAAGTTTCTGTACTATAGATGGAATTTTACACAATAGTCATTTCTCTGTCCAATTTGATTATTATTATTTTTTATTTTAAGATTGAATTTTACATAACAGGATCATTCTAAAGAAAACATTCTTTTAAGAAGATAGAGAAAAGAAAAGAAAACGAAAATAACCAATTTCAACAAGTCGGAAATTGTACGTCAAACGTGGCAAATAACTAAATTCGTACTATAACTAGTTTTATAAATATTCAGATCTTGGTGCAATAGTTGTTGCACTCTTATTCAAAAATGGATGAATACAAAATTTATTACGATTATATACTATATTAAATTCAGTCGTGCGGAAATAAAATGACTCCATCTTAAATAGGACGTAATCACCATGGCAACCTAGAATCATTACATATCATGGGATATCATTGAATTAATTAAGTATGATAGAATTTAATAGAATGAAGAAAACTTTTATTAATATCTTTTTAAGTTTTGATTCGATTTTCATAAAATTTGAAATGACAAGACAAAATTCTGCAGCGATTATATATATTAAATTTCAAACCATTCGGTTGAGTTAGTTTTTGCGCTGTGATATGCGGATATATACAGGTAGAAGGACGGACGGATGACGACTATAGGTGCTACGTATTTATATAATTACGAATGCACCTAAAAAGTAATAATAATATCATTCTCCTCTTTTAGATTTATGTATGTTTTATGTAGGTTTTTCATTATATTTTGTACAGTTTCTTCCGCTAACTCTATGCATGTTAAAAGCAGGATATGAAATTTGAAGTAATTATATCAAAAAGAAAAAGCTTTATGTATATATGATTTTAAAATGTTTTTAATAAATAAATAATTCTTACCTTTTTAAATCAAGAAAGTACCTCGTTTACAATTTGGAAACTTCAAAATTAATGACAAGCCACAATGTGCTCATTCACGGTTAACAGCTGAAACTAAAATGAGCGTCTCCTGATTCTTGACATTTTTATTAGGTGAATAGGGCTGTCATATTTTGGAAATTTATGCACAGAATTGTATTGTCAAAGCATATTTTTTTTATGTTTTTTTTTTCAAACTTTCAGAGAAAAAAACTTACTTTATTGATTGAATCATATATTTATCGTATTCAAAAAATAAGTGAAACTATTAAATAAAAGAAATGAGTTGTGACATGTAACAGAAGTATAACAGGAATACCTACGTTCATTAAAAATAAAATAAATAAAAAATATTACAAATCATATGTCTTCATCAAATATATTTTTAATGTGGTATATTTTATAAAATCTCTAAAACATTAAAAAAATATTTTGTAAAAAAGTTAATTACCAAAAAACAGAAAAAGTGACGTTTTCCCCAGCACTAATAAATATCAGAAATGACAATTTAGGAAATAATCAGATACATTTCAGAAGTATAATGATTTTTCGATTTCACTAAAAAATGAAAGTTTTAATGCAGCTTTCAGTGTTAAAAGAATAATAAGTAACGGAAAATAAATAAATAAATAAATAAATAAGTTATAAAAAAGGATATTTATTTCAAACGTGAATGAGATTTTTTATAAGTATAAATTACAAACGGTACAAAATTACACAATGAAAATGAAAACATATATCATTGTGAAAGGGTGGAATTCTGAAGAAATATTGCTCGTGATATTGACTGAATACAAAAGCAACGAGACCAGTATTTAAATTTTTGAATGCAAAAGCGCTAATGATCGTAACCTCAATTTGGACTATAATTTTGATTCAAGAAATTCAGGCTGATCTGATTGTTTGGAAGTGTTTTTCATCGAAAACAACGAAACTATCACTTTTCAACTGAATTTAATTTCTGCGTCCATTGCAGTTTTATGAATGGAAACAACTGAAACAAAAAAAAGTTGGTGTTATTTAACTAATGCATTTCTTTATTATTAATAATTATAATTATATATTACTTTTTATCATAAAATATATTTGAGTTACCTTTTCACTGCTCATATAGTAGTAGATCTGCTCAGTAGACTTTTCAGAGTTTTTCCTTTAATATTTTTCAAAAGCAAACAAAAGTTTCGTTCCATGTTATTTCTCACCACTTTTCGCCAGATTTCTGTGCTTAGTGGATTTAATTTCTGTGCTTGGTGGATTTTTATGAATGAAAACGGAAACAAAAGGAACTTGTAATTAAGTTGGTATCATTTAACTAATGCAGTTTCTTTATTTCTAAATAATTATAGTTATATATTACTTTTTATTATTAAAAAAAAAAAAAAGAGCTAACTTTTCACTGACACAGTAGTAGATCTGCACAATAGACTTTTCAAAGTTTTTCCTTGAATATTTTTCTAAAGCAAACAAAAATTTCGTTCCATGTTATTTCTGGCCACTTTTCGTCTGTATTTAATTTCTGAGTTTAGTGGAGTTTTATAAATGGAAACTGTAACAAAAGAAACTTGTAATTAAGTTGATATCATTTAGTTAATGCAGTTCCTTTATTATTAAATAATTATAATTATTTATTACTTTTTATTATAAAAAAATCTGAGTTAACTTTTCACTGACATAGTAGATCTGCTCAGTAGACTTTTCAAAGTTTTTCCTTCAATATTTTTCTAAACAAAAATTTCGTTCATGTTATTTCTTGAAACCTTTTGTCTGTGTTTAACCCTTTCGAGACGGCATCCCTCACACAAATTTTATTTGGATGGCCCAGCTTTTTTTAAACAGTTCCCTTTACTTGTAAAATATCATAAAATGTTCTAATTAAAAAAGACAAATATTATATTTATTTATTAATGGTGCCCAAAACGAATTTCACATGCACCTTTCGACAATGCATATATGCATCACCCCCCCCCCCCCCGAAACAGTTAATTTCTGTGTTTGGTGGAGATTTATGAATGGAAACTGAAGACTAGTCGTTGGGGGGGGGGGGGGGGGCACCGTAATACTTACCCATCATGGATATACATAATATAAAATATGAAAATAAAACATGTGGTATATGCTAAGCATTGTATCATATTACTTTTATTCATAATTTAATTTACTTGGACTCCCTTACATATAATTAATATAATCCCTTAAGCTAATATTACTTTTTGTTGCATTAAAATGTCTCAATTTGCTGATTTTCTGTAAGCAAATAAACACTATTCGTTTACAATTGAAGTCTATGGGAATTTGGCGAAATATTAGAGATACCGCCAATTTGGCGTGACTTTTGGCGACTAATTTTGGCCGCTAAATTTGGCCATATACTGCCAAGTTGGAGACAGAACAGGGTCCCCCCTATGGTAACCCCCCTTATAGGTATGGAGATGCATTAAATGCTTGACATTTACGATAAGCCATCATTGGCATTTAATCTTATAGTTTGGCGATAGTTTTTGGTCGACGGGATAATCGGATAGTACCGAATTGCGTAAAAGAAACATCCTTATAACTCGAAAAATTATAATCATATTAACTAACAGTTTACTGCGTCGGATTAAGCGTCTCATTTCCAATTAAAATATATATTTGAATTGAAATTTGAATAAAATACAGGGTCATGAAAAATCGAAGAGTGTGAAAAATAGGATTACAAATATCTCGGCAACTAATTATCCGATCGACTTCATTCATGATGCAAAATTTATGTTTTTTTATTGTATTTTATATTTACTCCTTCAAATAAACAATTTAGAAAATTTTTGTATACCTTTTATCAGAGCGAATATTTCGAGAGTCCGAAAAAAATAGTTCCGGATAATCGACGTTACTGATATTCAATAGGCTTCTTCCCATTATTACTCCCTAAGTACAGACCGAATTTCAAGTCTCTATTTCAATTTTTTCGGGAGATAGAGCGTTTATAGATAGACACACACGCACACACCCAGACGGACGGCACATTTTTTTTTTCTTCTAAAAATATGTTTTTCGGAATCTCCAGTGTCTGAAACGTGTAAATCCGTTAAAAAAAAGTTGTCGTTTTTCAAAACGATTACAAGACTTACCCTATACTCCGTATGATGGGTAAGTAAAAACGAGACTTACAATTAAGTTGGCATCATTAACTGATGCAGTTTATTTTATTATTAATAAGTGAAACTGTGTGTTACTTTTACTTTCGCCTATCTTTACAAGAAGAAAGTATTGGATTCGTGAAAAATTTCGACTTTCGGTTTTCAACGGACTTATACGTTTTAGAAGGTCCTGAACACAATTTGGCTGTTTTTAGGAAATGTCCGTCTGAATGTAACAAAAATTTTGTGGGCGCTCTATCTCAAGAATTAATGCACGGAATTTAATAAAACTTCATATTCAGTTGTCCTTGATATAAATTGGCGCTGATTAGTCTTTTGTGTAAATTGCACAACAGATGGCGCTGTTATGCTGTATTTTTCACGATTTCCGCAATGGCCCTTATCTTAAGAATTAATGTACCGAATTTAATAAAACTTTATATTCAGTTGTTCTTGATATAAATTGGTGCTGATTAGTCTTTTGTGTAAATCGAACAACAGATGGCGCTGTTATGCTGTATTTTTCACGTCGCTTTTAAGCGTCGTTTACACGGAGCGAGTTTACTAGCTACAAGCCGGCGAATTCACTAGCTGCTAGTAAACTCGCCCCGTGTAAACACGTTCGCTAGCGAACTATCTGGCAGCTCAGCGAGTGGGAAAAAAGTTGAAAGCTCGGCTACTTTTCTCGCTACTCGCTGGCGTGTTAGGTACCTGGCTAGTAAACTAGCTGTGTGTAAACGGTGTTGCTAGTGAAATCGCTGCGAGTATTCAGTGGTTTCGTGGTTCTGCATATGTAAACAATGTCGACTGGAGTAGTTCGTGCCGGTATGAATGAAACAAAATAGATTTTTTCGAACAAAATTAACAAATAGGATACCAATAAATAAAATATTTTTGAGAATTATTCACTGTTTGAAATAACTACCATAATTATCACAAGGTGAATGTTATAATTATTTTAGGTAGATATTTTAAAATACTAATGTCGGAGAATTGCAGTTATCAAATTATTGAGACTGTAAAGGGCAATAATTGGGGAAAAAAAAATCTGAAAAAAAAGTTTTGTATCAGTGCATAGATTCGTATATTTTCCACTATTTTTCACAGTTAATATTTCAATAAGTGCAATTTAAAAATTAAATGTGATTAATTAGATTTTCAGTTAAAAGATTTTATGCCCTATTAAACATCATTGAAATTGCATTTTTACTTTCTTCTATCCTTACAAGAAAGTATTGGATTCGTAAAAATTTTCGACTTTCTGTTTTCGACGGATTTACACGTTTTAGAGGCCAGGGATTCCGAAAAACATGTTTTTACAAAATGTCTGTCTGTGTGTCTGTATGTGACACAAATTTTGTGGGCGCTCTATCTCAAGAACTAATGCACGGAATTTAATAGAAATTTATATTCAAGTAGTCCCTAATATAAATTGGTGCTGATTAGTTTTTGGTGTAAATCGCCTAACAGGTGGCGCTGCTATGCTGCATTTTTCAGAATTTCCCCTACATCTCTATCTCAAGAAGTAATGCACGAATTTTCATCAAACTTCAAATTCAGATATGAAATGGTGCTAAATTTATGTAATTTCTTGTACTATTTAAATGATTTAATTGATATGATTTATATAAAAGAAAGTTTTGTGATGGCCACAACAAACTAGTTAACAGTGATTTCAAGGGGTGTCCATTACTGAAAATAGACAAATGAAGCGTTACAATAATGGACACGGGTCTTAAAACCTTACAAATTAATGAAATTTTATAAATGAGCATTAGAATATAAAATTCAAATTTCATCTTTTAATTTCGTATTGCAGTAATCTGTGTGTTTTATGTTCCATAACACAGTGTACTCTTGGTATACATTTAAAAAATCAGCAATATCATTTGCGTTCCACTTCATTTTTCCACGAACACACACACAAAAGAAAAAAAAAAAGCAGGAAAACTCTGCACTTAATATAAAAACAAACACTGTTTACAGAAAAAAACATAAGAAAGCTTTAGAACGCAGCAAGTGATGCAATAGCGAGTTGGCTACTGAGCGAGAAAACAAGTTCGTGTGTAAACGACCACTATCTCGCTAGCTGACTCGCTCGCTTCTTTTCTCGCCGGCTTGTAGCTAGTAAACTAGCTCCGTGTAAACGACGCTTTATAAGTCAATAAAAATTCATATTTGTATTTAATATGACGTCACGAGAATATTGCTTATCAGAATTCTTTTTTTTCTTTATTTATTGCACCTTTATTGATGTCATTTTCCCATTACAATGAAATAGAAAAAATATTTTTAATTAGATAACTAGATGTTTTTAATTAGATAATTATTTAGAATAAATCGTGCTTAAGTCTACCGAAAAGGTGCAAAGTGCCAAAAGTTAATTGATGTCATTTTCAAAAGAAAGCATCTATTTTAAAGCATGAAACTTCTATATTTTTCTATATCTGCGTCAAAATAATATAATTTTCAAATATTTTTCACCCTACCATCTCTGAAATTAGGGGCCATTTATTTTAGAAGACAACGCTTTCACCTGTCAAAATGACATTTTAAAACATTAACCTTTCACTGCACCACGTGCCACATCTGGCACATACCTAAGAACACTGTCATTCTTATTATGTGCCATGAATTTGGCCAATATGATCTCTATCCGTGATCAAGAACAGCCCAAAGAATGGAATAACACTTTTTTTTGTCCATGTCAGATGGCTTCATTTGGCAAAAAATTAGAATTTGTTCTTCGGCAACAAAAAAATTTTCCTTTCATTATTTTTACTGAATACTTAAAAATATTAATATAAAAAAAGGTTGTAGAGTGTTAAGCAGATAAAATTAATTAATTTAAGCTCATTTAGTTGTAAAATATAGCAATACAGTATTTTAAAATCCTAATTGTGTACATAGGGTACACGCCATAAAATATCAAATTTTAGCCGAAAATTTGAAATTTAATTTTTTTCACTATTTTAACCATTATTAGAACGATATGTAGATTTCAAATAATTTTTTTTCATAAAAATAGAAAAAATCGTGCAGTGAAGGGTTAAGGCGAAAACGTATATTTTAATTCAGAAAACGGACATGTTTTTTAAAATTACAGTAGAGCGCCGATTATCGGAACTCCAATTAACCGAACTTCCAATTATCCGAACAGCCTATTTCTCCCCAAGAATTTTTTTTAACCGAACTTCCAGTTATCCGAACAGCCTATTTCTCCCAAAATAATTTTTAACCGAACTCCCAATTATCCATTGGCTTGGAATAAAATTTTAAGTAAAGAAAAAACTGTTACTGGATCAGAAAATGAGGAATGTAAAACAATGAAGCAGATTGGAAGAATCCTAAACTATGAAGAAAATGAAATTAACGAGTGGTTAAATAGTGAAGTACATGACCCTGGATAGTAGATTTTAATTGATGATGAGATTGTGGATGAGATTTATGATGAAAAAGAAATTGAAAACGAATGCTCTGAAACTAACCAAGGTCCATCACATAACAGAGCCTTTGAATGTTTGGATACAACTATGAAATGTCTCGAACGGCAGAAGAACGTTAATCCTATTCAACTAACGTATTTAAGAAGAATTAGAGATATGGCAGCAATAAAAAGAATGTCTTCGTTGAAGCAAGCAACAATCAAAAGTTTTTTTTGCTTTTATTATCACTCTGGAGTTCAGTAAATGATAAAAAGAGAAAGATAAATTAATGATTAAAATGTAAACATGAAAAATTAAAAAGACACACACACACACAAAAAAAAATGAAACATGCCAGCACTAATTGGTGCTGTTAGTCCTAAACTTAGATAACGCGTGAAAGGTTTTAGTATAGTCAGAAACATCCCTTAAATTGCCTGTCCATTTATCCGAACTTTTGCTTATCCGAACTAGGGTCGGTCCTGACATGTTCGGATAATCGGCGATCTACTGTCTGTCTAAACAGCGTAATTTACATTGGGTTTTCATTCTTCCTATATACTGAGATTGCTAGGATATATTAGGATTCTTTCTCTACGGACTTTTCTGTCATCCCCCCAAGAAGCGCAGTGCACCTTTGGACTCCCGCCAACACCCAGTAGCATGTTAGACATGTATATTGTATATGATGATGGCAACTACCATCGCTTTCGGTCTTATTCCCCTTACATAATCTCTAAATGTCGTACAATTTCTTTTTCTACATCATCGAATTAGGAAAAAAATGTGTTTTCGAAGAAAATTTATTTGAACACTGCAGCTCAATTTAGTGACTTTTTAAATCATTTTCAAGTATGAATTATTTCTAAATCTACCTGAACAATTAGCATCTGTTTGTGCTTCAATAATGTAAAGTAGCTATTGGCAAATTTACCACGATTGGCAATTGATTGCCCAGGCAAAAGAAAAAAAACCTGCCGATTAATCGTAAGATTAGATAAGATTTTACCCATAACATAGAGCACTTTGGCGATAAACTGAAATTTGTCAACGAAAAGGCAAATTTTCATAAAATTAAAATATAGTTAAACTCAATTGATTGAAATATATGCTTAGAATTGTGTTTTATTATTGTTATTATTATTATTATTATTATTATTATTTTTTTGATGGTCCATTGTGTTTGTCACTTTATAAGAGGAAAAGGATTTACGATCGTGGATAAAGGGGCAGCCATCCCGATTATGCATAAGGAACGGAGAAACCATACAAAAAATTAAAACCTTAAAATTCTGTTTCATCTACAGAATTTATATTATTACTGTACAAAAATATCTCCATTTTCATTAAAAAAAAATTGGCTTTAAACAACGGATGCGTTCCAGAAGATATGAGTTTGAAACGAACAGTGATTGAAAGGACATTTGTAACCTTTTTTATTTCGTGTGGAATTTCGACTGGTTCTACCTCAGTACAAGAATTGATATAAGAATTCAGAAAATAAAACATACCTAAAATATTCTTTCAAAAAAGTTTGTTATGTAGTATGTGTCAAAGAATTATTACGAAATCCTTTTCTTCGGTATTTTTTTCAGAAGAAATTAAAAAAGTACATAAAATATGTAATATATCAATAGTCTTGTAATACAAACAGCAATAATTTCGAACATCAGCAGTATAGGGATAGTTTCGAAATACTCGGGATGTTGGTTTCTCTTCAACAAGCTCGTTGCCACTCTTACTTAATTTCATATCAAATTTGGATTTTTTTCCCCATCACCTTATACCTATTGTTTGTGGGGGAGGTCGAAAGTGGCGGTATAACAGGGTTTCATATTTTTCGAGTGGCGGTTTATTAGGATTTATTTCAACACAATTTGCTTCCCTTTGGCTAAGACCGACGTTATATGGGGGGTGACGTTTAAACGAGTGAAAGTTAAAGAAAAATCTTATAATATTATTAGTTGAAGCCTTAAAATAGATATTGCCTTAGATAACAAGATGTACTTTGGACTGAGTGTGTCTGCAGTAGGAATTGAAGAAAGGAGTAAAAAAGATACCAAGGTCTAGGAAGCGGAAGTAAATATTATTATCCTTTTGAAAAAAAAAAAAAAAAAAGATAAATTGAAAATGAAGCTTGGTGAAATTTTCTAAACAAAATGAATTACTTCTTCCTAACGATCTTAAGATGCCCTTACGCGCACGATCAAGCGATTTAAAAGGGTGGTGCCACCCCTAAAAATGTGTTCCAGCGTCCTTCCATGAGTAGGAAGTGTTAGAAGTGAGACCTTGTATGTTAGTCATCGGGAACTCTGGAATGTGCTTGTTTTGAACTTAATAGATTTGAGTTATTGAAAAAGAAAGAAACTTTCTTAGATTAACATTAAAATTCCGGAAGATGTGTGAATTAATTACGTAGTTACTTGAATATGCTGCGTCCTCGTTTTAACACGTGCATCCTGATTTTTACTTTCTCCTATCTTTACAAGAAGAAAGTACTGGATTCGTGAAAATTTTCGACTTACGGTTTTCAACGGATTTACACGTTTTAGGGGTCAGAGATCCCGAAAAACACGTTTTTACAAAATATCTGTCTGTGAGTTTGTGACTCTATCTGTCTGTATGTGATAAACATTTTGTGGGCGCTCTATCTCAACGAATGCACATACAGTCCACCCCACTTAATCTGGTCACGGATAATCGAATACCACGCTTATTCGAATAGAATCCTCCGGAACCGAATTTATTCCTATTGGTTCTATGTTATTTTTCCCCGCTTAAACTAAATACCTTTTACGAACGTTCCGCTTAATCGAATAACAACTGTGTGGCCGATGTTTGAAAATAGGCGCGGAAAGCACGTTTCAACTTGAATTTCCTTCCACTTTTTGTCATTTTCGGTTCTTTTACGCTGAAAGCAAATTTTCAGTTCTTCCAGCAATGATTTCGGCCGGCAGGTGTATAAAGGACAGGTCAAATGATTTCCCCACCTTGATCTCCCCACCATCACTTCTTGCTGTTAAACAGGCTTTAATGGCAATGCGCCGTTACTACGAGACTCGAGATGGTAGTTTTGATATTTTGCACTCATTCGAGAAATAACACGATATTTACTCCTTTAAAATTCCACTAAAACAAACCACTTTGGACGATTTTTTTAAGGCAGTATAAGTAACGTAAATTAGAAGTAGCAAAGTTTTGACCAAATTCAAACGAGCTGCATTAAGTGTGATGTAAACCATATAAATGTATGTACTGACATTAAATTAATACGTATTTACTTTATATTAGTATTTGTATTTATTTTAGTTTATGTTATTCTATTAACGATTTATTATGCTGTTAATTAAATATACCGTAGATCAGCGTTTCTTAAACTGTGGTCCGCGGAACCCTGGGGGTCCGTGAGCTTACAGATGGGGGTCCTCAAGCTCAGTGTTGAATTCAGATATTTTTCTTCGGCATGAATTTCTGTATCTGTAGTTGTGGATAAATGCAGGACTAGAATTCTAATCATAAGAGTATTAATAAACACCTAAATCTAAATCTTTCGAAGGAGAAATTTCAATGCTGGGGAAGGAATTTTATAAGATTGATAAAATTCCTCCTCTATACTTTTGGGTATTTACAATATACAATGCCAGTCAGTCCGTTTTGCCCTCTACTGGAAAAACTAAACGACAACTCAATTACTGAATTTATGAACACATAAACTATGTTAAGCAAAAATAATTAAAAAAATCCTCTGTTGTTTTTCTTTGTTGGGGGGAGGACGTCATTTCAACTTTGATTCGGATCAGTAAAGGCAATAACCTTTGAGATTTAAAATTTTTGAAGCTGTTCCTATTCACAAATATAGAAACTCAACGATTTTTCCAGTGTACCTTATATCTCACGTTTCTGGGTTGATTTGTTATATCACTTCCGCTTTCATCTCATTGGTTTCTGGAACAGGGTGATCTTTCAGTCCATCGTTTACTGACATTTAGTCCAGGCATTAGGTGCTCAAAAAGGACAAATAGGGGAAAGTTTTGGTGTAGTTTTGATATTTGGTGCCTTTATGTTTTTTGGGTCGCTGAACACGAATCTGAAGTTTGCCAACAAAATTTATCCCGGGAAACCCGTTTTTTGGCAAAAAAATGGGATTTTCTTAGTTTTTTCAAAATAACTTCAAAATAATGCAATTTACGCAAAAGTCTTCAGTACATAAATTAAAGAAGATAAAATTTCCTACATTTTATGTATTAGAAGTTTTTTTCTCTGATCAATGGTTTAGCCGTGACAACGCCTCAAAAATGGGTGTGAAAATCAAAAAATTCTGAAAAAACGGGAATTACGGCAATATACGTAGATTTAACATGAAAACTGACCATTTTACGCAAACTTTGACCATTAATGATACTAAATATAATATTATTTACTACATTTTATGGATCTGAGGTTGATTGTTTCCTTCATAACTAAAAAATAAAAGTATTGACTATAAATGATACTAAAGATTATATGATTGACTACATTTTACAATGAAGTTGCTGATAATAAATACAACGACTCATTATGAATCATTATTTAATTATAAATAAATTTGTACATTAGTAAGTGTACATTTACTTAAAAAACAAAAAATATTATTTCCGCTTTCTTTTACTTGAGGGTCTCTGCTTTTCACCGACATCTACAACATAGAAAATAGACGTATGGAATTGGTGGGTGTTTTTATTTCTACCAATAGTATAAAATAAATGTTTTTTTAATAAAAAATTTTTGATACCTTGTGGTATGACTTTTTCCTCTTCTATTGGGTTCACGGGTTCATTGGGTGGGTAATCCATTTCCAGCTCGGTTTCAAAGAGCTCGTCCTCTTCGTCTTGACACACCACTGCGTTGTTTCAATTCCCCTCGTAGTTGAAGCAAATATTGGAGCAAGAAAACCCTGCCTTCTTGCACCCACAATTTCGTTGGCAGTTTCTTCTACATTTGCAGGATACAAGCTTCCACAAAGCAGGGGGAGCCGGAGGTAGAACAGTGAACACAGGCTCAAGGCCAGTATTTGTTCTCTTCCATCCTCTCTCTTCAGCATTTTTTAAAAACCCCATTCATTGTTGGACCTGGTGATATACTCTTGTGCCACCTTGTACATCATCAAGGCAGCCAAATACAACTATTGCCTGTGGTTAATATTTTGACAGCACATACTGAACATATTTGTCGCAGATTGAAGAAAAAGACTGATTCTTAGGCCAAACTACTCTATGCAATAAAAAAAAAATCAATGACGAATTGAACCTTGCCGCTGAACCGCCTGTTCGTAAGGTGTTTTAATGCCTTGTAGAGTGTAGATTTGTTACCTTTTCTTAAGCCTACAAACAGGGTTTCAAACAGGGACAAGTTTCAAACAGGGACAAGAATAAGAACCTAGATCGTATGCCAGAAACTCCTCAAGATCTTCACCCGAATGCTTTGCAACCGAAATTCGTTGGAACAAAGTTGTAGGATTGACAGGAACCAACTCGTTGTCTACTTGTATTACACTGGTCATTACAGCAAGAATGTTTACTCTGTCGCTCCGTTTAAATTTGACAGTTCCAAAGCCCTAAAGTTACTAAACTAATGAGTAAAAAGTCGCTTATGGAAAGTGAGAGGAATATGTCCTCCTGATAAGCTAGTGTCCTGTCTCACATATACCTCTAGCAGGGCGAAACCACTGGGGAGGGGGTGGGGGTAGAGTATGACATTGAACGTGGGCCACAGGATGTGGGTGTGGGCGCTTGACCAACGTTATTTCACACCATCTTCAACCAAGGGGGCGAATGCACATGGGATTCATACAGCTGTGTTTCAAGGACAAAGATCGCCGTAACTTTCCTCTGTGTCAAATGATGAGATCCCCCCCCCCCCCCCTCAATGGTCTGTTTAGGATATAAGCGAAACTTTAAGAACTAGATACGTGTCAATTTTTATCAGCGAAAGTCTGTTTTAATTATTTTATTTTTGTTTTTTAAAAGTCAAATTAGGAAATGCTTTATTATTTTATTATTATCTTGTTATATTAGTAAATGAAGATTTTGATCACAGGTATGCTCATTTTTTATTTTTTAGGTATGAAGGAAACAATGAACCTCAGATACATAAAATGTAGTAAATACTATTATATTTAGTATCATTAATGGTCAAAGTTTGCGTAAAATGGTCAGTTTTCATGTTAAATCTACGTACACTGCCGTAATTCCCGTTTTTTCAGAATTTTTTGGTTTTCACACCCATATTTGCGGCGTTGTCACGGCTAAACCACTGATCAGAGAAAAAAACTTCTAATACATAAAATGTAGGAAATTTTATCCTCTTTAATTTACGTACTGAAGACTTTTGCATAAAATGCATAATTTTGAAGTTATTTTGAAAAAACTAAGAAAATCCCGTTTTTTTTCCCGTTTTTTGCCAAAAAAAACGGGTTTCCCGGCATAAATTTTGTTGGCAAACTTCAGATTCGTGTTCAGCGACCCAAAAAACATAAAGGCACCAAATATCAAAACTACACAAAAATTTTCCCCTATTTTCTACCAAATGACTGGACTAATTTAGGTCTTTCAATTTCATGTGTTTGGGGAAATGATGACTTTATTTTATACACTGATGGTGCGAGACCTAGTACTCACGAAATGTGTTCATTTTCATAGTGCTTGATTTGCACATAGTATGTGCTCAAACGTTGATTTTTCAGTGATTTTGTTTTCCAAACAAGTTTTTTATTTAAATAACCATTATATTTAGCCAGTGTTTTTCGACAGTAATTTCTGTCATGTTATTTTCTATTATCTTACATTAAGAAAAAATTTGTTGGGGGTCCCCGAAATCCATATCCTATCAAAGGGGATTCGCAAGATTCCAAAGCTTAAGAAACGCTGCCGTAGATGGTTATTTTGCCTTTTAGGTAGATTTTGTAAGAAATACTACCTATTGCAGTCGTTACCATGGTGCGACTTTTGAAAAATTCCTTCATAACTTTTCATTATAGGACCCCAGGAACCCAAAACCACCCCCACCTAAAAAGTTTATATATATATATATATATATATATATATATGTGTATGTATGTATGTATGTACTAAATTTTGTCCTCACGATAAAAGTCGCAATTATGCACGGATGGTCTTCAAATTCGCCAACAACTTTGAGATGGCTAATATCTCGGCGGCGGGGATTGAAAATGGGCAAAATCGGCCCAAGAGAATGGAAATGGGGAGGGTTAAAAATTTTGAATACCGTCTTAACAAGATTCTGATAAAACCAGCTCCTACACAACAATGACAGGAAAAAATAAATATTTTTCGTTATAGCAGTTGCCAACAATTAAAAAAAAAACAATAAAATTCTCACCACAACAATTGCTTTTATATTGCAAGATTTTCACGTGAAACAATAAATTAAATAAATAGTTTGAAGAACTGGAAACAAATTGAATATTACGTCATAAGTCTTCTAGAGCAAGATTTCAGCATGAAAACTCAAAATGAAATAAATAGTTTGACGAATTAAAAAATATATATATTGCGTCATATTGGAAATATACTGGACCTCAGCAGGTGCTTATGTAACGTCATGTGAGATTGAAAAAATGAATTAAAACATGATAAAAACACGACTATGGAAATATTAACATATTTTAACACTTTGAGGTTATCTGAATTTGTTTTAGCCGTTTTTAAACCTATTCCATATACATGAGTGTGTGTATCCGTGTATATTAGAATTTTCATAAAATGTTTAGCTCCCTAGAGCTCATTCTTAGGGAAGGAACTGGGTTTATCTCTAATCTTGATTTAAGTTTTGTTAGTAAATTTAGTACTTAACTTCGAAATCTACCTCCGCCTGTAGGCCCGAGCCGGCAGGGATTTTTTATTACGCATTAAATATTACAGTTATGATTCCCCCTTTAATCAAATACCCCGCTTAATCGAATATTATTTCTGGAACCATCAATATTCGTATCAACGGGAACGACTGTAATTTAATAAAAATGTATATTCAGTTAGTCCCTGATATAAATTGGTGCTGATTAGTTTTTGGTATATTACATTGATCTCTATGTTCCAAGTCAATATACGACTGCATCCCCAGATGGATCCCTTCCCGGCAATCACATGACTATTTTCCCGTGGGTGAGACCTCACCTCTGATCTCTCATAAATTACATAGACATAAAAACATCAGTTGGTAAATTTACATATACAAAATAAAAAGAATAATATTTAGTGTTTTGCTATGTACATGCAATCATTGTGAACAAACACAAGAACCCTTAAACTTTCGTAATTATACTGAGTGTACAAATTAATGATTGAAAATAAAAAGAGTGGAATCACGCCACTAGGTACACCACTGCTTTCGGCATCGTATTCAGCGACTGTTAATATGGCAATCACTATAACGGCGGCACTTCATTAATATGCGACACCTAAAATAATACTAATAATAATAATAACTTTATGAAAACTAGGGGATCGTACCCGGGCTTCCCGAGTTACAGAATATAGGTGAAAACCAATTTTTTTAATTGAAAAATATTTTTTTTTACATGCAATATATTTTATACATTGCCCACTAAAAATAAAAAAAAGCATTTTTCATATGGGAAATATGAAGTATACAATCAAATAAACTTTTAAAATTTATCAAAACTGATTTTCTCGTATTAGCCGCATGCTAGGAGTTGTTAGGCCAAGATTTTTCTGCTTACGGCATCTTTTTATTTTCTGATGATTTCAAAGCTTTAAGCGCGTAGTTCAATTACATGTCTGTTAAATTTGTGTTTTATTTATATTATTTTATTTATTTAATCATAGAGGAAGTTTTATATTTGTTTAGGGAATATTAGTCGTAAGAAAATGATGACTCTTTAAGTTGTTTTAAGGGCAAACGGATTAATCTTTTTAAATCGAGCTCCACGCAATAGAGATAAATTAAAAAATTAACCTCTCTACCCACAATCACCCTTTTTAAAAATTGGTATTTTAATTTGATTATTCTAAAATCATTTTAACTCAAAACGTGAAGTCACGTTTGTCAGCAAAATCTTTGCATGTGAACTGTCGCACTCTTAACTCGAGATTTTAATCTCAGTACCGAAGAGTGAAAATTGCCGTAATTTATGTTTTTTTTTTTTCTTTACGCATTTGCGTTAAAAAGTTTAGTTTTATCAAAGAAAATCATCGTTTTCTTTTAAATATGACATCATTTTCACTTACTTAAGCATTTCCCCTAGTGTCTGAAACTTAGTACACATATAGAAGGGGGGGGGGGATATGAAAACTTTATAAGGAAAATGCGTGTTTTCAAAAGCAGTACGTAATTTTCCGTTCAAAATAATGTCGCCATTAAACCCTATACAACAATTTTTAATTTTTATCAGATAATCACAGGAATAATGATAAACAAACCTCATTATTTCTCTCTTCTCTGCAATAATGAAAGCTAACTCATTACCATTATTTTGAAGAATTTTCATAGAATACTTTTAAAATTAAAATATAATAATGGGACATTTAAAAAAACAGCTAATGCAGGCACATCTTGGAGGTCTGCACGGGCCGGAATTTCCAAGCCCGGCCCGGCCCGAACGAAAGCTATCTTGGCCCGGTCCGGTGTAAAAATTGGAAGTTCGGCCCGGGCCCGGCCCGTTTGCATTTTTACAGTTCTCGGCTCGGCCCGTACAAAAATCAGTGAAAACAGACCCGGCCCGACACAATTTCTACAAAAAAAAAAAAAAAAAAAAAAAAAAAAAAAAATCCGTTTTTTCTCGACATACAATTAAGATTCTTTTAATGAATACTATATACATATTTATGGGAACATTTTACAGTATATTTTAGATTACTATGATGTTGGCAAAACAGAAAACACACAATAGTAAACATTAATGATTACTTACAGTGTTTTAGTCATCGTCTCTACAAACATTTCAAAATTCAAATAAGGATTCATTAAAAGATAAATGTAGTTCAGAATAAAAGATTAAACACATGATAACTTTTGAAGCTGTATAGTAAAAAGTAGATTTGTGAAAATATTTCTCTCATTTTTAAGGCTTTTCTCAAATCCAAAGGAGCTACATTTCGACACATTTATGAATTAATTTCTTTTCGGAAACGCGTAAGATTGGCAGGTATTATTATTCAGAAACTATGCAAATGCCGTTTTTTTTTTCATAGATTAAAGCAATATATCTTTCTGAAAATACTGCCAAAGTTAGCGTTTTGAATCGAATTTCCGGAAGCGATAGCACAGGAAAGGAGAAAAACGTACAGTCACATGACAAGAATCTCCTATTATCTCTGTAAGTAATTTATCAAATATGGAGAAAGCTATTCGTTTCCAAATGCCTTCAATAGACAGGCCTGTCAATTTCATGACTTTATAGTTAAAAATGAGTCAGAAAATGTGTCTGAGAGTTTCGCTTTGTTGAGCAGTGAATATGAGAACCATCTTAAGGTATATTTAGAAAGATACTATTAACAGAAGTTCATTATCACTATTAATACTACAAAACACTATGACTGTCCTACATATCCTGGAGATCGATTAAGACCAGTTCCGTCCCGGCACGAGTCTGCTGAAACAAATTAAACTCGGAATCAGACATTTTGTAACTGCACGATGCCGATCTCTACGATGGACATGTTACATTTCTGTATTGATGTTGTTAAACTCGCATCGGCTCGTGACGCACATTTATACTTCTCAAGAAAATCATATTAATTGAAAATGGATCGTATTTTATCTGCTTCGCTTGAATTCTTATATCGGGCCGATAGGCCCGATTAATTTTTTTATCAGCCCGGGCCTGTCCTGCAGACCCGTTCAACTTTTTTGCCGGCCCGGTCCGTTTGAAAATTCGCTTTCATTCCGCCGATCCGGCCCGGGCCCGTGCAGATCTCTAGCACACCTACAAATGAACAGCTTTACAAATTAATAGTTAAAAAATTTATTAGTAAATTTGGTTCAGCAGAAAGCTCAGGGCAGATGACTAAAAAACATTCTTACGTTTTAAATATATAGATTATATAAAATTACGAAAAATTAAATTAAGCAAATTATGTTATTTTGATAAAATTACAGTAACATGTCTTAAAGAATAGCAATAAAATTTTATTAGTAGACAGAATTTTGGACAAAAACTCGGGGAACCTGATATTATTTTAAACCTCGAATTATTGCCAAGATCTTCTTTGATTGCTTGTCTAACTCGGCGAAGTGAATTCATCCAAGACAGAATAATCAAGTTCTGTAATATAAATCGTTTTTTTTTTCAGACAAAGACCATTCACATCATGTGCTACTGCTCTTCCATAAAGTCACTGTAAATGTTTGTAAAACATTGCGTTTTATCTGTGTGGGATTTCGATTACATTATTTTCAAAGATAAAACATTTTCACCTGTGAAGAATTTCAAAGCAGCTGGGGCGGAAATGACACCCTTCTACAAAACATGTTTCAGTTTTAAGAATTTAAAGCATCTCTCTTTTACGATTCAATCTTAAACAACATCTATAGAACGGTATGCAAATGAAATCATTATCGCGGAATAATACACAAACCCAGCAGAAAGTAATGACGTCATTTAAGAAGCTCGGCAAAATAATCTCGGTTATCTAATGATTTATATGACTTCCTTTTTTTTTTTTTTTTTTTTTTTTTTTTTTTTAATAGCTCCATGTTTTATCAGAAGTCATTCATTTATATTTTTTCAAAATTCGGAAAATGTTATTACACACGGATTAATAAAATTGCATTCTTTCAGATTTTTGATACGCATTAAGTAAATGCGGAGAAAATAAGTCACACAAATATTCTTTAAACTACATTTTTATAAAGAGAAAGTGTTGTATCGTTTGTAAAGTTAAATTGCAATAAACTAAAAATCATTTAATTGATAAATAAAAACGAAATAAAGCCAGAACTCACCGGGTTTTATAACAGACGATATTCTTGCATATTGACGCTATTTTAATAATTTATTAATCTTGACGATATTTTAATAATTTATTACCTTGACGATATTTTAATTTAATTTCTTTTTTCAGTTTTTATGAGAAAATGGCAACAAACAGATACAGCAACCTATTATTTTTCTTTTTTTCCCTTTACTTTCAACAGAAATGGAGTTCTTCAGTTTCCACAATTACGAAAAAAAAAAGTAATAAAAAACTACAAAAAAATTAATATCTTAAAATTAAATTGTGATACAGCATTCAAACAAATTGCATTTAAGAGAACATTTTTTTCCTTATACGACAGTGTAAAAATTTAAAATGTGTGATGTTTAGAAGTTTAAAAATTTGCAGTAGAGAAAATTGCAAAACCAAAATTTTATTTCAAATTTCAAATTGTTGCCATTCGCAAAATGACGCATGCGTTACGCACAGATATGTTTGTCCTTTATAATATAGATAAACAATGAAAAATATCCCCGCAAAAAAAAACCTAACCTGAAAATTTTAACCATGCCCCATAAGTCGTTCAAATAACAATTATTATAACGAGAACCCTTTATTAATACGCGACATCGTTAAAATGTTTTATTTCGTTAAAACACGCAATCGATAAAAACGTGAAATAAAACAATGCAATAAAACAATAAATACTTCAAAATATTTTCGAAAAAAAGACCCCCTCTTCACACCCCTGATAATTTCTGACCCTGCAGGAAGTTTTGGAAAAGAAAACCCACGATAAATGGTTCTGGTCTCTTTCAACGCTACGTGCTTATTATCATAGCAAGAAGTTTCGCCCATCAAGCAGAACGAAACACTTCCCATGTTTTCCAAATTTTCTTTTAAGTTTTCGAAAATTTCACATCGTAGATAGTTTCTTTTACGATTCTATAAAAATTATCATATTATTATTTTGAGAAAATATTAATATAATAATATGAACATCTATATGATTAAACCGATTCCCGAATATTTTTTACATACAGGGATATGAAATTTAACTTTGGATAACAAAAATTATATAACGAAATCACTTAACAAAAAATAAAGTGACAAAAAAAAATGATTTAAAAAAAATGTGTAAAATCCAAAAATGCGTGCTTGAACTTCGAATAATGTTCATTAAAAATATTTCAAATTAATTAATTTACTATAGTGGGTTAAAAAATTGAAATCGGATTCCTTTTATGAATGGCCATAAATCGCCGGAAATCGTAAAAAAATGCTAAAAATAGCATCAAAAATAAAATAAAATTATCTAATCCAAAAATCACAAATCTGAGTCTCAGGTGCATTGATCTGTGTTCATTTATCTTGGACCAAATTTCCAGACGAATGTGCGATGGATCTCCTCAGCCACAACCCCCCCTCCCCTCACAGACACACACACAGATTCCTCTCTGACATACATACACACGCGCTTCTTTTTATTAGATTTCAAATTAAGGAAAGTCTACTTACTATATATATATTTCATTCTATCTTTAAAGAATGAGTTTGACATCATAAGAAAAAAAAAATGTACTGTACGACTTGAGTTTACAGTAGAATGCAAATTACTCAAGAAGGTTCGCTTTAATTAAGAAGCTGTTTTTGTCATCCGGAAAAATATCTTATTTTTATTGGAAAGAGAGCATGTTCTTTTGGTGACACGCAAAATGAGGAAAGGGCGGATGTAGTTGGTTCAGCTTCGTTGCACAAAGTCAGTTTCTGAAGGAGCATTGCGCTGGAAAAATCAATTTGAAAGGAGTTTCGTTTAAAGTGATATGTTGAGTAAAGCGTTTCATTTAAATAAATAATTTATAGGAATGAGATTGAACAAAATAAAGTTAAATATCTTTCGCCAAATTATAAGCTTAATTAAAAATTATTTCATGGCATTGAACGTTGAATATTTCACAATATTTTAATAAGAAACACAGTAGTCTGCAAAATATTTTTTTTTCTGCAGCATTTTACATGTTTCTAATGTTTTCCAATGCACTGAGTTGGAGTTTGTCAAGTTTTTTTTTTCTCTATCTCGTAAGGTTTTTTTTTTTTTTTTTTTTTTTTTTTTTTTTTGACAAAATGAGGATTATGATCCAAGAAAATACCTCTGAAAAGCTAGAAAAGTCAGAAAACTTTATTTACAAAATGCTTAAAAATAAGTAGCATCTTACATTTTATTAATTTTATGATTTCCATACTTAACAAAAGCTTAAAAATCATTATAATATATTTTCCTAGAAACACAGTATAGAATATTTTCTTTTGTGCACTGTTTCCAAACAGACCTTTAACGCTGAGCCTAAGTGCTAATTCAAAAAATATTGGCTGCCATAGACGATTTTTTCTCAATATTTGTGCTATCACTTGAATTTTACTACCACTATTTACGAATAGCGCGAAAACCAGTAGCGTAGTAGTCAGCACGCCTGTGTGCAACGTTACAGGTCGTGAGTTCGACTCCCAGCTGGGAACTTTCACTCAACCTTTCATCCCTTCGGGGTCGATAACATGAGTACCAAGCTTGCTTGGGAACTAAACACCGACAGTCTCGCTTTAGGCTGACAACTTGACCGGGGCATAGCTGTATAGCAATTCGGGGTCCAAGGTCAAGTAAACAGGGTTGGGCACTGTAAGCCTTGATCCTTCATGGATTGTATAGCCACAGGTTTAGTTTTTTTTATTTACGAATAGCAATATTTCTATTTTTTTTAATCGCACAAAAATAGTGTGAAGGTTAATATTCGTAAATAGTGGTATTAAATTTCAAGTAACCGTATGAATTGAGAGAAAAAGCAGCCACCAACTGTAGTCGTTTTTTGAGTCAGTGCGCAGACCTAGTATTTAGGTGGCTGTGGCTTACAACAGCAATTTGTCTTTGCTACTGTTACCTATTTGTTTTCTATTATGTTATTTAACTGTCTAATGCCTTTATGGCAAAAGTTATAATTTGCAAAACTGAAAATTCTGTTGCCTTTCTAAGTATAATTTACGAAACTGGCAGATATTCTCGGTTTGTGACAAAACTCTTTGTGATAGTTGTTTTGGGTATTTTTTTACCGAAATCAATATAATAAATGTTAAAAAAATTTTAAACATGATTTTATTAAAATTCACAAAAATTTAGAAAGTACATATAGGGTAATTCCGGGATTCCACATTTTTTTGAATTTGTGTATAAAGTCCCATGGTGGACATAAAATTAAAAAAATCATGCTGTTCTATTTAATGTTAAATATACAACGCGTGTACTGCGACAAAAAAATTCAAAACAAATTATTAATATTTTTTAACAATTTTTTTCTAAAACATTACACTGCGGCGCGTCACCCGTACATTCAGGCTGAGACGCCGCACTTATGCGGTGGTTATGCCGCGCTTGCAATAAGAACAGAATGAAATTATAAATAAAAATATTAAAGAAAAAATATTCGTATCTGGACTGTAATTAACGATGTAATAACAAAATGAAACTAAATGAGTACGATGAAACGTATTAGTAGATTCAAATTAATAATTGTTGCCTACATTCACTATTAAAATTATCGACTTATTTTTTTTACATTAAATTTTAATTGTTATTTCAGCAACAACGTAACATCAATGTATTAGAAAAGGAAAAGAAAAAAAAAGTAAAATTGTGTTTACATAATTTATTTGTTAACCCTTTCGGGACCGGTGGCTTTTACTTAAATTTTATTCGGTTAGTACCACTTTTTTAAAAGAAATTACCTTTACTTAAATAATCATGAAAATGCTCAAATTAAACAAAGCAAATATTACTTTTCTTTTTTACTGGTGCCAGAAACAAATTTTGTAAGCTCTTTATGAAGGTGCTTATATGCACCTATGGTCCCGAATGGGTTAAGAGAACTGTTTTTTGGTCTACAATATCTACAGAAAAAGTGCCGAAAAAGTACAGTCTTTATGTAACTACATTTAAACACATCATGCAACGAAGCAAATTACACTTCTTCTTTTTCGGAGTAGTTTGCAAAGACCGTCTGCGTTACGCGTAATCCAATTTTTCATTATTATCATCTTGACTTGCATCTTTCTTGCACTTCTTACTTTTTATTTTACCCTTTTTCTCCTATGGTTTTAGTAAACTTGATAACATGCCTAACATGGTTAGTCTGTGCAAAAAGAAAAGGAAAAGTTAATAACACTTAATCATCCCGTACAAAGGAAACTGCGGCATGTATACCGGAATAGCAGTGCGGCATGCATCCCATTTTGCATGGTGCAGACGTCGGCCATCACAGTTACCTGCCATTGCTAAGGGGAATGGCGTAACCATATACACAGTACTCTATACAAACGCTACACTTAGTTTTGACTTCGAAATCATGCATGCATTTAGTAATTAGTCTATGGAAAGTACTTAAACATAACGTGTTTAAAAGTTTGGACTGTGAAATCATGCACTTATGTCAAATTAAGGATTGTACTTGTACAAGTAAACATCGGAATGGGATTAACGCTATACACTGGTTAAAATAATGTCATTGCGCACCTATACTGTGCGTTTGGCGACCATCTATCGATAATTACAAGAAATACAAGGGATGCGGCATCTATATCGTATACGGCGACTCTCCCGGAGTTACCCATATTTAAATGCACTAAAAAGTAGAAATGGAAATTTCATCAAATTAGCCAGCTATCTCCAAAGTTGGCTTCATATATGGCAACTTATTTTTGGCGGCGAATTTGGTGAAATTTCGTCAAGTTGACCAAAATTTGGCGCTATTGTTGTAAGTATGCCATTAGTACTTTTCAACAAATATTGACTGTTGAAGCTGATACTGATTTTTCCATAGGAAACCAACAATTGTCTCCCCCCACCCCTTAGGGATCGAATATTTAAAAATCAATGTCCAATTCATGTATTGCCCTCAGGAATACATGTATATTCCAAATTTCAAAGCTCTATGTCAACAGGAAGCGGGTGAAAGATGAGTAAGAACATTTGACTGCCACATACAAACAAACAAAACTGTAAGTTAAAAAATACACTAGTAACAACATTCACTCCCTTCGAAAAAAAATCAAAAATTCATCGCAAGCCTGTGTAATTTAAAAGAAAATATTCTACTACACTATGGTATATACAATAGTGGGGAAAAAAGTGCTTCATCTGGATTATTTCGAAATCTACAATACTTTCTGTGTTTTTTTTAAACTAAAATACAATAGTATATTTGATAGTTAAAATAAATTATTATTATTATTATGAGCTAGGTTGTCAGTTTCTTTAACCCTTTATGTACTGAATTATGTATTCATGGAAATTTTATGTTCTAAAGCATTTTTCGTGAATTTTTTAAACTACATTAGAAGATTTACATAATCATTTAATGAATTTTAGAAGGATTCAAGGATTTAGAAGGATTAAATAAATTTGAATTTATAGGGATTTTGTGCAATATTTATAACCCCACTCAAATCTTTTATTTTAAATTTTTTTCTTAGTATTTTGTAGAATTAGGAAATGTGCAAATATAATGTTCTTACAACAATGGAAATATAGAAATATTTCCGAATTGAAAAATTCCACCCCCTTCCTCCCAACGCCAAGAAAGCAGTTGATTTGTGTAACCGATAATGCTTTTGGAACAAGATAAAGTAATGCATCTGTAACTCATTTTAAACTGTATTAGTACTAATCGAGCTATTAAATGAATTTTATAACAAGTTATTTTAATGGTACTTAGTACCGTCAGTAGATAAAGGATTAAAATAAACACCCTTTTTTCGTAATGTGGAATAGATATTACAAGATCATTATTTATGCTTATGGAAAATGTTTTAAAAATCTAAGATTCAAAACATTAACTAGATTCTTATTGTGTTAGATCCAACTTCTTTTTTTAGAGCTTATTACTAGCTATTGTAATTTACAGCTGCTTAAAAAACGTTTTAAATGTACATAAAAATTGTAAAAGACGTAACATAGACGAAAATACACCACAAAAGGATACCTTTTTTAAAAAAATCTAAAAATCACTTTTCTTATAATTAGTGGTATTTAGATTTATATAGAGTGCTTTGTTCATCGAAAATATGAATCCCGTTTTTAATTATCGTAAGTAATATTACGAGGCCGTTCACCGGTTTCATAAAAAAACACCAAGTGACCTTGAAATGAAGAAATGATGTGTAGGAGAACCAACGTGAAAACTCCTACGGTTTCTTCATACAGAAAACAACATGAACATATATATGTCATATAACCTTTGAAATACCAAGACAACAATCAACTTCTGATCTCAAGTGTCAGATTTTCAAGAGGAAAGCATTCTCTTGCTTCCTTTTTCTATGCAGACATGTAAATCAGTTAAGAAGCGAGTTTAATGATCTCAAAGATTAGTACGGTTAATTCGGTTATTTATCTTACTACCTTGCCTGCACACCATCTAATAGCAAGTCAGAGACATGGTGTGTGGGATGTTGTATCTACAAGTCTGGGTTTTTACCAAGTATTATGCTCTTTTTTACGAAAAAATTATAGCCAGTGTTCGAAATCATTGGAGGGTCGTTGGTCCGAGACCATCGAAAAAACGACCGGACCACGAAAGAATAAAATTCGGTGGTGCGCTGGGTCGGTAGTCGAAAAATTTCTTTTTTAATTATTTAAAAAAAAAATCGAGAAAAGAATATTCCTGATAAATTCAAAATTCCATGTACAAACTTTAACGGTTGGTAGAGCATGCGACAACAAATAATTTTTGTATTTGAAAGTAGAGTCACAATCCAGTTATGCGGTCAAAAATACAGGGCACTTCACCCCAATCCGACTTCCGATTTTTGTTCATATAACTTTAACAATGATAAAGATATTTTAAACATATTTGTGACAGATTTATCCTTCTTTTTGTGCATTTTAACGATATTGTGATAGGAGTGGCCTATCTACATCCAAAGAGCGCTTAACTAAACGCTTCATATTTCCGAATGTAGTTAACAGTGTACATAGGATTTTACTTACCCAAATACTACAAATTTCCATTGCTTTCACTGATTGCCTTGCACTTCATGAAATGCAAAGTAAGTCTGTTGAAAATTACTTTAAAATATCTTTATTTTTATCGAAGATATAAACAATTGTTATTTTCGGATTTGGAGTAAGACACCGTGTATTTTTGAGTGAATAAATGTATTATGACCCTAGCCCCCCCCCCCCCCCCCAAAAAAAAGAAAAAGAAAAAAATGTTTGTCATAAGTATGCTTTATCACTCCTTAAAATTTTTACGTGAAATTTTGAATTACTCTGCAATTGAAATTGAAAGAGAGCTTAGAAATTTAGAAAATATTCAAATTGGGTGACGAAATCAGATAAATAACAAAACTACAAACCGATACAAGGCAGATATGTATCTGGACACACCAGTCATTGAGTTGTGGGGTATCTACTTGAAGTTTCATCCAGTATTCAATCAAGTGAGAGATCACAGAAAGTTCACATCAAACCTAATACTCAAATGTTACGATCTATCAGATGTAAATGAAGTTATCAACAGGCACAAGAGATCTGAATATTTTGTATTGTTATTTTCTATGTCATTGCGTCAGATTATCAATTTGTAATACTTATACTAGGACTTCCCTCAGAGGGATTAGTCTGAGCGATATTACTGAGAACATAGATTTAATAATAACATGTGGAAGCAAAGAAAATGAGATGTTATCTTTAATTGTCCATATACTGCGATAAACTGAAATGATGAAAATAAACGAATCGTAGAATTACAAAATCTTATATATAAATTCGTATACACTGTTTAAAAAATGGGAAATCAAACCATTCAAGACACCCATGCATGGATATAAAATTGAAAGTACGCAATATATTAAAAGTAAAATAGAAAATGAAACACTAAATTACTTATATCGGAATTTTAACTGTATTAAATGATGTCAAGAGCATAATCAGACGCTCCGCACCAATTTGAGTAACTTTAAATGACAAATATATGATGTTTAAAAAGAATGGACTATACTTTATATGGTGTGTGCTAACCCGGAATAGTTAATATTGTACAATATCTGTTTTTCACAGATGCAATGAGGTTGTCGATAACATTTAAGGAATTCTCTCCTCAAAATCTAATATAGTATCAAAGTACCGAATACATCAACAGTGGCATGCAATGCTTCGTTAGAGTGTGTTTTAGATATGCTCGATCGGATTTAAATGATGAGTGTATGCTGGCCACTACATACGCTGCATTGTTTTGTTTTCAAACATATTCCGCACAAGTTGAGCTGTATTTAGCATGTATTAAATAAAAGAAATCGGCAATGATTACAACATAAAGTATGACACAAGATCTGAATATATCGTCTGCATAACTTTTGAGCTGTCAAAGTGTCATTTGAAGTAATTTACAAATCCATACATATTTATTCAGGAAATCATGCAAGCTAACATACGCCAATATGATCCCGATTATAAAATTTCACCAGAATAAGTTAATATATAAAAAAGCTACTAATGATAATTGAGAATATGACCTTATGATAAAATGTCTAGAAAAATGAATCGGATAAAAAATTCATATCACATTTAAAACGCCACTTCCCTCTGTTAGTGGCCTTGGCGAGAGAGAGAAAAGCCTAGAGAAGGAACACTTTAACAAGTACTTTCGGGCAACCTACTCACTGTTTCATACAGGTCTTTATTTAATATTTACACAATTTATTTAATGCTAGGTGGGTATCTCTCTGTTTTGTTGCATTTAAATTGCATGTTTTGCGGAGGAAATGCAGCATTATGAAATATTTAAAGTTGCTGTACCTAATAATTCCAAATTAATGGTAATTGAGATAGCTTTCCGTTAATTTCATCTTTTTTAATTTTAAATTTTTTAGAAACCATTCATAGAGACAATTGTATATTTTAAAACTACCCCGAAGCAAAATTTCAAGATTTTGGGCTCAGCAGTAACACAGAAATAGAAAATTTTTGAAAGTTTTTTGTTTTTGCACTATTTTATATAGCGACATTTTTAGAAATTGTTCTATTGCGAGAATTTACGTCATGATAAATACAGCCATGTCAATTTTCATGTTTATATTCCTAACAATTCCATGTACTTCGTTACTTAGATCATCTTTAGATCTTTTTCTGCTTTGTTTAGTCTTTCTATTTTTTAGAATTCGTTCTACAACGAGCATTTACATCTTATTAATTACTACCATGCCAAAGTTCTAGTTTCTAACCCCAACAGTATCCCAAAAATTTCAGTATTCCAAATAAATCATAGATTAGAACCTTTCTAGAAATTTTTACGTTTATCCGTCAAATTGAACCTTTTAGAGAGCGTTCATTACGAGTATTTACATCTTAAAAGTAACTACCGCACCAAATTTAAAGTTTCTAACCCAATCAATATCACAGAAATCTCAATTTTAGAACTTTTTTGCTCCTGCAGCGATGTAGGTTCTTGCACTGACATAAAATAGTCTTTTTTTCGGAGCAGAGATGGCCACCAACATTTTTTAAGTTGGCTATGTAGTTTCAGAGATAACACCTCACAAACGTACAAGCATTAATAATATTATATACTTTATAATATTATAACGCTTTATAATATTAGCATTAGATGTACAGATACAAAAGCCATTTATCTGTTACAAACTAAAGTGCCGGCGTTGCCCAGAATTTGAAGGATGTTTGTTCTGAAAAATCAATTTCAAAATTTAACATACAACACAAAACAAACATTAAAAAAAGCAGTCGAAATGTTGTATGAATGAATCATATGAAAACGCTACATAAAAATGTATAAATGTATATAACAGACGCAAAAGAATACAGCTATAAATGGACTTATTTAATTTATAATTGGAGCAATAATGTTAAAATACGCCAATATTTCCCTAATCGGGTTTTTATTATGCTTCAATACATTTTTCACACTCATACGACGTTATACTATATCCACCACGTCCTTTATATTTCCAATATGACGTAATATTTTTCTCTTTCACGTGGAAACCTTGAAATAGAAAAATTATGAAGTTATATTCACTTTCATTTAAATTCGTCAAACCATTTATTTCATTTTCATATTTCACGTGAATATCTTGCAATAGAAAAGTTATGACGTAATATTCACCTTTTTTTAAAAATTCGTCAAACTATTTATTTCATTTTCATTTTTGACGTGGAAATCTTGCAGTAGAAAATTAATTGTTGTAGTAATAATTTTATTGTGTTTTTTAATTGTTGGCAACTGCTATAACGAAAAATGTTTAAATTTGATAAGAATTTGCTGTTAAATTGGTGGTTTTTTATTAATTAAAAATTAACTATAAATTATTTCGATTCCAGATTACTTCAGTTGCCTCGGCCATGTTTTAATACACATGTACGTATCTTTTCACAATTTTCGCTTCCAAATTGTGGATTTTTATAGAATTACAAACAGACAGATAGACAAGTTTTTATTTTTATATATCTCTAAATTCTAAAAAAAGTAACTAACGCTGTCACTGCCGCCGCCGCCGGTTTTGAATTTTTTGTGACCGGAGGTATTTCTTCGTTAATATTAAGAAAACTATTGCATACAAAAAATATGAAAATCGGTGGTATTATAGCGAAATGTTTGATCAACACGCTAATGCATACAGTTTTCAAATCGAAGAATTATTTTAAGAGATATTTAATGCTAAAGTTAGACAAAATCGTTCCATTAAAAAAAATTTTATAGGAGCAAAAGCTATACATGTGAATTTAATCATTTTTAGATCATTTTATTCAATAGAAAATCCCAGTGTGCAGATTTCATTAATTTTTTTTCATTTGACTCATTTTTTGAGGTTTTATTTCTATTTTAAATTCAAATATTCAGCATCTTGACTGATATTTTTTACATATTTTAGAAAATGGTATTAATTTAAACTGTTGCCAACTGTATAAACAGCGCAAACAATAACGTTTGCTTCAAATAAAAAAAATTATTTACATGTTACTATTATAAACAGAAAAAACCCGTCAAATTAGAATTAAATAATTAGGTATAAAAAGCTGGCTCTTATTGAAAATTACGCCATTAAAAATATATTTACATGTGAATTTGGAAAGAGAAAGGATATTGTAAAATAAATTCATTAACATGCGTTAGAAGTCTGAAATACAAGAAATTGCGTCACATTACACTTATTATGCAAAATGAACAAAAAATAGTATTGCAAAACAGTTTAAATTTAAAAATTGCGCGAGACAAAATATTAGAGGTTAAATATTAGATTTGTTCAAAATTTTATTATTTGTCGTTTGATGTGAGGTGTTCAGCTATAAGTATGCAAATTTTCATGTCTCCAACATAATTAGGGGCTGGGTTAGAAAAATTGCTTAAAATACACATGTTAGATCCCAGAGGGTTAAATATTAGACTTTTTCAAAATTTTATTATTTGCCGTTTGATGTGAGAAGTTCAGCTATAAGTATGCAAAATTTCATGTCTCCAACTTAATTAGGGGCTGAGTTAGAAAAATTGCTTAAAATACACAAGTTAGAGCCCAGAGGGTTAAATATGACTTTTTCAAAATTTTATTATTTGTCGTTTGATGTGAGGATTTCAGCTATAAGTATGCAAACTTTCATGTCTCCAACTTAATTAGGGGCTGAGTTAGAAAAATTGCTTTAAATACAACACAAGTTAGAGCGCAGAGGGTTAAATATTAAACCTTTTTCAAAATTTTATTATTTGTCGTTTGATGTGAGATGGTCAGCTATAAGTATGCAAAATTTCATGTCTCCAACGTAATTAAATTAGGGGCTGAGTTAGAAAAATTGCTTAAAATACACAAGTTAGAGCCCAGAGGGTTAAATATTAGACTTTTTCAAAATTTTATTATTTGCCGTTTGATGTGTGGTGTTCAGCTATAAGCATGCAAATTTTCAAGTCTCCGACATGTATAGTTTCTGAGAACGGGCTCTGTGACAGACGGACAGACAGACAGACAAAGGAGTGAGACAGGTAGGGTTTCGTTAGATGAACAAAACTCTAAAAACATGCTGCGGATGACTGTAACAACATCCTAAAATTACATTACCATCAGCGATCTACCAATCCCGAATTTAGTTTATATTCATTTCATATATTCTTTTTCTTTTGTGTGGCCCTGTAAAATAACTATCAATATTATATACAGTAAAACCTCTGAATAGCGAACACCTCGGGAGGGCAGAATTTGTCCTCTATTTGGAGGTGTCCGCTACTGAGAGTAAAAAATGTACAGTTATTTAAGGGTTGGTAATCGAAAAAATGCCCCCTAAATAGAGGTGTCCACTAATCGGGTGTGTCCGTTATGGAGGTTTTACTGCATAATAATATCATCCTTTAAAAGAAAATTGCATGCTGTATGATAGACAGACAGACATCCAGAGAAAGATAACCTCCCGGTGCAATAAACACTCATGTCTTTTGTTTTAATCATCCACAATTGTATGTCATACAACAGGTCAGATTTTATACAACAGGCTAAAAACGGTCACCGTGGTACGGAGTACTGTACTATTATTTGTTTGCCCACCAAAACTGGTTGCCACGGGTTGTTGCAAGGTTTGTGATCACGTGGTTGAAAGTGATCTATTCAATATTAATGCGTTCGTATTTTTTTTTTTTTTTTTTTTTTTTTTTTTTTTTTTGTGTGTGTGTGTGTGTGCTCCATGTGTTCAAACCTGTTGTCTACGAAAACATCAACCGGTGAAAGTGACGCACTTTAAATTTCTGTGACGTATGCAGATAAATTGTGCTTTTTTATCAGTTTTTTCTATATAATTTTTAAACGGTTTGGAACTTATTTTTCATAGTAGGTGCATTCAGTAGGCGACCCTCATAGGTACCTTCTGGTGCAATCAGAAACGAAATCCGACAAGTATTTTTTGAGTTATGCTTGACGAAAGGTTTTTATTAGGCTTTTTTTTTAAGTAGGACATGGCGTTAATATCCATCGTAGTAGTAATGTGTCCGGACAGTAATATTTCGCTGAGTATTAGCCTTCGCTTCGCTCAGACAATTATCAAAATACATGCAATTTGTTGTTAATTTTTTTTCCGTCTTCATATTTTGCAGATTTGTATATAGTCAGTGTTGCCGCATATGGTGGATTTTTTATTTGGAAATATTGAATTCACACCAGAAAATTTTGAATAGTAATTTTCTTTTATTTTATTTATGGAATACCTACCGTCTTATAAATCAAAAATAACTATTAAAACTTATTGGTGAGAATTCGGAATGCTTAAATAAAAAATCAATCAGATGCAGCAACACTGCATACAGGGTGTCCCCGAATTCATGGGCCAAATTGTAAGGAAAGCAAAAGTACAAACAAATAAGCAATTTTGGTATGGCAATGTGAGATCGGAAATGAAAAGTTTTGGCAAAAAACAAGAAATATGCAGAACAAATGAAAACGAGCGTTTTATTGACATAAAATTTACAGTAAGTGTTCAAATGTGCCACTGGCAGCGTCTAGAAAGTGATTGGCGTACCGTTTCGCAGATTCCAAGTGTTTCACGAACATTTGCAGCAACGACTGAAAGTCTTGTAATGAGGTCCTCTTCAGAGTCAACTGGTGTCTCATAGATGAGACATCTGGAATCTTCGAAAGGGTACGCCAACCACTTGCTAGACGCTGCCAGGTATGTATCGATGTTGGTGGTGCCACATTTGAGCACGTACTGTAATTGTTATGTCAATGAAACGCTCGTTTTCATTTCCTCCGCATATTTTTTGTTTTTCGCCAAAACTTTTCACTTCCGACCCCACATTGCTATACCAAAATTGCTTCTTTATGTGTACTTTACCATCGCTTACAGTTTGGCCCATGAATTCGGGGTTACCCTGTACAGTTATGCTAGACTCTACATGGTTTTTGGAATAAATAATATAAGGTCAATTAATCTCGGAAAAATTTATTTTTACAAAAAAAATTTCCAAATGGTAAAATGTAGTTTGCGAAAAAATTCTTATGTCCTGTGGAACTGTGAGTTCTTGTGTTCTTTATTCCTTAGGATCAGTGAATATTGTTTTCAGCTGGTTATACTTATAAGACAGATGCATGTAAAGGTGTTTCATAATTTATTCTTTTTTATCGTTTTGCAGTTTTTTCTATCTCGGTTGTAATTATCCAGTCGTTTTTGTCCAATATTCTCATTGAAGGCAACAATCCATTTATTAAATAACGATTTTACACTTTATGCAAGTGTAGATATAGAGCTGAAAATAACATCAAAATTCGAATTTAAAAAAATAGAAATAATGCTACTGAGAATATAAAAAAATTAACAAAATCCGAAGTTAACATTTTTTGTTTGCTGGTTATATGAAATTATACCGGGTGTCCCAAATATCACTGATGGATTTTAAAATTCACTAACTTGCAAACAGTGACAGATATTTAAAAAAAATCTTGCAGGAGGATTATGTATGATGTCAGGAGTTTTTTTACTGTGATTCTTGATTTTATTTCAAATTTCAAACAATAGATGGCGCTGACAGCAATAGGTGCTCAATCCAGACCCGAGTTTTGGTACTTCGGGATCCATTCAGTACATTTTTATCTCCTTTTTTCAAATGGAAGAAAAGAGAGGCCGAAAAATCGAGCCCAGATTTAGCGGTTATTGCTTGCAGCGCCATCTATCGCTGCTATTTGTAACTAAAACTGAGAATCGCAGCATAAAAAGTCCTGACATCTTATATAACATCCTGCAAGAATTTTTTTAATATCTGCCACCGTTTCCAAGTTATTGAATTTCAAAATCAATCAGTCATTTTTGAGACACACGGTATGACATCAAGGTATAAAGTTACATAAAAATCCTTATTAGTATATTTTTTTACTGAAGTCAGACGTATTTGTACATTTGGAATCAAGTTACCCCTCTTCGTCCCGGAAGCCCATCTTCATTCCTTCTCAACTGTTTAATTCTCCCTTTATATTTCCGTTTCGTTTTTAACGTTTTCCAACACAATTGTTAACACTTTCCTACCTAGTTGTTAACACTTTCCATCATAGTTGAAAAGTGTCTATGACTTCAATTTGTTGTCTGCCTGCCATTTGCCGTCTGTCCGTGCTCTAATTCTCGTAAAATATACTTGGATTGCCCTGTAATTAATGCATTGTATTCAAGACATATTCTCAACTGAAAGTGAAATCTGTAGCTTTTATGGTTCGTTTACAGGGAATTCAAAATAATCCCTTACATTATGGTCTATGGGTAAAAATCATGTTTGGTTTACTTTAACAATGTTACACCATTTCAAACATAATGAAAATGATATGTATTTTAGGGGTTCACTAACACATGCTTGCTGTATAATATGGGATGTAAAGCATTTGTCTTTCATTTACAAGGTCATACAAAAGAATTTCGTTACAGAATCGTATACGGAGAAAAATAGTTTGCAGCATATTTTAACAGTATTACACTATTTTAAACATAAAAAAAAATATACACGTTATTGAGGCGCACTATAAGATGCTTACTGTAGAATATGACGTGCATAGATTTTGTTCATTTACAGGGACAGACAAAAGATTTCGGTTATAGAACTATCTATGAGCGATAATGATGGAAGTGCGTTTTTAGTTGTGGTATGCGTTTTTAACTTAAGTAAATTTTTGCATACTATAAAGTACATATGGGTGAATATCACAAAATGTGAGATTTTGAAATCAAAAATTTTGAAAATTGAAATCGTTTCAAAACTTCTGATTTTCTTAAAAATGTTGGTTAAACAGTTGAATAAAGGAATTTATATGTAAAATTGTTAAAGTTTGAAGAGCGCAAGTTCATTTTATGTAATTATAATTACGTGTCATTTTCTAGGCATATGTACTCCAGGATAATGACAATTTTATTTTAAAACATTTTTCACATTCTTATTTTTTTTTTATTTTTAGATCTAACATTTTAATTTTGTTTAAAGGAACATGTTTCCTCTATAGTACCTCAAATTCAGTGTAATGTTCAGTTTTATTTGTAATTTATAGAAGCCGGGAAAATGACATAATAAAAGTGTACTCAAATTTTACAAAGCCTTTAAACACATTATTTTCAAAGAAATATCTAAAAGATCTTGCTGGTAGCAACGATTTTACTACTTCTGACTTGAACTATGTCAAGAACAAGAAGAAATGCTCTGCAACGCCTTCTTTATACCTCATAAAAAACTAAAATGAGCAGGCCAGGACAATGACATTCCTTTTCAGAGACAATCATATTTTAATTATGGAAACTTATTTGTAAAATACAGAAATTGTTACCTTCCACTTATATGTGTTATATAAGGTATAATTATTAATTAGAAATTTAAAAAAAACTAGAAAAAGATATTTGTACATGATAGCAGAAAGCCTTTTTCTTTGCACACATCACAGTGTGACATGCCAGGAAAATGACAATCTGAAAATTTAAGTCTTTTAATTACTTTATTTTTGTGTCATTATGAATATAATATGTCTTGAAAATACTTCTCAGAATATTTTTTATTAGAATGTAAAAAAGAAAATTGCATTATTAACTTTAAATAGAAATTTTATTGCGCGGACTGCAATTTTCGTATTTTGTGATATTGACCCATATAAATTCTATAGATAATATACAGGAATACACAAAATAACTCGTGAGCGTTACTGTGTGTAAGCTTAAATTGCTTTTAATGGTGTGTTATTGAGTTATCATTTTCTAATGCTAAAAGGTGTTTTTAGAATATAAATAAATTCCTATACAGGGCTACGCAAAGAACTGGAATCCCGTTTATGAATCATAATTTCTGAAAGTATGTTTTTGGTTTTGTTATGTGTTTTTTTCTTGAATTAATTTTTAATTTATATGAGGTGCATATTATATTTAATTTATATGAGGTGCATATTATATTTAATTTATATGAGGTGCATATATACCTGTAGATAATATACAGAGTTGTACAAAATTATTCGAGAGTATTTCCGTCTATAGAGGGAAATTGCTGAAGGTGAATTTTCGTCTGTGCTTTGTATTTTATAACTAACTTGAATTTTAGCACACTATGTAGTGTATATACAGATCTTATAGATATTGTACAGGGATGGTAAAAAGAATTAGAGTACCTTTCCAGTTATAGACAATAACTGCTGAAATCTGGTTTCCAAATGTGTTTTGAGTTTTTAAAGGTGTTTACATAGATATCTTCTTTCGCCTTCTTGAACAGTTAAGTTTTGTTACAGTATACAAGTGTTGGAAAGGGTCTTATAATCTATGCTTGACGCATATTTTTTTTCATGTTTACATTATGTGACAAACTTCGTCAACTTGCTATTATTGTATAAGAAGTTTAATAAAAAATCAGACTTGAAATTTAATAAGTTTTAACCTTTAAAGAACACAAGCAATTAAACTTTTCTTGTCTCTTACCAAAAAAAAGAGCCAAAAACCATGTACGCAAAATGGAGTGTCGAAAAAAAAAACGAAAAGCTCAAACATGGGAGCTATATTTAAGAGCTTTTTTAATCCATTTTACGATCTAACTTCTTTTTCACTTTCAATATACGGCAAGTTTTCTGAAAAATGTTTTCGGATCTTGTTAAAAAGGACTCCCGCTGAACGAAACCTATCCGTGGGCTAATTGCAAACATCTCACGGGATACCAAACAAATCTACTAGAGATAAATGCGTTCTTTGTATGCCAAGAATGTATACAATAAATAAAATAACTTTTGTAGATAAGCTGACTTTAATTACCATAGAAAGAAGTGATCAGGTATCTGAGCATTCTCTAAATATGAATTTCCTATTCGTGGAAGTATTTTCAGTGTTTATGATGCGTGGAACATAGAAAATACGGAAATGCTTTGGTAATGTAGTTATTTCATTCAGTAGGTGACTATCAATTATATACAGTCGGACCTCTATTTAACGAAGTCGCTAAATCCCGAAAAAAAGTTCGTTATGTGGAAAATTCGTTAAATAGAGATGAACCTTTTTAAATACTTTAAACTACACAAAACAGATTTTTAATTCATAAACACAAAACATTATTAAAAAACTTAACTAATCACATTTTTTTTGTAAATCATATTTATTTTTTTTATTATTATTATTCATTTTACCCATCAAAAAGAAATCTGTAAGGACAACAAGAAAGAAAATATTTACATTAAAATTAATGAATTTTAATGACATTATCGTATTTATTATAACAAGTATTACTACATGCGTCCTTAAATTTATTTACTGAAACTTATTTACTACAGAACAGCCCTTGTGTGAAAGGGGGATATTGAAAGTTTGCATTTCCTGGATGAAATGCAAAGAATGACAGAGATTTTACTGCTCTCGTTGAGTTAGGCACCTGGTAAAACTAATTCAAGGTTATTGAGCATTATAAATTGTGTAAAAGAAAGAATAAGTTTGAAGTGTCTGGAAATATTTTGAGAAATAGGGAGAAAAAAAATTATATCAGAAGAAAAAGTTCGTTAAATAGAGAATACACTTCGTTATTTGGAGGTTATTTTACGAAGAAATTCGCAAAATGTTGTTGGTTCCGAGGAAAAGTTCGCAAAATAGCGGTTCGTTAAATAGAGGTCCGACTGTAGCAATATAGAAAAAATGTAATGCTCCGTTCAGTATTAATTGTACTACGGTTACAGCGTCTAGAATATATAGTGTCGAAATCGGCTATCCCAGTAATACTTAAAAAGTGCTAAAATATTGGATCCCTTAAATGTCAAACGATGCTGAAATCCAAGGAGTCAATTACAGCGACATCTGCAGAATATTTTCTTAAACTCCAAGACGATTTGATCTAGATACTGTAATAATACTATGTTTACTTTGAAATTTGAAAATTTATCGCTGCGACCAGCTCATTGGATTTCAGCATCATTGCACATTTAAGGGATACAACATTTTAGCGCTGTTTGGATAGCAGATTTCCATATTATATATTCTAGACGCTGTACTATGGTGTCTTCATAAGAGAATGGTGAAATGCGCATAGGGTACATGCTCAGAGTGAAAAGTTTGTCCAAACTGTGGAAACCATATTCAGAACGTGGTTATACTCGTCTTTACGAGTTCGATTAGACGAGAGAGGTAAGTCAACAAACTCTAATTTGAAGATAATGACAGGCTCACGAAGATGCTTGACGATTCGTCTTTTGTCCAAAATCGTCTCGACGAATCGAATTTTATTTCCCGTATATCGTCATATAGAGACACCCTACACTGTTAAAAATATCGTGAAAAATTACCTCTGTTTTTCAAGGCTATCTATTTTCTGACAAATGAGAACGCTTTATAGGTGCTTATGTAGCGTTTTCATTGGTCAGAAAATAGAGAGCCTTTAAAAACAGAGGTAATTTTTCACAATGTTTTTAACAGTGTACACTGTTAAAAATATCGTAAAAAATTACCTCTGTTTTTAAAGGCTATCAATTTTCTGATCAATGAGAACGCTTCATAGGTGTTTATGTAGCTTTCTCATTGGTCAGAAAATAGATAGCCTTTAAAAACAGAGGTAATTTTTCACGATATTTTTAACAGTGTAGTTGCACTATAGCGTTCCGTCGTTTGCCCCGATTATGCTGGTTCACTGAATTGCATTTTATATTTTTCTTGTATTATGGTTCAAACTACTGAAAGTTCACCAATTATGATAGAATTTCAATTAGCATCAACTGTTGATAAGAAAAGTGGCTTAATGTGATAATGGATTTCAATAGAAATTCTGTTAAACTGACTGGTTAGCGCGAAGTTCGCATTGTTTTTATTGACTTATTTGACGAAATATCTCTGAGCTTGGCTACAGTTTGATCTGTGTGTGTGTGTAAGCATATGTCTAAATACATGCAAGAATTACTGTACATACGTATGCATTCCAATGGATAGTCGCATAATTCTGATTTTTCCGTTTTAATTTCATGACGTCAGCATTGTCACAAATGTACCAAAGCCATTCTACATTAACCCTGAGAAGTTGATTGGAACAAATTTCGCAAGTTGAAAAAAGCACCCTATTATGAATGACATTTTTGCATGCTGAAAAATGAAAGATTACACCAGAAAAATCTCAAAGAGAAATTGGCTAATATTAATCCATTCACAATTACTGACCAACAGAGGGTTGGGCTGGGTTGATTTTTGACGGCCAATTATCTACTCGAGGGATATAGGCCCAGGGGGGGGGGTGCCCTCCGTGGGGGTCTTTCTAAGGGAACCTAACCCGTATTTACGCATGGAAATCCGTGGTTCGAAGAAAACCACGAAAACTCTGAACGGTGAGGACGACGGGCGCGATTGGGTTCGAACACAGCACCTCTCGTCTACCAGCTTCGAGAGCAGAACCTCTCGGTCACTGGTGGGGCCTGATCAACAGAGAGTTAACTTGCACTGCGATTAGGAATACTATCGAAGCATCACCTATTCATGTGGATAACTAGATCAAGAATGGAGCCTCAGTTAAAAAGACATGCTGCTGTAAAGTCGGTGAGAAAGATTATGGAACTTATGAATTACTAGTAACTATTATTTTCCCCTACGAACGAACATTTGCTTTGACAACTCGCCCCAGGAGAGGTAAGTGGCGCTCATGTAAGCGAACAAAATTTACATATTGCGCGCCTGCAGCACACTTCTGTTTTGACCACTGGTCTCATGAGCGGAAAGTAGCGCTAGCGAACAAATTTAACATGTACTGCGCATGCTCTGAAAAGTCTGTGTTTAATGTAATAGATAGATAGATTTACATATACATTTTAATGCAATTTTTAAACATAAAAGTAGTATTTAATTCTCCAAAGGTTTACCTTCATTAATCTTTTAATATTTATTCTACTAATATTTTAAAGATAATTAAACAAATGCAAAACAAAAAACAACATTACATTTTTGCTCTTTGAAAAGTCACTTTTATATACGTGGTATTCTCTTTTATCGTTGATAAATAATTAATTTAATATGAAATGGAGAAAAACATTTGAAGCATTTTAAAATTTGAAATACCTCTAAAAATAACGTTTTTGAAATTAGCTTTTGGTTATCGATAAGAGAGACACTCTGTATACATAAAATTATTAAAATCAGAAATCCCCTTTAAATTTTCGCTATTGCTTGAGCAGATAAAACGTATATCCTTAGCATACTGTATATAATTTTATAAATCACCGAACTTTACACTGAATCATAACATATGAATTTATCATGTGTGGCATAAACCATGAAATTCATACTTCGAACTCAAAATGACAAATTCTTTTTCTGGAAAATATTTCGTAGAATTTCCAGAACTGTCTAATATATCTTTTTTTTTTTATCATCTGCGTAATGTGCATAAACCAAGAATCGTTTAGGAAATATGTTTGCTGAAATAATTGTACAACTCACGAAACGAAAGAATCGTGCAAATATGCATATTATTGCAGACTCTTTTCCCATGAATTTATACTTTTTTTTTTATTCCTGTGACATTTATATATAGACCTAGACCTCAAACCAAGACTATAAACGTAAGCAAGGTCAAACTATTATACCGATAAAAAGGGTATATTTGAGCGTAAATTAGGAAAAGTTCGAGGTATTTATGAAGAGACTTGTGTAAACCAATGTTAGTCACGCGTGTTGTATTGATGTATAAAATGGTGTCATACCTTGGAACAGGATTGTTCAGTTAAACATGCGACGCTATTATTTTTTTTTTTCGGGGGGGGGGGGGGGACAAATGTTCTAATATCACGAAATGGAGAAATTTGAAAAACTTCATGTAAGTTAGCAAGGCAAATTTTATTAGCCCACGATATGCTATTTCTTTCGGCCAGCAATTAAGGTGTCGTCTCTAAAAAATAACGTTCCGTTGTATAAGCCAGCCGTAAAACAAAACAGATGTATCATTGTACGGTTAAACACTCTGATGCAATTTTTTAAACTTCTAAGCATCACACATTTTCAATTTTTAGATCGTTGTATTGGAAAAAGCATTTTTAAATACAATTTGTTTGAAAACTGCATCTCAATTTATTTGTGAGATATTTTTTTTTTGTAGTTTTTAGCGTCATTTGTTTAATTTTGGCAACTCAAGTACTCGATTTCTGCAGAAAGTAGAGGAAAAATAGTTGGAAAATAGTAATTATATCTTTTTGTTGCCATTTTCCCATAACTACTGAAAAAAATGTAATTAAAATACGTGCTATTTTGAAAAAGTATAAAAGAATGATTTCTGATAAAACATGGAGCTATTATAAACTGTATTTAATTTAATTATCTATATTAATATTACAAACAAATGAAGGCATATGAATCATTAAAGTGCTATTACACGAGGCGTCAAAGTTGCTTCAAATTCCAGGCGTCTCAAATGTTACTGTATGACTGCAAGGGAGTCGCTTGCAAATCAATCAATTACTATTTTGTGCCGGAGCGATTTTGACGCCTGAAGTGGAGTGAGACGCCAGTAACAGCCAATGAAATGCTTGGAAATCTGACGATGAAAAAGACTTTACCCGAACAGCCAACCAAATGCTTGGAAAACGAAAAGAGTACGTACTGCAATATACGTACCACGTGGTACGTATGTTACAAGAAAACTGACGAGTCGCAGGCGATTTTTGTCGCTTACAATTTTTACGTGTAATAAGCACATAACCGATTTTTTTTGTCGAGTTTCTTGAATGACGACATCTGTTTTTTTTTATTTGTATATTATTCAGCGATAGTGACGTCACATGAATACTTTACTGTAGATGTTGTTTAAGACTGGATCGTAAACGTAGAATTCTTCAGCAGATGCGAATGACGTCATTTTATATAAAATAAAAGCGTGTGTCTTAAGTCTTAAAACTGAAATATGTTTTGTGTTACCTATATTTATATACGAATATATTTTTTTCATCGGGGGCGACACAAAATTCTGAAAAAGCAGAATTCCTGTTTTCTAGTTTAGGGGTTGTTCAAATATTACGTAAGCAGTAAGAGGGGAGGGGGGGGTCTATTGTCTGCTTTTTTTTGCTGACAAGGGGGAGAGGGGGGGTCACGAAAATTCTTACGTAAGCATTAGACAACGAAGCAACTATAGTTTAACAACAAATAGCAAAAGAGCATGATTTTGATGAGTGTTCTGTGGATGTTGAACGACTTGAGAAAAAAGATATGGAGTAAACAAGGACTGAAAACGAGGATCATTCCAGCCCACCACTACATTGAAAACTTAATAATAGAGAATGCAGAAACATGGATTCAAAGATCTTGGACACCAGACTAGAAATGTGAACGTCAAGCACTTAATATTCCTATGATTCTTGTTAAAAATTTTTAGTTATGTGCCTAAATAAGTTAGCGCCGGTTGTATTTCTTAAAATTTTGTTTTTGTTTTTGGCCAATGCGATAAATAATAATATATAAGAACTATTTTGTATTCTATGAATTGTTTAATGCCATAAGTAACAATATATTAAACCGATTTTCTTTTCCTTCAATACCACAACCCCTATGTGTCTGTTTATGTAAATTTGCTAGATTAATGATGCAATTTACCACTAACTGTAATTTTTTATGGCAAATAATGTTGATGTTAGAATGTCATAAAATCTTACATAAGCAAAGGGGGGGGGGGTGGTCTAGTATTTGCTAATTTTTCCCTACAAGGGGAAGGGAGGGGTACAAAATGACTAAAAATATGCTTACGTAATACTTGAACGGCCCCTTAGTTGTTACCTTAAAAAAAAAATGGATTGACTTTACCGACTTTCCGAATACTTTAAAGAATAGTGCGCGTTCAAATAAATAGTAACAGAACAATAAATAAAAACTTAGATCCCAATTTTACAAAGGTGAAATAGCTCCACTGGTGAAAATTACCTCATATTTTAAACAAAACGTGTACAGTCATTCATAACGCATAAACATTTCTTTAATGATGTAATTTTCAATAAACTTTCATTCCGCTCGTGCATAAGTTAAGGCCTATAAGTTACTATGTAAGTTACTATAAGGTCTATAAGTGCATGCGGAGCCAGCACAAAATTGAGATAAGCGAATTAATTTTCAAACATTCATCTGATGTAGTTGCAAAACTTTCGAAATGAGAGAAATTTTCGGTAAAGTACAGGCGCTAAGAGGTTAATCTCGTTTCGAAAATAGTTAAATTATTTATCTAGACCCCCTACAGTAGTTCCTTTATACCAAGATTTATCCCAGTTAATCTCATTTTTTATAATGAAAATTTAAAGTAATATATTTTCAATTTTTATATAAGGAAAAATTCCAAGTCACCAATCTTAAAACCTTTAGTTTTCTGACAAATAAGTATGTTAATACACATTTTATACTATGCATTAGAAAATGAGGTGTTTTTTTTTAATTTTTTATTTTTACAACAAACAAAACACTTTCGCATTTTTATTCATTCGTTCAAAAAATATAGAACATTTTCTTGAACGTCAGAATGCTTTTCTGTGGGAATTTAGACGATTTTCTAATTTTATCATTCATTGAAAAGCAATGAATCATTTGAATAATTGATTTAAATGTTAAATTATGGATGCAAACTTTCCCAATGGAGGGGCAGGGGTCTTAAATTTCTCCGGTTACTTTGAAATTTAGTCAATAGATATGTCATTCTAAATTATCTGCATATTTTTTATGGAATTCTGTGCACCTCTTCGAAAAATATAAAACATTTTAACTTTTGAAGTTTTTCTCTTTTACTTCACAAGTTGCCTAGCAACCAACGCCTTTTCTTGCTGCGGTAATGAACAAATGTGCTCAGTATTAGTTGTCTACAAGCATTCCACCTGTCCGATTCCCGCAAGGTTCGAAAGGAATTCGAACGTTCGTTACGACGTCACGTGAAAACACTCTTTCGTATCGCCTAATTCGTATCCTCTGATCATCCGCGGTATTACGAAAGTGACGCAAAACTTCCAAATGACGTAGGTTTTCTTCGATGAAATCGATGTTAAATGATATGAACCAGGGCTTTCTTGATTATATCGGGCTTGGACAGAGCTGGCTCTGGTGAGAATCACGTGATCAAAGGAGGGAAGGAGATTTGAAATCTTAACCTCGCATCGATTCCTCTTCTGTTTGTTCTGTGTATTGCTCTGGTGTGCAGTGGCGTAGCTACATATTCAGCGCCCTGGAGCAAGCAAAGTTTGTGCGCCCTCTTGTCTCTCAAAAAAGTTCTGCGTAATTTTGTTTGGAAGTTACATATATATATATATATATATATATATATATGTGTGTGTGTGTGTGTGTAACTAACTGACCCGCCCGGCGTTGCCCGGGCCCGTTATAATCACGTAAACAAAAATCAAGTTTGTATGATTTTATATATTCATAAGTAATTCCAATGAACATGGTTTTAGGGGTGGCCCACTGCCTTCGGCAGCGTCTAGTGTGTTCCCGACAAACCTCTTTCAGAACGAAACTGTGGCCTGCGTCCCCGCTACCAAAGGCAGTGTATGCCAGGAGTATTCCGTATGCGACGGAGACAATCGAAAATTGAATCAGTAAACCCCGTAGTAATCGAGCCCATAGAACCCGAGATAAGAATGAGAATCCTGTCGGTGGAACTATAATCTTTAAAACAATCGTAAGCAAAGTTGAATAGACAAATTTCTGTTGAAATAGAGCCCATAACAGCCGAGAAAAGAATGCGCCGTTAATGTTCGAAAATGGAGGTAACAGAAGTCTAAGATAAACTTTCACAATGCAGAAAGTAGCTGAATAGTAAGCTAAGCTTAATTATCCATTTACCGTTTAAATCGGACATATTTAACCCAAGAAAAGAATGCACCATTAATGTTGGAAAATGTTAGTAAATGAAGTCTAAGACAAATTTTCATAATACAGAGCTGAATCGTAAAGTAGCTGAATCGCAATTTAGGTTGAATTAACCAATTCCCGTTGAAATCGGCCCCCTAGAATTCGATCAAAGAATGCACTCCGAAGCAGTGGAAGGTGCTTGTTGACGAATTTAACGAATTAACTTAAACATTAAGGTGATATTTAATTTACGGAGGAAATCCCATCCCTCTACAGTTAACCACTTACCTTTAACAGTAGCGCGAATTTTAATTCATGGCTGTAGTGAGTAAACGTAAGTTGATGACGTAAAAGAAGATTAATATTCGAAAAAGGTGGTAGCTGGAGTAAAAGAATTTTTTTAGTGGTTTCTAAAGTAGCCAGAGGACCCTAGAACTATGCTAAAGAAAATTGCAAGACTATCGGATAATTTTTAATGAAACTGCACCAAGGACCCTAAGAAGGCGATTAATATTCAAAATTGGTGGTAGTTGAAGCGTGAATAATTTTTTTGTTATTCATGTAGTAGCTGGAGGACCTAAGAAATAGTTAGGGAAAAAATCCTAGTGAATCGGACCATTTTTATAGGGGACCAAAAGGAGCTTATTGATAATTGAGAGCAAAGCCTAAGATGAAAACACGATAAAAGGTCTTAGTACTTAGCGCTTTAGATTTTCAATTAGTCGAAATTAAGTATAGGGTATAAGTATTAATCATTAGAAAGAAATTTCAAAGAAATGCTTAAAAAAAGAGCTCTAGAATCCCAATAAAAATATGAGGATATTGGCTTGGGGAGAGAAGTCCAAGACTCAATTTTGAAGTTATGCAATGAGAATGTAACAGAATTAGTGGGTGAAAAATGCATGGCGCACAAAAAGTTACCCTAGGGGACCACTGTCTGAACTGAAATGTAGAAATGAAATAAAAAAGCCAAATGGAAAAAGAGCCCCAAAAACGAAGGACGGATTAAAAGGGGCGATTTATTAAAAATTTAGGGCACAAAAACTTCAAGTGGCCTTGTACAAAGCCCCAGGGGTCCAAGGGTCTCAACTGGAATGTAGATGGGCAAAGGCTCCAAGAAGGCGATTAATTTTAAAATTTGGTGGTAGCTGAAGTCTAAAAATTTTTTATGTTGTTCGCGTAGTAGCTGGATTTCCTATCATGTTGTTCCAAAAAAAAGTTAGTGAATCAGACCATTTTTAAGGGAGATATAATAGGAGGTCCAAAAGGGGCCAACTGATAGTTGAGAGCAGGGCCCTAAGATGGAAACATGTCAAAATGTTCTAGTACTTAGCGCTTTAGATCTCAATAAGTCGAAATTAAGCATAGGGTATTTATTATTCATTCGAATAAAATCTTAAAGAAGCGCGAAAAAAATGGGGGAAATTCTTAAAAACGGGCACTAAGTGTCCAATAAAAATATGAGGGTGCTGGCCCAGGGAGAGGAGTCCAAGTCTCAGTTTTAAAGTTATGCATTGAGAGGTTGACAATATTAGGATGTGAAAAATGCATGGCGCAGAAAAATTTCAAGGGGTCCAGTGTCTTAACTGGAATGTAGAAACGGAGAATAATTAAATGGGAAAAGGGCCTCCAAAATGAACAAGATCGGATAAAAAGGGGGAAAGTTCTGAGCAATTCAGGGTATACAAATTGAAAGGTGCTAAGGGGGCGCCGGTCATAAAAAAATTAAAAACCTGAGCTCCAGGTGTATCAGGACCTGTCTTTGGACTACCCTCATCCAAATTTTCAGACTTTTACGTGCAATATATTTCACTAGCCACCACACACAGAGCGAAACTTCCTTTTATTAGTATAGACTAGTTGATCTACCCGGTGTTGCCCGGGCCCATGATAATATTCTTAAATGAACCTGAAATTTTTATGATTTTATTTCTTAAGGCTGTTCTTAAATCCAAAGGGGCAATTTTATGACATGCATTTTAATTAATTTTTGCTCGAGAACTGGCATGTGTTGTTATTCAGAAACTTTGTAATTGTAAGACGTTTCCCGGATTTTTTGTAAACACAATAGATCTTACTGAAAACACTGTCAAAGGTCATTGTCATTTTCAACGGAATTTCCCGACGAAAGCAGAAAAACAGTCAACGAAGGGGAAAAAAAGTCTTGTCATATATCTTTAACACGATTTTGTCTGAAATACGAGCTCGATAACTGCGTGAAAAATCGGTTTAAAAAATGAAAAAAAAATAACAGTCCTGTTCTAACATATATACAAAATAGCTGACCGCCGACTGATTATCACATTTATAGACAATATTGAAACAGTCCCGTTTTCATATTAAAATGTGATTTTTAACAAAAAAGAATGTTTGAATTACAATTTCTTCGCCGAAAATATTCTTTATAAATACTTTTATACAGCAAGCGCAAAAATCTATATAATACATACATATATAGGGGAAATTACAACCACAGCATTGTACGAATACACGAAGCCTACACATTTCAAACAAATACTTCATAGATGATTTTACAAAAAACTAAATAAAATAAAATACTTATATATATATTTAAAGAGAGGCCGCGCTGTTTGGTACCAGACAGGCTGAGAATTCTTGGGGCAGACCATGTCGCTATTGGTCACGAAGAAAATTACAGAATATACACATTAGGTTTTTAAATATTTAAATGGTCCTCTGAAGCAAAGAAACTTTCAAGAAAAAAAATCAATTCTTCTGTCTTGCAAAGAGAAATAAAAATCATTAATAAAAAATGATTCAAAAAAGTGATTTAAAAAAAAAAAAATGTATTAAATGATTTAAAACTTTTCATATGTAATGCGTATAGCAAATTAACTATTAGCTTCACCTAAAGGAGGGAGCAGCTTTATAAATACTTTTATACAGCAAGCGCAAAAATCTATATAATACATACATATATAGGGGAAATTACAACCACAGCATTGTACGAATACACGAAGCCTACACATTTCAAACAAATACTTCATAGATGATTTTACAAAAAACTAAATAAAATAAAATACTTATATATATATTTAAAGAGAGGCCGCGCTGTTTGGTACCAGACAGGCTGAGAATTCTTGGGGCAGACCATGTCGCTATTGGTCAGGAAGAAAATTACAGAATATACACATTAGGTTTTTAAATATTTAAATGGTCCTCTGAAGCAAAGAAACTTTCAAGAAAAAAAATCAATTCTTCTGTCTTGCAAAGAGAAATAAAAATCATTAATAAAAATTGATTCAAAAAAGTTATTTTTTAAAAAAAATGTATTAAATGATTTAAAACTTTTCATATGTAATGCGTATAGCAAATTAACTATTAGCTTCACCTAAAGGAGGGAGCAGCTTTATAAATACTTTTATACAGCAAGCGCAAAAATCTATATAATACATACATATATAGGGGAAATTACAACCACAGCATTGTACGAATACACGAAGCCTACACATTTCAAACAAATACTTCATAGATGATTTTACAAAAAACTAAATAAAATAAAATACTTATATATATATTTAAAGAGAGGCCGCGCTGTTTGGTACCAGACAGGCTGAGAATTCTTGGGGCAGACCATGTCGCTATTGGTCACGAAGAAAATTACAGAATATACACATTAGGTTTTTAAATATTTAAATGGTCCTCTGAAGCAAAGAAACTTTCAAGAAAAAAAAATCAATTCTTCTGTCTTGCAAAGAGAAATAAAAATCATTAATAAAAAATGATTCAAAAAAGTGATTTTTAAAAAAAAATGTATTAAATGATTTAAAACTTTTCATATGTAATGCGTATAGCAAATTAACTATTAGCTTCACCTAAAGGAGGGAGCAGCTTTACCTGGCCAGTCTGCCTTATTTAATCCTAAAATTATGCGATTAAATAAGGTTTAATGCGGAAAAATACTGTTACCAAAAAGTGGTGTAATTTTGTATAGGCTATAATCAGGCCCTAAGAAACACTGAATTGGCTACTTAACTTTTTCTCTCTTTTTGAAGCTTATCGATTCTGCATTTGACATTTGCAATATTTTCAAAATCTCAAAAACAATACTCACAAAATTTAAGTTGCTGCTTACCCTTACCCCCTCCCCCCCCCCCCCCCCCCCGTCTAAATTTTGTCTCCGTGAGCTGATGTGGAATATGTTTAAATCCAGCTCTTATTATTGTTTTGTAATCTGTATTAATGCATGTTTAGTTTCCACAAAACAAACAAAAAAAAAAAACCCTTCAAAATTTTCGTTTTCTTGGATTTCGTCTGTAAAATGGTTAATCATTTTCTTCAACTTGTCAGGCTATTCTTTTTCCAAATAGTAAAATAATTATCGTAAATTACTGCTGTTACATCGTACATATAGGTTTCTCAGCGATGAATTCTTTGGCTACCATTATTTCCGCACAGTAATCATCATGATAAATTTCTAAAACATTTTTAGTCGAAATGTACCAGAAAGATTATTTTTTTGAGATAGTGGTAGCCAGTAAAGTGACCGATGAGAGCCCTGTTAAATAAGTTTTGATTACTTTAAGATCTGAAAATCTTCAACGGTCGTCTCCAGAAAAGTTACAGAAAATAATCAAGCATGCTGAAACGCTGTTGGAGAAGTTACTTGAGACTGCAATATGGTATGAATTAAAATTAAAACTTCCTGAATAGAAGTCATTTCTTTCAACTGTGTATGAAAACATATTTTAAATCGAAATAGTTGAGGTTAAACACAAGGTAAAACATCATAGGAATACGCTGATTGTAACAAGATTCATCTATAATGTCTGATTAATAATTAAAAAAAAATACAAATATTTAAGAAATCTTTATTTCGCTTTTTCTAATTTTGCGCCCTTAGGATTCGTGCGCCTGGAGCAGTCTGCTCCAACTGCTCCACGGTAGCTACGCCCCTGCTGGTGTGAGCAGTGAACACGTGCTTTGGCTTTGATAGTTTGTATGTTTGTATGTTTGTAACGCTTTTTCGTTAGATGCAAAATTTGGATTAATGTAGTTTAAAACGAGATGATTAATTCTGTAAAAGATTGAAAATGAAAAATATCCTGTGTAAAACTTTCGTTAAATTGTGAGAGAATGCGTACCTGGTTATACTGAAAAAATGCCCCGATATTGCTGCATTCCGAACTGTACATCGAATAGGCCTGGCGAAAAATACATTACATCATTTCGGTTTCCAAAAGATGAAATATTGAAGAGAAAATGGATGAAAATTATCCCCAGGGATTTTACTCCAAATAATAATAGTGTTGTTTGCATCAAACATTTTGAGAAAGATTCAATCATTTCGGTTGATAAAGTCACATCAAAGGACGGAACATTGACAGTATATGAAAGGAAATACCCAAAATTTTCAGATGATGCTTATCCAACAATCTTTCCGAATTGTCCCAATTACCTAAATAAAAAAATTCCAGTGAGGAATACAACGATTGAAAGAAAAAGGAAGATGGAAAAACTAGATGATGATTTATTGGGTAATTTTCTTGAGAAGGAAAAAATTAACTGTATTTCTGATATTAAAGAAGAACTAAAACGAGAAAATAATAGGATTGGGACATTTCTTGAAGCTAATAATGTAAATGTTCATTATTGTGATGAATGCGTTCATTTTTAGGTGCGTTCGTAGTTATATAAATACGTAGCACCTATAGTTGTCGTTCAGTCCGTCCGTCTGTCTGTCTGTCTGTCCGCATATAACAGAGCAAAAACTACCCAACCGAATTGTCTGAAATTTTAAATATATGATTGTTGCAAAATTTTGTCGAGCCATTTCAAATTTTATGAAAATCGGATGTATAGTTTAATTACAGGGACAGTCAAAAGTTTTTCTTTACATTACGGCCAATGGGAAAAATTATTGCAAGTGTATTTTAATGATGTTACAGCCTTCCGAATGGTCTGAAATTTTAAATATATAATTGTTGCAAAATTTTGTCGAGCCGTTTCTAATTTTAGGAAACTCGGATGTATAGTTTAATTACAGGGACAGTCAAAAGTGTTCCGTTACATTACGGGGAATGGGAAAAAAGTTATTGCAAGTGCATTTTAATGATGCTACAGAGTATGCACTTTATTAATTGCAAAAAATTATACATTCAGTACAATATGGGGTATAAAAAATAATTATAAAACTAGTTATAGTACGAACGCACCTCATTTGCCACGTTTGACGAACAATTTCCAACTTGTTTATTTATCAAGTGTGATCAATGTTTGGAAATTGTGAAATCTGTGCAAATCAATAAAAATTTACAAGTAACAGTCTTCAAAGGTAAGCAAATAATTCCCAATTTTGATATAATTTTAACTAACAATACTTTGAATTATTGGGGAGAGTTAGAAAATGTTTTGACCAATGTTAAAAATTACGAAATTGTTGAATCAAATGAAAAGAAAATAGATTATTATTCCAAGGCTATTGAATGTTGGAAATTGTTTTTAGAGGAAAATTCTGATAATGAAATTAGTGATATAATAGCATTTATTTTGGAGCAAATATTATTAGTAAAAAAATCTATACATGGAAGAAATTACAGCAGTAATTTAATAATATTTGCTTATTGTATTTACATTAGATCTACTGCATGCTATTTATATTTATACAATTCGAAATTACTTTGTTTACCCTCTTTAAGGCATTTAAGAAGAATGTCTGCAAATTTAAAAGTTTCACCAGGAATAGCAACAGTTGAAAATAAATCATTTTTGAAAGAAAAATGTGATAATTTGAAACAAAATGAAAAAATAGTCAATTTGTTAACTGATGAAATATATGTTAAACAAAGTATTTCTTATAAAGCTCTTAAAATGGTGGGATTTGCAAATAATTCGGAAGATCAAGCAACTACTATTCAGGCATTTATATATAAATCACTTTTTTCTAAAAGTAAAGAAATTATTTCATTAGTGCCTGTAAATAGTTTAAATGCAGAAAATCTTTTCCAAATGACACATGAAGTCCTATTATTAATGGAAAATATCGGTTTTAGGGTAATATCCATAATATCTGATAATAACCGTATCAATAGAAATATGTTTATAAAACTATGTGGAAACAATGAATTAAAAAGTTGTATTAAACATCTTTATAATGATTCAGAAAAATTATTCTTATTGTTTGATTCTGTCCATTTAGTTAAAAGTATTAGAAATAACTGGTTATCACAAGTAAATAAAACATTCTATTTTCCTAATCCTCATGACTGTACCGAAATTTTAGAAGCTTCTTTCACTGCACTGGAAAATATTTATAACAATGAAAAAAATGCTGTTATAAAATCTGCGCCAAAATTAACCTACAAATGCCTCCATCCAACCAGTATTGAAAAACAAAATGTTGCATTGGCACTTAAGATTTTTGATAATACGAATTCAGTTTCTTTAAAATCATTTGGTGACGAATTAAATAATTTCCAGTATTTAACAACGGCAAAATTTATAGAATTGATAAATACATGGTGGGAAATAGTGAATATTAAACATCCCAAAAAAGGTTATAATATTCGTTTAAAGGAAGGTATTCCATTCAAATCAATTGATGACGATATGATACATTTTTTATAAATGTTTTCAGAGTGGGTTGATTCATGGCAAAATTTAAATCAAAAGCCTAGACGTGGTCATTTATCCCCAGAAACATTTTTCGCACTTTCACATACAACTAAGACGTTGATAGAACTAATCAAATACGTTCTTACGGAAGTTAAAGCAAAATATGTCTTAACAGGAAAATTTCAAACAGATAATTTGGAAGGCAGATTTGGCCAGTATTTACAAATGTCTGGTTCAAATTATTACATATCAGTTCAGCAAATTTTAGAGGCTGAGAAAAAATTAAGAATTAAAAGCATTTTAAAATTCCATTCTGAATCACATGGAGAAATTGGAATTAAAGAATTTATATCTGGTCATACAGATAATAATGTAGAGGATACTGATATATCTTTTTATGGACCAATCTTAGAAAATATAAATGCTGAAAGTATTTTAGAAAATGATATTAAAGTTATTGTATATATTGGTGGTTACTGTGTAAAAAAAACTGAATTTAGCTTGCGAAATATGTAAGGAATTATTTATGTTGAATACCTTGATTTGTATAGAAATTGATAATGAGGAATACAGTTATCTTAAAGAATTGGATAGAGGTGGTTTAAAATATCCAACTGCTTTTGTCGTAGATGTATTAAGTATGTGTTTTCTTTTTTTTCAAAGAAATTGTATCAAAAGATTATGAAAGTGAATTTAAAAAAATGTAATAATCAATTTTCTACATTTGTACAGCTTTCAATGCTAGGTATAGAAATGGCTGATATCATTCCAATTAGTAATTGTCCTAAATGCCATTCAAGTATTCTTTCTCTAGTGCATCAAATAGTTAAAAAAAATTTCTAATGTTTGTTTAAGTAACTATGTGAAACAATGTAATGATAATATTCATTGTATGAAAGATCAAAGAAAACTTAAAAAACTAAAGACATAATTATTTTAATTAGTTGCACTTAGTTATATATTATTTGGTATACTCTTTAATGTGTATACAATATATTGTCAATTCATATTTTTTTTTCTGGAAATAAAAACGATACTGTATTTCACAGTAAAGCTAGGATAAAAAAAAAAGTCATCTGTATTATAGCTGAATTCAATAAAAAAAAATATAGAATAAAATATTAATATTTTATTTGAAATTTTCATTTGTCAATTGTGAAGAAGTTTACGAGTTGATTAGCTGTACGTTGATAGAGGTAAGTAAATTTATTAAATAATAGTGTATTTCATCAATTGAAAAGCAAAGATTTTCAAAAGTTTTTGTTAGAGCTGTTTTATACATACTATATCTAGAATTCACTAGCTTTCCATTTAATTAATACATATATTTCTTTTCTTTTTCCTTTCCTTTTTTTTTAAATTAAGAAATCATGTTTTCTCTATTAATAATAATAATAATAATAAAATTAATTGTATTCGTTGATAGGATTTTCAATCCCATTAAATAGGCGTGAGTAAGAAATGTGAATTGGGACTTACTCTTTTTCAGGATACTAATCCATTAATAGTGTAAATTCAGCTTTTTCCTTTATCCAAAAGGTATTAGTTGAAGATATGACTTTTATGACCAATGAATGACTTTTATGCCTCCCTTAAGTAAAGAAATTCTAGATTATTTCAATATTAAATGACGATGCAGTGACATTTAAATGTTGTTTAATTAACACTTATTTACGTTGTAATAAGAGAGCTTTTTTATATGCTCTTAATTCGTTAGCTACATTTTTCAGAATAAAAGAAAATGCTTACATTACAAGATACATAATAATAATAATAAATCAGTTCACTGTAGTTTATGAGTATAATTTAGCCACTTAACAAGTCATTATCTTTACAGGAATTTCAAGGTTAAATCCATTAGCACTATAAAGAGATTTATGGCTAAGTTGAAACGTTATATTGTTTATGTAACTGAAGAAATTAGTTTATTTTTAGCACAGTTATTCATCTCGATGATTTGTGTCCATCATTCGCAATATAAATTAATTATTCTCTGAACCAAGAAAAAAAGAATGTTATACATTAAACATATTTGTAAATTTATAATTTTTTCCCTCTTTTTTTTTAATGGAATGAACTGTACTTCATCTATTGCAAAGCAAAGATTTAAAAATGTTTCTGTTGAGGATGTTTCATACAGTAAATATATATATATATATATATAATACACTACATGTTTTCATTCATTTAGGTGATCTTTTTAGAATTTATGTGAAATTTTGTTCCATTATTAAAAATGATAAAAATCTATTGTATTCATAATATAAATTATTTACTCTCTGAACCGAGAAAAAATAAATCAAGATATGATTTTATGATGGCTTAATATTTGTATAATAATATTATTATTATTTTAAATGACAGGAGTGATATTTAATATCTTTGAACTTTGAAGATGTATACTTTACAATAATTATACAGTAAATTTTAGATCTTTTTTCTTTTGAAATTTGAGTTTATTTATTCTGTAATAATTCCTGCAAATTGATTTCCTATATGTTGATGAAGGGAAGTAAGTTTATATTTTTCTGTATTTTTCTTAGATAAGAACAACAAAATCAAATAAGTATTCAGAAACAAAATTATTTTTATTTATGAAATAAACGATAGTAAAAAAATTATGCATGTTATTTTAGATATAAACTTCATATTGTAGCATGGTAGGCATTAGATTTCAACCTTCCCTCCATTCCCCTAGCGGCGAAAACGCTGTCCAGGCCTGTTATAATCAAGATGGCCTTGTATGAACGCACACTTTATAAATTATTCTGCCGAAGGTCTAGCGACAGCTGAACATTAGCTAGCAGCTCTCGATTTTCCATAATGAGGTTATTTAAACGTTAATGTAAAAATACAAATTATAAAAGTATTCGCTAACATAGATAAACCTTAAAAATAATTGCGATAAAAATACTCCTGTCACGTGTTTGGCACCGTTTGCGGGACAAGATAGAGCAGGATATTATTATAGTACTAGATAAAGGCAAATTTTTCCATATTTTGTTATTCTTGTATTACGTAACTTAGCATAAGCCTCTAAAAATACGCTAGAAGTGGTATAAATCTTTGTCTTAGGCATCACTTCACTTTCGGCAGCCCTGGATCGCGAGATTCCCCTATTTCTAATCTTACGAAATATTATATATATATATATATATATATTTAATATAAAGCTGAGAGCTAAATATATATATATATATATATATATATATATATATATATATATATATATATATATATATATATATATTTAGCCTTAGATTTGCATCTGTTAACACAGGGTTTCATACGGTCTCTTCCTGGACTATTAAGATAAACAATTAAAAGGAACAAGTTAAAGCAGTGTAATTATGAATGCATAAGATTTGAAAATGAGTTTAAAACGTGTTTAACTTTATTATTATTATTATTATTGTTTTGTTTTTTTTTGTCATGTTTTATGTTTCCATTTATAAAGTTTAAATGTCAGCACCAAAATTCTCTCCTAATTTCATAAAATCTGTAAAGTAAATCATACTTGTAAAATATACTTGCCATACTTGTAAAGTAAATATATTCTGTCCTACTCTGTTCTGTCTTGTGACGTCTTGTAAACAAGTGATGTGATTTGTTTGTGAAATTGTAATTAAATGTTTATATGTCTAAGTGCTACCTTTTCATTAAAAATTGTGATGCTTAATTAATTAATTTATTACAAAAGATAGTATAATGGCGACAAAAAAAAAAAAATAAAATTGTGTTGTGTGACCGGAAAAAGTTTACCGAAAATAACGATTGAGCCGAATGAAAATGGCTCAGGTTCCGATTTCAACTACGATTGTTGTTTCTAATACTTCAATGTGATATTAATAAGTCATCATCATTACGGGTGTGGCAAGTCTTACAATTTACATTTACTTTTACATTTTTCGCTTTTGATGAATTTAATAAAGTAAAATCTTCACCCATTTTAAAGAGTTTGATGAAAAAGTGGAATCGTTCACAACTTACGTGAAACCACTGGAACAAAACTTCGTTCTACATGATATTAAAGACGAAAAAAAATGTTCCTGCGCTTTTATCTTGTATGGGAACGAAATTATACGGTTTATTATAGGATTTATGTGTACTTAGAGATTGCGAAACTTTAAAATATACTGAGATTGTTGATATTTTGCTTAAACACTTAAGCCCTGCCCCCTACAAATTTATTGAGCGCATTAAATTTGGAAAATGTTTTCAAATGAAACTGAATCAATTCAAGATTTTGCTGTTAGTCTAAAAAAGGGTAAGACCTTTTGTTCATTTACAGGTGATGCTTTAAATGAAAACCTGCTCGAGCAGTTTCTGCGCTGTTTGAAAAATGAAAGTATTCAGAATAAATTGATAACTCAAGTTGATGACTTAACTTTTGAAAAAGGCTTTTGCTTTATACAATGTAGATATTGAAATTTCTGAAATTAAGCATAAAAATTTCAACGTAAATAAAATTACCAGTACTAAAAATGTACAAGAAAAGAAATTACAAAATTGTTCTCAAAAACAGAATATCAACAATCATGTAAATACTACATATTCTGGCATGAATAAAAATAGTTTAAAGTGTTATAGGTGTAGAAATTCCTCACATTTAGCAAATGTATTAGATTTATAAATGTTACTTGCAAACTTTGTAAAGAAAAAGGGCCATTTGAGCAAGGTATGTAGAAGTACAAATTTTCAAAAACAGGTTTATTCTTTAAATACAGTAAATGTGTTAACTGTTAAATATGATAAAGGATAAAATCCTATTAAGTTGTCTGTTTTCATTGAAAACAAGGCTAGAGCTGATATCGAATTAGATACAGGATCTGGAATTTCTGCTGTTCCTTTAAAAAGATTTTGAAGAAATTTTCCTGATTATAAAATCTTTTCTCCAGATGTTCAGTTAAAAACTGCAACTGGTGAAATTTTTAAAGCTGTAGGTTATGTTGAAGTAAATGTTACTTATGAAAATAAACCAAAAAATGTAAAGTTGTATCTGATAAAAGAAGATAATTTTCCATTATTATTTGCTAGAGATTGGGTATCTGAATTTGATATTTTCCCACATAATGTAAAATCTGTGTATGTGAATAAAATTATAAATTATTCTAATAAATTACAAACTTTATTACATGATTTTTCTGATTTATTTATTGATAAGGCTTAAAGGATTGCAGGCAGAATTTTATCTTGAAAAAGATGCTATACCCATATATTGCAACTCTAGGGTTGTCACTTATGCACTACGTGCAACAGTCAGTGAAGAATTACAAAGGTTAGAAGACGCAGGTATTATTAAACCAGATACAAACAGCAAGTGGACAGCTCCTATAGTTCCAGTGGTAAAGCCTAATGGGAAAATTCATTTATGTAATGAGTTTAAAGCAACATTAAATAAATTTCTGAAAGTTGAAAAGCCTAACCTAAGATATAAGATATGTTAGATACATTAGGTGCTGGTGTACATTTTACTTATCTTCAGTTACCTGTAGATGAAAAATCCCAAGAATTATTGATCATTAATACACCAAAAGGATTATTCCAATTCCTTAAATTATCCATGGGTCCTACTAGTTCTCCTGCTGTATGGCAAAAAAAAAAAAAAAAAAAAAAAAAAAAAAAAAAAAAAAAAAATTGAGCATATTTTAAGTGGAATTGGGGGAGTTACAATTTTTATAGATGATATTGGGATTACAGGTGAAACAGATGAAATTCATTTACAAAGATTAAAGCAAGTATTGGAAAGATTGAGGGAATATAACATTAGGATAAATAGAGAAAAATCATTCTTTATGGCAGATGAGATTACTTATTGTGGGTATAAAGTTGATAAACATGGTATTCATAAAACACAAGATAAAATTGAGGCAATTTTAAATGCTCCAAGACCAGTAAATGTATCTCAAGTTAAAGCTTTTCTAGGCCTAGTTACATATTATGCTAAGATTGTGCCAAACTTATCTACAATTACATATCCTTTAAACAATTTGCTTAAAAAGAATGTGAAGTTTAATTGGTCTTATAAGTGTGAGCAAGCATTTAAAAGCATAAAAAAGAAATTACTTCTGACAGAGTTCTTATTCCCTTTAATCCTAAGTTACCTTTAGTTTTAGCTACTGATACCTCTCCTTGTGGTATCTCTGCAGTTCTTTCGCATGTGATGCCAGATAACACTGAAAAACCTATTGGGTTTGTGTCCAGAACTTTGAATAATGCAGAAAAACGGTATAATCAAGTTGATAAAGAAGCATTAGCTATTATATTTGGTGTGCAGAAATTTTTTCAATATTCGTATGGTAACAGATCTGGGAGCACAGCAGTGCGTCCGCCAAGTTCGCACAAGCCGTAAGATACCTTTTCCTGAACCATTACGGCATACTTTTCACCCCCTAATAACGTTGTTTTAGGGAGAGATATAGAAATTTTTCTTTTATACACGTGTTCGTATGGTCAAACTGAACTAAGGTTCCACGATTTTATGTTTCTATATTTAGTAGTTTTCGAAATATTAAATTCCGAAAAAGCGCTTTTTTGTCACTGACTCACTTCGCATCATCAAATAACTAAAGTACTTCTAAAAGTCGTAGAATCATGAAATTTCACAAGTAAGTCGGGTTTGTAGCACAATTAACAAGAAAAATCTGAAAACACAGAATTTCCGCCTCTAAACCCTTCAAACAGGGGGTGTTCATTTGGCCGTAAACAGTTCCTTAACACATTCAATTGTGCCAATATTCGCCAAAACTCGATTACAGAGTTTTGAAGGGGGTCACGTGATTTCAAGCACAATAACATTTAATATATATGCTTTTCCAAAGATGCTTGTTAAATAGAAAAAATGAATATACCTAAAAATTTTAATCAGTATAGATTATGATATATTTACGACATTAAAACAATAAAAAATATATAACCGCAATTCTGTACGTTTCCGATATAGTAGCCTTGGCGAAATACAGAAAATAGCCTTGACGAGAAAAGAAATTTGATAATAACGTATTTTCTGGCAACCTATTTACTGTGTCATATACACAAGCAATTTTTCCCATATGTATACAATTTATTTAATGTAAGGAACCCGTTTATTTATTTTTATATACCAACATAAATAATTTGTATATAAAAAATAATATTTTATACATGTATAAATAAAATGTTTATATGTATATAAATAACATAAAAGTTCATCAGGTTTGTTTTCATAGTTGTTTATATCATTTGGCAACATATCTCAGTTTCTGAAGTCCGAATTGCGCCAAGAATTTAAAAACATGCCAAGGTCCCTATTGTGGAAAAATATCCTAATTCCATATGAAAGTTTAAAAATCTCCTTTTAATTAAATGAAATGTGTAACTAATAAACTGTCTTTAACGATGTGCGACAGATACGGCGTCCGAAGTTCGCTGCTAATGTTATCATATTGTATTATTTGCCAACTTAATGTTAATTTATTGTTAATTTTAAATCGGTAAAAGAAAGATTATAGTTATAGATAAGATATGTTGGTCGCCAAAACCCGATTACAGAAATTTCGCCTGAGTTATAAAGGTGTTACATGATTTCAAGCTGAATGAATTTTTATATGCTTTTACAAAATATTAATAAGGCAAATCTTTCAGTTTATCTGTCCATTTTTTACTTCCTTAAAACAAATTTTATTAAAGACCGGGAGGCGTCTGCACAGATCCTCACCTCATCGAGTTGACGGCTGAAATTTTAGGATTAGTTAAATATCGATTAGCGTATTGAAATGTATCTGGTCTGCCAAGTCATATCTTTGTGGAAACCACCTACAGACCCGATTTTACGGGTTAATTGGTGGATTTTCCATTGTGTTTTCCTGCACCCATTCCTCCATGTTTCCAAACTTTTGGATGTAGGAAAATACAATAGTAAACCTATCAGTTAACCACTAAAATTAGGTCTTCAGGTGGTTTCTACCAAGATATGACTTAACAGACCAGTTGCATTTAAATATGCTAATGTAGTTTTAATTAATCCTAAAATTTCAGTTGTAAACTCGATGAGGTGATGATGTGTACAGACGCCTCCCGGTCTATTATAAATGTCGGAATTCTAATCTCAATAGCACTCTGGTCAATCTGACAATTACCCCTACTATTTATGGAACACTATTCCTTTAAGTGCGTTTTAGTGATGTTAATGAGCTTATGCATATGCATCATACATATTATACATATGCATATAATACGTAATACATTTGCATAATACATATTATAGGTATGTGTATAATACATAATACATATGCATCATTAGGACGTCAGAATAAACAAAACATTTTTTGTCGCCAAATTCGAGAATTGACATGATATATTACCAAATTTGGCGAAACTTTGCTAAATGCCGCCAAGCTTGACGAATATTTGAAGCTAGTGGCTATTTTTCAATGAGTTAATTATTAATGCGAGCCATCTATTTTTATTTTTCCGCATATCATCTGAATAGTTAAATGATATAACGTACTAATATTTCCAAAGTGCTAATAGTTTCGTCACTGCCCAAAACCTCTGCTATTGTTATTATATTGTACTGTTAGTATACTTACTGTGACTATGTTGTTAATCTTTACACCGCTAAAACTTCTCTATTATATAAAGAGAATTTACGGAAACTATTAAAGCATTGAAACTGCCAGTTCTTCTTTTGATTATTATAATTCTATAATATGTAACCTGTTAATCGATATGTACGTTAGAATGAATCTTCTATAATCCGGTTCCTCGCATTTTAGTTTTCAGGTTTCGAATAAAATTAGCTAAAATCTTAAAACGATGGCACACTGACTAATTCTTCAACACGATCAGGTGAGAAGAATGATAGATTTTCAAATGGATCATGGCAGTGAGCCGGTAGACCTTCTATTCTTCCGTAATCGAGTCTATTGAAAAGGTTAACGTGAAACAAAAAGATATTAGCATCAATATGGTTTAATGAAAATGCAGATAATGTCAAAGGATTTCATAAGAACCATTTCACTTGTACCCAGTCGTATCAGTTAAAATGCAACAATTGGCAGTGAGCCCAATTAGAAAAGATTACTTAATAGGTTTAAAAATTCCGCATTAGAGAACGAATCGTAACTGCTAAGGAAACATGCATAAGTGAGTTAAGAGATATTTGTCACGAAAGATGAAATACATAAAACACAAAATATACGATGTGCTTCCATGATCGTAAAGAGTTCTTGATTTCTTTATCAAAAGCTTCCGACTTGGCGAAAGAATGGGCAAGTAAATTAAATTATGAATAACGTAACATGATGCAACGTTTAACATGGAATTAATACGGTAAATACTCCTTGCTAGAGACGCCTAGTACTTTCATATGAAAAGAAATAAAGTATAAATTTGTAAAGCTCAATAAAATAAATTTAGGTATTTTTATGTTAGCCGGGCGCAAGTGGCAAATCGCCAAATACTGTTCCCAACTCCATTGTTCATATTGCATTCATTTCATTTAAAGATATATACTTTTCAGTCATCTCATTTAAAATAGATGCATTTCCCTGATTTTATTTAATAGAATATTTAACATAGAAATAAATAAATAAATAAATAAGAAATAATAACATAAACAAAAATATTTTATTTGAAAACCAAAGCATTGTTTCTAATTTACACATGTGAAAAATGAAAACTGCTATTGGCGAAAAAAAACAAAAGGCTAATGAGGAGATTTGCTCCCGGCTAACATAAAAGTACCGAAATTTAAGTTTTTTTCATATTAATATAGTTTAGAATAACAAAATTGAAAAAACATACAAAAAGTAGTGATATCCCAACAAAAAATTTTCGGTAAAAAAAAAAAAAAAGCGCCAAGTTCTCCTTAATGTTTCGGCCAGAAAAAGTAGTGATATCTGAAGTTCGCACAAGTTAAAAGCCAAACATCCCAAATCTTTCATTGAAAATGGCTTCCTGCGACTTGGCCGTTAATGCCTTCGGGAGAGTTTTTCAAATTTTCAAATATGTACAAATGAGTTACATACCAACTACATTTTTTGATTATTTTAGCATTTTGTGGCACAGAGTACAGAAATAAAATACACATTTGAAAAAAGCATTTAAACAACTTCAGTCTATTTAAATGCTTAGAAGTTAAAAATAACAAAATACTTGTATTCAGGAGATAATATCCCTAATTGCTAAAACATAATTAGTATCAGCTTTTAACAGTTTATAAATCGAATACCTCTTAATGTATGCAAACAAACTATAATAAATGTTCAAACGAAAAAAATCTCTTTCGTCAATACACAAGATTTCAATATTATACAATAAAATATAATGTAACATATTGTGAGATTTGAAGTAAATAAATTTGTTTTATTTCTTGGGTTTTACGTTAATAACTTTAGCTTTAGACCGTACAAAATGGCAATTAAACCACAAGTGCACTAAATCAGGGGTGTCCAACTGTGGCCCGCTGGATACCACTTAAATTTTAAAGAAATAGTCGACAAGTTGAATCGCAGCAATTCGACGATTAGATAAGGCAAAGATAACTGTAAAATTTTAGTGGTATCCGGCGGGCCACAGTTGGACACCCCTGAACTAAATGATCTGTAATCAAAACTAATGTTTGTTGAAACTGAATGGTAGCTATCAGAAATCTTTTACTTATAATGTCTTTATGTGAATTTGCCTCTTTGCATTCTAATATTACTTTTAATATTTAAATAATTCATAAATGCGTAATTTCCAATCATTAATTTTGAAATGCTGTAGAAGGCATTTAACGGCCAAGTCGCAGCAAGCCATTTTCAATGAAAGATTTGGGATGTTTGGCTTTTAACTTGTGCGAACTTCAGATATCACTACTTTTTCTGGCCGAAACATTAAGGAGAACTTGGCGCTTTTTTTTTTTTTTACCGAAAATTTTTTGTTGGGATTTACATTATTTACTGACAGTAAAACTTTAATTCCTATTTTTTCTCCTTCTAAAAGTATTCCTGTTTTATCGGCTACAAGAATGCAACGATATGCAATTTATTTGCAAACTTTTCAATATTATATCCGTTATAAGAAAACTACTGAACACTGAAATGCTGACGCTTTTTCACGACTTCCTTTACGTAGTGAAAATTTACCTCAGCAATATAATTCAAATGATGGAATTGATGAATCTGAAATTCTTCAAATTAATCAACTCTCTATTTTACCTTTAAATTCTAAATCTGTTACTTCAGATACAAAATCTGATCCCCTTTTACGCCAAATTTTTCATCTTCTCATTTCTGGTTCTGAAATACCTAAAAATTTACTTTTTGGCGGTAAACAAGAAGAATTTATTCTTCAACATAGTTGTATTTTAAAGGGATGTAAAATAGTTATCCCAGAAATTCATAGAAAGCAAATATTAAAAGAATTACACTTTGGTCATTTTGGTATAGTGAAAAGAAAGTCTTTAGCGCGTAGTTTTGAATGATGGCCAAGTATAGGCCAAGTAAGATCTTACACGAAATTGCACTATTTGCGTAAATTTGAAAAATAATCCTCCCAAAGTTAATACACATCATTGGGAATGGCCAACAGCTCCATGGCAAAGAATTCATATTGATTATTTCGGTCCTGTTATGGGAAAAATGCTTCTTTTAGCGGTTGATGCCCATAGCAAATAGCCAGAAGTTTTTATTGTTCCTAGTACAACTACAGAAAATACAATTACTTGTCTCTCTTCACTTTTTGCACGATACGGTTTTCCTATTTTTTTAGTATCAGATAATGCTAAACAGTTTACATCTGCAGAATTTGAGACATTTTTGAAAAATCCTGGTGTGAAACATAAGTTCAGTGCTCCATACCATCCAGCTATGAATGGACAGGTTGAGAGATGTGTGCAAACTCTCAAACGTGAATTAAAAACCTTAGCTTCCGAACCTGGTACTTTGCAAATGAAATTAAATAGCTTCCTTTTGCAATATAGAAAGACGCTTCAAGTTACGATGTGGGAGATTCTTGCATCTTTATTTTTAAAACGTCATATAAGAACAAAACAAATTTGATATTGCCAAATGTTACAAATTGTATCCATGATAAACAAGATGCGAAAAAGTCAAAAGTTAAAATAAAAGAATTTGAAATTAACCAGAAGTGAAAATGTAATAGTGAAACAAGGTGATTCCACACCAATACAGCCTAACATCACTGATCTGCAACCAGTGGATTCCAAATACTCCATGTCTTACACCAGCTGACTTTCATGATACTGATTCCTCAAGTCCTAAATCAACTGACACTGATTCAATACTTCCAAAACCTTCTGTTCCCACTACTAGTTCCATAGTTGATACTGCTGAACTTTTAAAAACTAATTCTTCTTCTTCTCCACATGTACTGAGAAGATCCGGTAGGTACAGAAGAGCTCTTGATAGACTAAATTATTAAGTGGGGGAGAGCTGTCATGTTTTATGCTTCCATTTAAAAAGTCTAGATAGTAGCACCAAAATTCTCTCCTAATTTCATAAAACTTGTAAAGTAAATATATTCTGTTCTACTCTGTTCTGTCATGTGACGTCTTGTAAACAAGTGATGTGATTTGTTTGTGAAATGGTAATTAAATATTTATATGCCTAGGTGCTACTTCTTCATTAAGAATTGTGCTGCTAATAAATTATTTATTACGAAAGATAGCACAGATTTAATCTTGATCCAGTTTGGTTATGTATCCATCGGACTAAATTGATAGGAAATATCTATCAATCACAATCTGTTAATTGCCGAAACTTCAGTGTGGCTTACTGTGGATATCCGAAAAGTGTTTGGTATCTATGAATGTGTGTGTGTGTGTGTATTTCTATCTGTATGCCTCGCGTTAACTGCCGCAAAAGCATCCGATTAGTCTGTAATTAAGCAAGTATGTTGGCGAGGTACCTGAAATTAGCTGTATAGTTTTTGGTTAAATTTGTTTCATTTGTTCAAAAAATATAGAACATTTCATTTTTCTTCATAATGTTTTTAGCTCACAGGCTATAAAAGCCTGAGAACTTATGTGCCCGCCGGTTTTGTATGTACGTACGTATGTACGTAACGCGATAACTCTTGATAGAAATATCCGATTTGCTTCAATTTTTTTTTCTAGGTTCATTCTGATAAGGCGCTTCCCTGATTAGTTTTTGGGGTTCATTGGTTAAGGATAAAGGGATAAAAGGGGGGGGGGGGCTAGTCCCCCCACCCTTAATTTATATAAATGGGTTTTTCTTGCAGAAATATTCGATAGTTTTTGGTTAAATTTGGTTCATTCGTTCAAAAAATATAGAACATTTCATTTTTCTTCATAATGTTTTTAGCTCACAGGCTATAAAAGCCTGAGAACTTATGTGCCCGCCGGTTCTGTATGTACGTACGTATGTACATAACGCGATAACTCTTGATAGAAATATCCGATTTGCTTAAATTTTTTTTCTACGTTCATTCTGATAAGGCGCTTCCTGATTAGTTTTTGGGGTTCATTGGTTAAGGATAAAAGAGTAAAAGGAGGGCTAGTCCCCCCACCCTTAATTTAGATAAATGGGTTTTTCATGCAGAAATATTCGATTTGCTCCAAATTTGGTATACAGGTTTATTATGTTAAGGGGCTTCCCTAATTAGATTTGGAAGCTCATTACTCAAGTATAAAGGGGGGAAAGGGGGGCTACCCCCACCCTTAATTTAAATAAATGGGTTTTTCATGTAGAATTATTCGATTTGCTCCAAATTTGGTATACCGGTTTATTATGTCAAGGAGCTGCATTGATTAGATTTGGAGATTCATTAGTTACATATAAAGGGAGGAAAGGGGGCTAGCTTCCCCCCAAATTTAAATAAATGGGTTTTTCATGCAGAAATATGCGATTTGCTATAAATTTGGTATACTGGTTAATTATGTTAAGCAGCTTCCCTGATTAGATTTGGAAGATCATTATTATGTATAAAGGGGGGGGGGGTACCCCCCCTTCTTAATTTAGATAAATGGGTTTTTCATGCAGAATTATTCGATTTGCTCCAAATATGGTATACCGGTTTATTACGTTAAGGAGCTTCCCTGAATAGATTTGGAGGTTCATTATTTAATTATAAAGGGAGGAAAGGGAGCTAGACCCCCCCCTTAATTTAGATAAATGGGTTTTTCATGCAGAGTTATTCGATTTGCTCCAAATTTCGCATACCGGTTTATTATGTTAAGGAGCTGCCTTGATTAGATTTGGAGATTTATTGGTTAAGTATAAAGGAGGGACGGGGGTCAGTCTCCCCTTAATTTAGATAAATGGTCTTTTCATACAGAATTATTCGACTTGCTTCAAATTTGATATACCAGTTTATTCGGATATGGCTTCCTTCATTTGATTTGGAAGTTCATTAGTTAAGTATAAAAGGGGGAAAGGGGGGCAATTGCCCCTCCCATTAATTTAGATAAATGGGTTTTCATGCAGAATTATCTAATTTAGTTTAATTTTTTTTCTAGATTCATTCTGATAAGGAGCTTTTCTGATTAGATTTGAATGTTCATTGGTTCAGCATAAAGGGAGAAATGGGGGAATTAATACCCCCCTTAATTTAGCGAAATGGTTTTTTTCATGCAGAATTATCTGATTTGCTTCAAATTTGGTATACCAGTTTATTATGTTAAGGATCTTCCCTGATTAGATTTGGAGGTTCTTTGGTTAAGTATTAAGGGGGGGGGGGCAACGGGGACTAATACCTTCATTTATTTTTTCGAGGGGCATTATTCTTTGAAATAAGAGTATTATATACAATTATTGTGAATAGCCTGTGAGCTCATGCCATCAGTTTAACTGGGCAATTTTCTTTTTATTTAATTGGAATTCAGATGATTTTTAAATTTTGCATTCATTGAAAATAAAATTGCGCGTTTGGATAATTGATTTAAATGTTAAATTATGAAGGTTAAAATTTACCAATGGGAGTTTTAAAATATCTAAATTAGTTTGAAATTATATCAATGCATATATCAGACTGTCTAAATTATCTATCTATATATTTTTTATGGTGTTTTGTACATCTGTTGGAAAAAATGTAAAGAATTTTAACTTTTTAATTTTAGATTTTTGCCATTAATTTAATTAGCTTTTTCTCATTTTTTTAACTGTTACCTGCAACTGTATTTCATAATATATGAAATAAAGAAAATTATTAAAACTATTCACTCATTTTACATTCCAGATTATGAATGATTTTTTTAAAAAAAAAGTTTTAAAAAAATCAGGTTAACAAATTTTTTGTGACCTGATCTTCGATCAAAATATAGATTAGCATCAAGCATGAATGATGCTAGCAGCAGTATAGTTTAAATTGAATGTGGATACTGTTAAGGTACTGCGACAAAAGCCACTTTAGTGCTCTAAATCAGGCATGTCAAACTCATTTACTGCTGCGGGTCAAATTAAGTATTGTATACAAAGCCGCGGCCACATAAAAAAGAGTGAATAATATTATTACCGTTGCATAGAATAAGATTTCTTCATACAAAACACAGCCAAGTTAAAAAAAAAAATAGCACAAAATTCCAAAGTTAATGTTATACATTGTTTATTTTATGTTATTTATTGGAAAAAAATACTCAAAATTACTTTACAACAAAAATCTATAAAATTTAATAGAATTTTCTAAAATGCATTTATTTTAAAATTTGATTGTGCACACTAATCTTGATCTAGCATTGGGCTCCCGATCCTCCAAACACTGGAATGACCTTGCTGTTGCTGGGTTCTCCACCAGAGTTTCGAAATTTATTTTTTCGGAGCGTTCCTTTGTTTAAAAAATTCTTTTTATGTTCCTTTTTCAATTTCGATGGGTGTTACGCGCTAAGCTTGGTTTGTAATAATGCCTGGCATATTTAAAATGAAGTGCATTTTCTTTTTTAAAATAATTTTGTATAAGTAATAAACTCTATTGGAAGACGCTAATACTACTATTAAATAATAAGATAGCATCAAGAAATTTACTCTGAAGTTGAAATTTACTCAGGTGCTTTTAATTTCAAATGAAAACTCTAAGCACTTTGTCTTTTGGTAGACTTTTGAAAACACACATTCATAATTTGTCGATTTAAAATGAAAATTGTAACTTTTGATAATCGTTCGAAATATCCGAATACAAATCTTTAGGATTATTGCTATCTCTAAGACCGCAGTTGCTGCAAGTCTATTCGTGTAAAGTATATTTTAGCATGCACGTTCTAACAAATGCATTAAATACAGGTAAAGTAACAAAGGCTTCGCGGGCCACAAATAAGTTGTTGGCGGGCCAGTTGTGGCCCGCGGGACGCGTGCTTGACATGTCTGCTGTAAATCACCCTTCTTAAAATACGACAGTTAGTAGATGACCCTATTATGGAAGGTTTAAGCGTCTACACGTAAATCGACACATTTCAAAGTAAGCAGACAATTTTGTGCATCTCTGTCAAAGTGGATATATTGAGAAGCTTTTGTCAAATTCTGTACATGAAGTACATATTAATAATAAAAAAAAATATGCAAGATCCTTCCATGATGAAAAATATTCTTGGTCTCACTATTGGTTTCTCCTCATTTGGTAGAGAATGAAGTGGCTAAATTGAATTGAGAAAGTGTAGTTTTGAAGTGCATAGCGTTGCATCAAAGGATCACCAAGCTAGTAACCATAAGAAGATATTTCACCCTTTCAGGGGCAAATTATTGCGTTTCTGTAATGTTGAATTCCCACGAGAATTTTCGAAAAATTATATTTCAAAATAAAGAAAAGCAGTTTTTAAGCATTTTTCCACCAAAGTTATAATAATAAAAAATTTAATTAAAAGCTTCTGGTACAAATCTTGATTAAAATTAGGTGGTGTATAATATATCCCATATAATATAATATATCTCACAGCTCCTCAAGGTGTTAAACCAAAATTATAATATTTTATTTAGAAAATGCATTTTCGTGGTGATTTTTTTCATCGTAAGAGATTTAGATTTCGTTCTATAAGGTGTTTTGAAAAAATATTAATCACCAAATTTGTTTTTTCAGAAACAAATATTATAAAAGCGTTACATTTTTTAATTTGATATAAATATCGTAAGGGGATCTACGTTTTCATAAGTATTTTATTGCATGATATTTTATCCAACTTTTTCAAAAAATACCGATATTTCGCAGTTGACAGGTATGGATAAAATCTCGTGTGTACAACGATCTCGCTTATTGTAATAAAATAATAGTTTAAAACGCACTTATAGATATACCAGAATCTTGACATAACACAATTACAGGCAAATGAAAGAAAAATTCATTGCAACAACAGGGGGTCCAGCACTTCTGAAGAAATGTACATTTTTATTCTAAACAGGTTGGAAATTGCACGTCAAACTGGGCAAATGAGATGCGTTCATACTATAACTAATTTTATAAATATTTTTTGCACCGCATATTGTACTGAATGTATATTTTAGTGCACTTCATAAATGCATATCAATTTCATTCTGTTCGAAAGGCTGCAACATCATTAAAATGCACTTGAAATATTTTTTTTCCCCATTGGGCCGTAATGTAACGGAAACATTTTGACTGTCCCTGTAATTAAACTATGCATCTGATTTTCATAAAATTTGAAATGACTCGACAAACTGTTGCAACAATTACATATTTAAAATTTCAGACCATTCGGTTGGGTAGTTTTTGTTCTGTTATATGCGGACAGACGGACGGACTGAACGACGACTATAGGTGCTACGTATTTATATAATTACGAACACACTTAAAAGTTGAAACAATAAGCAGCTGAAGAGTATAATTGCATAGGATCGTGTTTAATATAATATGAACTATTTATATTAACTTAAGTGCAAACGAATTTATATCTCACCGTCGTCTAGACGATATAGATTTTTTTAAAAATCATGCTTGAAAATTATTTTTAAAACAATAAAAATTGAGTAGCGATGCAGTTTTCAAACAAACTCCGTTATAATTTTAAAATAAATTGCATTTAAAAGTAAGTTTTTTACCAATTCGGAGGTGTAAAATTTGAAAATATGCGATACTTTATTACGTATACTTTGTACTTTTTAAAAAATTTAAAAAAACGCATAAAAGGAAAATTTTATCGTTTGCTGTTGCCATTCACAAAATGACGTCAGTGTTACGCACAGGTACGTTTTGTCCTTTATGATATAGATAGATCGATAGATAGTTTTTAAACAGTGAGATTTTCGGAATCTTTGGGGAAATCTTATATGCTTAAAAATATACACACTGTAAATTAAATTATCTGAAATTCAGACACTTAAGTGTCTGAAACGGAGTGTTCAATTTTCAGACATTTTAAAATGTCTTAATTTTTTCAGACACTTTTTGCGTCTGAATTTAAGACACTTCAAATATCTGAATCGCATCCATTATTTTTGTAAGCATCATATGTACCACGTTGAATCCTGGAAAAATATTTGGCTATGGTCCTGCCCCTTCCACCCCCAGACACCCTGATGTTTTTGGTGCTACCAATTTTGGTATGCAATTTTTGTTAAGCTGATAATTTAAATCTTTTACGACATTGTACTGATTATAATCAACATTTTGAACTTCAGAAGTAGAACAAGATTAAAAACAAAATATATTTATCTCAACATTAGATTTTTTTTTTTTTAAATCTTATTTCATTTTAAAAGTTCAAAATATTGATTTTAAAATCAGTACAATTTCGAAACAGATTTAAAATATAAGCTTTACAAATATTGCACATCAAATTTGGGAGGCACTACAATCGTAGTTGGACGGGACACTGCCCAGTATGCCCATGTTTTAATCAAGAAGTTCTTTTTCGAAAAATGCAACCCTGCATTATGGTTATCTAAATAGAGTTGTCCGGTATTCGGAAGTATCCGTTGTGGAGGTTAATGCACATTCCCGAATAGCGGACACCTCTATTTAAGGAATACTTTTTTAATCCGCAAGACATACATATTTGTATCTTTTTACCTCACAAAAGCAGGCATCTTCGATTATCGGACAAATTCCGCGGTCCCGAAGTGTCCGCTATTAAGGGCTTTTAAGATATATGGATAAATAAATATATATTTTATAATCTTGTCCTACTCTGAAAGTTAAAAATATTTATTATACTCGGTTGAATGTCGAAAAAGATTTAAAATATCAGATGTACGAAAAATGCAAAATCCCCCCCCCCCCCCCCAAAAAAAAAGAGAAAAAAAGAAAATTCATATAATTTAAAAATTAAATTTTTAAAAAATTTATATTGCCACATAGGCAATTTTACACATATATCAGTTGATAATCACAGCATCTATTTAACTATGAATTAAAAAAAATAATAATAAATATGCTACTTTAATAACATTGAGAAAAAATTACTTCAGTATTTTGTTAAATGTATTTGCGTTTTAAATCTTGTCATACTCTAAAAGTTCAAAACTGTCACTATAATCAGTGCAAGATTTAGGATATCAGCTTTACGAAAATTTCATACAAAATCGCCCCCCCCCCCTCCCCGAAAAAAAAATAAAAATCCTTATCATTTAAAAATTAGATTAAACTAGTTGGATGTGCCAATCCCAAAACTTTCTTCTATCTTATACATCTTAATATTTCAAAACCTAGTTACACATGTTAATACTTCAATATTATTAGTTCAATACTATACCAACTTTGATTTTCATCTTAAATTTCTGCTCAAGTCAATTAAACGGACTAAAAACGAGTTAATCTATATCATGATATTTGTTAAAATTATTAATTTTTCCTTATTCTGTCGTTATCAGCTGTTTGCGAATAGCCGGCATAGCAGGAAGCGAGTTCCCGCCGCTGCATGAGCCGCCGATGCACAATAGAACTACGAAAAATCAAGAAAAGTATACAAAAATCGCTAGCATGGAGCCCCTTTACCGCGCAATATTTCCAAATTCAAGGAGAACCTGTTGGCCAAAGCCAAAAACAAGCACAAACATTTTGGTTCAATTGTATGCATAATTTTATACGCTGTTCGATGGTACAATAATGAAAATGGCACAGAGATCGGAATTATAGGGCCCCCTTCTTTCGGAATTTTTTCAAGTTCAGGGAGGACTTGTTTGCCACAGCCAGAAACATGCACAAAAAATTTGGTTCAATTATATGGATAACTTCATACACTTTTTGATGGTACAATAATGAAAATGGTACAGACATCGCAATTATAGTGCCCCCTTCCGGCAGAATTTTTCCAAATTCAGGGAGGACCTTCGTGACATGACCAAAAATAAACCCATAAAATTTGGTTCAATTCTATGCATAACTTCATACACTTTTCGGTGGTACAATATTCAAAATGGCACAAAAATTGTACAAAAATCGCTATTAGAGCGCCCTCTACGAGCGATTTTTTTACAAATTAAGGGAGGACCTCCTTGCCATAGCCAAGAACTTAAAATTTTTTTTTGGTTCAATTCTATGCATAACTTCATACACTTTTCGATGGTGCAATATTCAAAATCGCACAAAAATCGCTATTACAGTGCCCCCTAACGGCGAATTTTTTGCAAATTCATGGAGGACCTGCTTGCCATATCCAAAAACTTAAAATAAAAATTTGGTTTAATTCTATGCATAACTTCATACACTTTTGGACGGTACAATATTCAAAATCGCACAAAAATCGCTATTACAGCGCCCCCTACCGGCGAATTTTTTCCAAATTCAGGGAGGACCTGCTTGCCATAGCCAAAAACTTAAAATAAAAATTTGGTTTAATTCTATGCATAACTTCATACACTTTTGGACGGTACAATATTCAAAATCGCACAAAAATCGCTATTACAGCGCCACCTACCGGCGAATTTTTTCCAAATTCAGGGAAAACCTGCTTGCCATAGCCAAAAACTCAAAATAAAAATTTGGTTCAATTCTATGCATAACTTCATACACTTTTCGATGGTACAATATTCAAAATCGCACAAAAAACGCATTTACAGTGCCCCCTACCGGCGAATTTTTTTCAAATTCAGGGAGGACCTGCTTGTCATATCCAGAAACTTAAACTAAAAATTTGGTTCAATTCTATGCATAACTCCATACACTTTTGGATGGTACAATATTCAAAATCGCACAAAAATTGTTATATCAGCGCCCCCTACCGGCGAATTTTTTCCAAATTCCGGGAGGACCTGCTTGCCATAGCAAAAAACTTATAATAAAATTTTGGTTTAATTCGATACATAACTTCATAAACTTTTTGATGGTACAATGGCGACAGACAGACGGACAGACGGACAGACGGACGGACGGACAGACGGACGGACGGACAGACGGACACACAGACAGACAGACATTTTCTATAAACATGTTTTTTGGAATCTCTGACCCCTAAAACATGCAAATCCGTCGAAAACCGGAAGTCGAAAAAAATTTCGATTACAATACTTTCTTCTATTGAAGATAGAAGAAAGTAAAAATTTATATGGCCACATGGACAAGTTTTTATGTAGATCAGAGGGTAATCACAAAAGCTATTCAACTATCAATAAAAATAAATAAATACATGTTCTATATTAGTAGCATGAAGAAAAAAATACTTGTAGTTTCCAAACTTCTTTCGTCTTATATATATAGTAACATCTAACTGTCATTTTTGTATTTTTCGTATAAGTGCATATAAATAAAGTTATAAAAACCACAATTTTAAGCACAAAATCCAGTTAATGCTTTTTACTTTTTCCCATTATAAATTTCAAATTACTTTTTTTTATTAAGAATAATCAAAAAATCAATATTAGAGTTGACTGCAAATCAAATACATATGCATATTTTTGCTGTCAGCTTCACATAATAGATAAGTCTCATGTACTTTATTTATCTTTTTTTAATCTGCGGTTTTATGCCAGGAAATAAGAAAACATTAGGTGATCTTTCAAAGCTTTTTTTTTCTTTATTTCCTTGCTGTCGTCGTTTACTGTGAGATAAGGATTAGCCATTGAAACTAAGAACTGCCATTGAATATGTAATTTGTAATAAAAGACAACGTCAGAAGGTTAAAAATACATACTTCTAGAATTAGTGGTTTTTTGCAAACAGATTAAAAACTACACTGGTGTGCAAAAATTAAGGAAAAGTCATAAAATGCTAATTTTCAAATACGCGAACACTCAAAAGGAAATAATATAATTCGAGTAATTACTATCTCTACAACTACAACACAGCTAGTCCATATAACATCTCATTCATTTCACACATGGTCACAACTGTCACAGTCACTACGGTGAAGCAAACAAATAGGAAATTCCATACATCTCATTATGAGTCTCAAATGATCACTATATGTGACTCCACTGAGACGTCACTGTGACTGCTGTTTTGTAACGAGTCACCATGTGACTTTACAATGTAGTTACATTGTGACTCTCATGTGACTGTCATTTGTAAACTCAATTTCAAAGTGAACGCTGCATTGTGATAAGTTACCAAATAATGTCACATTAAAGTCACATGATGACTTTCAGGTGACAGAGAGACTACTGTGAAGTCACCATTGTGGTCTTTTGGGAAAAGTCTCCATGTGACTATAATATGATATTATTTGGTGACTTATCATAATGCAACGTTGATGATGACTATGAAATTGAGTCTAAAAATGACAGTCACATGAGAGTCACAATTTAACTACATTGTAAAGTCATCTGGTGACTCGTCACAAAGCAGCAGTCACATTGACTTCTCAGTGGAGTCACATATAGTGATCATTTGAGACTCATAATGAGATGTATGGAATTTCCTATTTTTTTGCTTCACCGTAGTGACTGTGACACTTGTGACCATGTGTGACATGAATGAGAATGTTATATGGGCTAGCTGTGTTATAGAAATAGTAATTACTCGTAAAGGAAGTAAAAGGAAAGTAAGTAAAAGGAAATAGTAATATTATTTCCTTTTGAGTGTTCGCGTATTTGAAAATTAGCATTTTGTAACTTTTCCTTAATTTTTCATAACCAGTGTAATTGAATTTCATGTAGGATTTTGTTTAGTACAATAAATAAAATCATAAAAGACACTAATTTTAGTGCTATAAACAAATTATGGCATTTACTTCAATCGCTGTTTGCAAGAGGTAAGAAAAATTCCTCGATTTGAAATTTTAAAAACTACCACAGTGAGGGAGAAAAACTTGCATCATTTTAGAAGGAAACCCCATAATATATCCGGCTAGCCATATTTAAAGAATAGAATGTTTCATCCTCAAAACATAACCCGCTAGACAAAAGTTTCTTTTTTTTGCCAACTTTGACAGGACGAAGACGAATAACACAATATTATTGATATAAATTAATACAAATTTACACTAAGTCCATTGCACACGCTTTGTAGAGTTCCCGGGTGTAATCGTCAAGAGTTCACTCTAAAACTGGGAGGAGTGAAAAGCTCACTCCTTGAAAGAGTGACAGGCCTTTTCGCTCTTTTTGGAGTGAATTTTGTAAAAATACACTCCTTAAAGAGTGGAATTTCCCACTCTCTAGAAAGGAGTGCAATATCTCACTCCGTTATCAAGAGTGAAGTTGTCACTCCCGAAAGAGTGGCTTGCGTATGCATTGCTTATTAGCCAATCAGAACAGCAAGGCGACAGCGCTCTCGTCAGATAAGAAAAATGATAACATTTTCGTCTGGTCCGCCATCTGAGGATTAACAGATAAGGATATCATTAAAATTATTCTTAATGGAAATAATATACATAATACGTAATACATACTGGAATACATAAAATAAAGGTAAGTCTTATTTAATTTTAACCATTTATTCGTGTAGATATGTTAAGATTATGCACTAAATAGTTGTATGTTGTATAGAAAAAGATTGATCGTTAGAGTGTTCAAAAGTGATTGTCTGTTATATTTCTTCATGTAGCGGTTTGAAATATAATTCTTTTAACAATTAAATACGCACTAGAGATCTGCACGGGCCGGCTCGTGCTCGGGCCGATTTTCACTCACGGAACTCAGGCCGGTCCCGGGCCACACTTTTTTCTGAAGGCTCGGGCCGGGCCTAGCTTATTTTTTCTGTACAAAGCCGAGACTGGTTCATTCCGAGTCTTCACGACCCAAAATTTTCAGTCCTAATTTTGACCCAGCCCGTATGAAAATCATTGTCTCAGCGTCGCCTGGTCTATTAAAAGGTCAGTAAAATTAGGTCTGGCCCAAAAATGTTTGCAAAAAATGCATACATTTTTAAATCGTCATTATTCTACCCTTAAACATTAAAATTTATTATTTTTAAAGAACACTAGATTTCTGCGCTTATTAAAATATAGCTAAATTAAAACATAGTAAAACGTGTGAAAAGAACCTGCGTATGCCGGAACCCAGTTTTAAACTCACTAACATATTGATCCATGCATAATTAATATACTAATACATAAGAAAAGAACTAATACATTTACACTCGCTAAGAAGGGAACTTGTCTGTAACGCATTTTTTTTTCTTTTCTATACAATTCCATCTTACTGTATAGCATTTTCCAGATTTTTAACACTTCAAAAAAATAAAAAACCAATGTTTTGTTGAAATTCACTCGGGCCGAGATTTTAACTTTTTTCCGGGCCGGGCTCGGGCAGAACTTTTAAGTTTTTTACCGGGCCGGACCAAATTTTTTTCTACGTGCCGGGCCGAATTTTTTTTCTATGAGTCGGGCCGGGTCCTTGGAATTTTCGGCCCGTGCAGACCTCTAAGCTCACAATGCTTAGCAAAAAAATAATCCAAACTTCATTAGTTCGGGAAATGTGAATAAAAAAAAAATGAGTGAAAATATTTTTTTATTCCCTTTCAATGCTGTGTTTGCAAATTATAAAACTTTTACCAACGACCAAAACAAAGAAGTTTTATCTCTTTCGTTTGAAAGGGTGACTGACTCATAAGAGAAGATAGATTTTCTCAATCGTAAGAGACACGTCATTCGAAAACATTAATTTGCCGTTCTATGAGATTTTTTTTTTTTTGGTTTAATTTTGATTTTGGATTATATACAGTTAGGAGTATTTATTATTGTTTCGGAGTTAAATATGATATTTGATGTTTATGATATTACGAAAAGGTTGGTACAGTGAAACCTCGCTGTGCGACCAACTCTATTAGGCAACCACCTCCCTCAACGACCATTTTTTCATGGAACGAAATTTATTTCCATAGGTTCAATACTTATTTGACCTCTATTCAGAGACCATCCCAGTTGAACCACCTCCATGAGAGGCCGATTTCTTTGAAGAAAATGAAATAAATTCCGTTTTTTCCTGGTCGCTTGAAGAAGGTTTTATTAAAAAATAATTCCGGAGAGTGCATTATTCATCAAACTTCTAAACTAAGTTTAGATTTTTTTTTTTTTTATAAAACCCGGTAACTTTTAAGTGTTTAAACCCCTTTGTGCCTTTTTAGTCAATGAATTTAACTCTGATTACAAATTAAGACTGACGGTTAATAAACTCCTCTGCCCTGTTGTGTCGGAAAACTCTCAAAGAAATAGATAAAGTAATGAAATCGTCATTAATTGTTCTCGTCCACAAAAAAAAAATGCATTTATTTACTGAACTTCGAAAGGACTTGGAAATAAAAATTATAAGATATAAAACTGTAAAATTAAAGCAAAGCTCAATGTTTTCATTTTTTAAACTCTGCAGTAATTAACTTATGTACTTAACTTTTATTTTGATACTTAAATTTTTATATTTTTTCCTAGTGTGAAAAATAAATTTAAGTAACATTGTTACCATTTTTCAACAATTAAAATCTAGATTTAAACATGACCTCCATTAAAAGACCACCTCTCGGAGAGACCAATTTTTATTGGAACAGTACGTGGTCGTTTTGGGGAGGTTTTACTGTATATTAATTTTTTTAAATTGTATCTAAACATTTTTCTGCGGGTTATGATTTTAAAATTTCGAGTAATTTTAAAATTTCGACTGAGTAATATAAGAAAAAAAATAATTATAGACATTCTGCATCAGTTATTAAATTTCCTTCAATTTAAACGCATTTTCTAAGTTTTTGATGCACGTAATTTTTGGCACTAAAAAATAAAACATGATATTTAAGCATTGAAATAAAATATGTTTTTTATGCCTGTTTTGAAGTTTATCGATAAGACAGCTTTAGTATATTTTTTAAAAAGTTCATATTTTCTTACATAATTTAGGACTGAATATTTTTTTAAAGAGATTAATAACTACTTTTTTACATTAAAATGTTTTTCAAACAATAAGAACTTTTATATGCAGTCATTCACTTTATTTTTATTAAAATTCATACAGATACAACAAATAAATGTAATGTGTTTATTTTTATTTTTTTTTTTCTATTTCCTAGGTCAATCTTTTCCTATAAAACATATCAAATCTATTTTGCTCATATTCCCAAAATACAATATCTACGGGAATAAAAAATTTAAATTAAATATGACTTACCGTGTCGTTTCATTAATAAGTATTGTTTTCAACAATAATGGGCCAAAATTAGAAATCATGATTAAGTTAAGGAATATGTTTAAAAGATATATATATACATATTCCAGAGAACTTAAAATTTAGACTACATGATCATATTAAATAAAACAAAAGCAAATCACAGCGGAAAAAAATACACATTCTTAATATTTAAATCATACTTAGAACTCATTTTTTAAAAAATATGTAAGTTTATAAGCATTGTTTTTAAGTAAAAAAAAAATGAAAAATATTTTAGAACAATTGGACTTTGCAAAAATAGCAATAATTTACGGAAAAAGTACGGTAAAAAGATAGGAATTTATATTTAAAACCAAAAATTAAAATGACATCAAACATTGTTAAACATATAATATCCACCTATTAAAAAGTTATTTATAAAACTTTAAAAGTAATATTTTTATAGGGTATGCAATAAAAGCAAACACAAAGGATAAAATTGGAATAAAATATATTAGTTTATTTCTGTCAGTAATCTAAATTAAATTCATATGTAACTTTAACTGATTTTTTCCTTAAAAGTTCAATTAGTGTTATAAACTATGAATTAAATAAATATTGCTGATAAAGTATTTTATTCCAATCTTTACCACGCTTGTATCTATTTTCATTGCATACTGTAAAAGATGTGATTCTTTTAAAATGCCCATAAAAGCAAAATAAAAAAAGAATTGATTATCGAAAGAGTGATTATCCACCCCTGTTTAGAATGAATATTCACTTCCCAGGAGTGACTATTCACTCTTTCAGAGAGTCAAAAATTTCACTTTTGCTCAGAGTGAATAGTCACTCTAAAGAGGTTGGGCATATTTTGACTCTGCGATAGAGTTACTATTTCCTCTGGAGTGAATAGTCACTCCTTTTTATTTAGAGTGTTGTTTACTTCCGTGTCTATCACGCCCTCATATCGACGACAGCTCATAAGAGAAATTTGATGTCAAGCACACACGTCAGATGTATGTATTCCATTTATAAATAAACTAAGTGAATACAAATTAAAATCACAGAACTTCACATTCCCCAAAAAACGAATTAAAATATACGCGTACATAAAAACAAACTTTAAGTTTGAATTACAACGTATACCAAATTTCAACGAAAGACATCTAAAACGCACGCGCAGCTGAGAGTGCCCCGTGGTGGTTATTGCGTCGGAAGAATCAAAACGTCTTAAATTAAGACACGTGTGAAGCAACGAAGTGTCTTAAAATAAGATATTTGCGGATATTTTAGACACTATTCTCAGTTCGTTTACACCATGATCATAGTAAGACACTCGGTATCTTATATTAAGACATCTATAATGTCTTAATTTTCAGATTAAGACACTTAAGTATCTAAAATTCTTTTTCAGCCACATATGTGTCTAAATTTAAGACGCCTCTATTTGCTGTGCATATAATCTAAGATTATAAAATTGAGGATTGCATGATGTAATTGCATATTGTGTAAAGTGATATGAAAATTAACATGTTTTGCAGAATTGACATTAAGACCCCTGACCTGAAAATTTACTTTTACAAATTAACTTCTTTATGTATCAGTATGATTAAAACTCATGTTTGTATGGCCTCCAATATTCTGACTATATTAGAAGAATGAAAAATTAGCTTATTTCCAAGATTCTCCAGCGAACAATTGTATAAATAAGATATACGTACTAATCGATTGGGAATTTCTTCTTTTCAAATATGAATGCATTTTTTGAAGACTTAAGAAGAAATGCATCAAATGTTATCGTTTGTGTCCGCAAAAAAGAATTTTTAAAAAATAACCGAAAAAATTGTGTGGAATTTTCTTTTACAAAAAGTCAGTTATTTTATATATTTGGATTTTATATATTTTTGAATAAACGAATCCTTAAGAAAAAGACGCATTCATATTCGAAAAAAGTATTACAAGTCGACTGATTCCTATATCCATTCCATACGATTGTTTGAATCAAATCTAATAGAAAATAATATTTTTTTCTTCCGGACAGTAAATACCCCTTGAATGTGAAAAGATTGTTAAAGTAATTGTTAAAAAATATAAATTCAGTTAAATATTTACTCTTGTTTTTATAAAGAAAAATAAAACGAAACTTCCTTTCTCAACGTTAAATTAGAGGTTTTTTTTCTCGTGTGATTAAAATTTTGAATCAGATTACCTGTTATCTTTTCTTATACTAGACTATGGTCAAAATATAAACTAGCATGGTCTGGGAAGAACAAAAAATTATTTCAGTATCAGGAAATTGAAGCTGAAAAAACATTACTATCTACAACTAACATTTTAAGATTCACTAATAAGGAATTCTCTTGCCCTATTAAAGTTTGGACATTCTCTTTAAATGAGAAAAGGTTGTTAAAGTAATTGGTTTAAAAAAAAAATGCAAAGTTCAGTCAAACTATTATTTTTAAGCTTCAACTCTTGTTTTCTAAAACATAATAAGTGTTTATAAAGAGGAAGAATAAAAAGGTTTAGACAAAATTTCCTTTCTCATCGTCAAATTAGTGGGGTTTTCTTTTCTTATCTCAATAAACATTTTTTTTCTATTCTGAATCATGCTGTTTGTATTACTTGTTACGAAAAGAAAGTGAAAAAAATCGCTCTTTTTGCAACAAAAAAATTAAAATTGCCCGAAGAGTTGCAGCTGGCACTTTAAAAGTTCACAAATAAGGAGCTGCTTTGTCTAAAGACAACTTAAACTTACAAGGAGATGGCCAAGCTTGGTAATCACAGATTTTGATTATTTTTATAAGTATATGTTGCAGGGTAGAGGCCCCTTAGTCTCAGGTTCAACGGATTTTTTACAACGCTCCCCAGTTCTCGAGAAACAGGGGGCTGGAGGTCTAATATTATAACACAACTAAAATACTTTGTAACGAAATTACTACGTTGGTCGTAGCTCAGCTGTTATATCGTTTGGTCGTTGATCCTCGGGTCCGAGACCCGGAACGCACTGCATTTGTTTTTCTCCTTTTTTTTTTTTAATAAATACAGTCGAACCCCGTTAATACGCGAATCAAGGGACCTATCAAAATCCGCGTATTAAACGGGTTCGCGTATTAACCGACGTACGCGAATTTTCTTCCAGTGGTCCATATAATAACAAACTATACGGATAAAGCACATCATTATGACAGTTTTTATCGTTTTTAAGCCATAAAATTACGTTTCCATTTATTGTTACCATTCTATGTTTATCAAGCATAAATGTTCGAAAGTTGTATACCGGGAGGCGGATTTCATAGATGAAATTTTAGCATTAGTTAAAACACGATTAGCATATTAAAAAGCAACTGGTCTGCCAAGTTATACTTTGGTGGAAACCACATGAAGACCTGATTTTATTAGTTTAGGGGAGAGCGGGGATCAAAGGGACATTTTGTCTTTATAAGCTTAAAAAATAATGACATTAAAAGATATCATTATCATGATTGCTCCTAATTCTCGTCTAAAACCTTTGCTTTAATACTAGTAAAACCTTTTATCCTCAAACACAGTAATTTAAAATTTGTACGCATTTTTATAAATTTGGAGAAATGTCCCTTTTAACCCCATTGTGGGGGATGAAAGGGATACTGTGCGGGGTTGAAAGGGACACACATAAATAAAACAATTTTATGAACATTTTTTTCTTTTTAATTGCGATTACATTATTCAAAAATAAAAGATAATAATACACAAATAAAAATAAAATATATTGCAACATATCATAAAACAAAAACAAGAAAAATAACTTGTTTAAGTCTACTTGAAAAAAAAAAAACTTTAAATCAAAAATTTTAAGAAAGATTTAGCTCTACCAGTCTCACCACCAGTTACGGATTTAGGTAAATTCATCACAATATCATTGATATTCTCGTCATTCATGTCAATAGTATCAGTAAATACAAAGTGGTTTTAATCCTTTTTTTTTTCTGAAAAAATGTACTTCGAATTCATTCCGAGTGCTTTTCAGGAGTTTGTGAATAAAGTGCGACAGGAATGTTACCATAATTATTCCTTTACCTTTCGCAAATTTTATTGCCTTAATATTTGTATTGATTTCATGATTATGAAATAAGAGAAGAGTAGGATCAGTTTTCGAACAACTAGAATATTAAGCTAAGGCACAATTGCTTTAAAAAAATTCTGTGGTCATCCACAAATTTTGATGAGCAAGACCAAGTCTTTGGGATGGGGCAGCTACGAGCATGAATTCTGTGTCATTCTTCCTTGGGAAAACGAATACTATTGAACAGAGTTACCTGATGCAGAAACAAAAGTGTGACAAGTTTACCACGTTCAGCTGATGTTACGTCAGAAAATTGCTTTCACCACGTTTTGCTACTACATTTGGTGGCTTGTGATCTGTCATTAAACCTGTTTCATCACAGTTATATATTATATTCCGCGTGAATTTTTAGCAATTCATAGCTGAATAAAGGTGTTTAAAAATATCAACATCAGCTTTGTTAAAACTTGTACTTCTTGTTAAACTAATGGCTATAGGTTTTCGTAAGATAAAGTAATGAATTTTGTTGATTAAAATCTTGGAACCAATCATTTACAGCTTGCTTGTTTGTTTTCCAAGACAGGGACATATTTCGAGAATTCAAAGACACTGAATACTCATATGCACAATTGTTAAACCATAGTCCATATTAGATGTTTGAAACAAATTTGCAGTTAACTCTTTTTATTGATCTTCACTGAAAACTTTTTTATTACCAAATGGGTGTATTGAAATTCATTTGCTTGTGCATTCTTAAATTTTAGAACAATTATTTCTAAACTGAACTTTTCAATGCCGTAGACTTTAGCTGCTGATCTAACATACACTCCTTTGTCCTCTTCTTCAGATACAGCACACATAATTTCTTCTTCAAGTAATTCGATTTTTCTAAATTTTCCTTCATATTTTCGAAGAATATCGACTTTTTGATGATTTTTGGAAAAGGAAAAAATACCAAAATTGTAGGTATATGTTATTGTAATATTTGTATGTTTTTGTTCTACATACTAATGCACTCATTCTTTCTACATAACAAAACTAAAACCATAACTTAAATAATATTTTGTTTAAATAATAATAAAACACGAGGGGTTGAAAGGGACATGTCCCTTTCAACCCTTGAGTTACTGTGTCTTTCAAACCCTGAGTTACTGTCCCTTTCAACCCCATACCCACCTGGCTATATAAAAATTGTATTCATGCATGGCAGTATTTTAGGCAACAAAATATACCGGTATTCATATAAAGTGCATACTTTATAGTGCTAAATAACATAAATATTTTAATGCTAAACACAATATTAATGTTTTAGAGAAAAAAGAAAAGCATGATCAAAATTTACTTTTTTATATCAAAAACAAGTTTTGCTTTCACCACCTACAACGCTACAATTGTTGACGACAATTTTAAGAATTATTAAGACAGAACAAGTATCGCCATCGATTGAGCAAAAGTTTAAAATTTCAGCATTTTATTTTCGACCTCAAATTTTGAGTGTCCCTTTCCTCCCTTGTCCCTTTCATCCCCAGTCTCCCCTACTGGTAAGTTTACAATTGTGTTTTTCTGTGCCCAAGTGTATCAAAACATAGAAGATTGGAATTGGGAGCAGAAAAACACACAATGGTAAACCTACCAGTCAACCCCTAAAATCCCCTCTGCAGGTGGTTTCGACTAAGATATGACTTGACAGACAAATTTCTCTTTAATATGCGAATTAAGATTTAACTAATCCTAAAATTTCAGCCGTCAATGCGGTGAGGTGACGGTTGGTGCAACTGCCGCCCAATCTATTGGAAATTCAAAAAAGTAAGTAAAAATCTTTAAAAATTTTATTAAAGTTGTATTTATTATGTAAGACACATAAAATTGAACAAAGCGATACCAAAACCTTTTGCCAATCATATTAACTAAGACTCATGTTAGCAAAATTTAAACCCTTGCTAGCTTTACATAACAAATAGAGAACAGCGGATACTAATAAAAAGTCAGTATAAAAACAGAAATGTTAAAATTTAATAAATTCAATAATGACATAAAAAATACTTTTTGGCAAAGTAGCTATCAATTTTGGCCAGTTTGACATGCAGCCGCACCATCAACATGATTTTTTAGCCCTATTCTGATGACGGTAAACCTCGCTAATCGAGGGCCCTTCGTCCTGTGACGATGCATACGGCCTGAAAAAATTGAACGCCTCCGTAACTTTGGAGAATGGGGCATAGGACCGTGGGCTCAGATTCATCCTCTTCTTGCTCTTCATCCGGTTTTCCAGTCGCAGTTACATCGGCGATGATGTCATCCAGACTTCTGAGCTCAAGGGTGACTAGATCTTTGTCGATATTTGTATCTAAATCATCAAAATCTTCCTCTATAATTTCCTGTGTGCTTAGGCAGTCTTCTTCAACATCAGGGTGCGAGGTTGTTCTGTACCAGTGATGTCTTCGCTAATTCCAAAACCTGCTTTGTGAAAACAATTTGCAATCGACGTTGGTGTAACACTCTTCCACGCTGCGGTAAGCATGTGTATAGCGTGGAGTACTGTAATAAGACGACACTCATAGCAAAAAGGGTTGCTGCCGTGTACCATTTGAAGAAGGTATCGTCGTATTACGCCAGTCTTGTGTTCATTGCGTTGTTAATGATTCCTTTATCCATTGGCCGATAGATACTGGTCGAGTTTGGAGATAAAAATTCAGCTTGAATTTTTTTTAAGCCTTTGTTATCTTTCGGATGCGCAGGGCAGTTGTCCACAAGCAATAATACTTGGCGCGAATCTTTTCCCATCCGCTGGTCAAAATTGTGAACCCATGTAGAAAAAAAAGCTGCCGGTCATCCACGCTCTGCGCTGACTTTCGTACAAGCAAGAGAGATTTTTGACGTTTTTAAAATATCGCGGGTTGCATAATTTTCCTATGACCAGTAGCTGTAACTTGTTTGATCCGTCAGGGTTGGCACCGAGCAGAAAAGTAAGACAGCCTTTGTTTACTTTATCCCCTTGACATGTTTCTCCTTTCCTAGCTATTGTTTGTTGGATGTCAGTTTGTAAAAAAGTCTAAATTCGTCCATGTTGTAAATATCACAGCTTGAGTATGAGCAGCGGAAGTACATTTGTTTTCCAACAATTGACGTCTTCAATGTTGACAACAGCTAATTCATCGAACACTTGCTTGAATTTTATTCCATAACGAGATTTTAATCGAAATCTAACTCTTTCTGGTCAGGAGGGAGGGGAGGCAGCATTTTTACTTATTTATTGTGCGGCCATAACCAATAAAATTTTGTCTTCGGTCTTCCTGGCCTATTTGACTAAAAGAAGTAATCAGCGCCAGGAAAGAATTCTCGTTTAGCTGGGAAAAGTTGTAATTGATATTTTTAGTAAAGCCAAACTTGGTTGTTTAGAAGTGTATTCATAAGATCGTGGTAATATTGAGGTGTTTTGATTAGAAAATTAATAAAACATAACACAACCAATCATTTCATAATGGTAACTTTGAAATACCGCGCGCGTTCCAGAGCTATCGAAATCTTGCTGCCGTAGCACGGTATCAAAATGAGCTTCAAGCAAAAAGGGGGGGGGGGGGGTAAGGCGTGGCATGTCATTGATCGAAGAGCACAGATTTGTACAGAAAAAAGCATTCTTAGTTTAAAAAATAGTCTGTCGTATGTAAAGCTTGAGGCATTATTCCTTTTAAAGCCTCTCCTGTTTCGAACAAAACTGCATTCGCGTAATAAACATAGGATTTTTTTTTCATGGGACTATTAATACTTCGCGTATTAAACGGGTTCGCGTATTAAACGTTCGCGTATTAAGCGGGGTTTTTTATATGCAAAAGATAAGCGTTTTTCAAGGGACCGAAGAAAAATCGCGTATTAAGCGGTTTCGCGTATTAAGCGGGGTTTTTTATATGCAAAAGATAAGCGTTTTTCAAGGGACCGAAGAAAAATCGCGTATTAAGCGGTTTCGCGTATTAAACAGGGCGCGTATTAACGGGGTTCGCTGTATGCTTGTAATAATAATTTAATAATTTCAGTTTAAAATTTTAATATCGTACATTAATAATAATGTTAACAAATTTAAATTTGTATTTAAGAGTTTTAAATTTTAAACCATTTCTCATCATTTAAAGAGATCAATTCTTTTTTGGAACTATTAATGACTAGTAGAAATTCCTAAATCATTACAAAATCTGTTGTGGCGTTTTCTACTCATGATGAAATAAAACATGTCCCAATAAAATAAAAATAAATGCAGAAAGAAGATAAATGGGAAAGCAAATTAATTCAAAGCGCATTCTTACGTATTATAAATTTAAAAATCTTTAATATTAAAAAAGATAGATTGTAATTTAATTCTTATGCTAATTTTTAATATAATTATGCTTCTTACTTTAAAAACAGAGTAGTATTATCATGGTAATTGGCTTCCCTTGTTAAGGTAATGCATAAATTATGTTTCTTTAAAATCACGAATTGACACAATTGTTCAATATCATTGCATCCATAAAGAATAAATGAAATACATTTTAAAAATTAACCTTTTAATGATGTTTTACACCACGATTTAGTTAATAAAAAAATAAATATGTTAAAATTATAACTGATACGCAATATTAGAACTTTTAATTGACAATGTGATTATTAAATTATAATTAAAAGTATATTTATAAAACAAAAGACGAGATAACAAATGTAGCGCATTCCGCTCTCGAACTTGAACCCGCGGATCAGCGACCAAACACCGAAACAACTGAGCTACGACCAACGTAGTGATACAGATATAAAGTAAGTATTCAATTTGTGCTAAAATATTAGACCCCCCCCACACACACCTGTTTCTTGAGAACTAAGGAGCGTTGTATAAAATCCGTTGAACCTGAGACTAAGGGGCCTCTACCCTACAACATATATAAAAATAATGGTGATTGTGCCAAGCTTGGCTCTCTCCTTGTTAAGAGAACCAAAAAAGTTTGAAATAACTGAGTTATTATTATTATTATTACGTTTGAATCTTTAAGAATGCCGTACGGTTAATCCGGTAAGAAAATTTTCAAAACTGCGATCACGCTAGCCGTTTAAGCGTCGTTTAAAAAACGCGCACATACGCAGGAAGGAAAAATTTTAAACTGAATTACTTCGAAACACTGTTTTTTAGCGGTTTTGTCAAGATAATTTTTGAACATGTTAACAGATTTACATGTTTCTTTTTTTTTAAATAAAGGAAATTAATTTTTCTAGAGACTATACCTGAAAAACAAAGAAACAATTTTTATTTTCAAAGTCTAACAAAAACAATGATGACATAAATGATTTAAATTTTTTTTTCTTTTTCAGGTATAATCGAGAAACAGCAAACAAGCAGTATAAAAAATAAATAACGATTTAAAATTATGGAGCTTGAGTTTCTTCAAAAATCGTATCAAAATAAGTCTTCCAAGTTTAATTTTCTTGTAGTAAAAATTTTGTTATTGTTTCTTACAATTTAACAAATAATTTTTATTTCTTTAAAATACAAATAAATAAATTCAAAGCGAAATAATAGTCTAAATTAATTAGAAGGGTTGTTAATCCACAGTCAAACTTCAGTAAATTTTCGATATTTCAAACCTTTATGGTCCTCCCCCCATAAGCAAACTTTGAATGAGAAGGAATTTTTAAAAGCTCGTGTTAAAAAAATCCTTTAAATCCAGCCAGACCTCTTGTTGTTTTTTAAAACAATAATAAATAGTTGTAAAAATGAAACAGAATTTGAATTCTCAGAATCAAATAAATCAACCATTCGGAGAATTAGAACAATGGCCATTGTTCTTTATTCTAATAACAGATTATTTTGCTTTTTTTAATAAATATAAATCAACCGGATCTATGATTTTAGTAATCTACGTTTTTCGGAAATTTAACTTAATTTTATTGCATTTAAATTTAAAATAAAAATTTTGATTGAAAAAAAGAGTAGAAAATAATGTCACAATAATCAGTCACATCTCAATAATCAGCATCAAAAACTCAAGATAATTAGTTACAGATGATTTATTTTTTCTGAAGCAGTTAAGGAGCATTTATTTTGTTCGAGCTACAAAGAAAGCACACATTGAAATATGGTAATTGCACATGAATTGCACAAAATAAATGCTCATAACTGCTTGTGACAAAATAAATTATCTGTAACTGATTGTATTGAGTTTTTGATGTTTCTTTCTGATAATTTAAGGTACAGCGCTCTCTATGGGTGAAGTTTTGAACTAATTTTTTTATTCGTTTCAATAAAATTTTTCACCGTGTGAAGCAGTTTAGTCCAAACCACACAACCGTATGAAAAATACTTGATTTTATATTAAATTTTAAAATGCGTCAGGGTTTTTTGGACTAGCCTGTATTTTTTTAAAAAAGGGAGTAAAGTTTTAAATTAATATATCTATAAGAGGAGAATTTTACGGCACAGATGTCATATTCGCCCCATATTGGCGCGATTTTTTTCTGACGCCAATGTCATATACGCTACGGGTACTTAACTGCCGCCAAAGTGTCGTTATTTTGCTTGATGTGGTAACCCGGATTATGTTGTTTATGCTGTTGATGTTTTCGCCAAATTGGCAACCGAAAAAAAATCACGCCAATATGGGGCGAATATGACATCTGTGCCAATTTTACTTTTAATTGGGGATAGTTAATGATAAGAAATAATTAGATAATAACATCATCACATTGTCAGTTAGAATTTTTTTTTAAAAATGGCAACGCATTTCAGAATCATTTGTTTACGTTATTTAATTTTTATCAAAATTAGGAATGTTTTATATTTTGTTGTAATGGCTTCTTCTTAGAAACTATTTTTTAATGAAAACATTTTGTTAAAAGCACTTGATATAAAAATTTATTACGTCCTTCCATACCACTTCTTGTTTTCTAAAGCAATAATAAATAGTTGAAAAAGTAAAACAAAACTTATATTCACAGGATCAAAGAAATCGACAATTTGGAGATTTGGGCAAAAAGTATCGTTTGTTATTTCTCTCTCTCTACCACTCGATCTCTCTCTCTGATAGTTATAAACATATTTCAATGGGATTTCTACTTACAGTTGTCTGTGCAACAATATTTTTGCAGCACGGAAACAAAGGGCGTGATATACGTTATACGCATAGGAATTATACCCAGGTATGAAAAGACATTAACAGAATTTATTTATCCTATCATAATAGAACGGGAGGCGACTGACTGCACAGACAATCTCCTCATCGAGTTGGAAGCTGAAATTCTAGGAGTAAACAGCACTCGATTAGTAAAATGAAACTGGTCTGCCAAGTCATATCTTGGTGCAAACCATAGATTAAAGACCAACATGTAGGGTTTAATCTAGAGCTAGCCAAATAGCCAAAAAGCTAACTGGGAGTGCTTTTTGCCCCCAAAGCACTTAGTGAATTAGCCAAATAGCGACAGCCAAAGAAATATGCTATATCATTCTTATTTTGTTGTTCCGCATTTCGTAAACCTGTTGCCGTTGCATAAAAACAACAACAAAAAAAAAATCTCATATTGCATCCGCGCTGCGGCAACACTTCAAAATTTGTCGTGCTCTCTATGCAAGTGTCTTCAAACAGTGTGACATCATTTGCATCAGACACCACTCCAGCAAATGGCGAAAACGAAAATCGCAGATTATATAAGCATGGGATAGGATGTGCACTAGCTTTGAATCATCAATGTGCCAGACGCATGTCGTATAAACTTGTCAGACTTGAATTTATGCGGATTCTGGCTACAATGTATAAAGAAATGAAACTAGCTTATTGTGTTTTTTTTTTTTTTTTCCATAAAAATGGCATTACTGGCATGTTTCCCAATGTAACTTCTTTGTATGAATTTATAGCTTCGCTTTTGTTGTTTACAGCAGACTGTGAAGGGGGACTCAGTTTCATGAATATAACAAAACCTGACTTGAAAAACAAACTGACAATCAAGAATTTAAGTAACTTAATGATGATTAATTTGGAAGAGGAATTTTAAAAAGAATTTTCATTAAAAAAAGCATTTGCTGTGTGGTATACAGCCAAATCTCGAAAAGTCAATCTTACAGAGTGATGTATTTGTTTGTATATTGCATAACTAGAAATAATACTCATGTATATAGAAATTTTGTATAAATAAAACTTTTTTTTCCCTTGGCTAAAGCTATTTTTATTTGGCTAGAAGTTATTGGCTGCAATTAGCCAAAAAGCTAAAAATCCTTTTTTCCTAGATTAAACCCTAAACATGTGACATTTACGGCAAAATCTGTAATGGCAACAGCACTAGCGTCACTACCGACAAGAGGGAAGAATTAACAAGCCTCCGAAATTTACCTATGTTGAAGAAATATGTTTTCGCTCTATGCTTTGAATTCTTTCCTAAAACGAAGCAGGTGTCAGACGATATTCTATTCATGCTTGCTTTATTTATTTAGCTGCTTTTTTTTTTTACCGTTCTTGTATTGTTCGCTTTTAACTTACAAAATGATAATTAGACTAATAATATAAAAGAAAACCCCCAGAAAATTCTGTTAATAACGTAAATATGTAAGTTTGTGAGATTAAATTGTAAAAATTCAAATTCAGGTATTGTGTTAATTTATTCATATCGAATAAAACTTTATTGAGTGTAATGTCAGTACCTCTATTTATTTTTAACTGTTAGATTTATATAATTCAAAAGATTTGTCGAAAGGAATTTTTCTCCATCTGTAATTTTATTATTATTTCTTATATGGTAATATTATAAATATTATTGAATTGATTGTACGTTATTTACATTAAAAACAATATTTTTATTTTATCTGTAAGAAAGTGAAAATGTGTAAATTTAAAAGATTATTGTAAAGATTGTTTGATACGTTAAACTTCATAAATTAATAAAATATCGGCTATAAAAATTTTCCTACCGAATGGGAATATTTATGAAATTTTCTTGGATTTGTAGAGTGCAATACTTCGTATATTTTTATATTGCACCGTTATTTTATGTAGCTTTAAATCCAATTTTATCATATTTACTTCATATATAGCATTCAAGACGAAATTTTTACCCTGCTTTTCGTTGCACTTAAATCGTTCACTCATCATCTTAAAAAAAAAAAAAAAAAAAAAAAAAGATATATCCGTGCATGAACATAGAATAGGTATTATATATGCTATGAATTGAATGCTATATATATATATAGTAGAATATCTATTCTATGTTCATGTATCGGTGTAAGATTCTATTGAAAACGTAAACATGCAAAATTAAAAAAAGAAAGATCACAATAAGGTCAATAATAAAACTCAATAATAAAATTTTTACAAGGATGGGGAGTTTCTTCCCCATTGTCACTAAAGGCGCTACGATCGCTATCGCATTACCATTACGCTCTATGGAAATGTCCCATTTTGTATGTTGCAAACCACCTTCAGATTCGATTTTTGTGGTTGTCTCGTAGGTTTATCATTGTGTTTTCCTGCACCCAACGGTATGAAAACATGGAGGACTGGGAGCAGGAAAACACAATGGTAAACCTACGAGTCAACCACTAAAATCGGGTTTTCAGGTGTTTTCCACCAAGATATGACTTGGTAGACCAGTTGCATTTTAATATGCGAATCGAATTTTAGCTAATTCTGGAATTTCAGCCTCCAACTCGATGAGGTGATTGTCTGTGCTGCCGCCTCCCGTTCTATAACAATTTTTTCGAACATTCGCCTTTACATTATGAATAATAATAATAAAAAAATCACCTTTAAACTTAAAATTGTTAATTTGATTGCAGAGGGTACAGAATATGTACTATAGAGCTTTAACAACAATAGTTTTTAATGCAAAAATAAAGTCATATGTTATATTAGGTTTTATTAGTGTTATATAGGATCAAAACCAAATGGCAGTGCATTTAACAATCTTCTTTTTAAAAATTACTGAATTATTTTTTATCACAAATGGGAATGTTTAAATTCTGCTGTTATGGCTGCTTCTAAGAAACGATCTTTGAATGAGAAAGTATTGAAGAAAGTTCTTGTTAAGAAATCTTTGTCCAGATTGCCTCTCATTTTCTAAAACAATAATAAATATTTGTGAAAATAAAACAAAACTTACATTCCCACAGTCAAATAAATCAGCCATTCAGAGAATTGGACAATGGGTGCCGTTTGTTAGTTTCATAATAGATTTTTTTTTTAATAAACGCATTTCAACCGGATTTATGCTTGTGGTAGTCTGTATAACAAGGTTTTTGCACCCACAAAAACAAACTGCACGAGATCTGAGAATAAAGTCCAATTCTTGGCTTATCTCTGCGAACGAGTGAATGAAACTTTCAGTAACAAGGTCATAAAAGTATGAATGAAACAACTGTAGGCCATGTATATTAGTTTTTTACAGTCAAAGATGTAGAAATGAATAAGCACGTTGATTTGGACGAGAGAAAATTCTAACAATGGAACATTTCATTAAATTTAAAAGTTGTTCAGAGATGTTTCAAGTATGTATTCAAGAAAGAAAAATAGTTAAATTATACGAGTGTATTTTTGTACTCATTAAAATGAATGTTTATTCTTAAGCGACCTTTACGCTTTTTTCTTACTCCGTAAAGAACTTCTTTATCATAATGAGCGTACAAAAAGTAATTGTTGTTTACGTTCATTGTAAAGTGTGGAGCTTGATTATAACTAAACATATTTTTCCGGTTTAACTTTGTTGTTACTATAGGAAATATTAAATAAAGAAATAGAATCTGTTATATTGAAATCGGGTTGTCTTTTTGTATTTCACAATTTCTTCTCCTAGAATATGGAACGTTGGACTACCAAACTAACTCTTGTTATTCACTTGTGTCTAACAAGGAAGGTCTCCATACTGGGCATACTCAGAATATTTTGAAAAAAAATACTAATTAAACTACTTATGTATGTAATAAAGGATCAGTCAAATTTAGCGGCGGAATTACAGTAGAAAGTCTGTAAAAAAATAAAATACTTTCGAGTATTCGGCGCGAAAAGGTGAAAGCGTCAAGCTATTTGGCGAGCAATACTTTTCCTAGCCAAAAACAAACGATTTTAGTGCACCTGAAAATTGATTGTTAATTGATTTTTAGAATGCGCGTAAATAGTATTTAATGAATTTAATCTAAAACAATTAGAGAGTTTTATAAATGCATTTTTTCGTATTACATATTTATGTTGCTTGTTATTTAATTTTATTACTTTAAAAACAATTTCATATATAAAAAATACTTTCATATATTTAAGCGTATTCCAAAATAAAGGCAAGATTCATTTACTAGTTATTCATTTCAAAGAATTCGTCGTTTCCATAGCAACAAAATTGAATCTAAAGTGATCAATTGGACTTAATTTTGAGACATTGAAACAATTTTAATTTATTTTAATTTTGTTTTAATTCATAAAATTTGATATTTAACTTTCATTATAAATATATATATGACAAAACTATAGTTAAACCAATCTAAAACTGACAAAACTAAAGTCATTTACATTAAATTTATTTAAACAAGTTCAACATGAAACATTTTTATCTTAAAGAGTATTCGGCATAAAAAAGTATTTTTCAAAATTTCATTTCATCGTCAACCGATGATAAATCGCCAAATAAACGAAATTTTCATTATTTTTTTACGAACGTTCTATCACGGTTCCGCCAAAATTTTTTTTATAAACATATATATACACATGAGAAGAACACTCTGTAATTTTTTCAGATTTTTCTAAATATGCCCGTATGGAGACCTTCCTTGTAAGGCTCTAAGGATATTACAAGCTCTCAGAATTTAAAAATTTAAATTAGTTTCCGAAATATTAATTTTTTTGGTAACTTTTAAAGAAGTTTCTGTAAAGATTACAACTAAATTACTACACTGTCAAAAAATAAATAAAGAAAAAAGAAAATGAAAGAAAGAAAAGAATGGAAAAGGACACATAATGCTACCAGAATATACACTTCCAAAGATCTCAGCGGAAAATTTTTAACATTGACGGGCGTCGTTTTTGCTGCTTTTTTGCTTAAGCATTATCCATTCACAATGCTATAGCATTGTGAATGGATAATACTTAAGCAAAAAAGACGCCCGTCTGACATTGGTCTTATAATGTAAACATATGGCAACACACATAAGTCACTGTCGCCAAAGTTGCTATCAGTGTGAACTACACTCAGAACAAGATATGGAATCCTCATTAATCAGAGTTATTATAAGAACTTATTAAAGACTAAATTAGAAAATAAATTTCTTTTTTATCAGTACTGTAAATTAAATTATTGCTATATTTTTCAAATTTTCATTAAAAAAATATTTAAAAAAAATGTTTGTTTCGTAGTTGAGCTGGCGTAACTGCAGCATAACAGTTTTGCTCTCGAAGTAAAAATTCTGTAATATAATTCTGCATGGAGGAATGATATAGATGGAGGTGCAGTAAGGTGGCTGGGGGTGACGCCAAAAAAGTAACCCTAAAATCCGCTACAGAAGGCCCAAACAAAACCACGTGCTTTGACACGCCTATCAGTTAAAACCGGTTTAAACCTGTATTTCTTTGCTTTCTTTTTTTACCGTCGGAAATTGTTATTCAAGATATGATTAAAATTTCGATAAAAAATGACTTCGTTATAGAATGTAGTACTAAATCAGAATGTATCAAAGATACTAATATATCACTTTACAGAATTATTTGATTATTTTATCATATGTATTTTAATTATAAATATCAGAAGCGTCTTTTAAGATTTTACTTGAAAGGGTAACATTCTTTCGTTATTGTCCCAAAATCGTTTGCACTCGAAAATCTAGATTTTCGATTAATATTTGTAATTTAAGTTTTCATACATAATTTTAAAAGAATGCTTTCATCATCATATTTTATCTATTTGCATGCAATTATTAATATGTTGTTAAAAACAAATAAAGACGTTTAATTAGCGCGATTTATTCAGTCAAAAATGGGGGCCTATTTGAAGCGCAATCACAAAATTTCATTCCATCAAAGAAACTCCATTAATTAGTTTGAATTACTTGAGTTTTGAAATATATTATTATTTGCTAAAAAATAAGTTCACCTGATAGGAAAACTTTAGCTGTAAGAATGAAATTATTATCAATAAATAATTGGTTCGAATTTGAGTAATTGGACTTGACCTTTTGATGCAAAGTTTTATTTTTCACAAAATTGTTATGCATTTCACAAGAATAACTTTTTCTTTTCAGAAAATTGACATCAAAACAAAAACAAAATTTCAATCTATCCCTTACAGTAATAATAATTATAAACTAGTCGGATGTACCAATCCCAAAACTTTCTCCTATCTCATACATCTTAATACTTCAAAATTCGTTATCACACTACCAAAATTAAATTACAATCTATACCCATCATGAGGATTCTAAAGATATGAAATTCCGTGCATTAGTTCCTGAGATATGACTATCGCTGAAATCGTGTAAATCCAGCAAACTGCAGCCTAGCAGCACCACCTATTTGGTGCTTTACACCAAAACCTACGATACACCAAAACCACCAAACAACAACTTATGTCAACGTCTCACGGAATCTGAAGTTTGGGGAGAATTCGTGCATTAGTTTTTGAGATAGAGCTATTGCGAAAATCATGAAAATTCTAGCGTAGCAGCGCCACCTATTGGGCGATTAACACCAAAACCTAATCGGCAACAACTTGTGTTAACATCTAACTAACTCTGAAGTTAGATGTGCATTAGTTCTTTAGGTAGAGCTATTGCAGGAATCGCGAAAAATGTAGCACAGCAGCGCCACCTGATGGGCGATTTACACCAACACGCAATCAGCACCAAGTTATATCAAGGGCTAACTGAATCTGAAGTTTGATAAAATTCCGTGCATCAGTTCTTGAAATAGAGCTATTGCGGAAATCGTGTAAATCCTACAAAATGCAGCATAGCAGCGCCACCTGTTGGGCGTTTTACACCAAAACGTAATCAGCGCCAACTCATATTAAGGACTAACTGAACCTAAAGTTTGATGAAAATCCGTGCATTAGTTCTTGAGATACAGCTATTGCTGAAATCGCGAAAAATGCAGCATAGCAGCGCCACCTGTCGGGCGATTTAGACCAAAAACTAATCAACACCAATTTATATTAGGAACTACATGAATATGAATTTTTATTAAATTCCGTGCATTAGTTCTTGTGACAGAGTGCTCACAAATTTTGTGTCACATACTGACAAGTACGTTAGATACAGTACTGTATCCGAATCCTTTGTGTGTCCTTATAAATGAACGATAAATGCTATGCACATCATATTTCACAGCAAGTACATTGTAATAAATCTGAGTAATTTATGTCTATTTCATTATATTTCAGTAACATAATTTCCCTGTAAACAGTACCCCCACCCCCATATATCATTATATAACGGAATTCTTTTATGTGGCTCTGTAAATGAATAATAAATGCTTTGGAAATAAACCCCATATTCTGCAAAATGCATGTTTTACTGCACTTTATAAATGCATATTCAATTTTTATTTATGTTTTAAATTGTCTAGCATCATTAAAATGCACTTGAAACGATTTTTCCTCGCTGACCGTAATGTAACAGGATACTTTTTACCGCCCATGCAAATGAACTATAAGTGCTACACATTTTTTTTTTTTCAATAGCGATCACGCTATAGTAAACGTCAATAACATATAAAAAATTCAGGTTGATCCCAGTATATATACAAGAGTTAGAGCTCGGCCAGAAGGCCAGACAAACCGAAGACATAAACATTTTTCATCTATGTTGGAAAGTGTTAAAGAAAGAAAACCCTTAATAATGCAATTTTTAGTTCATATCAAATGTTTTCACTATTTTACTTAATCTTATTTTGACATTTATTTACTGCTAATTTTCCAATTCCAATTATTTTAAAAGCAAACATTTATTTTAATAAATAACAACACAACAAAGACTCTTTAAAAAATGTACCATTTTTTCTTAAAATATTAGTACGAGATCCGGTATAAGAAATATATACCCTCATTTGTTATTTAATAATAACAAAGAATATATGTTAGATAATGTATAGATTGATACATTGCAAATAGGTTGCCTAGCTAAATCACGTGCCGATAATGTTAAACAATAAAGTGTTTAATTAAATTTTTTTGATCAACTTCCTCGATTTGTTATTTATGAAAGTCGAGAATCAGCTGAGAGAACATACCCCGAGGAATTCAAAAAACAAGGGTTGCCTACTCTCGACTCTGCCCAACTATGGGGTTGCCAGGTATAAACAGGTAAGTAATCGTAGTTAATATACCCTCATAAGTTATTTAATCGAATTACACATCAAATGAAAGCTTATTTTATTCCCATTCCAACCGTATTAGGTTGCCTTATCAAAAAGTTGCCTGAATCCATGGTTGCCTAGATTTAAGATGTTCAATTTTCTGCGTGAGCGTTGAGAGTGACATAGAAGCGTTGCGCGCGCAATTCCATTTGACAGACAAAGATGCAGGGAATTCTTTTTTAAGATTTCTCCGATAGTGTAAATATTAAAGATATCAAATATTTTTTTACTCACACATTCATTTATCAATCATTAATCAATACATAATTATGAAATAATAGGTTTTTCCGTTCAAAATGTCCGTTTTTCAAAAGGAGATTTTTTCGATCGTTTAAGCGCGGATTAAATACTGATAAAAGTTAAATAAAATATCACATAATGATATAAATATTTTTATTTTAATACATAAATTTATCAATAGCAAAATACAAAGGTTTTATATAAAACACTTATTCACATTCAGAATCGTCAGAAGTGCCGATGTCACAATCTAATTCTAATTCTTCATCGTTTTCTCTGTTTCTCGATTCTCTTAATACGTCGTTAACTTGTAAGGGTGTTGGATGCCCTTTAAACCACGTAGGCTTCAAATAACCATCCAAAAACCAACCACAATCTTCAGGATTGATTTTAACGCAGCATGCATCGGTTGCATGAAGCCACATAAAATTAACATATATTGTGCGCAAAATTTTCTGTTTCAGTGAGATCCAGCACGGTGGTATCACATTGGAGTCGATGCCTTTAATCTTCTTCATGAACTGTTCTTTGTCTTTGTTCATTGAATATGTTTTTTGGAACAGCTGATATCTAGCGTCATTGATATTATAACATTGCTTGATCCCGTAAAGAAGGGCAGTAAACTCCTGAACAGATTGAATTTTATCTTCTAGGAGTACATCTACTGGATCCGTCAATGATGCGAATATTTCCTGGAAATCCGGTCGTCTTGAAAATATTTTATAAGGCTTGACTTTCCCTTTATTATAAAAAGCCGTTGTGTAATCACAGCCCGTAAATGCGTGGAAAGCTGGCAGACCCAGGCATAAAGTAGAACCCAATTTCATTGCAAGTTCAGTACAGTTAATGCAATCAAGATCTTTCTTATTGCTTTTCCTTGATGATGAACCCGCCAAATAAATTTGAGTCTGCGGAATTTTGTGGATAGTGGCCAGTAAAATTACCAAGACATCGGTATCATTTGATTTGACCAATATTTTCGAATTAGGTGGCGCTTTTGATATATGAAACATTATCCGCGTATCTACCTCTTCATGTTGGCATAAATAATCTTCTTCTTCAAGTTTCACGACGTGTTTTCCGACAGTATGGTAAGAAAAACAGTGTTCTCCAACTGTTATGAAAATTTTTTTGTTTTGGATTATTGAAAGTAGATTATCATTTTCCCAGTATTTAGCTAAGAATTGTACCAGGGCTTCTTTGAAACGGTAATTTTTGAGATTTCCGAGAAAATCGCTAGGTCTTGGTTGAAGAGGTCCTTGGATGACATACGGTCTATCGAACTCCAGTCGACTTTGCCGTTCACAGTCTTTGATAGAGGGCGTAATGTGTCTATCAAAAATTATGTTATTTCAGGGGCATTACTTGAGCACAATTTTATTAAGATCGATTCAGCAATCTTATCAAATGTCTGCGGCATAGATGATCCGATTTTATACAGGTAATAAAAACCGTCTATTATTTCAATATCGATACCAGTAGGCTCAACTGTTTCGACGTTAGACTTTAGTATTTGAGCTAGTTTGGATTTGTCAGTTTTTAGCAAGTCACCAGTACACGAGAAAAGAGCAGGCGGCACAGGCGCTAATGGAAACGTTAAGCAGTACTCTATGTTGATGTCTTTCTCAATACTAATAGCAAGTAATCGGCCAAAGATGTCTCGTTCCATTTTAAGAACGGCCTTTTGAGTTTTAGCTTTGCTGGTTTGAGCTTTGACGACAGACTGTGAAGCGAAATTCTGGATTTTGTTACGCTTTATCGATCTTTCGAACATTCCGGGAGTGGAATTGTATTCTGAAATAAATGTCAATTTTTGTTGATTTCCAACCGACTTAACGTTGATTAGAAAATCGCAAACTTCAGTAGATGCTGCCTTACCAGTTAAAATATTGAACAGAATATTTTTATCTATACTCTCAACAAAAGGATTCAGCGTATCTCTTATAGTCTTAATGACACTCTGAAGACTTTCGTTATCCTTTTTGATTCGACTCTTCTGCAAGGCATGACAGGTATCATCTTTTTGCGATAGACCGACATTTTCTTTAACGGTGGATACAATTTTGGTCCTTATGCTATGACTAAGCGCCCACCTTTGTCGCGCTGATATGGACTCTGCTGCAAGATTATATGTTAATTGATTTGATGCATCAGCATTAATGGTCTGTTCTAACGTCAAGTCAACGTTGTGATCGGGAGAATTCAGATTTGGTACGTCGGATACCAAAAGCTCCTCGTCTAAATTCAGATACCACACGCGAATTGCTGTTCTGCGCCTTCATAAGATTGTTGACGTACATAATGGACCACCTGGCATAATTTGGCTGGTTCAATGAAAAGAACAAATCGGACATGTTGTAAATGGAGTCTATATACAGCTCAAAATCACTACATCGGATGCTTCTTGAAAATCTTATAAAATATTTTATTCGATGGGGAATGGTGTACTTCCTCCCTGTTTACTCCATTTCACCGTCATCGGTAGTTACAAAATACGTTTTATATGACAAACTATACAATATGAACTTTAAAAATATCTCCATTTTATCATCTCCGTTAGCTCATAGAAAGGAGAACGAAAAACTTGCAGCAGAAAAGATGTCACTTGAAAAATGTATATGTTTCACTGGAAAATGACTAAATGGTTTAGAGGAACAATACTACATTTCCGAAATCGATATTGTTCACTTATAAAATCCAAGAAAAACTTGTTAAAGAACGGCAGAAACTATAGCAAATAAAATTTTATCGATGTTTCGGAAATTACACAAGAATTGATTTCACTGTTTATTAGAATTTATGTAACATAGAAAAAATCAATGATTTTTTTTTTATATTTATTTTTTCCCACATAAATGTCACTTGGTTTTGAATTAATTATGAATAAATGCACCATTAAGATATCAGAAGTACATTTGATATTCTTTCAGAAATCTGGAATTTTCAAAAATCCGGCGAAGTCCTGGCCCTGACGATGCCGGATTTTCGAGGTATAACTGCACATAATTAATCAATTCTCCAATTTATTCCTCTCCTAAATTTTATGATAGCATCGCATCCCATTCTTGGTCCTCCAGCACATAATTTGTCATATGGAACATATTTTGTAACTAGCGATGGCGGTGAAATGGTAAAGGTAGGTGAACTGTATTCCTCTCTTCATCGAATAAAATATGTTATGCAGCGGTGACAGCAATACTACTTTGCACAAGGTTGATGCCGGAGCGATAGTTGGGATCAATAAAAAGACGTCAAATTGCATTGGCCAAGGATAAACTAGAATGGCCTAGGACAAACTAGAAGGTTGGCGCCGAGGAAGTATTTGGGATCAATAAAAGCTCGCCAAATTGAATTGGCCTAGGATAAACTAGTTCAGACCAATGAATAGCAGGCTAAACTAGTTTATCCTATGAGCATTAGGCCAAACTAGTTTGGCCTAGGAAAAACTAGTTTGTCCTACGTGCGTCAGGATAAACTAGTTTGGCCTAGGAAAAACTAGTTTATCCTGTGTGCGTTAGGATAAACTAGTTTGGCCTAGGAAAAACTAGTTTATCCTATGGGCGTTAGGATAAACTAGTTTGGCCTAGGCCAATCTAGTTTGGCCTAAAATCGGGTTTGGCCGGTAACATATATATATATATCCATGCATGAACATAGAATAAATATTAGATATATAGAATAAAATATCTATTCTATGTTCATGTATCGATGTAACATTCTGTTGAAAACGTAAACATGCAACATTAAAAAAAGAAATATTACAATAAGATAGACGCTAAATAACAAAGATATTATAAGAAAGGGAAGTTTCTTCCCCATAATCACTAAAGGCGCTGCGATCGCAATTGATTACCATTACTCTCTATGGAACTGTCCGATCTTGTATGTTAATCTATGCCTCGCTGCATCTTTGTTTGTCAAATGGAATTGCGCGCGCAACGCTTCTCTGTCACTCTCAACGCTCACGCAGAAAATTGAACATCTTAAATCTAGGCAACCATGGATTCAGGCAACTTTTTGATAAGGCAACCTAATACGGTTGGAATGGGAATAAAATAAGCTTTCATTTGATGTGTAATTCGATTAAATAACTTATGAGGGTATATTAACTACGATTACTTACCTGTTTATACCTGGCAACCCTATAGTTGGGCAGAGTCGAGAGTAGGCAACCCTTATTTTTTTAATTCCTCGGGGTATATTCTCTCAGCTGATTCTCGACTTTCATAAATAACAAATCGAGGAAGTTGATCAAAAAAATTTAATTAAATACTTTATTGTTTAACATTATCGGCACGTGATTTAGCTAGGCAACCTATTTGCAATGTATCAATCTATACATTATCTGACATATATTCTTTGTTATCATTAAATAACAAATGAGGGTATATATTCCATAGACCGGATCTTAGACTATATACTTCAGTTGTAATTTATCTCTTTGAATTCGTCTTATTAATACAAAATCCCTTCCACGTGCTTATTTTGTTCGGGCCTTCTGTGGACGTTTAAATTTGAGCGATAAATGGTTTCATATTGCAAACCTTTTTTACGGCATACGGCAACTCCATCTATCTCTTTCCTCCATGATAATTCTGTGAGGAAGAAAATGAGCAACAATATGGATTATCATGTTTTTATCCACGTCATTCACTCATTAAAATTGAAAAGAAAAAATATTTTCAATTTAAATAGATGGTGAAAATAATATCTTGATCAATTTACATTTTCCAAGAAAATGTGAAGAAATAAAAATGTATGTTACATATTCCAGCTTCACAAATCAGTTTATTCTGGAGGACAAAAAATCGTCTGCCGACAAATTTAGAAAGCATTTTATTTCAACTTTTTTCAGTTTTACATTAAACCAAGGAGGTAAAATCAGACTAAGCTTCTTACATTTAACTAGGCAATTACTGTCCACTATTCAGAAGAATTGAATTGAAAAAAAGAAAAGGATTTTTAAGCAATTATTTGAGAAAGATGACGGTTGAAAATTTTCACAAGGGCGCTAAAAGCGGAATGGTTTATCGAGTAAAAACAACGTCTTTTAAGCGTTTATTTTAATTTATAAAACTGAAATATCTTTGTATAGTTTCGACAAAATGGCGCCATTTTCTTTTTACCTGGTCTGAAATCAAAAGTTAGATCTTGTTGAAACGAAGGTTTTTTTTTACAAAGACATCACTGAAACCGCATATTTTTGTTGAGAAATCTTTTAACCGGCAATGAAATATGAATTTTTATATTAAATTTAGTATTAAATAAAATCAATATTATAAATCTTTTCTAAATGTACCAAAAAACCCCTATATTTATTCCTCCCCCCCCCCTCCAAAAAAAAAAAAAAAAAAAAAGATAAAGACATCATGCAATTTAAAGGCAACACAGTGGATTGCCATGTAGCTAGTCTATTACATTAAAATCTGGCCGCTTATTTGTATTTCAAAATTCCTCCTCCTAGAATACTGCAAAATTTGTGATGAAATTTACACCGGTTATCCACAAGAATCTGAGAATGTCATATAAATAAGATCTCAGAATTTTTAAATTTGAATTAATTTACGAGATATTAACTTTTTGCAACTTTTAAAAACGTTTCTCTAAAGATGGCAACTAAATTACTCCATTATTTAAGAAAAAAAAAAAGTATAAGAAATGGGCACAGAATACCGGATATTAATCTTCACAACCTGTAATGAACTTTTTTTTTAAATATTTATATTATAAACATATCGGAAAACAGACTAATGCGGAAGTTGTTATCAAGGTGAAAGAAAAGGTATGGAACCCTCATTAATAAGGAGGTTTTATTAATAAGGACTTTTTAGCAACTGAATTAGAAAAAAGTCCCTTTTATTCGTACTGTAAATTAAATCATTGCTCTACTTATCCTAATTTTCATTAAAAGAAATGTTTAAAACTGTTTGAATGATAGTTAAGTTGTTGATAACCGTGGCGAAACACGTCGTCACTACAAGTGTCATTTCTTCATCAATATTTTAATGAAAAATTATCCATAATTTCAGTGTTTTCCATGTCATTTCATTAATCAAGTTACATTTCTCAAGAAAATGGTCAATGAGAAAAAAAAAAAAAAAAAAAAAAAAAAAAAAAAAAAAAAAAACTATTTTCACATATTCAAGCTTAGCAAAACAGTTTATTTCAAGAGACAAAAACCAGCTGCCGTCAAATATAGAAAGTATTTCATCGTAGACTTGATTTATTTTATTTTTTATTTTTATATTCAACCAAGGAGGTTAAACAATATTAAGTTCCTTGTGCTGCACAATTATTACCCACTATTCACAAGAACTGATTTTGAAAAAAAAAAAAAAAAAGTCCTTCCGGCCAGTGCCGGGAGGAAGAGGTAGCTACCTTATTCTTCCTTATTTTAAAAAAGCCAACTTATATTATTCAAACACACGAAGCTCAATTTAGTGTAAACCGAATATAGGAGATTCAATACTAATTTTTATCAATACTAAATCATTATGAATGAGAATTTGGTGAAATTAGTCAGCTTTATCCAAGCTGCTTTTATTTAAAGTAACTTATATTTGGCTGCCAAATTCGGCGATTTCTTAAAGTGCCTGCCATTTTAAGACAACATGGTGGATGAGGCTAACCACAGAACTTGGTCGAGACCTTAGTAATTGCTGTGCACATGCTCACTCACATCGGAATAGGTTGATATATACGAGTGCTGTCGCAGGCAAAAAATCAGATTTTTAAAACTGTCACCCACAATAGAAATTGAAACTGCTATATCTGAGCTATTTTTTAAAATAAAGAAAAACAAAAGATGCTCCTGAATCCTTATATCAAGGTCAAATACTTAAGAAAGAAACCTTTTCAATTTCCAATTTTTTTGCACCTCACTTTAAATATATATATTTTTTAATTTAATGGCCGCCATTTTGAAACAAGATGGCTGATGAAGCTGGCCAGCGAACTTGGTCGAGATATTGATGTATACTATCCACATGCCTTCTTCCATCGAAATAGGCGAATACGTGTGTTATCGCGTGACAAATACAAGATCGTTTCAAAGTGTTAGCCATGCTAGAAAGTCAAAGTGCTATAATTCAACCATATTTTAAGATATAAACAAAAGAACAAATTTTCAGAAATAAAAACTGCTCCAGAATCTTTGTATCATGGCCAAACACATAAAAAAAATCTTTTTCATTTTCCAATTTTTCAATACGTCATTTTAAATTTTAAATTACATTTTCTTTAAATGGCAACCCTTTTGAAACAAGATGGCGAATGAAGCTGGCCAACGAACTCGGTCGAGACATTGGTATGTACTATGTACAGACCAAGTTACAATCCAAATCGGTTCATAAATACACCTGTTATCGCGTGACAAAAGTCAGGTCGTTTTAAAATGTCAGCCACAATGGAAATTCAAAATGCTATAACTCAGCCATTTTTTTAGATATAGACAAAAGAAAACCTGTTCCGGAATCTTTGTATTAAGGCCAAACACATACGAAAAAAATCTTTATCATTTTCCAATTTTTTGGTATCTCATTTTAAATTTTAAATTTTTAAATTTTTTTTAAATGGCCGCTATTTTGAAACAAGATGGCGGATGAAGCTGGCCAACGAACTCGGTCGAGATATTTGTATGTACTATGTACACACCAAGGTACATCCAAATCGGTTCATAAATACTTCTGTTATCACGTGACTAAAATCAGGACGTTTCAATATGTCAGCTATGCTAGAAATTCAAAATGCTATAACTCAGCCATTTTTTAAGATATAGACGAAACAAAAACTGCTCCCGAATCTTTTTATCAAGGTCAAACACATAAGAAAAAAATATTTTTTCAATTTTCAATTTTTTGGTACCACATTTCAAATTTAAATTTTTCTTAAAAATTTAAAACGCCGCCATTTTTAAACAAGATGGCGGATGAAGCTGGCCAACGAGCTCGGTCGAGACATTTGTATGTACTATGTATGAACGATGTTACATCCAAATCGGTTCATAAATACGCCTTTTATCGCGTGACAAAATTCAGGAAGTTTCAAAATGTCAGCCACGCTAGAAATTCAAAATGCTATAACTCAGCCATTTTTTAAGATATAGACAAAACAAAAACTGCTCCGTAGTCTTTGTATAAAGGTCAAATACATAAGAAAAAAATATTTTTCCATTTTCAATTTTTTGGTACCACATTTCAAATTTTAATCTTTTTTTAAATTTTTAAATGGCCGCCATTTTGAAACAAAATGGCGGATGAAGCTGGCCAACGAACTCGGTCGAGACATTGGTATGTACTATGTACACACCAAATTACATCCAAATCGGTTCATAAATACGAGCGTTACAGTGTGACATAGGTCAGATATATATATATATGGATATATATATATATATATCAATTTTGAACGGAGGGTGGTTTCGGGGTCTGGGGGTCATGATCGATGAAAATATACCAAAATTTTTTGAAATCGCTTTCCTCCGAACGGCTGCAATAGGTAGCTTTTTGTAAGGTTTTTTGGTAGCTTTTTCTACCTAAAAAAAGCTTATAATAGATTTTCAAGTCATTACTTCTGAACGATGGCACTTAAAATTTTCACAAGGTCACTAAAAGTGTGGTGGTTTATCGGGTAAAAACGGCATTTTTTTAAAGCATTTATTTTAATTCATAAAACTGAAATAATTTTGCATTAAGTTCGTCAAAATTATGCCTTTTTCATTCCACCAGATCTGAAAGTAAAAACCAGACTTTGAAAGAACTAAATCCTTTTGACATCACTGAAAACTTGCATTTTTATTTTAGAAAAAATCTTTTAATCTAGAATGAAATATGATTTCTTACTCAAAATTTCTTATTTAATAAAATTAATATGAATTATTATGTCTTTTCTAAATATACGTATAAAAAGCTGGATTTAATTTCCTGCAAAAAAACCGAGAGGAGAGACCACGTGCAATAAATTTCCCAAAATACTGACCGATTCATCCATATGCCGTTGATAAAATGCATAATAGTTTGTTTTAGGTTGTACGTTTGTGATGTTAAATATTTAAATAGTTAATAACTATCTTCACTGTTTTCAAGTAATACTCTGAAAATTAACATTTTTGTATATCTTTTTGGGGTGTTTTAAGATGGACTATGTTTCAAAAAGGTTATATTAGTAGATTTGATTGTAAGTAAAATTTTAAGAAAAGCCGCCAAAGAATGAGTAAGTTTACATTTACATATATTTTATCCTCAAAGAAGTTTGAACTTCCACCGCATTCCGTAGAAATTACGAATGCGTCTAAAAATTATAATTTCTCCTGTCGGTGTAATTTGGGTATAATGGAGTAATTTGAGTGCAAACTGCATTTTTATTTTATAAAATCTAACATTGTTTTTTTTAGGATCATTTTATTTATATCATATGTTTATACCATTGTTTCAGTATGAAAAAGTTTTAAATAAAAAGTTTTGCTAAATATATATATATATATATGCAAGTTTCTGAGTGTTACTTGATCAACAGATTTCGAATTCAAGTTCGAACAATTCACATTACATTTCTTTACAATAATTTTATATAAAGGTTTAATATTAAATGGCAGTGCTGAGTACATAATTGTAATTTTTAAAATGTGAGATAATTTGGTTACGCAGTCTTATTCTAGAACTTAACCTATAAACTTATCTAGTTGTTCTTTTCTAGGCCTACCTAGCACGTACGGCAGGAAAAGATCCCCGAGATATGTTGAGAATGATCTCAAAATGGCTGCAAGAAGATGCTAAGAAGGGCTTGTGTATGCTGCAGCAATAAGGGTTTGCTGCTTATCCTAGATTTAGGCCTAATGAATTTTCATTAATAAACCTCTAAAATATCACCTTTACTTCTCAGCATATCTACATTTACCTATAGAGAGGTAATTTAAGTATAATTAAAATATAAAACACATATTTTTTTGTTTACACACATATACCCAAATTTCCCCACCGATAGAATTATTTGAGTATAGTTCAAGTTTTATTTATTTTGTGAGCAATGAATATAATACAGTAAACTCTCTATAAGGCGGCCTCTGTGTAAGACGGAAATCTCTCCAACTCTGAAAGATTTTCAAGTCCCTGCAAACCCATAGAAAAAGAGCAAAATTTCTCTAAGGCGGAATACTGTCCGTGTCCACTGCGGAAAAATTTCTTGTTCCCGATCGATTCCGCCTTAGACAGAGTTTACTGTACTTACATAGTTTCATCCTAGGAGAACACATTGCGGAAATGGAACTGAAAAAGTAAGAATTCATGCCACTTGCAGCATAATTTAAGATTTTTTAAAGTTACAAACATACTATTTTTATATCCAATATATATTGTTTGGTGATATTAATTTTGCAACGTTATCAATGATAACAGTTTTTAAGTGCTTTAATTAAAAATAATGGGGTTATAATATTTAATTCTTTCTTTTTATAAGTGCATGGAACTACAGTTTTATACTGAGGTTCACGCAATTTCACTCACATAATACCCTGTGACATCTACGTTTCATATACGAGTAATATTGGTCCGTAGCAACTTGGCAACAGAATTCTTCATTCTGACTAATTGTTTATTTTCCGAGAAAATTCAGAAAAGCAGTAAGAGAATCGTGTTTTGGCTAAGATTTCTGAAAAATTCAGCCTTATGTACCAGCGAAAATCTTGTTCACGGCAATAGAACCAAACTTTAAAATGTTCATCACAGAATCAGGCAATATTATCTATTTCTGGGAATTTATCTATAATGAGGATATAACAGACTTAGTAAAATATTTTTTTGAAAAAACGTTGTATAGTATCTAGTACGATATAGCGCTTATTTCTAGAAAAAGCAATATCCTGCATTTCTTATTAATTCTAAATAAAATATTTATTTGGGAATTAAGTTTGAATAAAGTTAACTGAAAACGATTTCTTTATCTTCAATAAATAAATAAATAAAAAAATTAAAAAAATAGTTTGCGAAGCTTTTTTCTCTGTTATTCATTCTTAAATAATAATAATAATAATAAATGAAGTAATAATAAGTGCAAAATATGCGGAAAAAATCACCCCTTATATAGTAATGTTTCCGAAATAAATAATTTTATGGCCTGGCTGGATTTATTTTATTACGTTTATTACTGTTGCTTCTTTTGAAATAAGAAAAACCAAATACACTGCTCAAAACAATTAAAGGATATTTGAAGTTTTATATAAAATAAAGATATAAACGAAATGTTTTTTGCCGAAAATAGAAGAAGAGAATCACAAATGCAAATTTTTCTGGTTTTCAAACTGTGGAGTATGCAAATTTTGAGTTCGACGTCAAAAACGTCGCTTCAGCGGCAGCGAATGAAATTTGACTTTCAACTGGATAAAAGAGAATGAAGACAAGGATGATCGGCATTCAGTGATTGCTTTGTTTCTATGAGTACGATGTCTCAGCGAAGTCATTTGACAGATTCAGAAGCTTTGAGAATTGTTGGTAGGTTAGAAGGGGGCCAAACTCAAGCCGAAGTAGCGCAAGCCATTGGAGTGTCACAAAGTGTCATATCCAGGATCTGGAACCGTTTTTTGGAGAGTGGATGTGCAGGCCGAAGACCAGGGCAAGGTCGTAGACGGGCAACAACGCCCAATGAAGATTGGTATTTAGCGTTAACAGCTCGGAGACACCGAACCATGAACGCTACTCTTCTCCAACAACACCTTCGCTCGGCTACAGGCACCACGATTTCAACTCAGACTGTCCGAAACCGGCTCCATGCTGTAGGTCTGTATGCTCGCCGACCGATGGTATGTGTTAGATTAACATCAAGGCATCGTCGCGACCGCAGGGAGTGGGCAACCGAGCATGTCAACTGGAGGAGAAATGAATGGAGCAATATTCCGTTTTCTGACGAGTCCCGTTTTTCTGTGCATCCGGATAATAGGCGTATTTTCATCTGGAGGGACCGTGGCAGTAGGAATAATCCTGCGTTCGTGCACGAAAGTGTCAGATTTGGCGGTGGAGGAGTGTTGGTGTATGGTGGCATCTCCATTGACGGGCGCACTGACCTCTACATCATTCGAGATGGAGCTCTGACTGGTCGCCGATATAGGGATGAGATCCTCAGACCTGTTGTAGTCCCTTACGCTGCAGCAATCGGAGATAACTTCATTTTAATGGACGATAACTGCAGGCCACATCGTACAAACCTGGTGGAGGATTTCCTTTTCGAGGAAGGAATCGTTCGAATGGAATGGCCAGCCTGTTCTCCAGACATGAATCCAATCGAGCACGTTTGGGACGCTCTAAAAAGACGAGTTTCTGGCCGCCAACAACCCCCACAAACTCTCCAAGAACTGGAAAGAGCTCTTCTGGAAGAGTGGGGCAGAATACCCCAACTCGTCATTAATAGCCTCATTGAGTCCATGCCTCAAAGGTGTTCAACGTTGCTGGCCGCCCGTGGAAACCATACCCCCTACTGAAAATGATTTTCTTTGAAGAAAACACCTTTTCTTATTCTTTTTTTCTCATATGCACAAATTGTGTTTTTTTTTCTTTAGTACACAAATGCGCAATAAAATGCATTTTTTCTGCCAAACATGTGTAATTTATTCTCATATAACCTACTATGTCTGTCGACCATGTATCAATCAGCTAAACAGTTTACCAGATACAAAATCCACCTAAAACTGCAATATCCTTTAATTGTTTTGAGCAGTGTAGATTAAGCGAATATTTTCGTTCTAAAATTTACCGAGAGTCGAAAACATCTTATTAAATTTAACGTGTTAAAAAGTTGAGAAACATTGCTATAATAAGACAGAGCATTAAATTAGTCGTTTTGTTCTAGTTATTTCTTAAAAAACAACAAAAAAAACAAAAACAAAAACAAAAAAAACTACAGCTACTTTAGAAGAAAGTCAAACTGGTATTTTTTAAGTATGTGAGTGAACACGACAAACTTGTGCCATACACACGGTTTAGTTGTGCAAACAAATGTTAAAAATAGTAGAATAAAACCAGATCCAACAACATGGTATAATTTCAGAGGGACTATGAAATTGTTTCGTTTAATGCTTGATTCTGTCATATAGGGGTCATTCTCACAATCTTTTGACTTTCAGGAATAAAAATCTGGTGAAATTAAAACTTGCTAAAATAGCATTTTAATCTGATAGACGAACACCTTAACCCCTTGGGGACGAGCGACCAGTATTCGTGCCGCGTAAGGTGCTCAGAATCAGTGATTATTCTCACCAGTAAAATTTTATTGTAAATTTTGCCTTATTTAATCTGAGCATTATGAGGATTCAATGAGTCAAAAATTTCTGTTTTCGAAAACCGGTGATAAAAGATTAAAAGTTCTATAAAAGACGCTCGTCCCGAAGGGGTTAATGATTCAAAATAAAGAAAAAATGGTCAGCAGCGAATTTTTTTTTATTTAACTGAGGTTTAAGTTAAAATTACGAGTTTTATTTTCCTTACCATTTTACCACTAAAACTTTTTATTTTCTTCTAAATTTTTACTTATAATGAATTTGTATAGTACCCACAGGGCATTCAAATAAGAAATAATAACAATGTAGTATTTTTAGTATAGCATTTTGGTATAACATTGTCTTAAAGGGGTGTTAAAGAAGGGACGGTAAGGTAAAAAAAGGGGACGGTATAGGAAAAAAGGGATGATAATGGGAGAAAAAGGGATGGTAAGGATGGGACGGTAAGAAAAATTACCACCTGTTTTTATGCAAATCATGTTAAGACTCAGTGATAGCCACAATGTTCATTGATTTTTACCCGACAGCCAGGGTTATGTGTTTCACGCGTATCTGGGTATGTGGATTTCTTTATAACCTCGAAACATCCCAACGGCTGGATGGATTTTAATGAATGACGTCTCTATCGATTCGTCTTAACCGTCCGATGGTTATAGGCTAGGTTTTGTTTTTATAAATTCAAAATGGCGGCCGTAAAATACGAAATGGAGGTAGAGACGAAATAAAAATCTTACGCACCCTATTGAATGACATATCATTGGATAAGTCATTGACTATTTTACAGTCAGAAGCTCCGTTTAAATATTACACAATCTGGAAGTTGTGTAGGTAGGATCTCTAGCTTTACTTCAAATCTAACCTTCATAGACATCTATAGGCCTCATCTAAACAGTGTTTGTAGATAGGAACTAACCATTAAACACAACTTAAAAGTCATCAATACAAGTTAATAAAAAAAATAGGTAAGTAATATAAAAAATAGTTTCACATTGATGAGAAATAATTAATTCGTTCGCTTTTTACGCAGTCAGGTTTTTTGATTTTTCAAATTTAACTTTTACTTGTTAGAAACAGTTATTTACATTGGATTAAATAAAAAAAAATAATTTATCTTGAAAAGTGCAGGAATAAACCTTGGGGACGGTAAGACTATCAATAAAGCCACGATGCTTGAAATTGATATTTAAATGCTGATTTAAATTCTGCAGTAAATATCCTGTCAAATAATTTTAGCCATTCTTTCTCTATCATACTTCTGCATGAGAAAAGAGTTGACAAAAATTCTGTGACTGCATCTGAAGTGATTTTCTGTATAATTTAACGAGAGGGACGGTAAGGAATCTAAAACCCAGGGACAGAGTTCAAAAAATAATATCAACCGTAAAAATGTGTGCAGGTTAATTTGTTGCTACATATTTATATAAAACAACTGTCCCAGTTTCGGAAAAAAAATTACATCGAATTACTTTTATTGAAACAATTTTATACAGACAGCTCCAAACTTAAAAATCAGCATCAGGGACACGGGACGGTTTAGGAATTTCCTGGATATTTGGACCCCCAACATAGTCAAAAACTTATTTATCTCGTTAATATTGTTATGCAGTCATGCAATAGGATTTTCCCCAGGATTCGAAATAATAATAATAATAATAATAATAATAATAATAATAATAATAATGATAATAAAAACACACAAGAATATGTACTAAGATAAAAATTATTATTCAGGGACTTAAAATTCAAAAGATTGTGAGAATGCCTCATATAGACTCTGTTTTCCTATGTTTTACTATAATTTTTTTGTTAACTACGATGAAAACATATTTAACATACGAAAAACCACTACAACCAAATAACTGCACTTATTAGTAAAGTAATTGAAGTACGTATTGCACTTTCTTATTTTGCTCTTATTCTCCTATTCTCTATTCATGAATTTAGATAAGTGCAGGGAAGTAATATTTGCTGCTTTTATTTGTTTTTATCGCACGAACAATGACTGATGAAAATCTTCATTTGTAAATTACCTAATTAAGGAGCATTATTTTAAAATCAGGTCACGTGTCACTGTAGGGGTTATCGAATACACCTTGATATAAAATGAACGTGTTTAGCCACGTCTATTTCTAAGAAGATAATTAAGGTATCATTCTCTCACCCATCAAACAATGGATAGTGTGCTAAACTTTGCAGTACCAAATTTTGCATTATCTCATCAGCAGAACAATAAATAAAAACAAAAGGCCATTGGTTCAAAGAAATTAGATAGTATTTAATTTCTGAGAAAACGTTTGACTCTATTATACCATCGGTATTTAACCGGAATGGAATTTTAAATAACTGCAATTGTAGCCATAATATGCAAATAAAAACGATGACATTTAATCATTATTTCATCCGTTCGGACTTCCTAACTAAAATTATCTGTAAATTATGCCAAACAATAAAATTAGCACCTTTTAATCAACATTTTAGCGAGAAATTTAGTACTGGTTGCAGTGGACTAATTTATACAATTTTATTGATAAACTAGGGTGCTCAGCCCCCTGTGAGCTACGCCCGCCAAGCCCCGTTCAGGCTTCGCAGCCTCTAAAAGCATAATAATGTGCCCTGTTTAAAAAATACTTCCAGGTTACGGAAGATTGAATGATATTATCACTATAATGGTGGCTATCTTCTGTAATCTAGGGATGCACAACCTGTGGCCCGCCATAGGTTAAATTGTAGCCCGCGATCACAATTTATATAATTTCTTCTTTCTTTTACACAATTTCGTCAATTTATAACTGGAAAAATTGCAATTTTTTGTCCATATGTCGCAGGAAAAAATCGCAAATTTCGTCAACTTGCCCCGGGAAGAAATTGCAAATTTCATCAGAGCCAATTAAGAATCGCAAATTTCGTTGATCGAGTTCGGAAAAATCGCGAAATTTATCGATGAGGCGCAGAAAAATCTCAAATTTCGCTGATCAGCGGGGGATAAATCTCAAGTTTTGCCAGTTTATCGCGAGAAAAAATCGCGAATTTCGGCAATTTGTCGCTGAAAAAATTGCTAATTTCGTCAGAGTCAGTTAAAAATCGTGAATTTTGTTGATCGGACGCGTTAAAAATCGCGAATTTTGTCGATTATGTAATCCTTGATCGGTTGCTGAAAAATCGCAAGTTTCGCTAGTTGATCGTGAGAAAAAATCGGAATTTTGTCAATTTGCAGCGGGAAAAATTACAAATTTCGTCAGAGTCAGTTAAGAATCGCAAATTTTGTTTATCGGGCGCGGAAAAATTTCGAATTTTGTTGATCGCGGGAGGAAAAATCACGAATTTTGTCGATTCGGCGCTGAAAAGTCTCAAATTTCTTTAATTGGGCACAGAAAAATCGAGAATTTTGTCGATGAGGAAAGAAAAAATTGCAAATTTTGTTGACCGGCTGCGAAAAAATCGTGAGTTTCGTCAGTTTATCGCAAGAAAAAATGTGGAATTTCATCAATTTGTCGCGTAAAAATTACAAATTTCTTCAGTGTCAGTTAAGAATCACGAATGTCGTTGATCGGGCGCGGAAAAATCGCGAATTTTTTCGAGGCGTTCCGGAAAAATTGTTAACTTTCTTGGTCGGCTACGGAAAAATCGCGAGTTTCGCCAGCTTATTGCGGGAAAAAAATCGCAAATTTCGTCAATTCGCCGCTGGAAAAATTACAAATTTCATCAGAGTCAGTTAACAATCACGAATTTTGTTAATCGGGCACAGTAAAATCACGAATTTTGTCGATGAGGTACAAAAATTGCAAATTTCGTTGATCGACTGGGGAAAAATCGCGATTTTGTCAATCTGTCGCGGAAAAAAAAATCACGAATTTTGACAATTTATAGAAAAAATTACAAATTTTGTCAATTGGTGGCAAAAATATTGCGAAATTTGGCAATCGCTCGTGAAAAAAAATCGTGAATTTTCCCAAAAATTCGTGAATTTCGTGAATAGCTCATGGAAAAAATTACAAAATTTGTGTGTCGGTCCCAAAAAATATCATAAAATAGAAATCCATTGGTCGCAGGAAAAAATCGCAAATTTCATCGATTGTGCGCGTAAAAGAAATCGCAATTTTCGCCAATTTATTGTGCGAAAAAAGTCACAAATTACACCAATGTATATCAGGAAAAAAATCACGTTTTGTCGATTGGTCATTGGAAAAAAATTGCAAATATTGACAATCTGTCACGTAAAATATCACAAAATTTGCCAATCACACATGAAAAAAAAATCGCGAATTTTGTCAATCGTTCATGGAAAAAACTTTTTTCAAACAAATTTCGAAGATCGATCGCAGAACAAAAAGGTTGTGAAATAATTCGATAGGGGGGGGGGGGGGGGAATCGCAATTTTCGTTGATCCGTTATGGAAAAAAAATCGCGAAATTTGAAAAATTATCGCTGAAAAAAATCGCGAATTGCGTCAATTTATCGCAGGTATCGTAAATTGGTTGTTTGAAAAGATTGCAAATTTTGCCAATTCCCAGTGGAAAATTACCGCGAAATCTGTCAATCGGTCGTTGATAAAAAATCTCGAATTTCGTCAATCAGTTGCACTTGATTTACAAAAGAAAAAAAAACGAGTTTTGTTAATAATCCGCAGAAAAAAATAGCATAATTAGCCCATCTTGCCTTGTTATTTCAAAAATAAGTTTCCTTTAATTTTAAATGAAGTTATTCTTCAATAATTTTTTTATATATAATTTTCAATAACGTTCAATTATTTAGAAATTTTGTGTAATTTTTTTCTTCAAGTTACCATTTGTCAATAAGGAACCGTTAGTCTTCATAAAGTGTTGAATGGTTATTCATACAGATGCGAAGAATACATTCCTTCATACAAATATTTTTTTCCGTTTGTTTATTTTTATTATAGACAAAAAATAATTATTCATCAAGAATAAAGACTTATAACCCCCTCTACCTCCCCGATATAGAATTTTCTCTGTGTTACTGATGTGGCCCTCGACAACCCAAACATTTTTGTAAGTGGCCCTTCTCTTAAAAAGGTTGTGCACCCCTACTGTAATCGGATGTCCATGCTTTTCCGTTTAAATGGGGCATTTTTCGGTTACCATGGCCTCACCCATCGCTGTCGTAACAACTTACTGCTGTTTTCGGGATTGATAAGTAAGATCTAGTAGACATTTGAAAATCAGCTTGTATAAAATGGGTAGGTTAAAAATCTCGCTATCTTTCTTACTTTTATAACGACGCCATGTACATATTCTTCCTTTAATTTCGAGGTTAAAAATAACCCGTCTGGTTGGGAATAGCTTTCAGAACCACGGTATTGAAAAGCATTGTGTTTTGAAATTTTACGCTTATATTTTATGTTTTGATGGAATTTTAGATATTTTAAGGAACAGGTATAGTTTATTCATGAGTTCTTTTCTCTATTTTAATACACCATCATGCATATTTTCATGCTATATTTACGATGTTTATGTTAATTACAAAGAATATCCGAATTTTCTAATATTATCGAATAGTAATAATTCGTGTAAAATGAATCGAATCGTATTTTGTGCATACATTTACTTGTATTTATGCTCCATCAAGCGATCTAATATACAAATAGATTTGCTAGTCACACTACCTTTATACCATGTGACGTCACATTAAAATTCTACGGAATGAAAAACGCTTTAAATATATCGTTTTAATATATGGCGCAATTTTCACTATCAGATTCATTCCTCATGTAATACTTTATTTATTTTAAAATTTATTTCTCTTTTAAGATTCACGGGTGCATAGATTATTTAATTTAAAAGTGTTTCGTAATATTATTATTTGAGCTTTTGAAATATGGTCTAACATTCACCACTGAAAGTTTTTCAAGCCTAATAATTTAATTATTTTAAGCACATTAAAAATGACGATATTTAATATTTAGGCATTTTACGAGGCTAACGAGAAAGACAGGCTACCGTGGTGGGTCCGATTCTTCTTTTTTTACAGACCGCTGGAGTCATGTGATGCTCGAATGCACCAATGAAGGTGTGCGAAAAGAGCATCACGTGACTCCAGCGGTCTGTAAAAAAAGAAGAATCGGACCCACCGCGGTAGCCTGTCTTTCTCGTTAGCCTCGGGCATTTTACATATGACGTAAATACTGACATAACTATCACCTTTAAATGCGTTTCGCGTGTAGCAATTTTATTCTTTTAAAATTTTAGTACTTTTTTAATATTTATGTGTAAAAATTTTGACGTAATTTTCCCTTTTTTCTGCTTCATTTAAGTCTTATTTTAAAATTTTCTTTGTTTTTGGTAATTTTACTTTTCAATTTCAATTTGAATCTGCGGACAAAAAAGAAATCTAATAATTCCTTTTAGGTAGCTTTCATTACAAAAAGCTACCTATTGCAGCCGTTTGGAGGAAAACGATTTCAAAAAATTTTGGTATATTTTCATCAATCATGACACCCAGACCCCGAAACCACACTCCGTTCGAAATTGATATATATATATATATATATATATATATATATATATATATATATCCATATATATATATCTGACCTTTGTCACACTGTAACTCTCGTATTTATGAATATGAACCGATTTGGATGTAATTCGGTGTGTACATAGCATACCAATGTCTCGACCGAGTTCGTTGGCCAGCTTCATCCGCCATTTTGTTTCAAAATGGCAGCCATTTAAACTTTTTAAAAAAATTTAAAATTTGAAAAGTGGTACCAAAAAATTGAAAATGGAAAAATATTTTTTTCTTATGTGTTTGACCTTTATACAAAGATTCCGGAGCACTCTTTGTTTCGTCTATATCTTAAAAAATGGCTGATTTATAGCTTATTAATACATGGAAATTATTCCAGAGAGAAACATTAGCCTTGCATACAATATTTCAAATGAAAATCAAATTTGAAAGCAATTTGAAAGCAATTATTTTGAAATTTGATTTTCATTTGATTTATAGCATTTTGAATTTCTAGCGTGGCTGACATTTTGAAACGTCCTGAATTTTGTCACGCGATAAAAGGCGTATTTATGAACCGATTTGGATGTAACTTCATTTATACATAGTACATACCAATGTCTCGACCGAGATCGTTGGCCAGCTTCATCCGCTATTTTGTTTAAAAATGGCGGCCATTTAAATTTTTAAGAAAAATTTAAATTTGAAATGCGGTACCAAAAAATTGAAAATTGAAAAAATATTTTTTTCTTATGTGTTTGACCTTGATAAAAATATTCGGGAGCAGTTTTTGTTTCGTCTATATCTTAAAAAGTGGCATTTTGAATTTTTAGCGTGGCTGACATTTTGAAACGTCCTGATTTTTGTCACGTGATAACAGGCGTATTTATGAACCGATTTGGATGTACCTTCGTGTGTACATAGTACATACCAATGTCTCGACCGAGTTCGCTGGCCAGCTTCATTCGCCATCTTGTTTCAAAAGGGTTGCCATTAAAAAAAATAAATTTAAAATTTAAAATGAGGTATTAAAAAATTGGAAAATGAAAAAGATTTTTTTTATGTGTTTGGCCTTGATACAAAGATTCCGGAGCAGTTTTTGTTTCTGAAAATTTGTTCTTTTGTTTATATCTGAAAAAATGGTTGAATTTCTAGCATGGCTAACATTTTGAAACGATCTTGTATTTGTCACACGATAACACACGTATTCGCCTATTTCGATGTAAGAAGGCATGTGGATAGTATACAGCAATATCTCGACCAAGTTTGCTGGCCAGCTTCATCAGCCATCTTGTTTCAAAATGGCGGCCATTAAATTAAAAAAATATATATTTAAAGTGAGGTGCAAGAAAATTAGTAATTTAAAAAGGTTTCTTTCTTAAGTATTTGACCTTGATATAAGGATTCAGGAGCATTTTTTGTTTGTCTTTATCTTAAAAAATGGCTCAGATATAGCAGTTTCAATTTCTAATGTGGGTGACATTTTGAAAAATCTGATTTTTTGCCTGCGACAGCACTTGTATATATCAACCGATTCCGATGTGAGTGAGCATGTTCACAGCAATTACTAAGGTCTCGAACAAGTTCACTGGTTAGCTTCATCCACCATGTTGTCTTAAAATGGCAGGCACTTTAAGAAATCGCCGAATTTGGCAGCCAAATATAAGTTACTTTAAATAAAAGCAGCTTGGATAAAGCTGACTAATTTCGCGAAATCCCCATTCATAATGATTTAGTATTGATAAAAATTAGTATTAAATCTCCTATATTCGGTTTCCGCTAAATTGAGCTTCGTGTGTTTGAATAATATAAGTTGGCTTTTTTAAAATAAGGAATATGAAAGCTACCTCTTCCTCCCGGCACTGGCCGGAAGGACTTTTTTACCCGGTTTCTCTCATTTTTCCACAAAAATGGATCTATATATATAATATATTTAATCCGTGGAATTTATGTCAAAGTTGAAGATGACAGACGATTTTTGCTTTCTAAAATAAATTGATTCCTGGCGATCGAAAAAAGTTTTATTTTTTCCAATTTTCCTGAAAACATAATTTAATCCAATATTGTCTTCATTATTTATTGATATAAAAGATATTTCAATTTCAATTTGAAAATAGTGTAATCGTTTTCCCTTTTCTTCCTTTTTTCCACAAAAATGGAGTAATTTAGTTGTTATCGTTACAGAAATGTCATTAAAATTAGAAAAATATTAATATCTCAAAAATTAATTAAAATTTTAAAATTCTAATACCACTTTTGACAGCTGTGAATCAATCCAGATAATAGGTATTAATTTCACCGTCAAACGTTCCATATTTTAGGAGAAATAGCTGTGAAGCATAATCACTCATTTTGACAGCTGTGAATCAATCCAGATAATAGGTATTAATTTCACCGCCAAACGTTCCATATTTTAGGAGAAATAGCTGTGAAGCATAATCAGTCATTTAATCAGTCGTTTCATAAAATTATTCCATAAAATCGTTTCATAAATTCGCTGCGTTAGGATTATATATATATATAGGTTAGATTTCACTTATCTACAGTGGCGGTCAAAAGTTTCCGGCCAGCATAAAATTTTTGGTTAACTTGTAAGTATACCCATATGAAGAGGAATCTCAAAGTGATACTTATACACTTTATTGACATAACAGTTAAGAACTTATTTATGGAATAAAAAATATATATTAATAAATTTAATTGACAAAACTAATTGCAAAAGAAAACGCATGATCTCAAAAGTTTCCGGCCACCTTGGCAAGTTTGGAAAAAAATGGTGTTATAACAGAAAATAACAGTGATCAACAACATTTACAATTAGTATTTTGTATTCATACATTTAGCAATAAGTACAGCTGCGCAGATACGTGGCATCGATTCAATGAACGGTTGTAGATCGTCAATGTTAAGTTTTTTCCACGGTTCTTGCAATTTTTGTGAAAATGCTGCTGAATTGGAATATTTATAATTCCACACACGTTTTCAAGTTAATTTCAAAGATTTTCTATTGGATTCAGATCGGGTGATTGGGCTGTCCATTTCAAAAGCGGAATTTTTTGTGTGCGGAAATCACTGCTTGACGAGCTTGCATGTATGCTGTCGGTCGTTATCATGATGAAACAAATAGTTGCGACTACAATTTTCCCTTCAATAAGTTTGCAAATAATCTTGCAAGATATCCTTATGCATTGCACTATTCATCTTTCCGCGGATTTTAAATAACGGACAGGCACATCTTCCAGAAAATGCTCCCCACAGCATAACGTGTCCTCCGCGATGCTTCATTGTAGGAACAACATATTTCGGATCTTATCTTTTGCTTTTAGGTCGTCGGTTGTAGTTTCTGTTATCAATCCAAAAAAGATTGAACGGCGATTCATCGGAAAGTAGTACTTTTTTCCAGTTTTCACTTGACCAGACTTTGTATTCCTTGGCAAACGGTAGTTGGGCCCTCTGATTTTTTTTACTTATGAAAGGTTTTTTAACACCGACTGTTCCATAAAGTCCTACGTCCCGTAAAATTCTTGACACAGACTTATTTCCGCAACAGACTTATTTTAGCAACATTATAACACCGTAAGTCTCGGGGAATTGCAGCGGCATTTTTATGCGGGTCATCAACTGCTTTTCTTCTGATAATTCTGCCTGCCTACAAGAATAGTCGTTTTTCGGGGTCCTCCGAACCGTGGCAAGTTCCAAAGGCCATGACCATCTTTATATATTTTTTAATATCGTTCAGAGCAAATTTTCCGATCCACAACTTTGCCGCAATCTCACAAGAGGATTGACCCTTTAGCGACAAACAAATCACTTATTTAGGAACAATGAATTGTTCAACTTTTCATTTTTCAATTTCAAATACGTTATTCACGTTGATTAATTAACAAACAAGGCCAAAAAAACACTTTACTGATAGCCAAAACTAACGGATGACGAATGGCCGGATACTTTTGCACACACGAATTTCGAATTCCTCCCCTTTGCATCAAGTATCTTCAGTATCCAATCAAAATGATCACGTGGTCAGAGGTAATTTGCTTATTCCTAACTTTTGGAGCAATTGTGCTTCTTTTTCGATGCAACGTTCTGTCAAACAAATCAAAGAAACTACCTGGCCGGAAACTTTTGACCGCCACTGTATACATATATAATTACGCTATCGTACGTGGCACAGTAATCGCGATTATTTGTTAATTGTTTAATGGCAACGACCGAATGCCTTGATTAAACGCATCTCATTGGTTATTGAACAGCATTTAATGCATCTCCATACCTATAAGGGGAATTACCATAAGGGGGACCCTGTTCTGTCACCAAATGCCACCAAGTTTGTCTCCAACTTGGAGATATATCGCCAAATTTGGCGACCAATATTAGTCGCCAAAATTGACGCCAGCTTGGCGATACCTCTAATATTTCGCCAAATTCCCATATACTTCCATTTTAAACCAATAGGTTTTACTTGCTTACAGAAAATCAATAATTGAGATATTTTAATGCAACTAAAACTAATATTAGCTTAAGGGATTATATTAATTATATTTAAGGGAGTCCAAGTAAATTAAATTAGTAATAAAAGTAACATGATACAATGCTTAGCATGCTTTCCCAAACATAAATGTTAAGTGAGACCAAACTGGTCGCCAAGGGCGGCTAGTTAAAAGGAAATCACCGTGGAATTTTTTCAAATAACCTTAACAAGTCTTTTTTCTCCGCTAATCAGCCTTTTTAGCAATAAAATACTTAGATGGAGACGCTGATAACATTCTTTATATTCAGTGCTTTTTTTGTAAGAAAAGGTTTAGTAGCTTGACTCAGGAAAATCGCCATTTTAGAGAGATTAATCACCATTTCTTTAAAATGTCTCTAAAATCACCAATTTAGAGACATTTTATAAGAGGATTCAGTCCGATGTAGCTGTATATGTATCTGCATTTGCCTGCACCCGAACGATCGCAGATTATGCAAGCGAATTTCAGTGGCATGTCCAATGCTCAAAACGTTCTGTTCTATAAAAGGAAAACCAAGCTCATGGTGAGTTTAAAGATAAAAATCTTATTTGTCAACAAAACTATACCTAACAAGTCCTAAACTTAACAAATGTAAATATCCACAGTAGTGATTCAGCGGGAATTCCAAAATTTTCAAATTTTATTTCCTCTTGTTAGATTTGCAAACTGTTTATGAATACGCGTATCTTTGTGTAAAACAAAAGCTAAGTTGAAAACTGTGTTAGCTGCTGAAGAAGATATCCATTAGATGGGTCTTACAGATTTGACAAAAGAGAAGAAAATAACAATGAGTGTACAAACGTTTTCAAAAAATTCTTTAAACGTTATAAATATGTAGAGTTTCAAAAATCCTCAGAATTTTCATACATTGGTAGAAATATGGAAATTTTAAGAATGAAAAAGAAATTTTTGGAGCAGTTGAAAGTTTGATGGGAAGAAATTGTTCTGTTTATTTTTACATTTATTTTAGGAGCTGAATATTTTTAAACCTGAATATTTTTTATTTTGATATTTTATTAAATATTCTGCAAAATTATTTTGTACTTTGTAAAAGTTTTACGAGAAAATAGTTCTTTTGAAAATGTTTCTACTACATACAATTGCTATTCTTTTCTTATGTAGCCCATAGAAACCAAACAAAAATCTTCTGGACTGTAATTACAAAACCATTACTTAATACTGATTTACATATAATTTATAGTGAAAAAAAAAAAGGTAGCACAGTTTAATGTAAAATGAAATGGTTATTATACGATGAGACAGGCCGCAGCATTGTCTAACGATAAATTCGGAAAAAGTGAGAATTGAAACTATTGCAAATGTGGGTAAAATTACAATTAAGAATTTCTAGTGTGTCCTTCACTTTAAATAAAGCGGTAATTCATATGTATTATTAATTATATTTACTAGGGGCTCTGCCCCCTAACCCCTAAGGGGCCAACCCTAGGGCCCTAAGGGGGTAATTCCCCTAAGGGGCCAACCCCCGTTCAGACACTGCAGAATCTAAAAGCACGCTAATCTGATCGGTTTTAAAAATATTAGAGAAGATTGAATTATACTGAAAAAACCTGTAGCGATCTCCCTGTAAACGGGTTTCCATTCAATTCCCTTTGATTGCAAAAATTTAAGGAAGAATCAGTTGCTGCTAAGACATCCAATGGTTGTTTTCGGGTTTGGTTAAAGAAGATCAGTTAAACATTTGAAAAGAATCTAAAATAAAATGAATTAAGTAAACAGAGTTTTTGTCTCTCGGTATTTTTTAACAGCGTTATAAAACGATTGACATAATACATTTTACTACAATTACTAAAATTTGCTGATTTAACCCCTTCAAGGGCGCTGGTTCATTTTTGGACCACTTAATTTTAATTCTTAAATGCCACATTAACACCAGAATATCGGGATGAAAATTTCCCTTTTATTAAGTAAGTGAACAACAGCATTTTTGTATTTCGAAATTTGTTTGTAAATTCTGGTGCCATTCACTGATCCCAAGATTTGACGAATAGAAGTGCCTTGTCCGTGAAAGGGTTAAACGCATATTAATGTATTTATTATTTTAAAGTTTCCTTTCCCTTTTAATAGTCCCGTGTAAATGCAATTTTCAAGACATAATTTTCAATATTTTCCTGCTTTTAACACGTACTCATTTAATATTAATTTTAAAGGTTTTTTTTCTGTCTTTAATAGTCACGTGAAAATAAATTTTTAATCGTAAGGAAATCTTATTCTTTGCGCTGTTTTTAGAATTGAAAACAATCTCTATAATAATAGCTTAAGTCATGTGACTATCATCAACAGCTCCAGGCGGATCCCTTCGCTTTTTATATTCCAGGCGGTCATTTTGGTACTTTAATGTTAGCCAGCCACAGGTGTGATAAGTCGCCGAATATTATTCTACCGCCCTTATTTCGTGTATACTATAATAGTCCAAGTCATGTAACTGCCATAAACTACGGGCTGATTCCTTCTCTTTTCATAAGAAAGGTTTCCATTTTGATTAAAGAATCAAAATTATTTTTCCGAATAAAATTACATAAAAGTTGACATGATCGCAAAGAATTCCTGGTACTTTTATGTTAGCCGGGTGAAAATCTCGCCAGTAGCTTTTTTAACTCGCCAGTTAGCATTTTTTTATTTTTAGAGTGGTAAATTAAAACGGTGCTACTTGGTTATCCCATCGACCAAAAATCTGTCGACAAACTATAAGATTAAATGCCAATAATGGTTGATCGTAAATGTCACATTCACTTGACTTTAAGAAAGTTACACATGTTCACGCCATCAAGTGATTTATATTTCGACGTTTTATTTGTATTTTTATTAATGTTATACTAATTTATTTGTTCTTATTTAAAATAAAAAAATATGTCAATTTGTATAATTTGGCAATTTATATAATTTGGCGAAATTGGTCGACGGGAGAATTAATAACATTAAAACGTTGCTTTGAAGTGGAAATTAAATCTCATGATTTGTTGCATTGTCACATACGCTCCGGGTTTGGCCGGATTTTTTTTTACGACAATTTGGCGAAAACCTCGTTTTCAAATACCTGTTACATATGTATTTTTAAATTATTTTCTGTTATTTTTAAAATGAAATAACAATAAATAAAAAAAATTAATTAATAACTATGGAACAAAACAATTTATAACATTTTGTGTAAATAACAAAAAAATAAATTCAAATAAACATTTATTAATAAATAAGCAACAACAGTCGTGTTACCATGTCAGGCAAAATAATGCCATTTTGGCGCCAATTAGGTACCCCGTTGCGTATATGACATCTGTGTCTAATATTTTTCTTTTCGTTTTGTTTAAAAAAAAGAATGAAGTAAAAGCCATTTATTTTAAAGGTTTCAATTTTAAATGAAAGTTTTGTATTAAATAAAATGATAATGAAATACAAATTGAATTATGAATAAAAGTAACATGATGCATTTCTTAGCATACATTTAAAGGAGGCCAAACTCGTCGCCAATTTTAAAATAACCTTTTCTTAAATATGAAAAAAAATATCTGTTATGATTAAAATTTGAGTTGCCATCATTAGGAAAAAGTATTTAAAATTAGAAAATAATTAATATTTCGAAAACTAAATCTAATTTTAAAATTCTAATAACCAGTTTTGAGATCTGTGGATCATTACGGATTTTTGGTGTTAATTTCATCGCAAAGTATTCCATATTTTAGGAGAAATCGCCGTGAAACGTAATCAGTTGTTTAATCAGTCGTTTCATAGAATCGTTACATAAATTCGTTTCAATTCAGTCGTTTCATTAGGATTTTATATATATAGGGTAGATAATTAACGATACAAAATTTTAATTCATTATTTATAATCCACGACCACACATTGTTTAGGGTATTGCCGAATTCGGCCGACAAATTCAGAGGGATGATAGTAGGCATAAAGAGGATGAAAATTTGTCATAGAACATGGGGTCGCAAACCACTCATTTAGTCACAAATACAGGGTGATTCACTCTAACTGAAGTCGACTTGACGGTAATAATTTTGCGAAAAGTGAAAATGTAACGATATGTACTTTGTTTGTATGAAAAGTGATAACGTCACAAAAAGTTCTGCAAAAACATGGTGATCACGCAATTGATGATACCGTACGAAATGATATTCACAGTCAAATATGAGGATACATGCATATTGCTGGTGCGTATAACGGAAAGTTCTAGCACTTTTTTGGTGTTATCATATTTACAACAAAGGTGAGCATGTCTCTTAAAACTTTCATTATAATTTTCTTCAGTTTCCTGAAACTTATTACCGTCAACCAAAGTTGGGTTAGTGTGAAACGCCCTGTATTTTTGATTAAATGGGTAGCTTGCGACCCCATGTTCTATGGTAATTTTTCATCTTCTTGATGCCTATTATCACACCTCTGAATTTGTCAGTTGATTTTGGCAACGCCCTGTATATGCTCACTGGTGACTCACCAGTGGTGAGTGACGGATGTTGCTAGGGCATGTAGTACAACATCATCAAATTTAACCCCTTCGGGACGAGCGTCTTTTACAGAATTTTTAATCTTTAATCACCGGTTTTTTTAAACAGAAATTTTTGCCTACTTGAACCGGGAAAATGCTCGGATTAAATAAGGCAAAATTTACAATAAAAATTTACTGGTGAGAATAATCCCCGATTCTGAGCAGCTTACGCGGCGCGAATACCGGTCGCTCGTCCCCAAGGGGTTAAAGTGACTGAATTACTGACTCACAAGGTGAAAATGAAATATTGCGCAAGTTATGGCAAATTTCTAACCAGATGACAATAGAAATAGTTTAGTCTGATGTTGAGTCGATTAAATGTCGTTAGGGAGGTTTATGTTCTGCAATACTAGATTTGTCGGCATTATTCTTGCAAAGTTATTTCCAGTCGTTTCTCAGAGTCCTGCATTACAAGAATTAATAGTTTTACGAGCAATTTGTCAAACGGCGAGGAGGGGGAGCTTACAAAGGCAAAAAGAGAATTTTTTTAGCATGTCTCAAAGTGTAATTTTCTGACGTTGGAACTTATTCCATCCAGACTACTGGGTATGCTCATAGAACATTATATCAAAGTTGATCACGTGTAACGACAGAAGCCAACAATCGTTCTCCATCCACCCCGTTGAAACAGAAAGAAGAATGCCAAATATCTACAAATAAAGACTTTCAGGTTACAGGGCAAATTTAACATATATATTGCACGAAATTGCCGTTATCAGTATAATTAGTATGCACAAAAACATCTGTTTTAAGTTTCTTTAATCGTAAGAGACCATACGGTGCAGAGCAGCTGGGTGGATGAACCTAGAAGTTGGTGGCGTTACAGGGTGGCGCAAAATCGAGATGAGTCAGGGTCAAATTTTGTGTCATCAGAGCTCGATCCCAATACCGAAAGCATGCAGTTGAAATACGCGCTGTAGAAAATTCTTAGTCTTCTTACATAGAAATAACTGTTAATCCTAAATACTCCCTCATGACGACGTTTCGTGATTTTAATCTGCCTTAACATATGTTTAAAATAGTAAATTTGTTATTTATACTCAAACACTGGCAGAAATCTACAAAACTAACAATTTTATTCTTTTAAAATATCATTGTACAATTGCGGCAGAAAGACATGTGTTCTGTTTTCTAGTAATTCTGAAATAGACCTCAAACAAAAAGAGAGGATAGACAAAGGATATTCTACAGCTTCTTTGTGTTATTAATACTGCACGTGTCAATGCTTCAGAATCTGATGGATTATTTTTTGCCTTTTTGTGGGGCATTCTCACAATCTTTTGACTTTCATGTTCCTGAATAATAATTTTTATTTTAATACACTTTTTTGGGTTTTTTTTATTTCATGTACTGGGGAACATCCCATTGCGTGATTGCACAACAATATTAACGAGATAAAGAAGATTTGGACGATGTTGCGGTCCAAACACCTGGAATACTCCTATACCGTCCCGTGTCCCTGATGCTGATTTTTAAGTTTGGAGCTGTCTGGATAAAATTGTTTCAATAAAAACAATTCGATTTAATTTTTTTCTGAAACTGGAACTATTGTTTTATATAAATATGTGGCTAAAAATTAACCTGCACACATTTTTAGGGTTGTTATTATTTTTTAAACTCTGTCCCTGGGTTTTAGATTCCTTACCATCCCTCTTCTAAAATTATACAGAAAATCATTTCAGATGCAACCACAGAATTTTTTTCAAGTTTTTTTTCTCATGCAGAAGTATGCTAGAGAAATAATGTCTAAAATTCTTTGGCAGGAAATTTACTGTAGAATTTAAATCAGCATTTAAATATCAATTTCAAGCATCGTGGCTTTATTGGTAGTCTCACCGTCCCCAAGGTTTATTCCTGCACTTTTCGAGGTAAATTTAAAAAAAATAATAATTAATTTAATCCAATGTTAACAACTGTTTCTAAAAATCAATGAACATTGTGGCTATCACTTAGTCTTAACATGATTTTCCTAAAAATAGGTGGTAATTTTCCTTACCGTTCCATCCTTACCGTCCCTTTTTTTACCATTTCGTCCCTTTTATTCCAATACCATCCCAATTTTTTACCTTACCATCCCTTCTTTAACACCCCTTTAAGACAATGTTATACAAAAATTCTGTATTAAAAGTACTACATTGTTATTATTTCTTATTTGAATGTCCTGTGGGTACTATTCAAATTCATTATAAGTAAAAATTTAGAAGAAAATAAAAAGTTATAGGGGTAAAATGGTAAGGAAAATTAAACTCGCAAGTTTAACTTAAAACCTCAGTTAAATAAAAAAATTTTCGCTGCTGACCACTTTTTATTTATTTTGAATCATTAAGGCATTCGTTTATCAGATTAAAATGTTATTTTTGCAAGTTTAATTTTGTCAGATTTTCACCCCCCCAAAAGTCAAAAGATTGTGAGAATGCCCCATATGTCTTCAAAAAGAACGCAATTCTCGTTCAAACTGATTTATAGAGGATTGTAAAGACACCTTAAGAACTACACTCTAGACTACATTCTTGTTTCTCAAGTAGCATCTGGCAAGTTTTTATCCTTTTATCCAATTTGTGAATAAACATAATTTTCACTTTGAGTACTATCCCCAAAACTGATTTAAAAGTCGAGATCGAGACAGTTTCTGTCCCGGACCCGGGCTCGTGTTCAGCCCATATCATCTGTGGTGTCATGTTCTTTTCACAAATGAGTAACGATTCTCATCGTGCTCTCTCTATTCTGTGCGAGATAATTGTCGTATCTTTATATGGACTGGACGTAAGATGAGAAATAATTTCAATTTTGCGCGAGAAAGGTCACAAAGTGGGTCGATGTTTTTGGCAGCAATATGTACAGGCGAATTTTGAGTATAATCGAAATGACAATATGTCTAGTAGAAGACACAGGTACAAGATTTTCCTTTGATTTGATTTTTGGTAATACTGGAACCATCATACGTTCATTTTAATGGACGGTAATACTTGATCTCACAGTGTATCTCATGTACCTTGCAATGTTGGAATAGGGAATCAAGCGTATGAAGTGGCGAACAGATTCACCCATTCTGAATACAAATCACACTGGGATAATATTTTCTCTCTGTTTCAGTTATGGAATATTGGAGCCATCAGTGATAGGTTACTTTTAATAAATTATAGTAAACCATGTCATGTAATAGAAAACCCTTTTTGAAACACTGACTGTTGTAGCAGAGAGTTGGGCGAATCGCAGACTCACGCAATCTGAATCCAATAAAGCACGCATTGGATGTCTAAGGTAGGGGTGCACAACCTTTTTAAGAGAAGGGCCGCTTACAAAAATGTCTGGGTTGTCGAGGGCCACACGGAGAGAACTCTATTTTGAGAAGGTGATGTTTGGACTATAATCAGATAAAAAATATGGTTTCAGATGGGGGGGGGGGGAGTTTTATCCCTCTAGGTTGCCCTACCCAGTCAACGTGTATAATTTAGCTGGTAAGGATATACAAAATTGCTATTTTTCCGCGCGTAATCGACAAAATTCGCGATATTTTCGTGCCCGACCAATGAAATTCGCGATTTTTCGGAGCTCGCTCGCCAAAATTCGCGATTTTTCCGTGCCCGATCAGCAAAATTTTCGATTTTTCCGCCCTTGATCGATAAAAATAGCAATTATTTTCGCACGGGATCGACGAAATTCGCTATTTTTCCGCGCCCCGATGGGCGAAATTCGCGATTTTTCCGCACATAATCGAAAACATTCGTGATATTTTCGTGCCCAACCAGCAAAATTCGCGATTTTTCTGGAGCTCGATCGACAAAATTCGCTATTTTTCTGTGCCTTATCAGCGGAATTTGCGATTTTTCCGGCCTTGATCGACGGAATTCGCGATTCTTAACTGACTGTGACAAAATTCGCGATTTTTTTCTCGCGATAAAGACGAAACTTACGACTATTTAGCAGCCGATCAACGAAATTCCCAATTTCTCCGTGTATCATCGACAAAATTCGCGACTTTTCCGTGCCTGATCAACGGAATTCGCGATTTTTCGGAGTCCGATTGTCAAAAATCGTAATTTTTCCGTGCCCATCGACGAGATTCGCAATTTTTCGGGGTCCCATCGACAAAATTTGGGATTTTTTCTCTCCTGATCGACGAAATTTGCATTTTTTTCCCCGCACGATAAACAGACGAAATAGGCGATTTTTTCGTAGCCGATGAACAATTTGCAAATTTTCCGAGGAATTTACAGCAAAACTGGCGATTTTTCTATGTCTAATCTACAAAATTCTTGATATTTCGGTGTCCGATCGACAAAACTCGCGATTTTTCCGTGCCCGATCGACGAAATTTGCAATTTTTCTGTAGCCGATGAACAATTTTCAAATTTTCCGCTCAAATTGCAAGAAAACTGGCGATTTTTTCATGTCCGATTGACAAAATTCGCGATTTTTCCGCACGAGATCGACAAAATTCGCGATTTTTCCATGCCCGACCAACGAAATTTGCGATATTTTCCGCGCCTCACCGACAAAATTCGCGATTTTTCTGAACCCGATCACCGAAATTTGCGATTTTTCATGCCGGATGGAAAAAATTCGCGTTTTTCCTTGCACGGTAACGAAATTCACAATTCTTAACTGACTGACGAAATTTAAAATTTTTCCGTGGCAAATTCACGGAATTCGCGATTTTTTCAAACGACCTATGGAAAAAAATTGCTGTTTTTTCCTGTTATAAACTGACGAAATTTGCGGGCCACATGTTAACCCATGGAGGGCCACTTTTGGCCCGCGGGCCACAGGTTGTGTATCAATAGTCTAAGGAGATGTCAGTTCCAAAGATGGCTCTTAAAGCTGTGTCCAAATCCAAACTGGCTACTTTTGACACATTTTTATTCATTTTTTTCGCAAACGCACGAAACTGACTGGTGCTTTTAATCAGAAGCTCTGTAATCGATCTGTTATTGTCATTTTTCGGTAAAGACTGAAGATATGTTTCAGAAAATGCTGTCGAAATTGGAGTTTTGAACCGAATTTCCGGACTCAACAATGCAGTAAAGGAAAAAAAAAAACCTGATTAATCGTACTGACTAATCGTGAGAGAATATCGCTTATAACTCAAGGTGTGATTCATTTATTGAAAAATGAAAAAAACTTTTCCATTACAAATCGCTTCTATAATCATGAGTGCAAATGTCACGCTTTTGCATTTAAAAATGATGCAGAAAATATGTCAGAAAGTTTCGCGTTGTTCAGGGTGGAAATATATATGTATACTAGGGGGCTCTGCCCCCTGCAAGCTACGCTCGCCAACCCCCGTTCAGACACCGCAGAATCTAAAAACACGCTAATCTGATCGGTTTAAAAAATATTATAGAAGATTGAATTATACTGAAAAAAGCTGTGAAGATCTCCCTGTAAACGGATTTCCATTCAATTTCCTTTGATTTCAAAAATTTAAGGCCGAATCAGTTGCTGTTAAGACATCCAATGGTTGTTTTGGTGTTTGATTAAAGAGGATAGGTTAAACGTTTGAAAAGAACCTAAAAATAAAAGGAATTAAGTGTACAGAGTCTTTGCCTCCCGGTATTTTAAAACAATTTTTATAACAATAGCCTAAGTCATGTGACTATCATCAAGAGTTCCGGGCGAACCACTTCGCTTTTTATATTCCTGGTGCCATTTTGGTACTTTAATATTAGCCAGGTACAGGTGATAAGTCGCCAAATATTATTCTATCGCCATCATTTCATCTATATTATAATAGTCCAAGTCATGTAACTGCCATAAATAAATACGCTCTGATCCCTTCGCTTTTCATATGAAAGTTTGGCCCAGATATCATATACGGCTCCATATTGGCGCGATTTTTTTCCGACGCTAATTTGGGGAAAAGATCAACAGCATAAACAACAACATCCGGCTTATCAAATCAAGCAAAATAACGATACTATGGCGCCAGTTAAGTACCCGTTGCGTATATGACATTGGCGCCAGAAAAAAATAGCGCCAATCTGGGACCGTATGTGGCATATGTGCCGAAAGATTTTCATTTCGATTTTTAAAAAATCAATTTTTTTTTCGAATAATACTACATAAAAGCATTGTCGGAAAGAATTCTTGGTACTGTTATGCTAGCCGGGTGCAAATCTCGCCAATAACTATTTTTCAACTCGCCAGTTAGCATTTTTTTTTTTCGAGTGGTAAATTAAAACATTGCTTTGAAGTTGAAATTAAATGTCATCGTTTGTTACATCATTTAATATTTGGCCAGATGCCATATACGCACCCGGTTTGACGTGATTTTTTTTACGAAAATTTGGCGAAATCCTCGTTTTCGAATACCAGTTACATATGTATTTTTGGTACTACTTAGTTATCCCGTCGAACAAAAATCTATCACCAAACTATAAGATTAAATGCCAATAATGGTTGATAAATGTCACATTCACTTGACTTTAAGCAAGTTACACTTCTTTACGTCATCAAGTGATTTTTATTTCGACGTTTTATTTGTATATTTATTAATGTTATACTATTTTCTTTGTTCTTTCGTTATTTAAAATAAAAATTATGTCAATTTGTATAATTTGGCGAGTGGTTTGGCGATTTATATAATTTGACGAAATGGGTCGATGGAATAACAAAGTAGTACCGTATTTTTTAATTATTTTCTACTATTTTTAATTTTTAAAGGAAAATAACCAAAAAAATAATTAACTATAGAACAAAACAATTTATGCAATTTAAAAAAAGAAAATAAAGTAAATAAACACTTATTATTAAATAAACAACAATAGCCGGGTTACCATGTCAACCAAAATAATGCCATTTTGGCGCCAATTCGGTACCCCAGTGCGTATATGACATCTGTGCCTAATATTTTTCTTTTCATTTCGTTTAAAAAAAAATAAAGAAGTGAAAGCCATTTATTTTAAATGTTTCTGTTTGTATTAAATAAAATGATAATGAAATACAAATTGAATTATGAATAAAAGTAAAAGGGATGCCAAACTTCTGGCCAAATTAATTTAAAATAGTAACCTTTTCTAAAATCTGAAAAAAAAATATCTGTTTGATTAAAATTTGAGTTGCCATCATTAGAAAAATGTATATAAAATTAGAAAAAAATTAATATTTCGAAAACTAATTCGAATTTAAAAATTCTTATACCAGTTTTGAAATCTGCGGATCAATATTGATTTTTGGTGTTAATTTTATCGCAAAGTATTCCGTATTTTAGGAGAAATCGCCGTGAAACATAATCAGTTGTTTAATCAGTCGATTCAAAGAATCGTTACATTTCAGCCGTTTCATATATTCGTTTCATAAATTCGTTTCATTAGGATTTTATATATATAGGGTAGATGTACTTTGCGAACCGATAAAATGAGAAAGATTGTCTCAGAAGTCACCAGATCTCCCAGAAAATTCCAAGTCAGCCATATTTACAATTTGGAAACACCGCACATCCTAATAACATCGCATGAAATCTCTAGAAAAATAATTTGTTTTAATTTTCACTGTCAAACGTTGAAACTTTCAAAAGATCCACAAATGCTTAAGACAGTATTTTCCCCTATTGAATTGAATGACGTCATTTTGTAAGTAGAATTTTCTAGTAATTTTGTAAGTAGAATTCTTTTATTTTGTTTGCAATGTTATATAGACGTATCTATTCTTTTTTTTTCTTCATTTTTTCAAAAAAGATAGTTGTAACTTATGTACTTTTTCAAAAGAAAAAGGAAAGATTGATTCTTTATTTATTTATTTTGTTTCATTCCATTTATTAACCATTTGGAAAAATGGTTATTGTTCTCTGTCAGGGTAGGAAATCAAAAACATAGAAAGAACAGATCATAGATAAATCAGAAACAACATCTGAAGTGTTTTATTGGTTGAATCTGCATTTTCTTCGTTTTCTGATTGGTCTATACAGTAATATGTATTTTCCCTTTACTTTCAACAGAGATGGATACTTCTGTTGCCACTATGACAAAAAAGTAATAAAAACTACAAAAAAAAATTAATAACTCAGAAACAAATTGAGATACAGCTTTCAAACAAACTGCATTTAAAAGTACATTTTTTTCTCTATATACGACGGTGTAAAAAGTAATATTGTGAGATGTTTAAAAGTTTAAGAATGAAATTTCATTTAAAATGGGTCGTCAGATTTCTACGATGGAAAAGACTTTCCCGCACAGCCAATGAAATGCTTGGATAATGCGTAAGTTTCAGGAAATCTGACGAGTCGCAAGCGATTTTTGTCGCTTGCAATTTTTACGTGTAATAACACTATTAATGTTTAATTCATGGCGTACGTAATGTGTGATCAACTCCGTGCGATTTTTTATGTCTTAAATTTTAGTCTTTGAAAAAATCATTTTCCAAATGGTTGTTGTAATTTGTTAAATTGCTTATTTTTTTTTTTTTTTTTTTGACAAATCTATTGGCATTTATGGCGATGATCATTTGAATAATTCGCATAGTACTCTATGTTGGTACACATGCATCCCAATGACATAATAAGTATTGAGTAATATACCTCAATATTTTGGCATAATAAAAACAGTGCCTGATAATGGTCAAAGCAGATGTCTGAAATAGTTGAAAAAAAATTTATTTAAAAAAATACATGTATAAAAAGTCCTTCCGGCCAGTGCCGGGAGGAAGAGGTAGCTTTCATATTCCTTATTTTAAAAAAGCCAACTTATATTATTCAAACACACGAAGCTCAATTAAGTGGAAACCGAATATACGAGATTCAATACTAATTTTTATCAATACTAAATCATTATGAATGGGGATTCCGCGAAATTAGTCAGCTTTATCCAAGCTGCTTTTATTTAAAGTAACTTATATTTGGCTGCCAAATTCGGCGATTTCTTAAAGTGCCTGCCATTTTAAGACAACATGGTGGATGAAGCTAACCAGTGAACTTGTTCGAGACCTTAGTAATTGCTGTGAGCATGCTCACTCACATCGGAATCGGTTGATCTATACAAGTGCTGTCGCAGGCAAAAAATCAGATTTTTCAAAATGTCACCCACATTAGAAATTGAAACTGCTATATCTGAGCCATTTTTTAAGATAAAGACAAACAAAAAATGCTCCTGAATCCTTATATCAAGGTCAAATACTTAAGAAAGAAACCTTTTTAAATTATTAATATTCTTGCACCTCACTTTAAATATATATTTTTTTAATTTAATGGCCGCCATTTTGAAACAAGATGGCTGATGAAGCTGGCCAGTGAACTTGGTCGAGATATTGATGTATACTATCCACATGCCTTATTCCATCGAAATAGGCGAATACGTGTGGTATCGCGAGACAAATACAAGAAAAAGTTTCAAAGTGCTAGCCATGATAGAAATTCAAAGTGCATTCTACTACTTTTTAAGATATAAACAAAAGAACAAATTTTCAGAAACAAAAACTGCTCCAGAATCTTTGTATCAAGGCCAAACACATAAAAAAAATCTTTTTCATTTTCCAATTTTTTAATACCTCATTTTAAATTTTAAATTACATTTTTTTTTAAAATGGCAACCCTTTTGAAACAAGATGGCGAATGAAGCTGGCCAATAAACTCGGTCGAAACATTGGTATGTACTATGTACAGACCAAGTTACATTCAAATCGGTTCATAAATACGCCTGTTATCGCGTGACAAAAATCAGGGCGTTTCAAAATGTCAGCCACGCTAGAAATTCAAAATGCTATAACTCAGCCATTTTTTAAGATATAGACGAAACAAAAACTGCTCCCGAATCTTTTTATCGAGGTCAAACACATAAGAAAAAATATTTTTTCAATTTTCAATTTTTTGGCACCACATTTCAAATTTAAATTTTTCTTAAAATTTTAAATGGCCGCCATTTTAAAACAAAATGGCGGATGAAGCTGGCCAACGAACTCGGTCGAGACATTGGTCTGTACTATGTATAAACGAAGTTACATCCAAATCGGTTCATAAATACGCCTTTTATCGCGTGACAAAATTCAGGACGTTTCAAAATGTCAGCTTCGCTAGAAATTCAAAATGCTATAACTCAGCCATTTTTTAAGATATAGACGAAATAAAAACTGCTACGGAGTCTTTGTATAAAGGTCAAATACATAAGAAAAATATATTTTTCCATTTTCAATTTTTTGGTACCACATTTTAAATTTTAAATTTTTTAAAAATTTTTAAATGGCCGCCATTTTGAAACAAAATGGCGGATGAAGTTTGCCAACGAACTCGGTCGAGACATTGGTATGTACTATGTACACACCGAATTACATCCAAATCGGTTCATAAATACGAGAGTTACAGTGTGACATATGTCAGATATATATATATATATATATATAATCCACACACTATATTTGTGCTTTTTAGGTAATCGGAATTTAAGTATCAGTTCACCTTCTTTATACTACCATATGTTTTTTATTTCCTGTTCATTTTATAATTATCTTATATATAATAGTTTTTATTAAAGATTTTAGGTAGCTTTCTTTACAAAAAAGCTACCTATTGCAGCCGTTCGGAGGAAAGCGATTTCAAAAAATTTTGGTATATTTTCATCGATCATGACCCCCAGACCCCGAAACCACCCTCCGTTCAAAATTGATATATATATATATATATCTGACCTATGTCACACTGTAACTCCCGTAATTATGAACCGATTTCGATGTAATTCGGTGTGTACATAGTACATACCAATGTCTCGACCGAGTTCGTTGGCCAGCTTCATCCGCCGTTTTGTTTCAAAATGGCGGCCATTTAAAATTTTTAAAAAAATTTAAAACTTGAAATGTGGTACCAAAAATTTAAAATGGAAAAATATTTTTTTCTTATGTATTTGACCTTTATACAAAGATTCCGGAGAAGTTTTTGTTTCGTCTATATCTTAAAAAATGGCTGAGTTATAGCATTTTGAATTTCTAGCGTGGCTGACATTTTGAAACGTCCTGAATTTTGTCACGCGATAAAAGGCGTATTTATGAACCGATTCGGATGTAATTCGGTGTATACATAGTACATACCAATCTCTCGACCGAGTTCGTTGGCCAGCTTCATCCGCCATTTTGTTTCAAAATGGCGGCCATTTAAAATTTTTTTTAAAATTTAAAATTTGAAATGTGGTACCAAAAAATTGAAAATGGAAAAATATTTTTTTCTTATGCACTTGACCTTTATACAAAGATTTCGGAGCAGTTTTTGTTTCGTCTATATATTAAAAAATGGCTGAGTTATAGCATTTTGAATTTCTAGCGTGGCTGACATTTTGAAACGTCCTGAACTTTGTCACGCGATAAAAGGCGTATTTATGAACCGATTTGGATGTAACTTCGTTTATACATAGTACGTACCAATGTCTCGACCGGGTTCGTTGGCCAGCTTCACCCGCCATCTTGTTTAAAAATGGCGGCCATTTAAATTTTTAAGAAAAATTTAAATTTGAAATGTTGTACCAAAAATTGAAAATTGAAAAAAATATTTTCTTCTTATGTGTTTGACCTTGATAAAAAGATTCGGGAGCAGTTTTTGTTTCGTCTTTATCTTAAGAAATGGCTGAGTTATAGCATTTTGAATTTCTAGCGTGGCTGACATTTTGAAACGTCCTGATTTTTCTCGCGTAATAACAGGCGTATTTATGAACCGACTTGGATGTACCTTGGTGTGTACATAGTACATACAAATATCTCGACCGAGTTCGTTGGCCAGCTTCATCCGCCATCTTGTTTCAAAATGGCGGCCATTTAAAAAAATAAAAAATAAAAAAATTAAATGAGATACTAAAAAATTGGAAAATGAAAAAGATTTTTTTTTGTATGTGTTTGACCTTAATACAAAGATTCCGGAACAGTTTTTCTTTCGTCTATATCTAAAAAAAATGGCTGAGTAATAGCATTTTGAATTTCTCTTGTGGCTGACATTTTAAAACGACCTGATTTTTGTCAAGCGATAACAGGCGTATTTATGAACCTATTTGGATGTAACTTGGTCTGTACATAGTACATACCAATGTCTCGACCGAGTTCGTTGGCCAGCTTCATTCGCCATCTTGTATCAAATGGGTTGCCATTTAAAAAAAATTAAATTTAAAATTCAAAATGAGGTATTAAAAAATTGGAAAATGAAAAAGATTTTTTTATGTGTTTGGCCTTGATACAAAGATTCCGGAGCAGTTTTTGTTTCTGAAAATTTGTTCTTTTGTTGATATCTTAAAAAATGGTTGATTTATAGCACTTTGAATTTCTAGCATGGCTAACATTTTGAAACGATCTTGTATTTGTCACGCGATAACACACGTATTCGCCTATTTCGATGTAAGAAGGCATGTGGATAGTATACATCAACACCTCGACCAAGTTCGCTGGCCAGATTCATCAGCCATCTTGTTTCTAAATGGCGGCCATTAAATTAAAAAATATATATATATTTAAAGTGAGGTGCAAAAAAATTAGAATTTGAAAAAGGTTTCTTTCTTAAGTATTTGATCTTGATATAAGGATTCAGGAGCATTTTTTGTTTGTCTTTACCTTAAAAAATGGCTCAGATATTGCAGTTTCAATTTCTATTGTGGGTGACATTTTGAAAAATCTGATTTTTTGCATGCGACAGCACTCCTATATATTAACCGATTCCGATGTGAGTGAGCATGTGCACAGCAATTACTAAGGTCTCGACCAAGTTCACTGCTTAGCCTCATCCACCATGTTGTCTTAAAATGACAGGCACTTTAAGAAATTGCCGAATTTGGCAGCCAAATATAAGTTACTTTAAAGAAAAGCAGCTTGGATAAAGCTGACTAATTTCGCGAAATTCTCATTCATTATATTGATAAAAATTAGTATTGAATCTCCTATATTCGGTTTCCACTAAATTGAGCTTCGTGTGTTTGCATGATATAAGTTGGCTTTTTTTAAATAAGGATTATGAAAGCTACCTCTTCCTCCCGGCACTGGCCGGAAGGACTTTTTATATTTTTAATAATTATTTATATTAATTATTAATGAATTTATTTTGTTTTATAGCTATATGCTATATATTATCGATGTTCTAGAATTATTTAAATTCTTAGTGTAGTTTAAATAAGTTTGCTAATAGAATATTTTGTATGCTTTTTAAATTTTATTAACAATAGTTTTATTAAAATACATTGTGTGGTTTATATTCAGTTTATAATTATCTATATATAAGGATATGTTTGGTTTTGCTGTTAATAAAACAATTGTTAAATTCAATTGCTTTACAACTGAAGCAAGTCTTTTGACAATTAAATCATAAAAGTAATACTAGATGGCAGCACCACAATTTGTGTTTTTTTTTCGATAAGTTTTAGATTTACTTATTCCAGCTACATTTCAGTTATAATTTACTACACCAGGGGGAATTTTTAGCTAAATTTTGACGATATTGTTTAACGTTTTTTAATTAATTTAATAGTGCATTTTAATTATGTAATTACTTTCTATTTATATTATTTTATATTATATTAAAAGTTATTTAACATTTATTTCAATATGTATTTACTGCATCCTATGGTATCAATTACTGTGATTTCTTAACTGTTTTATTAACCTTAATCTTTACGATATGGGTGCCATGTGCGCGTGGATTTATTCTAAAATATTAATCGGTATGGTGTTTATTATTTCATTTTATATCCTATAAATATTTAAATAGGTTTTATTGTTTTTTTCCATTTCATATTATTTGTTTCTATTCTGTTTTCATTTTTAATCAATTCACTTGATTTTAGTGGTTGTTTGGGCACAGGGGAAAATAACTTTTAGCTTTAGCTTATTTTTCCCACAGAAAACAACCATTTTTCTTATATCATTGAATTCTGTGCCCTTGAAAACGTAATTCAATATATAAGCATTTCCATTATTTGTCGGTGTCCACTTTCTTATTTTTCTTCCATAATAATTTTTATAATTAATTTAATCTTTTTATATATATATATATATATATATATATATATACTTACAGCTTTAATTCATAATATTACGGTTTTTGATGGTGGTAGGTTATGTTTAATTATTGGTTATATATATATATATATATATATATATATATATATATATATATTGATATATATATATATATATATATATCAATTTTGAACGGAGGGTGGTTTCGGGGTCTGGGGGTCATGATCGATGAAAATATACCAAAATTTTTTGAAATCGCTTTCCTCCGAACGGCTGCAATAGGTAGCTTTTTGTAAAGAAAGCTACCTAATAACATATTAAAGTAGTTTTACCTTTACTAATAAAAAACATCCATAAGTAGGTACATTGAAACTTCCCTTTAACGAAATCCCAATTTATTGAATTTTTCTATTTAACGAAATTTTATGCTGAACCCTGACTTTGAACAACGTTAACATGCAAATTAGTCTCCATATTACGAAAAATATATTCTATATAGCGAAGTTTATTCTACTTTCATGTGTGTACAGCATTCAAATGGAGAGTTTGTTGTTGCGATGGATGTATGAATTTATTTCAATTGAGTTTCGTATGAATTTATTTCGATTTATTTATTATGATTGTATGAAAACGAAATTATTTTTTTATTCATTTCAGTGTAAAAAAAAAAAAAAAAAAAAAAAAGAAAGAAATGCTCAAAGCCTTCGATACTATAAGTAGGGGATTCCACTTTCACGAAAATGCTGTAGATGAATTCTTCGAAAACTTACAAAAGTGCGAAAATTTTTATGAACAGTGTATTTTTTATAAGAAACCTGTACAAAGTAATATTACAGGCTTTTTTAAAGTTAAGGATTCGGAATACTTTGAAAAAAGAGAAAAGGTACACGCTATATGCTTCAGTTTTTTGTTTACCTCTCTTAATTATGTGGTTTTTTTTTTTTTAATATTATTCTAATTATCTTGCTCTCATATGTCTACATTATATAAAAAGAAAGCTACTGCCTGGATTAAAATGCATTTTTTCAGTATTTCCATTTTATGTGTATTTTTCATTTTATGCGTGTGTACTTTATTATAAAAAATTTCATGAATTTTAGTTGATTTCTATTTAACGAATTTTCTTCATAACGAAGGGATTAAGTGTAACGACTAGGCTTCGATAATGGAAGTTTCACTGTATTTAAAAGCAAGGCTAAAAAAAATACAAAAAGTATGAGTAAATGTCTTTTTTTTTTTTAAATATGCATTTATGCATAGTTGTTTATCTATATCGCTTTAATTCTTTTTAAACGAGTCTTGTAATTTTATTAAAGGTCACATACTTTAAAGTCATATATTTCATTAATATAACTTATGCAAAATGCGCTTTGCTATTATTTTTATTAAAAATTACTACAATTATTAGTGTTATAGAAAATGCATAGCTGTAAAAAATTTTATTCAGAAATAAAAATCCAACAATATCATTAAAACCTACTTTATAAACCATTACTTCAGTTGATTTTGTATAATAATATAGTCTGCGATCTTTTTTCTTCGCTTTAATAACGAACTTCATTAATGTTTCATCTAGTATTACAATCTCGTTTTCAATTACATATTACTATCATTACTGTTTAAAATCAAATAGCAAAATGTATACCGAAAAATATTTTTGCGCATTTTTTTTTCAATCCTGTAAAGGACATTTCTGATTAAGAAAGAGTGGCATATTTTAGAACTAATTTTGTTTATTATTTTCCTATAAGTTACTGAATTAATTTTGATATCTATATTATCTATAAGATCATTGTGCCTAAATGTGATGACCTCTAAATGCGACAATGTTCTTGCACTTAATATCTTTATGCATTAATCTTAAATATCGTAATAATAATCTACATGATGAGACATCCAAACTTCAGGAACAAAACCCGAAACATTTCTCTGCATTAAAAACATTTCCTTAAAAAAAAAAAAAAATCCCATTAAAATACACATCGTTCATTTTATACTGCCCCCATCTTCCCTAAATGAGGCAAAAAATCCCGAAAGTGGTTCAGGGTTTCTTTTTTTTTTTTAACTTTGAAGATCAAATAACTCTATGTACGTGAAGGACTACTGCATAGGTTGTATTTACCCGAAGTGTAATCTTAAGAGAAGTCGACCAATTTTAAAATTAGAGTTATATTATATATAGAGTTATATTATATATAGAGTTATATTATATATAGAATATAATATTCTATAATTTTGGTGACTAGATTCATCAGATACCTGTTAGCGATGAACTAGATGCCTTAAATGCGGAGAGACTTTTAGGGGATTAAAGAGGTAAGTTTATATGGCATTTTTCATATATTGTATTAAAATAATGTTTAAAGCAGAAATTGTGTTTAATTAAGTTGTTTTGAGTTAGAAAATTAGGAATTTCAGCATGATCCTTTAACAGTGTTTTTCTTTAACCGTGTACTTAAGTATGTGTTTAAAATGATCAAAACAGAAAAGTACGTGTCAATAAAATTATTAATTAAAAAAATGGCGTGAGAATAGTGTTGTATATTCGAGACAGAGAATTTAGATACATGATTGAGGGATTCATAATAGGTGAGGATAGGTACGATAGAGTAGAGATACGATACGATTTATTACCTATTCCAATTTACGAGTTGTACTGTCATGAAAGAGGAATTCAGGATCGTCTATAGCTACAAAAAGCTTTATTTACAGCGATACAGCTATATGAAAAAATATTCATAAAAAGTTTCAGGAAGTTGAAGTAGTTTTTCAGTTGAGATCTTAACTAAGCTCTGTCCGCAGTATTGTTAGTGCCACGCGTGGGTCACTGGGTAGAGTACACCGTACTCTATATTCACTGTCTGGAGAGAGATATGATACGATTTATACGATGGAAATTCAGAAAAATATTGTACAGATTGAAAACACATAAATTATGTTAATGTAATTAAGATAATTTTACAAACATTAAAACGTTCGATAGCTTAAATGCCGAATCTGATTAAAGAATGATGCAGCTAAGTTATGCCCTACTTTGGAAATCGCCATTTTTTTTTTTTTACACTTTTCTGAAATCTGATATTTTAATTCTGTTTCAACTTTTACTCGTTATAATAAACATTTTCTACTTTTAGATTAGAATAAGATTAAAAAGGAAAACTGTGTTTATCTTAATGAGTACAATTTATGTTTCCATATATGAATTATAAGGCATAGAAAATGTTCAATTTTTTGTGAAAGTGTAAGAAAATGGAGGGTGGGGGTGGAGGCAGCGCAACATCAGGCCTTCGGCCTCTCTTTGGCTTAATCAGGTCTGCTTGAATCGAATTATAGAAAAATTACACGATTTTATTTGTTTATAAGGCTAATATTTTTTTAATCATATATGACATTTTATAATAACTCAAGTTATATGTTATAAATGTTCTTGTTAACAATGTTATAAATACCTTGTAAATACTCCTATAACCCGTAAACTCCACACTAATGCGAATTCACACCGATCAAAATTTTAAATGTCAGCGTTATTTAAAACATGCATTAATTATTTTTCATTTTTCATTAACAAAATAAGATTTCTGATAAAAATCAATTTCCTATTTTGAGTCCTTACTAAATTTCGTATTGGAATCATGTGTTATATTTCATTATCACTATATTGCCTACAAAAGTATACGCAGTTGAAATTACGAAATCCCAAATCGCAGTATTGTAGAGTTTACGAGTTAATATTTAAACGGGAATTCCCCGAACTTCAAATTTTCAGTTTAATTATAAATATTTGTGAAATTTTGTTTCGTTTAGATCCCTAGTACTAATACTAGGGATTTCTGAATATGTGATTTTAAATCAAAATAGTCCTGTACATAAAGTTTAGTATAGAAACAGTATCCATTTAAGTAATAAAGTTTTCTTTTTTTTACTTTTTATCAAACGTCCTCGGAGATCGTTCACAGTAGCTATGCGGCAATTTCTGTCACAGCAGTTAATGGATAAATGAATATTTTTAGATGAATTGGAATGTAGAAAAACCATTGTCACATTTAGGGTATTGGACGCCTCATTTACGTTTTAACTGCGCAATTCCATTTCTACAAAACAAGTTAGTTTTCAACTAAAGGCACAGTATTTAATACTTTTCTGCGTAATAAAATAAATATTTATTTAATAAAATGCCAAATATACCCTAAATGCGACAAAATTATGGGAATCGCGTCTCATTTAGGCGCAATGACCTTATATCTATCTATATTTAATATTCGTATATTTTGCTGCTAAGAGAACAGAAATTTTCCTCAAATATCTATACTAATATTATAAAGAGGTAAAAATTGTTTTTTTGTAAGAGGTAAGCTCTGGAACTACCGAACCGATTCCAAAAGTAATGGTATCAAAATGATGGTGTTAGTCCAACTTAGAACATAGGCTATATTTTATGTCGGTGCCACTACCCCAAAGGGGGTGCAGGAGCAAAAAACGTTCTAAAAATGCGATTTTTGCGTTCCTCAAAGACCTACATGAAATTTGGAATATTAGTTACTTATAAGATATAAATGATGTCTAAGAACCGTTGTTAAACAATTCGAAATTTAAAAGGGTTGAAAATGCACTAAAAGCGTTCTAAAAAACGTTCTAATTGGTAGTTTCTACAAAATCTCAGGAAATATCAAACCGATTTAAAAAATATTGGTGTCAAAATGATGGTGATAACGCTTGCTCTAAGATAGGCTGTGTTTTATGTCGGTGCCACTACCCCAAAGGGGGTGCAGGAGCAAAAAACGTTCTAAAAATGCGATTTATGTGTTACTGAAGGGCCTAGAAATATGAAATTTGAAATATTTGCTACTTATTAGATATAAAGGATTTCTAAGAACAGTTCTTAAACAATTCGAAATTTAATAGGGGTGAAAATGCACTAAAAGCATTCTAAAAAACGTTCTAAATGGTGGTTTCTACGCAATTTCAGGAAATACCAAACCGATTTAAAAAATAATGGTGTCAAAATGACGGTGACAACTCTTGCTCCAACATAGGCTATGTTTTATGTGAGTGCCACTACCCGAAAGGGGGTGCTGGAGCAAAAAACGTTCTAAAAATGCGATTTTTGCGTTACTGAAGGGCCTAGAAATGTGAAATTTTAAATATTAGCTACTTATTAGATATAAAGGATTTCTAAGAACAGTTCTTAAACAATTCAAAATTTAAAACGGATAAAAATGCGCGAAAAGCGTTCTAAAAAACGTTCTACATGGTGGTTTCTACACAATCTCAGGAAATACCAAACCGATCTAAAAAATAATGGCGTCAAAATGATGGTGACAACCCTTGCTCCAACATAGGCTATGTTTTATGTCGGTGCCACTACCCCAAAGGGGGTGCAGAGAAAAACGTTCTAAATTGCACTTTTTGCGTTACGGAAGGGCCTAGAATCGTGAAATTTGGAATGGTAGTTAGTTATAAGATATCAATGATCTCTAAGGACATTTCCTAAAAAAATCGAAATTTAAAAGGAGGTCAAAATGCGCAAAAAGTGTTGTAAAAAACGTTCTAAATTGCGATTTCTATTCAATCTCAGGAAGTACGATATATAGATATATAGAAGCATATATATACCCCTCCGATATATAGAAGCATATCTCTGGGGCTGTGAATGCTACACGTGCAACATCGAGAAAAAAATTGTCCAAAATGCGCATTTTAAACTATTAATAATATTTGATTTTTGAAAGTTCAAAATATGTGTTTTTAATTCCAAAAGCTAAATATTTTTAAATCATGTCTAAACGTAAAATAAAAACATCATGAAACATGATTTTTTCGAAAGCTGTAAAGCTCTTACGTAACCTTAAAAATTATTTTAAAAACTACGGGGGGGGGGGGGGATCTGCTCCCCTGCTCGCTACGCTCACCAACCCCCCGCGTAATCTCTTGGCGATTCCGTTCGGTATCGTGAAGCAGTCACTATTTTATAGCCAACGCCAGCCGTAATTGCTTCGCGTTTCCATTCTAGATCGCTTCGCGATCCCTTATTTTCTGTGCATTCAATTTTTAGAAACCACTTGGTAAAAACGTTCTCCTCCCCAACTCCTGAGAATTTTATTTCCTTATCTCCAAGCACATAATCAGAGCTTACAGAGTTTCATAATTATAAGAATTATTAAATATGAAATCATTAAAATAAAAAGAAAAGTGTCCAGTTAAACTGGTGGCATTGAGATTACAGGCTATCTACACTAATTTTATATTACACTCTTTTTTCAAAGAATAATATACCAAATTTGAAGAAAATCGGATATAAAAACCCATTTATCTAAATTATGGGGGGGAGGTATTAGCTCCCGGCTCCCCCCTTTATACTTAACCAAAGAACATCCAAATCTAATCAATAAAGCGCCTTATCAGAATGAAGCTAGAAAAAAACTGAAGCAAATCGGATATTTCTATCAAGGGTTATCGCGTTACGTATATACATACGTACATACGTACATACAGAACCTGCGGGCGTAACAATAATTTAATAATCCACATACTCTTCCTCATAAAAAAAGCAGAAGGCTATAGAAACACAAATGACACCCCCCCCCCTTCTCATTAGTTAATGGAAGTTGTCTTCTTTCTGTAAAAATCACTTTTGCCATCGACCACTGAACAAAAAACACCAGAAAACATAAGTCTATCGAAATGCAGAAAATTCTTCCCTTTAACCGCCCATCCTATCTTAATTTCTTTACTTTCATGGTTTTCGCCTCACGTACAATTCCCGCTAAGAAAAGTCAGAAAGCTTTGACCAATGAGGCGGTAACTACGCAGATTTTTACTATCCATTTCAAAATCGTTTGGCTCACTTCCAAATCGTTGCTTTATATATATATATATATATATATATATATATATATATATATATATATATATATAAAACTGAATCCTATGGTATCAATTACTGTGATTTCTTAACTGTTTTATTCACCTTAATCTTTACGATATTTTGGGTGCCATGTGCGCGTGGATTTATTCTAAAATATTGAAATATTAATCGGTATGGTGTTTATTATTTCTATTTTATATCCTATAAATATTTAAATAGGTTTTATTGATTTTTCCATTTCATATTATTTGTTTCTATTCTGTTTTCATTTTTAATCAATTCACTTGATTTTAATGGTTGTTTGGGCACAGGGGAAAATAACTTTTAGCTTTAGCTTATTTTTCTCACAGAAAACACCATTTTGCTTATATCATTGAATTCTGTGCCCTTGACAACGTAATTCAATATATAAGCATTTCCATTATTGGTCGGTGTCCACTTTCTTATTTTTCTTCCATAATAATTCTTATAATAAATTTTAAAAAAAATTTTATACTTACAGCTTTAATTCATAATTTTACGGTTTTTGATGGTGGTAGGTTATGTTTAATTAATGGTTATATATTAACATTCAAATTACTATGATGCATTTGCGCAAGTAATTATGAATGTAAGCTTTTTACGATGTTTTTACATATCTTTTCATTTTGAATGTCAACAATTCATTTTGAAGTATTTTTTCCTTTTGGTATCTTATATATATTCATATATATTCCCAGGTCGCTAAATGATTTAGCAATCTTTTAAATATTATACGCTTAGATAATTGCTGCAATAGCGCACTGTCTATGTGTATTATCAATATGATTTCTACTATGTAGTTATCTGATACCTATTTAAGGATTCCATTAATTATTTCATTCCTATCATTGCATAGCTTTATTTAATGTTATTTAATTTTCTAGTTATGATTTTATCTGTATTTTCTTGTGGTTAGTGTATGATATTGTCCTATATATTCTCTATTTTTGCTATAGCTTTACATAATTCTGAAGAGATAATCATTTTATATATATACATCATTATGGTAGTAATAATTATTTCTATTCATAGATTTAGTGTTAATATGCTTTACTAGTTTAAATTCATATTACTTTGATCTGAGAAATTAATTGGGAATGCGTTTTGGATGTCTTTGCATGGTTTTAGTTGTTCTAGGATTTGATGCTAGATGCGGATCTTTTTTGACTTACTTGTTATCAAAAAGTCCAGTGGTATCTTGCTTTTTTAGTCTACGAAATTAGGGTTATCATTATTTGGTTATGGTAAATTTGAAGATTGTTTTTGCGTTCTGCTTCTATTATTGTAAATATTGTATATATTATTCATACTCATGATTTATTATTTAATCAAGAATAATTTAATTAAATTATTAATTTTTATATTATTAAATTTTATCTTTTTTTATGGCAATTATTGCATTGTCCAAACATAATTTTTATATGGCGGTTCTTAGTAAACATCTCGATCCTGGCAAGATACACATAGCATCTATGCAGTGTAGTGCCCGGTACAGGAACAATAATTGGGTTGTTCCTGGATCGTCATCCAGCGACCATTTATACTCTCCCCCTCGTCCTTTATTTTTTCGTAAGTGTTATGATGCTCGGTGCAAGACATGTCCATACGCTTCTCAGACACAAATTATCTCAGATCCTAATTATTCAAGTTTTTGTAAAGCATTTAATGTGATTTATAGTATAAAGTGCAACTTATGTAATATGAAATATATTGGTGAAACATCAGGACCAATTCATAAACGTATCAATCATCATCGTTCAGACTCTAATAATAACAAAGCAAAAAATATACAATCTACAGCTGAAATTCAACATTTTCATAAACATCAATTTAAAAATACGACAATTGAAATCCTTCAAATTCTAAAAAATAAATCAGAACGTCTTTATATGGAATCATCATTTATGAAATATTACAACACAATTTATCCTTATGGACTTAACGGTGAAGTATTTAACAGACCTGTCAAAGTCTTCACATCTATAAATAACAATATTGATTATTCTCTAATTTATCCTACTCTTAATCATAATTTAAATGGTAAAACAACACGTAATAAACGAGGAAAGGGTTCATTATCAGTTGTAGTTTCCAAAAAATCTATCACTAAACATATAAATGATCTTCAAAGAAAATATTTAGAGAATTATAACTGGTTGTTAATTCGAAAACACATCTTTGCTATTAAAAAGAAACAGATTGTACAACATTTAAATGTATTTCTAAGTAAATCTTTCTCTAAACATTTATCTGATATTTATTTTGACCTCATTATGACTAGGGTTAATCTTTTAAATATTAATTTACAAAAAAAACATAAAATTCAAAACATGAATACTAAAATGTTAATTACTTTTTCAAATCACATATTTAATAAAATTAATATCAATTCTATAATTAATGATAAAAATTGTTTTTTCCTATTAATAATCTTCATATCTCAAAAACCTTTAAATATCTAATACAATTGGTAGAAAGATTTTTAACTACAATACATTTTCAAAAAATACATCTGCTGCAAATAATTTTCCTTGTAAATGCAATGACCCTACTCTAAAAAAATACATAAACAATGATCATGGACATATAATCACTGGAAATCTTGATATTGTTAATGATTTTAAATTGAAACAACTAATGGGTTATGGTACTAAATATAGACTTCCATCTAATTTAATGTTAAATCTATTATCAAACAGTTTACACATGATATTGATATTTTTATTTATAAAATTTCTATCTCTTATAATCAGCCTATTGAATATTTTAATCAGTGGAAAATATTAGTAATTGAAAAATTAACTATGGCTTTAAAAAATAATATTGCTGATTTGGTTTCTATTAATACACAGCATATTTTCCAACAAATTACTAAATTACAAAAAAAACTACGTTATTACATATGTAGACAAATCTCCTAATAATTATGCTATTATTTGTAAATCTTATTATCCCCAACTTCTTACAAATTGTATTTCTTCTAATAAGTCATTTCAAAAAACTAATGAAAATGTAATTGTAAATAATCGTAAAATTCGAAGTTATTATAAACTATTAAATATTTTATCTACTAACTTTAATTATCCATATTTAGTTCTTATTCCCAAATTTCATAAAACTCCAATTAAATTTAGAACTGTAACTATTGGTTGCAATACATATAATAATAAAGCCAATAAACTTCTCTTAAAAATTCTTAATCAATTATATGTACTTACTACAAACAATGATAATACACATTGTATAAAAAATAGCTATCAACTTGTCAATATTTTAAAAAATCTTCATTGTGTATATAATATAACGACATATGACTTCAAAGATCCTTTTAATAATATAGACCTGTTAGATTTACATAAAATTATAAATTCATTATTTAAAAAGTATTATAAAAAACTGGAATTTCCATCTAATATTGATATTGCATATTTTAAATCTTTAACAAACTTCATTATCTATAATAATTATATCTTGCAAGATAACACTTTATATTTACAGCATGTCGGTATACCACAAGGCGGTTGTACATCCAGTTTACTCTCAGACTTATACTTATATCATTATGAACGTAATTTTACTAATAATAATCTACATTTATATCGTTATATTGATGACAAAATTTTAATTGATACTGATCATTCTGCAATTACTCAATTTCCAGTAGATTATCCCACTAATTTGGAATTAACGGAAAACCTTTTATCTAACAATACAATTAACTTCTTAGATCTTAAAATGACAATAAAAGACAACAAAACAATCACAGATTTATATGACAAACGTAAAGCATTTAAATTCGAAGTTAATACATTTACAAATTTTAAATCTTGTCTACATCATTCTGTATTTCGAAATATAATACTTAATCATTTATATAGAATAAAATGTTTATGTTCTTCTCCTCTAATTAACAATAATATTAAAAAACTATTTTATGATGCATTAAATCATGGTTTTCCAAAAAAATTCATATATTCATTAATATACAATTAGTATTTTTCTTACATGATCTTTTAAAACAAATTAACACATGCGTAAACAAAATTACAAAAAAATTATAAAATAAAAAAATATCTATAAAAAATTAAAAATTGTAAAATAATATAAAAAAAATATTATAGGTTGGATGGGTGGGTAGATGTTAGAGTACGGAGGAGGGTGGTGTTGTCTGGATAATACGCAATGGTTAATTTATATAAAAAAAATGGGGGCTTTTGTATTATTACTATATTTTTGATACGTATTTTATAAGGATGTTGATTTGATATTTTATATGTAATTGGTGAATTTCATTAATAATTAGCTTAATGATTGTTTAATCTTATTTGCAATCATTTGTTATAAATTTTAATTTAATAAGGACAATATCATATTAATTACTAATAGTATGCTATTTTTTATAGTGATTAATATACATATAAGTATATTTAATATAAATAAAGTTATACTGTATGTATTAAAATTGGGTAATTATTTTTATTATTATTCCTCTATTCTTATTAATATTTTAATATTTATCTATTTTCACTTTGTGTTATAAATTTATTATCGGTTTAATGTTTTTGAATGTCCCACATTCATACTTTTAGGATTTTTATGGATGTATGAAAATAATCCACACACTATATTTGTGCTTTTTAGGTAATCGGATTTTAAGTATCTGTTTACCTTCTTATACTCCTATATGTTTTTTTATTTCCTGTTCATTTTATAATTATCTTATATATAATAGTTTTTATTAAAGATTTTTATATTTTTAATAATTATTTATATCAATTATTAATGAACTTATTTTGTTTTATAGCATATAGCTATATGCTATATATTATCGATGTTCTAGAATTATTTAAATTCTTAGTGTAGTTTAAATAAGTTAGCTAATAGAATATTTTGTATGCTTTTTAAATTTTATTAACAATAGTTTTAAAAAAAAAATACATTGTGTGGTTTATATTCGGTTTATAATTATCTATATATAAGGATTTGTTTGGTTTTGCTGTTAATAAAACAATTGTTACATTCAAATGCTTACAACTGTTTATCTTGTGACAATTGAATCATAAAAGTAATACTAGATGGCAGCAACAAAATTTGTATTTTTTCGATAAGTTCTAAATTTTACTTTTTCCAGCTACATTTCAGTTATAATTTACTACACCAGGGGGAATTTTTAGCTAAATTTTGACGATATTTTTAAACAGTTTTTAATTAATTTAATAGTGCATTTTAAATATGTAATTACTTTCTATTTATTTTATTTTATATCATATTAAAAGTTATTTAACATTTATTTCAAAATGTATTAACTGCATCCTATGGTATCAATTACTATGATTTCTTAACTGTTTTATTCACCTTAATCTTTACGATATTTTGGGTGCCATGTGCGCGTGGATTTATTCTAAAATATTGAAATATTAATCGGTATGGTGTTTATTATTTCTATTTTATATCCTATAAATATTTAAATAGGTTTTATTGATTTTTCCATTTCATATTATTTGTTTCTATTCTGTTTTCATTTTTAATCAATTCACTTGATTTTAATGGTTGTTTGGGCACAGGGGAAAATAACTTTTAGCTTTAGCTTATTTTTCTCACAGAAAACACCATTTTGCTTATATCATTGAATTCTGTGCCCTTGACAACGTAATTCAATATATAAGCATTTCCATTATTTGTCGGTTTCCACTTTCTTATTTTTCTTCCATAATAATTCTTATAATAAATTTAAAAAAATTTTTTATACTTACAGCTTTAATTCATAATTTTACGGTTTTCGATGGTGGTAGGTTATGTTTAATTAATGGTTATATATATATAGAAAGATTAAAGAATGCAAAATACGGAATTCAAACAGTTAGATAAAAAATATCCTCAATCAAAATCAGAACTAAAAGTATCACGCATGTTATTTTGGAAAATGTGTCAGAATGATGTATGTAAAGATCTTTAATTTATTTCACACATCTTTAATTTATTAAACACGTCGAATTCGAAGAATGAAAATGTTTAAAAAAACTGATTGATTGAGTTTAAAAAAAAAAATTCAAAAATAGGTACAATTATTAATAAATCTTGTTACTGGCTAGCCTAACTCTTAAAACAAATATTATTTTTGAATAAAGTTTAATTTCAACCTTTCAAATTATTGAAAAACAAGTAATATAAAAATTTTGTTTTTAAAGTCAATTCCTACTTAGGTCATCAAAGAAAAATTTAATATAATCCCTTAAGATAATATTAATTTTTGTTCCTTAAGTGGGTCATTCATAGTGTGTGGGTTTATTTATTCTGATAAATAATGGAAGTAAAATTTCTCATTCATCTCAATGGGTATTTTAGACATTTCTTACTGTTTAATTTACGTGCTTATAAGATGGATTATGAAAAATGGACAATTTTCCTAAACCGTCGGGATATCCGGAGGTGAAAATTATTCAACGACGTAAAATCCGGAGTTTATTTACATTAAAGTCATATACAGAAAATCGGGACTTTGAAAAACTGACTTGATAAGCGGAGTGACGTGAAAACCGGGTGTCGGGATAATGAGGTCTGACTGTAAGTATTTTATTACCGATTGAAAATTTGAACAAGATACATATATAAATAAATAAATAAATAAATATAGGGAGAGTGTGAACTAATAGTAGGAATTGAATTAAATTTTATTCTTATACGTAATCAGTAACATGCAATTTAGATAAGAAATTTTGAAGTTATTAATTGAGGCTTTGATCTTTGGTATTAAGTAATGAAAAATCAAAGAAAATTGCGCCACTATAACACAATCATAATTTTTTTTCAATAAAATCTAAAAACAAGTAATATAAAAAATTTGTTTTTAAAGTCAATTCCTACTTAGGTCATCAAAGAAAAATTTAATATAATCCCTTAAGCTAATATTAGTTTTTGTTGAATTAAAATATCTCAATTTGTTGATTTTCTTATAAGCAAGTAGGTTTACAATGGAAGTCTATGGGAATTTGGTGAAATATTAGAGATATCGCCAAGTTGGTGTCATTTTTGGTGACTCATTTTGGTCGCCAAATTTGGCGATATATCGCCAAGTTGGCGACAAACTTGGCAAGTATTTGGCGACAGAACAGGGTCCCCCCCTATGGTAACCCCCCTTATAGATATGAAGATGCATTAAATGCTTCAATAACCAATGATCGCCCTTTTGTCTTCCATGTAAAACTAAAATTAATTAATTAAAATTTAATTAATGAATTAATATTTGAAAAAACTGTATTAACATCAATTGTCATCCAGTACAAGTTTAAAAAAATTTATTTCAACTTGATAGGATGAATAATAAGTATTTTATTAACGATTGAAAATTTGAACAAGACATATATAAATAAATAAATAAATAACTATAGGGAGAGTGTGAACTAATAGTAGGAATTGAATAACTTCGTTTTCACCATTTCAAAATTTACATGCATACATTTCATATTTTTATTCACTGTTTTAACGTGCCATATAGTATTAATAAGTATATTCCCAAAGTTGATGGCACGTTTGCCAGTTATAATTTTGCATGTGAATGTTCGCACTCTTCACTCGAGGTTCTAATCTGAGTACTGCCGATGAAATCCAGAAATTTACTCTTTTTAGACGCATTCTTAATAAAATATTTAGTTTTATCAAAGTAAATACTCATTTCATTTTTACTATAAAGCCATTTTCACGTACTACCGCCCTCGGAGATGAACGTCTCATTCTTAGTATCAGCGGAATAAAATAATAATAATAATAAATATTGAAATGTAACAGCTTTATGAGTAAAAATGTGTTTTTTTTCATCGTGACGTCATTTTCTGATAACAATTTAAAAAAAGTTATTAACCATTTGGAAATGGTTGTTGTTTTCCGTCGAGGATGGTGTCAAATGATGCTCGCATTTTATTTTTTTTTTAACGAAATTCAAGAATGCTCTTTACTTTTAGAAGAATTTTTATTTGAATAGGTAATCGAAAGGCATAAAATCGTTAAAAATTGTTTGAATAGGTAATCGAAAGGCATAAAATCGTTAAAAATTGGAAAAGTTACAAAATGGGTTGGCGCAAATTATCAGATATGGAAAAATCCAAAGCCAAAGAGCGATGCCGAAATCGAAATCGTCTTGCAAAGCAAAAATCGAGGTCTTCAACTCATTATGTAGCCCATGAAAATCGAGGTCTTCAACTGATTATGTAGCCCATGAACATCAAGGTCTTCGACTGATTATGTAGCCCATGAAAATCGATTACAGAATAAAAGGCGAACGCGAAAAAGGAAACAATCTAATGTTTAATCGATTGATAGTAAAAGGCTATGTCTCGAGGGACTCTAATCCACTAGCCACGGCGTTTTGCAATCGGTCGATTCTAACCGGGAAAAAATGAGCTCAACGTAGGTAATTTGTCGCAATCTGTGGATGATTTGGTGGAACTGCTTTCGATTTATAAACTGTTTTTCTTCTCGAAGCGGGACTTGGAGAGTTTATCGATGAAGGTTTTGGTCGTCTGAAGTTTGATCTTTGCGATCTGTTGTTGAAGAGGATGCGACGGAATTTGGTGGACGAAATTTAGATTTTTCGGTTAAATTTTGTTACGAAGGTGATTTGTCGCGATCTGTGGATGATTCGGTGGAACTGCTTTCGATTTTTAACCTCTTATCTTTCTCGGCTTCTCTTGTCGAAATGCCCCAAAATTAAAACTAAGTAAATATTAAATAAAAATAAATAAATAAATAAATAAAATGCAATTTAACAAATTACAACGACCATTTGGAAAATGATTTTTTCAAAGACTAAAATTTAAGACATAAAAAATAGCACGGAGTTGATCATATATTACGTACGCTGTGAATTAAACATTAATAGTGTTATTATACGTAAAAATTGCAAGCGGCAGAAATCGCCTGCGACTCTTACGCATTATCCACCTGAAACTTACGTCTCATCCAAGCATTTCATTGGCTGTTCGGGAAAAGGTTTTTCCATCGTCAGATTTCCAAGCAATCTGACGGCCAATTTTAAATGAAATTTATTTCTTAAACTTCTAAACATGCCACAATATTACTTTTTATACCGTCGTATAGAGAAAAAAATGTACATTTAAATGCAATTTGTTTGAGAGCTGTATCTCAATTTGTTTCTGAGTTATTTTTTTTTTTGTAGTTTTTATTACCTTTTTGTTATAGTGGCAACACTCTGTTGTCCACCTCTGTTGAAAGTAAAGGGAAATGCAGATTACTGTATAGACCAATCAGAAAACGAATAAAATGATGATTAAACCAATAAAAACCTTCAGATATGCTTTTGATTTCCTACCCTGACGAGGACAATAACCATTTTTCCAAATGGTTAAAAAAAAAATCCAAATGGTCGTTGTAATCTATTAAATTACAATTTTTTTTTTTTTTTAAATTAGTTAACTTTACTGTTAAATTAACACGAAAATGGTATCCGTAATGATATGGTAATTCCCATTGTTTGCCTTCTCTCTTCAACAATGGAAGTAACCCGATTGCCACCAATGGGAAGAAATTTCATAAATTTCATTTAAAATTTAAATTAAGTATAAAAATGGGACTATTTTAAAAAATGGCGAGTGTGGACACATGTACAAATAAATTGCTTTCATTTAAAAAAATCTCTGCCGGCCCGGCCAACAGGCGGAGGTAGATTTTGAAGTTAAGTATATTAATTGCACCAACAAAAACTAAATCATGATTAGATATAAATCCACTTTAACAGTTTTATCTGGCTGCTTTTGACGAGTTTTTATTTCATTTTTATATAATAGCTGGTTTTATCAGAATCATATTAAGGCGGTATTAAAAAAAATATTTTTCCATGCTCAACAACTCGAAATTTTCTGGTACATTTTCAGATTCATTTTTAATAGAAAAAATACGAAACTTGCTGACGTGATTTTTTAAAGATTTATAAGCGACATGTGGTTTTATTTTTCTTTCAATTAATTGAAACTTGATTAATAAACAATTATTTTCTCAATAGGGCAATATTTTTCGTTTCTAACACAATCGCTTCGGGAAATTCTGTTCAAAATGCCCACTTTGACATCCTTTTTTGAAATATATTCTGCCTCTATCAAAAAATCGATCATTACGGTACATTATATAGTTTCTGAAGAAGAGAATCATCAATTGGATGCGTTTGAGAGCAAAAATGAATTTAAAAATGAGTAAGAAAATAAGCAGTTTGGATTTGAATACATCCTTAATAAGATGATTTTTTTCTTCAATCGCTATGTATTTTTAATTTGTTTTTGCTGTAAGAATTGGTCCTATCAAAAACTTGTCGATATAAATGTTGAAGACAATATTAAGAAGATATATGATAAATTCATGGAGATTTTATATCTTGTGAATTGACGGAGTTATGGAAATTTTTCTTCTTCACCCCCCCCCCTTTTTTTTTCGTTTTTATTTATTTATTTATTTATTTTTTTTGCGGTGCGAATTGATCCTATCAAAAACTTGTGAATATAAAAGTTGTAGATAATATTAAGGAGATGTGTAACATTAATTGGATTTGGTATCTTGAGAATTGACGAAGTTATGAATTTTTATCTCCCAAAAACCCTATTTTTGCGCCCCTTGAGCTAATTTTTGATTTTATCAAAAATCTGTGATACATAAATTTTTGGCCCTCTTTTTAGAAGTAATAAAAACTTTAAATTGATTTGATATGTACAAAAATTAAGAAGTTATGAGGTTTATTCGGTTTTCACAAAACCCCTCCCTATTTCCATCCCCTTGGTCCGATTTTGCCCATTAACGAACTTGACCGAGATTTTATGTCCCTTGATTTTATGTATCAGTTTGAAGAGATTTGTGCAGAATTGTGGACGTTATCGTGTCGAGAAGAAAGTGATATATATATGTAGATAGATAGATATATAAAGTTTTTTACTGAGGGTGGTTTTGGGTTCTTGAAGTCATGATCGGTGTAGATCTGCAAAAATTTTTCAGAAATTCCAACATAGGAACGACGCCAATAGGTAGTATTTCATACGAAATCTACATAAAAAGAATTATCAAAATCGATTCAGTAGAAAGCTCAGGCCAGATGACTAAAAAAACAGCCTCATCTTTTAAATATACAAGGAGTTCCAAGTCGGAATTCCCAGATTACAGAATACAGGTGAAAACCTTATATATATTTTTTTAAATGAAAGCTCTAACAGATTTTTACATTTAATTTATATTTTTTAGATTTTTCACTAACAATACCAACAATCATTTTTATATGTTATCAATTATGTCTTCAAATAAAATTTTGAAATTTATTAAAAGCGATACTTTCGTATTGGCCTCGTGCTATGAATTAACAGTAGAAGAAATCGCTAACAATTGTTAGTCTTTTTTATTCTGATAATTTCAGTGTTATAAGCGTATTTCGTTTACGTGTCTTAAATTTGTGTTCTATATATATATATATGTATATATATATATTATTTATGGATTGATAAAGTTGAAATTTCATTATGGTATATAAGCCGGAAACAAATGCTGAACTATTTTATTTATTTTAATTTAAATACAAACATATTTATTTTTTTGCAATCGTCTGTCTGCAAGTGACAGAAATGGGTTTAAAAAATAGGTCCTGCTTGAAAATTATTTTAAAAACGATAAAAATAGAGTAAATTGCAATACAGTTTTCAAACAAATTATAATATCGTTTTCAAACAAATTGCATTTGAAAGGACATTTTTTTCTTTATTCGACGGTGTAAAAATTAAAAATGCGCGATATTTAGAAATTTAAAAAATCGCAATAAAAGTAAATAAAAGTTAAATTTGATCGTCTGCTGTTGCCATTCACAAAATGATGTCAGCGTTACGCATAGATATGTTTGTCCTTTATAATATTGACTAGGGGATCGAACCCGAGCTCCTCGGGTTACAGAATATAGATGAAAACCATTTTTTTAAACTCTAATTATTTTTTTACATTTAATATATATTTTAGATTGCCCACTAACATCAAAAAGATTTTTTATATGAAAATTACCAATTATGCAATCAAAGAAAGTTTTGAAATTTATTAAAAGCGATACTTTCACATGTCACCGCATGCCAGGAGTTATTAACTCAAGATTTTTCGACTTACGTCAGTCTTACCGATCATTTCGGTGCTTTAAGCGCGTGGTTCAATCGCATGTCTGTTAAATTCGATTCTTCTTTACATTATTTTATTTATTTTTCTATAGAGGAAGTTTTAATTTTGTTATGCAGCATTAGACGGAAACAACTGCTAAATTTTTTACATTGTTTTAAGGGCAAGCGGATTAACCTTTCGTAATCGAACTACACGTGATAGAGATAAATTTAAAAATAATTTATGCTTGAAAATCAATATATATATTACGCTATCGTACGTGGCACAGAAATCGCGATTATTTGTTAATTGTTTGATAGCTACGCCCGAATAAAACGCATCTCATTGGTTATTGTGTAATATTTTTAAAAATGGAATAACAATAAATAAATAAAAAGTTTAATTAATAACTATAGAACAAAACAATTTATATAATCAAAACAAATAAAATAAAAGTAAATAAACTATTTATTAATAAATAAACAACAACATCCGGGTTACCATATCAAGCAAAATAAGGACACTTTGGCGCCAGTTAAGTACCCCGGTGCGTATATGACATTGGCGTCAGAAAAAAGTCGCGCCAACGTAGTGCGTGTATGACACCTGTGCCGTCTTTTATTCATCTAATTTAAAATACAATAAATAAATAAATAAATGAAGGTAAGTTTCCTGTATAGGTACTTGCAAAATAATGAAAAGATCCATGGCAAGAAAAGAAATTGTTTTCTGGCAACCGATTTAATCAAAATATTTTTTTCAAATAAAACTACATAAAAGTTGCCGTGATAGCAAAGAGTTCGTACTTTTATGTTAGCTGTGCGCAATTCTCGCCAATAGCATTTCTTTTTTAACTCGCCAGCAGCATTTTTTATTTTTCGAGGGGTAAATTAAAACAATGCTTTGATGTTGAAATGAAATGGTTTATGGTATTGTTTATTCTTTTTCTTTTTTTAAAGAATTTTTTTTAAGTCATGAATTTTAAAGGTTTCATTTTTAAATTAAAGTTATACATTCTAAATAAAATGAGTGAAATGATTATATTTTAATCTGAATTAACGAAATATGGAAAAAAAATGCGACGGGTACAATGTTTGGCGATTCACCTGTGCCCGATTAACATAAAAGTAGGGAGTTCTCGATTTCTCTGTCAGAATCTTCCAATTTGGCGAAGGATTGAGCAAGTAAATTAAATTATGAATAAAAGTAACATGATACAATGCCTAGCATACATTTAAGGGAGACCAAACTGGTCGCTACGGGCGACTAGTTATTTTAAAAACCATAAAAACCCAGTCAATTAAGATACAATTTTCAAACAAATTGCATTTGAAATTAGATTTTTTCCTCCATTTGACGGTTAAAAATTTGAAAATATGCGATATTTAGAAATTTAAAAAATCGCTGACATAGCACGTATTTTAATTTCAATTTTTTTTCAGTTTTTATGAGAAAATGACAACAAAAAGGTACAGAAATATAATATTTTCTTTCCTCCGTGATTATTTTCCCTTTACTTTCAATCATCCACGACTTTCAACAGAAATTGAGTTCTTCAGTTGCCAGAATTACAAAAAATGTATTAAAAACTACAAAAAAAATTAATATCTCAAAATTAAATTGAGATACAGCTTTCAAACAAATTGCATTTAAAAGAGCATTTTTTTCCGTATAGGACGGTGTAAAAATTTAAAATGTGCGATGTTTAGAAGTTTTAAAATTTGCAAGAGAAAATTGCAAAACCAAAATTTTATTTCAAATTTCAAAGTGTTGCCATTCGCAGAATGACGTATGCGTTACGCACAGATATGTTTGTCCTTTATAATATAGATAGACAGATAGATAATTTTAACATTTTTAGTCGGAGTGGAAATTTCTTTTCTTACCTTAAGTCTCCTTAACATTTTTAAAATAATCTATGTCACAACAACCTATTGAAAGGATTTATTGCGTTGCAAATACATTGAAAAGTCTGTTTAACCACGACTGAAACAATTCAGCTATTTTGTAAGAAGGACATTGCATAGTGCAAATTATGAATTATTCACTATTTTTGTGACTGAATATGTGAACTTTTCCCGTTCGTTTTCACTTTTGGTCGCCATAAATACTAAAATTATTACTCTCCGGTACACAATGACATATAAATACGTCAAAGAACTTAACACCGTTCAGTTACATCAGCTAATTGGAATATGCATACGAACAAATCGCCCATAATTCAGAATTTCCATGTAAGGAATGGTGAAGGGGCGAGAAAAAGGTAGGCGTCCCCCCAACCTGTTTCGGGGGCGCGCCCCATAAGCGCCACTGCTGAGGTCCACGCCTCTTCGAGGTCAACAGCTGGTGGAACTCCAGATATCCTCTGCCTGTCTCAGAACTCCATTAAAATAATCCAAATCGCTTCTGAAGAGGTTTTGACCGTGGAAATGAAAAAGACGATACGGGGCAGAGTTTTAAGAGATCCAAATGAATTTACGAAGAGGGGGATAAGATATCGGATCTGTAGGAGGCCTTGATGAAATATCTTATTTGTATTAAAGGTGAAGAATCTTCAAAAATACTTAAGTCTTTTGGAGTGACGGATTTATTTTGGAGATGATGATATTATAAATCCTATTTTTAACCGCTTTACCACTTTGTCGAACTACATGCTTACAGCATATAAGGTACACCGCGTGCGGCTCAGGACTCTTAAATCTTCAAAATTTTAATTTTTTTCAGATGTTAAACTCCTATCTTTTCTGAACATTTTGATATAGTTGCTTCCATGAAATTCTCATTAGAACAGAAGTTATGGCTTTTAGAATTATACCCGCTCAATAGCTGAAGCGCCGCCTTTTCCGAAACTTTTAAGTCATTTTTCTCCAAATGACGTTTTTGAGCATAACGCGCAGGGTATCTCAAAAACTTCTGATTAGTTTTTCATGAAATTTTCAAAACATATGTTTCATGCTAGTCCGTATAAAATGAACCTAAAATTTCCTTTTTATTGTTCTAACAAATATATATTTTATGTGATTATACTGTTGAAAATTTCAAAATTTTGCATTAGCTAAACACAACTTTGTATTAAATATATAAATATGCTTTAAATACAAATTTATTTAGGTTCAGGGTAATTATTATGATCTGAAGTATAAGTAGACATCAAAATTGTCATTCTTGTTGGAAAATTTATTTTGTAAGCTATTAATCCAATTTTCTGATCGTCAAATATCTTCCAGTTTGGAGCCCCCTGTAAATGCTAATTCTGCATCTTGCAATTTTTTAAGTACGTGAAATGAAAGAACATACTTACATCTTTCATCCCAATCAAAATTGTGGTTTAAAATCATATACATTTTAAGATATTAAATGTTGAAAATGGTCTTTTTTTCCGATTTTAAGAATCTTGAGACCCTTTAAAGGTGAAGAAGCTCTGGTGTTCTCAAATTCAAACTGTTTATTTTCTGATATATCCAGGAAGGGAATTTTATTCGTAACTGCATAAAAATAGCTTCGATTTATATTCAGATACTAAGAATTCAGCAGCGTCTTTCCTTTTCCTAAAACGACAAAAGGACTCTGTTAAAGTTGGCATTTTAAACTTACTTTTGGGACCCGGTAATCCGGGAAGAATTCTCATCAGCGAGGAATCGAATATAAATCTAGATGCATTCTATTTCTTGGAAAATGAAAAACACTGTTTATTTTTAAGCACTTAAGGGGGCTGGTCACTCAGCTTCCGATTTCCCCTCACTAATGTAAAGTCTATGGGCATTTGACGCATTCTTATATTTAAAATATCTCCTCGGGAAATTAATATTTTTAACTTCTATTTTTTACACTTCCTAAAAGATGTCTCTTTTTTTCTTAGTTCTCAAACTATTTCTAAAGTATAGACTTAATTTTATATGTAGTGTTAAAATCTTACTCACAATTCGCCCGCTTTTAATACATAAAATATTAAATTCAGCATAAATTTTAGAAATGTTTTAAAAACTAAGAAAAAAAGAGACATCCTTTGAGAAGATTACACAGAAAAAAGATGCACAAAATATGAATTTCCCGAGAAGAATTTTTAAATATACAAATGCATCAAAGGTCCATAGACTTAACATAACGGAGGAGAATTCCGAAGCTGAGTGACCAGCCCCCTTAAACTCCAGATTCCATGCATCTATGTCAAAAAGTAACTTTTTGAATGTGTCAGAAAGTTTTACTTTGTTGAATATATATATATATATATATATATATATATATATATATATATATATATGAGGACGTGAGTTTCAAAACTAGCCTTATTCAAAATTTAAAAAATAGTATTTTTTCTATCAGTTTATTGTATTGGTAAACCTGCACCGAAAAAACACAGCTATCGAAAAAAAAAAAAGCAGGTTTTATCCTGTATTTCTGGTCTTGTAAAATGTTAGTTTACAATGAAAACCAATGGACGCAATTAGAGGTTTTTCGCTATTTCCCAAAATTTGATTTTCTGGGTAAGACGAGTATTGAAACTCACGTCCTCATATATATATATGAGAGGACGTGAGTTTCAAAATTTTCCTTATCCAAAATTTAAAAAATCGTGATCTCTCAGACAATCTATTCTATAGGTAAATCTGCGCCGAAAAAACACAACAATCTACAAAAAAAAAAAAAAAAAAAAAAAAAAAATCTAGTTTTATCCTATATTTCTGACATTGTAAAATCTTGGTTTACAGTAAAAACCAAAGCACACAGTTATAGAAGTTTTTAGCGATTTCCCAAAATTTGATTTTTTGAATAAGGCTAATTTTGAACTCACGTCCTCATATATATATTAGAAAAGCAGAACAGCTTTAACCCCTTAATTCTCGCTCCCATGATATTGACGGGCTGTGTCTTTTATTCAGATTCACTGTAAAAAAAAAACGGACTAAAAAACGGAGATTCTACTGGCAATCTAAACGGCAACACTATTTCCATTTTTTTACGGAAATTTTTCCCCATAAATTACAGAAAAAATTCCGTTTTTAATCAGAAAAACAGAAATATTTCTGTAATTTATGGGGGAAATTTTCAGTAAAAATACGGAAATAGCACTGGCGTCTAGTACTGGCACGTACTGGTATCATATTACGTGTCATTAAATAAGGTGAATATTTCTTTTTCAAAAGCGTGGTGCCAATAAGCAATTTGAATTTTTAAAACGTAATTTAATGCGACCGTTAAGGGGTTAACCCTTTCCGGCATTGTGGGTTAAATTCTGTCCCACTTAATTTTAATTTTCAAATACCACAACGGCACTAGCGTTTTAAAAGGAATTTTTGCCTTTTAGATTGTACGTGAAGCGAAGGTTTCATTCACTTTCAAATAAATTTGTTCGCAAGTTCCGGTGTCAGTCAATTATTTAAACAATTTAGCAACGTAAGTAGTTTGCCTGGAAAGGGTTAAAGGATTGTCGTAATAGCGATTTTGAACACAAATTGTAACAACATAGATACCAACTAAGATTGATGTATTATTCTTTAGCAACTAGTTTAAAACGAAAATGTGTTTGGAATGCATACAATAATTAAAGCATGAGTTAACAATTCTAACATATGGACTGTAACCTAAATATTTAATTCATTTTGAAGCGGTTTTAACGTGAAAAATGGAATAGTCGCCGCAAGGATAAATGTTTAAGAGGTTAAAAAATGTGCCTAAAAGAGGAGCATGAGATACCAAATCTGTGGGAGGCACTGATAATTAAATACCTTATCTATTTTAAACGTGGAGAATCTTCGAAAACAGCTAAGATGCTAGAGTCACGAATTTACTTTTGGAGATGAAATTATTGGTCGTGCATTATTATTATTATAAGTTTATTTTCCCTATTAACTATTCAGAATATTTTTCATCACACATCATTTTAAGCAAGATTCGTACCAGAATTTTTGAACAAAATTTTACTTCTATAACTTTGGTGAAAAAAATCCCATAAAATTGCTTTTCTGTTTTTCAAATAATTTTTTTGAAACTTTTGTTGTGAATTCAACACTACAGAAACACAATTACATAATCCCTCAAAGACGTAAGGGGAAGGTATATCTTTAACGTGTCAAAAAAAAAAAAAAAAAAAAAAAAAAAAATCGAGATTTCAGTTTTCATATTAAATCACAGCCATTTTAGTTCTAAGCACATTTATACCACATTTATTATTTCCAAAATATTACACAAAGAAAAAACGTATGTCTATGCTTTTTTCTTTAATCCGAAAGTTTTAAATGTTTCTTATCTCGGGATATATATGAAGAGCGCATATGATATAAATGGTATGTGAAAAATTATAAAAAAAAAAAAATGAGTTAATCATATGATTGAAACTAATCAATAAGTCTTCTACCATCTGTTAAATTGCTATTTGAAAAAACCTATAATCACAGAGATTTTAATTTATAAAGGAGGCATTTGACAATAAACGCAAATAGATATTTGGAAATTTATAGCTCATTTTCTCAAAATGATGATTGTGTCATTACCACCTTTATCATCTGAGCTCTTCATAATATGATAGTGCGCTCAGGATAGTTTCAAAACCCACTGAAGGAAAGCAGCTGAAGGTTTCATGATGTATAAATTAATATATGATGTAAAATGAACTAAAACCTTTTGCATACATAACAAAAATGTTACATCCCAAAATGTTAAAAAATTCTAATAACATTCAATTTCTTCATATTAATTTTGAAATTTTATTAGCTACATAATTATCTATCTAAAAGATTTTAGTTTAGTCTAGATGAAATTGTACTATTTATGACTTCTGAAAATTACAAGTCACATCATAGAGCGGTTGTAAAGAAATCTGACGCTCAATATCAGAATTAGTATTCCGAGAAAAAACTGAGTTTAAACCTTTTAACTGTATAGAAAGTAATGCATTCATAGTTTGTATGATAATTTTGAAACAAAATCGCTGAAAAATAAATTTGATAAGAAAATTGTGAGAACTAAACATTTAATATAAAAATTGAAAACTCGATTTCTTAACACGTAAAGATGAACTGTAACTCTTAAGTATTTTTCTTGCAGGTTTCACAAATGAAAATCGATGCTTTGAAAAAAATATAATTCTGATGGCTTTTTGATTGTTTTAAAATATAATTTAGCGATAGTGATAGCCATGATAAATCATCTAATTCATAATTCTTATTTAGATATACGTTAAAATGTACAATGGAACTAGAGAAAACACGTAATTCTTGATCTATTGTAAAAATAAGATGTATTTCAATGAATAATGTAACAATAATAAAATAGAACCAAAATGAATGTCGCTTATGCATATTTATATGTTCTGTTAATTAAAATGATTTGAAATAAAAACTGTAATGTTTAATATGATAAAATTTATCAAAAAATTTAAAAATCTATCTTATGAAGGCAGGAGATTTTCGTCCAGTTTGAAAATGTATTAAATCATCAAAATACAGTTCATATATAACTTTGTCTCCTTTGCAAAATAATCTTTCTCTACCATTCCCTTTAAAAAATAAATAAATAAATAAATAAATATATATATATATACATACATACATAATTGCTCTTGGGTATCTTGGGCTATAACTAGAAAAACAATCAGGATGAAGAGATGATCAATTTTAGAGTTTTATATAGTGCATCTTGAAATGTATCGTTTGTCCGCAAATGCATAATTTAAGCAATTATATTTGCACCTATAATTGCTCAAAATTATATATACAATTTTTTTCAGAAAAAAATCTTAATGATGAATTAATTTAAAACTTTTTGCCAAATAATAGAAACTCGACAGAGTTTCTCGCCAAGTATAAGAAACAACAGTGCAATGAACCGTAAGGCTAATGTCAGACGAACGGCTTTTTGCACGCTTTTTTCCCTACATATCATCCCTACACTATGCTAGCGGCATTTTGTGTAGGGATGATATGTAGGGGAAAAAGGGTGCAAAAAGACGTTCGTCTGACATTAGCCTAAATAAAAGGAATTTCCGCCAATTGATGCCAAACGATTTTGCAAAATCTTTTTAGTACTCTGTCTAGTTTATATTTTCCGGACTGACCAAAACAGGATTTGGAACCTCTATAGCTTGAGTTCTATTTAAGATAGAAACAAAATTCTTGTTTCTATGGAATAGAGCGTGCCACGTGACTCAGAAAACAAAAGTAAAGTGGAATCCGGCGAATAGGTTTTTAGTAAATGCGATTTTAAAAGTGCTGTTTTTGCACTTTTTAAATTCTTGTTTAGACCAAAATCTGTTGATAGGTCTACAGCAATGTGTAATTATCGGATTTTTACGCAGTTTACGGCTTTTGAATTGGTTTTGTGAGTAGTTCAAACCTTTGAAAGTTTCATGTAAAAATATAATTAGTTTTCGATTTATACCAATTTAAAGTAATTGATTCCTATATTGCAGCGTGGCGTTCGTAATATGTATATCTCTACTTATTGCAGCGTGGCGTAAGTAAGTCCAACATTATGTCTTAATAGATATATTACACTTGTGAAAAGTTTATAGCATCACTATTAAATTGTTTTTTACTTCTTTCATCTTTCATCTTTCGTTTATCTTTTCTTTTCTGAATTAAAATGGAATATGTATAATGCAAATGAAATACCTTACAAAAAGAAGTGATATCTATTCAAAAACATCTCGTTGTAAATGATACCGCCAAGCCACAAACCTAAAACGTCGGTCATAAAAAGAAGTGACATTACATAAAAAGAAGCGATATAGAAGTACATACTCCGAGTGCCGTGTAAAAATCTATCACTACTCATAATGTTTCCAAAGGTCTCGGAGTGAGGTACAGTATGTGAAAACTGCTTGGCGACCTGCAGGCGTATATTTAATATATGCAGTATCTATATCAATTTCGAAAATTTGTGAAAGTCGAAAAAATTAATTTTAAATTCTCATTATATCACTCTTATAAATATTTTTAGGAGGAAGATCTGTAATAAATCAGAAAGATTTGTAAGACAAGCAGGAAACGCTATGTAATTGTAGTAAACATCTTTTATTACAATTATACTTTTCAATATTTTAAACGTAATTTTTAATTACATAAATACGTTTAATAATACATTTTTTTTTCAAAATTAAAGGGAAACTGGTAAAATGGATCCTGTTTATGACAGCATTATTTCTTAAACGTAAAATGTCGTGTTTCCAAAATGATAAATATTATATAACACTATTGTAACAGATTTTTCCCCTGTCATGTGCTTGTGCAATTCCGTTTACGCAGGCTTTACTGCAATATATCTCAGTTTAGTTAACGTCTATTATTAGGGGCATTGTTAGTAATATTAGTATGATCATTATTTTTCATTATGATTTTACAAGCTCAAAAGGTTTATGTTTACTTAGAAAATAATCCGCGTAAAAATGGGTCTTTCTCGTTCAAATACGGTAAATAAAATCAACAAATCTATCCCATGATGTTAAATAAGAATGGGAATGCAAAAACCAAAAGCTTCAACTTTTCACAGTTTAATGGATCAATAATACAAGAAGAAAATTGTTAAACAAATAGTCATATATATGTAAGTGCAGAAAGTACAAAAATTATAAAAGCCTGCAAGTCGCCAAGCAGTTTTCACTTACTGTACCTCACTCCGAGTCCTTTGGGATCATTATAGTGATAGATTTTTACACGGCACTCGGAGTATGCACTTCTATATCGCTTCTTTTTATGTGATATCACTTCTTTTTATGACTGACGTTTTAAGTTTGTGGCTTGGCGGGATCATTTACAACGAGTTCTTTTTGATTAGCTAAAGATTGACCTGTGGTTAATATGGGGTGTTTATAAAAATCCCGAGATAATGTACAAGTCTGTACAAAAGAATTAGAGTACATTTCAATCTACTGGCGTAAATTGCTAAAGGTGAATTTTCAGCTGTGAAGACGGTGTGATCGATTTTAGAGTTTTATATCGAGCATCTTGAAATGTATCGTTTTCCTGCAAATGCATAATTTGAGCAATTATATTAGTACATATAATTTATATATACAATTTTTTTTGAGGAAAAAAATCATAAAAATGAATTCTTTTAAAACTTTTTGCTAAGAAAAGATTGATCGGTGGTTCATATGAGGTGTTTATAAAAATCTGCAGATAATGTACAAGTCTGTACAAAAGAATTAAAGAACATTTCCAAAAACTGGCGTAAATTGCTAAAGGTGAATTTTCAACTGTGTTATGCGTTTTCTAACTGAAGTAAATTTTAGCATAATACGTAGCATACATTGAAATCTATAGTTCATATACTGGGCTGCAGAAAAAAAAAATTCAACTAGTTTTCTGACTATTGACAGTAATTACTAAAATTGGGTATTCAAATGTGTTAGGCGTCTTCTAAATTACTTACTTAGATAATCTTCAGCAAATAAATAAATAGAATGCTAAATTCATCTTTAAAAGTTAAACTTAAAATTGCACTATGAGCAAAATACTTAAAAGAGGATACAATATGTAAAAAAGATGTTAAACTACTTTAATTCATCTTAGTACTTTCAACTATAAAAATAGTGTCCGGCAGAGAATACAAAAATACTGTTATTAACGTCTTATTTTCAAAATTCACGTAGATAGTGCAGAAAGGAGTGAATTCACTCTTTTCGACACCATCTATGTGAATTTTGAAAATAAGACGTTAATAACAGTATTTTTGTATTCTCTACCGGAGACTATGTTTATAGCTGAAAGTACTAAGATGAATGAAAGTAATTTAACATCTTTTACATGTTGTATCATCTTTTAAGTATTTTGCATGTAATGTAATTTTAAGTTTATAGATATTCTTATTTCAACTTATTAAACGGTTAATTTTTTTTGCAGTATTTTTAAAGGGTTGGATAGTTCTTCATAAACTATGCTTACCGTATGACTTTTCTTTTTTGTTCTTTTATATTATAGATTGGCTGTGTTAAAATCTTTTTAAACTGGATAAAGTTTATGCGTTAATTAGACTACATAAATCCAGTATGTAAAGCTTAAGCTAGTGAAAAATATTGACAGCAGAGATTCATGTTCAAACGTCGTGCCTTTATTAAATGAAAGTTATGCACTTTAAATTTTTGCAATATACTTTTTTTATCCTAAAAAATTGAAATTATTTTTTAATGTTTTTTTTGTTTTTTTTTTAGGCAGCAAGCAAGTCTTAAAGAGACACCTAAGGTTTCACCTTATCTTTTCAAAGAGCGATTTCACAGGAGAAAATGACGTAATATCAAACAAACAAAGGCTAGAAGAACAATGAATGATATATGCAAGCTAATTATTTTTTACTGGCTGTGATTTGGTATCCCCTTCGATGAATATGTCAGGAATATAAACAATGCGCTGTAACCACACCCATTATAAATAGAACTGTCAAAGTGAAAAATAAAGTGCCCACTTCTCAGTTTTGATGTTAGAAAACCGAAACTTTCGTAATAATTTCAGAGAAAAGAAAAAATATGGAATTTTTCAGTCTTTTTTTAATGAAAAAGGGCTGGAGATAATTTTTTCATTTCAGTTTTTATCCATGCAGTTTCTTCTTCTTCCTTTTAACACTTTAAAAAATAGTTGGAAACTGTTTATGACTTCGATTCGTCTGTCCGTCCGCGCTCTAATTATCATATACTTCGATTCCCACTAAAATAATACAGTAGACTCCTTCAAATTCTAACCTTAAAATCCGCAAATGCCTTAAATCCGCACACCGTCGCAGATGTAAACAATGAAAATTTTAATTCAGATAGAAGGACAAAATTACAGACTTTTTTACATTTTATATCATTCCGTGTGTATTCTAATATGTAATTCTAGTTAATATGACTGAACTCATGATTTTTCATGAAGGAAGTATAAATTCATTTCTGAAAAAATCGCGATATTGCTGATTTCACTGCTAATTGCAATCTTTTTACCAAACATATTCATGTGTTAAAGAAGCTCTTTTAGTTATTAAGTCTGGATAAACCTGAAATAAAACTTCCTTATTTTATTATTTTGATGTGCGTTATTAGGGTACCTTTACGAAGCAAGTTCCATTCAATAATTCAAGAAAAACGTATCTCATCTTATTATTCAGATTTAATTATGCACCATTAGTTATTTACTTGAACTTTACTTTTAATAATTAAATCATTTTTAAAGCAATCTTAAGTTTTATTGTTTTAATTTATTACTTTATTTAACTAGGGGGCTCTGCCCCCTACGAGCTATGCTCGTCAACCCCCGTTCAGACACCACAGACTCTAACAGCACGCTAATTTGATCGGCTTTAAAAAGATTTCGGAAGATTGAATTATAATTTTAATCTGACGTAATTTTCACCAAACGTTTCTTTCTCTTTTTACCGACTTAAAAAAAGGAGGAGATTATCAATTCGACGCGTTTGTATGTTTTTTTTTTTGTTTTTTTTTTTCTTTTAATGTATGTTCATCGATTGCTCGGGAAATTTTTGTCCGATTTATGTGATTTTTGTTTTATTAATATTCACGTAAAAATACTTTTATTAGAAATGAAAAATTATGATCATCTTAAAATATCAAATAAATGTCTCGCGCAATTTTTAAATTTAAACTGTTTTGCAATATTATTTTTTTGTTCATTTTACGTAATAAGTGTAATATGACGTAAATGTGACGTAAATTCTCCTATTTAAGACTTTTAACGCATGTTAATGAATTTATTATTTTACAGTATTCTTACTCTTTTAAAATTCAGGTGTAACTATAGTTTTTATGACGTAATTTTCAATGAGTTCCTGCTTTTTTATATTTTCTGTTTATAATAGTCACGTGTAAAATAAAGTTTTAATTTGAAGCAAACATTATTGTTTGCGCTGTTTATACAGTTGGCAACAGTTTAAATTAATACAATTTTCTAAAATATCTAAAAAATATCTCTCGAAATGCTGAAAATTTGAATTTAAAATAGAAATAAAAGCTCAAAAAATGAGTCAAATTAAAAAAATAAATGCATTCTGCACACCGGGAAATTCTAACGTATAAAATGATCTAAAAATGATTAAATTCCTATGTACAGTTTTTGCTCCTATAAAACTTTTTTAATGGAACGATTTTGTCCAACTTTGGCATTAAATATCTCTTAAAACAATTCTTCGATTTGAAAACTGTCTGCATCAGCGTGTTTATCAAACATTTCTCTATAATACTACCGATTTTCATATTTTTGTATGCAACAGTTTTTTTAATATTAACGAAGAAAGGCCATGCTTAAGCATTCAAATTGGATGCCGATCTGCCGGGAATATCTACGCAGATTTTCATTGGTCCATTTCCAAATCAAAACTTTTTTTTATATATAGAAGGATTATTTTAATATTTTACGGTATTTAAAACATAACTATAATTTTGATTGCATTATTACATTCAAATTATTGTTTAAAAATGCAAACAAAGCAATGACCAGAAATCCGCATAGCCTGTGCGTAGGGAGTCTACTGTACATACTTTTGAGATTTACCATTGCCTGTTCCCTATTGAAAATATAGCGTGCATCATTTAAAGTTAGTTTGCAGAAGCGACTCAAAAGAATTCCGTTACATTATGGTTACATTATGGACGAAAATTGTTTGAAGTACTTTTAAACCTTTCAGCGCGGATTTTTTTTTTTTTTTTTTTTTGGAGGGGGGGGGGGGGAGGGGTTAATGCCCTGTGCGGAATATTTTGACCAAAAAAGCGATTTATTCAAAAACAACAGGGAACGTTTCTGTTTTACTCACAGTAAGTGAAAACCACAAAGTAACAAGATTTACTCAATTTCAAAAGATAAAAATCATCAATAAAATGACACATAACCACAAAAGCAATGTACACGAAAGGCACGCTACTTGTTTTGGTTATAGCCAAATTACTTCACTACGCAGGCGCAATACGTCATCTCTGCTAAGCCCATGACGCACTACAGTGAGCACAATACACGCCGTGAACGCCTAGGCGACTTTTGTCGACGCTCACTGTAGTCTAGAGGTCTGCACGGGCCGGGCCGGCGGAATGAAGGCGAATTTCCAAACGGGCCGGGCCGGGCCGGGCCGGGCCGCCAGAATTAGGACAATTTTTTCAACGGGCCGGGCCGGGCCGACAGACAAAATAAACGGGCCGGGCCGGCAAAAAAATTAATCGGGCCTGTCGGCCCGATATAAGAATTTAAGCGAAGCAGATAAAATACGAGCCATTTTCAATGAATATGATTTTCTCGAGAAGTATAAATGTGCGTCACGAGCCGATGCGAGTTTAACAACATCAATACAGAAATGTGACATGTCCATCGTAGAGATCGACATCTTACAGTTACAAGATGTCTGATTCCGAGTTTGATTTTTCTTTCAGCAGACTCGTGCAGGGACGGAACTGGTCTTAATCGATCTCAGGATGTGTAGAACAGTCATTGTGTTTTGTAGTATTAATAGTGATAATGAACTTCTCTTAACAGTATCTTTGGAAATATACCTTAAGGTGGTTCTCATATTCACTGCTCAACAATGCGAAGCTTTCAGACACATTTTCTGACAAAATTTTCAACTATAAAGGCATAAAATTGACAGGCCTGCCTATTGAAGGCATTTGGAAACGAATAGCTTTTTCCATATTTGGTAAATTACTTACAGAGATAACAGAGATTCCTGTCACGTGACTGTACGTTTTTCTCCTTTCCTGTGCTATCGCTTTCGGAAATTCGATTCAAAACGCTAACTTTGACAGTATTTTCAGAAAGATATATTGCTTTTATCTATGAAAAAAAAAATGACATTTACATAGCTTCTGAATAGGAATACCTGCCAATCTTACGCGTTTCCGAAAAGAAAAGAATTCATAAATGTGTCGAAATGTAGCTCCTTTGCATTTGAGAAAAGCCTTAAAAATGAGAGAAATATTTTCACAAATATACTTTTTATTATACAGCTTCAAAAGTTATCATGTTTTTAATCCTTTATTCTGAACTACATTAATCTTTTAATGAATCTTATTTCCATTTTGAAATGTCTGTAGACACGATGACTAAAACACTGTAAGTAATCGTTAATGTTTACTATTGTGTGTTTTTAGGTGCGTTCGTAATTATATAAATACGTAGCACCTATAGTCGTCGTTCAGTCCGTCCGTCTGTCCGCATGTAACAGAGCAAAAACTACCCAACCGAATGGTCTGAAATTTCAAATATATGATTGTTGCAAAATTTTGTCGAGCCATTTCAAATTTTATGAAAATCGGATGTATAGTTTAATTACAGGGACAGTCAAAAGTTTTTCCTTACATGGGACATTCCTTACATTCCTCCCAATGGGAAAAATTATTGCAAGTGCATTTTAATGATATTAGAGCCTTCCGAATGATCTGAAATTTTAAAGATATAACTGTTGCAAAATTTTGTCGAGCCCTTTCAAATTTTAGGAAAATCGGATGTATAGTTTAATTACAGGGACAGTCAAAAGTTTTTCTTTACATTACGGCCAATGGGAAAAATTATTGCAAGTGCATTTTAATGATATGAGAGCCTTCCGAATGATCTGAAATTTTAAAGATATAACTGTTGCAAAATTTTGTCGAGCCCTTTCAAATTTTAGAAAAATCGGATGTATAGTTTAATTACAGGGACAGTCAAAAGTTTTTCTTTACATTACGGCCAATGGGAAAAATTATTGCAAGTGGATTTTAATGATATTAGAGCCTTCCGAATGATCTGAAATTTTAAAGATATAACTGTTGCAAAATTTTGTCGAGCCCTTTCAAATTTTAGGAAAATCGGATGCATAGTTTAATTACAGGGACAATCAAAAGTTTTTTTTTACATTACGGCCAATGGGAAAAAATATTGCAAGTGGATTTTAATGATATTAGAGCCTTCCGAATGATCTGAAATTTTAAAGATATAACTGTTGCAAAATTTTGTCGAGCCCTTTCAAATTTTAGGAAAATCGGATGTATAGTTTAATTACAGGGACAGTCAAAAGTTTTTCTTTACATTCGGCCAATGGGAAAAATTATTGCAAGTGCATTTTAATGATATTACAGCCTTCCGAATGGTCTGAAATTTTAAAGATATAATTGTTGCAAAATTTTGTTGAGCTATTTCAAATTTTAGGAAAATCGGATGTATAGTTTAATTACAGGGCCAGTCAAAAGTGTTCCGTTACATTACGGGAATGGGAAAAAAAATATTGGAAGTGCATTTTAATGATGTATCAGACTACGCGCTTTATGAAGTGCAAAAAATTATACATTCAGTACTATATGGGGTGCAAAAAATAATTATAAAACTAGTTATAGTACGAACGCACCTCATTTGCCACGTTTGACGAGCAATTTCCAACTTGTCTGTTTTGCGAACATCATAGTAATGTAAAATATACTGTAAAATGTTCCCATAAATATGTATGTAGTATTCATTAAAAGAATTTTAATTGTATGTTGAGAAAAAACGGATTTTTTTTTATTATGATTATTATTATTATTATTATTGTAGAAATTGTGTTGGGCCGGGCCTGTTTTCACAGATTTTTGTACGGACCGGGCCGGGCCGAGAACTGTAAAAATGCAAACGCGCCGGGCCGGGCTCGGGCCGAACTTCCAATTTTTACACCGGGCCGGGCCGGGCTCGGGCCGAGCCTCCACTTTTTACACCTGGCCGGGCCGGGCCAAGATAGCTTTCGTTCGGGCCGGGCCGGGCCCGGGCCTGGAAATTCCGGCCCGTGCAGACCTCTACTGTAGTCTGCAGCACCCAGTTCCTAGATGTCGACATTAGTCGACGCCCGCACTCGAACCCTTATGTCGACTTCTGTCGACTCCCGCACTAAAAGGGTTAATAATATTACTCGACTTAAAAAGGGAAAAATAAGGCATGTAGCATTTAATGTTTTTTTACAGGGTCACATAAAATAATTCAGATACGTTATTATCTGTGAATAATAATTGCAAGAAATGCGTTTACAGTTATCTTATGCATTTACAAGACTGGCAAATTTTAATAATTTATATGGTTGGTTTGGGTAATTTCTATAGATTTTATACAGGGTGTACCGCCGTATAAGAACTCACTTAAGAAAAAATCTTAACTAGAAATTAAAAGAACTTGGCGTTCTTTTTTTTTTTCAGAGTTTTTATTAGACGAGACGGGACACACACATAACAAGCACACATTACTATTTACAGGGCTAAAAGTTAATCTTTTCCGGAGCGAGACGCTCCTTTCGGCAGGGCCGAGAAATTGACCGTCTGGGGTCGTGTCACAGCAGATACTCCTCTCTACGGGGCCTTGTTTTTCTGACATCAGTTCATCTCTTAGATACTCCACGTGAGGTCTTGACTCATCTTAGTCAACAAGTTCAGTTTATAACATTTCTACGCAGCACTTTTTCTCCAGATATTTACATGATTAAAACTGTTTACATGTTCCATCTGGATTTTGGTGAAACTGACAGGCGAAGTTATAGCAGGCATCTGGAGGTTCCAATTAAAGATGTTTATTTCGTTACGGCATCTGGTCTCCGAGTCCTCTCAAATAAAACGTCACAGTCCCTCCATGCCCCATATAAATTTTTCCTTAAGGGAAAAATTTTCACACTCGGGTGCACAATCATAGTGAAATTCGGAGTTAATGTTCTCCCTAACAATGCCATCTACTCCAAAATTAATAAAATTTTAAATTTTAAAATCAAAACATTTATCAGAAGTACTTCGTTACCATGGAACGGATTCAGCATAACACACAACAAACATAATAAATACAGTAAACAATAAACACATTGCAATTGCGCACCGTTATATAATAATACTAAGATTTATAATAAGCACTTCAACAATTTTATAATAAACCAGAACCTTCATTAATAATTTTCCGTTAACATAATCAGAATAGATAAAGTTTTTAAACATCACAGGTAATTCCAATAAAGTTCGCTCTCTCCTGTTCACATGGATAACCAACAATAATAATAGATATATATATAGATAAATTTCTTAAGAATGAATCCTAATACACTAATAAAACCAAACACTTTTAAACCTTTTATATACAATAAGTTACTTAAAAGAATTTTAACACAATAACAAAACACACTCTTAAACATTTTTTTTTATCAACAAAATTTCTAGTCTTCAAACGCTACTCTGCTTAGACTATCAGCGTTTTGGTGTTTTTTTCCTGCTCGATGTTCGATTGTAAAATCGTACGGTTGTAACGCGAGGCTCCAACGCATAAGCCTTGGGTTGGAACTCGCATGAGTTTGTAAGAAGCGCAGAGGATTATGATCCGTTATAATCCTAAATTTTCTTCCATCTAGATAGTAATGTAATCTTTTTACGGCGAAAACAATACTGGCGCACTCCCGCTCGGTGGTGCTATAGCGTTGTTCTACCGGAGAGAATTTCCGACTCAAATACAAAATCGGGTGTTCCTCTCCCTTCTCATTTACCTGGCTCAACACAGCTCCGGCACCGCGGAACGCTGCATCGACCTGATTAAGGAATTCACGATGAAAATTCGGCGCATGCAAGACCGGCCGTTCGGTTAGTTTCGCTTTCAGAGACCGAAAAGCGCTCTCCCACGCGGGAGTCCACTCGACTTTACCTCGACGTGTTTTCCCTTTTAGCGCGTCAGTCAAGGGGGCTGCTATTATGGAAAAATTCCTTATGTATCACTGGTAGTATCCGGCCAGCCCTAGAAATGCACGAATCTGCGTTTTTGTTTCGGAAGTAGGGAATTTTTTTACGCATTCAATCTTGACTTCTGCTGGAGTGCGGGAACCATTTCCTACAATATGGCCTAAATATTTTACACTACTCTGGGCAAATTTACACTTAGAGGGCTTTATTTTAAGATTTGCCTTATGAATTCTATCTAGAACTAATGTGACATGTTTTAAGTGGTCTTCCCAGGTGTTCGAAAATACAGCGACGTCATCTAAATAAGGAACTGCAAATTCTTCCATCTCTCTTAATAGTTCTGCCATCATTTTGCTAAAGAAAAATGGCGCATTTTTAAATACAAAAGCCATTTTCAAACACCTAAAAGTACCAAAAGTGTAACAGAATGCTGCATACCGTTGAGCTCTGGGGCTCAAGGGAATCTGCCAATAACCTTTCGCTAAATCTAGAACGGTTACGTATTTAGCAGATGAGACTTTCTCAACTCTTTCTTCGATATTGGGGATGGGGAAATACTCTGTCCTAATTATCTCATTGAGACGCCTAAAATCCACACATGGACGAGGATCCTTACCCGGAACCGCTACTAAAATTAAAGGCGACGTGTAATCCGACTCGCCAACTTCAATAACCCCCAATCTTAACATCTTTTGAATCTCCATTTTTACTTCCTAATGGCTTGATCACGCTCCCATGTCTGTTTACGCAACATGTCCTCCCGTTCGATAGCTTGTAACTCGATAGCTTGATTTTGTAAGAATATACATAGTTTGTAGAATCTTTTAGCATAAAAATTAAAGGAAATAATGCAAAAATTAAAATTATTATTTACACTTGGAAAAAATAAAAATATTAGAATAACCATTTACCTGGTTCAGAATATTAGAATAATGCATTGTAAATAATACATGTTTTTTTTTTAAGGAAAAATAGTTATTTTTTAATATTTTGAAACATCACCTTTACATTTTATAACGGCACGAACTCGCTTTGCCAAGGTGCTACAAGTGGCTCACAATGTTTTCTGCCCAGACATGACCATGTCGACTTTATGCTGGAAAGAAGCTCAACTTTGTTGTTTGGTGCAATATCTTGCAGTCTTTTCTTCATTTTTCCCTACAAATTCTCTATTGGATTTAGATCCGGCGAATTAGCCGGCCAGGAAAGTACATTAATTTGATGTTGGCTACGCCAGTTCTTGGTGGACACTGACCTGTGTGAAGGTGCTAAATCATGTTGGGAAATAAAATCGTCATCACACAAATCATCCGGCGATAGTATCATAAAATGCTCAAGGATTTCTTGATATATCTCAGAATCAATCATTTCTTTAACGATACATAGCCTTCCAGGGCCATCTGCAGTCATGCAAGCCCATATTATTACACTAGCTGTAAATTTCACTGATCGTTTCATGCAGTCCTTGTCATATGCTTCTTGCTTCATTCGCCATACATGAACACTTTGATAACCATATGTTGCGCAAAACACAGTCTCATCATTAAACGATATCTTTTTCCAATCATCCCAGACCCCATAAAAATCTTTTTTTTTTGCACCACTTCACTCTCTCCCTTTTCAGTTTAATAGCCACGAGGGCTTTATCTTTGGTAAACGAGATGGAAATCCAAATTTATGGAGACGTCTTAGTGTTGTAGATTTTCTCATATCAACACCGTGTTCTTTCCACTTTCGCTGCAAATATTTTACACTTCTAAAACGGTTATTTTAGCAATACTCTTTAGCTTTCTATCATCTGTCTGGATATGTTTGGCTTTTGGACGCTATTCAGATGCTTGTTTTAAAAATGTCCGTCGTTAAAATACCGCTTTATTGCTCTACTAACACTTGCTTGAGAACATTTTAAGTAAATGGCAATATATTGCTGATTACGACCTTCTTTATGCAAATCAATAATATGAAGCTTTGTAAACTCCGTTATGTCGGACGAACGATCTATGTTTCACACAAAATGAAAACGATGATGCAAAGCGTTTTTATAACTTAAGAAGAAGTCCCGCAGAAGCTAATTTTATGCTTAATTTATGCAACCTTCTGAACCAATCAGGAAAATTCATAAGTATTCTAATTTTTTTAATCAAACTATTTTAGTATTCTAATATTTTGAATAATGAAAATAAATTTCCAAAAATACAATATTCACTCAAAATTTAATCCTTTATAGTTTTAACTTTTTAATAACATGCAAATTTATTAAAACATCAACCGTTGTTCTTTTTCAATTGTACTACACTAAAATAAAGCTAAATGCAATTCCAAATGCAAATGAAATGAATTATTCTAATTTTTTGACTTGGAGCTGAAAGTAGTGCGTTTATAATATAAATACGTTCATATATAGGGCTGCACAAGTGTATAACAATATATTGCCGTCTGTGAATGGTAATTGCTAGAAAGAAATTTTTAGTAGTTTTATGCGTTTTTCAGCTGAAATAAATTTTAGTTTACTATGTGGTATGTATAAAAATCTATGCATCATATACAAAGCTACACAAAAGAATTCACATGCATCACCGCCTATCTACGATTTCTGAAAATTTCATTATGTGTTTTCTAAATTATTTATTTACATACCTCCTTTCATTCTATGAAAAAAGGAAGTTTTTGTTACAATAGTCTAATGTTGGAAAAATTTTCATAATCTGTGCTTGATGCATGATTTTCCGTTCATTTTTTTTTCTTTTCTTTTCTTTTTTTTTTTTTTTTTTGTGAGTTATGAAAATAAAGAATAAATAGCAACAGAATAAATTTCTAACAAACTACACATAAAACATGAAAAATTATTTTTTAAATGTTTTCCATTCAATGACTTTTCTTCGGTAAATCTAATCCTTATTTAGATGAAAATCAAATTTCGTATTTAAAAAATATATAATTTACAAAGAGTTTTTATAAATATGCCGTTTGTTTACTTTCTTCTTTCTAACGAAAAAAATATTGTAATCGAAAAATTTTTCGACTTCCGGTTTTCGACGAATTTACATGTTTTAGAGGTCAGAGATCCCGAAAAACATGTTTATACAAAATGTCTGTCTGTCCGTCTGTGTGTCCTCTTTGTATCATCGAAAAGTGTATGAAGTTATGCATAGAATTGAACGAATTATTTTGTGTATGTTTTTGTCTATGGCTAGCGGGTCCTCATTGAATTTGGATTTATTCCGCCTGAAGAGGGCGCTGTAATAGTGTTTTTGTGCCATTTTCATTATTGTACCATCGAAAAGAGTATGAAGTTATGCATAGATTGAACCAAATTTCATGTGTATGTTTTTGGCTATTGCTAGTTGGATCCCACGTGAATTTGGTAACAATCCGCCGGAAGGGGTGCACTGTAATTGTGATTTTTCTAGATTTTTCATAGTTCTATTAAGGTAAAATCGCGCACAAAGAGATCCGAAGGGAAGGAGTAGCGTGCGCGCGCAGTGACTTCAGGTAGTTATACAGCAGCATTAATGCAGTGTCTACATGAATGTGCACATTGATTGTTCCAAGCGTCTTGGATAAAGCATTGCTATTTTGTTTTGTTTTTCCAAAGAAAATTCCATTGAATTTTCATAACTGCTCGTCAGAATTGTTATAGAATGTCAGTAGTACAAAATATTTTGAACTTAAACGATTTCTTATAAACTACTAACCTAGACTAAGTATGCGAACACCACCAATTCATTTTAGAAGTAGCCATATTTAAATAAAAGGTCGCGCAATCTCTCCTACTAAAATAGGAGAGTTTGAGCATCTGATACTTAGGAGAAATAGCGCTTTTCCCCATAAGTTTCAGTGCTAGGAGAGATTACGCAGCTTATTGATAAATTTGCTTGAATTAAAAATTATGTGTAAAACATATGAATGAATCAATTTTGAAATAATTTCGGAAAAACACATAATTATCAAAACTAAATTTGGTAACAAATTAATTTGCAAAAAAATACTTTTGCAGATAAAAATTTTATTAATAAATTAATAATACATTTGTTATTAAATTAATTTTATGCAATTATATTTGTTAATAAATTAATAATATATTTGTTAATAAATTAATAAAATATTTGTTAATAAATTAATTAAGTATTTATATATTTTTTAATTTATGAACGATTAATTTGCTAATAAATTAATTTTTTTAACTAAAATAAATTTTCTAGTACAATATTTGGAAAAGTTTTCAACAATTCCAAGTAGTGCAATGCCATCGAAATCAAACGGAAACAGAGTGCAACTAATGTTACTGATCCACAAGATATACATGAAAAAAGGCTTAAGAAGGGTGCTGCTACAAAAAACAAAACAACAACAAAAAAACAGCTGAAGATAAGGTATTTCCAGAAAAAGTGGGATAAAAAAACTGAAGGAAAAAAAGCGAAGGTCAATGAGGATGAGTGCATTGAATGTCTGGAACTATACTAGGAGACAGCTTCGACCTCTGACTGTGTTCAATGAATTGCTTGTAGCAGGTGATTGTACGAAAGCTGTATGATTTACAAAAACAAGTGTATCGATTGTGAACGACGACAACTTCGGTTAGCAAACAAAATACATTGAAACTGTGGAAATGAAAATGATGTAACTTTCAAGTTAAACATGTTATGAAGTAGATTAATGTTATTTTGTAATCTTAGTAGGGCTTGCTTTTACTGATATTTCAATCTTCTTCTTAAATTAAAATTCTTTAACTGTTGTTAAAATTATCTCTTTTTTTATTATTTATACATTAGGTTGAAATATTCACTCTTAATACAATAATATTTACTCACAAAAACCTTACAACAACGTCATTTAAGTGTAATTATTATTGTTAACAATTTAATTGTAGTTATTATTAATAACAATCTCTTCTATCCATGTGCGAAATCTCTCCTACCCATGTGCACAATCTTACCAACCCTGTAAGGAGAAATTGCGCAAAATAGCTTTCTTGGTTTTATTACTGCTATTCTATTAAATTAAAGCATAACAACAAAATAACAATGAAAATGCATAAAAAACAAATGAAGTCAAAATTATTCATACATAGTTTAGCAAAAAATTAATATTTAGATTTTTTATTATTATTCTTTTCAAATGTGCGCTGACTCTCTCGAAGTCTTTTCTTTTTTCTTTTTTTTTCCCGTAAATGTCAAATTTGCAGGCATTTTTATTCCAACAGTACGAAGAAATTGAATAGCGTTTCTCATTTATCTATAAAGACAAATGATCTTTCAGAATTTTAGTTTTCAACAGATTTTTGAGTCAGGACAATCATTGAAAGGTCGTTGTCGGAGAACAATTCATTATAACTTCATATAAATTTTTGGGTGGGAAGCAAGCTCTTTTGCAGAAAGTTGAATATTGTCTACCACGGAAAATTTTCCCTGTTTCATTCGATTCCGCCTTAGACAGAGTTTACTGTATATCTTTTGGAATTCATTAAGATTTTAATAATAATTGCATAAATGTCCTTAAGTGGCCTACTACTGGCGCGTTTACCCTAATACTATTATTTATTTATGTACCGGAGATATCTTTTGCCGTTTTATATGAAATATGTCATTGAAAATAGGTTGTATACACAAACCTCTGATAACTATGAGCTAATTACACACTTAACTCGGAAATTTCTCTAGGAAATTCTCTTTTTAGATATCGAAAAGTATGCCAATCAAGAGACATGATCCAAAAATCGATTGTTAACATTTGACACAATGAGGCAGCATATTCCTACGTTTTTCAAAATAAATGAATCCGTAAAAGGTTGTATCCATATTCAACACTTTTTTCTTTTTTTCCGACAGCCCACAAGAATCATATACCTTTGTTTTCACGTATGTACACTGCATATTCACTTATGTACTCTTTGCATTCCCTCCTTTATTTTACTAAGAAAAAAAAAGTACTAACGTGTTTGTAGAAAGTTAAAAAAAGAGGGGCTTTTGTTCGCTCTTTGGGAGTGGTTTCCGAACAAATCGAAACCAGTAGGCTGGCGTAGGTTATTTTACTTCGAGGTCTACTGGTGGCGCCGATCCCACAGAATCCTACTCATTTCAGCAAGGACGAAGATTGCTCGCAAATTATATACCCGAGTAAAAAGTAATTACAGAGTTTGTTTGTCATCAAACTTCTCAGTCGAAAACCGCATTACTTAATCACATTATTTCTAAATTAGCTGAATTATGCAAGATGTCATTAAAATTCAATTTGATGTTTGCGCTTACAAAATATACTATATCAAAGAATTTCATTCCGCAAATCTGCAAAGGATTAAAATTTTCCTGGAATAACATAAAAAGGTGAAAGATATATACATAAAATCAGAATCTTCAGGTATCTGTACGATAAAAACCCTAAGAATAATTTAAAGTGGTACCTTATGATCTTCACTTAAGCTTAAGAGAATTAATCTTAACCTTCCAATGGTAACAGGGGTCATGTGTCACCCCAGTTCCAGTTACCTAACTAAAGGTACCATAATCATGTTATCAGTGGAAGATTAATTACATACATTCTCAATTCATATTAAGTAGGATTATCAAACAATTTCGAGGAAATTCTGGATATATTACGACAAGTATTTTGATCATAGTTAAAAAGATATTCGCTTTAAAAGAGAATTTTTGTAAGCAGAAAATTTCGTAGAGACTTGTTACTTATGATTCGGCTCAGATAGAGGATTTTACGAAAACATTTTGATCATTTTTCAAAACAATTTTTAAAAAACTGGTTTTTTTTTCAAATATTTTCCGTGAAAATTATTTTTAAATGTAATAAATAACTATGCAATATAATTCTATATGATCACAATAATGGCTTGCATTTTAATAACAAAGTTCATTTTTAAGGAGACATAAGAATTTAATTGAATCGGGCATTTTAAAAACTACAGAATTCAAGTTCTTTTCAAAATGTACTTTCTTTTTTCAAGTGTATCCTTCATAGCAGGCTATCATCCGGGAGGCAACGTTACATTTTTGTCATCAATTTTAGCGTCGATATTAATAGCATACGTATATTATAAATTAGATCAGTGACTCCCAGCGTGAGGCGTACGTTCTACAGGGAGATAATTTTATTTTTAAAGGGGGCGTTTCCAGATTAGCTATTATCACATTTGTTTCCTTTTTGTCTTTTTTCGAAAAATGATGTTGTAGATTTGATTAAAAAATATGTATGCAATTTTCAAAAATAAAATGAAAAGTACTTTTTTTAATTACATTTTTGAAAATGTTTTATTCAAAAGTGCAAAATTCAAATGTTACCGGAAAAAATATTAAACTTTTATTTTCATAATAAAAATTAGACATCTATTATAATTAATATAAAAAAATTCTTTATATTTTTTCTGCTTATTACTCTATTTTAGAATTTTATACAGCTTTTTCGACTATTTATGGAATGAGTCTTGTAATTATCTTTGTTGTGCGATATTCGCAGCAGCCAACTACTAGTGCTGAACGATATCAGAAATTTAATATCGCAATATATCAACGAGTTAATATCGATATTGATGATATATCGCGGTAACTACCTTAAACTGTGTAAGAATAGAAATATTGCTAATTTCGAAAAAAGTGGTACAATAGCATCAATTTAAGAACCAACAGATGTAGAAAGCAACTAGCCAATGCTTTATACCTTTATATGTTCACACAGCATCATTAAAAAAAATATATATATATATATATATATGTAAAATAGAAATATTTTAGAAAAAGAAACCAATGTTTGATATCTGTTTGCACTTATATGTTGCATAGCATTTTTCTTTAAAAATAGTATGTTTTATTTTCTTCCCACTTTATGGATTATTTATTAATAACACTTTAACTATTTAATTACTTCGCGTATAACTGAGAATATTATAAAAAAAACAATTAAAATAAAATATTCTTAAATTTAGAACAGTGACGATTTTAATATAATTAAAATAAGTAAAAGCAGGGGAAAAACTAAAATTAATTTAATGCCACATGTCATGCTAATATACTTGTAATTAAGTAGGTTTCAGTGGATGATAGATGTAGCAGACATGTTGTTTTTCAATCTTTTTCTAAGGAATGAATGGACTCTTAATCGAAAAAATTCCCTGTATTTTATATCTTCTTACCTATTTACTACAAGAAAACAACATTGAAACCTTTTTTAAAAATAAAAATATTCAAATCATATTTCGAAATAGCTTTATACTAACTTAAATTTATTTTTTGTTAAATATTCCTTTTAAGCTAAAATATCAAGTTGTATGTTGAATTCATGCGAGAAAACTTCGCTCTAATGAAAATACAACAAACGACACAGAAGGAAGAATATGAATACACAATATGAATAAGTATTGTATTCAGTAGCATAGTAGACGTTAAAGTCTGGGAATCTCTCTTTAAAAGCAACGAATCATCACAGTGAACGAGTGCTTTGTCCTTGACTTTTCCCCAACTTTACGAGAAACAAAAAGCAAAGTTTACCATTAGCGGACTCTGATTGGTTGCTCGCAAGCCGAGCATCACAGCTGTTGAGCCAAGGACTCAATGGTAACCAGCTATGTTCTGTATAAACTGGAACTCAGCAATAATCAGAGCTTATTTGATTATTCATGACATATCAATAGCTGTAGTTATATCAATATGTGTGGACCAATCACAAAAGCGACAGAAAGAAGTAGTATAAGTTTTATTCAATATTACGCAGACAGGCTGTGGAATGAACTCGAAGTTTTCAGCGAAAGAATATTGCAATAATTGGGATATTTCTAGAGATAATCAGCGGAAAGAAAGATAATCAAGGTAGATTTTCTGTTTTGGAGAGGATGGGGGTTGAAAACATTGTAATGGAATACTGGGCTATCTTTTTCGGGGCTGTGCGCAAAACATTATTATTTTATTTGGTTTTGAGGAATTCTACGCTCTTTTTTCGAGGCTCATGTTCAAAATTCCAGTGAGCTCAAAACATTGTTATTTTATTGGGATATATCAATAGAGTCAATATTTAGATATTGTTATTGCGATATTTAAAAAATATCAATATTTGTCGATATATTGATAAATAATTCAGCGTCACCAACTACTATGATTATTCATCACCAGTAATTCTGTAGAAAAATCTTTGCCTTGTTTAATTGTAGATTCTGCGGTTGCATAAGGCGGAAATTTCTCTTTAGAATTACTAGAAAAAATCGCAACAGTTGGCAGCATTATGTCACATAAAGTAACTTTTACACGTGAAACTATTTGAAGATTCATCCAAAAGTGACTGTCTTGAGCATATCCAAAACTGAATGTCTTGAGCATACCCAAATGGATATCAGAGGAGGAAATAGGTTACTAGTAATTTTCTTATGTCGATGTTGCAGGCCTCATACACAGGTCAGTTGTCAATCAACTGACAATAATGGGGAAGGCAAAACTTGCTAACAGAGAATTGTGTTACGAAGTGAAAGGAAAACGGCTACTTAAAATTGATAAAGATGATTCTCGAGAATCCAGAACTGTTTTTTACGTATTCTGTAATTCACAGAGAAACTTTAATATCCAAAACTATTCCACCTATCCTTAATAAGATACTGAAATCAATTATAAAATGTGTTAATACTATAGAGGTCTGCATTGCCGAAATTTCCAGGCCCGGGACTGACCCGTTTCGCTTATAATTTCGTTGCTCATGGCCCTGCCGGGTTCAAACTCAGAGAAAACAAGCCCGTCTTGGACCGGCCATTCAAAAGTCAATGAAATCAGGTCCAACCCGTCTCGACGCAATTTCTACAAAAATATCCGATTTTTTTTTATGGAATTAAGATTCTTTAAAAAAATACTACATCCTTATTTATGGAAAATTTTAGTTTGGTTACTATTATGTTTGGTATATTTTAGATTTAGATTACATTGTGTTCACAAGCCATAGAATACAGAATAGCAATTTTAGAATTTTAGATTATTACATTCAAATAATGACTCATTAATAAAAATTAGTTTAGAATAAAAGAAAAAGATGGTTAAAAATATCATAACATTTGAAACTGTATAATAAAAAAAGGTACAGTCGTGGAAAAAAAAAAGTAAACACCCCCTACTAACTCCTCAGCAAATCATCGTAGAAGAAAGTTACTGGTACCGAACGATTGGAAATAAAGTCTACTTTTAAATGATGTATATAAAATTTTCTTAGGGGTCATCTACATATTAAAACGAATCCACACTTCATTTTTTTTCAATGGCAATGCCCAATTTTAACGAGATATTTCAAATCTTCCGTTCAAACTATGCCTAGACACCAAATTTCAAGTCATTTGAATGATAAGTTTTTGAATTATAAACATTCAAAATTTAGTGCTTCTAATGTTAAATTACATTTTCATATTTTTATTTATATCTCCCGAAATTATGCTCCTAATGTGCTAATTTTTTTTGTAGTAATAATACTAATATACCCAAACATAAATAAGCTGAATTTGCAATTTTTATAATTTTATTATATGAATTATGAATTATGAAATTAATATTCGGAAAAATTATGAATTGCAACCTACAATTTTTTTGATGGATTTAGATTTATTAAGTCCTGCTTTATGGAAATCCAAAATTTTCACATTTTTATTCCAAGTAGTTTTCAAATTATGCTTAAAAAACGGCAAAATGATGGTTTAAGGGGCCGTCTATGATGGAAGTGAGTAGACATTTTGAAATTTATTCTGCTGTACTGTAATCTAATACGCTTCATTGACTCCTTGAGTGGCGCTTAAGGTGCCTTGATCAAGGAAGGGGCTCTCTCGGTGAACAATCCAGTACGGAACTTCAATTTGGATACAGCCCTTAAAATAAGCTCGTTTTAAAATAATTAATTTCTCGGTAACTTATGGTACGAATTGCATAAAAATTCGTTTTTAGGCTAATTGAAGGGTGTAGAGTTCATTTATGCTGTCAGAATTGGGTACTGCTATTGAAAAAAACAAAGTTATGGTTCGTTTTAATATGTAGATGGCCCCCTAAGCAAATTTTATATACATCATTTAAAAGTAGACTTTATTTCCAATCGTTCGGTACCAGTAACTTTCTTCTACGATAATTTGTTGAGGAGTTAGTAGGGGGTGTTTACTTTTTTTTTTTCCACGACTGTACATTATTGAAAATATTTTTCTGTAATATACTAAAGTATGTTTCCAACAATTCCAGAAGTTCATTATCGCTATTATTACTTTTGCAAAACAAATTGTTTGCCCAACACGTCCTAGGCACAATTAAGTGTAGTCCCGCCCTGTCCCGAGTCTGCTGATAAAATTAAGTCCAGGCAACGCCACTATGTAACTGTCTGATACCGATATCTGCGCTGCACATGTAATATTTCTTGTTTATGTTGTTACTTTATCATTGGCTCGTACAGCACATTTATACTTATTGTCTGTTGGGCCGCTATTTTTTTCCTCCGCCAGGATGCCCCGTTAAAAAAAAATTTCTCGGTCCGGCCCGTTAAGAAATTTGTCTTTATTCTGCCGGGCAGGCCTAGCCCGTTAGAAAATTAAACTTCATTTTGCCAAGCCAAGCTTGGTCAAAACCCGGATCCATGCAGACCTCTATATTACAAAATTTAATGCCAAATGTTAGAATTTATTCTAAAACTTTTGTTAAAAATGCAGATCATATAAAGCTTTTGTTTCATACTGGTTTAAGTTGGCAACGAAGAACAAACTCATCTTTATAATGTCAACCCTTAATAAACAGACGTTAATGATTTATATCTATTTTGTAAAATATCCAATAAAAGTATAATTAATATAACTTTTTGTAACACTTGTAGAGTACTAAATCTCGTTTTTAGGAAAAATAGTATAAATTCAAAAGTTTTATTTTTTTCACTATGAAAATTATTCATCAAATATTCAATTGATAACCGACTTACAAGTTTAAAGCTCTATTAAATATAATAATCACAAAATGTTCTAAATAAATCTACCATTTTTGTGTAGAGCATAATTTTATTGATTCTTAAAATAATTTGAATTTGCGACATGACTTATTCAATTAATCAGCCGTTGTGGTGTGTTTCATTTATTTATCTGTACTAGTCTCGATTTCATCCTCTCGGAAAAAATTTTTAAATCCCCTCCCGCTTACCCCCTGTAGGTAGATCTTTCTTGGAGGTCAAAAACTGAACTGACACCGTTAATCAGCTTAAAAGAAGGTTGCGGTTACCTGAGTTCAGGTTAAGAGAAACTCAGTTTGAACAAATTTATGCACGTTTTTTTTACCCTCGAAGCACTAAAACGTTTTTTATACTAGCTAAAACACAGAGGTTTTCTAGCTTTATTCCCCGAACTTTTATTTATTTGTTTAGTTATATGATATAATCGTAAAAGTATTGTTTAAGATGTACACGTTCTAAGTACATTTCTGGAGAATCAACCGTTTTAGAGGCAAAAAAAAGAAAAAATCTTATTCAATATTTCATTTAACCCATTTGTGCCTGAATTTTTGTTTCCTCAACTTTGTTGGCAAAATCACTTTAAAATGTTGCAAAATGAACTGGAAAAATATTTACAAAAATTAAGCTAATTTTTTTTGTATTTATTTGATTAAATGTAAAAGTACTGCATATGGGAATATGAATAATATTTGTGATAATATAATACGCATAACTATATGTTTTGCTTAATTTATATAAAATAAGTTTTTAAATTGTATATTATATACTATAATTGGTATTTTTATGAACTACTAAAAATATATATATTTATTTATTTAAAGAGACTAATAACATTATAATTATTAGAAAAAATAAACTATAAATAATCGTATTTGAGGCTTAAAAAGAATTTGCTTCATAATCATCTTGAAAAGGACTTTGCATAAATAACTGTCCTCTAAATGGCTAATAAAAATATGTATCCATTCGCGCCTAGCGTCCTATATTTTGTACGTTGCAAAAATGCATAAAAAATAGGCTTGAACATATAATTCCACAATTTAAAAAAAATTACGTATTTCAAAGAAATCTAGCTAAGATTATGACTTCTTTATTTAGATCCTTGGCAGAAAAAAAAAACACAAATAAAATTACTTTTTACATTTCGGCATCTTGAATAATTTCTAAACTCCGAAAAAAACGTTCATTTAAGCAAATAAATATCCATCTTATGCTGTCATCTTTCGGTAACAGATGAAGACATTTATAGATAATTATTTCATACAATTTTGTTATAAAGAAGAAAACAATTATAAAAACTTATTAAACTTCGAAGAGTCCCAAAAATGTGACGCTGTGTATAAATGGGTTAAAGGAAAAGAAAACCTGAACGCAGGGCTGCCACAGGCGAATATTTTTTTAATTCTATCTCGCATCATTTTTTCAAAACAAAAAACTTTTAAATACACTTTACCAACAAGTGCAAGAGAAATATACTAAAAAATTTGTATTTTAAAAATAGTGGTCCGAATAAAATATAAAAATAGTCGCCTGTGGCTGCCCTGTGAACGTATAGAAATTAAAAAATGTCTTTGCTAAGGGTCCCCATAAGTCAGATCTGAAATTCTTATCTAAAATGTAATCCTCTGGGCTTGGAATGCATTCCTATTTTTAAATTTCTCACCAAACAATTGAACAATTTTTCTTCTTTCTTCTATATGGGGCATTTTCACAATCTTTTGACTTTCATGTCCCTGAATGATAATTTTTATTTTAATACACTTTTTTTGTGTTTTTTTTTATTTCCTATACTGGGGAACATACCATTGCATGATTGCACAACGACATTAACGAGATAAATAAGTTTTGGACGATGTTGGGGGTCCAAACACCTGGAAAACTCCTATACCGTCCCGTGTCCCTGATGCTGATTTTTAAGTTTGGAGCTGTCTGGATAAAATTGTTTCAATAAAAATAATTCGATGTAATTTTTTTCTGAAACTGGAACTATTGTTTTATATAAATATGTAGCTAAAAATTAACCTGCACACATTTTTAGGGTTGTTATTATTTTTTAAACTCTGTCCCTGGGTTTTAGATTCCTTACCATCCCTCTTCTAAATTTATACAGAAAATCATTTCAGATGCAGACACAGAATTTTTTTAAAGTTTTTTCTCATGCAGAAGTATGCTAGAGAAATAATGTTTAAAATTCTTTGGCAGGAATATTACTGTAGAATTTAAATCAGCATTTAAATATCAATTTCAAGCATCGTGGCTTTATTGATAGTCTCACCGTCCTCAAGGTTTGTTCCTGCACTTTTCGAGGTAAATTAACAAAAAAAAAAAAAAATAAATAAATAAATAAATAATCCAATGTTAACAATTGTTTTTAAAAATCAATTAACATTGTGGCTATCACTTAGTCTTAACATGATTTTCCTAAAAATAGGTGGTAATTTTCCTTACCGTTCCATCCTTACCGTCCGTTTTTTTACCATTTCGTCCCTTTTTTCCAATACCATTCCATTTTTTTACCTTACCGTCCCTTCTTTAACACCCCTTTAACACTAGAACCGCCGGAAATTTTACTCAACTGTTATAAAACTATTTTACACCAGAATTTTTATTTAAAACTATTTAACTTATATATTTAACTTATCTCTCTGTGGTACATATTTAGCTTATTTAAAAAACAATTTCTGGTGCGAATCGAAATATTTTAATTTTTTACCGGTCAAAATGACCGCTACGTTGGTTCTAGTGTTAAGACAATCTTATACAAAAATTCTGTATTAAAAGTACTACATTGTTATTATTTCTTATTTGAATGTCCTGTGGGTACTAGGCCAATTCATTATAAGTAAAAATTTAGAAGAAAATAAAAAGTTATAGGGGTAAAAGGGTAAGGAAAATTAAACTCGCATGTTTAACTTAAACCTCAGTTAAATAAAAAAATTTTCGCTTCTGACCATTTTTCCTTTATTTTGAATCATTAAGGCATTCGGCTATCAGATTAAAAATGTTATTTTAGCAAGTTTAATTTTTCAGATTTCTTCCCCCAAAGTTGAAAGATTGTGAGGATGCCCCATATATCGTATCAGAAGGTATCAAAAATGAGGGTGTGTGTGTGTGTGGGGGGGGGGGGGCACATTTCTAAATTTTATTTTAAGTGTTAAAATCCTATTCACAACTCGACAGATTTACTAAGATATTAACACTTAAAATATGAAATTATGAAATTTAATTATAAATTTTAGAAATATTTTGCCAAGTGAAAAACAAAGGAACATCTTTAAAAAGAGCCAATAGCTGCCATAGGAACTCAATGTGTTGCATTTATATTTTTTGGAAAGAAAAGAAATTTAATTCTACATTTAGAAAATATTTATAATATTAATTTCATTAAATTAAAATTGCGTGATTTTGATGCAATTTTAGTAAAATACCTTTATAAGAAAATGGTGATATACGATTGATAAAATTCCCTTGGCCGAGAGGATTTTGTATAAAAATTTAGAGAATTCATCAGTATTAGGAAGCTGAATAAATATTTTTCAAATCAGAGATACTAAGTTACAAAGGGTTAATTTTAGATTGCGTCTTTTGATTTATTTAAATTCATTAATACGCGAAAATATTTACTGTAGAAAAGAAATAATATGTTATTTTGTTTTTATTGATAACAGCATTAGTTTTCCTATCAAAGGTCCGATATTTTTTTTCTTGTTTATCTACCCTATATATATATAAAATCCTAATGAAAGGAATTTATGAAACGGATATCATGAAACGACTGAAATGTAACGAATTTATGAAACGATTCTATGAAACGATTGATTTAACAACTGATTATGTCTCACGGCGATTTCTCCTAAAATACGGAATACTTTGCGTTGAAATTAGCACCAAAAATTCGTATTGATCCGCAGATCTCAAAACTGGTCTTAGAATTTTTAAATTCGAATTAGTTTTTTAAATATTAATTTTTTCTAATTTTATATACTTTTCTCTAATCATGGCAACTCAAATTTTAATCATAACACATATTTTTTTCATATTTTAGAAAAGGTTATTATTTTAAACTAATTTGGCGACCAGTTTGGCCTCCCTTTAAATGTATGCTAAGAAATGTATCATGTTACTTTTATTCATAATTCAATTTGTATTTCATTATCATTTTATTTAATACAAAACTTTCATTTAAAACTGAAACATTTATAATAAATGGCTTTCACTTCTTTCTTTCTTTTTTTTTTTTTTTTTTTTTTTAACGAAACGAAACGAAAAATATTAGGCACAGATGTCATATACGCAACGCTGTACCTAATTGGTGCCAAATTGGCGTTATTTTTCCTAGCATGGTAACCCGGCTATTGTTGCTTATTTATTAATAAATGTTTATTTGAATTTATTTTCTTTTTATTTACAAAAAATGTTATAAATTGTTTTGTTCTATAGTTATTAATTAAACTTTTTTTTATTTATTGTTATTTCATTTTGAAAATGACAGAAAATAATTTAAAAATACATATGTAACTGGTATTCCAAAACGAGCCTTTCGCCAAATTGTCGTAAAAAAAAGGCACGCCAAACCCGGTGCATATATTACAATTCAAAAAATCATGAAATTTAATTTCAGCTGTAAAGCAATGTTTTAATGGTACTACTTCTCCCGTCGACCAATTTCGCCAAATTATACAAATTGACATAATTTTTTATTTTAAATAACGAAAGAACAAATAAATTAGTATAACACTAATAAAAATACAAATAAAACGTTGAAATAAAAATCACTTGATGGCGTAAACACGTGTAACTTCCTTAAAGTCAAGTGAATGTGACATTTACGATCAATCATTATTGGCATTTAATCTTATAGTTTGGCGACAGATTTTAAATATGACAGGCAACAGATTCTGAATCAAACACGAAAACAACCATTGGATGTCTTAACAGCAACTGATTCTGCTTAAATTTTTGCAATTAAAGGGAATTGAATGGAAACCCGTTTACAGGGAGATCGCTACAGGTTTTTCAGTATAATTCAATCTTCTCTAATATTTTTAAAAGCGATCAGATTAGCGTGCTTTTAGATTCTGCAGTGTCTGAACGGGGGTTGGAGAGCGTAGCTTGCAGGGGGCAGAGCCCCCTAGTTTATTTATATTTTTTGCGAAATTCTAAAATGAATTTTTTTCTGAAATATAAGTTTAAATACGGTTTTACCCCTTAACCTACAATGACGGGAATAGCCCGCGTACGATTATCGAGCCAAATGTAAATTTTTCTTACCACTAAAATTTCACAGCAAATATAGTTTAATTTAATCGTCGAAATTCCATGATTAAACAAGGCGAAAATCTCTATTAAATTTTAGTGGTACCTATGGATTTGCCAAACCGTGGAGCTGTTGAGACGTAAATCGTAGGTTAAGGGGTTAAAGATAAATACTTAAAAGTAAGCAAAATGTACTCATTTGTGATCAGTGCTTAATTTGCGCCGGAGCTTAGCACCAGTACTTCTATTTTTTAGTGAATATTTAAATAGCTAAAACTCACCTAATTCTCATTCCTTCGTGTCCTTTCCTTCCTACACTGCGTGCTTCACTTAACATCAAAACATTATCAAGCTTGGTACTTATTATGCTTTGTCCTTCTTTTAACAAATTTTAGCAAGGGTAATGTGCTCATTCACGGTTAGAAAGTGGTCATCACAGTGCAATTAACAGTCAATTAAAGAAAAATGAAAATCATGATATGAAAGTTATGGAGATTATTTTTCATTAAGGCGATATTTTACGCATAGTATATATAATCTTATTACCATTAAGGTGAAGGGTCTTTTTTGATTAGATTTTTATTTATATTTATGCATATATTAAAAAGCATATTATTATTTTCTTTCGCTGAAGAAAAATTGCTTTAGTTTTTATCCGACTGCTAAGAAGGGTTATGTGTTTCAGGCATATCTGGGTATGTGGATTTCTTTATACCCTCGAAACATCGCAATGGCTGGATGGATTTTAATGAATGAGGTCTTCTAATGAATGAGGAATGAATTCGTCTTAACCGTCCGATGGTTATAGGCTAGATTTTGCTTTTATAAATTCAAAATGGCGGCCGTAAAATACAAAATGGCGGTAGAGACGAAAACAAATTTTTACGCACCTTATTGAGTGGCATATCATTGGATTGGTCTTTCAAAATGAAGAGGATGTTTCATTGACTATTTTACAGTCAGAAGCTCCGTTTAAATATTACACAACATGGAAGTTGTGTAGGTAGGATATCAAGATTTACTTCAACTCTAACTTTCGTAGACATCTGTAAGCCTCATCAAAACAGTGTTTATAGATAGGAACTAACAATTAAACACAACTTAAAAGTCATCAATACAAGCAAATAAAAAAATAGGTAAGTAATATAAAAAATAGCTTCACATTGATGAGAAATAATTAATTAGTTCGCTTTTTACGCTGTCGGATTTTTTGATTTTTTAAATTTATTAGAAATAATGTATGAAAGACAAATTGCATGTGGAGGGACGGAGAGTACGCTACGATGGTTAGTATTGCAGAATATTAGGGCACCGTTATTATTATTTTTTATTATTTATTTTTCTTGCTGGAAATTAATCTCTGTTTGTGATCATTTTCTTGTCTTATAATAGCTCAGATTATTTAAGTCTGAGTTTTAAAAACACACGTTATTTTTTTTGTTATATACTTTGCTTTTATACATTTACGAATGAATGCATGATGACTTGTTGCGCCCCAAGAATTGCAAATAAAATATTACTATATTAGAATAATATAAAAAAAAAATTTTGACCATAGCATAAAAATTAAATAAATATTTGAAACTGTTGACTGTATCATTAAGAACATCATTTATACGGAACCACTTATGAAATACATAAATATGATGTCCTCAAATAAATTATATTATAAATGTTTTATTAACAAACAAGGTAACATATTTATTGTTCACATCTTCTGAATTTAATAATTAGAAAACTAATTGAAATACAAAAAATTAAAGTATCAATTTAAGTACTTCATAGTATAGTTTGCGAATAACATAACTAAATTTACAATATTTGAGAGAAATTAAGTGTAATTAAACAAGCCATGTTAATTACACTGGTCTACAATGATTTTTTTTTCCTTTGAAAGAGAAGAGTGTTTCTTATTTTTTTATGGACGCAGATTTCGAAAAAAAAATTAAAAGTTGTAGCACATATATATTAGTCCAGGCAATAGGGAATTTTACCTAGCAAAATTAATGGTAGTTCTGGAAATCGGCTTACTTTATGTTTTTTGGGTCGCTGAATCCGAATTTGTAACTTCCCACCAAAATTTCCCCCGGCAACCACCCCCCCCCCAAATTTTGGTAAAAAGCCCCCCCAAAAAGGTTTTTAATAAAAAAATCAATTTTTTTATTATTTTAGGAGAAAAGTATCTAGAAATTCAGAAAGTAGATAAATTTGAAACAAATTAGATATATGACATTATGACTTAGGATGAAGAGGAAGGGGAGATCTGTCTCGGAACATGCGCGCGGTGCTGCGTGAACTAAGTTGCGCAATTCCACTTAACCACTCACACGTTTACATTCGCCCTTCCATCTCCCCTCCGAACTTTCCTTATAAGGTTTACTTTATGTTTTTTGGATAGCTGAATCCAAATTTTTAACTTACCCCCAAAATTCCCCCCCCCCCGAAAACCCCCCAAAATAGTTGTTATTAACTTAAATTTCTTATTGTTTTAGGCGAAAAACATTACGAAATTCAGAAACTAGACAAAATTTGCAACAAATAGGATGTATGACATTATGACGTATGATAAACGGGGAGAGAAGGGGCTGCCTCGGAACCAAGGGCGGCGCCAGAGGGGAGTCCGGGGGGCATATGCCCCCCGTCGGGCACACCTGCCCCCCCCCCCCCTGCACACGACCCGAGTCGTGTCGACTCAGGGACAGGTTAATTTAAAAAAAAATCTTAGGTTAGTTTACAGAAAACGCGGCCCACGGATAAGCTTGCGACTAACTTTTTTCTTTGAAAGTCGGATTGTCTTGGCTATAAATTTTTCGGTTTCGGGATGAGTTTGGTTCTTACGCGTCGTTTTTGTTTAAGCTGATTTTTCAAAAAAGTGCCCAGAATTATATCTCAAATTAGAATCCTGCATCGATTCAGGTTGCCCGATTTTACCTACACCCGACCCGACTCCATCCACGGCTCGGATTAAGGTTAACATTTTTCGTTGTGGTTGGGTTCGATTTCGGGTTTGGGGTTGAGTTTTGACACTTACGAGTAGTGTTACCAGGTGTCCTGATTTACGTGGAACGTCCCGATTTCCCCAAAAATTCCCGATCCCAAATTACGACAAATTTTTACAAGTTTAATCTAAATTAAAATTTTATTCCTTAGTCTGCGACAAGAAAATTTAAGAATTTAACCACATGTCGGTTACAGTCTGGTCACAATGGCCGGATGTTACCGAAAACCTTATACATTTTGTCTAGAACTCATTCATGTGCACTCCTGTTCAATGTTTATTGGATTGACCGCAAACTTAGGCGCCTATAAGAAATACGATTTCAAGAAGAGATAGGAGGTGGAAATTCATCTGCTCACTTCGATCTTCTCATTAAAAAGCGTAGGGTAAGTATTTTTTTAAAATAAATGAATGGGTAAATAAAAAGAGAGTTTTGTATAATTATTCAAGCAAACTTAGTATCAAACTAAAAATTTCTTCTTTGTTCATCAGTTTCAGTATACAGTAGAGTCTCATTTTATAATAATATGAATATTAATCTCTATTTAATATATAGAAGAGAAATGGAAGGTATAAATAAGAAAATAATTATATACATACATAACTTCATTGCAAATTTCGGGAATATGTATATACAGCGACAACTAAAATCTCTTGCATCGAGTCAATTAACCCGATTCTACCCGAACGTGTTGGCCATTGGCTCTAAAATTTTGCTGTGGATCGGGTTGATTATGTTTCCGTTTTTGGGTCATCTGAGATTAGAGTTTTGTTTCTTGGGAACCGATTCGAGTACGCCAAATTTTTCCAAGGAAAAGTCCAGATTATTATTCCAAATGATAAAAAAATACTTGCATATGAAAGAGTAAATGTATACATTCATTTTTCGAAATATAAAATTGATTTTAGAGTTACGATTGCAGACTATTTTCCTGAATTGTTCTACATTTAGGATTGATTTTTTTTTTTTTTTTTTCATTTCATGCTTACAAGTTGCAGGTTTGAAAAATAATATTTTGTCAATTTCAGTTTGGGCATAGCTCGAACCGTACAGGGTTGTAATTAACAATTCTTGTTTAGGGTCGTAGGTTCGCATTTAGAAATTTAAAAAAATCGTGTAAAACAGAACACCTATTTACTTCATAATTTAAACTTGATTGTTCAATTAGATTGAAAAATTTTAATTAATAACTTAGTTATACTATGCAGAGGTCTGTACGGGCCGAAATTTCCAGGTCCGGTCCCGGCCCGACTCATAGAAAGAAAAGTTCGGCCCGACCCAGTATAAAAGTTAAAACTTCGGGCCGAGCCCGGACCGGAAAAAAGTTAAAATCTGGGCCCGAGTCCGATCTAGCCCGACGGAAATTCTACAAAACATGGAGTTTTACGTCGATTTGGTTAAAAGGAGGAGTTCTGACCAAAAATACTTATTTTAGCTTTTTTTTTTTCTTTTCTTTTTTTTTTTTTTTTTTTTTTCATGTTTATAATCTTCATTTTTAACTCGGTTGCGATATACATTTTTTTTAATGAATCTCTATTTGTATATAAATGTTTCAGCTATAGTTAATATCGTTAATCAAAAAGTTATGTATTGGTGACTTAAAAATCTAAAAAATTCTATACAGTGAAATCTTCTAAGACGGAATCACATAGGAAAGAAAAACAATGCGTTATAAACAAGTTCCCTTCTTAGCTGGTGTAAATATATTACATTCTTTTCTCACGTATTATTATATTCATTTTGCATGGATCAATAAATTTTTCCATATAAGTCAGGATTCCATCATAGGCTGGTTCTTTTTCGCACGTTTTACTGTATTTCAGTATTATTGCCTAGAAATCTACTATTCTTTAAAACGAATAAATTTTAATGTTTAATTGTAGAATAATATCGATTTAAAAATATAGGCACTTTTTGCAAAAAAATTTGGGCCGGGCCAAATTTTATTGATTTTTTGCACGGACCAGCCCATGCCGAGACAGTGATTTTCATACGGGCTGGATCGAGACCGTCACTGAAAATATCGGCTTATGAAGACCAAGGAAGAATGAAACTTGTTCCGTCTCGGTACGAAAGAAAGAAGTTAGGCCAGGCCCGATCCTTCAGAAAAAAGTAAAGCCAGAGTCGGAAAGAGTAGTGACTAGTCCCAACCCGGCCCGAGAGCCATGAATGAAAATAAGCCCGAACCCATCCCGTGCAGACCTTTAAAATTTGGCTGTTTCAAAATAAGTATGAATTTAAACATTTTTTTTTCTTTTTTTTTTAACATCAACAAGACTTTGTTTTATGATTGAGCTGATATTAAAATAATGAACTAAGGTATTTTACAAGTTTGCCTTTAACTTACATTTTTCTTCAGAATTTTGTATTTCAGATTTCGTCTCAGATTTAAATTCTCTATCTTATCAGAAGTTAGAGGACCATGCTGTCTGGTTTCGATCAATATACACTTTTATTCTTATTATGATTAAAACAAGAAAATTCCTATTTTGATTTGCCAATTTTCCCCGAAAAAACATAAAATTATTAATCTAACGTAAAAATTATCTGAAGTTACATTTTCGTCAAAGCACAGGGCGTAACTGCGCTGCATGTTACTTTTTGTATCGGAAACTAATTTTTTATGTATGTCTCTTTTCTCTCCAAAACACGAAAAGTTCGCGAATCGAAGCTCAATTTTTGTTTTTTAAATCTCCCGTCAAAAGATGGAAATTTCTTCAAATAATAGAAAAATCAGTTCCAACCACAGGTGCGTTCCGGTAACTTGCTGCCTGTGCTTTTTACATTTGCCTGTGCCTTTTACGTTTGACGAAATGTTTTCATGATAGTGTACGTAATAATAATTGCGCCTTTTCAAAAACGGTTGAAATACAAAATAATGAAAAAAATAAAATGCAGTATTTATAAAGTAGGCATTATTGACATAAAATTGCTGTTAATTATTTAAAAAATTCTAGTTCGACTAATTAATTTCTCACCATTCCTTTATAGATAAAGTATAATTCACGTACATTCAATACGAAGAAATGAAGCTAATACAGCAACCTGTTGAGATGGAACGACAAAGAATCGGAAGAACTTTCCAATTTTGACAAGTTCTAATCTTAGCCTGTTTTAGCCGATTTTGCGAAAATTTTCAGTTTAAAGCATTATTCTGTTACACTAGTTCCGTTTTAACAAGTTTTATTGTAGTGATTAAGGATGTCCCGATTTTCAAGCGCCTGCCCCGCTTTTTTTCTCTCTCTGTCCCGCTTTTTGCGATACTATAGACCTGACAACAGTACTTATGAGCCAAGTACGAATTAGCTCAATTTTACAAAAAGGAAGTCTAGGCTATAGTTTTAGATGAAGAATTATATATTTAAATTTGAATGAATCGCTTTACATGTTTATTTTCTACATAAAAGACGGAATTGATATTAGAGATATGATTTCAGACTATTTTTTCATAACTCTATTAAATTATAGATCATTTTTGTGTCGAATCGGGTTCGGTTTGAAGTGTTTCGGTTTAGGGTCAATAGAAAAATTGTTGTCGGGTTTTGAGTCAACGGAAATTTTTCGTAGGTTTCGGATTGACTTTAAGGCTGTTCTCAAATCCAAAAGGGCAAGCTTATGACATAAGTTTTAATTTATTTTTGTTCGGAAATGCATGAAACTAGCAGGTGTTGTTGTTCAGAAGCTATGCAATCGAGCTGTTTTTCCCGTTTTTTTGCAAATGCAATAGAGCTTTCAGAAAATAGTGTCAAAGTGGTCGTTTTGAACCGAGTTTCCGCGCGAAAGGAGACAAACCCTCCAGAAGGGATGTAAAAAGTGTTTGTCACGTGATCAAAATCGCTTATAACTCGATAGGTAATTTATTGATCCAAAAATGGAAAACATCGATTCCAAATCGCTTCCATAGTCAGGCTTTCCAATTTTATATTTTTACGTTAAAAAATGAATTTGTAAATGTGTCAAAATGTTTTGCGCTTGTTGAGCACAGCAGTTGAGAACAGCTTTAAGTTAAACGTTTGGGTCGAATATAACCCAACCCGCGCAGGAATCTATTTCAGATGGAAAACTACGTATTTGAATATAAATGACTCCTTATATGTTTATTTTTCTACATAAGATATGATTAGAGAATACTTTTTATAATTACATTATATATTTTGGATAAATTTTCTTGGACTCCGGGTTTCAGGTTGAGATTGGAATTAAGTATTTCGGTTTCGATCGGATTGCGGGTAGACGGAATATCTTTCGTTGTGTTCGGTTCGGGTTGCAGCTTAGTTTCAAATAAAATTTGCAGGGCTGCAAATTTTATTTATTACCCGGGCAGGACCCTAGTTGGGTGTAACGTTTAACTGCTAGTTTTCACGATGACACTTTCACTAACAAATTTAAATAATTTTAAATTAAAACAATTTTTGGTCACTTCATGCGTTTTCGATAAGGATTTGTCAACTGATTTTTTCCTTTTGCCTCCGACATTAAAATACATGGTCAACCCTGCCTGAACACGAATCACGTTTCGAAAAAATCGGTTACCCACTTTACTTGATGTGGGACTCTTGTTTCCAGATCTTTGCATTTTCTTAAGGCTGTTCTCAACTGCTCTCCTCAACAAGCGCAAAATGTTTTGATGCATTTACAAATTCATTTTTTAACGGAAAGATATAAAATTGCTGACCAGCGATTTACAATCAAACAGTGTTTTCCATTTTTTGATCAATAAATTACCTATTGAGTTATAAGCGATTTTGATCACGTGACAAACACGTTTTTCGCCCTTTCTTGGGTGGATATTCTTCTTTTGCGCGGAAATTCGGTTCAAAACGCCCACTTTGACACTATTTTCTGAAAGATCTATTGCGTTTGCAAAAAAACGGAAAAACAGCTCGATTACATAGTTTCTGAACAACAACACTTCCTAGTTTCATTATTTCCGAACAAAAATAAATTAAAACTTATGTCATAAAGTTGCCCTCTTGGATTTGAGAACAGTCTTAAGGGCGGGGTGGTCCGCAGTGGTTTGACTCATAAACCGGAGAACTGTTCCATACTTTGTCGCTCACACATTGCTGTGTATGTACCATATATGTGCACGTAACATCTGTAGTATTGAATGAGCTCTTATTGGGAGGTTGCTGGGAGTAAGAAGAGTACGAAGCAGAGTTTTTCCTTTCCAACGCTCAAAAGTGTGGAAACTTTTCTGTTGTGTTTTCGTCCACCTATAAAGATTAGGTGACTAGTGAGGTGTTTCAAAAATAACCTTAAGAGCTTTTTTCGCTTTATTTATCTACGATATTCTTTGACAAGCTTCGAAGTTTATGTTTCGAATAAAAATCGTTTGGTCTTCTGGAATTCATCTCTAATTTAAATAGCAGTGTGAGTGTTAGAGATCTGCGCATTTAGGGATATCTCAAATCAAGACTCGAAAATTTTATGTTTTTCACGTGATTAACCAACATATTCCACCTGTTATTTAAAAGAAGACGAAAAAAAAAAAAAAGAAACTAAGCAATGTTTCATTCACTCCATGTTCATGTTCATTTACTCCACTAATAAAAGAGAAAGTTACTACGACATTACCGTGAAGAAGAAAAAAAATTCTGAAGTATAAAGTCCCAGTCCGGCCCGAATCTACAGTAAAAACGTAAGACCCCGACGTGTCCCGGAAAGATAAAGTTCAGGCCCGGTCCAACTTTTCAAAAGCTAAAATTTAGCCCGAGCCCGTACCGAGTTTTCAAATAAAATTAAGCACGGCCCGAGTTTAATGAAAGAAACTTTTATGGAGCTCGGGCTTCGGGAAAAGCCCGGGCTCCTGGAGACCCAGAATATATATTATGAATTCGGCCCTCCTGTCGGGGATACTGTGCCCCCCCCCCCCCGTCGGGCAAGTTCTGGCGCCGCCCCTGCTCGGAACATTCCCCGCGCGCTTTTCTCAAAAAATATTTTTTTTTTTCAAAAAATCTATTTTTGGGGTGGGAAGTTACAAATTCGGATTCAGCGACACAAAAAACATAAAGTGAGTCGAAATCCAGAACTAGTATTAATTTTTCCAGGTAAAATCCCCTATTGCCTTTACTTCATAGCTTAGTGCACGTAGCGCCGCAGTGAATGTTCATGCCCTACCCCTCCCCGTTCATCCTATGTCATAATGTCATGTATCCTATTTGTTGCAAATTTTGTCTAGTTTCTGAATTTCGTAATGCTTTTCCCCTAAAACAATAAGAAATTTAAGTTAAAAACAACTATTTGGGGGGAGGGTTCGGGGGGGGGGAATTTTGGGGGGAAGTTAAAAATTCGGATTCAGCGACCCAAAAAACTTAAAGTAAACCTTATAGAGAAAGTTCGGAGGGAAGATGGGAGGCCAATGTAAACGTGTGAGTGGTTAAGTGGAATTGCGCAACTTAGTTCACGCAGCACCGCGTGCATGTTCCGAGGCAGATCCCCCCTTCTCCTTCATCCTAAGTCATAATGTCATACATCTAATTTGTTGCAAATTTTGTCTACTTTCTGAATTTCTAGATACTTTTTCTCTAAAACAATAAAAAAATTGATTTTTTTAATAAAACCCTTTTTGGGGACATTTTATCAAAATTTTGGGGGGGGGGGGGGGTGCCGGGGGAAATTTTGGTGGGAAGTTAAAAATTTGGATTCAGCGACCCAAAAAACATATAGTAAACCTTTTTCCAGAACTACCATGCATTTTTCTAGGTAGAGCCCCTATACGGTCTCTATTGCCTGGACTATATACATTTTTTTTTAAACCGAGAATTTCTATTTGTTTGTTAATTTAAAATATTATCATAGTCTCCAGAAAATTTATGTAAGGTAATCTAAATACAAGATGGCCATAATTAAACTGACAGTACACAGACCGTTCTGTAGCGCGACCTAATTGAGAGGCCAAATTTTGTAAGAAGATTAAACAAGACGGGGGACGAAGGATTCCGTGAAAAAAAAATTAGTTCCAAAAGTCTCCATTAGGGGAATATGTGGCGCTGTGCAACACAAAAGAGAGTTTTAAGAAACGCAGAATCAATACTGAAATAAAATTATCTTTTATTTAGCTTTTAACGAATTTAGTATTGTTCTGCATTTTTTAAAACTGTCTTTTCTCTTACACAGCGCCACACAGTCCCGTAGCGGTGGCATTTCGAATTAATGTCTTTTTTCGCGGAATCCTTCGTCCCCCGTCTTTTATCTTCTTACAAAATTTGGCTTCATTCTCTCAATTAGATCGCGCTACAGAACACTGAGTACTGTCAGTTTAATTATGGCCACATTGTTTAATACAACGCAGTGTGCGAACCCACCTATGATAAGATGGATCTATGTCAGGCTTAATTTCAATTTGAGACATGTATGCGAAAACTTATCTGCCTAATTACAAATCTCTTCTACATCACATCACCACTGTTCAGCATATTTTTCTATAAAACATTCAAAACTAACGAAATTTCAATGATTTGCGCAATCGACAAATCATTCCAGAAATCGTGTTTAATTTTTAAAATGTAAACAAACAATGGGCTGTGTAGCGAGTCTTTCGTTTTTTAGATTCATTGATAAAAATTTTAAAAGAAATAATTCTCGCATTGAATATTTTAATTGTGTGTATTTTAATAGTTTATATCCAAATCAAATCATCGTGTTTAATTTTGCTAGTGTAAAAAAAAAGGGAAAAAAAAAGCAATTTAACAAATTACATCAACCAATCGCAAAATTATTTTTTCAAAGACTAAAATTTAAGACATAAAAAATCGCACGCAGTTGATCATACATTACGTACGCCATGAATTAAACATTAATAGTGTTATTACACGTAAAAATTCCAAGCGACAAAAATCGCCTGCGACTCGTACGTATTATCCACTGAAACTTACGTATTATCCAAGCATTTCATTGGCTGTTCGGGAAAAGGCTTTTCCATCGTCAGATTTCCAAGGAATCTGACGGCCAATTTTAAATGAAATTTATTTCTTAGACTTCTAAACATGCCACAATATTACTTTTTATAGCGTCGTATAGAGAAAAAAATGAACTTTTAAATGTAAATTGTTTGAAAGCTGTATCTCAATTTGTTTCTGAGTTATTGATTTTTTTTGTAGTTTTTATTACTTTTTTGTCATAGTGGCAACAGAAGGTATCCATCTCTGTTGCAAGTAAAGGGAAATACAGATTACTGTATAGACCAATCAGAAAACGAATAAAATGCAGATTAAACCAATAAAAAGCTTCAGATATACTTTTGATTTCCTACCCTGACGAGGACAATAACCATTTTTCCAAATGGTTAAAAATCATAAAAAAGCCTTTGACGTCATTCGCCAATGAACCAATAAAATTAGTTTTTTTTATTTTTTATAAGTAAACTTTTAAGCAACTCAACTCGATAAAGATAATAAACGCCGTCTTTTGTTTATTTGTTTCAGGTTTCTATGTATAATTTGTTTTGGTAAAATTAATTGATTTTATGAATCATCAATCCATTTCCCTTTTTTGCAAATTTAATTGTTTCTCAGCATTGTATAATTTTAAATTGTACATCGTTGAATAGGAGTAGAAATGTACTTTCAAATGTAATATGTTTGAAAACTGTATTTCAATTTATTAACTTTTATGATTTTTAAACCAAACAACTTGATTTCGGAACATTAACGCGTTTGCACTTAAAACAATACAGGGTGACACATAAATACTGTGGCGTGATGAAAATGTCAATTTTTTTTAATATTTTCACGTTTTTGAGATATACTTTTGTTTTATTCGTGCTCCTCGTGCTTTTTTGTTGCGTAATTGCTATTTCAGCTGATGACACTTAAAATAGCCACTCGCAAAAACTAACTAAAATACTCTGAAAAGAAAATTTTAATAATTTAAATTCATACATTTAATTCTATACGTTTATTTATTTAGTCGCTAGGATTATGAATAAACACAAAGTAACCAGTGCAATTATTACAACAAATTAAAATGACAGATCTATAGAAATTTGGAAGAGATTGAATGCACGACTTAGAAATAATACCCTGGACAACATTCGACCATTGTCTTTATACTTCGAACTACCCCTGTAGATTTTCACTTCCGGAAGATCTTAGTAAAGCAATAGCACATCAGGGAAGGTCGAGATTACGGCCGACGCGACGGTCCAGCACTCCTATGATTGTTCGGTAGGTCCAAAGATTCTGCGGGACTCAGAAGTGTGATCCCCGAACTACGTGGCTTAATCCTGGAGTACAGGGGTTTTGCTGTTGATGCGACTATGACTTTCAATGCTGTTTTGGGAGGAGGGAGAGTGACGCGCGATGGGTGGCGCTCTTCCTTCGCCGGTAGTAAGTATCGTGGCGGCACCGCAGTGGTTCACGCCAGTCCCGTCTGACATGTTGAACATTTCGGCTCTTCAAAACTTATGTTGGCGAGGCTACTTGCCACAATGTTTAGTTTCATCATCGTCGGACTAGCATTTTTTTGGATCCCCCTTAAGGTCAATCTCAAATCCGAACAGGCTACTATCTGACACATTTTTTAATTTATTTTAGTTCGCAAACATGTCAAATTTGCAGGTGACCTTATTAAGACGCCGCACAGTGGTCCTAAATCGCGATTATGTGGCCAAAAATCAGAAAATCGAAGTTTCGTATTTCGAAATGAAATAAATTCCACAATATTTAGAATTATCTGAAGATTTATATTCTTTAATATTTTGGTTTTATAAGCTCACATGAATTCGCATTGCTTATGTGAAGTTAGGGGTTTTGAGCGTTTTCTGCTGTTGCGTGAATTTCAGGTAAATTCGTTGCATTCACACCCAACTAAGACATTTTCCGATAGTTTGTCGTTTTTTTCTTTGCACTTCCCTGAAACAACATTAAATTACATATTTAATTTGAATTTTTGATTGCAAAAATATCAAAAATTAAAAAAAGAGGAATTTTTTTAAAAATACATAGTTTTAAGGCAGATTTGTACATAAAAAGTGATGTATAAAAAAAGTCCTTCCGAGTTCCTCGGAGTTTTATAGAACAAAATGTAGAACGAACCTTCTAAAATCATACCCCAAGAGATTTATTGCGACTTTTTGAGAACCAGTAGTTTGAAGTTGAACATGGGATACGAATTTTTACAGCAAAAAAAAATTAAAACGAAAACAGAAAGGGGGTTTGAAGAAGAAAAAAAATCCATAACTTCGTCAATTAACAAGGTATCAAATCAGCATGAATTTTTTATGTATCTTCTTAATATTATCTACAACTTTTATACTTGCAAGTTTTTTATAGGACCAATTCTTACTGCAGAAACAAATTAAAAATACATCGAGATTGAAGAAAAAAAAATATCGTATTAAGGATGTACTCAAATCCAAACTGCTTATTTCTGACTCATTTTTAAATTCATTTTTGCTTTCAAACGCATCCATTTGGTAGGTTCTCTTATTCAGAAACTATATAGTGTGCCGTAATGATCGATTTTTTTATTAAGGCAGAATACATTTTAAAAAATGATATCAAAGTGGGCATTTTGAACCGAAATTTTGAATGCGATTGTGTTGGAAACGAATAAAAGGGTCCTACTCAGAAAATAAATGTTTATAAATCAAGTTCTAATTAATTGATCGAAAAATAAAAACATAGGTCTCTTATAAATGTCTTTAAAAAATCACGTCAGCAAGTTTCATGTTTTTCCTTTTAAAATTGAATCTGAAAATGTGTCTGAAAATTTAGAGTTGTTGACCATGGAAAAATATTTTTTGAATACTGGCTTTAACATAATGATGATAAAACCAGCTCTTATATAAAAATGAAATTAAAAACTCGTCAAAAGTGGCCAGATAAAATTGCTAAAGTTGGTTTATCTCTAATCATGATTTAGTTTTTGTTGGTGGAATTAGTACTTAACTTCGAAATCTACCTGAGCCAGTAGGCCGAGCCGGCAGGGATTTTTTTTTAATTCGCGGTGGGGGGAGGGCTTAAGAGTTGGGGATATTATATATATTTATATATATTTTTTAATTATTTGTTTTTAAATTTTTCCCTTGCTTTTTTCGTTTATATCAAAGTAATATTAAGACTTCACTTTATTTTAAAAAGTGCATATTTAAAGTTTTATATATATATATATATGTATGTATACTTTTTTCTACCAACATGCATGTATGGGAAATTCAATCAACTGAAAAACATCATTTAATGTTTTTAATTTTCTGATTATTTGGAAAGTATATTTTACCTACTTACAAATAAATTTTATTAATTTTCACGTATCGTCATATAAATAAGCTATTGCAAAAAATTTTTATTAATGGTATTTTTTTTTCAGTTTATTATATGGATGTTAATTTAATTATATTAATTTACATGCGCATTTAAATTTTAATGAATACTTTAATGTAAACACTTTGTTGGCGCCGAAATTCGTCTGACAAATAAATTTTCAAAATCCAAGTGAGATGGGAGAGCAATTAGAATAAATAGTTTATTAAATAAAACTGAAATAGTATGTAAATTCTATTCATCATTAGAAGTTAATAATTGTTCCATAATAGTAATTCTCCGTATTTAACAGAGCCAATACAAAAAAAAATGTGTTCTCTGCTTGGTTGCAGAGTCAGGACTTCCACTATACACTCTGTATTAAACAGAGCCATGATTTAACAATTGGCATCTCTGATTACAGAGTCAGGACATGTTACATGTTCTCTGCTTGGTTACAGAGTCAAGACTGACCATTTTAAAAATGATACATATTATATAAAATAAACATCAAAATAAAAATTACAATATGCAGTTATAAATCTTCTAAATAGCTATAATATTCATTTAAATGACATCCAAGTAATTATAAAACTAATAAATCACCATCAATTCAAAATTATTATAAAGTAAATAAATCTATATTACATGACCTTGAAATCATAATGTTACTCATAAATATTGATTCAGGGTTATAAACAATTTAGATAAACAGATTAGATTTTTTCTGTCAAAAGAAATCACTTTTATAATTATGCTTTACAACATGAAAGATAAACAGAGTTAAATTATAAACAAATAAATTTGAGGTTATTTACGCCGTAACATCCTCCGCCTCCATGAACGGAGTTCATCGAACAATTATAACTTACCAAATTTCCACTATCACATACTAAATAATCAAATATTAAATACAAATTTAAAATATTACCTTAAATGTTAAGTATAACTAAAATGAAATGCAATTAAATCCTACTACTTCTATAAAAAACAGTTTCTGGAACAACTAAAAATAGAAAAAGACATTAATATACAAAATAGTTCAGAAAGTTACAAAAATTAGACATAGAAAAAAATAATAATAATAAAGTTAGTTAAAATAAAGTAAAATTCTATTATATTAAATGTCCATCGGTAGAGGAGACAATTTTGTGATAGGGCGTTTCAGTTCACCAGTAGAAGTCTTTAATTTGACAACACGAACAATATTATCATCCCCAGGAAATAGTTCAATTATTCTGCCCAATTTCCACCTTAATGGTGGCTGGTTTTCTTCCTTTATCAACACCAAGTCATTGATTTTTAAGTTCGGGTTGCTTCTAAACCACTTTGTACGTTGCTGCAATTGTGAGAGATAGTCTGACGACCACCTTTTCCAAAAACTTTGGAAAATCTTTTGTAGCAATTTCCAACGTTCCAAAGGAGTTACATAGGTAGAGGAGATATCAGGCTCAGGTAAGGAGGTCAAGGGTGCTCCTATAATAAAATGTCCTGGCGTCAGAGCCGTAAAGTCATTTGGATCAGAAGACTCCGCGACAAGCGGTCTTGAATTTAAGCATGACTCAATTTGTGCAATTAAGGTCAAAAATTCTTCATAAGTTAAAATCTGATCACCAATTGTTCTCTTCAAATGATTTTTCATTTGTTTTATTCCCGCTTCCCAAAGGCCTCCAAAGTGAGGGGCGGAAGGTGGGCTGAATTTCCATACTATCATTTCGTCAGTAAGATACTTGTGCAATTTTTCATCAGAAGCAATTAGAGACATCATTCTCTTTATTTCGCGGTCTGCCCCTACAAAATTTGTACCTCTGTCGGAAAATATTTCTAGAGGTTTTCCACGTCGAGCCACGAATCTTTTCAATGAGGCTAGAAAGGTTTCAGTTGTAAGATCAGTGACTAACTCAAGATGGATAGCTTTTGTTACGAAACAAACATACAGACAAACATAATGTTTAAAGGGTTTCACACCACGTCCCTTACGAGGTTTGATCAAAAAGGGGCCGGCTAAGTCGACTCCTACTCTTGAAAATACTCGAGCTTGTGTCACGCGTGCTGATGGCAGATTTCCCATCAACTGAGATGAAAGGTGTGATGAATTTCGGAAACATTTCATACATTTCCTTATTTCTCTTTTCACAGCTTCTTTAGCATTAATTATCCAAAATTTTTGTCGAATTGCTGAAATTGTCAATTGAGTTCCGCTATGAAGATGTTTCTCATGAAAATACTTTATTATCAAGTCTGTAACATGATGCCTTTTAGGGAGAATGATTTGATGTTTTTGATATTCAGACAAGTTTGCATTTTTTAGCCTACCTCCAACACGAAGAATATCATTTTCGTCAAGAAATGGATGTAAAGGAAGGAGTTTGCTTTTAGAATTTAGGATCTTTCTGGATTTTAGAATTTTCAGTTCGTCTCCGAATTCATGGTTTTGAATTAATTTCACAATAGCATTTGTTGCCCTTTCAAGTTCTGGAACAGTCAAAAAACCATAGACTCGTTCAGATGGGCATGTACTATTTTTGATGAATCTGAGGCACCAAGCCGTAATTCGTTTTAATTTAGACCAGGATGAAAATTTAAATAAAAGCTCAAATTCTGGAATATTTTGGGATATGGAGCAAACAAGCGTTTTACGTTGTTCTTGCAAGACCTCTTCATCAGGTAGATTAGGTTGAGTTTCAGGGGGAAATACTGGTAACGATTCTTCCTTCAGCCAGCTAGGACCATGTAACCATACCTCGTTATTAATCAATTCAGATGCAGAGCAACCACGAGAGAGAACATCTGCAGGATTTTCCTTTCCTTTACAAAATTTCCATTGTACAGGAGCAACAAGTTCCTGAATTTCGCGTACGCGGTTTGCCACAAAGGGCTTCCAGTTGTTAGCACTTCCTTTAATCCAGTGCAAGGTAATTTGGGAGTCACTTAGACAAAATATATTTTCATTCACAATTTTAAATATTTCCTTTAAATAATTCGCTAATCTTGCAGCCGTAAGTGCTCCAAGAAGTTCGATGCGCGGCAATGTAATTTTCTTGAGAGGCGCTACTCTCGACTTTGCTATTACAAATGAAGTTTCACAAGAAGAAGAATCACGTAAATAAGCCACTGACCCATACCCCTTTAAACTAGCATCAGAAAATATGAAAAGTTGAGCGGTTTCAGGATTTAATTTTGGGATAGTTACAAAATATTTTCTAAGAATTTCAAAATTTACCAAGTCTTTTATTTCATTATGCCATTTTCTGAATTTTCCACTTAAAGAATCTGGTAATGTAGAATCCCAGTCAATTCCATGTTCCCAGAGTTCTTGCATTAAAAATTTAATTCTTATCACGAAAGGGGAAATGAGTCCAATAGGATCATAAATTTTTGCCACAGTTTGTAAAACAATACGTTTGGTAATAATTTTATGGTCAAATTCTACCAAAAGTGGTTGTATGTCTATTTTCAAGGTGTCACTTTCTGTTATCCATATAATTCCTAATACCTTCGAAAGATTTTGTTCAAGAGTGTCTTCCTCAAAGTTTATTCCATGTTCCTTCCATAAAAATTTTAAATCGGAAGAATTGGTTTTAAATTTTCTGAGTTTCATATTGGCCTCACTCAATATCTTCTCTGCACCGTTTGATAAAACAAAAGCTTCATTTACTGAATCAGCTCCATGAAACAGGTCATCAACGTATAAGGAAGTATCCAGCATATTAACTATTTTTCCAAACAAATCTTTATACCCCTCAATGTGATGTTTGATGGTTGCAGAAAGGAAAAAGGGTGAAGTTGTTACACCAAAAGTTACACGGGTCATGCGAAAAACCTTCAAAATGGGATTGTTACTAGTGATATTGTCAAACCACAGGAACCTCAAAAAATTTCTATCTTCTTGTTGTATCTGGATTTGCAAGAATGCCTTTTCTATATCGGCCAAGAAAGCAATTTTGTGGAGACGGAATTTTAAAATAATGTCCAATATGTTAGGATTTAGATTGGGCCCAGGAAATAAGCACTCGTTTAACGATTTTGCCCCCTTATCTTTGGATGACGCATCAAAAACAATTCTTACTTTAGTTGTCGATTTATCTTCCCTTATTACTGGTCTGTGAGGCATGTAATACGTGTTTATTTCATCTTTATTAAACTCACATTCTTCAATTATACCCAAACCACATTGTTCATTTAATATTTTCTCATATTCCTTAAGTAACCATTCATTTTCGCACAATTTTGATTTTAATCCCCAAAGTCTATGTTTAGCTACATCAAAATTGGATTCCAATTCATTTTTATTTACTTTCCACAAAAGTTTAGTTTCATATCTTCCATTTACAAAATTTAAATTATCATTAAATAAATCAAGAGCATCTAAATCCTTTTGTGAAAATAATTCATTTTTACTATCACAAATACCCAAAGACTCTAGTTTCCAAAACTTTTGCAAATCAAAATTTTCTATTTCATTAACAGATACAAGATGAGCATTAACTGTTTCGTTACCTTTAGAGTTTATTTTTCCCACTATTGTGTACCCAAAAAGTGTATTAGCTACATATAAATGGTCATTAATTTCTTCAATGACACCTCTCTGAACATTCCAGAAATAATCAGCTCCAAGTAAAATTTGTACTTCGGATTCCTCGGGCGTAGGGTCGGCTAACCTCCATCTTTTACTTTCAATGTATTTTATAACTAGAGGGTCAGAATTGGGAACCTTCAATGTTGTTGCACTTATCAAATCGGTAGCTAGCACCTCAACATCTATAAAACGATGATAATTCATTTTACTTCGCAATTTAATTTTAAAAACATCATATTCTTCTTCGCGACCTTGATCCATGCCAAAAGCGAATACAGTTAAATGTTCTTTTCTTAAAACAGGCAAATTTAATTCACGAGCTAATGCTTTTGTTATGAAGCTTTTTTCGCTTGCAGAATCAAGTAATAATCGAACTACCTTTGATTTAGAATTACCTTGAGCAGTTACACAACATGTTTGCAATAAAACAGCATGCTTAGAATTTCTAAAATTACAATGAGAATTAGATACAACTGTTTGATTTTGATTTTCATTAATTTCCGGTTTCAAACTTTTCTTAAAGCAAAATAATTTGTTATGTTCAGTGCTTTTACAATTTAGACATGGCTTTAATTTTATGCGGCATTGCGAAGATAAATGCGATTTCAAAAAGCATTTGTAACATCTACCCTCCTTACGTAACATTAATCTTTTCTTATCATCAGCTAAATTTTTACACTCGGAAGATAAATGATCATTACCTTTGCAAAATACACAAAAAACTTTAATAGTGGCATTTAAGGTATTAGCATGTTGATATTTATTTGATGTTTTCTTTTCACGAAATTCAGTTTTATTTTTATGTACAAAAGAAGAGGATGCATCATTTTTAGAACTTGTCATTGACAAAGCCTTTTCTCTACATTCTATTTCACATTTCAGAAAGGCAATTAGATCGGTTACATCTGACTCTTTGCTAGTATCACGTTTTCTATGATATTCAATCACTAATTCATGGGGCAATAGCTTTAGCAAAATAGGATTTAACAATTGTCCATAAGAACTGGATGTTACCCCCAAATTTCTTAAACTTCTAATATTAACTTCGCACATGTCATGCAATCTTCTTAATGCATTTAAATTTGAACAATTTTTAACTGGTTCCATATTTAATAAATTAGTCATGTGTTTATTAATAATAACATCAACCTTACCAAAACGGTCCTTTAATAAATCAATACAAGTATCATAATTTTGTTCTGTCAAAGGAAACCCTTCTACCACATTATAGGCCCGATTACATAACAAGGATTTTAGATAAGCGAATTTTTCTATCTTAGATAGTGATTTATTCTGGTGTATCGATGTTTCAAAACAGTTAAAAAATTCGACCCATTCTTCGATTTCACCAGAAAATTTTGGAACATTTAATTTAGGCAATTTCATGGCAGAACTCGTTTCTGTTCCACTAGCAGAACCATTCAATGAATTTACACGACTAGTTGCTATCATAGAAACATTATCCTTTTTACATTTTCTTAATCTATTTTTAATTTTAAATTTAGCACTGATCAATTGGTCAGTGTACTTTTCACTATTAGCAATGTCCTTTTCATATTCTTTTAAGTCGGATATTTGAGCTTCAATATCACGATTCAAACTTTGGAAAGCCGTTTCTTTTAAGAGAAATATTTCTTGAAGCTCTAATAATTCATCGGTTTTCGTATTATCAATGTCATCATTTAATAATGTTTCTAATTTTGTAATTAATTTCGTGAAACTCGTTCGTTCAACAGAACGTTTTGCTTTCAGCTTTTCAAGATTTTCCATTTTAAATAAAGAATAATTCTTATTTTAAAACATTAACCATTCATAGAAAATGAAAAAAATATTTTCTTACCTGTTAATTCCAGGTAATGTAGATGGCATGTCGTAATCCAAATGGCACAATAATAATTCCACACTAATCACAGGTTGAAATATAAATCACACTTGTTAATCACAAATCACTTTGACAAACTGCTCACTATTCTTTCAAAAAAAAAATGTTTCGCGGGTTACGAGGCACCAAAAATAAATGTTGGCGCCGAAATTCGTCTGACAAATAAATTTTCAAAATCCAAGTGAGATGGGAGAGCAATTAGAATAAATAGTTTATTAAATAAAACTGAAATAGTATGTAAATTCTATTCATCATTAGAAGTTAATAATTGTTCCATAATAGTAATTCTCCGTATTTAACAGAGCCAATACAAAAAAAAATGTGTTCTCTGCTTGGTTGCAGAGTCAGGACTTCCACTATACACTCTGTATTAAACAGAGCCATGATTTAACAATTGGCATCTCTGATTACAGAGTCAGGACATGTTACATGTTCTCTGCTTGGTTACAGAGTCAAGACTGACCATTTTAAAAATGATACATATTATATAAAATAAACATCAAAATAAAAATTACAATATGCAGTTATAAATCTTCTAAATAGCTATAATATTCATTTAAATGACATCCAAGTAATTATAAAACTAATAAATCACCATCAATTCAAAATTATTATAAAGTAAATAAATCTATATTACATGACCTTGAAATCATAATGTTACTCATAAATATTGATTCAGGGTTATAAACAATTTAGATAAACAGATTAGATTTTTTCTGTCAAAAGAAATCACTTTTATAATTATGCTTTACAACATGAAAGATAAACAGAGTTAAATTATAAACAAATAAATTTGAGGTTATTTACGCCGTAACACACTTATTTATATGGATTTCATACTTATTTACATTTATTCTCATTAAACAAATAATAAATCTCGTAATATTTTTTAAGGAATATGTACAGTCCATCCGTTGCGCTTTTACTATTCTAGAGAAATGTGTTCACCTGAAACTAGATATGGGTCTAGAAGTATAACCCCACAGTCAATGGGCTCTCCTCATTTCACATCCCCGCTGTTCCTATCTCTGATGTTCATTCATCAACCATCCCCTCTTCGTTTAGAAGGGAAGAGCTTCCTACACATTCTCTGAAGAAAACCAAAGAACGTCTGTAATTTCTTTGAGAAAACATTAAGAAGCGGAAATTTCAAATATACTTGAAAATTAGATAGGTAATTATTTATTTAATATTACCAAAATAAAGTAAAGGCAGATTCTTCTTCTTCTTTTTTTTTTGGGGGGGGGGGGGGAGGGATTTTAATGGTGTTATTCTCAATGTAATAGAGAGAGGCAAAAGAAAAGGGGGGGGGGGGACGAATTTTTTAAAAGTAATCTAATTAATGATTTGAATGATTTTATTATTTATTCATAGTAAATAGATGTCGAAAACTTAAAAAAAAATAATAATATTTTTAGACTATCTTGCTATAAGAACAAATGGAAAAAGGGGAGATTTCACGTGTATGTGCGTGGAGGAGGACGGGGAGGGGGGTAAAATTTAGCTGATTGATTATTTATGTATTTTATTAATTGCTTATACTCTTTATTGTTACTTTGCAATAACATTCAAAAGAGAAAAAAATAAGATTTTTTTTTATATTCAGGGAATAAGAAAATAAGACTTATTTTATATTTTTAGGGAGGGAGGGAGAGAGGGGGATGGGTTAAAATTTCAGGGGAGACTGAATTAGATGATTTGTCTTAAAAAAGTGAAAATATTCACTATAATCAAAAGTGGAAAATTCTCATTCCTGTAAAAGAAATCCTGTAAAAACAGAAAATTTAAATTTAATAAAATCTGCCCTCCCCCTCTATTGCGCCCCCCAATTTCCTCCCCCGTACCCCAATTACATTTAGTTTAAATTAACAATGTAATATCATTTAGAATGTTATACAATTAAAAATGAATCATATATAACCAATAGGAAAGCCAGAAATGATTTTTGGCCACTTGATCGCGATTTGGGACCACTGTGCGCCGTGTAAATCGAACTGTGTTTTCGTTCTTCGGTAAAGATAGGGATCACAGGAATTACCGCCCTGGGAACCCAGCTTCGGCTTTAGGCGCAAAGGATTTTCCGGGTTTCACGGGTTTTCAGAAAATGCTGTCGAAAGTAACGTTTTGAGTGGGATTTCCGAACGCGACAGCGCAGTAAAAGAAAATAACTGAAGACCTGGAACAAAAAACCCTTTTAAATCGATATGTAATTTATTTAGCGCAAAATAGAAAAAAAAAACCGTTCGAGTTACAAATCCCCCCAATAATTATTCCTGCAAATATCATGTTTTTAAGCTTAAAAAGGAATCAGAAAATGTGTTCGAAAGTTTCGCGTTTTTGAGCGTGTGAAAAATATTCGCCTTTTCAGAACAGCCTTAACAAAGCTTTAGGAGAAAAATATTACCGTCAGATGAAGAAGTCAAAGAATTTTTTTTCAATTGCTTTCATACAAGTTTATATTCATGTCAGTATACAAGAATGATGAAAAACAAGAATAATAAAAGTGTATATGTAATATGCTGTTATAGCGATTTTTCTCAATTTTTCATAGTTCTGTTGTATAACGGCTGTTCATGCAAGCGACGGGAGTAATTCGCATACAACTAACCCTGAAACTCTCAAGCAGCTGATGTACAACAGAATGATGAAAAATATTCATTTCATTAAATATTATGATTGAGTAAAATGAAGTAAAATGAAGCAGAAACTTAAAATGAAAATCAAAGTTGGTGTAGTATTGAAGTAATAATACTGAAGGATTAATATGTGTAACAATTTTTGAAAATATCAACATGTATTAGCAAAAAGGAAATTTTGGGATTGGCACATCCGACTAGTTTCATTTGAAGAAGAGTAAATTGTTCTAAAGATTTTAAATCTTTGGATTCCGTTGGTTAGAGCCATAAATAATTTATAAAATCTTGTTTTCTGATTTAAAAAAGAAAGAAAGAAAAACATGAAAACTATACATTTATTAGAGAAAATTACTATTGAATTTCCAAACTCAGAAATTAAAATTGATAAAAATTGATTAACATTGCTTTCGATATGAAACTAGAAGTTGGGTTCAGCGTGGGCAAACTCGATTATTGCTACTGTCTGAATCAGAAAACAGTTTTTCTTAACCTGCCGTTCACCTCCAATATTAAAAGCTTGCGTAGGTTTGCTAGTTAGACGTCATGTAACTGCTGTAGAGAGTGGGTATGAGATACGGGAATGTAGAATTTCTGTAATTTCCTGTGAATCATGCGTCGTCTTGCTACAGAAGAAGGGATTTTTCATTTATTTCTTGATAAGGATGCTATCTGTTAAAAATATTATTAACTAGTTGCATGAGCCAATCCCAAAACTTTCTTCTATCTCTTATATTTTAATATTTCAAAATGTTGTTACAGATGTCAATATTTCATTTTTATTAGTTCAATACTATATCAACTTTGACTTTTATCTTAAATTTCTGCTTCAATCAATTAATCGGAGTAAAAACCAGTTAATCTCGATCATGATATTTATTAAAATCGAATAGTCGGCTTATCAGGATGGGAAGACCCCATCGATTCACGAGCCACTGGTGTAAAATAGAACTACGAAACATTAAGAACATTACACAAAAACTGCTATTACAGCGCCCCATTCCAGCGGAATTTTTCCAAATTCAGAGAGGACCTTCTTGCCATGACCAAAAACATACACAAAAAATTCGGTTCAATTCTATGTATAACTTCATACACTTTTCGATGGTGCAATATTCAAAATGGCACAAAAATTGCTATTACAGCGCGCCCTACAGGCGGATTTTTTGCAAATTAAGGAAGGACCTGCTTGCCATAGCCAAGAACTTAAAGAAAAATTTGAAATTTGGTTCAATTCTATGCATAACTTTATACACTTTTCGATGGTACAATATACGAAATCGCACAAAAATCGCTGTTACAGCGCTCTCTTCCGGCCGATTTTTTTTTTCAAATTGAGGGAGGACCTGCTTGTTATAGCCAAATACTTTTAAAAAATTTTGGTTCAATTCTATGCATAACTTCATACACTTTTTAATGGTACAATGGCGACAGATAGGCGGACACACGGACAGACAGACGTTTTCTATAAACATGTTTTTGGGGATCTCTGACCCCTAAAACGTGTAAATCCATCAAAAACCGGAAGTCGAAAAAAATTTCGATTACAATACTTTCTTCTATTGAAGATAGAAAAAAGTAAAAATATACAGGGCGTAACAAGGAAAATGGTCACAATCACAAGTATCAACACACGTCAAGACAAATGATTTTTATATAGGAAATCAGGATCTCAATTCACTTATTCTGCCCAAAATGCAAGGCGTTTCACTTCAGAGTGAACTCTGATTTTTGTTCATAACTATAACAATAAAGAAGATACTTAAGATATCCACACACCTTCGAAGGTGATTTTTTGAAAATTTTGAAATTTTCTCTTTATACGAATTTTTTATTATGACATTTAAGTTAAAACTTTGAAAAATATGTAAATATTTTAGCAACCACACAGAAATAATTTTTTTTAAGTGAAAAATATTTAAAATTATGTGAAAAATTGACATTTCCGTAAAACATGATAACTTAAAAACAAGCCAGTGTATTGGCATTTTGTAAATTGCATAATAAAGAGAACTGCACTGAAAAAAAAAATGTTGACTTAACGATATAATACGAGTAGCTGGGGCGCCAGTTTATAACCGTAAAATAAGCAGTAATATACCGTCATGTAAACTAATTAAACAGTATATTACTGCTTAACGGTATATTACTTGCTAATTTTACGGTTTATTACTGTGAATTTGGCCCCCCAGCTGCCAGTATTTTACCGTAAAATCAACAAATTATCTTTTTACAGTGTAGGACATAGACTATTCGCATTATAAAAGCATCTATATCTCATATGCTGTGACAATTAAAGCACTGATGTAATGAAAAATTTGTAAAATTCGTTTCAACTTTGTCACTTATACCACTGTAAATATAAAACTAATTAATATATTATCATGAGTGTAGTCTATTCGCTCAATAAACATTTGAAAAAGAAGTACACAAAATTTCAAGGCATTCCATGCATATTTTTTTGCTTTATGATGTTTTGCGTATAGTAAGAATTTGAAAAACTTCATTTTGAGAAATGCTAAAATAACTTTTAAACACAATTCAAAAGCTGTTTGATAATAAATAATTGTAAGGAAAATAATTGTAACTTTAAACAGCTGTAACTCTAGTTCTATTTAAGATATAGACACAATTTAAGCATAATTCGACAGCTAAAAGATTCAATTTTAATATTATTGCAAAAATGAAAAATCAATATTTTGATCGAAAAGGACGTTTCAAAGGTCGGATAGGCTGTTCTTAAAATGCAAAGGAGCAACTTTAGGACACAAGTTTTAATTCATTTTTATTCGGAAACGGATGAAATTGGCAGGCGTTATTATTCAGAAATTATGTAATCGAAAGACGTTTTCTATTTTTTGGTAAACGTAAAAGATATTTCAGAAAATACCGTCAAAGATGGCGTTTTAACCGAATTTCCGGACGAAAGGCGACTAAACAGCCAGAGAGAGGAGAAAAACCGGTTGTCAAGTTATTAAAATTGTTTATAACTCGAAAAGTAATTTATTTATTAAAAAAAACGGAAAACTCATTTCGATTGGAAATCGCTTCAATAGTCAGCCTTTGCCAATTTTGAGCCTTTATGTCTAAAAATGAGTTAGTAACTGTGTCAGAAAGTTTCGCTTTTGGTGAGCATGTGCACTTGAGAATTGCCTTAACGACATTTTCAACACACGTACTTTACTTTGTGTGAAATGTGATGGTGTCAGAGAAACGCTGCACTGTTAAAAATTTTGCAGCATTCTGGCAGGTCATTCGACCGTTTTTTGAAAAAACGGTTTCATAACCATAATTTAATTATATTCTGACCATAAAATGGCCAATAATATGGTCAGAATAGTGTTAAAATTACGGTTGTGTAACCGTTTTCGGAAAAAAACGGTCATATGACCTGCCAGAATGCTGCAAATTTTTAACAGTGTGGAAACGAGCACCATATCCGTTGAAACAACACTGGGCTGCAGATACTCCAGAATTTGGAATGAAGCAAATTGTCCATGCGGTTTCATTTATTAAAATACATTACACTTGAGAGACGGAATTATATTTCAAACAATAAAAAAGTTACTTCATTGGAAATTTAGCTAAAATAGCTTCATTATTTTTAAAGTTATAGGAACGAAACTCCCGAGTCGCTTGGAGAGATTCCATATATTTTTGATTGAATAAGTGAAATGCGACCTTGTGGTTTACGTTTTCTATAAAAGAAATGTTTCTCTTGGGATGTATTATCATCCCTTAAAGATGTGTCACCTTTCCTATTATATCTTGTGTTTTGTTGACTATTTGAAATAACAATAACTTTTGTAACAAAACCTATATTATAGCTTGCCTAATAGAGCTTTTGCGAGTTTCAGATCTTCAAATTCAAATATGTTTGTATTTTTTAACATGGGAATTAAAAATATTCTGAATTTTTCAATTTCTAAAGAAATTTTTCTAAGTAGACGATTTGCTTATTTTTTAGTTTTAATTTAATTAATTTATTTATTTATTTATTTACAGAAAACTAAAGCGTCTAAAAAATGCGTGAACAGCTACTGAATAATTGATAATATACAAATAATATACCAAAAAATAATAAGGAAGGTACAGCTCTTTGCTATTTGAATAATTATGGAAGTCACTTTTACCCTTTCTCATGATGTCTTTATATTCGACTCAGAAAATGTTGAAACAATTTCAAATTTCGTTAAAATATCTTCAGTATTGTTAAAGATCTGAACAAAAATCCTATAATTCGAATGAGACATCCTATGTTTTTATTGAATAAAATAATTGTGGCGCTAGTTTCCTATACAAACATTGCTTGTTACTTACCCATCATACGTAGTATAGGGTAAGTCTTGTAATCGTTTTAAAAATCGAAAAAAAAAATGACGAATTCACCCGTTTCAGACACTGGAGATTCCGAAAAACATATTTTTAGAGAAAAAAAATTGACGTCCGTCTGACTGTCTGTGTGTCTGTAAACGCTCTAACTCCCGAACAAATTGTGATACAGACTTGAAATTTGGTCTGTACATAGTATGTAATAATTGAAAGAAGCCTATTGAATATCAGTAACCTCGATTATCCGGAACTATTATTTTCGGACTCTCGAAATATTCGTTCTGATAAAAGGTATATAATTTTTTTCGAAATTGTTTATTTTAAGAAGTGAATATAAAAGACAATAAAAAAAACATAAATTTTGCATAAAGAATGAAGTCAGTCGGATAATTAGTTACTGAGATATTTGTAATCCTATTTTCCACACTTTTCGGTTATTCATGACCCTGTATTTCATTCAAATTTCAATTCAAAGATATATTTTAATTAGAAATGAGACGCTTAATCCGACTATGATTATCATTTTTGGAGTTATAAGGATGTTTTTTACGCAATTCGGTACTACTTGATTATCACGTCGACCAAAAAGCTATCGCCAAACTATAAGATTAAATGCCAATAATGGCTAATCGTAAATGTCACATTCACTTGACATTAAACACGTTACACATGTTTGTTACGTTCATCAAGTGATTTTTAATTCGACGTTTTATTTGCATTTTTATTAATATTTTACTAATTTATTTGTTCTTTCATTATTTAAAATAAAAATTATACCAATTTGTATAATTTTGATAGTGGTTTGGCGATTTAAATAATTTGTCCAAATGGCTCGACTGGATAATCAAGTAGTATCCGCATTTCAGCAATAGATCATTACTATGTATTAAAAATATTTAACTATACGCTTAAATTTTATTTTGGAATTGCAATGCATTTTATAAATAGTTTACACATGTTTTATTTTCCTATTTTATATTATGTATAGCCATGATGAATAAGTATTACGGTGGATCTCAACGACTAGTTTTAGTAACGCACTACCACTTCTTAAAGCTTGTCTAAACTTTCTTAATCAGCTTGTATAGAAATTGATAGACTAAAATACCGAATTTGTAAAAATTAACGCTGGTTTTCATTCAGTATGTTGGCCTCTGATCAAAATTGATCAGATTAAATAGTTTTTTATTATTTTTAATGCTATAGTTTATAGAGCCGTCTTAATTTATTGTAAAAACTACTTTGTGAAAAAATTCTATACTATTCTAAATTCCGGAAATTTTAAAAAACTTATAGTGTATTCTGATTATATTACCGTACATAAATCAGACTTCCAACGTTTTTCGAAGGAAAACATTTATATTTTTCCAATTTTACTTAAACAAGGGGATATACCCGGGTTGCAGAACATAGGTGAAAGCCATTTTATTAACTGATAACTATAATAGATCTTTTACATTTAATATATATTTTTAGAATGCGCACTAACAATATCAAAAATCATGCTTATATGAAAAATAGCAATTATGAGTTTGAATAAAATTTTGAAATTTATAAAAACGATAGTTTTGTATTGGCCTCGCTGCAAAAGTTAGCCGAAGAAATCACCAAAGATCACTTTTTGCAATCAGCCTTTTTGATTCTGATCATTTAAGTGGTTTAAGTGCATAACTTGATGGCATGTCTTAAATTTGTATTTTCGTATGATATTTTATTTATTTATTTATTAATCAGCGAATGTTTTAATTTCGTTATGGAATATAAGCTGGAAACAAATGCTGAACTATTTATATTAAGTTAAATGCAAATGGATTTATTAGGTAGATTTCGTAAGAAATACTACTGATTGCAATCTCCCCTATGTTGAAATTTCTGAAAACTTTTTGCAGATCTACGCCGATCATGACCCCTAGAACCCCAAACCACCCACAGTTCAAAACTTTATCTATCTATCTCTCTCTCTCTCTCTCTCTCTCTCTCTCATATATATATATATATATATATATATATATATATATATCACTTTTTTTATGGACACGATAACTTCCGTAATTCTGCACAAATCTCTTCCAAACTGATACATAAAATCAAGGGGCAGAAAATCTCGGTCAGGTTCGTTAATGGCAGAATCGGATCAAGGGAGTGGAAATAGGGAGGGGTTTTATGAAAACCGAAAAAAAAACACCCATAACTTCCTGATTATAATACATATCAAATCAGTTTAAAGTTATTATTACTTCTACGAAAAGGGCCAAAAATTTATGTATCACAAATTTTTGATAAAATTAAAGATGGGCTCAATGGGCTCAAAAAATAGTGTTTTAGGGAGGAAAAAAATTGTAACTTCGTCAATTTTTAAGGTATCAAATTCATTTAAACTTATTATAAATCTTCTTATCTACAACTTTTATATTGACAAGAATTTGATAGGACCAACGCTTACTGAAAAAAAAAAAAAATAAATAAAAAAAATGGGGGGTTGAAGAAGAAAAAAATTCATAACTTCGCCAATTCACAAGATATCCAATTGGCTTAAATTTATTATAAATCTTATCAATATTATCTACAACTTTCATACTGACAAGTTTTTGATAGGATCAACTCTTACAGAAAAAAAAGTAATAATAATAATAATAGGGGTTGACGAAAAAAATTATCGTATTAAGTGTGTACTCAAAACAAGCGGCCTATTTTCTGACTCATTTTTAAATTAATTTTCGCTCTCAAACGCATCCAAATGGCAGGTTCTCTTATTTAGAAACTATATAATATGCTGTATTGGTCGAATTTTTGATAAAGGCAGAATATATTTCAAAACATGCTGCCAAAGTGGACATTTTGAACCGAATTTCCCGAAGGGATGATGCTGGAAACGAAAAAAAAAAATGGTCGTACTGAGAAAATAATTGTAAATCAAGTTCTAATTAATTGAACGAAAAATAAAAACACAGGTCACTTATAAATCTCTTCAAAAAATCACATCAGCACGTTTCATGTTTTTACTTTTAAAAATGAGTCTGAAAATATATCAGAAAATTTCTAGTTGCTGGTCGGGGAAAAATTATATTTTTTTTAATACCGTCTTAATATGATTTTGATAAAACGAGCTGTTACAGAAAAATGAAATTAAAAATTTGTCAAAATCGGCCAGATAAAATTGTTAAACTGGGTTTATCTCTAATCGTGATTTAGTTTTTGTTGGTGAAATTAGTACTTAACTTCGAAATCTACCTCCGCCTTGTAGGTCGAGCCGGCAGAGATTTATTTTTTCTTTTTTTTCGTAATCATCTGTACGCGATATAGATACATTTTACAAAAAAATTCATGCTTGAAAAAAAAAATATATAGAAATTGAATAAATGACGATATATTTTTCAAACAAATTGAGATACAGTTAAAAAAAAAAAAAAAAAAAAAAAAAAAAAAAAAAAAAAAAAACCATTGGAAAGTGCATATTTTTCCCTATTCGGCAGTCTAAAAATTTAAAATGTACGATGTTTAGAAATTTTAAAAAAATGCAGGAAAAATTAAATTTAATCGGCTGCTGTTGCAACCGTCAAAATAACGTCAGCATTACGCACGAACACGTTTGTACTTTATAATATAGAAATAAAATATCAGTAGCTAAAAAATGTACCTGTTTCATTTTAAAAGAAAAAAAAACGAAAAGAATTGGAAAATTAGTCTTAACCCATTTATGCCTAGCGTCCCAGTTTTGGGACGCTTCGAGTTTTAATAAATTTGTATAATTTTCTTCTTTTTTATAACATGAAAATTGTGTATGAAATAATTAACTATAAATGTCTGTATCTGTTACTGAGATATGTCAGCATAAGATGGATATTTATTTGCTTAAATGAAGACTTTTTTGGTGTTCATAGATTCTTCATTTTTGAAGATGGCGAAATGTAAAAAGAGAGTTTATTTGTATTTTTTTTTATCAAGGATCCAAATAAATAAGTCATAATCTTAGCTTGTAGGCTTCTCAAGCTAAGATTATGCAAACTTATTTTTTAGTAAAGAAGTTACTACAGTTTTAGTAAAGTTAAGAAAACTGTATTTTTTTTAATTGTGAAATTATATGCTTAGACCTTTTTGTAACTTATAAAATATAGGGCGCAAGGCACAAATGGGTATATATTTTTATTAGCCATTTAGAGAGCAGTTATTAATGTAAAGTCCTTTTCATTATGATTATGAAACAAATTGTTTTTAAGCCTCACATACGATTATTCTTAGTTTATTATTACTAATACTTATCATGTTATCAGTCTTTGCAAATAAATAAATATATATATATTTAGTAATTAATAAAAAATTTAATTACAGTATATAATATACATTCTAAAAGCTTATTTTATATAAATTTAGACAAAACATATAATTATGCATATTATACTATACAAATATTACGCATGTTACCATACTTAGTACGCTTACATTTTATGAAATAAATATAAAAATATTTTAGCGCAATTTTTTTTAGTATTTTTCCAGTTCATTTTACAACATTTTAAAGGTATTTCACCAATCAATTTGAGAAAACAAAAATTCAAGCACAAATGGGTTACAGAGTTTTCTCTAAATATGTCAAGCTCATAATAATTACGTATAAAATTTTATTATGGATTTTTTTTAGATAAGTTTAATAATTCAATTAAAAAACATGAGACCTTTGAATTAAATAAGGTGCTTTATATTGCAGAGATATAGGAAATTATATTTGTAGTTCAATAACACTCAATTTTATTATTATAATATGAACCGAAATATTGAAATAATGATATAAAAAATACAGTAGTCCCCCTCCCCCTACACTGTATTTATAATATTTGCTTGGTTTTTTTATGATAATGTGTTTTACATTATTTTTATTTAATTATTAAATATCAACTTTGAATATGGAAAAGTAATACAATTTTAATACAAACAACAGAATTCCAATTTTCTCATTAACAATAGATTATTAAGAAATAACCTATAAAAATATTTTACAAATATAATGTTTAAAATTTTCAAATAGCTTAAATTTTAGGATTAAATTAGACTTTTTATTTTTAAGAAATTATAAAAAAAATATTTTTTTTAAATCTAAATATATATATATGTATATATATATATATTAATGTGTGTGTGTGTGTGTGGTTCTACTTCCTACTATATATGTGTTCTACTTCCCACATTACATTCTTAATCAAATTACATGTAATATGCGATAATAATAATAATAAAATTCTAAGGTCTGTTTTGAAAAAAATTATCACAAATGTACATGACGGAAAAATAGTGTTTTTTTTTTCTTGATAATTATATTTTACATAGCTATAGTTAATCGTCGAATCATCCTTCATTAGTTATATATAACTACAATTTTTTTAAAACTAATAATACCTTCAAGTTATAATAACAACATTTTTATTTTTATATCAAATTGAGGGTGAGAAGAAAAATAATTGGAAATAATTCTATGTAATTCCAAATATGATAATCTAAGAAGTATAAAAGCTTAAAAACAAAAAATGTATAAAATATAAAAAGAAATTCATCTTAATCAAATTTCAACAAAGGATTTTTTTTAAACTAATAATACCCTCAAGTTATAATAACAACAGCTTATACGTTTTAATTTTATATAAAATTGAGGGTGAGAAGAAAAATAATTGGAAATAATTCTATGTAATTCCAAGTATGATAATCTAAGAAGTATAAAAGCTTAAAAACAAAAAATGTATAAAATATAAAAGAAAATTATCTTAATCAAATTTCAACAAAGGATATATACAAATAATGTAAAAAATAACTGCTTCAATAGTTCTTTTGACGAAAATGGTCATTTATAATGGTTTTCTTTTTGGCATTCATATGATTTCACACTAGAGAAAGACGATTAATAAAAGATTTTCAAGGTTTTGATCTTGGCCTTCTGGCATATAGGAAACAATAAACAAGAGGTTATGCATTATTTGGATGAGAAGCGCCTAGTTCTCATGGGAAATCCTTTTTTTTTTTTTCGTATATTTATTTTTATTTAAACTCAACAGGAAATTCTGTTGAAGAATTAATTCAAAATTGTCGTTATTAACCCTCTACCCGCGGGTAACGTTCTTATCGCGTTTCACATATTCCGTGGGGCACGCTATTCTCGCGTAGTGTTATCAATGGGCTACATTTTTTAAAATTTAGATTTCTTGACTCCCACCACTTTTTTAAAAGCGTATAATTCTGCTTATTCTCGCATTATTTAATATATAATTAAATAAAGTGTCTATTTCCACTTCAAAGAAGTGGTGGGAGTGGGAATCAAACAATCTGAATTTTTAAAAAGCAACTCACTTGCAACACTTAAAAATATGCCGCGGTTTTATCCAAGAAAATGAAGAAGCCGCCCGCGGCTGGAGGGTTAATAAAGTATGTTGCCATATAACGGCATCTTAAAAGATAGCGATCAAAACAAATTATTTTAATGACCTTTTTCAAAAATATTTGTATGTTTGATTTCTGTAAATAATTCACTCGCTTAAATATATTTTTTAGTGAAAGTAAAATAACAATAATTTACTTAGTTTAATTGTATATGCAATAATTTTATTATTTTTCTCGCACACTCATTTATTCAAACACTCAACAAAAATTACAAGAAATTCGACTTCATCACACTAAACTTTATCACAAATAACGTAATTTAAAATATTGCATTTAAAAAAATCCCTGCCGGCTCGGGCCTACAGGCGGAGGTAGATTTCGAAGTTAAGTACTAAATTCACCAACAAAACTTACACCAAGATTAGAGATAAACCCAGTTCCTTCACCAAGAATGAGCTCTAGAGAGCTAAACATTTTGTGAAAATTCTAATATACAGGAATACACACAAGCATGTATATGAAATAGGTTTAAAAATGGCTAAAGCAAATTCAGAGAACCTCAAAGTGTTAAAATATGTTAAAAATTTCCATAGTCTGGTTTTTATCATGTTTTAATACGTTTCTTCAAACTCTCATGACGTTACATATTCCCCTGCTGGTGTCCATTATATTTCTAATATGACGCAATATTTTGATTTTTTTTTTATTCGTCAAACTATTTATTTCATTTTGAGTTTTCAGGCGGAAATCTTGCTCTAAAAAACTTATGACGTAATATTCAATTTGTTTTCAATTCGTCAAACTTTTTATTTAATTAATTTTCGCGTGAAAATTTTGCAATAGGAAATCAATTGTTGTGGTGAGAATTTTATTGCTTTTTTTAATTGTTGGCAACTGCTATAACGAAAAATAGTATTTATTTTTTTCTGTCATTGTTGTGAAAGAGCTGGTTTTATCAGAATCATGTTAAGAAGGTATTCAAAATTTTGAACCCTCCCCATTTCTATTCCCTTAGGCCGATTTTGCCCATTTTCAATCCCCGCCGAGATATTAACCATCTCAAAGTTGTTGGCGAGTTTGAAGACGATTCGTGCATAATTGCGACTTTTATCGTGCGGACAAAATTTAGCACATACATATATATATATATATATATATATATATATATATATATATATATATATATATATATAAACTTTTTAGGTGGGGGTGGTTTTGAGTTCCTGGGGTCGTATAATGAAAAGTTATGAGGGAATTTTTCAAAAGTCGCACCATGGTAACGACTGCAATAGGTAGTATTTCTTACGAAATCTACCTAAAAATCCCTGCCGGCTCGGTCTACAGGCGGAGGTAGATTTCGAAGTTAAGTATTAAATTCACCAACAAAACTTAAATCAAGATTAGAGATAAACCCAGTTTCTTCACTAAGAATGAGCTGTAGGGAGCTAAACTTTTTGTGAAAATTATAATATACACGAATACACACACGCATGTATATGGAATAGGTTTAAAAATGGATACAAAAAATTCATAGAGCTTTAAAGTGTCAAAATATGTTTATTTCCATAGTCGGGTATTTTTTTTTTATCATGTTTTGATACGTTTCTTCAAACTCACATGACGTTACATATTCACCTGCTGAGGTCCATTATATTTCCAATATGACGCAATAGACATATTTTTTTAATTCGTCAAACTATTTATTTTATTTTGAGTTTTCATGCGGAAACCTTGCTCTAGAAAACTTATGATGTAATATTCAATCTGTTTTCAATTTGTCAAACTATTTATTTAACTTTTCACGTGAAAATCTTGCAATAGAAAAATAACTGTTGTGGTGATATTTTTTTTTTTTTAATTGTTGGCAACTGTTATAACGAAAAATGTTTATTTTTTCCTGTTATTGTTGTTTAAGAGCTGGTTTTATCAGAATCATGTTAAGACAGTATTCAAAATTTTGAACCCTCCCCAATTCCAACTTCTTGGGCCGATTTCGCCCATTTTCAATCCCCGTCGAGATATTAGCAATATCAAAGTTGTTGGCGAGTTTGAAGACGATCGATGCATAATTGCGAGTTTTATCGTGCGGACAAAATTTAGTACCTACATATATATATATATATATATATATAAACTTTTTAGGTGGGGGTGGTTTTGGGTTCCTGGGGTCATATAATGAAAAGTTATGAAGGAATTTTTCAAAAGTCGCACCATGGTAACGACTGCAATAGGTAGTATTTCTTACGAAATCTACCTAAAAAGATATTTCCGTGAATTCGTTCGAACTTTATAAAACTTGATTGAAAATTTTCATGATAAATTTGAGTCCTCTAGCGGCACAAACTATTCAAAATATCTGCTCTAGACAAGCGAGTTGGCGTGGTTGGAGAGTAATGGTTCGAAATTCCTCTATTGATTTTGGTTCGAAATTCCTCTTTTTATTTTTAAATTTTAATTAAACTATTTGAACAGCCTTACTTATAAGTTTATTGAATATTCAGTTGTGGGAAAAAAGTAAACACTCCCTACTAACTCTGAATCAAATTTCTGTAGAAGAATGTTGCTGGTAGCAAACGACCGGTAATATAGTCCACTTTTAAATGATGTATACAAAGTTTGCTTAGGGAGCTATATACGTATGAAAACGAACCAAAGCTTTTTTTTTTTTTTTTTTTTCAATAGCAATATGCAAGTTTGGCACCATAAATAAATTCTACACCCTTCAATTAGCCTAAATCCAAATTTTTATGAAATTCGTACGGTTAGTTCCAGAGAAATTAATTATTTTAAAATGAGCCTATTTTACGGGCTGTATCCAAATTGAAGTTCGGTACTCTGTTGTTGAAATGCTACAGAATGACTACGTCACTTCTATTAATGTATTATTTTTTGCCGATATGATCATTTCACTCGCTTAATGTGTTTCGACTATTGCCAGTCCAAATGTTTCAATAAAATGAGTAAAATTTATATATTTTTTTAATTATTCTTTTCTGTTCATCATAGACGAATCCTTAAACAATCATTTTGATGTTTTTTAACCATAATTCAAAAACTACGTGGGAGAAAAATTTAAAATTGAGAATTCGCATAAAGCAGGTTATAATAAATATAAATCTGTCAAAAAAATTGTAGGTTGCAATTCATATTATTTTCGAATATTAATTTCATAATTCATATATTATAAAATTTTTTAATTTACAAATTCAATGTATTTGTGTTTGGGTTTTTTAGTTTTATAACCACATACAAAATTATCACAGTAAGGTTATAATTTAAGGAGGTATTAATAAAAATATAAAAATGTAATTTAAGGAGATATTAATAAAAATATGAAAATGCAATTTAACATTTGAAGCTCTAAATTTTGAAAATTTATAATTCAAAAACTTATCATCTAAATGACTTGATTTTTCGTTTCTAGCCATAGTTGGAACCAAAGATTTAAAATATATTGTCAAAATTGGATGTTGCCATTGAAAAAAAACGAAGTTTGGTCTGGTTTTAACTTGTAGATGGCCCCCTAAGCAAGTTTTATATACAACATTTAAAAGAAGACTTTATTTCCAAGCGTTTGGTACCAGTAACGTCCTTCTATTATAATCAGTTGCTGAGTTAGTAGGGGGTGTTTACTTTTTTTTTCCACAACTGTATTTTAAATCTGAAAAGTACGATTGTGTGATTGTGTGACCAAGTGATTATGTTTTCATTTCTGAACATCAATTTTAGTCAACTATTTCTAATTTTGTGGAATTTGTATTTGACACAGACCGGTGTGAATGGTATGTAGGCGAACACATATGAATTTTGTGTTCGAACTCAAATCGTGTTATGAACTCAAATCAAAATAAATATTACAGATTTTTTTTAATGTTTATTAAATAATTAAGGTATTTTATATTTTAGCTTACCAATATTTTTTTTTCCAAAAACTATTCAATGAATATTCGCCCAATCCTCAATAGATATACCCATATGTGAAGAGCTCAAAATACATTCAAAACGCATATGAATGAAAACAACGTCAGCTATTTTATTTATTATTATTTTGTTTATATTATATATAAGTGGCAATATAATATTTCTTACTGTGTCTCCTCTTTCAAAATACAATAACCAGTTAGTTTAAAATAATTTCCTCTCCAATTTTCCTTTTTTTTTAATCTTTATTAAGGCAATGGAAAAAAATTGCAATTTTTAAAGCTACTAGATCTAAAAATTAAAACTTTTGTCGTCATTTTTTTTTTGTTGTTGTTGTTGTTGAGCAACACAAACAGTAAAATCAGGAAATATTATTTTAATAAATATTAAAGGGAACAAATTCTTTAGACATTTACTGTATATAAATTAAATACTTTTTTTAAAACACCATTAATGCAAAACATACATTTCTCTCTAAAATTGCGTATGATAATTTTTATCAAACACCTACAATTTCCTTTTCCGTGTATCAATCATGATGTTGAAAACCTCATAAGAAAACAAGGTTAAGAAAACCGAAAACAGTCTTATGCAACGTTTTATTAAGTGGGTGAGACAAAATAACAATGTTTTTAAAGGAGTGGAGATTAAAATATCTCTTTTTTCCCCATTTTCTAAATTTGCTACTATCAGAAAAAGGAGTAATTTCTGATGCATTTGAAGATGAGAACCTTGGAGCAGTTTCTAGTGAAATTGTTTGGATGGTATACAGTACCTAATATGGTTCTTTATCAAGGTCAGAAAGATGCAACAACGTAGTTCAAACACTTTCACCACTAAATTGAGAAATCCATGTGTGGGAGACTTGAGTTCTCTAATGAAGGTCGCCCTTAGGACATTTTTGTCACTCCTTACCTTTTTAACACAGCTCGAAGGTCAAAACCTGCACTTTTATGTTGTCATGCAAAGCTGTAAAATATTTACTTTACAAGTCATTAGCCCATACCGGGTTTGTCATGGCGCAAGTCACTTTGTGGTTCTAAGATAAAGTTACTCCCAGGATGAAAGCTTTTCATAGCTCATTCACAATGTTGTATTATCATGGTAAATTACTCCTCAGCTGTGTTTTCAATTAGTCTCTGTCCTTGTCTGTTACTTCTCTTATTTAATTTTGCTGGCTCCAACGAAAAAGGAGGACATGTCTATCAAGCATCATTTATGTTAATACTTCTATAATCGATTAGTAAAAAATTGGACAACCAGATTTTAAAAGCTGATTGTCAATTTGAAAGGCGTGGTAAATTTAGAATTATTTGTTGTGCGTAGAATAATTGTAGCTAGCTCATATGTTGAACAACTTGAAAACTGTTTAAAAAATTACTTTAGAATTTTGTTGATCACCATTGAGTGAGTATCAATAAAACTCTTTTTTAGATTTTTATACTTAAAAAATATATATATTAAATGCTAAAACGTTAAACCAAGTTTACTTATACGAACACACAAAAAAAACTGTAGCTTTCTCAAAAACGAAGTTATAAGCAAGTAGACGCATGCAATATACGTTCAACAACCTATTTGGCATGCTTTAAAAAAAATCAGAAAAGTTTGAAATAACGAAAAAAAAATTGTATTATTTTTATATTAGATTAATTTTAACATAATTATTCTAATTGGTAAATAAATCCTATTAGATGTAAATTTCCAACTGGGCGAAAAATGTCCGGACCAGGATTCGAACCAGGGATCTCTTGTCTGAAGCCGCCAATGCCCTACCATCTGAGCTATCCCGGACGAATCTGGTGGAACTTTTTGACCCAGCTAACCTTATTGATTATAGCATCTGGTCTGAAATCTGGTTCAGCTCAACAGAATAAATCGCAGGTAATGGAACTCCAGAAATCGCTGGATACGTAATTACACTAGATTAATTTTAACACAACTCAGCCAAGAGATGCCTGGTTCGAATCCTGGTCCGGACATTTTTCGCACAGTTGGAAATTTAAATCTGATATATTTTTATATTGTTTGAATCTTAAGAATACTGTACAGTTGGTCAGATAGGGAAGTTTCTAAAATTACATTAGTAGGAACCGTAAATGTAGAGCTGTGAAGACGAGCTATAACTGTGAAGGCCAAATTTTTTAACTCGATTATCTCGGAACAATGTTTTTCGACGGTTTTGCCACAGGGTCGGACTGGGCCAGGCAAAAGGGCGCAGACCTTGGATTTTCAGAGGGCGCAAAAATTTTAACGAACTTATCAATTTTACTTTTTTGTGTTGCATCTGATTTAACAAGGTTTAACACATCCGCTCAGTACCAAGTATGAAAATGGCTTAAAATTATATCTTTGAGTCTAAATATTAGAATACTTCGTTATATTCACCGTTCATGTTTAAAGTTCCATCAAATCTATACAATGATACGCAATTTTCTAAAACGAATATCGTAACAGCTAAACGTTCCAGCAAGTTGAACATAGGTTTGCTTGTAACAGGTGACTGATATCATACATTATTCTTTTGTCAATAGTTACCTTATAAGAGTCATGCAAAAAAAATACCTTACCAATTCTGCAAATGACCGTATAAAAAGACATAGGTACCAATTGATTGGGAATAAAATCTACTTTAAATGCTATTCATAAATTTTGCTTTGGGGATTGTCTACATATTTAAAAATGCACCAGCGTTGATTTTTCGAATGGTAACACTCTCTTTTGACATTCTATTTTAATTCCTTGCCAGCCAGTAAAGAGATATAGTTTATATATTTTTCTCAACTCTTAATACGGTTATAAAACAAAAAGGGCTAGGAGTTCATCCATAAATTTCGTAAAATGAAACGATCTTAAAAGAAAAGGGTACCGAAAACATTCAACTAATTACCAGTAAAATTATATAGGAATTTTAAATTTATAATAAACTTACTAGATTAATGAAAATCCTATAAAGTGTTTCTGGTACCTTTGCACGATATTTTCTTGTGACTCTTTTGATAAAACAAGACGGTCCCTTAAATTATGGAAAGGCAAGATTTCTTTTTATGTCGAAAACTAGTTATTTAAATGAGCTGTAAGCTTATACATGCAATGTTTTTAAACATTGTGGTTTGTCTTATGCAAAAATTAATGTAGGTCAAAATTCATAATTTTTAATATGAATTTATTAATAGTTTTCGTGATTAAAAATGTTTTTGAATAGCGAAAAAGGTCTGTAATTTGTTTGAGTCTATTCAGTGTATCTCTTAAATAAATTGATAAACAATCAATCAAGGGACTTTTATGAAGATATAAATTAATGTTTCTCAAATGTGTTTCCTTTAGCATCCTCAAATTTAAATTCTTCAAAACTCTTCAAACTGTATCAAGGTTTAAGATAATGTAAATAACCAATGCCTTTTTCCGAGCTGTCTCGATCCAAGAAACTTAAAGGTATCAAAAGTAAGTGCTATTGTTTGAAATTTCAATGTTGGTACAATTTTAATATGTTGGACTACCTCGGAAACCTAATTCATACATAAAAATAATCAGTAGACATTATTTCTAGTCAATTGGTTCCTATAGATTTTGTATGATTATTTTTAGCGGAATTAGTAAGGGGTAACCACTTTTATTCCACTTATCATCACTGATGCACTGAAAATAAGTAGATAAACTAACATGCTTTTTTGCACCAGGCGCCAAATAGAGTTGCTGCGATGCTGCTGAGGTGTTCATCCTTTTTTAAGTATATTTTGTTAATGTAATATGAATTAGTTATAGGTCAGTTAAAAAATTAGATAAATTCAATTTCTGTTATAACCTGACAGCAATTACTTTTTACAAGTATTTTGTATCCTTAATCCATTCGGGATCATGGATGCATATATGCACCTTTCAAACGGGTAAACTTGTTTTTCGTACCAGTAATTAAAAAAATGTAATATTTGCCTTATTTAATTAGATCATTTTCAAATTATGTAATTGAAGGTAAACTTTTTTTTTTTAAAGTGGTGCCAACCAAATAAAATTTGTGTAAAAGACGCCGATCCTGAAGGTGTTAAAAAATGACTTTATGTATCCATAAAATGCTGAATTCATATTGCACTATTAAAAGGTTTCTATAGAAGAAGTACACCAAAAATATCACTTTGTTAGTCTAAAATCGCTATAAATCAGTAAATTTACTCTTCTCAGCACACTCGTCCCATGATTTACAAAATTCTCATCACAATTAGTGATAGAACATGACAATTAGAACATGATAAAAGGAAATATCCATATGCAAGTTACAGGTACAGGGACCAGGGGGTTTTTTTATTCAAAAAAACCTATCATATTTTTTAATATTGTCTTTATTTAATGATAGATTTTTTTTCGTGATTAGATTAAACAATTTTTTATTTAAAATGCATACAAGTTTTTCTAATAGTTATTTAACCATGAAAAGTAGAGGAAAAGGTCCAAATACCGGCTACCACTTTTGTTTTCAATCTAGATCATACAATTTTCAAAATTAATAAAATAAAAAGTGACAGCAGGGTACCTTGACACGTCTTACACTTGTTTAGAGAAAAAAAATCAGTTTAAAAGGCGTTTTCTGTTTATAAAAAGCAAAATTCCTAAAGTTTTCAAATTTTGAGTTTTTAAAATCGGGTCTAAATACCGGCTATCTAAGTTTTTTTTTTTTTTTTTTTTTTTTTTTTTTTTAAGATCACACAAATAGAGCTAATGACAATTATTAAGCAATAAGAATATTATAGTAATAAATTTTATTGATTAATGACATTTCTTATGCACAGAAAAAATACGCAAATTTTAATAAACAAGTATTTTTGTCGAATTTATAAAATTCTTTATGACTATCTCTCACAGTCTTCTTCCCATTATGTTTCTAGTTTTGTTTTTTAACGTGTAAAACAAACAAAAAAAAAAGCTTGCTGATTGAAATAAGAATTATTTTATCCGAAAAAATCACAAACATAATATCGCTCTCTGCGTCGGTGCAGTCCCTATCAGCCCACATATCGCATTCTTACCATCGAACACAGAATCCCCTCACCCATTCTTCTCCACAGAGAAAGCACCCATGCAGAAGACACAAATTGCATCATCTTCCTCTGTTGGATATTTTCCTTTTTCACATTTCAGTGGCCGAGAGGTTCTGCTCTCGAAGCTGGTAGACGGGAGGTGCTGGGTTCGATCCCAATCGCACCTGTCGGCCTAATCGTTCGGAGTTTTCGTGGTTTTCTTCGAACCTTGGTTCTCCAAGCGTTAACACGGGTTAGGTTCCTTTTGAAAGACCTCCACGGAAGGCCACCCCCACCCCCTTAGGGCCCATATACCACGTGCTGTTAATTGGCCGACATAAATACAACCAACCAACCTTTTTCATATTTTAACCCTCTCGCTGCGTAATTGTTTCATCAAAATAGCTTCAAAAATTGCGTATTTAACCCCTTCGCAACGAGCGTCTTTTAAGAATTTTTATTCCTTTGTCACCTGTTTTTCAAAATAAAAATTTTTGTATAATTTAATCGGGAAAATGGTCCGATTAAATAAAGCAAAATTTACAATAAAAAAAATAACTGGTGGAAATAATCTAGGAGGGTTAATTAGACGGAAAAATTGCATCCTCGAGGAAATCTCGGGTTGCGCAAATTATGCAACTTTTACGTTGCCGGAGGAAATCTCGGGTTGTGCAGCGATAGGGTTAAAATACAATTTCTGCCTCTTTCGCCTGGTTTATTCCGTGATTTTCTTTTTTTTCTCTTCACATTTATTACAGGCAATTTTGGAGTATCCAACAGCGCTTTTTTGCGAAGTAATCCGGTAACTTCTGTCGGTCCTGAAGAATTATGGCCCACGGTTGCTTTTTTCATACTACGAAATGGGACTGGAACTATTTTTGAACCATTTACATTAATTTATTAATTATGGAAATATTTAAGTTAATTTGTTTTCCTCCCCTTCAAGCAGAGCAACCGAGAGAGGTCCAAATACCGGCTGGCCGGTATTTAGACCTCTCTAGGTAGCCGGTATTCGGACCACTGCTATGTTTAAGTTAAAATCGGCATTACTCATTCATATAATAAAATACCAATAATGTGCCCGTGGCAATTGAGAGCTAAATATGTCTAAAAAATAACTTCATTAACAATTCAAGCCAATATACGACCAGTATATTTAAAAAAAATGAGAAACACACATGTGAAAAACTTTTAATGTACCAGATTACGTCGATTCGACACTTTTGTATTTACTATTTGTAAATGAGACAGACTTCGGTGACGTACTTTTCGTAACTTTGTTCTCTCAATTAAAGCTATAAACTCTGCCTATCACCGCTAGGCTGCGCTGCTCTCAGTTCTCAGAACAGCTAGTAGCCGGTATTTGGACCTTTTTCTCTATGTAATTAAATAAAGAGAAGATTAGCATTAACCGAAAGTTGTAGTGTAAATTTTGTGAAAAAACGCTGGCCGCAGGATTTCACAGCTTGCAGGATTGTAATCCAGAAATGTCACCAAGTTTTTATTCCTCAAAAAGAAAGATCATGTTTTCCAATCAGCGATAAAATATCCACGAACAGTTTTTTGTTTTCTGATATATTTTTTTTTTCTTTTCTCAAACTGTTTTCAAAAAGCACGGTTTCAATGATAGGTGCATGCAGGACTTTAAAGGGGATGGAGAAACAAGGTACTACAAGCTGAAGAAATGAAAATATGCAAAATATTTCGTTAAAATTAAATTGTATAATATATCATTCAAAGAACTGATGAAAAAAAATCCAGTCCAGGGCGCCATGGCTACTAAGGCTTTCCCTGGATGCATGTTTTCTCTCTCAATCGCAGCCCGATTTTGATTTTCGATCCAGAAATTGTTTCGATGTATCTTTAATTTCTTTGTGATAATAAAAAATAGTGTTGTCTGTCTGTTAACTGATGGTTACTTCCTAAAAGAATTCTCGAAATTTAGTACACTAGTCAAAATGTACAACGAGGGTGAAAATATTGGTGCTGCTTAGGGCGCGAAATTTTCCCTTGACGAGGGAGCACCGGCCCTCGGGCCGATGGGCCGGCGGGCCAGTCCGAGCCTGTTTTGCCATACTATGAACAAGTTAACGGATTTACACATTTTTTTTTTTTTTTAAATAAAGGAAATTAAATTCTCTAACTATACAGAAAAAACAAAGAACTTTTTGTTTCTTTCTTTCAAGTTATAACAAAAAATATGATTACAGTAAACATCCTCTAATCCGGCATCCTATGGTCCGGCACGTTGGATAATCCGGCACGACTTTCGGAAACACAACTGAATCGAGAAGAAATAAAAGAGTGGATTGAAGCAGATTTTAATGAGCCGATAGAGAAAATTTTGACAGAGGGTCATCATTCAGAGAGTTATCAACTGAACAGCCCCCAAAGATGTTGGCTCTGATGAAGATGATGTAGGCGAGTCAAACAACATCAGTTGGTATTAAGCAGCTGATATGTCTTGAATACATTTATGAAGTTTTCTGAGCTTAGCTGTTCGCACAACGATGCGGAAATTTAAGAAAAAACTCCACATCATACGAAATGACTTCCTAAAAACAAAGAAGATAGAAGACTTACAAAACAAACTGGTATTCGAGATTTCTTCCAGAGATATTTCGAGATGCCTTATAGGAGTAGGCCTTACAGTGCACGTTTTCATTTTATAGTCATGTATGTACATGTGTTGTACATAGCACTATTGAGCTTTTTTATTCTATTCAAGCAGTTTAAAGAATTAAAAAAAATGCTTTACAGGCATTTTTTGTTTAATTCCAACTTGTACACGTTTTTCCCGACATTCATCCTGTAATCCGGAAAATTTTGTAATCCGGCATGCTTCAAGTCCCTAACGTGCCGGATTAGAAGATGTTTACTGTAATTCTTTTTATTATATTTTTAAATTTTTTTTGCAACTTTTTGTTTGTTTTTCAAATATAACCGTAAGACAGCGTAATAAGCAGCATGAAAAAAGAAATGGCGACTCAAAAATATCGAACCTGAACTTCAAAATAGCATAGTTGCCAGTTTGGCCTTTTTGTTTAATTCAAAAATTTCTAATTCAGACCGGAAATTATGAAAAAAGAATTTTTACTTTTGGCTAAAAAGAAAGGCCTGTTATTAAATAAAGGGGAAAATATTACAAGGAATTTCAGGTATAAATGCGAAATTTCGGTATTAAAAAAAAAGGCCAAACTGGCAACCCTGCAAAATAGTGGCAAAACAATTTTTGCAAAATTAAATTTTTCGCACAGTATTAAAGCATTTGTTATTATGTTTTACAATTTAACAAATATTTTATTGTTCTATAAAACATAAATAAATAAATACAAAAAAGAAGTAATCGTCTAAATTAGTTAGTCTTCCAAATCTACGATCAATCTTCCGTCAATTTTACCCATTCAAATTTTCTGGTCACCTTAAGGCTTGTTATCACTCAGGACGCAAATTCCCCTCTCTAATAATAAACCTATGGGCTTGGAATTTCAGCCTCCATGGAGCTTCCTAAAATTTGGAAAGGGATGCTCTGCAGAATAACGAAACAATAGTATAAAATAATTCACATTCACTAGTATCCATTTTCAATATTGCAGTTAATTTCTTTATGCATGAGTTCGTGTGATTTTTGTTTAACAGATATCAAATTAAAAAATTTTGCGAAAATATTTGTGTCATTATAGATCTTGATAATGTCGCCGTCAGAGCAATGAAACATGTCGATCTGAATAAATACAAGCATTTATTTGCCTTTTAAATGTATTTTTATCACTCGTAATACATGCGTCAGCTCGTAACACATACACAGGGCTTAATTATGGCCTGGGCGCAACAGAGATCTGCCTACGGCACCGAAGAATTTCAAGAATTTTAAATGAAAAACTTACGTTTTACTATACATGCAAGACGTAATAACAAAAAATGCGTTAATAATATTTCAAATAAACTTATTTGTTTAGTTATGAATCTGGAAGAAATAATTTAATCCTTTCAGGGCAAAGTACTTCTATTCGTAAAATTCTAAAATGATTGAATGGCACCAGAATTTAAAAACAAATTTATTTCAAAATAGGTAGAAGATTTTTTGCACGTACTTAATAAAATTAAAATTTTCAATAAAATATTCTACTGTCAATGTGGCATTTGGCAATTAAAATTAAGTGGGATATGTTATATCGCACGCTCTTCAAAGGATTAAGTAATGTGTAATTTTTTCATATGCGAATTTAATGTCTTTCTATTTCATTCAAAACTGAATTTTTATGTCTAATGCGTTTTTAAAATTTGGACTTCGATTCAAGTACCAAACAAATCTTGGATCTTAGGGGCTATGCATATATAACGTTATCAACTTTTGGCAATTTCGGATTCCTCCCCCTCTTACGATATCATACGTTATCATTCTTCGACACCCCCCCCCCCCTGCCGTAATGATATCATTATCAATGTCTAAAAAAAAAATTACTTTAATTTTTTCTTTCTTTATCTGATAATACTCCTGCAATTATATACATTTATTATTTGCATATTTTACTCATTTAAATGAAGTCAATAAAATATTACTATTATACATGAAATAACTTTATAGCAAATAATATTTAAGGAAATACTATTTAAAAACATATATTTTTGCTACACAATGGATTCAACAATAATATTGTCTTCTTGCACTTGGCCTCTTGACGCGAATGGGGTAAGCAGAGCTTCTTACCCCCTCCTACTAACAGGTGACCAACATTCTTCCCATTTTTTTACTAGTAAACATCACAAGTATCCAATGGACCTGGGTTTTTTTTAACAACGCATTATACCCACATATCGCAGGAGAACAGGAATGCCGAACGTTGGGATAATCAATATTTTGGTATAAAGTGGTTTTATAATTATTTAATGGTTTTAATAATACATTTGTATTTTCATAAAAATCGATAACAGACTACAAAAAAAGTTCAAAGACTATTTTGATGTGAAAAAAAGGTTAGCAAAACATGAAAATTTTGGTTGAATCCAAAATGATAACGTTATCAAAAGACAAACCTCACCTCCCCCTAGAGATATCTTACGATATTAAGTGCCAGACCCCACTCCCCCCTAAAGTGATAACATTATATATGTACAGCCCCTTTACTTAAAACAGAGATTGGAGAGGGTGGAGGAGGGGTAAAAAAATACGGGGCCCAGTGCCCCGAATTATCTTAACCCGACCAATTAATAGTGTTACATGTTATTTCGCTAATTTTACTTTCTACTTCTACATTTGTTCGTTTTTATTGCCACATCTACGTGTTGTATGCAGTGATTTCGTGAAAGCATGCGTTATTTTATATATTTGCATAGCTACCAACCTTCCGATTTTTTTTTTTTTTTTTTTCAAATAAAATAAGAACAGAATATTCACTAAATAACAAAAATAACGTTTTATTAAATAATTATCAACTCCAAATTATGTTTATTATTATTATTATTGATTATTTATTTAATAAAAACTCTTCAAAAATAGCTATATAACAGTCGAAATATTCCGTATATGCTGCACAACCTACATTTCAAAACTAAATTTTTCAATAAAAAGTACGCGTTGCATAATCGTAAATATACTAACGTCTGCTTATACATTAAGCGAACTTAAAATTTTTAAATGAAATTTTTGAGATTTGTTACACACACGCATTTTTAAGATATCATCCATTCTTGATTATCATATAAGTGAACATTTTATCTAGTAAAACTAAAAAAAAAAGAAAAAAAAGAGAGAAAAGAAAAAAAAAAGTACTCTTGAATATAAAAATTTCAATTTGTTAGAAAACATTCAGTTGGAAATTAATATACATATCTACCCTATATATATAAAATCCTAATAAAACGAATTTATGAAACGAATATATGAAACGGTTGAAATGTGTATCGATTCTTTGAATCGACTGATTAAACAACAGATTATGTTTCACGGCGATTTCTTCGAAAATATGGAATACTTTGCGATGAAATTAACACCAAAAATCCGTATTGATCCACAGATCTCAAAAATGGTATTAGAATTTTTAAATTCGAATTAGTTTTCGAAATATTAATTTTTTTCTAATTTTAAATACATTTTTCTAATGATGGCAACTCAAATTTTAATCATAACAGATATTTTTTTTTTTCATAATTCAGAAAAGTTTACTATTTTAAATTAATTTGGCGACCAGTTTGACCTCCTTTAAATCTATGCTAAGAACAATGCTTTTTTTGTATTTCGTTATCATTTTATTTAATACAAAGTTTTCATTTAAAAATGAATCATTTAAATTGATGGCTTTCACTTCTTTCTTTAAAAAAAAAAAAAAAAAAAAAAAAAAAAAAACACGAAAAGAAAAATGTTAGGCACAGATGTCATATACGCACTGGGGTACCTTATTGGCGTAAAAATGGCTTTATTTTGATTGACATGGCTATTGTCGTTTATTTAATAATAAATGTTTACTTACTTTTATTTTTCTTAATTTATATAAATTATTTTGTTCTATAGTTATTAATTATTTTTTAGCTATTTCTTTTTGAAAATAATAGAAAATAATTCAAAAATACGGTACAACGTAGTTATTCCGTCAACCAATTTCGAAAATTATATAAATCGCCAATCCACTCGCCAAATTGTACAGATTGACAAAATTTTTATTTTAAATAACGAAAGAACAAATAAATTCGTATAACATTAATAAATATAAAAATAAAACGTCGAAATAAAAATCACTTGATGACGTAAACATGTGTAACCTGCTACAAGTCAAATGAATGTGACATTTATCAACCATTATTGGCATTTAATCTTATAGTTTGGTGATAGATTTTTGTTCGACGGGATAACTAAGTAGTACCAAAAATACATATGTAACTGGTATTCGAAAACGAGGTTTTCGCCAAATTTTCGTAAAAAAAAAAAAAAAATCATGCCAAACATGCGGTATATGACACCTGGCGAAATATTAAATTATGTAACAAACCATGACATTTAATTTCAACTTCAAATCAATGTTTTAATTTACGACTCGAAGAATAAAAAAATTCTAACTGGCGAGTTGCAAAAAAGATATTGGCGAGATTTGCACCCGGCTTTTTTTCTTTCGGCACAGATGTCATATACGGCCTCATATTGGCGCGATTTTTTTCTGACGCCAATGTCATATACGCAACGGGTACTTAACTGGCGCCAAAGTATCGTTATTTTGCTTGATATGGTAAGCCGGATGTTGTTGCTTATGCTGTTGATGCGTTCCCCAAATTGGCGTTGGAAAAAAAAATCGCGCCAATATGGGGCGTATATGACATTTGTGCTAAACCTTCATATGAAATGCGAAGGGATCAGACCGTATTTGTTTATGGCATTTGATGGCTTGAACTATTATATTATAGATGAAATGATGGGGATAGAATAATATTTGGCGACTTATCACCTGTGCCTGGATAACATTAAAGTATAAAAATGACACCTAGAGTATAAAAAACGAAGTGTTCCCCGAGAACTGTTGATGATAGTCACATGATTTAGGCTATTGTTATAGAGATTGTTTTAAAATATCGGGAGTCAAAGACTCTGAATACTTAATTCATTTTATTTTATCTTCTTTTCAAATGTTTAACTGAACCTCTTTAATCAAAAACGAAAACAACGATTGGATGTCTTAACAGAAACTGATTCGCCCTTAAATTTTTGCAATCAAAGGGAATTGAATGGAAACCCGTTTACAGGGAGATCTGCACAGCTTTTTTCAGTATGATTTAATCGTCTCTAATATTTTTTAAATCCATCAGATTAGCATGTTTTTTTATTTTTAGATTCTGCGGTGTCTGAACGAGGGTTGACGAGCGTAGCTTGCTGGGGCAGAGCCCCCTAGTATACATATAAAGAGAGAGAGAGTCTAAATTTAATTAAAATAGTGAAAATATTAAATAAAGCTGATAATTTAAAAGTAGTTATTAATTTTTTTAATGCTAAATTTTAAGAAAATGCACTATCTTATATATCACGTGAGTTGATAGTCAAAACGATATTAAAAAAAAAAAATTAATCAATATTTCTAAAATAAAATGCAGTTTAAGATCTATTTTACGTAGTTCTATATTTAAAAAAAAATTCGCTCGAACCTTGATTTTGAACAAAAATAACATAAGCAAAAGTTCTCCAAATACCGAACATGAATTTCTATTTAAGGAATTATTTTTAGAACAAAATTTTAATCGGTTTTGATCTACCAAGGATGCCATTTTCGAGAAAGTCTTCCATCTCTTTATTAATCATCATGTACCTATTTACACTGAAATGAAATCAGGTAAAGGACTTTAATTATTCGCAAAAAAGTTTTCATTTAGTAAGATACTGTCAATAGAGTGTTAAAATCAGTTATAAAATACTGAAAGATAACATCTGTTTAATTTAATCTTCAAATCAATATTTTTAAAACTAACTTGTTAAAAACGTGTTATTTTTACTCTGTTAGAGGAAAGTTATTCACCTTTGATCTCCAACTACAACGAATATAATATTTCAGATTGAAAATTCGCAGGTAATATAATTATCATCCATGGTACGATGAATTTCCATTTGTATTTAATTATGCATCTGAAAAAGCTGCCGAAATGACAGATCAAGTGGTACGAACATGTGACTGCATTGTGACAGGCTGGATATCGTCTGGGTAGCTCAATGCTTAGAGCATAGGCGCGTATAACCAAGGTCCCAGATTCAAATCCTGGCTTAGATTCTTTTTACTCTGTTGCAGAAAAGTTAATCAACATCATTCCTCCAATTATAATGAATATGTCAAAAACAATTCTAATAGTTAAAGAAAATAGTATAAACTTAAAAAAAAAAGACAAATGGTTCTTAATCTTTGAAAATATATTATAACCAATGAACGAAAATATACAATAACCTCTTCCGAGTTACCCACGATTCCGAACAACGTTATTTATGTTTAGAAACCTCAGAATCAAATATATTTTCGAGATTTAAAGAAGTATACATAAAGACAGTTTCTTTTACTGCCACTGATTTTCAGAAACAAATCTGAGTAGTTTTTTATAGTATATTGATCATTTTTTACAAACCGGAATATCAGTTTTTAAGATTCTATCAATTCTTAATTAAACATTTTTATCTGCGTAACTGTGTTTATACATTTAAGAAAATACTATTAATTTTAATGTTAATGCTATTAATTTATCATGTTTGTCTGTAAAACATGTTAGTTGAGCATGACTTGAGAATGGATAGCATCGGCAAAACCTATATTCGGGGTTGGAAAAAAAGATTAATACACTGTAAAAACTATTCGGGAACATTTCAGAAAATCAGTAGTAGCACAAAAACTTTGTTTTTATCAATGCTTCTTCAATTTAAAAAAAAAAATTGGTTCTTGGGGTTTCTTAAGGTAAAGAACACTTTTCAGAATCGTGGGTAACTAACTTGTTGTACATTTTCGTTCGTCGTTATATCGCTCACCCGCAAGAAAAGAGACGCATCCCGACAAACGTAAATTTCACAGGAGAAGCAATAGGGGGGGGGGGGGAGATTTCCATGATTTTACTGAAGCATGAAATTATAACGCTTAGTTCTTTATGCAGAAGTAAAAAAGTGTAAAAAAGCATAAAGCATAAAACCCTTAAGAAATTATTTATTGTCCTTATTGTTGTTTTACAAATTATGCCACTGTAACATTTATTTATATCTCGTATATATCACTCCGCCCTCTGTCGCGTGCATTGGCGGGCTCAATTTTGTCTGAAATTTGTATTTTTTTTCTTTTAAGACCTCAATAAAGGGGATCGGGAGGGACATTTATGCTCTACAGACTCAATTCCTAGTCTGAGCAGTCTCTCTCGCGGGCAGTAAAAAAACCCTTTAAGAATGAAGATTTAGGATGAGATTTGGAGGTTTGGGTAATTTTACCTCCCCACGCAATCCATATGTGGTTGCAAATGGACATATAGTGTAATAAAGTTATTTTCCGTATAACTACACTTATCAAACTTTTTGTGTAGCAAGACGCACATATAACAAACCTATTATATAGTGGAATAAAACGCAAAATGAATTTTTGCGCGATGTGACACTTGTCTTGTGGGTGAGCCACATTATAATTTACTAAATTAAGAAACATTTGTCTTTTTTTTTAAACAGTGCAATTATAAAAAAAAAAAAAAAAAAAAAAAAAAAAAAATTATACTTAAACTTCTAGAATATTTTATTAATTGCTTAAAGGGATATTGAAGGGATTAAATATATTGAAAGGATTTTTGTATTTAAATTTATAAAATGCATTTTAAATATTTATTATCGCTTTAATAGAAATGAAATTGACTAAAATATGTTTACCCTGATATATCGTGAAAAAGTACTGAAGGTCGTTTTCGCCTGACGATTAGTGATCACCCAAGTATACGCAGATAAAGAGGGTAATGATTTTGACCGTGGACAATGCAAATTTACTTATTCACTGATAAAATGAGAACAGGTGATTGGATTTTAATAAATGTGGTACCAACATGTTTGTATTCTCCCCCCCCCCCCCTCCCAAATCTCATAGGATATAGCTATATAACTTAATATCTCCAAAATGTGTATAAATAGTTGTTCTATTAACAAGTATAGTTTGAAGCTATCAAATTTAATAATTATTTATCACCAATTATAATAAGATGTTAATAAATAATAAATAAATTAAGAAACGATTTAGGAATAAATAATACTACATGAAATCGTAGCTCTCTAAATATTGGAATAATTCTATTACATCATGAAACGAAATCTTTGCGTTTTTCTCCTTTTTCCCGCAGTTTTCTTCTTTTTCACTCTAATAAACTGTTACTTGTTTTTAAAAATGTGACTACGTCAAATCTGAAATATAGGTTTATTGAAAATATCGAAAATAAAATATTGATGCTGTTGTATCGATACTTTGACAAGAAATAAAAGAATTTCCGATGAATTGATGCATATTTGCCAACACTAAATTAAAATCATTCTATGTCATATAATCGAAAATGATTTTTTCCCCCAACAAACAGTGGATTGCTGGAAAAGTACTTTTAAAGGCAAACGAAAAATAAATTTAGCTTTTGCAGTGGAACGAATTAGCGTTTGATTCTGCTGAAAATCTATTTCGTCTGAAATGTTTAATTAAAAAAAAAATATCACTACATCAAATCTGAAATATAGATTTATCGATAAACATCGAAAAAAAAATATCAGTGCTGTTACAGCGATATTTTGAGAAGAAATAAAGGAATTTCCGATCAATTGATACATATTTGCCAACCCTAAATTAAAATCATTCTGTGTAATATAATCGAAAATGAATTTTTCCTCTTTTGCAGTGAAACGAATTAGCGTTTGATCCTGCTGAAAAACTATTTCGTCTTTATATTTGTAATTTTTTAAAATATCCCTACATCAAATCTGAAATATGGATTTATCTATAAACATCGAAAATAAAATATCGGTGCTGTTATAGCGATATTTTGAGAAAAAAAGTAATTTCCGATGAATTAATGCATATTTGCCAACCCTAAATTAAAAATATTCTATGTAATAGGCACAATCGAAAATGATTTTTTTTTTCTGCAGTCAACAGGGAGTTGCTGGTAAAGTAGTTTTAAAGGCAAACGAAAAATAAATTTAGCTTTTGCAGTGAAACAAATTTACGTTTGATCCTGCTAAAAATCGATTTTGTCTCAATATTTGTAATTTTTAAAAATATCACTATATCAAATCTGAAATATAGATTTATAGATTAAACATTGAAAATGAAATACGATGCTGTTATATCGATATTTTAACCCCTTCAAGGGCGGTGGTTCATTTTTGGACCACCTAATTTTAATCCCTAAATGTCACATTGGCACCAGAATATTGGAAGGAAAAATGTCCTTTTATTAAGTAAGTGTGCTTTTGCTTATTTTTAAGTATTTTTTTTTTCTAAAATCTGCTGCCATTCACTCATTTAAGCTTTTTCCGAATAGAAGTACATTGCTCCTGAAAGGGTTAAGTGCATTGATCATGCTGAAAGTCGATTTCGTCTGAAGATTAGCTATTCTTTACTTTACCATCCTTCAATTCAACATTCTATGTAGTATTAGTATAATCGAAAATTGATTTTTTTTTAAACTAACGGAAGTTTGCTCAAAACGTAGTATTAAAAGCAAACAAAAAATGGATTTAGCTTTTGCAGTAAAAGCATTTGCATTTGATCATTATCTTATTTGTAAATCAATATGTTTAATTGTAAGCATTTAAATATATATACATTGGTGGCCAAAATTGTGGATATTTTTTGAAATTTTCATGTTTTATAACTTTGTGTGCTTGAAGACTATAATAAATTTCACTTAAATACAAATGATTATATATTAAATTCAAGGAAATTTAATGTAGAACTTAATAAAAAATTATCTGCATTACAAAAAAAGTTAAACTTACAAAAAATAAGATATATCTTAGATTTCATCATCTTTTAAAGTTACACTTACACATTCAATATTTAGTAGGATAACCCTTGTTTTTATTACAGCTTCACAGAGTCTTTTCACTGAGAGAACTAGTATTTGGAGTTAATCCTTTTTAATCACATAATGCTAAGAATCAATTATAGCTTCAATAAGTTGCGTTTTATTAGATAGACTTTTTTTTTTTTTTTTTTTTGTACAAGGCTTTTTAAACGTCGCCACAAATTTTCTATAGGATTCACATCAGGGCCGTTTCCTGGCCAGGGTAATAATAGAATGCTTTTATTTTTAAACCTTTCTTTGCATATTTTTTGCCGTATGGCATGGAGCTGTATCCTGCTGAAAGATAAATGGAATTGGGGAAGAGATCCCTGATGGAAGGAATCAATTTTGGTTCCAGGACAGTTTCGGTGTATTTTTTTGCATTCAGAATTCTAACAATCACTTAAATGCGGCCCACACCATCTGCAGGCGTACAGGCCCAAATCATGACATATGTTAAGTTCTTTGTAGTTGCTTCAATGCAATCAGGATGCAACTCTTCCCCTATTCTATTTCTCACATATTTTTGCCCATCACTACCAAAGAGCGATATTTTACTGTCATCGCTCCAAATTATTTGCTTCCACTGATTTTCTGACCAAATAATGCGTTCTTTTGCCCACTGAACACGTTTCTTGCGTTGCTGAATATTTAAAAATGTTTTTTCCTTGGAATTCTACCATTCAGTCCAAAACCTGCTAATATTTTCTTTATTGTTCTTGAACTAACTGAAATACCCATTGCATTCATTTCACATCTAGCAGCGTCTGATGAAATTCTTCTATCTTGGAGGCATATCCTTTTTATCTTCCTATCGTCAGAATCACTTGTGCATTTTGTCGGTCTGATCTTGCCTTATTTATCACTGATTTAGTTTCTTCATAACGTAAGCACAAGTTTCATACGCCAGATAAAGTGACTGATCCACCAACCTATCTTGCTATTTCAGCATAAGACAGGTCATTTTCTCTCAATATGACAATTCTGCTTCTTTTTGTAGGTGTCCAATCAGTTCTTATTGTTTATGACATTGTTTTAAACTATTTGCATTAAGAAAAAAAAAATGGAAATATTTGTTTAAAAAAAAAAAAGTTATTTTATTTAGTTACACAAGTATTCACCCTTTTGCAAAATTCATTCCAGCAAAATACCGTTTTTACAAATCAATATATACTACAGTTTAGTTATTGACATTTGATTGGTTCTCAAAACAGTCATTGTAAATAACTAGGAAACTTTTATTACAATATACTTCAGCATTCATGACTAATTGTGTTTGTATTTTAGACTAAAGTAAGCGTAACATTTTTGTAATGCAAATATTTTAATTCTGTTTTTTTTTGTTTGTTTGTTTGTTTTTTTTACTAAATTCTACATTAAATTTCAACATTTATTTTCAATATAAACATTTGCATTTAAGTGAAACTTAATATATTCTATAAGCACACAAAATTATAAAACATGAAAATTTAAAAAAATGTCCACAATTTTGGCCACCACTGCATATATATACTATATATGAGGACGAGAGTTTCAAAACCCGCCTTATCTAAAAAATAAAATTTTGGAAAATCGAAAAAAACCTCTAAATGCGTCCATTGGTTTTCATTGCAAACCAAGATTTTACAGTGGCAGAAATACAGGATAAAACTAGTTTGTTTGTTTTTTTCTCCAGATTGTTGTGTTTTTTCGGTGCAGGTTTACCAATAGTATATATTGATAGAGAAAATGTGGTTTTTTAACTTTGGATAGGGCGAGTTTTGAGACTCACGCCCTCATATAGACTATATAAAGCATGACTGTATGCATTGAAACCTCCCTGTGCGACCATCTCCGTTAAAGGACCATCTCTCTGAACGACCATTTTTTTCATGGAACGAAATTTATTCCCATACGCTGAATACTAATTTTACCTCCATTCAGAGACCATCCCAGATGAACTCCCTCCATGAGCGACCCATTTCTTTGAAGAAAATTCCGCCTTTTCCTGGTTGCTTGAAGAAGGTTTTATTAGAAAAATAATTCCGGAGAGCGCATTATTCATCAAACTTCTAAACTAAGTTTAGATTTTTTTTTTTTTATCCGGGTAAATTTTAAGTGTTTAGACAACTTTGTGCCTTTTTAGGCAATGAATTTAACTCTGATGACGCATTAAGAACGTCGGTCAATAACCCCCCCCCCCCCCCCGCCCAATTCTGTCAGCAACTCTTAAAAAAAAAAAATAGATAAATTAATGAAATCGTCGTTATTTGTTCCCCCTCCAAAAAAATCACACTAATTTACTGAATCTCCATAGGACTGGGAAATAAAAGTTCTAAAAGATAAAACCCTAAAATCAAAGCAAACGTCAATGTATTCATTTTTTAAACTCTGCAGCAATTAACTTATGCTATTACCTTTTGTTTTGATACTTAAAACTTTATATTTTTTTTTAATGTGAAAAATAAATTTTAGTAACATTAATTGTTACCTTTTTTCAACAATTAAAATCTATATTTAAACATGACCTCCATTAAGAGACCACCTCTCGGAGCAACCAATTTTTATTGGAACGGAACGTGGTCGCTTTAGGGAGGTTTTACTGTATATATTTTAACACAACTAACCAGAGTATTCTGGTCAATAGAAAAATATTTCAAAAGGAAATAAAAGTCAAGACTTTTCTGGGCCAGAATCCAGAATAGTTGACTTCGAATCAGGGTGAAACTAATTTTACATTACCTTTTCAAGATTTTTTTTTCCTTTTTTAAAGCTCCTTAATTTACTCAATAATAGAAAATTTACTAAAATATATGTATAATCTCAAAGATATTTATGCATAAGCATGATAAAAAGTTATTTTAAAATTAAAATATAGCTTTTTAAAGTTATATTTGAAGTAAATTAAGTAAAAATTGTGTAAGTGAGGCTACATTTAATAAATTAAATCTTATATCTTCAATAATATCTTACAAATAAATAAATTTGTAATTTATATATTTTTCTTTACCCATTTCTAAAACTTGAATGCAACTTTATCAATAAAACGTTATTTGAAATTAAAATTAGAGTACTAGAAGATACAAAGAAAAAATATCAAAACCTGGAAATATATTTTTAGATTCAAAATGCGTGATGAACAAAGCAAAAATGATATCTTGACATAATAGTTTTTCGTTCTCCGATTTCTATTAAGCAACATTGAGAAGTTATTTTTTTTAATTGATAAAGCTTTTTAATCAATCTTTATTGAAGATTAAATTCTTATTCTTTTATACCTATTTAACAGTTTTTATGAAGAAATATGTTATTATATTATATAAAATATGAAAAGTTTAAGGTATCTGAATTATTAGAAAATTTTAACTGTTGAACAAAATTATTTTGAGAACTGTTATACCGTATTTATTCTTATACATTATAATATAAAACAATGTAACATTCTAAAGAGAGACATTTTTTCGGTGCTTTTACAAATCCATTGGGTTTAAAATGCTGTTTTATACATTTTTCTATAGAAACCAGCGATAAAAAATTTAAATAAAGCACGCAACATAAGAAAAATTATTTTTCTATAAAACTGTTTTTCCCATTGCAAAATTACTTGCACACATATAAGAATAGTAAGAAAAAAATAAGTAATGGTGATAATTAATAAAAAATTTTGAAAAAAAGAATGAAACTTTGAATTTATATTTTCCATTTTATGTTTTATGCCGTCAATGTATAGGTGCAGATTTACGGTATAACGGACTAATTTTTTTGCTGTGGCGACTAACTTTCAGTGTCTTAGTTGCCAGAGATCAATTTCCAGTGTTCCCAATCCCCTTCGCGGAATTTTACTTTTGCAAATAGATTAGCACCTGCTCTTTTCACTGGTCGAGATCAAGTATGACCTTGATAAAAAGACAGGGAATTTTCGCGATCTCTGTCACCATTGTGAACGAACGCTGCCCCTGTGGTGCACTGCTTTCTTGCCGAACGTTATGTTCGAATGTAATTCTGCACATGTCCGCTCCACTACAAAGCTTAGCGGCTACGAAGCTTGGCACATGAGAGAGCTAATGGTAAAGCTTCTCCTTTGGACACCAGCGAAAGCAAGCATTTCTTCGAAGGTTTCGTCCAAAATAAAAAGTTGAAATTAATACTCCTTATTGCAGATCTGCTCACGAGACAGTCCAAAGTTCCCGATGCGATGGAGATTATTTAAGGGCTTTGGAACATGGAACAGCGAGGATATAGGATTCCGAACTCTGAAGAAAAAAAGAAGAAAAAGAAAAAGAAACTCGCACGAAAAAATATTTAACGCGAGGTATATTCTTGCTCTGTAAATGTTTTCTGCGAGTGCGAGATTTTTATAGTGCAAAATTATCTTACACATTCCTTTTTTTTTTATATGTATACATTTATATGACAAAATCAAAATAAGAAATAAAGTTTTCCTAATATTTCCCATTATCATGATTGATTAGCTTATGCATGCTTTGCTATTCAATTGTATCTTATCTAACTTTATCTTCTGATTTTCCCAGATTTATATTATACTTTTTTAATATCAAAGTTTCAAGAATTTTAGGATTAAATTAAATATACACATTTGTTGTAATTAGTCTGTGCTTTGTTGTACATGTGTATTTATTAATTAAACTATTTTTCATTTTGAGTTCCTGAGTTTTTTCGTTAAGTTTTTTCCGGATAAATACCATTGTTATATAACTTTGTTTCACAATGTGGTCACTAGATTTTGGTTAGGAGCCAAAATGACAACTGGATTTTTGGAGTTTAGGAGCCTTTGGCTCTTTAAAATTTTTGGGAATCTGCACTTATACATCAATGCAAGATTTACATTTGACCATATAGAGAGAAAATCTTTTTTTTTTTTTAATTCTGTCATTATTTTTTTTTATACTATTGAATACGATTAAAGAACATTAAAATATTTTCAGAAAAGTCCGTAAATGATATAGCCATTAATATAATATAATTTTGAGTAGGGACAGTAGGAATGATAATAAGCAAGAATCATGCTGTGGAAATAGCAATTATTATTTCTAAATTATAAACCTGAATTTACTCTTATACTAATAAAATTGTATTATGTATTCATTTATCTTTCATTATTATTTTTTATTATTATTAAGCTGCCTGCATGAAAAATATTCTTTATCCATGCCCGCCTAGAGGCTAACATTCGCTTTCTGAAGAACGAGCTTTCTTCTTTCTAGCTACCTGTTTGATTCCGCTGAAAGTCATTACAACGAAAGTTTACTCTCACCAACAGCCAATGAAAACTTTTCACTGTAATCTACGTCACAATTACTAAACAATAGAATCACAGCAACGCCACCTGGTTGCCAGGTGAATCGAAAAGGAAAATCAACTTTTTCAGTATCGAATTCGTTTTCGTCAAAAGAGCATCGTTTTGTGCACCGAAACTTGAGAAATGTGACATGTTTAGTGGAATATCTTGCAAAGTACTGCGTACTGATTATTTATTCTACAACATGGAATCTACGTGATATACGGTGTGATCGGAATTCATTTTTAATAGCTGGCTCTTTCGGATTGCTTTTTTTACTCCACAAATTAAACATGGAACTGACCAGGTATTGCTGTGTTGGCCTACTTCTTCTTCTGAGACTTGTTTCGGTAAGTGGAATTGTTTTGATTGTTTATTTTTATCTTGACCACTTGCGCCGAGACAGATTACCTAACCTTCGAATGACCATTATTTTTCTCAGTACACTTCAATGTATGTTTGAAAAATGTAATCATTGTCAAATAAGTTACAATATATCAAAGGTTGTCGATTATTTTATTTGGTGGCCCGTATCATAAACTTGTGAATAATTTGGTGATCATATCTTTCGTGCGAGGAAAGTATATTTTCAGGAAAAAGAAAAGTGAGTGTCAATGAAAAATCAATTCAGAATTATAATGGTCAATAATAAATTGCTGGAAATTATAGTTTGATAAAAAGCACTACAAAGAAACACTTTTAAAATCCTTGGTGTGCTTTGCAGATTGATAAATTAGAAAAAAAAAATAATAATAAATCTCGAATTTTATTAGAAAAAGTTATTCCAATATTTAACTATATTTGACAATATTTATACATTTCAGAGATAGAATATGGAAAATAAAGCATGTTAACCCTTTCAAGGGCGGTGGTACATTAAATGTACTACTTTATTTCAATTTCCAACTGCAAACGACACCCAGAATTTTTTAAATAAAATTGTGCATTTATAATGCACGTGAAGAAACACTTATTTATTTTTAAATCAATTCATTCGAAAATTCTGATCACATTCAATGCTTTCAACACAAGCAAGAAAATTATTTTGCCCCTAAAAAGGTTAAATGGTTGCAAAGAATGTTGTTGTTGTGCATTTTAACCATATTTATGTATTGTTTTATTTGATTTGATTCATTTGTTTTTGTTAATATTAACAACATAAATACTCTATATTAAAAATACTTTTCAGAATATCTATTTGTCTTTTGCGAATAAATATTGACTCCTTGAAGGGCAGTGAAATATATTTTATCTCACTTAATTTTAATCAAGATTTGTACCAGAATTTTTTAATAAAAGTTTATTTTCTTTGTTGAAAAAATTAGTTGTAAAATTCCATTTCCTTATTTTCAAATAAGATGTTTCGAAAATTCTTGTGTAAATTCGACATCGCAGAAATACAGTTATTTGCCCCTGAAAGGGTTAAATGAGTTATGATTTAACTTTTGTATAAAAAGAACTTTTAGATGGGAAAAATTTGATAAAGTTTTTTTTTTCCTTTTCTGTCTTATAAATATTGTCTCTGTCATTAAAAATAAATTTAGTAAAAATATTTTAAGTTAATTTAATAGCTTTTAATTTTCCTTTATAAAATGTATTCAAAGGTTATGAAATATATTGAAAGGAGAGTTTAATATTTCACCCTTAATATCTTTAATAGAAAAAGTTAATTAAGAACCTTATCTACCTAAATTAAACAAAAACAGTTTGAAAAACATTAAATGCATGATACAAATATTTATTGCATACTAGGGTAGATGCTCCAGTTGTGGCCACCTTTAGAGAAAATTTGGAATAGAAATTTTACAGTTATTGACCGATTAAAGCATATTAAATCATAATAACATCATTATTTAGCAAATTTAATTGTCTTTATGTGAATTATAATAACTTCCTAAAGAATATTTTAGATTGTGAGTAATAACTCAATAAATAATTTATTTCAATTTGTACCAGTTGTGGCCACCCCTACACCAGCTTTGGCCATCTCTATGCAACAGTTGTGGTCACTCCAATATCATGTAGTTTAACAAACATTTTAATTGATAATAAGTAAAAATAAAGCATTTTTATGCAACATCTATTTTACCACACATATATTTGTTTGCTGTATTAAAAGAATTTTGCATTTTTTTTTATGAATTGATAAAACCATCAAGTAAAATATACTTATGTTGATTTTAGCTGAAATTTTCAATTAAAAAAACAAAAAATATATTTTATTTGATTCGTAAAAGTGATAACAGTGCCTATAGGACATCAAGATCAACTATTTAAATCAGTTTTATAATTATCCAATGGATTGTGGATTGATTAAAACACTTGAATCGTCACCAAATAGTGATATTACCGGGTGCTCCAAAACTCTGAAAGCTCGTAGTGCTGGCATTATACATTTAGAATGGCCTTAATTTTACTTCTTATACAGTACTTACTTATACAGTCTTACTTCAACAGTGTTCCCTCTAGGCCATTTTTTAAGAGCACAGAATTCTGTGTTTTTTAAACTTGGTAAAATGAATGCTGTTCTTTTTAAATAATGGGAAATACATTCTTGCTTGTATTTAGATATCTCTAGTTAAGATTTTCACAATATTTGGTATCTCTAAATCTGTTTGCCCGAAATATGGCAAAAATTATGGAACATCTTCATTTCTTTCGGAAAAATACAAGAAATCATGCTGTAATTTTATTTAACTTTTTAATTTATAATTTGTGAAATCTTTCAAAATTTATGTTTTAATTTATTTATCATACATGACATATCGCGCTTCCCCTTTGGTTTTATCAATACTAAACACAATATAGGTACTATATTTTCTTTTGCAGTATCATTCTTTAGTTTAGTTACTAGCACAGTGTCCTTTCTAAAGTGAATTATCTATTGCTATTGGACAGAGAAAACAAAATCTCTTCGATAGAACTGCTATTAGCCTTGCTTATTATTATTATTATTATTATTATTGAAGCCATTACTATATAAAACAAAACTAAATTGATTTTGTTTCATCCAGATGTTCTTAAATTTATTTAATGGCTAAAATTCTCACTATAATGAATCATGTGGCCAAAAGTGGAACATATGTTGTACTCTTTTTGCCAGTTCCAACTTCCATGACCATAACTGGTACATATAGCAAATTTAAAGCACCAGTTTTGGCCATCCCTCCATTAAACTGTTAAAATAATTTAAATGTGAAATTGCAATAGAGAGGAAGCTTACCTCATAAAACCTAATAGTAATTCGTTTCAGGACAAACAGAACCCAATAAGTGACTAATATTGAAAGATTTGGAAAATTTGTCAGCTAAGCAAAAATCTTAATACATGTGAGCACACACTACAGTTTCACACATTTATTTATTTATTTATTTATTTATTTTTTTTGTAAGTCACATTTTATCAAAAAATAAACAAATGAGATTGTAAATGATAAAAGGGTGTTTGCTTAAAGTGTAAGAATGCATATTATTTTTCTGCATCAATTCACAGCCTAAATATTGGACAATCTGATCCAATGTGGTCACAACTGGTACAGTGGCCACAGCTGGAGCATCTACCCTATGTAAAAAGAAAATTTATTTATTTATTAAGATGAAGAAGAAGAATATTGCATGCAAATGTTTGTACTGAATTTCTTTTCAGAGCCTTAAATATCCTTTCAGAAAGATAGACAGTGGATATGTCTAAGACATTCATAAAAACAAATAGACAATTAAAAGTTTTCATTGCAATCGGTGATAGAAGTTTGCATACTAAAAAGAAGAAATAAAAAGCAAACAGCTTTCTGAAAGACTTTAATTTAAGACCTTTTAATTATTTTCATAATATTTTACAATGTTTGTTAATTTAACACGTTCACGCCGGCGCGGTGGGTCATACTCGACTGCCTCAGAGTTGTCAAGTCTCCGGCTTTTTGCACACCACTGTTAGTTCAGAGAAAATGTTATTCGTTTAAATCGCCCAATTGTTCTAATTAAATAAAACAACATTTTCTGTATTAAAATACTGGTATCCAAAAAGCTGGGGACTTGCAGCTCTGAGACAGTCGAGTGTGACCCACCGCGCCGGCGTGAACGTGTTAAAGGTTTAATGTACTTGAAAAAAAAAAGCATCGTTAATAATACTCTATAATTTAATTTCTACCATTCTATAAATGTTAATTTTAAATATGAAAGATAGGAACTGATTCTGGCGAAAAAATTATTTTGTAAACTTTCATGTATACAGGCAATTTTAAAATCAATACATACATACGTTATTAGAAATATATTTTTTGTAGTTTTACTTAAAGATATTTTCACATTCTATTAAATAAAAGTATTGCAGATTTTGTTTTAAAAAAAAGACATTTTTTAGAGATTTTATTTAAATGATTGTCCTTTAAAATAAGATTTTAAACATTAATTCATTAATTTTACTTCCGTACAAACACTGGGAACAAAAATTAATATACACACATACTTAAAACATATATTTCACATCAGTTATGTAGTAATGGAACGGGTGAAAAATGATTTAGAACGAAAAAAATATTTTAATTATTCCCAAGTAAAAAGACCAAAAACTTTGGGAAAAGTAACATCATTACATTATCAATTTTTATAATGTTAATATTTAAAAATAAAAATTAATGATTCTCTTGAAATTTAATTTATTTTTTATAAAATGACATTTTTTGCAATATCACCAAAGGCGTGACAAAAAAAAAAAAAAAAGTGACATTGACTAATTTTTTTTCTAATAGCACGATGGAAAATTTATTTATGTACAATTACAATAATTTTAAATTATAATAAATTACATCAAAAGTATAAATAACAACATAAAGAATCTACAAATTAAATTTATAATCACTTATGAAAATAAATCACTAAACAATTATGCTATTACTTTTAAAGAATACTATAATCAATTACTCTACAATGCTATTAATATCAGTAATATTTTTAACAAAACATCATTAAAAATCGAAATTAATAACAGAAAATTATTAATTTATCATAAATTATTAAAACTTAAATTTAAAAACTTAAATTATCCATATCTTGCTATAATGACGAAATTTCACAAAACCCCGATAAAATTCCGTCCTGTAACTATTTGTTGTAATGCATATAATAAATCTGCTAGTAATTTATTGTTGAATGTTCTTACTCAAATATGCAATATAACAATTAAAAATGACAATCAATTGGCCTTAAAAACAGTTTTCAGCTTATAAAAAAGTTACAAAACATTAATACTGCAAAATACATAAAAACATTTTATTTTAATGAAGTTTTATCTAATAATACAGACATCAAAGATTTACATAAAACTGTTTACTTTTTAAAGAATACAAGACTCAAATTCAAAAGATTATATTTCTGTTAGATTCTTTAAAACATTATTGAACTTTACATTGCATCATAATTATATGTATAATAATATTATTTATAATCAATGTAAAGGAATTATCAAGGTGGTTCGGCTTTAAGTATGCTTTCAGATCTTTATCTATATTACTATGAAAGGAATTCAATAGGCAATAACAATGATCATGTTTACTATCGTTATATTGATGATAGCATTATTTTTTATTTCAATGACTCTAATATCTCATCTTTACCTACTAAATACCCTACACAGCTTACATTAAGTCAAAATAATATGATAAATAATGTAATAAACGTTTTTTATTTAAAAAGAATGCTTAATAATAATCTCAAATTAATATTTGACACAATACGATAAAAGATCTGTAAATATAAAATTTAGTTTTCTTTGTGTGTTTTATGTAGTTTAATAAAAATGCAGAGATAATTTTTTTATCGATAGAAATAGATTAACCGTATGCATTTTATGTTTGTCTCATATTTTTAACTGTAACTGTATTGAATGTTATTCATTCTGTTATGTTGGATGATGTATTTGCATGTTATGAAAAGTTGTGAATAGAATTCTTTTTTTTTTTCCCTTTTGAATCAATTTTTATTTATTTTTTCTTCGTGTTTCTTCATTTGTTATGTGTTCCAATGTATTATCTTTACAATTAACAGGCTATATTTTTGCTTTTTGACTGCCTGTAATATGAAATAATATATTTTTTAGCAACACGTGGTATTCTTGCCAACTGAAGATTAAATACTACATGTTGCTCTGTTTGTCATCTTTATTTTCCTTCATTATATTTTTCTATTACATTTCGTTCCCTTTGTTATTAATTCCTTTTTATTTCAATTTTATTTGGCATCATTCATATATTAAAATGTTTAGGATTGTCAATATTTTGAGATTTCTTAATGGGTTCTATTTGCCAATAAGCGTTACTTTAATACATATTTTAGTATAACAATTAATGTATAACATTATTACATAGCATCTTCATTTAGAAATTTGATTAATATTGTTTTAAGAATTTGTTAAATAAATTTTTATTCAAAGTTATTATATAGGTATTTTGAATTAATGAATTTTCAATTTTGAGATCATACATTTCGTACAAAGGATTTGTTGATGCTGACAATGATTCATTATCTCTGGTGTTTTTCATTGGTTGAATTGTTTTGGTTACAAATAGTTTTCGAAAATATTGCAAATGTTTATGATTTCCTACATATATTTCTTTATTTACTTGTTATTTTTATGAATTCGCCTTCCTGTTGTTTTTCCTTTCGCCAATTTTGAATGTTTTAATTTTTTAATACTTCATATATTGGTGATTAGGATATAGTTTATAAAAAAATTCATTAATGATTAGTTAAATTAATAATAGTTGGTCCAGATTTATTATGTATTATGTCGGTGTAATGTATTGATACTCAGTTTATTAATTTTTATTTTTTTAAAAAGATGATGAATTGTAATATTATATAATGGTTAAATGTATATATATATATATAACCATTAATTAAACATTACCGACCACCCACAAAAATTGTGATATATATAAATATATATATCCAAGTAAAATAAAAACATTTAATATTTTAAAATTTATGATAACCAAACTGTCATTTTATTTTTTCGTTTTTTCTTTGAGGAATTTTTTTTGTTTGCTTATTAAAAAAAAAAAAAAAAAAAAAAAAAAAAAAAAAAAAAACTCTATATCGAAATTAGTTTTTATTTCGTGTAAACAATTCACTTTTAAATGTAATAAATGTATTATATGAACCCCTTTAAGTTATTTAATAAAGCATAACGATTCATGTTATGCTTTTTCAAATATCGTTGTTATATTATATGTTTACTACTTTTATAGTGTTTACTCTAGAGAGAAAAGAGGCAAGGGTGCTGGTCTCTAAAAAGAACGGTAATGAAGCAGAAAAGGGGCACTAATTCAGTAAAAATGTGCATTACTTCATGTAAAAATATATTTTATGTTTAGTAATAAAATATTTAATTTTTAGGTATAATAAATAAAACTAGTTGGATGTGCCAATCCCAAAACTTTCTTCTATCTTATACATCTTAATATTTCAAAAACTAGTTACACATGATAATATTTCAATATTATTAGTTCAATACTATACCAACTTTGATTTTCATCCTAAATTTCTGCTTCAGTCAATTAAACGAACTAAAAACGAGTTAATCTATATCATGATATTTGCTAAAATTAATAGTTTTTGCTTATTCTGTTGTTATCAGATGTTTGCGAATAGCCGGCTTAGCAGGAAGCGAGTTCCCGCCTTTGCACGAGCAGCCGATGGACAACAGAACTACAAAAAATCAAGAAAAGTATACAAAAATTGCTATCACAGAACCCCTTTACTGTGCAATATTTCCAAATTCAAGGAGAACCTGTTGTCCAAAGCCAAAAACATGCACAAAAAATTAGGTTCAATTGTATGCATAACTTCATACACTTTTCGATTGTACAATAATGAAAATGCACAGAGATCGCAATTATAGCGCCCCCTTCTGGCGGAATTTTTTTAAGTTCAGGGATGACTTGCTTGCCATAGCCAGAAACATACACAAAAAATTTGGTTCAATTATATACATAACTCCATACACTTTTCGATGGTACAATAATGAAAATGGTACAGACATCGCAATTATAGCGCCCTCTTCAGGCGGAATTTTTCCAAATTCAGGGAGGACCTTCGTGCCATGACCAAGAACAAACACAAAAAATTTGGCTCAATTCTATGCATAACTTCATACACTTTTCGATGATACAATATTCAAAATGACACAAAAATCGCTATTACAGCGCCCACTACCGGCGATTTTTTTCCAAATTAAGGAAGGACCTACTTGCCATAGCCAAGAACTTAGAGTAAAAATTTGGTTCAATTCTATGCATAACTTCATACACTTTTGGATGGTACAATATTCAAAATCGCACAAAAATCACTATTACAGCGCCCCCTACCGGCGAATTTTCCCGAAATTCAGGGAGGATCTGCTTGCCATATCCGAAAACTTAAAATAAAAATTTGGTTCAATTCTATGCATAACTTCATGCACTTTTGGGTGGTACAATATTCAAAATCGCACAAAAATCGCTGTTACAGCGCCCCCTACCGGCGAATTTTTTCCAAATGCAGGAAGAACCTACTTGCCATATCCGAAAACTTAAAATAAAAATTTGGTTCAATTCGATGCATAACTTCATACACTTTTGGATGGTACAATATTCAAAATCGCACAAAAATCGCTGTTACAGCGCCTCCTACCGGCGAATTTTTCCCAAATGCAGGGAGGACCTACTTACCATATCCGAAAACTTAATATAAAAATTTGGTTCAATTCGATGCATAACTTCATACACTTTTGGATGGTACAATATTCAAAATCGCACAAAAATTGATATTATAGCGCCCCCTACCGGCGAATGTTTTCCAAATTCAGGGAGGATCTGCTTGCCATAGCCAAAAACTTAACATAAAAATTTGGTTCAATTCTATGCATAACTTCATACACTTTTTCAGGGTACAATGGCGACAGACAGACGGACAGACGGACAGACGGACGGACGGACACACAGACAGACAGACATTTTCTATAAACATGTTTTTTGGGATCTCTGACCCCTAAAACGTGTAAATCCGTCGAAAACCGGAAGTCGAAAAAAATTTCGATTACAATACTTTCTTCTATTGAAGATAGAAGAAAGTAAAAAAACATTAACTTTGAATGACCTTTCTTATGAATTATAAATAACTAGAAATACAGTTAAACTACTGCTTGAAACATGATTTAATAATTTGTATTTTTCCTAAAAGAATAAGTGAGCTCTTTAACTTTTGCAACCACCTAGGTACGCAGATTTAGAAATACTGTAGTGTGAAGAATATTTTACAAGATATCTCTGGGTACAATTAAGAATACATTTTACTATCTCTCTATTCTAAAAAAAAGTAACTCCCGCTGTCACCGCCGCCGCCGCCGCCGCCGGTTTTGAATTTTTTGTGACCGGAGGTCTTTCTTCGTTAATATTAAGAAAAATAATGCATACAAAAATATGAAAATTTGTAGTATTATACAGAAATGTTTGATAAACACGCTGATGTAGACAGTTTTCAAATCGAAGAATTATTTTAAGAGATATTTAATGCTAAAGTTGGACAAAATCGTTCCATTAAAAAAGTTTTATAGGAGCAAAAACTATACATCGGAATTTAATACTTTTTAGATCATTTTATACGTTATAATTTCCCGGTGTGCAGAAATAATTTATTTTTTTAATTTGACTCATTTTTCGAGGTTTCATTTCTATTTTAAATTCAAATTTTCAGCATTTCGAGAGATATTTTTTTACTTATTTCAGAAAATTGTACTAATTTAACCTGTTGCCAAACTGTATAAACAACGGAAACAATAATGTTTGCTTCAAATTAAAAATTTATTTACGCGTGACTATTATAAACAGAAAAGAAAAACTTTCAAATTAGAATTAAATAATTACGTATAAAAAGCAGGAACTTATTGAAAATTACTTCATCTATAATTACACGTGAATTTTAACAGAGAAAGGATATTGTAAAGTAATAAATTCATTAACATGCGTTAGAAGTCTTAAATAGGAGAAATTACATCACATTTACGTCACATTACACTTATTAAGTAAAATGAACAAAAAATAATATTGCAAAATAGTAGTTTAAATTTAAAAATAGCGCGAGACATTTACTTGATATTTTGAGATGAACTTTTCAACTATTTTTTTTTTTTTTTTTTGACAGCGCAAATAATATTTCATTTCTAATAAAAGCATTTTCACGTGAATATTAAAAAGGGAAAGAAAAGTTTGGTGAAAATTACGTCAGATTAAAAACGATATATTTAAAATGTTTTATTTAAAAGGACTTTCTTTTCGCTTTGTTAAAAAATACCCGGAGACAAAGACTCTGTTTACTTAATTCATTTTATATTAGATGATTTTGAAATGCCATTGTATCTTTTAACAGCAGCTGATTTTTCCGTAAAATTCCCCAATCAAAGAGAAATGAATAGAAACCCGTTTATAGGGCGATCGCCTTTGTTTTTTTAATTATAATTCAATCTTCCAAAAAAATTCAATTAAAGCCGATCAAATTAGCGTGCTTTTAGAGACTGCAGTGTCTGAACGGGGGGTTGGCGAGCGTAGCTCGTAGGGGGCCGAGCCCCCTAGTTTTTAAAAAGAAAATAATGCATTCTGATGATTTTTAAAAGGGCAGGATGCTGCCCCCTTAAAAGTAGCATACAGGAAATACCAAGTTTCATAGTACAAAGGACACTTCGCTGTTTATAAACACGTAAAAAACACATTAATTATTTATTTACTGATATTAATAACATAAGATGTCGATTAAACGCTATATTTTCTGTCAAAACACTTGTTTTTTAACCTGTAAATAAAACAATTAATCTCTTATACGCGACAGGATGTGCACTTACCTACATAAAAACACCTTTAACCGTAAACACCATTTTCAAACTTTGTTGTTCTATTGCACATTTATTACTTAAATTATATAGAAAATTTTGCTGTTTATGAAATATGTATAAACATGTTAATTATACGTTTACTGATATTAATGACATAAAATGAAAACTGCATGCTATCATACCCGTTTACTTTTTCCAATAAAATAATTTTTTAAGTGTTACTAATACGATTAATCCCTTATAGGCTAGAGGATGCGTATTAAAGCATATGTCCAACTGAAAAACGCCAAATAAAATGTGACAGAATGCTTGTAAAAGATATTTCTTCGATAAGAAGCTGGAAATGTTCATTTTAAAACTGATAACATGTTTGATTAAACAATGCTGACAAATCGCTCGTGGAGGATAATTATTTTAAACAACAAAACCTTTGCTTGAAACGAATTAATTTGACATTATTCATTACACACGCAATGTATTAACAATGGACTGATATTTGAATGTAAAAATTTTGCCAAAAATATAAAAAGTAAATATTTCAAGCATAAAATTATTTTTGAAAAACTGAAAGGAAAAAAAAAAACATCAATCTGTTTTTGTGTTAATGTTTCTAAATGATATTAAGTTACTTTTTATAATATTAAAAATAATACATACAGTTATGCATATGATAACATAAAAATCAAAATAATAAATAATTTATTACGCTTTTATACAATATAATAATTTATTTATCCCGTTATAATTTACTATATTATTAAGTTATATAAATGTTATTATATTATAAATAATACATATTAATATTTTAATGATATGTTTTCTTTTATATTCGCTTTTATTAGAATAATTTAAAAATGGACCGAGTAAGGTTTGGATTACATTATACTGAAACTAGAGAAATGGCCATATGCTTCATCAAAGGAATTTTTGAGACAATGATAGCTTCGTTGAAAACCCCCACAGTTTCTTAATTTAAATATTTAATTAGAATATTAATTTACATATATGTTTTAAATTTTGATTGCGTTCATTTTTATTTACTACAATTGAATTCAAATTGTTGTTCCGTGGATTATAACATTTCATATCTAAAAGTGTAGTAGTAACTCATTATATAGCTACTTGTTACATTGCTCCTTTGGATCTATCGCTCTTTTTACGTATCACCTGAAAAAAAATTATTTTGGTGTAATTTAATCGCACCTTTTAAGTTACTAAGGAATTATTCTACTACAATAAGAGTAATCATTTATATTTATTTTATTAAGAAATTGTAATATTTTGGAGATAAATATAAAACCCTTTCTTGTTTTTACGCACACACACACACACACATATATATATATGTCTGTGTGTGTAATGTGTGCGTATATAATGGCATTTACATAATATTTATATATATTTCTTAATTTATTTAAGATTAAAATAAAATGAATTTTTGAAATAATAATAATAATAATAATAACACCTATATTGTTTCCTAAACACAACACATTAAGCTATCTAAATAATCTTATTTCTTAATAAATATAAATAATATAATAATGATAACAATGAAAATGAAGATAAATATAAATTGTATTTTTATGATTATTAAATTGTCCTCTTATAATAATAACTATAAGTAGCTCAAAGTCAAAGAAGCATTTTATAAAAGTGTTCTATTCTTAATACTAGAACAGCCAGCTTTCAATACATATCTATTTCCACATAAATTGTCATTTTCATATGTAATAAAAGATAAAGAAAAAGTTTATTTGTTAATATTTTTTATTTCTTAAGGACACAGATGACATCTCGGCAGCGTAAGCGAAGCAGATTGAGTATAAAGTTTACAATCATGTAATTTATTTAGAAAGATCTTATATATATACATAATTTTATTCAGTAACAGCTGCTTAATTTTTACTTAACTCTGTCTATCTAAATGTCTGTGACTATAGACGTGTCCGGTGCACTTTCCTAAAAAAGTAATAATATTAAAAATATATCATTTGATAATAGGAAGAAGCATTTTTTATTTTTCTCAAAAAGAAACGAGTTTAAAAAATACTGAAACATTAAAAAAAATTGCAGTAAAAAATTAATATAGTCCAGTATATTTTCTGTAATATTATTGATGCACTCATAATGTGTTTGATAGTTTTAAAGAAACAGATTACTTATACAGCCGTATGAAGTTTTAATTCACTAGCTTTATTAGAATTTAGAAAAAGTGTAAGTTATCAAAAATGCATTCTGGGAAAAGTGAAAAAAGGTTTATAAATATAAGCGTAGTATTTTTTGTTTATAAACTTTAAAGCTCTATTTGCGGAATTCCATATTGTGAAATTACATAAATTAATGGTTTTCGGAATTGTCTGAGTCCGTTTTATTTTTTAACGCAGAATTGAAAATTCTAAAATTTCAAGCATTTTATATCATTCATGCCCTTAAATAAACATATAATTAGATAAGAAAGAAAAAATAGCAGGTGATATTTCTTACCATTTAATTTTATTCTTTTATTTTTTTTTAAATGAAATAGAAATAGAATTTACCTTACAAAAAAGAACGTACGACGGACTTGCACTTTTTAGGGGTCAGAGATCCCAAAAAACATGTTTATAGAAAATGTCTGTCTGTCCGTGTGTCCGTGTGTCACCATTGTACCATCAAAAAGTGTATGAAGTTATCAATAGAACTGAGCCAATTTTTTTTGCGTGTGTGTTTTTGGCTATGGCAAGCAGTTTCTTCAATAATTTGGAAAAATTCCGACGGAAGGGGGCGCTGTAATAGCGATTTTGGGGTCATCGAAAAGTGTATGAAGTTATGTATAGAATTGAACGAAATGTTTTGTGTATGTTTTTGGGCATAGGAAGAAGATCCTCCCTTAATTTGGAAAAATTCCGACGGAAGGGATCGCTGTGAAAGCGATTTTTGTGTTATTTTCATTATTATACCATCGAAAAGTGTATGGACTTATGCATAGAATTGAACCAAATTTTGTATGTATATTTTTCACTATGCCAAGCAGGTCCTCCTTGAATTTGGAAATATTCCACCGAAAGAGAGCACTGTAATAGCGACTTTTGTATAACTTTCTTGATTTTAGGTAGTTCTATTATACACCGGCGGCTCGTAAAGTGACGGGAACTTCGCATCATGATAAGCCGGCTAATCGCGAACAGCTTATGTGGGTCAATATCTGAAAATTGGACAATTTGCGTCCACTGCCAATAATATTCCATTAATTATACTAAAACTAAAAACTGAAAAATGTAATATATTGTAACACTTGTTATAACAATTATCAATGATAAATGGACATATGATGATGCATAAATAATTAATTTTAAGTTTTAAGCAAACGAAATGATCATTTCAGTCCCTATCCCCAGGTACAAGTATCCAATATTAAATGCATGCTGTAAAATTTTTTATAAATATTTTTAACTTTTGCTATTATATATTTATACCTATATATATATATACAGTATGGGAAAATATAATGCTCCTTTACTCGTATAGATTGTATAGTAAAATACTGTAGTAAATATATTTGCCCCTGAGGTTGACCATCATCTCAGTCCCTCTAACCACACATTTAGGTTAACAGATACTAGGTGGCGATGGCAGATTTATTTCCATTGCAACAGCCAGAGTTGTATAATATAGACGCACGCGCGAAAGCCATGCGCGGAAAATTTTCCGAAAAATTCGGGACTTAGCGGAAAAAAGTCACGAAAAGAAAAACATAGGTTTTGTTATTGTAACTTTTTAATACCAAAAATTAAAAATATTCCCCAATTTTATATATGATTTATACAGTGTGTATATGTTTGTCCACAATTCAAAGTTTAAAGAGTCAAAACATTGTTGTGACATCACATACCCTTTTATTTCTATTTTCCGCAGTCTGAAACTTGTTGCTGATCGGTTTTCCGTCGGCGGCTGCAGTGACAATTTAGCCTGGCATCGGCTGTCCCCATCAATTTGACACCATTATTTTTGAAATCGGTGTGGTACTTCCTGAAATTGCCTAAAAATCGCCATTTAGAACGTTTTTTAGAACGCTTTTAGCTCATTTTCGCCCCTTTTAAATTTCAATTTTTTTAAGAAATGTCCTTAGAGATCATTAGTATTTTATAAGTAACTACCATTCCAAATTTCATGTTTCTAGGCCCTTCAGTAACACAAAAATCGCATTTTTAGAACGTTTTTTACTCTTGCACCCCCTTTTCGCCAGTGGCACGGACATAAGATATAGCATATGTTCTAAGTTGGACTAACATCATCATTTTGATACCATTACTTTTGGAATCGGTTCGGTAGTTCCAGAGCTTACCTCCTACAAATAAACAATTTTTACCTCTTTATAATATTAGTATAGATATAGATTTAGTTTTTGTTCTGAAAAGGGATGAGTATTTTTTATAGCATCATTCATGTCCCCATATTTAATTTTTTATCTATAAAAAAAGCTTATTACAACTTTATTTATATAACATACAAATGTCACATGGAATGTTTAATCATTTACATGTGTTCAAAATGATTCAATAAAATGGCTGTGCAGCTTTTAAGACAAAAACATCACCTCAGCCCCCATCATCTCAGTCCCAATTATTAGACACTGTTTATGGTGTTAACAGACATTTTCTTCCATAAAAGTTTATCCTACGTATAAAAATATATCCTTGATCTCAAAACACTACAGCATTCAAATGACAAAACATGTATCATAGTATATAATTGTATTTGGAAGTTGGTACATTAATTCAAAAAAATAAAAATTCTGGAGTGAAATTATCCAGTTTTCAGATATTGACCAATGTACAGTCGTGGGAAAAAAAAAAAGTAAACACCCCTTACTAACTCTGCAAAAGATTATCGTAGAAGAAAGATACTGGTATCACACGATTGGTAATAAAGTCTACTTTTAAATTATATATATATAATTTGCTTAGGAGGCCATCTACATATTAAAACGAACCATTATTTTGTTTTTTCAATAGCAGTACACAATTCTGACAGCATAAATGAACTATACACCCTTCAATTATCCTAAAAACAATTTTTTATGTAATTCGTTCGATAAGTTTCCGAGAAATTAATTATTTTAAAACGAGCGTATTTTAGGGGCTGTATCCAAATTGAAATTCGGTACTCGATTGCTGACCGAGAAAGCTCCCTTCTTGATCAAGGCTCTTAAGCGCCACTCAAGCAGTCATTGAAGACTGCTAGATTACAGGATAGCATAAGAAATTTTAAAATATCTATTCACTTCTATCATAGAATCATCATTAACCATCTTAAACCATCACTTTGCCGTTTTTTAAGCATAATTTTAAAACTACTTGGAAGAAAAATGTGAAATTTTGGATTTCATAAAGCAGAACTTAATAAATCTAAATCCATCAAAAAAATTGTAGGTTGCAATTCATAACTTTTTCGAATATTAATTTCATAAATCATAATTCATATCATAAAATTATAAATATTGCAAATTCAACGCATTTATGTTTGTGTGCTTTAGTATTATTGCTACACAAAAAATTAGCGCATTAGGAGCATAATTTCACGAGATATTAATAAAAATATGAAAGTGTAATTCAACATTAGAAGGCACTAAATTTTGGATGGTTATACTTATAATTCAAAAACTTATCATTCAAATGACTTGAAATTTGGTGTCTAGGCACAGTTTGAACCGAAGATTTGAAATATCTTATTAAAAGTGGGTATTGCTATTGAAAGAATTGAAGTTTGGGTTCGTTTTAATATGTAAGTGGCCCTCTAAGCAAATTTTGTATACATCATTTAAAAGTAGACTTTATTTCCAATCGTTCGGTACCAGTAACTTTCTTCTACAATTATTTGTTGAGGAGTTAGCAAGGGGTGTTTACTTTTTTTTCACGACTGTACAACAGAATAACGGAAAAGTATTGATTTTAAAAAATATTATGTTCGAGATTAACTCGTTTTATTCTGATTAATTGACTCAAGCAGAAATTTAAGATAAAAGTTAATGTTGGTATAGTATTGAACTAATAATATTAAAATATTGACATTTGTAACTGCATTTAAAAAAAAATTAACATGCATTAGATATTAGATGGAAGAAGGTTTTGGGAATGGCACATCCAACTAGTTTGAATTATCTTTCTTTCAAATTTGGTACATGAGTAGTCCTTCCCGCCGCAGCACTACGCAGTTTACCAGACTGATAAATCTTTCCTTTTATTACCATACCTTTAATCAAAGGAAATCATGTTATGAATGAGTAATATTATCCTAATTTCCAAGGTATCTACTGTTTTAATTAGATGTAAATGAGCTTTAAGACAATTCTATACGGATCTTATTCGAGGTTATAGACCGAATCTGGTTTAAATTATAAACAAACTTAATTTCCCCGTAGGAAAGTTTCCATTTTAAAATGTGTTTACTCGATAGATTGTAGTTTTCAAAAAGCTTTTGTCGTTGCATTTTGTTAATTATGTTACCAAGGGTAGCTAAATACAATCATTTTTGTAGAGTTATATTGGACATTTGCCGCATTTTCTGCTGCTATATGGTCAGCATGTATTCACGAGACAGGACCCAAATAGTCATTTACCACAGTGACAAACCATTTCCAGCCTTTTCTGTTACATAGGTGATCGCAAATATTATTTTATTATTAAACTTATTATTAGCCCCCCTACTTGTACCCCCCCACCCCCCCCCCCGATAAATCTTCACCGAGAAATATAAAATTAAACATATTCTTTACATCCTAGAAGTTCAAGAACGATTCGCCAATAATGTTGGTAGATATTCGACAAAAGCAATCGAAAGCATCCAGTCCCTGTACCTTAACTTTTGGAGGCCAGTGTATTTAGATAAACTAGAGGATCCAATCCCGGATTCCCGCGTTACAGTTCATCGTCAAAAACACTTTTTTTTTTTTTAAATTAAAAACTCTAATAGATTTTTTTTTTTTGCTAACCATTTGGAAAAATGGTTATTGTCCTCTATCAAGGTAGGAAATCAAAAACATATCTGAAGCGTTTTATTGGTTGAATCCACATTTTATTCGTTTTCTGATTGGTCTATACAGTAATCTGTATTTTCCCTTTACTTCCAACAGAGATGGATACTTCTGTTGCCACTATGACAAAAAAGTAATAAAAACTACAAAAAAAAATTAATAACTCAGAAACAAATTGAGGTACAGCTTTCAAACAAATTGCATTTAAAAGTAAATTTTTTTCTCTATACGACGGTGTAAAAAGTAATATTGTGGGATGTTTTGAAGTTTAAGGACGAAATTTCATTTAAAATTGGTCCAGGAATATTAATGTTTAATCCATGGCGTACGTAATGAATGACCAGCTCCGTAGAAGTTTAAGAATTTACAGTACCGAAAAATGTAATGCATGGCGTACGTAATGTATGACCGTGCGATTTTTTATGTCTTAAATTTTAGTCTTTGAAAAAATCATTTTCCAAATGGTCGTTGTAATTTGTTAAATTGCATTTTTTTTTTTTAATCTTCAGTTGGCTTAACTAATTTGTTACAAAAATTTAATATTAAATGTACAACTAATTGAATGAAATATCTCAATATCTGTTCCATCTCGGGCTTAAACAATGTAGGATTTTTTTTTTTTTTTTTTTTTTTTTTTTTTTTTACATTCGTTGTCCACTAATAACATCAAAAAGCATTTTTGAGTTAAAATATGAATATTTTTTTCATTTACAGTTTTGAAACTGATTAAAAGCGATACTTTCGTTTTAGCCGTATGGTAGAAGGTAATAGACGAAGCAATCGCCAAAGATTTCGTTACTTTAACAGACTTTTTAATTATAATAGTTTCGGATGTTTAAGCGCATAGTTTGATATCACACGCCTTTTAAATTTGTGTTTTATTTATAGTATTTTATTTATTTATCGATAAAGTTTAAATTTCGTTGTGGAATATTAGCCGTTAAAAATACTGGACTATTTACATTGTTTTAAATGCAAACGGATTAATTTTCGTAATCGGACTGCACGCAATATAGATTAAAAAAAAAAAAAAAATTCATGCTTGAAAATTATTTAAAAAATCACAAAACTCAGCAAATCGAGAAACAGTTTTCGGAAAAACTGCATTTGAAAGTACATTTTTTTTCCCTATTCGACAGTATAAAAATTGAAAATGTACGATGTTTAAAAGTAAAAAAAATAATTGCAGTTAAAGCGAAATTTTTTGGCCAGCTGTTGCCAACGTCAATACAACGTCATCATTATTCACGGGCATGTTTTTGCTTCATAATATAGATTTTTAAAAGCCACATATTTCTTTCATACATTCTCACAGTGTTGAATTCAGACACTTTTCTCCGGGAGGGATATGTGTGGCTCCGGGGGTGACATTGTAGAGTTCCGGAGGGAAATTGCATTTTTTTACCATTGAAAACACAAAATCTCAAATCTTTCGGGGGAGGGGACACTTCATTGCTCCGGGGAGGAATGTCCCCCCCGGGCTACCCCCTGAAATCAACACTGCATTCTCATCATCATAAATTGCAGTTTAGCGCGAAAGTTCAATCATTGATCCAAGTGTGTCGGTAAATAACAGAAGTTGAAAAGCATTGCAACGGTCTATGTAAAATAATTTCAGCTTTCTTTTTGGCATCTTCATTTTCACCCGTTTCGTCACTGTTACTATTTTAAAAACCATTTTCATCATATAGGTTAACGGTATTATTTTTCTGGCGTCATTTAATAACAGTCAGACTCGCCGGTTGAAAAAAAAAAATGAAAAAAAAAAGTACTCGATTACGAATTCTAAGTCCAAACCGTTTTTTTTTTTGAAAGCCGAAATTCAACATGTATCATTTTAATGCTAAATGCCATTGTTTGTGAGATAGTTCAGTCTTTAATAAAATATCTAATATTTAAATTATATATGAAAAATGAATCTAAAAAAACTAGTCAAATGCAATAAAACTTCGAATATGCATAATCGACCATCCCGATGATCCGTTATTTTAAAGTTTCGAGTGATAAATGCCATATTACTCACATATTTTTTGTGCTGACAAAAATAATTAGAAAAGTACAGACAATTTAATTAAATACAGTAAACTCTCTGTAAGGCGGACTCTGTGTAAGACGGAAATCTGTCTAACTCGGAAAGATTTTCAAGTCCCTGCGAATGCATAGACATAGAGTGAAATTTGTCTAAGGCGGAATATTGTCTACTACGGAAAATTTTCTCGGTCCCGATCGATTCCGCCTTAGACAGAGTTTACTGTAGTTAAAAAAACACATAAAAATCATTTAAAAAACAAAACATTAAACGTTTCGAACTTACTCGAGGTTCCTCTTCAGTAATTATTTGCATTACTGAAGAGGAACTTTGAATAAGTTCGAAACGTTTAATGTTTTGTTTTTTAATTGATTTGTTTTGGTTGTATTTTTGTAATTGTTTTTGATTAATTATGAGCAGATCTTTTTATCTTTTTAATACTGTAAATTTGAATGTGGTTGAGGGGGGCAGATCACGTTGAGCAGCCAGAAAATGACCGTATTTAAAGCAGTACGAAAAACTCTGTAGTTTCATAACCAATGAATGAAACTCAACATTTTTTTCCCTTTACTTTCGCACATTTTTATAGTTTGATAAAATATTCAAATACATATATTTAGTAATATTAATTAAATCCTAACGACAAAAGTGACTTTTGCAAAATATGAATATTGAAATATGCATTTTTCGTGCACGATCTTACAAATTCTACTGCAGATATATGTTTAATGTTTTATATCTTGTTACTTATAATACTATATTTTACACTTAACTAAAATTTGAAAGTATAATAAAATTCATTAGCATAATTAATGGCTTTTCTAATCATATTCACAAAATTTCACCAAAAAATGTAAACTTATTTTTTCAGCCCACAATTTTCTGTGACAAAAATCAGACTAAACTGAGGTTCAGCATAAACTAACACATGTAAACTAAGACTATACATAATTTCAAGGTTCTATGATAATTAATTTTTAAATGAGAGTGCACACAATACCAAAAAATCAATTTTTAGAAAAAGGGCTTCAAAGTAGGCGTATAACATTACATCAAATGCTTTTATACAAGATATTTTTAGCCATAACTTCTGTTCTAATTGGCACTTCTGAAAAATTCTTTTTGCAATAGATTTGTAACTTTTGAAGGCATCCATTCTGAAATTTGTGAAACCTTTTTTGTAACCGTAAACGTGATCTGCCCCCTTAAAGCTAGCTCGCATGTAACCATAACTATGTTTTAAAGAGAAATGGTTGGAAAAATACCTTGCAAAAAACTTGGTTATTACGAACACATTTAGATGCAACGAAAATAAAGTTTCTACTGACATTTCTTAAAATTAACACTATTATCAACAAATAGCCGAAAATGTTCAGTATTTAGTTCTAAAGATAAATTTTACCAGCTGTATTCCAAAAGCGAAACTTAAAAAGGTATTTTCTCAGAGGGAAAACGCTGTTTCAGATAATTTTTAAACACAAGAACGTAAAATAATAATAATAATAATAATAATAATAATAATAATAATAATAATAATAATAATAATAATAATGAATAAAAAATAAATATATGTAAATTATCTTGCATGGAAAGTTAAGGAAAACAGAATATTTCGGAAACGAAATCATAAGACGAAACGCAATTTTTCACCTTGATTCAAGCATAAAATATACAATATGAATTTTAAAAAGCTCACTGGTTTACTTAAAAGGCGACTAAAATCAAATCTTTTAAGTAAACCAGTGAGCCTTTTAAAGTTCATACTGTATATTTTATATCAGAATATTTCGTTCAAATTATTTAATAGCACAATAATTTTAGATTTTTTTTTTTATCTTAGTGTTTTAAAATTTTAAGCATATTGGGGAGAATAAATTTTATTTATTTATTTATTTTAAATAAGAGATATAAGAGAAAATAAGAGATAAAAAAAATTAGTTAATTAAATTTGAATATCCAGGGAAGTGCAATGCTACTTTTATGCTCCCTTCCCTCTTACGGCGTCTACGCTCAAGTATAACTCAAGTATAGCTAATGAATTCCGTGGAAAAAGAAACAAAAGGTTTGGTATTTCTACGCTATGAATTCATTGATTGCTTTTTCGCACTTAATTTGAAATTGTTGCTTTGTTATATGTCGTTTTGTAATGATCGAAAAAAGTGGTAATCAAATGCTGAAATGTCTGGGGGAATGCGCCGAACGTGGTACATTTTTCCATTACAGATCATTTGTGGGTTTTTTAGACCACGGAACTTGTTTGTACACTAGCGTTGTCATGCTATAATATTACTGTTACTGCTAATATCACCGGCCATGTACAGTATAAGGTCTGTTTGGGTTTTTTTGTGTGTGAAGAGGGGAGATTTTCTTATGCCAAACGATTTAACTGAAGAGAGTAACGTTATAAAGTTTTACAGTTTCTTCAGACTTGAAGGGTTTGTAATACCCCCTTCCCCCTCTTTATCCCATTAAATACAGAGTACTGGTTTTTTATTATATTCGAATTTAATATCTTGCGCACGTAAGCTCTTTGTAGAGTATGATCACGATCAGTTGTGTTTGCTTATACAAGAATTAATATCTAAGCCTAATCTAAGCCTAAATCTTTTTCAGATAATGTCATATAATGAAAACGAGTAGAAATATTTTGTACACTTAATTCTGTAATCCACTTTTATAAAGGGTAAAAGAAGATACTTCTATTAAATCAAAATAAATAAAAGTGATTTTTATTGTCTTTTTTTTAAAGGAAGAAAACAAAAAATGAAATGCATGTTCGTGCAACAAGTTTTAGTCGCCGTTTATATCGGAATAAATTAAGTTATCTTCTTTCTTATGCGATTTTATTCATACCAATTACGTCCTTGTTCTCATTTGGGAGTTCTCTGCCGTTACGTACCTGCACATACAACGAACTTGTTTTGATCCATCTTGATAAAAATAACAGTCTTCAGAAAGAAAAGAAGAAATTTTTTGATCAAGAAAATGATTAGATGGTGGGAAAAAATTATGCGATCATCGTAAAGGTTATGTAATTTGAACGATTCGACATTTGCCAAAAGATTTAATTATTACAAATGCAACCAAGAAGAAAAGAAACTCAGAAAAATATTATTAAATAACTCCTTATCTTGGAAACTATCTTCATAGTCTTTTATATTTGAATTTTGATTTAATTTTTTTTCAGTTACTGTTTCAAAATATGCTGCATTAATTATTTCTGCGTGTTTCTTATTTGGGAAAAGTTCTTAAAAGTAACATCCAATTTTATATTTTTCCTCTTTCTCTTTATTTTATTTTATTTTACAATAATAATGATAATAAAATGAAACAGAAGAAAAACGCTTTTTTCTTGAATTAATTGCATGACACGGCTGATAGTTTTAACGATTTCGCAATTTGTTTTGATTACCATAAGAATTAAATCCTTGTTGATCTTTATTTCAATTCAGTATTTTTTTTTTCAAACATTTGATTGTAATGTCACCAAATGTTAGACATACAAACTGATAACATTTTTAAAAACTATCTTTTGATAAAGAAACATGTTTTAAATATGTTACATTTCGAAGTTCATCCAACTTCAGTAAAGTTAAAAGATTTTTTGTCTAGGATAAAATAAAAAGTTGAATTCGACCGAGTTTAAAATAAATATCTTTGTTATACATATTCCGTGTCCCTATCGTAAAAAAGAAAAAGAAAAACTTGTTAAAAATTAATTCATTTATTTTTCAAATAGCAATGGCAATCATTTTAAAATTTGAAATTGAACACTTTATAATCTAAAGAATAACGATACGTGGTATCACTATGTAGAAATACGCGGAATTTAATGTAAATCGATATAAAAGTACAAATTAACAGGGGCGTAGCTACCGTGGAGCAGTTGGAGCAGACTGCTCCAGGCACACGAATCCTAAGGGCGCAAAATTAGAAAAAGCGAAATAAAGATGTCTTAAAATATTTGTATTTTTTTTTTCCATTATTAATCAGACATTATAGATGAATCTTGTTACAATCAGCGTATTCCTATGATATTTTACCTTGTGTTTAACCTCAACTATTTCGATTTAAAATATGTTTTCATACACAGTTGAAAAAAATGACTTCTATTCAGGAAGTTTTAATTTTAATTCATACCATATTGCAGCCTCAAGTAACTTCTCCAACAGCGTTTCAGCATGCCTGATTATTTTCTCTAACTTTTCTGGAGACGACCGTTGAAGATTTTCAGATCTTAAAGTAATCAAAACTTATTTAACAGGGCTCTCATCGGTCACTTTACTGGCTACCACTATTTCCAAAAAATAATCTTTTTGGTACATTTCTATTAAAAATGTTTTAGAAATTTATCATGATGATTACTGTGCGGAAGTAATGGTAGCCAAAGTATTCACCGCTGAGAAACCTATATGTACGATGTAACAGTAGTAATTTACGATAATTATTTTACGATTTGGAAAAAAATAGCTTGACAAGTTGAAGAAAATTATTGACCATTTTACAGACGAAATCCTAAAAAACGAAAATTTTGATGCAAAATTACACCACTTTTTGGTAACAGTATTTTTCCGCATTAAACCTTATTTAATCGCATAATTTTAGGATTAAATAAGGCAGACTGGCCCGCCGGACAACAGACCTGCAGGTCTGTGTCCCCTAAACCAGGTAAAGCTGCTTCCTCCCTTAGGTGAAGCTAATAGTTTTAAAATTTGCTATACGCATTACATATGAAAAATCTTAAATTATTTAATAATTTTTTTTAAATCACTTTTTTGAATCATTTTTTATTGATGATTTTTATTTCTCTTTGCAAGGCAGAAGAATTGATTTTTTTTCTTGAAAGTTTCTTTGCTTCAGAGGACCATTTAAATCTTTTAAACTCTAATGTGTATATTCTGTAATTTTCTTTGTTATCAATAGCGACATGGTCTGCCCCAAGAATTCTCAGCCTGTCTGCTACCAAACAGCGCGGCCTCTCTTTAAATATATATATACGTATTTTATTTTATTTAGTTTTTTGTAAAATCATTTATCAAGTATTTGTTTGAAATGTGTAGGCTTCGTGTATTCGTACAATGCTGTGTTTGTAATTTCCCCTATATATATGTGTATTATATTGATTTTTGCGCTTGATATGCAAAAGTATTTATAAAGAATATTTTCGGCGAAGAAAATGTAATCCAAACATTCTTCTTTGTTAAAAATTACATTTTAATATGAAAACGGGACTGTTTCAATATTGTCTATAAATATGATAATCAGAACGGCGGTCAGCTATTTTGTATATACGTTAGAACAGGACTGTTTTTTTTTTTAATTTTTCAAACCGATTTTTCACGCAGTCATCGAGCTTGTATTTCAGACAAAATCGTGTTAAAGATATTTGACAAGACTTTTTTTTGCCTTCGTTGACTGTTTTTTCTACTTTTGTCGGGAAATTCCGTTGAAAACGCCATCTTTGACAACGTTTTCAGTAAGATCTATTGTGTTTACAAAAAATCCGGAAAACGTCTTTCGATTACAAAGTTTCTGAATAACAACACATGCCAGTTCTCGAGCAAAAATTAATTAAAATGCATGTCATAAAATTGCCCCTTTGGATTTAAGAACAGCCTTAAGAAATAAAATCATAAAAATTTCAGGTTCATTTAAGAATATTATCAGGGACCCGGGCAACACCGGGTAGGTCAGCTAGTCTATTACTAATAAAAGGAAGTTTCGCTCTGTGTGTGGTGGCTAGTGAAATATATTGCACGTAGAAGTCTGAAAATTTGGATGAGGGTTGTCCAAAGACAGGTCCTGATACACCTGGAGCTCAGGGATACACCTGGAGTTAATTTTTTATGACCGGCGCCCCCTTAGCACCTTTCAGTTTGTATGCCCTGAATTGATCAGAACTTGCAGCCTTTTTATCCGATCTTCTTCATTTTGGGGGCCCTTTTCCCATTTAATTATTCTCCGCTTCTACATTTCAGTTAAGACACTGGACCCCTTGAAATTTTTCTACGCCATGCATTTTTCACACTCTAATATTGTCAACCTCTCAATGCATAACTTTAAAATTGAGACTTGGACTCCTCTCCCTGGGCCAGCACCCTCATATTTTTATTGGGCACTTACTGCCTTTTTTTAAGAATTTCTCCCATTTTTTTTCGCGCTTCTTTAAGATTTTATTCGAATGAATAATAAATACCCTATGCTTAATTTCGACTGATTGAGATCTAAAGCGCTAAGTACTAGAACCTTTTAACATGTTTCCATCTTAGGGCCCTGCTCTCAACTATCAGTTGGCCCCTTTTGGATCTTCTATTATATCTCCCTTAAAAATGGTCTTTTTTTGTAACAACATGATAGAAAATTCAGCTACTACGCGAAGAACAGAAAAATTTTTTAGACTTCAGCTACCACCAAATTAAAAAATTAATCGTCTTTTTGGGGCCCTTGCCCAGCTACATTCCAGTTGAGACCCTGGACCCCTGGGGCTTGGTAAAATGCCACTTAAAGTTTTTGTGCCCTAAATTGTTAATAAATCGCCCTTTTTAATCCGTCCTTCGTTTTTGGGGCTCTTTTTCTATTTGGCTTTTTTTTTTTCATTTCTACATTTCAGTTCAGACACTGGCCCCCTAAGGTAACTTTTTGTGCACCATGCATTTTTCACCCACCAATTCTGTTACATTCTCACTGCATAACTTCAAAATTGAGTCTTGGACTTCTCTCCCCGAGCCAACACCTTTATATTTTTATTGGTATTCTAGAGTTCTTTTTTTAAGCATTTCTTTGAAATTTTTTTCTAATGATTAATACTTATACCGTATACTTAATTTCGACTAATTGAAAATCCAAAAGTACTAGGACCTTTTATCGTGTTTTCATCTTAGGCCTTGCTCTCAATTATCAGTAAGCTCCTTTTGGTCCCCTATAAAAATGGTCCGATTCACTAAGATTTTTTTCCCTAACGATTTCTTAGGTCCTCCTGCTACTACATGAATAACAAAAAAATTACTCACACTTCAGCTACCACCAATTTTGAATATTAATCGCCTTCTTAGGGTCCTTGGTGCAGTTTCATTAAAAATTATCTGATAGTCTTGCAATTTTCTTTAGCATAGTTCTAGGGTCCTCTGGCTACTTTAGAAACCACTAAAAAATATCTTTTACTCCAGCTACCCCCTTTTTCGAATATTAATCTTCTTTTACTGCATCAACTTGCGTTTACTCACTACAGCCGTGAATTAAAATTCGCGCTACTGTTAAAGAAAAGTGGTTAACTTTAGAGGGAAGGGATTTCCTCTGTAAATTAAATATCACGCTAATGTTAAAGGTAATTCGTTAAATTTACAGGGGGTGGGGCAACAAGCACCTTCCACTGCTTCGGGGTGCATTCTTTCCTCGAATTCTAGGGGGCCGATTTCAACGGGAATTGGTTAATTCAACCTAGATTATGATTCAGCTACTTACGATTCAGCTCTGTATTATGAAAATTTGTCTTAGACTTCATTTACTAACATTTTCGAACATTAATGGTGCATTCTTTTCTCGGGTTTAATATGTCTGATTTCAACGGTAAATGGATAATTGAGCTTAGCTTACTATTCAGCTACTTTCTGCATTGTGAAAGTTTCTCTCTTAGACTTCTGTTACCACCATTTTCGAATATTAACGGCGCATTCTTTTCTCGGCTGTTATGGGCTCTATTTCAACGGAAATTGGTCCATTCAACTTAGCTTACGATTGTTTTAAAGATTATAGTTCGACCGCTAGGATTAGCATTCTTATCTGGGGTTCTATGGGCTCGATTACTACGGGGTTTACTGATTCAATTTTCGATTGTCTCCGTCGCGTATGGAATACTCCTGGCATACACTGCCTTTGGAAGCGGGGACCCAGGCCACAGCTTCGTTCGGAAAGAGGTTTGTCGGGAACACACTAGACGCTGCCGAAGCCAGTGGGCCATCCCTAAAACCATGTTCATTTGAATTACTTATGAATATATAAAATTATACAAACTTGATTTTTGCTTACGTTATTATAACGGGCCTGGGCAACGCCGGGCGGGTCAGCTATTTACACACACACACACACACACACACACACACACACCACAAACACATATATATATATATGTATATATGTAACTTCCAAACAAAATTAAGCAGAACTTTTTTGAGAGACAAGAGGGCGCACAAACTTTGCTTGCTCCAGGGCGCTGAATATGTAGCTACGCTACTGCAAATTAACAATTCCAAATATATTAAACTAAAAGATACTATAAAAAATGCTCTTATCCATTTAATTATATAAAATGTTATTAATAATAAAAATTATTAAAAATTGTCTAAATAATTACTAATAAAAACTAAAAAAACTTAAAAAAAAAAAAAAAAAAAAAAAAAACGCAATTTCCTCGAACAAAATATGCTTTTTAAAACCTTAAATTGCGGAAAAAACAAAGCAATGAACAACAGTAAATTATTTACTCAATGACGCATCTGATATTATTAGACTATATAGCCTCTGTGGATGCCGACATGCTTGCCGCTACCTGGCGTGAAATTGACTATCGACTTGATATTCTCCGTGCGACGAAGGGGTACACGTGGAAGTTCATTGACAAGGGTCATGAAACTTTTTGAGTCTATCTAACCATTTATGTTGTTAATTTTAATCTATCTTTATTATTTTATGAGTTATTAAACATCAAAATGGGTCCGTGACTTTATAAACACCCTGTACTTCAAACATATTACACTTAAGTGCAGTACAGGATGTTTACTGTAGAATAGGATGTGCATAGCATTTGCTCTTTATTTACAGGGACACGCAGATAATTCGATTATAGTACTGTCTATGAACGATGAATGCTGGAAGTGCGCTTTAAAACGTGATATATGTTTTTAAATTTAGCTAAGTTTTTGCATATTATTTGGTGTCTGTATAAATTCTGTAGATCGTATACAGGTCTGCACAAAAAATTGCGAGTACATTTCCGTTTGACAGAAAATACTGAAGGAGAATTTTGAACTGTGTTATGCGCCTACTAACTCTACTAAGTTTTAACACACACTATGTAGAACATAAACAAATCTAAATATCATATACAGAAGGTCATTAAAAAAATAATCGAAAAATTTTTCGAGTATAAATGGTAATTGGTAAAATTGCTTTTTCAGATGTGTTACACATTTTCCAAATTGTTTACTTAGGATATCATCTTTCACCTCATTAAACGGTGACGTTTTGTTACACTATTCTGAATATGTTGGGAACTGTTTCATAATCTATGCTTAACAGGGTTGCAAAAAAGCCGGCTAAAATTAAAAAAAAGCCAGGCCGGTGGCTTTTATTGGTTTTAACCGGCTTTTTTTGGCCAAAATTGGCCTTTTTTGGTCATAATTGACTTTTACACAATGAAGCATAGTAATTATAAACTATACATTTTAAAGTGTTTTTAATTAGTTTTAATGACATTTAATTGATTTAGAGTTTAATATGTAACTCAATTTCTTAATAATGAGGACATTAATACTGGAATAAAACTTAGATGTCTTTGCAGTCAGAATTGTAAATATGTCAGCTAAATTTTAAAAGGGTCTTACCAACTGCCAATTTTTCATTTTTACTGCTTTATAAAATTAGAGGACAATGGTTACTTAGTTACATGTTTTATTACTTAATTAATTTTAAGAGCTATTAATATACAAGTCTTACTTTATTTCTAGTAAACATTTAAAATTATACATAGTCATATTAATAACAACACCATTTCTCACTATTAAAAACATGATATAGCATATGCATGAATATGCTTAGCAGCAAGCTTTTCAAAATTTTATTTGGAGATTTTTTTTTTCTTGTTTAAATGCTCTATTTTTTATACACTTATGTACCATTCTCCTCAAATATTACGCCCTTTCTCTTTTAACATTTATAACTTAATCTCTCCATATGGACACATAAGATTGTTTCCATTTTGATGTGCTAGGTACATTTTGTCATTAATTAACTATATTATCTTAAAAATGTGTAGTATATGTGGAGCTATGTAAAATAGAATTTCAAAATACCAGTTTGGAGCCTAACTTATATTCTTTTCAGTGTTCATTTTTTTTTTTTTTTTTCAAACATAATGGCCTTCACAGTTGCCTTCTAGAAGTTATAAAAGACTTTTTTGATAAAATTTAATAGAAATCTATAATTCTTTTTAGTAGAAAATATTTATGAGTGTATTAAAAATTAATTGATCCAAATTTAAAACGAATTAACTGTAAACCAACTTTAAAAAATAAAAACCGACTTTTTTCAATAAAAGCCGGCTTTTTTTAAGTCGTTAAAACCAAAAAAAAGCCGGCCGGCTTTTTTTGGCCTGGCTAAAAGCCGGCAACCCTGATGCTTAACGCATTATTTTTCTTTCGTGCTCTTCATGATAACAAATATAAAATTCTAATATTTTTTCCCTTTTCTTTTTATATACACTTTATGATTAAGGCAATAAAATATCATATGTTAATTTAGCTTAAAGAAGTAATTTTCATCATGCCATGCTCACATCGTACTCGAGCGCTCAAAGAAATTCTTCTTTTTATTGTTATTTTAATTTCTGTTCACGCAGATAGCTTAATAGTTTACTTTTTTCTGCCATTGAGATATGTTAATTTATAAAATTAATATTTATAAGACTACAGGGTGGCTACTAAATACTGTTACACTCCAAAAAATATGAATTAATTTTAATCGTTTGGTAAAACAATTTATTTTTCTATTTTAACGTTTGGCAATCTTCTATTAGTGCAGACAAATTTTGTTATAAAGCAAATATTTAAAATTTTTTTAAAGATGGAAGCAAAAAGAATGATGATTAAACAGCTCTTTGATCGCAGATTTTCCGCTGGTGAAAACTTTAAGCAATTAAAATGCCTTGATTTTAATGGAACATTTATATATAGAACTGTAAATTGATTATTGGATACTAATAGCTATGCAAAGATCAACCTAGGCCTGAAAGTCCACGCTCAGTTCGCACAATAGAGCGCATGAAAAGAATTCGTGAAAAAGTGTGAAGAAATCCACAATGTTCTGCAAATAAAATGGGTGCAGAAGAGAACGTGAGTCGCAGAACTATGCAAGTTATTATAAATGAAGATCTGGGTTATGTCCCTTATCGCAAAAGAAAAATTCAAGGTTTGACTGCTGCACAAAGAATAAAAACATTACGAAGGAGGAAGAAATTGATGAAGCGGCACGGTAGGAAAAGTGTTGACAGAATAAAATTTTCTGATGGGAAGCTATTTTGCACTAAACAGTGTTATAATGCTAAAAATGATATCGTATATTCAGCAACCCTCGAGGATATATCTGAAACCTTTCGAACTGTTAAACGCTTTCAGAACAAGAATTCTGTTATGGTTTGGGCTGCAGTGTCAAACAATGGAAAATTGCCTTTGAAGTACATCGATAAAGGGTTAAAAATCAATGCGGATATTACAAACAGAATGTATTGGCTACGTATTTATTACCACAAGCTGAAAGGTTGTATTCCAAACAGAATTGGGCATTTCAGCAAGATTCTACACCTTCGGACCGAGCTAAATCAACACGGGCTTGGCTCTCTGTCAATTATCCAAACTTTATCATGCAAGAAGATTGGCCACCTTCTTCACCGGATCTAAATCCTTTAGATTATTGCGTCTGGGGGGTTTTAGAGGCTAAAATAAACAGCAACAAACACAGAAGTTTGGACTCCCACAAAGCTTCCATATTGCGTGAATGGTACCGATTACCTCTTAAAATGATTCGTGCCGCAGTCTGACAATGGCATAAGAGATTATCTGTGGTAATCGATAAAGATGGCGGTCAATTCGAGTAAAATTTTTTCCCTGTAAACTTTCCTCTCTGATGTTCATCATATTAGTGTAGTTATTATTTTCTATTTTATATTTGTAAAATAAAATGACTGAATATCTGTAACAGTATTTAGTAGCCACCCTGTAGTAAAGCCCTTATTAAATAAAATTTTAAGAAAAGAATTACTGCAATGTTACCTTTTTATATACATGACATCTCTTCCATATTCAACACTAGTATGTATTCATGTAATTTACTTTAATGATGTAGCTATTTAAAATAATGTTCAAGATAAGTTAGTTCCTCAATCATCGTCTAACAAAGAATAACAGAATTGCTTTCTGAAATAACAAAAGTAATCTCCCAGAAAAGTTTTATGAAAATTAATTTTTTTTTTTTAATCAGTAAAAAATTACAGTTTCAAAATGTTTGCTATTTTTGAATTTTTAAAATCAAAATTGGATATTAATCACTATTGTATTACTATAAGATATTTGACTTGCACACATTCCAAAAGTAACTGCTGCAAATCGACGTTTAAAAGCACAGCTGGGCTATGCCCAAATTCTGCCAGTTCGCGGAAAATTAGAAAAAAAGTTTTGTCTCTTCCATATTACAAAAACTAATAGCAACGTTATATACATTGTAACATTCCAGAAGTGTTTTTAAAACCAGAACAAAGCGTTTAGAGTGATTTAAACATTCAAAATCATTTACAGTAATTTCCAACCTATATTTTTAAAATTAAATATATACATATATATTTCAAATCAGAAATTTGACCATAGATATGAAATTAAATATGTGACACATGATTACCTAGCAATTTATTGAGTAAAATTTCTGGTTAGAATATGTTTATTTCATTTTCAGATAAGATTATAGATCTGAAATTATGGTAATTAAAAAAAGTTTGGACATAGTACATCTGTGCAAGAAGAATATTTAGGTGCAAATTGTACCATAGTAATGCAATTTCATAATGAATTACAAACATCTTTGGTTCAATTAATATTATGTTTTTCGTTTCTCTTCCTGTTTCATGTGTCTTGTTGCTATTTTAAAAATACTCCGAATTTTCCTGATTTTAAATATTTTTAGAGAATTTAGACAGAGGTTCTTATATTTTCTGGTTCTTTCAATGGTAGCACGGATGGTGTTTTGTAGCTATGGTAGCTTTTCTATGAACTTCAAGTCAGTGATGTCCAACTTATCAATAGTATTTATCTCATAAAATAAAACAGAAAATTAATTTTGGTTGATATTTTGCCAACCGCATGTATTCTGTTACAGCACAACAGGCTTAATTTCTCTTTTATAGGGTTGTCATTGGTAATTATGTTTTAAAACTTTTTTCTACTCTTGTTAGATTTTTCGTACAAATCTGAATGTTCAGAGACATAGTACATTTCTGTGCAACAAAAGATGGAATTTCTGAGACATACCATTTTTTTTTTCTTATTTTTACATGCTGTTATTAGAAACTGGATTTCAAAATCTATTGGTCTTGATTCTACCTTTAACCCTCCTGCTGCGAAACCCGAGATTTTATCGGGGATGCATTTTTTCTTCCTAATTAGCCCTTTTTGATTATTCCCACCAGTTGTTTTTTTTATTGTAAATTTTGCCTTATTTAATCGGAGCATTTTCCCGATTAAATTAGATAAAAATTTTTGTTTTGAAAAACCAGTGACAAAAGAATAAAAAAATCCATAAATAAGCAATTTTTGAAGCTATTTTGATAAAACAATTACGCAGCGAGAGGGTTAATAACGATTTCAATTCACTAAAATCGCATATTCGCAAAAAAGATGGACTTAACACATCTGTACTTTTACGTGTCAAAATTATCTTTATAAGACGTTTATAATAAAGTTTTTATGCAAAAATGCTCATAGATACAGTAGAAGTATAGAGTAAGGATAAGTAATAGAAAATTAAAGCAAGTCCTACGTTGTTCATTTATTAAGGTATGTTTTCCTAATATACACAAAAAGGAAAAATTGGAAATATAATAGCAAAACCTGCCCGCAATTTAGTTAACAACATTTTATGTAAAAAGTTGTATGATTACAGTATTTTACTACGGTATTTGCAGTACTTTTGCAGTTTTATAATATTTTTGTTACAATAGTAAAATACTATTAACAGTAAAATGAACCTTAACACTATTTCTGCCGGTGTCAAATGGCACCTTTTAGGATTTTGATTTATAGTTATTTTATACGTAAATTTATAATTAAAATAATCACAAATCCTTTTGATACATTGATTGTCTGACTTACGATTCTCTTAGTTTAAAATGATTTATAAACTATAACCACAAATCAAAATCTTAAAAAGGTGTCAAATGACACTGTTAGAAATAGTGTTAAAGCTCTTTTTATCATTACAAGTTTATAATGAAAATGGCTATTATCACGCATATTTTTATAGTATAGTGTAACATTTAAAAATTATAATAATAACTAATGTCATTAAAATAAAGAGTCTGTCTGTTTCTCTGTGTGCACTCACGCGCTGAAATTGAAAAAGCCAGAACTACGAAATTTGGCTGGGAACTACTTAAGTAGAAGTCTAGCATTAGACGTCTTTATCCAAGGCTCCTAGGGGGTGGGGGGGGGGGGGGAGGTGACCGAGAATACGTCGAAGAGAATTTTTTTTTAAAATCGATTTAGATATTTTAAAAATTAAGAAGATATTTTTTACAGGGGAACCACTATCTTCAAATCTTCATATAATCGGTTGTAACGTAGATCATATGGACATAATTTTTTTTTTTTTTTTGTACTCTAAATATAGAAAAAATTGATTTTCTGTATGTAGTTCCTGTCTCAGTCTCTTTAATGATGCGAAAAAAGTTGTGAAGTCCAATAAAAAATGCTAATATTGACGTTCCACTTACTCAGGAACTACTGATACTATTTCAATATATATGTCTATATTACACATAAAACATAGAAATACGTACATTAAATATAATGTTCTTTAAGTTATAGGAAGGTTAATTTCTCATGAAACTGAATTGAATTAGAATACTCATTACCATTTGTTTACAAACGTAGCTTTTTTAAAATTCGGCATGAGCAGGTTTTTATTATTTAGCAATTATGTTAAGTTCGTACATGAAATAGGATCCTTTGAATGAAGCTTAATTTATAACAAACATGCCTTTCAGAATATAAAATCTGTTAAGAGGCATTGACCTGTTACAGCTCTTAGAAGACAGTTAACAAAGGATAGCTGTTGAAAGAAGTTAAAAAGAAAACAATAATAACAAACTAACAAAACTGACAAGCTTTTCACTGAAGGTGAGAAATGAAGGTTAAATATTTTCTGACCTATAACTTCGAGGTTTGACCTTTGCCTTATTCAGTGAAAATACTTTTTGAATATTTTTGAAGTTATTATTCTTTTAAATTTATTCATACAACCCGTGATTATACTGGACAATCCACACCCTTTAAAAACAAGGCAAAAAAATCTTTGACAGTTAAATGTTGCTCTAAGAAAGAATAAAATCAAATAAAAGTGTTTCTTCACAAAATATACTTCAATAAATAAAACAGTTATTGTTACATAATGCGCATTTACTTGATGAAACTAAAAGTTTTTGGAAGAACGTTTTTAGATGAAAATTTGTTGTTCAATCAAATAGAATTTTGTGTAGTTTTCACCGAAAGTTCGACATTTAGCGGTCTAACAAAAAGAATCAAGTCGTAAATTCTACGTCAAACGTGACAAATGAGGTGCGTTCATACTATAACTTGTTTTATAAATATACAGATCTTGGTGCAATAGCTGTTGCACTCTTATGCAAAAATACATGAATACAAAATTTATTACGATTATGTATATTAAATTCAGTAATACGGAAATAATATGACCCCATCTTAAATAGGGCATAATCACCATGACAACCTAGAATCATTATTTATCATGGGTTATTATTGAATCAATTACGTATGATATGATTTAACAGAAGGAAGAAAACTTTTATTAATATCTTTTTAAGTTTTGATTCGATTTTCATAAAATTTTAAGTGACTGGGCAAAATTTTGCAAAGATTGTATATAATAAATTTCAAACCATTCGGTTTGAATGGAATTTGGGTAGTTTTTGCGCTGTTATATGTGGACAGACAGACGCACGGACCAGACGATGACTATAGGTGCTATGTATTTATATAAATACGAACGCACCTAAAAATGGACAAATATCAAGTATATTCAGCGCGGAAAAGTAGCCGATTGGAAATTAATTTCTTTAAACAAATCCTTAATTTATTATTATATCTTATTAGATTTTGTAAACTGTAAATAAGTTATTATCAATCAAACATGAACTTGCTAAAAACTATTGTAACAGTAGAAAATTAAATTTCATTAGTGACTAGTTCAATAATTTTCGTATTTTTTCCTTGTATTGTTTAATATTTATTATTCATCGGAGTTTCTGAATGAATAATAATTTTAATTACTTAGCCTGTTAATCATAGCTTTAAGAATTGTCGTAATTCCTTTCCAGAGAATATCCAAAGCCGACTTCTGTAATTATTGTAATACCGAAAGTTAATCTACCAGGTTTATTTATATTCCTGATTTTTTCCCAACCAAATGTAACTTTAAAAATTTAAAGAAATCTTTCTCCGCGCAGTTTTGGATTTCGGCACTTATAAATACTAGACATTTTTTCCATTTTTTTTTCTATTTACTAGCTACAATAGAATTAATTACATAATTCTATACTGTTTGTTTATATGCATATTTAATCGGATTTCTGAATTGGTTCTAGATAGCATCCCTTTGTTTGTTTTTGCTGTAGTTTTATATAAAACGTACACTCGCTTTCTACAAATAAAAGCATCGAAGAACACATTAAATTACAAATTCAATTTTTTAGCTTAACACTGCCATAGCGAGCGTGTAATAGAGAATTTTTTAATCTGTCATCACCAGTATTTTAATACAGAATTTTTTTGCCGAATTTAATAGTAGAAATTCTGTTATTAAATAAGGCGATAATTATTAAACAAAATTACAGGTAGAAAAAAATAAAAAATTCTGAACACCATATAAGTCACGTATACGCAACGCTCATCTGTTTAAATAGATGTAGCATTTAATTATATCGAACTATCAAGCGGAGTAAGACGAAGTTGGATTATACAAAACTGTTTTTTGGGTATTTTAGGGAAACGACCGAAATCTCATAGTTAAAATTGTTCATACGATAAGCATGTGTTTGCAGATTTCGTTTGACTATCATATTTAAGTCATTTGTTTAAGAAAATTTTTGGAATGTTGAAGGAAAAAAAAAAACTCAAAAAAGTAATTGAATATGTTATTCAGCCCCTTCACGACGAACGTCTTTTACAGAATTTTAAATATTTTACCACCGGTTTTTCAAAATACAAAATTTTGTATTATTGAATCGGGAAAATGTGCCGATTGAATAACGCAGATTTTATAATAAAAAATAACGAGTGGGAATAATCACGGAAACTGCGCATCTTCTATGGCACGTATACGTGTCACTCGTCCCCAAGGGGTTAATAGTGAGAATGAGTCATAAAAATACTAGTGAGGATGTACATAAATGCATCATGCAATTAAAAAAATGGAGATAAATATTTAAGAAAAATTGGAAAAATTCTGAAAATCTTTAAATCAACTGCTGAAGGTATCATTACAAGATACAGTAAAATTTAAACTGTTCAAATGCATTCGCGTTCGTGCATCCAAAAAACATTTTTATATGTGAACATCAATTTGATTTATTGCCACTTTTTAGCTGTCCAAAAGGTTGAACAACGTCTCGATATTTGTACAGTAAAACTTTCCAAAGATATTTGCAATGTAAAAGGATTAGCTGTTAGAGCAAATACTATAAGGAAAACACTGAATTCTATCGCGGATATTATGGCCGAATCCCAAAAAAAATCCGGCAGTCAGAAAGGCCTAATCATCAAAATCGTTGCTGTTTCCCGAACGCTACAAAGATCGTCCTGTAGAATTTTAGGAAAATTTATTATTTACTGATGAATGGAAATTTTAGGTATTCCCCACTAAAAAACGCAAAAAGAAAAAAAAATCGAGGGCTGGGAAATGTCTGCCACAACGAAAGAATATAGTGCCGGCATTAAAATATAATGGAAAAACTCAACTAACTTAGAGGGTGTACGGCGACTTCATGTGTAGGCAAATTTGCTTTCGTAGACTCTGAAATATATCGGTTTGTCTATTTAGATATACTGAAAAAAAGTTAATAAAAGCGTAATGAAATTGGATCTAAAAAACTCTTGGGTCTTCTTTTAGCAAGACAGCGACCCAAACTATACGGTAGAAATTGTAAAGCTTTAGCTCCTCTATCTCATTTTAAAATAAGTGAATTCATCATTCCAGTGTATCAATTTGAATCTAATCGAATAAGTCCGACGGATAATGATATCAAAATTAAGAAAATAAACTCTTACAAGTAAAGAATTCCTTCAATATGTATTTAAAAAGCTGCGGGTATCCAAACAGTTTAAAAAATAATAATAATAATATATATATGTATGTATGTATGTATATATATATATATATATATATATATATATATATATATATATATATATATATCAATATGATTTCTACCATGTAGTTATCTGATACCTATTTTAGGATTCCATTAATTTTTTCATTCCTATCATTGCAAAGATTTATTTAATGTTATTTAATTTTCTAGTTATAATTTTATCTATAATATTACGGTTTTTGATGGTGGTAGGTTATGTTTAATTAATGTTTATATATATATATATATATATATATATATATATTAAAGAACTAATTAGTTCATTTTATGCCAAAAAGACTGAAAGCAGTCATAAAGGCTCGTCTTGGACCAACAAAATATTATTTATTGAATTTTAAACTAACAAAGTTCGTCAAAATTAGATTAATTCTAAGCGTGGGTGGCACTTTTTTTATTTGCCTTATGATTTTTTTTCTGTTAAGTAAAATAGATACCGATCAATAACTGTTAAATATATATTTTTTCATTATAATTTAAAATTATCTAAAGTTATATGCTGTGTATAGTATATAATTGCTTTGCACTGTAATTATATTTTCCCATACTTAATAATGTATATTTTATTTCTGAGTTTTTGAAATGAGAAGGTGTACCTTCACTTTTAACGCTGGCTGCATATATTTGTATTTGGTACATTGACACTCCTTTTTTATTAATATTTCTATGACCTATTACCACTTGTTTGAAGTGTTTATAGTGTCGTCTTTTCTTCAAATTATAAATAGAAATTCTTCATTTTAAACTATGTTTAGGTGACACTATAATGTTTAGTCAAAAACAATGAATAATGTCTCTGGATGATGTCGATGATCATCACTTTTTTTTATTTTCCTCAAGTGCATTCGCCTTAACTGTTCCTCGAGTGAGTAAACTCGTCGCTTTTCCAATGACCCCTAGACCGGAACTATGGATTCGTCTTTCCCTCAAGCAGGAAGATTTCCTCCTTTTTCCAGACATTTTTCTGACTCGATGAGCAACGCAGTGCATCTGCATGTCTGGCTGCTTGACATTCATCCAACGTAGTAGCTCGATCATCAACAGAATTTCGCTTTCTAAATCGTGAGGTGATGATTTACCGGTGGATTATTATAATAAATAATCAACCGGTGTTACCAAATGCTCAAATTTGAAAATACATTACACATTTTGTTATTTTCCATTTATGAGTACGAATGATTTTTCGAAACAATGTCCCCTTCATTTAATGAACATTTAAATACGTAATTATACTACTGATTTGACTATGATCATTTGCGTAATTGTAGTAGTGTATGAAAAAATATTATATTTCCCGAATTTTGAATTTTTATGAGTTACGAATGAAAACTATATTATATTTTATAATAAAAAAAATCTAACCAAAATTTTCGCCCAGAAAAATACAATGTTTTTATTTTAAAGTCATTTTTCATCTTTAGTTTTAAATTATTTTCGGTCAAATTTTTAAAATTATTTTTGTGGGGTTTTGTAGGATTTTTAATCGATATATTCTAAAAAGGAGTAAATGCCCTTTTAGTACCGAAAAAATACTGGAAACTCATAAAATCAAGGTATAAGCCCCCAAATTTTAGTTGTAAAAAAAAAAAATTAGATTTTTTAATGTCTTTCTTTAAATAGCATGGTAACAGTTTCCTAAATATAAGTAACAAAAAATAAGCCAAAATGAAATTTCGTATTTATATATATATACAGCCCCTTGTAAAATGTCATCTATTTCTGACTTGAACATATTTAATAAATTGAAATTATCTTTCTGCTATCCGTGGTTTAAGAGATAAGTGCCTTAATCTCTGTTTTGAATCACCGAGTTTGTATCTTTCAATGTCATTCCTTCAGCAATGGAACTTCTCCATGTTTCTTTCTATGTATTATTTAAATAATTTCTTTTCACAGAGGAAAATTTACTATAAGAAATGTAACATATATCATGGTTTCTATTTTGTATTTATAGAAAGAAATTTGTTATTTAATACAAATTTAAAGTTTCCCATATTTTGTCATTGGCAATTAATCCCAAAATAAGTTCTAGCAAGAAGCTCTCTGAAAGACAATACCCACAAAATCCCTACATATATACAAACGAAAATAAAGTAGGTAGAGGGACCCAGAACATAACAGGTTTGCGTGGGACCGCATGAGGGTTGTTATGCTACTGGCTGAGAAGAAAAACTACATAAATTGGTATCTAGTAGCCAAGATATGTATGAGAAGAACTTTTGTCATATAGTCTACAGTAATTGTTCCTATAATCATTGTTGGTTTCCTTTCAAACTTTAAGAACAAGGTGTAAAACTGAATAGCTATTATTTTATTTATTTTCGTTTTTAATGTACAGAAAAGAAAAAAACAATACCCAGAACGATTTTCTAAATTCTTATTCAGTTAGTTCTCTTGTGCTTAAAAAAAATGTAGAATTAAAATAGTTTAAAATTTTAATTAGTTTTCTAATAAATGGCTTTGAAATACAGTAAAGGTGCATTTACGTTATGGCGTTATCGTCTTAGGCGTTGGCGTTCCTGGTGATAAATGATAAACCCCCAATCAATCAGCGTGCTTCATTTTTTGTTTACACAACCACTGATTGATTGGGTCTTATGATTTAATGCCACGAACGCCAACACCCTAGGTCGATAACGCTATAATGTAAATGCACCTTTACTGAATTCGAAACTCATTTATTATTATTATGACGTTATCGTCCTCGGCGTTGCGTTCCTGGCGTTAAATCATAAGACCCAACCATTCAGTGTGCTTCGTTGGTTGTTTACACCACCATTAATTGATTGAGTCTTACAATTTAATGCCAGGAACGCCAACATCCTCGGATGATAACGCCATAATGTTAAACGCAGCTTAAAGCAGTTTTTATGCATTGTTGAAGGAGACGGTTAAAAAAAGACATATACAATTAAAGGTGTATAAACGAAATGCAAAATAGATCTCCTGATATCAATCAGTTAATAAAGCCTTTCGTATAGTATGTAAATATTGAAGAAATTTTTCCTCCGCATTTTGATGGATAAATTAGTTTCGATTTATCAAGCTGCGTCAAAATGAGGAATAGAGACAAATTATTGAATGTTGCCATATCGCTAAAGCTTCCAATGTCGCCTTTTAAAATTCAATTTATGCATAGTAAGAATGCATTTTGCCATAGGTAACGAATGCTGCATCAAAATTCCTCACAAATAAAAATGTAAACAAATCGTCTCATATAATAACATCAATTATTTCAAAACCAGTTTGGGTTTGGGCAGCAAAATAGTTTAAAATGAAAAAGGACAATTTTGACAAAACTATGTTATAGAGTTTCTGCACTGATGTTATACAATGCAGCTGAAGTTAAATTCAGTGCATAGCATTCAAAACATATTATTTTGGCCAGGGATGTAGTGGAGGGTATACGGCGATGTACACCGTAAACCATCTGATTTTTTTAAGCAACTCTGTATACCTTCCGTAGCTATTACGTATACTTTATAGAGTATACTCTCTACCTATAGCGCTTTCTATAGGCTTCTGGTTTTGCTACGACTAAACCACTGATTTTGGCTCAATTGCGCTGGAAAAGAGGTGAAGCTTGGACTGTGGATTGTGCTCGCGAATGCGCTTAAAAAGTTCGAAGGTGCGTGTTATTGTGTGAAGGTTAATAATCTCTGCTGTAATTGATTCATAATTTAGAAAATATTTTTTTTCTCCTAAAGCATACATTTGAGGTGATCTGATGATGAGTTGGTAATGAATTGCGATATGGGCAAGAAATTTTGCCTTCAGCATTGAATTTTTCTATAACTAAATAAAAAGATTAATTTTTATCATAAAATATTATTTGACCAGTTTTTTTTTTTAGCCTTCAACTATTGGAAAATCTTGGTAACCTCTTGATTTGAAAAATAATGGGATGTTTTCTTCCATTTCAACAATACTAATTTTGCAATATTTTTGTCAATAAAACTGGGTTATAATTCAGTTAAGCAAAAATAAATTATTTTGTTTATTGTATGCTGATACCTTTATTACTCTGTGTGTGACTAACTTGACACAGAACTTTAACAAATGAAGCGAAGTGTAATTTTATTCATTAGATTAGCAATCAACTGACTAAATTGACCACAGAAAAGGAAAGCTTGCGTTTCCAAATTAATGCCTATGCATATTGAGATCAAAGACACACTCTAAATTGAAATGTCTGAAATTCAGACACTTAAGTGTCTGAAACGGTGTGTTCAATTTTCAGACATTTTAAAATGTCTTAATTTTTTCAGACACTTTTTGCGTCTGAATTTCAGACACTTCAAACGTCTTAATCGCAACCAATTTTTGTCAGCATTATACGTAGCCATATTTGACCACGGTGAATCCTAGAAAAATATTTAGCTGTGGTCTTGTCCTCCCCCCCCCACCCCCACCCCACACAGCCTGATTTTGGGGCTTCCAAATTTGGTATGCAATTTTTGTAAAGCTCATAATTTAAATCTTTTACGACATTGTACTGATTATATTAAAAATTTTGAATTTCAGGAGTAGAACAAGATTAAAAACAAAAAGATATTCATCTAAATATTAGATTTCTTTTATTTGTTTAGTTTTTAATGTTATTTTACTTTAAAAATTCAAAATATTGATTATAATCAGTACAATTTCGAAATGGATTTAAAATATAAGCTTTACAAAAATTGCACATCAAATTTTTGAGTCCTAAAATCGTAGGGGGACGGGACACTGTCCAGCATGCCCATGTTTTAATCAGGTCCTTTTGCAAAAAAATGCAACTCTGCATTATCTTTTACTAAATAGGGGTGTCCGGTATTTGGAAGTGTCCGTTGTGAAGGTTAATGAACATTTCCGAAAAGTGGACGTCTAATACCTTTTTTAATACACAATGTATGCATATTTGTATATTTTTACCTCACAAAAGGAAATATCTCCGATTATCTGACAAATTCCCCAGCCCCAAAGTGTTCCCTATTGACGGTTTTTACGGTACATGGATATATAAATATTTGTAATCTTGTCTTACTCTAAAAGTTCAAATATTCATTATACTCAGTGGATAAAAATAAAGATATTTATAATATCAGATGTTCGAAAATTGCAAAGAAAATCCCCCCCCCCCCCCTCAAAAAAAAAAAAAAAATCATGCAATTTAAAAACTAGATCTTTTAAAAATTTATATTGGCAAATACATTGTTTTACACAGATCAGATAATCACAAGATCTATTTAACTATAAATACAAAATAATAAATAAATACTCTAATTTAATAACATTCAGAAAATAATTACTGCTAGTTTCAAAACTTGCCTCAAATATGCATTTCAAGTAGTACATATAAATAAACAAGTTTAGTCACTGTAAGTAGTGAACATGTGTAATATATATTTTTTGCATTTGCGGTGCTTTGTCAGTTTAATTAAAAATTAACTTTGGTGTCTAATTTTATACATTCTGTGGAATATGTAAAAGTTTTCCTTTTAAACATATTCCTTAGCTGTTATGGAACAACAGGATATAAGTCATATTTATTTTTTTATTCCTGTAAACTTTGTATCTTATGAATATGAGTTACATAAATTTTACAGATTTGATAAGAAAAAATTAACCTAGAAAACAGAAGAAAAGGAAAAGAAATGACAGAATATGTACTGTTTTTTAGTTGTTTGAAAATACTTTGAATATAAAAAAAGTAGTTATTAATCGCTTAAAAATATATAATATATAAGTAAATATGAACTTTTAAAAATATATACTATTTCAGTTTTATCTATAAACTTTATATCAAGCATAAACAACTTTTTATTTATGCCTAAATTATCATGTTTAACTTTTTTCGTACTAATAATTGTTTGTATCAGAAACGTTGCATATGCGATTGCAATAAAGGGAAATTTCATAATTGTTTCTGAAATTTCTCAGGTTTGAAAATTTAAAAACATGAACAAAACATAGCAGAAAAAGGCTTACATATAAATAAAAAAATAATATAGGTACCAATTTAAAAAAACTCAAAAAATATTAATGAATACTTTATAAATATACCGTTAAACAAGAACAGAAATTGCAGTTAATGAATAAAATGTTTCTGCATTTGTTCTATGTTTAAAAAATCTTACAGAATGATAGTATAAGAAATACCTATTATGTTTTTAGAAATTTGGTAAATGTTAAATATGAAACTTTGACTATCAAAATTTCCGATTTTCAATAATAAATTAAAGCATCAATCATAAGAATAAATCTTTAAAAAGTTTCAGTACTATGATTAAAAACGGTGATATGTAAAGAAAATTTTCACAGTATTAATGCTTTTTTTCAATCTGAAAACTTTTCCGAATATCATAATCATAAATGAATATCATATTTATCTCCAAAATAATAATCACAAAAAAATACAATAAGTGCTGATACATAAACTGCGAGAGTTTATAATCAATAAACAGTAAAAATCAGAAGAAACAGAACATAGAATAAATACAGTTTCAAACGGCTTCAATTTAATGTTTTTATCTCCCTTTAATGGAACTATGAATCATTCAGCTTTTCAAATCTGTTTATGTTGCACGTTTTGCTTTTGGGCAACGACAAATTAGGATATTTCCGATCACAGGATCGAAAAGGAAGATTAAACAAGTTATCACTCATTCGTTTATTCACAGGAGACAAGCGCGCTGAATTAAAGCATTGCAATTTAATTATCAAAACAATTCTATTCGATACCGTTACATTAAGAAAGTATAACAGACGACAGCTTGTGAAATCACAAAACTAACATTAAACTACAAAAAAAGAGATCAATCTTTAAAAACTATTTAATTTATATTCATAAGATACAAAAATACTGGGATAAAAATTTAAAATTAAATATGACTTACGCTTTCATTCGATAAATACTCCATAATTACGCATTTCTTTTAATCCAAGCAATGGCGACGCTTAAAATGTGATTCTTTCTATATCATGAAGGAGCCATAGATGACATGCGCGGAAATCAATGCTCTGATTGGCTGTTCAGAAAAGTACAAAAAAGAAATGTTCAACTACTGTTTTAAATAAGACACTTCGTAGATAATTCCAACATATTTCTCGGTTCGTATATACCATGATCATACTAAGACACTTATGTATCTTAAATTAAGACATCTATTGTGTCTGAATTTTCAGATTAAGACGCTTAAGTGACTGAAATTCTTTTTCAGTCACTTATGTGTCTAAATTTAAGACGCCTATATTTGCAGTGCAGTGACTCATTCTGCAGTATTTTAGAACTTCCATAATCACTGCATCTGAATAATAATTCATCTTTTGCACTATGATATGTTCAAGAGGCATTTTGAAATCAAGACTTTTGAAAATAGAATAGATAATTCGTATAGTTAATTCAACTAAAAATATATAAACGTTTGAAATCTAGAAGCTCGCAATCTTAGAGAGAAATGCTAATTGTGATAACATTATGCTTAAAATGCCGCATATATTGTTGATGGTAGTGGGTCATATGTTATCTTCTAGTGAGAAATAAACGTTTGAAATTCAACCTGTAGATATAACGAGACGTGGTTAGATATCCCTTTCTTTATTTCAATTTTTCTCAGTAATTTTAAATCGGCGGCATACTTTGATACATTAAGATTTCTATTTTTTAAGCTTAAAAATGCCACAACACATATATTTTGTTTACTTATTTTTTTAAATATGTAACTAATACACATTTTAAATTGATCGAAAATTATGACTAACAATTTTACAAATATGGGTAATAAAAACGAGAAGAAAATATTACTGGCCAATCTGTAAATAAATATCAACGACTTTATTAAATAAGGTAAGCTGGGGTAACTGGACCATGGGCTATTTTATAAAAAACCGTTGATGTTTTTTAAGTTTTAGCTTTTGTCAACATTGCACCCCCATCTCTACCTCTTAAAACATCGTAAGTCAACTCAATCATAACTCTGCCTTTGCTGTGATAGGTTGCCGAAAATTTAGGTTTCTTTTTTTAAAAACAACGTCCATTTGGTTGAATTTCCTTGGCTTTTTATTAAAATACGGTAAGTGCTTTTATTGAGCAATCTTTGTATTTAAAGGTTAGACACATAAATACAGTAATATTGTTAGGTATATATATATATATATATATTCACTTAATGTTTCCAATGTAAGGCTGGTGTTCCAGTTACGCCATAAATTTTTGAAGAATGTGGTAACTGGAACATGTATCAGGGATAACTGGACCATATGGGATTTAGTTACTCTAACAGTTATAAATATCTTTTTGAGTTTCTCTTACTACGGGAAATTAATTTCTCCATTTTTTTAAATTTTTTTTTATTTTATTTTATTTTATTTTTTTTGCTTGCAATAAAGAAAATTAGATAATACCTTATTAAAATTACATAAAAAAATGTTGGGGTATCAAACCAAATTTCTTAAGTGTGATAGCTATAGCTCGAAATTTTACGATACAGATGAAGATGCGTACATAAGGCAAAGTGAGATTGCTAGCAAATCACCGAAACGAATAAAAAATATTTCTGTTCGATATAAAAATATGGTTACATTCTCCACAGGTTTATTGGACATATCGAACTTCCACTGTGGTAAATAAAAAAGAGAATTAGATACTTAAGTACTTATGTAGCCGTTTGTTCATAGATTCATCTTGTTATTTTTGTTTGCTTAAAATACCCATGTAACTTTTATATTTATTACCTATACTAAAGTACATAAGTACTTACTTAATTTTTATGTTTTTTGTATAAATAAATTTAATATTTTCACTTTTAGTGCTTTTTTTAGACACATTGACAGTAAAGGTTTCCCTTACAACGCCCTTTACTTGATATATAATGCACATGATCTGCCTGGTTTAAATTTTTTTAGTTGTTTACACTTTTTCAAAGAGGACCTGATACCCAATAAAATTAAAAAAAAAAAAAAACGCGTGTGGAATATAGACCCTCCTGGTCCACTTGCCCCATTTTCATGGGGCAACTGGACCCATGAGGAAAGAAAGATGAAATATATATTTTTTTTTTTCAGATATTAAAATGTAACTTTGTACATTTCTGTATGATAGAGGGAACCTAACTGAACACATTTACAAAAGTTCAGACTTTAATTCAAATGAATATTAGCCTTTTGAAGCTGATTTGCCAGAATCTCCAGAGTCACATTGTAAAATAATGGCCCAGTTCCCCCACGTAATCCTATAATGCTTATAGAATCTTTTTTATTAACATCAGTTCTAAATACTCTTGAGGACAAAATATGCAATTATACCTATACATTTTTAGAGTTTCCTTGGCCATATTAAATATGTCGGTATGGACAAATGCTCCCACGAACAACGGGTGACATCCTTTGACTTACACTCTTGTCATTAAACTTAATCTCAAATCCAGAATGTTTACATTCTGACACATTATTTAATTCGTTATTGTTGTAAAACTCGTGAAACTGGCAGGTTCACTTATTAAGAAACAATAGAACAGCTTTTCTCATTTTTTGGTAAAGGCAAAAGATCTTTCAGGAAACGCTGTCAAAGTTGACGTTTCGAACCAAATTTCCGGACGCAACAGTGATGGAAAAGGAAAAAAAACTGCCGTCGCAAAACAACAATCGTTTATAACTCAAATTGCAATTCTTTTATTGGAAAGTAAAAAAAATACCGTTTGGTTAATCCTTTCAATAATTATACCTGCAAGTGTCATGCTTTTACGTTTAAAAATGAGTCAGAAAATCCATCAAAATGTTCCTCGTTCTTGAGCGGAGAAACTTTTTTTTTTAGAATTTCTTTCATGAATGTATTTTATGGTGTAATTTTCAATAATATATATACAATTCTGATAAATGTTCGTTCGAGAAAGCTCTAGAGCAGTGGTTCCCAACGTGGGGCGTATGCCCCACCGGGGTGGGGGGCAATTTGACATTTTAGGGGGCAATTTCAAATTTTTATGCTACACATTTCCTGTCAGTTTTTTTTTTCGGACAATACTGTTTCTGACTAAAAATAAAAGTAATACACGCAAAATTTAAAAAGGTCTTTTGTTGAACTTAAAAAAAAGTTCCAAATGGAAAATTTAAAATGGAAATGGAACCAAAATAATTATATGAACAATGTTTAAAAGTATTTCCAAGACCATTTTTATTTTTAAAACTCTTGGTAACTTTTCTGGTTATAAAAGTACTTTAATGTTTTCTCAACTTTTCCGAATATTTTTTGAGCGGGCTTTGTATTTCTTTTCTCGCTGGTGTAGGTATGTAACACGAAGAAACATTTACACGTGTAACTACTTAACGGCATACATAAATCTTACTGTCTTGAATATATTTAACTTTAAAAATATTTAAAATATCTAAACATGATACTTAACTAAGCATAAAATTTCACGAGTGTATAAATCTTAAGGAAATGAGTAAATAGTAAATATCTACTGCTGTAGTGCAGGTCTCCTACATAGTAAATGAATATATAACATACATATATACAATTTAAATTTTAAAATGTGATAATACATGGCAGTCAATTAACGATAATCGGTAAGGGAAAAAAAAAGAAATTCGTTTTGATGGAGAATAGTGGTTATTTAAAAATTTTAAAAGTCGGAATTCTGAAAGGTTCTTGTGTAATTTTTTTATCAATAGAAAGAAAATTTAGTGCCCAAAGTTCTTCCACTAACTCTTAATAAGTTACTAAAATGAATTAAAAAATGTGCCATTGTTATCAATTTTAAACCAAATATAAGAGTCATTTCAAGTAGTTTGTGAAAATGAAAATACAGACTATGTAACACTTTTGTTAAACAGTGAGGTACATTGGAAAGGCACAGCAAAACTCTTTTTGGCATAAAAGTGAAGGTGTGTAACATTTATAGAATTATCTAAGACACATATTTGTGACAGAAAATTGAACACTTTAATAAGTTAATGATAAATGAATGGCTAAAAAAATGGGAAATGAATAGTTACTTTAAGGCTCTATTAGGCTTCTTTCAGGTGGAGCGTTCATTTTTAAATACTAAGAAAAATATGTTATAGAATGTCTGTGCGAGGAGCGGGGTGTGGGGGACGGGGGACATTGCGGTTCTAGAGATGCTTTGGTGGGGCGTGGCCAATAAAAGGTTGGGAGCCACTGCTCTAGAGTATATTCTTCCAACTAAATGACTTATTTGTGAAGTTTCACACAATAAATCAATAAAAAGCCAAAAGAAGAATAAAAATTGAAGTCTAAATTTCTGAGGTCTGTTAAACCATTAAGGAAAAATTAAAGGAAGTAATATTCTCTTTGCCAGTTAAAAAAATGCTGCAGATAGATACTACATTAAATTTCTTAAAAATCCTTCCAAAAACACTGATATTTAAATTGTATTACTTTTTATAGTATAAGTAAAATAGAACAAGGAAAAAACGATTCCTTTAACGGGCGCTTCACAAAAGTCTTCTGGGCATAAGAATATCTGAAATTCTTACTTCCCGATTTTGACAGTTTTATGGAATTATTATTTCAGTCTATGACGTCAATCCATAGTGCGTGAAAATATACAGCACATGCATCCATTGAAGAGTTTATGACAACAGGAATAAAATAATTATGTGCATACTCCGTGGCGATAATGCCGTCTGTTTCTAAGTTACGGGATTCTCATAAAATAATTCTATGAGTGTCGTATTTACTGTTTGCTTTATTTTCTTGTGAATTTTGCAGTATTGGTGATTTCATAGTTATATTGAGTTACCGATTACGTCGAATTACTGTAACCTTTCTGAAAAAGGCATCTAAAAAGCAGGAACTATTGACTTTTGTTTTGCATTATTATTTCAAAGTAATATATTAAGTGAAACTTGTAAATCTGTATACATTATTCAAAACTTTACTGAAAGAAAATTTGACAATGTATCATAAATTTTACCTTTAGAGTTATACACTCTCTGTTGAAAGATGCTGTCTGTAAAATTGAAATATTGAATCAGTATAGCATTAAAGTAGATCTAAAATGTTTGAGCCTTTATAAGATTATAGCTTCTATCCTAATTTGTGAATAGTAGAAAAAATACTTTGAAGTTGAAGCTCCGTGTTACAGAGTGGCTCTATATTACGTCGTTGGTAATTTTTAACGTTAATAGCTTTTGACTGATTTTTTTTTTTTTTTTTTTTCGTTTTAACATTTAGATTTCAGATTCAGAACTTACAATTTGTCTGCTTTTCCACAACGTCAGAGCACTGAATGGGCCATAATATAGCAAAACCACATTACAGACAATTTTTTTTGTTTGTTTATAAAATGTAATTTTGTTCTTTTATTAATGAAATGGTGCGCAAAAATATTTTTAAAACAAAGCAATGTAATGTAAAGAAATAATCCAATTTCATTAATAAATATATCTATCAACAGGTCGGATATTGTACGCTAAACGTGCCAAATGAGTTGCGTTAGCACTATAACTAGTTTTATAAATATTCAGATCTTGGTGCAATAACTGTTGCACTGTTTACAAAAATACATGAATACAAAATTTATTACGATTATATATATTAAATTCAGTATTATGGAAATAATTTGATTCCCTGTTAAATAGGGTGTCATCACCATGGCAACCTAGAATCATTACCTATCATGGGATAACATTCAATTAATTACGTATGATAGGATTTAATAGAATGAAGAAAACTTTTATTAATATCTTTTTAAGTTTTGATTCGATTTTCATAAAATTTAAAATGACTCGACACAATTCTGAAACGATAATATATATATTAAATTTCAAACCATTCGGTTGGGTAGTTTTTGCGCTGTTATATGCGGACAAGCATATAGACAGACGGACGGACTAGACTACGACTATAGGTGCTACGTAATTATATAACGAACGCACCTTAAAATATCACCTGCAGCAGAACTTTGAGACTGACGGTAAGATAATGTATTTCTTAACATCATTGTAATATTTTAAATTTCATTGCAATATCTTAAACTTCATTACAATATTTTAAACTTTATTACAATAATACACTGAGTAAGAGAACCTAAAGAGAAGCTTATGAAAAAATATTTTTTAACAAATAATTACAGTACGGGTCTTCAACCTTTTTCTTTGAAAGTCATTTGCCACTACAAAATCCAAAGAGTAATAATATTCACTCTTTATTAATCGCAAAGTTTCTGTTTTTAAATAATGCAAATTTTTAAAATAGCAGTAGATTGGTGGATCGCAAACCACTGATTGAAGCAAGGGCGGATCCAGCTCACCATTTAGAGGGGGGTCATGGATTTCCTTTTTGGGGGTGTGAGGGGATCACATCGCGTTATGAGAATTTTTTATATTGAAAGCTATTCCCAAATCCAAACTACTTTTCTAATACTTTCGTGAAGTCATTTTCATTCGTAAATACAAAATATTTGCATTAATATTCGTAAAAATATAAAATTTACCGATTTTGTTCAGATACCAAGGAATTAAAGAGTTTCCTATTTTCTTATAAAGATAAAGATTCATTCGCAAAATGTTGTCAAAGTTAGCATTTTTAGCCAAGTTTTACCAGTTGACAGCCACAGAAATGTCGTCACAAGGGAATAATTGACTATCTCTTCTGGAAATTCAGTTTCAAAAGTCTAACAATTGTCAACGATTAAATATGGCAAAAATTTGTATTCAATTTTCCAGGTAACAAAACCGTACGCATTGGCAGCTATGTGATTCTGTTAGTGTCATGAAAATTGCAGGTGTAGCGTCTTCTTTCTGCTCAAATAATTAAATAGTTTTTTTTAATCGAATTTATACCTTTGGAAGGGATCATTTTCTTCTGATGGACTGTTGGCTTCTGTTATTATGAAACAGCCGTTATAAATGAAGTGTTAGGTGAAGATGAAAGAGCAGTCGTAAAAGTTAGAACTCTGATTAACTGATCAGAATGGAAACAAAAAATGGCCATATATATATTTTTTTAATTATGGCCATTTTTTGTTTCCATTCTGACCAGAAAATCAGAGTTCTAACTTTTTACGATTGTTCTTTCATCTTCACCTAACACTTCGTTTATAACGGCTGTTTCATAATAACAGAAGCCAACAGTCCATCACAAGAAAATAACTCGGTTAAAATGGAAACTCAGATAATCCGGACTCTACTGTATATTTCATTTTAAAAATGATCTTTAGAATATTTTTGTTGGAGTTCAGAGGGGGGTCATGATCCCCGTGACCTCCCCCTTGGATCCGCCATTGGATTGAAGACCCCTAAGTTACAATATTCTTAAACTAATTAGATACTCTAAGACAGTGGTTCCGAACCTTTTATTGGCCACGCCCCACCGAAGCATCTGTAAAACCGCGATTGCTCTCCTCCTTTTACACACACACACATTCTGTAACAGAAATATCTTGTCATTTTAAAAGGAAGTCTAAACCTGAAGGAAGCCAACAAGCCTTAAAAACAACTATTCATTTCGCATTTTTTTAACATATCAAAGAGATTAATTTTCTGTCATAAATGTGTTTTTAACATAATTCTATAAATGAGGCGATACATTTTCGCTTTTATGCCCAAAAGAGTTTTATTGTGCCTTTCCAACTTACTTAAATATCTAACAAAAGTGTTATAGGGTCCGCATTTTTATCATTACAAAATTCTGTCGAGACTCACATTTAGCATTAAAATGGATAACAAAGAACATACAATTTTTCTATGATACAAAATACCGTCAACCGTACTTTGGTCCATCACATAAAAAAAGTGTTTAGTCTTTGTAATGAACAAACAATACAAGATAATTTGGAGTTTTTGCCCTTGAAAAATATTTTATACCATTCTATAGGATATTTGAATAGTTTGTAAATAATTAAAATTTTTATAATTGGCAACAATGGATGTGTTTGTAAACAACTGTTTTCGTGTGTAAATTTTAACTGCCCAAACTTTCTATGGTGTAACAATCTGGATAAGAGCTAAAAATAAGGTAAGTGTCAAAATATTACCTTTAGTAACCTGTAACCCATGTGTGATCATAGTTTTTCCTTTAACTTTTTATTTTGACAGGAAATGTTTACGTTTTCATAAAACTAACATGAAAACTAGATTTTCGGGGCTACTTTGTGCTAGGCCTAGTCTAGTCTGAAGTAGCCTCATTTACTCAGAAATGCCTTTTATATAACCAAATCTCTTTAAAAATATTTTAAGTAACATTTTTTTCAAATGTTACTGTAGCAAAATATTACATTAATTGTTTTTGTTCCAGTTGCTGAAGATAACATGACGAAAACTGTTTCTCGTGTGTTTAATATTTACAATTGGTTTATTGTGTTTAAATGTTAAAAAAAAAAAAAAAAAAAAAAAAAAAAAAAAATTATGGCCATTTTTTTTTTTTCATTCTGACCAGAAAATCAGAGTTCTAACTTTTTACGACTGCTCTTTGATCTTCACTTAACACTTCATTTATAATGGCTGTTTCATAATAATAGAAGCCATCAGTCCATCAGAAGAAAATGAAGTAATGAAAATGTCGGGGGCGACACTAAATTCTGAAAAAGCAGAATTCCTGTTCTTGAAAAGAATATACTGGAAGAAAAAAAAAAAGATGGGGGAAAAGGCGGCAGAAAAACCAATATATGCCATGTAAGATGGAAGGGTAAAAGGACTTGACGAACACAAACTTCTCGCTTTGGTAGTTAGCTTCCGGTTCCGGTTGATCCGCCAAGTGAGCCAGTTTTCTTTCTTGGGATCCTGAGAACAAATCTATACGAGTTTCTGTTACGGTCGTTAATGAGATCTGAAGAGCACACACACTATTTAAAGACTGAAACGGCAATACATGAAATTTCACAGCAAACTAAAAAATTCTTAATTAATGAATGAAATTTGAAGTAATTGATATCAAATCACAAAATGTGATAAAATGCTGGCATAAAATGCACTTGCTAAAATTTTTCTGCAAATTTCATTAATATAATAAAAAGCAAAGCGTGTCAAAGAACTGATTTCTTTTACTTAAAGCATGTGCAACTTTTACAAAAGCGGTTGAATTCTGTGTCTGCTTTTATAGTGCTCGGTTTTATATTGTCTTAGCCTGGAGAAAGCAATTCAGTTTTTTGACATACTTTCCTTTTTTAACATTTTTCAAATTAATTAAAACATTTTTATAACTTTGTTTGGTTTGTTTCTGTTGGCAAGATGTGTGCAATTAAACAGGTATTAAAACACCAATGCTATTATATATACTATTATATCAATATATTATATATAACGCTATTATATAAATATATTATATATAATGTTATTATATATATATATTATATATAATGCTATTATATAAATATATTAACACCAATTCTATATACCTGCTGTAAAACTACCTTTATAGATTAAAATAAATAAACATTGTTTAACGTCTGATATTACAAAATTTAAAATTTAAAATTAAAAAAATATATTAGAATCCAACAGACATACAAGTAAAAATTACATAAATACATATACAATTAAAATTGCAAACGTTTCGGGCTAAGTTTTAGCCCCTCATCATTGCAATAACATTCAAATGACCAGGAAACTATATATTATCATGTTTACAGTTCTTACAATACTTTCTTTAATTTTAATTCTTAGTAATTATTAACTGTTCTTACAATACTTTCTTTAATTTTAACTATTAGTAATTACTAACTGTAAACATGATATATAGTTTCCTGGTCATTTGAAAGTTATTGCACTGATGAGGGGCTAAGACTTAGCCCGAAACTTTTGCATTTTTAATTGTATATGTATTTATGTAATTTTTGCTTGTATGTCTGATGAATTGTAATATATTTTTAATTTTATACTTTCATAGATATTTATGATTAATGAATATATTGTACTGAGATATAGATTTATATGCGTGACCATGGCGACTTTATCGGTGATTTGAAAAATTTGACACGAGAAATCAAGCATCTGCAACCCACATGTTAAAAATTATGAAGAATGTTCCAAATCCACTCTGATGTAGATAGTTTTTCTCACCAATATAAGAATATAAATAGGAATGCTTGTCTATATATTAATATTATCTCAATATTAAATTCATCAACTCTATACGAATTGTGCGTAGAGCTGTTTTCAACTGATTGCTTCTAAGTTTGGGGACTGAGTAAGTAAATCTTTGCGATCTTGTTTTTCATTTATTGTATTAGGCTGTAACAATCTATACACAAGTAGTACAGATTGATTTTGATTCAGATTTTCTCCTCGACCAAAAGAATTATTATAAATTGTATTATCTAAACAATACAGTGGATTTGGGATTTATTTAAGTGGATTAATAGTGGAAATGTAAAAATGAGAAATTGATGAGCTGATTACGACCTTCAGTAGTTTAAAAGTTATACATGCCACTTACATAAGTTAATTCAAGAGGACAAATTAAAGATTTCTAGTACTTTTGCAGCACTATTGGTGCGTCACTTTAACAGAACAGTGTGACATGTATCATAGATTGATTTTGACTCAGATTTGCTCCTCGACCAAAAGGGTTATTATAAATTGAATTATCTAAACAATACAGTGGATTTTTGATTTATTTAAGTGGATTAATAGTGGAAATGTAAATATCAGAAATTTATGAGCTGATTACGACCTTCAATATTTAAAAAATTGTACATGCCACTTACTTAAGTTAATTCAAGAGGACGAATTAAAGTTTTCAAGCACTTTTGCACCACTGTTGGTGCGTCACTTTAACAAAACACTGTGACACGTATCATAGATTGATTTTGGCTCAGATTTGCTCCTCGACCAAAAGAGTTATTATAAATTGAATTACCTAAACAATACCAATATAAGAATATAAAGAGGAATGCTTGAATATATATTAATATTATCTCAATATTAAATACATCAACATCAACTCTATACGTTTTGTTCGTAAAGCTGTTTTTAACTGATTGTTGTAAATGTAAATAAGTACGAGTAATAAGCCAAAAATACGTCCACTAATAACCATATCACAATATTAAAATATTTATTTGCTTAAAAGACGTTATAAAAACACATTAAAAGTAAATTAAAAATATATATTGACATGTTTCAACTCTTTTACTGAGTCGTCATCAGAATGTATAACAGAAAATTAAAAATACAATGCATATGAAAAAGGAAAAAATCATCGAATATAAACAAGTAATCGTATAACGCGCTCTACATTTTCGCGATCGCACGTGTTCCCTCTATCTCGCGATTCCGTAAGCTGTCCGATACATTATCTTTTCGTATCCCGAATTTATGGGTTGAATGTTTGGACAACTTATGGAATCGCGACATAGAGGGAACACGTGCGATCGCGAAAATGTAGGGCACGTTATATGGTTACTTGTTTATATTCGATGATTTTTTCCATTTTTCATATGCATTGTATTTGTAATTTTCTGTTATACATTCTGATGACGACTCAGTAAAAGAGTTGAAACATGTCAATATAGATACTTAATTGTCTTTTAATGTGTTTTTATAACGTCTTTTAAGCAAATAAATATTTTAATATTGTGATATGATTGTTGTAAGTTTGGAGACTGAGTAAGTGAATCTTTTCGATTCTGTTCTTCATTGATTGTATTATTATGCTGTAACAATCTGTACAAAATGTACTACAGATACAGATTGATCGTACAGTGGATTTTTGATTTATTTAAGTGGATTAATAGAGGAAAAGTAAAAATTAGAAGTTGGTGAGCTGATTATGACCTTCAATATTTTAAAAATTATACATGCCACTTACTTAAGTTAATTCAAGAGGACAAAATAAAATTTTCTAGCACTTTTGCAGCACTGTTAGTGCGTCACTTTAACAGAACAATGTGACATGTAGCATAGATTGATTTTGATTCAGATTCGCTCGACCAAAAGAGCCAGCCTAATTAAAGGGTTTGTTGCTAGGTCAGCCGATCCCGAACTCTTGTGAGAAACGTCAAGGAACCGCCTCAGTAATTCTAAATAAAAGTGAAGAAGCTTTATTTAGATTTACCAAAAGAAAAAAAAACTTTTTCTGTCGCTCTGTTCAACCTCAATCAAAGGATGTGAAAAAAAAAATCGTTCATACAACATGCATCCATACTTATGTCGTTGCAAAAAGTTAATTATAGTTCTGCATTAAAATTAGTTGAGATGATTCAAGAAGTATCGGAATGGAAATTAACGCAAAATAACATTTTTATAGAGCAACTTATAATATGTCTACTATATTTAGATTAACAATAATAATCCTGCAAGCCAGGAACTGTGGCTGAGAGATTCGCGTGTTGAACTATCTCTAGTTAGCCACAAACTCTTATTGTTAAATATCGTATGCTTATAAATAGAAATTATTCTTTAAATCCATATATAGTATGTGTCGAAAGAATGACGACAACGCATTGCTTCAGAATAATAAAAGGAGTTTTTAATTGGACATTCCATATACCTTCCATTACTATCATTATTGTCAATCATATTGTATATTACAAAATATCACTTCATAAATTAGAAAACAAAACATGTAGATATTTTTTCAGATATAAGGGAAGTTAGGACATAGTAAAAATAGTTGAACCACCACATTGAACCACCTCTTCAAATTGTGTATATTTTACATTGTCTTTACTTCATATTAGTAATCATAAATGACAGTATAGTAATGAATACAATAAAGCACCGATTATACGTCTTTCAGGAGACCGTTTTAAAATGACGTATAGCTGAAAAAGACGTACAATCGATATTGTAGTCGCTTAAGGTGTAAAATCTTTGACTTTAGAAATGCTGAAATCATACAAATTTAAGTTTGGTGCCATATTCGGTTGTTTAAGATGCACTATACATTTTTTTAAAAAAAGTTAAAAATGGGGAAAAATATTAAATAATCATTTCTAAAATTGAAAAATGAAAGTAAGAATTATCAAAACTTATATCAGTTGCACACCTTGAATTGTATTTTTTTTTTTTTTCATTATTGAACGTACAAACAGATTTTAATTAAACTAATCTTTAATCGTCATCTGTCATGCCGATTTAGTTTGATACTTAAGCAAAACATTATGTATGGAATTAAAATAAAAAAACTTTGTAAAAAATCACCATAAAATAAAACAATACACAGAACAGGTCGCTTGCGGACACGTGTTTGCTGTAGCTGATGACGAGCTGTTATGTTTTTAGCTCGAAACGCGTCCTGTGTATTGTTTTATTTTATGGTGATTTTTTACAAAGTTTTATTATTTTAATTGCTTCAAATCGCCAGTTTTCGGTGCTGTTTCGTCATTATGTAAGGAGTTAGGTTCCTTGAAAGTTTTCTCACTAGTATTGTGTAAAACAAAAAAGGTTCTAAGTGTGATAGTATCAATGCAGGCCGCCCACTGTCTATTCTTTTGGTCTCACCTCCTACAAAGGTACCACAAACATGAAAAAAAAAAAAAGACATGTAGCAGTCACACATGAGCTTTGCTTTTCATCTTTCCCTAAATATCGCTAGCAGAAAAGAAAAACAGAACAACACTGAGAGAAAAAAATCTGAGAAAACATTTTACGGCATGAAAGAAATGACGTATAACCGATGTTATGTCTCGTATAAACGAAACATTACAATATTAAAATTTATAGGGATGAATCTGGACCACACTGAAACGACATATAAATGTAAAAGACCTATAAATGAGAAACGTATAAAAGATGCTTTACTGTATTTCAGTCTTGAATCATATGATCAAGGCAGAATTTATTCATTTCAGAAGTGTGTTGTTTTTAGTTACAAAAGTAAAATTTTGCTTCTTTAGAATTTTAGGTTTTTGGCTAATAAAGATTAGAAGTATAGAAGAAATAACAAGTCAAGTTTAAAGAAAGGGCTCTGATTTATTGGTAAAGCTATTCCAAATTTGCGGTTTTATGTCAAATAAAATATTTGGAACATTTTCTTATTACCTGTCTACATGGGATAATTTGGACCACGTAAAAAACAAAAGGCACAGTGCACCACTCTTTTCTACTGATTTAATAGCGGAATTTTCAAAAGAAAAAAAAATAGTTACAACAATGTTTCCTCATTTCATTTAAGATTAAAAATGCAGTTAAGAAACTGTTCTAGTATATTTTATTGGGGGGAAAAAAAAAAAGTATGTTTTGACTTTTGCGCAGTATTAATATCTTGAAGAATATGTCTACTGATGCATATTAAACTGCGAAAAATTTATTTAGAAAGTTATTTGTTTCCTTTCTTCTTCTTTTTTTAAAGAACTTAACAATTACGCTACTTAAACCCTAAATAGCTAAATCTAACTGTGTACTTTTTAACACTTTCCAACAAAGTTGAAAAGTGTTTATGACTTCGGTTTGTCTGTCCGTCTGTCCGCGCTCTAACTCCCGTAAATATGCTCGGATCTTCGTTCTGAAATTTTTGTATGTTAGTGACCTCTACCATAGCACGAACCCTATTGCAAATGAAGTTTGTAGCATGTTTAGTTCATTTACAGGGACAGTCAAAAGTTTTCCGTTACATTACGGCCTATGGAGAAAAATCGTTTAAAATGATTTTTAATGATGTTACATGCTTTCAAACCATGTTAAAATTGCCATGCATTTATCAAGTGCACTAAAATATGCATTCTGTAGAATATGCGGTGCAAAAAATAATTATTATTCATTTACAGGGCCACACAAAAGAATTCCGTTACATAATGATATAGGGATGGAGAGAATTTTTTCAGGCGTATTTTAATTGTGTTAAATTATTTCATGTATAATGAAATTGATATACGTCGCTGAGGTTTATTATAAGTTATTTCATGTATAATACGAAGTACATAGCATTTACAGGGACACACAAAAGATTTCAGATACTATATTGTATCCGAAGTACTGTACGGTAGCGATGATTGATGGAAATGCATTTTTAATTATGTTATGTGCTTTTATGTTTCACTATATATTTATGCATTGTATGTAGTGTGTATAAATGATGTAATTCGTATACAGGGCTACACAAAAGAATTTGTAATGGTCACTGGGCATGATTGCAATTTGTCTAAAGGTGGTTTTTAAAGGAGTTATGCATTCTTACGATGAACTGCATTTAGTTTACTAAGAAATGTTTGTAGATAATGACATAGATAAAAAGATAAACAGGGTCACGCAAAGAAATGTATACATGGCCGTATATAAATAATAATTTCTGAAAATGTGATTCCAGTAGTTTTAAGAGTGTTTTACTTAAAATTTAACTTTAGCTAAATAGTGGCGTGTAATAAAGGTACTGGGTTAACTACAGGGTTGTACAAAAGTATACAAGTATGTTTCCATCTATTAGTATAAATTGCTGAAAGAGAAATTTCAACCTGTTATGTGTTTTCTTGCAAACTAAATTTCCACATTATATAGTATATATCAACCTACAGATCAAATACAGGGCTGTTCAAAAGAATTGGAATACATATTTGCTATGGACAGTAACTGCTGAAATCAGTTTTGTAAATTTTTATGCTTTTCTAAAATGTTTACTTAGTTCTCTTATATACCTTATTTCCCTAAATAACGAAGTTTTGTCAAAGCATTCAGGAAGTGTTGGAAAGTGTTTCATAATCTATGCTTAACGCATGATTTTTCTTACTTGTTTAATTTGCTGTAATTGAAGTCATCATGATATTGCAAAGAAAAATATTCTTAAACTTATCTTATTTACATATTGTTTAACCCATGCTAAATAATTATCGTTTAAAATTAAATATGCAAGTTAAATTTTGATAGATATATTTATGTATATAATCCCATTGTGCAGAAACATTCTTTTAAATATGTTTATTAATATAAAATCAATCAATTGTTTTATTATGTGCATGGAAAAATATGGCCAAAAATTTAAAAGTACTCCGTAATTTAAATTAAGAATGTATTAATATTGTATTTTATCTTTTGCTATGTCTCATATGGTTTCCCATTTTATATCAGACATGGAGTAAAGTAGTTTTTTTTTTTTTAGTCTAAAGCATTTGTAATCATTTACAATAGCTTACTGACACATAGAAAAAGCCATTTACTAATAAATGCAAAAATGAAAGTTATGTAAGTAGTTCACCTGTAACATATTGTTACATTAGTTAATGTTTTGACACAACCTGAGCAATTATCTTTTCTATTTGTCAAAAATGGGCAAAAATTAAATCGGATTACTGAGTACAGAGAATGACTTAAATTCGTCACCAACGTCCACTAAGAAGGCTTTAGTCTAAGGATTACTTTTTCTAAAGCCCAATGAAAGTGAAAAGAAAGAATCGGGTCATTGAACTGACATTTTTTTTTATCGGTAACGAATTAAAATCTTCAGCCTTCATGGAAGATGAAAGATATAAAGATGAATATTAGATAATTTTTACAGTTTGGTGACGCAAATGTGAATCTGGTAGTTTGGTGCCCCAAATGCTTTAAGCATAACCAGACTTTGAGCATTAAGATTTATTAATTTTATTTTGCATTTTTTTCCTGTAAAAGAAATAAGTTAATTACTGATCAATATTTTAGGACTACAGTAACTTCTGCGAGTTGTAATTTTCAAACAGTGTGAAAAAGTGTCCAAGCCAGGATTAGAACCATGAATCTTTGGCGTAAGCTGTTAATGTTCTATCAATTGAGCTATCTTGGACAAAACTGGCGAACTTTTCTCACCCAGAGAATTTCAACAAAATGGGCCTGAACAGAACTGACCTGATGAAAGATGAAAGATTTAAAGATGAATATTAGATCATTTTTATAGTTTGATGACACAAATGTAAATCTGGCAATTTGGTGTCATAAATGCTTTAAGCAAAACTAGACTTTTAGCATTAAGAAGTATTAATTTTCTTTTTTTTCCTGTAAAAGAAATAATTTAATTACTGATTAATATTTTAGGGCTACAGTAACTTTTGCTAGTTGTATTTTTCCAACAGTGTCTAAAAATGTCCAGGCCAGGATTTGAACCATGAATCGTTGGCGTAAGCTGTTAATGTTCTATCAATTGAGCTATCCTGGACAAAACTGATGGACCTTTTTCACCCAGAGAACCTTAACAGAACTGGCCTGGACATAAATGACCTGGAAAGAACTGACTTGATGAAAGATGAAAGATTTAAAGATGAATATTAGATCATTTTTATAGTTTGGTGACACAAATGTAAATCGGGTAATTTGGTGTCATAAATGCTGTAAGCAAAACTAGACTTTTAGCATTAAGAAGTACAGTCGAGTCTCTCTATAACGAAACTCCATACATCGAATTTCTCTATATAACGAATTTTTAGTAGGAACGGTCCCTTTTTCCCACGATCTCATTAAAAACAGTCTCCATATAGCGAAATATCTATCTCCATATAACGAATTTTTTCATAAAATGTTCTTTATTTATTGTTTTAAAAAAGCTTCCAAATCATATGGAATCATTTTTCCATCACTGATTAGTGATTTATCGTTCAGTGCTAAGTTTTTTATTTTACTTTTCTACCTTGAATCTCCTTATTTTTTATGCCCAACGAATTCATCTCCCCCCCCCCCCCTCCTCCCACACACCCTCCAGCATACTTCTTAAAACAGTGTCAATTGGATTGTTACACATATAAGAGCGGGATCAGAGAGGTAATCGAAGTTTAAGGTGAATGAGAATTGAAATTGAGGAAAATGTTCTCGATACAATTTTTCATTCCTTGCTAAAGTGTGAACATTTTTTCGAGAGTGTAACAATTTTGAAATTAAAACAGCGAAAAATTACACATTTCTTCGTCTAAAATTAATGTAAGTTTTCCTTATGTGATTTATATTATGCTTTCAAATAAATGTCTGTTTTCTTTTTTGAAACTGTTTAAATAATTCAGAGATACAATATTAGGTTAATATTTATAGTTAAATATTTCAAATTCTTAATTAAATACCTCAAAAGTAATTTTTGTTCAAAATTTACACATTAAATAGGGATTTTTACTCATTCTCTATATAACGAATTTTTTACTGGAACAATGAATTTCGTTATATAGAGACTCGACTGTATTAATTTTCTTCTGTATTTTTTTTTCCTGTAAAAGAAATACGTTAATTACAGATCAATATATTGGAGCTACAGTAATTTTTACGAGTTGTAATTTTCCAACAGTGTGAAAAACTGTCCAGGTCAAGATTCAAACCATGAACCTTTGGCGTAAGCTGTCAATGCTCTATCAATTGAGCCATCCTGGACAAAACTGTTGGACCTTTCTCACACCACAGAGAACCTTGTTGATTATGACATCTGGTCTGACATACGAATCAGCTCAACAGGACTAGCCTGGACATTTTTTTCACTCAGTTAGAATATTACAACTCGCGTGATTTATTTACCAATTAAAATATTTGTGTTAAAATTAATATAGTGCGGTAACTTTTGTCTTTGTAAAATTCGTCATTTATTTCTTATATATATATATATATATATATATATAAGAAAGTATTGAAATCAAGAAAATGTTCGACTTTTTTTTATGGATTTGCACATTTTGGAATGTCTTGAACACGATTTGACTATTTTTGGAAAATGTCGGTCTGTCTGTATGTATGTATGTGACACAAATGTTGTGGAAACTCTATCCCTCGAACTAATGCAAATAATTTCGCCAAACTTCATATTATGTTAGACCTCGACAAAAGTGGTGCTGATTAAATTTGAATCAGCGCTCAGCTATGCTTTATTTTTCACTATTTCCGTGATAATTATATCTCGGCATCTGTGGTATGGAATTTTATAAATCTTCTATTCAGATAGGCATTGGCACATATAGATGCGGATAAAGTTTTGTGTTTATAGCTTATACACGTGACGCTGCTATGTTACGTTTTTCACGATTTCCATGGTAGCTATATCTCGGCATCTATGGGATGGAATTTGACTGAATTTCGTATTCAGTTAGACCTTGACATAAATCGGTACCGATTAGGTTTAGGCTGACTGAATAGGTGGCTCTGCCGTTCTGCGCGTTCCATGATTTTTGTAATAGTCTGTGATAGCATCTCAGCATCTATGGGATAGAATTATACCAAATTTAATATGTAAAATATTTATTAAAATTTATGTTGTTTCAGTTTTGGTTTTGTTCACTCAACAGGGCGCGCTGCTGTGCTGTGTTTTATATTTGCGATAGTTATATTTTGGCCAATCTATGGGATTGAATTCACCACATTTAATTTGTAAAATATTATTAAAAATCATGTTGATTGAATTTTGGTTTTGTTCTCTCAATAGAGACACTGTTGTACTATTTTTTGATTTGAAGTTATTAAATTTAAAAAAAAAATTCAATTTCGTATTTGAATACCTGACAGGTAGAGCTGTTGAACTGTGCTTTTCTAAATATATTCGCTGACCACTGTAACTCCAAATTAAATTTTAAGAAATCCCTAAACTTCGTGATTTGTGGTATGTAGCAACGCTATTTAAATTAATACATTGCAATAATACAGGGGAAAGCTTTGCGAGTCTTCTTAAGCGCGTTACAGTCGCAAAAATGCTTCAATCGGCCTACAGTTTGGTAACCAGATATGCTGAATTATTAATATATTTTTTAAATTGGTTACTTCAACCTTACAAAAATATGTAAAATATTTTGATCTCACATTTTTCTATTTTTGAAAATTTTGCACTTGCAAAAATTGTATTATCATAGTTGCAGAATGGTAAAACTTTAAACAGCCATAAATATACCTTATTTTTTTTAGGTCGAAAGTTTTACTTTTTTTATATTATTTTTCATCAATTGAAATGCAAGTTCCAAGATAGAATTTTTTTCGATTTAACACCTTAACAGTTTCTATTTTCTTAGCACAATAAACTAGAAATATGGGCAAAATGCCACTTTTTTTAACTAAAATATTCTTTTTATTTAATTAAAAATATTCTGCCATTAAATAAAGTGAAGATTATAATTAAAAATTGGTGGTATGTAAAATCTTTGAGTAACAAAGAAGGAAACCCTTCTTACTGCGTACGTGCAAAACTGTAAAGCTGTTACATTACTTCTTGAAACGTTTTAAAAAGTTAAAAATAATTTACAAAAATAAGCTGATTAATTTGTTTAGCTTATTCATAACATCAATAATGATTTAAATTCACTCATTACATAATGGACCATCCCATGACAAGCGGAAAAAATGTCCTGCATTTGACACTTACATAAATACCTATATCTATTAATTGATAAATTGTTAGAATATAAACTATACATTAGAAATAATAAAAACCCTAAATTTTCATATTCGCATAGTTGTTTTAATTTGAAGATGCAATGGCATTGTTAAAACAACAGTAATATGTAGAAAAGTTGCCCACACGTGATATGGATTGGCCCTTTAATAGGTTTAAAAATCTCCACATTTTAAATCCTTGACCTAAGTAATCTGTCCGTTGCAGGGCCATTCCATGAAAAACAGACAAAATGTCCCGCGCGTGACACTAACATAAATACCTATATCTATTAACTTATACGTCGTTAAAACATAAATTGTACATTAAAATTACTGAAGACCATTGATTTTCATATTAGCATAGCTGTTTTAATTTGAAGATATAATAAAATTGTTAAAACAGCAGTAATATGTACAAAAGCTGTCCGACACGTGGCATAGAATGGTCCTAATGATCTTTCAAATTCAAATTATAAGATTCTTTTAATTAATAAACAAATACGAAATTCAAGTGTTACAAATAAATGAAAGAAAGTCTTAGAAAGAGATAGTAAATATAGCTAAAACTCTTGTATCAATAGTATTCGTTTAATCCGCAGACAAAAACGGGGTCACACAATAAATCATCGACTTCTATTTCGAGATATTGACCTTTATTTCTTTAATTGATATTTCGGTCTGGATTCAAATAAGGAGCGTCATCTGTAAGGTTAGATGTGTGATCAGAGAGAAAAGAAAATCCAGGTCATTCAACTATTAGCAGACTTTTAAGTCACCACTTCGCTTCCATTTATCAAACATGACTACAAAGAAAAGTCAGTGGCCTTTTTTTGGTTGTGGAATGTCATGCTTAAATAAAATTAATCCTCTTGAAAAATGTATACTTGTATGTTCTTGATGACTATATAAATCTCGGATATATCTACCGATGCTGTGGCCTTAAATATCATGGAGAATCGTGTAAAATTTTAAGAAAATGATAATTTTTAATAATTATGAACGGCAAAGATCACAGTACACTTTGAGTATTATTCGTTTCATGAAAAAATATTGTCCACAAAAATTATAAGACACTCCAATTACGGAAATTCTTTAATTTAATATTTAGTGCGTGTCAGTTAAATCAGAAAAAGAAGAGTCAGTGGCCTTTTTTTGCTGGTGGAATATCACGCTTAAATAAAATTAATCTCTTGAAAAATGCGGTACTTGCATGTCCTTCTTGACTATATAAATCTTGGATATATCTACCGATGATGTGGTCTTAAATATCACTGAAAGAATCGTGTAAAATTTTAAGAAAATGATAATTTTTGATAATTATGAACGGCAAAGTTCCCAGTATACTTCACTGTAAAAAAAAATCTGTGAAGTTACTTAAGTTTTTCTAGGAAACTGGGATTCTTAGAACTTTTCATGTAACGGCAACAACAAAATTTCATGTAACAGACACACTTTTGCGCCGAAAATCAAAAAATCTGTAAGGTTACTAAGAATTTTTTTGGAAACTGGGATTCCGAGAACTTTTCATGTAACTGCAGCCAGGTTTACAAATAAAAGTTTAGTAAGATTACTGAAATTTTAGCAGATTCATTTGTAAAGTTACAGATTTTTGTAGCTTTACAAAAACTAGTTTTGTAGATTTGCAGCTTTTTTCGTACAGTTACAGGTGAAAGTTTAGTAAGCATGTAACTTTACATCTGTAGAAGTACAGCTTTTTTTTTACAGTGTTTGAAAAAGTATTGTTCACAAAAATTATAAGACACTCCGATTACGGAAATTCTTTAATTTAATATTTAAAGCGTGTCAGTTATATTGGAAAAAGAAGAGTCAGTGGCCTTTTTTTTTTTTTTTTTTTTTTTTTTTTTTTTTTTTTTTTTGTGGCGGAATGTCACGCTTAAATAAAATTAATCCTCTTGAAAAATGTGTACTTGTATGCTCTTCATGGACTTATATAAAACTTGAATACCGATGTTGAGGTCTTAAATATCAGGGAAAGAATCATGTAAAATTTTAAATAAATGATAATTTTTTATAATTATTAACAGCAAAGTTCACAGTATACTTTGAATATCATTCGTTTGATGAAAAAATATTGTTCCCCAAAATTACAGGACACTCCGATTACGGAAATTCTTTAATGTAATATTTAGTACGTGTCAGTTAAATCGGGATAATGGAGGATTCTCAATAGTGACAGAGTGGTCACTCTTACTTTCATTTGTTGAAAATAGTTTCTGTATATATTGTATGTATTATACAATAGTTGTAAATATTGTGTATGTTTCATACATTGTAATTTTCTGTATGTAACAATATATGTACAATGTACGTATCGTAAGCCGGATTCTCAAAAAATCGCGCGATTCCTGCTATATTTTTAAGAATTCCTTTAAAAATAGCTGAACTTTTCAAAAATCCCACTTAAAATTTTGGTTAGGATCTGAAAATTTCACCTTATTATTTTTTTTCTAGCGCAAACCCAGAAAATGTGTTTGAATATTTGAGAATATGTAAGTAAATAATAAGTAAGAATTTACGGAAGTGTAAAAGATATCTAAATATATTAAGTATGGAGATAAAAAATATTTTTTGAATGGTGTTAATCCAAAAATTTTAAAAAGTATTTCGGTCTGGGTAACGTCATGTTAAAGGTTAGATGTGTAATCAGACAGAAAAAATAAATCCAGGTCATTCAAATATTAGAAGACTTTTCAAGCACAACTCCGCATCCATTTATTATCATATTTTTATTCCTTTTCTTTTATTATTATTTTTTTCTTTTTATGGTAGAATGCTGGCTTAAACAAAATTAGTTTCCTTGAAAAATGTGCATATGTATGCTATTCGTGATTATATCAGTATTTGATGTCCACAAATAATGCGGTCTAACACTTAGTTGACCAGTGACGATGATATTCTTCACTAATTTAGCGCGTATCTTTTATTCAAAACATCTACTAGAATTTTTGAGTAGTTCCCCTTGTTTTATTTAATCGCGGAATGCTTGACTAGTTATAGTTACCATTGAAAATTTTTGGCACATATCTATACCAATAAAAATATGTGTGTGTGTGCACGCACGATATCCATAGGGAAAATTATTGCACGTAGAGGTCTGTAAATTTGGCGCCGGATAAACTAAGAGAGGTCCGTATCCACCTAAGACTCAGATTTTGGATTTTTTATTAGATTTTTTGTTGTTTTACATCACACATTCGCGAATTTCCCGAATTTCTCATTTTGCCGGCGAACTTGATCTATTTCTAAAATTCAAACTTTTTTCCAGATATAATAAAGTTTGGCTTCTTTTCAATAAAGTTAATTCAAAATTCATACAGCGATTTCTTCTTTTTTTTTAAGCATCCATATCGCCGAAAAGGATTTTTTTCTTCTTTTTTTATCATTAATCAAACTGTATCTGATCTGTTTTATATTTCATACCCCTGTATGTAGTAGACTTTCGGGAATCGATTATAACAAATTAAAAAATATCAATAATTTGAATTTATATGAATTTTCGAAAACTTTAAGCAAAGATAAATTTTCGTCTAACAAAAAAAAAATCAGAGAGAGAGGTGTCTAAGTCTGCCTTTTATCGCCAAATTGCCTGTTCACTGTAAAAAAAAATCTGTAGTTCTACAGATGTAAAGTTACATGCTTACTAAACTTTCACCTGTAACTGTACGAAAAAAGCTGCAAATCTACAAAACTAGTTTTTGTAAAGCTACAAAAATCTGTAACTTTACAAATGAATCTGCTAAAATTTCAGTAATCTTACTAAACTTTTATTTGTAACCCTGGCTGCAGTTACATGAAAAGTTCTCGGAATCCCAGTTTCCAAAAAAATTCTTAGTAACCTTACAGATTTTTTGATTTTCGGCGCAAAAGTGTGTCTGTTACATGAAATTTTGTTGTTGCCGTTACATGAAAAGTTCTAGGAATCCAAGTTTCCTAGAAAAACTTTAGTAACTTCACAGATTTTTTTTTACAGTGTTGTTATGACGAATGTGTTAGTAAATGAGAGATAAGTGATTATGTCATATGGACCTTATGTTAGTCGAAATTTTCATGTTAGTTTTCTTTTCTTTCCCCCCTTTTTTTTTTTTTTTTTTTTTTCTTTTTGAAAATTCATTTTGATTTGTTATCGATTTCGCGATGTGAGGCATAATTTAAGTAATCATCCCGGGAAAAGATAAGGTATTTTTAGCGGGACCGGGCAAGTGCAATGTCGGACGAGCCTACTAGCTTTGAATTAAAAAAATATATTTTTTTAAAAAACGTACAAAAGTCTCAACACCACCGATTAACCATATGTTAATTCGCGTGGTTATTATTTTTTTAAACTTCAACTGCTGTTCATTACTGTTTCTTTGTTCATAATACATAGGTGCATATATTTTGTATATAAATACAGTATTTTTAAGACTTCTCAAGTAAAATCCCAAATTAAAGGCTACCAATATTCTTTATTCTCATAATTGTCACGTCATTTTATTTTTAAATAAATTTCCTGTTTTTTATTTTTAGCTTAAAATGTATTATAAATCATTTTATGGAATTAATCTCTGAAATTGGTAAAATTTTCCTATTTCTTTCTTCCTTTTCACAAAAATTCAACTTCCTAGATTCCATTCACTCAAGTATAAATTCACAAATATCAAACAATGAGAAATAATTTCCTTTGAGGAATAGCTATTACTCAGATTGTTTATTATTCTTTCTAACGAATATTATTCATTGTGTATCAGGCTTATTCTTTGTAATATGTATTCGAATATTTACCATTAATTTGATAGTTTAATTTTTTTTTTAAAGGTTTTTGTTGCATACCACAATGCATAAATTTTTTTGAGGAAAACTTATTTACTAAAATATGAAAATGTCCTTTTAACTAATGCATTTATTTTTATCTTTAAGTAATTATCGGTCTCTATATCTGAAATCTAGCGCATTAATATTTTCTTTAAAAAAATAATAATACCTGATTTTTACATTAAAAGATAGACATTTAAACACATCTGCATACCTAAGCTAAACTTCTACACACCCATATCTACACATCTACATCTACATATACTCGCATATCTAGATCTACATAAATGCATATTTACACATCTGCATATCTACACCTATATATCTACATCGCACATCTACATAGCCCATTTAGATAAATAAGGACCCAGAACCCCCCCCCCCCCCGCTCTTGCTCCGCAAATCATTGTATAAAAACGACGCTGGTACCAATTGATAGTAATAACTTCTACTAATTAATGCTATATTTGAATTGTGCTTAAGTAGTCATCTACATATTGAAATTGCAACAGATTTTAAAAGTTTCAATAGTAACACATAATTTTGACATCATATTTTGAATTCTTTGGTAAATTTTACCCAGGAAGACCAAACGAGAAAGCATTCCGTCAAGTACTTTAGGAATTATGCAGACATACAATTTTGAACCCCTAATGTTTAAATTCATTTTTATTCACTGCAAAACAGATTGCAATGCTGTTTTTTTTTTTTTTTTTTTTTTTTTTTTTTTTACTAAAAATATATATATACTAATTATGAAATTAATATTAGAAAAACATATTTAATCATAACCCATAATAGTTTTTAGAGAAATTGATTTCTAGAAACATCAAATATGCCAATTCAAAATTATATCATGTTCTTCCCAATGGTTCTCATGTTATGCTTAAAAAACTACCCACACTGTAATCTGTTTTACAGTTATTAAAAATCAATTTAACATTAGAGTTCATAAATTTACATCTTCATAATTTCTAAACTACTTGTTTGAATTACTTTCCGTTAGGTACCCGAATGTAAGATTTACCAAAGAATCCAAATATGATGTCAAAATTAGGTGTTAGTATTGAAAATTTAAAAGTTTACAACAAATTCAATATGTAGGCGACATCCGAAGTACAACTTAAGTATAGCATATGAATTACTAGATGTTATTACTAATGGCAGAGTTAGCAGGGGAGATGGTATCATTTTTTCCCCACGTCTGCACATCCCGATTCAACTGAAATTTAATAAATATACATTTAAATTCAAGAATCTTAGATAACCGGACTATCTTATAATTTTTTGAAATAATGTTTTTTCAGCGAATGGAAATAATTATTATCCCTTTGTAGCTAAATAATAATAATAATAATAATAATAATAATAATAATAATAATAAATATTATAAATAAAATCAATAATTGCCAGAATAATTTTCAGATTTATAGTTAGCAGTATTTGTATACGTTAATCAAGGAAAATGTTCATGGGATTTTGTTACTTTTTAGTAACAAAATGGATAAACTTACTTTATTTATCTTTTCGAAAATGTTTATATTTCGAAAATATTTCCATGTATTTTGTCTCTTTTATGTAACTACCAGGAATTTTGTAAGTGAATAAATATGTGAATTAAAAAAAAAAAAAAAAAAAAAAAAAGTTATCATTAACCGACTCTTTCTTCATTTAAATCAATTATGAACTAACTTCACCTTGATGAATAGTTTGAAATTTGAAAGTGAAATTTTTATCAATTGTGCAAGTCTATTTATTCTTGTGAGTTCCTTATGAAACATATTTTTTGCCATAAAATGCAAATAAAAATGAAGTTTTTCTATTATTTTTTGTTTATTTATATTTTTTATTCATTTATAGACTTTTTCGTAAATCCATTACTAGTCGTCAAATTCAAAGAATCTTACATTTCAACTTCTTACTTTAATTTGTATTCATGAAATAACTTGTTTAATATTGTGAGATGGAAAAAATGCATACAGAAACTTATGTTAGAAAAGAATGTCTGTGCAAAACATTTACCGTATTTTCATGTTGTTTCGGACTTTTTTTTTTCTTAATGATTTGTGAGAAAACTATAAATATACCCTGTAAAAAATATGTTTATCAAAATATCTCACGTAAAAAGCAAAACAATAACAGGAGTGTGAAAAACATACGCATAATGCCCCCAAAATATATAGATTATAATGTAGCAAATTTTAGTGAATGAAGATTTATTTTGAATTGTTAATGAATCACAATAATAGCTTGATATAAAGATATCTTTTTTTATATGTAATTCTAAGTTTTTGTTTGCCTTTTGAAGAGTTTTCATAGTAAATCAATACTAAGTACAAGCTCATGTATAAAGAAAGAAAATTTTAATCTATAAAACGAATTTAAATTTTTCATTACAGAAAGAAATGAAAATTCAATAAGTAATTAATTTATTAAAATTTTGCACTTAAAATAACCTATTATTGTTAATGAATCGCAATAATATCTTGATATAAAAATAGTTTTTCTTTAAAATAATTCTAAAGCTTTTGTTTGCCTTTTGAAGGATCTTCTTAAACTTTTTTCATACTAGTCAAAATTGAATAAAAGTCTGTGCATAACGAAAGAAAATTTTAATCTATAAAACGAATTTGAAATTTTCTTTAAACAATCCGTGGTGTATCACAGAAAGAAAAAAAAATGAAATAAGGAATTAATTGATTAGAATTTTGATTACTTTGATAAAATTATCTTAAAAGATCAGAAATTAAAGAAAAGGAAGTGAGTTACATATAAACTATTCATGATAAGATTTTGAATTGAACTGTTTGCCTATTTCATGAAATATAAATAAGTAAACTCGGCAAGAATGATATCCTGTATATAAAGCATCACATGAATAAAGAATTTTTTCCTGATTCGAATAGTTTTTGTGAGTATTTTATGTATTTCGTAAAATATTCAAAATAATTAATTGGATATAAACTTTAGGCTATTAGATGAAAGATAAATAAATAGCCTCAGTCCAGGAATGTTTTAAAATGCAAAATAGGTTATTCACCGCTATAAATCAAATCGCAAACCGTGGTATAAAAAAGTTATACATTGCTGTTTTCTCAATGCATTTGGGGACATGATGTTTTGGATGGTTAACTTCACCGTCATAATTTTTACACTTCAAATCAAAGGGTTTTGTCCTTTATTCTTCACATCAACATGAGTAGCGTATAAAATGAAAAAAAAAAAAACTAGTTAAATTTAAATGAAAGTAAGCAATGACACAGAAATTTTATTTCTGATCTTGGCAGGTATCTTTTGTGGGGAGAAATAGCTGCTGTGAAAAGTACGAAAGTTATATTAGTTTCATACCGTATTTACATAGAATAAATGGTCATATGCGAGTATTACTCGCGCTCAGGGGTTCCGGACAATAAATATATATGAATTATTAACTGTATTATTAAATAAAGTGTTGCTAAAAGAATAATACGATTTTTTAAAAAGCTGTACAACGTAGGGTTTGGTATAGCTGTAATACTAGAAAAGTATGAATGGGTATACCATAAAAGTTCAAAGAAATAAGAAGCCTAAATAATATCAAATATTGCTATTCTGTGTAATTCTTTTTTTAATCTTATCGTAATCTGTTTATGATGAACTTAATTCGGTACTGACAATAAAAGTAGTCACATTTAAACTTCATTTGGCATTTCATAAAACTAAATTCAGCGTAGTAATGCTTCGAAAGGAGGTCGCAAATTGCAACTCCGCCTTGGTCCGTGCCGCGTTTTCCCAGACAGGTTTTTAATTAACTTTTAAAGACACGGGAGGCGTATTGAGAGATCCTGGTCTGGTTTTGATTTGTAGAGCAAATTTTATATGCATCATTTGAAAGTAGACTTTATTTCCGATCATTTGGTACAAGTAACTTTCTTCTATTATAATTAGTAGGAGAGTTAGGAGTGGGTGTGTTTTTTTCCACGACTGTACATTACTTATTATTACATATTTTTTAACTGTTGAATGTGAACACTTTAGAAAATTTAAAACAATCATTATCTTGTGTTTGGATCACTACTGGTTTATCTAGTTTCACTAGAGATACATATCCTTGGCGTTTACTTTGCATCCAAAGAATTTTTTACAATGCTTCTTTTTTACATCCCACTTATCAGTAATGCTGATATATTAGCTCTGTCTAACGAGACACTTAATCCAATCTTTAAATGGAAAATTAATATGCTTACTCTGATTAAAATTGTAATTAACTGCGATAAATTCATCTTCATTCAGAAGATAAAATCTGTTTATGTCGTTCAAGTCAAGGCCAGTGAAGAAAACTAAGAATCATCTGTCTATTCTTAATAGTCAATCAAAAAGAAAATAACACAACCTCATTCATACCGAACTTTATTCAATATTTTGCGTTTCAAAATTTATCAAAGTTTTTTCTAAGAATATTTTTGTTATTGTTTTTTTCACAAACTGATGATAACATTGGTCTGAGATATGCTGACAAGTCAATTGGAGAGGACAGCTTTTTCAGCTCAACAAGATTTTGATAATATATAATACGTAAAACAGATAAATGCTATTGAACTGAAGGCATTTATTAGACTTATAGCGGAGACTGACAACTTTTTTGTAGTTTATTTTCTTATTGCAGTCTATAGACTATTTTTCCCCCATAATATAGTTTGTATATTCTAGCAGTAAGTGAAACAATGAAGGTATAAAATTAAATTAAGAAGATATAGGGGAGAGTAGCCATGTTTGGACCGCTACATTTCTGCCGTTAATTACAGAAATAGACGTCATCCACAACTGAAATCCTACTCATCAGAATGGAGTAATTTATTATTAGAAGAAGCACTGGAAGAAAATCATCAGTGACAGCAAAAGTTGTTAAAAATATAAGGAACGAAAAGAAAGGAGTAAGTTATAAAGAGGTTGACCCGCAAAGAAGGCTGCAGCTGGAGCTACAAACTCCTTCCCAAAACCAAAGGATCATTAGAAAAGTTATCACCCTAGCCAAAATCAGTTAAGTCAATTTACAGAGGGAGCCAAAAGACAGCTGTGTTAACATCTTTGCCAGATAAAGTAAACCTTGAAATGAAAAAGAAAAAAAAAAGACAAAAAGAACGCTCTTAAAACGCAAAAACAATTCAAACATCAAGTTAAAAAAAATAGGCATAATTCAGTTGGATAGAAAATGATGGAAGGGAAGAACCACAGTCATAAGGTAAAGAAAACTTCTATTGCAAAAAGAAAAAAAAGTCTAATGAATGAGAATCTAAAAAGAAAAATCAAGACAATGATGATTGATTTTGCCTATAATTTGTAAAAATAAATAAATAAATAAATAAAATAGCAGAAATAATTCAGTGTTCAGGTATGGTTTCATGTTGTGTGCTCTGGAATGAAAAATGAACAAAAGAAATTCATGTGTAAGACTGCATCACTTCTTACATGATATTCAAGTAACTAGCAATTAGTTCCATAATTTCTATTCTCAATTACTTATAACTTTTATTTATATTTTGAATACATTTTGATTAAAAACAATTACTCTTACTTTCAGACATTTGATTTCATTATATTTCATTGGTGTTGTTTTGCTTGATTGTTTCATTAATAGCAAACTTTGCTTTAAAATTAGTTATATTCCCTACTTATTAAAACAGTTTAATATTGTTTGATCCAATTTAGGAGACTGAGTGTCCAACTTAGGTGACCAGTCGCTGAATTTGGACCACTTTTGACAAATTTTTAAAATTAATGTAAAACTCAAAAATTTCAAAAAAAAATTGTTCTAAATATTTATTTAGTTAGTGCATGAATAGATTGACCACGTGTAGTGATATTTTGCAGATAATACAAAAATGAAGTGAGTTACACCTGAAAATAAGTGAAGTGGGCCAAATTCTGCGACTCTCCCCTAGTACCTTTTAAACCAAAAATTCTGCAGTTAGACATATTTTTTCAATTTATCATAAATAAAAACATTTTACTTATATTGAAATGGGATGATTACAGCTCGTACAACACAGTACAAAGTTTGAAGTTTCAAATCCATCTACACAAAAATTTAAAAACAATCTCCTGTTTCCTGCAAAGTAAATGTTTAAACATATACAAGTTAAATATTTCCTTTATTCTGTAAACCTCAAGTTTTAAATTTATCCAACGTTTTAATATATTTAAAAATTAAAAAACTCATTCAATTTTGTAATTATTGAAATTTTATAACTAAGCACACTCAAAATAAAATCTTTTGCCACATTTAAACAAATTGGAGGTTCGCGGATTAACAAGAAGATTATGTATTAATATGGATTAACAAGGTTAACAAATAACTTTTATTTTCATCTTCGAAAATGGGTCATTTTTGTATGCTCATTGGCTTATTAAGATGTCCTTTGTAAGAATGAAATAAAATAAAATTAAAATAGTAATATTTTTAAGAGCCATTATTTTAAAAATCAGACAAGTGTGATTGTTATATTTTTTGTTTTGCTTGATTTTTTTTTTATATTGAAGTAGATCACATTTAATGAATAATGTGCAAGTTTGAAGCCCTGAAAAAATTTTCCCTTCCCTGTAGAAAATGTTAAAGTTCAAGGTTGTGACCGTCATTTTTCATGAAAAGTGAAATGCGAGTATGTTTGCAGTGCTAAAGCTTGGGAAAGCAACGACATCCCAAAATTCTTTTGTGATGAAATATTAGTATAACACTGCCTGCTTAGTAGACTGTATTCGTTTCCATGGGGCATTGTTATTTTACATTGTTATGTTGCCTCAAAATGCAATGAAAATGACGTTTTTGTCCGTTTTCCGCACGTATTTTCTTATTTAAGCAATAGTACCTCAAACTTTTTCTTATAGAATATCAAAGTGTACTACTAGGACAAGCTAAATAATATAAAACTTTACCGGAATATTGCTGCTGTTAGCAGAAATAGTCTGTTAAATATTCAAAAATTTCAAAATAGGCAGCATTTCAATTGGTCTTTTCTCAAAACAGCATCACGGTTCAATAAAACAAAATATATCACGTAGTAGTTGGAAGTATGTACAAACACATGGAAAAGAAAAAAAAGTGGTGTCTCGTCATATTTTTATAAAAAAAAATGTCAAAAGTCACAAAAAAGACTGTCATTTATCATACGTTTTCCCTATCAGAAAACGAAACATCCCGTTTCTCTTTCCGGTAGCTATGTTTTTTCCCTACGAGAAAATGGAATATCCCCTTTTCTTTCCCCTTCCTTGTTCTAAATGGAAAAAAGGGAAATTTAAACGGGATATTTTGACGGTGAATTTTTGTAAATTTTGTTATTTTTTTTTTAAAAAATATGACGAGGCCCCACTTTTTTTTCTTTCCCATGTGTTTGTACATACTTCCAACTACTACGTGATTTATTTTGTTTTATTGAACCATGATGCTGTTTTGAGAAAAGACTAATTGAAATGCTGCCTATTTTGAAATTTTTGAATATCTAACAGACTATTCCTGCTAACAGCAGCAATATTCCGGTAAAGTTTTATATTATTTAGCTTGTCCTAGTAGTACACTTTGATATTCTATAAGAAAAAGTTTGGGGGTACTATTGCTTAAATAAGAAAATACGTGCGGAAAACGGACAAAAACGTCATTTTCATTGCATTTTGAGGCAACATAACAATGTAAAATAACAATGCCCCATGGAAACGAATACGGTTTACTAAGCAGGTAGTGTTATACTAATATTTCATCACAAAAGAATTTTGGGATTTCGTTGCTTTCCCAAACTTTAGCACTGCAAACATACTCGCATTTCACTTTCCATGAAAAATGACGCTCACAACCTTGAACTTTGACATTTTCTACAGGGAAGGGGAAATTTTTTCAGGGCTTCAAAATTGCACATTATTCATTAAATGTGATCTACTTCAACATAAATAAAAATCAAGCAAAACAAAAAATACAACAATCACACTTGTCTGATTTTCAAAATAATGGCTCTTAAGCTGAATCTGAAAAGAATTTGAGTTAATCTCAAAATAGCGTAGAAGAAAATGTGGGTATCGTCTTCCATAGTATGTAAGATAGGTTTAATTTTAATTTTCAGTTCATTTGTAATTTATGATATAGTATCACCAGCAATAACAATTATGAAATAAAAAATATATCACACGTAAAATAAGGCTCGAAACCTTTTGGGTAATGAATTACGTTTGTAATTATACTCAAATAAATCGATTTTAAAACTTTTACGTTAGATATTACATATCATAAGTATAATGTATATTATGTCAACGGGTTCTGCTGTCTGCTAAATGTAATATACAAGTATCTTTAGTTGATATTTTCTTTTTTGGACAAATAATTTTTGTTATTAATGTTCATGCTGGAAATATTTTAAGAAAAAATACAAAAAGATACATTTCAGTGCATTTTGTATGAAAATGCACATGTTAATATCTTATGCCGCCTCACAAATTTCGTATACAATGAACTTATTTTTTCTACTAGTTAATGTTTTTTTTTTTTTTGTGATTTTCTTTTTATTAATATAATGCTTATGTAGGATTTAAAAATAGAAAGAAATGAGTGCTTTGTATTAATTACATGCTGGTGACTGTTTGAATGCTGGATATTATTCAATCTCTATCTTTTTAAACGGGTCGCAATTTCCTTTTATAATAAATCACAACTTAAGTTATATATATATATGCATAATCAGATATAAATTTAAAGCAACTTTTTAATTTAATTACCTATAATGACCAAATGCTAATGCGTAACGTTTGCATTTTTGGGAAATAAAGACTGAAAAAAAAAAAAAAGTTATTCGAGCAAGAAACTTGGAATCTATATTTCTTATTCATAATTTCTTTTTTTTCTCATTTGGCTAACATAGAATAGCCAACGCCCTCTTTTGTCGCGTATCGGTATCCGCAGGAATTGCTACGTCACTACTACACCTTTCTGCACACCTTTTTCTTAAAGTATTTCGCCTACGCTTCTGACCGCTTTTCATAAAAAACGTTGCATTATAAAAGATTGCCTAATTTATGCTTTTCCCGTCTGCCGTTGAACCGGAAGGTTGTGAAAAATACGTACTTAGTATTTATTTATATGTATAATAAATGTTATTGTGAATACAATGACTAGAATTATCTCTAGCTGACAATTTAACTGAGGCTATAGAATGTGATTAGATTGTACGGTAATTGATAAAAATGTAAATAACGTTCTTGTACTGTGTAATTTCAGCCTGCTGCAAATTCCGTTATTTTGAATATTGCGGAAATAAAAATTCCTTTCACTCCACCTGTTTCAGAGGAAAAAAGTTATAAAAAGTTCTATTAATTTTAATCCAAAATTTTAGTTGCGCATCAAGGAAATTAGAATAAATAAAATGATATCTGGATTTTTGAAAATGTAATCGAGGGTTCATAACAAAAATACCACTTCAAAATTTACAGAAAGTGCTGAAAATGTCTCTGAACAATGTGCTGTTTCTATGAAACAACTAAAAGTTTCTAATCCACAATGATAACATTGTTCGTTTAAGAAGTCTCAGGACTCTTAAAGTTTCAGATTTTTCGAAATTTTAAATTTTTTAGATTTTAAACTTCTATTTTTTTCTGAACATTTTAATATTATTATTTCCTTGAAATTCCCATTAGAACCGAAGTTATGACTTTTAGAATTATACCCGATCAATAGCTGAAGCGGCGTTTCTGGAACTTTGAAGTCATTTTTCTCCAAACGATGCTTTTGGCGCATAACGCGGATATCTCAAAACTTCTGAATATTTTTTCATGAAATTTTAAAAACATATGTTTCATGTTAGTATGTATAAACGGAACCTATAATTTCATTTTTATTGTTCAAAAAAATATTTTTTAGGTGATTATACTGTAGAAATTTTCAAGATTTTGTGTTAGATAAATATAACTTTTTATTAAAAATATAAAAATGCTTTAAATGTAAATTTATTTAGATTCAGGGTAATTATGACAATCTGAAATATAATTAGGCACAAAAAATTTCATTCTAGTTGCAAAATTTATTCTGTAATCCTGCGTGTAAGCTGTTATACCGCTTTTCTGTTCGACAAATGTCTGACAGTTTGGAGACCCCCTATAAATACTCATCCTGCATCTTGCAATTTTTTAAATACATGAAATGAAAGAACATACTGATGATATCTTTAATCCCAATAAAAATTGTGTTTTTAAATCATATTCATTGTAAGATATTAAACGTTGAAAATGGTCTTTTTTTTTTTCCAATTTTAAGAGTCCTGAGACCTCTTAATAGTTAAACAGTTTGAGAACATTGTGAGTAACCCTGAGAATTACAATGTTCATTTGAAAGGTTTATTTTCGTTATTTTTGAACAAATGCTAGTTGGAGTTTTTTTAACTTTTAACTGCTGAATCGGTATCATTGCTTTTTTCAGTTTTCACAGTTTAATTTCTAACTTTCAATTTAACTATAGATGCTAGTGAAATTTTGTTTTGTTTGGAGCCCTGATATTGTTGCTCGAAACTTCTGCAGTGGGGAATATAAATTATCATAATCATGTACCATTATATATTGGTACAGAAATGGCATCGCATCAGTTAATCGAGACTTATATTAATCTTTCGAACAACGGTCTCACAGACCACCCACACAATACATATGCGACAATTTCTGTGGCAGTATTAAAGGTTAACCGTTTAATTTTTAATCAGTTAAAAGGTTTAAAAACCTTTAAAGCCCAGAAGCAGACAGTTAAGATCAAGCTTTTTAAACATATTTATAAACAACCTGCTTCAAAATAAAATTTAGAACAAAAAGAGACGGCAATTTTTTGTCTTTGTTAAAAAATTTCTTAGATGAAAAGGTGAAGAAATATATCTACATTTTAAATTGAAGAAGAAGAAAATGCTGTTATTTTGTAAAACATGAGTTCGTTTTCGAAAAAATAAATTTTCATCAAACTAACCTTCCGAAGATAACAGGGGCGAAAGTGTCAAACCAACCCCAGTTTAACATGATTAATAGCTACCAAGTTAGGAAACAAAGGTGTCATAAATCATGTTACCAGCGGCAGGTTAATGAAATCTTAAACGTCGAATCTACAAAAATCCGAGATGTTGTTTATAATTGGGAATAACTAATAGTCCACATTTGAGTCCTTAAATGCAATTTTTATGTTTTCAAAAGGTGGCTGTACATGAGTGTACATACCTGCAGGCAAGACACGGGCATTTGCCTTTCTTATACCTTTCATTAAATTATTTTTTTGTAAAATAAACACCAAAAAATACCCGTTTTCTACGTAAATAACCCCCGCCTCGCCTTTTTTGGGAGGTGAAGTGTAAGTTTAATTTAATTTGCAACTACAAAAAAACTTCTCTGTTACAGATAGGATCACAAAACATTTATTTACACTGTTCTTATAAGAATTGTGAGATTTGCATAACAGTATTTTTTGTTAATTAATCTAATTATTCTTGTAAATATTTTGCAAAATAGAGCTCCAACTACCGATTTATTAAATCAGTTTTAATTTTAAAAAATAATCTAAAAATCAAATTATTAACATATACCGGGTGTCCCAAAAATGACTGATGGATTTTAAAATTCAATAACCTGCAAACGGTGGCAGATATTAAAAAATTTTTGCAGGAGGGTTATGTAAGATGTCAGGAGTTTTTATGCTGCGATTCCCAGTTTTAGTTACAAATAACGGCGATAGATGGCGCTGCAAGCAATAGGCGCTAAATCCAGACTCGATTTTTCGGCCTTTCTCTTCTCCCATGCGAAAAAAAGAGTTTAAAATATTTTGAATGGATCCCGAAGTACCCAAAATCGAGTCTGGAATTAGCACCTATTTCTCGCAGCGCCATATCTTATTTGAAATTCGAACTAAAATCAAGAATCACAGTTAAAAAAAACTCCTGACATCATACATAACCCTCCTGCAAGATTTTTTTAAATATCTGTCACCGTTTGCAAGTTATTGAATTTTAAAATCCATCAGTCATTTTTGTTCTGGATATCTTAGACATTAACGTAAATAATTATTCAGGTGAAGCAATTCTTTTATTCACAATTCAGGATATAAAGGGTTAAAATTAATTTACAAGATCGAATTCCAGAAAATGAAAAAAAAAACTTTCTGCGTAAGTTAAAATATGATCCTTAAAGTCAAATATTTATTATGTAATTCATTTGGTATTACACAGTTACTTTTATTTATTCTTACAAAATATTTTTGTGCGGTTAGTTAGAATCTGAATACTAACTTCCTGCTCAATATAAAGTAAACAAAAAAAGTTCATCCATAAAATTAAAATAAAATTTGGCAGATTACTCAATAAACTTGATATCGTGTAATTTATATAAATTTCAAAATAGTGTCAAGTGTCTTTTTTATTTTCTTCCTAAAGTATTATATAGGTCAGCTGTCAATGATGATGGAAATAAGTGGACTTCAGAAGGTGGGATCAAGTGGGAAAAGTTCGTTAAATGCTAATTATCACTGTAAGGATTATATTGCGTAGGCAGCCCTCATCGCATTTAACTTCTGTTTCCGCTGTTAGCCTATTTTTTCGACTTGATCTATGGACACGGAATTTTGTCAAAAGAAAAATGCGGGTGCTGACCTACTCTATCGATATTAAAAAATAAATAAATATCACAATTATAAATAATTAAAATAACGTCTATGTGTGTGTATGTGTGTGTAAGTAAAATCATTGACGATTTGAAATGAATTATTCAGGCTCTTTCCATCAATTGTTATTTAATTAACAGATTAACTTCTATTTTCCAGTTACGTATTAATGCGGTAACAGATTCTAACACGATAACGAGGTTATTTATCTGTTATGTTAAATAACGCCTATCCCTATCACTAATACACACACACACACACACACACACACAAGTAAAAAATGATTGCAAATGAATAGCATTGATTAACACCTTCATAATCACATATAATTTTTTTAACAACAATGTTAATACTTTATCAAAACAAGCATTTATTAAATATTTTTTTAAAAGCTAGTGGTTAAGCTTGAGAATGTTTTACTTATTATTTTGTAATCAGTTAATGAGGGGGGAATTTCAACAAATGTACTTGTGTGATGCTGGTACAGCTATCTATTAATAAATGCATGAATATTTAACTGGTTCATTTTATGAGAAAATCCACATGTTCTATTAACTACCATGGCTCATTAATCCCCAGTCTCCCCTAATAATAATTATTGCTCTAATCTTCTCTTATGCCATAATTTTGACATAATGCATTCAAGTAGTATACATATAGATAAAGATTGAAAACGATTCGTAATAAATACATCACTATCACATTTTTCGATTCATTTGTAATACTTAAAATATTGCAGCTTAGTCTTTTATTTAAAAAAAGAAAGAAAGAAAGAAACAGCAATTTGAGCTTTTATTAATAAGGAACTTCCAAATAATACTACACATTTGAAAAAGGAAAAAATGAAAGAAAGAAAAAAACGAAAAAGAGTAAATGTGATATTGTTTATTTTTATATGACGGCCTTCTATTTTGTTAAAAAGAAAGTTAAAATTAACCAAAGTTATCATCAAAGATAAGAAAAACAATGCATGACTATTATAAGAAGAACTTTTTTTTTTTTTTTTTTTTTTTTTCAAAATTTAAAGCGAAAAACTATGGCAGCCCAAAAATGCTTTCCGTATTCTGAAAATTGATTATGTGGATATATGATAATTGTATTACTCTTTAATTCTACCGAATAATTTTTGTTAAATAGCCACAATGATCGATTTTTATTTATGAACAGTATATCGATGTTTATCCACAGCAGATAGATGTTTACAACAGCAAGTTTGCATATAGCTGCTCTTCTTAATAGTACTTCTTTTTTATTTTGCTACATCACTAACAATATTTTCAATAGATAACTGTTGCTCATGCGGAGCTTTACAGGGCAGTGAAAAAAGGGGTATTGTTAGCATCCCATCCTTGATCTTTAAATTAGGTTCTAGAATTTCAAAGATGTTTGAAATTCTAGTTTTTGTTTGTTTGTTTGTTTTTTAATATATGAAGACGTGAGTTTCAAAAGTCGTCTTATCCAAAATTTAAAAAATCGAGTTTTCTCTATCAGTCTATTCCATTGGTGAATCTGCATCGAAAAAACACTACAATTTCCAAAAAACTTGTTTTATCGTGTATTTCTGGCATTGTAAAATTTTGGTTTACAATAAAAACCCATCGGCACAGCCAAAGATTTTTCGCAATTTCCCAAAATTTGATTTTCTGGATAAGGCGAGTTTTGGATCGTCCTCATATACAAAATATGCGAAATTATTCTCGAAATCCACAAATTTTAATGCCATTATCCTTCCTAGTTTACCCCTGTAGAATCTCCTTTAAGGCTGTTCTCAAATCCAAAAGGTAAACTTTCTGACATAAGTTTTAATTCATTTTTGTTCGGAAACGCATAAAACTAGAAGGTGTTGTTATTCAGAAACTATGTCACCGAACTGTTTTTTCCGTTTTTTTTTTTTTTTTTTTTTTTTTTTTTATTTTTATAAACGCAATAGATCTTTCAGAAAACACTGTCAAAGTTGGCATTTTGAACTGAACTTCCGAACGAAAGAAGAAAATCCAGTCAATAAGGGGAGAAAAATGCCGTGTCACGTGATCCAAATCGCTTATAACTCAATAGGTAATTGATTGATTCAAAAATGGAAAAAAAAAGCTCGATTCCAAATCGCTTCTATGACCAGACTTTCCAATTTTATATCTTTCCCTTAAAAAATGAATTTGTAAATGTATCAAAACATTTTGCGCTTGTTGAGCAGAGCAGTTGAGAACAGCCTTAATGTTGCTTTTCTTAATCTTAGATGCTAATCGTTCTGAGCAGAGGCGTCGCGGGGGGTTATCGGGGGTGAGCCTCTCCCTCCAATATATGTCAACTTGGGAAATTTGACCTTCGAGTTGGGGGAAATTCTAGATTTTTCAAACACTTTTTCTTTTTTTAAAATAAAAAGTAAAAAAAAAGAAATTTTTTATTGTTTTGCTGACTAGCTTTCTGAGTTCTGTAACAGTAAACTAGTTAAATGTTCAAAAGATATACAAAATAGCAGCCATACTCAATTTGTCATTGTGTTTTTCTGTACTACAAAAATATCATACATCTACCAGACCTGAATTTCCCTACTTTTGTACACCAACAGTGTCTCTAATCTACTTCCTCCAAAAATTTGTTCCTTTCTTTAAAATCTCAAAATATCATGAGGTTATTTTCATATGAAGTACGATTATCACCCGCACACAATAGAATACAAAATCTTTAATTAAATGAACCAATAATTATAATTTTTATGTTTTTAGTTTCAGCATTTTTCTTTGGAAAGATTTTACATATAAGTATCATTATCATTAAACACATATTGCACATATCATTTTAGTTGGAAAATACAGCAATTTGTTTCAAGTTGGGAAATTTTTGAATTATAAGTTGGGGAAACTTTTGAATTTTCGACCCCGAAAAAATATTTGTAGCTACGCTCCTGGTTCTGAGCACTTCTCCAATTTGACAAATTCAATAAGAAGTTTTTAACCAGAAAATTTACTTAATAGTGTGTGTTGCTTCTGTGTCCTACATATTTGATTTAATTTATTAAGTAAAATCTCTGATTAAAACATACTTATTTAAATTGGTCAAATTGACCAGTGGTTGGCACTTACACTTAATAACGTATTTAAATTTTGTCGATGCCATGAATCATGCAAAATTTGAGAACATACAAACAAAGTAAAAAATCAAAATCCTAAACTGTTTTCAACTGCAAATTTGAAAATTATGCTTTCTATACCTAAACAGTAATATTCTTGTAATTATTTCCTGAAAAACAAGTTGTTAAAAGTACTATATTTACGTAAGTGAACATTTACTCAAAAAAAAAAAAAAAAAAAAAAATCATTGTTTTATACTAACATCACCTGGATAAAAATAAAAGTTGAGTCCAACGTGATTGTATGCGGTTCTAATTCTTCCACTTTCGTGGTGCTGAAGAATTTTTATTGTTCAGGGTGGAACAATAAAAACAATACCCCATGACTTTAGCAAGAAGTTTAATCGCACGCAATGCCTTGTTCGGTGCTTCATGATTGCTATAAAAAAAAAGTTAGTGGAAGGCATTCATGTTTGGAATTTGTTTTAGACAGATATAGGTAACTATTAAGACAAATTTACACTAGTCACGCTTGTTGAATGAGGATCGACATAACCAAAATAACGCAAACTAAACAGACATGGTTATATAAATAGAAAAACAATGAGCAAGTGACGTGCGAAAAATCTAAAGAAAAGCAGAAATAGCTGAAAATTTAAATATGTAGCTGTTTTTAAAGTTTCATAAAGAAATATTTCTTCTGCGTCAAATAAACAAGTAATTTTTTAAGGAAAACTAAAACCGATTTCAAGAGATTATTTCACATTTCAGCATGCAATGGATTATTTTAGTGAGAGTGATTTGGAATAACAGACAGTTTTTGTAGCAACTCTTCATTATTATCCATATACACTTTTCATCTGATTGCTGTCAATATCTCTAATTTTGACGCACGGTATACCGCCCTATATTAAAATATTTGTCTTTGTATTAAAAAAAATACACAATATGATAACTTTTTAAAAACATAAAGTAGTATTATATATCTGTTTTTAAAGTTTCATAAAGAAATATTTGTTCTGTGCCAAACAAATAAGTAATTTTAAGAAAACTAAAACCGATTTCAAGAGATTATTTCACTTTGTAGCATGTGAGTGGATATATTTTAGTAAAGAGTGATTTGGAACAACAGACAGTTTTTGTAGCAATTTTTTATTATTATTCACCTACACTTTTCATTCTGATTGCTGCCAATATCTCTAATTTTGACGCTCAGTATACTGTTCTACATTAAAAATTTTGACTTTGTAAAAATAACTGCACACAACACGATAACTTTTTAAAAACATAAAGTAGTATTATATATCTGTTTTTAAAGTTTCACAAAGAAATATTTCTTCTGTGCCAAATAAACACGTAATTTTATAAGGAAAACTAAAACCGATTTCAAGAGATTATTTCCATTTCTAGCATGTTAATGAATATATTTTAGTAAGAGTGATTTGGAACAACAGACAGTTGTTGTAGCAATTTTTTTATTATTATTCACCTACACTTTTCATCAGATTACTGCCAATATCTCTAATTTTGACGGCCAGTATACCGTTCTACATTAAAAATTTTGTCCTTGTAAAAATAACTGCACACAACACGATAACTATTTTAAAACATAAACTAGTATTATATGTCCGTTTTTAAAGTTTGATAAAGAAATATTTCTTCTGTGCCAAATAAACAAGTAATATTTAAAGAAAACTAAGACCGATTTCAAGAGATTATTTCACTTTGTAGCATGCCAATCGATACATTTTAGTGAGAGTCATTTGGAACAACAGAGAGTTTCTGTAACAACTCTTCAATATTATCCACATACACTTTTCATCCGATTGCTCCCAATACCTCTAATTTTGACGCACAGTATACCGTCCTATATTAAAACCTCTGCCTTTGTTTTTAAAAAAAATTACATACCATAATAACTTTTTAAAAACATAAAGTAATATTATATATCTGTTTTTAAAGTTTCATAAAGAAATATTTGTTCTGTGCCAAACAAATAAGTAAATTTTAAAGAAAACTAAAACCGATTTCAAGAGATTATTTCACTTTGTAGCATGTGAGTGGATATATTTTAGTAAGAGTGATTTGGAACAACAGGCAGTTTTTGTAGCAATTTTTTATTATTATTCACCTACACTTTTCATCTGATTGCTGCCAATATCTCTAATTTTGACGTTCGGTATACTGTTCTACATTAAAAATTTTGACTTTGTAAAAATAACTGCACACAACACGATAACTATTTTAAAACATAAACTAGTATTATATGTCCGTTTTTAAAGTTTTATAAAGAAATATTTCTTCTGTCCAAATAAACAAGTAATTTTTTAAAGAAAACTAAGACTGATTTCAAGAGATTATTTCACTTTGTAGCATGCCAATCGATACATTTTAGTGAGAGTCATTTGGAACAACTGAGAGTTTCTGTAACAACTCTTCAATATTATCCACATACACTTTTCATCCGATTACTCCCAATACCTCTAATTTTGACGCACAGTATGCCTTCCTATATTAAAACCTTTGCCTTTGTTTAAAAAAAAATACACAACACGATAACTTTTTTAAAACATAAAGTAGTATTATATATCTGTTTTTAAAGTTTCACAAAGAAATGTTTCTTCTGTACCAAATAAACACGTAATTTTTAAGGAAAACTAAAACCGATTTCAAGAGGTTATTTCACTTTGTATGGATATATTTTAGTGAGAGTAATTTGGAACAACAGAGAGTTTCTGTTGCAACTCTTCAATATTATCCGCATACACTTTTCATCCGATTGCTCCCAATACGTCCAATTTTGACGCACAGTATACCGTCCTATATTAAAACCTTTGTCTTTTTTAAAAAAAAAAAATTACACAACACGATAACTTTTTAAAAACATAAAGTAGTAGTATTTATAGACTTTAAAAACAGACTATATTAACTCCAATATTAAAACCTTTGTCCTTAAAAAAAAAAAATAAAAAAAAAAAAAAAAAAACTACGCACAGCACGATAACTATTTTAAAACATAAAGTAGTAGTATATACCTCTTAGCACCACATTAAATTTTCATAACGGTTGGCCAGTTTTTACGAAAATTATAGCCTGTAATGTAAAGAAAAAATAAAGTAAAAGACAAATCTAAACTTTATGAAATATATTCTCAAAAATAAATTTACTCAAAAAACTTTAAAATTTCAATTTTTTATGCAATAAATTCACCAGCCAATTTATGAATGCCTTTTCTCTTATACTCGTCTTTTATGACTTTTTGTTAAATTCCAGTCAAGTAAACTTTTAAGCTCTTTGGAAATTCGAAGTGAGCTAACAAGGAAGGTCTCCATACGGGCGTATTCAGAAAAATCTGAAAAAAAATTGCAGATTTTTCAAGTCATGTGGATATATATGTTTATAAAAAAAATTCGGCGGAACCTCGATAGAACGTTCGTAAAAAAATAATGAAAATTTCGTTTATTTGGCGATTAATCATCGGTTGGCGATGAAATGAAATTTCGAAAAATACTTTTTTATGTCGAATATTCTTTAAGATAAAAATGTTTCATATTGAAATTGTTTAAATAAATTTAAAGTAAATAACTTTAGTTTTGTCAATTTTAGTTTGATTTAACTATTGTTTTGTCATATATATATATATATATATTTATAATAAAAGTTAAATATCAAATTTTATGAATTAAAAAAATCAAAATATATTAAAATTGTTTCAATATCTCAAAATTAAGTCCAATTGAGCACTCTCGGTTCAATTTTGTTACTATGGAAACGAGGAATTCTTTGATATTGAAATGAATAACTTCTAAATGAATCTTGCCTTTATTTTGGAATACGCTTAAATATGTGAAAGTATTTTTTATATATGAAATTATTTTTAAAGTAATAAAATTAAATAACAAGCAACATAAATATGCAATACAAAAAATGTATTTATTAAACTCTTACACTGTTTATGTTTAAATTCATTAAATACTTTTTACACGCATTCTAAAAATCAATTAACAAACAATTTTCAGGTGCATTAAAATCGTTTGCTTTTGGCGAGGAAAAGTACTACTCGCCAAATCGTGTGACTTTTCGCGCCCAATACTCGAAAGTATTTTATTTTTTTAACTGACTTTCTAGTGGAATTCCGCCGCTAAATTTGGCTGATCCTTTATTACATACATTTTATTGTAAGTTTATTGGTAATTTTTTTTTCAAAATATTCTGAGTATGCCCAGTAAGGAGACCTTCCTTGTAAGTAAAATAGCGCAATAACGTTCTCCTCCCAAGTTTTGATCTATAAACCTTCATTTTTAAATGTCAAATTATTAAAACTGCATACTCTGTCATAAATATTCACTGTTATTAAAAGTTAATTTTCTACAATTTAGTGAGCTGTAAAATGCATAAAATTTAAAATTACAATAATGTTTATTGTTTTAAAAATACCATGGAATTTTATTCACATTAAGTGCTAGTCGGGCATGAAAGTGTTTAATCTTTCAGCGCGCACAGTTAATTTTTTTTACGTAATTTTTGCGAACAGTAGTTACGTTTTTTAATTTTTTAAGATTTTTCATTACAGTAATACGAACCATATTAGAAATTCCTTCAAAGTTATACGCATCGGTAATTAGAGTGCAACTTTATTTCGATGTTATTTATGAGAACGACTTTTCGGAAAAATCATAGTGTTTATTGCCGAAACGTCAGTGAAGGCTTACTGTGGAGACACGAAAAGTTTTGGTTTCCGTTTGTCTGTCTGTCCGTCTGTTCCGCGATAACTGCCGTAAAAAGCATCCGATTAGCTTAAAATTAAGTATGCATGTTGGTAAAATCCCCGGATTTAGCTGTATAGTTTTTGGTTAAATTTGGTTCATGCGTTCGGAATATATAGAACATTTTATTTTGCGACTTAATGCTTTCCTATAGCAATTCAGACGATTTTTCCATTTTTATTTGTTGAAAGGAAATGGCTCATATGATTGAAGGATTTAAATAGTAAATTATGGATGATGTAATTTCTAATTAGAACCATACATTATTCATATTAGTTTGAAATTTTGTGTATACATTTGTCAGAGTTTTTAAATTCGGTGTTTAACTTATGGAGGTATTTTATATATGTGTTCCAATAATATATCTTTTTATAAATTTACTTTTTTTCAAAGCACATATTTCATTGTTTTATTTTCTTTTAACTGTTGCCTAGCGACGGAACTACACCTAAAAATATCGTAAATGTGAAAGTATTTGTAATTGTTTGAAGTCAATCAAAGTCAAAAGGGACGAATTAATGCCTTTGTGACTTTACATATAGATGAAATTTACCCCAGAAATAAAGAAAGACTATGTTCTGCTTATTTTGTTCAAATATTTTTTCTTTTAAATTAAGAAGTTCATTATTTTGATAAGGAATAAATTGACATTTTGCTATAAATTTAACAATCATTTTTTTTTTTTTTTTTTTTTTTTTTTTTTTTTACCGTTGCCAAGAAAATCCTATCCCAGAATAATAATTTATCCTAAACAGTTAATTTTGATTTGAAAGATTTTCATGTGCAAGAGGAAAATGAAATAAAAAATAGACATGAATACGTCTTCATATTGGAAATAAAACTAAAATACGAAAAGAAGGTGAATTTGATCTCATATATCAAAAATAAAACTAATATGCTTTGAGGTTGAAATAAAAAGGGCTTGTGTTATGATATTAATTCTTATTATTAAAAGAAATGTTACTAATATCTCATGGTTTATCGTCTGCACACAGCTAACAGAAATGTTAATTTTTAATCGAAAATTTCAATGAGAAAAAAAAAAAACTTTTGAAAATCAAATATATAGTAAATGTCAAAATTTTACACCGCAAAATTATCGCTGTCGAAAATGACGTCATTGTATTGGGAAATAAATATTCTCATTCTTAAAAACCAAGCATTAACTAGATTACCTAAAAAAATATTTTATGACGAGTGTTACTTCTTAATGCCGTCTCATTTCAGAAAATATGAATGAAAATTATTTTATTTTTAAAAGGAAATTATATTTTCATTCATAAAACCTAAACTTTTAATATAATTGCGTCAATGTGAATCATTTTCTGTCCACCAGTATTGAAAATTAAGGCTCGGAAGTATAAAAAGAAATTTAAGATTTGCGATAACCATTAGCGCAATAAATAAAAAGTTACATATGTAAATTACTGAAACCACGGGGAGTTCAGGAGGCGGAGTCCCCCCCCCCCCTGAAGAAATTTGTTTTATTATTTAAAAAAATATCAGAGTTAGTAGCTCATGAAAATTATTTCAAAATATCCTTCCATAACAACGTTTTTAATTTAATGCTTCTAATGTCTGAAAACTTCGTATTTTTTATTCTTATAAATAATTACATAATTTGAAAACTTTAAATTGCGGTTTGCATGAAATTGAATATTACCAAAGTGTGTCTAAAAACAGTGACTTGCAGAGCTGACGTTGAGGCTCCCGATCTGCAGATTTACTAGTTTTATGCCTAAGTGGAGCAAGATCACTTGTAAAATTTGCGATGGGCGATTCAAGCGCTCGAATACACCATCTGGGGAGAAAAGATATAACTTCTCACTTCAGGTAAATCCCATGCAATCACATTGCATTACATGTTTTGTTTTTTTTATTTGTTCGAAAAAAAAATTTTTTTTCACAATTTTAGATTTTATGTGACATTTGTGTTCTACGTTATACGACAAAGTAAAAAATATTCGAATTTGAATATCTAAAACTTCCAAACGCATTTAAAATGAAGAATGATTTTAATGGCCTCTTAGAATTAGTTAACGAAACCATTTTCCTGTACTGACGACTGCGATTAGCGCCTCTATAGGCCGTTTGAAGTCCAAATAAACTTTACCCATATGACGTCAGCCGCGGGTAAATAGAAGAAAAACACCAATAGGCGTGAAGAACATTTTAACACTACTCCCCCTTCGTCCAATAAGCAGTCTTTTTCGGATGGTTTTTCCCCGCAGAGGCGTGACTGTTGCCATTCCTGGGTAAAGTCCTAGGGAGAGCCCGCTAGAAGGTTAATACAGAAAGCATCAATTCGCAAGAAGCCCATCGGATGATTAACCCACTAGACACTGTAGTGCCTAGAAGATATAGTGTGGCAATCGAACAACCAAAATATACTAAAAAATTGAATCCCATAAACATTGAACGATGCTGAACGATAAATGGTGATCGCAGTGACATTTGGTAGTTCACACGTAAGCACTGTTTAAGGCTTCAATTGAGAAAGCGCTTTGGCCGACGAAGAGCTAGCAGATGTCGCTGCTGTCGACATTTGTCATTCAGCATCTTTCAATATTTATGGGGTCATTTTTTTAGCACTGTTTAAAGCAATACTGGAATAGCCGGTTGCCACACTATATCTTCTAGACGCTATACCCATGCCATAAGCAATTCTTATTCGTCAAAAAGTTCAAGGTTTGAATCTATGGTGAATAAAAAATAATCGCAGCACCCGCGAAGTAATCAACCAATCAATTCACAAGCACACAAAAATTAGACAGCGCCTTGAGGCATAAAAATTTCTTAGTCAAGCACTGGGCAAAAAAAAAAAAAAAAAAATCTTTCTTTATTAAATTGCACCAGTATAAAGTTCCGCGAGTAATAAAAACTGCCAAGGTTTACCTTTAATTAACATCTAGATAGTCATTTTTTTGCACTAGGACTGTGATTACCTTCGTTCCACTCAACTCTTCTCATGTCACGGCTTAGAACTGTTATTGTTCTCATAACAATGAGAAATTCTTTTACACTCAAAGATGAAATAAAACTACTTTATAACGTGACGATGTACGTGTTTTTCGAACATTTTTAGGTTATTTTTAAAATACTGTTAGATTATTTTTAGACTGATATGTTCATCTTGTGATAAAAGTTAACCAGTCAATTGAAGCGATATATGTTGACTACAAATATTTAGTAAAACTGTCAGTATTGTTCTAGCACTAGCATCACATACGTATTGTAATCTTGCATATGAATTAGGTTTTCTGCCTTATTTAAAAAATAATTAAAATATATGTTTCAAATTTTGCTTCGGTTTGGAAACACGGAATTTCGTAAAAACAAGAAACAGCAAGGAGTGTGCTTCTATATTTGAATAGACTCGATGGTAATTGCAAGTATAATTAAATGAAAGATTTAATTATAAAAACAAAAGTCTTAAGGCGTTTCTCGAAAATAAAGATAAATCTTCAGATTCTAGGTTGTTTCAATCTTTACTTTATTTATTCAAGTATAATGCTAAATGCAGCTAAGAATGTCTTCGAGGTCTAATTTGATGAGTCAAGTGTACATAAATTAGAATGATCCATAATATAGTAAATTTATCAATTAGGTGTAGCTTGCTTAATATTTTCAAAAGCATTATGCACGTTCTTTTACAACTGATGAAGATAGTTGTAAATTAAATTTTCCAAAATTATGTAGTTGAATTTTCTGCTTTTCTTTTACCATAAAAATTATGATAAATTGCTTTGTATTAACGTTTAGTTATTGTGAAAAATTGCTTCAATATAAATAAATCTTATAAGGCATTGTCATTTTTTTAACTTTTTTTTTATTATCATAATTTAATTATGTCGGGAAGTAAAATTATTAAAAAACACTACGATCAAAAATCAATAAATAAATTACAATTTTTTATTGCTTAAACGAACTTATGTATACGTAAAAAAATAGTTACCTTTCAAATAACCTTAACTCTAATTATAAATTTTTTTACTGCTTAAACGAACTTATGTATGCGAATAAAATAGTAGTTACTTTTTAAATAATCTTAACTCTAAAAATGTATATATAAATATAATACAGACATACATACAATAAATACAATAAACCCAACTGGAGTGAAAAATTAGCCAGAGCCAGGAATCGAACCCGAGACCACAGTATACAAGACTGCTGCTCTAACCACTGAGCTACTCCGGCCGATGGCCGAGTCTGCAATTTCTCACTAATAAACCATGTTGGAGAAGTCACCAGCCATCTATACGACAGCCTTGAATGACCGGACAACGATGAATAGATTTTACTATTACATCGATCTACGATAAATATAATAAAACACACATATTTATCGTAGATCGATGTAATAGTAAAATCTATTCATCGTTGTCCGGTCATCCAAGGCTGCCGTACAGATGGCTGGTGACTTCCCCAACATGGTTTATTAGTGAGAAATTGCAGACTCAGGCATCGGCCGGAGTAGCTCAGTGGTTAGAGCAGCAGTCTTGTATACTGTGGTCTCGGGTTCGATTCCTGGCTCTGGTTAATTTTTCACTCCAGTTGGGTTTATTGTATTTATTGTATGTATGTCTGCATTATATTTATATATACCTTTAACTGTTGAATGCAGGCGCTATTTATGTGTGTTTTAATATATATTGTAGTATGTGTGTTTTATTATAAAATCTTAACTCTAATTCTTCTTTGTTGGTTCGAATAAACAGTGTCAAATCCAGACATTAATAGTGTTATGGATCATCTTCTCACCGTCATAATTAAATGAAACGTGTGTCCGGAGAAAAGAAGGAAGTGGTTTTGACAGGTGTTGCCTTCGTGATCTCTAACTCCTCTTCTAATAAAATATAAATAAAAAGTTAGTATATTAAAACATCATTCCTCGGCATATCTTTAGACGTACACGTCTCAATTTTGGCGGTGTAGGATACAGCAAATGTATCATTATCGTATAGCGAAATATTTTAGATCAAAGACTTCAAGGTATCTGCCTACCTTGGAAATGCGCACTTTCGCAAAAATTATCGATTTTGTTTTTATTGTTTCGTTTGAAAGTACAACATTTTACGATTCTAAAACTGCTTTGTTTTTGTTCCTACCATGTTTTGTAACAGAAATTATAGTCAGTTTATAGTAAAAATATACTAATTTAACGTTTAAATGCATTTTTCCCAAAATTGATTTTTACACAAAATTTACTCACTTCAAAAATGATAACTAAAAATATTATTATCATTCTTCCATAAAACTTAGTGAGCTTTGTCTATACAGTGCGTTAAGAAATTATAAGACCACTTTGATGTTGAAAATTCTGAAGTAAATAAAGGTTCTAATTATAATTTAAACACTTGAGATATCAAAATACAACATATTTATTAAAATTAATTTGCAATAATTTTGAATAATGCGATAAATAAGTATGTTAACAAAAATGTAAGCAATGATTGAAAAATACACTGTTAACAAATTATAAGACCACTTGTCTAAAAACAAAAATATGTATGTATGTACAATACATATGTATGTACAAAAATAATATACGATATTAGTCCTCCATTTTTCCTTATAACTTCAAACACTCTGTTTTTCATAGAAATGACCAGGTGATTAAGTACAGATTCAGAAATATTGTAACATTCTTTTACAATGGCTATTTCTAGTTCATTGGTTGATAAAAACTGTTTATTAGTAGCATAAACTTTGCGACTTAATACGCCCCAAAGATTTTGCATAAGGTTCAAGTCGGACTTCGATTTGGCCATGACAAAACATGATTTTTTTCTTTTTTAAACCATTGCTGAATGGATTTAGACACATGGCAAGAAGCATTGTCCTGCTGAAACATCCAGTTAGCATCACCTGAAAAAGGTACAAATGGCATCAAATGATCATACAACATAGCCTGATATTGCGCAGAGTTCATACGTCCCGAAATTTGGGTTAAATCGCATAATCTATCATGACTAAAAGCTCCCCAAGCCATTACTGATCCTCCTCCCATTTGTCGACTGAATCATTGTTTCGGTTCCTTCCTCAAAGCATGCCAGTAGTGTTTATAACCATCTGGACCGTCAAGATTATTTTTTTTCATCTTAATTTTTTTTTTTTCATCTTGCTTCCATTTCTTGTCCCATGACATGACATTTTTAGCCCATTTCAGTCTTTCTATTTTATGTTGTTTCATTAACCTTGGTTTTTTCAACAGTTTCATGCATTTTGCATTACTATTTGATTTCAGACTCTTCCAAACTGTTACGTGTGAAGTCCTTTTGCTGAAACGGTTCCAAATTTCCCGAGTTGAAAGACCTTTTTGAGTTTATAATCGAAATATTTGTCCATCATCTCGTGCTGTCAAAATCCCTTTTCTTCCAGATAGTTTAATTATATTTGAATCCTTTTTTCGAATTATTTCATTGTGAATGGCAGTTTTAGAACGCTTCATTAACCCAGCTATTTCTCGTTTAGATTTACCAGCACCCTTATAAAACCAAATTTTTCTTACTTCGGTCGCAGACAACTCTTTACCCCGGGGCATCTTCAAATATATCGTAAATAACACTAAACCTGCACCTTTTCCGTTTTAAAAAAATTAAAAGATTTTAATAAAGTGTAACTTAAATTTTAATGTAGCAATTATAACACAAAACGTTCTGCGATCAATTTTAAATACACACGTTAAAAATTATCATATTGTGTCTTCTTTTTCAGAAGTGCACCAATTCATTAGTGGTCTTATAATTTCTTAACGAACTGTGTATTGTTATCTAGTACATCTATTAAAAGAATTTTAATTGCATTAATATTTTCATAATTATGGCTTGTTATTTGAACAAAAATATAGTAAAACTGTTTAAAATCTTATAATTGCCTTTGCGACCATCTCTAAAATTTTTATTTACTAAAGTCTCATTTAACTTGTAGGGTGCACTAGATAAAAGCTTATAGTTTACTTTAGTAGTAAATTTTTTTCTAGTAAGTTTGTTTTCCATGTGGCATTTTTCAATTTTTTGAAAAAATTCTTCAACTTTCCTTTACATATTTAACATTTTTGTAAATTCGTAGGGACATATGTATAATTTTAAGATGAATTATTAATTTTTATTAAAAATAAATCAAAAAATGTGAATACAGTGTTTCTTTGCAAAGTTTATTTTTAAAAATTGCTTCGAACGTAGGCGGATAACTTTAACCCTTTATGTACTGAATTATGAATTCATGAAAATTTTAGCTTCTAAAGCATTTTTCGTGAATTGTTTAAACTACATTAGAAGATTTACATAATCATTTAATAAATTTTAGAAGGATTGAATGATTTAGAAGGATTCATTAAATGTGAATACATAGGGATTTTGTGCAATATTTATAACCCCACTGAAACCTATTATTTTAAATATTTTTTTTAGTATTTTGTAGAATTAGGAAATCTACAAATGTATTGTTCCTATAATAGAAGTATAAAAATATTTCAGAATAGAAAAATTCCCCTACCCCCCCCCCCCTACCCCAACGCCAAGAAAGCTGAAAAGATGCAAAGGCAAAAGAAATCATCCTTTTAAAAATATTTTTGTTTTGTGTAACCAATAATGCTTTTGAAACAAGATAAAGTAATGTATCTATAACTCATTCTAAACTGTTTTACAACTAATCGATCTATTAAATGGATTTTATAACAAGTTATTTTAATGGTACTTATAAGTACCGTCAGTAGATAAAGGGTTAATGAAATATGCAGAGCTAAGCATCTACTGTGTATTTTGACAGAACTTCCAGTGACACTTCTTTAAAGGTAGAGTTCAAGACTTTCTAGTTCAATGAAAATTCCGTTCATATGTTTTTACTTTAAGCAGAAAAAAAAAAACAATTTAATACCATGTAATTGGAAGATTTTTAAATTTCAAGTTAATAATTAATTATTGGGAAGAAATTTATGTCACATAACTCTAACATACCCAAAGGATTGATATATATATATCTTTTTTTTTTTTTTTTTTAACTTCTACATCAACTTCTAATACTGTTCCTGAAAATCATAAAAAAAAATATCTACATTTTTAAGTTCCCCATTGTTTGTTTGATTTGATTCATCCGATTGTACAAAATTCCAAACTTCTATTATTACAGAAGATTCTTGTAATAAAAAATAATATACATAAGGACTGTACCTAAGACTCAGAAGTAAATGGACATATTGCTTAAATAAAAAGACATATGCATTTTTTTCTTTTTTTTTTTTTTAATATTTAAAAAAAAATGTCTTTTTAAAGCTTCTAGTAAAGTAATAATATTAATTTTTTACACCACGTGGTATTGAACGCTGAATATTGGCAATATTATAAAATTGATATTAAACAATTTAAAATTGTTTTTAGGTATTTTAAATAATGTAATTATTTTCTATTTATATTATATTAATTGAGTTTATCACGGTATTTCAAAATGAATTAACTGAATCCATAGGTTTTAATTTCTGTGTTAACTTAACTGCTTTATTCACCTTAATCTTATCATGCTTTTGGATTCCATGTGCGGGAAGATATTTTGAAAATCAACTGGGAATTTATTCGGTATGTTGTGTAAGATTTCTATTGCTATAAATTAAATATTTAAAGGGTTGTAGTGTTTTTTCCATTTCATGCCATTTGATAATGTTCTGTTTTCATCTTGAAACTATTCTTTTGATTATATTGGTTGTTTGGGTACAGGAGAAAAAAAAAATTTCAGCTTTTAGCTTTTTTTTCTCACAGAAAACAACCGATTTGCTTATATCATTGAATTCTGTACTCTTGAAAACGTAATTCAATATATAACTTTTTCAATTTTTTTCGGAATCCATATTCTTCTTTTTTTCTTCCATATTAATTCTTGTAATTAATTATAAGGCACTTTATTTTATACATACGGTTCTATATTATAGGTTAGTGGCATCCATTTTTATTGTCAATTCATTCACAATATTGCGGTTTTTGATGATGGTCGGTAATGTTTAATTAATGGTTATATACGTATATAAATATATAAAACAAAACAGACTTTTTTTTTTTTTTTAAATAGTAAATTTTTTCTCTTACGTTCTTTTTATTTTGGAAGAGGTTTAGAAACCATGGGTAAATCAAAGTATAAAATATACATCAAAGTATATAATGAGTATAAAACATACATCAAAGTATAAAACAACCTTTCATGCTATCATGGTTCTTGTCTACGCCACTAATATCCCCAGACTGGTCATTGGTACTGTTTAATTCTTTATCCGGTATTTTGTAAACTTTCACTAAGTATGCCATAAATATGGGAGGGATTTTATAAAAATTGTCCGCGGAATTCCCACCAAAGGAAGCTATAATGATTTATTTTACTCTTTTTATGCTATCAAAATTCATTAGACCCATTCTAAATTGAAAATTTTAAACCTAATTAAATTTCAAGTACTAGGATAAGATTTGAAAAGGAAGAAAAGACCGACGAAGTCCCATTTCTTTCTTTGGAACTTTTCTGTCGTTGTCAGAAATGTGATGTCCACTTTGGACTTCAGCCCAAAACCGATTTCTATATTTATCTCTCATAGATCACTTCTAAATATGACATAATTTCAATTTTTACATCATCGAATAATGAAAAAAATGTACAGTCGTGGAAGAAAAAAAGGAAGCACCCTCTACTAATTCTGCAACAAATTATTGTAGAAGAAAGTTACTGATACCAAACGATTGGAAATAAAGTCTACTTTTAAGTGATGCATATAAAATTTGCTTGTGGGGCCATCTAGATATTAAAACGAACCAAGACTTTGTTTTTTCCAATAGCAATACCCAAGTTTGACACTATAAATAAATTCTACACCCTTCAATTGAGCCTTTCAGTGATAAAATCGATTAACTCCATCAAATGAAAAATTCTATATAAACAGTTAAAGTTATTGTAACTACAAAAATATTGTATCTATATAATATTTTTTTCTCGGGATATTTTGATTTAACTCATTAATTTTCTTGTAATCAAGGGTAACCTTTTATCACTGTATAAACATATAGAAAATTTTCAATGTTCCTTTGTTTAAAAAAAAAAGTCACTTAAAACGGTGTTAGTTGGATTGTCTTCTGAACCCCTCAGTTAGCCTAAAAACAAATTTTCATAAAATTCCTACAATTAGTTTCAGAGAAATTAATTATTTTAAAATGAGTACATTTTAGGGGTTGAATCCAAATTGAAGTTTGGGACTCAATTGACCACACGCACTGGGCGGAGCTCCCAATGTTTTCCACAAGCATTGCGGTATTTGATTGGCTTTTGGTGAACGCATGCGGGAAAAATCAAGAAGCTGATTAGTTATAATCCATCGTGACGTTGTATGACGTCAGAAATGCTTGTCGTCCATTGTTGAAATGCTAGAGAATAACTATGCCACTTCTATTAATGTATTATTTCTTGCCAATAAGACCATTTCCCTCGCTTATTATGTTTTGATTATTGCCAGCTCAAAAGTTTCAATAAAATCAGTAAAATACACTTTTTTTTCAAATTATGCTTTTCTGCACATCATAGACTACCCCTTAAACCACCATTTTCACGTTTTTTAATAATTCGAAAACTACTTGGAAGAAAAATTTGAAATTGAGAATTCGCATAAAGCAGGACAAAATAAATATAAATATATCAAAAATATTGTAGATTGCAATTCTTATTTTTTTCGAATATTAATTTCATAATTCATATTATAAAAATTTTAAAATTTACAAATTCAATGTATTTATGTTTGGGTTTTTTAGTAATCTAACCACAGACAAAATTATCACATTATTATTGTAATTTCAGGAGATATTAATAAAAATATGAAAATGTACTTCTCTAAATTTTGAATGTTTATAATTCAAAAATTTATCATCCAAATTATATGAAATTTCGTTTCTAAGCGTAATTTGAATTGAATATTTAGAATATATTGTCAAAATTGGGTGTTGTCATTGAAAAAAAAACAAAGTTTGACTGTTTTTGATTTGTAGATGACCCCTGAGCAAATTCTATGTACATCATTAAAATGTAGACTTTATTTCCAATCATTTCATAACAGTAACTTTCTTCTACGATAATTTGTTGCAAAGTTAGTAGGGGGTGTTTACTTTTTTTTTTCCACAACTGTACTTTCAAATTAAATTTGTTTGAAAACTGGAACTGAATTTAGTGACTTTTTATGACATTTTTAATAATTTTCAAGCATTTTTTTTTTTTTAATCTATCTCAACAACGAGCTTTTATTTGCTGCAATAATGTAAAGTAACTAATACCAGAGTTACCACAATCGGTAATTGGTTGTCAGATTAAATTAAAAAGAAAAAAACAGATTGACCATAAGATACTGCAAGTTTATGTTAAATTAAAATATATTAACGAAAAGATAGATTTTTATTTTATGTTGAACATAAAATTAATATTAAGTTAAGTTCAATTGGTTAAAATGTATGTTACATTAGAATATGCTCCGAAATGTACTTTTTATTTTTACTTTTGGTTTCTTCATTATTGTAATTTTTGTCTAATGTTATTTTAATATCTGCCTTTTCTTTTGCAGGTAAGTGCTTTTTGTGACTTTTACTAGTTTTCAATTGAATGAAGTAAGTCATTTTTTTTTATTATTTTTATTTCACTGTTAATTAAGAAGCTACAACCACACTTGTGCTTAAATGTTATTACTATTGGACTATTATTTATTATATTCATTTTAAAAGAATATATATATATATATATATATATATTGTATTTCTTTTTGGCGTATTTGTAATATCAATTACTTTCTTTCAACATCAATTGCCTGGCAGAGTGGCGCGGTTTGCCGCTCCTTTTTTTTTAATCATAAAAAAGCTTAAGGTTTAAATTATTTATGAATTTCAATGTTTTTAAGAGTATTTTATACTTTGATGATCGCTAAAGCCTTTTTGTGAAATAACTCAAAGTTCTAACAGAGTTTATTCTGCAACATGCCGACTTGCCAAGTCTCCTGATTTCGACAGGAGACTCCTGATTTTTGACATTTTTTAATATTTTATTATTTTGTACTGTGAATCAGTGATGAAAACTCCAGTACAGGTGTAGTTGTTCTTTAGTATGATTCGTCAGTAGTATTTCATAAATAAAGTACATTCAGATTCATTATAAATGATGAATCTTTGAGATTTTTTTACTATTAGTATGGACACGTTTTGGATTATTAATCATTTGTCTTTATTAAGACATATTTAAGATCTTCATTATAGTTTTATATATTTTTTGGTGAACAAAACTCTCTCATCCCCCTGAAAATGTAGTTAATTTAAAAGCATGTTAAAACATCCTAAATATCATATGCTTAAATGCATTGTACTTGTAAGGAGTATATATTCTCCTTATTTCAGTGAGAATGACATATTCCTTTTTAATCTTCAGTAATATCCAATACCTGTTTAAAATTAAACTTGCACTAAATTTGTTTACGTTTAATAATGAATCATTGGGAAAATATCTCCTGATTTCTGAAATGAAATCTCCTGATTTTTGGCTTTCAGAACTTGGCCAGTCTGAACATGACCCTTTGGATGTTAACTATAAAACTAGAAGCAGGCCAAACAGTGGTCAAATAGTTAGCTGCTCAGAGGCCTGCTCAGATACGGTCCAAATTAGGGGGGAGGGGGCTCTATACCTTCCCATTTCCCAACTATTCCCAAACACCACTATTCCTCAACGGTTCGGCTGTGCAACATGTTACTTGTTTATGGTTCAACATTTTTACCTTTTGGGGATTCAACATTTCATCTGTTCATAGTTCAACATACACCCGTTTATGTTTCAACCGGTGCAGCAAATGTTAGAACAAGGTTTCGCCATGGTATGGTTGCAACTGCTACAACATGAAAAATAAATTCATGTTGTAGCAGCTGCAAGTTTTTTAAGCAGCAAGTTTACCCAGCACCAAGTTTTTTAACAGTGCATAATAAATAAATTAAGTGAAAATGAGCAAGACTTAAAAATAAAATTTTTTTGCTAATTAATTAAAAGCAATAATTTAATCAAAAAATCAAAGAATGTAAAAAGTAAATAAAGGTAAGAAATTAATGCTATTTTTTTGTACATGCGCTCTTATGTTAAAATTGAACTCGGAATAAAAATTGACCTTTGCATTCATAAACTACAAAACAGCTATTTGAACAGGAAACTTTTAACTTAAAACTTAGAGTATGGCAGTTCACTTCTTTGAATTCATTAGCAGAAAGGTTGTAAATATTTCCGAAAAAGATTTTCGCCTACGCAGCAAAGGATTAAAGCACAAGATAATTAATTTTTATTAGAATTAAAACCGGAAGGGGTTATCCAGAATGGAATACTAATTTTGAATCCTGCTCGAGGTCACCTGATAATGACACCGAGTTTAACCCAATTATCAGCGGGCTGAAGGTTTGAAAGATTCTTAAATAACAAGGTAGGCGGAAAGAATCCTAAACATATTTATAATCAACTTTGAAAAGTAAATTGAGATATGTTTCTATGTTGCATTGTAACAAATTATACGGCAAAATATTTCCTTAAAAGTCTCTTTTTAATTAAACTGTTATAAGCTTAGGTTAGTATTCTCTTACACAAAAATGTTAATTTCTGATAAAAATCTAAATGTAAATATGTTTTTAAGGACGTTATTATTTATTATTAATAATAAACTTATAGAATTATGGGGATTTAACGAAATTCGACACATGACGATCAACTATGAAAAGTAACCTGATAGCAATTTCTGTCTTGAATTGTGAGACTTTGTACAACAAAAATATTTCCCTAATATATTCTCTTTTTTTAGCCCCCGATATGCTATTTCTTCGGCCCAGCAATGAAAATGTCGTCTCCAAAAAATAACCTTCCGTTGTATAAGCCAGTCGTAAGACAAATCAGGTGTATCATTGTACTGTTAAATACTCTACTGCAATTGTTTAAACTTGTAAGCATAGCACATTTTCAATTTTTATACCGTCGTATTGGGGAAAAAAAGTATTTTTAAATGTAGTTTGTTTGAAAACTGCATCTCAATTTATTTTTGAGATATTAATTTTTTTGTAGTTTTTAGCCCTATTAGTTTAATGTTGTCAACTCAAGTACTCCATTTTGGTAAAAAGTAAAGGAAAAATATTTGGAAAATAGTAATTATATCTTTCTGTTGCTATTTTCCCATAACAACTGAAAAAACTGTAATTAAAATACGTGCTATTTTGAAAAAAATATAAATGAATGATTCCTGATAAAACATGGAGCTTTTATAAGCTATATTTAATTATAAGTATTTATATTAATATTACAAATAAATGAAGGCATATAAATCATTAGATAGCCGTTTTTTTGTCGAGTTTCTTAAATGATGACATCTTTTTTTTTTTTTTTTTTTTTTTTTTTTGTATTATTTAGCGATAGCGACGTCTTATGCCTACTTTACTGTAGATGTTGTTTAAGACTAGATCGTAAATGAGGAATTCCTCTTCCGGATGTGATTGACGTCGTTTTATATAAAATAAAAGCATGTGTTTTAAATCCTAAAACTGAAATATGTTTTGTACTATCTATATTTATATGCATATATATATATATATATACAGGGTGTTTCTAAACTCATGGTACATACGCTAGGGGGTGATAGAAGATATCAAGACGAATAATAGTGAATAGGAAACCAAGGGTCCCAAACGTCTTCCGAAGGAGATAGACGCCTTTAAAGTTTAGGCACCAAAATTTCATATGATTATAAAAAACGGAAAAATTGGTCGATTCGTTTGCGGTTTTCACTAAATCTATTCTTTATCTCAGTATTTTCTTGAAAATAAATTTTAAAGATACAGTTCAAAAAATGCCGATAGAGGGCGCTTTAGACTTTGGAGTAACCAACAACTATTTTTTACTTTTATTTTTTGTATCTCATTACATGTTTTCAAAAGCTTAGACTTAAACTTAAATTTTGAGCTCAAAATCAGAATCGTTGGGAGTGGTTAAGTAGCGCAAACTGAACTGTGTTCAGGAGTTAAAATTTCAAACGATTATAAAAAGCGGAAAAATAGGTCGATTCGTTTGCGGTTTTCACTAAAAGTATTCTTTATGTCAGTATTGTTTTAAAAATAAATTTTAAAGATAATTTTAAAAAAAATACGGATAGAGGGCGCTTTAGACTTTGGAGTAACGAAAAACTATTTTTTACAATTATTTTTTGTATCTCATTACATACTCTCAAAAGCTTAGAATTAAACTTAAATTTTGAGCTCAAAATCTGAATCGCTAGGAGTGGTTAAGTAGCGCAAACCGAACTGTGTTCAGGAGGGGGGTTCAAATTTCAACTCATGAACACAGTTCAGTTTGCGCTACTTAACCACTCCCACCGATTCAGATTTTGAGCTCAAAATTTAAGTCTAAGCTTTTGAAAACATGTAATGAGATACAAAAAATAACGGTAAAAAATAGTTGTTCGTTACTCCAAAGTGTAAAGCGCCCTCTATCGGTATTTTTTAAACTTTATCTTTAAAATTTATTTTCAAGAAAATACTGACATAAAGAATAGTTTTAGTGAAAACCGCAAACGAATCGACAAATTTTTCCGTTTTTTTATAATCATTTGAAATTTTAACTACTGAACACAGTTCAGTTTGTGATACTTAACCACTCCCAGCGATTCAAATTTTGAGCTCAAAATTTAAGCTTAAGTCTAAGCTTTTGAAAGCATGTAATATGATACAAAAAATAACGGTAAAAAATAGTTGTTGGTTACTCCAAAGTCTAAAGCGCCCTCTATCGGCATTTTTTGAACTGTATCTTTAAAATTGATTTTCAAGAAAATACTGACATAAAGAATAGTTTTAGGGAAAACCGCAAACAAATCGACCAATTTTTCCGTTTTTTATAATCATTTGAAATTTTGGTGCCTAAACTTTAAAGGCGCCTATCTCCTTCGGAAGACGTTTGGGACCCTTGATTTCCTATTCATTATTACTCGTCTTGATGTGTTCTATCACCCCCTAGCGTATGTACCATGAGTTTAGAAACACCCTGTATATATATATATATATATATATATATACATATTTTTTTTTTTTTTTTTTTTTTTTTTTTTGCCATTGGGGACGACGCTAAATTCTGAAAAAGCAGAATTTCTGTTTTAGTTCTTTAGTACTTTTTTTCACAAATGTGTTGATTTCTGATAAAAATCTAAGTATAAATATTTTAAGGACATTATTATTATTTTTATTAATATTAAACTGATAGAGTTATGGGAATTTAACGGTATGCGGCACGTGACAATCTTGGCCCAAGGATCAAGTCCTTTAAGTTAATTAAAGAATTTGATAATATCTAGGCATAAATAAATGACATAGGTAGATCCAAATTCCACATAACAATATTTTTTGTTCTAGAAAATTCATAACATTTTTCAGAAATATTTAATTTTAATGTATGAATGTAGTCACATGTAAATCTGGATTATTATTTCTTTTATATGCTTAAGGTGGTCAAAGACTCAAAAAATTCGTATTTTTACCTTTTTTAGTCTTCTGTATCACAAAAAGAAAAACAAACGGAACCCTTATAGGATCAATTTGCTGTCTGTCTTTTTGTCGACTTTTTTTTTTTTTTTCAGAAACGGCTGAAGGTATCTAGTTGTAATTAATATTAAATAATAAGTTCTACGGCTCAATTGTTTTGTAAAAATTTCGAGTTTCTAACTAAATGTTATGTCTTAAAACAACGTTTTTCATATGAACTCGATCTCAAAATTATGCGGTACTTCTTTTTAATCTAGAATCTCGAAATTTGACACGAAGGGAAATTCTTATAGTACACGTAAAGAGAAAAATCCGAAAATATTTATTTTATAATTCTGTGTCGGTTTGTTATGTGATAAACTTGTCCGACCGTCTGTCTATCAATAACATTTTTTTTTTTTAATCAGAAACGGCTGTAGGTATCATGTTGTAATTAATATCAAATAAAAAGGTTTATGGTAAGGATGCGCGTTACTTAACATATTAGGATAAATAACACTGTTACTACGCTGGAACCCAATATTACGCTAAAAGGTTATCGCAAAGTCACTGTTAATTAAACAACATATGACGTCGTATTTATCTTAATACGCTAAATAACACCCATCCTCACCGTTGATTTTATTATTTGATATTAATTTCAACTTGATACCTTCAGCCGTTAAGGGACTAAGCATTAGTCCTCTGAGGACTAAGTATAGTTCTCTGAGAACTAAGCATTGTCCCTTGGAGACAAAGCATAATCCCTTGAAGACAAATTTCTTTGGGAAAATGCCAAATTAAGGGGAAAAAAATCTAACCCGTAGACTACGAATCTGTTTTTTGTTAGAAATTGCTGCAACTAGCGACTGTTTTTCGCTCTCTATTTGTACCCCTTTAAAAAAAAAAAAAAAAAAAAAAAAAAAAAAAAATCTTTGGCATAGAATTAATTCTAGGACAATTTCCAATGAAATCTACCACAAAGAAAAAATTTTGTAAATAGTAGTAGGAATAGAATACAAAAATAAACAAACCCCTGTGGCAGCCCTGCTATCGGTCCGTGAGACGTGTAAGTCCTGACATAATCAAGGGGCTCCCTTTGATTTCGGGCCAGGACTGGCGACTACTTTTGCAGTCATTTGTACCACAATTTACATTTTTTGTTGTTTCTGGTAGGTCTCTCTTTAAAATATCCCAATATAAGTTAGTTTGCAAAAAGCGATAGAAATAAAATAAAAAATAGTCCAATAAAACGCGTATGTTCAAACCCTTAATCAAAGTTAATTTAGTTTCTAATTTCTTTTCCCTTTCATATACATATCTGAATATTGTTTTTGAGCGAAGTTAAAACAGAATGTGAAATATGTCATTCCAAATCCCTTTAGCCTTTACCTGTCGCATGCGGTCAACCACTGTGGTCTCCTGTTTCTAGGAGTATGCCCTTGAGTCTTTCCTGGCAAGCAGGAAGTATGTTGAAATGCCCGTTTCCCAGAGAAAGTTACTTGCACTAATATCGTGCAATCAGGATATGATATCGCTATTATAGTTTTAATAGTTAGAATAATAATTAAAAAATAGTTTATTGAATAGGTGATTAATCTTTCATCTGGGAAAGTATTTCTAACAGTCAGTTTTGAAATGTTTATTTAATAGCTATTTTTCATTTTGCTGATGTTGATTTATGCGTGTTTGATGAGAAGAAAGGTAAGGGTGTATTCCGATCTAAACTGCTTATTTTCTGATTCATTTTAAAATTCATTTTTGCTCTCAAACGCATCAAACTGGGAAATTCTCTTATTTAGGAACTATATAATGTGCCGTGCTTCTTAATTTTTTGATAACTGCAGAAAATACTGGAAAAAACGCTGTCAAAGTTGGCGTTTTGAACCGAATTTTCCGAAGCGGGCGATCTGGGAATGAAAAAAATGGTCATACTGAGAAAATAATTGTTTAAAAATCAAATTCTAATTAATTGAGCTGAAAATGAAATCACACGGCATGTTAAACATGTCTTCAGAAATCACACCGGCAAGTTTCATGTTTTTACTTTTAAAAATGAGTCTGAAAATGTCTCAGAAAATTTCGAGCTGTTGAGGGTGAAAAAATATTTTTTCGAATACACCCTTAACTCACAAAAGTCTTTACTTCCTCTAAAGCCTTAGTTTTTAGGTGCGTTCGTAATTATATAAATATGTAGCTTCTATAGTGGTTTCGGTCCGTCCATCTGTCCGCAAAAACTACCCAACCGAATGGTTTGAAATTTAAAATATATAATCGTTGCAAAATTTTGTCGAGTCATTTCAAATTTTGTAACTCTAATTAAAACTTGAAAAGATATCAGTAAAAGTTTACTTCATTCTATTAAATCCTATCATAATGTAATTAATTTAATGATAACCCATCATATGTAATCCTTCTAGGTTGCCGTGGTGATTATGCCATATTTAAGATGGAGTCATATGATTTCCGTATTACTAAATTTAATATATATAATCGTAATAAATTTTGTATTCATGCATTTTTGAATAAGAGTGCAACAGCTGTTACACCAAAATCTGAATATTTATAAAACTAGTTATAGTACGAACGTACCTCATTTGCCACGTTTGACACACAATTTCCGACTTGTTTTTTATTGCTGTGTTTGTGATGTATGGTCACTATAATCAAAAATCCTCAAACGACTTGTGACCAAAATTTTTTATTAGCCTAGTTGAGCAGAAGAAAGAACCTTTTCAACGAATAAGAAAACTTTTGAAAGTGTTATTAAAGTTTATTTAAAAACCAAATTGTTAATTTCAACTGTATTTAAAAATTGCTAGGCTAAAAAAGCACCTAATAGTTAAAAAAAATCGTAAAAATTTAGTTTTTTTTTTATTATTGTTTCCCATGTTTAGAATTAATGGATCATCCATCCATTTTGTCAAGCAAATTCCGTGTTTGTTTGGGGTTTTTTACCCCTCCCTCCCCTAAGGTCACAGATTGTCACACTCGAGTGATGCCCTGTCACCTGATGTGATATCACATTTATTGCAACTGTTAATTTTGAGTTAACTGATCTGACTAAATAGAGTTTTGAATATACCAACTACATTATTTTTTTTTTCATCTTGTACAAATGCGTAGAAAATTCAAATCAGCTTTATATTAAAACCATTATAACTTCATTAAAAGCAATACTATCGAGTAAAAATAAATACTGTAAATTCTTTGAAAATGGAATTTACCTATGACTGATGTTGTGCGTTGAAAAAAAAGAATACTGTACAACGATACAAAAAACAAAAACTTGTCTAAGGCCTTTTTTTACGTCTGTCAATTCCATCTTAGCAGATTTTACTGTATTATTTTTATGAACTTTATTATGCTGTTTGTCAACATTACCTACCTATCTATTTTCATGTTTTAAACGTAATGTCACAAAATGTTACACACCCACCTCCTGTCATAATGTATGTCTAGTGTTGCCAGGTGTCCCGATTTTCAGAGATTCCAAGACTCGTCAGGTGCAACCAGTGAGCGGGACGCCAAAATTCACGATTTTGGCGTGTCAAAGCTTTTCGCAAAACATGATTTCAGAAATCATAACCTAGAACATGGAATTCATTTCAAAGTAAAGTTCAATTCAAAGCAAATCCGCTTTACATTATTAACCAGAAGAACATATGTGAACTATGGCTCTTCAGCTTCCTGACACATTAAAATTTCCTATCGCTTAAAACGAAAAAGTATAGCTTCCTCATAAGCATGACAGTAAACTCTTTTATCATAATTGTTAAAATCTTTTAAAATTCTCTAGCAGTCTGATTCAAAAGGAAAGTGTGACAGCAATAAAAACAATGACCATGTGAATACTATTATAATAAACAAAAAATCAAAGTAAAGTTATCCTTTTAACCCCTCTGAGTTCACTACCGTGACTAAACTTCCTCCTGCACTCGATGTTGCATGTTCACTGTTTATCTTGCGGAGCAGTGTCTGTATTTCTTTTCTTTTCGAACAAGTTTGGTGCCTTCTTTGGTACTTACTCCCTTCTTCCTAAGTCAAATGTATGGGAAGATAAAGCTTCCTTTTTTCTTAAAGGTCTGCTTCCTCATAACTATGTTCAATGGTGGATTAACGGAATACTGAAAATATTAAAGAAAACTATGAGTCGAGAAATTTAGAATTCGAAAACTACCTGTTGATAAAATTGAAATTCTATTGTCTGTAAAATATTTATAATTATTAGCGCATTAATCATCATCATTATAATTATTTTTTCCAGCTATTTTTGTGATTTTGAAAACCTCTGGTTATTAATAAATATTACTGAATTTGACAACAGCTTTGCAGCCCGTAGTTTTCGGAAAGGTTTCTGAATTGTTTTCAGAAAGTAATTGTTCGTTTCTTCTGACCGGTATCAAAACAAAATTTGGGCTTTACGTTTGCTATCAATTTTCAAGTAAACATTTTCATGTATAACACATAAATGCATAGTGTAACTCAGGAGTTACATGTTCTTTCTTTTTTTTTTTTTTTTTTTTTTTTTTTTTGCTTTTGGCGCTTTCTATTGGTCTTTTGGTTATTATGTATTACTAACGTGTCATATCATACATTTAAGGCTGTTCTCAAATCCAAAGGGTCAACTTTCTGACATAAGTTTTAATCCGTTTTTGTTCGGAAACGAATGAAACTAAAAGGTGTTGTTATTCAGAAACTATGTCATCGAACTGTTTTTTCCGTTTTCTTGTAAACGCAATAGATCTTGCAGAAAATACTGTCAAAGTTGGCATTTTGAACTGAGCTTCCGAACGAAAGAAGAAAATCCAGTCAATAAGGGGAGAAAAATGCCGTGTCACGTGATCAAAATCGCTTATAACTCAATAGGTAATTGATTGATACAAAAATGGAAAACACCGTTCGATTCCAAATCGCTTCCATGGCCAGGCTTTCCAATTATATAGCTTTCCGTTAAAAAATGAACTTGTGAATGTGTCAAAACGTTTTGCTCTTGTTGAGCAGAGTAGTTGAGAACAGCCTTAAGGTCGTGAAGTCGGTTTTTGTTCTGATTTGTTATCACGGGGAGGCTCTTATATCTTTTGTTGATAGTGCTTGCAATGTGCTCGACTGGCGTTTTTTCTCTATCTTTATAAGGTAGTAATTCTTAATTCTGCAAACAATTAAAAGTATTATAAAACTTATTATATCGTTGAATAGTTGTTATTGTGCAGTGTACACAATTTAAAGTAAGTATATAATTTAAAATTATCATTTTCTGAGCAATTTTTGTTATGTAACTCAGGAGTGACACTATGACATTATGTCCAACAGAAACATAAATAATTCTTTCATTATTTTTCTAGTGGATAATTAACAAAAATCAACTGCAATATAATTTTTTCCGAAAAAAATAAAAAATCATTCATTAAAGGGTTAACAAACGTGCTCAAGAGTCAAACATGCTGAATTAACAAAGTAAATTGAATATTATTTTGTAACTCTTGCATATATAAATTCTATTATGCAGCTGAAAAATATTTATTCAATAATGATTGGAATCTGAGAAAAATGATGTTTTGTTTTGATACTGTGCCGAAAAAAACTGATTAATATACTGTTAGAACTACTCGTGAATATTCCGTAAATAATGGGCAGCAAAAGGAACTTTTGTTTCAGAAATGTTTCTTTAAATCTCGGAAATACATTGGTTTCCGAAGATAAAGGAACAATTTTTCGAAGTCGTAGGTAACTCGGAAAAAATTACACTATATTTTCGTAAAATCTTCAAGATCAAGAGACATTTCCTTTTTTTACCGTATAGGCTTGATTTCCCCCCCCCCCCCCGAATTGTTTGCAAAATACAGAGCCGTAAAATACATGTTTCGAAAATAACGAAAAATCTATCTGGACCGCTGCCTTAATTATGCAGATATAGTTATTTTAATAACTTTTATATTTCATCACGACTTATCTTCGACTAATTTGTGATAATTTGCTTATTGAAGAAATTTTCATGTTAGAGAATCTTAAAGTTTTAAGTTTTGAAAATGATGTTGTAACAAATTTTCCTAGTTTCCAAGCCTAAATATGATCGTTTTTATTGAGTGATTTACGATAAGTATAATTTTAAATGGTGAGTATTAGACTCGGACTGGCCCATCGGTCCGAGTGCCGGTACGCCCTCATCTAGACTAAGCTTCGCGCCCCTAGGCCGACCCTATATATATATTTTGTGCATTTATCTTTCTCTGTATATATTCGGATTCGTAAACTAAATTTCGATAATTAATTTATGGATCGCCGCCAGTTATCAAACAGATAATACAAGAGAGAAATTTTTATTGTCCAAATAAATTAAAAATACATCCAAAGAATTTGTAGGAACGAAAACTAATGTTTATTAACTATAGTACAACATCAATTTTGTATTTTAGGAATCTATAAAGTCATTTTTAACACTATTTCTACCGGTGTCAAATGATACTTTTTAAAAGATTTCGATTTATGATTTTTCATTTGTAATTTTTATATTGAACCAGTTACAAATCATTTTTAATGCATTGAAGACTCGTTTTATACTTATTATATTCAGAAACTACGAGCAAAATAAACATAAATGAAAACTTTAAAAAGGTGTCATTTGACACCGGTATAGAAATAGTGTTACAGAAACAAAATATCTCTTAAACATGCAGTAATTCTCAACAGTTTTCATATAAATTTTCAAATATTCCTATAATAAGTGATTACTTTGCGAAAAGCAAACCAAGCATGAGATTTAGTTTTTGAAATTTCTATTTTCATATAGAAAATGTATTCTAGATAGAAATTATTTTTGAATGAATTTTGCATACTTAATTTTGTGTGTGTGTCAGAGAGAGACATCTACAGACACCTACTCAAAGCTGCTATTTTCCTATTAAAGAAAACTGTATAAGTAAATAAAATGCCTTTACTTGTCAGATGTTAACAGAAATTGCATCTTTTCATGTTTATAATTGACTTGATAACTAATTCATATTAAGTTAAAGAAAAGTATTTTTTTTTTACATAAAGAGGGTGAAATTCTTAGCATTCATATTCTTGAATCTTAACAGGCAGAAAAGTAAAATCTATTTATAAATAGTTTTAGAAATATTTGTTAAAATATAATCAGTGAACTCTTTTTTAAATTAAAAACCGGAATTATTGACAATTTTAATCAGTAATTATAGGCGCATCTGTAATTCTAAAGATTTTGCTAGGAATTGAAAAAAATCAGTTGAAGTTTTTAATTAATTTAGGGTCAATTATTCATACATGTTGCGAACGAAGCAAATCAAGTATTTTTTTTTTTCTGCATTAATGTAAACAATTATGTATATATCAATTTATGAGACCAATGTGTTAATGTATAAATATTGAAATAGGTTATATTGAAATTAGATAAATATAGAAAAAAAGAAATAAAACAGAAACTCCTGATGTTGGTATCGGTCAATCTACTTCAACTTAACCCCTTGAGGGGCGGTGGGATAAAATATATCCCACCTAATTTAAACAAGATTCTCGCCAGAAAATGTTAACTAAATTTTATATATTTTTAACTTTGGAGGAAAATCGTTGAAAAATTGCTTTTCTTTATTTAAAAATAAAATTTTTCAATTATTCCGGTGAGAATTCAATATTTTAAGACATTTTTGCTTGCTCTTCAATGGGTTAATCCCTGTTCAACTAATTCTAGAATTTTAGAATACTAAAGGACTTGTTATAGATAATTGTATAGCAAAGGTATTTTATGGAGTTTTAAATATGCATGATCATTATATCGTAGTATTCTATCCAGATTCAGGGATAAAATACACAGCCGTCATCATACTTGGTGCTGTGCGCATGTGTTCATTCCCGTAATGGCAGTTACTATGCAATGTGGTAAAATGATTCGAGTTCGTTAACACATTTGCGCCGTCAGAAAATCCAAGGTTTGTACCCTTTTACCTGGCCCAGTCCTTTACTAAGTGAGTTGAAATAACTTAGAGAATGATTCAGAAAACAATTAGTTCTTTTTTAAACAACATTGTGTTGCAATTTAAAAAAATCCGCTAAATATTTCCGCGTTACCTTTTTTTTAAAAAAATACCCCACGTTCCACAGAAAATTTTTAGCTGCCTTCCACGAGACTTCCACGTTCCGCATATCAAAGAAGATAATCCACGGGACCATAGAGTTAATGCGGTGACTGCATGCCATCCTGTAAAATTGCCAGTCCGTGTCTACCGCCTGTATCTCATGACTGCATCGCTTGTCGTCATGTTTTAATGGCGATTATTGTAGGGTTTATGATTGCATCGATAGTATGCTCTGCTGAATTTTAATTATTCCTAGTTTTCTGTATTATTTTTATCGGTTATCCTTGCTGTTGGCAAAATGTAAATACTCGCGATTTAAAAAAATGATAAAATGTTGATTTAGAGATAAAAACTGATCCTATACCACATAAATTCGAATATACATATCTTTTACAAATGTGTGCACAGATCTTATTGTTAAATATGAATTTGGGAAGAGAGAAGAAGCTGAACCATTGTAAGATTTTATTCATTCACAATAGACTACGTAGCAGATAAAGAGATGAATAATTATGCGCGTTTTATATCAGCGAAAGCTACATGTGAAAAATAAAGATACAGTACATATTTTGACGGTTAAAGACTTATTATACTATTGTTGAACATTTTAGGTATCTTTTGTTGTAAAATTTCATTTGACTCGTTTCAACTGCTTATGCCAATGCAGCTTGCAAGCGTAAAAAAAGTTATAGTAGATTTTTTTAATTGTGTATTAACTGACATTCACATTTGACTAAAATTGCATTTAGAACTCTTTAACAAATATTGTACGAAAAATTTCCACCATGACCTTAACAGTATTAAAGTAAGTAGTTGAGCCACTGCCACCAATTAGGAAGGATTTTCCATTTTCCTTTCCATGGAAAATAAATTCCCCCACACCCGCCCCTAAAAGAAAATTTCATGTGACTTGAAATTGTTGTTTATTGCTATTGAGATATTTTTAATACTTTCAAACATAGTTGAAAAGTGTTTATGAATTCGGCTTGTCAGTCAGTCTGTACGTCCGTCTGTCAGACCGCGCTCTAACTCGCGTAAATATAGTGCGATTGTCATGAAATGGACATATGTTGTGGGGGTTTACTATAGTAATGTTGAGTATTAAAAATTAAGTGTGTAGCATTTTCGGTTAATTTACAAGGCCACTCAAAAGAATTCCATTAATTACGGTCTATGGGAGAAAATCTTTGCCTTGCATTTTAATGATATTACAGTATTTTAAACATATTGAAATTGATTACATAACTGAGGTGTACTACAGGGTTCTTACTACAGAATATGGTGTGCATAGAACTTATCGTTTATTTACAGGGACACACAAAATAATTTGGCTATAGAAAAAAAAAACAAGCAACAATTGAACTATAGAAGACTACGGGCAATAATTGCTGGAAGAGCGTTTTTAGTCGTGGTACGAGTTTTTAAATTTAACTATTTTTTTAAATATTACTTGGTGTATATAAATTCTTTAGATCATATACAGGGTTGCACAAAAGTTCTCAACAACATCTGTTTATTGGCGGAAATTGCTGAGTGGAAATTTTCAAGTGTGCTGTGCGTTTAACTGAACTAACTTTGAGCATACTATGTAGTATGCATACATATACATATCTGTAGATCTTATACAGGGCTGCAAAAAAAAGTTGTATATTTTAACGAGTATTCATGGTAATAACAGACATCGGGTTTTCCAATGTGTTATGCGTTTTCCAAATTGTTCATTTAGACGTCATCTTTAACATTAATACATGGAAATTATTCCAGAGAGAAAACATTCGCCTTGCATATAATATTTCAAATGAAAATCAAATTCCAAAGTAATTGCTTAAGAGGCGCAAAGGCCAGCATAGGGAAAAAGATTCCATGCCGGGACTCGAACCCGGGCCATCAGTATAACACTCTGTGATATAGCGCACTGATGTAGCGCTCAGTATAGTGCACTCAGTCAGTATAGCGCACTCAATCAGTATAGCGCAATGTTTTCTCTCTGGAATAATTTCCATGTATTAATATAGTTTCTATCGATGCTGGATTTAATTAAGTTTCGTGTTCGCCCCAGGTCAGTGGCTCACGATATATATTCCATCTTGTAGCCTCCCTTGTCATTTGTAGCCTTGCCAACATATAATAGTGAGAAATTTTCCAGGCTGCGTATCGTTCCCTGTGGTTTAGTTGATAGAACGTCAGTGCTCTATACTGATGGCCCGGGTTCAAGTCCCGGCATGGAATCTTTTTCATTATGTTGGCCTTAAGCAATTACTTTGAAATTTTATTTTCATTTGAAATATGTCATCTTTAACCTTAGTAAACTGTGGAGTTTTGTTATAGTATTCTGAATGTATTGGAAAGTGTTTCATAATCCATGCTGTACGCATGATTTTTCGTTCTTGTTGCATTTTGTTTTCTGTAATTTATTCATGTTATAATTTCATGTATCTGTATATATAGCCAATGCCTTCATTTTACTTTACAGACGTAATTTAAACTCGCTTCCCACGAACGAATTTTGTTCTAACCTGCATAATAAACTTCTCTCGTAGTCAAATTTATATTTCGATAAAAGATTTCACGTAACAGAGTATTTTATGCTAATAGCGCTCCTATTAGAGAATTGTATAACTATCTAAATAAAACTGACTTCCCACGAACGAATTTTGCCCTAAACTTCAGAATAAGCTTCTTTTATGGACAATTTTATATTTTGATAGGAAGTTTTTACGTAATAAGTATTTTTATGCTAATAGCGCACTTGGTAGGAAACTGCATAACTATGCAACGGTAACTTACTTTCAAAAAACGAATTTCACTCTAATCTTCAGAATAAGCTTCTATTACAGTCATTTTTATTAACACGTTCCAACATAGTTAAAAAGTGCTTATGAATTGGGTTTGTCTGTCCGTTCTCTAACTCTCGTAAATATAGTCCAATTGCCATGAAATGAGTATATGTTATTTGGTATCACTATGGGATGTTCGGTATTGAAAATGAAGTGTGTAGCATTTATAGTTCATTTACTACAGTTCCTCAAAAGAAGTTCAGTTCAAAAGAAGTAGTTCAGTTACTCAAAAGAATTCCGTTACATGACGGTCTAAGGGGGAAAATCGTTTGCGGTATTTTTAATGATATCACACTATTTTAAAGATACTGAAATGGATATATACCACTGAAGTGTACTACAAGGTTTGTATAGAACGTGATGAGTACAGAATTTATCGTTCATTAACAGGGACAATAAAAGAATTTGGCTACAGAAGAAAATGAACAATAATTGAACTATTGAAGACTACGAACAATAATTGTTCCAAGTGCGTCTAAGTTGTGGTATGCGTTTTTAAATTTAATTATTTTTTAAATACTACTTGGTGTCTATAAATTCTACGAATCATATACAGGCAGCACAAAAGTTTTCAATAACATCCATTTATTGACGGAAATTGCTGAAGTGAAAATTTTCAACTGTGCTATGCGTTTAACTGAACTAACTTTTAGCATACTATGTAGAATACATACATATCTATAGATCATATACAGGGCTTTATAAAAAAAATCGTACATTTTCCGCGACTATTCAGGGTAATAGCAGAAATTGGGTTTTCAAATGCATTATACGCGTTTTCCAAAATGTTCATTTAGACATCATCGTTCACCTTAGTTAAGTGTGAAGTTTTGTTACAGTATCCTGAATATGTTGGAAAGTGTTTCATAATTCATGTTTGACGCATGATTTTTCGTTCGTGTTTTTATATTTCGGTAAAATTTTACCGAAACACTTTCACACACTATGAAACACTTTCCAACACATTCAGGATACTGTAACAAAACTTCACACTTAACTAAGGTGAACGATGATGTCTAAATGAACATTTTGGAAAACGCGTATGATGCATTTGAAAACCCAATTTCTGCTATCACCCTGAATAATCGCGGAAAATGTAAGATTTTTTTTATAAAGCCCTATATATGATCTATAGATATGTATGTATTCTACACACTATGCTAAAAGCTAGTTCAGTTAAACGCATAGCACAGTTGAAAAGTTTTCGCGTAATAAGAGTTATGTTAGCGTCGTTTCTGGTGGGAAATTGCATAACTAAGAAAATGAAACCCACTTTCGCTGTTTCGGCGAATTTCGCTCTAATCTTCAGAATTAGCTTCTGACATGATCAATTTTATATTTTGGTAAAAATCTCCATGTGATAATATTTTTTCTCAGTAGCGCTCCTTGTATTAAATTGCATAGCTACTCACCTTAAACTCACTTTCTACGGACGCATTTCGCTTAAATCTTCAGAATATAGTTCCACCATGGTCATCTTTATGTTTTGATAAAGAATTTTACATGCTATATTTCTTAGGCTGGTGGGAAATTGCATAACCGCACTGTTTAAACTCCCTCCCCACTAATAAATTTCAATCATTTTTTCAGAACAAGTTTCTTTTATAGTCAAATTTATGTTTTGATAAAAAATTCGACGTGATAGGTTCTTTTATGCTGAAAGTACCGCAGATGATAAACTGTATAACTAAAATTTTAAAATTATTCTTTGCCATTACAATCCAAGTTAAAATTAGAATGCGCATAATCATCTAAACTTTCTTTAACGCCTATAACGCTCACTAATAAGAAATGGAGCAGTTAAATTAAAAAAAATTTTATTTTGTTTTACTGTATGACAGCCGTATTCAAGTTAAAAATAGGTAGAACAGATTCAACATAACTTTTATTTATGTCGCCGCCTCTTGCGAAATAGGATAATTAAATGTCTTACAATTATTTTTTTGTATTTTTCATATGAGGATACGAGCTCGAGTTAAAAATATTTCAACAGTCTACCCTTCCTTAATACTATTCTGTTGAAATACATGTGAATTTTAGCCAATGAAGTTTTATTTACCGTTATGATGTTAACATAAAAAATTAATCTACATTCAGTACACTTTTTATTGGAAACTTATAACCTTAAAATGGCTATAGGATATTTTTTTCATGCTTTTTAACACTTTCCAACATAATTGAAAAGTGTTTATGACTTCGGTTTGTCCGTCTGCCGTCTAACCGTGCTGTAATTCTCGTAAATATATTCAGTTTGTAATGTAATTAACATATGTTATTGAGGTTTATTATGGCATATTACCTATCGAAAATGAAGTGTGTGACATTTGTAGTTCATTTAAAGGAGGACACACAAGAATTCCGTAGCATTGTGATCTATGGAAAAAAAATTTGCGATATATTTTAATGATGCTACACTATTTCAAACTTAATAAAACTGATTTGAATTTCTGAGGCGCACTATAAACATGCTTTCTGTAGAATATGGAATGCGAAATGCCATACAAAAGAATTCAGTTACATTGAAATTTTGTTTTCAAATGTGCTATGTGTTTTCTAAATTAATTTAGATACCTTCTTTCATTTTACTAAAGAGTAAATTTTCTTCAAAGTACTAAGGAAGTGATGAAAAGTGCTTTATAATCTATGCTTGACGCATGACTTTAAATTCTTGTTTTAATTTTGTTTTAATAGTTTGTTTGTTGTTGGTTTTTTTTGGGGGGGGGAGGGGGGGGGGTAGAATCTATTTATATAAAATCCAAGTCTCTGTGTGTCCCTCACGATTCCGGTAGGACCGCATCATTGAAAAATACTAATGCAGGGTTACCACAGTAGCGCCAAATGTTAGCCAACTTGGTGATAGCTGGCTAATTTGGCGAAATTCCCATTTAAAACCATTAATCTTTCATAAAGGAGGTCACCGAAATTTAATTTAAACTCCGCTCTTTTAAGATATTTTTTTCAAAATCTATGAGTGAGAATTTAAAGTACGTCTTTACGTCTTCCTCCCGATGCTACTAATAAAATAACCGCCAATAGACGACGCTGTACTGTGTGAGCTCCTAACTGCGCGATTTTAATGTGCTTTAGGTACCTTTCCAGTATAGGTGCCTTGGCGAAAAAGGAAATTTGGCAACATATTTTCCGAGAACCTATCCACTGTTTCATTTTATATACACACGCATTTTTTTTCGATATTTATATGATTGATTTAACATAAAAAAAGACGTTTCTCTAATTTTATACACAAACAGATGTAATTTGTACATGAAAACATCAATTGGTACTTCTTAGTTATCCCGTCGACCAATTTCGCCAAATTATATAAATCGCCAAACCACTCGTTAAATTATACACATTGACATATTTTTTTTTATTTTAAATAACGAAAGAACAAATAAATTAGTAAAACATTAATAAAAGTACAAATAAAACGTCGAATTAAGGGTTTTATTGGCCATTATTCGCATTTAATCTTACAATTAATTAATTAGTGGCAATTAATCTTACAATTTGGCGACAGTAATTTGGTCGATGGGATAACTAAGAAGTACCCATCAATAATACACATAGAAAATAAACATAGAAAACAAACAAAAACGCTCATCAAGTTTGTTTTCATAGCAGTTTATATGATTTGACAACAAATCTCGATTTTTTTCCGTTATACGGACACCATGCCAAAATGTATGCTAATGCGCCAATTATTTCAAAATGCTAAAAGATTTTTCTAATTTTATGTCAGCAGTTTAATATGAGTTTTATTTTATTGCTTTATTTTATAACAGTTATTTGTTCACTTATTTTAAGTATATATTTGTGATTTAATGAAATGGTTCGTAAAAGTCTGGAATTTTCAAATGTTATATTTTTTAAATGCTCACTTTAGTATCGATAATGTTTTTTCTATTATTTTTCAAATGCTTAAATTCACGTAATTTTCATTTTGCGCCAACTTGGCGACAATGGTATTCGTATAACGGAAAAGTACCCAAATCTCACTTTCTGATGCCCAAATTACACCAAGCTTTTTTTTAAAAAAAAAAAAAACGCCTAAGCCCCTACAGTGGAAAGTACCAAACTGTCAATTATTTTGCGCTATCTGTGTTATAGTTTATACTATATGCAAGGGTGGTGGAGCGAACAGTTTAAACATTAAATAGTAAGGTTTCGGCACAGATGTCATATACGCCTCATATTGGCGCGATTTTTTTCTGACGCCAATGTCATATACACAACGGGTACTTAACTGCCGCCAAAGTGTCTTTATTTTGCTTGATATGGTGACCCAGATGTTGTGGTTTATGCTGTTGATGTTTTCGCCAAATTGGCGTCGTAAAAAATCGCGCCAGTATGGGGTGTATATGTCAACTGTGCCAAAGTTTCTATAAAGCAGTATAAGACTAAAAAATTAAAAACAAAATAAATGCAAAATAAGACTAAAGAAGAAATAAAAATCATGCGTTAAGCATAGAATATGAAACACTTTCCAACACATCCTGATTGCTTTAACAAAACTTCGTTATTTGGGGAAAATAAGGTAAATAAGATAACTAAGTAAACATTTTAGAAGACGCATAAAAAATTAAAAAAATTGATTTCAGCAGTTACCGTCCATAGCCAATAGTATCGTTATTACATGCCACTATTTAGCTAAAATTTAATTTAAACTACTCTTAAAACTACTGAAATCACATTCCCAGATATTATCATCCATAGACGGTTATGTATCCAATTCTTTGCGTGACTCTGTATATCATTTTGTCTATATTCTACAAACATTTCTCAGTAAACTAATTTTAGTTCAGCGTTAAAATGCATAATTCCTTTAAAAACTACCTTTAAGCAATTTAATCTCATGCTCAGTAACCCTTACGAATTATTTTGTGTAGTCCTGCATATGAACTGTAGCATTTATACACACAGTATAGTATGCATAAATGTAGTGAAACATAAAAGCGTATATCATAATTAAAAATGCATTTCCAGCAATCATTGCTTATGTACAATACTTCGGAGAAAAGTTTCTTGGCGAGAAAGAAGTTTGCCAACGTATTTTCTGACAACCTATTTACTGCTTCATACTCACAAGCAATTTTTTTCATATGTATACAATTTATTTAATATAAAAAAAGCTATTTACCCATTTTTATAAAGAAACAGAAGTAATTTTTGCACAGATGTCATATACGCATCGGAGTTGGCGTGGTTTTTCTCTGACGCCAATTTGGCAGAAATCTCGCTTTTGAATACCAGTTACTTATACATTTTTAAATTATTTGCTATCATTTTGAAGGTACAGATGTCATATTCGCCCCATATTGGCGCGATTTTTTTCGGTTGCCAATTTGGCGAAAACATCAACAGCATAAACAACATAATCCGGGTTACCACATCAAACAAAATAACGACACTTTGACGCAAGTTAAGTACCTGTTGCCTATATGATATTGGCGACAGAAAAAAATCGCGCCAATATAGGGCGAATATGACATCTGTTCCATTTTGAAAAGGAAATAACTATAAATAAATAACAGTTTCAATAATAACTATAGAACAAAACAGTTTATATAATTATAAACAGAAAATAAAAGTAAATAAACAATTTATTAATAAACAAAAAACAATAGCCGGGTTACCATAGCAGGCAAAATAACACCATTTTGGCGCCAGTTATGTATCCCGGTTCATATCTGAAATCTGTGCCGTAATTTGTATATAAAAAAATATTATATGTATTTAGAAACGATTTTGGTACAGATGTCATATTCGCCCCATATTGGCGCGATTTTTTTCGGTTGCAAATTTGGCGAAAACATCAACAGTATAAACAACATAATCCGGGTTACCACATCAAGCAAAATAACGACACTTTGGCGCAAGTTAAGTACCCTTTGCCTATATGATTTGGCGTCAGAAAAAAATCGCGCCAATATGGGGCGAATATGACATCTGTTCCACGATTTTTTTATGTATATAAGTGCATATATAAACAAAAATAAAAGTTCATTAGATTTGTTTTCATAGCTGGTTATATATTTTGGAAACATATCTCACTTTCTGATGCCCGAATTGCGTCAAGCTTTTTTTTAAAAATGCGCTATAATGGAAAAGTACCTAAATAAATAATTAACAGAAATAACCAATTATACAAACTAAAGCTTTTTTATTTCGAGATCAAAGCATAGTTTTTAATTTCGATTAAAAATACATATATCCTTGGAAAACTTCAGTTGAAATTTGGTTCACAGCTTAATATCTCATTCCATAAACCTAAACAAACACAAGTGATTCATTCATCGTGAACCGTAAAAAATATTAAATCATTGAGGTAATCATTCACAAAGTAAGTTCTCCAACAATTAATGGACAATATTCTAATGACGTCATAGTAGGAAAAATGGTGGCGGTATCGTTTGTTTATGGTTTGAAATCACAAAGATTTAATTTTGCAATGCCTCTTAGTTACATTATTTTATTGTCATATTTATGAGCTCAGGACAAAAGCATATTTTTTCATTATTTAGTTATTAAAGACGGAAAAAAATTATAAATGCATTTCTAGCAATCATTGCAATCAAATGCATGATTTGAAAAATTTAAATAATCTTCTTTCTTAATAGTAAAAAATAACATCGGGAAGTAACAGCGGGTTTAAGTTAAATAAGTTTAACTGTTTAATTCTGTTGTAATATTCAAAATAACTGTATTTATTAGATTTCAGTAAACAACATCAGGGCCCGATTAAACTTTGAAGTTAGAGGAATTACAATGTCATTTCAGGACCTTTCTTTTGGAGAAGCTTTTCTAAATTTCACATATACATGGAAACTCTTCAGTGTTAGAAACATTATTCTTAGGACTGACATAACATGAGAACGGCCTGCAATTTTACACAAGTTTTTGAAATCTACTTTATATCAGAAATTTTACCAAAAACTGGTTACTTTTTTGTTATAGCGGCCCACACTATTAAGATTATGACAAGTTGCAGCCAATTTCGCCAACGTCGTAACCGAGATCGTGGAGCACACACATATAATACCATTTCATGAAATCGTATACAATAATTTAATAGTTTTTACCTTACTTCAAGTGTGTAATTTATTTATTTTTAAGGCTTAACAATCTAAATTTTCCAATATATGAATTTAAAAAAATGTAAACGAAGATTGAACAGACATGACCCCAAAAAGCCCCAAATCTGCATAACACTTGGAACCAAACTGTGCAGATTAGTGGTCTTCTACTGTACACAGTCTTTCATAAATGTGTTTCGTTCTTAAAATGTGTTGTTTTCATCTATCACTGCGGAACAAGCGAGAAAACTCATATTCTTACACATGAGTTGTATATATCTTTATATCTAAATTTCCGTCATTTTTGACGGGCTACCTTTCTAGTAAATATATATTTGCCTAAAATGACTTGAAAAATATGAATTATTTGAATTATGATGAATGAATTATAGATGCCCCTGACTCTACATTCATTCCGTTTGCTGTAAGCCAAAAGTCAAAAATGATAACCTGGCTTGTCATATCTTGCAGTAGGATATTCTAGAAACAACCTTTATAGACAATTTTATCGTCAATTCAGTGTCTGACTTTCTTTTACCTTACTAGAGGGCTCTCCCCCCTACGAGCCCCGTTCAGACATTGCAAACTCTAAAAGCACGCTAATTTGATCGGATTAAAAAAAATTTCGGCAGAATGAATTATAATTTTAAAAAAACAATGGCTATCTCCCTGTTAACGGGTTGTTTTCGCCAAACATGTGAAAACAAGCTAATATAAATGATTTTAAGTAAACAGAGTCTTTGTCTACCGGTATTTTTTGGCAACGCTATAAGAAAGTTTATGACATATTAAACTTATGTCATTTACATAAGTATTAACAGAAGACATTTTAAATGTATTGTTTAAATCTGACGTAATTTTCACAAAAGTTTTCTTTCTCTTTTTAATATTCACGTGAAAATACTTTTGTTGTTAGAAAGGAAATATTATTTGCTGTCTTAGAATTCTGAACACAGGAGCAATGCGACTCTTATACGCACTTCAATAACATCTGCATTGGTTCATTGGTTCAAAATATCTAAACCCTATTGGTTTACAATGGACGTCTATGGGAATTTGACGAAATATTACAGATATCGCCAAGTTGGCGTCTAATTTTGGTCGTTAAGTTGGCAACAAACTTGGCGGTATTTGGGGACCAGAAAAGGGTCCCCCACCCTGATAACCCACCTTATGGGTATGGAGATGCATTAAATGCTGTTCAGTAACCAATGAGATGCGTTTTATATAGTTTTTATGACGTAATTATCAGTATTTTCCTGCTTTTATTGCGTAATCCTTTAATTCTTATTTGAAAGTTTTTTCTGTTTATAATAGTCACGTGTAGATAAATTTTTAATTTGAAGGGAATATTATTCTTTGCGCTATTTTTAAATTTGGCAACATTTTAAAATAATACCCTTTTCTAAAAGTTGTAAAAAATGTCTCTCGAAATGCTGAGAATTTGAATTTAAAATAGAAATAAAACCTAAAAAAAAAAAAATGAGTCAAATAAAAAAAATAAATGCAGTCTGCACACCGGGAACTTCCAATGCATAAAATGATCTAAAAATTATTAAATTCCAATGTATAGTTTTTACTCCTATAAAACTTTTTTAATGGAACGATTTTGACCAACTTTAACATTAAATATCTCTGAAAATAATTATTCGATTTGAAAACTGACTGCATCAGCGTATTTATCAAACATTTCTCAATAATACCATCGATTTTCATATTTTTGTATGCAATATTTTTCTTAATATTAACGAAGAAAGACCTCTGGTCACAAAAAATTCAAAACCTGTGGCGGCGGTGACAGCGTTAGTTACTTTTTTTTAGAATAGAGAGAGAGAGATTTTATTTTTATTTTTTATGTCAAATAAGTTATTTATAAGTTTTCCTAAGTTATTAATTTCTTCAAAAATCAGATAATTTTACCATTTCATCCGGCGCGGTGCCGACATAAGAAGAATGAGGTGGGTGCACTTTGCCCCCGGACATTTAGCCTTTTGCGGTCGTATGTCTACTCTCAGCGACCGAAGCTTTTTAACATTTTCCAACAAAGTTGAAAAATGTTTATGCATTCGGTTTGTCTGTCCGTCTGTCCACGCTCTAACTCCCGTAAATATACTCGGATTTTCATGAAATTGATAAAGGTTATTTAGGGTCACCAAAGCATGCTTGGTATTGTATATGAAGTATGTAGGATTATTCGTTCATTTACAGGGGCACTCAAAAGAATTACATTACATTATGGCATATGGGGAAAAATCGTTTGCAGAGTATTTTAATGACATTACGCTATTTCTAACGTATTGAAACTGATATAAATCACTGAATTTCACTACGATCACTTTAGAACAGGGCATTCATAGCATTTTTTATTCATTTACAGAAACACACAAAAGAAATCGGTTACAGCACAGTATTATCTTTGTGTAATAATTTCTGGAGTGTACGGTTTAAAAATCGGTATGCGCTTTTAAATTTAATTAATTTTTTGCATCTTACTTGTTATATATAAATTCTATGCCTGAAATACAGGGCTGCACAAAAGTATTCACGTACCGTTCTCCTTATTAGGGGAAATTGCTGAAGGTAAATTTTCAACTGAAGTATATGTATCTCTTAAGTGAACTAAATTTATGCATACATGTAGTTAATAGATTCATATCTATATACCATATACAGGGCTGCTGAAAAAATTCGAATGATTTTCCTATTGTGGGTGGGAAGAGCTGAAATTGGGTTTTGAAATGTGTTATGCGTTTCCATGTGGTTGAATTAGACGTAATACTTTAATTTTTAAGCGGTGCAGTTTTGTTACATTATTTTGAATGTGTTGGAAAGTGTTTAATAATTTATCCTCTTTGGTCCCTGGGTCCCCATATGGGGGCCTCTGTTCTTTTCCTTATAAAAACTAAAATGTCTGATTTTTTTTACATTTTGACATCACTTCTTAATAGATGAATGTTTTTTGCGTTCAAAGCAAACGAATAAATAGTAGCATCTAAGCTGCTTCCCACATAAAATAAATGTTATTTTCATCTAAGTTTGCAAAATTACTAAAAAATGCCCAAATGACAGTATGACAAAGAAAGTAAGAAATGAAATTTTCCTAAATATTTAACTTAAATCTTTTGCAATAAAAATTTTTGAGTATTTGGAGATTATTTACTTGTTTAAAGCTCTTAAATTTGTGATTGTATTAATTTAGGTTAATGGTTATAAAATTGATGTTTTTAAGTGGTTTTGCAGTTTTAGATCCATATTTTTGAACCTAATTACTAAGCACCTAAAGGATCAATTTCAAAAAATATATTTTTTCTGTCATTTACAATGTCATTTTGTTTGGAAAAAACCAATGAATAAGCATTTGTATTATTATTTAGCTGGAGAGGTTTTACTTGACACATGAATTTTTTCTTTCTTGTTTTACCGTTCCAGTCGTATGTCTACTCTCAGCCACCACAGGAAAGAAACATACTGATCTTACATTATATTAAGTCGACAAGCTTCAGAGATACGTATAATTCGAAATAATATTTTATAAATTGTGTTTAAGTGTAATTAAGCATCTTCGTTTCTTAAAATATTTTTTAAATAATACTTTAAAATGGCACAAATAAAGTTACCGGACGAAGTGTACCGTGAAATCGAAAGTAGTTTTAACAAAGATAAGATATAAGATGTAAAGAGTTATGTAAGTTCAAAGAGAAAAATTAAGAGCTGCACATTGGAGACTGCTTTGGAAGATACCACACAATGGAGAACTACAAAATATATTTTTTACATAAAATTTAAACTTATTGTGTTACATCTATCTAAAGTTTTAAATAGAATTAATAAATTTTGCTTTTCCTTCATAATCTTGCATATTATGTGTTGCTGTTCGTTAAACGAAAATTAATTCCGACCAACATTACAATTATGTATAAACTTAATACGGCCGCTAATGGTTAAAGCATTGTGATGATACAAGTACTAGTGTTCTTTGTCTGTTAAAGAAAAGTTGCAAAATTTCTGTCCGCAAACAGATCACTCATTCTGTAAAGTGCTAAGACGATTCTCATTTTTTAACTTCGTCACTTTATTATCTCCTTGTGATGAATCGTAATTGATTCGTATTCTGTCGAGTGTAAAGTTCGGATAAAACAACAGATCAAAATATATATTTAGACATTAGTACCTCCTGTGAAATAAATCTATTATTCATGGACACGGCTTTGTAGCTTACACGTGATATGGGCTGATTAAGAAAAAATTACTTTTCTGTTCTCTTCCACTCTTTGCTTCAGTAAACTTTTCATTAATAGTAAAAGAATGACACCGACAAAGGACTTTTTACATGAGATGGAAAAAAAAAATACTAGAAAACAGGAATTCTGCTTTTTCAGAATTTAGTGTCACCCCCGATGAAAAAAAATATATATGTATATAAATATAGATAGTTCAGTTTTAAGACTTAAAACACACGCTTTTATTTTATATAAAACGACGTCATCCGCATTCGCTGAAAAATTCCTCATTTACGATCCAGTTTTAAACAACATCTACAGTAAAGTACGCACAGGACGTCACTATCTCAGAATAATACACAAGTCCAGCAAAAAGAAACCAGCAAGGAACACGACAAAAGAAAAAATCGGCAATCTAATCATTCATGCCTTCATTTGTTTGTAATATTAATATAGATACTTAAAATTAGATTTAGTTTATAATAACTCCATATTTTATCAGATATCATTCATTTATATTTTTTCGAAATAGCACGTATTTTAATTACATTTTTTTTTTCAGTAGTTATGGGAAAATGGCAACAAAAAGATATAATTACTATTTTCCAACTATTTTTCTTTTAATTTCTAGTGAAATGGAGTACTTGAGTTACCAAAATTAAATAAATGGCGCTAAAAACTACAAAAAAAAATATCTCAAAAATAAATTGAGATGCAGTTTTCAAACAAATTGCATTTAAAAGTACTTTCTTTTTTCAATACAATGGTATACAAATGAAAATGTGCGATGCTTAGAAGTTTAAAAAATTGCAGTAGAGATTATCATGTACAATAATACATCTGCTGTGTTTCACGGCCGGCTTATACAACGGAACGTTATTTTTTCGAGACGACACTTTAATTGTTGCGAGAAAGAAATGGCATACCGGGGGGCTGATAAACTTTAACGACAGGAAATTTCAAAAGCCATATTTCATTGTTCGTTAGCATTTAGACGAAAATGATTTAGTAAAAGTTACGTTGTCAACGATTTCAAATGATTAAAATCGGGTATTTAAATCGTGATTTTAATCAGATGATTTAAAAAAAATCATTAATTAAAATTATATATTTTTTTAAATGGTATTAAAAAGTATTAAAATCCAAGGTCAATATAATTTGCAATGTTTATTAAGATATTTTGCTTATTAAAAAAATGAAAAAAGCTTTAAAAAAGTGTAAATAGTAAGTTTTTATCAGTCGTAAAAGCATTTCCTTTAAAACTTATATTATTTTAAGTCTATTATAATTAACATTGTTTTAATTTTCTTTTGGTAATCAAATTATTCACTCTTATACGTATATATAAGTATCGTATAACAAGAACAATAAATTTCCTTAAAAAAGAAGAAGCTTTTTTTTTTTTTTTTTTTTTTTTTTTTACAATTACAAATACAGTAAATTCTGTCTAAGGCGGACACTGTATAAGCCGGAAATCTGTCTACCGCGGAAAATTTTTCAAGTCCCGGCGAACCCATAGAAAATTACATTATTTCATGCTGCATAAAGCGGAATCTGTCTAACGCGGAAACGGAAAGGATTTTATGGTCCCACCGAAACCAAAATTTTGCACAAGCCGGAAAAAATGATAATTAAACAATTAAAGGCATTTTGTTTATTAAACTTTAAAACTGATAAGTCAAATACTCAATGTCGAGCATGTTAGTTAAATTCCGTAACACTTTGAAAAAGTTAATCGAAAAGAACAGAAACTGTTTAAATTTTAAGGAATTTATACTTATGCCATTTTTTCTTATACAAAATTGCAAAATTTAAAAGTTAAAGTTAATATTTCTGGTAGAATGAGCATTCATCAAAATACATATTTCAGAAAGTACAATATATTATACTTTAAGATTGTACTCAAATTCAAAGTTACAGCGTTCTGTCTCATTCTCGAAGTTTATTTATTTATTTATTTTGTGTGTGTCTGTGTGTGTGTAAACATCCAATTCGCATGTATTACAGCAGTACTAAGAAATTGAATAGCGTTTCTCATTTATTTATAAAGACAAAAGATCTTTCCGAATTTCAGTTTTCAACCGATTTTCGAGTCAGGAAAATCAGTGAAAGGTGATCATCTTCGAGGGATATTTATTTATTTATTTACTTTTTTTTTGGGGGGGGGGGTAGGGGGGAGCTTTTTTGCATAAGCCGGAATATTGTCTACCACGGATTTTTTTTCTCAGTCCCGATCGATCCCGCCTTAGACAGAGTTTACTGTACACATATAATATCAAATTGAAACTAGAGGAGAATGAAAGAATGATAACATCTGCTCAGTTGCTATTTTAAAAGAATGTATACAAAAAGAAAGAAAAAAAAAGTTGGTAAGTGTGATCACAGATCGCGCAGGGGGTTTCATTTAATATTCCTTTCAAAACACTTTATCCTTTTGCAAAATCTGTTAGTTCCACATTTTGAAACCAGGGGGCACTCCATTCTAAACAAACCTCTATCCGAACGAAACTCCATTTTACAACCTATCCGTAGATATATTAGTCGAGGGGATCAGGCCTATAGCACCCGAGATAGGTATGCGCCCCCTGGCGGTAAAAAGTTGAACTAAAATGTGTAAGTCTATTGTGCACAATATTAAAAAGTGGTCAAAGGGGTGTCGGTAAAAGTTAGAAAAGTGCACCCCGGGTGAAAAGGGGAGAGGATAAAAATTTGCTTAAAATACACAAGTAAGAGTTTTAACAAGTTTACCCGCAGGGGTAAATATGTGTTCTGCTACAAATAATAAGTGCTAAATTCTGCTAAATAAGTGTTCTGCAAGTGTTCTGCTATAAGTATGCAAAATTTTAAGTCTCCAACTTAATTAGAGACTGAGTTACAAAAATTCCTTAAAATACACAAGTTAGAGACCGGAGGGGTAAATATAAGACTTTTTGAAATTTTTATGATTTGTCGTGTGATCGCAAAGTGTTTAGCTATAATTATGCAAAATTTCAAGTTTTCAACTTAATTAGGGGCTGAGTTAAAAAAAAAAAAAAAAAAAAAAAAAAAAGCTTAAAATACACAAGTTAGAGCCCAGAGAGTTAAATATCAGACTTTTTCGAAATTGTATGATTTGTTGTTTGATCGCAAGTGTTTAGCTATAATTTTGCAAAATTTCAACTCTTCAACTTAATCAGGGGCTCAGTTAGAAAAAAAAAAGCTTAAAATACACAAGTTAGAGCCCAAAGGGTTAAATATAATGTTTTTTTTTTTTTTTTTTTTTTTAATTTTATGATTTGTCGTTTGATGTGAGGTATTCAGCTATAAGTATGTAAAATTTCAAGTCTCCAACATATATAGTTTCTAAGAACGGGTACTGTGACGGACGGACAGACAGAGGAGTAAGGCGAATAGGGTTTCGTCAGATGAACGAAACCCTAAAAACTAATTAGTATCAAAATAGTAAGCGTAGCGAGAGCTAGTAATTATTAGGTGTAATTAATTTTCATAATTTTTTTCTGGGTCGCGTATAGATACATGCTGGTAAATTTATACTTATGTGATTGCAATTATTTTACAACGTATAAGCGCGAGAAGAGCTGCCAGAATATTTGTTTGCTTTATTACTTGTGCTTCTAATTATTGAAATTACTTATTTGCAGTTTTTATTATTTTCATAATTACTAATAATTTCATTAATTAATTATACAAATGTAAATTATGCTCCTTAATATCATCTAATTAGAGGTTTAATTGTTTTGGAAATATGTAATCCTTGCTTGTCATTAGCCAATGAAAAAAAGAACCATAAAAATCCGATTAAGATTAAAAAAAAAAAAAAAATCATATTTTAATCCAAAAAATCCATTTTTTTTTCTATTTCTTTTTTTTTTTTAATTACACCCTAGTTCAAAAAACATAATCCATCCAAGATTACATAATCCATCCAACTGATGAGTAACTTAAATTTAAATTTTATTTAATCCAAGAATTCTACGATTGGACAAGGCAAAGATTACGACTAAAATATATTTAATCCGAGAATTCTACGATCGGATAAGACAAAAATTACGACTAAAATATTCTGGTACAAAAAAAAAAATATATTAATTGAAATTAAACCATAAATGGAAAATGCGCATGACCTCCATCCTGAGGAGAGTTGAAAGGTCACCGTCTGAGCCACACGAAGCATAACCAGCTGGAAATAAGGTATTTTATCTACATATTATTGGTAACATTAAAACACATAAAATTTTATGCATCATTTAACATGTCGTATTATAACAAAAAAATATATGTAAAAATAGAGGTCATATTTTGCCAAAATACTGCATTATTAGGGGTTTTTTATATTATACTAAATAAGTACTTCGTAGGGTTTTTTTATTTTATTTTTTTTTATTTCGAATATTGTGTATAAGGAACAGGAAGAAACCAAAATTTGACTTCAGTGACTTATTTAATGAAATTTATTTATTTAGCTGTTGTTTATTTATTTACTTATTTATTTATTAGAGAAACATTTTGCTCTAAGTTTATTAAAGGACGGCACAATTACTCTACTTTTTAACGCGATGCTCAAATCCAAATTAACAAATTTCTGGCACATTCAGGAAATCATTTTTAATCTCAGACGTAGGACATTTAAGGGTGCTCTTATTCAGAATCTGTGTAATTGAAAAACATCTTCTAATTTTCTATAAAAGCAAATAAACTTTCAGAAGGCAAATAAACTTTCACTTTACCAATTTCAACCGTGAAGGGCTGCAGCAACATCAATAGCCTTATAAAGTTGTTCTCTTCGGAATAATAAGTCGAGTATTTCGGCAAAGATAAATCGAGCAGAGTGGAATAATTTTCAGTTTTTAACACTTTCCTGCATTGTCTTTCAGCGGCACCCATTGTTTTCTTTTTCCCTTCCTCTAAATTGGTCCATGTACCATTTTTCACGACAAGTACCCACCACGATTAGGCATCTAAAATCCAGATTTCCCTACTTCCCATGCTGATGTGTGTGTAATGTGCAGGAGCCAAATCAAAAGTCAATTAGTTAAGCAAGCGGTACAACAGAGAAACCAGCAAATTATAGGCTCTACAATTAGGTCGGCCAGGGCTTTGGTCTACTGGATGGCCGCCATGCGAAGATCAAGCGGACAAGCGCCCCTATGCCAGACAGGTATACTCGTTCGGCTAGGGAAATCTGGCAGCTAAGAATCTGGTCATCGGTTTGGAGTCAGCCGATGTCCACCATGTACGCTAATGGCGCCTGGTGCATGTAAAATCGGTCGTGTAGCAAAGTCCTCCATGTTACCTGTGAATTATACCTCTGTAGGTGCCTTGTCAGGTGAAGGTCTCGTCACCTGATCAAGGTTCTAAATTACGAGGCCAATTTGAGTAGCAAAGCGCGGGTACAAAACAACAAGATCGAAATGTTAAGTAGCCGGTTTAACCAAGTTCACATCTAAGCAGTAGGCACAGTCGATAGGATGAAGATCTAGGTCCTCGTCAGATTTATTGCCGCTACACGGCGATTAGGCGGTCACCGCCCCGATACCAGGTATCAAACCCGTTTAGCTGGGGTGACCCGGCATGTAGGGGCCTGGTCATCGGTTAGAAAGAAAGAAAACCCTTTCCAACATAGTTGAAAAGTGTTTATGAATTCGGTTTGTCTGTCCGTCTGTCTGTTTGTTTGTCCGTCTGTCAGTTCGTCTGTGTGTCCGTTCTCTAACTCTCGTAAACATAGTCAGATTATCATGAAATTTAAATATATTATTGGAGTTTATCATGGCATGTTCGGTATTGAAAATGAAGTGTGAGCGTTTTTGATTCATTTACAGGGACAATCAAAAGAATACAGTTACATTACGGTTTATCAGGTAAAACCGTTTGCGGTGTATTTTAATGATATTGGACTATTTTAAACATACTGAAATTAATATATATAACTCAGGTGTACTACACGCTGCTTACTCTAGAATATGGTGTAAATAGAATTTATCGTTCATTTACAAAGACACACAAAAGAATTTGGCTGCATAAGAAATTGAACAATAAATGAACTATTGAAGCCTATGAAAATAATTGCTGGAATTGCGTTTTCAGATGTGGTACGCGTTTTTAAATTGCACTATCTTTTTAATACTACTTGGCATGTATAAATTCTATAGAACCTTACAGGACTGCACAAAAATTCTCGAGTACATTTCCATTTATTCACAGAAATGGCTTAATGGAAATCTTCAACTGTCCTATTCGTTTAACTGAACTAACTTTTAGCATACTATGTAGTGTACATTACAAATCTATAGATCATATACAGGGCACAACAACAACAAAAAAAATTGGATATTTTTCAGGCTGTTGACGGTAATAGCAGAAAATAGATTTTCATATACGTTATGCTTTTTTTTTATTTAACTACTTTTTTAATATTACTTGGTGTGTATAAATTCTATAGATCATATACAAGACAGCGCAAAAGTTCTCAAGTACATTTACGTTTATTCACGGAAATTTCTGAATGGGAATTTTCAGATGTGCTATTCGTTTAACTGAACTAACTTTTAGCCTACTATATAGTGTACATACAAATCTATAGATCATATACAGGGCGCAACAAAAAAAAAGTGATATTTTTGAGATTATTAATTGTACTACCAGAAATTGGGTTTTCAAACGCGATATGCGTTTTTTCAATTGAACTACATTTTTAAATAATACTTGGTGTATATAAATTTTATAGATTATATACAGGTCTAACAAAAGTTCTCAATTACATTTCCGTTTATTCACTTAAACTCCTGAATGGAAATGTCTAATTGCCTATTCCTTTAACTGAAGTAACTTTTAGCACAGTATATAGTATACATACAAATCTATAGATCATATACAGGAGTGCACACACATACACACACAAAAAATCTGATATTTTCCCGACTTTTTATGGTAATAGTAGAAATTGGATTTTCAAATGCGTTACGCTTTTTCCAAATTGTTGATTTAGACATCATCTGTCACCTTAATAAAATGTAAAGTTTTGTTACAGTATGCTGAATGTGTTGGAAAGTGTTACATAACCTATGCTGGACGCATGATTTTTCGTTCTTGATTTTGCATTCTTTTATTTAACTTAACGTTATTTTCGTATGTAAAGATGGAATTTTGAAATCGAAGCTCATACAGAGCAGTTTTTACAAAAGTCGAAATTTAAAAGTGTGCAGGAGCAAAAAAGTTCTAAAATTGGGATTTTTATGATACTGCTGACGACTACTGACGGTAATAGCAGAAAATAGATTTTCAAATACGTTATGCTTTTTTTAATTTTTTTCTACTTTTTTAATATTACTTGGTGTGTATAAATTCTATAGATCATATACAAGACAGCACAAAAGTTCTCAAGTACATTTACGTTTATTCACGGAAATTTCTGAATGGGAATTTTAAACTGTAGTATTCGTTTAATTGAACTTTTTAGCATGCTACGTAGCATACACGCAAATGTATAGATCATATACAAGACTGCACAAAAAAAATCGGATATTTTTCCGAATATTGATGGTAATAGCTAAAATTGGGTTTTTAGAAGTGTTGCGTTTTGCAAATTGTTTATTTAGACACCTTAATAAACTATGAAGTTTTGTTACAGTATTCAGAATGTGTTGGAAAGTGTTTCATAATCTATGCTGGATGCATAATTTTTAGTTCTTGCTTTTCTTGTAATTCATGCATGTTTTACCGGATGTTTGATGGCTTAAATTTAACCTTCAAAATGCACAGTTTATGATTTAAACAGACGTATTACACACACTTAAAATGTAGTGTTTTCCGACACGCTATCTTTCAAATTTATCGGGAGTTAGAAAAAATTCAGACGCTATGCGATTTCGTTATAACTTCCCTCCGCCTACGTACTGCTATTTATAAAATTTATATTCGTTTCTCTCGAAAGTCCTGTAGAAATTACAATCGATTCCGCTTCACTGAGCAAAAAAAAAGTATTATGGAAAAGTAATAAGTAATTTTCTGCGAACTTGGTGCGTATTTATTTAAAAGCAAAAGAAAACGAAATGAAATTTACTTTTTATTAATGAACTTGAAAATTGTTTCACGCACCACTGCTGCTTACTAACATTATATGTCTGCCTTTTATGTTTATTTTCTTCTTCGTTACAGCCTTGTATATAAATAATGTTATTTTTAATATATTCCATCTAATTTTTTTACTAGAAGATTTCTTTTAGAGCATACAGAAATTTTCATGTAATAGTCACATTTCTGGGAAAATCCTCTCTAATATTTTTTACTGTAAAAGATGAAGATTCATTAAATAATATATAGCAGCCACGTTTTACTATCACTGATTAATTGAATCAACCTTCTTTAAAAAATCACATAATTTTAAAAGTACAGAGGAAAGCGTAATGTTGTCTTTTCAAAATAGTCGCTTAAAAAATCATATTTTAACAGCACAAATATGTTTCATTTAAGATAATACATAGACGTACATACAATAAATATACATAGTGTACATACGTGCGTGCGTGTGTTAAAGAGACATAAATAAATCAACAGATTATTAATAAATAAATAGATAGATAACTAATAAATAGATTGCTAATAAATAAATAGATTATTAATAAATAAATATACTAGTAAATCTGCAGATCAGGAGCCTCAACGTCATCTTTGCAAGTCATTGTTTTTTAACACTCATTGCGTAATATTCAACTTCCTACAAATCTCTTTTTAAAGTTTTCAAATTGCATAAATATTTATAAGCATACAAAATACTTCGTAAAGTTTCAGAAATTAAAAGTGTTAAACAAGTGGTTATACATTGATGTTCTGAAATTCTGATGAGTTACTTATTCTGGTAACTTTTTAAATCAAAAATTGCATTCATCTTCTTAAATCAAAAATTGCATTCCCCCCGTAGTCTATTTAAATTTACATTCGTAATTTTTTATTGATTGTGCGGATGGTTATAGTATATCTTAGATTTTTTTTTACGCTGTGATTTATAAGGATAAGCATAAGATTTTTTTTAAAAATTAATAAAATTTAAATTCGACGTTCTTTAAGAAAAAAAAAAAACAGAATAATATTTTTAGTAATACAGTTTTTAATTCATAATACAATGAAATGCTACCTTAGAATGCTTATTGCTTAAATATAAGTAGACCATTTTCATTTTAAAGAAAAAATGCACTTATGAAGTCAAAGAATTCGGTCCCTGTTCCACGTGCTTGTTTTGTTTGGGCCGAATGAAGGCCTTTAAATCTGAGCGATAACGCACATCGTATTGCAAACTGCTTTTACGGCATACTGCATCTCCATCTATCTCTTTCCTCCGTGAATAATAGTTAATTTTATTTTACCCAAGATCTTTTTATTCCAGCATCTTTGTTTTCGATAAATGACGCCTAATTCACCTGCTATGCGTACTGACTCAAAACTTTTCATCTTGTTATATTAAGAAATACTCGAGAGTTTTCTTTTTATTTCCAATATGCCGCCATATTAATTTTACTATTCTTAATTTTATTTTTCATTTTCCTGTTTCACGACAAAACATTTCAATTGAAAATTGTTTAAAAGAAAATATTATTCCGGGTTTTGATTTTCTTGGCAACAATTAAAGAAATATTGGTAAATGTTATGGAAAAATGTTACGTTATTCTCTATGAAAATAATGAACTTTTCTATTTTTAAGCAAAATATTTGAACAAAATAAATAAAATAAATGAAATATTGCCTATTTTTATTTCTGGGCTAAAATCCATCTATATGCAAAGATACAAATGCATTAATTCATCCGTTTTGACGTTGGCTTTACTCAAACATTATACACGCAATTATACTAATATTATTAGGACCAAATACGTTGCTAGGCAACAGATGAAAGAAAAGGAAAAAAATGAAATATGCATTATGTCAAATTGATGAAACAAAATCCTTTATATTATTGGAAAACATGCATAAAATTCCCCCCAATATTATAAACCTAATTAAAAAAATCTCGCAAATATATTGACAAAATTTCAAACTAATTGGAATAATTTAATAATCTTATTTAAAAATTTCAGCATCAAAAATTTACCATTTAAATTCATTTTTCATAAGAGCCATTTCTTTCAACAAATGAAAGTATGAAAATCGTATGACTTGCCATAGAAAAGCAATATAGAGCCAAAATAAAATGTTCCATATTTCCCGAACGAATGTACCAAATTTAACCAAAAACTATACGGCTAAGTCCGGGTACCTCATCAACATTCCCAGGGAATTTCAAGCCAATCAGATGCTTTTTGTGGCAGTTATCGCGGAACAGACAGACAGACTAACAGACTGACTAACAGACAAACAGACAAACAGAAACCAAAACTTTTCGTGTCTCCACAGTAAGCCTTCACTGACGTTTCGGCAATTACTTATAAATGAATAGATAACTAATAAATAGATTATTAATAAATAAAGAACTGAAAATAGATTACTAAATAAATAAATTTTAAATGAAAATTTAAAAAAAATTAAAAATAAAAATGAACTAACTTAAAAATTAAAAATTTAAGTTACAGAGTCAAATTTAAGTTTACCCATTACGGAGCATGGATGAAAAAAATATCTTTTTTCTTTTTATAGAAAATTCCAATAGATTTTTTTTTTTTAATATACTTAGATTAATGTATGTATAATTATTTTAATGTACTTACCTTTAATATATATTTTTAGATTGCCCACTAATAACACCAAAAAAACATCTTTATATGAAAGATATCAGTTATGTGTTCAAATAAAGTTTTGAAATTTATTAAAAGCCATACTTTCGTATTAGCTGCATGTCAAGAGTAGCCAAAAAAAATCTCCACAGATCCACTTAGAGCAGCTTTTTAGATGCTAATAATTTCAATGGTTCAAGCACGTAACTCGATTATATGTCAGTTAAATTTGTGTTTTATTTGTATTATTTTATTATTCATTTATTTATTGATGAATTGTTTATTTTTTTATGGAATATTAACAGAAAACAAATGCTGAACTATTTATATTGTTTTCAGTGCAAACGGGTTCATCTTTCGTAATCGGGCTGCACACGATAGAAATAGATTTTTTTTTTTCAATTGTGCTTGAAAATTATATTAAAATCCATTAAAAATCAGTAAATCGAGATACAGTTTTCAAACAAATTGCATTTGAAGAAACATTCTTTTTTTCATATTTGACTGCGTAAAAATTGAAATTGTGCAGTGTTTAGAAATAAACAAAAAATTGCAGTAAAAGCGAAATTTATTGGTCAGGTGCTTCCACCGTCAATATGACGTCAGTGTTACGGACACGGTTTTTTTTTTTCTTTATAATGTAGATATAGATTTAAAATATATATATATATATATATATATAATTTGGTCATTATGTTTATATACGAGACGATCATCATGAAAGAATAACAATACAATACTTGGACCAGGAGGGGTGTGTGTTTGTGTGTGCGGGGGATTGACCCCATAGAATTATATAAAAAAAAAAAATCAGTCCTGAGACAAGTTTGTTGAGAATATTGATGTGATTCCCCGAGTATTGCTGAATTATGTCAGTACTTTTCAACACAGTAGAACCAAAGCTGATTTCCGACTAGGACTTCGAAAACTGTATAATCTTAGACCTCTGTGCTTAGAATTTGTTAATCTTAGAACTCTGCGCTTAAAGGAAGGGTTCTTTTCTTTGTAACTTTTAATAACTGTTTTGAGTAAAAAGCACCAAATGAAACAAATTTACACAGTTAAAAAAAAAAAAAAAAAACGTATAAATGTTTCTTAATCTAGAAAAATATAATACAGCCACGAACGAAAATGTACAATAAACTTTTCCGAGTTAACCACGATTCCGAAAAGCATTCTTTATCTTTAGACAAGCAAACAGGGCCGTGCGAAGAGGACACTCACCCCGGGTGCAGAAATTGAGGGGGTGCCAAATTTATACTACGAACATAGTTTTTTCTTCTTTTTTGTTAAAATATTATGTGTGTACATATTGGGAACTTTTTTCCCAACAAAAGCACATTCATTTTTGTGTCAAAGTTATTTCAGTGTCCCTTACCCTACACTCAAATACAAATTTATGAATACAGGCTTCTTTTTCTTCAAAATTTGTTTTAAGTCTTTGTCTTAGTTTCTTTCGTTAACATTCTCTTTTCTGAGTCTGTAATTTTTCTGTGTTTGTGACAAAAACATATACCTTCAAAATAGCATGGGGTTTCCTTCTGGGAATACAACAGGGTTTATAAACTCCTATACTGTACTGTTAGATGCATTTTTTCTACACCCATTTCCCAGATTCCCTTTATCAAAGTATACGTACAATTTTCTCTTATCTTATTTAGTTGTTTGGAGCTTCTGAATTAAAATTAAAGATAAAGTTCCAAAATAAACGCAAAATATGTATTCCATAGAATTTATTTCTGTTTCTGCACCTTTCAATTTTGTGATACATGTTACAAAGAAAAAGCGTGTGTGTGTGTCAGGGGGGGGGGGGGGGGAGCCAAATTGAAACTTTGCCCCGGACGCAATTTTCCCTTCGCACGGTTCTGCAAGCAAAGCCCGCGGCTTTGCACGCTTAGTTGTTGGAGTATGCTAATAACTGTATGCCTATTTGGATTAGAGGAAATTTGCGAAGGATACCTCAGAAATTTCTAATTAAGCTACATTTTCAGTAAACTTCATTCTTATACTCATTATTCACTCTAACAACGACATTTTCAAAACTGAGCAAAAAACACTCAAATCTGAGTATGTCGCATAGTCAAAATGGCTCCAAATCAAAATTACTCAAATTTGAAAATCGTATATACTCATTTCTGGAAACATGGACATACTCAAATATGAGCACATGGTTTATTCTTGAGTGTGTGCATGTTTTCAGAAATGAGTATATGCATGTTTCAAATTTGAGTAATTTTGATTCGGAGCCAATTTGACGATACGACATACTCAGATTTGAGTATTTTTTGTTTTGAAAATGCCGTTTTTAAAGTGTACGCAATATAGTGCATAGCTAACCCTAATTATAAGGTAACGTATAGAAATTAAGTGTGCATACAATAAAAATAGGGATAAATACTACTTCGAAACAACAAAATTAATGAAATTACCTTCTAACTTTTCAATAAAATCTTGCGAAGTCTTTCTGTTACGAATTCATCCATTCTTCGATTTCGATGGTTGAAGAGCAAATTCTACGCTTCTACGATCACATTACGAAAGCTTTTAAGTGTTCTTCAGAGATTGCGATAAAAATGTAGTTCGCCACATAAAATATTATTGAAAGGAGAGTTTCGTTCAAAATCATAACGAATGAAATAATATGAATAAATTCAACTACACAGGTGAAATTTACTACATTTAACGAATAAAAAGTAATTTTGTTTGAAAATGAGTATTTCCGGTACTTCACAATTGAAGGCATTGAGTTGTCATATTTGAAACAAAAAGTTTCATAACAAAATGAAAACATCGATTTGCTCAGATTTGAAAGTGTCATTTTTCTCAGTGTTACATTAGTCGAACATGAGACTTAAATTAATGAGAAAAATCTTAAATTAATTCTAAATAAATAGTAATTTAGAATGTTTACCACTCATTTCATTTTTTATTTTTTTTTTTTTTTTTTTTTTTTTTTTTTTTTAACCGTTCTTAGCAAGCATTTACATCTTAAAAGTAGCCACTATGCCATTCAAGCTTCTAGTTTTCCAAGCTTCTATATCATATGTCTCATAGAAATCGCAATTTTAGAAGTTTTTTGTTCCTTCACCCTTTCAAATTTCGATTTTTTTACACCTTTCTGTACGTGCATTTACGTCTGTAAAGTAACAGCCATGTCAAATTTGAAGTTTCTATCTCCAATCATTCTAAATAAATCGTAATTTAGAACGTTTTTAGAACGTTTTCCGCTAATTTCACACATTTAAATATCGAATCTTTTAGAAACCGTTCTTGAGAGCATTTATATTTTAAAAGTAACTAACCTCCATGCGAAATTTCAAGTTTCATTGCCCCAGCAGTATCATAAAAACCCCAATTTTAGAACTTTTTTGCTCCTACGCACTTTTAAATTTCCACTTTTAAAAGCTGTGTAAGCGTGAGCGTCGATTACAAAATTTCATCTTTACATACGAAAATAAAATTTAGTTAAATAAAAGAATGTAAAAAACAAGAACGAAATATCATGCGTCCAGCATAGATTATGTAACTTTCCAACACATTCAGCATACTGTAACAAAATTTTACAGTTTATTAAGGTGAAAGATGACGTCTAAATCAAGAATTTGGAAAAAGCATAACGCATTTGAAAATCCAATTTCTGCTATTACCGTAAAAAGTCGGGAAAATATCAGATTTTTTTTTGTTTGTGTGTTTGTGTGTATGTGTGTGTGTATTATTTAAAAATGTAGTTCAATTAAAAAACGCATAGCGCATTTGAAAACCCGATTTCTGCTATTACAATCAATAATCGGGAAAATATCAGATTTTCTTTTTGTGCATCCCTGTTTATGATCCATAGATTTGTATATTTACTACATAGTATGCTAAAAGTTTGTTCAGTTAAACGAATAGTACAGTTGAAATTTTCCATTCGGCAATTCTCTTGAATAAACGAAAATGTACTTGAAAACTTTTTGTGCAGCCCTGTATATGATCTATAGAATTTATACACACCAAGTAATATTTTTAAAAAAAGTTCAGTTTAAAAACGAGTACCAGAACTGAAAATGCACTGCCAGTAATTATTGTTCATAGGTTTCAATAGTTCAATTATTGTTCAATTTCTTCGGAGGCCAAATTCTTTTGTGTGTCCCTGTAAATGACCGATAAATTATGCGCACACACCAATTCTACAGTAGCAGTCTTGTAGTAAACCGCAGTAATATGTGTACTATTAAAAGTTATACTTTGTTTGGATTCACGAAGCATTATTTAATAAGATAAATATTTGAAAGTAACAATATTTTTTATATTATTTTTGCATCTTTATTAAGCAAAAACGTTATTTTAGGTTTTGGCGCATTTTAATTTTAGAAATGTAAATTCAGCCAAATAACTAAGAATTTCCTCGGAATTATTTATTTATGATATAACGAATTTAACAATTAATTTTATTTGTTGATCATTCTTTTGTTGCCACTTTACAAAAAAAGAATAATAATATAATTCTTTTTAAATGTATAAGTATCGTCTGCGTAATTGATTTCACACAAGAATAAATTGTGTATTGGAATTTTTAACACTGAAAAATACTTTTATAATTTAATGTAAATAATTGAATTTTCACAAATTTTAATTCATTAAAAATATCCTATAATTTTCATTAAAAAAAGGGTATTTTAAAAATTACAAAAAATTACGTGTTTCATTTTTTATTTGCAAAAATGTGTCCATAATGGAAAAATATGTAAAATCTATTATATATATATAATCCAAACGAAATTTCGTTCCGAACATCTATATTTCGAGTTCTACTGCACGGAATTTGACGTAACTTATACTGCTGGATAGATACCATTTCAGGGAAGGTTTTAAGCTATAACACATAGTTCTATGTAGATTAGTTATAGAATTATAACGGAAAGTTCTGTTATTTTGGGCGAAAGGGTTACTATTATTTTATTGGCGATAAATTTTGTTGATAAATGAATTGAAACGGCTGTACATCTCGGAAAAAAACTTTTACTAATTTTATTTAAGAGGAAAAAAAAGAGAAAAAACAGTTTTGGCGAGTGGTAATATTATAAAACGACAATATCGAATTTAAACATAAAAGGTAATATTCGTAATGCTTAAAAATTTATTCAATATGAAAGATTTCAGTTTTAAACCATGGCAGGTTAAGAAAAATGCATTAGAAAATTTGATAAGATAATATCTGAGTGACAATTTTGTTTTTGTTTTTGATTTTTTTTTTTAATTTACTTTATATTTTTATTTAAGTCATCCATCATTTGATTTGCAGAAGAAACTAGCAGATGTAATTATAAAAATGACGGTACTTGTGAGTTACATATTAAATGTTTATTACGATTTCATTTTATCGCCAAACAATTTAATTTTAAGCCAAAAATGCGTAAGAGTGGCATTGGTTTCAGCGACGTTCACAATATTGATAATTTTTCAAGTAGACGACTGCATTTAAAAAAAATCTAATTCTACTTATAGTATTATATATACATATAATTCAAATGTAAATTTCATTCACAAGGTTTTAGTACATAACACGTCGTTCTACGTTACTTGGTATCGAATTATGCTTTAAAGATTTTTAATGAGATGGACCTGATATGAAAAAATAGCCTTTTTAAAAGATTCTGCCGAATGTATTTCGATGAAACTCATACTGTTATTTAGATAATTTTCACGGGAATGTTTCAGTATACAACATGTCCTTCTACGTTGCTTAGCCATACAGTTTTGGGTAAAATTCTGTAATCTGGTGAACTCAAACTCAATTATCACAATTTAGCATTCTAAAAAAGTTATAATAAACGGTTTTTGATAGAACTTGCATTGTTAATTTTGCAATTTTTTAGAGATAGTTTTAGTATATAATATATTGTTCGGTACTGTTTAGTCATAGAGGAATGGGATAAACCCTCTAATTTTCCAATTTTTCCTTTGCGAGGTGGAAGAAATGGGCTTGGAGAGAGAAGGAAAGTTTTCATGCATATTTTCTGTTCAATAATTATAGAATTTATTTACTATAAAGAAGACATTTACCTCTTTTCATATAAAAACAAAAGTAAATTGTATATAAATAACAAAAATATTAATATTCATAAATAAAAAGTTTATATATAGGAAAACATATTTTAAAAAGCATAAAAGCTCATTTTATTTGTTTTCACAGCTGTTCGTATCATTTGGCCACAAATCTCACTTTCTGAAGCCGGAATTCCGCAAAGCTTTTTAACATCTAACAGTACCCATTGATCTTAAAATCAGGAAAATTGGAAAGTAGATGTAGTTTGTAAATTTTGTCTTAATTAAGGAGATAAATTGCGCAATCGAGTCCACAGACAATTGGCATATTTTGTACCGATAAGTTACATAACTGAGTCTACAGACAATTGGCGTATGTTACCGGGCGTGTTTTGGCGTACAATTAATTAGGAAAAGGTTTATATTAATTCTGTGTTTTTAAAGAGGACCTATTCTATAACCGAATTTACACAGAACTGGCGAAATTTGGGAGAAAGTTTTTTGGAGACCTTTTGTTACTTTTACGTTATACCAACACCATACCAAAATGTATGCCATTAAGCCATTTATTTCAATTCTAAACGTGCAAAGATTTTATGGTACTTTTCCAGTACAGGGATCTTGGCTAAATAGAGAAAATAGCCTTGGCGGAGACGGAAATTTGGCAACATAATTTCTGGCAACCTATTCTCTGTTTCATTTCATATACACAAGCATTTTTTTTCTATGTTTACATAATTTATTTAACATAAATATGCTATTTATCTAAATTTATATAGAAACAGAAGTCCCTGTATATAAAAAACATTAATAATATACCGTGTTTACTCGCGTAATAGTCGCACTCTTTTGCCATATTTTCATTGTAAAAGTCTAGGTGCGACTATTATGCGGGGGAAATCTACAACACAATATTGTACACTCTCATACATTAGTAGTATAAAAACCCCATTATAATAAAATTATTAACTAACCAAATGTTTCCAGATTATCTGCTGTTTATTAAATAACCATTTTTCTTTTTATAGTAATAATTTTATAGACATAAAATTTACAAATAATCTTTGTGAAAATGTTGACAAAAAATTCTCATAATAAATCACTTTCACTGAAGGTATCAGTATCCCTGCGAAGAAATTATTTTGATGATTTTTTTCTGCTTCAAAACGGGGGTGCGACTATTATGCGAGGGCGACTATTACGCGAGTAAACACGGTACATATATAAACAAACAAAAAATTTCATCAAGTTTGTTTTCTTAACTGTTTATATCAATTGGCAACAAATCTCCCTTTCTGATGCCCGAATTGCACCAAGCTGTTTAAAAAAACGCCAAGGCGCCTATAGTGAGAAAGTACCAAATTGTTTTTGCAAACTGTGCCAAACAATGTGGCTTGCTATTTATGGAACGCGAATTTCTTTTGGCTTTAATTATTATTTAATCTTAACCATGCAAAAAAATTTAATTTACTATTTTTTTAAACTGAAAGCATTTTTTATTATTAAGTAAAATTAAGTTATAACTTCATTTTTCGCTGATGTTTACTGCAATGCTAAGAGACACTTAGAATTTCATGTGCGTAGTTTAAATGACGATTTAAAAAAATATATATTTTATAATATCAGAACCCACACCAAATTGGATCATTTTACTGAGAATGTTTTAATACAAAATGAAATACATTTGTTGTAGACATGATCGTAAATCTCAATACTCGCCGATTGAAAAGTCTTTAAGATTATTCAGTAGAGACAACGAGAAATAACTTACAGTTTCATAAATTTTAAGAATCCATATTCTTATCGATCTATCTACTTCTGCTTCTACTACAGTGAAACCTCCCTATGCGACCACCTCCCTGAACGACCATTTTCACATGGAACGAAATTTATTCCCATAGGTTCAATACTAATTTTACCTCTATTCAGAAACCGCCCCAGTTGAACTACCTCCATGAGCGACCGATTTCTTTGAAGAAAATGAAACAAATTCCGTTTTTTCCTGGTCGCTTGAAGAAGGTTTTATTAGAATAATAATTCCGGAGAGGGCATTATTCATCGAACTTCTAAACTAAGTTTAGAATTTTTATTTATTCCTGTAAATTTTAAGTGTTTAAACATCTTTATGCCTTTTTAAGCAATGCATTTAACTCTGATGACAAAGTAAGGATGGCGGTCGATAAACTCCCCTCCATATTCTGTCAGGAAACTCTCAAAGAAATAGATAAATGAATGAAATCGTCATAATTTTTTCCCGTCAAAAAAAAAAAAAAAAAAAAAAAAAAAAAAAAAAAAAAAAAAATTGCATTTATTTACTGAATTTCTAAAGGACTTGGAAATAAAAATTACAGAAGATAAAACCGTAAAATCAAAGCAATCGTCAATGTATTCATATTTTAAGCTCTTCACTAATTAACTTATGTAATTAACTTTTGTATTGAAACTTAAATTTTCATATTTTCTCCTAATGTGAAAAATAAATTTAGTAACATTAATTGTTACTTTTTTTCAACAATTAAAATCTAGATGTAAACATGACCTCCATTAAAAGACCACCTCTCGGAGCGACCCATTTTTATTGGAACGGAACGCGGTCGCTTTAGGGAGGTTTTGCTGTATATATACGAGAGTAAAATGCAAATGGGAAATTCGTCCCGGCTGCATATAACTTGAGCTCACTTCACTGGATTTTGATGAGAATCGAAATGATAGTTAGATAATTTTTCAGGGAAGATCTTAGCATATAACATATCGTTGCAAGTTGCTTATACATATCATTATGTTTTAAAGTTATATAATCATACGAACACGATTATAAAAGATTAGCCTTTTTAAAAGATTCAGCCCGTTGGATTTCGATTGAATTTTCACTGTTAGTTAGATAATGTTTCAGACGGTGTTTTAGTATATACTACACCCTTCTGCATTGCTTAATAATAGAGATGTGGTGGAAAGTTCTATAATCAGTTGAACCCGATTATGAAAGTTTAGCCTTTTTAAAAATGTCTACAGAACGGATTTTGATAGGAATTCCATTGTTAGTTATATAACTTTTCAGATACGGTTTTAGTGTTTTGCATATGTTGCTATGTCAAAAAGTAAAGACAGAAAGTTCCATAATCATGTGAAACCGATTATGAAAGATTAGACTATTCAAAAAGTTCTAAATGGCGGATATTGATAATACTTGCTTTGTTGATTAGACAATGTTTGGGGAGGTTTTAATTTATTGCATATAATTCTACGTTGCTTATTTATAGAATTATGAGGGAAAGTTCTATAATCAAATTGACCCCAATATGAAAGATCAGTCTTTTACTGGATGGATTTTGTCAGTTTGTTTGTTTGCATTATAGTTAAATAATTTTTCAGGGTTTATTTTATTATACTGCATATTGTACTATCATTCTTTACCAAATCCTACTGTGATTGACCAACTAAAGGGGTTAAGATCTTAATAGCTGAAAATTTGTCTGCACATTAGAAAATATAATAGCACAATGGCGTTCGTATCGTTTTCCGCAGTGCGAAAGGACATTCCAGGTAAGGTTCCATATTGCTTTAAATCACAATGTGAAATTCACTGATACATTTTTTTGTTTGTTTGTTTGTTTCAAGGTTCGTTTGGATAAACAGACCAGCGTAGCGGGCATAGCCTGCTAGTAAATTAAATAAAATAATAAACTTTTTAAGGTTATTCTGTAAAGAAAAAAAAATAATAATATTGTGCAGATCTACAGATTATAATTTATTTTTATGTTTAATTTCAAGTCAAAATACTGAATAGTTTTTTTGTAAAGTGTGCAACAAAATGTAATTTGTGTAGCCTAGTAGAGGATTCGCTTCGCTCATCCTAATAAATTCCAACATGTTTAAAATAATGTAATATTAAAATACTCAGTAGACGATTTTTCCCCATGGGTCGTAATGTAACGGAATTCTTTTGGGTATTTCTGTAAATGAACCGTAAATGCTACACACCTCACTTTCAATACCGAGCATCAATATCAATTTCATGACAATCTGATTATATTTATGCGAGTTAGAGCATAGACAGACGGCAGACAAGTAAACCGAAGTCATAAGCACTTTTCAACTACGCTAGAAAGTGTTAAAAATTGAGAAACAAGTTCTCAACATTATATTCATGTTTGAAAAGTGAGCTCTCACGCAATGAAATAATATTAGAACAGAGAGTTCTAAATATATTTAAGAACGGGTCTTTCCGCATATTCCACCTTACAAAAATTTGTTAAAAAATTAATTTTTAAAAGTATATTCTTTTAATCGTTTTTCCATCATCATAATTTAAGTATGCCCACGAAAGTTCAAGTGTGGGTTAAAGTGTGCCGTGATCTAAAAACAGGTTAAAAAACTCTGGTCTATACCGTTCCAGAAAATCATTAATTATTTTACATTTTTCGTTAATTTTCCATAACTGATCTCTTGCCAACGTTGAATTAATAGCTTTACGAAGTTAAATCCTGGTATAAAAATGGTGCCAAGGACAATTGAAGTTGATTTCGATTTGAGATCACTTAAAAGAAAAATTTAGTAGTTTATTGCTAGTCGCATATGATTAGAAGTCTGTTAACTTTCTTTTCCTTTTAGATAAACTCATAGGTGTTAACAACAAGGCTAACGAGTTCGAATGATTGTTTGAAAACGATTACCTTTCACCTCTTCAAAGATATAAATATTTATTTAAGAATCATTTTATAGTAAAAAAATAAAATGTAGTTTCCCTTTATGAATTTTTATATTAACTTTCGAATGACCTGTTTCACAAAAATAAAATGATTATGTCATGGATTACCTAACCTTTTATAAGTCTGAAAAGTTCTTCAATAACAGTTATAACCTCGATATTATTAATGAGTTTTTCTGACTGATTTAGAAAGTCAAGTAGATTCTTTGACTTGCGATTGATTTCAGGACTAAAAGTTCATGAAAATCTAGATTTTTATAACTAACTGTTCCGCAAAATATTCAAAATTCTTTAAACAGGGTAGTATGTTTAAAGGAAGTTAGAAATTTAAATTAATTTTAGTAATATATTATATGAGGGTTTTCATTTGCAGAAGAAAGGCGCCTTTAAAATTAAATTAATCAATTAAAGTCTAAAAAGTTCTTATCATGTTTGAAGAAAACTGTCAAAATTAAATTCACGTTGTGAATTATATTAAAACCTGACTGTGTGTTTGTATTTCACTACTACTCCTCCGAGAATAGGCTGAATTACAGGTTGAAATTAATATCAATTATTCGTAAGTATCCAAGAGTGTCTTAAAATCCTCAAAATTTTGAAATTTAAATTAGTATCTGAAATATTCTTTTATATAAGTGTACTTTTTAAAGGCATTTTTGTAATGGTAGCAACTAAATTGCTCAATTATTGTGGATGAAATAGAAAAAAGTGAAAATAATAGGGATTATTATGTATTTTTTAATTTCTTGCAATTAACTAGACAGGTAGATCTTGGCAGGACATATCACTATTTACAAGCAAATAATTTAATGAGCAAACACAGTTAATATTTTCTTAAAGATGGCGGTTAAAATGGGTTACGGGTGCGCTACATGTAGAATGGTTTAGCAAGAAAAATTACATTTTTTAAACATTTATTTTAATCCATAAATCTGAAATATTTTTGTATAAGTTCGTCTAATTTTAGCTTTTTCGAGGAATATTTTCTTAAATGGCTTGTCAACTTGAGAGATTTTTGAGGCAAAGACGTAAAACCAGACCAATATTTATGATGCAGAATCTAGATTTATCATGCAGAATCTAGATTTATTATGCAAAATCTAGATGTATTATGCAGAATCTTTTTTGATTTCGATAATCGGAAAGAAGAAATCTACCAAATTATAAAATATGCCATTCTTTAAAAAATTCTAGGAACAAACAATAAAGGACTATTTTCTTTGTTGTATTTGTGCAAACAATTGTATTTCAAAGTTTTCAAGCAATTAACTTTAGCTTTATGCTAGCTGATTGATATAAATCCTTGCAATTCCAGTTCTTGTCATCATGAACGGCTACCAGTGTGATATAGTCTTAAAAGTAATATTGCTTAAGTTTTAAGTGTGAATATTGATTAATACAGAGATGTTATTAATCATGTAAAAAGAATGATAATAATTATTTTTATTAAATGCCCTTTTTTCGGTTCTAGTGCCAGAAAACGCTAAAAATTCATAAGATTCTAACTCGGTAAGTTTTGGTCCCACAAAAATAGAATTTTCATTGTTCTTAGAACGTGAAGAACATTTTTCTAAATAAACTTTTAGAACCCACGGTCCGTATACAAATTAAATTGCGCAACTTTTTTTACATAAAAGTCTTTTGATGTGATGAATAACAAACAATATTTGAAACATTTTTTTTTTCAATTGGAACTTTTAAGAATTAGCTAAGGACAACTATAACAGGGGATATCCTGTATATACTTACATGATAAATTCTTCATAAACATTTTATATTCAAACACCAAATTAAACCTAAGTCTCGTGATAAAATTTACTGATTTTCAAACTGATATTCTGACAATAACATTAGATAATATTTTTCAGTTTCAACGCACTATTATTTGCCATTTCCACGTAAGTAATGAAGTAATATTTTTTTTCATTTCAAAGAATATTAATGATTAGCGAGTTATTATATTAAATAAATCCGACGAAACTGTCTATAATTGTGAAGCTGTTCAACAATAACAAAGGAAAGGAATATTTTTTTTTCATCTTTTTCGCAACTACAGTCATATTCTGAAAAAAAAAAGAGAAAAATAAATGGAACTTTATACTTTAGAAAGTTAAGAAATTCTATCTTTTCTTGCCTATATTTCAGTTGTTAGGAAAAATGATATAACATTTGTTTTGGAGTAACTTGATTTACAATTTTTCCTTTCAAAATACTCTGTATCATTTAAATAGCTTTGCCATTAGTAACAACTTACGAATATGTAGATTTTGGGGTATTTGAATAAAATTATGTAATTGATTTCAATGTACATTTTGATTTTTTAACACTTACCAGCATATTGAAAAGTGCTTATGAATGCGGTTTGTCCGTCTGGCCGTGCTCTAACCCTCGTAAATATATTTGGATTGCCATATAATTTTTATATGTTTATAAGGTTTACTATAGAATGTTTGGTGTTGCAAATTAAACGTGTAGCATTCTTAGTTCTTTTACAGAGATATAAAAAATAATTCTGTAACATTAATTTCTGTGTGGAAATCTAGTCTGCAGTGCATTTTATTGATATTACGATCTTTCAAATATAATGAGATAGTTATGCATCTCTGAGGTGAGCTACAACATGCTTTTTAGGGAGTATAGAATAAGTAGAATTTATAGCTCATTTGCAGGAACGCACAAAAGAGTTTCAGTATATATTATGATCTATGGGGTGTGGAAAGATCAATTTCGGTGCATTTTAACGATGTTAGGTTACTTTAAACTTCAAACATAAATGAAATTTAACAAGTTGGAAATTGCTCGTCAAACGTGGCAAATGGGGTGCGTTCGTACTATAACTAGATTCATAAATATTTTTTGCAGCGCATATTGTACTGAATGTATATTTTAGTGCACTTCAATAAGTGCATATCCATTTCATTCTGTTCGAAAGGCTGTAACATCATTAAAATGCACTTGAAATATTTTTTTTTTCCCATTGGCCATCATGTAACGGAAAACTTTTGACTGTCCCTGTCAGCAAACTATACATCCGATTTTCATAAAATTTGAAATGACTCGACAAAATTTTGCAAGAATTATATATTTAAATTTTCAGGCCATTCGGAAGGCTGTAATATTATTAAAATGCACTTGAAATTATTTTTTCTCATTGGCTGTAATGGAACGGAAAATTTTTGACTGTCCCTGTAATTAAACTATACATCCGATTTTCGTAAAATTTGAAATGACTCGACAACAATTATATATTTAAAATTTCAGACCATTCGGAAGGCTGTAACATCATTAAAATGCACTTGCAATAATTTATTCCCATTGGCCGTAATGTAACGGAAAACTTTTGACTGTCCCTGTAATTAAACTATACATCCGATTTTCATAAAATTTGAGATGACTCGACAAAATTTTGCAAAAATTATATATTTAAAATTTCAGACCATTCGGTTGGGTAGTTTTAGCTCTGTTATATGCGGACAGACGGACAGACAGACAGACGGACTGAACGACGACTATAGGTGCTACGTATTTATATAATTATGAACGCACCTAAAAAGGGTCGTTGAGATGCACTACAACATGTTTTCTATAGATTATGGAGTGCATAGCATTTACCCTTCATTTGCAGAGACGCGCAAAATGGTATAGTAACAGGATTGACTATCTATATTATAAAGGCCAAACGTGTCCGTGCATAACATTGACGTCATTTTGACAACAACAGATGATTAAATTTAACATTTAGTGGAATTTTTTAAACTTCTATATAACGCGCATTTTTAATTAGGATGAGCGAAGCGAATCCTCTATTAGGCTACACAAATTGCATTTTGCCGTACACTTTACAAAAAAAACTATTCAGTATTTTGACATGAAATTAAACATAAAAATAAATTATCACCTGTAGATTTGCACAATGTTATTTTTTTTTACAGAATAACCTTAAAAATTTTATTTTAATTAATTTATTTTACATGTTTTTCCATTACGGACGCATTTTTTCAAATAAAAAATGAAACACGTATATTTTCAGAAGAAAAAATAAATCATGGAGTTAGTAATTATAGATAGAATCATGATTAATTAAATAGTTTCACGATTTCCTTTATGAAATTTTTAAAATGCCTTTTTATGAAAATTATAGCATATTTTTAATTAATTAAAATTTGCGAAAATTCAATTATTTAGATTCAATTATAAAAGTATTTTTCAGTGTTAAGGATTCAAATACGCAGTTTATTCTTATTATGTGAAATCATTTACGCACACGCTACTTACGCATTTTAAAAGAATTATATTATGATTTTTTTTTTTTTTTTTTTTTTTTTTGTAAAGTGGCAACAAAAGAATTGTAAATAAATGAAATTAATTGTTAAATTCGTTACATCAAAAATTAAAAATTCTGAGGAAATTCTTAGTTATTTGACTGAATTTACATTTCTAAAATTAAAATGCGCCAAAACATAAAATAACGTTTTTGCTTAATAAAGATGCAAAAATAATATAAAAAAATATTGTTACTTTCAAATATTTATCTTATTAAATAATGCTTCACGAATCCAAACAAAGCATCATGGCTTTTGTTAGTTTTTACTCAACCTGATAAAAAAAAATGTACTTTCCAATGCATTTTGTTTGAAAACTGCATCTCTAATTACTCAATTTTTATCGTTTAAAATAATTTTCAAGCACGATTTTTTTTTTAAAATCTATCTTTATCGGGTACAGATATTTATGAAAAATAACTCCCTTTGTACGCATCTCCTTTGCTGTGAGATGCATTTTTAAGCTATATTTCCCCCTACTAATTTTTAGTGTATTACGTGGTGTGTATAAATTCCGTAGATCATATGCAGAACTACACTAAAGAATTCACTCACACATTACTAGAAATGAACAGAAATTCCTGAAAAGGGATTTTTACTGATATATATGTTTTTAATTGCTTAACCCTTAAATGCTTGATTTTTCAAAAATCATTGTAATGATGTTTTTCAGCTTTCATTTTTACTTTCTTCTATCTTCAACAGAAGAAAGTATTGTAATCGAAATTTTTTTCGACTTCCGGTTTTCGACGGATTTACATGTTTTAGGGGCCAGAGATCCCCAAAAACATGTTTATAGAAAATGTCTGTCTGTCCGTGTGTCCGTCTGTCCGTCTGTCTGTCGCCATTGTACCACCAAAAACTGTATGAAGTTATGCATAGAATTGAACCAAATTTTTATTTTAAGTTTTTGGCTATGGCAAGCAGATCCTCCCTGAATTTGGAAAAAAATCGCCGGTAGAGGGCGCTGTAATAGCGATTTTTGTGCGATTTTGAATATTGTACCATCCAAAAGTGTATGAAGTTATGCATAGAATTGAACCAAATTTTTATTTTAAGTTTTTGGATATGACAGGTAGGTCCTCCCTGAATTTGGAAAAAATTCGCCGGTAGGGGGCGCTGTAACAGCGATTTTTGTGCGATTTTGAATATTGTACCACCCAAAAGTGTATGAAGTTATGCATAGAATTGAACCAAATTTTATTTAAAGTGTATGGCTATGACAAGCAGGTCCTCCCTGAATTTGGAAAAAATTTGCCGCTAGGGGGCGCTGTAATAGCGATTTTGCATATCGTACCATCGAAAAGTGTATGAAGTTATGCATAGAATTGAACCAAATTTTTATTTTAAGTTCTTGACTATGGAAAGCAAGTCCTTCCTTAATTTCGAAAAAATTCACCGGTAGGGGGCGCTGTAATAGCGATTTTTGTGCCATTTTGAATATTGTACCATCGAAAAGTGTATGAAGTTATGCATAGAATTGAGCCAAATTTTTTGTTTCTTTTTGGTCATGGCATGAAGGTCCTCCCTGAATTTGGAAAAATTCCGCTGGAAGGGGGCGCTATAATTACGATGTCTGTACCATTCTCTTTATTGTACAATCGAAAAGTGTATAAAATTATGCATACAATTGAACGAAATTTTTTGTGCGTGTTTTTGGCTTTGGCCAACAGGTCCTCCTGGAATTTGGAAATATCGTGCGGTAAAGGGGCTCGGTGATAGCGATTTTTGTATACTTTTCTTGATTTTTCGTAGTTCTATTGTCCATCGGCGGTTCGTGCAAAGGCGGGAACTCACTTCCTGCTAAGCCGGCTATTCGCAAATATCTGATAACAACAGAATAAGGAAAAACTATTAATTTTAACAAATATGATATAGATTAACTCGTTTTAAGTTCATTTAATTGACTGAAGCAGAAATTTAAGATGAAAATCAAAATTAATATTGTAATGAACTAATAATATTGAAGTATTAACATGTGTAACTAGTTTTTAAATATTAAGATGTATAAGATAGAAGAAAGTACTGGGATTGGCACATCCAACTAGTGTAAATAAATCATGGGAAATATACTTATTAAATCATATTTTATTTTAAGTATGGTTTACGGCTAAAAAACAGTTTGTTACTAATCGGGAATACTGGTCTCTAATTGAAAAAATAATTTTCCTTGATAAAATTCTATAATATTAACCCTCCGTCTACCAGACGGGTCCATTGGACCCGACAGGTACATACAAAATATTCATTCAAACCAGAAATTTCTTTAAAATAAACTAAGTATATAAACCAGACAAAAATAAGGTAAATAAATAAGTTAAATAGTTTTAAATAAAAATTCTGGTGTAGAACGTTTTATTAAAACTTGAATAAAATTCCCGGTAGATCTAGGGTTAAACACACAAGAATTTTAGGAAGTATAATAAGAAATAAATTTTATTTGCTCACTGCAGAACAAAATGGGATATATCGCAAGCTTACAAACAAAACAAAAAGAACATGTAGCAACAATTGAAAAAATAAATCTATCTTTATTCTTAAACAGAACTAGTTCTACCATCTACATGTTGAAAATCGATTTAATAATATTTTCAGAATGTATGTTATTGGCAACATTAGGCATTATAGCTTCAATATTATTCTAAAAGTATTTTAGAAGCCTAAATTGGGTATGTTGCCGAAAAGCAACACCAGGCATTTAAGGGTTAATAAACTATCTCATTTGATTTAGAGAAAAAATTAAATTTGCTAGTAATACTTTGTTAGTGTTGTAAATTGTTTCACAATTTATGCCTGATGCATGATTTCTCGTTCATGTTTCTTACTCGATGTCGATACCTACCATTTATAATCGAAGACCCGAGTGGAAGAAGGTCTTATGTAACAAAAATTAAATTTCGAGAAAACTAAAATAAAAGTTTTTCGTTGTAAATTTTTATTTATTAGCACCTAGTATGCTATTTTTTTCTCCCAGCTTATTTTGTGTCGTCTCCAAAAAATAACGTTACGTTCAATAAGCCAGCCGTAAAACAAAGCAGATGTATCATTGTACTCTTAAATACTGTATTGTAATTTTTTAAACTTCTAAGCATCGCACATTTAAAATTTTTATACCGTCGTATTAAAAAAATAAAGTACTTTTAAATGCAATTTGTTTGAAAGCTGCGTCTCCATTTATTTTTGAGATATAAATTTTTTTGTAATTTTTAGCGGCATTTGTTTAATTTTGGCAACTCAAGTGCTCTATTTCAGTAGAAATTAAAGAAATAATAATTGGAAAATAGCAATTATATCTTTCTGTTGCCATTTTTCCATAAAAACTGAAAAACATGGAGATAAAATATGGATAAAAAATGACATGGAATTCTGATAAAACATGGAGCTATTATAAACTAAATTTAATTTTAAGTACCTATATTAATATTACACACAAATGAAGGCATATGAATCATTAAATAGCCGATTTTTTTTTCTTTTTTTTTGTCGAGATTCCTGGATGACGATCTGATTTGTGTATTATTCAGCGACAGTGACATCATATGCGTACTTTACTGTAGATGTTGTTTAATACTGAATTGCAAATGAGGAATTCTTCAGCGAATGCGGATGATGCCATTTTATATAAAATAAAAGTGTGTGTTTTAAGTCTTAAAACTGAAATATCTTTTGTACTATCTATCTATATATATACATATATTTTTTTTTTCACCGGGGGCGACACTGAATTCAGAAAAATCGGAATTCCTGTTTTTTAGTTTATTTACTTATTTAATACTACATGTATGTTTAAAATGTTAAAAAGAGGTGCTAAACTTACTCAAAAAATTTTATTAACACGTCATCATAAAATAATTAAAAAATACTACATATTATTATTTAGATTGTTAAGTATGAAATGTAAAATATTAAAAAATAATGTTGCATAACTTCAAGAATAATTAAGCTGCAATTCATGTTGTTCAAAAACTTTCCGCTACAATACATTAATTTGAAGTGGTCCCCGATTGTGAAAAGATTCGCCAGTTTGATTTACGCTTGGTAGACGGCACGAACTACTGAATATATTTTTAAAAATTAATAATATTTGCTCTATTTCCTTTTTTAAGATGTCGTAACTGTGAAGAAAAAAAATCATTATTTAAACTATCTATTTAGAATTTCTAATTTTTTTTTCTCAACGTATAAGCATAATTTAATTTATATTTAACTATTAATTAATAAAAGCGTATTTACAAAATATTTCACGCGCTTTTCTCTCTCTCTCTCTCTCTCTCTTACATTCTGTTTTCTAGTTTTAAGTGTTTAAAATATTTCGTTACTACAGTTTCATAGCCAGTTGGCCCATTTTGGCGAGAGTGGTTTGGCGTATAATTAACTTCCTTGCTTTGTTGTTGTTGTTGTTTTGTAACTTGTAAACGGTTGTAATCATTAAGATTACCAGACGATTTATGACCTGCGGCTGGCTAACGAAAAATTCCTTCAAATTAAGCTATTAATTTATAATTAAGATATTAAAATACTAAAATGATATATTCTCATCGAAAACACACCTCTGGGCACAATTTTTATATTTCTAGCACATCACGAAGTGATTAAAAAATAGATTACAAAATTCTATCTTTACATACAAAAACCAAGTTGAGTTGAAGTGTAATAAAACAATTATAGTAAATTCCGCTTATTTGTGAGCTCGTTTGATTGAGACAGCCGTTTAACTCTTTATCTACTGACGATACTTATAAGTACCATTAAAATAACTTGTTATAAAATTCATTTAATACATCGATTAGTTGTAATACAGTTTAGAATGTGTTATAGATACATTATTTTATCTTGTTCCAAAAGCATTATTGGTTACTCAAAATAAAAATATTTTTAAAAGGGTGATTTCTTTTGCCTTTGCATCTTTTCAGCTACCTTGGCGTTGGGAGGGGCGAGGGAGGTATTTTCAATTCTGAAATATTTCTATATCTCTATTGTAAGAACATCTACAAAATACTAAGACAAATATTTAAAATAAAAGGTTTGAGTGGGGTTTTAAATATTGCACAAAATCCTTATAAATTCAAATTTAATTAATCCTTCTAAATCCTTCAATCCTTCTAAAATCCTTCAAAAATGTATTAAATGATTATGTAAATCTTTTATAATGTAGTTTAAACAATCCACGGAAAATGCTTTAGAAGATAAAATTTTCATGAATTCATAATTCAGTACATAAATGGTTAATTAGACCGAAGTGTAAAAAACAAAAATGATAAATACCATTAACGTTACTTCTGATAATTAGGGCAGCCGCTTTATCGGGACATATTGTGCTGAGTCGATGTGTCCCAATTCACGAAATCTACTGTATTGAGAAAACTTTGACACAACACCTTCTTCCACTTATGTCTTTAACTTATCTATGTTGAATAGCTTTATTATTTATGTTGTTTATTATAGCATTTATTGGTGTTAGCAAGGAAAGTAAAAAAGTTTTGCAAATTTTAGGAATTTTTCACAAAATTTTAGGAAAATTCTATAGGTTATTATTGCTAATTACGAAATCTATTTTTGGTATAAAACTAGTATTCCCCCTCACCTGATCTAGGCTCTCTGGAGTTCTTTAATACGGAAACCCAGCGTCCGGGTTTGCTTATGCTCACAGCAGATTTTAGCTCTAGTGGATACTGGTCCTATTGTATATATTGTATATATGAATCAGTTCTTTTAATGTAAATAATATTTAAAAAAAACAAGAAAGAAAAATTATGCGTCAAGCATAGATTATGAAACACTTTCCAACACGTTCCGAATAATGTAACAAAACTGCATCATTTAAAAAATTAAAATATTACGTCTAATTCAGCCATGTGGAAACGCATAACACATTTCAAAACCCAGTATCAGCTGTTCCCATCTACAATAGGAAAATTAACCGAATTTTTTAGCAACCCTGTATAGGATATATAGATATTTATCTATTAACTACATGCATGCAAAAATTTACTTCACTTAAGAGATATATATACTTCTGTTGAAAATTTCCCTTCAGCAATTTCCTCTAATAAGGAGAATGGTACGTGAATACTTTTGTGCAGCCCTGTATATGAGGTATGGAATTTATATATGACGAGTAACATACAAAAAATTAATTACATCTAAAAGCGCATACCGAATTTTAAACCGTACACTCCAGCAATTATTACTCAAAGACAGTACTGTAACCGATTTCTTTTGTGTGTCCCTGTAAATGAATAAAAAATGCCATGAATGCCCTATTCTAACGTGATAGTAGTGAAATTCAGTGATTTATATCAGTTTCAATACATTTGAAATAACGTAATGTCATTAATATACTCTGCAAACGATTTTCCTCATACACCATAATGTAATGGAATACTTTTGAGTACCCCTGTAATAGAACTATTAAGCCTACATACTTCATATACAATACCAAGCATGTTTTGGTGACCCTAAACCCAGTAGCAAAAAATTCTCCAAGTGTCTGCAACAGATACTTCAGGGGCAGAAAATAATCTGCAGGTAAAATATTTTACAATTGAAGTGTTAATCAAACGATCCCTTACCTTTGACGTTATTATGCATTTTATTAACTTTACTAATAATAATCTTAAGTTTTTGTATTGTATTAAGTAATAAAGAGCCAAACATAATATAAAGCAAAATAAAGGTTCATTAGAAAAGAAAATCTACGACTCCCGTCTCGAACTTTCTGCTACCGGGTCATACATGTTAATAGTTGAAAAGTTGTTACACATGTTAATACTTCAGTGTGTATTGATGTATACATCAATACACCAACTTAGACTTTCATCTTAAATTTCTGTTTTATCTTGAGTAAAAAAGATAATCTCAATTATAATCTCTCTATTCTAAAAAAAAGTAACTACCGCTGTCACCGCCGCCGCCGCCGCCGCCGCCGGTTTTGAATTTTTTGTGACTGGAGGTCTTTCTTCGTTAAGAAAAATAATGCATATAAAAATATGAAAATCGGTAGTATTATACAGAAATGTTTGATAAACACGCTAATGCAGACAGTTTTCAAATCGAAGAATTATTTTAAGAGATATTTAATGCTAAAGTTGGACAAAATCGTTCCACTAAAAAAGTTTTATAGTAGCAAAAACTATACATCGGAATTTAATAATTTTTAGTTCATTTTATACGTTATAATTTCCCGGTGTGCAGAATTGATTTATTTTTTTAATTTGACTCATTTTTCGAGGTTTTATATCTATTTTAAATTCAAATTTTCAGCATTTCGAGAGAAATTTTTTACTTATTTTAGAAAATTGTACTAATTTAACCTGTTGCCAACGGTATAAGCAACGGAAACAATAATGTTTGCTTCAAATTAAAAATTTATTTACACGTGACTATTATAAATAGTAAAGATACTTTCAAATTAAAATTAAATAATTGCGTATAAAAAGCAAGAACTTATTGAAAATTACGTCATAAAAAGTATACACGTGAATTTTAAAATGTCTCATTTAAAAGAACTTTCTTTTCGCTTTGTTAAAAAATACCAGGAGACAAAGACTCTGTTTACTTAATTCCTTTTATATTAGCTTATTTTGAAATGTTGTTACACGTGTCTACGTCATCAAGTTATTTTTATGTCGACGTTTTATTTGTATTTTTATTAATGTTGTACTAATTTATTTGTTCTTTCGTTATTTAAAATAAAAATTATGTCAATTTCTATAATTTGGCGAGTGGTTTGGGGTTTGGCAGTTTATATAATTTGGCGAAATTGGTCGACGGGATAATCAAGTAGTACCGCAGCGGATTTGGCGTTAAAATTCCCCAATCAAAGAGAAATGAATAGAAATTCGTTTATAGGAAGATCGCCACTGTTTTTTAAATTATAATTCAATCTTTCGAAATCTTTTTAAAGCCGATCAAATTACCATGCATTTAGAGTCTGCGGTGTCTGGACGGGGGTTGGCGAGCGTAGCTCGTAGGGGGCCGAGCCCCCTAGTATTTAATAAAATCAATATTTTTCGTTATTCTGTTACTTCTACAGAAGAAAGTTTTAAAGATACTCGATTGTATTTCAATATTTTTAAATGATTTTTTTTTTTTTTTTTTACATTGAATAGCTGAGCTCTATATCTCTACAAAGGCCATTTTCAACTTTCTCCATTTTGTTTACAGTCCATTTTGTTTTTTTTTAAATTAGAGTACTTTTACTTTTGAAACCAGTTTTGAAAGTGAAAGTATCCTCATTAAAAACATGCAAAGAAAATCGAAAAAGTACAAAACGACCTTTATAAAGATCAAACTCTGATAGCAAATTGAAAAAAAAAAATAATAACAATAATAAATGCAAACGAGATGTCTTAAAAAAATTCCTTCTATAGCATTAACATTAGAAAATGAGAGTTTTAACATGAATGATGTCTGATGCAGCAAATTAATGAAACACTTCTTTCGCTTTCTGCTGTCATATTTTATAAACTTGTAAAATTAAATTTTTTCCTTCATTTTTGCTTTGAAATAATGCAAATACACATTTTTAATTATGAATAAAATTACTTATTAATTAATCTACATAATTACTTGTTAATGAGACGCTTTATCATTAACAGATTTTCTCAGTTTTGCAATTATTTTGAACACTAGGGGGCTCGGCCCCCTGCGAGCTACGCTCGCCAACCCCCGTCCAGACACCGTAGACTCTAAATGCACACTAATTTGATCGGCTTTAAAAAGATTTCGAAAGATTGAATTATAATTTAAAAAACAGTGGCGATATCTCTATAAACGGATTTCTATTCATTTCTCTTTGATTGGGGAATTTTAACGCCAAATCCGTGTCGGTACTACTTGATTATCCCGTCGACCAATTTCGCCAAATTATATAAATCGCCAAACCACTCGCCAAATTATACACATTGACATAATTTTTATTTTAAATAACGAAAAAACAAATAAATTAGTAGCACATTAATAAAAATACAAATAAAACGTCGAAATAAAAATAACTTGATGACGTAGACACGTGTAACAACATTTCAAAATAAGCTAATATAAAAGGAATTAAGTAAACAGAGTCTTTGTCTCCTGGTATTTTTTAACAAAGTGAAAAGAAAGTTCTTTTAAATGAGACATTTTAAATTAATCGTTTTTAATCTGACGTAATTTTGACTAAACTATTCTTTCTCTTTTTAATATTCACGTGAATATACTTGTGTTAGAAATGAAATATTATTTGCGCTTTCCTAACAAAAATAGTTGAAAAATATCCTCTTAAAATATCAAATAAATGTCTAGCGCAATTTCTAAATTTAAACCGTTTTGCAATATTATTTTGTGTTCATTTTATGTAATAACTGTAATGTGACGTAAATATGACGTAATTTCTCCTATTTAAGACTTCTAACGCATGTTAATAAATTTATTGTTTTACAAATTCCTTTCTCTCTTAAAATTCACGTGTAATTATAGTTTTTATGACGCAATTTTTAATAAGTTCCTGCTTTTTGTACATAATTATTTAATTCTAATTCCAAATATTTTTTTCTGTTTATAATAGTCACGTGTAAATAAATTTTTAATTTATTTACACGTATAAATATTTTTTTTTTGAAGCAAACATTATTGTTTCCGCTGTTTATACAGTTGGCAACAGTTTAAATTAATATCACTTCTAAAATCTGTTAAAAATATCTCTAGAAATGCTGAAAATCTGAATTTAAAATAGAAATAAAACCTCAAAAAATTAGTCAAAATAAAAAAATTAATGCAATCTGCGCTCCGGCAAATTCTAACGCATAAAATTATCTAAAAATGATTAATTTCCTATGAACAGTTTTTGCTCCTATAAAACTTTTTTAGTGGAACGATTTTGTCCAACTTTAGCATTAAATATCTCTTTAAATAATTCTTCGATCTGAAATCTGTCTGCATCAGCGTGTTTATCAAACATTTCTGTATAATACTACCGATTTTCATATTTTTGTATGCATTATTTTTCTTAATATTAACGAAGAAAGACCTCCGGTCACAAAAAATTCAAAACCGGCGGCGGCGGCGGCGGTAACAGCGGTAGTTACTTTTTTTTAGAATAGAGAGATACCGAGTGAGGAGCTATGAGATCAATGAGCCACTGGATGAAACTGCAAAATTCATTAATTGGCTGCAAAGAAAAACATAAGTGATCAGTAGGTTGCAGGAAAAAGTGATTTTTTTCAGTTGTAAAAAAAGTGGGGGGTGGGAGAATTCGGAAACGTTTAAATCAATTTGTCACAGAATGAAACTTTCTTCGATTCGCTACAAAAGAAAATCTCAAAATATATCAGTAGGACAGTAGGTTGCAGAAAAAAACAGAGATTTTTTCTTTAGTTGCACAAGAGGAAGGGGGGGGGGGGGGACCCAGTAACAGAAATTTCTCCAAAGTGTCTGCGACAATTACTTCAGGGGAAAAAATAATGTATTGATAGCAGGTAATATTTTTATAACTGAAGCGTTAATTAAACAATAAAACTTACCTGTAGCGTTTTTAGGCATTTTATAAATTTTTATTGATAATAATCTTAACTTTTTGTATTAAGTAATAAAGAACTAAACATAATACGAAGCAAAATAAAGGTTCGTTAAAAAATAATCTGCAAAAGAGAAAAAAAAATCTGCGACGCCTGTCTCCCGTCTCGAACTTTCTGCTACCGGGACCCTAAATAACCTTTATCAATTTCATGAAAATCCGAGTATATTTACGGGAGTTAGAGCGTGGACAGACGGACTGACAAACCGAATGCATAAACACCTTTCAACTTTGTTGGAAAGTGTTAAAAAAACAGATCGCGGTGGAGCGGAAACAAATACAGATATCTATTTTATTCTCATAATTACCCAGAGAACTTGTAAAAAAAATTGAAATTCAAATAAAAAGTGGGAAAAATAAGTCCTTATTTAATTTTATTAATACGAGTGAATAAAGATATTTTCCCTTTTAGTTGCTTTTCAAATTGCCCATTTCAAATTTTGCTTCTGAACATAATAATACATAATACAATACGTTTCTTTAACAGTTTAAAAATATATTGTTTCAGTATTTCTGTGCGTTATTTTAAAATGTTAATGAAACTGAATTTCTACTTACTGTGTAAATTTAAAAAAAAAAAAAAAAAACTTTTTTAAGTATCGCTGTTGAATATTAATATTTAAAGCACTTCGTAGTAAATATTCTATAAGATCAGATAAGCATTCTGTGGCACAATAAACTACTGTTAATGACTCTAAAAGCATTTTTTCCTCTCACCTTCATTTCAAAAAGTTAAAAAGAAAACTGGTTCTTCATTTGTTCTTTGAGCGTTCTTAGCGGCTCTTTTTTCACCCTTTACTCGGCTTTCTTCTTTGAAAACGTTTCCGGGTTTCTTTTAATTGTTCGCGTCCGAAACTATTTCCACCTACAGCTTTCGAAAAAATAAATAAAATAAAATAAGTCTTTCCTGAGGAACTCACACCTTTTTCAATGAGTAAAGGTCACGGAGATTTCCTTTTAACTTTAGGAGATTACAATTAAGGCTGCTCTCAAATCCAAAGAGGCTACTTTTATGGCACATTTTTTAATTCATTTCTGTTAGGAAACGCATGAAATTGGCAGGTGTTGTTATTCAAAAACTATGCAATCGAAAGACGCTTTCCATATTTTAGTAAAAGCAAAAGATCTTTCAGAAAATACTGTCAAAGTGGGCGTTTTGAAGAGTTTCCGGACGTGACAGTGAGAGAAAGGAGAAAATCAGTCGTCACGTGACAAAAATCCCTTATATCTCGATATAGTAATTAATTTATCGAAAAATGGAAAACGCAATTCCATTCCAAATCGTTCAATAGACTGGCCTGTCAATTTTCTCCCTTTACGTTTAAAAATGAGTCAGGAAATATGTCAGAAACTTTCGCGCTGAGCAGGGAATTTAAGAACCACCTGGAATTATTAAGGAGGAATCGGTACACTTTGAGTATTCTTTTATAATACCTTATATACATATAAGGAAATGGTTTTATGAAGCAAAATGATTTCATCAAGAAAAAATTCAATTTTTGTAGTAAAATGTAAAAAATTTACTTTTTTACTACACAGGCTATCAAAGCCTGAGAGCTAATGTGCCCGCAGGCTCTGTATGTACGCGATAACTCTTGTTAGAAATATCCAATTTCCTTCAAATTTTGGATATAGGTTCATTCTGATAAGACGCTTCCCTGATTATATTTGGAGGCTCATTAGTTAACTATAATGGGGGGGAACGGGGAGTTAACCCCCCTCCCTCTTAATTTAGATAAATGGGTTTTTCATGCAGAATTATCCGATTTGCTTCAAATTTGGTATGCCGGTTTAATCTAATAAGGCGCTTCCCTGATTATCTACCGTTTTGCTCAAAAAGAGTAAGTTCTATTTCATGAATAATAGACATAAATAAGAGTATAATATACAATTAGTGTGAATAGCCTGTGAGCTCAATGCCATCAATAAGAAATAAGAAATACTACCTATTACATTCTCCCCTATGTTGTAATTTCTGAACATTTTTTTTGCAGATCTACGCCGATCATGAACCCTAGAACCCAAAACCACCCCCCAGTTCAAAACTTTATATATATGTCTATCTATCGGTCTATCTATCTATCTATCTATCTATAATCACTTTTTTATGGCACGATAACTTCCATAATTCTGCACAAATCTCTTCCAAACTGATACATATATTGAAAGGGTAGAAAATCTCGATCAAGTTCGTTAATGGGCAAAATCCGACCAAAGGGATGGAAATAGGGAGGAGTTTTGAGAAAACCGAAAAAAACCCCATAACTTCATAATTATGATACATATCGAATCAGTTTAAAGTTGTTATTACTTCTAGGTAAAGGGTCAAAAAAATTTGTATGACAGATTTTTGATATGATTAAAAATGGGCTCAAGGGGCGCAAAAAATAGGGTTTTAGGGAGAGAAAAATTCGTAACTTCGTCAATTCCCAAGATATCAAATCCGCTTAGATTTATTATAAATCTTCTTAATTTTATCTACAACTTTTATACTGACAAGTTTTTGATAGGACCACTCTTACAGCAAAAACAAATTAAACAAAAATAGGGGGTTGAAGAAAAGATTATCGTATTAACATGATTCTGATAAAACGAGCTCTTACAGAAAAATGAAATAAGAAATTCGTCAGAAGCTGGCAGATGAAATTGTTAAACTGGGTTTATCTCTAATCTTGATTTAGTTTTTGTTGGTGAAATTAGTAAACTTCGAAATCTACCTCCGCCTGTATGCCGAACCGGCAGGTTTTTTTTTTTTTTTTTTTTTTTTTTTTTTTTTTTTTTTTTGTCGTTCTTGTTGCTGTTATAGCATGCAGGATTTTCAACCAAATTGAACGCCACTTGCAGAAAACTTCATAAAGTACAGTAGAAACAACGCAACATAATTAGAATATAAATATATTAAATATTTGATGAAATATAAATATTTGTGTAAAATAATGTTTAATTGTGCATGCACGAACGATACCAAAGAATTGCAGACCCCGATATGCTATTTCTTTCAGGCAACAATTAAAGTGTCGTTCCTAAAAAAAAAAGTTACATTACATAAGCCAGCCGTAAAACAAAGCAGATGTATCATTGTTCGGTTAAGTACTGATAATCTCTACTGCAATTTTTTTTTAACTTCTCAGCATCGCACATCCTCAATTTTTACATCTTCGTATAGGGAAAAAATTACTTTTAACTACAATTTGTTTGAAAACTGTATCTCAATTTATTTGTGAGATATTATTTTTGTTTGTAGTTTTTAATGCCATTTCCGTAATGATGGCAACTGAAGTACTCCATTTCTGTAGAAAGTAAAGGGAAAATAGTTGAAAAATAGTAGATCACTATATCTTTTTGTTGCCATTTTCTCATAACAACTGAAATAAAAAAATATTAAAATACGTGCTATTTTGAAAAAATATAAATGAATGATTTCCGATAAAACATTGAGCTATTAAAAACTATATTTAATTTTAAGTATCGATATTAATGTTACCAACAAATGAAGGCATTTGAATCATTAGATACCCGATTTTTTTTTGTCGAGTTTCTTGAATGACATCATCGCTTTTTGCTGGGTTTGTGTTTTATTCCGCGACAGTGTCGTCATATGCATATTTTTCTATAGATGTTGTTTAAGACTGGATTGTAAATTTGGAACTCTTCAGTGAATGCAAATGACATCATTTTATATAAAATAAAAGCGTGTATTTTAAGTCTTAAAACTGAAATATGCTTTGTACTATCTATGTTTATCTTTCTTTTTTTTTTTTCATCGGGAGCGACACTAAATTCTGAAAAAGCAGAATCCCCATTTTCCAGTTTAGTTTTTTTGTTTTGTTTTTTGTGTATGTGTATGATTTGGTAGTCAACTCTATATAGCAACTCATATAAATAGACCTGTCGAATATCGTGAGAATTCTGAAATATGTCGGCGATAGAGTGAGCTGAATTACAATTGCTTTCTAAAAGATAGCTACGGTTCTTGTGGATAAGGGATTATTCACAAATTGCCATTTTTATTTTTTTATTTTTGTTTCCTTTTTTATTGATTCTTATTTCTTCTTCGAAAACCACCAGAAAGAACCTATTCTATCAAAATAAGAATTATCAAAATCGAAGCATCCGTTTTATTTATTGAAATTCATTAAATGCTAACTCCTTTATTGGAAGTCAATTAACAAAAAAATGAGAATTTATGGAAAGTCTCTTATCACCCGTCTACTTTTCGAAGGAAACCGAAATGCAGTTCACCGACATCCTTATGAATTTTCAAGATATTTGACTGGTATTTTTATATTAGTTGCCCTATGGCGTTTACTTCCAAATCATGATTGTCGGCAATGTAGTGAGCTGCATTTCGGTTTTCTTCGAAAAGTAGCCGGGTGATAAGAGACTTTCCATAAATTCTATTCTTTTATTAATTGAAATACCAAGGATATTTATTAAATAAATATCTTTCGTATAGTTCGCGCATGCGCGGTCAAAAATAATTTCGTACTACTGCTCATATTTCATTAAATCTAACATATAAAAATGAAAATTTGTCTTTCTGTCTGCAATTCTATGCAAAATTGTGAAATGTTACGTACATGTGCCGAGGTAACTAAAGTAATCCAAAATCGAAATAATTTATAGTTAATTTTTAATTAATAAAAAACCACCAATTTAGCAGCAATTTCCTACGAAATTTAAAATTTTTCGTTATAGCAGTTGCCAGCAATTAAAAATCCACAATAAAATTCTTACCACAGCATTTACTTTTCCATTGTAAGATATCCACGTGAAAAAGGAAAATGAAATAAATAGTTTGAAGAATTTTTTTTAAAAAAGGTGAATATTACATCATAACTTTTCTATTGAAAAATTTGCACGTGAAAAATGAAATAAATAGTTGACGAATTTTTAAAAAAGTGAATATCACGTCATATTGAAAATATAATAGACATCAGCAAGTGAATATATAACGTCATATGAGTTTGAAAAGACGTATGGAAACATATGATAAAAACCCGATTGTGGAAATATTAGCATATTTTAACATTTTGAGGTCCTCTGAATTTATTTTCGCCATTTTTAAATCTATTCCATATATATATACGTGTGTGTATGCGTGTATATAAAAATTTCCACAAAGGGTGTGTATGCGTGTATATAAGAATTTCCACAAGGTTTAGGTCCCTAGAGCTCATTCTTAGTGAAGAATTGAAATACACTCTAAAATTGGGAGGAGTGAAAAGTTCATATGTCACTTCTTAATTTTCAATAACTCCATTTCATAATGTAACCTTGGAAATTACGCTGATTTGGTACTAAAACGCACTCCTTTTCAAAAATGAATAGTCACTCCTCTGAAAGAGTGACTATTCACTCCTGCTTAAAGTGAATACTCACTCTAAGAAGGAGTGAGTATTGTATGTATTTATATTACTCATCAGACAATCAGAACAGCAAGTCCACAACGCTTTTTATAAGATAATAGAAAGACATCCATCATTTTAAGATTAAAACATATGGATATTATTAAAGTGATTATTTATGGAACACAAAAAGTAAGTCTTATTTAATTTTAATCTTTTATTCCTGTAGATTTTGTATGTTATGATTATGTGTTAAATAGCTTTATATTATATGGAAAAATACTGATCTGAAATTGTTTTCCTGATTACAGAAGCGATTTTTTCCTATTCGATACTGTGATGTAAAATATCTTAATTTGCCATCGCTCGAAAACAAAATGCTGACACTAAAGTTGATTCATGGCTCCGTTCATAGTATAATGTAAACTTTAATTTGCAGTTACTTGAGATTGAAAATGGGTTGAGACAGTGATTTGTGCTGTTGGATTTTTTTTTCGGTTTTTTAATATTTTCAGATTACTAACACTTACAGTATTAATCGTCATTATTATTTTGGAGTTAAATATATTAGATTATTATGTTATTACGAAACAATTTTGGATTGAAAATTAGCATAATACTGGGAAAATGTCTTATATTACTGTAGTGAAACTTTTGAAAAAATTTTTTATTATTATTACTAATAATATTTTTTATTATTATTTAAAATCCTAAATCTTCATACAAATGTTTTCAGATTTAACATTTACCAAATTTATAAAATAATAGGGATTTCTTAACATATGGCAAGATTTTTGAGAAATTGTTAAATCTAATAATGCAATTAATTCATCTATTGTAGTTTGTTGTTGCTTAATAGTACAATTGTAAAATACTAATTATTATTTTTAGTTTTTTTCAAATTGGTACATTTATTTTTTTTTTAATTGTATGAAGCATTTTTTTGCTGTTTATTATTTTAATCAAACATTTAATTATAGACATTCTGAATCAGTTATTAAATTTCCTTCTATTGTAAACGCATTTTCTACGTTTATGATACTTTTAATTGTTGGCACTAAAAAATAAAACATGATATTTAAGCATGCCTGATGTTTATAGATAAAACTGCTTTAGTATATATATATATATATATATTTACTTATAGTATCATATAATATAAGATTGAATATATATTTAAAGAGATAAATAACTAATGTTTATATTTAAAATGTTTAAAAAAATAAGAACAGTACATATGTAGTCATTTTTTTTCTTTCTATATTTACTTCTTTTTTCTATTTTCTAGATTAATCTTTTTCAATAAAATATACGAAATCTATTTAGCTTATACTTCACAAAATACAATATGTACAGGGTGTCCGGTCTCAACGGTGTCCAATGGCTAATTCCTAAACCGTTAGTCATAGACATATAGTTCCAATTACAAAAATGTTTTAAATCAGGTAAAGAAATATTTTAAAAGCGATTTGGGTCAATAAAAACATTTCTTAAAAAATTACGAAATTTAAATTTTTATACGGTCCCCCGGTCCTATAAGTTATATTTAGTCAAATTTTCCTTTTACACTGACAAGTAATACAAAAAAAGCCCCGTTATTCTACGATTAAAATTGACCGAGTAATAGCTGTTTAAAGTTGGAGCATATTTTTTGCTGCAAATTGGGGGCCATTCACAAATTTAGTCGAAATATAATTTCGTCAGATATAAAAAATGGTTTAGAGTAAAATTAACATTGCAATATAAATTTGAAATGTTTAATCATTCTGACATATTAATGCAAAATATACAATTTGTAATAAACATTTAAGAAGAAAGAAAAAACAGAATTTTTGTTAAATAAATTGATGCTAAATTAACAGCCTCAATTCTTTACAAAATGATACGTATTTTAAAATATTATTAGATTGCACTAGCCTGCAAAAGTTGGGTTATGTCATGTTTTTTAGCTTTTGATAATTGATTTTTATATATTTTGTACCGCTGAATCCGAAATTGACCTTCATTTTTAACTATTACATCAGGATTTTTCGCAAATTGCAAATTCCAAAGTTAAAAAGATCAAAGTTAAAATTGAATCTCCTTCCCCATCTCATCGGACCACTCAGCTGTTTAGCTGTAAAAATCCCAGGATAAGCAAAAACATCGAACAAATTATTGAATAAAATAAAATAAAATAAAATAAAATAAAAAATGTTTTACATACATTTTATAGTATGAGATTTTCGATATATTTTAACTCACACATTTGCGATTTGCAAAAAAATTCTAACGTGATGGTTAAAAATGAAGGTCATTTTCAGATTCAGTGCTAAAAAGTACGTAAAAATCAATTATCAAAAGTTAAAAAACTCAGCCTCTACGTTATAGGATCCGAGTTTTGTTATTCTTTAAATTTGACAATTTATGATTTGCGAAATATCCTGACATGATGGTTAAAAATTAAGATAATTTTCGGATTCAGTGCTAAAAAATACATAAAAGTTAAAAAACCCAACAATCGCAGTCTTGTATTATCTAACCTAAAACTTTTTCTTAAACTTCTTGGCGGTAATCTATCCGAAATTTTTCGTGTTATCCTGTAAAATAAGTATAAATGGTAACCACCGAAAATCATAATAATATTAGATTGTTATCGGATTTGCGCCAGTATGTAAAATGCAATCTCGATCGGATGTTTAAAAGTGGGTTAAAGTTCGAGTACAAATTTTGAACTGGAAATACATACATGTGATCGTTGAAGTAACATAAAAACTTATAAAAATAACATAATTTTTGTTAAAAGAAGTCATAAAAGAAACAGTCTCAAATCCTGACAAAATAAAACATATGTTATTTTAGCCAATTTGAGACTTAATCGTAATACTTTATTTTATTTTATGCCTAAGTGGAGCAAGATCACCAGATCACTAGGATCTGGTGTAGATCTTATTTGCTCCACCCGGTAAGTTCCCCGACATGCGGGGATTCACTACACATAGTTCCAGTCCTCGGATAAAAGGCACATGCCAACCAGGAAAAAAAAAATACATTAACACATAGATATACATAAAAACTAGCCGCTGGAGCACAAAGCTCCTATGCAACAGGCAGCGGTGGGTTGATCTTGGAGATAAAAGTCCATTAATCAAAAAAGAAAATTTGAGGATTGTATCATGATTCCGGACCACATCGTCCAGATGGTATGTGCGCCGGAGACCTGCTCCTGCACGACAAGGGACGCTAGGACTGCCAAGAGCACGACAAAGGTTCTAACGCGACAAAGGGCGAGTCTCGGAGACTACTGACCAGGCCCCTACCTACCGGGGTTAACCCAGCTGAGCGGGTTTGTAATTGCCTGGAAAGCAGGGCAATGCATTGTGAGTACATACGCCAGATCGCCGCAGGCGGCGGACCACACCGCGGTGACCACACCAGTAAGCACCCGGGCCGACTATACTAAGCCAAGTTGATGAGTCTAGGTTGTTTATTGCACTTTGCAAAACTATGATTGTTGCCGTACACCACGTACTTGCCATGCCAGTTGGAAAAGGGCTGGATTATTTTTGATGCCTAAAAAGTGGTAAACTTCTTAGCTGTAGAAGAGGGCAATTTTGAGGGAAAATTAAAATTAAAATGGCCGAAAAGCTAAGATTTACCGCTGTAGGGATAATTTTGGGCCGAATTGCAAGGTAGACGAATCGCTGCAGAGGGAGACGGGAATAAACCCGACATCATTGCCTCGATCGTCATCCTATTTGCAGTGCCTACTGCTCGTTTGTGTTTACTTTGTTTTGCCGGTTCCTTAGCGTTATATCCTGTTGATTGGCACCTGCACATTGCTACTCAAGTTGATCTCGTAATTTAGAACCTTCATCAGATGACGAGACCTTCACCTGGCAAGGCACCTCCAGAGGTATAATTCACAGGTAACTTGGAGGACTTTGCACCCACGACGGATTTTACATGCACCAGGCGCTATTAGCGTACATGACGGAATTTTAGCCGGCAGTTAGCCTGGGTCCTGACAAAGGGCGAGTCTCAGGAATGCAGATGCAGAACAGCTAAGAAGTAAGATTGGTCAGGTCCATAAGGAAGTGAAATATTGCGGAGTATAAATGGCGGAGTAGTCTTGGGCGAGATAAGATGTTTCTGAGTCAAGTATCTGGGCGGTATTTTCAGAAAGATCTCCTGTGTTTACCAAAAAATGGAAAACGTCTTTCGATTACATTGTTTTTGAGTAACAACACCTGCCCATTTCATGCAATTCCGAACAAAAATGTTTTTAAAATCTGTCAAAAATAGCCCCTTCTGATGACAGCCTTAATCAGTATTTTTAATAAATATTTTTTAAGTAGTACGTTTTTATGAGCATAAATTTTTAAAAACTAGGTTCTTTTAAGAGAAAACTTATGATTAAATTTTTGTTATGAAACTAGTATATTCAATAATTATAAATTCTTACACGTAAGTAATTGCTTTTGTGTGTGTGTGTGTGTATGTGTATATATGTTACGGCCAAAACCCGGAGCTTGGCCAATACGCGAATTGGCCGGCCAATTCGGGAACTGGCCGAGATTCTTAGCCAAAACCGGAAATACCTGAAATGAACAGCGTATTTCGGGTTTTGGCCGGCCAATTCGCGAACTGGCCGGGAAGCTTTGGCCAGTATACGAAGTGTTCAGCAATGGGTATCCACAGCCGGTAATGTGTTTCTTTTAGCTTTCATGCAGCCATGCATATGATCTACAAACCAGTAATACACAACAAATAAATTAAATTTTAAAAGCCTACCACAGCTGAAAACCCACACCAAGCAATAATGGCTCATAGCCAATCCAATAACCAAATTATTTGAATAACTCTCTAAATAAACGACAAATTCTACCTAGTCAATAATCTATAGAAAACATGTTGTAGAGCATATGAGTAATGTATAACAGTTTCATTATGTTTGAAGTAGTGTAACGTCATTAAAATACCCTATAAACGACTTTTTCACATATATCATAATTCTGTATCGGAATATTTTTGGGCGTGCCTATAAACGAACTATAATGGCTACTTAATCAATACTAAAAAAAAAGCATATTGCTCCCCACATGTGTAGAGTATGTGGATTTTATTATGTTTGAAATAGGGTGACATCATTTAAGTGCACTAAAAATGTTCTTTCACAATTCACTGGGATGTAACGAAATACTTTTGAGTATCTCTGTAAAGAAACAATAATTGCTACTTATTTCATATACTTTAGATAACAGTTTGTTGTCCATCTTAATGATGCATACTAATTTTATTATAATTGAAATAATGTAACGACATTAAAATACACCGGAAAAACTTATCTCATTCATGATATTGTAATGAAATACTTTTGTGTGTCGCTGTAAATTAACCAAAATTAGTACACACTTCACTTTCAAAACCGAAATTAATTTATAAACCTAAATAATATAACAATTACAAGTCAATCTGAGTCTTTACTCGAGTTAGAGCACGGACAGGCAGACGGCCAGACAAATTGAATTCATAAACCCTTTCAACTATGTTAGAAAGAGATAAAAAGTAACAATTGGTTTCTATATACACATTTCGCGAACTGGTTGATCGCGTATTGCCACTTCGCGAACTGGCCGATCGCATCTATCCAGTTCGGGGATTGGCCGACCAATTCCCGAATTGGTCAGTCAGTTTAAAGCGTTGTTAGCCAGTTCGGGTTTTGGCCAATTTCGGGTATTGGTCGTAACATATATATATATATATATTTAATTATATTGCTGTAATGAAAATATCTTATTTCTAATGACAAAAGTAAATTCTTTCCTCCCTTTTGTTAAAAAGAAAAGTTATTATTTCTGCCCTGTATAAAATAACAAGTTGGAAATTGTACGTCAAACGTGGCAATGAGGTGCGTTCGTACTATAGCTAGTTTTATAATTATTATATAGTTTTATTAATATTATAAATATTAGTCAAATAGTTTGACTTTTTCAAGACAGTGCATTATTTTTCATTGCATTGATTAGTTTCTTATTTGCAAAGGAAGAAGTATAAAAATTTATTTCAACTATCAACGATTATTAATATTTCGTAAAATGTACATCATAATTTTAGTATTATATTTTAACATGGATGTAGTTTAGGAATTTCCTTTCATATGACATTTGCTGTTTGTAATTGATAAGAGATTAAAATTGACAATTTTTGTTATAGTTTTTGTTATATGATTGTTTAAGTACCGTATTTTATGGAAGAAACGCCGCGGCGTTTACGAGTTTGAAACTTAATTTTTTTGTCAAGTGCGGCGTTTACACCATGTGCGGCGCTTACGATTTTTTTTTCTTTCGCGCGTAAAATTGGGATAAAATACGTGAAACTTTCTGACTTTGCCGATATTGAAAACTGTAACATTACTTTCGATGATGATACCGAACCATACAAGTGGGCAAAGGAAATTTACAACTCTTCCACTCATATATTGACGGCTCGGATTTTGAGGGCTTCAAATGGAAGCTTAAAAAGGACTAAAGGGGATGCGAAGTAAAAAGCATGTTAAAAAGTTGCGCCGACAACTTAACAAAAATGTGGAGCGTTCAAGGGGAGGGGTTCGCGTCCCGCGCTCTGGATGGTTTTAATACCAATTGACGCATCCTTAATTTAAAAAAATTGCATAAAACATTGAAAACACGATTTAAATATTTTAAATAAAATTTTAGAATCTTAAGTTATTAAAAATGAGACACCCTACATTGTTCAGAAAACTTTGATGAAAGTTAGTTCAATGAGACACTGTCGATAAAAGTAGCGTTCTCGCAGGTGCGGCGATTACGATATTTTTAAGCTTATTCAGACCAATTTTGAGGAGTGCGGCGTTTACGACGGGTGCGGTGTTTCTTCCATAAAATACGGTAGTACGTTTTTATGAGCATAAAATTTTAAAAACTGGGTTCTTTTAAAAGAAAATTTATGATTAAAATTTTGTTATGAAATTAGAATATTTCATAATTATAAGTTCTTACAAATAAGCATTTTGTGTGTGTGTGTGTGCATGCGTATGCGTGAGTCCTATATTTTAATTATATTGCTGTAATGAAAGACTGGAGAATCGAGAACAACAGAAAATAATAAAAAATAAAAAGCACCTAAAGTATATTCATTGCATTGGCGATTAAGCGGCCAAGCTAGCAAACTTCTATTCCGGTCAATTGAAGAGCGGGAGTGACCAGCCTCTTCTAAGGTATAATTTATGGCTTTTTCTAGACGATCTTTTGCAGGACAGTGCAAACGCAGCCTTAAGCTGCACACAGACGTGTGTTTTGCTAGACTTCTCCTGTTTTCGTGGAAATCTTTTCTTCTGAACCCATCTGCGGTTTATTCACAAAAGAATGAGGGGAATGAACAATGGGTCAGGAGATAAGGAGCTCGACTCTACTTGAAGGAAATATTTCTCTTTTGCAGGACATCAGTCCCTTTCCTACTAAAGTCATTAAAAATCAAAAACACCGCGTGGCCACAACAATTGATGCCGACACTGATAATAGTTAGAAGGATGGTGCGTACGCAGCCTTGGGGTACCTAAGGTGCCAGGCCTCTGTAAGGATGCGTACGCACGCGTATTTTGCCCACATCTCCAGTTTTCTTGGAAGATCTTTTGAACTGGACCCATCTGCGGTTTATTCACAAAAGAATGAGGGGAATCAACAATGGGTCAGGAGATAAGGAGCTCGACTCTACTTGAAGGAAAGGTTCCTCTTTTGCCGGACATTAGTCCCTTTCCTGCTAAGTCGTTATAAATCAAAGACACCGCGTGGCCAGAACAAACGAAGCCGACACTGATTACAGTTAGAAGGATGGTGCGTACGCAGCTTAAGTGTGCAGAAGAAATAATAATGATCTGGGGACCCAAAAGCCCCACACTCGCAGAGGTCCGTGCCAGAGCGTTTGAAATAATTGAGGTATGTTCTAAATGGACCATGACCGGAGAGAAAAGCTGATGTGGGAGGGGAGAAAGCTAAGAGATTATAGGAGACTTTTGGGATTAGGGAATAGAATCCTAATACTTGTAAGATTTTTTTCAAAGCGCAGATACAAATGAAATAAGATCTTCGAATATTTTAAGCACTTGGTATATGACCCCTCAAAGCCAAGCCGAACTAATTTGTTTTCAGAGCAGAAAATTGGCATAAGTCATGCATTTTTAAAGTTTCATAACTCGCTCAATTTTAGCGTTATATGAATGGGACTTTATTTGTCTTACTTGTCAGTGTAATAGGAAAAATTTACCAAATATAACTTATAGGACCGGGGACCGTATAAAAATTTAAATTTCGTAATTTTTTAAGAAATGTTTTTATTGACACAAATCGCTTCTAAAATATTTCTTTATATGATTTAAAACATTTTTGTAATTGGAACTATATGTGTATGACTAACGGTTTAGGAATTAGCCATTGGACACCGTTGAGACCGGACTCCCTGTATACGGGAATAAAAAATTTAAATTAAGTATGGCTTATCATGTCGTTCCATAAATAAGCGTTGTATTAACATCCGTTTTTCGGCAACAGCGGAAGAAAATTCAAAATCATGATTATGTTAAGGAATATGTTTGAAAGAAAAATATATGCATATTCCAGGTAATATAAAATTCTAGACTGCATGTTCATATTTAATAAAACAATAACAAATCACAACAAATAAAACAAGTAGGAAATTGCTCGTCAAACGTGGCAAATAAGGTGCGTTCGTACTATAACTAGTTTTATAATTATTTTTTGCACCCCATATTGTACTGAATGTATATTTTTTTGCCCTTCATAAGTGCATAGTCTGTAACATCATTAAAATGCACTTGCAATGTATTTATCCCATACCCGTAATGTAACGGAAAACTTTTGACTGTCCCTGTAATTAAATTATACATCCGATTTTCAGAAAATTTGAAATGGCTCGACAAAATTTTGCAACAATTATATATTTAAAATTTCAGACAATTCGGAAGGCTGTAACATCATTAAAATTCACTTGCAATAATTTTTCCCATTGGCCGTAATGTAAAGAAAAACTTTTGAATGTCCCTGTAATTAAACTATACATCCGATTTTCATAAAATTTGAAATGGCTCGACAAAATTTTGCAATAATCATATATTTAGAATTTCAGACCATTCGGTTGGGTAGTTTTTGCTCTGTTATATGCGGACGGACGGACAGACGGACTGAACGACGACTATAGGTGCTACGTATTTATATAATTACGAACGCACCTAAAAAGAGCTTACACATTCTTAATATTTAGATCAACATCAAGTTTAGAACTTATTTTAAACAGCTGCCAGTTATTATGCATCGTTTTTTAAGTGGAAAAGTTAAAAATATTTTAGAAGAATATGACTCTGCAAAATAGCGATATTTTTAAAAGATAAGATTTTATATTTAAAACAAAAATTTAGACGAAATCACACGTTGTTAATCATATAACACTCACCTGTTATACAGTTATTAATAAAACTTTAAAATTAACTAAAATACAGTAAATAATAACGTTTGATTAGATTTAAATTCAATAGCAATGAATACTGAGATCTAAATATTAAAAATTTGAATTACACATGAAAAAAAAGTACGCAATTAACGTACATCACGGGAATTATTAAAATGCTAAATGCAACTGAATGGGTATCTGAAAATAAAAAAAATAATATTGAGTGATTAAGATTTCGGTTAATTACTTGTCGTTATGGCCATTTTAAAATTATCATATATATATAGGACATGCAATGAAAACAAACACAAGGGATAATATTGGAATAAAATATTTTAGTTTTTTATGTCAGTAATCTAATTTAATTCATAGGTAACTATAATTCAGTTTTTCCTTAAAAGTTCAATTAATGTTACAAACTATGAATTAAATAAATATTGTCAATAGTATTTTATTCTAATCTTTACCACGCTTGTATCTATTTTCATTGCATGCTCTAAAAGATCTGATTCTTTTAAAATGCCCATAAAAGCAACATAAAAAAAGAATTCACTCAATAAAAAATGAACATTCTTTCCTATGAAAGAGTGACTATTCACTCCTACCAGGGGTAAAAAAAAAAACGCACTCCTTTAGCAAGAGTGAATAGTCACTCTTACGAAAGGGTGATTATTCACCCTGTTTAGAGTGAATATTCATTTCCCAGGAGTTAGCATTCACTCTTTCACAGAGTCAACAATTCCACTTTTGCTCAGTTCGAATAGTCACTCTAAAGAGATTGAGCATATTATGACTCTGCGATAGAGTGACTATTCACTCCTTTTTTAGGTGCGTTCGTAATAAATACGTAGCACCTATAGTCGTCGTTCAGTCGTTCAGAGCAAAAACTGCCCGACCGAATGGTCTGAAATTTTAAATATATAATTGTTGCAAAATTTTGTTTGAAATTTTATGAAAATCGGATGTATAGTTTAATTACAGGGACAGTCAAAAGTTTCCCGTTACATTACGGGGAATGGGAAAAAAAATATTGCAAGTGCATTTTAATGATGTTACAGACTTATGCACTTATGAAGTTAAAAAATATATACATTCAGTGCAATATGGAGTGCAAAAAATAATTATAAAACTAGTTATAGTACGAACGCACCTCATTTGCCACGTTTGACGAGCAATTTCCAACATGTTTTATTTAGAGTGTAAAGATGGCTTTACTGCTTTTTTTATTGTTTGTTTTATACTGTACGTTTAATTTTGAAATTGATTTTTCAAAACAAACATTCTTAAAAATTCCGGACAACGCTGAGTACTTTATAGACCGGGAGCCGACAGCACAGACAATCACCTCATAGAGTTCACGGATGAAATTCTAGGAATAGTTAAATCTTGATTCGCATATTAAAACGCAATCGGTCTGCCAAGTCATATCTTGGTGGAAAACACCTGAAAACCCGATTTTAGCAGCTGACTCGTGGGTTTACCATTGTGTTTTCCTGCACCAAAAGGTGTGAAAACAGGAAGGACCGGGAGCTGGAAAACACAAAGGTAAACCTACGAGTCAGGGTGTTTTCCACCAAGGTATGACTTGGCAGACCGATTGCATTTTAATATGTGAGTCAAGTTTTAACTAATCCTAAAATTTCATCCGTGAACTCGATGAGGTGATTGTCTGTGCTGCCGACTCAAGATCTATTAGCTGTATTTAATGTATTTGTATTCTAATTGTATTATTTCGCTTCTTTATTACATACTAGCAAACCCCGCGGCTTTGCTCGCGTAATAGTTGAAATATGCCAAGTGATATTTGCATGACTATTTTTTATTATAAGAACACTTTTTGGAACAATTCAAAAATTACAAATTTAAGCCACAGTTTGACTAAACTTCATTATAAAAGTGCAATAGACAGAAATGAGATTTTAAATTATTAGAAGAACGAAAACTAAATCTAAATAAATGATAATTTAGAAGATATTTTGAGACTTTTATGCTCATTTCAGTATTCATTTGAAGTTTTGAATTTTTTAGAAACCATCTTAACACATTTACATCTTAAAATTAACCATCATGTCAAATTCCAAGCTTCTTTTCTAACAGTCTACCACCTCTCTGGTGTTAGTGGCATCAACATAAAATGCCGAAACAGAGTTGAAATAGAATGTCTCAAAAAATATTGAAACAGAGACTGTCACCATTAATTTGCCAACATTAACCTTGAAATCGGTTGCTATTTCTTAATATTCTATAGAAAACGGAATTTAGATATTTTTATGCTTTCTTGTTCCTGCCAACCGTGGTAGTGACACCCGCATAAAATATAGCCCGTATAGGATCAGGGACTATCACTCTTGATTCGCAACCAATAACTTCTGTAATCGGTTTATTATTTCCTGAGATTCCATAGAAATCGTAATTTAGGACTCTTTTAGAATGATTTTCTCTCCTTCCCTTCGCTTCACCCCTTTTTTAATTTCGAATTTATTTTCAACTGTTCTTAGAGGACATTTATATTTTATAAGTAACTACCGTGCTATATTTAAAGTTTCTAGCCTCTTCAGTATACCGCAGAAATCGCAATTTAGAAAATCTTTTGCTCCTGCAACCCTCTAGGGGTTGTGGCACCTACATAAAATATAGCTTATGTTTGAGCAAGTTCTATCACCATCAATTTGCAACCATTATGTTTGAAATCAGTTTCGTATTTCATACGACTGCATAAAAATCGTAATTTAGAACGCTTTTTGCTCGCTTCAACCTTTTAAAATTGATATTTTCTTTCGACAATTCTTAGAAAGCATTTGCATCTTTGAAGTAATTACCATTCCAAATTTAAACTTTTAGACACCCTTTTAACACAAACAAGTTGGAAATTGCTCGTCAAACGTGGCAAATGAGGTGCGTTCGTACTATCACTAGTTTTATAATTATTTTTTGCACCCCATATTGTACTGAATGTATATTTGTTTACACTTCATAAGTGCATAGTCTGTAACATCATTAAAATGCACTTGCAATAATTTTTTCCCATTCCCCGTAATGTAACGGAAAACCTTTAACTGTCCCTGTAATTAAGCTATACATCCGATTTTCATAAAATTTTAAATGGCTCGTTGAAATATTGCAACAATTATATATTTAAAATTTCAGACCATTCGGAAGGCTGTAACATCATTAAAATACACTTGCAATAATTTTTCCCATTGGCCGTAATGTAAAGAAAAACTTTTGACTGTCCCTGTAATTAAACTATACATCCGATTTTCATAAAATTTGAAATGGCTCGACAAAATTTTCCAACAATCATATATTTAAAATTTCAGCCCATTCGGTTGGGTAGTTTTTGCTCTGTTACATGCGGACGGACGGACAGACGGACTGAACGACGACTATAGGTGCTACGTATTTATATAATTACGAACGCACCTAAAAAACGCAATTTAGACATTTTTTGCTCCTGTAACTCCCAGGTGGTAGTGACAACAACATAAAATATAGGCTATGTTGGAGCGGGGACTGTCACCATCAGTTTGAAACCATTACTTCTGAAATCGGTTTATATTTCCTGAGATTTGCTAGAAATCGCTATTTAGAACTTTTTTAAGAACGCTTTTCGTTTATTTTCACCCCATTTAAATTTCTAATTTTTAAAGAACTTTTCTCAGAGAGCATTTACATCTCATAAGTAATTACCATGCCAAATTTCAAGTTGCTAGCCCCTTCAGTATCACAAAAATCACAATTTAGAACGTTTTTTAAAATGCAACCGTAAGGTGGTAGCGACGCCGACATGAAGTAGATCCTATATTGGAGCGGGGACTGTCACCATCAGTTTGAAACCATTACTTCTGAAATCGGTTTATATTTCCTGAGATTTGCTAGAAATCGCTATTTAGAACGTTTTTAAGAACGCTTTTCGTTTATTTTCACCCCATTTAAATTTCTAATTTTTAAAGAACTTTTCTCAGAGAGCATTTACATCTCATAAGTAATTACCATGCCAAATTTCAAGTTGCTAGCCCCTTCAGTATCACAAAAATCACAATTTAGAACGTTTTTTAAAATGCAACCATAAGGTGGTAGCGACGCCGACATGAAGTAGATCCTATATTGGAGCAAGGGCTCTTATCGTCAATTTCCAACCATTACTTTTGAAATCGGTTGGGCACTTTCTGAGATTGCGTAGAAATCGCCATTTAGAACGTTTTTTAGAACGCTTTTTCGCGCATTTTCACCCCTTTTAAATTTCGAATTTTTTAAGAAATGTTCTTAGAGATCACTTATATCTTATAAGTAACTACCACACTGCATATAAAGGCGTCTTAAATTTAGACACATATGTGACTGAAAAAGAATTTTAGACACTTAAGTGTCTTAATCTGAAAATTAAGACATTATAGATGTCTTAATTTAAGATACATAAGTGTCTTACTATGATCATGGTGTAAATGAACTGAGAATAGAGTCTAAAATATCCACAAACGTCTTATTTTAAGACACTTCGTTGCTTCAAACGTGTCTTAATTTAAGACGTTTTGATTTTATCATTCTTCCTACGCAATAACCACCAGGGGGCACTCTCAGTTGCGCATGCGTTTTAGATATCTGTTCGAAATTGGTGTACGTTGCAATTCAAGTTTGTTTTTATGTACGCGTATATTTAAATTCGTTTTTTACGAAATCTGAAGTTCTGTGATTTTAATTCCTTATTCACTTAGTTTATTTATGTATTGAATACGTACGTCTGACTTGTGTGCTTGACATCTAATGTCTGTTATAAGCTGTTGACGATATAAAGGCGGGATAGACACAGAATCAGACAACACTTGAAGATTAAATCCGGGAACTCTACAAAGCGTGTGCAATGGACTTAGTGTTAATTTGTATTAATTTATACCAATAATATTGTGTTATTCGTCTTCGTCCTATCAAAGCTGGTAAAAAAAAGAAACTTTTGTCTGGCGGGTCATGTTTTGAGGGTGAGGGATTCCATTCTTTAAATATGGCTAGCCGGATATATTAAGGGATTTCCTTCAAATATGATGCAAGACTTTCTCCCTCACTGTGGTAGTTTTTAAAATTTCAAATCGAGGAAAATTTTCTGACCTCTTGCAACATCGATTGAAGTAAGTGTCATAATTTCTTTATAGTACTGAAACTAGTGCCTTTTATGATTTTATTTGTAGTATAAACAAAATCTTGCATGAAATTCAATTAGTTTTGAATCTGTTTGCGAAAAAAACCCATTAATTCTAGAAGTAAATATTTTTAAACTTATGACGTTGTCTTTTATTACAAATTATATAATCTGAATTGTCATCTTTTTTCCCAAATTTAAAGTAATAATATTACTAAAAGAGAGACCTTTTAAGTTGAATATTCATTCTCTTGTTTTCAATCGCAGTTTCGTATCAATGGTTAATTCTTATCTCACAGTAACGACCACAATAAAGAAAAAAAAAGCTTTGGAAAGATCTTTCTTCCTAGCGTAAAACCGCAGATTAAAAAATAAGATAAATAAAGTGCCTGAAAATGTATGTTGTCATGATTCATCTATTATGTGCTCCTTAATTTTAAAATTGCCAGTAAAAATATACATATGTATTTGATTTGAAATCAAGTCTAATATTGATTTTTATTATTTTTAGTAGAAAAGTAATTTGAAATTTATAATGGGAAAAAGTAAAAAGCTATAACTAGATTTTGTACTTAATATTGTGATTTTTGTAACTGTATTTATATACACTTATACAAAAATTACAAGAATGACAATTAGATGTTAAGATATATATTTAAGACAAATGAAGTTTGGAAACTATAAGTAATTTTTTCTTCTTGTTATTAATGTAGGATATTTATTTATTTATTTTTATTGATAGTTGAATAGCTTTTGTGATTACCCTGTGATCTACATAAAAACTTGCCAAAGTGGCATGTGGCAATATAATTTTTTTTAATCTAATTTTTAAATGATAAGAATTTAAATTTTTTTTCGGGGAGAGGGGGGGGGGGGATTTTGTATTCAATTTTCGTAAAGCTGATATCATAAACCCTTTTCGATATTGCACTGATTATAATGAAAGTTTTGAACTTTTAGAGTAGGACAAGATTAAAAACACAAAATATATTTAACAAAATACAGAAGTAATTTTTTTCATAATGTTATTAAAGTGGAATATTTATTTTTTAATTTTTTTACTCATAGTTAAATAGCTGTTGTGATTATCATCTGATACATATGTAAAATTGCCTATGTGTCAATATAATTTTTTTTAATCTAATTTTTAAATTATATGAATTTTCCTTTTTTGGAGAGGGGGGGGGGGATTTTATTTGCAATTTTCGTACATCTGATATTTTAAATCTCTTTTGACATTCAACCGAGTATAATAAATATTTTAATATTTTAGAATAGGACAAGATTATAAAAAAATATATATTTATCCATGTACCTTAAAAGACCTTAATAGCAGACACTTCGGGATCGCGGAATTTGTCTGATGATCGGAGATGTCTGCTTTTGTGATGTAAAAATATACAAATATGTATGCGTATGCTTTGCGGATTAAAAAAGTATTCGCTAAATAGAGGGGTCTGCTATTCGTGAATGTCCATTAACCTCCACAATGGATACTCCCGAGTACCGGACATCTCTATTTAGATAACCATAATGTAGGGTTGCATTTTTTGCAAAAGATCTTCTTGATTAAAGCAGTGCCCCGTCCCCCTACGATTTAAGTGCCACCAAATTTAATGTGTAATATTTGTAAAGCTTATATTTTAAATCCGTTTCGAAATTGTACTGAATATAATCAATATTTTGAACTTTTAAAGTAAAATAAGATTTAAAAAAAATCATATTCAAAATCATATTTATCATCAAAACAAATATTTAGATAAATATTTTTTGCTTTTAATCTTGTTCTACTCCCGAAGTTCAAAATATTGATTATAATCAGTAAAATGTCGTAAAAAATTTAAATTATCAGCTTAACAAAAACTGCATACCAAAATTGAGAGCACCAAAGAAATCAGGCTGTAGGGGGGTGGGGGCGCGTGTGGAGGGGGCAGGACCCCAGCCAAATATTTTTCCAGGATTCAACGTGGTCAAACATGGCTACGTATGATGCTTACAAAAAAAATGGATGCTATTAAGACGTTTGAAGTGTCTGAAATTCAGACGCAAAAAGTGTCTGAAAAAATTCAGACATTTTAAAATGTCTGAAAATTGAACACTACGTTTCAGACACTTAAGTGTTTGAATTTCAGACATTTTAATTTACAGTGCATTCAAAGTTTCATGTTTCTAGGCCCTTTAGTAACGGAAAAATCGCATTTTCGAACTTTTTTTTGCTCCTGCACCCCCTTTGGGGGGTAATGGCACCGACATAAAATGTAGCCTATGTTGGAGCAAGGGTTATCACCATCATTTTGACACCATTAATTTTGAAATCGGTTTGGTACTTCTGGCGATTGCGTAAAAAATTGTCATTTAGAACGTTTTTTAGAACGCTTTTTGCGTATTTTCACCCCTTTTAAATTTCGAATTTTTTAAGAAATGTTCTTAGAGATCATTTATATTTAATAACTACAATACAAAATTCCATGTATCTGGACCCTTCAGTAACACAAAAATCGCAATTTCGAACGTTTTTTTGCTTCTGCACCCCCTTTAGGGGTAGGGGCACCGACATAAAATGTAGCCTATGTTGAAGCAAGGGATGTCACCTTCATTTGGACACCATTATTTTTTAAATCGGTTTGGTATTTCCTGAAATTGCGTAAAAATCGCCACTTAGAACGTTTTTTAGAACGTTTTTCATGCATTTTCACCCCTTCACCGGGATAAACAAGGGTGTTCAGTGCTAAACTGATTAGAAATCAAATTTAAGGTTTAGTTATTCTGTTTGTTGACAGATGGCAGCACTGTGCATTCTGTGCTGTTGTGAAATCTTAATTATGACATCATCAGTGAGTTGATGTTTGGCTTCCTGAGAGTGTGGTATGGAAAATGTTGCTCCTGCTGCATTATTGTCTTTCTTTATTCTATTTAATTATCTGCACCCAGTTTAGGCAGGGGATATATTTTTATAATGTAATTTAAGGCTTTCATGTGATGAAAGCATACTAATTAGAGTGTTAATTTTAACTAGAGAAATTTGATTCTGAAACCAGAACTGTATGTTTCATTGTGTGTTAAGTTTTCGTGAATGTCAAGATTTGTTTTTGTATTGTGAAATAAAAATAAAAAAATTTCAAGGATTTCTTTCTTCAAATTCTCTACATAAAGAAAATTGGAGGCACTTAGGCGAGATATGTGAGTACTTGCTTTGTTTTGAAATTGTTCTTTGATGCTAAAGCTTAATTTTTCTACTGAAGTTGCATTTAGCAAGATATTATTTTAGAATATGAGAACAATCTGGTATCTTCTTTATTGAATTGATAAAATAAGAAAAAATAGTATTCTACAATATTATGTTTTGATAGTTCTTGAAAAAGAAAATTGTTCTCAAGATTATTATGATTTATTTACTTGTTGTTCTCAAGAACATTATGATTTATTTGCTTGAAATATTTGAATATTTAATTATTATGGTGAATTATTATTTTACATTGAAGAATTTTGAAGATTTTTAATTTTATGCACATTTGAGAACAGAAAATTCTATTGTTTGTATGAAAGAATAATTATGAACAATTTATAGTAGTTCTGTTTTTGAATTTGATTTGTTCTGTTTTTGAATTTAATTCAGTTACTTCTGTTTTTGAACTTAATTTCATTAGTTTTGTTTTAAAGCAATTCTGATTACTTTTGATTTTGAAGTAATTTTGATTAGTTTTGTTTTGAAGTTATCTGATTAATTTTATTTTGGAAATTATTCTGCTTATAAGTTATTGTGTAAAATGGAGGATTATGAGAAAAAATCTGCTCAAATTAAAATTGAGAGAGGTAGGGTGAAAGGCTCTGTAACTAGATTAGAGAATAGTTTTGATAATGTGAATACTAAGAATGAAATTTTGATTAGATTACAAAGATTAGATGATTTACTTAAAGAGTTCTTAAGATTAGATTCTTGTTTAAATGATGATGATTCTGAATTAGCAGAATTTGAAGACAGGTATTTTCAGTTAAAAACTAAATATCAAAACAAACTAGATTCTTTGAATCCTTCAGAAGTTGTTAATGTTGCAACACACAATTCTGTGCAAGGTTCTTCTGTTACTATTCCTAATCAATGTAATATTAGACTACCAAAATTGAATATTCCAGTATTTTCTGGAAAGTTTTCAGAATGGACAAATTTTAAGGATATGTTTGTTTCCACTGTCCATTCACAAGTAGGTTTAAGTAACATTCAGAAATTCCAGTATCTTAAAGGGTTACTTTCTGAAGAACCAGCTACATTAATTAAGCATATTCCCCTTTCTAATGAATCTTATCAAGAAGCTTGGGAAAAGTTGTTAAATCGATATGATAAAAAGAAACAAATTGTTAATTCTTTGATTAAATTATTTTTAGAACAAAAATCAGTTCTGCATCCTAATAGCATAAATATAAGAAATTTGCTGAATACTAGTGATGAAGTTATTAGGGGTTTGAAAGCTGTTGGTGATGAAGCTACAAATAGAGACCCATGGTTAATATATTTGTTATTTCAAAAACTTGATCCGGAAAGTCGAAGACTTTGGTCCATTGAAAGTACAGAAAATGAATTTCCTACTTTGAAAGAATTTTTTGATTTCTTAAGTGTAAGATGTTCTTCTTTAGAGCTCATCTCTAACAATGAAAGTGATATGAAACATTCCAAAAGTTCAAATTTTGTTGGTTCCAAGTACAGTTCTAATGATAAGCAATCAAAGGTGTGCTTAAAGTGTCAAGGAATACATCCGCTCTATAAATGTATTAAATTTAAATCCATGGATGTTGTTGCTCGAAAGAACTTTATTAAGCGTAATAACTGTTGCTTTTTATGTTTAAACTCTCATAAAGTTAAGGAATGTCCAAATTCTCATTTGAAATGCTTTAAATGTGAAAGTAAACATAATACACTCTTACATGAAGAGAATAAAAGTAATAATGCTTGCACTGCTAAGTTTGAAAATAAAGTTTTTCCAAATTCATCTGAGAATAAAAACCACCAGTCAAATAAAGAATTTGTACAGGAGTCAACATCTCACGAATTACAAATTAATTCTAGTGCTTCTTTCAATAATTCAAAATGTGTTTCTTTCCTACCTACTTCTAAAGTTCTCTTATATAATAATGAAAATAAACCTTACTCTTTTAGAGCTCTACTCGATTCTGGTTCGGAATGTTCTTTTGTTAGTGAAAATGTCATAAGAACTTTAGGGTTAAAAAGAAAGAATGACAGAATTCGATTAAATGGAATTGCTGGAGTATTGGCTGGACAAACTCGTGGTTCAGTAACTCTTACAGTAGGTTCAAAGCTTTCTACCGAGTCCTTAAACGTTCAGGCATACATCCTGCCTAAAGCGACATCTCAATTACCTGCAGAATTACTTGATACGAAAAATATAGAGTATCTTAAAAATATTACGTTAGCAGATGAAGATTTCATGAAACCACAAGAATGTGATATTATTTTGGGATCTGACTGCTTCTTTACTATTTTAAGATATGGTAGAATTGTTAGTACCGAGAATGAGCCAATTGCCCAAAACACTATGTTTGGTTGGGTGGTAGCCGGAAAATTGGAACCTAAATGTAAATATTCTTCTAGTATTCAATCTCATTTTCTTAGTGTTGAAAACGAATCCAATGTTGATCTATTATTACAAAAATTTTGGCAAGCAGAAGAAATAGATGTTAATAAACCCCATTTGTCTGAGGAAGAAGAATTTTGTGAACAACATTTTTGTTCAACTTACAAGGTAACACCAGAAGGTAGATTTGAAGTTAAATTGCCAGTTTATAAAGATGTGATGTCATTAGGCGATTCTAAATCCATGGCAGTGTCACGTTTGTTTGCTATGGAGAGAAAATTTCAATTTGATAAAAATTTTGAAAATGAGTATAGAAATTTTATGAAGCAATGTGAAGACCTTGGTCATATGACACTTATCGACAAAAACTCAAATCCTGCAAGCAACAAAGTATATTATCTTCCGCATCATTCTGTTATAAAAAGCGACTCTATTTCTACAAAGTTACGTGTGGTGTTTGATGGTTCATGCAAACCTCCTAATGCTAATTCGTTAAATTCTGTTTTAGCTGTTGGACAAATTCCACAACCAAATCTTTTTACCATTTTGATAAGATTTAGAGCAAATCCTATTGCTTTTACCGCTGATATTCAGCAGATGTATAGACAAGTTTTGATTGCTCCAGAAGATCAAGATTTACAGCGTATTGTTTGGCGTGACTCAGCATACTCAGCTATAAAGGAATACAGGCTACGAACTATTACATATGGCACATCATCAGCTCCATTTTTAGCTACTCGTTGCCTATTTCAAATTGGAAAGGATATTGAAAAGAATGATCCTGTAACAGCTTCAATAATTAAAGATAGTTTCTATGTTGATGATTGTATGTCCGGTTCAATCTCAAGTGAAGAGTCTATTAGAGTTATTGAAAAACTTTCACTGGCTTTAGAAAATAGAGGTTTTCATTTACGGAAGTGGAGATCTAATTCTTCTGATGTAGTGAATCATTTATCTTCAAATTCTCTTGAGTCAACAAATTTAGAAATTCATCCTGATGACTGCTCCAAAGCCTTAGGGCTTATTTGGGATTCATCAAATGATGTTTTTGTCTTTAAAGTTAATTTACAATTTGATGATAACATAACTAAAAGAAAATTTCTTTCACAATCTGCCAAATTATTTGATCCATTAGGATTTTTGGCTCCATGTACTGTCTCTATAAAAATGTTTTACCAGCAATTGTGGTTGATAAAGTTAGACTGGGATACTGCTCTTCCTGAAAATTTCCAAGCAAATTGGAAGAAATTCCAAGAGGAATTTGAACAAGTTTGCTCTATTAGAATTCCCCGATGGATCCAAGTTTCCAGTAAAGAGCTCATTTTACATGGATTTAGCGATGCATCAGAATCAGCATATGCCGCCATCATATATGTGGTTCAACCTGGTGAAGTGAAGTCAAAAGTAACCATTTTAGTTGCTAAAAGCAAGGTAGCACCCCTTAAATCAGTTTCCATTCCAAGGCTGGAGCTCAATGGTGCTTTACTACTTTCCAGACTATATTCTGCATTAGTGACTATTTTGAATACCTTCATTATTAAGTTTTATGCTTGGACCGACTCGCAAGTAGTTCTATCATGGCTGTCATCTCATCCTAGGTGTTGGAAACCTTATGTGGCCAATAGAACCTCAGAAATTCTAGACTCTGTTCCATCTGACTGTTGGAGGTATGTTCCAGGCAAGGAAAATCCAGCTGACATTGCTTCTAGAGGTTTATCTCCTAAGGATCTTCCCGATTGTTCCCTTTGGTGGGAGGGCCCAAAGTGGCTTTCTTTAAGTCAAGAACATTGGCCTGAACAACCTCAAATAAAAACTAATTTAGACACTGTAAATAAAGAGAAAAAGAACTCTAAATTTTGTTTTCCAGTAACTGTGAATAATTCTTTGATTGATTTACTTTTTGAAAAATATCCTTCTTTTACTAAAATTGTTGATGTTTTAGCTTTTTGTATTAGGTTTGTGAGAAATTGCAAACAGAAAGTTGGCAAAATGAACACCAGTCCTTTGAGCAAAGGTAAATTTCTTCCTTTATCGACAAATGAAAGAAGACATTCAGGTAATTTGATTATTTCTTATATTCAGCAGCTATATTTCACAGATGAAATTAGTTGTATTAGATCAAACAGACCAGTTTCTAAAAAAAGTTCTCTTTTTTCACTTTGTCCTTTTATTGATAGTGATGGTTTACTTAGGGTGGGAGGTAGGCTGAGAAATTCACTTCTCCAGTACAATGCAAAACATCCTGTCATTTTGCCAACTCAACATAAATTAAGTGTGTTAATTGTTAAATATTTTCATGTTATGCATTTTCATGCTGGGTTAAATTTGTTAATGGGTATCATTAGACAGAGTTATTGGATTGTACGTGCCAAGAAGATAATTAAAAATTGTATTCATAAATGTGTTACCTGCTGTAGATATAGAGCAGCTTCTTCCAAACAGTTAATGGGAGATCTTCCTCTTAACAGAGTCACTCCTAACAGGCCATTTTCTGCATGTGGAATCGATTATGCAGGGCCTATTAATATTTTGAAATATCGAGGTAGAGGAGCGAAAACTACTAAATGCTATATTGTTCTATTTGTTTGTTTTGCAACTAAAGCTCTACATTTAGAGTTGGTGAGTGATTTAACCTCCGAGGCATTTATTGCTTCATTAAACAGATTTTGCTCTCGAAGAGGAGCTCCTCAACATGTGTATAGTGATAATGCCACAACATTTGTAGGTGCTAAAAGGCAACTCTCAGATTTATATAAATTTATTTGTTCAATTGAAAGAAATGAAAAAAATTGTTATTTTTTGTCTCAAAGAAACATTGAGTGGCATATGATTCCTCCAGTGAGTCCGCATTTTGGTGGACTGTGGGAAGCCGCTGTTCGTTCTGTAAAATTTCATATCAAACGTGTAATTGGAAATACTAATTTAACTTTTGAAGAACTTTATACATTTTTAACTCAAATTGAAGCTATTTTGAATTCTAGACCATTAGTGGCAATTGATAGTGATAACAATTCAGATGGTATAAATATATTGACTCCATCTCATTTTTTAACTGGTGATGTCATAACTTCCCCAGCTGAACCTTTAAATGAGGAAAATTTGTCTTTACGATCTCGTTGGGATATTGTACAAAAATTGAAATTATGTTTTTGGAAAAGGTGGAGTATTGATTATTTGAGTACTTTGCAAAATAGAAAAAAATGGAGAGTAAATACTGAAAATTTTAAAGTAAATGATGTAGTAATTTTGAAAGAGGATAATGTTCCTCCTTCTGTTTGGCCATTAGGCAAAATTATTGAAATTCATCCAGGTAAGGATGGTATAGTCCGTGTAGTAACTGTTAAAACCGCTAGGGGTATTTTTAAAAGACCTATTGTAAAACTTTGTTTACTTCCTTTGCATCAAGAATAGCTTCTTGATGGGTGGGAGTATGTTCAGTGCTAAACTGATTAGAAATCAAATTTAAGGTTTAGTTATTCTGTTTGTTGACAGATGGCAGCACTGCGCATTCTGTGCTGTTGTGAAATCTTAATTATGACATCATCAGTGAGTTGATGTTTGGTTTCCTGAGAGTGTGGTATGGAAAATGTTGCTCCTGCTGCATTATTGTCTTTCTTTATTCTATTTAATTATCTGCACCCAGTTTAGGCAGGGGATATATTTTTATAATGTAATTTAAGGCTTTCATGTGATGAAAGCATACTAATTAGAGTGTTAATTTTAACTAGAGAAATTTGATTCTGAAACCAGAACTGTATGTTTCATTGTGTGTTAAGTTTTCGTGAATGTCAAGATTTGTTTTTGTATTGTGAAATAAAAATAAAAAAATTTCAAGGAATTCTTTCTTCAAATTCTCTACAAAGGGCAAGATATTTTTATATGAAAAATATTAATTATGTATTTAAATAAAGTTTTGAAATTTATTAAAGCCCATACTTTCTTATTACCCGCATGACAGGAGCCCATAGTCGAAGAAATCGTTAAAGATTTCACTACTTATAGCAGAAATTTTCATTCTGATAATGTCAGTGGTTTAACTGCGCAGTTCGATTAAATATGTCTGGTAAATTTCTGTTTTATTTACGTTATTTTATTACTTTATTTATTTACTAATGAAGTTTTAATTTAATTATAGTATATTAGCCGTAAACAAATTCTGAACTATTTATATTGTCGTACGTGCAAATGCGTTAATATTTCGTAATCGGGCTGCACGCAATAGAAATAGATTGTTTTTTAAATCATGTTTGAAAATTTTCTTAATCATAAAAAATCGGTAAATTGACATACAGTTTTTAAACAAATTGCATTTGAAAAAACTTTTTTTCTTATTCGACCATGTAAGAGTTAAAATTGTACAATGTTTAGAAATTTTTCAAAAAATTGCAATAAAAGTGAAATTTATAGGTCAGGAGATGCCACTATCAGTATGGCGTTAAAGTTAGTCATGGATCTGTTTTTAGGTGTGTTCGTAATTATATAAATATGTAGCACTTATAGTCATCGTCTGGTCCGATCCTGCCCGTCTATCTGCATATAACAGCGCGAAAACTACCCAAACGAATAGTTTGAAATTTAACACATTTAATCGTTACAGAACCTTGTCGAGCCATTTCAAATTAATAAAATCGTTCTTCATTCTATTAAATCCTATCATACGTAATTAATTCAATGATATCCCATGGTAGGTAATGTGTCTAAGTTGCCATGATAATTTTTCTATTAAATCCTATCATATGTAATTAATTCGATGATATCCCATTATAGGTAATGATTCTAGGTTGCCATGGTGATTACGTCCTATTTAAGATAGTCCTATTATTTCCGTATTACTGAATTTAAAATATATAATCGTAATTATTTTATAGTCGTGAATTTTTGCATAAGAGTGCAACAGCTATTGCCCCAAAATCAGCATATTTATAAAACTAGTTACAGTACAAACGCACTTCATTTTCCACGTTTGACGCACGATTTCCGACTTGTTATCTTATAATATAGATACACCAAAATAATGCATGGATAACTTCTATACAACAATCTTTTCACTCTTTTGGTTTCTTATTTCATACAGGATTATGTAAAAACGAGTGAAAACACATATTCCTTTAAGAAATCGGTGATTAACTTGTACAATATTTCACTAAAACTTCCTTCACTTTTCCAACCAGATTGTAAGTTTTAGTTTAATACTTCTTCAACAAAGGAAAATGGCTAAAATCTTTTCAGTAGAACTGTTGCTGGTATGACTGCTCTCTTCCTTGAGATTTCACCAGAAATTGCTTTCACCATGTGCATATGGATGGTGTTTTCCAATTCTATTGTCCAAACATAGCGTGGGAGTTCAATTTCTTTCAGAGCTTGTCGAAGGGGAAAAAACTGTTTTGCTATCTAGGTCAGTGTAAATAAAACTGGGTGCTTCTTTTTTACTTAGAAGAGTAAAAAATAACTAAAACGAGATCCAATCCCAATATTTGCGTGCAGAATAATCCTGGAAGAAATTATCAGATTCCCCCCTTCCCCCCCACCCTCTTATAAAAATGCAGGGCATTATCTCACAAGGGAACCACTTTAGGTGTTGCTCGCACCTAATATTGAAACCTGGTGCATTTTAAAGCTCTATATTGGGATGTTTGGAAATCGATAAAAAATTTTTGTTAAAATAATATTTTTTGATTTTACAGCAGATTAACTTTCTGAAAATGCAATTTTCGAGACCACTTTTCGGGCTGTTAAAGTAAAAGTTTTTTTTAAAAAAATAGTTAAAACTATAAATTAGTCAATAATAACTATAAAATGTTGAAAAAAGTTTTAAAATTCCTTCAAGAACCTACGAATTTGATTAAAAAAAATACAATATTACACTGCTCAAAACAATTAAAGGATATTTGAAGTTTTATATAAAATAAAGATATAAACGAAATTTTTTTTGCCGAAAATAGAAGAAGAGAATCACAAATGCAATTTTTTCTGGTTTTCAAACTGTGGAGTATGCAAATTTTGAGTTCGACGTCAAAAACGTCGCTTCAGCGGCAGCGAATGAAATTTGACTTTCAACTGGATAAAAGAGAATGAAGACAAGGATGATCGGCATTCAGTGATTGCTTTGTTTCGATGAGTACGATGTCTCAGCGAAGTCATTTGACAGATTCAGAAGCTTTGAGAATTGTTGGTAGGTTAGAAGGGGGCCAAACTCAAGCCGAAGTAGCGCAAGCCATTGGAGTGTCACAAAGTGTCATTTCCAGGATCTGGAACCGTTTTTTGGAGAGTGGATGTGCAGGCCGAAGACCAGGGCAAGGTCGTAGACAGGCAACAACGCCCAATGAAGATCGGTATTTAGCGTTAACAGCTCGGAGACACCGAACCATGAACGCTACTCTTCTCCAACAACACCTTCGCTCGGCTACAGGCACCACGATTTCAACTCAGACTGTCCGAAACCGGCTCCATGCTGTAGGTCTGTATGCTCGCCGACCGATGGTATGTGTTAGATTAACATCAAGGCATCGTCGCGACCGCAGGGAGTGGGCAAGCGAGCATGTCAACTGGAGGAGAAATGAATGGAGCAATATTCTGTTTTCTGACGAGTCCCGTTTTTCTGTGCATCCGGATAATAGGCGTATTTTCATCTGGAGGGACCGTGGCAGTAGGAATAATCCTGCGTTCGTGCACGAAAGTGTCAGATTTGGCGGTGGAGGAGTGTTGGTGTATGGTGGCATCTCCATTGACGGGCGCACTGACCTCTACATCATTCGAGATGGAGCTCTGACTGGTCGCCGATATAGGGATGAGATCCTCAGACCTATTGTAGTCCCTTACGCTGCAGCAATCGGAGATAACTTCATTTTAATAGACGATAACTGCAGGCCACATTGTGCAAACCTGGTGGAGGATTTCCTTTTCGAGGAAGGAATCGTTCGAATGGAATGGCCAGCGTGTTCTCCAGACATGAATCCAATCGAGCACGTTTGGGACGCTCTAGGAAGATGAGTTTCTGGCCGCCAACAACCCCCACAAATTCTCCAAGAACTGGAAAGAGATCTTCTGGAAGAGTGGTGCAGAATACCCCAACTCGTCATTAATAGCCTCATTGAGTCCATGCCTCAAAGGTGTTCAACGTTGCTGGCCGCCCGTGGAAACCATACCCCCTACTGAAAATGATTTTCTTTGAAGAAAACACCTTTTCTTATTCTTTTTTTCTCATATGCACAAATTGTGTTTTTTTCCTTTAGTACACAAATGCGCAATAAAATGCATTTTTTTCTGCCAAACATGTGTAATTTATTCTCATATAACCTACTATGTCTGTCGACCATGTATCAATCAGCTAAACATTTTACCAGATACAAAATCCACCTAAAACTGCAATATCCTTTAATTGTTTTGAGCAGTGTATATTCACATATTTGGCGGGGAAAGATTGGCGTCTTTTTCGTCCCGTACCGTTTCCGGCAACCCTAGCTCAGTATTTTCGCTACGCACCGTGTTGTAATGGTTTGGACGTAAACCTATTACAAGTATAAAGCTAGTGAAAATTTTAAATCTGGCGACTTAACTCTCTTTTGGTGTAAAGTTAACAAATAAAAATCCAATAATAAAAAATTATAAATATAAAAAAATATATAAAACATGATTTTAACAAAGAATTTTAATCGGCTCTCTAACTTTTATGCATAGGGCTACAAAATGCACCAGGTCTCGATTCTAGGTGCGAGCAACACCTAAAGTGGTTCCCTTGTCAGTGTAATATCTAGTATATTATAAATACTAGGGGATCGTACCCGGGCTTCCCGTGTTGAAGAATAATATATATTATTTTAAACCACGAATTATTTGTTTGCTTGTCTAACTCGGCGGAGCAAATCCATCCAGGCGAGAATCATAATCGCTAATATTCATCATCATTTCTGTAATATAAATCGCTATTATTTGCATGTCACCTCTCTTTTATAAGGACACTCTAAATTTTTGTAAAACATTGCGTTTTATCAGTGTGTGATTTCGATTACATTATTTTCAAAAATGAAGCATTTTCACATGTGAAGAATTTTAAAGCAGCTGGGCTGTGAAAATGACACGCACTTCTACAAAACATAGTTCAGGTTTAAGAATTAAAATACACGCTTTTTCATAAAATGACGTCATTTGCATCCACTAAAGCAATTCGCTTTTACAATCCAGTCTTAAACTTCGTCTATAGAAAAGTGTTCATATGACGTCATTATCAAGGAATAAAAGACAATATTCTTGACATAGCCCATATTTTAATTTCAACTTTTTTTTTCAGGTTTCATGAGAAAATGGCAACAAAAAGATACATTATCTCCAATTTTCGACTATTTTCCGTTTACTTTCAATAACTTTCAATAGAAATGAGGAACTTTTGTTGCCACAATAAGAAAAATGATATTAAAAACTACAAAAAATTAATATCTCAAAAATAAATTGAGATACAACTTTCAAACAAAATGCATTTAAAAGAGCATTTTTTTCCTTATACGACGGTGTAAAAATTTAAAATGTGCGATGTTTAGAAGTTTTAAAATTTGCAGTAGAGAAAATTGCAAAACCAAAATTTTATTTAAAATTTCAAAGTGTTGCCATTCGCAAAATGACGTATGCGTTACGCACAGATATGTTTGTCCTTTATAATATAGACACAGATATGTTTGTCCTTTATAATATAGATAGGGGATCGTACCCGGGCTTCCCGTGTTGAAGAATATAGGTGAAAACATTTTTTTTTTAATTGAAAACTAATAATTTTTTTATGTGCAATAAATTTTTTGGATTGACCACTTACATTAAAAAAGCATTTTTCATATGGAAAATACGAATTATACAATCAAATAAATTTTTGAAATTTATCAAAAGCGATATTTTTTTATTAGCCGCATGCTAAGAGTTATTTGCCAAGATTTTGCTACTTATGACATCCTTTTATATTCTGATAATTTCAGAGCTTATACATGTCTGGTAAATTTGTGTTTTATTTATATTATTTTATTTATTTATTCATAGGAAAGTTTTTTTAATGGATATTAGCCGTAAGAAAATGATGAACTCTTTATTTTGTTTTAAGGGCAAACGGATTAACCTTTCGTAATCGAGCTCCGCGCGATATAGATAAATTAAAAATATTTCATGCTTTAAAATTGTTTTTAAAACCATAGACAATCAGTAAACTGAGTTGAACTTTGCAAACAAATTCCATTTTAAAAAAAAATCCTATTTAGTGATCTAAAAATTTAAATTGTACGATTACAAATATGTTAGATTTGTGTTTTTTCAATATTATTCCTTTATTTGTTTATAAAAGAAGTATTAATTTCGTTAATTTGCCTTTCACAAATGTGTTAGATTGGTGGTTTTTTAATATTATTCTTTTATTTGCTTATAAAGGAAGTATTAATTTCGTTATGCAAGAACAGTCAGAAACAAATGCTGAATAATGTTTGTTGTTTTATGTGCAAAATGTTTATTATTATTATGTATTGAAACCGGCACGTGATAAGATAAACTTAAAAAAATCATGCTTAAAAATTATTTTAGAAAATATAATACATCAGTCAATGAATACAGTTTTTAAACAAATTGCATTTGAAAGTAAAATTATTTCCCTATGCGACGAAAATTGAAAATGTACGATGGCCAGAAGATTAAAAAATTACAGTAGCGAAAATTTCAAGACCGAAATTTGATCGTGAAGTGTTGCCATTCGCAAAATGACGTCAGCGTTAAGCGCAAATACGTTTGTTCTTTATAATATAGATACTTAATCAGTAAAATATAATAAAGATCAGTTATTAGCATGTGGTTATCAATTGAGGCTCTTATGCTTGATTTCCGGAATGAAAACAGCAATTTTCACCTTCTCAAAATTTGCATACGCACTTCTCATATCCATATTCATCATTTAAAAAAAGAAAAGTATTTTGTTTGATCATTTAAAAATCATTTTAACTCAAAACTTGAAGTCACGATTGTCAGCAACATCTTTTACGTGAACAGACGCACTTTTTACTTGAGATTCTAATCTCAATTCCGGAGAGTAAAAATTTCCGTAATTTATGTTTTTTAGGCGCATTTGTGTTAAAATGTTTAGTTTTATCTAAGAAAATGATCGTTTTCTTTTAAATATGACTTTATTTTCACTTAAATAAGCATTTCGCCTAGTGTCTGAAACTTAGTATCAGTACACATGCAGAAGGAAAAACAATATATAAAATTTATGAGAAAAAATGCGTGTTTTCAAAAGCAGTATGTCATTTTCCGTTGTTATGCCCCTAATATAATATTCTGCTCCTAATGGTATTTTGCACCACTAAACCCTATACAACAATTTTTATCAACAATTTAGAATTTTTATCAGAAAATAGCATGAATAAAGTTAAAAATACCTCATTATTTCTCTCTTGCCTGCAATAATGAAAGCTATCTAATTTTCATCATTTTGAAGAAATTTCATAAAATGCTTTTAAAATTAAAATATAAAAATGGGGGTATTTAAAAGGAAAAAAAAAAAAAAAAAAAAAAAAAAAAAAGATAGTGCGATCACATCTACAAAGGAAGAGCTTTCAGTTTAAAAAAAATATATATTAGTAAAATTGGTTCAACAGAAAGATGAGGGCAGATGACTGAAAAGCACACTTGTGTTTTAAATATATAGATTATAAAAAATTAGGAAAAATTAAATTAAGCAAATTATGTTATTTTGATAAAATTAAAGTAGAATGTCCTAAAGAATAGCATTAAAATTTTATTATTCGAGAGAAATTTCTACACAAACTTTAGGAACATGATATTATTTCAAACCACGAATTATTTGTTTGCTTGTCTAACTCGGCGGAGCAAATCCATCCAGGCGAGAATCATAATCGCTGATATTCATCATCATTTCTGTAATATAAATCGCTATTATTTGCATGTCACCTCTCTTTTATAAGGACACTCTAAATTTTTGTAAAACATTGCGTTTTATCAGTGTGTGATTTCGATTACATTATTTTCAAAAATGAAGCATTTTCACATGTGAAGAATTTTAAAGCAGCTGGGCTGTGAAAATGACACGCACTTCTACAAAACATAGTTCAGGTTTAAGAATTAAAATACACGCTTTTTCATAAAATGACGTCATTTGCATCCACTAAAGCAATTCGCTTTTACAATCCAGTCTTAAACTTCGTCTATAGAAAAGTGTTCATATGACGTCATTATCAAGGAATAAAAGACAATATTCTTGACATAGCCCATATTTTAATTTCAACTTTTTTTTCAGGTTTTATGAGAAAATGGCAACAAAAAGATACATTATCTCCAATTTTCGACTATTTTCCGTTTACTTTCAATAACTTTCAATAGAAATGAGGTACTTTTGTTGCCACAATAAGAAAAATGATATTAAAAACTACAAAAAATTAATATCTCAAAAATAAATTGAGATACAGCTTTCAAACAAAATGCATTTAAAAGAGCATTTTTTTCCTTATACGACGGTGTAAAAATTTAAAATGTGCGATGTTTAGAAGTTTTAAAATTTGCAGTAGAGAAAATTGCAAAACCAAAATTTTATTTAAAATTTCAAAGTGTTGCCATTCGCAAAATGACGTATGCGTTACGCACAGATATGTTTGTCCTTTATAATATAGACTAGTTTTCGAATATCTATTAGCCTTAGTACGCATGATAGTTTTATTTTATTACAAAACACACACAATTTTATTATGAAACACACGCATTTACTTTATTAAAAAACATGCACAATGTTTATTAATATTTAACTAAACGTTATGTGCGTTTTATAATAAAATAAGTTGTGTCTGCTTAAACACAACCTATTTTTTTTTATAAAACACAAATAATGTTTATTATAAAAATACACACGTTTAATTTAATATAAAACACATACAGAATGTCAAAAATACAACTGACTCAGCTATTAATTAAACAAAAACATAATTTGAAGAACAAATTAAAAAAACGAAATTTATTTTCTACATTGTTTAAGCCCGAGAAGGGACAAATATTAAGTTATTTCATTCAATTAGTTCTACATTTAATGTTAAATTTTTTTAACAAATTAGTTAAGCCAATTGAAGATTAAAAAATAAAAATAAAATTCATACAATATGATACTTAAAACACCCTAAAAATTAGATTCCGTTCAAATGGAATTGAAATAAATCTTAGACTTCTTCCATTTTTAATTGAAAATATTTGTACTGCAGATTTTGTATAAGGTTTGTGACAATTATGCATAAAATGATAAGATGCATGCAAAATACAAAACTTTAAAAACAGTCTTGTATTTTGTATTGTATAAAGTAATTTTGTATTATAAAAAGTATTGCGCTGCCACGCAATACTTAAATATCAACTGGCTTAAAGTCGTCGGGTTGCCATCCCATGCATAAAATCGCCAGTTTGGCGCGAAAAGGAAACCACAGTGCGCCAGCGTCGTTCTTTCCAAAATCTTTATCCATGATCTTTATCCATGATCTTGGGTTGGGTGATTAATCGCTGGTATGTGTCTAATACGAAAATACCCAAACGGCTAATGTATGTGAAATAGTGAATAGGTTGGCGAAAATTACGGTACTTACGTATTATCCGGGCCATGTCAGAGGAAAGAGTTCCATATCCTGTTCCGATTGGCGCGATTGGTGAAGTAATCCAACATGACGCCAAAAAACCGTTTTATTATCTTACCCAATTTGGCTTAGATGCCGTATATTCCCGCGGTCGCCATCTTGGATGTTTTGAGATTTCTTGGCAATTTTTTGTTGGCGATCTTTATCGATGGGACAAAACCGTTAAATTTATTTTCGTTAAGCCTAACATGCGCATAAATCGCTGCTTGGCGACATTTACTACTTGGCGGAAAAGGGGTTTTCACGCCAAGAAAAAATCCAAGATGGCGGCCGCGGGAATATATGACATCTGTTCCCTAATTACAGTCCCCCTTATTTTTAACAACTCTATGCATAGATGTCATATATTGGCGCGATTTTTTTCTGACGCCAATGTCATATACGCAACGGGTACTTAACTGCCGCCAAAGTGTCGTTATTTTGCTTGATATGGTAACCCGGATGATGTTGTTTATGTTGTTGAAGTTTTCGCCAAATTGGCCTCGAAAAAAAATCGCGCCAGTATGGGAATATGACATCTGTGCCGTATATTTATTATAGTTTACGTATTTATTATGGTTTATATATTTGATTATTTTTAGGGTTCCGTACTTAAAAAGTAAAAACGGAACCATTATAAGATCACTCCTGTGTCTGTTTGTCTGTCTGTCACAGCCACTTTACTCGTAAACTACGGAACGTGGAAAGTTCAAATTGGGGGAAATAATAAAGACTATTGACCCACATATTTACAGATTAATAAATATTCATAAACATATTTAGGGAAAATGTATAGGGGCTAATTAAATTACTTGAAAAAAAGAAATATTTTCTTTGTATATCGTGCGGGGTATCGTGTGAAAGCTCTCGTAACGCTGAACTCAAAAATACATTTCTTTTTATTTTCGGCATTATATTTTCAAAGTTATGGTCGAAAATGTAGTGCAAAAATATGTTCCCCCCATCTAATTCCGAATCTACTGAAACTAAAATTCTGAAAAAATTAGAGGTAGTAGACGTTAGTTTAAACCTTGCAGGAAAATTATAGCGATTGCCATAGGTCACTTGGTTTTTGAGAAAATCGCATTTTTCCGTTACGCACAAATTTCGATTTACGGACATTCAGCAAAAGTGTTGAGCAGCGCTAGAGGTACCTATCGTATCAGAAGTATAAAAGCATTGTGGATCATGAATTTCATAAAAAATCGTCGGTAAATAGCCGAGATATTAACCGTTAAAGACACGGACGGTTCGGACATACATAATGACAGGGATGGCGTACTCTATGCTCCATCACTTTTAAAGCCTAGATAACAAAATTTAAGGATATATTTGTGTAATGCAATGCCCAGTAGAAGTATAAAAGCAATAAACGTCAAATTGTTAAAAACAGATTAATTTAATGAGAATTAATCACATAAATACTATGGGATTCGCGACTAGTTTGCATTGAGTGGCTCTCTCAATACACCTACTGTGTCGTTAAAGGTTAACTAAAAACCTGTATGGAAAAACACGCCACAGACCAAAGCGGCGTTGCTACTTTGCTACCTCCTTTCGAAGCTTAGCAAAATGCCAATTTTAAACTTTGAACAAGGGTTTTGTTTTAGATACGCTGTAAAAAGAAAAGATTATTACGACGCTGAATTTAGTTTTATGAAATGCCAAATGAAGTTTAAATCTGCACTACTTTTCTTGTCAGTGCCGAATTAAATTCATCATAAACAGATTAGGATAAGATTTATTCAGAATAGCAATATTTGATATTATTTAGGCTTCATATCTCTTTGAACTTTTAGGGTATACCCATTCGTACTTTTCTAGTATATATACAGCTATACCAAACCCTACGTTGTATAGTTTTTACGAAGTCTTATTTTTCTTAAATAAACGGTCAAGTGCGAGCGTTATTCGCATACAGAGGGTTCCGTAGAATAAATATATGAATTTGTAATTGTATTATAAAAAAAAAAAAAAGTTGCTAAAAGAATACTAAGACTTTTTAAAAAACTATAAAACGTATGGTTGGGTATAACTGTATATATTAGAAAAGTGTAATCGGGTATAACATGAAAGTTCAAAGAGATATATGGAACAATATCAAATATAGCTATTCGTATAACTCTTTTTTTAATATTATCCTAATCTGTTTATGATGAACTTAATTCGGTACTGACAATAAAGGCAGTGCATAGTTAAACTTCATTTGGCATTTCATGAAACTAAATTCAGCGTAGTAATAACCTTTATTTCTACAGTGTATCTAAAACAAAACCTTTGTTCAAACTTTAAATTTGGTATTGTGCTAAGCGCGCTTCGAATTGAGGTCTCAAAGTTGCAACGCCGCCTTGGTCAGTGCCGCGTTTTTCCAGATAGGTGTTTAATTAACTTTTAAAGTCACTCGAGGCGTATTGAGACATACAATCAATGCAAACTATCGCGAATCTCACAGTATTCATGCGATTCATTCTAATTAAACATTTCGAGGGCGATGCCCTTAAAAAACGGACACCTAATTTTAATTCCAAAACAGACAAACGGCACCAAGAATAGTTAATTAAAATTTTCCTTTTATCATGTACGTGAAAATAAGCAAGTTCGCATTTTCTCATAAATTCGTTTATAAATTCTGGTGTCAGTTCATTGTTTCATAAGTTTATAAATAGACTTACTCCGTGCCGGAAAAGGATTAAGTGGTCGCAGGACTCTTAAAGCTTCAAAATTTAAGAAATTTTAATTTTTTTAGATGTTAAACTCCTATCTTTTCTGAATATTTTGATATAATTGTTTCCTTGAAATTCCCATTAGAACAGAAGTTTTGGCTTTTAGATTTATACCCGCTCAATAGCTAAAGCGGCGTTTCCGAAACTTTAAAGTCATTATTTTCCAAATGGCGTTTTTGGGTATAACGCACAGGATGCCTCAAAAACTTCTGAATATTTTTTCATGAAATTTTCAAAACATATATTCCATGTTATTCTGTATAAACTGAACCTAAAATTTCTTTTTTATTGTTCGAAAAAATATTTTTTATGTGATTTTACTGTTGAAATTTTCAAAATTTTGTACTAGCTAAATGCAGCATTGCATTAAAAATATAAAAATGCTTTAAATACAAATTTATTTAAGTTCAGGGAGATTATTACAATCTGAAGTATAAGTAAGCACCAAAATTTTCATTCTATAGTTGCAATATTTATTTTGTAATCCTGCGCGTAAACTGTTATGCCAATTTTTTGTTCGACAAATGTCTAACAGTTTCGAGCCCCCTATAAATACTAATTCTGTATCTTGCAATTTTTTAAATACATGAAACGAAAGAGCATACTTATATCTTTCATTCCAATTAAAATTGTGTTTTAAAATCATATACATTTTAAGACATTAAATGTTGAAAATGGTCTTTTTTTCATTTTTTCCACTTTTTAGAGTCCCGAGACCCCTTAAATTAGTATGTTTTTAACAATTTGACGTTTATTGCTTTTATACTGTTACTGGACATTACATTACACATATATATCATTAAAAGTCATTAACTAGGCATAGAGTACGCCGCCCTGTCCTTGTGTATGTCCAAACTGACCGTACCTTTAAGGGTTAATATCTCAGCTAATTACCGATGATTTCTTTCGAAAATCATTATCAACAATGCTTTTATTCTTCTGCAATGATAGGTATATTCAGCGATGCTCAACAATTTTTCTGAATGCCCGTAAATCGAAATTTGTGTATAACAGAAAAATGCTATAATTACTCAAAAGCTATGTGACCTAGGGTAATCGGTATAATTTTCCGGCAAGGTTTACATTAACGTCTACTACCTCTAATTTTTTCATAATTTTAGTTTCAGTATAGATTCGGAATTAGATGGGGGGGGGGGGGGCATATTTTTGCGCTACATTTTCAACAATATATTTGAAAATATAATACCTAAAATTAAAAGGAATGTATTTTTGAGTTCAGCGTTACAAAAGCTTTCACAGGATACCCCACATGATATACAAAGAAAAGATTTTTTTTTTTTCAAGTAGCATAATTAGCCCCTCTACTTTTTTACTAAATATATTTATGAATGTTTATTAATCCGAAAATATGTGGGTCAATGGTCTTTATTACTTCCCCGAATTTGAACTTTCCACGTTCCATAGTTTACGATTAAAATATCTGTGATAGACAGACACAGGAGTGATCTTATAATGGTTCCGTTTTTACTTTTTAAGTACGGAAACCTAAAAACGATTGTTTTAATAATACAAGTCAAAATTCAAATTCTTATTGTACAGAACCCTATGAGCGCGTGTAATTCTCGCACTTGACTGTTTATTTTTTTATTATACTTCATTTATTATATTTCATCTATTTATTTGACTTTATTTATCATTTTTAACAATGTTATGTATTAAATAATGTGGGGCTCTGCGGCTGAGTGGTCAAAGCACCAGTCAGCTAATCGCTTGTGCGTAAGAGTTTGTGGGTTCGATTCCCGCTGGTTCCATTGCACACACACTTTGTGCATGTGGAACTCCCAGGGTGTATTTTTCTTGTGTTGTAATATTTCCTTGTGCTATCTTGTCTCCGACTTATAAGCGGGCTTTATGTCAAGCACACAAGTCGTATGTTTGTTATTCAGTTAAATAAATAATTTAAATAATGTCAAATTACTGTTTTGAACATGATTGGCAACGATAAACAAGATGGGCAATTGGCAACCATTTTTGGCGATCTATTTCATGGCCCGGATAATACGTAAGTACCGAAATTACTTGAAAAATTTCCTTTTCTTGCCAACATCGTAAGCAGTTCAATTCCAAATCACTTCCATGGCCAGGCTCTCCAATTTTATATCTTTCCGTTAAAAAATGAATTTGTAAATATGTCAAAACGTTTTGTGCTTGTTGAGCAGAGCAGTTAAGAACAGCCTTAACAAATTTATGAGGGAAAATGTGTGCTTTTAAAAGCGTGTCGTCATTTTCTGTGCAAATTTTTATAAATATTTTTTTTTTTAATTCTAGTGAGAAAATGGCATCAATATAGATAAATAAATCTTATTTCTTTTTTTCCGCAGCAATGGAATTAATCCAATTGCCACCATTTTGAAGAAAGTTTATAAAATCTTATTTAAATTCAAATATAAAAAACTGGCATTATTTTTTTAAAAAAAATACCTAGTGCGGGCATATCTACAAATAAACAGTTTTCATTAAAAAAATATATATTGTAAAATTGGTTCAGTTGAAAGCTGAGGATAGATGACTAGAAAAACAGCCTTGTATTTTAAATACACTGCTCAAAACAATTAAAGGATATTTGAAGTTTTATATAAAATAAAGATATAAACGAAATTTTTTTTGCCGAAAATAGAAGAAGAGAATCACAAATGCAAATTTTTCTGGTTTTCAAACTGTGGAGTATGCAAATTTTGAGTTCGACGTCAAAAACGTCGCTTCAGCGGCAGCGAATGAAATTTGACTTTCAACTGGATAAAAGAGAATGAAGACAAGGATGATCGGCATTCAGTGATTGCTTTGTTTCGATGAGTACGATGTCTCAGCGAAGTCATTTGACAGATTCAGAAGCTTTGAGAATTGTTGGTAGGTTAGAAGGGGGCCAAACTCAAGCCGAAGTAGCGCAAGCCATTGGAGTGTCACAGAGTGTCATTTCCAGGATCTGGAACCGTTTTTTGGAGAGTGGATGTGCAGGCCGAAGACCAGGGCAAGGTCGTAGACGGGCAACAACGCCCAATGAAGATCGGTATTTAGCGTTAACAGCTCGGAGACACCGAACCATGAACGCTACTCTTCTCCAACAACACCTTCGCTCGGCTACAGGCACCACGATTTCAACTCAGACTGTCCGAAACCGGCTCCATGCTGTAGGTCTGTATGCTCGCCGACCGATGGTATGTGTTAGATTAACATCAAGGCATCATCGCGACCGCAGGGAGTGGGCAACCGAGCATGTCAACTGGAGGAGAAATGAATGGAGCAATATTCTGTTTTCTGACGAGTCCCGTTTTTCTGTGCATCCGGATAATAGGCGTATTTTCATCTGGAGGGACCGTGGCAGTAGGAATAATCCTGCGTTCGTGCACGAAAGTGTCAGATTTGGCGGTGGAGGAGTGTTGGTGTATGGTGGCATCTCCATTGACGGGCGCACTGACCTCTACATCATTCGAGATGGAGCTCTGACTGGTCGCCGATATAGGGATGAGATCCTCAGACCTATTGTAGTCCCTTACGCTGCAGCAATCGGAGATAACTTCATTTTAATGGACGATAACTGCAGGCCACATTGTGCAAACCTGGTGGAGGATTTCCTTTTCGAGGAAGGAATCGTTCGAATGGAATGGCCAGCGTGTTCTCCAGACATGAATCCAATCGAGCACGTTTGGGACGCTCTAGGAAGATGAGTTTCTGACCGCCAACAACCCCCACAAATTCTCCAAGAACTGGAAAGAGCTCTTCTGGAAGAGTGGGGCAGAATACCCCCAACTCGTCATTAATAGCCTCATTGAGTCCATGCCTCAAAGGTGTTCAACGTTGCTGGCCGCCCGTGGAAACCATACCCCCTACTGAAAATGATTTTCTTTGAAGAAAACACCTTTTCTTATTCTTTTTTTCTCATATGCACAAATTGTGTTTTTTTCCTTTAGTACACAAATGCGCAATAAAATGCATTTTTTTCTGCCAAACATGTGTAATTTATTCTCATATAACCTACTATGTCTGTCGACCATGTATCAATCATCTAAACATTTTACCAGATACAAAATCCACCTAAAACTGCAATATCCTTTAATTGTTTTGAGCAGTGTATTTCGATTATCAAAGCCGTGCCTCAACAGGGGGAAGGTCCGTGGGTAAAAACATTCTGTTACGTTTTTGATCGAAATCGCGTATCTAATGAACTGATTCGGTTCAAATGAACACAAATTCATTGTTCATGGGAGCACAATCTTATGCAGTTTCAGAGTCATATCGCATCAGAGGCAAACTACAGGGGCAAAAACATTCTTCTACGGTGTTGATGAAAATCACGTATCTAACTAACCGATTTTGCTCAAATTTTGCACTAAAGTTCATTGTAGTTCAATGTGATATTTAATATGTTTTCAGGACTGTACCTTTAGTCCAGGCAATAGAGACCGTATAGGGGTTCTACCTTGCAAAATTCATGGTATTTCTGGAAAAAGGCTTAAAGTTCTTAAGTAAAAGGCTTACTATATGTTTTTTGGGTCGCTGAATCCGAATTTTTAACTTCCCACCAAAATTTTTCCCGGCAACCCCCCCCCCCTCAAATTTTGGTAAAATGCTCCCCAAAAAAGGTTTTTATTAAAAAAATCAATTTGTTTATTGTTTTAGGGGGAAAGTATCTAGAAATTCAGAAAGTAGACAAAATTTGCAACAAATTAGATACATGACATTATGACTTAGGATGAAGGGGTAGGGGGATCTGCCTCGGAACATGCGCGCGGTGCTGCGTGAACTAAGTTGCGCAATTCCACTTAACCACTCACACGTTTACATCCGCCCTCCCATATCCCCTCCGAACTTTCTCTATATGGTTTACTTTAAGTTTTTTGGGTCGCTGAATCCGAATTTTTAACTTCCCCCCAAAAATTTCCCCCTCGACCCCCCCCCCTCCAAATAGTTGTTTTTAACATAAATTTCTTATTGTTTTAGGGGAAAAGCATTACGAAATTCAGAAACTAGACAAAATTTGCAACAAATAGGATATATGACATTATGACGTAGGATGAACAGGGAGTGGTAGGGCTGCCTCTGAACATGCACTGCGGCGCTACGTACACTAAGTTATGAAGTCCAGGCAATAGGGGATTTTACCTGGAAAAATTAATACTAGTTCGGGATTTCGACTCACTTTATGTTTTTTGGGTCGCTGAATCCGAATTTGTAACTTCCCACCAAAATTTCACCCGGCAACCACCCAAAAAATTGATTTTTTGAAAAAATTTGGTTTTTGAGAAAAGCGCGCGGGGAATGTTCCGAGGCAGCCCCTCTGTCCCCGTTTATCCTACGTCATAATGTCATATATCCTATTTGTTGCAAATTTTGTCTAGTTTCTGAATTTCGTAATGCTTTTCTCCTAAAACAATAAGAAATTTAAGTTAAAAACAACTATTTTGGGGGGTTTTCAGGGGGGAAAATTTTGGGGGTAAGTTAAAAATTTGTATTCAGCGACCCAAAAAACTTAAAGTAAACCTTATAGAGAAAGTTCGGAGGGGAGATGGGAGGGCGAATGTAAACGTGTGAGTGGTTAAGTGCAATTGCGCAACTTAGCCCACGCAGCACCGCGGCGCATGTTCCGAGGCAGATCCCCCCTTCCCCTTCATCCTAAGTCATAATGTCATATACCTAATTTGTTGCAAATTTTGTCTACTTTCTGAATTTCTAGATACTTTTTCCCTAAAACAATGCATGAACTGCAACTGAAAGCCAATGACAATGCTAATAAAATCAGCTTCTTGAATAAAAAACAAGTAATATAAAAATTTTGTTTTTAAAGTCAATTCCTATTTAGGTCATCGAAGAAAAATTTAATATAACCCCTTAAGCTAATATTAGTTTTTGTAGCATTAAAATATCTCAATTTGTTGATTTTCTATAAGCAAGTAAACCCTATTGGTTCACAATGGAAGTCTATGGGAATTTGTCGAAATATTAGAGCTATCGCCGAGTTTGCGACAAACTTGACGGTATTTGGCAACAGAATAGGGTTCCCCCTATGGTAACCCCCCTTATAGATATGAAGATGCATTAAATGCTGTTCAGTAACCAATGGCCGCCATTTTGTCTCCCATATAAAACTAAAATTAAGTAATTAAAATTTAATTAATGAATTAATATTTGAAAAAACTGTATTAACATCAATTGTCATCTAGTACAAGTTTAAAAAAATTATTTCAACTTGATAGGATGAATAATAAGTATTTTATCAACGATTGAAAATTTGAACAAGATATATAAATGAATATAGGAGAGTGTGAACTAATAGTAGGAATTGAATAAATGGAGCAAAGCAGGTAAGTCAAAGCAAGTGTTGTGCATCTAAGTTTTTAGGGTTACAAATGGGCTTTATTAATATTAAACAAAGTGATGAGCATATTTTCAGTTAGTGTAAAATTGTAAACTATACATCAAGCACATATACTACATTCACACATCTTTTGGCCATTTTGAATTAATGAATAACCGGTCAAGTGCGAGTATTACAATAAATATATGAATCAGTAACTGGGTATTGTATTGCGCAAATATATCATTAAAAGTTGTTATCTAGGCTTTAAAAGCCGATGGCACATAGAGTACGCCGCCCGTATCTTTATGTATGCCCAAATCTCCTGTGCCTTTAAGGATTAATATCTTGGCTAATTAATGACAATTTTTTTCGAAAATCAATAATCATTTTATACTTCTGTGACGATATATACCTTCAGCGCTCGCTAACTCCTTTGTTGAACGCCCGTAAATCGAAATTTATGTGCAGCGGAAAAATATGATTTTCTCAAAAACTGTGTGACCTAAGGTAATCGCTTTAGTTTTCGGGCAAGGTTTGAACTAACTTCTACTACCCGTAATTTTTTCATAATTTTAGTTTCAGTAGATTCGGAAATGGAGGAAAAGGGGACATATTTTTGCATTACATTTTTGACGATATCTCTGAAAGCTTGGGACATTTATTTTAAACATATTTCAGTTTTTTACATTTTTCTTAATATCTCTTAAGGCGACAGTGGACGTTCAAAAACATTTTCTACAATTTTTGCTCAATTGTTTTGAAATTTAATACACGTATAATTTGTGCAATAATTAAGAAAATTTCTTAATTTCATTAAAAAAATTAATATGCAAATGAGTAATTAATTAATAATATGGTAATTAGTGATACAAATTAAAAATGCTCCATGCGCATTAAATTTTGTTTCAGAAACTTGTAATTTTTTTTTAGTATAGCTTTATGATATTATATCAAAAGTTGCTATACATTTTAAAATTATACTAAATTCCTTGGCAGAAAAAAATTAAAAATCTGTAATATGGATCATTTTGGATAAAATTCAATAATAAAATATTACTTTTTGATCTTTATATGAAATAATGTACACATTTTAATAGCAAGTTTTGTAATAAAGTATATCAACAACAATATTACCAAGTATTATGAAAATTGGTATAAAATTAAGACGCATGGAGCATTTTGAACTTACTCAGTCGGCGAAAATTCTCATTTTGAGAAAACTGGATTTAAAGTTTTATTTTAAGTGTAGATTAACGATTGTTTACGTTAGAAAAACAGCTGTATCTCTGCAAAAAATTATCGGATTTGAATAATTTTTATAATATTTGAAAGTAGAAGATTGCCAGAACATTTTTTTCCAAAAAACAAAAAATTGATTTTTTTAATGTTTTTTGCGATTTTGAACGTCCACGGTCGCCTTAAGCAGATTAACCTAGACAAGTGTAGGGGAAATTTTCAGATGGTTTAAAAAAAATGGTTAAATGTGATAGTATTTTTGGTATATGAACTCGTAAATCAAAACGAATGAAATTTCTAACACAAGCAGCTTCCTAAATAGGAAGCAAGGCAAATAGTTCAATGTTAGGGTGCTGCATGTACAGCTCATATTCAAAATATTAAAATAATTACTTTTTTTTTACAAATTGAAAATATCGTTTGGTAATTTAACGTCTTTTAATGCAAATATGCAAACGATATTTTTATTAAGAACTTATTGTTGATTAAACTTATTTATTATCTTAAAATAAATATCATTTTTGAAAAGATTAATTGAAAAAAAAATTATTTTGAAAAGTCAAAGTATTAGAATATTTATTCAAGTAGTTCAAAATATTAGAATGTTTCAAATTAATTCTACTTTAATTATCACCAATTCATAATTGGTGGCATCATTGATTAAATTCAGGCGATTTTATTTAAAATCAGTATTCTTTATGCAGTTTGTTTGCTTTTTTGTCTTAAAATGGGTCGTGTGAGGGATATTCCTGAATCTATTAAACTTAGTATGGTTGATTTGTATCGGCACGGTAAAAATCAACGTTATATAGCGAATTATTTACATTGTTCGCAATCAAGCGTTAGTAAAATGCTAACACAATATTAAAAGAAAAATGGAAAATTTCAAAATAATCGCCGAAATGGCGGCCGAAAACCAAAAACATCTGCTGGAGATGACAGGAAACTGAAGCATATGGTTAAGAAAAACCATTTTAAAAGTGTGCGATTCATGCACCGAAAATGGAACGAAGAAGGAGTTAAAGTTTCTACACCAACAACATTAAGACGTCTCCATAAATTTAAGTTTGAATCCTATGTACCGAAAACAAAACCTCTCATGACTGTAAAACAAAAGCGTATAAGATTGAATTGGTGTAAATCAAGACGCTTATGGAGCGAAGAAGATTGGAAAAATATATTATTTAGTGATGAAAGTATGTTTTGTGTATCATATGGTAATCAAGGTATACGAGTTTGGAGAATGAAGCAAGAAGCATTTGATAAAGAATACCTTAAACGTTCCGTAAAATTTGCTGCTAGTGTCATGGTTTGGGGTTGCATGAGGGCAGAAGGACCTGGAAAGTTATGCATCGTCTACAAAAAGGTTAATTCTCAGATATATCAAAAAATTTTGGAATATTGCATGATTCCATCATTAGAAAATTTATTTGAAGATGATTTCATCTTTCAACAAGATTTAGCGTCACCGTATACCTCGGTGCTAACTAAGAATTGGTTCCGCCAACACAACATTAAGGTACTTCCTTGCCATCAAACTCAACAGACCTTAATCCCATCGAAAACTTATGGTGTATAATTAAGAAAAAACTCCAAGAAAATCCTCCGTCAAGTAAAACTGAGTTAGTGGCACGTATAAAGTCTATTTGGGCTAATATTGATAGAAATGTTTGTAAACACCTTGTATATAGTATGCAAGATCGATTGTACACTGTTATGAAAGCTTAAGGGGATGCTGCAAAATATTAACCACCATTTACTTCATATTAATAAGGTAATATTGTTGCGTAAAATAAAATATTCTAATATTTTGAACCAATCTAAATTTTATTCTAATATTTTGATGTGTTTCAGAAAGCTGTATACCTAATTTATTGTACTGTATTTTATATTTTGTAAATGTTAAAATCTTATCTAAATATTCCAGATTTAATTTATAAGAAATTTTATTGCATTTACTTAGTATAAAAAATAAATAAATGAAAAATAATTTTTTCTTATTACTTTTTCTCAATTATTCTAGTATTTTGAATATGAGCTGTAATAGCTGTAATTTTTATATGAGCTGACTTGATGAAAAATAAACAAAATGCCGAACATAATTTCAGTCACTGTAAAACTTGTATTAGGCACAAATATATTATTTTCACACATATTTTGGCTTGGCATCTCATCTTTGGCTCTGTTATTTGACTTGATGAATAATAAACGAAATGTTGGATAGATTTTCAATGAATGCAAATCATGCTCGATACGTTTCTTTTAAACCTATTTCAGTGTTTTACACTTTTGATAATTATCTTAAACAGATGAAACTAGATAAGAGTGTGAGAAAAATTGAGATCGTATGAGAAATGGTGAAAGGTGAAAGCATTCTTGGGTACAAATGTATGAATTTTAAATCAAACAGAATGAAAATTCTAACAAAAGCAGCTTCCTAAATAAAAATCAAGGCAGATAGTTCAATGTTAGGGTGATGATCTGAGTTTTTAAAATGGTACATTGGCTTGATGAAAAATAAGCAAAAGGTTGAATATAATTTCAGTCACTGTAAAACTTGCATCAGGCTCAAATATATTATATTCGCACATATTTTGGCTTGACATCTTACTTCTTTTGGTTTTTTTCATTTGACTTTATGTATAATAAATGAAATGTTGGATAGACTTTCAACGAATGCAAATCACGCTCGATGCACTTATTTTAAACATATTTCAGTTTTAGCACTTTTAATATATTTCCTAAGCAGATTAACCTAGATAAGAGTGTGGGAAAAATTGAGATCGTACGAAAAATGGTGAAAGCTGAAAACATTTTTGGGTACACATGTATGAACTCTAAATCAATGCGAACGAAAGTTCTAACAAAAGCAGCTTCTTGAATGAAAAGTAAAATGAAGCAAGGCAAGTAGGTCAAAGTGAGGGTGCCGCATCTAGGTTTTCAAGATGGCAAATGGGACGAGATTCGGCCTCGATAGTTTTAAAGATCCAGAATTCCACAGGCCATTATGGGCCTTGTCCTTGGATTTTTTGCACCAAGGTAGGAATTTCACCGTTTTGTTTACCTTTTGTAGAACAAACCTTTCTTGTAGTAGGACAATGCATTTTAACGGTAAAGAACTCAGTTTCATGCATTGTTTACAATAAAACTTCATTAACAACCGCGTGGAAGTGTTTTATAGTGCCTATCCCGAAAAGGTACAGCATTAGTTTTTTTGTTAAATTACATTTTTAGAAGAATAGGAATTGGATTTGACTTCAGTGGCAATTTGAAAAGATTGCAGTTTCTGTAACTGTCCTTTATTTTATTTGTCGAAAAATAAATGTATTCATTTTCCCTTTTAAACAGGTTGAAGATAGTAATATACAGGGTGATTAAAAAAAAGTTTACAAAATGACATGGCAAATCAGGCATACAACAAGGATAAAAAGCCACATAGGAACATAGATACACAAAACCATTTATTTAGTCACAAATACTGGGTGTTTCATCCTAACTCAATTTGGGTTGTATTTTATCGTAAATGGTACTACGTTTTATGTAGTCCAAAAATGACATAAGAGATTGTAAAAAAATATTCCATTAAATAAAGCTACATCCTCATAATACAGTTGGACCTCGTTATCCCGACACCCGGTTTTCACGTCACTCCGCTTATCACATCAGTTTTACAAAGTCCCGAATTTCTGTATATGATTTTAATCTAAATAAACTCCGGATTTTACGTCATTGAATAATTTTCAACTCCGGATATCCCGACGGTTTAGGAAAATATCCAATTTTTTACAATCCATCTTATAAGCACGGAAATTAAGCAGTAAGAATTGTCTTAGCAAAACTTTTTACAAAAGTGTCTAAATTACCAATTGAGATAAATGAGAAATTTTACTTCAATCCTTTATCTGAATAAATAAACTCACACACTATGAATGACCCACTTAAGCTCCAGATAGACGTATCAGTCAACTTGTAGTTTTTTTGTTCTGGTTAGGCCGTGCTTTCTTGTGGTTACACGGCGTTTTTCATCCGACTAAAGCGAAGCATTGCATTACATTGAAACGATCAGAAATTATCTAACATCCATTTCTGAAACAACGAATATTGATTACAATTCATTGTATAATATTAAAAAAAGAACTGTAGGAAGCACATCTAGGGCTAAGCAAACCTTAATTCATCAATATTTCAAGTAACTATAAAGAAAAAAGTCATCATAAATACGATTTTTATTATTTTCAATTTTGTTTTTGTGTTTATTTTGTTTAATAATTTTTTATTACTTAAAACTGTAATAACAATTATAAATTTAAATTGTCTTAAATTAATTAAAAATACAGCTTTTTATAAACATTTTTTTTCTCCAACTACGGTTACCGCGACACTCCGCTTATGACGACACTTTTTTCTGGTCATTAGAGTATCGGGATAACGAGGTTCGACTGTATTAACTTTCACGATCACATTAACTTAGTTAGTTTTTTCCTAACAGTTAAGATGATTAAAACGCGTTATTGCTCTTATTTGTCAGCAACCAAACAAGCATCAATAAGTAAAATTTTACTTATGTGTAATGGGACATATACGGAGCGCCCCGTCTTATAGCTGAATCAGTAGTTAATTCTTAAACTGTTAATTTTAGAGGTATACTTCCAATTTCAAAAATGTTTCAGTTGTTGTTCTTCATTATATTAGAAGCCATTTAAATCAAACTAGTCATTATTTAAAAAGTTAGCAAATTTAAATTTGTATATGATCTTTTTGGCGCTTACAAGTTGTGATTTAAAAAAATTAACGTTTTTTATTTATATTTTAGTGCATAAAAATAAATTTCGCATCTTATTAAATACATTAACTGAAACACAAATTTTGAATAAGGAAAACTATGTTAAAAAAGTGAAGAAAGAGAATTTTTCTATTTTTTTACAATCAATGTATCGAACAAATGGCCCCGTGGCGTGCTTTTTACCAGATTCTGGGCTTTTATTTACTGACTGGAAATTTTACTTCAGGGACTACTGGGCAAGAGAAAAGCACTCGTTTTCTCCCCACTCGCCCGTTATCAGTTAGACGATGGCTACGGTATGTAATGGCGCATCAGTTAACATAAAACAGTGGTTTGATACAAATGGCCAAAATTCTGCCCCCCCCCCCCCCCCAAAAAAAAAAAAAATTAATAATGCGGCTAGATATTTTGTGTTTGTTGGGATTATCGATGCTCTAACAAAGAGAAACAACAAAAAACTCCTTCTTTTATAACAAAAAATTATTGAGTTATTATACTTTCAATTTTATTTTTTAGCGTTTTCTGGAACTAAAAACTGGCCTTTCCGTTTTTAATTTCTGATAATCATTAATTTAAAAATAAAATTTACTATTTTGGCGCCTCTTAAAGAATTTAAATATGAAATGTACTCTTTGGGATTCTCGTAAAATTTCATTTTGCTTAATTCGGGAGGAACTCTGAATTATAAACAGATAGTAGCTTTACTAACTTAAATTTTAAAAACATATTAAATGCGTAAGTACAATTCAAACACTCTGAATCTTTTGTATAAGAAAAATCTTTAGAATTATATATATATATAAGTGAGTGTGTATTACAACAATGTAGCACCAGACACAAAATGGAAATTAATTATGAAAAAAAGCTGGTGTGATACGATAAAGTCAAAAGGAACTTCTTAAAACACCGTAAAATTTACAAATGCATAAGACCTTTCAAAAGAATTTAGTCTGCCTTCATCAGGCGCAAACAATACGTGCTTTTACTTTGAAAGCAGGAGCAACACAAGTAGGGTTTGCAGCTGCAATCGCAGGGAGCAGGGTGTTGCTCCTGCTTTCGAATTAGAAGCATGTACTTTTTGCGTCTGGTGAATTTAAGACTACGTTCTTTTGAAAGGCCTTGCGCATTTGTAAATTTTATGGTGCTTTAAGAAGTTCCTTTTGGCCTTACAAATTGGAAATGATAGAAAGATTAAACGCATATCTTTCGATGACACAGCTGCCCTTTAAAGATGATGAATGAATCACAATTTAATAAATATGTATATTGTGTGTAAAGGCCTTTTAAGTTTCTGATGTTCTCCATTCTTATTTTCACTTGATAAATATTTCCTATCACCTATAAATCAAATTATGTAGAAATGCAATAGTAAAGTATACAAAGTAAAAGTACTGACATCAAAGAACTACAATCTCAATTTGTTGGACGAAAAATAAATAAATAACGTGTACAAAACAATGAAGAAAGACTTTTACAATCGTTCTAAAAACTTGTATTCTTTCTTCCCTATATGAAATAACAAACAGTCAAGATCTATGTAGGGTGCAATCACTACTTTTCAGCAAACATTTCTTAATAATGGATTTATTCCAATCATAAATATTAGTAAGGTCCAAAAAAATTTTAGACTCTTTGGCATCATTCAACAATTTATTATTATTTTTTTTTTTTTTTTTTTTGAAAAGGCTGTTTTTTACTTTTAAAGATTGCAAATAAGCTTAAAATTAAAAGATCCTGCAAAATCATGCAGTTTCTGTCAAAAGCTTCTGTGTATGGGCAGCTTAAACTGAATTGGTACCGCGTTAATGCTATTAACAATTTAAAATAAAGTTGTAGTTATTTAGTTCTATAGAATTTTTAAATCCAACTACTTAGTTCTATAGAATTTTTGCATTCTTACATATCAGTTTGCAATATATTTTATTCGTTTTAATATTATTTTTAAACTGATGCTTCCAATTTTTACTAATTTTATTTTTCTTTTCTTTTGTAGGTATATTGCCAACAGCAAATTCTTGCTATTGATGAAGAAGAAGAAGAATTCGCGCCAGTTGGTAAGTTAATATAATTTTTCATTCATTCTTTTGCAAACATGTTAGCTTCTGCACATGTTCTCAGAAAACAGCAGCAATAAATAAAAAAATAATAATATTGTAAAATTTAAATATAATTTGAGCAGAATTAATTTCCCTTACCTCTGAAGCAAAAGCAAAGTAACCCAATTTTTCGAATTTTAAAGGAGGTATCCTAGTTCCATCAATCACCCTACTTAAATTTATAATTCATACATTATTAAAATTAGGAACATTCGGAAAAGAGGGAGCTAACTTCCATGACTGCATTTTTTTATTATTAGTCCCCGGAGTGTTATTTCTTTCAGACAACAATTAAAGTGTCATCCCTAAAAAATAACAATACGTTACATAAGCCAGCCGTAAAACGAAGCAGATGTATCATTGTTCTGTTAATTACTGAAAATCTTTACTGCAATTTTTTTAACTTCTAAGCATCTCACATTTTCAATTTTTATACCTACGTATGGGGGGAAAAAGTGCTTTTAACTGCAATTTGTTTTGAAGCCTGCATCTCAATTTATTTTTGAGATATTAATTTTTTTGTAGTTTTTAGTGCCATTTGTTTAATTTTAGCAAACTCAAGTACCCCATTTCTGTAGAAAGTTAAAAAAAAAATTGTTGGAAAATAGTAATTATATCTTTTTGTTGTCATTTTCCTATAACTACTGAAAAAAAAAAATGTAATTAAAATACGTACTATTTCTAAAAAATATAAATGAATGATTTCTGATAAAACATGGAGCTATTATAAACTATTATAATTATCTATATTACAAACAAATGAAGGCATGTGAATCATTAATAGCCGATTATTTTTGTCGAGTTTACGACATCGCTTTTTGCTGGGTTGGTGTATTAATGCGCGATAGGGACGTCATATGCATACTTTTCTATAGATGTTGTTTAAGACTGGATTGTAAATTCGGAATTCTTCAGTGAATGCAAATGACATCATTTTATATAAAATAAAAGCGTTTATTTTAAGTCTTAAAACTGAAATATGCTTTGTACTATCTATATTTATATTTATCTTTCTTCATCGGGAGCGACAATAAATTCTGAAAAAGAATTCCGTTTTCTAGTTATTTAGTTATTTCTTCTGGCGCTCTTCAAGTTCCTGTCTTTCCTCTAGCCAGTATTTTAGTGACTTCTTATGGGGAAATCCTGTCTAAGAAGAAATATAAAATAAAATGAAATATCAGCTTTAGCAGAGGGGGATTGCAGAAACAGGAATTTCCCTGATATTTTTCTCCGGTCGTTTCAGGTTGATCGTTTGATTTTGAAATTTAAAAGGGGCAAATTTAGGAATAATTAGAATACGATGTAGAATCCAGGTCTAAAAGTATTAAAACACGTTGGCCACACCTAGCCTGACGATGAATTTCACGGGTCACTGAAAATTTGAACGTGATAAAGATGCTCCAATCTACAAATATCAATCATGCAATGCTGCAACACGTACAGTAAAACATTAGAATAATGTTCTTCATTTCAATAAAAACTATAACGGGCTTCTCAAACTATTTTCGAAAATTCTGGATAGCATTTCCTTTCCATCTTAACAGTTCTCTATTGGAAAATACAGCAGTGATTTATAAGCTGGCGAAAAAATAACACCAATATAGTCAAAAGTTAACAGGGGAGGCGCATTTAGATGACGAGGCGAATTTGGAATACTTTGCTCTAATTGAACTATTTCAGTAGCAATAATAGATGTATCCATAAATTAAACACCGGATAAAGAATTGTTATGAAAAATGTGGAATAAGTGATAGAGAAGAAACATCTTGCCGGAATTTTATTCAGCAACTCTTAGATTTTTATGAAATGGAGAGAGACAGGCTATCGCGGTGGGTAACGATTCTTCTTTTTTTACAGACCGCTGGAGTCACGTGATGCACTTTTCGCACACCTTCATTGGTGCATTCGAGCATCACGTGACTCCAGCGGTCTGTAAAAAAAGAAGAATCGTTACCCACCGCGATAGCCTGTCTTTTTCGTTAGCCTCGTATAAAGTCCATAAAATTAATTTCATAAACATTACAAATTACGTTCATTTGAAATGTTTGATACTTTTTCGCAGGATTTTAAAAATTTGGAGAATGCATGATTTTAATCAATGATTTAAAAAATATCCAACTGATTAAAATAATAATTTTAATTACTGATTTTAAACATCTGATTAAAGTTATTGACGCTCCACCAAAAAGTTAGTTATTTTGTTATTATCACTAGCGACAAATTTCTATTTCTTTTATTACAGATTTTCCCGCCGTCATCAGGAATGTATCCCAAAATGGAGTACCTTATGCCGATGTTATAAAAATGGTGGCGGCGATCAGAGCTATCATTTTCGCTATTATCTCTCATATATCACTTCTAAATACTACATAGTTTTAATTTTTACATCTAAGGGAGGAAAAATGTACATTCAAATGAGATTTGTTTGAAAACTGAGGCTCAATTAACTGATTTTTCACTTTTTAAATAATTTTCAAGTATGATTTTTGTAAATGTATCACAACAATGAGCATTTTTTTTTCTACAATAATGTAAAGTTACTAGTGGCAGAGTTACTACAATTGCCAATTGATTAGCCAGAGCAAATTAAAAGAAAAAAGGCTTTTCCTATCGGGTTTTTTTCTTTTAACGTTCGATTAATCATCCATAATTGAATCCACTTCCAAATGTTGTCATCGTGGCTAGAATACCTTTTATAATGAATGTGAGTACCGTTTACAGTTTTAAAAAACATTCTTACATCAAATCACATTTGCTCAAATACGCCATTTACTCTGACTCAAATTAGGGATGATTAATCCTAAGATACCGCACTTTGGTGCTAAAGTAAAATCTGTCAACGAAAAGACGGATTTTCATTTTATGTTAAATATAAAATTAATATCTGATTAAGTTGCACTAGTAAAAAAATGCTTTGCACTAGAATATGCTCATAAATTTGTTTATTTGTTTGGTTTAATGCCACTCTAAATTATGCATCTTATTACACTTGAATATCCTACCAGCTATCGTAAAATTTCAGAAAAAACTGAGTTTGTAAATTGATTTTTCATATAACTTTACTTTTCTCTCTTTTAAAATGAATAAAAAAGTTTAACTATGAAGAAACAACAAATCAGTTTTTGAATGCATTGATAAATTTGTAAGTCATATGAGTAATATTTTTTTATTTTTTATTTAAAATATTGATTTTGATTTTTTTATTATTACAGTTTCTATACGATGCGAACGTGGCGAGATGGTTGTAGATGTAAAAACACAGCAGCCTTTCCGAGGAGTGGTCCATCCTCGGGACCACCGGACGGCTCCTTGTTCGGCACAGGGAAGAGGTTCCACTACCACAACGCTAAAGCTGGACTTGCACGCTCAAAAAGAGGACCCTAGGTATTGTGGGGTTCAAGTGAGAAAGGTGAGCCATCTTTTAAATATAGGGTCATTCCGAATAACTGTTCAATAATTTCCAGAGAGGTCAGAAACTCAAAGAGAATAGACCTGGAGGCAGGAACATTTTTAGGTAGATTTCGTAAGAAATACTACCTATTGCAGTCATTATCATGACTGCAAGTCATTACTAAAACTTACTTTTGAAGTCGAATAAACATATTTCAACCAGATAATTTATAAAACTTTTTATGAAGGAAAAGATAAAACAATGCATAGAAGAAATGGAACATTTTATTTTTTTTTAAATTGTGGTTCAAAGTATATAAATCTGATTTTTCAAAAAACGATAGGTTGGCAGCAATGTTAAAATAGCATATAGAAATTTAAAAAAATGTGTAATTGTTGCATTTTTTTTATGTTTATGTTATATATATTTTTATTTTTTTATGTATTGCATCAGAAAATTTAGAACAAAAGTAACATGCTTAAAAGCTACTATGTACTGTAGCAAGATCGGTTCCGATTCCAAAAACACAAAAAGTTTAAATATAGTGAATTCATTAATCAAGTTAAGTCATCAATTAAGTTTGATTTAACTTTAGTATAACAAAATTTAACATTACGACTTTTACTTAAAATTCAATACCAGATTTCATTTAGAAATCAATATCATTAGTTGATATTTCTTGATAGTACTCTATTATTATTTACGAGTTGGAACCCGTCGAAATTCGACGAATTAAAATGCTTAGAATAGTCCTGTTAGATCGAATCTATAATAATCCTAAAAAAAAATTACAATAAAAAATTTGAAATGCAGTAAACCAACGTTTAAAATGCACAAATAATGCGTGAAAAAGCAGCAAACAGCTGTTTCGAATCTACAGCGAGATTCTTCTTCAGTGCAAGAGAGGGAAAAAAGGAACAGCGTGCTAGAAAAAGCAAGGCTCAGCCTTGCTTTTTCTAGCACGCTGTTCCTTTTTTCCCTCTCTTGCACTGAAGAAGAATCTCGCTGTAGATTCGAAACAGCTGTTTGCTGCTTTTTCACGCATTATTTGTGCATTTTAAACGTTGGTTTACTGCATTTCAATATTCCTGCACAAAGGCTTTAATTGCTATTTTAATAAAAAATTTGTCTTGCATTGGTTATCTAACTCTTAAAATAAATAATGTTTTTAACCTAAAATTACCAAAATATTATTTCCAAAAACTTCAACTGCTTAAATTATTGAAAAATTAAACTGTATTGGAATACGTAATCAAGATGATTAATTATGTTGAAGTTATCGATTGAGGCTCTTACGTTTGTTTTTACGGGAGGAAAAATCAGTAAAAACGATTTCGCTTTGTCACATCATAAAATGTCCCTCCATAAAATCTAAACTGTACACTAGGACTTCCCTCAGAGGGATTAGTCTGAGCGATATTACTGAGAACATAGATTTAATAATAACATGTGGAAGCAAAGAAAATGAGATGTTATCTTTAATTGTCCATATACTTCGAAAAATTGAAATGATGAAAAAAAAACGAATTGTAGAATTACAAAATCTTATATATAAATTCGTATACACTGTTTAAAAAAATGGGAAATCAAACCATTCAAGACAACCATGCATGGATATAAAATTGAAAGTACGCAATATATTAAAAGTAAAATAGAAAATGAAACACTAATTTACTTATATCGGAATTTTAACTGTATAAAATGATGTCAAGAGCATAATCAGACGCTCCGCACCAATTTGAGTAACTTTAAATGACAAATATATGATGTTTAAAACGAATGGACTATACTTTATATGGTGTGTGCCCCCCCCCCCCCCGGAATAGTTAATATTGTACAATATCTGTTTTCCACGGATGCAATGAGGTTTCCGATAACATTTAAAGAATTCTCTTCTCAAAATCTTAGTATCAAAGTACCGAATACATCAAAAGTGGCATGCAATGCTTCGTTAGAGTGTGTTTTAGATATGCTCGATCGGATTTAAATGATGAGTGTATGCTGGCCACTACATACGCTGTATTGTTTTGTTTTCAAACATATTCTGCACAAGTTGAGCTGTATTTAGCATGTATTAAATAAAAGAAATCGGCAATGATTACAACATAAAGTATGACACAAGATCTGAATATATCGTCTGCATAACTTTTGAGCTGTCAAAGTGTCATTTTAAGTAATTTACAAATCCATACATATTTATTCAGCAAATCATGCAAGCTAACATACGCCAATATGAACCCGATTACAAAATTTCACCAGAATAAGTTAATATATAAAAAATCTACTAATGATAATTGAGAATATGACCTTATGATAAAATGTCTAGAAAAATGAATCGGATGAAAAATTCATATCACATTTAAAACGGCACTTCCCTCTGTTAGTGGCCTTGGCGAGAGAGAGAAAAGCCTAGAGAAGGAACACTTTAACAAGTACTTTCGGGCAACCTACTCACTGTTTCATACAGGTCTTTATTCAATATTTACACAATTTATTTAATGCTAGGTGGGTATCTATCAGTTTTGTTGCATTTAAATCGCATGTTTTGCGGAGGAAATGCAGCATTATGAAATATTTAAAGTTGCTGTACCTCATAATTCCAAATTAATGGTAATTGAGATCCCTTTCCGTTAATTTCATCTTTTTAAATTTTAAATTTTTTAGAAACCATTCATAGAGACAATTGTATATTTTAAAACTAACCCGAAGCAAAATTTCAAGATTTTGGCCTCAGCAGTAACAGAGAAATAGAAAATTTGTGAAAGTTTTTTGTTTCTGCACTGTTTTATATAGCGACATTTTTAGAAATTGTTCTATTGCGAGAATTTACGTCATGATAAATACAGCCATGTCAATTTTCATGTTTATATTCCTAACAGTTCCATGTTCTTCGTTACTTAGATCATCTTTAGATCTTTTTCCGCTTTGTTTAGTCTTTCTATTTTTTAGAATTCGTTCTACAACGAGCATTTACATCTTATTAATTACTACCATGCCAAAGTTCTAGTTTCTAACCCCAACAGTATCCCAAAATTTTCAGTATTCCAAATAAATCATAGTTTAGAAACTTTCTAGAAATTTTTACGTTTATCCGTCAAATTGAACCTTTTAGAGAGCGTTCATTACGAGTATTCACATCTTAAAAGTAACTACCGCACCAAATTTAAAGTTTCTAACCCAATCAATATTGCAGAAATCACAATTTTAGAACTTTTTTGCTCCTGCAGCGATGTAGATTTTTGCACTGACATAAAATAGTCTTTTTTTCGGAGCAGAGATGGCCACCAACATTTTTTTAAGTTGGCTATGTAGTTTCAGAGGTAACACCTCACAAACGTACAAGCATTAATAATATTATATACTTTATAATATTATAACACTTTATAATATTAGCATTAGATGTACAGATACAAAAGCCATTTATCTGTTACAAACTAAAGTGCCGGCGTTGACCAGAATTTGAAGGATGTTTGTTCTGAAAAATCAATTTCAAAATTTAACATACAACACAAAACAAACATTAAAAAAAGCAGTCGAAATGTTGTTGAATGAATCATATGAAAACGCTGTATAAAAATGTATAAATGTATATAACAGACGCAAAAGAATACAGCTATAAATGAACTTATTTCAATTTACAATTGGAGCAATAATGTTAAAATACGCCAATATTTCCCTAATCGGGTTTTTATCATGCTTCAATACATTTTTCACACTCATATGACGCTATACTATAACCACCATGCGCTTTATATTTCCAATATGACGTAATATTTTCCTCTTTCACGTGGAAACCTTGAAATAGAAAAGTTATGAAGTTATATTCACTTTCATTTAAATTCGTCAAGCCATTTATTTCATTTTCATATTTCACGTGAATATCTTGCAATAGAAAAGTTATGACGTTCACCTTTTTTTTTTAAATTCGGCAAACTATTTATTTCATTTTCATTTTTCACGTGGAAATCTTGCAGTAGAAAATTAATTGTTGTAGTAATAATTTTATTGTGTTTTTTAATTGTTGGCAACTGCTATAACGAAAAATGTTTAAATTTGATAAGAAATTGCTGTTAAATTGGTGGTTTTTTATTAATTAAAAATTAGCTATAAGTTATTTCGATTCCGGATTACTTTAGTTGTCTCGGCCATGTTTTAATACACATGTACGTATCTCTTCACAATTTTGGCTTCCAAATTGTGGATTTTTTATAGAATTACAAACAGACAGATAGACAAGTTTTCATTTCTATATATCTCTCTATTCTACAAAAAGTAACTAACGCTGTCACCGCCACCGCCACCGCCACCGCCGCCGCCGCCGGTTTTGAATTTTTTTGTGACCGGAGGTCTTTCTTCGTTAATATTAAGAAAACTATTGCATACAAATATATGAAAATCGGTGGTATTATAGCAAAATGTTTGATCAACACACTAATGCATACAGTTTTCAAATCGAAGAATTATTTTAAGAGATATTTAATGCTAAAGTTGGACAAAATCGTTCCATTAAAAAAAATTTATAAGAGCAAAAGCTATACATGGGAATTTAATCATTTTTAGATCATTTTATTCAATAGAAGATCCCGGTCTGCAGATTTTATTAATTTTTTTAATTTGACTCATTTTTTGAGGTTTTATTTCTATTTTAAATTCAAATATTCAGCATTTTGACAGATATTTTTTTACATATTTTAGAAAACGGTATTAATTTAAACTGTTGCCAACTGTATAAACAGCGCAAACAATAATGTTTGCTTCAAATAAAAAAAATTATTTACACGTTACTATTATAAACAGAAAAAACCTTCAAATTGGAATTAAATAATTAGGTATAAAAAGCAGGCACTTATTGGAAATTACGCCATAAGAACTATATTTACATGTGAATTTTAAAAGAGAAAGGATATTGTAAAATAAATTCATTAATATGCGTTAGAAATCTGAAATAGAACAAATTACGTCACATTACACTTATTATGCAAAATGAACAATAAATAGTATTGCAAAACAGTTTAAATTTAAAAATTGCGCGAGACAAAATATTAGAGGTTAAATATTAGATTTTTTCAAAATTTCATTATTTGTCGTTTGATGTGAGGTGTTCAGCTATAAGTATGCAAATTTTTGTTTCCAACATAATTAGGGGCTGAGTTAGAAAAATTGCTTTAAATACACAAGTTAGAGCTCAGAGGGTTAAATATTAGACTTTTTCAAAATTTTATTATTTGTTGTTTGATGTGAGGTGTTCAGCTATAAGTATGCAAAATTTCACGTCTCCAACTTAATTAGGGCCTGAGTTAGAAAAATTGCTTAAAATACACAAGTTAGAACCCAGAGGGTTAAATATTAGACCTTTTTCAAAATTTTATTATTTGTCGTTTGATGTGAGGTGTTCAGCTATAAGTATGCAAAATGGCAAAATGTCATGTCTCCAACTTAATTAGGGGCTGAGTTAGAAAAATTGCTTAAAATACAGAAGTTAGAGACCGGAGGGTTAAATATGACTTTTTCAAAATTTTATGATTTATCGTATTATCGCAAGTGTTCAGCTATAAGTATGCAAACTTTCATGTCTCCAATTTAATTAGGGGCTGAGTTAGAAAAATTGCTTTAAATACACAAGTTAGAGCCCAAAGGGTTAAATATTAAGCCTTTTTCAAAATTTTATTATTTGTCGTTTGATGTGAGATGTTCAGCTATAAGTATGCAAAATTTCATGTCTCCAACTTAATTAAATTAGGGGCTGAGTTAGAAAAATTGCTTAAAATACACAAGTTAGAGCCCAAAGGGTTAAATATTAGACTTTTTCAAAATTTTATTATTTGCCGTTTGATGTGCGGTGTTCAGCTATAAGTATGCAAATTTTCAAGTCTCCCACATATATAGTTTCTGAGAACGGGCTCTGTGACAGACGGACAAACGGACAGACAAAGGAGTGAGACAGGTAGGGTTTCGTTAGATGAACGAAACTCTAAAAACATGCTGCGGATGACTGTAACAACATCCTAAAATTACATTACCATCAGCGATCTACCAATCCCGAATTTAGTTTATATTCGTTTCATATATTCTTATTCTTTTGTGCGGCCCTGTAAAATAATTATCAATATTATATACAGTAAAACCTCTGAATAGTGGACACCCCGAGAATGCAGAATTTGTCCTCTATTTAGAGGTGACCACTACTGAGAGTAAAACATGTACAGTTATTTAAGAGTTGGTAATCGAAAAAATGTCCGCTAAATTGAAGTATCCGCTAATCGGGTGTGTCCGCTATGGAGGTTTTACCAGTAAAACTTCTGAATAGCGAACACCTCGGGAGGGCAGAATTTGTCCTCTATTTGGAGGTGTCCGCTACTGAGAGTAAAAAATGTACAGTTATTTAAGGTTTGGTAATCGGAAAAATGCCCGCTAAATAGAGGTGTCCACAAATCGGGTGTGTCCGTTATGGAGGTTTTACTGCATAATAATATCATCCTTTACAAGAAAATTGCATGCTGTATGATAGACAGACATACATCCAGAGCAAGATAACCTCCCGGATCAATAAACACTCATGTCTTTTGTTTTAATCATCCACAATTGTATGTCATACAACATGCCAGATTTTATACAACAGGCTAAAAACGGTCACCGTGGTACGGAATACTGTATTATTATTTGTTTGCCCACCAAAACTGGTTGCCACGGGTTGTTGCAAGGTTTGTGATCACGTGGTTGAAACTGATCTATTCAATATTACTGCGTGGGTATTTTTTTTATTTGCTCCATGTGTTCAAACCAGTTGTCTACGAAAACATGAACCGGTGAAAGTGACGCACACCAAATTTCTGTGACGTATGCAGATAAATTGTGCTTTTTTATCAGTTTTTTCTATATAATTTTTAAACGGTTTGGAACTTATTTTTCATAGTAGGTGCATTCAGTAGGCGACCCTCATAGGTACCTTCTGGTGCAATCAGAAACGAAATCCGACAAATATTTTTTGAGTTATGCTTGACGAAAGGTTTTTATTAGGCTTTTTTTTTAGTAGGACATGGCGTTAATATCCATCGTAGTAGTAAAGTGTCCGGACAGTAATATTTCGCTGAGTATTAGCCTTCGCTTCGCTCAGACAATTATTTTCACATTCTCAAAATTTACATACGTACCACTCAAATTCACAATTTAAAAGTATTTTAACGCGCAATACATTATTAATGAATGTATTTTCAAACTTAAAGTCAAGTTTGTCCGATACAACTTTTCATGTGAACATTCGCATTAAATTTAAGTTCAAATCTCAGTACCCGCGAAAATTTACCATTGAGAAATTTGCCTTTAGTTGCCATAGTATTGGCCATTTCGTATTGGTCAAATATTTGGGTCATTCCATGTCAGTTCAGGCAGGCATGTAACCCACCATCACAGATTTTGATGAAACTGCGTGTGTTTGTTCCTTTTATTAAGATATGATTCCCAGTATTTTTTTTTTACTCCTTGGTCAAATAGTTTCTGAGAAAAAAATTGTCAAAATTTTGAAAAACTGCCATCAGTTGGCATTCTTGACTGCTCGATTTTCAAATGTAGCATGATATAAATATGATCATATTTCAATATCTATTCCACAAATCATCTTCAAATAATTTATGCATAATATATAGGGTACGTATTTTATGAAAAAAAATACTGTTACGCTTATATAACATTTTAAGTGTGTCTAAAAAAATGTTTAATCTTTGAAGTCGTGATTTTTTTATGAAAAATAATGCATTAAATAAAATAGCATTATTAACAAAAGGCGGTATTTTTATTAAATTTATTTTTTGTGGGGGATATACTTGAAGGTGTCCTTTACCTGATTCTGAAATAAAAGTAGTGGGATTTTGGGTGTTTTTAGTAGTATTTCATATTTAAAAATATTTTGAGGCGTATTTCAAATCAAATCAAGCAGAGTCATTCCATGTCAGTTCGCCTAAGACATTTAATTCACTGTCACAAATTTCAATGAAACTGGGTATGTTTATAGCTCATTTTAAGACAGGATCAAGGAAATTAAACGTGATTACAAGTAAAATATTTTTTAAGATAAAAAAAAATATCTAAATTTTGAAATTTTTTTAAAAATGTTTTTAATGACAGATCTATATTCAAAGACTGCATAAAAAAAGTCATTTCAATATAAAATCACTAAATAAGTTTCAAATAATGTATATGTGACAAATAATGTAGGCAGATTATTATTTATTGTTGTTTGTCATGTTTAAATGCTAAGAGTGTGTTTAATCTTGTGAATTCTTAAAATCAAGAATTTTGTGAAAAATAATGTGTTAATCAAAAATTTATTATTAACCGAAGGCAGACTATTATTACTTTTTTTAATTGTACGTAAAAATATCTTTTCAATAGTTATAAAATAAAAATAGTGAAAATATGAGCAATTTTAACAAAATTTTCATAAAATGTGAATGTTTAATGATAAATATTGAAGCTTTTCATGCTAAGATGTACTAAAATGACTACGATATCGTGTATTTCTACTCTTGCTTAAATATAATACATACAATAATAGAATAACAAATATTATTTACAGCAATAAAAATTAAATTAAATAGTACCATTTCCTTTACCAACACTACATTGCTCAACAGCCGACTTAAAATCAACAGCCCACTCTTATTGAAAAATACTTTCAACTGTTCAAATAATAAATAAACTGCATTTAAAAATTTTAATATCAACTTATTATCTTAAGACGATAATAATAACTAAACAACATGATGAATTTATAAATCAGCTTTTAATTGAAAAGTCATGAAATGGTCCCTTTAAATATTGTTGTTCATCGAGTCAATAAAAACAAATTATATAAAAAAAAAATAGTGAGCCTAATATGCTGACTGCAATGACACTTCTAACAAAACTAATTAATTCATTACCATCTGAAATCAAACCCGAAAGATCAAAAAGAAAAAAAAATCATCTGTAGTGTGAAAGTGACATACTCAGTGGTTGTTGAGGTAGGAATGTCTTTGTGACATTTTCACCTGTACTTCAATAAAATATAAACATGTAAGCTTTTTTCATTCATCCAAATTAAGTAAAACAATTATAAAATTTTGTTGTCATTACACCACATGTTAAATTTTTCGTTACATACTATTAGATAAGTTCTTTACTTTTAGACATTATTGACATAATATCATAAAATTTACTATATGTATTTTCTATAAGTGTATAAACAATATATATATGCTTTATTAAACATAAATGAATAATTTTTAAATAATTTGTTTGAGAACAGGGATATATATACACAAATATATATGTTGAAAATCCATCTTTCAGCAATATTGTGATGAAATAAATCAAATTACCGTAATTTCCGGTGTATAATCCGCGGATCAAACAATCGTGTTTCGACCCAGAAATTTTTAAAAATAAAATGTAACTTTTTAGATCACAGTAAATATTGGTCTTCAAATACTGAATAAAATTTCTGGGTCCAAACTGAATTGTTGATCTGCGGGCTATACACCCGAAATTACAGTACATATCATTAGAAACTGAATAAAGTTACAAAAGTTGCAACTCATTAAGTTTTAAATATTTTTTTAGATATAGTTATTTGAAAGATATAAATATAATGGATTATGCATTTTTTGCATATATTTAAAGCACAATACGTCAAAATTTTCTTCAAAAGAGTGAAATTTGGTATATTTTTTAAATATTAGCAGCTCAATGCTAAATTTTCAATATTAACAGCCAAATATGAGTTTAAAGATTAGGACTGTCATTTTGAAAATTTCTATTGGGCGGTGAGGAGCTAGTGATTTTTCTCTTTTTTGGAAAGGGATAATTGCTCTTCGCCCTAGAAGTTTTACTAAAAAACAATATTGTATATTTTTTCCTTAAGAAACGAACATAAAAGATAATTTGAAAAATAAAATAAATGTATAAATAAAAATATTTCCAGGGATGATACATTGGATAGGTTTTACATTTGAAAATATTAATAATTTTAAATATGATTTAAATACTACTAAAACCAACCAAAATCCCACTATTTTTATTTCAGATCCAGTTATAATGTAGTATTATGTACAATTTAAAATTAAAAAATTAGTCATAGAAACTCCGCCTCTGATTGATAAAGTTTCTTTAATAATTTCATTATTTTTTGTAAAATATTTTTGATTTCAAAGATTATACAATTTTTTAGACACATTTAAATATTTTTTAACATTACAGCAATATTTTTTTCATAATCTACATACTTTATTTACCTTGCTTAAATTATTCGAAGAAGATTTCTTTATTAGTTATTGAAATATGATTTTATATATAAAATGAGGCCTTTGAAAATTGAACAATCATTAATGGCAACTCGTGGCATTTTTCCAAAATTTTGCTATTTTTTTCTCATATGTTCACTATTTTTATTTTATAACCATTTAAAAGATATTTTTACGTAATAATAATAAATTTTAATAATAATAATAAAATAATTTTAAAATTTAATAATAAATTTTTGATTAACACATTATTTTTGACAAAATTCTTGATTTTAAAAATTCATAAGATAAAAGATACTCTTAGTGTTTAAACATATAAAAAACAAGAAATAATAATCAGCCTACATTATTTGTCACATATACATTATTTGAAACCTATTTAGTGATTTTATATTGAAATAACTTTTTTTTTTTTTTTTTTTTTTTTTCTAATGCAGTCTTTGAATATCGAACTGTCATTAAAAAATTTTAAAACAATTTTTCAAAATTTTGATATTTTTTATCTTAAAAAATATTTTACTTAGGATCAAGAAAATTAAAGGTGATTACGTCTTAAAATAAGCTATAAACAAACCCAATTTCATTGAAATTTGTGACAGTGATTAAATGGCTTAGGGGAACTGACATGGAATGACTCTGCTTGATTTGATATGAAATGCACCTCAAAATATTTTTAAATAGGAAATACTACCAAAAACACCCAAAATCCCACTATTTTTATTTCAGAATCAGGTAAAGGACACCTTTAAGTACATCTCCCATAAAAAATAAATTTAATAAAAATACCGCCTTTTGTTGATAATGCTTTTTTTGTTAATGCATTATTTTTCATAAAAAATTCACGACTTCAAAGTTTAAATATTTTTTTAGACACACTTAAAATGTTATAAGCGTAACAATATATTTTTTCCATAAGCTGCGTACCCTAAATATTGTGCATAAATTATTTGAAGATGATTTGTAGAGTAGATATTGAAATATGATTATATATATGACATGCTACATTTGAAAACTGAGCTATCAAGAATGCCAACTGACGGCAGTTTTTCAAAATTTTGACAATTTTTTTCTCAGAAACTATTTCACCAAGGAGCAAAAAAAATTACTGGTGATCATATCTTAATAGTAAGAACAAACACACGCAGTTTCATTAAAATCTGTGATGGTGGGTTACATATTGATATTTTACTGCCTGATTTGACGTGGAATGCCCCATTTAGTTTTATCAAAGAAAATGATCGTTTGTTTTAAATATGACATCATTTTTACTCACTGAATAATTTTGCCGAGCGGCTCAAACTCAGTATCAGCGTAATTTAAAAATATTAAAATATCTTCTTCATTCTTTTGATTTATGAAGAAGAATGCGTGTTTTTTTTTTTTAATGGCTGACGTAATTTTCTGTTCAAAAATTAGAAATAAGTTACTTTTATTTTCAATGTTAAAATGACATCAATAAGGATATAATCAATAAAAATAAATAAACCATGACTATTTTCCCTTTACTTTTAATAGAAATGGAGTACTTCAGTTGCCACAGTTACAAAATTGGTACTAAAAACTATAAAAAAAATTAATATCTCAAAAATAAATTGAGATAGAGCTTTCAAACAAATTTCATTTAAAAGAACATTTTTTTCCCTATTCGACGGTGTAAAAATTAAAACTGTGCGATGCTTAGAAGTTTAAAAATTTGCAGTAGAGAAAATTACAAAACCGAAATTTCATTTCAAATTTCAAAGTGTTGCCATTCGCAGAATGACGTATGCGTTACGCACAGATATGTTTGTCCTTTATAATATAGATAGATACTCTATTATTATTTATTTATAAAAATGATTTATTTTAAAAGTGATTTGTATAGATTGTGTGAAGAAAAGTTTTAAATAATAAGTACTTTTGAAATAATAAATATTTTTCTTTTTCAGTCAAATTCTGGCGAAATCACAGTAGCTTTAGCAGTCAGGGTACATCCAATATTGGAACTACCCGAAGATAAATATTTTTTTCTGACATGCGGAAAAGCCGCATTCCGAAATGCCAGGTAAGTTGTATTACATTATTATATGACAATTTTGAGTACGCTATTCCCATAAAAATTTAGCGGTAAAAGTATAACAACCCTTTTGATTTCGATGTTTTTCTTTTGTGGTTTTTTTTTTTCCTTTAAAAGTTAACCCCTTCGCTACGAGTGGCAATGCACAAAATCCTTAAATTTGAATACCACTATTTTTTTAATAGTAAGTTTTGTCTTTCAAAATATTGAATTTCAGTGATTAAGTAAGAATAAAATTAAAATTTTCATTCAAAAATAGTGGGGCCCAAATATTAAAAGAAGTATATGGGACGCTCATGGCGAAATGGTTAAAGATTCAAAGAGGAAAAATAAAATACTGAAATCTCACGAAAAGATTGGAAATTTTCTTATATACTTTTAAAGGAAACCGTTTTCAAAATGTTATTTTATTAATAAAATAGGCAGATCGAATAATATCACAGTTTGTCTAATTTACATTCATCTTGATCTTTTAAAAGGCATACAAAAATTCAGCGTACAAGTTTAGGAATATACAGGGTGGGCAAAAGGCTTACGTTTTAAAAGAAAAAATAAATTAATTAAAAATCAAATAATTGACATACGAGAGGGCGGTACTATGAAAATGTTTCTCATGATCGAAAGTTTTCTTTAATCATATTTAAAAAATTAGTTCCAAAAGTTCCCCCATAGATCGCGCCGTACTTTCAAATCTGCAAAAAAAAGCGACAAAAAAAAAATCAAGGTAAGTAGCTACAAACGATTTATTTTATGAAATCTACGACCATATTTCCACGTGTTTTCCCTTTCTAGCTCGAACCACATATAAACGGTTACTGAATTTCATTCCACTCGTTGAAACATAGTAGTACATTACACAAATTAAATGTTTCGCCGCTGCTTATCTTGAGTTTTTTATGCTTTTTTGCAATTTTGAAGGTATATTCTCATCTATATCTATCCTTGTATATTATCCAATCATGCAGCCATAAATACAGTCCTCCCCACTTAATCAGGTCACGGATAATCGAATACCCCGCTTATTCGAATAGAATCCTCCTGAACCGAATTTATTCCCATTGGTTCTATGTTATTTTTCCCCGCTTAAACCAAGTACATTTTACGAACGTCCCCGCTTAATCGAATAACAACTGTGTGACCGATGTTTGAAAATAGGCGTGGAAAGCACGTTTCAGTTGGAACTTCCTTCCACCTTTTGTCATTTTCGGTTCCTTTAGGCTTAAAATAAATTTCCAGTTCTTCCTGAATTGATTTCGGCCAGCAGGTGTATAATGGACAGGTCAAATGATTTCCCACCTTGATCTCCCCAACATCACTTCTTGCTGTTAACCAGGCTTTAATGGCAATGTGCCGTCACTCGAGATGGTAGTTGTAATATTTTGCACTCACATGAAAAATAACTCGATATTTATTCCTTTAAAATCCCACTTAAGGGGTCTTGTACCTTTTAAACGCGTCGAAAATTAACGAAAAACTTCAAAGTTTGAATTAGTCTATCTTCAAAGCCTTTTTATGTATAAACATGAAATTTTGGATATTGATTAAACAGATTGTACTTTGTAATATGCGACCATTAGAAATTTATTAACCCTTTACAGAATTTGTGTGTTGTTGAAATCAAAATAGCCCTTTTTTTACCCCATAAGTCGTTGCGCGCATGATATCTTGAGAAAGTATGTATGGATTCGCATAAAATTCGGGAAAGATACTAATCATATATGTGTGTTTAAAATGATCTACTCTTAGGCTAAAATTATTTCATTAACTATATAAAAAAATATTTTCGTAAAAAAAAAAATAAAAATTTTGTATTTTTAATGAATAAAAATAGTTATAACTAAAAATATTACCATTGTAAATACTTAAAAGTAAATCCTTTTAAACACACATATTTGTTTATTATATTTCCCAAATTTCATGACAATCCATACATACTTTCTCAAGATATCATGCGCGCAATGACTTATGGGGTAAATAAAAGAGCTGTTTTTATTTCAACAATACACAAATTCTGTAAAGGGTTAATAAATTTCTGTTGAGAGTACATTACAAAACACAATCTGTTTAATCAAAATCCAAAATTTCATGTTTATACATAAAAAGGTTTTGAAGATAGACTAATTCAAACTTTGAAGTTTTTCGTTAATTTTTGACGCGTTTAAAAGGTACAAGACCCCTTAAACCACTTTCAACGATTTTTTTAAGGCAGTATAAGTAACGTAAATTAGAAGTAAAGTTTTGACCCAATTCAGACGAGCTGCATTAAGTGTGATGTAAACTATATAAATGTATGTACTGACATTAAATTAATACGTATTTACTTTATATTAGTATTTGTATTTATTTTAGTTTATGTTATTCTGTTAACGATTTATTATGCTGTTAATTAAATATATCGTAGATGGTTATTTTGCCTTTTTATTACGCATTAAATATTGCAGTTATGATTCCCCGTTTAATCAAATAACCCGCTTAATCGAATATTATTTCTGGAACCGCCAATATTCGTTTAAACGGGGACAACTGTACATCTATAATATATTTAAGTTTCACAGCTTTTCAGAAAAATAAAATAACTATCATTCGTCCTACAAAAATTGACGTTATAAATATGGCCTGATTGCCGTTTATAAAACTGCAGTAGTTACTTAATTTCATTCCACTCGTTGAAACATGGTAGTACATTACACAAATTAGATGTTTCGCAGCTGCTTATCTTGAGTTTTTTATGCTTTTTTGCAACTTTGAAGGTATATTCTCATCTATATCTATCCTTGTATGTTATTCAATCGTGCAGCCGTAAATACATCTCTAATATATATAAGTTTCACAGCTTTTCAGAAAAATAAAATAACTATCATTTGTCCTACAAAGATTGACGTTATAAATATGGCCTGATTGTCGTTTATAAAACTGCAGTTTGTGGCCAAAATTAAAAAAAACCTCTAGGAAATACTCGATCTCTGAAATTCGATAGTTCATAACGGCTCTTAAATCTGAAGTAAAACTTTAAAATTGAAAAAATAATTTAATACAGACTATGATGCAATAATCGTTAGAAGGGTGTTTCTATTGTAATAACCAATTTTAAGAAGAAAACAGAAACATATGAAGAAAATTAGCTATACAAAACACTTTCACCAAAACAAATAATTCTTATTTAAGTAAACTTAGCGTCTGTAGCAGCCTTAAAACGCCTTCCCATCAAATGAACCAAGTTTTTAGTTTTATGACTGTTTTAATATGAAACGAATTTGTAATTTTTGTTTCTATTAATTAGGCTTAATTTCAGAGTTGTTTCCGACAAACAACAGTTTCTTTAGTTATCTCCATAGGATTTCAATTGAGTTAAGACCTCGACTTTTCGTAGGTCATTCCAGTTGTGGATGTGATTATCTTGAAACAACTTTTTGCATACAGCAGCAACATGACATGGAGCAGAATTATGTTGAACCTAACCAAGTTTTAGTGCTTTTTACTAATTCCTAGCTATAAATTTTATAGCTGAACAAACTGTATTGCATAATATTCTTGTTAAAAATTATTTTTTCTAGAAAATTATAGTGTTATAAGCCATTAAACTTCAAAAAAGCATTCTTCCCAAAAGTTTCCATAACTTTGCCTACTATCGTCTATCTAAAAAAATTATAGAAATTTAATGGTTTAGTTTAGTTCATAAAAGTAAAAATAATAATAATTATAATAATAACAGCAATAACTTTTTTTAAACTTTTTACTGATACAAATGTACTTACACAGAATTCGTGCATGAAAGATCTGAATGTAAGCAAAATATTTCTATTTGTTTGCTTCTAATGAGATTTTAGTTATCTCATTGGATCATGACATTAATGAACATGTTATAAATTAAAAAATTGAAGAAAAAAGTGTATTTTAATCTTTTTTTATCATATTTTCAGAAATGAAACATCAAGAGTGACCTTACACTTTTATCAAAACGGTAAAAGATTACAAGAGCTTATTTATAACCAAGAATATGAACTTAGAGCAGCAATGACAAAACCAGATGGTATGTTTTTTTTTATTTTCGTAACTATCTTCAGATTATTTTGATCTCGTTTCTTGTGAAAGATTGTTTTTGTGATAACACTACCTTATAAAAAATTACTGAAACTTTTACTGGAGTTCAATGTAACTTCATAGTCATCACGATTATGAACACTTTCCCTTACTTAAGAAACCTTTAGTAGAAAAAACAATGAGGACTTTAATGAAACATTACATTATTATAGACATTAATGATAAATTTTACCGTTCTTTTCACATGACAATAAAAAGGAAAAATCGTATAAATATTATAAAATAAAACTGATATATACGAAATATTATTTTTTTCTCATAAGATATTAATGATAGAAGTAGAACATAAACCATGACTTTCGTGTTGTGAATGGAGAAGGATTGAACACAATAAGTCGTGACACTTTTTTGGATGGCAGATTGTTGTCAAAGATTAAAATACTTTAAGAATAGATAGTCAGATGTAAATTTTCAACTGGGCGAAAAGTGACCGGACCAGGATTCGAACCAGGGATCTCTTGGCTGAAGCCGCCAATGCCAGACGCTATAATCAGTAAGGTTAGCTGGGTGAAAAAGTTCCACCAGATTCGTCCGGGATAGCTCAGATGATAGAGCATTGGCGGCTTCAGCTAAGAAATCCCTGATTCGAATACTGGTTCGGACACTTTTCGCCCAGTTGAAAATTTACATCTGATATGATTTATTTTTATTTGCCAATTAGAATAATTGCGTTAAAATTAATCTAGTACTTTAAGAATAACTAAAAGCCAGGAAAAATACACTGTACAATGTGTAAGTTTAGATCAAGGCAAAAATCGCGAGTCTTCAGATTAAATTGATAGAGTTTGATTGAGAGAGATTGACGGTTTTGTCGGGATCATTGTCACTTTTTGTCATTCCATTTCACATTCGAAAATTTTTTTTAAATATATAGAGGGGGAGGGAGTGGACGACAAAAACTTCTAAAAAAGAACAAAAAAGATAAATTTTGGTTGGTTGATTTTTGACGGCCGATTATCTACTCGAGGGATATAGTCCCGAGAGGGAGTGCCCTACGTTGGGGTCTTTCTAGGGAGCCTAACCCGTATTTACGCAAGGTTTCCCAAGGCTCGAAGAAAACCACGAAAACTCCGAACGATTGGGTTCGAACCATAGATATAGTTAACAGAACTAGATTAACCACTCCGTGTTATTCCCCGATTACTTCTTGATTCCGCAGCGGCTCGGTGGCAACATCCATTAGAGTGGCAGAAAAAGAGTGGAACTTGTGATACTACAGTAGTTCTTTTTACTATATCTATGGTTCGAACCCAGCACCTCCCGTCTACCAGCTTCGAGAGTAGAACTTCTCAGCCACTGGTGGGGCAACAGAAATTTTGAAAGATACTAAAATCCGAAAATCAAATACCCTAAATTATCAGAAAAAACACCGTATTATAGTTATCAAAATAAGCAATAATTGTGTTGGTGATTCTAAAGATTTACATTTTAACTGTACCTTCGTTATGTAATATTTATTTTTGTAAATTTTTTTACAGATATTCATAAATTAAAAGTGAGATCTTGCCTGAGTTTTGCTCCAAATAATTCTGAAGTGCCACTCATCGATTCTAACGGGTAATTATTCTGCATCATTTTTAGAATTCTTCTTTTCTCCTTTTCTAATTCTTCATATTCTTTCAAACAGGTTTTTGTCATTAAAACATCATTCAATTTACATAATCGTTTTCTGAAATAAGCAGCAACAAAAAATCGATCCCGCACATAATCACCAGTCTTTTGTGCTGATGATTAGTGAAAGTGAGTAATAGAATAGATGATGTATAAAAATTTTAATGATGTGATCACAAGAATATATTTAATAATGCTAAAAGTTATATGTCATAACTTAGATGAAAATTCGTGAAGGTTGGTTGATGAAAAACTTGTTTAAAAATAACCTAATTAAAAATTATTTTCAGTTTTATTTTCAAAAAAAGAAAAAAATCTCATTCCCGTAGTAGCAAGACAATATTAGCTGTATATTTGCCCAATATCAGGCTTATATTGCATTCATTGGCACAAAATATTATTCCGAAGTTGGGATGTTGACATTTTTTCCAATATTGGCAAAAAATATTTAACTAATCTAAAGCCCATAAAACCAATCATACGCACCTTTTTACTTTCTTCTATCTTCAATAGAAGAAAGTATTGTAATCGAAATGTTTTTCGACTTCCGGTTTTCGACGGATTTACACGTTTTAGGGGTCAGAGATCCCAAAAAACATGTTTATAGAAAATGTCTGTCTGTCCGTGTGTCCGTCTGTCTGTCGCCATTGTACCATCAAAAAGGGTGAAGTTATGCATAGAATTGAACTAAATTTTTATTTTAAGTTTTTGGCTATAGCAAGCAGGTCCTCCCAGAATTTGGAAAAAAAATCGCCGGTAGGGGGCGCTGTAATAGCGATTTTTGTGCGATTTTGAATATTGTACCATCCAAAAGTGTATGACGTTATGCATAGAATTGAACCAAATTTTTATTTTAAGTTTTTGGATACAAGTAGGTCCTCCCTGAATATGGATAAACATTCGCCGGTAGGGGGCGCTGTAACAGCGATTTTTGTGCGATTTTGAATATTGTACCATTCAAAAGTGTATGAAGTTATGCATAGAATTGAACCAAATTTTTATTTTAAGTTCTTGGCTATGGCAAGCAGGTCCTTCTTTAATTTGGAAAAAATTCGCCGGTAGGGGGCGCTGTAATAGCGATTTTTGTGCCATTTTGAATATTGTACCATCTAAAAGTGTATGAAGTTATGCATAGAATTGAGCCAAATTTTTTGTGTTTGTTTTTGGTCATGGCACGAATGTCCTCCCTGAATTTGGAAAAATTCAACCGGAAGGGGGCGCTATAATTGCGATGTCTGTACCATTTTCATTATTGTACCATCGAAAAGTGTATGAAGTTATGCATATAATTAAACCCAAATTTTTTGTGTGTGTTTCTGGCTACGGCAAGCAAGTCTTCCCTGAACTTGAAAAAATTCCGCCAGAAGGGGGCGCTATAATTGGATCTCTGTGCCATTTTCACTATTGTACCATCGAAAAGTGTATGAATTTATGCATAGAATTGAACCAAATTTTTTGTGTATGTTTCTGGCTGCGGCAAACAAGTCCTCCCTGAATTTGAAAAAAAATCTGCCGGAAGGGTGGGGGGCGCTGTAATAGCGATGTTTGTGCCATTTTCTTTATTGTACAATCGAAAAGTATATAAAATTATGCATACAATTGAACCAAATTTTTTTGTGCATGTTTTTGGCTTTGGCCAACAGGTCCTCTTGAATTTGGAAATATTGCGCGGTAAAGGGGCTCTGTGATAGCGATTTTTGTATACTTTTCTTGATTTTCCGTAGTTCTATTGTCCATCGGCGGCTCGTGCAAAGGCGGGAACTCGCTTCCTGCTAAGCCGGCTATTCTCAAACATCTGATAACAACAGAATAAGGAAAAGCTATTAATTTTAACAAATATCATGATATCGATTAACTCGTATTTAGTTTGTTTAATTGACTGAAGCAGAAATTTAAGATGAAAATCAAAGTTGGTATAGTATTGAACTAATAATATTGAAGTATTAACATGTGTAACTAGTTTTTGAAATATTAAGATGTATAAGATAGAAGAAAGTTTTGGGATTGGCACATCCAACTAGTTTAAAGATAACATTTGAGCAAGAAATGAAAAAGACCAAAAATAAATTATTTTGTGCCCTTAATTTAAATTTTCTTAAATCGTAAAATATCTTAGGCATGCACTATGAGTAGGATTGAATTTTTGAAACTGAAAAAATGGGTTAAAATTCCCGGAAGATCGGACCCTGTTTTCCCTCTCGGTTTGAGGCTATAAAAAACAGCTGTTTGGGAAAACATTGAAAAACAGCTCCGTTGGAAAGCATTACGGTCTTCAAGAATTCACTTATTTATAATTCCGCTACTGAAAGGATTGAAATGTGTGTAATAGATCTGAATAATATAAGGAATATTCATTTAATCTGAAATTAATTTTGTATAGATTATCGAATTTATTAGAAATATAACGTTAAAATAAATTAAATTATAGATAATGTCTGTATAAATGAATGAAATTTCAAGCGTTTAAATTGAGGTTTGATTATAAATTATGTAAATTAAACTTATTACATTCTTCTATCTTTACAAGAAGAAAGTATTGGATTCATGAAAATTTTCGACGGATTTACACGTTTTAGAGGTCAGAGATTCCGAAAAGCATGCGTTTACAAAATGTCTGTCTGTCTGTGGGCCTGTGGTCTGTCTGTATGTATGTGACACAAATTTTGTGAGCGCTATATCTCAAGAACTAATGCACGGAATTTAATAAAAATTTATATTCTAGTAGTCCCTAATATAAGTTGGTGCTGATTAGTTTTTGGTGTAAATCGCTCAACAGATGGCACTGCTATGCTGCATTTTTCGCGATTTTTGTAATAGCTCTATCTCAAGAACTAATGCATGGATTTTCATCAAACTTCAGATTTAGTTATTCCTTGATATGAGTTGGTGCTGGTAATGTTTTGGTGTAAATCTCCCAATAGATGGCGCTACTATGTTGCATTTTGCAGGATCTATGCAATTTTTGCAATAGCTCTATCTCAAGAAATAATGCACGGATTTTCATCAAACTTCCGATTCAGTTAGTCCTTGACATGAATTCACGTTTTGTATATTTTGGTATAAATCGTTCGACAGGTGGCGCTGCTATGCTGCATTTTTTGCGATTTCCGCAATTTATCTCAAGAACTAATGCTTGGGTTTTCAACAAACTTCAGATTCAGATATACCTGGATATGATTTAGTGCTGTTTATGTTCTGGTGTAAATCGCTCAATAGGTGGCGCTGCTATGCTGCATTTTTGCGATTTCCGCAATAGCTCTATCTCAAGAACTAATGCTTGGATTTTCAACAAACTTCATATTCAGGTAGACCTCGGTATGAATTAGTGCTCTTTATGTTTTGGTGCAAATTGCTCAACAGGTGGCGCTGCTATGCTGCATTTTTCATAATTTCCGCTATAGCTCTATCTCAAGAACTAATTCATCAAATTTCAAATTCAGGTACACTTTGGTATGAATTGGTGCTAAATGGATGTAATTTCTTGTACTACTTAAATGATTTAATTGACGTGATTTATATAGAAGAAAGTTTTGTGATGGCCACAACATACTAGTTTTACTTCAATATGCTTTTACTTATAGATTTCAGTGTTAATTTTTAGTTTTTAAATTTTTTTTCATTTAAATTCTGCAAATCACGCTTTTAAATATTTAATAGTTAAATAATGAAAGAATATGCTTATATTATCCTTAATTAGGTTTATAAGCTCATAAGTGTGACAATAAAATAACGCTGTAAAGAAAAATAGCGAAAAAAACCTTGGTGAATGCAAAGCGCAAACAAACGATCACGCCTCCATTTTACCTACTGTGCCATCGCAGTAAGTAAAATGGCGGCGATAATTGAACACTTTGAGGTCTGAGTTTATCATGTCTCCCTCTAGACCAGCCATACTCAACCTGCGGGTCGATGTGGCCCGGAGACCTTTTTTGTGTGGCCCGAGCCACATAATCATTAATCCATATTTATAAAATCAATTGAGATGTGCATAAAAAGAATTTAAGACCTTCACTGTTGTTTTACATATTTTCATGGGAAGGCAAAATCTGTCCTGTTACTTATGATTACTAATTTAAAATTATGTTAAGGCATCTTAAATGCCGTTTTCTTAATCAAAAGTTCTTATTACATATAGTCCTATTTCCTATTTTATTTGTACTGCAATGGTGTATACACTAATCAAATAATTTTCAAAGTGAATTAAATGTGCACTATATATTTCTAAAAGTAAGAAAATAATAATAAAATGTTTTTGAATTGAACAAAAGATTGATTTATTATAACAATCACACTGATTTTTTTTTTTTTTTTTTTTTTAAGAAATTCGGCATTTTTATATTATTATGTTTTATACTTATTATGCAGCTAACACTGCTACTTAGGGTTGAATTTTTGTCCCGAAAAGAAATTAGCACCAAACTTTTTTTACACCACTATTTTCAAACAACAAACTTTGCGGTCTATTTCTCCAGAATTTGCAGTGGAATAGAACCACGAAGTTTATGTTTGGAAATAGTGATGTTAAAATTTTTTGTCAATATTTCTTCTGACACAAACGTTCAACACTACTAATAAAATTAACTTTGTTATGTTGCTTTGTTATACTACTTAAGTAGTATATACGTGTGTTGCGGCCCGCCTAATGTCACAAACATTTTTTTGCGGCCCGCGAGAAAAAAAGGTTAAGTATGGCTGCTCTAGACTAAGGATATTTGGTGCTTTTCATGGTTTTAAAAAATACTTGGAAGATATGTATTTTGATATTTTTTTTATTATAAACTTCAAACTGTTCTTATTCATAATACAGGAACTATTTAAATGTACTAAAAATTAATATTTAATGAGAAATTATTGAAAAAAAGCATGTTTTATATATTTTTTAAAAGTTCCGCATAAGAGAACATAATTTTTTAACGTAAAATTTTAACATAGGCTTGAATAAAAATTTACCCAAATGTTGTACAAATATCTGAAAATAGGTTTTATTTGTATATAATCATTATTTAGTAAAATGTGCGTTTGTGGGTTACGTTTCAAAGAATGGATTTGCACAAAGAGCAACACCACAAGGTTCAAACTAAGTTCGAATTAAGCTCTGATTCTAGATATTTTCATTTACTTACTTCTGTTTAATGTTCTGTTTCATCTATCTATATATATATATATATATATATATTTGCTTATATCATTGAATTCTGTACTCTTGAAAACGTAATTCAATATATAAGTTTTTCAATATTTTCGGAATCCATATTCTTCTTTTTTTCTTCCATGTTAATTCTTGTAATTAGGTATACGGTACTTTATTTTATACATACAGTTCTATATCGTTGGTTTATGGCGTGTAGTCAATCATTCACAATATTGCAGTTTTTGATGATGGTCGGTAAATATATATATATTTAATAAAAGGTTCGTAGATAATATCTAAAAAGACCACGGATGTATGTGGTAGTATTATAGTTCAGAGAGTTAAAAGTTGACCCCGAGAGACTCTCGGACATAGTTCGCTTCAGCGAAAACAGTACCCGAGTGAAACTCGAGCTTAGACCTCAAAGTGTTAATCTTGCTTGTTGTAAGTTTATACGCAGTAAAAATTCATCCATATAAATACATAAACATGTAATATTTCAAATACTAATTCTATAAATTTTAATTTTTACCATACCAAAATTTTCACGATAAGTGAACTGAATTTGATGCGCGTATGAATCGTTTTTTCATATTGAGAGAAAAAAATAATATCGCATAGGTTTGAAATTAAACAGAACACCTTACAACATTACATATTTATTTCTTCTTTCCGAATTCTTCTATTCAGAATTTTTCAAGGCTGACTTCAACATTATATAGCTTTTTAAATAATTATCCGATTTAAAAATTGTCTGTTTCTGAGTTTATCGAACATTTTTCTATAAAACTGCCGATTTTCATATTTTTATATGTAAAAGTTTCTTAATACTGTTATCCGAGAAAGAGAAAAGAAAGAAATCACAAAAGAAAGAGATCCGAGAAAGAGATCACAAAAAATTCATTTACGGTGATAATAGTAGTTTTCACAGTAAAGGCCCAAAGTATAAAAACTGTAAAAAAAATCTGTAAAGTTACTAAAGTTTTTCTAGAAAACTGGGATTCCTAGAACTTTTTATGTAACAGCAACAACAAAAATTCCTGTAACAGACGCACTTTTGCCCCGAAAATCAAAAAATCTGTAAGGTTACTAAGAATGTTTTAGGAAACTGGGATGCCTAGAACTTTTCATGTAACTGCAATAAGGCTTACAGATAAAATTTTAGTACGATTACTGTAATTTTAGCAGATTCATTTGTAAAGTTACAGATTTCTGTCGCTTTACAAAACTAGCTTTGTAGATTTGCAATTTTTTTTTTTTGTACAGTTACAGATGAAAGATTAGTAAGCATGTAACTTTACATCTGTAGAATTACAGATTTTTTTTTACAGTGTATGAGATTTGTTGTGAAATGTGTCTTTCCTCAAGGAAAAGCGCACTAAAAGAAATGGTCTTACTGTGTGTGTATAAGAACTGATTTTAAATGTTTGTTGTTATAGCCAGGGCCTAATTATCCTAAAGACACGTAAAACGAGAGCTTCCCTTCAAAATTTAAGAGGATCTGAAAATACTATAAAACTCATCTATTCCCTTGATTTTTTTTTTTTACATTGCATTTTTATCTTTATTTTTTGTTTGTTTATTTATTTATTTTTGAGTGGGAAGCTGGTTTAATTTTCACATTACTTCCGGAAACTTATATAACTGAGAAATCTGAATGTAATCAACAGGTTGTTAACCAGTCATATGGCATCCTATGTACTGGGTAAAAACCACACTAGTAAATGGGCATACAACTATATACTAGAGATAAATATCGGATATGTAGGAAACATTAAAAAAGCTGTTTAATGAGATAGGTGAACACGGCTAAGCCACTCCCCGGAATAATGTTTCTCAGCTAAGCCACTTCCGGAAATAATATTTGTTGAATTTATGAGTTTCCATGTATGTAGAATTTAGAAAACTTTTACCGAATGAACGGAATTCATCAAATGTTACTGTGCTTCCCCTAAGTTCATAAGTTAATCGGGCTCTCCTTGTTATAGCCGTTATACAAAAGGACAGAATCGTGTAAATAGTGCCCCTGTCTTCATTATTCAATTTATCTAAAATATAAATTATTCGGCGCAGGCTAACTGTATAATCCTAGACTTCAATGTACTACTCACTTTTATATGTTGATTTCCTTGCAAAACTACCAAAATTACTATCAGTCTTCTTGTAGATTAGAACTAATAATTTTACATTATAATTGTATCACACAGCAACTAATACATGAGATACAATTCATGAGAATATCACTTTTTTGTAACATTCAAAGAAATAGGCATTTTCTTAATCTTAGTTCAATTTATATCTCTCAAGTTTATTAACATCATTTTGTGGCAAATCTAGGCTCAAAAAATGTAAATTTCGTTCGCACTTCACTAGCCATAAAAATACTTAAAACTATATTTATAAACCGAAAAAAAATAGCGTTTTAAGTATTTTACATGAAAATAACGCCATTTTACAAAATTCGCGGTAATAATCACAGAAATTTCCGCCGCGACAAACGCTTAACCTCAACTATGAATCTTTACAATGTATCTTGCTTAGCACCAAAGAAAATAGAGTCGACCTATGTATAAAAATTCTCAGTGTATCGCATTATAAGCGAGAAAGCAGGGCTGCGGAGTCGGTGGGTAAAATGGCCGACTCCGACTCCGGGGCTGACAACACTAGTACTCGGGCTGGGGTACTAGTGTTGCCTGTTGGTTAAAATAATAATGGAATATAAGAAAAATAAAGATAAAATCTCACTATTTCGGCGCCGATTATCTTTTTAGAATTTCAAAATTAAAACAGAAAAGCATTATATTTTCCGCTTTATTAATTTTACAATTTCACGCCCGCAAACCCGAAAAATCCAACTATCGAAGTCCAAAGAACACAAAGTGGAAATTTTACTATTTTGGATCTGCGGACTGAGAAGTAAATCGTTACAATTTAGTTGATATCTAGCTTCTCCAGACTCGAAAGACTTTTATGGAAAAAAGGAAAAATAAAGATGAAAATTTTATTATTTTGGAAATAATTCGGATCCTGTGGATTCTAATGAAATAATTTTTAAAAAATTGCGTTAATTAACTTTACAATTTTGTCTTTATTTCGGGTTCTGCAGACCTGAAAAATCAGAAATTCAAATGGTGAAAGATATTGAAATTTCACTATTTTATTGTTATTTTGGGTACCGCCGATTCAGAAAAAGAAAATTACAATTTCATCTTATTTTGACTGCTGTGCACGAAAATAAATAAATAAAGGAAGGGTGTTTTAGAATTTTGACTTTTGGTCATACAGACTGGAAATTTTTGAAGGGGGGGGGGGGGAAGCCTTCTATTACAATGCTATACCTGGTTCTTAGTTTTTTTGCCTCCAAAATAGCACAGATTTATAATTTTCGCATTACCTCCGGTATGAGATCTGTATGAACCGAAATTTTAAAGCCCGTCCCCTAAAACGTTCCGCCATGCTTTTATGTGTAATTCTCACTCCAATCATGCCTATTGTAAATCGCTCCTAATTCGTCGGCGTAGTTTGATTCTTTCAAATTTGTTATATTGGGCTTGTCAGCCAGCTCAGTTTTTTTATCAGACTGATCCGGCCAATTAACATAAATTGTCTTAATTCTACTTAAGTAGAATCTCACTGTTTGAAAAATTGCCTTCATTTTCCGGGCCTTGGGTCCTTCCAGACCTTTGTATCTCGGGTTCTATCCGCAAACACCAAAAATACGAGGGGAAGTATTTATATACTAAATGTAAAATATTTACTACAGTTATGAATTAAAACAGTTTTCATCTACTCTGTACATGGGTAGTACCCTAACCCTGCACCTACACCTGTATCTACTTTGTACACAGCAGTAAATCGGTCCTCTTTAACTTGAGTAACCATGATACAATCCATAAATAACACTAATAACTCATTTTATATATTTAAAATTACATATAATTAGTTTAATTTCACTTTAAAATGTCTAACAAAAAAATCTGGATTCCGAGTCGGCTTTTTTTTAGCGACTCCGACTCAGACTCTTTTGCTCAAAAATGGGTCTGACTCCGACTCCGCAGCCCTGCGACAAAGTTCTATTTATTTCTCTATGGACTTTTCCGTCGTCATCACAGGATGTCATATGTAGGCTACTTCTTGACGGCTGCCAAAAAAATCGGTAGCTATTTCATTATGTTACGTACCCGCTCTTCGCACAGGGTTGTAAAAATACTACAAACGGATGAAAGTAAGAGGCTTCACTGTGTTTATTAATAATATTACAATGTTTTTTACATTCAATTAATCATCCATAATTGAGTCCACTTTCCAATGTTGCCATCAGGGCTACAGTTTCCTTTCAATGAAATGTGAATAATGTTAGGTTTTTTAAACAAACTCTTGTGCCAAATCACAGTTGCTCAAATATGCCATTTGGCTATGGACTTTGTAATAACGTCCGAGCGAAGTATCGTTTTTCAGAGATAATAGAATTCCTTTCTTTTGAGACAGAACAATGTTTTACCCCATGCAGATAAGACATTGGAATTTCCGGGAGAAAAGGAGTTTGTTCAAGAGCCCGATAGAGTGAAATGTGTGGTCAGTCAGAGCTTGGGACAGCTAGATGAGCTATGTATGAACATAGTTTTTTTTTTTTTCTATAAGCATGTGCATAACGGTTTGGTAACGTAACGTAATGGTTTGGTAATATTATAATTGGAAAAAGACAAGATTTTGGCTTGTGGAGTTCTAGTGTGGAGAACTGATGTTATTACTTTCATTGTACATAATCTATTTTTTTGTTTTTTCATTAAATATTTTATGTTTTTATATTGAATTGCGTGAATTGAATGGTTTTACTAGCTGTAATGAATTTTATTTGAGTGGCGACAATCTGATTACGGAAGATTAACCATTAGATACCACAATTTGGCACAAAACTTAAATCTGTCAATGAAAAGACATATTTTCATTTCTTATATATATATTTTTCCCCTTCCTCTTTCAGGTGTCCACTAACTCATTTCTTGACTGCCTTTCATTATAACGACACATCTCATTCTGCAAATGCAATACTTTCATCCACATTTAAATTCCCAGACAGCAACAGGGTTCATGTTCAGTGCGATGTTGTTTTATGCAAAGGAGCATGCGAATCAGTAAGTATTTTTGTGCACTCTGTTTAATATAATTTAATAGATTTGAAATGTGATTGACGCGTGTAACTGATTCTGATTCTCGATTACTCAAAAAATCATGTCATCCGAGCTTCAACTGTTACCGATTTAAAAAAAAAAAAAAAAAAAAAAAAGGAAGAAGCAAATATACAAAGGGAACTCATTTCGATATACCATCAAAGTATTTATTTATTTTCTTGCGAAACACATCGGTGTATAGCCACTAATAAAAAGAATACATATACAGGGTGTCCAGCGAATAAGACCCTGATTTCAAAATTAAATATCTCAAAAACAAAGATCAATAGAATTATGCGGACAACGGTTTGTTTATCAGCTAAGCTGTAAAAATGTTATACAGAAGTTTCAAAAATTAGTTGCAAAAACCACTAATAGATGGCGCTGTAATCGCAATGCCTATAAATTGAATTTTGAAGTTTAGAGTACTAGCGTCTCATTATTAGACGGCTTCCTATGGAAGAACGAAAATTGGAAAAGACCACTTTTTCGTTGGGGTGATGTGCAGAAGAGGGGACATCTGGTCAAAGCTTCAATTTTAGAGAATTTCAATTAAAAGAATTTTCAATAAAAAGTTTAGCGATCATTATATAAGAAATTATTAAAATATTTTATTTGGGCAACGTGCAGAAGCGGAGCCATGTGTTGACAAAATTGAGATCTGTTTCAAATTTTGTTATAAGCTACTTCGGTCCGGATACCAGTATCTCTGTGGTATGTCTTTTCTCTCCTAATTGGTAGATCGCGGAATCGAATCCAAGGAGAGGAGGATTTTGAAAAATAATGGAAATCTTTACTTTTAAATGTTTATTTAAACTGTGAAAAAAGTTTGAATAAAAAAATCCAAAGTTTCTGGTTTTAAATTTAATTAAGCTAAAAGAAACCCCTGTTTTAAACATTACTGAGCATTTTTAATAATGATTCATAAATCATTTTTTTTTAATTATAGAGAATAGTTTGAATGAAAAAATTCAAAGTTTCTATTTTTAAAAACTCAATTAAGTTAAAAAAATAATTTTAATTTTAAAAACTCGTTTTCATTTTTTTTATCATTGAGCACAGAAATATGTTGCAGCTGCTAGCGATAGGATCCGAAGTGTTTGCAAGGAATGCAGCATCCAAATTAATTTTGCTTTGACGTTGATGATAGGACTTATCATCAATTCCTTTTAAAAAAGAAATAATTTAATGCACAATTTCTGTCTCTAAAACTTTTTTTACAAAGAAAAGAAATATATGTGTTGCGCTAAAACCAAAGTATTATGCCGTGATTTAAAAATAAAGGGAAAGTGCAAAATTTCTTTTTTATTTATAATAATTCAGGTATAAACAATAACACCAAAATATTATGCCGTGATTTAAAAATATAAAAAATAAATAAAAAGAACAAAATTATTTTTCTAAATATATGCATTTTGATTTAAATAATTATATGGCATTAAAATTGAATTTGATAAAATATTTCAATAAGTTCTTATATAATGATTTCTAAAATTTTTATTGAAAATTCTATTAAGTGAAATTTTCTAAAATTAAAGCTGATGCAATAATTCTGTGACCAGATGTCTCTACTTCTGCACATCACCCCAATGAAAAAGTCCACTTTCCCAATATTCGTTCTTCCGTAGGAAGCCATCTAGGAATGAGACACTAGTGCTCTGGACTTCGAAGCATAGTTTACAAGTATTGCGATTACAGCGCCATCTGTTAACAGTTTTTGTAACTAAATTTTGAAACTTCTGTATAACATTTTTACAGCTTAGCTAATAAACAAACCGCTTACCGCATAATTCTCTTGATGTTTGTTTTTCAGATATTTAATTTTGAAATCAGGGTCTTATTCGCTGGACACTCTGTATATATATAATAGACTGGGAGCCGGCAGCACAGACAATCACCTCATCGAGTTCACGGCTGAAATTCCAGAATTAGTTAAAACTCGATACGCATATTAAAACGCAATATGTTTGCCAAGTCATATCTCTGGGGAAAACACCTTATAACCTGATTTTAGCGGTCGACTCGTAAGTTTACCATTGTGTTTTCTTGCACCCAAAAGTTTGAAAACATGGAGGACTGGGAGCAGGAAAACGCAATAGTAAGCGTACGAGTCAACCGCTAAAATCGGGTTTTCAGGTGTTTTCCACCAAGATATGACTTGGCAGACCGATTACGCTTTAATATGCGTATCAAGTTTTAACTAATTCTGGAATTTCAGCCGTGAACTCGATGAGGTAATTGTCTGTGCTGGCGGCTCCCGGTCTAGAAGGTGTTCCAAAATTCCACCGACAAATTAAGAGGAGTGATAGAAAGCATCAAGAGGATGAAAAATTACAAGAACATAGGGTCGTAAACCACGTATTTAAATAAAAAATTAATGGTATTCTACCCTACCTCAATTTAGGTTGACGGTAATAACTTTTAGAAAACTGAAGTATATTATAATGACACTTTTAATAGGCATGCTTACTTTTGTTATAAATAAGACAACACAAAAAAAAAAGAAAAAAAAAAGCAATTTAACAAATTAAACGACCATTTGGAAAATGATTTTTTCGAAGACTAAAATTTAAGACATAAAAAATCGCACGGAGTTGATTCTACATTACGTACTCCATGAATTAAACATTAATAGTGTTATTACATGTAAAAATTGCAAGCTACAAAAATCGCCTGCGACCCGTCAGATTTCTTAAAACTTACGTATTATCCACCTGAAACTTACGTATTATCCAAGCATTTCATTGGCTGTTCGGGAAAAGGCTTTTCCATCGTCCAAGAAATCTGACGACCCATTTTAAATGAAATTTCATTCTTAAACTTCTAAACATCCCACACTATTACTTTTTACACCGTCGTATAGAGAAAAAAATGTACTTTTAAATGCAATTTGTTTGAAAGCTGTATCTCAATTTATTTCTGAGTTATTAATTTTTTTTTTTTTTTTTTGTAGTTTTTATTACTTTTTTGTCATAGTGGCAACAGAAGTATCCATCTCTGTTGAAAGTAAAGGGAAATACAGTTTACTGTATAGAGACCAATCAGAAAACAAATAAAATACGGATTAAACCAATAAAAAGCTTCAGATATGCTTTTGATTTCCTACCCTGACGAGGACAATAACCATTTTTCAAATGGTTAAAAAAGTTTCCATTATACGCACCAGCAGTATGCACTTGACGCTCTACATTTTGGATTGTAATTATCAGTTCAAACGGTATCATCGATTGCGTGAGCACCCTGTTTTCTCAGAATTTTTTGTAATGTTATGACATTTCGCACAAAACAAGGTACATATCGTTGCATTTTCATTGCAATGTTTTTATTTTTCTCAAAATTATTGCCATCAACCCAAGTTCAGTTAGGATGGAACACTCTGTATTTCTGACTACTAAAATAAGTGGTTTGCGACTCCATGTTCTATCATAATTTTTCATCCTCTTGATGCCTACTATCATCCCTCTTAATTTGTCCGTCGAATTTTGGAACACCCTGTATAATAGCACTCGTTTTATCATAAGTACCAGGAGTCATAACTGAGGGCATTGAAAAATTAGTAAAAGTGATAAACTACAAAAAAAGTTTCATAATTGTCTCTCAAACATTAGTTTATTAAAGTTTTCTTAATATTTTTTTAATGCATTTATTATAGCTGACATGCATAAAAAAGTACTTAAAATGTGTGGTCAAATTACAATATTTTTCAAGAGAAAATAAATATAGAAAATAAAACTATATATCAAGGCCTAATATTACGAAGTGGAGGGTGCGAAGCTACTGAATCTTTCACTGAGTAATTCAAACTAATCTCAAGCTTCAAGCACATATTTAATCTTTCAGTAGCTACTTTTCATAAACAGCAAGCAGCAACTGCAAACTTTTAATTTAAAAAAATAAATAAATCAGGTTTGTTGACAAGCAGGTCGGAAAATCCCTTTCCTAATCTATAGCCATAGAAAGCAGTCGTGCATTTCAATTTTTTTCTATATATATATATATATATATATATTGGTTGTTTGAGTACAGGAGAGAAAAAAATTTCAGCTTTTAGCTTTTTTCTCACAGAAAACACCGATTTGCTTATATCATTGGATTCTGTACTCTTGAAAACGTAATTCAATATATAAGTTTTTCGATTATTTTTTTCGGTATCCATATTCTTTTTTTTTCTTCCATATTAATTCTTGTAATTAAGTATAAGGCACTTTATTTTATACATACAGTTGTATATTATAGGTTTGTGGCATCCATTTTTATTGTCATTTCATTCACAATATTGCGGTTTTTGATGATGGTCGGTAATGTTTAATTAATGGTTATATATATATATATGTTTCTTTGCTATTTAACGACAAAATATTTTTCTTTTTTGTATGTATCTTTTAATATATTTTACAGCCTCCATGCCGCAAAAGCAACGAACCAATCCCAAGAGCTCTTCCGCGAATTCGGAATGGCACTGAAGATGGGCAATTGATGGCATCTACTTCAGTATTTGTGCTAGAGCCAGGAGATCCTATATGTAAGCTACTTTTACTTTTACTTTATTCCCTCACATTTTCACAAAGCATCGGTAGAATTCTGAGACATTAGTGAAAAGTATCTTATAATAGCAAAGCATTGGTTTTCTTATACTGGGTGTGCCAATTTGTCTGAGAAACAAACCTGATAAATATAATACTACTTATAAATTTACTGTACAATATATAAATATATTTACGATTTGCAGAATCAAAAATTAGCGATTGTAATCGCATTTCGCGACATTTTTTTTAAATCCTAGGAACCAAATTTATTTCCACCCTAGGCGCCAAATTGGACACCTAAAAGGACATTGAGATCATTGGTTGAATGACATTGAGATTTTTTAGTACTCTGTTAGTCGAAATAAATTTTTACATTCTTACAAACAAATATTTTTGTATTAAACAAAATGTTCAAAGCTATAGACGAACATTAGAAAAATTTTGCAGTTTTTATTGATTCTATAATTAAATATACATCTGAATGCTAAAGGATACTTAATCAGTTAAATGTAATAATATATATATATGCATGTGTGTGTGTGTCAGAAATCATCTTTGATGAACATTGTAGATGATTTTTTATCATCAAAGCAATGCAAAAGTGCTATTATTAAATAGTATTTTTTGTTCTAATGAGCCAATTAAGAAAAGTAGACCGAAAAAAAATAACCATTTTTGTATTTTCATTTTATAGATTTTCATCTGTTATTACTTTATACTACTCGAATTTTTCACATTATCATGAGATTCATGGTAGTTCGATTCGACAGTATTTCTTAAATAAACATTTTTTAGCGTTACCCTGTCCATATTAGTTATTATTGGATGAAATGTTTTTAATAATGTCATGTCATTAAAGGTGACAGCTGTAAATTTTCTTTTGAGGCCTAAAAAATTTTCTCTATGCATTAGAATAACGCCTAGCTTTAAATTCCAATTTCCATTGCTTATCTGTAAGATTTTTTGCTAGGAGGTGGATATTGTTTAAGGGGAATTGAAACCACCTATATCAGCAATTAAACAAAAACATAATTTGAAGAACAAATTAAAAAATATATATATTTCCTACATTGTTTAAGCCCAAGAAGGACAGATATTAAGATATTTCATTCAATTAGTTCTACATTTAATGTTAAATTTTTGTAACAAATTAGTTAAGCCAGTTGAAGATTAAAAAATAAAAATAAAATTCATACAATATGATGCTTAAAACACCCTAAAAAATTAGATTCCGTTCAAATGAAATCGAAATAAATCTTAGACTTCTTCCATTTTTAATTGAAATTTCTTGTATTGCAGATTTTGTACTTTGATTATGACAACTGTACATAAAATGATAAGATGCATGCAAAATACAAAACTTTAAAAACAAGTCTAAGATTTATTTCGATTTCATTTGAACGGAATCTAATTTTTTAGGGTGTTTTAAGTATCATATTGTATGAATTTTATTTTTATTTTTTAATCTTCAATTGGTTTAATTAATTTGTTACAAAAATTGAACATTAAATGTAGAACTAATTGAATGAAATATCTTAATATCTGTCCCTTCTCGGGCTTAAACAATGTAGGAAATAAATTTTGTCTTTTTTTTTCATTTGTTCTTCAAATTTATGTATTTGTTTAATATGTCAAGTTTTTTAATAACTACTGCATTCAGACGAACTCATTTCAAAATTAATAGAGGGTATCATCATCAGGCTTTGATGTATGCGGTATTGCATCACAATGTGTGATGCACTATACCAGTGTATAATTAAAAATATTTCACCACTATAATAATGCAGGTTGCTGTGGTTTGGACAAAAACTTCCAATATGAACGTAAAAAATCTATAATCAAAACATAAAAAATTAACTTCACTTAAATTTAGATACCCTATTTCCCATATGAATGCAAAAATAAATTGTGTTGAATCCTTACTGCTAATATTTAACAATATTATAGCTGTGATACAGTAAAAATTAAAAAATAAAAGTTTTACTTAAATTTTGTTACCTTATTCTCTCCCAAGGTGTGATGTAAACACATCAGAAAATTATTACCTAAGTTTAACTTGGGGTATAAATAGTTCTCATCTCGGAAAAAAAAAATACATTTTAAAATTTAAGTTATGTAATTCCTTGCTAAGTTCGCTACCTGCGTAAAAATAGCTATCCATTTGAAACTTTTTACTAAAGCATAAACTTGACCAAAGCAAAAACTTATTTTGATAACAGGATAATTCCGGGATTTATGCCGCACATTTTTTTGAACTTGTGGATAAAGTCCCATGGTGGGCATAAAATAAAAAAAATCATGCTGTGCTATTTAATGTTACTAGGGGGTTCGGCCCCCTACGAGCTACGCTCGCCAACCCCCGTCCAGACACCGCAGACTCTAAATGCACGCTAATTTGATCGGCTTTAAAAAGATTTCGAAAAATTGAATTATAATTTAAAAAACAGTGGTGATCTCCCTAGAAACGAATTTCTATTCATTTCTCTTTGATTGGGGAATTTTAACGCCAAATCCGCTGCGGTACTACTTGATTATCCCGTCGACCAATTTCGCCAAATTATATAAATCGCCAAATTATACAAATTGACATAATTTTTATTTTAAATAACGAAAGAACAAATAAATTAGTACAGCATTAATAAAAATACAAATAAAACGTCGAAATAAAAATAACTTGATGACGTAGACACGTGTAACAACATTTCAAAATAAGCTAATGTAAAATGAATTAAGTAAAGAGAGTCTTTGTCTCCTGGTATTTTTTAACAAAGCGAAAAGAAAGTTCTTTTAAATGAGACATTTTAAATTAATCGTTTTTAATCTGACGTAATTTTTACCAAGCTGTTCTTTCTCTTTCAAATAATCAAGTGAAAATACTTTTGTTAGAAATGAAATATTATTTGCGCTTTCCTAACAAAAATAGTTGAAAAGATCCTCTCAAAATATCAAATAAATGTCTAGCGCAATTTCTAAATTTAAACTGTTTTGCAATATTATTTTGTGTTCATTTTATGTAATAACTATAATGTGACGTAAATATGACGTAATTTCTCCTATTTAAGACTTCTAACGCATGTTAATGAATTTATTATTTTACAATATCCTTTCTCTTTTAAAATTCACGTGTATACTTTTTATGACGTAATTTTTAATAAGTTCCTGCTTTTTGTACATAATTATTTAATTCTAATTCCAAATGATTTTTCTGTTTATAAGAGTCACGTGTAAATAAATTTTTAATTTGAAGCAAACATTATTGTTTGCGTTGTTTATACATCTGGCAACAGTATAAATTAATACCATTTTCTAAAATAATGTAAAAAATATCTCTAGAAATGCTGAAAATTTGACTTTAAAATAGAAATAAAACCTCAAAAAATGAGTCAAAAAAATTAATGCAATCTGCACTGCGGCAAATTCTAACTCATAAAATGATCTAAAAATGATTACACTGCCATGTATAGTTTTTGCTGCTATAAAACTTTTTTAGTGGAACGATTTTGTCCAACTTTACCATTAAATATCTCTTAAAATAACTCTTCGATTTGAAAACTGTCTTTATCAGCGTGTTAATCAAACATCATTTCTGTATAAAACCACCGATTTTCATATTTTTGTATGCATTATTTTTCTTAATATTAACGAAGAAAGACCTCCCGTCACAAAAAATTCAAAACCGGCGGCGGCGGCGGCGGTAGTTACCTTTTTTTAGAATAGAGAGAAACATACAACGCGTGTTCTGCGACAAAAAATTTCAAAACTAGTTATTAATATTTTTTAACAATTTTTTTCTAAAACATTACATTGCGGCGCGTCACCCGTACATTCAGGCTGAGATGCCGCACTTGTGCGGTAGTTATGCCGCGCTTGTAATAAGAACAGAATGAATTATAAATAAAAATTTAAAAATATATATTGATATCTGGTATAATTAACGATGTAATAACAAAATGAAACTAAATGAGTACAATAAAACGTATTAGTAGATTCAAATTAATAATTGTTGCCTACTTTCACTATTAAAATTATCGACTTTTTTTTTGTACATTAAATTTTAATTGTCATTTCAGCAACAACGTAACAACAATGTATTAGAAAGGGAAAAGAAAAAAGTAAAATTGTGTTTACATAATTTATTTCTTAACCCTTTCGGGACCGGTGGCTTTTACACAAATTTTATTCGATTGGTACCACTTTTTTTTTTAAAAAAAAAAAAGGTAACCTTTACTTAAATAATCATGAAAATGCTCTAATTAAGCAAAGCAAATATTACTTTTCTTTTTTACTGGTGCCAGAAACAAATTTTGTAAGCTCTTTATGAAGGTGCTTACATGCACCTATGGCCCCGAATTGGTTAAGAGACCTGTTTTTTCGACTACAATCTACAGAAAAAGTGTCGAAAAAGTACAGTCTCTATGTAACTACATTTAAACACATGATCCAACGAAGCCAATTACACTTCCTCTTTTTTGGAGTAGTTTTCTAAACATTCCTTGCAAAAAACGTCTGCGTTACGCGTAATTCAATTTTTCATTATTATCATCTTGACTTGCATCTTTCTTGCCCTTCTTACTTCTTATTTTCCCCTTTTTATCTTTTGGTCTTACTAAACTTGATAACATGCATAACATGGTTAGTCTGTGCAAAAAGAAAATGAAAAGTTAATAACACTTAAAGAAGACTTGAAGAAGTAACACTTAAAAGAAACTGCGGCATGTATACCGGAATAGCAGTGCGGAATGTATCCCATTTTGCATGGTGCAGACGTCGGCCATCACAGTTACCTGTCATCGCTAAGGGGAATGGCGTAACCATACGCACAAACGCTACACTTAGTTTTGACTTCGAAATCATGCATGCATTTAGTAATTAGTGTATGAAAAGCATTTAAACATAACGTGTTTAAAATTTTGGACAGTGAAATCATGCACTTACGTCAAATCAAGGACTGTACTTCTACAAGTAAACATCGAAATGGGACTCACGCTATACACTGGTTAAAATAATCTCATTGCGCACCTATACTGTGCGTTTGACGACCAACTATCGATAATTACAAGAAATACAAGGGGTGCGGCATCTATCCCGTATGCGGCGACTCTCCCGGAGTTCCCCTATCCTTTTTATTTCCATTGTGAGGCCATATTCACCTTTTTAATTCTTGAAAAAAAAAAACTAGTTCAATTTAATATTTCACGTGGAAATGTTTCAACTAAAAAGAAATTATTAATACGGCTTTTGAAATTTTTGCAACAATGAAGAAAGAATGTTACATTCTCTATGCAAAATGTCCGTTGATTCTCAATGAAAAAAAGAAATTTGGAATTATTAAGAAAAATATTTGAATAACATAAAAAAAAATTGGCCCATGTTTCTCTCTGGGTTATAATTCACCCATATGCAAAGGCATTTTAACATTCATTTTGACCCTGACGTCGGCAAATGTTTTTACACTTTAAATTTTAATATCATTAGAATTAGTAAAGAATAAAAAATGAGTGGCATCAGGGACAAAAAGGTGGGAAGAAAAAATGAAAAAGTTATGATCTTCATAGGCTTTTCTATGTTAAATTAACATTGAGAAGTGACACGGAAAATAAATAAGTATTGCGCTGCCGCGCAATACTTAAATATAAAATTACTCATTTAAGTACTTTTTTTTGTCAGGAATTATGTAACATATCACATTAAAAAATTGAACAGTACGTTTTCATATATTCTAAATTAAACTGGAGTGGGAATTTAAAAAGAATTAATTAGAAATACTTTTTTTTATTAATTATTTAAATTAAACTAATTTTTACTCTTCGTACATAGTGTAAAAAGAGTAGGTACTGTAATCATAATAAAAACCCGATTATAAAATATTGGTATATTTCATTATTTTGAGCTTCCCTGAACCCATTTTTTCTATTTTTAAACCTATTCCATACGTAACATGCACATGTATGAACAGGATAGTGCCCAAAATAAGCTGTCGATTGAACTCCCGTTTGGTGAGTATATTACAGGTTCCTGCCGCAAAAACTGTAATCATTTTCGTACAAATCTGTCAAAGGGTCTGGTATCTAAACCGTTTTTCAATCATCTTGTGACCAAAAAAGGCAATAATTGTTTGATTCGATTAAATATTTTTATCGATCATGCTCATCTTATTTTGATGCAACAGTCATTCAACTAGAGTTATAACATGCTAAAAGTGAAAAAAAAAAAAAAAAGGTAGATTTAAATGCATATAAACACCTTTTAATCTCATCTATATCTTTCGTACGCTCAAACGGCGACTTTATCAAGGTCAATATTGATAAAAACTATTTCCGCAAAAATTTTAAAAATGAATTTAGTAAACAAAAATCACTAAAATCATTTTTTTAATTTTTGCGGAAATAGCTTTTATCAGTAATGATCTTGATAAAGCCGCCATTTGTGCATACTAAATATGTAGATCAAACTAAAAGGTATTTATATGTCTTTAAATGCACTTTTTGACTTTTAGCTATAACTTTAATGATAATAAGTGATTTTCTTACATAATTTTACAAAATGTCATATTTTACTACAAGATAATTTAGTAAACCTTTTTTTTTTCCTTAAAAAACAGAGAAAAAAAATTAAAGCTAGTTTTATTAATCTGATAAGAACATGGGAAAAATTAACCATTGTAAAACATTCGCGAATTACCTATATTTAAAAAAAAATCAAAACTCCCAATAGCATGACTATGTAAATTGAATTTCAGTATATTAATTTAAATATATTTCAATTAACAAGTCTTCATTTCAACACAGATGAAATGAAAATGCATTTAAAATTATATCATAATGTTAGAAAAAAGTTTGAGCTCATGAATGGAAGTGACGTTTACTTTAGAATATGAGGTCATTTTCAAAAGTGAAAATATATCTACTTTGAAAAATTAGGATCTGTTTTTATTCATTTTTATATTCTCTTTTCGAATGCACAATACATTATGTAAAGTGTTCAAAAACTCGAGTGGAGTACAGATTTTTTTAAAAGTTTATGGCTAATTAAAAAGAACAGCATTGCAACACAATAAAAATCATTAACCTCAGATTAATATGTGTGTTTATAAAAGTGAATTCCAAACAAATTATTGAAATATCTATTAGTTTTGAAGAAAAGGTCAAATTTAACTTTAACATTTTGTGAAAAAGAAGTAGGAGCGATTGATTAATGCACAAAAGTTTCGTTTTCTCTTTACTTTAAAATTATTTTTAAAGCGCTTCTAATGAAAATATATAAGAAAATTACATGTCATTGGAAAACTGATGAAACAAAAATTCAATTATGTAAAAATTTGATTTTTTTTTATTACATGTGTTTCGCACCCTTTTAAGTCAAGTTTGTGGACTAGAACATCTGCATGAGTGAATATATTCAGTGAAGTAATTTGAAGGAAAATCAACCCGTGCAATCTTATAAGAAAATCACTCAAAACACTAGAGAGATAGTCGATTTCACTTGAGATCGATTTCAGGTTCATACCATTTTACTTCTTCATTACAAAGTATTACATGTCATACTTTATTAAATATCCATTACTTTCATTCTCTGTATGCTGATTTTATTTTTTATTTTATTTATTTTACATCTTATTCTTTTTTTCATTACAATAAATTTATTAAACATAGCTTCATTTTTTATTTTATTATTTTAACAGTGGCTGAATCGTTAGAAACCTGCACAGAATGGAGATTTCCTTGGTTAATTGGACTATGTATCTGCCTTGCCATTTTGCTTCTCGTCATGTTGATAGTCAATATCTTCTTGTGTTCCTCACTCACATGCACTTGTACAAAAACTGAAGTAAGTTTTATCGTCTGCCTTATTTCAAAAGTATTTTATGAAATACGAGGCACATATATGTAATGAGCTGGGCCGCTCGTAACTGGAACTTCTTTTCTTTTTATCAGTAAGTGTTCATAGACGAGTTACTACGCAAGGAAAACGAGATAGTCTTTGGGGACCTGACTTATTTGTTTCTTAACTTTAATTCTAAAGCTTAAAACTGCATTGTACATGATATCTTTCTTTTCCAGCCTAACATTTATTACTTTCTCACTTTAAAATTAAACTATCTTTAAGATTAAATTCGCTGAGTTTTAAATTTATGTAAGCATTAGTAGTTAATATGCCCGGGCTCCAACCAAACCCTGATTCCATCATGAGGCTTCAGACCATCAATCAATGGCTAAATAACCAATAAAATTAAAGTCTCCTAATTTTTTCAACAGCTGTGCCCTCTACTGGGAATAATGTAAATTACTTCCATTTATACGCGGCATAGACGATTTCGCGTGGCTTTTTTCCATCATGTTATGGCAAGGCCTTATATTTGTTATATTTTTATTCAAAATTAATCCTTTTTCTAAATTTATTTTCCTTTCTTCTGTTTAACGCTAGCATTCAAAAATGATTTCTCTTTATTTCTAATATAAGCTCGATCGTTATCTTAGCTTAAACATTCTTTATTGATATAGAGACCCATAAATTATGTTTTTACATCTGCTTGCAAATAGATATTTGTCATTAATTATCCTTTTCGTTATACTTATGTAAGCAATAATAGGTTTGCCTTTTTTTCACTTTTTAATAGATAGCCAAATGTAGATTCCCCACTTGGCGATTATCTCGTTCAAATTTTAATATCGCTCGCGGCCTAACCGTTATTCTGTGATTGGCGTATTGGCTTAACATATATGTATTCTTGCGGTGTATCAACTTACGCAGATTGAAGACTTCGCCTCTGGTTGTCATATTAAGAGGAGCTCCAAAAGTTTTTGCTGAGTATGGGGGACTGCCACTAATATTACATCTATTCTCCTCTTCTTTCGTAAAATAAAATAGTTTTTCCATGGAAAGATTTTCGAAATTGCTGCCTGATGGACTTATACAGGAAACGAATTATAAAAGACTGGGGTTTGCTTGGGATTACAGCGTGTTGTATATACCACACAGTGTTATTGCCACGACAGGGGTATAAAAACCAAGAAAATAACATCTTCATACATGTCTTGCTAGCAATAAACTCCGTCGCTCGGAAGAGCGTTTTTGAAGGCATTTGTGATGACTAACTTCTCTCAACCCAGTTAGACCTGATTTAAGAAAAATATGTACTAAAAAGGAAAAATTAATCATATCCCTAAAGACTCCATCTCGTATTCCTTACGTTGTAACTCGTCTGTGAACACTTAATGATAAAAATAAAACAAGTTCCAGTAACGAGCGGCCCCGCTCATTACATATACACATGCAATGAATTCACGTTTGTGCGGACTTCCAAGGGAGGCCAATTTTGTCCGCACTATACGAAGTTCGCATCAAACGATGTAAACATTTAAAGGGTGCAAAATAATCCCTTTCGTTGAATAAATTGAATTCACATTTTGACAGAAATTAAATAGGTTACCAACTTTTAATAACCAAACAAAATTTACAAGCAACTCTTACTTTAATTTAGTAATTTTAGTTAAAAATCAACTTAGGGACAATTTGTTAATACAAAAGAATAAATCTCTGAGGGCAAACAAGGTATGCAAAGAAATTACCGTAATCAGCAAAAACTACGTTACTTTGTCACAATCATAGAATTTTTTTTCCAGTGAAATCTAAGTAAAACGCTTTTTCCATGTCTCAATTTATATGTGTTCTCCTCATGTTCGTATTCATCATTTAAAAAATATTTTAACGCGGAATAAATTATTAATAAATATACTTCTAAACTTGGCGTCCTGTTTGCCAGCTGCAGTGCATGTGAACTCTCTTGGCTTGAGCAAGATCACCTTATCATGATAATCTCGTTATTATGAAAGTCTTGAGCTTGAGATTCTAATTTCAGTATCGGCGAGTAAGAAGCACAGAAATTTATGTCTTTTAGACGCATTTGTAGTAAAATATTTAGTTTTATCAAACAAAACGCTAGTTTCCTTTCAAATATGGCGTCATTTTCACTCATTGAAGCATTTCTCTTCTTTCTGAGGTTACTGCCTCAATCTCAAAATCAGCGGGATGAAAAAGTATTGAAATATAACGCTTTTTTGGAGGAAAATGCGTTATTGCGAGCCTTCAGATTTCATACATTGACGTACAAACAATGAATTCGTGAATGTGTCAAGGTTTCGTTTTTTTTTTTTGAACAGAGTAAAAAAAAATTGAAAACAAACTTAAAACTTTATTTTTTTCTCTATTTTATTTCTGATTAGATTTTAAAAAATTTAGCTAATCATTTATTTTTTTTCTATCTTAGGTTGTTGACAAAGAGCCATCTGAAATGGACGATTATGACCCATATCGTGTGGGATGGGTGTCAGGGTCACACTATGGGTCTCGCAGCTCTCTTCACAAACCCGGGTATATGTCAGGAGGATCCACACTAAATTCCACAGCAAGATCAGTCAGTAATGCCAGTGATCACTATGCCATTGTGCATTCCCGTCCAGGGAGCAGATATTCTCAGCATTCCAGCAAAGAACCCCTTCACAAAAGTTCTGCTGGTTCTATTCTATCTAATGGACATCATAATCATTATAACTCAAGAATATAGACTTAGTGTTATAATTGTAAATTATACATCGAAGTACAGACAGTTTTGAAAAATATGAGGCTTCTACAGAGAGAATGCATTATATTTGTTTAGTATCACAAGTTTTAAGTGTTAATATTGCTCATCTCGGCTCTGGTGCAAAGAATTGTGTAGAATGGTGAGGATTTTTACTTCAGTTAATTTGCAACTAATTTAGGTTTTCTTTGTCTGATAAGTTAGTTAAATGCAATTTGTGAAGTAAGTAGAAGACAGCAAATAAGACAATAAGCTATCTCCATCCTGTTTGAATGTCAAAACTGTAATAAATATATTGGTGCTGTTGTACAAAGCCATACCTTGTACAAGTTGTTTTCTTCCTTTGGTTTTATTATGATTCAGAGATTAGAGAGAGTGAATATTTTTGGCTGTAAGCAGTGGCTTGCATTATAGCACGTGTATAGATAGAACTCATATTGAACTGTCTGTACTACATTTAAAAATAAAGTAATAACAATATGGGATAAAAATACACACCTCTAACAACTGAGCTTACCTTCGTATTTTCATTTTTTGTTTTCATCGAGGAATAATCATCCAACATCATCGGTTTAATTGGTAACTTTGCGTTACATGAATATAATCATGCTATAGGGAGACAAGAGATACAAAACATTCTTAAAAGTGAGATATGTTTTGTGGCTGATTGTGCCATTTTCTTTTATCTTCATTGATAGAATCAAAGCATTTATCATTACAATTGTGTCATCTTTAAATCTCAAATAATGTGAAGCCTGTAAAGAAGTAAAGTGCGACTCCTTTGAGTGGAGATATTTGAAGATTTTACAAATTCACATCTTCCATCACCAGAGTTAATTTTTTTTTTCATTTTTATTTACATAAAAAAGACTACATTTTTGCCCACCAACACATTGATAAAGTGGTCAGTCAGTATAAAAGCGTTGCGTGCATTATGCTGTACAATGAAAAGAATATTACAATGGCAAATAACTTTTAAAAGTGTAAATGCTTAAAATATATTTAACTCTTATTTATTGTTACGTATATTAAAATTCAGTATCCAGTGGCGCTGTCAGCACTTATTTTTTCTGAAACTTCCCATTTAAATGAAAATAACTTTGATCCACTTCAAGTTTCTACACATTTGAAGGAGAAAACCATATTTCAGTTTTTCTCACATTGTACCGGAAAAAGTTTCGAAACAAGTAAATGTTTAATAACTGGAAGGAATTTTGCGTCATATGACGCAATCCAGTGGTTTCTCATGGTCCTGATAGATTCTGATTCTTCTTTGTCCTATTCATTACACAACAATATATATTTAACTTCTGATTTTAGCCACAAAAATTTGGAATCATAAGAAATTTTCAGATTTTAAAAATCCTGCATGCTTGATCTGACCTAGCAAACAATAGAAGTTCCAAACTTATATGATTGTAGACTATTTTTGTTATAACAATAATAGGTTTAATTTATCTATTATTAAAAAATCATGATTTTTGTAGTTTCGATAAACAGAATCTATCACAATCTTTATGATTTAATTAAATTAAAATGATTTATAATTCTTTCTTAAAATAATGCTTTTTTCAGTTCTTTGTTTCAGAGGGTTTTCTACTCTATGAATCCGCTTCATGACTACGCCACTGCCGGTAAAGAAAAGAAAAATAACGTGAGAATTAAATTAATAAAATGCACACATAAAGGTTTTTTTTACTAACCCTTTACTGCTTGATTTCTTCTATTGTTGCTAAAAAAATATTTAATATTCTTCAAGTGATGTAAAAAAGAATGGGGGAGGATATTTTTTAATATTACTTTTAAAAAGTTATCCTTTTTCCTTTAATTTTAATTATTTTAACCCATTTCGGAAGAATATTTTTTTTTCAAAATCAAATAAAAAGAAAATGGTTATTAATTAAACTTTAAAATCCAGAGAGCCGCAATTACCCTCCTCTTCCAACTCTTTCTGGCGCCATGTCTGATGTGCAAAAGAGCAGCATGTGGTTAAATAAATGTGCAGAATGTATCGGCATGTATGGGATAATATAAATCATGCAGTAAAGGCTTAATAAAACTAAGTACAAAACAAATTCAATCAAGTTATACTTATATATCTAGTACGCAAGGTTAAAAAAATAATAATAATATAATTAGACATAAAATTTTACCGTTTATGTATCCACTGTGTGCTGTGTAATAAAACGAAACATACAACAGTTTCTTCAATTTAACTAATAGTAACAAATGTTATAAATTTTCCATTTCTTCCTTTAAAAACTACACAATATTTATTTTCTTAGCAAAAAATCAATAACTATTTATGAGACAACGGAAATTGCAATACCATATTGATTTATTACTATTACTATTTTCAAAGTTCTATGTTTGTACAGTGTATGTTAAATTTTTTGTTTTCAGTTTATTTATTGTTTAACTACTCATTTGAAAATAAATACTGTGTATATCATAATGTAAATTATTCGGAAATGCTTATTGCTCTTATTTTTTTCCAAGTGCACAGAACAACTGTAAATACTTTTATGAAATAAAATGATTTTAATACATAAAAAAGTTATTATGTATTTTTCAGTTTTTATGGTCTCATTTGTTATATAAAAACACATTACTTAACCCTTAAATGCGCGATTTTTTTTTCAAAAAAATTATATATGATTCTCTGAAAGGTTTATAACACAGGAAAAATAATGAGATATATTTTTCATATAATACGTCATACTTTTCTTCTGTTGCACATCTGAAATACAAGTAAATACATAAACTACTGTCGTGTGGCTGTTTTACGATAAAATAATGCAAATTAGTAAATACTTTAATAAGTATGTCTCCAAATACCTTATTTTATATAATTATTTATTTTATAAAACTTAACATTTAACCCTTTAATTCCCATAATAGAATACGTTCTAGAAATTACGTAGTTCGGAGAATCTGACTTTACACCAGAAAGTTTCAATAGTTAATTTCGCTTTATTTAAATACGGAATGTCTGTTTTTTAATTAAAATAAATATTGCTATTTTAATTTTCTGGTGTAAATTAGGTATATGCGAATAAAAAAAATCTATTAAATTCAAAACAATGTTGTTTGCATATATGCAAAGCTGCGCACTAAAGGATTAATTTAATCATGTGTTTAACAAAACACAAAATAAATCATGCTGTAAACGAAAATTCGAGAAGGAATAACATGCTTGGCACAATGGCTGAATTCACAACACTTGTTAAATTCTCTCTGACAATGTTGAAATTGTCGTCTCACTTAAAATGTACTTATTGGAGATTGCTATGTTGATGAAAATTACTTTAGTTCAAAAAATGCTATTGATAATTCCATCATCCTTCAAACTGTCAAGTCACCTCATTTACTTATTTAATTCACTAATGGACTTTATAATAAACTCCCTTTTTACGTCATTTCGAAACATTCATTTACAGATAAAATAATCCATTCTCCATGTCCTTTTTATGATCTTTATACATATTTGCCAACCATACGCTTTTCAAAAAAAAAAAATAAATAACATGCTTTCAACCAGAAAATTTAATTAATAGATGAAATCGAATAATTTCAAACGACTAACTTTTTAATCTTTTTTCTGTCATAAATATTCAATACTTTAAGTTATATTCTCTCAAACCCTTCTACTTTTCGTATTTCTTGGATTTCCAAGAAGCTCCGCCTCCTTCTCTCGGATTATCCAATTAGAATTTATCACCCTTTCATATACCTTTAATCGTTTCATTTTCTTTAAAGACGCATTTTTCCTCCATTTTCCTTTATTATATTATAGTGCATGGCGCTAGACCACTGAGCTCCAAAATAGTATAATTATAAGCTCTATATAATTAAAAAGCTCAGTGGGCTAGACTATTTTTCTACGGTTCCTCTAAGATGTGATACTCATCCACAGCGAGTGGAGTTGTGTTGCAACTGAGTGTCCCATCAAAGCATTCACCTGTTCGCATAAAAGTAAGATACATCTAATTAAATACTAGATAGTGCCCGTCAAGACGGTAAACAACTTGAATGTTTTTTTTTAATTCATTAATTTTTAATTGGTTGTTTTAAAATTAATTAAGTATTGAAATCTTGATGAATTGCTATATTGTATAACTGATTCTCACAGATTTAAGGCGATAGATGGTACTATCAGTCTAACTTACTCAATTAGGTGAAAGAATTTTAATTTTGTAATTTATAACCAATTATGCTTGCTTTTTATCAGAAATTTAATTAAAAATATTGGGTAGAGCATTTATTTTTACTTACCACAATCTCATTTTTTTTAATAACAATATTTAGTACTTTCTAATTTTTTTTTTTAACTACACGATCGTTAAAAGTTTTCAACTCCATTTTTTTTTCAGTGGTGTAGTCGAGGGAGGACGGCGACCCTCACTTTTAGGTAGCTTTCATTACAAAAAGCTACCTATTGCAGCCGTTCGGAGGAAAGCGATTTCAAAAAATTTTGGTATATTTTCATCGATCATGACCCCCAGACACCGAAACCAACCTCCGTTCAAAATTGACATATATATATATATATATATATCCATATATACAGGGTGCAATATGTTATCTATCGCCGACCTTTAATTTCTCAACCGTTGGTCGTAGACATATAGTTCCAATTACAAAAACGTTTCAAATGAGGTAAATATTCATGTTGAGGCATTATTTAAAGTAAAAAATCAATTTTATAAAAATTACGAAATTTAACTTTTTATACGGTCTCCCAGTCCCTATAGTCTTTTTTCGCATTATTTTGTCTTTCAATGAGGGATCAGTTAAAAGATTAATTAAAGTAATTCGAGATCAAAATCAGGATGCAATGTCCTTTTTACGGCGAAACCACCTTTAGCCGGTATCGTCAAATTGGGGTATCACCAAAGAGGGTTATTTTCATTTAAAAATTTTAGCTGGCTTTTAGGGGTCGTATACAAAGCGAAGAATGAAATATTGAAATTAAAGTGAAAAATAAATATCAGTTTATTATCAAGTGCATGTAAGAAATGCCAGACATGCTGACCATATGCCTCGCTTATTTCCGCCGTGCTCAGTTGTGGAATTAAAAGGGCGAATCACAGCACCTCCCCCGGTGTCACTGGAACATTACACCTTGCCCGTCTACTTGTTCTGAGTCGTGGTGAAACAGAGCCGATCTCTCTAATATGGTGCAATGCATTATTTATAGTTTCATGCGTTGGATGTAAATCCTTAGGGAAACGTTCTGAATAAACACTCGCAGCCTCTCTGCATTCCTTTGACATTCACCATAAATATGTATCATTTCGGCATATTGCATGCATGCATGGCTTGCCATCACGATCGCAGCGCTGACTAGCATGTCCACTGCTAGATGGCTCGTGTTTTATCCTGAACGTGTGGCGATGCGGTACTATTGTAATTCGCATAATCCTAATTTTCATGCACGCTATAGCTCGGCTGGTCGTTTGCATTCCGCTGCCATTTATCTAGTCCTTAGTGAGTATGTTTTATCTTCCGGTTGTCGATTCTACCTACTTTGACGTTTGTAGGTTGTTCGACCCATAAAAGTGTTAAACAACACTTTGAGCAGTATCACTAGTAGATTCCGTCATTTGACATATTCATTTTTTTATAGTAGACCGAATAAATTGATATTTATTTTTCAGTTTAATTTCAATATTTCATTCTTCGCTTTGTATACGACCCCTACAGCTAAAGCCCCTAGCTGTCAGCTAAAATTTTTAAATGAAATAACCCTCTTTGATGATACCCCAATTTGACGATACCGGCTAAAGGTGGTTTCGCCGTAAAAAGGACATTGCATCCTGATTTTGATCTCGAATTACTTTAATTAATCTTTTAACAGATCTCTCATTGAAAGACAAAATCATGCGAAAAAATCTCAAACTTTGAAATTTAATAACTCGGTCAATTTTTATAGTACAGATGTCAAACTTTTTGTGTTATATATGTTATGATATGTGTAAACTTTTACTAAATATAACTATAGGGACTGGGGGACCGTATAAAAAGTTAGATTTCGTGATTTTTATAAAATTGATTTTTTACTTTAAATAATGAATCAACAAGAATATTTACCTCATTTGAAACGTTTTTGTAATTGGAACTATATGTCTACCACCAACGGTTGAGAAATTAAAGGTCGGCGATAGATAACATATTGCACCCTGTATATATATCTACCCTATATATATAAAATCCTAATGAATCGAATTGAAACGAATTTATGTAACGATTCTATGAAACGACTGATTAAACAACTGATTACGTTTCACGGCGATTTCTCCTAAAATATGGAATACTTTGCGATGAAATTAACACCAAAAATCCGTATTGATGCACAGATCTCAAAACTGGTATTAGAATTTTAAAATTCGAATTAGTTTTCGAAATATTAATTTTTTTCTAATTTTAAATACTTTTTTTCTAATGATGGCAACTCAAATTTTAATCAAACAGATATTATTTTTCATATTTTAGAAAAGGTTATTTTAAATTAATTTGGCGACGAGTTTGGCCTCCCTTAAATGTGTGCTAAGAAATGCATCATGTTACTTTTATACAAAATTCAATTTGTATTTCATTATCATTTTATTTAATACAAAACTTTCATTTAAAATTTAAACCTTTAAAATAAATGGCTTTTACTTCATTCTTTTTTTTAAACGAAACGAAAAGAAAAATATTACACAGATGTCATATACGCAATGGGGTACCTAATTGGCGCCAAAATGGCGTTATTTTGCCTGACATGGTAACCCGGCTATTGTTGCTTATTTAATAATAAATGTTTATTTTAATTTATTTTCTTTTTATTTAGAAAAAAATGTTATAAATTGTTTTGTTCTATAGTTATTAATTATTTTTTTTTAATTTATTGTTATTTCATTTTAAAAATAACAGAAAATAATTGTCTGAGCGAAGCGAAGGCTAATACTCAGCGAAATATTACTGTCCGGACACATTACTACTACGATGGATATTAACGCCATGTCCTACTAAAAAAAAAGCCTAATAAAAACCTTTCGTCAAGCATAACTCAAAAAATATTTATCGGATTTCGTTTCTGATTGCACCAGAAGGTACCCATGAGGGTCGCCTACTGAATGCACCTACTATGAAAAATAAGTTCCAAACCGTTTAAAAATTATATAGAAAAAAAATGATAAAAAAGCACAATTTATCTGCATACGTCACAGAAATTTGGTGTGCGTCACTTTCACCGGTTGATGTTTTCGTAGACAACTGGTTTGAACACATGGAGCAAATAAAAAAAAATACGCACGCAGTAATATCGAATAGATCAGTTTCAACCACGTGATCACAAACCTTGCAACAACCCGTGGCAACCAGTTTTGGTGGGCAAAGAAATGATAATACAGTACTCCGTACCACGGTGACCGTTTTTAGCCTGTTGTATGAAATATACAATTGTGGATGATAAAAACAAAAGACATGAGTGTTTATTGCTCCGGGAGGTTAACTTTCTCTGGATGTCTGTCTGTCTATCATACAGCATGCAATTTTCTTGTAAAGGATGATATTATTATGCAGTAAAACCTCCATAACGGACACACCCGATTAGTGGACACCTCTATTTAGTGGGCATTTTTTCGATTACCGACCCTTAAATAACTGTACATTTTTTACTCTCAGTAGCGGACACCTCCAAATAGAGGACAAATTCTGCCCTGCCGAGGTGTTAGCTATTCAGAGCTTTTACTGGTAAAACCTCCATAGCGGACACACCCGATTAGCGGATACCTCTATTTAGCGGACATTTTTTCGATTACCAACTCTTAAATAACTGTACATGTTTTACTCTCAGTAGCAGTCACCTCTAAATAGAGGACAAATTCTGCATTCTGGGGGTGTCCGCTATTCAGAGGTTTTACTGTATATAATTTTGATAGTTATTTTACAGGGCCACACAGAAGAATAAGAATATATGAAACGAATATAAACTAAATTCGGGATTGGTAGATCGCTGATGGTAATGTAATTTTAGGATGTTGTTACAGTCATCCGCAGCATGTTTTTAGAGTTTCGTTCATCTAACGAAACACTACCTGTCACACTCCTTTGTCTGTCTGTCTGCCCGTCTGTCACAGAGCCCGTTCTCAGAAACTATATATATCGGAGACTGAAAATTTGCATACTTATAGCTGAACACCACACATCAAATGACAAATAATAAAATTTTGAAAAAGGTTTAATATTTAACCCTCTGGGCTCTAACTTGTGTATTTAAAGCAATTTTTCTAACTCAGCCCCTAATTAAGTTGGAGACATGAAAGTTTGCATACTTATAGCTGAACACTTGCGATAACACGATAAATCATAAAATTTTGAAAAAGTCATATTTAACCCTCCGGTCTCTAACTTCTGTACTTTAAGCAATTTTTCTAACTCAGCCCCTAATTAAGTTGGAGAAATGACATTTTGCATACTTATAGCTGAACACCTCACATCAAACGACAAATAATAAAATTTTGAAAAAGTCTAATATTTAATCCTCTGGGCTCTAACTTGTGTATTTTAAACAATTTTTCTAACTCAGCCCCTAATTAAGTTGGAGACATGAAATTTTGCATACTTATAGCTGAAATCCTCACATCAAACGACAAATAATAAAATTTTGAAAAAGGTCTGATATTTAACCCTCTGGGTTCTAACTTATGTATTTTAAGCAATTTTTCTAACTCATCCCCTAACTAATTTGGAGACTTGAAAGTTTGGATACTTATAGCTGAACACTTGCGATAACACGATAAATCATAAAATTTTGAAAAAGTCATATTTAACCCTCCGGTCTCTAACTTCTGTACTTTAAGCAATTTTTCTAACTCAGCCCCTAATTAAGTTGGAGACATGACATTTTGCATACTTATAGCTGAACACCTCACATCAAACGACAAATAATAAAATTTTGAAAAAGTCTAATATTTAATCCTCTGGGCTCTAACTTGTGTATTTTAAACAATTTTTCTAACTCAGCCCCTAATTAAGTTGGAGACATGAAATTTTGCATACTTATAGCTGAAATCCTCACATCAAACGACAAATGATAAAATTTTGAAAAAGGTCTGATATTTAACCCTCTGGGTTCTAACTTATGTATTTTAAGCAATTTTTCTAACTCATCCCCTAACTAATTTGGAGACTTGAAAGTTTGCATACTTATAGCTGAACACTTGCGATAACACGATAAATCATAAAATTTTGAAAAAGTCATATTTAACCCTCCAGTCTCTAACTTCTGTATTTTAAGCAATTTTTCTAACTCAGCCCCTAATTAAGTTGGAGACATGAAATTCTGCATACTTTTAGCTGAACACCTCACATCAAACGGCAAAGAATAAAATTTTGAAAAAGTCTAATATTTAACCCTCTGGGGGTCTAACATGTGTATTTTAAGCAATTTTTCTACCTCAGCCCCTAATTAACACTAGAACGCCCGGAAGGAGTCGATTCGACTCCGACCATGTTATTAAACGTCAATTCGAACCAGAAATTATTTCATAAATTAAGTTAAATTTAAACATCTCAGATATACGTTAAATAAATCAGTTAAATGATTTTAAATAAAAATTCTGGTGTCAAGTATTTTTATGAAACTTGAGCGAAATTTCCGGGCGTTCTAGTGTTAAGTTGGAGACATGAGATTTTGCATACTTATAGCTGAACACCTCAGATCAAACGACAAATAATAAAATTTTGAAAAAAGTCTAATATTTAACCCTCTGGGCTCTAACTTGTGTACTTTAAGCAATTTTTCTAACTCAGCCACTAATTAAGTGGAGACATGAAAGTTTGCATACTTATAGCTGAACACTTGCGATAACACGATAAATCATAAAACTTCGAAAAAGTCATATTTAACCCTCCGGTCTCTAACTTCTGTATTTTAAACAATTTTTCTAACTCAGCCCCTAATTAAGTTGGAGACATGAAATGTTGCTTACTTATAGCTGAACACCTCACATCAAACGGCAAATTATAAAATTTTGAAAAAGTCTAATATTTAACCCTCTGGGCTCTAACTTGTGTATTTTAAGCAATTTTTCTAACTCAGCCCCTAATTATGTTGGAGACATGAAAATTTGCATACTTATAGCTGAACACCGCACATCAAACGACAAATAATAAAATTTTGAAATAATCTAATATTTAACCTCTAATATTTTGTCTCGCGCAATTTTTAAATTTAAACTGTTTTGCAATACTATTTTTTGTTCATTTTGCAAAATAAGTTTAATGTGACGTAATTTCTTCTACAGACTTCTAACGCATGTTAATGAATTTATTTTACAATATCCTTTCTCTTTTAAAATTCACATGTAAATATAGTTTTTATGGCGTAATTTCCAATAAGTGCCTGCTTTTTATACCTAATTATTTAATTCTAATTTGAAGGCTTTTTTCTGTTTATAATAGTAACGTGTAAATATATATATATTTTTTTATTTGAAGCAAACATTAATTATTACAATTTTTAATTAATAAAACAACACAATTTTTAATTAATAAAAAACCACCAATTTAACAGCAATTTCTTATCAAATTTAAACATTTTTCGTTATAGCAGTTGCCAACAATTAAAAAACACAGTAAAATTATTACTACAACAATTAATTTTCTACTGCAAGATTTCCACGTGAAAAATGAAAATGAAATAAATAGTTTGATGAATTTTTAAAAAAAGGTGAATATTACGTCATTACTTTTCTATTGCAACATATTCACGTGAAATATGAAAATGAAATAAATGGTTTGACGAATTTAAATGAAAGTGAATATAACTTCATAACATTTCAAGGTTTCCACGTAAAAGAGGAAAATATTATGTCATATTGGAAATATAAAGGACGTGGTGGATATAGTATAACGTGATATGAGTGTGAAAAATGTATTGAAGCATGATAAAAACCCGATTAGGGAAATTATTGGCCTATTTTAACATTATTGCTCCAATTATAAATTGAAATAAGTTCATTTATAGCTGTATTCTTTTGCGTCTGTTATATACATTTATACATTTTTATGTAGCGTTTTCATATGATTCATTCATACAACATTTCGACTGCTTTTTTTAATGTTTGTTTTGTGTTGTATGTTAAATTTTGAAATTGATTTTTCAGAACAAACATCCTTCAAATTCTGGGCAACGCCGGCACTTTAGTTTGTAACGGATAAATGGCTTTTGTATCTGTACATCTAATGCTAATATTCTAAAGTGTTATAATATTATAAAGTATATAATATTATTAATGCTTGTACGTTTGTGAGGTGTTATCTCTGAAACTACATAGCCAACTTTAAAAAAAAAGTTGGTGGCCATCTCTGCTCCGAAAAAAAGACTATTTTATGTCAGTGCAAGAATCTACATCGCTGCAGGAGCAAAAAAGTTCTAAAATTGTGATTTCTGCGATATTGATTGGGTTAGAAACTTTAAATTTGGTGCGGTAGTTACTTTTAAGATATAAATACTCGTAATGAACGCTCTCTAAAAGGTTCAATTTGACGGATAAACGTAAAAATTTCTAGAAAGGTTCTAAACTATGATTTATTTGGAATACTGAAATTTTTGGGATACTGTTGGGGTTAGAAACTAGAACTTTGGCATGGTAGTAATTAATAAATGCTCGTTGTAGAACGAATTCTAAAAAATAGAAAGACTAAACAAAGCGGAAAAAGATCTAAAGATGATCTAAGTAACGAAGTACATGGAATTGTTAGGAATATAAACATGAAAATTGACATGGCTGTATTTATCATGACGTAAATTCTCGCAATAGAACAATTTCTAAAAATGTCGCTATATAAAACAGTGCAAAAACAAAAAACTTTCAAAAATTTTCTATTTCTGTGTTACTGCTGAGCCCAAAATCTTGAAATTTTGCTTCGGGTTAGTTTTAAAATATACAATTGTCTCTATGAATGGTTTCTAAAAAATTTAAAAAAGATGAAATTAACGGAAAGCGATCTCAATTACTATTAATTTGGAATTATTAGGTACAGCAACTTTAAATATTTCATAATGCTGCATTTCCTCCGCAAAACATGCGATTTAAATGAAACAAAACTGATAGATACCCACCAAGCATTAAATAAATTGTGTAAATATTGAATAAAGACCTGTATGAAAGAGTGAGTAGGTTGCCCGAAAGTACTTGTTAAAGTGTTCCTACTCTAGGCTTTTCTCTCTCTCGCCAAGGCCACTAACAGAGGGAAGTGCCGTTTTAAATGTGATATGAATTTTTTATCCGATTCATTTTTCTAGACATTTTATCATAAGGTCATATTCTCAATTATCATTAGTAGATTTTTTATATATTAACTTATTCTGGTGAAATTTTATAATCGGGTTCATATTGACGTATGTTAGCTTGCATGATTTGCTGAATAAATATGTATGGATTTGTAAATTACTTCAAATGACACTTTGACAGCTCAAAAGTTATGCAGACTATATATTCAGATCTTGTGTCATACTTTATGTTGTAATCATTGCGATTTCTTTTATTTAATACATACTAAATACAGCTCAACTTGTGCAGAGTATGTTTGAAAACAAAACAATACAGCGTATGTAGTGGCCAGCATACACTCATCATTCAAATCCGATCGAGCATATCTAAAACACACTCAAACGAAGCATTGGATGCCACTGTTGATGTATTCGGTACTTTGATACTATATTAGATTTTGAGGAGAGAATCCCTTAAATGTTATCGACAACCTCACTGCATCCGTGGAAAACAGATATTGTACAATATTAACTATTCCGGGGGAGCACACACCATATAAAGTATAGTCCATTCTTTTTAAACATCATATATTTGTCATTTAAAGTTACTCAAATTGGTGCGGAGCGTCTGATTATGCTCTTGACATCATTTTATACAGTTAAAATTCCGATATAAGTAATTTAGTATTTCATTTTCTATTTTACTTTTAATAATATTGCGTACTTTCAATTTTATATCCATGCATGGCTGTCTTGAATGGTTAGATTTCCCATTTTTTAAAACAGTGTATACGAATTTATATATAAGATTTTGTAATTCTACGATTCGTTTATTTTCATCATTTCAATTTATCGCAGCATATGGACAATTAAAGATAACATCTCATTTTCTTTGCTTCCACATGTTATTATTAAATCTATGTTCTCACTAATATCGCTCAGACTAATCCCTCTGAGGGAAGTCCTAGTTTAAAAATACATATGCAACAGGTATTTGAAAAAGAGGTTTTCGCCAAATTGTCGTAAAAAAAAAATCACGCCAAACCCGGTGCGTATGTGACAATGCAACAAATCATGAGATTTAATTTCCACTTCAAAGCAAAATTTTAATGTTATTACTTCTCCCGTCGACCAATTTCGCCAAATTATACAAATTGACATATTTTTTTTATTTTAAATAACAAAAGAACAAATGAATTAGTATAACATTAATAAAAATACAAATAAAACGTCGAAATAAAAATCACTTGATGGCGTGAGCATGTGTAACTTCCTTAAAGTCAAATGAATGTGACATTTACGATCAACCATTATTGACATTTAATCTTATAGTTTGGCGACAGATTTTTGGTCGATGGGATAATCAAGTAGCACCGTTTTAATTTACCACTCGAAAAATAAAAAAATGGTAACTGGCGAGTTAAAAAAAGCTATTGGCGAGATTTTCACCCGGCTAACATAAAAGTACCAGGAATTCTTCGTGATCATGGCAACTTTTATGTATTTTTATTCGAAAAAATAATTTTGATTCTTTAATCAAAATGGAAACCTCTCTTATGAAAAGCGAAGGAATCAGCTTGTTGTTTATGGCAGTTACATGACTTGGACTATTATAATATAAACGAAATAATGGGGATAGAATAATATTCGGCGACTTATCACACCTGTGGCTGGCTAACATTAAAGTACCAAAATGGCCGCCTGGAATATAAAAAGCGAAGGGATCCGCCTGGAGCTATTGATGATAGTCACATGACTTAGGCTATTATTATAGAGATTGTTTTCAATTTTAAAAACAGCGCAAAGAATAATATTTCCTAACGATTAAAAATTTATTTTCACTTGACTACTAAAAACAGAAAAAAAAACTTTAAAATTACTATTAAATGAGTACGTGTTAAAGGCAGGAAAATATTGAAAATTATGTCCTTAAAATTGTATTTACACGTGAATATTAAAAGGGAAAGAAAACTTTAAAATAATAAATACATTAATATGCGTTTAACCCTTTCTCGGACAAGGCACTTCTATTCGTAAAATCTTGAAATCAGTGAATGGCACCAGAATTTACAAACAAATTTCGAAATACAAAAATGCTTTTGTTCACTTACTTAATAAAAGGGAAAATTTCATCCCAATATTCTGATGCTAATGTGAATGAAAATGAAATAAATAGTTTGATGAATTTTTAAAAAAAGGTGAATATTACGTCATTACTTTTCTATTGCAACATATTCACGTGAAATATGAAAATGAAATAAATGGTTTGACGAATTTAAATGAAAGTGAATATAACTTCATAACATTTCAAGGTTTCCACGTAAAAGAGGAAAATATTATGTCATATTGGAAATATAAAGGACGTGGTGGATATAGTATAACGTGATATGAGTGTGAAAAATGTATTGAAGCATGATAAAAACCCGATTAGGGAAATTATTGGCCTATTTTAACATTATTGCTCCAATTATAAATTGAAATAAGTTCATTTATAGCTGTATTCTTTTGCGTCTGTTATATACATTTATACATTTTTATGTAGCGTTTTCATATGATTCATTCATACAACATTTCGACTGCTTTTTTTAATGTTTGTTTTGTGTTGTATGTTAAATTTTGAAATTGATTTTTCAGAACAAACATCCTTCAAATTCTGGGCAACGCCGGCACTTTAGTTTGTAACGGATAAATGGCTTTTGTATCTGTACATCTAATGCTAATATTCTAAAGTGTTATAATATTATAAAGTATATAATATTATTAATGCTTGTACGTTTGTGAGGTGTTATCTCTGAAACTACATAGCCAACTTTAAAAAAAAAGTTGGTGGCCATCTCTGCTCCGAAAAAAAGACTATTTTATGTCAGTGCAAGAATCTACATCGCTGCAGGAGCAAAAAAGTTCTAAAATTGTGATTTCTGCGATATTGATTGGGTTAGAAACTTTAAATTTGGTGCGGTAGTTACTTTTAAGATATAAATACTCGTAATGAACGCTCTCTAAAAGGTTCAATTTGACGGATAAACGTAAAAATTTCTAGAAAGGTTCTAAACTATGATTTATTTGGAATACTGAAATTTTTGGGATACTGTTGGGGTTAGAAACTAGAACTTTGGCATGGTAGTAATTAATAAATGCTCGTTGTAGAACGAATTCTAAAAAATAGAAAGACTAAACAAAGCGGAAAAAGATCTAAAGATGATCTAAGTAACGAAGTACATGGAATTGTTAGGAATATAAACATGAAAATTGACATGGCTGTATTTATCATGACGTAAATTCTCGCAATAGAACAATTTCTAAAAATGTCGCTATATAAAACAGTGCAAAAACAAAAAACTTTCAAAAATTTTCTATTTCTGTGTTACTGCTGAGCCCAAAATCTTGAAATTTTGCTTCGGGTTAGTTTTAAAATATACAATTGTCTCTATGAATGGTTTCTAAAAAATTTAAAAAAGATGAAATTAACGGAAAGCGATCTCAATTACTATTAATTTGGAATTATTAGGTACAGCAACTTTAAATATTTCATAATGCTGCATTTCCTCCGCAAAACATGCGATTTAAATGAAACAAAACTGATAGATACCCACCAAGCATTAAATAAATTGTGTAAATATTGAATAAAGACCTGTATGAAAGAGTGAGTAGGTTGCCCGAAAGTACTTGTTAAAGTGTTCCTACTCTAGGCTTTTCTCTCTCTCGCCAAGGCCACTAACAGAGGGAAGTGCCGTTTTAAATGTGATATGAATTTTTTATCCGATTCATTTTTCTAGACATTTTATCATAAGGTCATATTCTCAATTATCATTAGTAGATTTTTTATATATTAACTTATTCTGGTGAAATTTTATAATCGGGTTCATATTGACGTATGTTAGCTTGCATGATTTGCTGAATAAATATGTATGGATTTGTAAATTACTTCAAATGACACTTTGACAGCTCAAAAGTTATGCAGACTATATATTCAGATCTTGTGTCATACTTTATGTTGTAATCATTGCGATTTCTTTTATTTAATACATACTAAATACAGCTCAACTTGTGCAGAGTATGTTTGAAAACAAAACAATACAGCGTATGTAGTGGCCAGCATACACTCATCATTCAAATCCGATCGAGCATATCTAAAACACACTCAAACGAAGCATTGGATGCCACTGTTGATGTATTCGGTACTTTGATACTATATTAGATTTTGAGGAGAGAATCCCTTAAATGTTATCGACAACCTCACTGCATCCGTGGAAAACAGATATTGTACAATATTAACTATTCCGGGGGAGCACACACCATATAAAGTATAGTCCATTCTTTTTAAACATCATATATTTGTCATTTAAAGTTACTCAAATTGGTGCGGAGCGTCTGATTATGCTCTTGACATCATTTTATACAGTTAAAATTCCGATATAAGTAATTTAGTATTTCATTTTCTATTTTACTTTTAATAATATTGCGTACTTTCAATTTTATATCCATGCATGGCTGTCTTGAATGGTTAGATTTCCCATTTTTTAAAACAGTGTATACGAATTTATATATAAGATTTTGTAATTCTACGATTCGTTTATTTTCATCATTTCAATTTATCGCAGCATATGGACAATTAAAGATAACATCTCATTTTCTTTGCTTCCACATGTTATTATTAAATCTATGTTCTCACTAATATCGCTCAGACTAATCCCTCTGAGGGAAGTCCTAGTTTAAAAATACATATGCAACAGGTATTTGAAAAAGAGGTTTTCGCCAAATTGTCGTAAAAAAAAAAATCACGCCAAACCCGGTGCGTATGTGACAATGCAACAAATCATGAGATTTAATTTCCACTTCAAAGCAAAATTTTAATGTTATTACTTCTCCCGTCGACCAATTTCGCCAAATTATACAAATTGACATATTTTTTTTTATTTTAAATAACAAAAGAACAAATGAATTAGTATAACATTAATAAAAATACAAATAAAACGTCGAAATAAAAATCACTTGATGGCGTGAGCATGTGTAACTTCCTTAAAGTCAAATGAATGTGACATTTACGATCAACCATTATTGGCATTTAATCTTATAGTTTGGCGACAGATTTTTGGTCGATGGGATAATCAAGTAGCACCGTTTTAATTTACCACTCGAAAAATAAAAAAATGGTAACTGGCGAGTTAAAAAAAGCTATTGGCGAGATTTTCACCCGGCTAACATAAAAGTACCAGGAATTCTTCGTGATCATGGCAACTTTTATGTATTTTTATTCGAAAAAATAATTTTGATTCTTTAATCAAAATGGAAACCTCTCTTATGAAAAGCGAAGGAATCAGCCCGTTGTTTATGGCAGTTACATGACTTGGACTATTATAATATAAACGAAATAATGGGGATAGAATAATATTCGGCGACTTATCACACCTGTGGCTGGCTAACATTAAAGTACCAAAATGGCCGCCTGGAATATAAAAAGCGAAGGGATCCGCCTGGAGCTATTGATGATAGTCACATGACTTAGGCTATTATTATAGAGATTGTTTTCAATTTTAAAAACAGCGCAAAGAATAATATTTCCTAACGATTAAAAATTTATTTTCACTTGACTACTAAAAACAGAAAAAAAAACTTTAAAATTACTATTAAATGAGTACGTGTTAAAGGCAGGAAAATATTGAAAATTATGTCCTTAAAATTGTATTTACACGTGAATATTAAAAGGGAAAGAAAACTTTAAAATAATAAATACATTAATATGCGTTTAACCCTTTCTCGGACAAGGCACTTCTATTCGTAAAATCTTGAAATCAGTGAATGGCACCAGAATTTACAAACAAATTTCGAAATACAAAAATGCTTTTGTTCACTTACTTAATAAAAGGGAAAATTTCATCCCAATATTCTGATGCTAATGTGGCATTTAAGAATTAAAATTAAGTGGTCCAAAAATGAACCACCACCCTTGAAGGGGTTAAAGCAGCAAATTTTAGTAATTGTATTATGTCAATCGTTTTATAACGCTGTTAAAAAATACCGAGAGACAAAGACTATGTTTACATAATTCATTTTATTTTAACTTCTTTTCAAATGTTTAACTGATCTTCTTTAACCAAACACGAAAACAACCATTGGATGTCTTAACAGCAACTGATTCTACCTTACATTTTTGCAATCAAAGGGAATTGAATGGAAACCCGTTTACAGGGAGATCGCTACAGGTTTTTTCAGTATAATTCAATCTTCTCTAATCTTTTTAAAACCGATCAGATTAGCGTGGTTTTAGATTCTACAGTGTCTGAACGGGGGTTGGCGAGCGTAGCTTGCAGGGGGCAGAGCCCCCTAGTATATATATATATATCACCATCATCATCATCAACAACCGTTTTCAATCCACTGCTGGATGTAGGTCTCCCCCAGATTTTTCCAATGTTTTCTGTCTAGTGCTTTAGTCATCCAATTTACACCGGCTACTTTTCTGATTTCATCACTCCATCTTACTTGAGGTCGTCTTCTTGGCCGTTTTACATCTCTGGGATACCACTGTAGGGTGTTTGTGCTCCATCTATTGTCTTGTCTTCTTGCAATGTGCCCAGCCCATTTCCATTTTAGCCGTTTAATTCTTTCAATGATGTCAAAAACTTTCGTCTGACTTCTTATCCAGGTTATTCTTTTTCTGTCTCTTCTAGTTATACCTAGCATACATCTTTCCATACTTCTCTGTGTTGTTTGTAATCTTTGTACCATCCGTTTTGTTAGCGTCCATGTTTCTGCTCCATAAGTTAGCACAGGCAAAACACATTGGTTAAATACCTTTTTTTTTCAAACAAAGGGGCATGCTACTCTTCAGAATAATGTTCTTCTTCCCAAAAGCACTCCATCCATTTCTTATTCTTCTATTGATTTCATTCATGATACTATTATCTGATGATATTTCCTGCCCAAGGTACACATAACTTTGCACTTCTTTAATTTCAGTGTTGTTGTAGACAATTTTTTTTTTTTTTTTGATGCAAATGAATTGAACATCACCTTAGTCTTTTCCACGTTTATTTTTAATCCCACATTAATGCTAGCTTCTGCCAACTCTTTTAGCATATTTTCCAATTCTTCAGGACTGTTACTGAAAATTACAATGTCGTCAGCGAATCGGAGATGACTTAAATATTCCCCATTTATTCTAATCCCTTTGTTTTCCCAATCCAGTTTCTTGAAAATATTTTCTAAGACAGCTGTAAAAAGCTAAGGCGAAATGGTGTCTCCTTGTCTTACCCCTCTTCCAAGCTTGATCTTTGCTTTTCCTTTGTCCAAGCGGATGGTTGCTGTTGCTTTCTTGTAAATCTTCTTTACAATATTGATGTAAGGTTTGTCTATACCAATGTCCTCCATAGATTCTACTACTGCTGATGTGTAGACCGAATCAAATGCTTTTTCATAATCAATAAAGGCAAGGCAAAGAGGTAAATTATATTCCTTATGTTTTTCAATGAGTTCCCTTACCGTTTGGATATGATCCATTGTGCCGAATCCACTTCGGAATCCTGCTTGTTCTCTAGGTTGAGCTGAGGTTGTTCTCTAGGTTGAGCTGAGGTTGAGCTGATTCAAGTCTTGTCGTTAAAACTTTGGAGAAAATTTTATAAATCACTGATAGTAAGCTGATCGGACGGTAGTTTTTAATGTTTTCCTTCTCTCCTTTCTTGTAAAGTAGCACCATCACAGCATTATTCCAATCTTCTGGCACATCTGACTTCTTGAGACATTTGGAAAACAGTAAGGATAGCATTTTTGCAAATTCTTCTCCTGCTTCTTTGATAAGGTCGATTGTAATTCCATCTTCTCCTGGGCATTTACCTTTTTTCATAAATTTAATGGCTTGTAAAACTTCGTCTGTCATCACTAGGATTATGGCTTCAGTTTCTGTTAAGTTTTCTCGTGGATCATATAGGTTGATTACTCTTTGGTCTTCACATTTATATAAATCGTTATAGAATTTTTCGACAATGTGTACTATTTCTTTATTCATTTTGGTGATTGTTCCATCTGCCCTCTTTAGTGCAAAAATACCTTTTCTTCCAACACAAAGTTTGCGCCTAGCTGATTTTAAACTTTTGTTATCATCTAGAATTTTCTTGACAAGATCAGAGTTAAATTTTCTGATATCTTCTGTAACACATTTTCTTACCGTTTTACATAATTCAGCATATTCAACTCTTGATTTAGGATCGTTTTTCTTTATTTTAAATTCTCTGCGTTTCTTCATCAATCTTCTTGTTTCTTCTGTTATTTTCTTTGTCTGCTTTACTTGTGCATCGCCGGCTATCTTATTTGCAATATCTTGTAGAGTATTGGTTAGTTTCTTGTTCACTACTGTAACATCTTGCTCATCTTCTAAAGTTGATTGAAGTACTTGGAAACGGTTTTTAAGTTCCAAATGGAATTCTTCTTTATGTTTCTGGAGATTATTTATATCGATTGATTTCTTTGAGTGTTGCAAAAGCTTCATTCTTTCTACTTTAGTATTTAATAGTGCTGTAAAAGTAACGACTAAATGAATACCCGTATGATGTCGTTACTATCGAACTCGCTACCCGTTAGAAAGTATTCGTTACTCGTTACTGTTCAAAAACCGGGTATTAACAATCATCGTATGTACTACAAACCTGCAGCAATAGCAAATCTAATTATATACCGCACATGAGTCTTTTGAAGAATTCGTTACTATTTTAACGTAAAATATGTGCTGCCATCTGTACGTTAAAAATACATTTAATTTTCTACGTTTTAATGGAAAAAAGGCAAACAAAATTAAAATACGATGCATAATTGAATATAACATGTCTAAATTGTATAATTTTTTACTTATGAAATAAGGAATAATCGGAGAAAGCAATTTAGGAAGAGTAAAAGTTCACCAAATTTATACGAAAACTATGAAATATAATTACACAGCCAAAATATTTTACAAACAAATTTACTTATTAATTTTACACTAAAAGTAATTATGTATTATGAAAATTTAATTTCTGGAATAATATGAAAATATTTAAATATATATATATTTAATTTCTTACGTGATTATCCTATCAAATGACACTGCACTTCAGTCACATTATTATTTCTGAAATTATTGATTTATATTTAAAAATACCCTTTTTTCAAATATGAAATTTAAAAACATAGCAACAAAAATATTTGGCACAGATGTCATATACGCACCACACTAGCGTGATTTTTTTTTCTGATGCCAATTTGGTGAAAACCTCGTTTTCGAATACAAGTTACATATATATATATATTAAATAGGGAATAACAATAAATAAAAAATGTTTCATTAATAACTATAGAACAAAACAATTTATATAATTTAAAAAAAGAAAATAAAAGTAACTATACAATTTATTAACAAATAAACAACATCCGAGTTACCATATCAAGCAAAATAACGGCACTTGGCGCCAGTTAAGTACCCCGGTGATTATATGACATTGGCCTCAGAAAAAAATTGCGCCAATATGGTGCGTATATGACATCTATGCCAATTATTTTTACAGGCCAAACAGAAAAAAAAAAAAAAAAGAAAAGAAAAGCAATTTAACAAATTACAACGACCATTTGGAAAATGATTTTTTTCAAAGAAAAAATCGCACGGAGTTGATCATACATATTTCGTACGCCATGGATTAAACATTAACATTCTTGGACCAATTTTAAATGAAATTTCATTTTTAAATTTCTAAACATCCCACAATATTACTTTTTATATCGTCGTATAGAGAAAAAAATACATTTTTAATTGCAATTTGTTTGAAAGCTGTATCTCAATTTGTTTCTGAGTTATTAATTTTTTTTGTAGTTTTTATTACTTTTTTGTCACAGTGGCAACAGAAGTATCCATCTCTGTTGAAAGTAAAGGGAAAATACAGATTACTGTATAGACCCATCAGGAAACGAATAAAATGCGGATTCAACCAATAAAAAGCTTCAGATATGTTTTTGATTTCCTACCCTGACAGAGGACAATAACCATTTTTCCAAATGGTAAAAAAAATTAGAAAACAGTAATTCTGCTTTTTCAGAATTTAGTGTCACCCCCGATGAAAAAAAAAATATGTACATAAATATAGATAGTTCAGTTATAAGACTTAAAGCACACGCGTTTATTTTATATAAAATGACGTGATCCGCATCCGCTGAAGAATTTCTTTCGTTATTTAAGAAATTCGACAAAAAAAAAATGGCTATCTCATGATTCATATGCTTTCATTTGTTTGTAATATTAATGTAGATACTTAAAATTAAGTTCAGTTTATAAAAACTTCACGTTTTATCAGAAGTTATTAACTTATATTTTTTCGAAACAGAAGGTATTTTAATTACCTTTTCTTTCAGTTTTTATGAGAAAATGGCAACAAAAAGATATAATTGGTACTTTCCAACTATTTTTCCTGTACTTTTACTTTCTACAGAAATGCAGTACTTGAGTTACAAAAATTAAACAAATGGCATTTAAAACTACAAAAAAAAAAAAAATAAATAAATAAATAAATAAAAATAATATCTCAAAAATAAATCGAGATGCAGTTTTCAAACAAATTGCATTTAAAAGTACTTTTTTCCCCAATACGACGGTATAAAAATTGGAAATATGCGATGCTTAGAAGTTTAAAAAAATGCGGTAGAGATTATTCCGTACAATGATACCTCTGCTTTGTTTTACGGCTGGCTTATACAACGGGGCGTGTTTTTTTTTTTTTTTTTTTTTTTTTTTTTTTTTTTTTTTTTTTTTTGGAGACGACACTTTATTAGCTTAGCTGGAAGAAAGAAATAGCATACCGGAGGTTAAAAAAATTAAACGTTATCATAAAAACATTTTTACAAGCAATCTAAAAACTCGTCTTTATCATAAAAATATTTTTTTTTTTTTTTTTAATTTAAAACATAAATACACGCATAAAGATATTTTTATAGGATAAAGAATGCACTGAAAGCAAACATGTAAATTTTAGAACAGAATTTCTTGAAAATTTTCAGAATATTTAAAAGAAATGTGTTTCATTTTAGACTTTATCATCTTATCAACCAACAGTTTACGTCAATCGCATTATTATTTATCTTTGATTTATGTTTTAAAATAATATTTTTTCCATTCTTTTTGGTTTTAATGAAGCACGCCTTTGAGATAATATATAACCTGATTTTCAAAAAAAAATCTTTCAGATGGTACTGGAAGCTCAGGGTATAAAATAGCTATGCTTCTTTTTCTTTCCATAATGAAGGAATCAACAAGCCCCTACGAAATCAAAATCGTTTGAGATTTAAGAATAAATGATACTAACAGAATGATACGTAAACAACTAACGCCGAAATATCCGAGTCTGGATACAAATTCGCAACTTTTACCGCATCCGGCTATCTGCTCCATTCATGAGTTATACAAATACAAACGTAAGCAGCGTTTGAAGTTAGTTTCATTTTGTTCGGCTGCGTATTGACGCAGTAACGACTAACGAGTCGTATTTCGAAGTACCGATTCGGTATTTCGTATCTTAGAGAATACCCGTTACTTAGTAACGAATATGTGCGGTTTGCTACAGCTCTAGTATTTAACAGCAGTTTGCATCTAACCAACCTGTGATCACTTCCTGTATTGAAGTTATTGAGAACGCTGCAATCCTGAATGAGATGCTTTTTGTTTGTTAAGATGTAGTCGATTTCACTTGTTGAGCCATTTGCACAACGCCATGTCCATTTCCTTTGTGGCTTTTTCTTGAAAAATGAATTCATGATATACAACTGTTCACATTCTGCAAACTCAATCAATCTGTTTCCTCATTCATTTCGCATCCCATATCCATGATTTCCTACTAATAACTCGCCTTTCTCTTTTTCTCCAATTCTAGCATTCCAGTCTCCCATTATTGATTGTATGTAGCATTTTCCCTTTTGATGCATTGAAGCTACTTCTTCATAGAAATCCTCAACTTCTTCATCAGTATAGCTTACTGTTGGTGCATAAACTTGGGTAATTTGCAGCTTGTATCTTCTGGACACCTGTATTACTAACCTTGCAACTCTATCTGATGCACTATCATATTCTACGATGTGATTCTTCCACCTTTTGTGAATCAGAAATCTCACACCACTTGTTCTTCCATCTTCTGTGCCTCTGTAGTATAATACATGCCCGCTGGCAAGATCTATCTTCTCTTCTCCTTTTCTTCTTACTTCACATAATCCTAGGATGTCCCAGTTGATTCTTTCTAATTCTTCTTCAAGTTCCTGTAAACGATTTTCCGAAGATAAGGATCGTCCATTATACGTAGCCAAGGTCATCAACTTATGGCAGCCTAGCCGAGCCCGGTTATTCTTAGCACCCTCTGTCTTCATGTCTTTCTGATCACTGCCGTAACCAGGAACATTCAGACAGCCGGGAATTAAGGGCCGTGATATATATATATTTTTTTTTTTTTGTTACGTATTTTATATGGATGTTGATTTGATATTTTATATGTAATTGGAGAATTTCATTAATATTATAATTAGCCTAATTATTGATTAATCTAATTTACAATTATTTGTTATTAAATTTTAAATTTACTATGGACAATATCATATTAATTACTAATAGTATGCCATTCTTATAGTGAATAATATACATATAAGTATGTTTAATATAAATATAGTTATACTGTATGCATTAAAATTGGGTAATTATTTTTATTATTATTAATCTATTCTTTTTAATATTTATTATCGGTTTAATGTTTTTGAATGTCCCACATTCATACTTTATGGTTTTTTATGGATGTCTGAAAATAATCCACACTCTATATTTGTGCTTTTTAAGTAATGGGTATTTAAGTATCATTTAACCTTCTATTTACTTCCACATGTTTTTTATTTCCTGTTCATTTTATAAATATCTGATATATAATTCATTAAAATATAATTTTTATATTTAATAATTATTTATATTAATTATTACTGAATTTATTTTGTTTTATAGCATATAGCTATATGCTATATATTATCAATGTTCTAGAATTATTTAAATTCTTAGTTTTGTTTAAATAAGTTAGCTAATAGAATATATTGTATGCTTTTAAATTTAATTTACAATAGCTTTTAAATACATTGTGTGGTATATATTCGGTTTATAATTCTCTATATATAAGGATATGTTTGCTTTTGCTGTTTATACAGTTATTTACATTCAACTGCTTACAATTATTTATAAAGTTATTTACATTCAAATACTTACAAATATTTATCTTGCGTTAGTTGTTTAATAGAAGTAATAATAGATGGCAGCACTAAATCTGTCTCTTTAAGATAGCTCTAATTTTTAATTTTTCTAGCTACATTTCAGTTATAATTTAATACACCAGGGGGTATTTTTAGCTAAATTATGACGATATTGTTAAACTGTTATTAATTAATTTAATAGTGCATTTTAAATAATATAATTAATATCTATTTATTTGATATTAGATTAAATGTGTTTAACAAGGTATTTCAAATTTTATTTCAAAATGTATTAACTGCATCCTTTGGTATCATTTAATGTGATTTCTTAACTGTTTTATTCACCTTAATCTTTTTGATATACTGGCAGCCATGTGCGCGTGGATTTTTGTAAAATACTGAAATATTAATCGGTATGGTGTTTATTATTTATATTTTATATCCTATAAATATTTAAATACGTTTTATTGATTCTTCCATTTCATATTATTTGTTTCTATTCTGCTTTCATTTTTAATCAATTCACTTGATTTTATGGTTGTTTGGGCACAGGGGAAAATTACTTTTAGCTTTAGCTTATTTTTCCCACAGAAAACAACCATTTTGCTTATATCATTGAATTCTGTGCCCTTGATAACGTAATTCAATGTATAAGCTTTTCAATTTTTGTCGGTGTCCACTTTTTTCTTTTTCTTCCATAATAATTCTTATATTATTTTATTTTATTTTTTTAAAATACTTACAGCTTCAATTCATAATTATTGACGGTGGAAGGTTATGTTTAATTAATGGTTATATATATATCTGACCTTTGTCACACTGTAACTCTCGTATTTATGAACCGATTTGGATGTAATTCGGTTTGTACATAGTACATACCAATGTCTCGACCGAGATCGTTGGCCAGCTTCATCCGCCATTTTGTTTCAAAATGACGGCCATTTAACATTTTTTTTAAATTTTAAAATTTGAAATGTGGTACCAAAAAATTGAAAATGGAAAAATATTTTTTTCTTATGTATTTGACCTTTATACAAAGATTCCGGGGCAGTTTTTGTTTCGTCTATATCTTAAAAAATGGCAGAGTTATAGCATTTTGAATTTCTAGCGTGGCTGACATTTTGAAACGTCCTGAATTTTGTCACGCGATAAAAGGCGTATTTATGAATCGATTTGGATGTAACTTCGTTTATACATAGTACATGCCAATGTCTCGACCGAGTTCGTTGGCCAGCTTAATCCGCCATCTTCTTTAAAAATGGCGGCCATTTAAATTTTTAAGGAAAATTTAAATTTGAAATGTGGTACCAAAAAATTTAAAATTGAAAAAATATTTTTTCCTTATGTGTTTGACCTTGATTAAAAGATTCGGGAACAGTTTTTGTTTCGTCTATATCTTAAAAAATGGCTGAGTTATAGCATTTTGAATTTCTAGCGTGGCTGACATTTTGAAACGTCCTGATTTTTGTCACGTGATAACGGGCGTATTTATGAACCGATTTGGATGTACCTTGGTGTGTACATAGTACATACAAATATCTCGACCGAGTTCGTTGTCCAGCTTCATCCGCCATCTTGTTTCAAAATGGCGGCCATTTAAAAAATTTTAAATTTTAAATGAGATACCAAAAAATTGGAAAATGAAAAAGATTTTTTTCGTATGTGTTTGACATTAATACAAAGATTCCGGAACAGTTTTTGTTTCGTTTATATCTAAAAAAATGGCTGAGTTATAGCATTTTGAATTTCTATTGTGGCTGACATTTTAAAACGACCTGATTTTTGTCACGCGATATCAGGCGTATTTATGAACCGATTTGGATGTAACTTGGTCTGTACATAATACATACCAATTTCTCGACCGAGTTCGTTGCCCAGCTTCATTCGCCATCTTATTTCAAAAGGGTTGCCATTAAAAAAATTAAATTTAAAATTTAAAATGAGGTCTTAAAAAATTGGAAAATGAAAAAGATTTTTTTACGTGTTTGGCCTTGATACAAAGATTCCGGAGCAGATTTTGTTTCAGAAAATTTATTCTTTTGTTTATATCTTAAAAAATGGTTCAATTATAGCACTTTGAATTTCTAGCATGGCTAATATTTTAAAACGATCTTGTATTTGTCACGTGATAACACACGTATTCGCCTATTTCGATGTAAGAAGGTATGTGGATAGTATACATCAATATCTCGACCAAGTTCGCTGGCCAGTTTCATCAGCCATCCTGTTTCAAAATGGCGGCCATTAAATTAAAAAAAAATTATATTTAAAGTGAGGTGCAAAAAAATTAGAAATTGAAAAAGGTTTCTTTCTTAAGTATTTGACCTTGATATAAGGATTCAGGAGCATTTTTTGTTTGTCTTTATCTTAAAAAATGGCTCAGATATAGCAATTTCAATATTCTAATGTGGGTGACATTTTGAAAAATCTGATTTTTTGCCTGCGAAAGCACTTGTATATATCAATCGATTCCGATGTGAGTGAGCATGTGCACAGCAATTACTAAGGTCTCGTCCAAGTTCACTGGTTAGCCTCATCCACCATGTTGTCTTAAAATGGCAGGCACTTTAAGAAATCGCCGAATTTGGCAGCCAAATATAAGTTACTTTAAATAAAAGCAGCTTGGATAAAGCTGACTAATTTCGCGAAATTCTCATTCATAATGATTTAGTATTGATAAAAATTAGTATTGAATCTCCTACATTCGGTTTCGACTAAATTGAGCTTTATATCTTAAAAAATGGTTGAATTATAGCACTTTGAATTTCTAGCATGGCTAACATTTTAAAACGATCTTGTATTTGTCACGCGATAACACACGTATTCGCCTATTTCGATGTAAGAGGGCATGTGGATAGTATACATCAATATCTCGACCAAGTTCGCTGGCCAGTTTCATCAGCCATCCTGTTTCAAAATGGCGGCCATTAAATTAAAAAAAAAATTATATTTAAAGTGAGGTGCAAAAAAATTAGAAATTGAAAAAGGTTTCTTTCTTAAGTATTTGACCTTGATATAAGGATTCAGGAGCATTTTTTATTTGTCTTTATTGCCGAAACGTCAGTGAAGGCTTACTGTGGATACCCGAAAAGTTTTTGGTTTCTGTCTGTTAGTCTGTCTGTCCCGCGATAACTGTCGTAAAAAGCATCCGATTAGCTAGAAGGAAGCATGTTGGTGAGGTCACCGGTTTAGCTGTATAGTTTTTGGTTAAATTTGGTTCATTCGTTCGGAATATATAGAACATTTTATTTTCCGCCTTAATGCTTTCCTATAGCAATTCAGACGATTTTTCCATTTTTATTTGTTGAAAAGAAATGGCTCATATGATTGAAAGATTTAAATGATAAATTATGGATGATGGAATTTCCTAATTAGAACCATACATTATTCATATTAGTTTGAAATTTTGTGTATACATTTGTCAGAGTTTTTAAATTCGGTGTATATCTTATGGAGGGATTTTATATATGTGTTCCAATAATATAAAATACTTTCTTTTTTCTAATTTACTTTTTTTCAATCACATATTTCATTGTCTTAATTTTATTTTAACTGTTTCCTAGCAACGGAAAGGTGAATTTGATCTCATATATCAAAAATAAAACAAATACGCTTTGAGGTTGAAATAAAAGGGGCTTGTGTTATTATATTAATTCTTATTATTAAAAAAAAAAACGTTACTAATTTCTCACGGGTTATCGTCTGGACGCAGCTAACAGAAATATTTAATTTTTAATCGAAAATTTCAATGAGAAAAAAAAAACTTTTGAAAAGCAAATTGATAGTAAATGTCAAAATTATGCATCGCAAAATTATCGCTGTCGAAAAGGACGTCATTGTATCGGGAAATAAATATTTTCATTCTTAAAAACAAACATTAACTAGATTGCCTGAAAAAATATTTTTTGACGAGTGTTAGTTCTTAATGCCGCCTCATTTCAGAAAATATGAATGAAAATTTTTTTATCTTTAAAAGGAAATTACATTTTCGTTCGTAAAACCTAAACTTTTAATATAATTGCGTCAATGTAAATCCTTTTCTGCCCACCAGTATTGAAGAATAAAGCTCGGAAGTGTAAAAAGATTTATCATAATCATTAGCGCAATCAATAAAAAGTTACATATGTAAATTAAAGAGAACACGGGGGGTTCAGGGGGGCTCCGCCCCCCTGAATACTGTATTATTTACAAAAAATACCAGAATTAGTAGCTCATGAAAATTCAAAATATCCTTCCATAACAACGTTTTTAATTTAACGCTTCTAATGTCTGAAAACTTCGTATTTTTTATTCTTATAAATAACTACTAATTTGAAAACTTTAAATTGCGGTTTGCAGGAAATTGAATATTACTAGAGTGTGTCTAAAAACAATGAATTGCAGATCTGACGTTGAGGCTCCTGATCTGCAGATTTACTAGTCTTAAAAAATGGCTCAGATATAGCAATTTCAATATCTAATGTGGGTGACATTTTGAAAAATCTGATTTTTTGCCTGCGAAAGCACTCGTATATATCAATCGATTCCGATGTGCGTGAGCATGTGCACAGCAATTACTAAGGTTTCGTCCAAGTTCACTGGTTAGCCTCATCCACCATGTTATCTTAAAATGGCAGGCACTTTAAGAAATCGCCGAATTTGGCAGCCAAATATAAGTTACTTTAAATAAAAGCAGCTTGGATAAAGCTGACTAATTTCGCGAAATTCTCATTCATAATGATTTAGTATAGATAAAAATTAGTATTGAATCTCCTATATTCGGTTTCCACTAAATTGAGCTTTATATCTTAAAAAATGGTTGAATTATAGCACTTTGAATTTCTAGCATGGCTAACATTTTAAAACGATCTTGTATTTGTCACGTGATAACACACGTATTCGCCTATTTCGATGTAAGAAGGTATGTGGATAGTATACATCAATATCTCGACCAAGTTCGCTGGCCAGTTTCATCAGCCATCCTGTTTCAAAATGGCGGCCATTAAATTAAAAAAAAAAATTATATTTAAAGTGAGGTGCAAAAAAATTAGAAATTGAAAAAGGTTTCTTTCTTAAGTATTTGACCTTGATATAAGGATTCAGGAGCATTTTTTGTTTGTCTTTATCTTAAAAAATGGCTCAGATATAGCAATTTCAATATCTAATGTGGGTGACATTTTGAAAAATCTGATTTTTTGCCTGCGAAAGCACTCGTATATATCAATCGATTCCGATGTGAGTGAGCATGTGCACAGCAATTACTAAGGTCTCGTCCAAGTTCACTGGTTAGCCTCATCCACTATGTTGTCTTAAAATGGCAGGCACTTTAAGAAATCGCCGAATTTGGCAGCCAAATATAAGTTACTTTAAATAAAAGCAGCTTGGATAAAGCTGACTAATTTCGCGAAATTCTCATTCATAATGATTTAGTATTGATAAAAATTAGTATTGAAACTCCTATATTCGGTTTCCACTAAATTGAGCTTCGTGTGTTTGCATAATATAAGTTGGCTTTTTTTAAAATAAGGAATATGAAAGCTACCTCTTCCTCCCGGCACTGGCCGGAAGGACTTTTTTTTATTTTATCTCGAGCGTACCCTTATTTTATATTTTCAAGGGGGACGCTAGAAACGTGGGAGGACACAGACTTTCCAAACTTTTTTTTTTCATGAACCCACCAATAAATTTACAATTTTAGAAATAAGCTATTGATTTTTAGTACTTTTAACAAAGTTGAAAAGTGTTGCTGGTTCGCTTATTCACATTTTAACTTCCATAAGTTTTGCTTGGATTGCGGCAAAATTTTATGTGTATTTTTAAAATTCAATGTAGTATATCACTATTGTAAATGATGTGTATAGCATCATTATTTCGTTTACGCGAAACCAAAAACAAAGTTCTTTCATATTACGGTTTATTGGCAGAAATTGTTTGAAATAGACATTAATGAAGTTATAATATTTTAAATATAAAGAAAATGACATTTGAAATTCGTTACATGTTCCCTATCGGAAATAGAATTTATCGTTCGTTTACAGGAACATTAAAAAATATTTCCAAACACCATGATCCGTTAATGATATTTGAAATGCATGGAAAACTATGGGAAACAATAACATGGAAAATGGTGCACGAAACATTTATTGTATATTTACAAGGCCACACAAAAAAAATCCATCACATTGTCATCTATGGGTACAGTTACTGAAACTTGTTTTTGATTATATTATCAGGACCCCCAACACATTTTAATCCCCCAAAAGTGGGAAGGGAGTCATTTTTATTTTAAAAGGGAACTTCAAGGAACCATTTATATTTAAAAAGGGAACTAAAAGGGGCCATTCGTCTAAAAAAATATTGCACTGAGTTTTCCTAAATATGCAGGCAATTTTTTTTTTTTAAATACCCCAGAAAATATGTTAATTCGTTATCTTTATAAAAGATGATAATTAAGCAATGTAACCAGCTTTATTTAAACATATTTAAATATTCTACTGCAAGAAGATATAAAGTGTTCAAAACTGAGCACTCGCCTTCATAATTGTCCTTAAAGAAGTATGAACTTTTAATTCAAATTGTTATTAAAATTTTAAATTAATTCAACATATTTAACCTTAAACATTAAAATTTTTAATTTAAATTTTAGTTCCTTTCTACACAAAAACTGAGATAAGCTATAATGTTCATCAGAAAAAGCAAAGTATGGCAACGCCTCCTGTGGAGTGATCAAAACATTTAATTATCGTATTTAGTTAAAATTATCGGAAAATGGCTCACATTTTCTTTGTTATAAATCATCGTTTTAAAACTTTTGAGTATTGAGACCCTCTAAACATTCATATAAACAAGTAATATAAAAATTTTGTTTTTAAAGTCAATTCCTATTTAAGGCAATCAAAGATAAATTTAATATCATCCCTTAAGCTAATATTAGTTTTTGTTGCATTAAAATATCTCAATTTGTTGATTTTCTATAAGCAAGTAGGTTTACAATGGAACTTTATGGGAATTTGGCGAAATATTAGAGATATCGCCAAGTTGGTGTCACTTTTGGCGACTCATTTTGGCCGCCAAATTTGGCGATATATCGCCAAGTTGGCGACAAACTTGGCGGTATTTGGCGACAGAACAGGGTCCCCCCATAGTAACCCCTTATTGAAAATACTTTCATTGATCTTCTATACCAATGGCCGCCATTTTGTTTCCCATGCAAAACTAAAATTAATTAATTAATTAATATTTGAAAAAACTGTATTAGCATCAATTGTCATCCAGCACAAGTTAAAAAAAATTTATTTGAACTGGATAGGATGAATAATGAGTATTTTATTAACGATTGACAATTTGAACAAGATAAATATATAAATAAATATAGGGAGAGTGTGAGCTAATAGTAGGAATTGAAAAGTAAATAGCTGTTTTATTATACTGTTTTAATAAAATTTTAGCAACGGATTCTTTCAAAACAGTGATCCTATATATTTTTTATTTCTTACCTGTGTGAAAAGCTTTTTCTTCAATAGTAGCATCAAAAACTAAATTAGTTGGAAATAATTTACTTTTGTGCGTTTCAAATGTAAATCCAAATGTAGTAAAGCTTTCACACAATAAATAAATGCAGCCGTGTATTAATACATGTTTATGTTTACTTATCAGACTACATTGGCATCAATATCAATTATGTAATATTTTATTATTATTATTTAATAACAGATATTTCCTGTACATAAACACATTATTTTTTTCGGATTGACTGCAGAGCCTCTCGTTATCCGTTCGCAACCAACAGTTGGGGAAACAATGTTCTAAATATTTAATTGTAATTACTTGCTACAGTCCTTATCGTCCCTGTGATATTCTTTCTTACCCTCCCTACTCTTATGTTTCTTTTTGAAACCATGTAACTCTTAGTAAAAGATTTTAAATAACAAAATTTATTTATTTTCTAGGAACCTTGGTTGGTATACGTATATAATAAATTAGCATGTCTGGAACATGTGTGTTACAGGTAAATAATAATAAAATAAAATAATTCAGCATAAAATAATATAAGCCTTTATGACAATGTTATACCAAAGTTTTGCAATAAAAATACTCCATTGTTATTGCCGAAACGTCAGTGAAGGCTTACTGTGGAGACACGAAAAGTTTTGGTTTCCGTTAGTCTGTCTGTCTGTTAGTCTGTCTGTCTGTTCCGCGATAACTGCCGCAAAAAGCATCCGATCGGCTTGAAATTCCCTGGGCATGTTGATGAGCTCCCCGGATTTAGCTGTATAGTTTTGGGTTAAATTTGGTTCATTCGTTCGGAATATACAGAACATTTTATTTTGTGATATAATGCTTTTCTATGGGAAGTCAGACGATTTTCAAATTTTCATTTGTTGAAAGAAATCGCTCATATGAATAATAGATTTAAATGGTAAATTTTGGATGCTGAAATTTTTAAATAAGAGTATTAAATTATTCTTATTAGTTTGCAATTTTGTCAAAACATTTGTCAGAGCTTTTAAATTAGGTGTATAACTTATGATGGAATTTTATACATGTGTTCGAATAATATAAAACATTTTATTTTATGAATTTACTTATATTTCATTTTTTCTTTTAACCGTTGCGTAGCAACAGCATCTCATCTAAAAATATCATAAATGTGAAAGTATGTATGGTTTTTTGAAGTCAAATCAAAGCAAAAGGAATGAATTAATGAATGCCTTTGTATAGATATTTGCATATAGATTTATTTAAACGCAGAAATGAAAATAGTATTTATATACTATATAGAATAATATTTTCATTTATTTATTTAACTATTTGATTATAAATGAAAAAGTTCGTTATTTTCATACAGAATAAACTGACATTATTCTGTTAAATTTTATAAACTTTATTGTTGCCAAAAAAAAATGAATAACAATTTCTCCCAAAGAGTTAATTTTAATTTGTAAGATTTTCACGTGCAAAAGAAAAATGGAATAAGCAAATAAAAAATAAAAAAAAGGATATATAGGACAGGAATGAATACATATAAACATTTCACACCAAATACCACCTAAAATAGTTTTTGTAGCAGTATTTTCCCAGCACTACGAAGAAAGATTCCTCGATTTACACGATTTTACTTGGCCTTCCTTTTCTCATTCTTTGCGATTTCATTTTCGCAATTGCGTGCATTAATTGGCACAAAATTTTACATTTTTATGACTGAGATATATGTAAGGCCATACAAATAAGAAATTCCGTATTGTCTCCTATAAAATGTGATAAAGTGTTGGTTAATCATATACGTTTTTATTAAGAGGAGCAGAGCTGCCAAGCCTCCGGCGTTCTGGATACCAGTATTTTAATACAGAAAATGTTACTTTATTTAATTGAAACATTTGCGCGATTTAAAAGAACATTTTCTCTAAGATAATAGTGATGTGCAAAAAGCTTGAGACTTGGTATGTCTGGTGGGGAGTGAAATGTTTTACTTAATGCATTTATCTCTATTTTAATGCTACGTGAACAACGTCCGTGTAACAGCTTGTAGAGTGTAAAATAAATTAAATTATTAAAATAATCCTTATTACGAAAAATGAAACAGAAAGTCCGGCTAAGGGAAATGAAACGTAGTTAACCTTTCGTAATTTGACCTGAACATAGGTTTGCGTCAAATTTCAACGGTATTTGTAACATCACGATTTTAAATTAAATGTAGATACTATTAAAAGAAAATCACAAAAAATACTTAAAAGCGCCAAATCATGTTTATCTATTTAACGATGATGAATTATTAACTGTTAGGTTTAGAAGCCCCCCTACTTTAGGGTGATTTTAGTAAGTTAATGCTATCGAGTACATTTTTTGATATTTAGATTAGATCTTAGATATAAATATTGCAGAATGGTAATCAAAATTATTTTTTATAAACAAAATTTATAAAGGTATTAGATTTCTAAATTAGATGTTTCAGTTTACATTTCCAAAAGTTCTTTATCCATTAGATACAGGTATTTGTGGTTAGCAGGCAAGTAAATACTGCTGTATGAATATTAGGATAACGTAAAATGCTTGACCGAATTATTGCTTATCCTTATAAATCGCAGTGTAAAAAGAAATCTAAGATATAGGGTAATCATTAACTCAATCAGTAGAAAATTACAAATGCAAAATAAATTACACAACGGGGGGTTCAGGGGGGAAGAGCCCCCCTGAAGAAATTTGCTTTATTATATAAAAATTACTAGAATAAGTAGCTCGTGAGAATTTCAGAATATCCTTACATAACAACGTGTTTAATTTAACGCTTTTAATGTCTGAAACCATCGAAATATTTTTTTCCTTTTATAAATGTTTGTGTAATTTAAATAGTTTAAATTTTGTTTTTGTAGAAAGATTAATATTACGCAAAGTTTGATAAAAACAATGAGTTGCAGAGATGACGTTGAGGCTCTTGATCTGCAGATTTACTAGTTATTTCTTATTGCCGAAACGTCAGTGAAGGCTTACTGTGGAGACACGAAAAGTTTTGATTTCCGTTTGTCTGTCTGTCTGTTCCGCGATAACTGCCGCAAAAAGCACCCGATCAGCTTGAAATTAATTGGGCATATTTGTGAGATACCCGGACGTAGCTGTATAGTTTTTGGTTAAATTTGGTTCATTCGTTCGGAAAATATGGAAGATTTTATTTTTCTTTATAATGCTTTTCTACGGCAAGTCAGACGATTTTTCAAATTTCCATTTGTTGAAAGAAAATGGCACGTTTGATTAATGGATTTAAATGTCAAATTATGGATACTAAAATTCCAAATAAGGGTTTTAAATTATTCCTATTATATTGAAGTTTTATCAATATATCTATCAGATTTTTTTATTTACGTGTATAATGTTTTGAGGACATTTATACATGTATTCCAATAATATAAAGAATTTTTAAATTAATTTTCTTGTTTTACATGATACATATTTCTTTTTTTTTCCCTTTTCTTCGTTGCCTAGCTACTGTTATTCGTAGCCTATCATTGCGTCAAATATGAATGAAGTTAGTAAATTACGTTAATTTTGTTGCAGGTACTATTAAAAGGCTATCACAAAAAATATTTTATCGCGCCAAATCGATGCAATTTATGCAGTTAACAGTGGGCACGATAATGAATTATTTTCCAGTAGATTTATAGATCTCCAGATATGCATATTTTGGGGGGCTTTTAATATGTTATTGCTATCGCATGGATTAGGATGTTTAAACTAATGTTTAATCATGCTATGAGTGAAAAAAAAGTACAGTTAAAGGCATGTAAATCCTTTTTAACACTTTCCAACATGGATGAAAAGTATTTATGACTTCAGTTTTTCTATCTGTCGTCTGCCGTGTTTCTCTACGTGCTCTAACTCGCGTAAATATAGTCGGGATTACACATAATTGATATACGTTATTGAGGTTTGCCAAAGTATGTTTGGTATTAAAAATGAAGAGTGTAGCATTCATAGCTTAATTACAGGGGCACTCAAAACTATTCCATTACATTATAGTCTTTGGGAAAAATCGTCTGCGGTGTATTTTAATAATGTTACACAATTTTAAACGTAATGAAATTTATATACTTTATTAAGGTGCACTAGAATCTGGTTACTATAAAATATGTTATGTGTAGCACTTACAGCATGCGTACAGGGAACTCAAAAGTATTCATAATATTACAATCTTTGAAGAAAATCCTTTTGTGGCGTTTTTTAATGATGTTACTCTGTTACAAAATAATAAAATTGATATGTATTTTTGAAACATTTTTGTAGTATATGGGGTGCAAAGCATATGTTTTTTTCAGGGTCACACAAAAGTGGTCGATTAAAATGTGGTCTACGGGGGAAAAAAACTCCTCACAGCTTATTTTAACACATTAGCGACGGGAAACGAGAATTCTCGTTTTTATTCAGAATACATCATTGGCTAAGGGGGTGACTTCTATCTTACAGAAAAGACATTTATATTGTGTTGCCCATATTTTTTATAGATTGTAAGACATTATATATTACATCCGTACATTGAAAGATATTTACTGCTGCATAAACATGAAAAACATATCTCAGAAACCAATTTCCGAGACACTTTCAGAAGAGGGAGTAGCTTCTGCTGTTTTTATACCCAGATTTAATTAAATTGCCTGTCGTCAGTGTGTTAATTATGTTGCACTAATTCAAACATTATGAAATTAAATTACATTACTGTGGTTGACTACAAGAAGCTTGAATATGATTTGTATCGTATTTATCGTTCATTTATAGGGTCACATAAAAAAAATTCGGATACAGTTCTGGTCTATTAGGGATGATTGCTGAAGAGCATTTTCGATTATGGTGTGCGTTTTAACGTTAAGTAAATTTGTGCTTAATAAGTAGTGCTTAAATATTGTATAGACCATGTACAGGGATACACAAATGAATTCATAAGTATAAATGAAAATGAACGCGAATTGCTTCAGTGTTTTTTTTTTTTTTTTTTTTTTTTTTTTTTTTTTGAGTTATGTATTTCCCAGCCCAATTACATTTAGTATACTAACAAATGTTTGCAGAATTTAAATAGAACCATATACAGAACTCCGCAGAAACTGGATATATGGTGCACACTATGCATACTAATCCCCGGAAATGTGATATGAGCAGTTTTAAGAGGGTTTTTTGTCTGCATTAAATTTAAATGTTATAGACGACGCGTAAAAATCTTCACGTAATATACAGGGCTGTAGAAAAGAATTCATGTACATTTCCGTCTATTGGTAGAATTTACTAAAGGACATTAACACAATTAATTGATAATTACAAATATAAATTAAATTACACTACGAAGGGGTTCAGGGGGGCTCTGCCCCCCTGAAAAAATCTACTTTATTATCTAAAAATTACCAGAATAAGTAGCTCATGAGATTTTCAGAATACCATTACATAACAAGGGGTTTAATTTAACGCTTCTAATGTCAGAAACCTTCGAAATATTTTTTCGTTTTATAAATGTTTATGTAATTTCAAAACTTTAAATTTCGTTTTTTCCAGAAAGATTACTATTACTCAAAGGGTGCTAAACACAATGAATTGTAGAGCTGACGTTGAGGCTCCTGATCTGCAGATTTACTAGTTGCCGAAACGTCAGTGAAGGCTTACTGTGGAGACACGAAAAGTTTTGGTTTCTGTTAGTCAATCTGTTAGTCTGTCTGTTAGTCTGTCTGTCTGTTCCGCGATAACTGCCGCAAAAAGCATCCGATCGGCTTGAAATTCACTGGGCATGTTGATGAGGTACCCGGACTTAGCTGTATAGTTTTTGATTAAATTTGGTTCATTCGTTCAGGAAATATGGAACATTTTATTTTGCTCTATAATGCTTTTCTATAGCAAGTCAGACGATTTTCAGATTTTCATTTGTTGAAAAAAATGGCGCATATGAAAAATGGATTTAAATGGTAAATTTTTGATGCTGAAATTTTTAAATAAGATTATTAAATTATTCCAATTAGTTTCAAATTTTGTCAATATATTTGCGAGATTTTTTTAATTAGGTTTATAATATTGGGGGGAATTTTATGCATGTTTTCCAATAATATAAAGGATTTTGTCATCAATTTGACATAATGCATATTTCATTTTTTTTTCCTTTTCTTTCATCTGTTGCCTACAACGTATTTGGTCCTAATAATATTAGTATAATTGCGTGTATGATGTTTGAGTAAAGCCAACGTCAATACGGATGAATTAATGGCATTTGTATCTTTGCATATAGATGGATTTTAGCCCAGAAATAAAAATAGCAATATTTCATTTATTTTATTTATTTTATTCAAATATTTTGCTTAAAATAACAAAAGTTCATTATTTTCATAGAGAATAACGTAACATTTTCCCATAATATTTACCAATATTTCTTTAATTGTTGCCAAGAAAATCAAAACCCGGAATAATATTTCTTTTAAATAATTTTCAATTGAAATGTTTTGTCGTGAAACAGGAAAATGAAAAATAAAATTAAGAATAGAAAAATTAATATGGCGGCATATTGGAAATAAAAAGAAAACTCTCGAGTATTTCTTAACTAGTATTAAAAAATGCTCTGACGAGCACCAAAAAAGGCTAATATGTTTTTAAGTATGAAAAAGGGTTTGACAAGTGCTTCTAATTGGGCATGAAAAAGGACAAGGGTTCCCTTCTTGGCTGCAGCTCACTGTCAATGCCAACTTTGAAAATATCATATTTGCGCTTTTTCTATATAAAATAAATTCACAGTACTTTAGTAAAACTTTCCGTCGCGCTTTACACGTTAACTGCACTGTTGCACTGCGCATGCATCTGCAATGCAACTTTGTACAGTGCACTGTGTACCATTATTTCTCTATAAATTATACTACACTGTACATTCTATTATGCTTTTAATTTTTGAACCTCAGCGCACACTCACAATGTGCTTTTTAACTTCCGTATTAAAGGTGTCTGCGTCTAATGTTCGTTTATAATTTACATGCATTGTTGTACTGCATAGTACATTGTACAGCCACAGCCACTTGCATATAATTTCAACAATCAATTAATGCATTATACTGTTATGCGTGCACATGTGGAATTGTTCCTGTGCAGAGTGCTGCAACAGTCTGCACTGCACTACAAATCATTTTTTTGTACAGTTTCTTCTACACTGCGGGCGTGCTTGGTGGCCCTGCATGAGTGTGATACGCTGCAGGAACTAAGGTTTTTGGTGCTATGTCGCTTTACATTCATGTTTAATCAGGCTGCGTCGTTATATTACACATTTTTATTGTAACTGTGGCTGATTTTTTTATATGAAAAAAGCGCAAATATGATATTTTCAAAGTTGGCATTGACAGTGAGCTGCAGCCAAGAAGGGAACCCTTGTCCTTTTTCATGCCCAATTAGAAGCACTTGTCAAACCCTTTTTCATACTTAAAAACATATTAGCCTTTTTTGGTGCTCGTCAGAGCATTTTTTAATACTAGTCATTTAAATTTTTTGATAATTATATATTGAATATAAATAAACCTGAGTTGCTTTTAAATATTCCCAATACTTTTTTCTTATTTCGCGCAATAATGCACTATTTAACCAAGTAATGCACACTGTTTTAAGAGGTTCAAGGTTTTTAAATCAAATTCACGTTATTTTTATTCATAATTTAATTTACTTGGGCTCCCTTAAATATAATTAATTTAATTCCTTAAACTGATATTAGTTTTTGTTGCATCAAAATATCTTAATTTGTTGATTCTCTCTAAACAAGTAAACCCTATTTGTTTACAATGGAAGTCTATAGGAATTTGGCGATATATTTACAAGTTGATGACAAATTTGGCTGTATTTGGCGACAGAACAGGGTCCTGCCCATGGTAACCCCCCCCCCCCTTTATAGGTATGGAGATGCATTAAATGCTGTTCTATAACCAATGAGATGCGTTTCATTCGAGCGTTGCCATTAAACAATTAACAACTAATCGTAATTTCTGTGACACAGACGATAGCGTAATATATATATATATATAGAGAGAGAGAGAGAGAGATTATCGAGGAAATCGAAGGTTTAGGCCACATCGTATTGTTTAGCTAGACCGGTTACACTAATATCTTTCTCATGTTTTGCTACAATTCCTTTTATCGAACAGTAATTCGCTTAAGCTTCTTACTACTGCTATCACTAAGCACTTTTTCATTCTTAGCAGCTATAATGAGAGCTAAAATTAGCGCAAACCTGACTAAAAGTAAAACAAAAATTAATTTTTTTACAGTAATAAAGGTACACAAAGTACTCTGATATGCACACCTTACTCCAAACTTGACTAATAACACGAGTTATATAAGGGTTGCTAACTGAACTATTTGGCAGGCTTGGTCGTGAACCGAGATATTGCACGCCAACCGAGTCAAATTTTCATCACCGAAGTTGGACATAAACCGAACTGGTCATAAACAGAGGCGGTCGTGAACAGAGGTTCCACTTATATTTTGACCTATAAGTTTGCAAATATGGCATTATTTATATATTCAATGGCGATGATCATTAAGCATCTTGGCGATTTTGGCGATGAAACTCACCGATTTCAAAGTAACGTTCAGAAGTGTACTTGAAACGCCACAGATGTCATATACGCATCACGTTGACCCGATTTTTTTCTGACGCCAATGTCATATACGAACCGGGGTACTTAACTGGCGCCAAAGTTTTGTTATTTTGCTTGATATGGTAACCCGGATGTTGTTGTTGATTTGTTAATAAATTGTTTATTTACTTTTATTTTCTTTTTTAAAATTATATAAATTGTTTTGTTCTATTGTTATTAATTAAACTTTTTTTAATTTATTGTTAAACCCTTTTTAAAAATACATATGTAACTGGTATTCGAAAACGATGTTTTGGCCAAATTGGCGTCAGGAAAAATATCGCGCCAACGTGGTGCGTATATGACATCTGTACCATACTTGGTATAACTTGATTATCCTGTCGATCAAAAAATTACCGCCAAACTATAACATTAAATGACAATAATGGATTATAGTAAATGTTACATTCACTTGACATTAAACACGATACACGTGTTTGTTACGTCATCAAGTGATTTTAATTCAAGTTTTGGCACAGATGTCATATGCGCCCCATATTAGCGCGATTTTTTTTCGCCAATGTCATATACGCACCGGGTACTTAACTGGAGACAAAGTGTCGTTATTTTGCTTGATATGGTAACCCGGATATAGGTGATATATTAACGAGGTTTTCGCCAAATTGGCGTCAGAAAAAATCGCGCCATTACGGAGCGTATATGACATCTGTGCCCAAGTTTTTATTAGTATTTTTATTAATGTTTTACTAATTTATTTATTCTTCCGTTATTTAAAATAAAAATTATGTCAGTTTGTATCATTTGGCGAATAGTTTGGCGAAATTGGTCGACGGGATAATCAAGTCGTACCGTATATTTTTGCTGTACATTTTCGACAATATCTCAAGCAAAAGTACCTAAAGTTAAACGAAACCCTAATTATTTAAGGCGCATATGTCATATACACAACGGGTTTGGCACGGTTTTTTCTGCGCCAATTTGACGAAAATCGAATAGCAGTTACATATATATTTTTAAATTACTTTCTATTATTTAAAAAAGGAAATAACAATAAATAATGAAAAGTTTAATTAATAACTATAGAAAAAACTATTTATATAATTTTAAAAAATAAAATAAAAGTAAATAAAAAATAATTGATAAATAAACAACAATAGCTCAGTTACCATATCAGGCAAAATAACGCCATTATCGAGCCAGTTATGTACTCTGGTGCGTATATGACATCTCTTCCTTATTTAAAATAGATGGAATGGTATTTTTTAAGTTTATGCTTAGTATGTGAAGTATTTATATTACTGCATAACTATCGCTTGTGTAAGTCAGGATGTTATGACGACAATTAAAAAAAAAAACTTACATTTAGCTCCTGAGCAGAAGCTTGGGATTTACCCTAGTTTTTTTTGTTTTGTTTTTTTTCCCTATCAACTCGTTTGTGCTCTATTGTGTCTATTACCCCAGTTCAAAATATTAATCAAGAAAGTTTATATATGTATTTATGAAAATTATGCATTATCTGCTTAGGTTGACGTCGGTTTCAAAAATACAAAAATCTGTTAGTTGAATTTCAATTTTTATTAACTTATAAAAACAAAAGTACACGTGTTATCCTTTTTTTAAAAAATATTGTACTGCTTTTTAGGGAGTGGCAACACGAAAGAAATTATTAAATTAGAAAATTAGAAAATGAAAAGGAGAGATTTCTATAATTTTATGGAGACATTATAAAAGACAAGTTCGATTTTCTCAGCGACCGTCAAACATACAAAGATGAAAAAAAAACCTATTCTAAGTTTTAACAAGAGGATCAAAATAAAACAAAAACGAAGTTAATCCATCCACTGGAACGTTAGCTACACTTTGTTGAATTTTGTGTCTTCATTTTTTCGTTTAAGATTAAATAAAAAACTACTGAAAGCTACAGTAATTTTTTAAATGCTATCAGTTTATTCGTCTCGTCGAGTTCTATCTTTCAAAAGAAAAATCATTGTCGTATGTCAACTGGTTCGCCAGAAATTTAAGAAAGTCGTTTGCATTTTCTATTTCTTAATCATATTATAGCTTAACGCTACCGCGTTTGCTATGATATAACAAGATGAAAAGTTTTGAGTAAGTACGCATAGCAGGTGAATTAGACGTCATTTATCGAAAACAAAGATGCTGGAATAAAAAGATCTTGGGTAAAATAAAATTAACTATTATTCACGGAGGAAAGAGATAGATGGAGATGCAGTATGCCGTAAAAACAGTTTGCAATACGATGTGCGTTATCGCTCAGATTTAAATGCCCTCATTCGGCTCAAACAAAACAAGCACGTGGAACAGGGACCGAATTCTTTGACTTCATCCGTGCATAAGCATTCTAAGGTAGCATTTCATTGTATTATGAATTAAAAACTGTATTACTAAAAATATTAATCTGTTGTTTTTTTTGTTGTTGTTGTTGTTGTTTTTTTTTTCCTAAGCACGTCGTTGTGTTGTGCCGAATGTAGCGGATTTTAGGGTTACATTTTTTTCGTCACTTCAAGATTTATTGTCTGTGTACGGTTAACATGAATATTTTATTTTAAATTTAAATTTATTAACTTATTAAAAAAAAACTTCTATTTTATAAAATTTTATTAAATTTATTAACTTATTAATTTATTAAATTTTATTAAATTTATTAACTTATTAAAAAAAACTGCTTATCCTTACAAATCACAGCGTAAAAAAAATCTAAGATATACTATAACCATCCGCACAATCAATAAAAAATTACGAATGTAAATTTAAATAGACTACGAAGGGTTCAGGGGGGCAGAGCCCTCCTGAAGAAATGCAGTTTTTGATTTAAAAAATTACCAGAATAAGTAGCTCATCAGAATTTCAGAACATCAATGTATAACCACTTGTTTAACACTTTTAATTTCTGAAACTTTGAGAAGTATCTTGTATGCTTATAAATATTTATGTAATTTGAAAACTTTAAAAAGCGATTTGTAGGAAGTTGAATATTACGCAATGAGTGTTAAAAAACAATGACTTGCAAAGATGACGTTGAGGCTCCTGATCTGCAGATTTACTAGTTTAAATATTCTATAGGTACTACGCAAATTCTTTATAAATAAAGATTTAGAAGAAAATGAAAATTTAGAGAGATAAAAGGTTAAGGAGACGGTAAGGTAAATTAAACATACAAGTTTAACTTTGTTCTTCAGTTAAATAAAATATTAAAAATTATCGCTGCTGACAATTTTTTTTTTTTTTTTTTTTAATCATTAAGGCATTCTTCTGTAAGTTTAAAATGTTATTTCATTAAGTTTAATTTCACCAGATTTTTATTCCTGAAAGTTAGGATTATGTGAGAATGCCTCATATATTCTTGATAATGATCAGAAACTATAACAAAAACTGCAAATCAGTTCAATTTATTTAATTGATAATTACATGAAAAATATTTCAGGTTAAATATTTTTAATATAAAATTAGTATTTTTGAAAAATATAGTTGAGAGTTAAATTTTATTGAATAATAAAAATTTCGAAAAAATAATATCAGTAATAATAAAAATACAAACCGTAGAACTTCTCCTGAAATAAAATACGGCATTATTGAAATGAATTACCTGCAAAAATATTACAGAAATCATTCTGCCGGGCGACCTTATCGTTTGACCATAGCGTTTTAATATATATGATATTTTCTGGTTCAAAGTATTTTATTTAAAGAAAGCGGGATATTGGTAAGTATTGGGAATTAAAACGGCCTATAGAGGTTCTGCCCACAGCCTTCGCTACAGGAAAATTGTCCCTTTAATTTCCCTTTCACTAATGCTAAAGTGCCATTCAAATAATTCTTTATTGTAAATGCATTTGAAAGTTTTAGATATTCAAACTCGGATAATTTTTACTTTGTCATATAAGACAGAACACAAATGCCACAGGAAATCTGAAATTGTGCAAAAGAATAATCATTCTGAACAAATTTAAAATACATGTAATGCAATGCGCTTGTACAGTACTATCCTGAAGCCAGAAGTTACATCTTTTCGCCACCAAATGGCGTATTCGAGCGCTTGAATCGCCAATGCTATTGTGACCAAACAAATAAATAAAACTGCTCTTTTTACATATATGCGTGATTTCATCATTAATTTTATTATTTTAATGTATAATCTTCTTAAATGAGTTTTTTGTTGTCTAACTAACAAAATATTTCTAAATTAAATTCATTTTTTACGATACTTTATTTAGCTTATGTATAAAATACGGAATTTCGTAATTTTTGGAATTTTCCCTAACTTCCTTATATGCTAGAATTATGAAATCTGTGTACACATGTGTGTTTCAATGATATTATAATATTTTTATAAAAAGTAACTAATATGCAAGAAATTGCTGAAGCGGCATGATAGCAAAAATGTTAACAGAATAAGATTTTTTATGAAGAAACTATTTTTCACTGAACAGTGTTATAATCAGTGTTGTAGTCGTAAAATAAACAGATAGTATACGTATACGCTAGAGAGATGAACGTTTCTGTTTAGGGTATGGGTCCTTCTCACAATCTTTTGAGTTTCGGGAATAAAAATCTGGTGAAATTAAACTTCCTAAAATAGCATTTTAATCTGATAGACGAATGCCTTAATGATTCAAAATAAAGAAAAAATGGTCAGAAGCGGAAAATTATTTTATTTAACTGAGGTTTAAGTTAAACTTGCGAGTTTAATTTTCTTTACCATTTTACCACTATAACTTTTTATTTTCTTCTAAATTTTTACTTATAATGAATTTGCATAGTACCCACAGGACATTTAAATAAGAAATAATAAAAATGTAGTACTTTTAATACAGAATTTTTGTATAACAATGTCTTAAAGAGGTGTTAAAGAAGGGACGGTAAGGTAAAAATAGGGGACGGTATAGGAAAAAAGGGACGAAATGGGAAAAAAGGAACGGCAATGATGGAACGGTAAGAAAAATTACCACCTATTTTTAGGAAAATCATGTTAAGACTAAATGATAGCCAGAATGTTCATTGATTTTTAGAAACAGTTGTTAACATTGGATTAATTTAATTTTTTTTTTTTAATTTACCTCGAAAAGTGCAGGAATAAACCTTGGGGACGGTAAGACTACCAATAAAGCCACGATCTTGACATTGATATTTAAATGCTGATTTAAATTCTGCAGTAAATTTCCTGTCAAAGAATTTTACACATTCTTTCTCTAGCATACTTCTGCATGAGAAAAAACTTGAAAAAAATTCTGTGGCTGCATCTGAAGGGATTTTCTGTATAAGTTTAGCAAGAGGGACGGTAAGGATGAAAAACCCAGGGACAGAGTTCAAAAAATAATATCAACCGTAAAAATGTGTGCAAGTTAATTTTTTGCTACATATTTATATAAAACAATTGTCCCAGTTTCGGAAAAAATTACATCGAATTACTTTTATTGAAACAATTTTATACAGACAGCTCCAAACTTAAAAATCAGCATCAGGGACACGGGACGGTATAGGAGTTTTCCTGGTATATGGACCCCCAACATCGTCCAAAACTTATTTATCTCTTTAATATTGTTATACTATCATGCAATGGGATTTTCCCCAGTATATGAAAAAAAAAAAACACACACACAAAAATGTATTAAAATAAAAATTATTATTCAGGGACATAAAAGTCAAAAGATTGTGAGAATGCCCCATATACGTTATAGCACTATTTGAGAAACAGAAGGCTTACGAAACTTCTTTAAAAAAAACCAGAAGGTATACGGCATGCACCTCCATATGCCCTCCACTACACCCCTGGTTATAATGCTAAAAATAATATCGTATATTTATATTCAGAAATCTTCGAGGAAAACCTTCGAACCGTTAGAGGCTTTCAGAACAATATTTCTGTTATGTTTTGGGTTACGGTATCAAAGAATGGAAAACTGCTTTTGAAAGTCATCGATAAAGGGGTAGAAGTTAAGGGGGCTCAAGCGTTGATCGATACCGAAAAACATGTAAACAAAGCTCTCGCTTCGAGTCCATATAAAAACAGAAGTATTCGATGTAACTAATTTAAACTTTCTACTATTTTTAAGGTATGTTTGTAGTCTTATAAAATTATAAAATGAAGTACTTCAATGTAATAAAATAAAAAAATATAGCAAAATTTATATAATACAAATTTCGAAAAAAAATGTAGGCGTCATATCACCATCCGTAAGATATCTTACCGTTGAATTGACATAAGAACCAAATTTTTGTTTTAAAATGGTCAGGAAACTTTACGCTATAGAATGAATTAAGGATATGACTATCACTGAAAGGAAACCTTATTTAAAAAAAAAACTCTCAAGTTTGGAAATTTAAAAAACCCAAAAAATACAATTATTTTCATTAAAAATACTCAAAATATTAAACTATCTAAAATATATTAATTCATTCTATAGATAATGATGTTATATGCATGCAAAAAAAAAAAATTTAAAGCCATTCCATCAAATAGTTTTTTTTTTTTTTTTAATCTTACGGATAGTCGTCAAAAGTCAAGTTTTGAGAAAACGCGACTTAAAGTTGGAATTAAATGGGTGGGTCTTTGAAAGTGATTGTTACATAAATACTTATAACTCCGTTAAAAATGCAAATATTTTTATGCGGTCTTTTGCCCAGTGTTCAGAATTAATTGCATAATCAAAATAGATACTGAAAAAAAATCGATTTTTTGAACGTTTTCAAGCCCTGAGCCCCCTCAATGTGGATTATAAAAGATAGCACATATTGGCCACTCATTTATTGCCACTTACTTACAGATTGAGCACCCCAAAAAGAACTGACATTTCAGCAAGATTCTTCACCTTTGCACCAAGCCATATCAACACAGGTTTTGCTCCATGTCCATTGTCCGAAATTTATCATACAAGAAGATCGGCCACTTTCTTCACCCGCTCTAAATCCTTTAGACTATTACATCTGGAGGATTTTGAGATTTAAAGTAAATGCTAAATTACGTAGAAGTTTGGACTTTCTCAAAGCTTCCATACTGCGTGTATGGGACAGACCGCCGCCTCTTAAATTCGTGCCGCATTCGGACAATGACGTAAAGAAATTGGCTTCGGTAACCAACGAAAATGGCAGTCAATTCGAATAAAATTATTTCACGGTGTAGTTTTATTTCTTATGTTCATCATATTTGTTTATTTATCATTTTTTGCTTTATATCTGTAAAATAAAATGACTCAATATTTGTAATTAGTAGCCACCCTTTAATCAAGCATTGTAATTTTGTCACATTTTCAATGCACTGTAATTTTCGTTCTAAAATCCGGGGAATAAATTAAACAAACATGTTTAGACCAAATATTTAATTAACTGAAATGTAACTTATTACTTCGCGGTATATACCACGAATAGATCTAGACACACGGCAGTGTGTCAGCCAAGTTCGCCTGACATAGCCGTGTGTTATTTACATGAACCATTTCGAGCTGTTTTCATCAAATTTCAATGCTCTACAACTGAAAATCTATGAGACCTACATACTTGTTATACGAAATGGGTAGTAAGGTCACCCTAATTACCTAAAATCCAAAATTTTATAAATATCGCATAATTAGTTTCCGAGATAATGACATTTGAAAATGTCTGATAATCGATAATTTTACCACTGACTGACTGACTGACTGACTCACTCATCAAAAAGATCTCGTATATCTACTGCAGCTACAGACTTCAAATTTGGTGCGAAGTTCGTTTACACTATAAAACTAAGGAAAAAAATAAAAAAATTGTGAAAATCGATGAATTACCCACCTAGAGGTGCCCATTTTTACTTTACCATTACGTCTATTAGGCGAAATTTTAATTTGCCGTAGGAGGGGACGCTGTTCTGTCGCCAAATACCGCCAAGTTTCTCGCCAACATGGCGATATATCGCCAAATTTGGCGACCAAAATCAGTCGCCAAAAGTAACGCCACCTTGGCGATACCTCTAATATTTCGCCAAATTCCCATAGACTTCCATTGTAAACCTATCTACTTACTGGGGGTTTATCAGGGTTTACTTGCTTACAGAAAATCAACAAATTGAGATATTCTGTCCGCCACAGAGCCCGTACTCAGAAACTATACATGTTGGAGGCGTGAAATTTTGCATATTTACAGCTGAACACCTCACATCAAATGACAAATCATAAAATTTTGAAAAAGTTGTAAATTTAACCCTTTGGGGTCTCGCATGTGTATTTTAAACAATCCTTTCTAAGTGAGCCCCTAATTAGGTTGGAGGCGTGAAATTGTACATACTTATAGCTGAACACCTCACATCAAATGATAAATCATAAAATTTTCAAAAAGTCGTACATTTAACCCTTTGGGCTCATCCATGTGTATTTTAAACAATTCCTTCAAAGTGAGCCTCTAATTAGGTTGGAGGCGTGAAATTTTGCATACTTATAGCTGAACACCTCACATCAAACGAGAAATCATAAAATTTTGAAAAAGTCGTACATTTAACCCTTTGGGCTTCCACATGCATATTTTAAGCAATTCTTTCTATCTGAGCCCCTTATTAAATTGCAGATTTGAAATTTTGCATACTTATAGCAGAACACCTGAGGCCAGGCGACAAATCATAAAATCTTGAAAAAGTCTTATGCTTAACCCTTTGAGCTACCACATATGTATTTTAAGCAATTCTCTTTAAGGGAGTCATTAATTAAGTTGGAGACATGACTTTTTTCATACGTATAGCTGAATACTTCAGACCACACGACAAATCATAAAATTTTCAAAAAGTCTTATCTTATTTACTCCTCAGGGCTGTAACTTGTGTATTTTAAGCAATTTTTCTAACCTCCGCCCTTTTCACGCGGGGGAGCACTTTTCCAACTTTTGCCGACCCCCTTTGACCATTCTTTCATATTATACACCATAGTCTTACATATTTTAGTTCCACTTTTTATCGCCAGAGGCACCTACTTATCTCGGGTGCTATGGGCTCAATCCCCTCGACTAAAATATCTACGGATAGTATGTAAAACGGAGTTTCATTCGGATAGAGGTTTGTTTAGAATAGAGTGCGCCCCTGGTTGCGAAATGTGGAACTAACAGATTTTTCAAAAGGATAAAGTGTTTTGAAAGGAATATTATACGAAACCCTCTGTGCGATCTGTGATCCCACTTACCCACTTGTTATTTTCAAAATCATCAGAGAAAAGTTTATTTAGTTAATTAAATTTGAAAATCCAGGGAGGGGCAATGTCCTTCCTCTGCACTGCCTCTTTGCCCGCACCCATGGAGGAATGATACATAGTGTGGCATAAGCACATAACTTTATTTTTCACTTTCAGTACAAAAAAGCAGGCCCCGCTATAGGATATTTAATTGGAAAATTGAATAGGAAAATTTAACATAGGAATTTAATAGGAATTGTTGTTTCAGAAACAATAAAAATTTCGAATCAATACATTTCGTTTTAAAACATGCATTCAGTGTAGCAGTATTAAAATATAGATTTCTGCCGCAAATTGACAGCCAGATAGTTTGTTGTAGGAAATTTAAATTAAAATTGAATGTTGCTGGGCGAATAAAATAGTCTCAATTAAACACATTAAAAAGCATTAAGTAATGTGTCTAAATATATTGTAACTGTACAAAAAGTAATGATATCTAACAAAAACATAGCTGTGAAAAAAGGGAGCGAAGTTCTGTAAAGACAATGGCAAGAAAAGAAGTGATATCTAAGTGGGTGCCAAGTTCAAATAAAATTCACCCAAACTTACCTACTGAAGTATTATAGCATTTTTTTAAATTGTTTAGAAATAAAAATTATTGATAGCATATTGATAATAAATCTAGAACTTGGCAAGTTTTTGATAAATGTTATGCCTATCAATTTCATGTCTTAATAAAATGATGTTAATATTAACAACAATGTCATTATAAAAAAATTAATATAGTTATTATTATAAACAAATGACTCATGTTAAAGATTTGATAAACCAATAAATACACAAATACATTCCCGCTCGTCTTTGGTTATCACTCTAGCACCCACCCTTCGGAAACCTCAATGCAAACAGACTAAAAGGCCTGAGAAAGAGACCGATACCTTTACGCTTGTTCTTGGTCATCCCTCTAGAGACTGCACCTCTTTAACCCTTCAGGGGCAATGAGCTTTTATTCGTGACATGCTGAAATGATTCAATCACACCAGAATTTAAAAACAAATTTATTTCAAAATGGGTAAAAGCTTCTTTTCACGTATTTAATAAAATTAAACTTTTTAGTCCTGAATTCTAGTGTCAATGTGGCATTTTGCAGTTAAATTTAGGTGGGATATATTTTATCCCACCATCCTTCAAGGGGAAGGAGCTCACTCAAATGAAGCCTTCCAAATATGAAATAACAAGTTTAGATATAATAATGTCATTAATAAAAATAAATGACCTGTAGGTAAAAACTTGCCAAGTTCTAGATTTATTATTAATATGCTATCAATAAATTTTATTTCTAAACAATTTAAAAAATGCTATAAAACTTCAGTAGGTAAGTTTGGGTGAATTTTATTTGAACTTGGCACCCACTTAGATATCACTTCTTTTCTTGCCATTGTCTTTACAGAACTTGGCTCCCTTTTTTCACAGCTATGTTTTTGTTAGATATCTATTCGACTATATTTATTAACCTGTCTGCGGCGTCATAATTTTTTTAATGGATATTTTGGATGAATTAATTAGCATTTTTTCCTCCATGTTTTTACATTAAAGGTTATGATATTATTATGTTAAGAAACTTGGATGGGAAAAAAATATAGATACTAGAGAACAGGAATTCTGCTTTTTCAGAATTTAGTATCGCCCCCGATGAAAAAAAAATATGTATATAAATATAGATAAAGTAGAGTCCCGATTATCCGAGTTAACCGAACTTATACCTTTGGAATGGATCCTTTTCTTCTGATGGACTGGTGGCTTCTATTATTATGAAACAGACATTATAAATTAAGTATTAGGTGAAGATGAAAGAGCAGTCGTAAAAAGTTAGAACTCTGATTTTATGGTCAGAATGGGGGGGGGGGGGGGAATGTCCAAAAATGTACATTGTTTGTAATATTAATATAGATACTTAAAATTAAATTTAGTTTATAATAGCTCCATGTTTTATCAGAAATCATTCATTTATATTTTTTCAAAATAGCACGTATTTTAATTACACTTTTTTTTCAGTTTTATGGGAAAATGGCAGCAAAAATATATAATTGCTATTTTCCCTTTACTTTCTACAGAAATGGAGTACTTGAGTTGCCAAAATTAAACAAATGTCGCTAAAAACTACTAAAAATTAATATCTCAAAAATAAATGGAGATGCAGTTTTCAAACAAATTGCATTTAAAAGTACTTTTTTCCCCAATACGACGGTATAAAAATTGAAAATGTGCGATACTTAGAAGTTAAAAAAATTCCAGTAGACAATTTAACAGTACAATGATACACATACTTCGTTTTACAGCTGGCTTATACAACGTAACGTTATTTTTTGGAGACAACACAAAATAAGCTGGGAGAAAGAAATAGCATACCGAGGGCTAATAAGGACTTAGTGCATATGTGGATTTTCCATTTCTGCTGTGCAATGGCATATCTATAATCTTCGGCATATCTATATCAGTTTTTAAAAATGAAAATCAACGATAAATTTGCACTACAGAAATTTAAGTATTGCGCGGCAGCGCAATACTTATTTATTTCCAGTGTCACTTCTCAATGTTAATTTAACATAGAAAAGTTTATGGAGATGATAACTTTTTCATTTTTTCTTCCCACCTTTTTGTCCCTGATGCCACTCATTTTTAATTCTTTGCTAATTCTAATAATATTATAAATTCAAAGTGTAAAAACATTTGCCTGACGTCAGGGTGAAAACGGATCATAAAATGCCTTTGCATATAGGTGGATTATAATCTAGAGAGTAACATGGGCTAATTTTTATTTACATTATTCAAATATTTTTCTTAATAATTCCAAATTTCGCTTTTTTCATTGAGAATCAACGGACATTTTCTAATAAAATTTAACTTTTTTTCCTTCATTGTTGTAAATAATTCAAAAGCCGTAATAATAATTTGCCTATATTTAGTTGAATGATTTTCACGTGAAACATGAAACTGGAGAAACTGAAATAGTTTTTTTTTTAAGAATTAAAAAGAAGATGAATATGGCGTCATAGTGGAAATAAAAATAACATTTTCAAGCAGATTTTTTTCAATTCCTACTATTAGCTCACACTCTCCCTATATTTATTTATTTATATATTTATCTTGTTCAAATTTTCAATCATTAATAAAATACTCGTTATTCATCCTATCAAGTTGAAATAAATTTTTTTTAACTTGTACTGGATGACAATTGATGTTAATACAGTTTTTTCAAATATTAATTAATTAATTAAATTTTAATTAATTAATTTTAGTTTTGCATGGGAAACAAAATGGCGGGCATGGGTTATTGAAGATGAATGAAAGTATTTTCAATAAGGGGTTACCATAGGATCACCCAACCGGAACACCCACCAAATTTGGCATAGGTTCAACGCTCCGGCGGAAAACCCCCACCACCTACGAAAAACCACATACAAGATAACAGTCCCAGAAAAAACAGAAAAACAGGGTTAATTGAAGCAAACTATAGTGAAAATCTCACTAGAACGAAAAATATCTACATACAACAATTACATAGATTATTAGTACAAAAAAAAAAAAAAAAAAAAAAAAAGAACACTTCTTGTAAAACACCGACAGGGTACCAAAAAGTTACGTAAATTTACAGACGATCAAGCTCAAACACTTGATAACACTTGATAACATAGTAGAAAAAGTCATATACAGTATGAACGAAACTTAACCAAACTATACGTGAGTATCATGTTATCAGTCACTGGAAAACTATGTTTATCACGTTAGTCATATGTAACAAGTCACTGCTACGAAGTAATAATGTCCAGATAAAATGACCTTGAAAACTACTTTTGGAAATTGCAAAATTGTCCATTTGCAGTAACTCAGCACTATGTACATAACTCAAGAATTACCCAATAACTTCAAAAATAGTTCTGGACAAAAGAAACCATTTCGGCAAAGCATGAAGAACCACAGACTTTTCACATGAACGTCACAGGTGGGACAGATGACCTTAATGTCGAAGACATGTTTAATACATCACTTGATCGTAAATGTAAGAAGATCGTAAATGTAAGAAGAAAGAAATAAAAGTTCCAAGAATAACTGTTTATAAAAGCCGTAAAATAATCCAAAAATAATAACACTACAACTTGTAGAAAAACTGAAGAACCACCTAATGGCACTGTGATAGAACTGTCCAGAAGAAATGTTTTTTAAAAGAGTTTTAAAATATCCCCAAAAGGGGCAGGAGGATATTGTGAGAAAGAAAAATATACAAATTTGGTCACGATGTATATTTATTACATCCCAGGTGGGCCATATGAACTTAATATCGAAGACACAATTGTTACTTCACTTGAACTTGAAAATATCAAAATAGAAATGTTCAAGAATAACTGTTTTTAAAAATCTTTAAAATGGTCCGAGAATAGTGACCTACATTGTACAATACCAAGAACCACCTGAAAACACTGAGAATAAAATTGTCCAGAAGAATTATTTTTTAAAAAAAAGAGTCTTAAAAACTATCACCGAAAGGCAGAAGAATAATCACTAACTTGTGAAGAAAAATATATTATACATAATATATTAGAATGTATATTTGAAAAACGAAAAATTATTAATTAATTTATTGTAAATGCAGCGAAGTTTACTGTAATTTCCCCGGCACGCCAGAACTCTTCCAATGTTCCAAGAATCAGATCTGTTTCTTATGTAATCAAAATATTCCGTCGAAACCGGGCATGAGTCAAATAAATAATGCTCGACGTCGCCTCTCTTCCCACACGTACACTTGTCACTTTCAGATATGTTCATTCTCTTCAAGTAGTACGGGAAAGCTCCATGTCCAGTATAAAAATAGACACAGATCTGTGAATAGCATATAAAATTAAAATTCACCTTGCTAAGAATACCATATGTAAACCTACCCTTTTTGCTTGAATCCCAATAACTTTGCCAATCGCAGGATAATTTCTTTACTAAACAAGCTTTCAGCATACTTATTGGGATAGGAATGAACTCTTCTATATATTCATCGTTCATTATGACAGATTTAGCCAGAAAGTCCGCACGTTCGTTACCGTGGAACCCAATATGGGCCTTGACCCAGCCAATGTGTATAATTTTATTATTCAAAAATCTGAGATTTTCATATATTCTTAATAATAAATCATCACTCGGAAAAAGTCTCTGAAGAGAGCAATATGACGAATAACTGTCTGTGAAAAGATAAAAGACTGTATAGGTTGAAGAGCGACACCACTCTATGGCATCGGCAATTGCGACTAGTTCGGCCTGATAAATTGAATTGTAACTCTGAAGTTTTATCCTCTTTTCGAAAATTGTATCATATTTACTATATATCGCATAAGCGGCCGCAACACCTTGTCCCATCTTCGAGCCGTCCGTAAAAATTACAGGTTTACCAGCAAATGTATTGTGTCTCATCATAGGCTTAATAAAATTTATGTTATGGTTATTATAATAATACGGATATTCGTATATCTTTCTTACCAACTTACTTGAATTTATCTGATCACCACCAATATCAATAGACTTCTGACCATTTAATACATCATATTTTAAAGCTGAATTAGTGAGCTGTATAAAAATCGGTGGAACACCAGCCAAAATACACAATGCATCTGTGGATGTCGTCCTATACCCACGAACGAAGGAAAGAAGAGCTACACGTTGACATGATGAGAGTCTTTGTTTTCCGTGATAATTCAGGTCATTTAACCATATCTCGTGACCGTAGCTAATTTGTTTTAACAATACCGTCTGATACCAAATTTTCAAAATATATAGAGAGACACCTTGGTCACGTATTCTCGTTCTCTTGACGTTGCAGGAAAAATCAGTAACTTTGGACCTTACCAATTCGAGGTGAGGCAACCAACTGAATAAATTATCTAGTGTGAATCCAAGATACAGCATAGTGTCCTTGACTGGTATACTCTTTTGGTGAATCTTAAATATTGGTCTACGTTTCTTAAGAGTTTTCGTCCCAAACATCATAGATACCGTCTTCGAAGGATTGATGGACAGATTTAAATTAGTGCATATTATATATAGTACAAAATTATTAACATGACGATTCATCTTGACCTCCAATGACCGTCTTGTATCCTCACCATCCACCACCACTGAATCGTCTGCGTATGAGATCAAATCCATATTTAGACTACGACTATTTTTCAATATGACATCCGCAACAATTGTCCATATCAGTGGACCAAGACATGAACCCTGCGGGCAGCCAACGAAAATCCTGAACCACCTGATGCCCCTCAGAAAACGAAAACCAATCAACCTGTCTGTAATGTAATTCTTAAAAGTATATTTCAGAAAACTGTGAATTGGCAATGTATTGATGATCAAAGAGGCAACAGACCAGTCCAGGACATCGAAGGCAGTGGCGTGGCGTGAAAATTTTCGGTGGTCATCGCAATTATTTAAGTTTGTGGTGAAAAATTATTAACTCTAAAATTCAATGGTTGAATGTTCAAAAAAGAAACTTTAAATCTTACCTTCACTTATACATGAACTCCAAATGTTCTGCTAAAACTGGATCGTAGAGTTTTAAAATATTGCTTGGTCATCGCCGCATCCAGCGATGACCGGACGCCACGCCACTGATCGAAGGCCCCCGAGATGTCGAAAGAAATTGCAGCACAGTACTTGTATTTTCCCAACTTAGTGGCCACCAAAGATTTTAGAGAGTTCAGTGCAGTTATCGTCGATTTACCTTCACGAAAGCCGTGTTGATTATTATCCAGAAAGCCACTGGACTCTATCATTGTTAAAATTCGCATTTTTAACAGACGTTCATAAACCTTTCCAAGAATTGGCAACAATGTGATGGGTCTATAGGACTTCGGTTGATCTGGGGGACGATTCCTCTTTCTAAAAAATATTATAATTCCTTTATTCCAATTTACAGGGAAATGTGCAAACCTGAGGCAAGTATTGAAGACCAGTAACATAAGTGTACGAAATTTTGTGCATAGATTCTTTACCACTAAAGCGTCGACATTATCGGCACCAGGAGCCTTGTTGTTATTCTGACATCTCAAAGCATAGCTCAATTCTCGCCTCGTGAATGGTTTATAATCAGGATGATCCACAAAATCTGTATCGCTGACAAAACTGTGAATCAAAGCAGGAGCTTCGGAAACACTAAAGTGTTCGTCCATAAGAGACGAAGCAATCTCATCGTATGTCGCAAAAACCGAGGAGTTTTCCAGCGTCGTGAATGCAAGATCTGAATGAGAAACTCTTTTTCCAGAGATGAACTTATACAAGTTGCCGTAGGCACTGTCCGTGCGATTGCAAAAATTAGTCCATCCTGTGCGGGGGGACCCTGTTCTGTCGCCAAATACCGCCAAGTTTGTCGCCAACTTGGCGATATATCGCCAAATTTGGCGGCCAAAATGAGTCGCCAAAAGTGACGCCAACTTGGCGATATCTCTAATATTTCGCCAAATTCCCATAGAGTTCCATTGTAAACCTACTTGCTTAGAGAAAATCAACAAATTGAGATATTTTAATGCAACAAAAGCTAATATTAGCTTAAGGGATTATATTAAATTTTTCTTTGATGGCCAAGTAGGAATTCACTTTAAAAACAAAATGTAATTTTTTGACCAAACTACAGCAACCTGCATTACTGCACTGGTGAAACATTTTGAATTATACATAGGTAAATTGCATCACAAATTGTGATGCGATATCGCACAAATCAAAGCCTGATGATGATATGCCCTCCATTAATTTTGAAATGTGTTCGTCTGAATTCAATAGTTATTAAAAAACTTGACATATTAAACAAAAACCTAATTTGCAGAACAAATTAAAAAAACAAAATTTATTTCCTAAATTGTTTAATCCCGAGAAGGGGCAGATATTAAGATATTTCATTCAATTCGTTCTACATTTAATGTTAAATTTTTGTAACAAATAAGTTAAACTAATTGAACATTAAAAAATAAAAATGAAATTCATACAATATAATACTTTAAACACCTATATACTTAGATTCCGTTCAAATGAAATCGAAATAAATCTTAGACTTTTTCCATTTTTAAGTTGTAAATATTTGTACTGCAGATTTTGCATTATGTTTATGACGATTGTACATAATATGATAAGATACATGCAAAATACAAAACTTTAAAAAAGTCTAAGATTTATTTCGATTTCATTTGAACGGAATCTAAGTATATAGGTGTTTAAAGTATTATATTGTATGAATTTCATTTTTATTTTTTAATGTTCAATTGGTTTAACTTATTTGTTACAAAAATTTAACATTAAATGTAGAACGAATTGAATGAAACATCTTAATATCTGCCCCTTCTCGGGCTTAAACAATTTAGGAAATAATTTTTTTTTTAAATTTGTTCTGCAAATTAGGTTTTTGTTTAATATGCTATATATAAACTCTTAAAATATTTTTAAATTTTAAAACCTCAAACACTTTATTCTTACCCCCACCCCTGAAAGTATCTATCTATCTATATTATAAAGGACAAACATATCTGTGCGTAACGCATACGTCATTTTGCGAATGGCAACACTTTGAAATTTGAAATGAAATTTCGGTTTTGCAATTTTCGCTAATGCAAATTTTTAAACTTCTAAACATCGCACATTTACAATTTTTACACCTTTGTACAGGGAAAAAAATGTGCTTTTAAATGCAATTTGTTTGAAATCTGTATCTCAATTTATTTTTGATATATTAATTTTTTTTGTAGTTTTTAATACAAATTTTGTAATCGTGGCAACTGAAGTACTCCATTTATATTGAAAGTAACGGGAAAATAGTCATAGTTTATTATTTTTATTGATTATATTTTATTTGATGCCATTTTTACATTACAAATAAAAGTAACTTTTTTATAATTTTTAAGAAAATGACGTCAGACAGAAAAAAAAAAAACACGCGCATATTTCTTCATAAATCAGCTACATTTAAATATTTTTACATTACGCTGATACTGAGTTTGAGGCGCTAGGCAAAATGATTCAGTTAGTAAAAATGATATACAGTGCTCAAAACAATTAAAGGATATTTGAAGTTTTATATAAAATAAAGATATAAACGAAATTTTTTTTTGCCGAAAATAGAAGAAGAGAATCACAAATGCAAATTTTTCTGGTTTTCAAACTGTGGAGTATGCAAATTTTGAGTTCGACGTCAAAAACGTCGCTTCAGCGGCAGCGAATGAAATTTGACTTTCAACTGGATAAAAGAGAATGAAGACAAGGATGATCGGCATTCAGTGATTGCTTTGTTTCGATGAGTACGATGTCTCAGCGAAGTCATTTGACAGATTCAGAAGCTTTGAGAATTGTTGGTAGGTTAGAAGGGGGCCAAACTCAAGCCGAAGTAGCGCAAGCCATTGGAGTGTCACAAAGTGTCATTTCCAGGATCTGGAACCGTTTTTTGGAGAGTGGATGTGCAGGCCGAAGACCAGGGCAAGGACGTAGACGGGCAACAACGCCCAATGAAGATCGGTATTTAGCGTTAACAGCTCGGAGACACCGAACCATGAACGCTACTCTTCCCCAACAACACCTTCGCTCGGCTACAGGCACCACGATTTCAACTCAGACTGTCCGAAACCGGCTCCATGCTGTAGGTCTGTATGCTCGCCGACCGATGGTATGTGTTAGATTAACATCAAGGCATCGTCGCGACCGCAAGGAGTGGGCAACCGAGCATGTCAACTGGAGGAGAAATGAATGGAGCAATATTCTGTTTTCTGACGAGTCCCGTTTTTCTGTGCATCCGGATAATAGGCGTATTTTCATCTGTAGGGACCGTGGCAGTAGGAATAATCCTGCGTTCGTGCACGAAAGTGTCAGATTTGGCGGTGGAGGAGTGTTGGTGTATGGTGGCATATCCATTGACGGGCGCACTGACCTCTACATCATTCGAGATGGAGCTCTGACTGATCGCCGATATAGGGATGAGATCCTCAGACCTATTGTAATCCCTTACGCTGCAGCAATCGGAGATAACTTCATTTTAATGGACGATAACTGCAGGCCACATCGTGCAAACCTGGTGGAGGATTTCCTTTTCGAGGAAGAAATCGTTCGAATGGAATGGCCAGCATGTTCTCCAGACATGAATCCAATCGAGCACGTTTGGGACGCTCTAGGAAGACGAGTTTCTGGCCGCCAACAACCCCCACAAACTCTCCAAGAACTGGAAAGAGCTCTTCTGGAAGAGTGAGGCAGAATACCCCCAACTCGTCATTAATTGCCTCATTGAGTCCATGCCTCAAAGGTGTTCAACGTTGCTGGCCGCCCGTGGAAACCATACCCCCTACTGAAAATGATTTTCTTTGAAGAAAACACCTTTTCTTATTCTTTTTTTCTCATATGCACAAATTGTGTTTTTTTCCTTTAGTACACAAATGCGCAATAAAATGCATTTTTTTCTGCCAAACATGTGTAATTTATTCTCATATAACCTACTATGTCTGTCGACCATGTATCAATCAGCTAAACAGTTTACCAGATACAAAATCCACCCAAAACTGCAATATCCTTTAATTGTTTTGAGCAGTGTATTTAAAACAAACCGATTTTTTTTTTTTTTTTTTTTTTTTTGATAAAACTAAATATTTGACCAATGCTAAATGGCCAATACTATGACAACTAAAAGCAAATTTCTGATTTTTTTTTTTTTTTTTTTTTTTTTTTTTTCGCCGGTACTGAGATTAGTGCGAATGTTCACATGGAAAGTTGTATCGGACAAACGTGACTTTAAGTTTGGAAATACTTTAATTACATTAATACATTTAATACATTAATAATCTATTGCGCGTTAAAATACTTTCAAATTGTGCATTTGAGTGGTGCGTATGTAAATTATGAGAATGTGAAAATAACGTACAGTTTAGATTTTATGGGGGGAAATTTTATGATGTGACAAAGCGAAATCCTTTTTACTGATTTTCCATCCCGTAAAAACAAACATAAGAGCTCCATCGATAACTTCACAATTACTCAACTTGATTGCGTAATCTAATACGGTTTAATTTTTCAATAATTTAAGTAGTTGAGGTTTGTGGAAGTACTATTTTGGTAATTTTAGGTTTAAAATATTATTTGTTTTAAGAGTTAGACAACCAATGTAAGATGAATTTTTTATTGTAATTATTTTTGTAGGTTTATTATAAATTCGATCTGACAGTTCATTTTTAACATTTTAGTTCGTCGAATTTCGACGTGTTCCAACTCGTCTTAATAAAAAATAGTTTAATAATGTCATAGTTTTTAATTTGAAAGAAAAAGCTAATTAATTTATATATAAATATATTAATAACAATCAAAGGAAATCTTATAAGCAAACACAATTTTTAAAAATATAATATAATCCTTGAATTTTAAGAAACGCATTCTTAATTTTAAATAATATTCCCCACATTGCAAATGTTGAGGTCATTTTTGTAAGTATGGATAAAAAGGCAACAGAACTTTAGCACTTTTTACTTTTCTAATGTTATTGCTAAATAACAGCTTTTCCAAAATACACAAGGTAAATAAATTGTTATTTTATGATCAGATTAATAAAAAGTATTAATTTTCTAGTATCCCATCAATTTTTTTAAATGGTTGAAAAACTTAAAAATATAACAAACAATATCTAGGTAAATAAGTTATTTTAAAATCATTTCACATAAAAAAAAAAAATTAATCGTAGCTATAATCCGGAAGGATACGGAAAAAGTCCAAAAATGATTACCTTTACTGATCCTAAATGCCGCCATGTTTAGATCTTAAATGGATATGATCTTGGATTAAAAACATTGGGGTTTTTTAATTTAAAACTATAAAACATAAATCTGAGCTAAAAACAACTGGATCACACTTATGCAAATGTTAGTTCTTTTATCAATGCATTCAAATCAAGAGATTAAAGTTATAATGGACCTTATGCACGTGATGTCAGACGCCAGAGCTGGCGGTATGTTGATTTCTTATTCAAGCCACTGTACCACCAGAATTCCAGTATATACGCAGGCGCAAACACCGCTAGCAAACGGCTTTAGCCTCGACCCAGGTTGAGTGCATAGATTTTAACTGAAATTTTGAAATTTATTGAATTTTCTGGTATACAGAACAACATTTTGAATTTATATTACAACTAGGAGGCTCTGCCCCCTGCAAGCTACGCTCGCCAACCCCCGTTCAGACACTGCAGAATCTAAAAGCACGCTAATCTGATCGGTTTTAAAAAGATTAGAGAAGATTGAATTATACTGAAAAAACCTGTAGTGATCTCCCTGTAAACGGGTTTCCATTCAATTCCCTTTGATTGCAAAAATTTAAGGTAGAATTAGTTGCTGTTAAGACATCCAATGGTTGTTTTCGTGTTTGGTTAAAGAAGATCAGTTAAACATTTGAAAATAAGCTAAAATAAAATTAATTCAGTAAACAGAGTCTTTGACGACCGGTATTTTTTAACAGCGTTATAAAACGATTGACTTAATACAATTTACTACAATTACTAAAATTTTCTGCTTTAACCCCTTCAAGTGCGGTGGTTCATTTTTGGACCACTTAATTTTAATTCTTAAATGCCACATTAGCAGCAGAATATTGGGATAAAAATTTCTCTTTCATTAAGTAAGTGAACAAAAGCATTTTTGTATTTCGAAATTTGTTTGTAAATTCTGGTGCCATTCACTGATTTCAAGATTTTACGAATAGAAATGCTTTGTCCGTGAAAGGGTTAAACGCATATTAATGTATTTATTATTTTAAAGTTTCCTTTCCCTTTTAATATTCACGTGTAAATACAATTTTCAAGACATAATTTTCAATATTTTTCTGCTTTTAACACGTATTCATTTAATAGTAATTTTTAATTTTTTTTTTCTGTTTTTAATAGTAATGTGTAAATAAATTTTTAATCGTTAGGAAATATTATTCTTTACGATGTTTTTAGAATTGAAAACAATCTCTATAATAATAGCCGAAGTCATGCGACTACCATCAACAGCTCCAGGCGGATCCCTTCGCTTTTTATATTGCAGGCGGCCATTTTGGTACTTTAATGTTAGCCAGCCACAGGTGTGATAAGTCGCCGAATATTATTCTATCCCCATTATTTCGTTTATATTATAATAGTCCAAGTCATGTAACTGCTATAAACAACGAGCTGATTCCTTCGCTTTTCATAAGAAAGGTTTCCATTTTGGTTAAAGAATCAAAATTATTTTTTCGAATAAAACTACATAAAAGTTGCCATGATCGCAAAGAATTCCTGGTACTTTTATGTTAGCCGGGTGAAAATCTCGCCAATAGCTTTTTTTTAACTCGCCAGTTAGAATTTTTTTTATTTTTCGAGTGGTAAATTAAAACGGTGCTACTTGGTTGTCCCATCGACCAAAAATCTGTCGCCAAACTATAAGATTAAATGCCAGCAATGGTTGATAGTAAATGCCACATTCACTTGACTTTAAGGAAGTGACACATGTTCGCGCCATCAAGTGATTTTTATTTCGACGTTTTATTTGTATTTTTATTAATGTTATACTAATTTATTTGTTCTTTTGTTATTTAAAAAAAAAAAATGTCAATTTGTATAATTTGGCTATTTATATAATTTGGCGAAATTGGTCGACGGGAGAAGTAATACAGTCGAACCTCGTTATCCCGACACTCTAATGCCTAGAAAAAAGTGTCGGCATAAGCGGAGTGTCGTGATAACCGGAGATGGAGAAAAATATGTTATAAAAAACTGTATTTTATATTAATTTAAGACAATTTTAAATTCATAACTGTTCTTGTAGTTTTGAGCAAAAAAACATTATTATTAAACAAAATAAACACGAAAACAAAATTGAAAAGAGTCAAATTCAGATTTATGGTGACTTGTTTATTTATTGTTACATGAAATATTGATGTATTAAGGTTTATTTATCCCTAGATGGGCTTCCTACAATTCTTTTTTCAACATTATAAATTTAATTGTAATCAATATTCGTTGTTTCAGAAACGAATGTTAGATAATTTTTGATCGTTTCAATGAAATGCGATGCTTCGGTTTTAGTCGGATGAAAAACGCCATGTAACCACAAAAAAGCGCCATATATTCAGATAAAGGATTGAATTAAAATTTCTTATTTATCTCAATGGGTATTTTAGACACTTTTGTGAAAAGTTTGTTAAGACATTTCTTACAGCATAATTTCCGTGCTTATAAGATGGATTATGTAAAATGGTCAATTTTCCTAAACTGTCGGGATATCCGGAGTTGAAAATTATTTAACGACATAAAATGCGGAGTTTATTTACATTAAAATCATATACAGAAAGTCGGGACTTTGAAAAACTGACGTGATAAGCGGAGTGACGTGAAAACCGGGTGTCGGGATAACGAGGTCCGACTGTAACGTTAAAGCGTTACTTTAAAGTGGAAATTAAATCGCATGATCTGTTGCATTGTCACATACGCACCGGGTTTGGCGTGATTTTTTTTTTACGACAATTTGGCGAAAACCTCGTATTCAAATACCTGTTACATATGTATTTTTAAATTATTTTCTGTTATTTTTAAAATGAAATAGCAATAAATAAAAAAATAATAATTAATAACTATAGAACAAAACAATTTATAACATTTTTTGTAAATAAAAAGAAAATAAATTCAAATAAGCATTTATTAATAAACTAGCCGCCTCTGGCGACCAGTTTGGTCTCCCTTAAATGTATGCTAAGCATTGCATCATGTTACTTTCATTCTTAAACTAATTCACTTGCTCAATCCTTCCCCGCAAATCCAAAGAGAAATCAAGAATTCCTTGTGCACTTGATAACATTTCATACATTTTTTGTTATTATGCTTATTTCGTCTTTTTTGACGAATACCTCTTAGTTTTCGTAGCTGTAAAAATTAGTTAAATTTCAAGTGTTTGAACGGATATTTGTTCATAAATTATCTAAATTAAACCTATTTTACATAAACATGCCGTTACTTCAATGTTATTTTTTAGTATTAATAAATTTATTTAAATTTTGAAAATCATGCATTTATAAATTTTTTTCACTACTTAATAACTAAATAAGGAATATGTACTATATACTTTAGTTTTTATAGATTTGATTTCTGAGTTCCTAAATATGACATTAAAGTAACGTAATTAAGAGAAATAGAAAAATAAAACCCTCGGGAATGCAAGCCGTTAACCAAGGGCGGCGCCAGAGGGGGGACCGGGGGGGCATATGCCCCCCCGGTCCCCCCGTCGGGGTCAAATTTAATCGTCGTCGGGGAAATTTTTTTGACTTGAGTGTAGAGTTCTGCATCGGGTCGGGTAACCCGATTTTTCCTGCACACGACCCGAGTCTTGTCAAGTCGGGTGCAGGTTAGTTTTTTAAAGAAGATCTTAGGTTAGTTTGTAGAAAACCTGACCCACGGATAAGTCTGCCGCTGATTTTTAAAGAGTTTAATCTAAATTAAATTTTTTTTTCTTAGTCTGCGACCAGAAAATTTAAGAATTTAACCACATGTCGGTTAAAGTCTGTCGTCACAACGGCCGGATATTACCGAAAAACTTATACATTTTGTCTATAACTCATGCGCACTCCTGTTCAATGTTTATTTGATTGACCGCAAACTTAGACGCCTAAAAGAAATACCATTTCAAGAAGAGACAGGACGTGGAAATTCATCTGCTCACTTTGATCTTCTTATTAAAAAATTAAAAAGCGTAGGGTAAGTATTTTTTTTTTTTTTATAAATGAATGAGTAAATGAAAAGAGAGTTTTGTATAATTATTTAAGCTAACTTAGTATCAAACTAAAAATTCCTTCTTTGTTCATTAATTTCAATATACAGTAGAATCTCAATTTATAATAATATATGGATATTAATCTCTATTTAATATATAGAAGAGAAATGGAAGGTGTCAGAGTCCAGCATCGGGTCGGGTTACCCGCTTTTAACCAAATCCGACCCGACCCGGGGTCGGCGCTATATTTTTCCGTTAATGTTCGGGTCGGATCGTGTTGACTTTAAGTTTTTTTGTTGCGGGTCGGGTTCGGGTCGGGTTGGGTTTTATTGTTTCGGGTTCGGGTTGACCCGATTTTTTAAAAAGAATGTGGAAAATATTTTTTCACGTTAAAAGCCTTTATAAACCGCAGATCAAAGTTTCACAAAAGCAAAATGTGAGCCTGTCTGTTTTGTCTTTAGTCATCCTTTCACCAGTCTTTGAAATAACAAACTGCAACTGCATTATATTTTTATGGTATTTTAAAAATACAATGCTCAGCAAAACGCTAAATGGTCCTTCCTGTCTAATGTATCAAATGAATAAATGAATAATGAATGTGATGATACACGATGCACTATATTAGACGGCAAAATTTTCAAAATAATAACTGCTGATAAAGTAAAGGAAATTAGATGGTCGGTTGTGTAAAACAAGGTGTATCATTATGTGGAACTTTTGAAACCGCAACTAATTTTAAGGTATATTTAAAGATTAGATTTTTAGTTTTATACCGTTTAGAGTCCTGTATCGGGTCGGGTTACCCGCACCCGGTTCTAGACTTTTTTTATCGTGAGTCCCGGTTTTTTGGCCCGAGACCGGCCCGGCCCGTTTATAATTTTATCGGCTTCGTCTAAATATTTATATCGGAGCTGTGGACCCGCTTAATTGTAGTTATCGGCCCGGGCTGGCAGGGCCATTCAATTTTTATGCCGGCCCGTTTATTTTGTGTATCAGCCCGGCCCTTTGAAAAACTGTCCTCATTCTTCGGCCTGGCCCGTTTGAAATTTTGCCGCACCGGCGCGGCCAGTTGACCGGGCTGATGCAAACCTCTATTAAAGATACAATTGTAGATTATTTTTCATAATGGTATTAAAACATGATAAGCTTTCCTTACATTGCAGGTTCAGGTCGGGTTGCGGATTAAAATATTGCGGGTTCGGGTCGGGTGCGGGTTGAAATACCTCGGGCTGGGGTCGGGTTTCGGGTTGCCGGAAATTATTTTTGCAGGTTCGGGTCGGGTTGGGGTTACCGAAAATTATTTTTGCGGGTTCGGGTCGGGTTGCGGGTTGACTTAAAATGAAATGTGCGGGTAGCCGACCCGCGCAGGACTCTAGAAGGTGTAAATGAGAAAATAATTATATACATAGATAACTTCATTGTAAACTGCTGGAAGATGTATATATAGCAACAACTAAAATGTTGCTTCGGGTCAGATAACCTGATTCTACCCGAACGTGTTGACCACTGGCTCTAAAATTTTGCTGCGGATCGTGTTGATTAGTGTTTCCATTTTCGAGTCATCTGAGATTCGAGTTTTTGTTTCTTGGGAGTCAATTCGAGTTCGCCAAATTTTTCCAAAGAAAAGTCCAGATTATTGTTTCAAATTATAAAAAAAAAAAAAATACTTGTATATGAATGAGTATTCATTTACATATTCATATGCATTCATTTTTCGAAATATAAAATTGATTTTAGAGATATGATTGCAGACTATTTTCCTGAATTATTTTAAATTATGGATTGATTTTTTTTTTTCATTTCATGCTTTCATTTCATCATTTCATGTCGATTTCGGGTCGGGCATAACTCGAACCGTGCAGGGTTGTAATTAACAATTCGTGTTTAGGGTCGTAGGTTCGTATTTAGGAATTTAAAAAATTCGTGTAAATCAGAATACCGACTTTACTTGATAATTTTAACTTGATTGTATTATTAGACTGAAAGATTTTAATTAATAACTTTAAAAGTTCGGCCCGATATATAAGCTAAAAGTTCGCCCCGAGCCTGGCCGGCAAACAGTTAAAATCTCGGCCCGAGTCCGATCCAGCCCGACAGAATTTCTACAAAACATGTATAACACTTTGATTTTGTTAAAAGGAAGAGTTCTGACCAAAAATACTTATTTTAGCTTTTTTTCATGTTTATAATCTTCATTTTTAAAGATACGCAAAAGGTTGCGATATACATTTTTTAAATGAATCTCTATTTGTATGTAAATGTTTCAGCTATTATTAATATCGTTAATCAAAAAATTATGTATTGAAGACTTAAAATCTGAAAAATGCTATACTGTAAAATCTAGTAAGACGGAATCGTCTCGGAAAGAAAAAAAATGCGTTATAAACAAGTTTCCTTCTTAGCAGGTGTAAATGTATTATATTTTTTTCTCATGTATTAGTATATTAATTTTGCATGGATCAATGAATTTTTCCGTGTAAGACAGGATTCCGTGATAGGCTGGTTCATTTTCACACGTTTTATTGTATTTTAATATTATTACCTAGAAATCTACTATTCTTTAAAACGAATAAATTTTAATGTTTAATTGTAGAATGTCGATTTAAAATATATATATACTTTTTGCAATTTTTTTTGGGCAGGGCCAAATTTTACTGATTTTTGCACGGACCAGGCTATGCTGAGACAATGATTTTCATATGGGCTAGATCTAGACCGGGACTGAAAATATCGGCTTATGAAGACCTAGGAAGAATGAAACCTGTCCCGTCTCGGTACGGGAAAAAGAAGTTAGGCCCGGCCCGATCCTTCAGAAAAAGTAGGGTCCGAGCCCGGCTCGGAAAGAGTAGTTACTAGGCCCGGGTACCATGAATGAAAATAGGCCCGGCCCGTGTAGACCTCTAAAATTTGGCTGTATCAAAATAAGCATAAATTTAAAGTTTTTTTTTTTTTTTTTTACACATCAACAAGATTTTGTTTTATGCTTGAGCTGATAAAAAATAATGAACTGTTACCTTCTAAGCTATTTAAAAGTTTTCCTTTGGCTTACATTTTTCTTGAGAATTTTGCATTTCAGTTTTAGTCTCAGATTTAAATTCTGTATCTTATCAGAAGTTAGAGGACCACGCTGGCTGGTTTCGATTAAAATACACTCTAAAAAAAGATACGTGAGTTGCAGGTGTTTCTTCAATTGCTTTTATTGTTATTAATAATGAAACACGAAAATTCCTGTTTTGATTTGCCAATTTCCCCCAAAATACAGAAAAATCATTAATCTAACGTAAAAATTACCTAAAGTTGCATTTTCGTCAAATCACAGGTGTGTTTCCGTAACTGTTCTGCATGTTACTTTTTTGTGTTAGAAACTGATTTTTTACATATGTCTCATTTGCTCCAAAACACAAAAAGTTCGCGAACTGAAGCTCAATTTTTTTCAAATAATAGAAACTTGTTGCCTGTGTTTTTTATGTTTGACGAAATGTTTTTTTGAGAGTGTACGCAATAAATACGTAGTGTAGTTTTTCGAAAACGACTGAAATGCAAAATAACGAAAAATAAATAAATAAAACGCGGTATTTATAAAGTGAGCATTATTGTCATAAAATTACTGTTAATTATTTAAAAAACTCTAGTTCGACTAATTAATTTCACACCATTCCTCTATGGATAAAGTACAATTCACATACATTCAATACGAAGAAAGGAAACTATTTAATACAGCAACCTGTTAAAATGGAACGATAAAGAATCGGGAGAACTTTCCAATTTAGACAGGTTTTGATCTTAGAAAGTACATTATTCCGTTATAATTGCATAGTACTGTTTTAGCGACATCGCGAAAATTTTCAATTTAAAGCATTATTCCATTACACTGGTTCCGTTTTAACAGGTTTTATTGTAGTGTTTAGGATGTCCCGATTTTCAAGCGCCTCTCCCCTTTATTTACTCTCCCTGTCCCGCTTTTTTGCGATACTAGACCTGACAACACTACTTACGAGCCAAGTTCAAGTTAGCCAGTGTTGTAATAAAAAAAAAAAGCAGAGAGTATACGGTATAGGCAGAGGGTATACGCTGACATCATGAACGTTCATAGCTAGGGTATGCGCTAATGCTTTATTTGAGAAACAGAGGGAATACGGAGCTTCTTAAAAAAAATCCGCTTAAAAAAACCGCTTTAAATGTTTATTTTCTACATAAAAGACAGAATTCATATTAGAGATATGATTGCAGACTATTTTTTCATAACTGTATTACGTTATATATCTTTTTTGTGCCGAGTCGGGTTCGGGTTGAAGTGTTTCGGTTTAGGGCCAATAGAAAATTTGTTGTCGGGTTCAGGTCGGATTTTGGGTGAACGGAAATTTTTTGGTAGGTTTCGGATTGACTTTATGTTGAATATTTGGGTCCGGTATAACACAACCTGCGCAGGAATCTATTTCAGATGAAAAACTACACGTATTTGAATACACTATATGGCCAAAGGTGACCGGTCACTTGCGATTTTTGACGTTTTGTTAAATATCTAGAAAAATACATGAAGAATTAACCTGAAATTGCAGGTGTGTAAACAGTGTAGTATATAGGTTATATATTTCCGCGAAGATTTTTCCCCGAAACCCCATAAGGGACCGTCAAAAAATTGAAAAAGAACGAATATCTTTTGGATAACCCTGTAAAAAATAATGTAGCAAAAGCGTTTAAACTCGAGATTATTAATAAGTGACTTATTGTAATACACTGTGTTCATTTTTATGAGGATAGCATGTATACTCGTAGAGAAATTAAGGTTTTTATAAAAACAGTCCCAAATTTCGCCACGTTTTTTGCTTATAATTTGCAGAGTTCTTAATATAAAAAAAAATTCTTTTCAGAAAATATGACGAACAACATTGTACACAATACCTCGCAATCAGAATGAAAAAATAATAAAAATTGGATGAAAAATGAGCAGGTTTACTAAAAAATGTTTTACTATGCATGCACGAAATCAATCAAAATATGATGTGCATAATATGTTAGCTAAATGTATAGAGCAACTTTTGTAAATGTCTCAAAAACATAAGGGGTTGTATCCATATATCCATTGATTAGTGCCAATTTAGCATACACAATATTGCACGTAATACTGTATTTGGATATAATCCCTCATCATTTTGCTTCATTTTGGGAACAACGGATTTTGAGCTTATTCTATAAACGATTATTATCAGACTTTTCAAACTATGTTTTTGAGACTTTTACAAAAATTGCTCTATACATTTAAAGCTAACACATTATGCACATTATATTTTCATTGCATTCGCGCATGCGTAGTGAAACATTTTTAGTAAACCTGCTCATTTTTCATCCAATTTTTATTATTTTTTCATTCTGATTGCGGGGTATTGTGTACAATGTTCTTTGTCATATTTTCTGAAAAGAACTTTTTTTATATTAAGAACTCGGCAAATTATAAGCAAAAAACTTGGGGAAATTTGGGACTGTTTTTATAAAAACCTTAATTTCTCTACGAGTATACATGCTATCCTCATAAAAATGAACACAGTATATTAGAATAAGCCACTTATTAATAATCTTGAGTTTAAACGCTTTTGCTGCATTAGTTTTTACAGGGTTATCCAAAAGATTTTCGTTCTTTTTCAACTTTTTGACGGTCCCCTATGTGGTTTCGGGAAAAAATATTCGCGGAAATATATGACCTATATTATACTGTTTACACACCTGCAATTTCAATTTAATTCCTCGTGTATTTTTCTAGATATTTAACAAAACGTCAAAAATCGCAAGTGACCGGTCACCTTTGGCCATATAGTATATGAATGACTTCTTACATGTTTATTTTTCTACATAAAAGGTAACATTAATATTGGAGATATAATTACAGACTATTTTTCTATAATTGCATTATATTTTTGATCAATTTTCTCTGATTCCGGGTTTCAGGTTGGGTTTGGAATTATTTTGGGTTCGATCGGGTTGCGAGTGGACGGAATATTTTTGATTGGGTTCGGTTCGGGTTGCAGATTGGTTTTAAATAAAATTTGTAGGATTGCAAAATTTATTTGTTACCCGGGACGGACCCTAGTTAGGTGTAACGTTTAACTGCTAGTTTTCACGATGATACTTTCACTAAAAAACTTTTTTATAAATTAATTTTTGATCACTTCATGCGTTTTCGATATAGATTTGTTTGCTGATTTTTTTTTTTCAGTTACGCCCGCCATTAAAATACATGGTCAACCCGGCCTGAACACGAACCGCGTTTTGAAAAAAATTGTTTACCGCCTTACCTGATGTGGGACTCTTTGCTTCTAGACCTTTGCATTTTCTTAGGGGCGGGTGGTCCGCGGTGGTTCGACTCATAACCGGAGAACTGTTCCATACTTTATCGCTCACACACTGCTGTGTATGTGCCATATATGTGCAAGTAAAATCTGTAATATTGAATGATCTCTTATCGGGACATTGCTGGGTGGAAGATGAAGAAGAGTACGAAGCAGAGTTTTTCCTTTCGGGTAATACTCGAAAGTGTGGAAACTTTCTCTTGCGGATTCGTCCGCCTATAAAGATTAGGTGACTAGTGAGATGCTTTAAAAATAACTTTAAGAGCTTTTTTTCACTTTATTTATCTACAATATTCTTTGACAGGCTTCGAAATTCATATTTCGAATAAAAATCTTTTGTCCCTCTGGAATTCATCTCTAATTTAAATCGCACTGTGAGTGTTAGAGATCTGCGTGTTTCAGGATATGCCAAAACTGGAAAATTTTATGTTTTTCTCGTGATTAACCAACGTATTCCATCTGTTATTTAAAAAACGAAAAAAAAGAAATGTTTTATTGTTCATTTACTCCACTTAATAGAGGAGAAAAGTTACCACGACATTACCGTGCGGAAAAAAATTCTGAAGTCCAGTGAATACAGCCCGGTTCGTCCCGAATCTACAGAAAAAATTTAGGACCCGGATATGACCCGCGAAGAATGAAGTTCAGGCCCGGACCAACTTTTTAAAAGCTAAAATTTAGCCCGAGCTCGTACCGAGTTTTCAATTAAAATTAAGCCCGGCCCGAGTTTACTGAAATAAACTTTTACCGATCTCGGGCTTAGGGACCAGTGTTGAATTCAGGGGATGGCCCGGAGGATGGACATTCCCCCTCAGAACAATGAGATCCCCCCCCGGAAGATTCGAGATTTTGTGTTTTTAATGGTCAAAAAAGTGCACCCCCCCCCGGAACGCTATAATGCCCCCCCCCCCCCCCCGGAGATACAGAAATCCCCCACGGAGAAAAGTGCCTAAATTTAACACTGTTCGGGGCAGGCCCGGGCTCGTGGAGACCTCTAATATATATTATGAATTCGGCCCCCTGTCGGGGATACTGTGCCCCCCCCCCCCCCCCCGTCGGGCAAGTTCTGGCGCCGCCCCTGCCGTTAACAAACGTTAGCGCCGCCAATTTACATACTATGACGTCATAGGAATATTGTCCATTCATTGTTGGAGAACCTGCTTTGCGAATGATACCTCCATGGCCTAATATTTTCTACCATTTATAATGAATGAATCTCTTGTGTTTGTTTAATTTATGAAGTGAAATAGAAAGCTGTCAACTTAATTTCAATTGAAATTATCTTGGAATATATATTTATTTGAATGTAAATTAGAAAAAGTACTTTGATGTTGAAATGAAATATTTTAGTTTATGTTATTATTATTACGATTAATTGCTTATTTAGGTACTTTTCTATTACATGGGCCTTGGCTTCTTTTTTTTTTAAGCTTGGTGCAATTCGGGCTTCAGAACGTAAAATACAAGTTTAGATACAAATTACATCAATTTTTATATAAAAATAGATTATTAGCTTCTTTAGATTAAATAAAGGTACAGATGTCATATTCGCCCCATATTGGCGCGATTTTTTTCGGTTGCCAGTTTGGCGAAAACATCAACAGCATAAACAACATAATCCGGGTTACCACATCAAGCAAAATAACGACACTTTGGCGCAAGTTAAGTACCCTTTGCCTATATGATTTGGCGTCAGAAAAAAATCGCGCCAATATGGGGCGAATATGACATCTGTTCCTAAATAAATTGTACACATATGTGAAAAATTGCTTATGTATATGAAATAGGATTTAGATTGCCGGAAAATACGATGCCAATTTTTTTTTCTCGCCGAGAACCTATGCTGGAAAAATATCTATTTATTTATTTATTGTATTTTAAGTGTGGTAAATGAAAGATGTATATTTTAAATGAAAGTTGTGTATTTTAAATGAAATGAGTGATAGATTTATATTTTAATGAAATGATGGCGATGGAAGAATATTTGGCGATTTATCACTTGCGCCCGACTAATGGCCGTTTGGCATATAAAAAGTGAAGCGGTCAGCCCGGAACTATTGATGACAGTCACATGACTTCGGCTTTTATTATTATATAGATAAGCAACAATAGCCGGGTTACCATGTCAGGCAAAATAACGCCATTTTGGCAGGTACCCTGTTGCGTATATGACATCTGTGCCTAATATTTTTCTTTTCGTTTCGTTTAAAAAAAAAAAAAGAATGAAGTAAATTATTAATGAAGCCATTTATTTTAAAGGTTTCAATTTTAAATGAAAGTTTTGTATTAAATAAAATAATAATGAAATACAAATGGAATTGTGAATAAAAGTAGCATGATGCATTTCTTAGCATACATTTAAGGGATACCAAGCTCGTCGCCAAATTAATTTAAAATAACCTTTTCTAAAATATGAAAAAAAAATATGTGTTATGATTAAAATTTGAGTTGCCATCTTTAGAAAAAAGTATTTAAAATTGGAAAAAAAAAATAATATTTCGAAAACTAATTCTAATTTTAAAATTCTAATACCAGTTTTGAGATCTGTGGATCAATACGGATTTTTGGTGTTAATTTTATCGCAAAGTATTCCATATTTTAGGAGAAATCGCCGTGAAACGTAATCAGTCGTTTCATAGAATCGTTACATAAATTAGTTTCAATTCAGTCATTTCATTAGGATTTTATTTAAGTATTGCGCGGCAGCGCAATACTTATTTATTTCCAGTGTCACTTCTGAATGTTAATTTAACATGGAAAAGCCTATGGAGATGAAAGATGATAACTTTTTCATTTTTTCTTCCCACCTTTTTGTCCCTGATGCCACTCATTTTTTATTCTTTACTAATTCTAATGATCTTGTAAATTCAAAGTACGAAAATGTTTGCCTGACGTCAGTATCAAAACGAATGGTAAATTGCCTTTTCATATGGGTGAATTATAACCAAGAGAGAAACATGGGCCATTTTTTTTTTTTTTTTTTTTTTTTTTTTTTTTTTTTGCATTATTCAAAAAAAAATTTTAATAATTCCAATTTTCGCTTTTTTCATTGAAAATCAACGAACATTTTTCATAGAAAATATAACATTTTTACTTCATTGTTGCAAAAATTTCAAAAGCAGTGATAATAATTTATTTCTTTTCAGTTGAAAGATTTTCACGTGAAATATTAAATTGAGGTAGTTTTTTTTTTTTTTTTTTTTTTTTTTTTTTCATAAATTAGAAAGGTGAATATGGCGTCATAGTGGAAATAAAAAGGATATTTTCAGAATAAATTTTTGCTTTGGTCAAGTTTATATTTTTGTAAAAAGTTTCTAATGGATAGCTATTTTTACGCAGGTAACGAACTTAGCGGGAAATTACATAACTTAAATTTTAAAATGTATTTTTTTCCGTGATGAGAACTATTTATACCCCAAGTTAAACTTAGGTAATTTTCTGATGTGTTTACATCATCCCTTGGGAGAAAATAAGGTTTAAAAATTTAAGTAAAACTTTTATTTTTTATTTTTTACTATATCACAGCTATAATACTGTTAAATATTAGCAGTAAGGATTCAACACAATTCACATTTACATTCATAGCGTTCCTGAGTGGGAAATAGGGTATCTAAGTGAAGTTATTTTTTTATTTTTTGATTATAGATTTTTTTACGTTCAGATTAGAAGTTTTTGTCTAAACTACCGCAACCATTTACATTACTACAGTGGTGGCACATTTTGAATTATACATTGGTAAACTGCATCCCACATTGTGATGCAATACCGCATACATAAAAGCCTGATGATGATACTCTCTATTAATTTTGAAATGCGTTCGTCTGAGTGCTGTAGTTATTAAAAAACTTGACATATTAAAAAAAAAACATAATTTGAAGAGCAAATTAAAAAAACAAAATTTATTTTCTTCATTGTTTAAGCCCGAGAAGGGACAGATATTAAGTTATTTCATTCAATTAGTTCTACATTTAATGTTAAATTTTTGTAACAAATTATTTGAGCCAATTGAAGATTAAAATAAAAAATAAAATTCATACAATATAATACTTAAAACACCCTAAAAATTTAGATTCCGTTCAAATGAAATCGAAATAAATCTTAGACTTTTTTTTAAGTTTTGCATTTTGCAAGCATCTTATCATTTGATGCACGATTGTCATAAACATAATACAAAATCTGCAATACAAATATTTTCAATTAAAAATGGAAGAAGTCTAAGATTTATTTCGATTTCATTTGAACGGAATCTATTTTTTCAGGGTGTTTTAAGTATCATATTGTATGAATTTTATTTTTATTTTTTAATCTTCAATTGGCTCAAATAATTTGTTACAAAAATTTAACATTAAATGTAGAACTAATTGAATGAAATAACTTAATATCTGTCCCTTCTCGGGCTTAAACAATGAAGAAAATAAATTTTGTTTTTTTAATTTGCTCTTCAAATTATGTTTTTTTTAAAAATATATATAGGGTTGGAATTATGAATAAAAGTAACATGATGCATTTCTTAGCATACATTTAAGGGATGCCAAACTCGTCGCCAAATTAATTTAAAATAACCTTTTCTAAAATATGAAAAAAAAATATCTGTTATGATTAAAATTTGAGTTGCCATTATTAGAAAAAGTATTTAAAATTAGAAAAAAATTAATATTTCGAAAACTAAATCTAATTTTAAAATTCTAATACCAGTTTTGAGATCTGTGGATCAATACGGATTTTTGGTGTTAATTTCATCGCAAAGTATCCCATATTTTACGAGAAATCGCCGTGAAACGTAATCAGTCGTTTCATAGAATCGTTACATAAATTCGTTTCAATTCAGTCGTTTCATTAGGATTTTATATATATATAGGGTAGGTATATTAAGTATATACTGCTATAACAAAGAAATTTTTGCGATATACAGGGTGATTCATAAAAGATGGGCAGAACTTTAAGGGGTTATAGTACACTTAAAGACAAATAATATTAAATAGGAGACTAAGGGTCCCAGACGTATTCCCAAGGAGATAGGGGGCATTAAAGTTTAGGGTCCGAAATTTCAAATGATTATAAAACATGGAAAAATTGGTCGATTCGTTTGCGGTTTTTGCGAAAAATTTTCTTTATGCCAGTATTTTCTTGAAATAAAATTTTAAAGTTCAATTTCAAAAAATGCCGATAGGGGGCGCTTTAGACTTTGGAGTAACAAACAACTATTTTTTAACGTTATTTTTTGTATTTCTTTAAATGATTTCGAAAGCTTAGACTTAAACTTAAATTTTCAGCTCAAAATCTGAATCGCTGAGCGTGGTTCAGTAGCGAGGGGAGGGGGTTCAAATTTCAACTTCTGAACATAGTTCAGTTTGCACTACTTAACCATGCCCAACGATTCTGTGCTGTGATACGAGGCAAAAATACAACTTTCGTCAAGGACTGCATAGTCGGAATTCACTCATAAAGGCACTGGCACAGTTGGAAACGTCGCTCATGCAAACGTTAAAGCTCCATTCCTGACGCTAGTCACCGGGTGAAGAAGGAAACAGAAAGCGTGCAAATGTCAAATGGGGAAGAAGAAGAACACGTATGCAAAATTTCGACACGATTCAGGCATAAAAACCACTGAACGGTGAGTCAAGTGTAAGTCGCTGTAGTAATGAATCGGAAGATGGTGCCCTTCACGAATAAGGAAAAGGCTGAGATGCATTTAATTTACGGAGCGGCAGATGGAAATGGTGCAGAGGCACAACGAATGTACGGAGAGCGATTTCCCAACAGGCGGTTGCCTAACCGCAAAACTTTCGAGCGCTTGCACAGACAGTTGTGTGAGACGGGATCATTTCTCGCTTCCCGGTCGAATCCAGGTCGTGCAAAAAAGGACGAATCAGTAGTTGTTGCAGAAGCCATTCTGGATGTAGTAGCGGCGCAGCCAAGTACAAGTACACGAACAGTGGCTAGGCAGGTGGATACCTCACAGTCCATGACTTGGAGGGTACTGAAGGATGAACATTTGCTCCCGTTTCATGTGCAACGAGTCCAGAAACTGTCTCCAGGGGATTATCCAAATCGTATTGAATTCGCCCGCTGGTTTCTGCAGCAGAACGCGCTAAATCCACATTTTGGACGAACTGTGCTTTTCACCGATGAATGTACCTTCACACGTGAAGGTACATTTAACACACACAATGCACATGTATGGGCGGATGTCAATCCACATGCTACGTATCCACATGCTCATCAGAGACGCTTTTCCATCAATGTTTGGGCAGGAATCCTCGGAGACCACCTAATCGGACCGTACCTTCTTCCTGAACGCCTCAACGGTAAAACATACCTCACATTTCTGCAACATGTGCTGCCAGACCTGTTAAACGTTGTTCCTCCACGCATCCGGCGGGTCATGTGGTTCCAGCACGATGGAGCGCCAGCCCATTACGTACGAGACGTCCGCAACTATCTGGACATCACATTTCCGAACAGATGGATTGGTCGAGGTGGTCCTGTTGCTTGGCCTGCTCGCTCGCCAGATCTTTCACCCCTCGATTTCTTTTTTTGGGGACGATTGAAGGCTCTTATGTATGAGACACCCATTGAATCCCCCGAGGAACTGGTCGCCAGACTTTCCGCCGCTGTAGGGGAAGTGCTCGAAAAACCTGATGTTTTCGCGAATGTTCGCCGTTCCATTCTTCGCCGTTGTTCTGCGTGCATAACCTCTGGTGGTCACAATTTTGAACATTTATTGTAATTACATGTTAATAAATATGCTTTGGTAACATAATCCTAATTTGTGTCTTTTTACCTCGTATCACAGCACACAATGTGTGGACATGGTAAACTGAACTGTGCTCAGGAGTAGAAATTTCAAACCCCTCTCCCCAGAAACTTAACCACGTCTAACGATTCAGATTTTGGGCTGAAAATTTAAGTCTAAGCTTTAGAAAGCATTTAATGAGACACAAAAAATAACGGTATAAAATAGTTGTTCGTTACTCCAAAGTCTAAAGCGCCCTCTATCGGAATTTTTTGAAAATTTTCTTTAAAATTTATTTTCAAGAAAATACTGACATAAAGAATAATTTTAGCAAAACGCGGCAGTAGTTAGAGCCTAATCTACGACACAAAGATCGGGAATAACTGATTTTTGTTCTGGGGGGAGAAGGGTTTCAAATTTCAAATTTCAGTTTACGCTACTTAACTACTCGTTAGGACTCAGATTTTTAGATCAAAATTTAAGTTTAAGTCTAAGCTTTCGAAATCATTTAAAGAAATACAAAAAATAACGTTAAAAAATAGTTGTTTGTTACTCCAAAGTCTAAAGCGCCCCCTATCGGCATTTTTTGAAATTGAACTTTAAAATTTTATTTCAAGAAAATACTGGCATAAAGAAAATTTTTTGCAAAAACCGCAAACGAATCGACCAATTTTTCCATGTTTTATAATCATTTGAAATTTCGGACCCTAAACTTTAATGCCCCCTATCTCCTTGGGAATACGTCTGGGACCCTTAGTCTCCTATTTAATATTATTTGTCTTTAAGTGTACTATAACCCCTTAAAGTTCTGCCCATCTTTTATGAATCACCCTGTATTTAACAAGCAAGCATTAATAACTCACTCTCCATAGACTGCTATGCTAATGTTCAACAGTAAATACCGCCAGCAGACGAATTTTAGCTTCGACCTCAGGTCACGTGCATAAGGTCTATTTCTCTGGTCGTCTAATATTAGACGCTTGTTCGCATGTGATCAGACCAGAGTCGCGACCAACGACACACAAGACCAGTTAATAATTTTTAAACCGTCACGCGTATTGAATCATCTTTACATGGCGCGTAATGGAACGTTTTGACGATCTGGGTGGACAAAATTATTTTGCTGAATTTTAATTAGTTTTTGCTGTTTTTTTTAATTCATCACTAATAAAATACTCAAACAGTGATAAATATTTGGTTATTTAACAACAATGTCTCAAAATAATAATTCAGGGTGCCTACTAATGTCCGTTCCCACCCTCTTAATTGCCGAACGACTGCATCTATATTCATAAACGTGGTGTCTAGGTATAGTAAAGAGGCTATGCGTTACTAGATGAGACCGCTTACAGCGCCACCGGGTACAAAATGGCAACATTAGCGTTCCTATCGCGAAAACGGTTCGAAGTATGGGATAAAAGTGAATGACGACACCGTGTGAACATAAATGCCAAGTGAATCTCGTTCTGAATATGAATTTCGTTTTCGAGATAGGAATACTAACTCAGCTGTTTTGAACCAGGTGGCGCTGGAATCTGTCTCATCTGGTAGCGCATAGCCACTTTACTATACCTAGGCACCACTTTTATGAGTATAGCTGCAACTGTTCGACAATTAAGAGCGTTGAAAGGACTTTAATGGTCACCCTATATAATGCATTACAAATAATATAATTAACATAAGAAAATATAAGAAATTAAAAAAGAAAACACTTTTTGTCATCTTAAAACAACATAATCTCTTTATCTTTTAAAAATACTTTTTTTTTTTCATTTTACTTTAAAAAACACTTAGCCTCATATGAATATAAACAACAAACCCTTTTTGCATCTTTTAAGAACATTTTTGTACTTTCAAAAAGAAAACATTAAAATATTTTATTATCTAAAAACATATCTCCCCCCCACACACACACACTTTTTTTTCATCTTTTAAAATAAAACCAAATAGTGTAAATTGTTCTGGTAACAAACAAGATGGGGATATATCATATATGTAAGGCTGGCCCACACTTTTTTTTTTTACTTAGCGGCAGATTTTATTTATGCCCCAGACTGAAACATATAAGTGTCTTTTTCACATTATATTTACAATTTTACTTATGGGCATTTAAAAATATTTTCAGCTAAATAATTTTTGTACTTACTTTTCTTATTGTGTACTCATAGTTTGTAGTGTATCATGCTATTTTTGGAAAATATAATTTAGCAGCAATGTAATAAAAAAAACTAGTTTGTAGGGAGCACAAACATTATTTTTTGATGTTACTTTAATAAACTTACTTTCTTGTCTTCTCTTTTGACATAGCAGTGGGAGTCCTACTATACTCACAGATTTTTTTTTTAAATCTTCGATGCAAACATTAATCCATAATCCTTGCAAAAGTAGCATACAGTCCAAGGGTACCAGATAAATTCCGTTTGCTTGCAGAAGATCACTAATGGTAGTCACTTTTATACAATAAAACTACACACCTGTGATTTTCTGAAGGCATTCAAATTTGAAATAAATTCTATCCCGGCACCAGCTGATCTGCCAGACGCTTACCTCCACTGGTATACTTTGTATTGATTGATATATATAGTTTCTGGACGTAACACCAAAAATAATATTGATGCTCCCTACAAACTAGTTTCTTTTCTTTATTACATTACTCGGTAAAGTATATTTTCCAGAAAATAGCATATTAGACAACAAGCAATGACAAAACCAGGAACTATTATACACCCCCCTTTGCTTACGTAAGATTTTATGTCATTCTAACATCAACACTGTTTGCCATAAGAAAATACAGTTAGCGATAAATTACATTATTAATCCAGCAAATTTGTTCCAAGCATGTTTATATATAAATATATATATACACACACACTTCCACCTTATTTTTAAACTCCTTTCCTGTATGCATCGGTGGTTCTTTCTTATACACAACAACTTGGTACTTGGCCAAGGTAATACTCGGTATACCTAAAATACTACTATAAAAATCTATGCATTTTAGTTGTGCTTTAAAAAAAACTTTTTTCTTATTTTAGCCCCTCGCCCCACCCACCCCTTGATTTTGTACTTGAAAGAATATTTGGTAGAACTGGGAACACTGGAAAAAAAAGTGAATTTTGTTGCATAAATTCAGTTTTTAAGTGTACATTACTTTTTATAACTATTTTATATTATAAATGTTGCATACATTACAAGGAAGATTTAAAAGAATTTTACAATAGACTTTACCCGAGGCTAACGAGAAAAACAGGCTACCGCGGTGCATTCCACGTACCTTTTTATACAGACCGCTAGAGTCACGTGATGCTGGAATACACTAATGAAGGTGTGCGAAAAGAGCATCACGTCACTCTAGCGGTCTCTAAAAAAAGGCACGTGGGATGTACCGTGGTAGCCTGTCTTTCTCGTTAGCCTCGACTTTACCCATATGATGTCAGCCGCGGGTAAACAGAAGAAAAACACCAATAGGTGTGAAGAAAATTTTAACAGTGTTCCCCCTTTGTCCAACAAATTGTCTTTTTCGGAGGGTGTTTCCCCGCAGAAGTGGGACTGTTGCCATTCGTGGGTAAAGCCCATGCCAGCTATTTCTCTCCCCCCCCCCTCCACTACACACACCTCACTTGAAATTTTCCGGTCATTAGGACTTGATTATTAATTAATATATCGACAAATATTGATATTTTTAAATATCGCAATAACAATATCTAAACCTTGACTCTATTGATATATCCCCCCAAAAAAAAATAACAATACTTTGAGCTCACTGGAATATTGAACACGAGCCTCGAAAAAAGGCATAGAATATCTCAAAATCAAATAAAATAATAATGTTTTGCTCACACCGCCACAGCCCCGAAAAACATAACCCAGTATTCCAGTAGAATATTTTCAAACTCCATCCTCTTCAAAACAGAAAATCTACCTCGATTATCTTTCTTTCCTCTGATTATTTCTAGAAATATCTCAATCATTGCAATATTCCTTCGCTGAAAACTTCCGAGTTTATTCCACTGCCTATCTGTGTAATACTGAATAACACTTATCGTACTTCTTTCTCTCGCCGTTGTGATCGGTCCACACATATTGATATAACTATTGATATATCATGAATAATCAAACGAGATCTGATTACTGCTGAGTCCAGTTGATACAGAATGTAGCTGGTTTTCATTGAGTCCTTGAAATTTTGCATACTTATAGCTGAACACCTCACATCAAACGAGAAATCATAAAATTTTGAAAAAGTCTTTTATTTACCCCTCTAGGCTCTAACTTGTGTATTTTAAGCAATTTTTCTAACTCAGCCCCTAATTAAGTTGGAGACTTGATATTTTGGATACATATAGCTGAAGACTTGCGATCACACAACAAATCATAAAAATTTCAAAAGTCTTATATTTACCCCTCCGGTCTCTAACTTGCGTATTTTAAGCAATTTTTCCAATCCCTTTTAAAGCATTGTTCAGAACGGTGTCACATTTTTAGAAATACAGCATAAATTTTACTTATTCAATATAAAAATTTGATAATTGTTGATACCACTATTTTCGAATAGTAATTTCAGCAAATATCTTAAATTCTTGCCTAAGACCATTTTTAAACTGTAGAGTTCTCTACCGTTTTCCGTGCCGATTTTTGACGGCGTGATGAGATAAATATTAGAGGAGAAGGTCCAAATACCGGCTAGGGTCCAAATACCGGCTACTAGGTATTCTGAGAACTGAGCGCAGCGCAGCCTAGCGGTGATAGGCAGAGTTTGTAACTTTAATTGAGGCTTTAATTGAGTAATTTTAATTGAGTTATTTAATTGAGTAACTTTAATTGAGGATAAATACCGGCTAGCTGGTATTTGGACCTCTCTCGGTTGCTCTGCTTTAAGGAGAGGAAAATAAATTAATTTAAATAGTTCCATAATTAATAAATTAATTTAAATGGTTCAGAAATAGTTCCAATCCATTTCGCAATATGAAAAAAAGCAACCGTGGCCGCAATTCTTCAGGACCGACAATGGTTACCGGATCACTTTCCAAAAAAGCGCTGTTGCACACTACAAAATTGCCTGTAATAAATGTGAAGAAAAAGAAAAAAATGACGGAGTAAACCAGGCGAAAGAGGCAGAAATTTGATTTTAACCCTCTCGCTGCGCAACCCGAGATTTCCTCGGGCAATGTAAAAGTAGCAAAATTTGCGCAACCCGAGATTTCCTCGGGGATGCATTTTTTCCGTCTAATTAACCCTCTTTGATTATTCCCACCAGTTATTTTTTTATTGTAAATTTTGCCTTTTTTAATCGGAGCATTTTCCCGGTTAAATTAGACAAAAATTTTTGTTTTGAAAAACCGGTGACAAAAGAATAAAAATTCTTAAAAGACGCTCATTGCGATGGGGTTAAATACACGATTTTTGAAGCTATTTTGATAAAACAATTACGCAGCGAGAGGGTTAAAAAAGTGAAAAGGGAAAATATCCAACAGAGGAAGATGATAACTTTGTGTCTTCTGCATGGGTGCTTTCTCTGCGGACACGATTGGGGGAGGGGATTCTAGGTTCACTGTTAAGAATGCGATATGTGGGATAATAGGGACTATACCGACCCAGTGAGTGATATTATATTTTTGATTTTTTCAGATAAAATAATTCTCATTTCAATCAGCAAGCTTTTTTTTTGTTTTACAAGTTAAAAAACAAAATTAGAAACTTAATGGGAAGAAGACTGTAAGAGATAGTCGTGCAGAATTTTAGAAATTTGACAAAAATACTTATTTATTAAAAATTGCGTATTTTTCTGCGCATAAGAAATGTTATTAATCAATACAATTTATTAAAATAATATTCTTATTGTTTAATAATTGTCATTAGCTCTATTTGTGTGATCTTTTGGAAAAAAACTTAAGTAGCCGGTATTTAGACCCCATTTTAAAAACTCAAAATTTGAAGACTTTCGGAATTTTGCTTTTTATAAACAGAAAACGCCTTTTATACTGATTTTTTTCTCTAAACAGGTGTAAAACATGTCAAGGTACTCTGCTGTCACTTTTTATTTTATTAATTTTGGAAAATTGTATGATTTAGATTGAAAACAAAAGTGGTAGCCGGTATTTGGACCTTTTCCTCTACTTATTCAATATAAAAAATTTCGTAAGATTTGATACTACTATTTTAGAATAGTAATTTCAGAAAATATCTTAAATTGGGGTTTAAGACCGCCACCCGAATGGCGCGAGAAATTTCGGGGGGGGGGAGTGATTCGGAGGGGGATTTAATTCTATCTCGCACCACTTTATCGAAACAAAAATCACCCTCATATACTTTGACAACATGTGCATTAGAAATATAATACAAAATTTATTTCTTTAAAATAGTAGTGAGAATAGAATATAAAAATAGTTGCCAATGGCAGCCATGAGAGAGAATACTTACATTTTCGGAATCGGTTCCGAAAATGAAAGTATCCTGATAAAAAGAAAATCCATAAACAAATCGAAAATGCTTTAAAACGGGTTTTGCAGAGATCGATCTCAGTTATCCAATGCAAAAATCCAATGCTGTGCTAAAAATGTCTTTCAGATTTGCGATTGCACTAAAAAATTCTTAAGCAAAACGACATATTATAAACTTAATATTTCTCACTAATGAAAAACAGGACAAAAATAAATTCAATTTAAAGGTTGTGGAAAGTTATTTTTTAATAAAACATTTTTCTATGATCGCATTCAAAATTTACATAAACGCATTTTCTGACATTTTAGCTTATAAATTAAATTAGAGAATTATTACCCTTCCATTTATCTCTTGTTTATGTGATATATTTGCTCTTTAACTGGATATAAAACGATTTCTTTTTAAACTTATTTAAAAATATTTATATAACTACTCTGACCATAGTTCACTCAATAACCTTACTTTTCTCAGGCGAAAAGCAAATAGAAACCTCATCTCCATCTCCCTTCCCCCCACACACAACATACTTCTCTAATATTATAATCACCATTCATCGGAAGAAATTCATCCGCATATATTAAAATCTTATCAATATTTAAAAAAATAAGCTAAAGACGTTCCTACTAAAATACTATAATAATGGTAAATCTTTAACTAATATTTTAGATGCAACACAATAAAGTTTAACTTTAAGCAATAGCAATTAGCTTTGAAGCAATAAGCAATAGCAATTTTTTTACAATATCATTACAACTTTGTATATATTTTTGAAAGAAAAAAAAAGGGGGGGGGGGGGGGAGCAATGGGCAAACAGATTTGCACTGATTAAATATAAATTATCCATATCTAAAGTTTGACTGTTTAATAAGACCTTAATAATAATTTTTAAAAATCATAAAAAACACATTGGGAGTAAAAATAAAATGAAATTGAAAAATACATGTTTTTCAACAAATGAAATACAATAAATTAATTAAATTTTATAAAAAAAATAAAATAATTATTTAAAAAATATATAGCATCATAACTAGTTTTTAAATACAGTAAACTCTCGACTATCCGGCCTAATGTGGCGTAAGGGTAGGCCAGATAACAAAAAAGCCGGATAGGCCGGAGTTCTATAAATATTGGTTCACTCCCCTCCCCCCATTATATTAAAAACGCATGTTACACATTTTAAGTTAAATTTTAGATTTACATTACTTACAGTTTCAAAATAAGCAAAACATTAACGCAAAACGTAAGCCTAATACGTAAGAAAAAAATGAGTAAATCTTATTTTACTGTTTATTAATAAATGATGACACAAATATTAAAAGTAATTAAATGTACAAAAATTATGCATAAGATAAAAGAGTTAAAACTTAGTTTTTAGCTTTTGAAAAAGTCCTTGGTAGATGACTGTTTCTCCCTGCCTCTTCCGCGAAGCAATGTCCCTCCATTTACGCAAGCAGATATTATCAGCTGGCGTCACTTTCTCCTGTTAACTCGTAGTTTCTCTTCCATAGTAACTACAACCTTTTTTCGTTTATCACCTCGTTCGTTAATCTTCAATAAATAAACACGAAGCACACCAAAAGACTATACGAAAGTAACCAGGGTATACGGAAAATAACGTCCGCTGCACAACTAACGAAACAGGTTATCAAGCCTTAACCTCCCCTCTCTTCCCATCTGTCCCTGCTATTGAATTCTGCAATTCCTTCTTGCTCCTTCCTGTCGTGAATTAGCACTTTCCTACGGACGGGAACCTGCCTGTCTTGGCCGCGTACAACATTCCTCATTTTTTTACTAGGCCGGATAGTCGGGAGCTTACTGTATTTAAAAATATTTTTCCTATCAGTAAACGTTGGTAAATATATTTTAATAACCCATAGTGACTAACAGATTGGTTAAAGTATATCTTTCTTTCTGAGTAAGACTAATAATAATACAAAATATAATATAATACCATAAGTTCAGTTCGTAATCCAAAATTTTTATGCATATATTTTTTAATTAATTTGTATATATCACCATATAATCAGAAAAGTGATCACGACCTCTCAAAATTAAAGGGAAAAATAAATAACTAAACATTTCCATAGATTGTTTTTAAAGGAGTTTTTTGTTAAACACATTACATTTATTTCATGCTATGTTCAATAGATGGCGCCATCAGCGAAGAGAAAATGAGAAAAGTGAACTTTTGGACAGTTGCGATTTATCCACTCGTTAATTTATGTTTCTCATACAGTTATTTACTAATAAGTTAGTATAACAAATATATAGTACATGAACTTTTGAATTGTAGCATTCCAGCACCTGTCTATATATTTTTTAATCAATCGCTGCTTACATGTACTGTGTTGAAATATTTATATAAAAATTTAAATTTACTAAAAAGGCAAGCAAGAAACCACGATCACCTATCCCAATTTGTTTGTTTATTTTATTGGACACATACATCAGACTTGCGTGCTTGACAACAAGGCCCGCTTATAAGTCATCGTCGATATGCTGGGACGAGATAGCACAATGAAATTTACAGCACAGAGAATTTTTTACATCCGGAAGCTCCACAAAGAGAGTGCAATGGAGCCAGCGGGAGTCGAACCCGACAAGCCTCCTACGCTCTAAAGCGATTAGCAGCATGATGTCTTAACCACTCGGCCACGGAGGCCCCTATCTCAATTTAAAACTTCAACTGAATTAAACATCACACTCATTTTAAGCATACTCATCTGCACATTTTATGTGCAATACTTTTTTTTCAGGTCGTGTATCAAAATCCTGTCCAGCCTGATTTCCACATTAAAAAAAATATAAACAAGTGGCATATTATTAATTTTTAATGTGAAAATTAAACTAACAAAGCAACATATAAAAAATATTTAGCTTTCTTACCTCGTGGGAAAAAAAAAATCTTAGACTGAAAATGCTTGCCGCAGACGTCCATGTGTTTTCATACTTTCATGCCGATTTTCAACACCAATCCAATCTTCACAATGTGTGTATGTTAATAATCCTTTAGAGTTGGATAATTGGTTCCTGTGTATCCTGTATGATCAAATAAACGAGTATTAGACTGGGAAACACTGCAGTAAACATTATCCATTGTAAATGTAAATTATACACACACAAAGAAAACAGTTTTTAACATTGAAAAACATACACGTTTTCAATGTCGTTTAATGGTCTCTCAAAATGTTTGCCGACTCAGAAATAGTTCTTGACGATTTCACTAGAGGGCGTATTCAAGTGCCTGTAATCGCGAATACCTAGACACCACTTTTATGACTATAACTCCTATAACTGCGTGGAACCGTTCGGAAATTAAGAACGTGGTAAGGCCTTTGTTGGGCACCGTGCATAATGCATTATGCACACATGAAAGTTAACATTCATTTCTTTTTTGTATTCTTGTCTACTCAGAATTGATCGAAAAATTTGTGTAGTCATCCTGAAAAATAATTTTTTTTAAATTAAATCCTATTAAAAAAACTTTAATGTTTTGTGGTACCCTGTAAAACATATAAATGCTACCAAAATTATTTTCGGTTGAAAAAATGCTGTTGTATGAATAAATAACCTATATAAATGTTATTCAATTGTATATAAAATTTCTGCACGGTAATGTATCCAAAGTTTTATGTGTCCCTGTTTAAGAAATACAACTGCTACAAACTTTCAGGGAGAAATTAAATTATTCTCCATCTTTATTCACCTTAATATGGAATGTGTAAACAACATGGATTAAATTATTATCCGACAGCAATACTTTTTTTTTGTAGGGCGCCCTCTATAGTGGGTTTGAGTTGCGAATATTTATTATCTTATAGTTGGCAACGATAATTATTGAGTTTTAAGTTAATAAATTGGGCAACAGCAAAATCGACAACAAAATTGTTTGCATGCGGTAGCGAGCTGGTCGGCAAATGAAACACGTGTTTCCTATCATTTATAAAGTATAAAATTAATTCTCTGCGTTGCTTGAATCTAAAAAATGTTGGTCCTTTTTGAAACATCTGGTGGCTATGCCATTTTCAAAATCTTAAAGGAGAAGAAACTCCAAAACCCGGACAATCTGTACAAGGAATTTCAGACTCCTGAAAAGGCAAGCAAACTGATAAAGTTAAAACATTTTCAAAAATTCGAAACTATGGAAGAAGCGCTAGAGTCTGCTTCGTGTGCTATTAAGGGTAAGATGAGTAAAAAGTTGAAAAAAGTCTTGAAGTCTCTATCTATCAGTGATGCTCAAGAAGAACTTGCTGTTGCAGATGCTAAGTTAGGTGGTGCTATTAATTCGAAACTGAATATTAATTGCGTTAACAACACATCTATAAATGAGCTGAATCGATGTATCAGAGTTCATTTAAATGAGTTGTTGGAGGGCTTTACCGAAAAAGACATTACTGCGATGACTCTTGGTGTCGCTCATGGCTTGTCGCGTTATAAATTTAAATTCAGCCCCGACAAAATTGACAAAATGATAATTGAAGCTGTATCTGCTCTTGATGACCTGGATAAGGAACTGAATAATTACATTATGCGTTGCAAAGAATGGTATGGTTGGCATTTCCCTGAACTATCCAAAGTCATATCGGACAACCGTTTGTATATCAAGACTGTTCTTGCTATTGGTTTTCGAGAAAATGCTTCAAAAGTAGACCTTTCGGATATCTTGAGTGAAGAAGATGAAGCAAAAGTAAAAGATATTGCTGAAATATCTATGGGCACAGATATTACCGATGAAGATCTTAAAAACATAACCAATTTATGTGAAGAAGTTCTTGAAATGCAGCAGTGCAGATCAAAACTCCATGAATACTTGAAGAATCGAATGGCAGCCATTGCTCCTAATGTTACTGCTCTTGTTGGTGAAATGGTTGGAGCACGATTGATTTCTCATGCTGGTTCTCTTGTAAATTTTGCAAAACATCCAGCATCAACTGTACAGATACTAGGTGCTGAAAAAGCTTTATTCAGAGCCTTAAAAGCCCGACATGACACACCAAAGTATGGTTTAATTTATCATGCTCAGCTCATTGGACAGAGTAAAACTGCTCTAAAAGGAAAAATGTCAAGAATGCTGGCGGCAAAAACTGCACTTGCTGCAAGAGTGGATGCTTTTGCCGAGGAAGAAATTGATATTGGTGTGGATCACAGAGCCAAGTTGGAGAGAGCGTTGCAAGCCCTGGAACAAGGTCAAACGAATAGAATTAGTGGCACTGGAAAATACAAAGCTAGACACGAGAAGTATGAAAATAAAAGTAAAACCTATCAATATAAAGCTTCCATTGATTCTACTTTTAGTCAAGGTCCAGTGAAAAGGAAATTCGAGTCTAGTGACGCAGGGGATGAATTGCCCCGTAAAAAAATTAAGTCTGAAAAAGTCAAAAAAGAAGAACAAGAAGAGTAAGTTCCATGAACACTGTATGTGCTCTTCAAACATGTTAAATTCTTCATCTTTATTATTGCCATTATTATTATTTTATCAATAAAAGAAACTGTTTCTTTAAATCTCAGTTGTTTTAGATAAGTTTCTTATTGTTTTAGCATCGTAAATTTTCAGATATCTGTGCTTATTATTTAGTTATAATTATTAAAGGTCTGTGAAAACCAATTTAATATTAAATAGAATCTTAGTTTCATCATTAACTATATTAATTTTGAAATCCTAGCATTCAATTATATAATTATAATTCATAAAACAGATTTTTTTCATAAAGTGATTTTTTTTTTTTTTTAACGTAATTCAAAAATTTAAAGTTGATTAAAATATTTTGCTATAAGTTTTAAATATATATAATTATATAGTTTATTCAACTTATCAATGATATACAGCGTGTTATAATGTTACAGAATGGCAACCATCTTAAATGCTGTACCCTGTTTTTCTTTTGATAATAATGAAAATTCTTGTGTAATATAGCCGAGTTGGTCATTTTGAAAGGACGGTAAGAAAAAATGAGTTGAATTACTTTTTATTTACGCATTTTTTACAGTACTACTTGATTATCCTATATTGACCAAAAAATTAGCCGAGTTGGCCATTTTGCAAGGATGGTAAGAAAAATGAGTTGAAGTATTTTTTTATTTACTCATTTTTTGCGGTACTACTTGATTATCCCATTGACCAAAAAACTATCGCCAAATTATAAGATTATGACAATAATGAATTATCGCAAATGTCCCATTCACTTGACAAAAAACACTATAAATGGGTTTGTTACGTCAGGTGATTTTTAATTAGATGTTTTGTTTGTATTTTTATTAATGTTTTACTAATTTATTTGTTCTTTCATTATTTAAAATAAAATTATGTAAATTTGTATAATTTGGCAAAATGGACCTTATGCACGCGACCTGAGGTCGAGGCTAAAATTCGTCTGCTGGCGGTATTTACTGGCGGTGTTTAGCATAGCAGCCTATGGAGTGTGAGTTATTAATGCTTGTTTGTCAAAAATACCGCAAAACAAATCTTTGATGCAGCAGCATACACTTAATATATTGCAATCTAAATTCAAAATGTTGTTCTGTATGCGAGAAAATTCCCTAAGTTTGCAAATTTTCAGTTAAAATGTATGCACTCAACCTGGGTCAAGGCTAAAGTCGTCTGCTAGCGGTGTTTGCGCCTGCGCATACTGGTATTCTGCCGGTGCAGTAACTAGAATAACAGATCTTCATACCGCCAGCTCTGGCGTCTGACGTCACCTGAATAGAGTCCATTGGTCTATGGGATAATCAAGTAGTTACAAATACTATATCAAATCAAGAAAAGTAAGAAAAAGACATGATAAACAAATATACACTTGTCTTATCAGGGGTCTGTCCAGACTTTTTTCACAGGGTCCTGTTTTTTGTGAAGTTTTCCTTATATTTGTGAAAATTCTACTCATAATTTTGTGAATTTGAAACTATCGTTATATTCAAGTTTTATCTTACATATAGAAAAAAAGCTAAGTAATATGTTATTTCATGAGTTCGGCTGTTATTTTACAAGTCAGATTTTACTTTTAAATGAATAAATGTGTGAAAGTTCAATTTGAAGGTGGGAAAATTCTGTAAAAGGTCTATTTATAAGACAAAGTTTGTGAAGGGTCCTGTTTTGAGATAAAAAAAATTTGTGAAGGCTGAAGGGTCCTTTAAAGGACCTAGAATTTTCCTAAACAGATTCCTGCTTATGGATAAAAAAAAATCCCTTTTTAATTAAATAAGAAATTCACACTTTTAATTTCATCAATTATTTTGTTAAAATGTAAATTTTAGTCCTTGAAATGTTGCAATATTCAATTTCATTTAGAATAATGAAAAGAAAGGACAAAATTAGCACTAGCCACTGGCTGCCAAATGAGAAAAAGTGGCTATTAAAAAATAGTTTGTCAGCAGCCACTTTCGTACAAGGAAGGTAAACTTTTCTTCCATTCCATTAAAGCTTCTATTTTTTCTGGTTGCAATATGTTTATATTAACATTTTATTTGGGCTATTTATATTTAGTAGATTAATACTAATAGAAATTTTAACAAGTTTATTGTTTAGTACTTTTAAGTATATAAGAAAGTGGCCAATGACCGCTAATGAAATTTCCCGGGTTTGCCCTTTACCTAGTTTTAAATAACGTATATTTTTGTCATAAAATTCCAAAATTTTAAATCTGACTTCAAAATGAAATTTCTCAGTTTTGCCTAGTTTTAAATGTATAGTTTTGTCACAAAATTCAAAAATTTTAAATCTGAGTTTAAAAATTCAAAATTTACAATGTTGTAGTTAATGAGAATAGGTTCAAATTGCATAGTTACATTTCCTGGAACAGATGTTATATATTCTGCGGCCGCCATTTTGGATTTTTTCTTGGTGTAAAAACCCCTTTTCCGCCAAGTAGTAAATGTCACCAAGCAGCGATTTATGCCAATGTTAGGCTTCACGGGGTTGCCAGAACACGTCACTTGTCAGGGTTGCCTTATCGATAAATGCCAACAAAAAATCGCCAAGAAATCCAAGATGGCAGCCGCGGGAATATATAACATCTAAGCCAAGGAAATATTACTTGTGATAGAAATTTAGAAACAAGTGTTTTAAGGATTTTTTCTTTTTTAGATCTTTTAGTCAGTGTATTTCAGAGTTTCCCCAGACAGTTTCAGGAGAATGCTACACCCATAGAAAAACATAGGACACTTTTATAGAGCTTGGTAATGCAATTATGATTGCAGCGTCTTTAGTGATAATGGGGTAGAAACTTCTCATTCTTGGAATATTTTTCTTATTCAGTCTACCTTATTATGATTAGGGATGCACCGAATAGTGATTTTGGCCGAATACCGAATATTCGGCCAGCTGAATAGTAACTGTTCGGCCGAATACCGAATATTCGGCTTATCGAATAATTTTATATTTCAAAGTTTAAAGGCATTAAAATGTTAACCTTTAAAACAGTTTTACATAATATTTAAAACAGAAACTTTCATTTTGATAATCAAGAACTTTTTTCAAGTAAACTTTATGCTGAAAAAAGCCTGCTTTGAGTTATTTAAGAAGAGGATAGTTATAAAACTTTTTTAATTAATAAAAATAAAATTTTAAATTTCATGGCTTCTTCTGTGAATTAAAACAAATGAATAACATTTTATTAAAGTCTAAAACAAACATTTTAAAATCAAAGAGAAATTGTGAAAAAATTGGAAGAAAAATTGTACAGGATCATATATTAGTTTGTCAGGAAGAGACTAAAGTAAATAAATAATACAATCTATTCAAATTTTATAGGGTGGCAACTCAGCAAGAATAACTGTTCTACTCTCTTTTATTAAGCAAGGAAGTTTTTAAATACATCCTAGATCGGTGTCTGGAGTGGGCGATCATTTTCAGAGATTGTAAATGTTGTTCTTAAAATTTTAGCAAGAAACAGATTATTTACTGGACAATGTTCAGGAACTTGCATTTGTACATAATTAATTCCTATTAAAATCCTCGTGATTGGTTAATTTTCTTAAATAATACTTAACAAACAGCAAATAAATAATATAAAAACATTCTCTTTTATTTAAATATATGATTTTGTTTCTAATTTTTCTGAATATCTTTATAAGTTGACTGTTAAACTTATAAGTGGTATAAGGTTTTTTAAAATATGTTTTAAAGTTTTTTTAAGTATTCGGTTGGCCGAATATTTCAATATTCGACCAAACCGAATATTCGGCAGGCCGAATAGTTTGTTATTCGGCCAAGCCGAATATTTGGTATACCGAATAGTTTAACATTCGGCCAAACCAAATATTCGGTAACATGGCCGAATACCGAATATTCGGTACATCCCTAATTATCTTTCTTTTTTTAATATTGCATGTTTTCCACAGAATCTTTTCATGGATTTTTTTTTTTTTTTTTTTTTTTTTTTTTTTTGCGTGCATGAGGGGGGACGATATAAGTGCGATGAAAAACAAACTAAAAAATTCGCCTTCAATGTTATATCAAGTAAATATAGTATAATTGAATTTAACCCTTTGCACTCGAGGGCTCCGCTACGGAGACAATGCAAATAATTTTGTGATACCTGTCTAGAAAAGCAAAGATTACATATTGGCAATTGCTTTGAGAGGTTTTGGACGATTACAAAATGTAATAATTTCATAGTTATATAATCATAACATTTGTATTCATAAAGAATAAAAAAAATAAGATATAACTAAAATCGCTTCGAGTTGCTGGTAATACGAATGACAAAAAACTTAGAGTGCAAAGGGTTAAAGCAACATAAATCAATGGTATAATATAAAAATACTATATGAAGTATTGCACTCTAGTTCCAGAAAATTTCATAAATATTCCTACTTGATAAGAAAATTTTTAGCCAATGTTTTATTAATTTATGAAGTTTAATGTATTAAAACAATCGTTACAATAATCTGTTAAAATTGAAAAGAACTGTTGTTTCAAGATTGAATAAAAATAAAATTGTTTAAAAATATACGCAAAAGGTAAATTGTAATAAGAAAACTATTCTACTTCTTCCTCATCCCGGTAGCAGAAAGTTCAAGACGGGAGACGGACGTCGCAGATTTTCATTTCTCTTTTGCAGATTCTTTTTCATCGAACTTTTATTTTGCTTCGTATTATGTTTAGCTCTTTATTACTTAATACAAAAAGTTAAGACTATTATTAATAAAAATTTATAAAATGCCTAAAAACGCTACAGGTTAGTGATTGTTTGATTAATTAACGCTTCATTTATAAAAATATTTTACCTGCAGATTATTTTTTACCCCTGAATTATCTGTCGCAGACACTTGGAGAAATTTCTGCTACTGGGTGCCTCATAAAGGATAAAACAAAACAGACCATAAACATATTTCATCCACATAGATAAATTTCGGGTGCTTGTTAGTTCATTCCCCTTGTTACTAGTGACGCTAGTACTGTTGCCATTACAGATTTTACCTTAAGTGTCATATCTTGTATGTTTATGGCTACACCCTACCTGACCTTTTATTTAATAAATAGCAACCTTCTTAATCGTCCATTAAAAAATTGCACACATCTTGCCCTTCAGCCAAAAAGACAGTACTTTACTATCTTGTGTATTAAAATTTGCTTACATAATAAAAATTGACTCATTGTTTCCAGAAAAGAGTGCCCTAGCTATAAAATATTAAAATTGCCTTTTAAAAAGCAAAAGAATACCTTTGATGATAAATATATTATAAAAGTTGACTCACTGTGTCCTGAAAAGAGTGCCCTAGTTATAAAATATTTAAATTGCCTTTTAAAAATCAAAAGAATTCCTTTGATGATATAAAAAAATGTACACAAGGCTTTGTATCCATAAGAAAGGGCTTGATTTCTAACCAAAAAAAGTACCGGAACTCTAATATTCTGTGGTATTGATACTTACAACTGTACCGTTTCCCCCTCCCCTATCATTCCAGTCTGCATATTTATATTTCGTACATTTGCAGAATTAATTTTTTTTTTTTTTCTTTAGCAAAATAAAAAGTTTAGATATAGCTATCAGCATATACTTAGCTGTCCACTATTCCACTTTTTAGTTATCACACCTTCCAAATAGCAATCTTTGCTTAATTATAATGTTAATTGCGATTTTTTGTCAATTCTACGATTAAATATGGTGAGGATTATGATTCGAAAATAGTGTTAACACAAAAAAAGGGATAGTTCACAGCTATGTGTTCTTATGAAAAAATGAATGAAATTTACAGAAATTAATATTTATATGCTGAAGGAATGGAACAATGTTTTTTAATTTCCTATGAAAGGTGCATACCTTAAACTATATTCGATTACTTCCCTATAACAATATTTTGTGGCGAGTCCCCTAAAATCAGATGAAATTAAAAATTTGACACAATTATCTGAAAGATTCGATGCTTTTATAGAAAAAAGGGAAACTCTGCTCAATTGCTTTCTATCGGAATAAAGTGTTCGGAAAATCAAGTAGAATCACCCTGGACATTTTTTTTAAAGTGTAAACAAAATAACATATATTAAATCTGCAATAAATAAAGAAAACAGGTTTTATTTGATGTCTAGAACTACCTAAAATTTTCATGTAGATGTACCTAGCTAAATTAAAGCAATTTTCATGCCAAGGCTTCACTAAAATAGCTGGTAGATGTAAAAATGATCTGCAAATTTCAATTCTTGTTCTAATGCCTAAAACAAAATAACTGCATTTAGAAAACAATTCTGAATAATAATAAATCACACAAAAATAGCTTTAATAGTAAATTCGGCATCAAACCCCATTGTAGTGAGAAATGAGAATACTGTTAAAATCCATGCAATAGTTTTTGCATGATACTCTATTTTTTGGCTGCAAACCAGCCCAGCGTAGCTACGTGCAGGCAGAACTTTCTGTGCAACCGGTTAGTTCAGCAGTTGTCTACTCTTTCCTGCATTGAGGATTTTCATTTCTTTTCCTGACTGCAGACGGCGAAGCACAGAGTTTATATCTATTTGACAGCTTTTGTGTTCCAAGTGAGTTCGGACTGGTTTTGGCAGCTTGGAAGTCCTTTTTAGCCACCCTCTACTTTTTAGTTATTTCTCCTTCCGAATAGTAATCTTTGCCTAATTTTAGTGTTAATTAATTGCAGAATTCTGCGATTAAATATGGTAAGGATTATGATTCAGAAATACGGTTAACATAAAAAAGGAATAGTTTGCAGCTATGCATTTTTATGAAAAAATGCATGAAATTTACAGAAATTAATATTTATATGCTGAACAATGTTTTTCAATTTCTTATGAAGAGTGCATGTCTTAAACTTTAATAAATTCTTTCGGCATAACAATCTTTTATGGGGAGTCCCTGAAAATCAGCTTAAATTAAAAATTTGACACCGTTATCAGAAAAATTTTATTATATAAAAAAGGAAAACCCTGTTCAATTGCTCTCTATGCAATTATATCTACATACAAATAAAGGTGACTTCGTAAATGTGCAGGGCACAGCCTTAGCATGGGCAGTGTTGAGGATACAAAATAAAAAAATCACTAACGTGATTTTTATACGTATATGCAATAGAAGATAAACTCAAACAAACAAAATATCAATCTGATGCTCGTTGGCTAAAAACAGAAAATATTCTTTTCAGGTTAGATATATAAATTTAAAAAAAAAACCCAGCCAATTAAAAATTATTGTACTGTCACAAAAGAAAATCGAACTGATACATTTGTCAGTCTATTGAGTGGCACATGACATTGCCGCCATCAATGTCAGACATGAATTTACAAATATCACTAGTATAGAAAAACAAGATTTCTGTTTTCCCTTCATTTTGATCAAAATAGCATTAAAATAGTTTGAAATAGAATATGTTTAATTTTGAAGGAAGAAAAGTTTTTTTTTCTCTTCATGAATAAATAAAAATTTTGAATGCAAGACAGATTGAGCTTGAGTTAGTCCAAGCCCAAAAACTAATATAATAATCGAGTCTGTTTTATCTCTATCTCCTATGTGTGCGACACATTACGTCACATACAAGTGTTTTGATAAAAAAGAATGCAAAAACTTGGAGATGGAAAGGAAAAAGAAATTTAGGCTTTGATTTTTCTGAAGTGTTATTGCACTAGGGCATGGTGAATTCCGACCAATATTTACTAAAAACAGAGAAGTACCAGAGCTGGGTTACGGTGCAAATTAAACCCTGCATAAGAATCTAAAAAGTAAAAAGTGCCCTTTCTTAAACTAGGTGGGGGAGACTGTAGTTTCTTTTTTGTAACAATGAAAGTTTGCCATTAAAATTTTAACTGTGCCTTGACTATTTATCTTTCATATAATTTCAGGATTTTTTAAGTAGGATTGCAATCATCTTTTACGTTTTTTTCGTACCATCTAAATCAGTGATTCTCAACCTGTGTGCCACGAAAAAATCCCAGGTGTGCCGCCAAACTTTTAAGTCAAGTTGCATCAAATTTTTGAAAATTCGAATCTGTAATATCCGATATTTCATATTATATGGATTTACTTTGAAATAAGGTTTAGTGTCACAAATTTGCTTTATTTGGGAGATTTTTTTCTTCTCTTTCTCATTTTAAGAACATATGAGAAAGCCCTAAAAATGGTCTTACTTTTCTTGAGATAAATTCATTCAGAAAAAAAAAAAATCGTGTCACCTGAAGGAAAAATATTATAATTTGAAATGCAGTAGAAAATATCATTAAAAAATGATTTAAGAGTATGCCTATCCAGAGATTTTATCTTCGAAGAAAGTATTCTAGCTTTAAAAAATCAAACTCGGATATCTCTTTAAATACTAATGTGAGAAATTAAGATATACTTTTTCACATCATCAATTCCTTTCCCTATACAATTTCTAAATGGCTCTTGTCTATCTCCTGTTACTTCCTGCACTGCTGTTGATCAATAAATTTATACCTTGAATCAGCTTCTCCTCCAATATGGGAAAATTCCATGATTCTTTGCACAGATGACGGTATGCTGAATGGTACCGAAACTAGTGTTAAAAGGGTGTTTCATCTGCTTATAAATATTAATATTAATGCATATTAAAGAGAAGTATATAAAAAGAGATTATTAGAATTTTATTTAAAGTAATTTTATTTTCTTTTATTCGGACTATTTTGTTTTTGATAGTAAATAAATTAAAAATTATATGTAATCATTTCTTACGTAATGATAGATTATCCTTCCTTTTTAGGTGCGTTCGTAATTATATAAATACGTAGCACCTATAGTCGTCGTTCAGTCCGTCCGTCTGTCTGTCCGTCTGTCCGTCCGTCTGTCCGCATGTAACAGAGCAAAAACTACCCAACCGAATGGTCTGAAATTTCAAATATATGATTGTTCCAAAATTTTGTCGAGCCATTTCAAATTTTATGAAAATCGGATGTATAGTTTAATTACAGGGACAGTCAAAAGTTTTTCTTTACATTACGGCCAATGGGAAAAATTATTGCAAGTCCATTTTAATGATATTAGAGCCTTCCGAATGATCTGAAATTTTAAAGATATAGTTGTTGCAAAATTTTGTCGAGCCATTTCAAATTTTAGGAAAATCGGATGTATAGTTTAATTACAGGGACAGTCAAAAGTTTTTCTTTACATTACGGCCAATGGGAAAAATTATTGCAAGTCCATTTTAATGATATTAGAGCCTTCCGAATGATCTGAAATTTTAAAGATATAATTGTTGCAAAATTTTGTCGAGCCATTTCAAATTTTAGGAAAATCGGATGTATAGTTTAATTACAGGGACAGTCAAAAGTTTTTCTTTACATTACGGCCAATGGGAAAAATTATTACATTTTAATGGGAATGGGGAAAAATTATTACATTTTACGGGAATGGGAAAAAATTATTGGAAGTGCATTTTAATGATGTATCAGACTATGCACTTTATGAAGTGCAAAAAATTATACATTCAGTACAATATGGGGTGCAAAAAATAATTATAAAACTAGTTATAGTACGAACGCACCTCATTTGCCACGTTTGACGAGCAATTTCCAACTTGTTTAAAGTCATCATAATTTAAGTATGCCGCACAAATTTAATACTAGGTTTAAGTGCACCGTGAAATAAAAAAGGTTGAGAAACACTGATAAGGGGCGGTCCATAAATGATGTCACACTTTTTTTCAATATTTTTGACCCCCCCCCCCCCACCTTTGTCACAAAATGTCACACTTCGCCATACCCCCCTCCCCCCAATTGTCACATGTCCCACTATATTACATAAACATATACCTGCAGTTTAGAAACAAAGCACTACGTTATAGGTCATATTTCAAACTTTAACTACGTGTTTTAACGACATTTGTGAGCATAACAATAAAAATTCATGTACTTATTTTGTATGAAATAAGATTAAGGTTTATAACAAAAGATAATTAATATACAATATTAATAAAATATTAACATGAAAGAGCAGTTAAAAATAGTCGTATTTTGGAATTTGAAATGGAATTTAATATATTTGGCTTTAAATCTACTTTATAAACACAAAATACTTTAATTTCAAAATTTATTCTGCTGATTTTTAATGCTTTTATTTTAACCAAAATGTGTGATGTCACATTTCTTCTTACCCCCTCGTCACAATTTCACGAACCCCCCCTCCAAGCGTGACATCATTTATGGAAGACCCCTAAATTCATATAGCAGCTCAATCAATTGCTGCCCTTCAGAAAATTATTCCCAGCTTCAAGTTTATTTGCTTCGTCGTTGATTAAAATGATATTTAAACTTAATTTTCATATCTATAGCCATTAGATAACATAGAATCTTTACTGGCATGGTGTGGAAGAATCTAGATGTCAAAAATGTTAGGCATTAAATTTGGTGCTAAAATGATAAAGTTGAGCAGGCTGTGCACAGATGCGACGTAACACACATTTTAGAAGAAGAAACAGGTGATTCAATTTCAAAATTTATCTCAAGTCTCACGTTTTGTCGCCTCACCTTGGTGTGTGGCTTGACTTGGACTTGAAATGGAAAAATTAATATTTATTTCTTCATTATCCTGTCAACCAATTTCCATTGAAAAAAAAAACTATCGCCAAACTGTAACTAACAATAAACAAATTCAAAAAAGTCAGAAAAACCTCATTCCAAAAAGTGCCAAAATAAATTTAAATGATTACATTTATAATAATAGATGAAAATAGAAAGGAATAATCTTGGATGTTTATTTACATTATTTTTCTTATTATCTCTTTAGGTTGGTGGATAAATGTTTGTGAGGTCAGTTGAAACTGATCTATTGTATGTAAAACTATGCATTGCAACATTTTTGCAATGCTTTTTCTCTTAATATTGTGTTGCCTTTTAAAGGTTTGTTATTTTAATTAACAAAGTATCTAATAAATCAGTAAAACATTGTTAAAAATATAAACATTGAATTAAAAATCTAGTAGATACTTTTTGAACATTATGGTTTCAGAACAACAGTAAAACTAAATTCAAATACTACTTAAAAACAACCTCCATTAAAAAAATTTTGCAGCAGTATTTATGACTGTTCAAATTAAAAATTCATTATTTTATGACACATTCGCATCATTTTTATTCATAAATTTAAAAATATTGTGTTTTAAATACCAAGAAATTTAATGTAATTTTTCTTATAAAGGCTAAGGTATCTTTCAAAAAAGATTGTTGACATTATAAACTGATTTTAGAAACAAGACTCGCAAGAAAAGCCCTCTCTTCATGAGAGTGCAATGAATTATTATGCAAGTTCTTAAAATGCTTTTATTAGAAAATAAAAACCACTTTAATTTCAAGGTACTTCAGTAGTCATACTTTCAAAATTCATGCTTTTTCAGATGCCCTGTGCATGTGTCAGAAAGTGTAGCATTGGGAGGGAGAAAATATTTTTGTGTGAAAAATGATTAAAACGATAGAAATGTGTAGCAAAATTCCTTGCTTAGCAGTTTTGGGTAAAAAATCCCTACAATTAGAGCTAAACTTTTGAACAATTCTTGTGCTTTTTAAGACTTTCACCAAACGATGTTATACATTTTATTTGTGTATGTATATCATGGAGCAATGAAAAAAGGAATAGACATATATCTTGCACTGTGGAAGTTTTGAAGTAAAAAAAAGTTCTTTCTCCCTTGCCTGTGTCTGTCATGTTTGACTTTGACCAATAACAGTCATATCTGCAGTCTCCAGCGCAAGACGTGGTTAAATATGGCAGACACAGGAAAGACAGCTCCAAGTGATCAGTGTTGAATTCAGACACTTTTTTCCGGGAGGGATTTCTGTGGCTCCAGGCCGGGGGATTGCACTTTTTGACCATTGAAAACGCAAAATCTCAAATCGACTGGGGGGGGGGGATGTGTCCCCCCCCCCCCTAAAACCAACACTGGTCATTTATGACTGCTTTATTTATTTGACTCTCCTTGATATATACAGAGTGTCTCCGAATTAATGGACGAAATTGTAAGGGAAGGTAAAGTACACATAACGAAGCAATTTTCGTATAGCAATGAGGGATTGAAAATGAAAACGAGAGTCTTATTGACATAACCATTACAGTAAGTATTCAAATGTGCCACCACCAACATCATACATACCTGGCAGCATCTAGCAAGTGATTGGCGTACCCTTTTGAAGGTTCCAGATGTCTCATTTATGAGACATCAGTTGACTCTGATGAGGACCTCATTGCAAGACTTTGTTATTGCTGCGAACATTCATGAGACACTTGGAATCTGTGAAAAGGTACCCCAATCACTTCTTAGATGCTGCCAGTGGCAGATTTGAACATTTACTGTAATTATTATGTCAATAAAATGCTCATTTTCATTTCTGCCCCCACATTGCTATACCAAAATTGCTTCTTTATGTATACTTTACCTTCGCTTACAGTTTGGCCCATGAATTCGGGGACACCCTTTGTATATAATAAAATTTTTTGCTAATAATAACTATTAAATCGCATTCATTTTATATATGGCCATGCAAATTCTGTGAGTGAGCAGTAGTAGTTGGTAGTAAGTTTTGGTATGTCATGATGGATAAGGGATTTAAATTTCATTGTTCGTTTTCAATTCATATTTAATTATGGTGGCAAAAAAGAAATATGTATTATTGGTGGAATGAAGTTAGCATGCTGAATGTTCAGCATGTTGTTTCCATCTCGCTATTTCTTGTGGTCAAAAGGAGATGTAGTAAAACATGTTAGACCCAAAAATGTATAATGTCCTGTTCAACCTTTCAGTAAACAGGGCGTCCCTCACCTAGATACAAACAATGAAGGGCACCATTATTCACATGACTTAAATAATGCAACAATACTTGTATTATCTCACAGTGGCAGACGGCAGAGGCTATATCCTACCAGTATTTTTGTATAGTAATCGTTGCCCTATTTAAATGAAGAATTTCTGTGATAAATATGGCGAACTTTTACTATTCGGAAATGATTGCCTCTGTGGTGATCATGCCCTGAGTATTGGTAGTCTTATACGTAGAACATACGTTTCATTGTGGTAGACATAAGGTCTCTACGATACAAAAATTTTAAGTAAAAATAATTTGAAGAGATAACATAAAGTAGTAAATTTAGTTAGAATGACATTTTTTTTTTAAGCGAGTGGGAGTCATGTAAAACATTTTGTAGAAGTAGCTAGAAGTCTTTTAATAATAATTTTTAAAATATATGCAAACATTAGTTACTTTTTAAAAAAGCATTTTTTAAAATTGATCTTTATCCTTACAAAAACTTGGTGACGTACGAAAGGGTGCCAAGAAAACCTTCAAAGAGCACCATGGCGTCGCATTAGACAGCCCTGTTGTATACCACATTTTAAAAAAGCTTAAATTTAATGTTGATGATATAGATCAAAGAACCAATTAAGCAAAATGTTTATTTGTCAATTTAGTAAGATGTTCCCAGATAGTGCTACAACAAAAAATAATAATAAAAAAAAAATGTTCATGTACAACGACGGAAACAACTGCAATAATGGCCAATAAGCTGTAAATATCTTCACATGGCAGAGTTTTGCATCTAAAAGCTTCCAAATTTACTTGAACATAATTACATAAACTTATATCAAATTTGTGTGCTAAAGTTGTAAAGCAAGCATATCATAAAAAAATTATCTAACTTAAGTATTTGCCATTTTTTGAAAAGTGCTGTCATATGTGAATAAAGAATAAACTAGCATTCTTATTATTTTTTAAATTAATGATTGTCTTTAAAACTTTAAATTAAAAGCTTTGGCATGTATAATTATCAATTAAATAAATTGAAATTACCTACAAATTTTGGTATATTTTTACTAAGGTTGATTGTGATTCTTTTCTGTAAAAAAAGGGAAAAATATTTACATAAAGAAATGTGGTGCTATCTATTTATATTGTAATGCAGTTAAATGTTTAGATTTGAAAAAATTAATAAACCCCATAGCAGAATAATCTTTAAAGTGTGATGTACATCGTAGAATAACTGATTTCTCTGCAGAACATTTCAAATTCTCATTTTCAACAAAGCTTGCCATTCAACTGTCGGAAATTCGTCAGACCAGAAAAAAATTGTAAAATTCTTCAATTGTTTGTTTTCCGATCATGCGAAAAAAATCTCGACATTCTTCAGCCGGTTGTGGAAAAACATACAAAATTCATCAAACAGTCGCAGAAAAACATCCACGATTTTTGTCAATCAGTCGCAAGAAAAAAATTTGCCAATTGGTAGAAAGAAAATATCATGAAATATACCAATCAGTTGTGGTTAAAAATACATAAAATTCGCCAATGGAACCTTGGAAAAAACTGCAAATTTCATCAATGAGTAGCAGAAAAAAAAACGATTTTCTCCAACCAGTCGCAAGAAAAAGCCACAAAATTTGCCTATCGATACAAGGGAAATAACGAAATTCGGCAGTTGGTCGCAGGTAAAAAAACTGTAAAATTCGCAAGTGGATCTTCAGGATCTGTGTTTTCCTTTTTTTTTTATTCCCGCAGAACATTTTTTATCACTTGAAAGTTCGTTGCAAAACATTCTGCTTTGGGGCTAATAAATTTTAGATTAAAAAATTTTTAGGAAAAAACACTTGGAGTTGCTCTTTGGGATTTGAAAATGGATTTCTCTGGGAAATGTTCTGTCATCTACAGTATGGAACCATTTATCCGGAAGCCAGTTATCCAGAATGATATTTTCAATTGACTTATTTCAGAAAAATGTGTCATACAGTGCCAGTATGACATATCGTCGCCTCAGAGCAACAGTAGGACATCTAGTAATAATCGAAAATGAGATGCCTGACTTACTGCTATGAAAAACTGTCTGCATCTAGTGGAATAGTAGGGAATTTTTATAAAACACATCTGAGCTATAGTATTGAACATAAATTTGTGTTTCAAAAGTTGTTCTATATGCAAACACACTTTCTCATAGCAATAAGTTAAACACCTCATTTTTTTATTATTACTAGATGTCCTATTGTTGCTCTGAGGTGACGATATGTGTATTGCTTTAAACATTACAACATGCATGGTATAACTTGATGCCAACAACTAAGATTTTAAATGGAAGTATATTTACGTAGTTATATATTAGACATTTTGATTTTTATGCAGGGGAATTTTTGTTTGTATAAATTGTACTCATAAATTCATTCGTTTCTCATAAATTGTCTTCTGTCAAATTTTGATTAATTTTTTAATTTGTCTAGATCTGATTTTTAATCTGTGAAATCTAATAATTGATTTGAAATCAGAAACAGTAACTACATATATTCAACAAATCTGATCATATGGAAGTTGTTTAATGCTCAACCAGTTATTTGGAATACATCCAACTCCAGCTATTCTGGGTAAATGGTTCTGTACTGCATTCTGCATAAAGCAATTTAATATGCAGCCGGTCCCCAATACAGTTAAAGAGAGGATTTTATTTCTTTCAACTATTGCTAATAAATGTTCTGTAAAAAATTCTAAGATTTTAATGATGTGACTAATGCACCTTTTTTCTGTGGAACCTTTAAGCGGCGGATTTACTGAAACTCCCTGATCGTGAAATGATATGTTGGTTGACCTATGGGAAAATTTAAAAGCATGATTACTCATTACCTAATTATTAAAATGCAGTTTTCACCATCTGAAAGTACCCGTTATATGTTGATGATGTACGTTAAAATTTTCTCCATAAATTTTAAGTATTTAAAAAATCCCTGTAAACTTTGAAATTTTATCATCATAGATGGTAAGGTAGAGATGGTCTGTAACTCCACCCCAGTCCTGTCCACTCTGTAAAATTTACAGAGAAAATTTTTTTAAATGCACATCTTCGGCATCTGATGTCTACTTTCTGATGGTGAAAACTGCATTTAAATAATTATATTAGGCAACGAGTAATCACGCTTTTTAGTTTTCCCATAGGTTAACATGGGATTATGTGATTGGGTAGTTTCAGTGAAGTGTCCCCTTAAGTTGTTTAGCATCAGGTTTTAATAGTAGATCTGGGATCTTTTATCTTTAGAACTTGATGTGATAAAACTATTTTCAAGATTATAGATTCTGCCATCAAAAAATTGTGCATTATGAGACTATCTGCAAACAGATAAATAATGGTAGTGCAATGTTAAAAATTGTGATAGTGAATATCTATTTAAAAAGGCGGCGTGGATTGACGGCTCAAAAAATTTTTGATTCATAATGTCAATGCTTTATCTAATTTTATGTACATTTTATATGTTATATCAGCTATTTATGATTGTTGTATATGCAGGGTTCCCAGCAAAACATGACTGGCAAATTCCCTGACCAAACGGGCATACTACGAAATTTGCTGCTTATTTTTGCAATCCTTTGTCAAAGCTAGCGATTTTTTTTTTCTACAGTCATTCTTCAAATTTCTTGATTTTTTTTTTTTTTTGATGAATTTTGCATCATTTTTCACTTTTTTTCCAAGACTTTTTCGAAAATATTTGTAAATTCCCTGACTACTTTGAAATTCCATGACTTTCCAGATTTTACATGAAGCTGGCTAAATAAAGAAAAATCTGTTCTTGCCCGAACTTCCATTATTGGCATTTATTACATCCTTCCAAAAAACTTAATTACTATAACAGTAGTGAAAAGATTATAAACAGGGAACTTAGATGAGAGTAGCTTTATCTTGTGCCCTTTAGGACAAGTCATGCCTAGTATTTTTTAATTTTTCAATCTTATGTAGTTGGAATACACGTACGATGAATTCAGCCACAGTTATTGGCCAAAAGTCATGAAATGTGATGTCACACTTATACATTTTTGCCATAATTCCCATTTTAGCAATAGATTTTTTTTTATAAAAATTGGTCAATGAAAAAATAAACAATATCTTTTTTTTCCCTAAATTTGTTGTGTTTATTATTTTATCATTACTTCCTCCCCACTTTTTTATAAGCTAATACTAATGATTGACTGAATGGAAAATCGGAAGGAGCTAAAAGAAAAAAAAAACACTCCATTGTAATGGTGGCAATTATTTTAAGAGACAAGAAATGTATATGAAAAAGCAAGTTTAATACCATGCAATATTGAAGCTTTTTAAACTTTGTAATTCCTAGTTATTTTTTTTTTATGTATTTCAGTTTAGCCCAATATTCTAATATTTGGTGCATCCCTATAAGACAATAATGAAATCTTAAGAGGAAGGTGAATTACAGTTCTGCATCACGTTGGCTTTGCAATAATTCTTTCCATTATTGTTGAGGTTAATTATAATTGTTTCGGGTTCAGATTGGGTTTTGACTCTTGCCAGGATTGGTAAAAACTTTTTATAAAAGAATCCCCAACAATATTGTTTAAAATATAAAAGCTTTTTTTCTTAAAAAAAAAGTTTATTTTCAACATAAAAATTGATATAAGAAATAGGATAAGACTGTTTTTCATAATTTATTGCATTAAAATATGGGGTTGAATTTTAAAGTGTCAGGTTCAGGTGAAGCATTTCAAGTGGATATCAAATAGAATTTTTGTTTGATATAACCCAACCAGTGCAGGCTCTAATTAGATAATACAGGCATAACAAAACATGAAGGTAATAAACAATCCCTTGAAGTTTATTTTAATTTTTTGTTAAAAATTACTTGCTAATAAAACATGATGAAAATTTATTTTCAACTGTTAAAACATGCATACTATAACAGTAACACAACGGTGAGTATCAGTATTTAGTGTCAATTAAAAAATAAAATAAAATGAGGCAAATCTTCAAAATTTGATCATAATAAATTTAATCTAAAATCCAAACTATTTTCTGGCACATATCTGTTGTTGCATATTATGTGATCTTATTCAGAAACTGAGCAGTTTAATTGTTATTTCTATTTTCTGACAAAGGCACTGGATCTTACAGAAAAGGCCATCATTGTTAGCGTTTTATAACGTGGCAGTCTAAGAAGGGTGGCATTGAGCAACTAATCAATTGTAATTCCAGTTGTAGATTAGAGTTTCTCCCCAGCTTTAAAAAAGAGCGAGGTGATGGTAGTGAGAAAGGAACATTTAATTTTTAAAGGCACCTTTAACATTTTAAAGTCAGGGTTCAAGACATGAAAAATTTTTATTATACGAGCAATTTTTGTACTGGAAAAGATATAAGTGCCTTCTTTTTTTTTTTGACAAGGGGAAGAATGTTGCTATTTTTTAACTAAAGGGCAAAAGGGGTGCAGCACCCTCTTGAAATTGGCTGGATGTAAACTATTAACCATTTCAACGTTTGGCTCCAATATAAGTTGGGAGGGGGGGAGCCCTGTTTCCCTATACCCATCGCCAGTGAAGTGGTTAAGGATGAACCGAATAGGGGTTTTGACCAGATAGCAACTATTCAGCCACATATTAAATACAAATATTTCATTTTTTATAAACATCTTTTTACAAGTACTATAAACTAGAGCTGTTGCAAACCTGACCAATCGTTACTGAGTAACGGGTATTCTCTCTATTACGAAGTACCGACTTGTTACTGCAGAACTAAATGAAACAAACTTCAAATGCTACCTTCATTTCATGATTAATTTATGAAGCCGTATAGTCCGATGGTGAAAAATAGTTTTTGTTAGGACTCTGAATCATTTGTTCCATATTAGTATCAAATACGAGTATTCGATCAAGTCGTTTCGTTACTTCAGCACCCGTTCATTCACTGAAAATGTGTGGAACTGCTTTTAGAACGATTACTATGAGATCATTTATTCTTTGAGGTATTTTATCTCACAGATATGAAGTGCTATATGCATATTTTAAACATGAACGGAATAAGTGATTTTTTGATCAAGAAATTAATAACATTTTCATGTATGTATTTTAAAAAAGGAAGCATGATCCAAGCAATAAAGAGATAAGATGTGTTTATCATTTAAGATTTTAATTAGACTAATTAAACAGAACGGAAGCTTATAGTAGAATAAATTATTCTTTATATCTGTATTTAAGGAATGATAAAGTATTTCTATGAAATGTAACTTTTTAAATCATTGATTTTTATTCATACATGCATAAAATCAGCAGGCGTTCTTGATTAGAAATTCAGAAATAGATTAGCATCTCTCTTTTTCCTTTAAATGCAAAAGATTTTTTAGAAGATACTGTGAAAATGGGTGTTTTGAACGGAATTTCTGGACACGACAGTAATTGAAGGGTCATCATTATAAAAGCATTCGATTATAACTTGAACTGCATTACAATAAAAAAATACTATTTGGGTCCATATCATTGCCTTGACTGCCAATTTCATGCATTAGAACAGAGTCTATGAATGTGTCAGAAATATGATGTTGAGCGGGGAGAAATGTTTTGAGATAGTTTATATAGTATATCTTTGAGCTAGTTTCCATTATAGACAGGTTCCGTTGTCGTTTGTTTTACTGGTTTCAGTAAGCAGTGGACATTTCTATTAAAATACTCAATTACTTTTTTTTTTTTTTTACCACATAAGTCCATACATACATGTTTTATTTCTTCTAAAACTAATAGGATTTTTTGTTACATAATTTAAGATGACATTGTTTTGGCAGAGACTAAGCCAGTAACTTTTTTTTTTTTTTTTTTTCCCAGGAAATACTGAAGGGAAATATTAGAAATAGATCTTTAAAATTTGTTGCTTAAGCTTAGTAATAAAATTATTTTAAAGTCTTATATTTTATTCCATTGAAATGTATTTCAACTTTATCATAAACACAATGTACAGTCTTATGCCAAATTATGCCTAATATATATGTATACGATGTTTTAGAAAACAGTATTACAAGTAACTTGCACTGAACAGTTACTTTGTGTTTGATGACATTGTGTTATAAAGAATTTAAAAACACCCTATAAAATTTATTTCTTGACAATTATGCTAAGTTGATGGGAAGAGTTTAATGTAAAGACACCATTCCCAATTAAATGACTATTTTGGTTTTTCTCAGAGTCAATTTGCAATAAATGGGGTTCCTCCCCATTTTGGAGAGGTGGTAGAAAAAACGATATGCTTATAATCCTGAAAAACTGTCTAATTACTAGGGTGTAAAAAAATAATTTTTTTTTTTTTTAAATAAAAATAAATCTGATTTTTATGATTCTTCCCCCCCCCCCCCCCCCAGCATTCAAATACTGAATAGCCACCAAGAGTTTTAGGTTTCAAAAACAATGAAACCACTAATTGATAACATAATCCATGTTTTTACACTTTAATAAAATTATAATTATTAGTAATTACAAAAATTATAAAAACTGCAAATTAATAGTTTCATTAGTTAGTATCATACAATAACGTTATATACATTAATATTGTAATAATTATGTAAAACTTTATTAAATACTAGTAATATTAACATTTATTAAAATTATTAATAACTGCATTTAACGTTAAATTAACACTACTTCAAATTAATAATAATTAAACAATCAGCTCTCTAATTAGGAACATATTATACATTTTTAAGCTTTAATTATTAAAATGATAATAATGTAGTAATCATTTTAGAAAGAAAAAGGGGCAGGATGCTAGTTCCAAAAAAGGGCACTATTTCATGAGGAAATATTAGCAATGTGTTTAGTAATGCTTAAAAAAAATATATATATAATTTTTATCATGATAAATAAAGTATCTTTAAATTTTTAATAATTTTATGAATCACAAAATTGAAAAACAAATAACAATATGTTTTAATAATATCCTGGGTTATTTTTTTTCTAAACAAACAAATTTCTATTTTTGTAAGATCTTGGGCACATGAATTTAGAAATACTGTTAAATGGGAAGTTTTTTGCAAGAAATCTCTTGCTATAACTACAGGTGAATTTAACTGTATTTCTTTAAGGCAGGGTGCATTTTGCCAATTTCAAAAGGGGCAGCATGTGTCGCCCTTAAGAAAAAAAATAACCTAGAAGAAACAGTAAGTAATTATGGAATTAATAAAAACTGCAAATAAGTAATTTCATTAGTTAGCAGCACAAATAACAAAACTAACAAATATTTGCAGCTCGTTTTGCATTTGTGCTTAGAAAAAAGTTACTGTTAATCACCAAAATCTAAACTTACACATATGTATGTATATGCTAACCAAAAAATTCATGAAAATGAGTTAAACCCATTCATACGCACATACAGAATAAATATAAGGATAGCCAGTTACATCTGAAATCCTCAAAATATTTATATAACAGCATTATTACCTCTCAGTTGGGGATTATTAACTTTCAACGGTTCGCTTTTTTTTTTCTTTTTAAGAAAAGTTTTGCTGTTTCTTCAATCTCTAATTCCCTTTTTAGGTGCATTCGTAATTATATAAATACGTAGCACCTATAGTCGTCGTTCAGTCCGTCCGTCTGCATATAACAGAGCAAAAACTACCCAACCAAATGGTCTGAAATTTTAAATATATGATTGTTGCAAAATTTTGTCGAGCCATTTCAAATTTTATGAAAATCGGATGTATAGTTTAATTACACGGACATTCAAAAGTTTTTCTTTACATTACGTCCAATGGGAAAAATTATTGCAAGTGAATTTTAATGATGTTACAGTCTTCCGAATGGTCTGAAATTTTAAAGATATAACTGTTGCAAAATTTTGTCGAGCCATTTTCAATTTTATGAAAATCGGATGTGTACTTTAATTACAGGGACAGTCAAAAGTTTTCTGTTACATTACGGCCAATGAGAAAAAATTATTGCAAGTGCATTTTAATGATGTTACAGCCTTCCGAATGGTCTGAAATTTTAAATATATAATTGCTGCAAAGTTTTGTCGAGCCATTTCAAATTTTATGAAAATCGGATGTATAGTTTAATTACAGGGACAGTCAAAAGTTTTCCGTTACATTACAGGGAATGGGAAAAAAATATTGCAAATGCATTTTAATGATGTTACAGACTATGCACTTATGAAGCGCAAAAAAATATACATTCAGTACAATATCGGGTGCAAAAAATAATTATAAAACTAGTTATAGTACGAATGCGCCTCATTTGCCACGTTTGACGAGCAATTTCCTACTTGTTTATTTAGTATATATGAATTACAAAGTTAAAAAAAAAAAAAAAAAAAAATTATTCAACCTATACTGAAGAAGCTCTTGCTGTGCTTAACATTTTTATACCAATTAGTTATTTTTCTCTTGTGCATTCATTTACATTTAGCTGTTGAACAGATGTCATTCTTTCTTCTTTGAGTCAAGATTGCTATTAATTTATTATTACAAAAGTAGAACGAGAAACTAAGACTGCCTATTTATTCTTTTATTTGTAGAAATTTAATACACTTGTAATATATATTTTATATAAAATAATGTATAAATAGCATACTTGACAACTAAATTTCGGTAAAACTCAGAAGATTTTGGACAAAAAATCAGAAGATTTTCGTGAAAAATCAGAAGAAATCAGAAGACTTTTTAAGTTTTATAACACTTTCAGTAAGGACTAAAAAACAACTGAATCCTTATAAATAAACAAATTTGAAAGAGAAACTCAAATAAAATATTCACTAATTTGCAATTACACAATATATATATTAAGATAAAAAAAAATAACTTGAATATATTAAAAATTACAATTTTTTTTTTCCTTTTGAACATTCATAGATTTCCTACCTTTCACATTAAAAGACACTTAAAACTTCTGCCTCCTAACATTTTTTTTTTTTTTTTTTTTTTTTTTTTTTTTTTGAGGGTGATGAGTAAAAAAAATATCTGAAATTCACAGCAAATTTTCTGAAAAGTTATAGCAGAGGAGGGGGGGGGGGTATCCACTACCGACACTAGCTACGTGTTTTTTCTGCGGCCCTTTGACGAAATTCGCGATCTTTTGGTAACATTTGTGGGCGTTTTCGCGATCTTATGACGAAATGTGGTTTTTTTCGCGATATTTTGACAAAATTTGTGGTTTCTTGCGCTCTTTTGACGAAATGTGCCGTTTTTCGCGATCTTTTGACGAAATGTGCCGTTTTTTCGCGATCTTTTGACGAAATGTGCCGTTTTTCGCGATCTTTTGACGAAATGTGCCGTTATTTCGCGATCTTTTGACGAAATTTGCCGTTTTTTCGCGATCTTTTGACGAAATTTGCGTTTTTTACACAATTCTTTGCCGAAATTGGCGATTTTTCTGCAAACGATAGGTAAAATTTATTTTTTTTGGCGAACATTTGCCGAAATTCGCGATATTTTTTATATCCGAATTTTCGAATTGGTGAGATTTTTTTTTTCAATTTTCAGAAATGAATGCCTTATATTTTCGGAAAATATGGACCAGAATCACCCCTACGCGTTGTTTACGCAATCTTTTCACGAAATTCGGCGTCTTTCCCACGATCGTTCGGCGAAATTTGGGTTTTTCCCGCGATCTTCTGACGAAACACGCGTTTTTTCCGCGATTCTTTAACGGAATTCACGTTCTTACGTGTTTTTTTTTTTTTTTTTTACGGAAATGGCGTTTTTACGCGATCTTTTGACGACACTTTTTTTACCCGATCTTTTGACGAAATTCGCGTTTTTTCGCGATCCTGTCATGGAATTCTTGTTTTTACGCGCTCTTTTGGGGGGGGGGGAACTCTCGTTTTTTTACGCGATCTTCCGACGACATTTGCGTCTTTCCCGCGAACATTCGGCGAAATTTGGGGGGTTTTCCGCGATCCTTTGACCAAACTCGCATAAAAAGCGTAAGAAAAGGCCAAAAATCTGAAGAAAATGATGAAAAGCGGAAGACAATGCATTACGCGCGTAAAATCGTAAAACATGCCGATTTTTCGGAAGAATTCTGAAAAAATCGGAAGAGTTGGCAGCTATGAAATAGGTTACCTAAAGGAAATGATGACATTGAAAATTATATTGGATTTAAATATCATTTTTAAATGAAACCGTTTTATGTTGGATAAAACAATACTTTTTACAAACTTAACTGTTTTTAATTTTTTACAATACTCAGGAATACTCAGAAATGATTATTTAAAGCTCTGTTTTTGTTTATTCATATCATAAGTCAAAATACCTGTAAAAACTTTCAAATTATGTTCATCTTAGATTTTAAAACTTTTTTTGACATTTTAAACATTTAGAAAAATTTTGATTTTAATCAATGATTTTTTTTTAAAAATCGGCTGTTAAAGTCATGATTTAATCGCTGATTTAAATCAACTTATTAAAATTGTTGACACCCTACTTATTACAGATTGAACTAAATAAGAGAAAGCAAAAAAACTCCAAAATTACATGAACATTTACATTTTGATTTTATTCACAATTAAATAAGTATACAAAAATAATACAAAATTGATGTAAAAAGCTTCACACCTATTCCTGACAGAAACTGACAATGAATAAGTAGAATTTGAGTCATCACAACAATTTAAAGTTGGGGATAGGAACAAATTGCTTTAAGCTGTTTCATTAGCTGCTTCTTCTTCCTCTTCAAAGTCACCCTCATCTTCTGCAGTTGCTTCTTGATACTGTTGATATTCAGATACTAAGTCATTCATGTTCGATTCAGCTTCAGTGAACTCCATTTCATCCATACCTTCACCAGTATACCAATGCAAGAAAGCTTTTCGCCTGAACATAGCTAAAAGTAAATGCAATAAAACATTTCAGAAATTCACTTAAATTAAAAATCATTAAAATAAATCAAGAAAAAATAGCACAAAATCTTTCAAAATAAGAAATCGGTCATTGAACAGTTACAATTTCTTTATCAGGAAATTTTGACATAGTATATAAGAATCTGATATGTGCTAATCTAAGTACAGTCAGTTTGTTATATTTTTATTCACAAATCGATATAAATAAGTAATTTATCTATTTCTATATACAAACAGAAGTAAATTAAAATATATAATGCGAACTTTAAAAAGTCCCAGTCTTACTTAAAAGGCGACTAAAGTAATTAAAAAGGTGTTACAAGTTTAAAGTACACAATTTATTTAAAACTTCTAAGAGGATTCCTAACTAAGAAATTTCTTAAAGAAGTTTTAAATAAATTGTATATTTTAAACTTGTAACGTCTTTTTCATTACTTTAGTCGCCTTTTAAGTAAGACTGTGGACAAGTTCACATTATATATTTTATGTTGAATCAAGGTGAAAAATTGCATTTTGTCTTATGATTTTATTTTATCAGAATTGTACACAAAAACAAAAAAAGAACAAATATGTATAAATAAAATGTTTATTAGGATGAGCGAAGCGAATCCTCTACTACGCTACACAAATTACATTTTGTTGTACACTATTCAATATTTTGGCTTGAAATTAAACATAAAAATAAATTATGATCTTTAGATTTGCACAATATTTTTTTTTTTTTACAGAATAACCTTAAAAAACTTATTTTAATTAATTTATTTTACATGTTTTTCCATTACAGATGCATTTTTGTAAATAAAAAATGAAGCCCGTATATTTTAAGAAGAAAAAATAAATCATGGAGTTAGTAATTAAAGATAAATCATGATTAATTAAATAAAATATATTTTCATTATTCTGCCAAAATATCTCAAACTGCTTTTTAAATTTAATTTTCAGTGTTAAGAATTCAAATACACAATTTATTATTATGTGAAATTATTTACGCAGACACATTAACACACATTATTACACATTTAAAAACAATTATATTATGATTTTTTTTTTTTTTTAATAAAGTGGCAACAAAAGAATTGTAAACAAATAAAAATAATTGTTAAATTCGTTATATAAAGCGTTATTCAAATTCGAAGGTTGAATAATAATAATAAAAAAAAAGTTAATAATTCTTAGTATCAACGAGAGCAGATTTCAAATGTTTTTCCAGAAAATAAGATTTTGAAGAAATAACTTTCTTCAAGTTCTCTTCAAATATATTATTCTAAAATTGCTATCAAAGATTTTTTTGATGTGAATTACAAAGATTGGAAACATACCTATTTCAAAGCATTTGAGAAAACATCAGAGGCTATTGTAAAATGTAAAAACATCTTTAAAAGGGCTTTTAGTTGAAAACTTAGAAATATTTTGTAAAATTTTGCTTCGAAAATATGGTATGACTGGTATAAATAAAATAACTAAAAAATTTCGAGGAAATTCTTAGTTATTTGGCTGAATTTACATTTCTAAAATTAAAATGCACCAAAACATAAAATAATGTTTTTGCTTAAAAAAGATGCAAAAAATATTAAAAAATATTGTTACTTTCAAATATTTATTTTATTAAATAATGCTTCGTGAATCCAAACAAAGCATGGCCTTTGCTAGTATATATACATATTATATAAACAAGCATAAAAGTTCATTGTGATTGTTTTCATAGCTGTTTATATCATTGGGCTCATATTTTGCAGCTTGAATTGCACCAAGTTTTTTTTTTTTTTTTTTTTTTTTTTTTTAAACGCCAAGGCCCCTATGCTGGAAAAGGACCGAGATGTACATTCTAATAGCATACTATATCTATGAATATAATATAGATATCTATATTGCATTGCATATTATACAGTTATATATAAATGCTTCAGCAAAAAATATGTCAATACGTTTGCAGCCCGATTTTGACACATTATCCAAAAAGGTTAAATGAGAATAATGTAGGTATGCACAGGCCAGAATTTCCAGGCCCGACTCGAACAAAAGCTATCTTGGCCCAGACCGGTGTAAAAATTAAAAGTTCAGCCTGAGCCCAGCCCGTTTACATTCTCACAGTTTTCGGCCCGGCCTTGTCTGTACAAAAATCAGTGAAAACAGGCCCGGGCCGACTCAGTTTCTACAAGAAATTCTGTTTTTTCTCGACATACAATTAAGATTCTTTTAATGAATACTATACGTATTTATGGGAACATTTTACAGTATATTTTAGATTACTATGTGTTCGCAAAACAGAAAACACACAATAGTAACATTAATGACCACTTACAGTCTTAGACGTTTCAAAATTCAAACAAGGATTCATTAGAAGACTAATATAGTGTAGAATAAATCTGAAATTAAAAAAAGGCGTTAACCCTTAACCGGAAACATGAAAATCCCGTGCACAAACAGAACACTTAATAATTTACCAAATAGTGAACTTAAGCATTTAATCTTTAATAGTAATGCATTAACAGGACCAATTTTTTAATATAACAGCATAAAAATAAGTTTGGAATGTCTGAGAGAAAAAATATTAAGAGCAGATATGTGGACGGAAACATCTCACAGACGTATGTTTCCGGTTAAGGGTTAAAAACATAACTTTTGAAGCTACATAATGAGAAGTAGATTAGTGAAAGTATTTCTCTGTCATTTTTTAAGGCAGGGGTTCTCAAATTATGGTATGCATACCAGTACGTCAAACTCTGTTTACTGACATGCGAAAGTCCGATACTGGTACATGAAATGAAATAAAAAATACAACAGTAATGATACTGGAATCCACATTCAAAAAGATGAATGTAACAGAATTTTGGTGAGAAAAGATTACCCTCTGATAAACGTAAAAGCTCTAAAATTACTGCCTGTTTTTAGCAAAAATTATTCTTTTTTTAAGCGCTTTCTCTTCACTTCTTCCAATGAAAAACAAATACAGGAATAAACTAAAAATCGAATCTGACTTACATTTAAAACTAAGATTTAAGCAGACATGAGGAAGCTGTGTTTGATAAAGCACCCTTATAATTAAATTAACAATACAAGGGAATTAATAGAATCGCCATAGTACAGGGATGGTGAACCTATGGCACGCAAAACAATTTCTCTGGCACCTGAAATTTAATTTTTTTTTAATTTAAATTTGATAATTTCCTTTTCCTGTAATGCTTTGTAATGTTTTATACATGTGCTTTGCCTTTCTATATGAATTTAAAATCTGTATTTTTCACATGAATAAAGTTAGATAGCCACTGCAATAAAAGACCAAATGGACCCAATTTTGATATGTATATTAACAAAAATAACAAAATATGAACAAGGTATAAAGCATGTTCCATCGAATGTACAACAGCAAAAATCTCACCAATACATTGTTTAAAACAACTTGGATAATTATAAATCAGATGTTGCGTACTAAGTTAAAAATTACTAAAATAAAAATTAGCAATTTTTTTTTTTTTTGGCCTGATTACAGTACGTACTTCAAAAATAAATCATATTTACAAATTAAAATTTCATTAATTTAATGACCGATTCCGTTATTAAAGAGAAATCGCATTTCGGTTTTGAATATTACTGAATTATTAATTATTAATGCATGAAAGCAAATTGATTTTATAAAAAGTGTTTCGTATAAACATCGTACGCTGCACAAACGTTTGGCACGAGACATTTGTTAATAGATATTGCTTGTGAATTTTTGGCGCCTACGCAAAAAGGTTCGCCGTACCTGCCCTAGTATATATGCATCAATTTACGACAATGTCATAAGGTATTGTAGCTTTTTTCCCATCAAAGCACTGTATTTTGACAATGTACGTATTATTAAAATGTAATTATGATACTACCTTTTATTGGAATGTTAATATAAAGCAGTCAATATAAGTAGCAATTTAATAATATAATTATACAATTAAATACAGTAAAATCTGCTCAGACAGAAGCACAAAAAACTGGAAAATATTTCATTTTAGACATATTCCGTTTACACAGGGTTATATTAACTTCAAATTGTATTGGCAGTACGTGGAAGTATGAACTTCTATTTAGTGGTATGTCGGTCTGAAAGTTTAGGAACACCTGTTTTAAGGCTTTTCTCAAATCCAAAGGAGCTACATTCTGACACATTTCTGAATTAATTTCTTTCATAAAGATTGATATGTATTCTTATTCAGAAACTATGTAAATGGCATTTTTTAATTAATTATTTATTATTATTTTTTTATAAAAGCAATATATCTTTGTGAAATTATTGCCAAAGTTAGCGTTTTGAATCCAATTTCTGGAAGCGATAGCACGGGGAAGTATAAAAACATACAGTCACGTGATAATATCTTATATCTCTGTAAGTAATTTATCAAAAATGGAAAATGCTATTCGATTCAAAATCCTTCAATAATCAGGCCTTTCAATTTTATGCTTTTACAGTTAAAAATGAGCCAGAAAATGTGTTGAAAAGTTAAGCATTGTTGAACAGCGAATTTGAGAACCATCATAAGCTATATTTCCAAAGATACTGTTAACATAAGTTCATTATCACTCTTTAATACTTTTACAAAACATATTGCCTGCCCTACACATCCTGAGAACGATTAAGATAAGTTCCATCCCGGTACGAATATGTAGAACAAAAATGCAAGCCTGATCTCGGCCCGGCACGAGTCTGCTGAAAAAATAAAACCTGGAAGACACCATGTAATTGTCTTATACCGATCTCTACGATGGACATGTTACTTTTCTGTATTAATGTTGTAAAACTAGCATTGGTTCGTGACGTACATTTATACTTCCCGCGAAAGTCATATTCATTGAAAATGGCTCATATTTTACGGGCTTCGTTGAAATTTTTATATTGGGCCAGTAGGTCTGCTGAATTTTTTTTTTTATCGTCTTAGCCCTGCAGGCCCGTTCAATCGTCTTTGCCGACCTTTCCAGGCTCGTTAAAAAAATTGTCTTAATTCTGCTGGCCCAGCCTGTTTGAATATTCGCCTTCATTTCGCCGGGCCTGTGCAGACCTCAAGAATAATGATAGATTTTCTAACCTCTCATCATTGAGTCTACAGCCAAGGTTAGAGTAAAGCCAAAAAGATATTAGCAACAATATGGTTTAACATATATCAACGTGGATATCATTAAAGTGCTTTCACAAAAAATACTCATTGCATAAAATCATATTAGCTAAAATGCATCAACTGCCAGTGAAACCCAATTACGGACATATTGCAGATGGGCATGAAGCATAAATGAAAAAGTGAGTGAGTCTAGCGCTTTTTATCAAGAAAGATGAAAAACATAACAGAAAACATACAAAATGATGGCATAGTTGCAAAGAGTTCTTGATTTCTCTATAAGAATCTTCCAATTTGGTGGAGGATTAAGCAAGTAAATTAAATTCTGAATAAAAGTGACATGTTGCAATGTTTAGCATACATTTAGGGGAGACCAAACTGGTCGCCAGACACAGCTAGTTTATTAAATAATTATAAAAATCAAATAAAAGTCAATAGTTATTTATTAGATTCAATGAAATAATTTAAATAAATCATATCAAAGGGTAAATATGAGTTTGATAGAAATAAAAAAGTCCTTCTGGCCAGTGCCGGGAGGAAGAGGTAGCTTTCATATTCCTTATTTTTTAAAAGCCAGCTTATATTATTCAAACACATGGAGCTCAAATTAGTGGAACCCGATTATAGAAGATTAAATACTAATTTTTGTCAATATTGAATATGAATGAGAATTTCGCAAAATTAGTCAGCGTTATCAAAGCTGGTTTTATCAAAGTGATTTATATTTTGTCGCAAAATTCGGTGATATCCCGAGTTATATTAACCCGAATTATCAGTGACAGCCCGCCATTTTAAAACAACATAATGGGTGCAACAAAGCTAACCAATGAACTTGGTCGAGACCTTAGTAATTCCTGTGCACATGCTCACTCATATCTAAATCTGTTGATATATACGAGTGCTGCTGCAGGCAAAAAATCAGATTTTTCAAAATGTCCCCACATTAGAAATTCAAACTGGTATATCTTGGCCTTTTTTTTAGATAAAGGCAAAACGAAAAATGGTCTGGAATCTTTGTAGCAAGCTCAAACACATAAGAAAAAAATCTTTTTCAATTTCTAATTTTTTTGTACCTCATTTTAAATTAAAAAAAAAAAAAAAAAAATTAATGGCTGCCAATTTGAAACAAAATGACTTATGATGTTGGTCAACATACTCGGTCGAGACATTGGTATGTACTATGTACACACCAAGTTATATCCAAATCCGTTCATAAATACGCGTGACAAAAATCAGATCGTTTCAAAATGTCAGCCACACTAGAATTTCTAAGTGCTATAACTCAACCGTTTTTTAAGATATAGACGAAACAAAAAATGCTCCGGAATCTTTGTATCAAGCTCAAACACATAAGAAAAAAAAATCTTTTTCAATTTCTAATTTTTTTACCTCATTTTAAATTAAATTTCTTTTTTTAATTTTTAAATGGCCGACATTTTGAAACAAGATTGCGTATGAAGCTGGCCAACGAACTCGGTTGAGATATTGCTATATACTATGCACATGCCTTGTCACATCCAAATCGGCTCATAAAAACGCATATTATCGCGTGACAAAAATCAAATCATTTCAAAATGCCAGCCATGCTAGAAATTAAAAGTGGTATACCTCAGCCATTTTTTAAGACATAGACGAAACAAAAAATGCTCCGGAATCTTTGTATCAAGCTCAAACACATAAGGAAAAAATCTTTTTCAATTTCTAATTTTTTTTTGTACCTCATTTTAAATTAAAATTTTTAAAATGGCCGCCATTTTGAAACAAGATGACGGATGAGGCTGGCCAACGAACTCGGTCGAGACATTGCTATGTACTATGCACATTCCTTGTCACATCCAAATCGGTTCATCAATACGTGTATTATCGCGTGACAAAAATCAGATTTTTTCAAAATGTCAGCCATGCTAGAAATTCAAAGTGCTATATAACTCAGCCATTTTTTAAGATATAGACAAAACAAAAAATGCTACAGCATCTTTGTATCAAGCTCAAACACATAAGAAAAAAATATTTTTCAATGTCTAATTTTTTTGTGCCTCATTTTAATTTTTTTTAAAGGCTGCCATTTTGAAACAAGATGGCGGACGAAGCTGGCCAACGAACTCGGTCAAGACATAGGTATGTACTATGTGTACACACGAAATTATATCCAAATCGGTTCATAAATACGAGAGTTACAGTATGGCAAAGATCAGATATGTATATATATATATATATAAAATTTGAACGGAGGGTGGTTTCGGGGTCTAGGGGTCATGAATGGTGAAAATATACCAAAATTTTTCAGAATCATTTTCCTCCGAACGGCTGCAATAGGTAGCTTTTTGTAATGAAAGCTACCTAAAATAACCCATAATTAGAGAATGTCTCAAAAGCTTGTATTTTTTTTAAAAATTAGTTGACAGATTTCAAAAGTATAAAATGCAACTGGCATATTTTAGCTATGCTCGGTAAGGCATTTTCGTGGTGGTTGTTTTTTAATATGACTCTCACAGTCTTACATAATGCTTAATGTGGACCTCAGTGGTAAATGAGTTTGACATGCTTGATTTACATTTTAAGCAGAGTTCATTCTAGCCGATTTTAGCGGGGCGGGATGCCCTGCCTTCCTTTCTAGAAAATATGCCACCCCAATGCCCCCCCTGTCCGAAAGCCCCGGCCCGTGAGCCCTATCATTCGGAAAATCAACCAAGGAAAAAATAAGTGCCCTTTAAGTTAATTTCATCGCTTATTTCAAGAAAACTCAAACTATAGGGCAGGCATGGCGAACCTGTGTGCGTGCAGCACCAATCTGCAACCAATATCTATTAACAATGTAACAGTGGCGAAGCCTCTGGTCATCGATAGATTTGGTGATGACTAGAGAAAAATTAAGACACATAAAAGTTTTAATTTTATGCAAGCACATATTTAAACGCTTTTTTCTTTTTTTCCCCCTGAATTTTTGGCTTTAAGACGATGTGATAACAGTGGCATTCCCTTTTTTTCCCCTTATAATTCAATATTTAGTGCCACCATCTGTCACTTTTCAAATGAGGTGCCAAACTGGATTAGAATGCAACTTGTTCTACAAGGATTTGCCCAGATTTGCAAATCTGGTCTTGCTTGCACATGCATATTCTCAGTCCCTGGCGACCAATCAGGCTACGGAAGTACTTCCCAATTTCCAAGAAATAGCGCTGCTTGTCATCGCTCGAATCCATTCTTGGGGCTTTCAGAGGAAAATAAGTGCGCACATTTCGTTTTTATGTTTATTCCGTATTTGAATTATTCTAGAGAAAATCTATTTTGTCAAGTTCTACAAAGTACGATATCTTATTCTTTAATAATGCTATTAATTTAAAACAGATGAATAATTTAAGGATTTTTCCTCTTGCATAGGTTAAATAGGATAAATAGATTGATTGAACAATTTAGTAATTTTTGTTTCATAATTAAATTGTTTTCTCAAAATTATCACAATTAATATGCTGTGGGTAAATTAATGTGATAATTTTACGAATTAACCATTTACTATTCCTTTTTTTTTTAAACCCCTTTCGGGTCCGAATTCTTTTTCAATTTTTGGAAAAAATACTTTTATGTTAATAACAATAACATTAAAAATAGCTATCACAAGCAATAAGGGTTTATTGAAATTTAACAACTAGTTATTTGCGTACAACAATATGACAATAGAAAAGGTAGAATTATTCCTTGTATGCAAGAGGTCCTTTCCAAACTACGAGTACATATAAATATTTTCGATCCCCTTTCTTAGAGTTCCTTTGAATTTAACTTCAGCTCCCGTAAGCTGTGGAGTGGAACGAAGAAAACGAACAAATTAGCAATTCTGAAGCTTTTGCAAAAAGTTTGGCATGGTTGGAGAAGTAGAAAGACTGTCATACTGGTGAATTAATAATATTAAAAAACTCCGTGATAGAACTTCAAAGCAAAGACAATCGAAAGCTCGACAAACAAAACACTTTTTCAAACCCTTGTGTTATATGTAAAAAGGTACTTAATTTCAAAATTAAAATTCAGGTAATTCATTCTTGTTTCTATTTTGCTATCGCTTTATTTTTATTAAGCACTTGTTACCATAATAAGAAACATTGTACATATTTCTCCTCAGTTTTAATCAGGGAGGAGTCGAGTGGGGTGTGACATACCCAGAGTGTGTACGGTTTTTACAATTGCCACCACTGTTTTTCAAAAAGTAACCTTCAAATTATTTTATCGCATAATTTGTAACCATTGTCTCCCATTAAATAAGGTGAAGATTATTATTTGCATTTATTGCTGACAAACTAAAAACCGTTCATACCCTGATTATGTGCGACTTCCTCCAGGTTAAAATTGAAGAATTCTCGATTATCCGAAAATTTCAATTTTCTGAAAGATGGTCAGTCCTAATTACTTCGGATAATCGAGTTTCCACTGTAATTGAAAAAGAATTGCTGGAGCTAAGCTACTAAAATAAAAAAAATTTTTTTTTTTGTTATTGAGAAATTTGCCACAAAAACGCGGAGGCTGGATTCCACTTATAAAGGAGGTGTTAGTATAAAAAAAAAAGTTTCAGATTGTAATGTATTGTTCATAGGAAATAAAATAATTATTAAGTTTATGTTTGTTGAATTTATTTAAAAAAAAAAAAAACTATTTAATAAACAGAAAATGTGAATGATTTCGATGGTAATGGGTACATCGCTAACAGATTTTGAACTAGCAATGACCATCAGGAAACCTCACACTTCGCCACGGCAATGTAATGTGATAAACTTTTACTTAAAAATATTTTCTAGCATACGATGTTTGCACAAAACATTGGTTAAAAAGTCAGTTGCTTTCATGCGGTAATAATTCATAGTTGAAAAATATTAAAAATCAAAATACGACTTCTTTGTGTAATGGAATCAGCCAATTAAATTAATGAAATTTCAATTACTAAATATGATTCATTTGTATGTATGTATTATAATAAGGAGAACAAGTATAAATTAAATTTTTAAAAAATCAAAAAACCCGACTGCATAAAACGCGAACTAATTATTTCTCATCAATGTGAAACTTTTTTTTTTATTTACTTGTATTGATAACTTTTAAGTTGTGTTTAATTGTTAGTTCTCATCTATAAATCAGGGATGAGACTGAGAAAAAAGCAAAAAAGAGGAAATGACACGTGAGGTAAAAATCGAGCAAAAAGTTAAACAACGTGCGAGGCAAAAATGTGAAAATAAAATTTGTGTCATTATTTGAATTCAAAATGAAACATATTTATGAAAACAAAAATACATTAAAATGAAATATGAACAAAATTAATTTTTAACATAATAGGTAATGCAAAAGAGTAAATGATAACTAGAAATACATTCAATGCAAAACTCTACCATGTGCAAATATTTAGAATTTATTGGACATTTTATTGACAATCATGGTTACTTTTTACTTTGTACATATTTCTTAATATAGCCTACCTGGGAACATTTTATTAAATAGGACTGCTACCTAGTCTGAAACATTTAATAGCAACTATGTTCCAGTAAAAGTCAAAAAAAGATATTTCCCTTATTTTCTTCTTAAATTAAATTCATCAACATTTAATTAATTTTTTTTTTAAATGTATTATAGATTATCCATAGATTTTGAGCTTTACTATATCTCCTGGCTAATTGTCAATTCAAAACAAGATGCCGTGAATTCAGCATGCAAACCGATATCTTTCATCCACGATACTATAGTATTTTTTAAATCTATAAAAGATAGATGAAAAGACTACGCATAATTTATTTTTCTTTCGGAAAATCGATAAGCAAACGACAAATTTAAACACTTAATCCATCATTTTAGAGAGTTTCTGCTCGCTAACAAGTACACAAACAAACGTGGCTTATCTATCTACTTAAAACTACAGCACTTCGCACTCATTTGTCAGATGGATCGTGACGTCTAACCTAATCACCAATCACAGATGAGAAAAATAGATTATTTATCATTACATTTATGTGCCCTTTTTTTCTCCAAATTGCCCCCTTCCTGCCCTTGATCCTAGAATGAACTCTGTTTTAAATGTTAACTTTTAAAATTTCTTACCAGTGAATTGTTCAGAAATCCTCTTGAAAATTTCTTGTATAGCAGTACTATTGCCAATAAATGTAGCAGCCATTTTCAAACCTCTAGGTGGAATGTCACAAACAGCAGTTTTAACATTGTTTGGAATCCATTCAACAAAATAGCTGCTATTCTTGTTCTGAACATTCAACATTTGCTCATCAACTTCTTTCATGCTCATACGTCCACGGAAAATAGTTGCAACTGTTAAATACCTATAATAAAATGTTAATATTACATTATAAAATAAATCACGACAAGAAAATTTTGAAAAAGTACAACAAGCACTTTTATTAGCACAAATATAGCCATAAAAATTGAATGAGAATGCAAATAAAATATAATCTTATTTAACAGGTTGTCATTAAGAATTTTTAAAATATAAAACTTAAGACATAAAACTTTTATGGTGGTGAATTTACACATGAGTTTTAGAAAGCCTTTGAGAAATGCTTTGTCGATAAACTACTTAAATTCCTTCAGACATACCAAGGATTACCAAAATTTATATAAAAAAAAAAATCAGAAACTTGTGTTTTTCAGACCAACATAAAATTTTTGTATGTTAATGTAAATTATAGATTTTGAGGAGAGAAAAGTTTTATTTTGGAATATTTGGATACATATTTTCAATAAGCCTTAAATAGCTTAAAAAATTTTCTTTATTTTTTCAGCAATGCACAGTATTTTAAAAGATATCAGGAATGTTACTAGTAATTGTTTTACCATTTGATCCATACCACTATTTCCAAAAAATAATCTTCATAATAGATTTCTACAACATATAAGAGAAATTTATCATGAAGATAGTTTGGAAATAGGTATGTACTGAATATTCGGCTGGCTGAACATCTGTGACCAAATAAATACCATTAGATATTTAACAAATTATTCAGGATAAAAATATTTTTTGCTTTTTGCAAATCTCCTCAAATTTAAACTTGTTACTTTCTGACATAGTCATGCAGTCATTTTCACGATGAAATGGACAAAATTTGCAGGTATTATTACACTTTTTATCCACATACTGAGAAATCAAACAGTGTTTATTTCCTTTCAAGGTGAAGAATCTTTTTAAAAAAAAATGGTGTCAAAATTAGAGATTTAAGCCAATTTTAGAGAACAATCACAAATTTAATGAATTTATAGAAAAATGAAAATATATATAAGTATATATCAAGTACTTTTACATCTGATACATCAAGTGTTTCGAATTATTATATGTAAATAATTCCTACTTTTAAGACTTTATATCGGCAATCAACATAAGACATAGTGAGTCATAATTTGAATAAATATTTTTTGGTCAAACTGTAAAAGAAAATATTCTGTATTTGGAATATTATCCTTTAAGAATTTGAAAAAAGAACAGACAAGATATGAAGCTGAACAAGAGGATATTCAAATATTTGATGGCAGTTATAGCATTTCAATAATACTAGTTTATCTTTTTTCTTACTTGTTTTATCTAATGGCCTAAAATGCTGACTTGGAGTTACCACTCAAAAAACAAAATCACAAAAATATTTGAATATACACAAATTCTTTAACAAAATTGGTTACTAAGATTTATACGAAAAAAGTTAACAACTCTAGAGATAAGATGAATTTGTTAATTCTGAACTAATAGTTAGGTTAAGAAGAAAATATTAAAATGCTCAGTGAACTAATTTGCCCTGCAAAACATAACTACAGTCATTAGTCAAGGTTCAAAAAATCTTTTATTGGAGTGGGCTTCTATAATAAAAAAACTGCACAAAATATTGGATATTTAAATTTTTTTGAAAAAAGTCAATTTCTCCTTTTAAAATTTTAAATATTTCTGTTGAATAAACACCTATGTACTTTTACCTAAAATATTTAACAAGATACAGTGAAACCTCCCTGAACGACCATTTTTTCATGGAACGAAATTTATTCACATAGGCTCAATACTAATTTTACCTCCATTCAGAGACCATCCCAGTGGAACTCCTTCCATAAGCGATCCATTTCTTTGAAGAAAATAAAACAAATTCCGTTTTTTCCTGATCGCCTGAAGAAGATTTTATTAGAAAAATAATTACGGAGAGCGCATTATTCATCAAACTTCTAAACTAAGTTTAGGATTTTTTTATTCCGTTTATCCCCTTTGTGCCTTTTTAGGCAATGAATTTAACTCTGATGGCAAATTAAGAATGACAGCCAATAAACTTCCCTGCCCTATTCTGTCGGGAAACTCTCAAAGAAATAGATAAATTAAAGAAACCGTCATTATTTGTTTCCGTCCAAAAAAAAAAAAAAAAAAGCTTTTATTTACTGAACTTCGAAAGGATTTGGAAATAAAAGTTATAAAAGAAAAAACCGTAAAATCAAAGCAAACGCCAATATATTCTTTTTTAAACTCTGAAGTAACTAACTTATGTAATTGACTGTTGTTTTGATATTTAAATTTATATATTTTTACCTAATGTGAAAAATAAATTTCAGTAACATTAATTGTTACCTTTTTTCAACAATTAAAATCTAGATTTAAATATGGCCTCCATTAAGAGACCACCTCTCGGAGCTACCCATTTTTACTGGAACGGAACGTGGTCGCTTTAGAGAGGTTTACTGTACTCTATAATTCAATTAAATCTCAATATCTTGAACCTTACAGGAGAATGAAAGAAAATAGCTTAGGAAAAAACCTTTTCATTTAATCTGGTAGTTATTTAAATCTTTTACTGCATGACATTTTTTTTTTAAAGCTACCTGCACATTTCAAGATCAGTATTTTCAGAAAAGTTCAAAAGCTGGCAAATAGGTTTTTTTTTATGTTTATTTTACTGTTACTCTTTTTTTTTTTGGGGGGGGGGGGGGGGGTGACCTACCAATTTCAGAAGAAAAATATAAAGTGAGAATATACAGTAATTCTTGAAAGACGGTTAAAGATTCGACAGCTAATGTCACATCATTCCAGGAATTCCTTATAAAAGGCCCGGTAGCAGAAAGTTTGAGATAGGAGACAAGTGTTGCAAATTTTCTTTTCTCTTTTGCAGATTCTTTTTCTTCAAACCTTTATTTTGCTTTATATTATGTTTAGTTCTTTATGACTTAATACAAAAACTTAAGATTATTATGAATAAAAATTTATAAAATGCATAAAAATGCTACAGGTGAGCGATTGATTAATTAACTCTTCAATTGTAAAAGTATTTTACCTGCAGATTATTTCTGTTTCATTTTATTTCCATTAAAGAAAAAAAAAATACAATCAACATGTAGGAGAAACATGGGAGATTAATCCCATGTTCTAAAAACAAAAAAAAAAAAAAAATATGCAACTAAGTTTCCTCAGGTATCTAAACGGTTATTTAAGAAAATTGTTGAATTTTTTTAAAATTATTGTTTTATTTAAAAAGATCAATATTTTATGATTTGAAATCTGTTTTAATTTTATTCCTACGTTTGCTAGAAAAGGAGTCATGACCAACTTAACCCTTAACCGGAAACGTGAAAATCACGCGAACAAACAGAACACTTAATAATTTACCAAATAGTGAACTTAAACATTAAATCTTTACACTAGATTAATATTAACACAATTATTCTAATTGGTAAACAAATCATATTAGAGTAAATTTCCAACTGGGCGGAAAATGTCCGGACCAGGATTCGAACCCGGGACCTCCTGGCTGAAGCCACCAGTGCTCTGCCATCTGAGCTATCCCGGATGATTCTGGTCAAACTTTTTCACCCAGCTAACCTTGATGATTACAGCATCAGATTACAGCTCAACAGAATAAATCTCAGGTAATGGAACTCCAGAAATTGCTGGATACGAAATTACACTAGATTAATATTAACACAATTATTCTAATTGGTAAACAAATCATATTAGAGTAAATTTCCAACTGGGCAAAAAATGTCCGGACCAGGACTCGATTTGATGCTGTAATCATCAAGGTTAGCTGGGTGAAAAAGTTCGACCAGAATCGTCCGGGATAGTTCAGATGGCAGAGCACTGGCGGCTTCAGCCAGGAGGTCCCGGGTTCGAATCCTGGTCCGGACATTTTTCGCCCAGTTGGAAATTTACTCTAATATGATTTGTTTACCAATTAGAATAATTGTGTTAATATTAATCTAGTGTAATTTCGTATCCAGCGATTTCTGGAGTTCCATTACCTGAGATTTATTCTGTTGAGCTGAACCAGGTTTCAGACCAGATGCTGTAATCATCAAGGTTAGCTGGGTGAAAAAGTTCGACCAGAATCGTCCGGGATAGCTCAGATGGCAGAGCACTGGTGGCTTCAGCCAGGAGGTCCCGGGTTCGAATCCTGGTCCGGACATTTTTCGCCCAGTTGGAAATTTACTCTAATTAAATCTTTAATCGTAATGCATTAACAGGACCAATTTTTTAATATAACAGCATAAAAATAAGTTTGGAATGTCAGAGAGAAAATATTGAGGGCAGATATGTAGATGCAAACATCTCACAGATGTACATTTCCAGTTAAGGGTTAATAAAAAGGAAGTAATAAGCCAAATACTGGAAGTGATCAGGAATGCAAGAGATATATAAACAATGTTTCTATGCATCATTTTCTTACTTTTTTACATAAAACCCCTAATTAACCTTAAAGCTTGTTATCAGTCAGAACGCAAATTCCCCTCCCTAATGCTCAACCTATAGGCTTGAGATGCATCTGTATTTTTCAAATTTTTCCACAGAAAATTTAAATTTTTACCTTCTGTTTTCTGTGTGCTCTTCTTGAAGAACGTTTCTTTTTTATTTGCCAAAATGTTTCAAAAACATATTTAATTTTATATTTTAAGTGTTAAAATCTAAGTGAAGCAAGCGAGTTGTACGATTTTAGCCCTTTAAATAAAACTACCAATGTATTTTTAAAATGTTTTGTCCAATAAAAAAGAAAATTTTTTTATTAATAATATGTAATTAAAATAATATTAAGCTCTATGTGATAATGTAATTGTTTTATAGATATTCAGATTTTTTTTTTTTTTTTTTTTTTTTTTTTTTTTTTTTAGTTTTTAAGGGTAATTTTAAATAGAAAATGTGTATTTTTTGACGTATTTTGAAACATTTCAGTTAATTAATTTTGAAGATATTGTAAAACTCCTAGTTTCCATAAGAAAGTGTAATAGTAGTATGTAGTACAAAGGAAATTTAAATATATTTAGTTGAATTGAATGTTGTATGCTATCTGGTATAAGCATGAGATTTTTTCTAAAAAAAAAAAAAAAAAAAAAAGGCAAAAAACCCAAAATTTAAAAAATGTTATAAAGATACTGCTAGGATTTTTTTTTTTCATCATTCTGTATTACAATCTAATTAAAAATATGTGTATTTATTCAATATTGTACTTTTTAAGTGTCCCAAATGTAGACAGATACTTTAAACTGTTAATACTGATAAAGTTATCCCTGATCAACAAATCTGGAAAATTTTCATTCAGCTATTTTTATTTTGGTTACAAGGAAGGGATCAGATTATTTAACCTTCTCACCGCTGCAAACTGATATATCTGTTCACTAAGCTGTAGGTAGGTTTCACTGCAATAGAAGTATTATTTAAATTAATATAATTCTACAGATATAATCCAGTTTTAAAAAATTAAGTTATGATTAATACTCTCAAGAATTATATGCCAATAAGTAATAACATTTTTATATCATGTTAGAAAAAAACATCTTTTTTTACCATTTAAAAAAAATTGCAGATAAAACAACATTACAATTTTACTTTTTTGACCTGCGATCAGAGGGTTAAAATGAAACTTCTTTTGGAGTAAGTAGTTTATGTTACTTATTTTTTGTTAAATATAACTACTAAAATAGTTATGCTTAGTCATATAATAGACTAACATTCCTTACTGCTTAAATGATGTAATTTAAATCCAACTTTTTTTTTTTTTTGCTTTTGTTTTAATATTTCTAGTGATAACGCAGGTACAGTGATGTCTATAGGCCTTTGGAATTCTAGGTCCTGGAGACCCAGACACTTAAAGAGAATATATATATATATAAAAGGGTCCTTTTTAGAAATATAATTCAGTATATTTAACAAAATATCACTCTTTTTCAATGACCTACAAAGTATTTTATTCCTTGCTAATTTATTTCATTTCAAATACAAACTTTTCACACATTTCATTTAAAATAGCTGTTTTAAAAAAGAAATCCATTGATACATTTCAAATACATTTTTTATTTCACAGGAAATACATTGTAAAAAGAAACCTATAAATCAAGATATTTTATTTCAATATCAAAGCATTGTTTCCAACTTACATACACAGAAAAAAAAAAGGCTACTGGACAGAGAGGAAAAAACGATATTGGTGAGATTTGCACCCAATTCGAAAAATATGAAATTTTTTTTACACATATCTTCTTTACTTTTTTGTTTATAGCACATTTATGGATTAACTGGTGCACATTATGAAACATGACCCTCATATAAAGCTATATTTGTATTAACAATTTTATTGCATTGACTAAAAACTTTGCATGCATATAGTCATTAGAGGTCTGCATGGGCCGACATTTAGAGGCCCGGGCCCAGACGACTCACAGAGAAAAAAATTCAGCCCCGGCCCGGCCCAGAAAAAAAGTTAAAATCTTGGCCCGAAAGAATTTCTACAAAACATTGATTTTTACGTCGACTTGAATAAAATTTGTCTCGTACAAGGAATTCTGACCAAAAATATTTATCTTAACTTTTTTTTTCATGTTTATAATCTTCATTTTTATAGAAGTGCCTCAGGCTGCGATTTTTTTTTTTTAATGAATCTGTATTTCTTGCATGTAAATGTTTCAGTTATTATTAATATTGTTAATCCATATTCCATGTATTAAAATGCATGTGTTAAAAATCTGAAAAATGCTATACTGTAAAATCTTCTAAAAAGGAATTGCATAGAAAAGAAAAAAAAAAATGCGTTATAGACAAGATCCCTTCTTAGAAAGTGTAAATGTATTATATATCCGTTTTTTACGTATTAATATATGAATTTTACATGGATCAACACGTTTTTCAGTTTAAAACAGGGTTCCGTCATAGGCAGGTTCATTTTCACACATTTTACTATATTTTAATATGCGTAGAAATCTCAGGGGTGATTGTGACCCAGAGTGAAAAACCCTGAAAATTAATCGATACAAAGTGAAAAACCCTGAAAATTATCGATGCAAAATATGCCAATATCAATTTGCATAACAACTGATGCTGCAACAGCATGACAATCAAATGACATATTTCTGCTATTGTTTGAAATATACAATTACAGAAAAACATAATTTGGTAAACTTATGTTAATTTCACTGAAAGCTAAATGACTTCATCAAATGGAGAGTGCAATTTTATCTTGTTATATGCAAAGTTCGAATTCTATATTCAGTAAATGAATTTATTCTGAAACAGGTACAAATTATGTGTTTAAGAGTTATCTCTTAGTAGATTTAATGCAAGTCATATCTAGTTATTTGAAAGCAATAAAAAAAATGTCAAAACCAATCCAATTTTACTTCTGAAAGGCTAAGTATTAGAAAAAAATAAATAAAAATCTATCTTTAAAGCTTTACTCTTACACAAGGTAAATTTCTTTTTCCTGCTTTCTTCTTGGGTATTACACATTACAGGTATGCAATTCTGGGCATTTTTGTACTGAGTTTGAGATGGATAACACAATACCAGGGGTGATTCTGAGTAAAAAAAAATGTATTTGAAATTCACAGCAACTTTTCTGAAAGGTTACAGAAGAGAGGGGTGGGGAGAGAATCACTCCTGGTTCTAATTATGTGTTTTATCTGCGATCCTTTCACAAAATTTGCGTCTTTTCGCGATTCTTTAAAGAAATTCATGTTTTTTTCCCGTGATACTTTAACAAAATTTGCATTTTTTCTGCGATCCTTTGACGATATTTCAGTTTTTCTAACGATTCTTTGACGAAAATCACGTTTTTTCCCGCGATCTTTTGACGAAATTCACGTTTTTTCCGCAATTCTTCGAAGAAATTGTTTTTTTTTCGCGATCCTTTAATGAAATTTGCATTTTTCCCACGATCCTTTGGCAACATTTCCATTTTTCCCGCGATCTTTTGACGAAAATCTTGGTTTTTTTCGCGATCCTTTAATGAAATTTGTGTTTATTTCGCGCTTATTAGAAGAAATTTGTTTTATTTTGAGATTCTTTGACAAAATTAGTGTTTTTTCCGCGATCGTTTGGTGAAATTTGGAGTTTTTTTCGCGATTATTTAAAGAAATTAGTTTTTTTCTGCGATCCTTTAACGAAGTTCGCGTTTTTCCAGGGATCCTTTGGTGATATTTCCATCTTTCCTGCGATCCTTTGACGAAAATCGTGTTTTCCACCGCAAACTTTTGACGAAAATCGCGTTTTTCCCTGCAATCTTTTGACGAAAATCGCATTTTCCCTGCGATTCCAGGATGGGAAAATCCTTCCCGGTTCTAATTATGTGTTTTTTCAACGATCTTTTGACGAAATTCGCGTTTTTTTCGACGACTCTTTAAAGAAATTAATGTTTTTACGTGATCTTTTAACGAAATTTGCGTTTTTCCTGCGATCCTTTGACGATATCCATTTTTCCGCGTTCCTTTGACGATATATCCGTTTTCTCGTGATCTTTTAATGAAAATCGCGTTTCCCCCCCGCGATATTTTGACGAAAATCTTAGTTTTATCGCGATTCTTTGCGAAATTCGCGATCCTTGACGAAATTTGTTTTTTTTCGAGATTTTTTGACGAAATTGTCTATCTTTTTTTAGCGAACGATTGAGGAATTGATTTTTTTCGGCGACCATTTGTCAAAATTCGCGATATTTTTTAATGTCCGAATTTTCCGCTAAACGTAATGATCTCATAAACCCGGAAGGATCGACCGAAAAACCCGGAAATCCGGGCTACACCTGGAGCACAATCACCTCTGAAATCTACTATTCTTTAAAAATAATAAATTTTAATGTTTAAGCATAGAATAATGGCGATTCGAAAATGTATGCCTTTTTTGCAAAAATTTTTGGTAACTGACCTTTAAATGGAACAGACCATGCTCAGACAATGATTTTCATACGGGCTGGCTCAAAACTAGGACTGAAAATTTTGAGCCGTGAAGACTAGGAATGAAACCAGGCCCGGCTCTGTACAGAAAAATTAAGTTAGGCCCGGCCCAAGCCTTCAGAAAAAAGTATGGCCCGGACCAAACAGGGTGAAGAGCAAGCCCGAGTGCCATGAATAAAAATCGGCCCGAGCAGATCTCTAATAGTCATGCAAAGTACTTATAAAAGCAAAGAGGATACACAACCCCAAAAAAGCAACTATATTAGAGAACTGTAGGCAGCAGTGAAGGCAGTAGTAGATGGAAATGGAATCAGTTCAAGCAGTGTAACAAAAACATTTAATGTTAATGTGAGGATCTTGCATTGAAAAAAAAAAAAAAAAAAAAATCGAGAATAAATCTAACTATAAGCAGTCTAATATTTTTAGCTAGGATAAATTTTTATATAAAAGCACATAAATTAATGGCTGAATTCAATTTACAGACAATCTCTGCAACCATTATAATATTCTCTACTTTAGTAGTTGTGGTGACTAGAGAATATTTAAAATCCTGTTGTCATCACTGCCTCATTTCCCTACCAAACTCTACTAAAAATTATCAACAAAAAGAGTTGCTTCTTAACACAGCAGCAGAATTTTTTTCTGCAGTCTGCAACACAAGTAGAAACTTTAAAAACAGTCTGCAGAACTTAAGGACAAATGCCCTCTTTCCAATCCCTCATGCACTTACCCCCCCTCCCCAAGTATTTGTGATTAACATAAAAGGAAAGTACATTTTTAAATAATTTACCTTTGTCCTCAAAATTTTTAACACCATTGTCTGAAAAATCTTTCAAAAAATTTGTCAAAATTTCTGTGAAGTTAGAAAACAGAATAACAGTAAAAATAACATATGAATACCAATTTCTAAAATTTTTTGAAAAGATTGATACAATATGATAATATTAAAAATTATATATAGATGTGATAATACAGGAATGAAAGTGCACTAAAGCCACTTTAGCGCAACAAAAATCTAATTTTGTAGCATTAAAATCCATTTTTGTAGCAATAAAAGCTGCTTTTGGAAGAGATTGAAATTCTCAGAGAATCAAATTTGAGTAATTCATGCAAATACTATACAAGTAATTCTAATGCAATGTTTTACCTAGCAATCTTAGCTAGTTGTGCAATTCAAAATTAACATACTTTCACTCAAAATATGGCTAACTAATATTTAACCTGTCACTCAGCTGTGAAAAATCTTGTGAAAACATTAATGTTGCAGCAAATTTTTCCACGATTGTTTGACGGAATTCACCTTTTCTTCCTCAATCCTTTGATGCACATTTTTTTGCGATCTTTCGACGATGTCTACGTTTTTTTTTTTTTTTTTTTTCGGGACCTTTCGACGATGTTCTGTGTTTTTTTTATCGCGATATTTCGACGATGTCTGCCTTTTTTATCGCGATCTTTCGATGATGTCAGCCTTTTTTTCGTGACCTTTTGACCTTGTTCACGTTTTTTCATGATGTTTGCGGTTTTTTTTTTGCGATCATTCGACGATGTTCGCATTTATTTCGTGATCGTTCAACGATGTTCGCATTTATTTCGTGATCGTTCAACGATGTTCGCATTTATTTCGTGATCGTTCAACGATGTTCGCATTTATTTCGTGATCGTTCAACGATGTTCGCATTTTTTTCGCTACCTTTTGACGGTGTTCCTTATTTTTTTCGTGATCTTTCAATGATGTTCGCTTTTTTTTCTTGATCTTTTGACGAAATTCGCGTTTTTTCTCCAGATTTTTGACGGAATTCGCATTTTTTTCCACAATACTTTGAAAAAAATTCGCATTTTCTCTGCGAGCTTTTGACGATGTGTGTTTTTTTTTTTTGCGATCTTTGTGCGAAATTCACTGTTTTCCGCGATCTTTTGACAAAATTCGCGTTTTTTCTGCGACCCTTTGACAGAATTTGTGTTTTTTCCACCATCATTTTTCATAATTCACATTTTTTTTTCCTCCGAACATTTGACGAAACTCTCGTGCTGGGCAACATATAACAATAATATGTTACCGCACCATTTTGGTGAAGTCTAAGTACAGTTGCGTAATTTATTATTTCTGTTTGTACAAATTTTTTTTTATAAAACATAATTATAAGTGTAAAATTATAATAATTATATTTTCGAGTAAAATAAGAGTGTAAGTTCATACAAAAATTATTAAGTTGATTTTAAATATTAAATATATATTTTTAAAAAATTGTTTTATTGTAAAATGAATGTATAATGTTGAATATAGTTCGGATCTCAGATAACAACAATAGCCAGATGCCATGGTGTCGTTTTATGACAAGCCAGTGGAAAGTGGTGTATAATTAGAAATCGTAAAATAATAAAAATGTTGGAATAAATTTATGGCCTTAATAAAAGTGTTGGAATAAATTTATGGTTTTTAGCCACCCAAACTTGTAGGCATATAATAATATTAAAGTATATGTAAGGGGCTTTTGCAGACTGTTAGCTAATAGGTCTATCTAAGGATAATAAAAAATCTTCTCACATCCAATAAGGGAGGACTATACAAACAGTTCCACCCACTTCCAAAGGATGATAATGCAGAAGGAAAAAGTTTGAAAGATAGAGTCTAAGAAAAGATGCCGAAGACGCAAGAGCGATCCTGAAAGCCCATGTAATGCATCAATAGAGCCCTAGTAATGCCCAGGCGAGATGGACATATCGGAGAGAGCCTAAGCAAGCCTAAGTGACCTGATTTTACTTATGAGGGGGGGGGGGGTGCTGGACAGATAATTACACTTGTTATCTCATATTTAATTTCTACCCAAAATTGTCAATTAATCCCAATCATCCAAGCAACCTCATAGTAAATTGGTATATAAGTTTATATACCTTAAAATTTTAAATGCAATAAGTGATCATAATTAATAAAATTCTAGTAGAAGAGCTATGTGAATATATATCTTAAAGTTAAATTTAAATTCGCGTAAAATTGTAATTATCAAATTAATTAATTACAAATAAAAATTAAAAGGTTGCGTTGTGAATTATTTATGTGAATTCTTCCACTTATGAATTAAACTCAATTTAAGCTGTAAAATAAAATGACACACCTTAAACATTTATCAATTAAATAATTAGAGATTTTTAACTCTTGATTAAATATATTTTTTATTTACATTAAGCACAATTATATACATATACACATTAAATGGTTAAAAAAAAAAAGAAAGCAAAACTTTTGTTTGCTGATCATTGATATATGTAGATTTAATCATTAACAAAATGATTTCATTTAATTTTATTATTATATATTTTTTTTTATTAAAAGCAATAATTTTCTTATATTCAAACACCTTATATATATTTAATTTTTGTTTTGTTGGATCTCAGACAGCCATTTACCATAAAATATCATAAAAGGATATTTATAATTTCCAATATAATTAAAGTGGTAAAGAAAAAGATTAATGTAATACCTTGTATTATTTACGGGATGGTGGCCTTCATTCATCATATTTATAACTGTCGCGATGCTAATGATCATATCCAAACACCATCCAGATTCATCTCTTCATCAGAGCGGCGAAATCAGGATGACGGGGAGAATAGCTCCGGACTGCTGTAGACCAATCCATTCTATGTTAACACCAGCCTCCGAACATTTGACGAAACTCTCGTTTTTCCGCCATCCTTTTAGGAAAGTTGATATTTTTTTTCGTAGTTCTTTAAGGAAATTGGCTTTTTTTTTTTTTTTTTTTTTTTTTTTTTTTTTTTTTTTTTTAAGATCTTGTGACAAAATTTTCGCCATCTTTTGACGAAATTTGTCCCTTATCACACGAAAATTCGAAAAATTAGCCTATTTTCCATGATCTTTTGACGAAATTTTCATTTTTTAACGATCCTTTGATAAATTTCACATTCTTTCCTCGATCCTTTGACGAAATTTGTGTTTTTTTCTGCGATCCTTTGACGATATTCGCATTTTTTCCGCAATCTTTTGACGAAAGTTGCTATTTTTCCACAGCCCTTTTACGAAATTGATGTTTCTTTCACGATCTTATGAGAAAATTTTGTTCTTTCTTCGCGATCTTTTGACGAAATTCCAGTTTTTTTTCGCGATCCTTTGACGAAATTTGCTATTTTAACTGCAAACAATTGATGATATTGTTTTGTTGCCGAACATTTGTCGAAATTCGTGATATATTTACGTCTGAATTTTCAGACTAATGACAGATTTTTTTTTTTTTTTTTTTTTTTTTTTTTTTAATTTCTTAAGAAATCACCCCTATGAGGATTGGCTCATTTAATAATGGACGTTTCACGATCGCGTGTCTAGTTTTCTACGTGAATTATTTATATTTTAAAGAGAATCGGAGTTTTGTTAATCGCATGTGGCGCGGATCGCATTATTATGGCACATGGCAAATAATTTCTAGAAAACTTTTTTTCCTAAATTTTAACAGTTGAAAAATAGTCTGTGATGTGCGTCGCAGTGTTGCGCCGATTCTGCGCCCCGGCTTCTTAATAACCCAAATTTTGTACAATGCATAAGATACTACAACAGCGCAATGATGTTCACATCGTTTTCAGCAATGCAGAAGGACATTCGAGGTGAATGCCCATGTTACTTTAAAATATAAGGTCATGTATGCCAATATATGTGTACCGTTAATAACACAAAAATAAAAATAAGATAACTTTTATTTAATGAATGAAATCAAGTAGATTTCAAATGAATACCACATAAAACCAAGAAACATTTAATTAAATTTTCTGATTCAAAATGTATATATATTTAATTTTTTTTTTTTAAGGGTGTATCCCGATCCAAACTGCTATTTTTCTGATTCATTTTAAAATTCATTTTTGCTCTCAAACGCATCAAACTTGGAAATTCTCTCATTTAGAAACTATATAATGTGTGGTGCTTCTTAATTTTTTGATAAATGCAGAAAATACTGTAAAAAACGCTGTCAAAGTTGACATTTTGAACCGAATTTTCCGAAGCGGGCGATCTGGGAATGAAAAAAATGGTCATACTGAGAAAATAATTGTTTAAAAATCAAATTCTAATTAATTGAGCTGAAAATGAAATCACACGGCATGTTAAACATGTCTTCAGAAATCACCCCAGCAAGTTTCATGTTTTTACTTTTAAAAATGAGTCTGAAAATGTCTCAGAAAGTTTCGAGCTGTTGAGGGTGGAAAAATATTTTTTCGAATACACCCTTAAAGGAAGGCTGGCAAGTATGATAAACATCAATACTAACCTGCCATGACGAGGATCACAAGCAGCCATCATATTTTTAGCATCAAACATCTGTTGGGTAAGCTCAGGAACAGACAATGCTCGGTATTGTTGACTTCCCCTAGATGTTAGAGGTGCAAAACCAGGCATAAAGAAGTGCAGACGAGGGAAAGGAACCATGTTCACAGCCAATTTTCGTAAGTCAGCATTTAGCTGTCCAGGGAACCTCAAGCATGTAGTAACACCAGACATTGTAACAGATACAAGATGGTTGAGATCACCATAAGTAGGAGTGGTAAGTTTGAGGGTGCGGAAACAGATGTCATAAAGAGCTTCATTGTCAATACAGTAGGTTTCATCTGTGTTTTCAACCAACTGATGTACAGACAGAGTTGCATTGTATGGTTCAACTACAGTATCTGAAACCTGAAATGTATAGTAACATTAGCTAAAGAATGCAAAAAATAAGTATTTTACTTTAGAAAATGCCATCCAGAAGCAATCACATTTTTAAATTCCTGGTACACAATGAAAAACTGATTTTGTAAAATTTAAGCTTAAAGCTGTTTTCAAATCCAAAACTTTCAAAATATTCTAGAATTTATTTTTGTTTCTAAATGCACAAGATTAGCACGTCTCTTATTCAGAAAATACATCAGTGATATCAAAAGACTTTTGAAAATCTGGGCCCCTGAGACTCAGGCAATTAAAAACAAACTTTTTTTTACAAAAATAGGTCCTCATTTTAGAAACAAGACAGACTCAATGTATTTAATACAAAATATGACTCTCTTGCGATCTTTCAAGCAGAAAATAATGCATCTTGAAGGACCCATCACAATTTTTTTTTATGCATCTCTTCTCCAATTTTTTGCTTAAATGATGTACTATAGTGCATCTCCAGAATTACTGTTAGATAAAATAGTTTTATTCATTTTTAGATAAAGGCAGAAGATTTTTCAGAAAATGCTGTCAGAGTCAGCATTTTGAATAGAATTTCTGAATGCACAAGCCACCAGCCTGATAAAGACCATTATGAGACTACAATCGCTTTATAATTCTCAAGAAGCAATCCATTTAGTTAAAAAACTTTGATTAAAAATCCTTTCAACAGTCATGTCATGCTTTTATGTTTAAAAATGAGTTTATAAATGTATCGGACAGCTTCGGAAGAAAAAATATATTTAAGAAAACCCTTGCATAGTGAGATTTTAAAATATTCAAAAGGTTTATTGAAAAATTTCAAACTAATGCAGTATTATTTATTCACTTTATTCTTTTTAAAAATCAAAAATTTTCATTTTAAGACGTTATGTAAAAGAGAGCACCAAGTCTTAAAAAGTCATTTATTTCAACATTTTCCAGTAATAATGATGCATAATCTATATTAATAAAAAGATGTGTGTATGTGTTACAGATCTACATAAGCCAGAATTTCTAGGAACAGGCCCGGCTCATACGAAATTTACTGGCCTGGTCCTGGTATGCAGTGCCGAAACTAACTTTTTTTTTTTAAACCCGGGGCAAAATGGATTTTGCTCCCCCCCCCCCATTTCACAAAATAAATTTACAAAGATAATTTTACTAAGTTACTAATAGCCAACTTACTTTAAAATTTAAAATATGTAATACTGAACTATGTAATCAGCCTGTGTCAAATATTCATTTATTAAAACCTTGGAAATGGAATCTAAAAAAAATTTCGCTTTATACAGGATCCTTATAACATATCATCCTTTAGCCGTGCTGGCATAAAAGCTAAAAGTTCGGACTGAGCCAACACACTCTCTATATTCTAACATGCAGACTTAGATAAAATGTAAAACTGTCTGCGAACTCTAATAATTTCTTAAAAATTTTCTGCAAAGAAATGCCACACCCCTTCCGAGCCCTATATCGCCGATAACAGCAAAAATCGAAAGTTATATGCAAGTGGAGTGCCACTAAGCAACACCACTAAAAGAAAAATATTAATTTACATGCATTATTAAAACTGAGTCAAGAAGTGTAGTATTGAATGGTATGCTTAATACAGACAACTAATGAATGGAAGAAAAACTAATGAAAAATTAATATATATATATATATTAAAATGTGAAATATTTTAATCATTAACTTATATAAAAATATCAATTTATGATTGCTCAACAAAACTGTCATTTTATTAAGCTATAAAATAACTGAAATATGAATAAATGAATTTTAAAATAAAGTTAATAGTTCATGAATGGAAGAGATTAACTCTTACTCATCAGTTTTATCTACTGTTTTTGAGATGAACCATTCCTTAATATTGTGATTCTTTCTTAAAAATTTGTAAAACTTTTTTTTTCTCCTGTTAAAAAATAGTCTGCAGACCTTCTCAAGAGTCTGCGATGTGCATCGCATTGATTCTCTGCCCAGAGTCTTGATAATTTTTTTTTTTTTTAAATAAAGAAATTTGTAAAAAAAAAAAAAAAAATCAAAACTGTCTGCAAACCTTGAAAATTTTCTGCGAGCAGCATTCTCGTGTTCGTCTATATTATCTGACTCTGCTAACATGCCTCTCCCCACGATATCATAAAACTATCTGTGACGTCACAAGAGGAGGTCTATCATCTCCCTAAAGGGAAGAATTTCTCTCCCTCCTGCAAAATCAGTGGGCTCACTGTTGTGAGTGTGTTTAAATCTTTTCGTTGTTGTGTTTTTTGTGACCCTATTATGTTTAACAATGGATTTAGAAGTCTGTTTTAATCATCATATTTTAATGACAAACATTCAAGATGCCATTCAGAATCATGCTAGCTGGAATGGCTATAGTAACTGAATGTCATAAATCTTACTATTTAGTTCTTTGGCCATGATGACAGCTAGAATTCTTTTCGCTGGTTTGTGAATGTGTGCTTGCAGATGACTAGAAGAACTAGTTATGCAGTACATAATTAAACATTGATTTTAATTTTTCTTACGTAAAGACTTTAATATTGAAATATTAAATTTTATATGCAAAATTTGTATATTTTTTAATATAATAATTAGGGATGCAACGGATATCCGGCAAATATCCGATATCCGGCATATCCGGCTGATTTTTCAATATCCGAAATACCATCGGATATCCGAATCACAATCACCGGATATCCGACTTATCTGCTGGATATCCGGCAAAGCGAATATATAAAGATAAGAGAAATTGCTTGACCCAAACAATGCCGCCAAACAACTTTTGTTTATAATGCAAAATATGAAAATAAGTCCATTGAGAATTACCTTTTGCTCATGAATGATCATGAGCAAAAGGTAATTCTCAAAAGTTTAAAGAATTGCCAGCTTTCCTAACATTGGTATTTGAACTCTTTATAATAAATTTAAGAATTTACGTTTACATCTTTTAAAAAATTGTACCTTTACTTTCAGAATGCGAAACAAAATTTGAAGTTGTTTATAAAATATGACATTAATTTTCTTTCTCTCTTTTAAGTTTGACAATTAAACAGGCCTATTTTTACTTTCTTCTATCTTCAATAGAAGAAAGTATTGTAACTGAGGTTTTTTCGATTTCTGATTTTCGGTGGGTTTAGACTAAAACGTCTAGATCAGAGATCCCAAAATATGTTTATACAAAACATCTGTCTGTCCGTTTGTCGTCTGTGTGTCGCCATCATACCATCAAAAAGTGTATGAAGTTATGCATACATAGAATTGAACCAAATTTTTTGTGAATGTTTTTGGCTATAGTCAGCTGTCCCTCCTTCAATATTGGAACATTCCACTGGAAGGGCGCGCTGTAATTGCGATTTTTGTGTCATTTTCATTATTGTACCATCGAAAAGTGTATGAAGTTATGCATAGAATTGAACCAATTTTTTTGTGTATGTGTTTGGCTGTGGCCAGCAGGTCCTTCTTCAATATGGAAGCATTCTGCTGGAAGGGGGTGCTGTAATTGTGATTTTTGTGCCATTTTCATTATTGTACTATTAAAAAGTGGTATGAAGTTATCCATATAATTGAACCTTTTTTTTTGTGTATGTTTTTGGCTATGTCCAGCAGGTTCTCCTTTAAATTGGAAATATTCCGACAGAAGGGGGCGCTGTAATAGCGATTTTTGGGCCATTTTCATTCTTGTACCATCGAAAAGTGTATGAAGTTATGCATACATAGAATTGAACCAAATTTTCTGTGAATGTTTTTGGCTATAGTCAGCTGTCCCTCTTTCAATATTGGAACATTCCACTGGAAGGGCGCGCTGTAATTGCGATTTTTGTGTCATTTTCATTATTGTGCCATCGAAAAGTGTATGAAGTTATGCATAGAATTGAACCAAATTTTTTGTGTATGTGTTTGGCTGTGGCCAGCAGGTCCTTCTTCAATATGGAAGCATTCTGCTGGAAGGGGGTGCTGTAATTGTGATTTTTGTGCCATTTTCATTATTGTACTATTGAAAAGTGGTATATGAAGTTATCCATATAATTGAACCTTTTTTTTGTGTATGTTTTTTGCTATGTCCAGCAGGTTCTCCTTTAAATTGGAAATATTCCGCCAGAAGGGGGCGCTGTAATAGCGATTTTTGTGCCATTTTCATTCTTGTACCATCGAAAAGTGTATGAAGTTATGCATACATAGAATTGAAGCAATTTTTGGGGGATATGTTTTTGGCTATGGCCAACAGGTCCTCTTTCAATTTGAAAATATTCCGCTGGAAAGGGGCACTATAATAGTGATTTTTGTGTTATATCCATCATTTTGCCATCGAAAAGTGTAGAAGCTAAGCATAGAATTGAACCAATTTTTTGTGCATATTTTTGGCTATGGCCAGCAGTTTCTCCGTGAATTTGGAAATATTCTGCCAGAAGGTGGTACTGTAACAGCATTTTTTGTAATCTTTTCTCGATTTTTCGCTTTTTTTTTTTTTTTACTGTATTTTGGTGGCTCGTGAAGCGATGGGAACTTTGCATCCTGCGAAGCTGGCTATTCACAAACAGCTGATGTACAACAACAGCAACAAAAAAATTATTGATTTTAATAAATATCATTGGAGCAGAAATTTTAGATCAAAATCGAAGTTGGTATAGTATTGAGCTAATAATATTGAAGTATTAACATTTGAAACTACTTTTTGAAATATTAAGATGTATGAGATAGAAAAAAGTTTTGGGATTGGTACATCCAATTAGTTATTTTTGTAACTTCATTATAAATATTTAAAATTAAAAGTAATTTTCTTTTTACTTGTAAATATCACAGTAATTTAACTTAAAATAAAACGAAATATGACTTAAAGCAAAACAGTATTAAATGATTAAAACAGAAAAAAGGCATCACTAAACCTATGTTTGGAGAAAATAACTCTTTAATCATGGGTATATTAGTAGATATTTTATGTTTAAATTATAAAAAGAACGTCTATGTATTTCTTTGTGAAAATACTCTACAATTATAGGCATATTAATTGCTTAAAATTTGTTACACAAATTATCAGCATTTCATTGTACAAATTAATTATTAGAAATTATCAATATAGTCAGTCCCATATCCAAATCCAGTAGTAATTATCAGCATCTCATTGTACAAATAAACAGAATACTTTAATGTTTAAATTACATTTTTTATACAACATTATTAATATACATCCAGGGCTTGAAATTCAAGACGAGATGGCGGATTCGTGCCATAAAGAATATTAGGGGCGGGAGGCTCCTGTCTCCAAAAAATCATTTTCCAAAAATGTTCCTTTGTAAAACGACGATGAAGTCTCGGGACCGACTGACAAATTTCGTGATATTTTCCACTATTCGAATGGCAGATTTCACAGTTTCTTCTTACAACAAATTGACAAAATTCATGTTTGTTTTTCTGCATCTGACCGAAAAATTTTGCGATTTTTCTCTACAACCGACGGACGAATTTCTTGATTTTTTCTGAAGATCTATCGGTGAATTTCATAAATTTTTTTCTCGCGACCAATTGACAAATTTAGCAACTTTATTCTGTGACCGATTGGCAAATTTCCCTGTTTGTTCTTGTGACATACTGATGAAAGTAACGATTGTTTTTCTGCATCCGATTGAATTTCGCGTTTTTTCTCTGCGATCAACTGAGGAATTTCACGATATTTGCTCATGGCTGACTGGCAAATTTCACGATACTTTTCCGTGATCAATTGACGAATTTCGAGATATTTTCCCACTGTCAATTTCCCATGAACTTCAGTTTTTTTCCCGCGACTAATCGACAAATTATTTTATTTATTTTCATTGACGAAATCAGCGATATTTTTTTTTCGATCGATTTACGTATTTTGCGATGGTTTTTCCGTGTGTCCAAAATAGCAAATAACTAAAAGAGCAGCAACGGCCACCGGAGACTGAGCTCTACCAAATTGGCCAATAGTCAGCACTAAACAAAATGAGATTACACTTGCAGTGCTCAAGAAAAAAAAAACTTTGATGAACCTAAAAATATATATATATTTAGAAACAACAAACTAGTTGATTCTCGCAATGCACAGAAATTAGGACATGACTTTTTGAAATCAACCTTTTCTCGTGTAATAGAAGATCAATTGATTATTTCCTTTTCAAACTTTGAATATGAATTTAAAATTCCAATGCATAGAACATAGTTCAATTAACGAAAATTACAGGGATTACAGTTTTGACTATAATTCCATTAAGGATATAATAAAACAAATTTGTTCAGAAGTGACATACCATCACCGATATGCATTATTCATGTAAGTTAAAATTTAATGCACATCAGATTTTGCGAAGTTTTCTAAAACTTTTTAAGAGAGCATAACCATGTGATTACGATAATTTCTAAAATTATAAAAGTCACTCGTGCTGTTTGTAACTTGTGAAAGAGGCGTAAGCAAGCAAAATGGAATAAAATCTAAATTAAGAAATTCATTTAGCAACCCAATTGTTAATTTCCCATAACATTAGGTGAAAGTTGAAAAATAGACATGGTATATATAAAGCTTGATTCTGTTCCTTTGTTTTAATAAAATAAAAATTTTGGATAATTATCTTGAGTTGTTAATTTAAATTGTTTCAATAGTATTTTGTAATGTCTGTATAAATGTAATTCTTTAAGTGGCACATAAAAAATAACGGGGTTTAAAGATTTTTTTTTTCCCCTTTCTAGCAGTTCAACTCCCATGCATTTATAAATTTTGGGTACGAAACTCCCCTCCTGGGAAAACTTGAATTTAAAGCCCTGGTATTCAAAGAGATATAGTTTTTCTAAATTATATTTCAATACATTTAAAATGTTTTAATGATGTGTGAAACATGTTTGTAATTTATTGTTCTGAGATGGCATTATATAGAGAAATAATTCACCATATAACTAAAAACATATCTAGTGCCGGATATCCGATCGGATATCCGGCCGGATATCCGAATCCGGCAGACAAAGGAGCTTCGGATATCCGGTATCCGATATCCGGCAAAATCAATATCCGGTGCATCCCTAATAATAATTTTTTCTTTTCAATATTTTTTTAAACATGGAAGTTATAGTTATTTTTGTACCACAAATATTATTTTAAAAAAAGTAAAATAAATAATAACGTTCAAAAAATGTAAAATTTTATTTCTGATTACAGTAATAACTACAGTCACAATGATTTTAACTAAGCACATTGTTTTGCTGGTCGATTACCTATGTCGAAAATTAGTTTGACCATTGTAGTTCATTATTTAATAAAGGTTAGTTCCAAATTATTGTTTCCTTGTTTTGTGTTGCTAAACAGAACTTACTTCCTGGATTACCCTAGTACGTACATTAAAAGGCTACAAAAAATGGAAGTATAACTGACATGTCTGGTGTGATTGTTACCTCACAGTTAATATTAAGTACATGGAAAAATCTGTAGAAATTGGTAAAACACATGTTATTATTATATGTTTAATTAAATATGATAATACTTAAAAGTTTTAGTCCATTGAGTATTACAGGTCTAACCACTGGTTGGCAACTAGATGAGGAACAATACTGTTTGCTAGAAATTTTAGTTCAGTAAAAGTGCCTTAAATATTTAAGTTAAAGTTATCACTTAAATTATGGCTTAAAAATTAAAATGCTTCAGCTTGGATTCAAAATTTACTGAACTTAGGCACTGGATTATGGTTCAGTATTTACTGGAAAAAAAGGTTAAAACCAATAAAAGCCACAAGCATGGCTTTTTGTACTACCTTGATATAATCACAAATCCCAGTAGCAGAAACAGTGCAGCACGGAAGCGGGCGCTGCAGATTATTTTAAACCTTGCAGATTAATCCACCAACTTAATAAATGCTGGGCTTAAAAAATAGCTGAAATTTGCTTTAAGTCTCTAGATTTATGGTATTTGTTGTATCCTTATATTATATATATTCTTTATAAATGGAAATTTTGCTTACTTTAAGTGTTTCTGTTATTTCTTATGATAGTAGGCTTATTGGGTCGCAGATAAATTTTTGTTTGCTGCAGACTGACGCAGAAAATTCTGCTTCTGGGTCACAAATTAAAATAAGTTTGCATCAAAATACATTAGTATATCAACTAGGGATGTAACGAATATTCAGCATAGCCAAATATTGAACAGATATTTGGCCGAATACCTGTAGCCAAATATAATTAGACATTTTGCAGAATATTCTGAGATATTTGGTTAAATAAGTTCCAGAAAATCAAAACAAAATGTGATTTTAAATATTTTCAAAAAACAATATTAAAAAATTATATCTAAATACATTAATTATTATAAGAAAAAGAAATCCCAATACTTGCTGAATTTTAAAGCTTCATGACAACTTATAAATAACTGTATATAATGATATTACATAAACTTCAGCTTCAGGAGGCCTCTCATTGTGAAATATGGGATGGAGGAAGTATTATGAGGGGCTTGTTAATTTTGAGAGAAAGAAAAGAGAAAAGTAGCAGAAAATAATTATATTTTAAGGGAATGCATAATTATATTTTAAGAAAACAACCTTTTTCTTTAGATACAGAATGAAAATGTACTAAGTTTGAGTTGAATGAGAATGGATATAAAAAGACAGAGGACACATGCAAGTTCTTATTTATTTATTTTTTTTGGGGGGGGGGGGGGGGAAGGATTTTTCTAAAATAAAAAAAAAGTTTAATTTTAACAGAGGTAATGAGTTTCTATTTTAGATAAAATTATATAAATTACTAGAACTATCTATGGATTAAATAAAAAAATATGAATTAAATTATTATTTAGATTTGTGAAAGTCATATGTTATCTTGTTGGCATCAAAGTATTTAAAATATTACAAAAAATACATCCAGCTGTTATGAATTTTGAACATTCAAACAAAAAATTAATTTAAATTAGTCCTTAATTTAATTTTTGATTTTAAAATTGAAAAAAATAATAAACAAAATAATTTTTTTAAAGTCAGTATTCGGCCAAATCACTATTTGTTACATCCCTAATATCAACAAGTACATAAACTAAAAAATACTATACCTTTGGAGATGGCATGACACTGAAAGTGTTCATAATACGATCAGGGTATTCTTCTCTTATCTTTGAAATAAGGAGTGTACCCATACCAGACCCAGTACCACCACCGAGGGAGTGAGCAAGCTGAAAACCTTGCAAGCAATCACAACCTTCAGCTTCTTTCCTCACAACATCCAAGACTGTGTCAACAAGTTCAGCTCCTTCAGTATAATGTCCTTTGGCCCAATTATTACCAGCACCACTCTGACCTAGAAACAAATAACCAGATCCTTTAAGTAAAAAGTTTAAATTAAAAAAAAAAAAAAAAAAAAAAAAAAAAATTGAATGAGTAACACAAACAACTTGGGAAGTTCTATACAGTTATTGCAATTTCTATACATTTAAGGCGACATATGGTGCTGTCAGTCTAACCTACCTACCTCATTCCCCCATGACTGTGAAACCATGCACATACCCCATTAGGGAGATAAAATTGGTGAAACGGAAATGAAAACATATCCTAGACTCCTAATTTTTTAAATATGTGGCCGTAGGCTTTTGTTTCTTAGTGTTTACAGGAAACTTCAGGGACCACTTTCTCTCGGCATCATGGTACCCCTTGATGCTTACTTTTACCACTTTTACTCAACCACTTTAATCTGTCAACGAAGTGATGATTAACTAACATTCATTAGATACTCATTGTGCCACATGGGGGCTATATTTACCCCCGATGCAACCAACTCGGGAATGCATATGAAGAAAATTCGTTTATTTCTATGCTTCAACCGAGCCTCCAAATTATATTTTTATTAGACTGTGCTTTGCTTTAAAATTTAATGTTATGTTTTTTCACTTTCGATGGAGGTTTAACAGGGGTTGTGACTCACTGTAAGTACTCCTTAAGCACCTGTGTTGACTCTAACCTACTGAATGAAGTGAAATAATTTTAAGGTTGTGCTCTATAATCTATTATGTTTGCTTTTTAGTAGACGCTTAACTAAAAATATTAATTGAATGGATAGGAAATTAATTTTTACTTACTACAGTCTGAATTTTCTGAAAAAAAAAATAACAATATTTAGTACTTTTTAATTTTTTAAAACTAGGTGACCTTTAACCGTTTAAGTGTTTGAGGCGTAATATTCCGTTCACTAATCTCCAGGTTTCACAGCAATACAAGCGATATTTAAGATAATATAATTCTATAGATTTAATGAATTTTAAATACATTGAAGAATGATTAAAACTCTCAAGGATTACATTCATATTTGTAATTGAGTTTTTTTTTATAATGTTGAAAGAATCATATTTTCTTAGCATTTAAAACAAAATGCAAAGAAAACAACATTACAATTTTAACCTTTTGCAAGATGCTCGGAGGGTTAAAATGTCATTTTTTTTTTAAAACACAGAACTTAAAATATGCTGTTTGCAGCTAATGAATTATAGTACAGTAAAACCTCCATAATGGACACTCCTGAATAGCAGACACCTCTATTTAACGGACACTTTTCCAATCTCCACTCCCCAAACCTAAATTTTTGTATGTTTAACCTCTGAATAACGGACAGGGCTTGAATTTCAGGGCGGGATGGCGGGATTCACGCCCAAAATTTTGAAATCCCGCCCAAAAGAATATCGTTGGCGGGACGCTCCTGCCCAAAAAATCTCACCATTTTCCTGAAAAATTTGCATTTTGAAATTACGATCAACTCCCGCGAACTCCTTGCGAATTTCACGATATTTTCGCGCGACCGATTGACACATAATGCGGTTTTTAGGTGCGTTCGTAATTATATAAATACGTAGCACCTATAGTCGTCGTTCAGTCTGCATATAACAGAGCAAAAACTACCCGACCGAATAGTCTGAAATTTTAACTATATAATTGCTGCAAATTTTTGTCGAGTCATTTCAAATTTTATGAAAATCGGATGTATAGTTTAATGACAGGGACAGTCAAAAGTTTTCCGTTACATCACAGCCAATGTGAAAAAAAAAAAAAAAAATATTTCAAGTACATTTTAAAGATGTTACAGCCTTTCGAAACAGAATAAAATGGATATGCACTTATTGACGTGCACTAAAATATACATTTAGTAAAATATGCTGTCAAAAAATATTTATAAAACTAGTTACAGTACGAACGCACCTCATTTGCCACATTTGACAAGCAATTTCCAACTTGTTTTTACTGCAAAAGATCGTTGACATTCACTAATTTTTCACGCGATCGATAGACAAATTTTATTATTTTTTTCCCGAGATCGGTTGACAAGTGTACGAGACCGATTGGCGAATTCAGAGGTGATTCTGTTCCGAATTTTCTGAAAATTTAAGGCAATAGGTTCCGAAAATTATGAAAAATCGTTCTTCAGTTCAACAGAAAAATATCGCGAATTTCGACAAATGATCGCCGAAAAATCAATTTCATCAATCGATCAAGGAAAAATTCACCTATTTCGTCGCAAAGGATTGCGAATAAAACGCAAATTTTGCCAAAAGATCGCGGAAAAACGTGAACTTCGTCAGATTGCGAAAAAAAACTCTAAATTCATCAAAGGATCGCGAAAAAACGCATATTACATCAAAGAATAGCAAAAAAATCCTAAATTTCAGCAAAGGAACGCAGAAAAAATGCGAGTTTTGGCAAAGGAACGTGGAAAAAACGCGAGTTTTGGCAAAGGATCGTGAAAAAAGCTAATTTCGTCAAAGGATCACGGAAAAATACAAATTTCATCAAAGGATCGCGAAAAAATTTAAATTTTGTCAAAGGATCGCGAAAAAAAAGAGAAGTAAAAGGATCGCGAAATAAATGCAAATTTCTACACTGGATCGTGGAATAAATGCAAATTTAGTCAAAGGGCCGCTGAAAAAAAAAAACGCGAATTTCATCAAAGGATCACGAAATAAACGAGAATTTCATCAAAGGATCACGAAAAAAATGAGAATTTCATCAAAGGATCACAAAAAAACGAGAATTTCGTCAAAGGATTGCGAAAAAAACGAGAATTTCGTCAAAGGATTGCGAAAAAACGCGAATTTCATCAAAAGGTCGCGAAAGAAAATGTGATTTTCGTCAAAAGGTCGCGAAAAAAAACACTATTTTTAATCAAAAGATCACAAAAAATTGGCTTTAACCTGAATCCAATTTACAGGAATCAACACTCGGCCTGAAATCAAACCGAACCAAAAAAAAAAAAAGTTTACTCGACCTACAACAAAAATAATTAGCGCCTGGTGAGGATTTCCTAATCCCTTCCCATCCCCTGCTGTAACCTTTCAGAAAATTTGCTGTGAATTTCAGATTTTTTTTTTAAACTCGAACACCCGCGAATTTTACGGTTACTTTTTGCAACAGACTAACGAAATTCAGTTTTCCCGCGTCTGATCGATGAATTTCACGATATTCTTCCCTCGACTGATCAAGGAAATTCACGATTTTGTTTCCTATGCCCGATTGGCATATTTCACGATATTTTTTTCATGTGACAGAAAAGGGAAAATATCCAAAATGGTGCTCCAGAACAGGGTGTCACCGAGTGCTGTGTGCCCGATTGGCATATTTCACGATATTTTTTTCCTGTGACAGAAAAGGGAAAATATCCAAAAGGGTGCTCCAAAAAAGGACATAAGTGTCACCGGGTGCTGTGCTCTGGCAAATTGATCTAGATTCAGTACTAAACAAAAATAAGATTAGAAGGACCGCAAAGTTCTTGTGGTGCACATCAAAGAAAATTTCCGAGCTCCAATCAAACATATAAACACCAAACAAGTTGATCCTTGCAATTAACAGAAATTAGGACTTGACAATTTAAAGTTAACCTACGTTTCTCGTGTAATAGAAGATATGAATCAACAGTTTCCATTTCAATCTTTTGACTTTAATTGAACAAGCATTCAAATTTGTATTTGAATTTTAAACAAAGAAAATGCTAGGGAGTCAGGTTTTGACTATAATTCCATTAAGGATATAATAAAACAATTTTGTTCAGAAATCGATATTGATTCCATCGCTGAATATATATATACTGTTCATGCAAGTAGTTAAAAATGAAAGCATGTCAGACATTGCAAAGTTTTCTAAAAATTTTTTAAGAGAGCATAACCATACGTTTCTAATAACTTCCAAAGTTATAAATGTTGTGCTTATGCTGTCTGTCATAAGTTTACCTTCTGAAAGACGATTCAGGACCCAAAATGGAATAAAATCTAAATTCAGAAATTCATTTAACAACCCTATTGTTAAAAACCCATGCTATTTTGGTTGAAAGTTGAAAAATAGGCTATATAAAAGCTTATCTTTCTTACTTTTTTAAATAAAAAATATTTTCCATAATTATTTTGAGTTGATTTAAATTGTTTCAATGGTATTTTGTCATGTCTGTATTAATACACACATGACAAAATAATTAATGTAAATCGTTAAATAGCACGTAAAACAACAGTGTGTTTTCGATTTCTTACTCACTCCCAAATAGCTCAACTCCCCTCCATTTATAAATGTTGGTAGGGAGACTCCCGTCCTAGGAAAAATTGAATTTCAAGCCCTGACGGACATCCCGAATAACGAACTGTAATTTTGGTGATAAAGGATAAATTATTTTTTAACGAGAATAAAAAAGGTAAAAAGCCTCTAAATTTATCAGGACTGTGTGTCACAAATTTTGTGATCACAGATAAATGTAGGGGGTGGGCTGAGGGAAATCCCCCTTCCCTACGTCCGAGAAAGAAAACATCTCTCTTAGAAAGATTTTGGATTTTCTGCTGATTAATGTCTAGAGGAACAAATTTCTTGATCTGCAGAATTCCACAATACATACATCATTTTCTCTTTCGTTTTAAATGCACGTAAGATAACTTAGTTTCAATTGGCATGAAACTTCATGATAGATAATACACTGACTAGTACAGTAGCCTCTTGCTTAACTGGGACCGAGGGTTAGCCAGTTAACAGAAAAAACAGTTATAGCAGAGAAGTAAAAAAAAAATTAAATGAATATCTGCATAATTTAATTAATTAAACCCGTACGATGCATTTAGTTTTTCAATTTGTGTAGTTATGCCAACCTTATCTGAATAAAAGCAATGTTAACAAAAATAAATATCATATATTTTTATAAACATGAAATTATAAAGTTTATATGTAAATGAATATATATTTAAAATATGACAACTAATTATTTATAATTAAATTTTATTAAAGGTAAATTATGATGTAGGAACATCAGGCGCTCAGCATTTTCAGGCTGCAATCTATTATGTTTCTGATCGCAAATGTTTCCTCCTTCAGAAAATAAACGTTCACTTTCAACACTAGTAGCAGGGGCAGACAAGTATTTCTTTGCTAACCTTGACACAGCAGGATACGAATGTTGATTTTGTCGCCACCATGTCAATGGATTGTCCATCCTTGGTATGAGCGGCTGTGATAAGTAACGATTCAATTCAATTGAATATTTTGATGATAAACTTTCAGATGTATTTGTTTCTGTTTCTCCAGCAATTTCATTGAAGCACTGCAAAAATGAATTGTGCACTTTCTCAGAGAGCGAATCATTTTCTTCTTTTTTAGTATTCATAATATTCATATCATTCATCCCAGCAGCAGAATTTTTTTCTGCAGTCTGCAACACAAGTAGAAACTTTAAAAACAGTCTGCAGAACTTAAGGACAAACACCCTCTTTCCAATCCCCCCCCCCCCTCAGTATTTGTGATTAACATAAAAGGAAAGTGTACTTTTTAAAATAATTTACCTTTGTTCTAAAAATTTTTAACACCACTATCTGAAAAAATCTTTCATAAAATTTGTCAGAATTTCTGTGCAGTTAGAAAACAGAATAACAGTAAAAATAACATATAAACACCAATTTCTAAAATTTTTGAAAAGATTGATACGTGATAATATCAAAAATTATATATAGAATGAAATATATATAGATGTGATAATACAGGGATGAAAGTGCACTAAAGCCACTTTGAAGCAGCAAAAATCTAATTTTGTAGCAGTAAAATCCGTTTTTGTATTAGCAAAAATCTAATTTTTTATCAATAAAAGCTGTTATTGGAGCAGATTGAAATTCTTAGAAAATCAAATTTTGTAATTTATGCAAATACTATAAGTAATTCTAATGCAATGTTTTATTTAGCAATCTTAGCTAGTAGTGCAATTCAAAATTCAACATGCTTTCACTCAAAACATGGCTAACTAATATTTAATCTGCCACTCAGCTGTAAAAAAATCTCGTTAAAAAATCAATGTTGCAGCAAATTTTTTCACGATTCTTTGACGGAATTCACCCTTTTTCTTCGATCCTTTGACGAAATGCGCGTTTTTTCGTGATCTTTCGACGATGTTCGCATTTTTTTCGCGACCTTTCGACGATGTCCGCCTTTTTTTTTAATCGCGATCTTTTGATGATGTTCGCGTTTTTTTCGCGATCTTTCGACGATATTTGCATTTTTTTCGCGATCTTTCGATGATGTCCGTTTTTTTGTGATCTTTCGACGATGTTCGCGTTTTTTTTCGCGATCTTTCGACGATATTTGCATTTTTTTCGCGATCTTTCGATGATGTCCGTTTTTTTGCGATCTTTCGACGATGTTCGCGTTTTTTTTCGCGATCTTTTGTCGAAATTCGCCTTTTTTCCGCCGATCCTTTAAAAATAATTCGCGTTTTCTCCGCGATCTTTTGAAGATATACGTGTTTTTTCGCGATCTTTTGGCGAAATCCGCATTTTTAGCGATCTTTGCTCGAAATTCGCGTTTCTTCCGCGATCATTTGTCAAAATTGATGTTTTTTCCCGATCATTTGACGAAACTCGCGTTTTCTCGCCATCCTTTGTGGAAAGTTGCTATTTTTTCGCAGCCCTTTCACGAAAATTGCTTTTTTTTCGATCCTGTGACGAAATGTTTGCCATCTTTTGACGAAATTCGCCTATTTCCCACGATCTTTTGACGAAAATCTCTTTTTTTAGCGATCCTTTGATGAAATTTGCGTTTTTCTGCAATCCTTTGACGAAAGTTGCTATTTTTCCGTAGCCCTTTCACGAAGTTAGTGTTTTTTTCCGCAATCATTTGACGGAAGCCGCATTTTTCTGCCAGCCTTTGACGAAAGTTGCTATTTTTCCGCAGTCTTTTGACGAAATTTCGTTTTTTCTTCGCGATCTTTAGACGAAATTCACGTTTTTTTTTTCGCGATCCTTTGACGGAATTGGCTAATTTAACTGCAAACGATTGACGAAATTGTTTTTTCGGTGAGCATTTGTCGAAATTCGTGATATCTACGTCGAATTTTCGGACTAATGACCTATTTTTTTTTTAATTTCTAAAAAAATCACCCCTACGAGGATTGACTCATTTAATAATGGGCGTTTCACGATCGCGTGTCTCGAGTTTTCTCCGTGAATTATTTATATTTTAAACGGAATCGGAGCTTCGTCAATCGCATGTAGCGTGGATCGTATTATTTTGGCACAAGGCAAATAATTTCTAACAAACTTTTTTTTCTAAATTTTAACAGTTGAAAAATAGTCTGCAGACCTTCTCAAGAGTCTGCGACGTGCGTCGCAGCGTTGCGCCGATTCTGCGCCCGGGTCATTCATAATGTAATCAGTATTAATTACAACCAATTTCTTGCATTTTTTCTGTAAGAGCAAGTTTGGCCATTTGAATCTTATCATTGTTTAAAAAGGCAGTTTTAAAACATGGATCAAGCAGAGTTGACAAAAAAAAAAAAAAAAATTCGTGAATGTTAGAGAAGAGGTCATCTAGTTCAGTTTTTAAAGTTTGTTTCATGCTAGATGCTAGTATAAATACTTACACTTTCATTTATTTCCTGTGTTGCACAGTAAAATAATCTATAAACACCTTTAAAATAATGCATTTTTATATAAAAATAAAGGATTTGCAGTTTTTTTTTTTTTTTTTTTTAAACAGAATTGGCATAATTAATGAGAAAATATCCCTCTACCTCTAAAGTTGTAAAATCCATCACCTGTAAATGCATGCTGAACCTGAAGTTTGTTATTAAAAAATAACTTATTTTTCCAAAAATAATATTTTTAATATTAATTAAATTTTCCACTTTAGATTTCATACAGTTATACTTTGAGTTTAATTCTTTTACATAGTTAGTATAATTTAATTTTGAGCATTCCTTTTGGTTTCTTACATTTCTTCCAGTTTCTGTCGGTTTTTTCCAGTTTCTTCCACTGTTCTGGAAGAAACCCAACCCTGGCTCCCATAGACTTAGCGTTATTAGAGTTTTTTTGCATGACTAGTGCGGCCTCTTAAATCTGACTGACGTCTTAGACCACTGGACTATGCCGACCTCATTCTATTGTACTCTAAAACTGAACAGGTTATATACATTTTGCGCTGAACAATTCATACTTAAAATATGAGCTTTCTGTAAATATATATGATGAGATGTAAGATTTTAACACTTCAAATAAAATATATAATTTTAAAATATTCTGACAACTTAAAAAAAAAAAAAAAAAAAAGTTGTGTGTGTGGGAGGGGAGGGGGGGGGGGTAGTGATCTTTAAAGAAGAATACACAGAAAAAGAATTTTTTTAAGTATTAATTTTCTGACGAAATAGTTTTAAAAAAATTGCATAAAACTATAAAAGGCTAAAATGTCAAGGGCATAACATTTGGGTTAAAACTAAAATATAGTTGTATAGATAATTGTGCTTTGTCATGTGTCAGTACTTCTAATTTAAAAAAGCAGCAATAGTTGCAAAATCCTACAAAAAAATAACAAATGCAGACCTGCCAACATTTGAAAATGAGAAATCGTAGCATGCAAAATTAAAATTAATCTGGAGGTTGGTTGGTTGGTTTTCGTGTTTCGCAGCCATCTTTTGACATTCGTGAAAGAAATAAGGTTTCAAGCTTTGAACTCAACACAGTAAATTTCTTCCTCTGAAAATTTTTATACGAGTTTCTTCTCGTTTCGAAGCGTTTTTTTTTACATTTGTAAAAGGAGCCTGGTTCCAGTTTTCTAGCCCAGTGCAGTAAATTTTGACGAAATTTGAAATTTTTTTCCTGCGATCATTTCAGGATATTCATATTTTTTTCCCCTCACAATCATAATTCACATTTTTCTTTTCTATCACGATTCTTTGTTGAAATCCACACTTTTTACCACGAACTTTTGACGAAATTCGTATTTTTTTTACCACGATTCTTTGACGAATTTTGCTTTTTTTACCACGATCCTTTGATGAAGTTAGGGTTTTCTTTCCGCAATCTTTCGGTGAAATTTGCGTTTTCTTACTGATCTTTCGATGAAATTTGCATTTTCTTACTCTTATTAGCATTTTCTTTCTGCGATATTTTGACAAAATTCACGTTTTTACACGGTCATTTGTCGAAATTTGCGATACTTTATCGCAAGTGATCGGCAAAATTTTCGATATCTTTTCGCGACTAATTAACAAAATTCACTACTCGTTTCCGCGACCTTTTGACGAAATTTGCAATATTTTTACTTCGATAGTTTATCGAAATTCGTGATTTTTTTTCCGCACTCTTTTGACGAAATTCAATTTCTTTCCGAACTCTTAACGAAATTAGCGATTTTATTCAGCGACCAATTGAAGAAAATCACTATTTGTTTCTGAGATCTTTGACGAAATACGCGATATTTTTACACGATCGTTTGAAGAAATTCTCATTTTTTTCTGCGATCGATCCACAAATTAATTTGGGAAAATTCCATAAAAGAAAAAAAATTCGCGGACTGTAAGAAATTTCAAAATATACTCGCAAAAGAATCATAGGTCTGTGGAAGAATTTGAAGGGGGAAATACTGCACAGCATTTTTCATTATGCAGGACTTTTTTTTCCGTGTGCAAATCGTGCGATTTTGCACACTATTTCAAACTTTGCCCCTCAAAGAACCGTCTCTCCCCACCCCAGAAATTCTTAAGGTGGCACCCCTGTTTCTAAGGAAGGGAATTCCTGTATAAATATTTACAGAAACACGATTCACTCGTGGTTAATATACATAAAGATTGTTTTATGTTAAGTAGTTTGTTTTGCAGCCCAGAAGCCCAGATTCCCCCCCCCCCCACCCCATGAGTATTTTTTTATGTCCGAATTTTCAGACTCATGACCAATTTTTTAAAACTTTCGGAAATGAATACTTTGAAATTTTGGAGCAGAATCACGTCTGAAAAATATGCTGCGCGGGATAAAAATCGCAACTAGAAACAAAAAATGCATTTGTTTTTTGAAAAAAATCTTAGTTTAAGACCGATTTTCGTAGCATCGTAGTTTATAGGTCCAAATCGTAGCAACTACGATTTTTTCGTAGCAGTTGGCAGGTCTGCAAATGCTAATGCTTCCATCCACCACCTCCCCCCCCCCCCCCCCCAAAAAAAACAAACAAACAAAGCAACAAACTTTTGAAGCAATCTTGTTTTAAAAATTATAATTAGCTATATTTTGATCATTTTCTGGAAAGTTAATTCTTTTTAACATTAGCTAAAGACAGGTGTGTAACTATTACATATTTTATTCCTTGCTGGACAATCAAGTTATGGTTAAGCAACTCCTAAAACTATTGAAAAAATATTAAAATCTCCACAGTTTCCACGAAATATATTTCATTATCATATATTTCATATTCAGTCTTCCTACAAGATTGCAAGCATTATATCCACTTAAACAGAGCTCCTATGCAATTCTGATAAAAAAATTCCCTGACTTTTCCAGGTTTTCCCTGACTTTATTTAAAAATTTCCCTGACTTTTCTCAGTAAATATTCAGCCTACATATTGTTGTAAAACCCTCTACAATGGACTTTAATTTAGATAAATGCTAAAAAAAAAAGTATGTGCTGTATGAATTTCCGATTTTTTAATTATTTTTCATATTGTTATATAGTTTGCCCAAATTTCATATAAAAATTTTTGATTGGATGAATAATTAATTCAAAATTTCTTCATTTACGACGATAATAGAAATTCTGGTGGAAGTAGTACATAAAAAATTCCCTGACCTTTTCAAATATTTCAAAAATTCCCTGACATTTCCCTGACTTTTTGCCTAAATTTTCATATTCCCTGACTTTTCCCTATTTTCCAGGTTTCCCCTGACCCGTAGGAACCCAGTTAAATGAAACATTAAGGTAAACATAGGGATGATATTTTTCACCTTCTTAAAAAGTTCTACTCTACCATTTACAAATGTTAATAATAAAACTTTTCCTTCTTAAAAAAAAAAAAAAAAAAAAAAAAAAAAAAGAAAAAAAAATTTCAAGTTAAAAAAAAAAAAAAAATTAGTAAGTATTCCTTAAGTTACAAAACTTTTTTTAAAGAGAACATTAACATACCAAAGATGAAATTGTCAGGTCTAAAAAGTTGTCCAAATGGACCAGAACGAACTGAATCCATTGTTCCAGGTTCTAAGTCAAGAAGTATAGCTCGTGGTACATATTTGCCTCCTGAAAAGAAAATCACAATTTAATAAACTGGTAAAGCATTCAAAACTTCAAGAACAAACTTTTACAACATTTGTTTCATACCAGATGCTTCATTGTAATATACGTTGATTCTTTCAAGCTGCAAGTCTGAATCACCATGATATGAACCAGTTGGATCAATTCCATGTTCATCAGAAATAACTTCCCAAAACTATAAAAAGGGAATTAAAAATATTTCAGTTAGTAATCAAGATAAATTCCTAAAGAGCAAAAGTGATAAATTTCATTAGTGGCCATATTTTTATTTAAAAGTGCTAAGCATTAAGCTTGTTAAAATTTCTGAATAGATTTCATATAATAGTGCACAGATTTCTCTTGGCACAATGCTACTAATGCACAAAACTTTTGTCAATTTAAGGCTATGGAAATCAAACTTATCGAGGGAATTTATCTTTCTATTAATGAAACATTACAAGGACGGAACAGATGTGTTATTATCCCACCCTCCGCCATCTTGGATTTTTTTTTGGCAAGAAAACCCCTTTTCCGCCAAGTAGTAAATGTCGCCAAGCACCCGTTTATACGCATGTTTGGCTCAATGAAAATAAAATGTAAATAATAAACAAAATTCGCTAAACTGGTAATCAGTAATCCTTGTATGAGCGCTTCGCGCACATTTAACGGAAAAAAACATCGCCGAATTCAGCATTCTCAAAATTCAGCAGTTCTCGTCTTGTAGCAATCTCAAAATGTAAAAAACTCTTAAAACAGCAAAATATACCTGAAAAACGAAACTCGCTAAAGTGGCAATCAGCAATAGTTGTATGAGCGCTTCGCGCTCATTTACCGAAAAAAAAACATTGCCGAATTCAGCATTTTTCGCGATATAGCATTCTCAAAATTCTGTAGTTCTCGTTTTGTAGCAATCTCAAAATGTAAAAAACTCTTAAAGCAACAAAATATACATAAAATTATCAACATACCTTAACAGACATCTGCTTTCTTGAAACCTACAGCACAAAATATAACACTGCCGTCATTTTCCAAAATAGGCTTAATACGCATTGACACGCTATAAACAAACCTCCCTTTCATGTCAAAATTTCCTCATATTTCTTAATTACTTCAGCAAGACTGTTTAAACAGACTACAGAAACTATAGTCAATGAAATACATCCAATAAATTTAACACAAAAATAAAAAGACAGCCATAGAACACGATATCAAAGAGTATCTGGTACAAGAGTCAAGCAACCGTCACCAACGACACCCGGCAGTGAAATGAATGTTCACGCAAAAAAAGGGGGGTTGCCATAATAAGTTACTAGACGCCAAACGCCGGGGTTGCCAGAGCGATAAAAATCGCCAAATACTCAACATCGCGGAGGGTGGGATAATAACACATCTTAGCCATAAATTTTTGCAGCAACAATGTAAATTATGTAATTAAAAATTATTTTTGATTAGAAATGTTTCCAGCTAATATGAATATATTTTTTAAAATATTCTCATAAAAAGTATGAATAACATTACAATATTTAAACATACTAGACGTCCCAATATCTCATGCAGTTTTACAAATTATTCACGCTGTCACTAAAGTTAAATCTACACTGTCTTCTAATGTTAAACAACGATGATCTATCTTTGTGTTAAGTGTTACAATTTTCACTACAGATTAGAGATGCAACGAATATTCGGCCGAAGCCGAATATTCGGCCCATTCGGCCTGTCTGCCGAATATTCGGCTTCGGCCGAATATCAAGTCCATTATTCGGCCTTGGCCGAATAATACTGTAATAAATGTTTTTATATTTACACAGTATAACTTTTTAATTTGACAATTTATATTCATCATGTATAATGAAAATTTTATTTGAAATTAACTAACCCATTTTTTTCCATTAACTTTCATACCCCGAATGGGTTTTATCTACCCATTTTTATATAAGAGGCTAATTTAGGAATCATGTTAAAAAAGTTTTATATTGTATCAGTAAGTACAAAAAGTATCTGCTTGTAATAAGTTAACATAATCTGTTAAATTTAAAATTAATCTATTCAAAATTAATACAGCTGTACAAGCAAATTCAAAAATTTCTTTTTTATCATAATGGGAAGTTTAACATTTATCCCTTGTTACATAAAAAAATATTTCTTTCAATAATATTTTGAATTATACCTATAAAGAACTCTAGTGCTATCTGCTGACAGCAAAGAAAAAAAATAATGATAATAATAAATGATAAAAATGTTTTTGTTAATTGTGAGCTTTATAAAGTCTACAATGATTTATTTCCACCATTTTAGAGGATATTCCTTTCATCCTTTCTATCAGTGGTTTTTCTTAAGATATTAAGATTTCTTATTTTTTATTTTATTTCATCTGAAAGTTGAAACTTATGTTTCCTAGTATTTTTCAAATTTTGTCATTATTTTAAAATGTAACAACACACATAATATTTATTAAAATGTAACTAGACAATACCTGATGAGGAACTTTTGCTAAGAATTCTTTTTTGGGGGGAGGGGGGGGGGCTGAATTATATATTATTGGGGCAATTTTTAGGCCGAACATAGCCGAATATTTTTACAGAGTAAAATAATGCTTTAAAAAATTAAAAATTTGTATATAAATAATTTTTTAAAAGAAAACAATACATTTTAATTGTGAAATATACAAGAATTGTGCATACTATATTTTGTTTTTAGGCAAAAATAAGTTCATTATTCGGCGGCCGAATATTCGGTAAAGGCTCGTTTACACGGAGCTAGTTTACTAGCTACAAGCTGGCGAGAAAAGAAGCGAGCGAGTCAGCTAGCGAGATAGTGGTCGTTTACACACGAACTTGTTTACTCGCTCAGTAGCCAACTCGCTATTGCATCACTTGCTGCGTTCTAAAGCTTTCTTTTATGTTTTTTTCTGTAAACAGTGTTTGTTTTTATATTAACTGCAGAGTTTTCCTGCTTTTTTTTTCTTTTGTGTGTGTGTTCGTGGAAAAATGAATTGGAACGCAAATGATATTGCTGATTTTTTAAATGTATACCAAGAGTACACTGTGTTATGGAACATAAAACACACAGATTACTGCAATACGAAATTAAAAGATGAAATTTGAATTTTATATTCTAATGCTCATTTATAAAATTTCATTAATTTTTAAGGTTTTAAGACCCGTGTCCATTATTGTAACGCTTCATTTGTCTATTTTCAGTAATGGACACCCCATGAAATCACTGTTAACTAGTTTGTTGTGGCCATCACAAAACTTTCTCCTATATAAATCATATCAATTAAATCATTTAAATAGTACAAGAAATTACATCAATTTAGCACAATTTCATATCTGAATTTGAAGTTTGATGAAAATTTGTGCATTACTTCTTGAGATAGAGCTGTAGGGGAAATTCTGAAAAATGCAGCATAGCAGCGCCACCTGTTGGGCGATTTACACCAAAAACTAATCAGCACCAATTTATATTAGGGACTACTTGAATATAAATTTCTATTAAATTCCGTGCATTAGTTCTTGAGATAGAGCGCCCACAAAATTTGTGTCACATACAGACACACAGACATTTTGTAAAAACATGTTTTTCGGAATCCCTGACCTCTAAAACGTGTAAATCCGTCGAAAACCGAAAGTCGAAAATTTTTACGAATCCAATACTTTCTTCTTGTAAAGATAGAACAAAGTAAAAATGCAATTTCAATGATGTTTAATAGGGCATAAAATCTTTTAACTGAAAATCTAATTAATCACATTTAATTTTTAAATTGCACTTATTGGAATATTAACTGTGAAAAGTAGTGGAAAATATATGAATCTATGCACTGATACAAAACTTTTTTTTCTTCCAATTATTGCCCTTTAAATACCCTGTACAGTCTCAATAATTTGATAACTGCAATTCCCCGACATTAGTATTTAAAAATATCTATCTAAAATAATTATAACATTCACCTTGTGATAATTATGGTAGTTATTTCAAACAGTGAATAATTCTCAAAAATATTTTATTTATTGGTATCCTATTTGTTAATTTTTTTCGAAAAAATCTATTTTGTTTCATTCACGCCGGCACGAACTACTCCAGTCGACATTGTTTACATATGCAGAACCACGAAACCACTTAATACTCGCAGCGATTTCACTAGCAACACCGTTTACACACAGCTAGTTTACTAGCCAGGTAGCTAACACGCCAGCGAGTAGCGAGAAAAGTAGCCGAGCTTTCAACTTTTTTCCCACTCGCTGAGCTACCAGATAGTTCGCTAGCGAACGTGTTTACACGGGGCGAGTTTACTAGCAGCTAGTGAATTCGCCGGCTTGTAGCTAGTAAACTCGCTTCGTGTAAACGACCCTTTATTCGGCCAAACCACTATTCGTTGCATCACTACTACAGATCGACCCAAAAATCAGAGTTTCGCCGAAATCTTTTCTTCCTTCGGAAATTTTCAACATTATTCATCAATATGAGCTTTATTGGCTCAAATGAGACTATTTATTGCTACGAACTTCATTGTTTATAATTATCCAGGGCTTGAAATTCAATTTTTCGTTCGTCTCCCTAGCAACATTTAGATATAAATGGAAAGGAGTTGAAACATTTTAAACAACCTTTATAATAAATTATCTGTCATTTTATTTTATTAAAGTATTATTAAAGTATAAATTTGTAATGTTAAAATTTGGTTCTTCAAGGATTTTAATCACATACTGATTTTGGAAAAGCATAATGATTGCCAAATTTCGATTTTTTTTAACATACTTTAGAAAAAATAAATCCCAATTTTAATCAGGTTTTTTTCTCAATAAATTGCTTTATTGATTTTTTCATTTCATATCTTACCAACATTCAAGATCCTATAGATATGGTTTGAGATATCTTTCGTCTTTGGCAATTATAAATGGATTCAAAAGAGGATGACTAGGGTTTTTTGTTTTGTTTTTTTTTTCTTTGAAATTTATGCAACTTTTAAGTAGTATTTCATTCCTTTTGTTCTTTTTGCTTAATGCAACTGTTTTTTCTGTCAATGCAACTACGTCTAACAATTCTATTCATTATCTGAAATGGGTGCAGATAATGCTGTCAATGTAGTTTATTTAAATTTTTTTACATATTTTACAGTCTGCTTTCTTGACTGTTTCTTTAAAATTCCTTTCCAAGCTTTTTTTTAAATGGGGAAAATACACTTAGATCTAATGGTTGTAGACTATGGCTAGTATGAGGTAGCAAGCAAAGTATTATAATGTGATTGTCGATATATATATTTTTTTTTTTCACAGCATCATAATTCATTTATGTCCATCACAATCATAAATAAAAGGCCAGGCTTTTGTAAGCTTTTGGTGTACTACTCAATAAAGTGATGCATCCAAAATTTAAGTACAGAATCCTGCATCCATCCAAATTCCGTGATTAATACAATGCTCCTGTAAGACGACCCTTTGTCTACGATTCATATATACAAGCTCACTCATAAACTGCGAATGGAAGAATGTAATTAACCACTAGATGATATACCAAAAAGAACACTAAATATTATCTTAAATAATATTATACACTAAATATTATATTGGGCTGCTGAATTTTATATAATGCATTGCATAAAAAATTTTAAACTGGATTAATTTGGCTATCCATATCCATGTCAATATTTTAATAATTTTTCCTAGCATGACAATTGACAAATAATTTGAATTATGATTTATAATTTTATTGCACCTTAATTATAGCATATAACTAAATAGAAATTATTTATATAACATATAAATTATTACTTAATCAGTCTTTAGCTTGATTTAATACAAAATTTCACTAATGATTGCTAAAAAATATAGGTAGTATAAGGTTTTTGATACTTTTTGTCAGTTTTTGACATGTCATGTCAAAAACCGAACCCTGTGTATGTATTAATTACTTTAATACATAACTTTAAAAAAGAAAATTTGGACATTTTCGTTTACGGCCAAAAATAGGAAGATCACCGAAATTCGGTTTCAGCTTAAAAACACGTTTCGGTCGATCCTTAATTTTCACCATAAAAATCTTGACATATAGGGAAGGAATACAATCGATGAAATGCAATAAATTAAGTTGCAAGATACACTTTTAAAACTCACGAAAATCAAAAGATCATGTCGAGTCTCATAGCGTATTTAATCAGCCACACCCTATTTAAAAAAAAAAGCAATTTTAAAAAAACAAAGGTAAAATATAACAATACCTTTGCCCCAATTTGATTACCACACTGACCGGCTTGCACATGAACAATTTCCCTCATTTTTATATTAAATATCAATGGTGTAAACTATTTCGTAATTCAAATCGGTTTGAGAGCAACCGAAAATATCAAAACCGGTATCCGAAAACCGAAAGACGCATTAAAAAAACAAAAAACCGGCGGGTCACTTGTCACCGATCACTTCATTTCACTTTTATTCAGCGAGATCTTGTGCCGGGATCCAGATAGATATTTCGCTGTTAGCGAAACGAAGTTGACCAATCAGAAGCCTGCTTTTTTGCGAACTTTTCCCTGCTGGGAAAAATGCTGGCTTCTGATTGGTCAATCTCGTTTCGCGCTAACAGCGCAAAATCTATCTGGAACCTGGCCGTATACGTGCTGATCGCAGCGCAGGGGGAAAAAAAACAACATTGTTCTTTCGGGAAGGTTTTGACTCCAACATCTTTTGCTTTCATTGCCAAAAGGGTGCCGTATTTTGGCGGTAATCCCTTTATTGGCAAAGCAAAAGTGCGGTCAACTCAAGACAAACGCTGATACCCTGTTCACACTGCGTTATCGGAACTCTCTTAAACCTCCGAACTCTCTGAGGGAGTTCCACAAACTCTCTGAGAGAGTTTCAACTTTCTTCGGGCTAGAGACAGTCACGACCATTCACTCTCGCTGGCTGTAAAGTTTCGCATTAACTGATTGGGTGTTGCGGGCGGTTTTATCTTAGGCGCATGCGCAAACAACACAGTGACGTTCACTGAGTTATCTTAAGTGAGTTTTCCCATGTGAACAGGCTTCCAATTCCGGGAGGGTACCACCTCAAAATTAAGAGAGTTCGGCGGCCTAAGATATCTTAAGTATTCGTAGTGTGAACATAGTATCACAGACGATGTTTCGGCGGGAATCTGGAGAGAGATTTCGAGGAGAAAAATCAGTTTGGCGCACTAAATCTGCCTTCCATCACGTGATGGAGGAGTCAAGAAAAGGTTGCCGATTTGGAGAAAAAACTTGTCATCCACGGAATATTTCTGGGTACAAATGTCATATTCGCCCCATATTGGCGCGATATTTTTCGGTTGCCAATTTGGCGAAAACATCAACAGCATAAACAACATAATCCGGGTTACCACATCAAGCAAAATAACGACACTTTGGCGCAAGTTAAGTATCTGTTGCCTATATGATATTGGCGACAGAAAAAAATCGCGCCAATATGGGGCGAATATGACATCTGTACCTATTTCTGCTGTTGAGCCTCTCTTTGTTTTCTCACGTTAATGTTTAAATTCTTATATGTTATGTTAATGCTTGCGTTTCAACAAAACGTTTTAATTTAATGGGTTTTCAATATTAGTAAATAAATAAAAATAGGATAAACATTTTATCTTTAAAGATTTGAATTTTTTTTTTTTTTTTACAGAAATAATAAAACGTTTGGATAAAGATTTTAAGGTGATAGCTCTAGAGCTATATTCATGTTGAGTTCAAAAATACATTGAATTATCTTGATGAATAAGCAGCATTTATGGTTATCTTTACCCTCCCCCCCCCTTTTTTTTTTCTTAAACTTATATATGTATAATACATATTTTAATTTTTCATTTCATATCAGATTATTTAATTTAAATGAAATAATCTGATACGAAATTAAATATTTATGTATTTGACACGTGATTTAATTATATACCCACCAAAAAGACATAGGCAACGCAGAAAAAGCTACATAGATTATAATATTACATTAATATAAAGCATGGAAGCAACAGTGTTGAATCCAGACCTTTACCTCCGGGGGGGGAATTTTGATCCCTGGGGGGGACACTAGTATTCCAACATGAAATTTTCTCTGATTTCATTAATATACCAAAACTTGCTAAAGCGGAATCTCCGAGGATTAGAAAAAGTTTCTGTCTTAACAAGTATCCCTCCAGTCGGGATTTTGAAAATCTTCTGTTTCCATAGATTATGCTATATATAAGTTTCTATTTTTTAATTTCAAATTGAAAATTTAAAAAACTTTTAAGAATTCTATTTAATTTAAGATACTCTTGTACTTTATTGTGCCCAAACCATTATTGAAAAGATAAAAAATAAGTGTGGCATTCTTAGGTTACTGTCACTCCCCCCGTAGCAGAAATTTTTCCAAGTGTCTGTGACAGATAATTCAGGGGCAAAAAATAATCTGCAGGTAAAATATTTTTATAACTGGAGCGTTAATTAATCAAACAATCACTTACCTGTAGCGTTTTTAGGCATTTTATAAATTTTTATTAATAATAGTCTTAACTTTTTGTATTAAGTAATAAAGAGCTAAACATAATACGAAGCAAAATAAAAGTTCGATGAAAAAGAATCTGCAAAAGAGAAAAGAAAATCTGGGACGCCCGTCTCCCGTCTCGAACTTTCTGCTACCGGGGTCACTCCTAAATATAACTTATATAAGTTATGGTCATTTGTTTTTTATTTAATCTCATCATATCCTATAGTTTAACTTGCCATACAGGATTTGAATATCCCATTTCATAAAAGTTTTGAATCAACATTGCTACAATTTACCTCTGAAATATTTCTATTAATATACAGTTATTCATGAAACAGCACCGAAAAATGGCAATAAATCATAATTAAATAATAAACTTCGTTACAAGAATAACAAACAGAGTTTACAAATAATACAATAACAAATTTTTATTATTTGATATTTACTTATTATTTAATAATAATGCTTTCAGACACAGACGCGGACAGTATTAAATGGAATAGGGAGATTGTTCTCCCTTTTTTCGTGGGGGGAGAATATAGTTGGGCAACGCCCTACTATGTTAAAACCTTTTACTGTAGATGAAATTTATATTTTTTTCTCTTAATTTTTTAATTATTTTGTAACGTCCGCAATATTTTCAAACTTATGAAAGATAAAAGTTATGTAACATTTCAAAATTTAAAATTGAAACCCCATTTGTATACTTCTATCTGCGTCTATGTTTAAGTATAACTTCTTAATATTAATGAAAACAAATCTTCCGTAACATTCATGTCCACTAAAGAAATAGAGATTTCACTCTTTTTTTAAATACTTTAATTTTATAAAATATTAATAGCAATTTAAATAAATAATACCATATAATGTGTATGTACTAAATAGTAATTATAATATTCTATATGTAAAACCATCAAATCTACCTTGTGTATAAAACTAATCCTTACTTCTTATAAAGCACTGTTTTTGATAAATCGCATAAGTTCAGTATTAAATTTGTAATTGCTCACCTTTAAACTAAGCGAATGCGTCTTGGTTTTGAAGATGCATAATGTGTGATCACTGCATCGATGAATTCATCTGTTGGCTCCTCATCACCTTCGATAGATACTTTAATACACGATTGTAAAGTATCCTGCCCCATGCGATTTCTGAGTTTTGTCATAATTCTATTCATTGTGCTAAATGACCTTTCTACACTCGCTGTTGAAATTGGTACACACAATACACACTCGGCTCCAAAGCTTCGAAAAAATGCACATAGTTCTATTAAGCGCAGTGCTTTATCATTAAATCTTTCTTTAACTTGATGAATCATTTTTTCTATAAAAGTTTTTGCACTTTTTAAGCAATTTTTTTTCGTGTCATTAAAATTTATGCTCTTAATTTCTGATGCATCACTCTCGAGACCTTTAATTTTAATGTGCAATTCGTTATTATCATTGTCAGTATCACAAAAGTTGGCAATTTCTTGCAAGTGATCAACTGTCCCAGAAACAAGTTGGGGAAGAAATGAAATGCTAAGAGTTTTCTTTTGAAGAATTTTGCTTAAATTCGATACAGCATTAAGTGTTTCATCCATAACGACTAAACTGATTATAAAACTAATATTAATCATTTCCAAGAGAATACCACCAGCTAAACTTGCTAAATCAGCACCATCCTTGTGTATGTGTTCGCATGCAATCATAATCGATTTAAAGGATATAAATACAACATGAACAGTACGGTAATTGCTAAGCCAGCGTATATCCGTTGCCTCAGGTATGGTTTGAACGCAGGGGCGCGTCAGAAGTATCCGGCGCCTGTGTGCAGGACTTCAATTGGCGCCCCATATTCCTAAACACCCCCCCCCCCCAAAAAAAAAGAAAATATATATATATATATTTTTCAATGAGTATAAATGCATAGCTGCCAAGCCAACCTTCCGGTGGTTTTCCCCAGATCAAATAAAAGAATTTGAACCAGAAAATTTATTTCATGAAATGTGTCTTGTTTCTACAGGGTTCTTTTTTATTTCATTTATTAAATTAAATTTCTGGCTTAAAATACTGTTGTTTGACTTTAAAAATAAGGAATGTTGGCAGGTATACAAATAACGGACATCCCTAAAAAGTGGGTGCTTCAGCTGGTTGCTTCCCCTCCACACAAATGGCATACCTCCTACATAAATCAGCTTCTTTTACCTCTATTACTCCAGGAATTTTTAAGATCTGATCTTTATTTATATTTATACTTAAAACTTAAAACAGTTCAAATAAACTTTAATTTGGAAATATAGCTGTGTTGAATTAATCAATGGTAGCACTATGACACAAAGAAAGGAGTGCTCGTAATACGGTAAATACACATAAAAGTAGAAATTTTTTTTCTCAAATTAATGGTGTCCGTATTACATCGGAGCTTGTTATAGTACTTTTATTTCTTTTAAAATAATGTAACGTCAATTAAGATGCGCCTTAAACAATTACCACACGTAGATTATAATCAGGAGTGTATTCGAAAATGTTCCAGTCCCGGAACATTTGATTTTATAAAAGCAAATACAGAACCCCTATGCTGGCTATATAACAATTGTTATGAAAAATGCATATTCATTTTGACGTTTACATTGCTAAGAAGCTAAGCGTATCTTTACCTTGTCACACTCTTAATCCTTCCTTCTCTGTCAGATTTTTTTACTTTTCGAATTCCCAATTTTCGTGCAATGAATCCAAGTTCTAAATTAAAAATACTAATAAAACAAAGTTTTGCTCTGTCTGTGTGCAATGGCTAGCAGAATCTACGGCACGTACGAGGCTCAAAATTTTTGTGAGGATAGTCGAAAGCCTGTCCTGGTGCACCCAGTGATTAAAATAACCACTTTGGGTATTTTTCTGGGTATTTATTTTTCAGTTAAATATAGCTGTGAAAAATTTATAATGGATTGCTGAAAAAGAATGAAAATTTAGAACTTTAGACTTCCTCCAACTCTTAAATTTTAAAGAATCTCAACATTTTACATTGAAATATTGAGTTTAAATGTCTCTTTTTTTATTATAATGAAGAGTGTAAAAAAAAATAATGTATTAATTCAGAAGAATTTTATAAAAAAAAAAAAACAATTTTAATTAAATTTGTGTAACAGGTGCACTTAATATATGTGCAATACTGATTCAGCTAATGTATATTAGTACTACATAGGTCACTTCAAGCACTACAACGGTAATACTATATTACGATGTTAGTTCTCTATTAAAGGGGACAAATTCTCTAATTTTTCCTCAGAAGACTTTTCTTTCCTTGATACTCTTTTTCTCTGCAAATAACTACCTCAGTCTAAGATGAGTGCTCTCTAATTTCATATGATGGCCAATTTCATGAATAAATGTCATTTGTATCTGACGGTTTTAAGGTGCAGTCGGTCAAATGAAATAATGACCTCATGCATTTTACTCACCAAATTTTTCATGAAAACAATTAAATAAACATTCGATAGGAAATTATGTATTCTTTCAAATTATATAAAAAAAAAATCTTAAGGCTCATCTTCATACTTCTAAAATTGTACCGAACTCTGAAATTTTCAATACAAACGCTATAATTTTTACATCACATTTGGCTTTGTCATTAAATTTTACTTAAGAAAACTAAACAGAAAGGCATTATTTAATCAAGTAGTTTAAGAATTGTGGAGATTTAAAATTTGAGTCTCCAAATGTTAAATTCATTTTTAATCATTGCAAAACAGATTGCGATTGCTAATTTTCTAAGTCTTGATACTTCTAACTTTGACAACTACTGTGTGATAGACAGGAAGGACCATTTAGCGTTTTGCTGCGTATTGTATTTTTAAAATACGATAAAAATATAATGCAATTTGTTATTTCGAAGTTCGTGAAAGGACGGCTAAAGACAAAACTGACAGGCACGCATTTTGCTTTTGAAAAAATATTTTCCACATTCTTTTAAAAAATCGGGTCAACCCGAACCCGACCCGCAAGAGTCAAAAAGCCAACCCGAACCCGATACTATGAAAGCCAACCCGACCGGCAACAAAAATAGTTAAAGTCAACCCGACCCGACCCGCAACGCGAGAATATAGCGCCGAGTGCTGATCGGGTCGGGTTCGGGTAAAAGCAGGTAATCCGACCCGATGCAGGACTTTACCCCAGACTATTAGGTGGCATTCCCCTCGTGGGGGAGAAAATTAATTTTTTCATATGACATATTGTTTTAAACATTTTGGCCTGGATATTACTAAGCACTCACTCCTCTCCTCTTAACTCATTTTTTTATCAGTAGAGGTCATTTTAAAGTTTTAATTTGTTCATTACTACCCCATACATTTTTCAAAAATGAAGAAAAATATTTACATAACAAATCTCAACAATTAGCAGCTTTCCCCCCATTTTCACACAGTGAACGGGTACATATTTAAGACAAAATGGGGTGGGGGGGGGGATATCGTTCGAAAAACCTCGTAACGCAGAACTAAAAAATATATACAATAATAGATACAATTATATTTTTAGAAATTCGTTGAAAATGCATGGCAAAATTATGTCTCCCCTACTTTTTCCAAATCTACTGAAAATAAAATTACGAAAAAATTAGAAGTAGTAGGAATTTATTTAAACCTTTCAGGAAAACTATAGAGATTATCCTAGGTCATACATTTTTTCAGAAAATCGCAGTTTTCCTTTATACATAAACTTTATCTTGCTGGCGCTCAGCGGGGGAGTTGAGGAGAGTTCGAGGTACCTATCGATGCGAAATCATCCAAGGACTGTCGATAATGATTTTCCAAATGAATTGTCGGTAATTAGCTGAGATATTAATTAAAAACCTATCTAAAAAAACGTGGCACAGACCAAAGTGGCCATGCAACTTTGTAACCTCCTTTCAAAGCGTACTTGGCACAATGGCAATATTAAACTTTGTACAAGGCCTTTGTTTTAGATAAGACGGATCACAATGATAAATAGTCAGCGTTTTTCATTCCAATTGAATTCAATTATTGAAGGCAATTATTGAAAAATATTTAATAAAATAATTCCGAGTTATTTGCAAAGTCTTATTATTTGTTTAACAACTATATTTTGTAAGATTGTAGTTAGAAATTAATAAATTTATTGTATGAACTCTCTGTACGCGAGTGAAACTAGCTCTTGATCTATTATAATATGCTCGAACCAAATCTATAAAATATTCAATTAAAATTTCAATAAAACGTAATTCATTTTGAGGTTGTTCTCAAAAACATGTTTCCCTACTGTAAATGACATGAAACTTCCTTACATGCTCATGGGCTCGTTTTCATGAGTAAAAGCATACGATGTTATGGAATGTTACAATGCATGGCTATTAAATTGGGTTGGAATCGAATGGCGTTTTTCATTTCTTTTTTTTTTTTTTAATGCATTGCATTTTTAGCTCCATCCTGTTTTATTTATTTATTGTTTTTGTTATAATGTAGCCGATTGCTGTGATTCATTTGTGCTTTTTTCGGCAATTTACTTTTACATGGGAACCGTGCATAACCTGGGGTCTTATGCTGCTTTACCATTGTGCCATTTAATATAATACTCGTTTTTATGTCGTCAGTATCGTCAGTTATATATTTTCAATTATTTGAATAATGGAGCCTTCCATGTTTACCCCCAGCTGCAGTGCACCCTGTTTTCTGAAAAGTTGGACAGGTCTGATCTAGAGTAGGGATGTCAAAAGGGGCATTCGCGGTCGCCCTTCCAATTTTTTTATGCTTCTAGCGCTTTTTTAAAATTTATTTTAGGCGCATGACGGCGCCCTTAAGCCTTCCGTGGCGCCTTACGATCGTTACCTTTCGACACCATGCGCCTTTCGGTTTGGACCCCCCCCCCTACCCTAAAGCTCAGGGCATAAAATAACATATAAAGTAGGCGACACTAGTGTCGCCCAGTACCAAGTTATTGTCGCCCAGTCACCGGGGATGGTGCCGGCTAGTTTTAAATAAAAAACGAGCAAATAACATACGTTAACTCTGTGACTCAGGAGATGATACGAATGACAATGGTCGTCATAGCAGTAAACACAAAAAATAGAGATCGACCGAAAATTCGGTTTCGTTTTTGGCTCAAAATCTGAGTTCGGCGAAAATGCTGTCGAAAATTCGGCCGGGTCGAAACTATCTGTATTCCAAAAATCGCGTTTCTTCCTTCGTAAATTTTCACCATTACTCATTTATTTGAGCTGTATGAGCTCAAATGAGACACTTTTTATTTATTGTTATGTACGTCACTGTTTATAATTATCAGTCATGACTGACTCAAGAAATGAGTACAAATTATAAAGCAAGCAATGCCTATAGGACTAAAACTTGAAGACTCTTTTTATGTGCTCCTGAAAAGGTACAGACTTAAGACTAATAGAAAAAATTTAGTTTAAAACTGCAGAAGTGTTTCGAATACTCTTTCAGAAAGTTCTACCAGTATAACAGATGATAATTTGCAAAAATCATCGTAAAAGAAAAATCGAGGCATATATATCTAAAACATTTCTTAATCACAAGAAATTCGTATAGTTTGAGTCGTACATAATAAATTAAATTTTATTTTATAGGAGAATAAAAAGTTTTGGTCAGAGACGCAAAGAGCCAACTTGAGCCACGTGATAATTACACGTATAATCTATTTATATAAAATCCAAGTCTCTGTGTGTCCCTCACGATTCCGGTAGGACCGCCTCATTGAAATGAGTAATTGTAAAAAAATACTAATGCAGGGTTACCACAGTAGCGCCAAATGTTAGCCAGCTTTGTGACAGCTGGCTAATATGGCGAAATTCCCATTTAAAACGATTAATCTTTCATAAAGGAGGTCTCCGAAATTTAATTTAAACTCCGCTCTATTAAGATATTTTTTCAAAATCTATGAGTGAGAATTTAAAGTACATCTTTACATCTTCCTCCCGATGATACTAATAAAATAACCGCCAATAGACGACACTGTACTGTGTGAGCTCCTAACTGTGCGATTTTAATGTGCTTTAGGTACTTTTCCAGTATAGGTGCCTTGGCGAAAAAGGAAATGTGGCAACATATTTTCCGGGAACCTATCCACTGTTTCATTTTATATACACACGCATTTTTTTCGATATTTATGCGATTTATTTAACATAAAAAAGCCATTTCTCTAATTTTATACAGAAACAGATGTAATTTGTACATAAAAACATCAATAATATACATATAAAATAAACATATAAAACAAACAAAAACGCTCATCAAGTTTGTTTTCATACCTGTTTATATGATTTGACAACAAATCTCGATACTTTCCCGTTATACGGACACCATGCCAAAATGTATGCTAATGCGCCAATTATTTTAAAATGCTAAAAGATATTTGTAATTTTATGCTAGCAGTTTAATATGAGTTTTATTTTATTGCTTTATTTTATAACATTTATTTGTTCACTTATTTTAAATATATATTTGTGATTTAATGAAATAGTTCGTAAAAGTCTGGAATTTTCAAATGTTATATTTTTTAAATGCTCACTTTAGTATCGACATGTTTTTCTTTTCTTTTTCAAATGCTTAAATTCACGTGATTTTCATTTTGCGCCCACTATTACGCGTGGCGACAATGGTATCCGTATAACCGAAAAGTACCCAAATCTCACTTTCTGATGCCCAAATTACACCAAGCTTTTTAAAAAAAAAACAAAAAAAAAAAAAACACAAAAAAAAAAAAAACGCCAAAGCCCCTACAGTGGAAAAGTACCAAACTGTCTATTATTTTGCGCTAGCTGTGTTATAGTTTGTACTATATGCAAGGGGATTGGAGCGAAGAGTTTAAACATTAAATATCAAAGTTTCGGCACAGATGTCATATTGGCGCGATTTTTTTCTGACGCCAATGCAATATGCACAACGGGTACTTAACTGGCGCCAAAGTGTCGTTATTTTGCTTGATATGGTAACCCGGATGTTGTTGTTTGTGCTGTTGATGTTTTCGCCAAATTGGCGTATATGACAACTGTGCCAAAGTTTCTATAAAGCAGTATAAGACTAAAAAATTAAGAATAAAATAAATTCAAAATAAGACTAAAGAAGAAAGAAAAATCATGCGTTAAGCATAGAATATGAAACACTTTCCAACACATCCTGAATGCTTTAACAAAACTTCGTTATTTGGGGAAATAAGGTAAATAAGATAACTAAGTAAACATTTTAGAAGACGCATAAAAAATTTAAAAAATTGATTTCAGCAGTTACCGTCCATAGCCAATAGTATCGTTATTACATGCCACTATTTATTCAAAATTTAATTTAAAGTACTCTTAAAACTACTGAAATCACATTTCCAGATATTATCATCCATAGACGGTTATGTATCCAATTCTTTGCGTGAACCTGTATATCATTTTATCTATATTCTACAAACATTTCTTAGTAAACTAAATGCAGTTCAGCGTAAAAATGCATAACTCTTTTAAAAATCACCTTTAAGCAATTTACTCTCATACTCAGTAACCCTTATGAATTCTTTTGTGTAGCCCTGCATATGAACTGTAGCATTTATACACACAGTATAGTATGCATAAATGTAGTGAAACATAAAAGCGCATATCATAATTAAAAATGCATTTCTAGCAATCATTGCTTATGTACCAGATTTCCGAGAAAAGTTTCTTGGCGAGAAAGAAGTTTGCCAACGTATTTTCTGACAACCTATATACTGCTTCATACTCACAAGCAATTTTTTCCATATGTATGTAATTTATTTAATATAAAAAAGCTATTTACCCATTTTTATAATGAAACAGAAGTAATTTTTGCACAGATGTCATATACGCATCGGGGTTGGCATGTTTTTCTCTGACGCCAATTTGGCAGAAATCTCGCTTTCGAATACCAGTTACTTATATATTTTTAAATTATTTGCTATCATTTTGAAAAGGAAATAACTATAAATAAATAAAAGTTTGAATAATAACTTTAGAACAAAACAGTTTATATAATTAAAAACAGAAAATAAAAGTAAATAAACAATTTATTAATAAGTAAAAAACAATAGCCGGGTTACCATAGCAGGCAAAATAACACCATATTGGCGCCAGTTAGGTATCCCGGTTCCAGTGGCGTGGCGTGAAAATTTTCGGTGGTCATCGCAATTATTTAAGTTTGTGGTGAAAAATTATTAACTCTAAAATTCAATGGTTGAATGTTCAAAAAAGAAACTTTAAATCTTACCTTCACTTATACATGAACTCCAAATGTTCTGCTAAAACTGGATCGTAGAGTTTTAAAAGCTTATTAAGAGTTTTAAAATATTGCTTGGTCATCGCCGCATTCAGCGATGACCGGACGCCACGCCACTGCCCGGTTCATATCTGAAATCTGTGCCGTAATTTGTATATAAAAAAATATTATATATATTTAGAAACGATTTTTTCTATGTATATAAGTGCATACATAAACAAAAATAAAAGTTCATTAGATTTGTTTTCATAGCTGTTTATATATTTTGGCAACATATCTCACTTTCTGATGCCCGAATTGCGTCAAGCTTTTTTTTAAAATGCTCTATAATGGAAAGTACCTAAATAAATAATTAACAGAAACAACCAATTATACAAACTAAAACTTTTTATTTCGAGATCAAACCATTGTTTTTAATTTCAATTAAAAATACATATATCCTTGGATAATTTCAGTTGAAATTAGGTTCACAGGTTAATATCTCATTCCATAAACCTATACAAACACAAGTGATTCATTCATCGTGAAACGTAAAAAATATTAAATCATTGAGGTAATCATACACAAAGTAAGTTCTCCAACAATCAATGGACAATATTCTAATGACGTCATAGTAGGTAAAATGGTGGCAGTATCGTTTGTTTATGGTTTGAAATCACAAAGATTTAATTTTGCAATGTCTCTTAGTTACATTATTTTATTGTCATATTTATGAGCTCAGAACAAAAGCATATTTTTTTCATTATTTAGTTATTAAAGACGGAAAAAAATTATAAATGCATGATTTGAAAAATTTAAATAATTTTCGTTGCTCCTTAGTTATCCCGTCGACCAAATTACTGTCGCCAAATTGCAAGATTAATTGCCAATAATGGTTGCCATTAATTAATTAATTGTAAGATTAAATGCCATTAATGGCCAATAAATCCATTAAGTCGACGTTTTATTTGTATTCTTATTAATGTTTTGCTAATTTATTTGTTCTTTCGTTATTTAAAATAAAAAATTATGTCAATGTGTATAATTTGGCGAGTGGTTTGGCGATTTATATAATCTGGCGAAATTGGTCGACGGGATAACTAAGAAGTACCTAATTTTCTTTCTTAATAGTAAAAAATAACATCGGGAAGTAACAGCGGGTTTAAGTTAAATAAGTTTAACTGTTTAATTCTGTTGTAATATTCAAGATAACTGTATTTATTAGATTTCAGTAAACAACATCAGGGCCCGATTAAACTTTGAAATTAGAGAAATTACAATGTCATTTCAGGACCTTTCTTTTGGAGAAGCTTTTCTAAATTCCACATATACATGGAAACCAGTGGTGTAGTCGTAAAAAACACAGAGGGTATACGCTCAAAGCAGAGGGTATACGCTCAAGGCAGAGCGTATACCCTAGAGTGTATATACTATAGCTATCTTGAGAAACAGAGGGTATACGGTGTTTCTTAAAAAATCCAGAAGGTACACGGCGTATACCCCCGTATACCCTCCACTACACCCCTGATGGAAACTCTTCAGTGTTAGAAATATTATTCTTAGAACTGACATAACATGAGAACGGCCTGCAATTTTACACAAGTTTTTGAAAACTACTTTATATCAGAAATTTTACTAAAAACTGGTTACTTTTTTGTTATAGCGGCCCACACTATTAGGATTATGACAAGTTGCAGCCAATTTCGCCAACGTCGTAACCAAGATCGTGAAGCACACACAATAATATCATTTCATGAAATCGTATATGATAATTTAATAGTTTTTACCTTACTTCAAGTGTGTAATTTATTTATTTTTAAGGCTTAACAATCTAAATTGTCCAATATATGAATTTAAAAAAATGTAGACAAAGATTGAATTGACATGACCGCAAAAAGCCTCAAATCTGCATAACACTTGGAACCAAACTGTGCAGATTAGTGGTCTTCTACTGTACACAATTTTTCATAAATGTGTTTCGTTCTTAAAATGTGTAATTTTCCTCTATCACTGCGGAACAAGCGAGAAACTCATATTCTTGCGCATGAGTTGTATATATCTTTATATCTAAATTTCCGTCATTTTTGACGGGCTACCTTTCTAGTTAATTAATAATTCTGTATATTTATGTAATGTATTAATTACGCAAAAACATTTTTTGGGCATTTTCATTTTCAGCCGAAAATAGGAAGATTACCGAAATCTGGCTCCTATCTTAAAAATCTGTTTCGGTTGATCATTCACATAAAGTAAAAGAGAAACAGTAGCACAATTACAATATGCTGATTGTTTTTCTATCCAAGCAGATGGTTCTATTGAGAAATGTGGAGTTGATAACAAGTTTGTTACAGTACGATTTATTACAGCAGAACAAGAAATGAAATCAGTTTTTCTAGGAGAATGTGAATAAAGTAAGCGAGGTGCCGAAGGCCTCGTCAATAGTGTCAGAATTGTGTTTGATAACTTGGCATTTTGAATCTCGCAAAAAATAAGTTGACAGGCATAACTCCAAATGGGAAATATGTAAATACTACAGGCAAAGAAAATCGACCTTTTTGTTCGTATGATACAGTATTTTAAGAGAGATTTGCTTTGCATTTCGTTCAGGGGGCGCCAGCAGTATTCGGCGCCTGTGTGCAGAACTTCAGTTGGCGCCCCATATTCCTAACCCCCCCCCCCCCCCCCCTGCACCACCACCACCACCACCAAAAAAAAGAAAAAAAACTGTATAACTTTTTTTTTTCTATGAGTATAAATGCATAGCTGCCAAACCAACCTTCCAGCGGTTTTCTCCAAATCAAATAAATGAATTTGGAACCAGAAAATTTATTTAATGAAATGTTTCTTGTTTCTACAGGGTTCTTTTTTATTTTCATTTATTAAATTAAATTTCTAGTTAAAAATATGGTTGTTTGAATAAAAAACAAGGAATGTTGGCAGCAATGCAAATAAGGGACATTCCTAAAAGGTCGGTGCTTCAGCTGTTCGCTCCCTCTCCCCACAATGGCATACCTCCTAAGTAAATGAGCTTCTTTTACCTGCATCACTTCCGTAATTTTTAAGATCTGATCTTTATTTATATTTATACTTAAAACAGTTAAAATAAACTTTAATTTGGAAATATAGCTCTGTTGAATTAATCACTGGTAGGACTATGACACAAAGAAAGGGGTGCTCGTATACGGCAAATACACATAAAAGTAGAAAAATATTTTACCAAATTATGACGTTTGTATACACCGGAGCGCGTTATAGTACAGTAAAGCCCCGATTATCCGCGAGCGGATGATCCGCGGTGCGGTTTATCCGCGAAGCGATTTTTTTTATTATTATTATTATTTATTTAATTTAAGCCAACAGCAAGAAAATGCAGTAAGTCCTACTGATAAATATAAACAGAAAAAATTCGTGTATTCGAAAGTAATAGAAGAATATTTCTAGATTCAGTTGCCATGTTTAAATATCTGATATAAAGTCTTGATGCCTTTTCTTGATTTTATTAACAAAACGTAAACATACAGCAATTAAAGTATTTAACAATTAAATAAGACTATTATGATAAAATCCAGGGGAGCATATCAAGAATAGCTTTCTTTTCGAGATAGAAAAGGTGTTTCCAAAGCAAGAAGCAAAAACAAGTGACTAATTTTTTTAAAAAGGTATAACTCGACACTTTTTTGTGCAGTATGCATGGCATTGTTTCTTCTTTACTGTTTTTTATTTTAGTGATTTAGACGTAAAGCAAAGGTTTCTGCTGTACTGTGCATATGTATGTATTTTAAACGTTTTATTATGTTTTTTGTACACTAAAACATAGTTTTAATGTTGAATTTTCTTTTCTTCGTGCTTGCACCCCATTTTCAGCCTTTTTCGAGTTATCCGCGATGCTCTTGCCACCCAATTCCGCGGATAATCGGGGCTGTACTGTACTTTTAATTCTTTTAAAATAAGGTAACATCAATTAAGATGCACCTTAAACAATTACCGCTCGTTGATCATAATTAGGGGTGCATTCGAAAATGTTCCAGTCCCGAAACATTTGATTTTGTATTAGCAAATATAGAACCACTATTCTGTCTATATAACAATTGTTATGAAAAATACACATTCGTTTCGACGTTTACATTGTTAAGAAGCTAAGCGTATCTTTATCTTGTCAAACTGTTAACCCTTCCTTCTCTATCAGCTTTTTTAATTTTCGAATTTCCAATTTTCGTGCAATGAATCGAAGTTCTAAATTAAAAACATCTATACTAATAAAACAAAATTTCGCTCTGTCTGTGAGTGTGTGTGACGGCTAGCAGAATCTACGGCACATACGAGGGTCAAACTTTTTGTGAGGATAATCAAAAGTCTCTCCTGGTGCACCCTACACGTAAGTTTCAGAATTTTAAATCTCTAATAATTAGTTGAGAATTAATTAAAAAGCCCAAATAAAAAGAATGCAAAAGTATTCATAATTCAACAAGAGCATAGATTTTTTTCAAACCGTAGACAACTTCTTCGAAAACTCGAAGAGATGGGGAGGGGTTAATAGATTTACAGAGATGCAAGGGTGATAAATGTACTGGACCTTTTTAAAAAGGGCTGTACCTTAAATTCTACTGGGGCTAACAGCTCGAAAATTGCACAGCCAGACGCAAAAAAAAAAAAAAAAAAAAAAAAAAATTCCTTTTTCAGAAATTCTAAAAATTATTCCGGTACGGTTTTCAGGAAGTCAAAAAATCCACGAAAATCGATTTATGAAAAATCTTTTTATTTCCTTCGAAAGAAAGGTTCGAAATCTCTCCCACGGACGTCAGGAGTTCATTACAGATAACCAACGTCTTTCAATAGTGGACATTTTCGAAAGAATATAAATTTTTTAAAATATAAATTTATCGATTTAATTTTTATGCACCTGGATGTAGAATTTTTCGGTGATTTCAGATATCTAAATTTCTTCACGGTCGCTCAATTGCAACTTTAGATATTAATTATTATTTCATTAATCGGGTGATTCCTTTCAAACTCTCAATTTAAAAGCCAGTCTTTCGAAATCACAAATGATTTTTATGCTAGGATTCTTTGGAACGCCGTCACATTTTTTTTTAAGTACACCATTTAGAGCTTTTAAAGTTATGCATATATCCCTATCTTTAAACGCTGTTTAATAATATCTAAATTTTATAAAAATCGATCCGCAAGATTTTGTTTTATAAAAAATTCTATTTTAAAAAAGGAAAAGAAAAACTTTGTTGAATCGAATTTGTTAAAATTAAGAAAACGGACGAACCGTTTGGAACTTTCAGATAGTTCATAATACATAATAAAAATTTTAAAAAAATAGGGGGCATCAAATTGCAGGGGGGGGGGGGGGGAGGCGATAAAAAAATTTGGAAGATGGGATCAAATATTTAAAACCGTACCGTTTTCTACCGTTTTAGAAGTGGGTTTTTGACGGAGCCCTGGGATAAATATTACTTTTAATATAAAAATTTCAAAAGTGTACTTACCACTATTTTCGAATAGTAATTTCAGAAAATATCTTAGATCCTTGCTTAAGTCCGCCACCCCTTGACTAATATATACTAATATATGGCTAATGACTAATATATACTGACTATGGGTAGGTTGTTTAAACAGAGTTTCGTTCAGAAACAGTTTTGTTAAGAATAGAGTTCTCCCCCTGATGTTGGAATATGGAACTAAAAGATTCGAGATTTGTTTTTTTTTTGCAAGATTTTTGCAGTGCGAACGCAGCACGCCTGCTAAACCCTCATGTGATATATCATCGGAAAACCCTGGAACCATTTTACCTCCCTCACTCAGATTCAACCCCCGGGGGGTCACTTTTCTGAGCTCCTAATTAAACTGCAACAAGATTCGAGCTCATTTGAAGGCTTGACCGAAGGTGAAACTCTTCACGAGCCTTCGGTTGGTGAGTGGTGAGATCTGTGTTTAACTCCAGGTTATTAGTGGGCGTTCTTCCGTGGGAGGGGGGAGGAAATGAATTTTTTCATGTGACATATCGTTTTAAAAGCTTTTGGCTTGTACTTTACTAAGAACTCACTCCTCTCCTCTTAACTCATTTTTTCATCAGTAAGTAGAGGTCATTTTAAAGTTTTATTTGTTCATTACTACCCCATGCAATTTTCCCAAAAATCATGAAAAAAATTTACATAACAAATCTGAACAATTAGCAGTTTCTCTCCCATTTTCACACAGCGAGCGGATTCATACTTCAGACAAAAATCGAGTTAAAGATATAAAATCATATAAATTTAAGGTTCATTTAAAAATCATCAAAGGGGGGGGGGGGGGGGCGTATCGTTTGAACAAGCTCTTAACCCAGAACTCAAATATATACAGTGAAATACGTTTAACACGAAACTGAGGGGACCGAAATTTTTTTTCGCGTTAAAAGATTTGAAAAGAAAGAACAAAACTCGCAAATTTTTTCGACGTTGTCAAATTTTACTTCGATTTCATGTTAAACTACTAGTAAGTTGCATCCATTAGGATAAAAAGCAAGTAATTTTTTTTTTGGGGGGGGGGGCGATCAAATATCATTTTTTAGTGTCTTTTTCAGCATTCTGAGATCTAGCTTGTTTGAACCAAATAAGCAAAGCTGTCTCTAAATCTTCGCGCTTAGCAGTTCTCATACGTTTTCTCTCCCGCTTAAACATACTGCACTCAAACATTAACGTAATGGGATCACTGTTTTTTTTTATTATTGTTGATAAAGTAGAATTGGCAATGCCAAACTCTTTGTAGATTTCTCTTTTCGTTCTTCTTTTTCATCAACTGCATTAAGCAGCCTCATCTTCATTTGAAGCGAAATAGCAGTTCGTTTTCGCACCGATTTCTCAACCATTGTGCTAATAAAACATAAGCTAATTTACAAAAAATACGAAATTCTCTGATTTTCACCCAAAATTCAGTGGTTTTAACACAAAATTCACCAATTTCAACTCAAACTAACTAGCTCGAAAGCGAATTTTTTTCGTGTTAAACGATTTTTGTTTCGTGTTAAAAGAAAAAAAAAATGTATTAAATTGCATAGTATACTGTCCGGACCGCTACATCATTTCGTGTTAACCGATTTTTCATGTTAAGCGTTTTCGTGTTAAACGTATTTCACTGTATTTGTTTTACTCTTAGATACTATTATATTTTTCGAAATTCGTCGAAAATGTATGGCAAAATTGTGTTACCTCCTCCTATTTCCGAATCTACTGAAAATAAAATTACAAAAAAATTAGTAGTAGTTGGAATTTATTTAAATCTTGCAGGAAAACTATAGCGATTATCCTAGGTCATAGAGTTTTTCAGAAAATCGCAGTTTTCCGTTATACATAAACTTTATTTGGCGGGCGCTCAGCGGAAGAGTTCGAGGTACCTATCGACGCGAAATCGTCTAAGAATTGTCGATAATGATTTTCCAAAAGAATTGTCGGTAATTAGCCGAGATATTAATTAAAAACCTATCTAAAAAATGTGGCACAGGCCAAAGTGGCCATGCAACTTTGCGACCTCCTTTCGAAGCGCACTTGGCACAATGGCAAGATTAAACTTTGTACAAGGTCTTTTTTTAGGTAAGACGGATCACAATGATAAATAGTCAGCGTTTTTCATTTCAATTGAATTCAATTATTGAAGGCAATTATTGAAAAATATTTAATAAAATAATTTCAAATTATTTACAGTCTTATTATTCGTTTAACAACTATATTTTGTAAGATTGCAGTTAGTAATTAACAAATTTATTGTATGAACTCTCTGTACGCGAGTGAAACTCGCTCTTGACCGATTATTCTTTGTTCGAAGCAAATCTATAAAATATACAAGTTAAATTTCAGTAAACCTTAATTCATTTTGACGTTGTTCTAAAAACATGCTTCCCGACTTTAAATGACATGAAACATTTTTACATGCTCATGGGCTCGTTTTTGCGTTGCATACAATGATAGGCTAAACTATTAAATTTGTTTGGAATTGAATGGCGTTTTTCATTTCTTTTTTTAATGTGTATTGCATTTTGAACTACATCCTGTTTTATTTATTTAGTCAGGGCCGAAATTAAGGGGGTGAGGCAGAGGGGGCAAGTGCCCCGGGCACCAGAACGAAGGGGCGCCCAATAAAGGATTATACCTTTGGAATGGATCATTTTCTTCTGATGGACTGATGTCTTTCATTATTATGAAACAGCCATTATAAGTGAAGTGTTAGGTCAAGATAATAGAGCAGCCGTAAAAAGTTAGAACTCTGGTTTTCTGGTCAGAATGGGGAAAAAAATGCCTCTTTCATCTTCACCTAACACTTCATTTATAATGTCTGTTTCATAATAATGAAAGCCACCAGTCCATCAGAAGAAAATAACTCGGTTAAAGCGGAAACTCGGTTAAGCGAAACTCGGATAACCGGGACTCTACTGTAGATTTCATTTTAAAAATGATCTTTAAAAATTTTTTTGTTGGTGTTCAGAGGAGGGTCATGACCCCCGTGCCCCCCCCCCCCCCCCCTTGGATCCGCCATTGTAGATTATGTAGTTCAGTATTACATATTTTATGATTGCATATTTTAAATTTTAAAAATAAGTCGGCTATTAGGAAATTAGTTTGCCCCGGGTGCAAAAAAGGCTAGTTTTGGCTCTGTATTTAGTACTGTTTTTGTTATAATGTAGCCGATTGCTATGATTGGTTTGTGCTTTTTTTAGCGATTTACTTTTACATGGGTACCATGCATAACCTGGAGGCTTATGTTGCTTTACTACTGTGTAATATAGTAATATACTACCCGTTTTTATATCGTCAGTACGTGTATCACTACCAATACTACAATAAGATAGAAGTGTTATATATTTTCAGTTATTTGAATAATGGAGCCTTCCATGTTTGCCACAAACTGTAGTGCGCCCCTGCTTTCTGAAAAGCTGGTCAGGCCTGATCCAGAGCAGGGATGGCAAAAGGAGCATTCGCGGTCGCCCTTCCGAATTTTTTATGTTTCTAGCTTTTTTGAATTTATTTTAGGCGCTTGACGGCGCCCTTAAGCCTTCCGTGGCGCCTTACGACCGTTACCTTTCGACACCGTGGCGCCTTTTGGTTTGAAACTCTCTCCGCCCCCTACCCCCAAAGTTACGCCGCTGACGAGCATCTGCAAATTTCATATCTTATAAGTAAAAATGAACTCATAAATGCGTCAGAAATGACGTACTTTCGATTTAAATACCGCTTTAATAAATTTAAATTGGTTAAAAGTTTTTCAAATTTTCCAGCTTCGCCTAAAATATTTGGCGCCTTTACTATTCTGGCGCCTGTGTGCGATGCACACTTTACACACTGGGTCGGCGCGCCCCTGATTTCGTTCGTTGCTCACAAGTCCGAGTTAGCTATGTCTAATTTTGAATCCTTAGTTATCAAAGTGCAGCCCCGGAAATCAAATATAAAAGCAGTAAGATCATTTTATCGAGTTTCTGCTCTATGCTTTGAAGAACTTGAAAGAATAGCTGGAACAGAAAGTCAAACTGCCTTTTGTTTTACTGCATATTTTGAAATACAGTTCGTGAAACACTTAAAATACTTAACAAAAGCAGTATGGCAAAATCATCCTTTCATGCAAAAACAGTGTGAATCATCAACTCGGTTCGTCAAAAACTGAACAAGCTTCTGTTCGCGGGTTTCTCCAATTGTAGATGAAAGATAGTGAACAACAATGCCTGACTTGCCTAGTTCTAGATCTTCTTAAACACTTTGAAAAAGTTCAAAAAGACAGTCAACGATCTTTCATTACACTGCCTGATATAAAATTGTTAAAAAATAAAAAAATACGAATTCTTTGACTCTTGTCGAAGATAGGCGTTATTCTGGTGGATACGATGAACAGCTGATAAAAATAAATTAAGGCACTAAGGAATCTGAAAATGATTCGGATATTGAAGAAAATCCTCGTAGATGTAAAGTTAACAACACATCAGTTTCTATCAAGAGATGCTGGTGTGCAGTGAGAAAATAAACTTTATTGTGTTGTAAAGAATTTGTTTCCAAAGATTGGAAAAAAAATCTACATCTCCAACAGGATAGATGCTTTCGTAAAGGCAAGAAGACCAACAAAGGTTGTTAGTACAGCTCGCCAAGATGTTTAGGACCTTTTTCATAAAGAAAAAGTTGCCGATTTTACCGAGGATGCAAATGCTTTGTATGCAGCTGAAAACTGAATCTTTCTTCAGACATGACCTCATCGAAAGCAAGATTATATTACTAATTTAGGGCGTCTCAACCTAACTCTACAAATTGATGCAGCCATATGTTTATATGATACCTCACAGTGCTGACCCAGAAATAGCTGTATCCATACATATAACGTTTAAATCCAACAAACAGTCGGGACTGTCAAAAGAAATCTTAAACTCAAAGATGTTAATTAAAATTCATACGATACAAATAAATGTAAAAACATTGCTTACAGGTGCGTCAAATACAATAAAATCCTTTAAAAACACATTAAAGTCATTTTAAAAACCAAAACGTTTTCAACCGAAACTTACTCGGCATTCATCACTGAAAAACTAATAGCTGTTGTCTCTCTCCATAGAGAGTATGATCGATTCCGATCCTACTTTTACAGAAAATATTAAAATTACAGTTAAATCGGGTTTGAATTTAATTATCAACAACAACGTTTTTATTTTCCACAATCAAGTTTACAAACAAGTCAATGGGGCCCCAATGGGTTCCCCCATTTCATGTTTGCTTGCAGAGTTTAAACTACGTCCTCTTGGAAATATAATCCTGCAAACCATAAGACCGGGTCCGGATTGCTGGTTCAGATACGTTGATGATATACACTGGTTATCAAAAATTAAGGAAAAGTCACAAAATGCTAATTTTCAAATACGCGAACACTCAAAGGAAAATAATATAATTCGAGTAATTACTATCTCTACAACACAGCTAGCCCATATAACATCTCATTCATGTCACACATGGTCACAAGTGTCACAGTCACTACGGTGAAGCAAAAAAATAGGAAATTCCATACATCTCAGTATGAGTCTCAAATGATCACTATATGTGACTCCACTGAGAAGTCAATGTGCTTGTGACGAGTCACCAGGTGACTTTACAATGTAGTTAAATTGGGACTCTCATGTGACTGTCATTTTTAGACTCAATTTCATAGTCATCATGAACGTTGCATTATGATAAGCCACCAAATAATATCATATTATAGTCACATGGAGACTTTTCCCAAAAGAGCACAATGGTGACTTCACAGTAGTCTCTCTGTCACCTGAAAGTCATCATGTGACTTTAATGTGACATTATTTCGTAACTTATCACAATGCTGCGTTCACGATGACTTTGAAATTGAGTCTACAAGTGACAGTCACATGAGAGTCACAATGTAACTACATTGTAAAGTCACATGGTGACTCGTCACAAAGCAGCAGTCACAGTGACGTCTCAGTGGAGTCACATATAAAGATCATTTGAGACTCATAATGAGATGTATGGAATTTCCTATTTTTTTGCTTCACCGTAGTGACTGTGACACTTGTGACCATGTGTGACATGAATGAGATGTTATATGGACTAGCTGTGTTGTACAGATAGTAATTACTCGAATTATATTATTTCCTTTTGAGTGTTCGCGTATGTGAAAATTAGCATTTTGTGACTTTTCCTTAATTTTTGCACACCAGTGTATTTACATTATATGGAATCACGGAAAAGATGAATTATACTCCTTTCTAGATAAAATGAATAGCTTAGACAACAAAATAAAATTCACACTAGAAGTAGTAAGTAGAGCAAAATCAAAAGCTGGCGATTTTGGATGTCTAACTAATCAGAAACATGGCTAAACAGAATCTTGATCGAACAGTTTTTAGAAAAGTTAACAGATCTAATTCCACTATCCCATTTAGTACCAGTTCACCTATAAGTTACAAGTTAGCACCTTTCAATTTTTAAGTAAAAAGCAGTTTGTTCAAGCCATTTCCTTAATGGGGAAATAGATGTAATTAGAAAAAGTCCTTCCGGCCAGTGCCGGGAGGAAGAGGTAGCTTTCATATTCCTTATTTTAAAAAAGCCAACTTATATTATTCAAACACACGAAGGCTCAATTTAGTGAAAACCGAATATAGGAGATTCAATACTAATTTTTATCAATACTAAATCATTATGAATGAGAATTCCGCGAAATTAGTCAGCTTTATCCAAGCTGCTTTTGTTTAAAGTAACATATATTTGGCTGCCAAATTCGGCGATTTCTTAAAGTGCCTGCCATTTTAAGACAACATGGTGGATGAGGCTAACCAGTGAACTTGGTCGAGACCTTAGTAATTGCTGTGAACATGCTCACTCACATCGGAATCGGTTGATATATACGAGTGTTATCGCAGACAAAAAATCAGATTTTTCAAAATGTCACCCACATTACAAATTGAAACTGCTATATCTGAGACATTTTTTAAGATAAAGACAAACAAAAAATGCTCCTGAATCCTTATATCAAGGTCAAATACTTAAGAAAGAAACCTTTTTCAATTTCTAATTTTTTTTGCACCTCACTTTAAATATAATTTTTTACTTTCTTCTATCTTCAATAGAAGAAAGTATTGTAATCGAAATTTTTTTCGACTTCCGGTTTTCGACGGATTTGCATGTTTTAGGGGTCAGAGATTCCCAAAAACATGTTTATAGAAAATGTCTGTCTGTCTGTGTGTCCGTCTGTCTGTCCGTCCGTCCGTCCGTCTGCCTGTCGCCATTGTACCATCAAAAAGTGTATGAAGTTATGTATAGAATTAAACCAAAATTTTATTATAAGTTTTTGGCTATGGCAAGCAGGTCCTCCCGGAATTTGGAAAAGATTCGCCGGTAGGGGGCGCTGATATAACAATTTTTGTGCGATTTTGAATATTGTACCATCCAAAAGTGTATAGAGTTATGCATAGAATTGAACCAAATTTTTAGTTTAAGTTTTTGGATATGACAAGCAGGTCCTCCCTGAATTTGGAAAAAATTCGCCGGTAGGGGGCGCTGTAAATGCGTTTTTTGTGCGATTTTGAATATTGTACCATCGAAAAGTGTATGAAGTTATGCATAGAATTGAAACAAATTTTTATTTTAAGTTTTTGGCTATGGCAAGCAGGTCCTCCCTGAATTTGGAAAAAATTCGCCGGGAGGGGACGCTGTAATAGCGATTTTTGTGCGATTTTGAATATTGTACCGTCCAAAAGTGTATGAAGTTATGCATAGAATTAAACCAAATTTTTATTTTAAGTTTTTGGCTATGGCAAGCAAGTCCTCCCTGAATTTGGAAAAAATTCGCTGGTAGGGGGCGCTGTAATAGCGATTTTTGTGCGATTTTGAATATTGTACCGTCCAAAAGTGTATGAAGTTATGCATAGAATTAAACCAAATTTTTATTTTAAGTTTTTGGATATGGCAAGCAGGTCCTCCATGAATTTGCAAAAAATTTGCCGTTAGCGGGCGCTGTAATAGCGATTTTTGTGCGATTTTGAATATTGCACCATCGAAAAGTGTATGAAGTTATGCATAGAATTGAGCCAAAAAAAAATTTTAAGTTCTTGGCTATGGCAAGGAGGTCCTCCCTTAATTTGTAAAAAAATCGCTCGTAGAGGGCGCTGTAATAGTGATTTTTGTACAATTTTTGTGCCATTTTGAATATTGTACCGCCGAAAAGTGTATGAAGTTATGCATAGAATTGAACCAAATTTTATGTGTTTACTTTTGGTCATGTCACGAAGGTCCTCCCTGAATTTGGAAAAATTCTGCCGGAAGGGGGCACTATAATTGCGAAGTCTGTACCATTTTCATTATTGTACCATCGAAAAGTGTATGAAGTTATCCATATAATTGAACCAAATTTTTTGTGCATGTTTCTGGCTATGGCAAACAAGTCCTCCCTGAACTTGAAAAAATTCCGAAAGAAGGGGGGGGCTATAATTCCGATCTCTGTGCCATTTTCATTATTGTACCATCGAACAGCGTATAAAATTATGCATACAATTGAACCAAAATGTTTGTGCTTGTTTTTGGCTTTGGCCAACAGGTTCTCCTTGAATTTGGAAATATTGCGCGGTAAAGGGGCTCCGTGCTAGCGATTTTTGTATACTTTTCTTGATTTTTCGTAGTTCTATTGTGCATCGGCGGCTCATGCAGCGGCGGGAACTCGCTTCCTGCTATGCCGGCTATTCGCAGATAACGACAACTATCAGCTGATAACGACAGAATAAGGAAAAATTAATAATTTTAACAAATATCATGATATAGATTAACTCGTTTTTAGTCCGTTTAATTGACTTGAGCAGAAATTTAAGATGAAAATCAAAGTTGGTATAGTATTGAACTAATAATATTGAAGTATTAACATGTGTAACTAGGTTTTGAAATATTAAGATGTATAAGATAGAAGAAAGTTTTGGGATTGGCACATCCAACTAGTTTTAATTTAATGGCCGCCATTTTGAAACAAGATGGCTGATGAAGCTGGCCAGCGAACTTGGTCGAGATATTGATGTATACTATCCACATGCCTTCTTACATCGAAATAGGCGAATACGTGTGATATCGCGTGACAAATACAAGATCGTTTCAAAATGTTAGCCATGCTAGAAATTCAAAGTGCTATAATTCAACCATTTTTTAAGATATAAACAAAAGAACAAATTTTCAGAAACAAAAACTGCTCCGGAATCTTTGTATCAAGGCCAAACACATAAAAAAAAATCTTTTTCATTTTCCTATTTTTTAATACCTTATTTTAAATTTTAAATTTGATTTTTTTAAATGGCAACCCTTTTGAAACAAGATGGCGAATGAAGCTGGCCAACGAACTCGGTCGACACATTGGTATGTACTATATACAGACCAAGTTACATCCAAATCAGTTCATAAATACGCATGTTATTGCGTGACAAAAATCGGGTCTTTTTAAAATGTCAGCCACAATAGAAATTCAAAATGCTATAACTCAGTCATTTTTTTAGATATAGACGAAACAAAAACTGTTTCGGAATCTTTATATTAAGGTCAAACACATACGAAAAAAATCTTTTTCATTTTCCAATTTCTTGGTATCTCATTTTAAATTTAAAATTTTTAAATTGTTTTTAAATGGCCGCCATATTGAAACAAGATGGCGGATGAAGCTGGCCAACGAACTCGGTTGAGACATTGGTATGTACTATGTATAAACGAAGTTACATCCAAATCGGTTCATAAATACGCCTTTTATCGCGTGACAAAATTCAGGACGTTTCAAAATGTCAGCCATGCTAGAAATTCAAAATGCTATAACTCAGCCATTTTTTAAGATATAGACGAAACAAAAACTGCTTCGGAATTTTTGTATAAAGGTCAAATACATAAGGAAAATATATTTTTCCATTTTTAATTTTTTGGTACCGCATTTCAAATTTTAAATTTTTTTAAAAATTTTAAATGGCCGCCATTTTGAAACAAAATGGCGGATGAAGCTGGCCAACGAACTCGGTCGAGACATTGGTATGTACTATGTACACACCGAATTACATCCAAATCGGTTCATAAATACGAGAGTTACAGTGTGACAAAGGTCATATATATATATATTTTGAAATCGCTTTCCTCCGAACGGCTGCAATAGGTAGCTTTTTGTAATGAAAGCTACCTAAAATAGCTGCCGAGAATTCAGTTCCACCCGTTTCATTGAAAAAAATCATAAACAGATTTAAAGTGAAAGATGAAGAAAAACGAAGTACAGCTCCAGATAAAAGTTTGAAATTTTGTAAAGTTAACTACATCCGAAGGTTTTTTGAGTATATGAGGCATTCCCTTTCTAAGTTTGGTGTTACATTAATCGCAGTTCCTCCCCCAAAGTTAAAAATTTTCTTAATTACGAAAATTGACCCAATTCAAACCATCAATAGATCAGGGGTATATATTATACCCTTCAAGAAAGAGAATAAAGATTTTATGTACATAGGTATGACACTGAGGAAATTTCGAGACAGAATAAAAGAACATTAAGCAGATCTGACAAGGAGAGGGCCAACCTTGTTAATCACAGATTTTGATTATTTTAATATATGTTGTAGGGTAGAGACCCCTTAGTGTCAGGTTCAACGGATTTTATCCAACGCTCCTTTGTTCTTGAGAAACCGGGGGGTCTAATAATAGTACACAACTTAAATACTTACATTGCAACCGCAATGATAGGTTGATCGTAGCTCAGTTGGTACGGCGTTCGCTGGCTGATCTGCGGGCTCGGGTTCGGAACCCGAACGCACTACATTTGTTTTTCTCATTTTTTGTTTTATAAATATACTTGTAATTATAATTTAATAATTTAAATTGCAAAATTTAATATCATACATTAAGTATAATGTTAACAAACTTAAATTTATCATTTTTAAAAATTTTTAAACTATTATTTCTCATCCTTTAAAGAGGTTTAAAAAGAAATTGGATCTATTATTGAATGATAAAAATTCCAAAATCATGACAAAATCTGTTGTGGTGCCATCTAGTTATGATAAAATAAAACAATATTCAAATAAAATAAAAATAAAAGCAGAAAGAAGATAAAGGTGAAAGCAAAATAGTAATTGAAAGCGCAAGCATACGTATTACAAATTTAAAAATCTTTAATATGCAAAAAATCGGTTGTAATTTAATTCTGATGCTAATTTTTAATATAATTATGCTTGTTACTTTAAAAACAGAATATTAACATTATCGCATTGACTTCCTTTGTTAAAGCAATGCGTAAATGATGTTTCTTTAAAATCACGAATTGACAAAATTGCTCAATATCATTGCATCGATAAAGAATAGTATATGAAATACATTTTAAAAGTGATTATTTTAAAAATTAACAGTTTTATGATGTTTTATACAACTATTTAGTTAAAAGTAAAAAATTAAGTAGGTTAAAATTGATGTACAATATTATAAATTTTAATTGACAATGAGATTATTAATTACACTTACAAGTATATTTATAAAACAAAAAATGAGAAAAACAAATGTAGCGCATTCAGGTATCGAACCCAGGCCTACGGAACAGCCGGCAGACGCCATACCAACTGAGCTACGACCAACCTATCACTGCGGTTGCAAAGTAAGTATTTAAGTTGTGTACTACTATTAGACCCCCCGGTTTCTCAAGAACTAAGGAGCGTTGGATAAAATCCGTTGAACCTGACACTAAGGGGTCTCTACCCTACAACATATATTAAAATAATCAAAATCTGTGATTAACAAGGTTGGCCCTCTCCTTGTGAGATTAAATAGACCCCACATTGCGCTAGCAAGATTAGCACAAACTCAGTCTATAAAAGTAGATTTCAATAGATCCAAAATTATCTTCCGTATAAATAATCACCAAGAAGGTATCATAAGAGAATCGCTAGAAATAATCGCTAATAAAGAAATAGTCTGCAATGATATGTTATCATATGATATCCACGCAGTCTGGAAAGAATTAATACATAATTAATAAATCTGTACTTTTTTGAGAAAAAAAATTCCATTCCACCTTATATTTCATACCACCCTTGAAGTAAAATGGTCTGTTCCGGGCAAAGCTAGAGGGCGCAGAGGGACAACAGCTATCAGATTTTCACTGATGAAGGCCGAGTAAGTTTCGGTTGAAAACGTTTTGTTTTTTAAAATGACCTTAATGTGTTTTTAAAGGATTTTATTGTATTTGACGCACCTGTAAGCAATGTATTTATATTTATTTGTATCTTATGAATTTTAATTACTAATCACGGTGAATTTTGCACGGAAAAAATTTTAACTTTTTATTGAATTTAAAGATGTTTATTGCTCTTAAAGGAATTGGAACAGCTTTTTATAATCCAAAATCTGTTTTTGCACGATTCCTAGAGAGAAAAGGAAGAAGGAGAAAGTTTGCAGACAAAAAAACCTAGCAAAATCATGAATTTGTCAAGAAATTCTTTTCTAATGTCAGTAACCTGTAAAGAAAAAACTTAACGATTGTAATTATTATTGTAGCATTTTGGAAACATTATAAAAATTTAATAAAGTTTAAAATTTTAAAACATAAAGAACTAAATCGTTTTCCTTGCCAGCTTAATTTTCCTGTTTGCATACGAAAGTCCTTTGTATAAAAAATTGAGACAATAATAATAAATGTTGTAGCATTTTGGAAATATTTTATAGATAGAAGAATTTTTATTTTTTAGCATAAAGAGCAAAATCAGTGTCCTTGTTTAATTTCACTCTTTGCAAAATGCAGTGACTTGTAAGAGACAAAATAAATTTAACCAATATAATTATTATTGATTTGGCATTTTGAAAACATGTTTTAAAATTTAACGTGCTATTTTTTTTATTTTAATTATATTTTTAATTTTTCATGTTTTCAAGCATCAAGATCAAGAGAAAAATTATTTTCATGATGGGTTTCACTTTTGGGTCTAAGTAAAACTATAGTTCAGTACTATTTCACTAAAGAAAATATTTAATGATTCAGGTCATATTTACTTTTCAATTTTAAAATGTATTCCAGGCTCCAATTATCTAATTTGTCTGACGTATTATGGTTATGAACAAAAGCCTAATGTACAAACTAATAAAAATCTAAGCAACATTTTAGCATGAATTTAGATGATAATTTTCTGACATAAAGTTTTAAATAGGCATACAAATTTGGTAGGTTGGGTATCATGTTTGATCCATTACTAACATAACGATTAACAATTTGTCTGAACTGAGAATGTAGCCTTTTGTTTAATATTACCTAGCTATAAATGAGGTGATTTACATGATTTATTGAAGATTTTGCAGTTTACTAACCTACAACAGAAGAAGTACAGTAGCCATAACTAATAATGTATAGAAATTTGTCAGACAATGGATATTCTTATTATTTGTTTTACAGTTATTGAGGAAAGGGGGGGGGGGGGTAATTTATAAACATTTGCTTTAGACAACAGACCAAACCTATTGTCGCCCAGTGAAAATTCCTTAAAATATGCTCTGCTAAAGCTACGCCACTGACGAACATCTGCAAATTTCATATATCTTAAAAGTAAAAATGAACTCATATATGTGTCATCAGAAATGACACACTTTCGATTTTGAATACCGCTTTAACAAATTTAAATTGGATTAAAGTTTTTCAAATTTTTCAGCTTCGCCTAAACTATTTGGCGCCTTTACTATTCAGGCGCCTGTGTGCGGTGCACACTTTGCACACTGGGTCGGCGCGCCCCTGTTTGAACGGGTTCTTCTAAAGCTTTCTGTATTTCGTGCAAAATTTTTCCTCTCTTAGAAGAACTATGAAAAAGTTTATAAATATCTTTAACTGTGTGAAAAAATCGTTTAATCATTATAGTCTTGTTTCTTGAATTAGTGACAGCTAATGATAGAATATGAGATCTGCAATGAATGTAAGGCACCTCGCATTGTTTAGCTTCTGAAATACGAGCACGAACACCAGTTATACTACCACTAAAGTTCGCTGCACCATCAAAAGAACATGAAACCAATTTATCATATGACATATTTCTTTTTTTTAAAGCATCATCTATAGCTAAAAATATTGATTCAGCATCAGTTCTTTCTAAGTATATTATGCACAAAAATCTTTCTCTTACTTCGCAAACTGGATCATGGACAACGTGCCGCACCATTAGTGATAATTCACTTTGATTGTTTATGTTCGTCGACTCATCTCCCATTATAGAATAATACTTACCATTAAGTATTTTGTTATCTGCTTTGTCTAAGATTGTGCCTATTGAGCTTAATATTTCAGAAGCAGTTGATTTACTTATGTAAGTCGATCTTTCACTTTGAGACTTAACCCAGTCGCGAAGAGTTTCATTTTCTCTCATTAAAATTCTTTGAACTAAGGGTTCATATTTTGTAGTATGGGGTATCTCCTCTTTAGCTAAAAAATACACACTCCTAATTAATGAAGATAAAGCTTGTCTATTTTTATCCCTTTCGTCTTCGCTGTATTGGATTATTTGTGTATGTATAGGAGCATTTAAATTCTGTAATCTTTCATTTTCCATAAAAACAGATTTGCAATGTTTGTCTGATTTTGAGTGTTTTTCAAGTTTTCCTGTACTGCCAGTTGCTTTCCTAAAATTTGTGAAGGGCACTGTTATGAATACTCCACTTGTTTTTTGGAATACCTATACATCATTTTTTAAATGCTTTTCACACAGCTTGCAAAATGCACCACCACGAGTTCGATCAAAATACAGCCATTCATATTTATCTTCCCACTGTTTTTGATATTTGAATTTGCGTCCAACATTTTTATCTTCCGGTTGAGGTTGTCCACTAACAGTACTACACGAAGGTACCGAGGGTGGAACTATCGCATTGCAGGTTTCACTTTCATTCAAAGTTAGTTGAGAATTATTATTTTGATTTTCAACAGATGACTGTACTAAAGGTTCTTCACTACGTCTTCTTTTTTTAATTTGGATATAAGAAAATAATTTCGACTGTTTTGACATAATTCAATATCAAAAATAATTCCTATCTAATATTCAATTTAAGCTATAATTTTTATCTGTAACAATCAAGACAGAAAAGCGCAATAGATTAACCAGACACAGTGTCGTCTAGAACTAGCGTCACCTAATTGCTTATTGGTAGTCTTTGAAAATGAAATTTCCCTAGCATTCTACAATAAAATAAGAAAAATAAAATATTTTATGTTAGCGAACAAGTAAATACCGGATGTAATTTATAAAGTTTGCATAGAAATATTTAGACATTTTCAGTAACTAAATCTTTTTAAAACTATTAAGTATGAAAACATTTCTGTACCTTTAATTCAGTTGTTCATACCCGCTCAAAATCTATTATAATAATGTTTTTGACAGCATAATCAATTTATCATTCGATAAATGAATTTGGTTTTTCCAAGAGAAAATTACAATTAGATAAAGCAGTTATTTGTGTAATACGGGATAAACAAATGGATTATTACTGAAAGGATTAACTTTCAAGATATTTTATGAGTGAACGGAATAATAACAATATATCATATTTTAATTAAGAAACGCACAAATTTAGAATTTCACAATAAGGAAGTAATAATATTTATTTTATGGGCTAGTACTTTGTAACAGAAAAAGTTTTATTTATGATACATGAAATTAATATTATAACCTCAAAAATATAATGAATAAATATTTCACTGGATAGGAAAAGCTTATTTAGATAAATTATTAGCGTGATATGATACATTCAATGAATTATTATGTTTATTGTTAAGATTGAATAATGGATATTAAGCGAAAAAATACATTTTATGGTATAATTTAAATACATTTTAGAGAAATTGAGAGTCTAATTAAAAATACCTAAATAATTTAATAATTGATGCAATTAGAGTAAGTAAGCCAAAAATATGTGATTTGACATCACACCTGTCAATAATGGAATCTTCTCCTAACCAGAAAACTTTTACGGTCCCAATGAAAGCAATTGTAGTATATTAAACAGCAAATATAAAATGGAAAGGGGTGGAAGAAAAATTCCGTTACAGACACATGTCCGTCTTAGAAAGTATCACGCAGTGCACTATTTTTGCTGGAACCGTATTTTTTTTTTTGTATAAGAGAGGATTCCGCATTCCGCTATAGACAGGTTGTTTCCCAGACTTTACCGCATTTAATTTTTTCGAAAATGTTAATGAAATAAATTTATACCAGTTATTTTATAATTTTACAAAAAAAAAAAAAAAAAAAGGGATTAGTATTTAACAACAATTTCTTACAGTTTAATCTCGTATATGGCACCAAAATTAAAATTTAAGTTTTACTACCGGTATGCTAATTAATAATTATGTAATTTGTTTCTTCTTCTTCTTCTTTAAAATCTTATAACTGCTATTGTACACAAAAATATGACAAGCACCTATTGTGCAAAAAGTTAGCTGAAAGGTTAAATATTAATAAACAGAATAAACATTAATTCCGTAATTTTCTTTTAATTTGTACGATTTTTCGAATAGCTTGTAAGACTTACTTATACAAAGCTGTTATATGTCGTAAAAACTGAACCTATCTGTAACGGAATAATACCTTAGAAGGAACATTTCCTTGTAATTGACGACAAAAATGCTATGCAAGTATATCTGTTAAGACAGAATTTTTTAACGGTATCTTACGATTCCATCTTAACAGGTTTTTCGGGAGGATTCGAAGGAAAATATCACTACTAGGAAAAATAAGGAGAAAGTCAAAAATTTCCTCCGGGGGGGACATTCCCCCCCGGGCCACCCCCTGAAATCAACACTGGGAAGCAATATTCGGCGATAAAAATTAGCGAAGTATACACAGTTTTATGTTATTCGTAGTAAAAGCAAACAAGGGATGTTTCAATTTCATATGCAGACAAGATTCTGCCGGACATGTTTAAGATTTTAAAAAGTTTGCAAAAAATTGTTATTTCATAAAAAGACAAATTCCAACGATACATGATCTACTGATCAATTTCGAGTCATCTGCCTTGAAAAGAATACAATTCCTTTGGCAAAATTCGTGTTTTTTCACTTATCTTTTCACGAAATTTGCGTTTTTACGCGATCTTTTGGCAATTTCTTTTTGCTATCTTTTGGTAAAATTTCCTTTTTTTCCCCCGCGATCTTTCGACGAAATTAGGGTTTTTTCGGGATCTTTTGACGTAATTAGCTTTTTTTTCGGGATTTGACGAAATTAGCGTTTTTATCGCAATCTTTTGACAAAATTTGCGCTTTTTTCGCGATCTTTTGACGAAATTTTTTTTTTTTTTTTTTCCGATTCTTTGACGAAATTTGAGTTTTTTTTCCACAGTTATTTGACGATTATTTCTGCAAATGATTGACGAAATTGATTTTTTTCGGAGACCATTTGTCGAAATTCGCGATAATTTTATGTCCGCATTTTCGGGCTAATGACCGATTTTTTTAAGTTTTCAGAACTGAATGCCTTAAAATTTCGGAATAGAATCACCCCTGCCCCCTTGTCACTAATTAACGATTACAGATTTTGCTGTAACTGTCTTATCTTATCTGTTTACCTATGCGGTTAAGCAGCATTCGCTTGGTGAACCCATAGATTAACATAAAAGATGGGACATTTACGGCAAAATCTGTAATGGCAACAATATTAGCGTCATTACCGACAAGGGGGAAGAATTAACAAGCCCCGAAATTTACCTATGTTGAAATAATATGTTTACGCTCTATGTTTTGAATATCTATTCTTTCCTAAGACAAAGGAGAGGCAGACGATATTGTATTTATGTTTTATTTATTTAGCTGCTTTTTTTTTAAAATCGTTTGTATCGTTCACCTTTAACTTATAAAATGATAATTAGAGTAATAGTATAAAAAAAACCTTAGAAAATTCTATTAAGAACGTAAATATGAAAATTTATGAGATTAAATTGTAAAAAATCAAATTCAGGTATTGTGTTAATTTATTCATACCAAATAAAATTTTAGTCAGTGTAATGTCAGTACCTCTGTGTTTATTTTTAACTTTTAGATTTATATAATTCTAAAAATTTCTCGAAAGGGATTTTTCCACCATCTGTAACTTTTTTATTTTTTTTTATATATTAATATAAATATTATTGAATTGAGTTTGCGTTATTTACATTAAAAACAATCATTTTATTTTATCTGTGAGAAAGTAAAATTGAATAAATTAAAAAAAATTGTTGTAACAATTTAACAATTGTTTAATTTCATAAATTAATAAAATATTGGCTATAAAAATTTTCCTACCAAATGGGAATGTTTATGAAATTTTATATATAAAATAGAATATTCTATGGTCATGTATCTGTGTAAGATTCTATTGAAAACGTAAACATGCAACATTAAAAAAAGAAAGATCAATTAAGGTAGATACTCAGTAATAGATATATATCAAGGGTAGGGAATTTCTTTCCCATTGTCACTAAAGGTGCTATGATCGCAATCGCATTCCCATTACACTCTATGGAAGTGTCCCATCTTGTACATTAATCTATGCACCGCAGTAGTCTGTCTTTTTCATTAGCCTCGACTTTACCCATGTGGCATCAGCCGTGGGTAAACAGAAGGAAAACACCAATAGGTGTGAAGAACATTTTAACACTGTGCCCCCCCCCCCCCTTCGTCCAGTGAAGTCTTTCGCAGAGGGTATATTCCCGCAGGGGCATAGCTATTGCCATTCCTGGGTAAAGTCCATTGGGGCAAAACGCACTCCACTTTGTACCAATCACTGTGTAACCCTTTAAGACCCAACCCGCACGATCGTGCGGGTTAGACATTCATTTAAATGTTTGCTTCTGAGTCGTATGTAATACAAACTCGAATCGAACGATCATTCTGGTTTGCAGATAGAGTAAAGTATCATTTTTTTATCAACAGGTAGCAGTACCAGTCCATGTTTTACTTTCTACAGGCATGACTACTTTTGTTTACAAATACATCAGGTCTTAAAGGGTTAAAGATCATCCACTCCATTTGATGTTTTAAACGTCATGAACTGGCATTGTATGTCATTGGCTGCGATTTGATTAACTGAGATGATTTTAGACAGAAATTGCAGATAATTTTGATGCGTCTGTTACTATCGTCCAGCTAATGCTCGTTAAATTTGTCTTGCTCGTCCTGGAGATGTAGGTTTCTCATAGTTTTGACAAAGGTCTCAGCATGCGCTCTCTTCATATTTCACCATTCTTATACAGAGGCATCTTAGAGAAACAAGTCAGTAAATATTAGCTTGAAGATGATGACAGGCTTACCAAGATGTTTGGATATTCTTACGAGAAATTGTCTTGAACCCTTATGTTCTAGTAGAGTTTGCGGCTTTCTTTTGACAAGCAAAAGGGTCCATGGGACGAATAGAAGTACTTATCTTAAGAACTGTTGCCTTAGATCATTGGTTAAAAAAATACTTGATTTGATATTTGATTGGGATGCGTCTACAAGAGAATGGCGACTTATGCACAGAGCATGTACTCAGAATGAAGTTTTTTTCCAAACAATGGCAACTCACATGTGAGAAATTAGTACTACCTGCCTGAAAGAGTTCAATTACAAGCGCGAGACAAAATTTGTCCAAGATCATAATATTTTATAGTCCATTAACGGTCACTCTGAAATAGAAACATCCTGATTCTAGCACGAAGACAGGCTTATGACCTTGAGGGTGTTTCTCTGATAACAGGTTCTGAATTTTCCAGTTGGATATTTTTTTTACACTACATTTAAAGTTTCAGAAATTTTATGGTCAAGAATGGAAAGTGTTGGAAAAACAAGTTATTTGGTATTTCCATGGTGTGACGGACACTATGAAGGCCATCCATTAGTTGAAAAAAAATGAACTATAGCATGTATTTTATCAGAATAGTAATGTCAGATTGGAAGTGTATGTGCGTGCAAACGTAGTTGCAAAGGATCCCCGTTTTTAGAGGGAAGCTCAACCCCCCCACCCCAGCAGGTTTATTTTCTTTTAATCAGGTCAGAGTTTTTGTTAAACTATGGTAATTTTAAGTGTACAAAATTGGCAGTACTTACCTTGATCAGTCAATTAACACAACAATATTGGCCGAGCTAGCTAGTTTGTATTTGTTCAAAAGCCTCATGAGCAATTAAATTTTACAAACTAAATAGTTATAAATGGTTTATCAGATAGATAGGAACAGAATGCATGCTCAGATTGGATCAGAAATTTTTGCCTAGACCAGCCTACTCAACCTTTTTTTCTTGCTGTCTGCAAACATATGTTTGCGACGCTCGGAGGGCCGCAACACACTTATTGTTGGAGTTTAAGTGGCCTATCAAGCCAAAAGCACCCCATTCTCGATAGCAGGAATTCGCTGTCTCATATTTAAACAATTAGAAAAAATCTCTTGTGGCTATGCTGCTTTTGAAATGGAAATAGGTAAAATGCTCTTACCTGGGATTCATCAATATCGCGATGACGTGTAACTTCATCGGTGTGGCGTGGTCAGGGATTTATCCAAAAGCTTCTTGAAGAAATTATTTTTATTTTATTTTGTGAAGCATTATTTATCCTTTGAAGTATCCTTTGAGAGCTTAATATGAATCGCTAAATCCATGGGAAGATATAATGTAATATGAATTAGTATTGTGTGTTTTTACGATAAAGAAAGATTCAACTTTTAGCTTTAAATACTTATAATTAAACATATTACTGGAGTATAAGAAACTCCGTCTTAACAGAGAGGCTACATGATTAAGAGTGATAATACATAAAGCTGCTAAAACACATATTCGCAGCGTAGAAAAAAATATATAATAATTAAAAGTGTCTGGCAAAAGTCAAAATGTTCAGATGTTCCATTTAGTTACATATCAGTGATGAAATCGTAGTTATTAGAACATATGCTTTAGAGAGTTACTCAAGTGGTCTGTAATAGCACTCATTATTAAATGCGGAAGTAAAAAGAAGTAGTTCGTAAATTTGCTTGTTGAAATGATCTGTGTTTAGTAACAAGTTCTTTCTTTTCTTTTTTTTTTAATCACTTTTAGCAGTTGCCGAAGAACATCTGGGGAATTAAATTTAACACCCCTCCTTAATCTCCTCAGATGGATAAGGTAACAAGTTCATAGTCTTGATGTCACACAAAAGTTGAGGTTTGGGTGTGGGCTTTGTCAAGCAGTCAGCAATCATGTATTGCGTGGGACAATATTTTAATTCGATAATTTTATCTTCCTTTAATTGTCTTATGGCGTGAAAGCGGATATCAATATGTTTTGTCCGCTTCGAAAATTTTTCATTTTCTATCATCTTTATACTGCTTTGGTTGTCATGGTAAAGTAAAATAGGTTTTACTTGATACAAGTTAAGATCTTCTAGCAGTTTTAATAGCCATAAAATTTCTTGTCCTGCGGTTGCTGCAGCAACATATTCCGCTTCAGCGGAAGAATATGCAATGCTTGACTGTAATTTTGTAGTCCATTGAATGGGATTATCACCCAGAAAAAAATATTGCCGGTGGTTGATTTTCTATTTTTATTGTCCCCAGCCCAATCAGCATCAGCATACGCGATGAGTATTGGTGGTTTATTTTTGCTTATTGTTAGGCATAGGTTTTTTGTGCAATTGAGGTAAATAATAATTCTTTTTGCCGCTTTCCAATCCTTCTCGCGTGGCGTTGCACTTCTCCTACTAAGTATATTTACTGGTGCCATAATGTCGGGTCGAGTGACTGTTGCAATATACAAGAGCGAACCGATCGCTTGCCTAAACTTTGTATTGTTCGGAAGTAAATTGTCGCTATCTTCTAATTTATAGAAACCTACTTCCATTGGTGTACCAATAGGTCTTGCATCTGTTAAATTTAACTTTCTAACCAAATCTTCTATTTTTGACTTTTGGTTTAATTTGTAACCATCATTCGTTTTGATTATGTTGGTTCCTAGGTACTGACTTATTTCGCCTAAGTCTTTTACTCCGTACTCATTTTGCAATTGTTTTATTACATCTTTAATTATTTCACTTTTACTCGCGATTAAAATATCGTCAACGTAGACGATGATATAAGTGAAATTTTCCTTTTCTTTTCTAGTAAACAAACATGAGTCAGCAGTGCTTTGCACAAAATTCATGTTTTTTAATGATTCTGCGATCCTTTTGTGCCAGGCTCTAGCTGCCTGCTTTAAGCCGTAGATTGTTTTATTTAGCTTACACACTTTGTTTTCACAATTTTTTTCTATAAAACCCTCTGGTTGTTTCATGAAAATTTCTTCTTCTATTTCGCCGTGAAGAAATGCAGTGTCGATGTCAATGTGTTGAACAGAAAGATTTTTATATGCCGCTGAGGCTAAAAATGTGCGGATTGTTGTGTGTGAAACTACGGGTGCGAAGGTTTCATCATAATCTTCGCCGTACTTCTGATTATATCCTTTCGCTACTAAACGGGCCTTGTATTTTTGTACATTTCCTAAATTATCTAACTTTCTCTTAAAAATCCACTTACAACCAATAATTTTCTTATTTGGTGGGGGATCCACTAAGTCCCAAGTTTTATTTTTCTTTAATGAGTTGATTTCTTGTTGAGTGGCTTTGAGCCAATTTTCTTTTTCTACTGGGTTGTTCATGTTTGCTATGTCATAAAAAACGGTTGGTTCGAATGTGTCATTTGTTTTTACGTGACATACGTATCTGTCGGGTGGTACTCCTCTATTTGACCTCTGAGACCTTCTCGGTTCTACGTCGGGTTGTTTGGACGCGGTTGGTTCTTCGTCCGAATTACTTAACTCTGTTTGAATGTAGTTGTTGTCATTGTCTGAGTTTTCTACCTCTTCGCTTTCTTTTAAGTTGTTTTTACTATTTTCTATAAATTTAACTGTTCTCGCTATTATTATTTTGTTTTCTTTTGTAAATATACGGTAACCTTTTGATTTGTTGTCATACCCCACAAGTATTCCTTCCTGCGCTCTATCATCTAATTTGTTTCGCTGATGTTTCTGTATATAGGCATAAGCTTTACAGCCGAATGTACGCAGGTAGTGTAAGGTGGGTTTTCGGTTGAACCAAATTTCGAACGGTGTTTTGTTTGTTATTTTGGTTGGTAGCCTATTCTGCAGGTGATTGGCGGTATTTATGGCTTCTCCCCAGAATTTTTGAGGTAAGCCTGCTTCGGAGAGTAGACTCCTAGTCATATCTAATAATGACCTATTCTTTCTTTCCGCTACGCCGTTTTGGCTCGGACAAAATGGTACCGTAAACTGGTGTTGGATACCTCTTGCCCTTAGGTATTCTTCCGTTTGTTTACCTAAATATTCCCCTCCATTATCGGATCTAATAGCTTTAGGGAATCTGCCGAATTGGGTTTTCACCATGGCTACATAATCTTTTAACTTTTCGTGAACTTCATTTTTATTCGAAAGTAAGTAAATTACTGTGAACCTTGAATAGTCGTCTATAAAAGTGACGAACATTGTTTTTCCCCCGATAGTAGGTGTACCGATAGATGTGCACACGTCCGTGTGTATCAGATCGAGCACTTTGCCTGTTTTGGGACAGTTTGTTGATTTCGGATATGGGGCATCACTTATTTTTGTTTGGATACATATTTCACACAATGCATTATGATTACAGTTATTTATTTTTATACCGTCTGCTAAGTTTTTATTTATTAATTCTTTTATCGCATTATAGTTACGATGGCCAAGCCGTTTGTGCCAAACTTCTATGCAATTTTTATTTTTACATTCATGTGCAATGTTTACTTTATTAGTTTCAGCACTTTCTAATAATTCGACTTGATATAAATTATTTTTCATTCTTGCTTCAAGATAAATATTCCCGTTTCGGGATAACGTGCATTTTTCTTTATCGAAAATTAATTTATAGCCATTCTGTGTTGCTTTGCTTACCGATATGAGGTTTGATTCTAATTCTGGTACGTATAATACTTCTTTTAATGTGATTGTGTTTATCCCTCCATCGGATGTTTTTGTTTTAAATGTCGTTTCACCTGTACCGTGTGAATTCAGCGTTTTGCCATTGGCAATGATGACTGTCGTCTTTTCAGTGTCGTTAAACTTAGTGAATGCATCTTTACTGTTTAGAATGTGTGTCGATGATCCTGAGTCGATTATCCAGGTTTGTTTTCCTGGTTTCTGGACTAAAAAAGCTGCGTCGCTGCCTTTTCCTGAATTGCCCTGTGTTTTGTTAATCCGAATTGGTTCTGTTTCACGGTTTTTGTTTTCTCTATAATAGTTTGCGTCTTCATAACATAACGATGATGTGTAATACTTGGATTTGTGCGGCTGTTGTTTTTGTGACGGTGAGTAAGTGTTTCTGTTCTTAAGATGCCAGCACTCTCTGTATGTATGGTTTTTTAATTTACAGTATGTACACTGTTTGTCCTTTTTATTATAGTGTTCAGCCGGAAACTTTTTATGCGTTTTAAACGCTTTTGAGGAATTCTCGCTCTGATCTGTGTTTTCTAAACGTCTTGTATATTCATCAGTGAGTTTTCCTTTTATAAACTCTGAATTAAGTTCATTTTCTGGACGGGCCTCGAGGGCTATAATTAAGGTGTTGTAGCTAGGTGGTAATGAACAAAGTAACAGAGCTGAAATGTGCGAGTCATTAATAGTTTCGCCTATGGCTGAAAGTTTATCAACAAGTTCTAAAATATGTGTAATGTGTTTTATTAGATTGCCGTTTTCTGGGAGTTTTGCTCCGTATAATTTTCTCAGCAAATATAACTTGCTTGAGAGATTAGCCCTTTCATGAATTGTTTTTAAAGCTTGCCAGGTTTCTCTGGCAGTGTTTAAGTGCTTTACATGCACGATCTGTGAGTCTTCAATACTCAAGTTGATAATTGCACGTGCTTTACGGTCCCTCTTCGTCCAGTCCGTGTTAATTGGATCTGGGGGATTTTGTGTTATTACATCAAACAATTCTTCTTTTATTAAAATCATTTCTGCGCGAAATTTCCAATTTGAGTAATTTGTCGAATTTAATTTTTCGACTATTTGAGTTTCTTTTATCCCTGCCATGTTTATTTTTATTTGTTTATGCGACCAACCTATTTCCTTTTTATTTATTTATTTACTGTAAAATGTAAAATGAACGATTTCTTTTTTTATTATTATTATTACTCACAACCAACAAATTGTTCATTCACTAATTATTTAAATGTTCATTACATAAAACATAAATATATAAATGTTTCTTTTTCATTCACCTTTATATTTCTGGTACAATAACATTCATTATTTTATTCAATGCAGCATCTTTTTATTTTTATTTTTTTATTCAGAACATGAATACTTTTAATATTTATAATCTAAGCCACTATATAAAATTTTTCTTCTTTTTCGCTAAACATGAGCACTTTATCTGTCTCATTAATCTTTTTGTTGGAGTTTAAGTGGCCTATCAAGCCAAAAGCACCCCATTCTCGATAGCAGGAATTCGCTGTCTCATATTTAAACAATTAGAAAAAATCTCTTGTGGCTATGCTGCTTTTGAAATGGAAATAGGTAAAATGCTCTTACCTGGGATTCATCAATATCGCGATGACGTGTAACTTCATCGGTGTGGCGTGGTCAGGGATTTATCCAAAAGCTTCTTGAAGAAATTATTTTTATTTTATTTTGTGAAGCATTATTTATCCTTTGAAGTATCCTTTGAGAGCTTAATATGAATCGCTAAATCCATGGGAAGATATAATGTAATATGAATTAGTATTGTGTGTTTTTACGATAAAGAAAGATTCAACTTTTAGCTTTAAATACTTATAATTAAACATATTACTGGAGTATAAGAAACTCCGTCTTAACAGAGAGGCTACATGATTAAGAGTGATAATACATAAAGCTGCTAAAACACATATTCGCAGCGTAGAAAAAAATATATAATAATTAAAAGTGTCTGGCAAAAGTCAAAATGTTCAGATGTTCCATTTAGTTACATATCAGTGATGAAATCGTAGTTATTAGAACATATGCTTTAGAGAGTTACTCAAGTGGTCTGTAATAGCACTCATTATTAAATGCGGAAGTAAAAAGAAGTAGTTCGTAAATTTGCTTGTTGAAATGATCTGTGTTTAGTAACAAGTTCTTTCTTTTCTTTTTTTTTTAATCACTTTTAGCAGTTGCCGAAGAACATCTGGGGAATTAAATTTAACACTTATAAAGTGGTAATAAAAAAAAAAACGAGTAATTAAATTAGTAAGATAACGTAAGTAGTGTAACAAAGCAGTATAACAAAGTTAGTATTAACAGTAGGGTTGACATTTGTTGTGGAAGAAATGTTAACAACAACAAAAAATTAACACCACTAATTCTAAATAATAAATTTTGTCATAGATTTCTATTGCAAATGATGTAAAAATATGCTGCGAAGTTTGTTCGAAAATAGTGTGTAAAAATTTTTTGGTGCCAATTTTGTGCCCGACAAGCATACAGCTATCTGAAAAGCAGTTATTAGCTATATATAAGCATAAAACGTAATAATATAACAATGCAAAATTTCCAAGCTCTAAAGAAAAAAAATAAGGAGATTTTCTCTAATAAGTTAATCTTTTGCTCAATGGAAAACATTTTTTGATTCTTTTTAATTGTAGAAATATAGTACAAATTTAGTTAATTTGGAATAATAAATTAAAAAGTATTAAAGGATTAAAAAGTATTTAAGATTAAGAAATTTTTACTCCGCTGTAACATAAATAGTACATGTAAAAAGAACTTTTGACTAAAAACACTCATTTTAGATGCTTTAACATAATTTTAAATTACCAATTACAAATAACAGGACAGATTTTGTCTTCCCATGGAAATATGTAAAACAACAGAGAAAGGTCAAACACTTTTTATACAGATCTCAATTAATTTTATAAATATGGATTAATGATTAGGCCTCTCGGGCTGTAAATAAAAAGTCGCCGAGCCACATGCGGCCCGCAGGTTGAGTATGGCTGGCCTAGACTATGGCACCTACAATACAGGATTTGGAGTTGCTTGCTTGAAGAGTTAGGCCAGGATTGCTGAGCCAAATTTAGCATTAACCTTGAACATAAATTCTATCGTAAGCCGCATTTACATTCTATGGTTTAACTGTCATTTTCCTCGTCCAAGGCTCTAGGGTTAAAAAAAAAAGTGGTATTTACATTACGCCATAAGAACTTTGCATAAGAAGAGACTGATTTTTGCTCATGCATATACTTTTGCATGCTGGAAGGAGAGAAGAGGGGTTTTGTTTTTGTTTAGCCCCTATATGTTTTTCCAATTTAATTAGTTATTTCCTTTTCTCTTATGATTTTAAAAAAGAAAAAAAATTCCCAAGCAAGTTAACACTAAGAGAAAAATAAACTGATGTTTTTTAATTTTTTCAACAGAGGGGCTTTGTCCCTCCTAATCCCCTGAAGACAATAGTTAGTTGTTTTTCTTTTTAAATTTATGCACTTAAAAATTATCTTAAGCGGCAGAGGAGACACAGACTCCTAACAATAGACTGGGAGGTGGCAGCACAGACAATCACCTCATCGAGTTCATGGCTGAAATTCAAGAATTAGTTAAAACGCAATCGGTCTGCCAAGTCATATCCTGGTGGAAAACACCCGATTTTAGCAGTTGACTCGTAGGTTTACCATTATGTTTTCCTGCACCCAAAGGTATGAAAACATGAAGGACTGGGAGCAGGAAAACACAATGGTAAACCTATGAGTCAACAGCTAAAATTGGTTTTTCAGGTGTTTTCTACCAAGATATGACTTGGCAGACCGATGGCATTTTAATAGAGATGTACAAGGTGACGTAATGAACAGGTTTTTACTGTTGTTGTAGGACAGCTATCACTACCTTTATCAATGCTTTTTCTACTTGTGTGTCCTACAGCTTTTTCATTGTTCTATGGTAAAAGTCATGTGATGTGAACTGCTCTATATATGAATCGAATTTAACTAATTCTGGAGTTCCAGCCGTGAACTCGATGAGGCGATTATCTGTGCTGCTGCCTTCCAGTATACAAGAAAGATAACTGTTTGAATGGACTTTACCCATGTGACTTCAGCTGCGGGTAAACAAAAGAGGAACACCAATAAGCATGAAGAACATTTTAACATTGCTTCCCCTTCATCCAATAAAGTCTTTTTTGGAGGATATATTCCTGCAGAGGCATGGCTGTTGCCATTCGTGGGTAAAGTCCATTCTTCATTTTAAAAAAAGCCAGAAAGAGCTTACTTTTGATTTCTTAAATACTAGTTGACATGTTTAAAAATTGTCTTGCATGGGGTGTTCTACCAAAATTTAGCATATTTCATGCTTATATTCTTTATTTAAAAAACAGTCTATGCAGAAGACCATGGGCACATTTGCAGCTGTGCAGAGAGATTTGTAGGAGTGCAGGGAGTTTAGTGTAGAAATTTCATGTGATTCCCATTACTACAAGTTTTATCAGGGTGCCTATTCCAGCTCAGACACACATTTCCCTTGACTTTTCCATACCAATAATATAACATTTCCAAATATGAGTTAGCTTCTGATGAGTTATATGAAGAACTATTAAATACAAAATATTTATATTTAGTATCAGGATGTCTATCACAATTCAGCTACAAATTCCCTAGCTTTCCATATCAATAATAATAATAAAAAAAAGGTTTCGAGATTTTGTTATGTTACATACAAAAAATCTTAAAAGATGTATAATTGCTTGACACTCCTATATTTCTTAATGAGAATTTTTTTAAACATGATAAACATTTTTCAGATACACTTTTCGCACTAGGTTTCATCCATCTATATATCTCTAAAAGAGTTTTTCTGACTGACGCATAATCAATGCACAGCCCAATTTACTGAACTTAGAAGCATGGAAATTGGGAGAAAAATACTTCTTATGACATAAGCACATACTAAGAAAGGATTTTTGAAAATTCTCTCCTAAAGGGGGTCAAAAATTTAAAACCATCTGACCATATCTCAGCAGCCATTTTATGCAAGTGTCTGAAATTACAGAAAATAAAGCTACTAAAAATATAATTAAACACGTATTTCAGAAATTTTACAAAATGAGGGTAAAAATTTTTAGAACATTTGGTATATCTCAGCAGCCGTTATAGGTAGGAGCGTGAAATATCAGAAAATAAATCTACTAAAAAATAATGAAACACATATTTCAGTGATTTTAGAAATCTCCCCTCCCATAAGGGTGTTAATGGGAGAGGTCGAAAATTAAAAAAAATTTGGATTATCTCAGCAGCTGTTTTAGATAGGCATGTGAAATTCCTGAAAATAAATCTACTAAACAAATAATTAAACATGTATTTCAGCAATTTTTTTAATTCCCCCCCTTAAAGCGGTTAAAGTGGGGGGGGGGGGGGAGTAGAAAATTTTAGAACATTTAGCATATCTCAGCAGCCGTTTTGGGTAGGAGCATGAAATTCCAGAAAATAAATATACTAAAAAATAATTAAACATGTATTTCAGCGATTTTAGAACGCCCCCCCCCCCCCCCGCCCAAGAGGATTAATGGGAGGGTCGAAACTTTTAGGTCATTTCGCCATACCCCAGCAGCAGTTTTAGATAGAGATAAATTTCAGTATAATTAACCTACTAAAACGTACTTAAAAATGTATTTTAACGATTTTAGAAATTCTCGCCTAAGGAGGTTTAATGGAGTGGTCGCAAGTTTTAGGGCATTTCACCAAATCTCAGTAGCAGTTTTAGGTAGAAGCAGGAAAGTCAAGATAACAAACCTACTAAAAAAATAGTTAAACACACGTACTTCAGTGATTTTAGAGTTATTTTGTCTATTATGTGGCTGCCAACATCGACTTTGAACTGGATAATATAAGATTATACATATAAGACAACAATTATGGATATTTGATTAGACATTAAGAAAAAGTTTTTTTTTTAATTTCATCTTTGCTAGACATATTTCATTTGATTCAAGATTCTTATAGAGAAGCCGATCAGCATAGTGGGCGAAGGTTTGTTTACATAATAGCTCTAAAAAACATACTGTTACATGTGCATGTTATTATTGCCTAAATAGTATTTTGCACTGAAGTCACAAATAGCATAACATTACGTATAAAATGTAATTAGATTTTTAAATGAAATTGATAAAAAAATATGAATTGAAATAAGTAAATAAAAAAAATTACACATAAATTAAATAAAAAATAATTTATTTTAAAAGTACAGTATTTAATAAATTATTAATATCTTCTAAAATATCCCCTTCTTTTATTTTAATAGATATATTGGGACACACAGACATCTTTTGAAGAATCAAATTTATATTACAGCAAATACTTAAAAATTTTGAAAACTGATAACAGAAGTCTTCAAGATAGCTTATTCCAGGCCTACATGTCAAACTAATTGTATATACAATTTTATACATATAACCAGGCCTGCATTTAACATGTATGACACCCACGTGCAGTCATCTATTTTATCCTTTTTTCTCACCTAAACTTAATCATAGTTCTTAATGCAGGTGTTAACAATGCTTACTAAGATGTATTGCAACTCTTACAAGCTTCTTCAAATCCGTTAGCTGATGATAATGATTTTGATGTAACACAAATTCTAAAAATATTTCCAATGAATATTTCTATCTCCCTGTAGAACCTACAGGATAATTGTACAAATGTTGTATTAACTCAAAAATAATTTTTATTGAAGTAATAATGCATGATCTCATCAGCCAACTAGATTCAGCGAGTAATACTGAATGAAGAAAATAAGAAGATTTCTGCCCTTGAGTATTGTCTGCTAGCTTGAATACATTCCAGACATGCTAGTTGTCATATGATCATGGGTGCAAGAAGCCCAATCAAACAAAGACTGAAAACTTTTCCAAATATTAGATATAACCAAATAGAAATGGACTAGATGATACCTATGACTTGCTTTATGATTAAAAATTGATCTTTTACAATAAAAGAAATGGATTAAAAACTTTTGCTAGTAAAATTGCTACAATTTAAGTACATAAAGTAGAATTTTTTTCATAAATCAGGAATCTCTCCTGGACTGAAATCAGTCCTGAGATTGAAGACTTGCACCGATACATATGATTGAACTCTATAGTTTTCAAATTTCTAATTCATATAGATCTAAAGAATTCAAAACTGCTTTAGAAAAATTTTCTCTGGTTTGCAATCTTCATAACAGTAAAGTAAAAACTTTCAAATGAGAGGCATATTCAGTTACATATGTAATGACTGCATTTAACTTATTATGTCTTAGAATCTTGTCAGGCAGAAAATATTTATAAGAATTAACTTCATTATCTATTTTTTTTTTTTTTGTTCACTAACATCCCTATAAAATGCTCTTTATACGTTTTTGATGACTTTTCCCAATGTTACCTACCAAACTGTATGATATGGTCAGCCAGAAAATAATCATACTCTGTAATTAATTCCAAACACATCATGAAATTTCTGTTTATGCAAGAAGCTAAACATCTTTTCATCTACACGGCCATTTGTAGAAGTTAGTTTCATTAACTAAAGAAATATTTTATGATGACAATTGTACTAAAAAGATCATAAAAAAAAGGCTTTATTTTGCCTTTTTAAAAATTTTGCTGCTCTGTGCAGCTGCACATGCTTAAATACAGCCCTACATACAATTGTATCTGTTCTTTAGATATGAGTAGTATCATACATTTTGCATTGTTTAAAACTTTTTGTAAAGTTGATCCAAAAGATTATACAATTTATTATTGGAAAAAAAAAATCCCCAGGTGATAAAAAATATGAACTTTAATATTATGCACACACAAACAATGCTTGATAACATATAGATTTAAATATCTACATAATTGTTCTTTTAATTTCTTGGAAGGAAAAAAGAAAAAGATGTGTGTCTTGTTTTTCAACTCAATTTTTTAGCTTCCTATCACCACCATACTGATATATAGATCTAGATAGATATTCTTTGAAAAGAAGCAGCAGCAAAAAATTACTAGGTGCCAAACACATAAACTGTAGGTAAAATTTTTCCATACTTCAAAAATCTGAAACTAAAACTTCAAACAAGGCTTCCAAAATGACCATCTAGATGGGCAAATCCTGGATAGTAATAATAATAATCCCATTAGCAACTAGTTAATTTATGTTTATCTAAATATGTACATAACTTTTCAACAATAATGCTAAAGTGGGATAATTAAAAAAAAAAAAAATGTAGCAAAATAAAAGTTTATTTCTACAAAAAAGCCAATTTTCATTATAGCATAACATTTAATAATAATAATAATGAAGAAATAAAGCCCATGACTTTTGATTGGATGAATATTAAACACGACAAGCAATAAAAAATATTTTTAATGTTTAGTTACAAAATATTTTACAACATATTTTATGCTACGAATTGCAACAAGTTTGTCAATTTACATATTGTTTCCATACATTTTGAAATAAAGCAATACAGACTGCAAAGGAATGCAAAATGTTGTGCCATATACAGAAGAAAGCAAAGAAAGAAGATTTTATAAAACAGTAATGGAAATTCACAATGATGGATGGAAAATATAAAAACATTAATGATTGTAAAATTATTGCAGTTTATAATCCTATAGTATAGGATCTTCCACCAGGATTGTGAAGAGACCCTATAATAGGTTTGGTCACCATCCACTCATACCAAACTTTTCGAGGAGAGACACATCGCCAAAAATGCACATCTAGCTGATCTTTAGAAGATACATAGATAGGATCCTAAATAAATAAAATTAAAAAGATATATATACTTTGTGAAATAATTAAAAAAAAAAATCTTCACAGCTACAGATAAACAAAGGTATAACTACGTAAATTAAAAAGTATTAATTTCCTCTGATGAAAAAATGAAATTTTTATTGTTTTCCTGGAGAAAATTTGTCTAAATAACTTATAGGATCAGCACATATAAAAATTTAAATTACATAATTTTTAACAAAATAACTATTTTGAAGTAAATGGCTTTTGATATGATAAAGAACATTCGGAACATTTTTGCAAATGGAACAATACCTTTAAATCTATTGCCTTAGAAATTAGCTATTGAATAACAATAAGAGGGTTCACCCTGTATATAATCAGTTTTAATTCACATGTTTCTGAAAAATTAATTGAAAGGAGTTCTGTATTCTTCTGTTTCTGGTACTAGAGTTTAAAACACCAGATCTTAATACAATACATCCCTAAAAATTTATATTTATTTAAATTAATTTTCAAAATTAACTACTGATGACATATTACATTTCCAGTAGTATATATCCTAAACAAAGGCTGGTAAGCCAACAGATCTTGATCTATTAAAATTGCAGACTGTCTTTGGTAGCATTAGGCTTACCATCAATGGCAACACCTTTATTGGAGCACACGAACCCAAAAAGAAAAACGAAGAAATAAATTAACAAATTAAATAAAAAATTAATTACACTTCCAGATTTTTGTCAATTTCTATGATAAATTTAAATACAATCCCCCATCATCTCTTTTAAATACGTATATAGTAAAATGTTACTCTAATAATGTAAATTTCAAAAATTATCAATAAAGAGTGCTCAGTCTTTTAAAGATTGCATGTGCAATTAAAGAAATTCCCGTTGAAACCAGTTTATGCTGATGAAAGTGGTGAGGGGCATATGAGAGGCAATGGCACCATTTCTATCTTTCCATTTGCACAATCTTCAGTGTGCAGAAGCTCGCATATTTCACTGTCTTTTCTTGATTGTTATTTATACGAAAACATAATTAGTTTCCAATATTCAGTTAGTCAATTTTGTTAATTTATTTGTTTGATTATATGATCTTCCTGCATAAAAAATAAAATATTAAGTTTCTCTACGCACTTGTCATTTCTTTTAGCTCCATTGTTTTCATTTAACTTTTCAAAACTCAAATGTATTTATTTCAACCTGTACATTAAGTTATACTGACTGATTTTATTTTCGCAATTTATATATTGTGAACCCTTATTTAGATAAACCATGAGCTGTCACTGTTTATCATTGTTTGTATAAAACTATTTTCCTGCCATATGAGGTAGACAAACAGATGTTGGAGAACTTTAAACATAATAAATCATGTTCTGCCAAATTTTCATCATTCACTGCCTAAATTTTCATTACACTTTATAAATTTTTCTTAATTTTTTTTTTATATAATTTACAGGAAAAGAGAAATTGGCTCAAGGTAATGGAATTTCTTTTAAATAAAAGAAGAAACAAAATCTTATTACATATTAGCAGACTTAGCAACAATAGGAAAAGAGAGCTGAAAGCTCCAACATCTTTTCAGTAAAAAATATTTATGAAAAGATATTACCAGTTATGGGCTTTCTCTCTCTTTTTAAAGGATAACACACATTACAGGAAAATAATAATAATAACAACAACATTAACTGACTGAGAGTATTAACAATGTAAAAAAAAAAAAAAAAATAATATACAAAAATGGAAATCAAAGCGATTTCAAAACTTTTTGGAGATTGATAATAATATTTAACACACATACATAAAAAAAAGAAAAGAATTAAGTTCACACCAGAAAAATCTATTTAAAAAAAAATACTAAAAGGAAAAAAGTAAATACATAAAAGACAGATGATCTAAACTGACAAAAGATCCATAACTAGAAATTTTAAGATGAATAATTTGTAGGTTTTACATTCATGTTCTTACTTTTCAAATACATAGTGTAAGGAAAGTTTTCAAATCATGATTTGTGTGTGTGAATGAACAAGATAACTACTTCTGACCGAGCTCCCATTTGGAAATATGCTATAAACCACTGTTGCAAGAACAGTATAGATTTCCTTACAAATTGGCCAACAGGTTAGGTATTTAATCTCTTTTTAAACCATTTTGCAACCAATTTTACAGCAAAAATCATCAAGGAAATGTGACAGAATATAAGTGATAAATATTGCGGCAATGTAAGCAAGCAACAATAGTGCAGTGAAGACACTTTCAGTTAAATACAGTAAACCCTCGATTTAACGGACTAGTTGGGACTAAGATGTGTCCGTTAAATCGCAAAGTACTATTTATAATATTATTTTGTTACAATTATAGTACATATATATATTATTACGTACTTGTAATTACATATATTATTACAGTGCAAACTACAAAATATATATATATACAATATATACAGTGTATATACATGTATTGTATATATACAATGTATATACATAAATACAGGGTCATTCATAATTCCCTCCGGGGTTTCGAAACGTTATAGTAAAAAAACGAAGACGAATATGAAAAAAAGAAACATATGAAATTATTCCGAAACTATTCAAGTTTTACTTACATACATTACAGGTGTTCTATGTGTGAACCCTTGGTCACACGGCGTACATCAATGCGATAGTCCAGTTCCTGCCATACTCTACTCAACATGGTACTGTCTACGTTATTGATACCACGTGTTATCCTTTCACGCAGGTCAGCTAAATCACATGGCATAGGTTGTACAAAAACCTGGTCTTTCACATACCCCCACAAGAAAAAGTCACACGGTGTTAAATCCGGTGACCGTGGAGGCCACTTTAGAAGAGGTACGTCATCTTCAGAAGCTCGTCCAATCCATCGATGAGGTAAGTATGTTCAGGTATTCACGCACATCACACAAAAAATGGGGAGGAGCACCATCTTGTTGAAATACGAAATCATCCCCATGTTCCTCTAACTGCGGCATTAGCCACAGCTGCAACATATCCAGGTACACTACACCAGTAATGGTCTTCTCTGTAAAAAAGAATGGCCCATAAACACGTGAGGAGGACATAGCGCAAAACACGTTAACTTTTGGGGAATCCTGATAGTGTTCCACTACAGAATGGGGATTTCCAGTGCCCCAAATGCATACGTTGTGGCGGTTGACAGTGCCACACATGTGAAATGTGCTTTCATCACTAAAAATCAATTTCGACATTAGTGTTTCATGTTCATGGACATCAATGCAAAACGTGAAACGAGAAATGCAATCTGCTGGAGTCAATGCTTGCACCAGTCCCAATCTGTACGGCTTCAAACAAAGACGTTTTCGCAGAATTCGCCACACTGTTGGTTGAGATATCCCCAATTCTCGGCTTCCGCTAGCGGTTGATTTCATCAGGCTCCTTAAAAACGTTTCCCGTACACGATCTACAGTGTCCGCAGATGGACCAGGCTGACCACTTCGTTTCCTGTCACATAGGCATCTCGTTTCTTTAAATTTCCGGTACCACACATGAATTGTTTTGTCAGTTGGTCCCTGTTTTCGATATTTATTACGAAAGGCCCGTTGAACTGACACCACTGATTCAGATTTTGCAAACTCCAACACACAAAAAGCTTTCTCTTCGCCTGTAAACGCCATTTTTCTTTACTACAACTGACTTCAATACAGATGTTACTGCCATCTACCGGAAACTAATTAAATTAAAACTTGAATAGTTTCGGAATAATTTCATATGTTTCTTTTTTTCATATTCGTCTTCGTTTTTTTACTATAACGTTTCGAAACCCCGGAGGGAATTATGAATGACCCTGTATATATTGTATATACATATATACTACTGTATATACATATATATATATAAACACAATACGCTTTGTTGATAAATGCTTTGTCGTTGTTCATTGCTTGATTTTTTACATATAAAAGCTTAAAAGAGGGTTGCGTGTTGATTCTCAAGTAGGGGGTGGGGAGGGGGGCAGTAAGACTTTAGAGGGGAATAATTTTAAATTAACGATTTTGATTTGTTAATTTAAGGATAAAGTGTTTTAAAAGGGATATTAAACGAAACCCTCTGTGCGATCTGCGATCACACTTACCCACTTGTTTTACTTTAATTTTTAATTTTTTTTTTAATTAGTCCGTTGAATCCGAAGTCCGTTGAACCGAGGTCCGTTAAATCGAGGGTTTACTGTATTATTATTTTTTTAATCTGGCAAAAGTAGCTGAAAAAATATTTATATTTGACTTTTTGGACACATACACCAGTTAGGGCTGGACAATATCAGAAACATAATATTGCAATATACCAACAAAATATTGATATTGGTGATATATCGCAAAAACCTTAACGTGTGTGGGAATAAAAATGTTGCTAATTTTGAAACATAAATGGTATAGTTGTAGCAATTAAACTACAAACAGATGTAAAAAGCAACGAATCAATGTTTTATACCTATTTGCTCACACAACATGCTTTAAATATATATATATATACTTTTATACAAAATAGAAATATTTTAGAAAAAGGAACCAACGTCTATATCTATTTGTGCTTATATCATTGCTCACATAGTATTATCCTTTAAAAATAGTGTATTCCTTATTCTTCCTACTTTCTGCCTTATTTATTAATAACATTTTAACTATTTAACTTTTTGCGTATAAACTGAGAATATTATAAAACAAATTAAAATAAGTGAAAAGAAAAGACTTAAATAGTGGCAATAAAATTAATTTATTTCCACATATCATGATAATAGACTTGTAATTAAATAGATTTCAATGGATGACAGATGCAGCAGAAATGCATTAATCTTTCTCTAAGGAATCAATGCATTCGTAATAGTAAAAAAATAACTGTATTTATATCTTCCTATCTATTTACTACATGAAAACAACATTGAAACCTTTTTTAAAAATAAGTATTCAAATCACATTTGAGAATAGTTTTATACTAATTCAAATTTAGTTTTTTGATAAATATTCATTTTAAGCTGAAATATCAAGGCAGGATGTACAGTAGACTCCCTCAAATCCGCACAGCTTGGGACCAGAGGTTGTGCGGATTTTAGAATTTTGCAGATTTCTGGTCATTTATTTGTTTACATTTTTGAACATTAATTTGATTGGTAGTTGAGCAATGGAAATTATAATGAATGGTTACAATAAAGTGAAACATTAAAATAATTAAGTAAAATATTAAAATAATTTATTAGTTTAAAAGTAAGTAATTATTAAATAAAATAATTATGCAAAATAAAAAATTTAGAAAAATATTAAAAATTAAGTCATGTAAATAATAATTAAGATACAATACTAAATGCACATATAAATATACATATAAATAACACTTAATACACATAATAATGAGGAAAAATAAATTTTTCTTATTTTTTTTTTTTTTTACAAACTTTACTTATTTTTTTATTTTATATTTTTGAAACATGGATAAAATGGTTGTTTGTTTAATTTTTTGTTTCGTTCTTTTGTTATTGCATCCTGAAGCTGCTGATGATTCATTATCTGTTGCTCAGATAAAAAGCTCTGCTGCTTCAGGAAGCTCAAATATTTTTCTCCTATGGCTAGACCTTCTTCAAGATTAATTTTTTCAAGTTCTTCATCAGATTCAGTTTCTGATGAAGAATCTGCATCAATAACGAAATTTTATGCCATGTTTATCCAGATTTAATAAACGAAAAAGCTTGATTAATTAAAATATATTTTGGAAAACGATCGCGATCGCCGATGATATTAGCGCCATCTTTATTTATTTCGGAAATAAATGCGTATTTTCTTTATGAAAAAACTTGAGTTCAGTCATATTAATCAGAATTACATAATATTAAATATGGCCAGGGGGGACATTCCTCCCCGGAGCAATCAGATGCTCCCCCTCGGAAGATTTGAGATTGTGTTTTCAATGGTCAAAAAGTGCAATTCTCCCCCCCCCCCCCCCATCCCCGGAGCCACAGAAATCCCTCCCGGAAAAAAGTGTCCGAATTCAACATTGATGAAAACTGACGTCGTTCTCTTTCACGCTGCGATCTCAAAACGAAACTTATATCTTATTTGCCATGTTCCGTTGCTTCGCGCATTCGCTCTGCGCATTTCAGTTGTCTATACGCACAGATAAGAGATAAGCGCTTTACTGTATATACGAAACAGGGCCATTAGATTTTTTTCGGAAGTAAATTCATATTTTTCTTCATAAAAAAGCTTGCATTTAGTCGTATTAATCAGAATTACATATTAAAATGTGTACGTAATATTGAAAAAATAATAAATATTGAAACACGAGGAAACGAACGGAAGAAAAGTAAACAATTCCACTACAGTTTACACTTGCTAATATTCTACAGAAAATACAATAAAGGGGAATTTTTCAAGGCTCGAAATGTACTGGAACAAATCGGAGCGATATTCCGGTTCTTGAAATTATGATAAATAAAGTTCCGATTCGTAAAATTATGGTAAATATCGTTCCGTTTCATACTTTTATTGAAACATTGTTACTGTTTAATATAGCTTATTGCGCTCTCTGTTACTGTTTTCATTGTTATTTAGAGCCTTGAATGTGTGTGTGTTTTTTTTTATATTGCTTTGTATGTTTAGAAATAAATTTGTCTATACTTTAAATAAAAAAAATCGGCAAAAATAATTTTTAAATAGCGTTCTGTTACGTAGATTTTTCCATTTCGAGCCCTGGAATTTTTGATATAGATATGCTAATTTATATAAAAATCAAAAGTAATATAAACTTATTTAGTAATAAATCAGCTGTAATAGCCAAAAGAGAATAATTAACAAAAAAATGAGTAAAAAAAACATGGCGGTAGTCGCTGATTTCGGCGCCATCTTGAATTTTGTGCCTGCACCTTAACTGTAAATTTCCCTGTTTACATCTGAAAAAATACGCGGATTTTAGGGTCGCGGACTGGAGGGAGTCTACTGTATTAGATTCACTCGGGAAAACTTCACTCTAATGATAATAAAACAAAGAAGATAAATTATGAATGAGCATTGAGGCAATAGGATATTAGACGTTAGTATCTGGGAAGCTTAGCTCAAAAGTAACTAGCCATCACAGTGATTGAGCAGAGTTCACCAACGTGACGAGAAACAAAAGGGAGCCTTACCATTAGCGGTCTGATTGGTTGCACGCAAGCCTAGTTTCCCAGCTGCTAAGATGTAGTAATCCTATCGATTCGACAATAACCAGCATATATTTTAGCTCATGTTATTGGCTATGATATATGAATGTCTAGATAGGGTCAGGTGGGGTAAAATGGGTAGTCAAAAAATATTGTTTAATTTTTTAAAACTTTTTAAAGATATTTATAGTTTTCAAAATTATGTATGATTGCTTGAAGTTTAAGCTTTCTTCTCCTACTTTATTTTTGTTTTTATAATTTTTTCTATTTGAGTGGCAACAGTAAAACCGTTTGAGGATAATTTCATGTTAGTCCAAGAGCTGTTAAACATTTTAGGGAAGGTATTTGAGGCACCCTGAAAATTTGTGCAACACTTCTTTTGTAATGGCTGAATACAAAATCGAATGTCTGGCTGAAGGATCGTGGCCCAAAAACTGTGCCAGACACGTGTCAAGTGCCATTTTTTTTTTTACTACCCAAAAAAGGTATTTGAGGCACGCTGAGATTGAGACAGAATAATATTTATACTTAAAGGTATTTGAGGCACGCTGAGATTGAGACAGAATAATATTTATGCTTAGAAAAAAATATTTTGAAAATGACAGACACTTTAGTCGGCACAAAAACTGTGCCAGACACGTGTCAAGTGCCATTTTTTGTCTGGCACAGTTTTTGGGCCACGATCCTTCGGCCAGACATTCGATTTTGTATTCAGGCATTAAAAAGAAGTGTTGCACAAATTTTCAGGGTGCCTCAAATACCTACTCAAAAATGTTCAACAGCTCTCCTACTATGTCACATATGGTCTGAATAAACTTCTTCCTGCACCTCATAATATCTGATATAAACTCATTTATTTGACCTCATTTTGTTCATTGAGCACTTCTAATACTTTTCCAAATTGCAAACAAGAAAATGTCTTTTGTTTTTATTGTTTTATCTTAAATCTTATAAATGGGGTAAAATGGGTATAGTGTTAGGCTTAACGTTTGTAGTATTTTTAAGGTGTTATATAGAACTTTTCTGAATAAAATTCTTTATTTTACCGGAATTAGAATAGAATTAGTTTTAAAAATACTGTAAAATGTTTATATAATGCACATACAGGGCCAGAACTAAGGGTGGGGGGCAGAAAGGACATGTGCCCTGGGCACCAAATGAAGATTTTGTTTGCCGATTTTTCAAGTCAATGTTTAGCACGGTATTGTTAAAATTATCCTGGCTGGGGTATGCCAAAGCATAAAAGAATCTAAGGATGATATGGCATAAGGATCCTGTATAAAGCGGATTTTTTTTTTATTCCATTTTCAAGATTTTAATGAATCAATATTTAACAAAGCAGATTATGTAGTATTACATGTATTTACGTCAGTGTTACGTAGTTTAAATTTAAAAATAAGTCGGCTATTAGAAAATTAGTAAAATTTTCTTTATAAATATATTTTGCTGGGGGGGGGGGGGGGGGGGGGGGGAGAGTGCAAAATATATGCTTGTTCCAGATGCAAAAAAGGCTAGTTTCGGCCCCAGTGTATTATTCTTAAGATCAGAAAGACTTGAAATTCATTGTATATAATTTAGTTAAATCATTGTCCACGTCTAGAAATATTCCTTTTCTAGATGGCATATCAGGTGCTGATAGGATTTGAAATTTTAAGAAGAGATGGTCGAAAGAGTTGGGAAATAGAATCAGAATTGTCGAGAAAAATAAGAGCAGTGTGTCTTTGACACATCCTTGCTTTCTCGACACCTATCAATCTGCCACACCTCCAAATAATCTTAGAATAAACTTCAAAGCTGAAACATAAGCATGTCCAAGCAATAGCAGATGAAGTTGTAACAAATGAAGACATTTAACTTAATGTGTGGAAGATATCCCCAAAGTAAAAAAAGATGTATCTGTAGATGCATGATTGAACGTCCAATATTTGGGAAAAAAGACAAAGAATTTAGTGGCAAACTATGGCTATTGAAGCAGATGAAACATATGAATATGAAGTAAAATTCTTGAAAAAGTCCAAGATTGGTTGAGTTTTATGTTTTCCCTGATGCTGAAGACACTGGGGTACGTCCATTCATTACTCTTGTGACCATTAGAGCAATTTTTCAGAAATACTTCCAATTATTTTATTATTAGGATAAAAATTGATATGACTAGTTAAATATCATTGTGTTTCACTCACATAAAATATATTTAATTTGAAACAAAAAACATTTTACTCGTCTATATAATAAATCAGAATTTTATTACAAATTAGATATATTTTATGGGAGTCTACCTAATTTTTAACAAAATTTTTATTTATTATATATATTTAATGGGAGTGCAACATGACGGTAGGTATTTAACTGATTATTTCAATTTTATTCTCATTATATTTTATAACTAAATAATTGGAAGTTTTTCTGAAACTTTGCTCTAATCAATATTGTGCTTATTTTTTATTTACATTGAAATGACTATATAATTTAATGGTTGAATATAAACATTGCAACGTGGGGCGGAATGTTCTGTACCTAATGGTAAGTGCTGGAACAGCGCCATCTGTGAAATAAAAAGTGACATTGAGTTCGAGAGTATTCAGTTCGAAGAGTGAGTTGTTGTTGTGAAATGGCGATTTGTTTTCACAAGTTTATTTTGAGTTGTTTATGTGAGTGAAATAAATAATTATGATGTATACAGTCCTAGAGAAATGGTGTGGTGTGCTTATTCTGCGTTTTGACCATATGAAAATAATTTGAAATTGTTGAGTAAGGAACAAACTTTTGGAGGAGATAAGCAATATGGATCAGAGTCAGCTATTCATGGACAGGAGTAGAGAAATTAAGGTCTGCTGGATGTATGATATTTTCATAGAAGAGAGGAACACACAGTGGTGTAGGAATTTTGAACAAATAGGGGAAGCCGGGGCATATTGTGGAAAGCTTGTGGCGGGGATCATTTCATTCATAATTTCATTCATTTCGAAGGATTCCTTCATAGTGTTGCACTTTTCACAAACAGGAGTATAAAATAGAAGCATATCAAAAGATCACCAACTCTTTAATCCAATTAAAATAATTTTTATTAGATGTACTTGATACATAGAAACATAATTTACGGGCGATCCAGAATACAATATTCAAATTTAAGGCTTCTCCCATTCACCAAAAGTTAAAGTTCTTTCTGTTGTTTTGCTTACAAATTCCTTACAAATCAATTTTAAAAGCCTCCTCTTTATAAATATGCAGTAGCATCAAGTGGTTGAGTCTCTGTTGATCCATTGTTGTTCGGAGATGTTTTTGAAGCTGGCGGACAGCGCTGAAAGATCTCTCAGCTGTCACTACTGATGTTAGAATAGCCAAAATCAAATCTGCCAAAAGTTCAGAAAATAATTTCTTGCCTAATTCCTCTGATGACATAATTTTAATTAAGACCGACAGTGCATTTCTGTCAGTTTCGTCCGGGATTAGTGTTGGTAGAAGCGTTAACTGCACAGAAAGATTTGTCAAGTCAAAATCATCAGCATGTTATATTCCAAACTTTTGTTTCAGATCTTCTGAAGTGGTTGAAGATCCATGAATATGGATTCGATCTTCATGAGAGAGTCAAAGTTTTTTGTTCAAATCATTATTTTAATTCCCTGGTAATAAGATTAAATTCCCGTCTCTGAAATTTACTCGCAATTTTTCTTCTTGTCCAAGTTGTGCTGGAGTGATGGGATGGCTTGTTTGCTGCTATCTTATTGAAAATATCTTTTGTCTAGAGACGCTCGATATTTTCCTTTCCAAATTTAATGTGGACGCTTTTCTCTCCCATTTCTTGTAGAGAGTTTCAAAATGGATATCCTCTCTCATACGTTGTATGCTTTCTTCTAACGTTGAACGCTTGCAGTAGAAAATTCAATTGTTTGCAGAACTTTCACCAAGATTTCGCAAGGACCAAAAAGTTCCTTGGTCATGTTCATGCCAACAAATGAATTTTTTCAAGCTTTTTATGAAACCTTTAACTTCAGCCTTTTTCTTACAACGTAGTGCTCTTGGAACTTTCAATAATGCATCAAGAGTCTCTAAAACTCTTGGATAATTTTTCACGAATCTCGATATTGCAGCAAATCAAACTGCCCATCTGGTCGGGCAGATAGGAAGCAACTGCTTTGGTTTTAAGTTTATGTTGCTTTCTTCTTCATTGTTAGTTGGGCAAAGAATGATGTTCTTGTAGACATCTCTCCGTTTGGGCGATTCTCTAATCAGATTCAATATTTCATTTGATCTAATTTAAGGAATCTGCAATTAATCTGTTGGAACGTGTCACCTCTTGCAGTGCAAGGTCCAAGGAATGATTTGCACAATGTAAATAAAAAAAATTCGGTTGCAACTCCTTGAACCTTGTTTGGATGCCTTGCACGATGCCACGAATATTACTGGCTCTGTCAAAACAATTGTCGAGCACTGATAAAGCAATGGACTGTGGTTAAATTTCCATAGGTTTTTATTATTTATTGCCAAGGGGCAATAGTTGAAATGAGCTTCTGATTTGAGAGCGAGGGCACTTGTTACAGACATGTTGTTCGGGAGACAATGAAACTCAACTGAAGGTTACATCATTTATCAACTAGGTGGCGCTGATCACTTAATCAAATTTCAGGAGCACACATATCGGCCCCCATTGAAGTATTCTGATAGTTCAATGATACACAACAAGTAAATACAATAACAGGCAGATGATATTACTAATTAATGGTTACACATAAAGCACTAAATATAAATACAATAATAAGAAATAATAAATTCAATAGAAATAGGTTGAGCTTAATTGATATTTTCGTTATTTACAATAGGTAACACACAAATGTTGGAGATACTTCTTTTGTAAGTTCCGGATGGAGTCCGGACTATTAAAACCCTAACATTGTCATCATTTCCCTTGAAGATTTCTGAAATACGACCTACTATCCATTTACAAACTGGTAGGTCTCCATCTTTTACCAGAACCATCATACCTGGTGTAACATTTTGCTTTTTAAAGAGCCATTTGGATCCCTGCTGCAAATGGCTTAAATAAGAATTGGTCCAATTTTTCCAAATTATTTGCACCATTTTCTGAGTTTTCTGCCATCTGTCGAGCAAGTTTTCTCTTTCATTAATCAAATTTGGCTCAGGAAGAGCATTGATTGGTCTACCAATCAGGAAATGCCCTGGGGTCAAAACTTCATAGTCTTCTAATTCAGAAGATAATGGGGAAAGAGGCCGCGGATTGAGAATACCTTCAATTTGCATAGTAATAGTTAAAAATTCTTCAAGAGTTAATTTCATAACACCAATAGTTCTTTTTAAGTGGTATTTGAACTGTCCGACGCCTCTCTCCCAGAGTCCTCCAAAATTTGGGGAACGAGGGGGAAGAAGTTTCCAGAGAACTTGCTCGGATGACAGAAAATTTGATACATCATCATTTTTTTTTTATTTATAGAATTTAATAATCTCTTTAGTTCTGCAGATGCTCCAACAAAGTTGGATGCATTGTCACAAGAGGCTGTACTACTTTTACCTCTGCGGGCAAAAAATCTTTTAACCCCTTAATTCTCGCTCCCGTCAATATCTCGGGCTGAGGTGTCGTTCGTTATTTCTCGTGCCCGTCATATTCTCGGGCTGGAGATTTAATTGCTGGAAAAAACTTCTGAAACCAGAAAAATTGAACTGGAATTTCCATTTGAAGTCTTTGAATATTAGCACTCTGGTTTGATTTGTACGATCTATAATTTGCCATAGATTTGTAATATTTTTGTCATTTTGATATGGATTCTGATGAATCAAGCCTTTCTGATGATAACTGGAATATTAGCCCCTTCACGGTCGCTTAATATTTGAAAAAACCATCAAAAGTGTACCTATTTTTTTTATTACAGAAATTGAATAATTATAAGGTTTCTAAATAAAATATGCAATTAGTTTATTTTTAAGGCGAAAAAACAATATTTTATAGCCATATTCATATTTGTATAAAAGCCATCATGCGAGAATTATGTGTCTTAACCTCTTAAGCTCCGCCCTCGATAAATGTAGGCTACTATCTTTTAATTCAGACTGTTTGACTCCCACCAGTTTTTTTTAAATAGTGTAAATGGATTTATTTTCGCATCATTTTATCTGCTGTAAACTACGGTGTGGTGGGAATCAAACAATCTGAATAATAAAAAAAAGTAACCTGCATTTATCGGAGGCGGAGCTTAAGAGGTTAAGACACATAATTCTCGCATGATGGCTTTTATACAAATATGAATATGGCTATAAAATATTGTTTTTTCGGCTTAAAAATAAACTAATTGCATATTTTATTTATAAACCTTATAATTATTCAATTTCTGTAATAAAAAAAAATAGGTACACTTTTGATGGTTTTTTCAAATATTAAGCGACCGTGAAGGGGTTAAGGGTTGCAATTAATGCATTAGAAGTTAAGTCAGAAAGTAGTTCTAAATGCACTGCTTTAGTAACCATGCATATGAAAATGGCTACATAAACTTTATTAAATAGTCCATTTCTCTGGTTGTGATATTTAATAAAAAATGGACCACATAGGTCAAGACCTGCATTGGAAAACGGTGGCCCTTGTATTACTCTTTCAGGGGGCAAATTACCCATTATTTGACTTACAATTGTAGGTTTAATTTTGAAACATTGAACACACTCGTGAACAACTTGATGAGCAATGTTTCTTCCCTTAACAGGCCAAAATATTTGTCTTACACTATTTAATAGCCCTTGAGGACCAACATGTAAGTCTCTATTATGATAGTAAAGAAAGATAATTTTAGTCAATTTACTACTTGGGGGGGGTAAAATGATTTGGTGAGATCGGTCATAGCTTAAATTTGAGTTGGCCAAATGACCACCCACTCTTAATAGATCATCTTTATCTAGGAAGGGATCTAAAAATCTTGTAATATTACGTTCGATGTTGGGATCGCAGATTGATTACCAGAAAAATAAATTTAGAATTACAATTACAAATGCTATTGAAAAATCTGGTAAGCAAAATGCTATTCCGACACTATGTATGGCCGTGATCGTAAATCGCAATTATTTACATGGCAATTAAAGATTAACTTAACTGAAATTTACTGAAATAATTAAGTTGCTTTAAATATACTTCATGCTGAAAAGGAAAATAAACAAAATAACTCACCCATGGAAGAAACACATGATACACACAATTAACTTAAACAATTATTTATTTAGGTAAATATCTAAAAATAAAGGAACTGCGAAGACCCCTACACTCACTTAAGTATTAAAATATGTAAAGATTTACATGATCTATCACATAAAATATCAACTTCTGAACTAGTGATTTTTCATTTGTTGGACCTGTGAAAGGATCGCTGGCAAGAAAACATACACAAATTCTGATATAAATCAGAGTAAATAATCGTAGAGGAAGAACTAAATTGAAAGTTTTGTTGATTGCTAATTGGAGATTGTCCAATAATATGTTTAAGATGGACCATTAGTTCATCATTGGATCAGATAAGTTTCAACAATTCTGTGAAGCTATCATATTCGTTCCTATAGGATAGGAATCCATTTGATTCATTCAAAGTTCTCCAGAATTAAGAAGGGGCTGCGTAGAAATTTCCTCCAAGACATAATTGCGACACAACAAAATAAAAAGTAAATTTACTTTACCATCTCCAGGCATGACGAGGCACATGAATATCTTCCAGAGAGCCATCGAGAAATATCAGGGCCATTGAGAGTTCTCAGAATAACTGTGTCAATATCTCGCATCAGCTACAGCATAGTATCATCTCCCAATTGTTTTCTCGCAATCAACTTTCAAATTTAATAAAGGAAATTTAATATACTATAAAATTAAATAAAAGTGATCGGCCTTCGATCCGTATAGCCGAAGAACCGATCATATAAGAAAAATTGTTGTTTCTAGGAGCGATGATGTATGCTTGTTCACACATCAACGTCCAGATTCGAAGAGAGAGAAAAAAACCCCGTAGTATCATTCGAAAAGGACGCTAAAAATTTTGAAACGGCAATCAGCGTTAACCTAAAGCAATTCAGCAGCGTTCGGTCACTGAACCCGTCATGAGATCGCAACTCCCCCGAGTAAAAATGGCGTCTTGTGTGACATAGCGATGTTGTTTTGCATCGGTGAAGAAACGAAATCATGGCAATTTTCAGTGCGTCTTAAAATGGATGGTGCGCATATTTAAAAGAAGCGAAAATAAATAAAACGTAAGATTCGGATAACTCGCGATTTATTGCAGCAAAATAGATGAAATTTTGTCTGCTGAAAGTAAATAATTATTTAAATCGAATAAATATATTTTGCAATGAATTTAACGAATATTTAAGAAATTTTAAAAGGTGAATTTTAAAGACTTAGAACTTTTTGTAAACAATCTAGAAATCACTGATAAATAAATAATTTAATAGATATTAGAATAAAATTTTAGTAGTTAGAAATATTAGCGTAATATAGATATTTTAAATTGTTATTTGGAAAGATAAATAAAGTTTTTGAATGGCTTAATTTTTCGTTAAATAAACAAATAATGGTGAATAGATTTAATATTGTTAAACTAATGGGAAAGTATTATGTAACAAATCTCAACTTACTTTTTACAGGGACAGACATGCCCTTTTTCAATGCCGAAATTTCCATTGAAAAATACTCACCTTGAGCTCTCTTAATTAAGAAGTTTCTAGCAACCCTTAGTTCATCTAAAGTTAAGGAACTTTTAAGTTTGACCGTATTTTTACAGTTGTGGACAAACCTGAAAATAAATGCTAACACTCTCATTAATTTAATATAACTATTTGAAATATTAAGAAAAGAGTTCATAAAGTCAGAAATTATAACTGAAGTGAGAACCGGAACCGACTTTAGTTCCTTTAAAAATTGTTCGTCCTTCGTAAGAGAGTCCTTTTGTGGACAAAAATTTACAATGTCTTGTTTCAGGAAAATGGGTCCTTCCCACCAGAGTTTGTTTGTAGCAAGCGATTTTGCATCCTGACCTTGGGATAACACATCCGCCGGATTCAGTTTTGACGGCACATATCTCCACTCATAGTTTCTGGTAAGTTCTTGAATCTTAGACACTCTGTTCCCGATAAAGGACTTAAGAAGATGAGGCGATATGTCTATCCATGCTAGGAAAATTGTGGAGTCCGACTAAAGTATGACTTTGTCGATTTGAAGTTTCATAGCTCTAGCTACCTTTTGAGGAAGTTGGCACAACAATAGACAGGCTGAAAGTTCAAGCCTCGGTATGCTGACAGTTTTAATAGGGGCAACTTTACTTTTGCTGCAAATGAGGTGGCAAACAGGCAAATTTTAGTCAGAGTTCATTTGAAGATAAAGGGAAGCTCCGAAAGCTTTCTCACTTGTGTCAGCAAAACCATGTAAGAGGATAGTTGATGAATCTTTAATAAGAATACATCTTGGAAATTTGAATGTTTCTATAAGAACTAGTGAACTGAGAAAATTGTCCCACTCTCGAGCAACATGAAGTGGAATTTTATCATTCCAGTCGCACTTTAGCAACCATAGTTGTTGCATGAAGATTTTTGCACGACTAATTACATGTCCGAGCAAGCTAAGGGGGTCAAAGAGTCTTGCAATTTGACTTAGAATTTCGCGTTTTGTGTAGTCAGAACTTCTGTTGCCAGTAATTTTAAAGTTAAATGTATCACTAGTGCAGTCCCACAATATTCCGAGAGTTTTTGTTGAAACATCTTCGGCATTTTGATTAAAAGGAATAATTTGAGAATCAGGATTTATTTCTTCAACAACATTAGAATGCCATTTATGCAAGGCCATCTGACCTTTTTTGAAAATATCTATTAGTTGTTTTTTAATTTCAAAAAATTCGGAAATCTCTGATGCACCTGACAGGTAATCGTCCATGTACATATCGTTCTTTACAACTTCGGCAGCTAATGGGAAATTGTTTGCTTCATCTACCGCTAACTGCTGGAGCACTCTAGTGGCAAGGTATGGACTACTTGCACAACCGTAGGTGACCGTTTTCAGAGTGTAGATTTTGTCCGGTTCCTCCCTCCCTTCTCTCCACAATATGTTTTGGTATCTAGTATGCGACGGATTTACTTCTATTTGTCGAAACATTTTATTTACATCAACTGTAAATGCGAAAATAAGTTTTCTAAAACGAATCATAATCGAAAAAAGATCATCTTGTATTATCCCTCCTTTAAACAATAAGTCGTTTAAAGACTTCCCATTAGTAGTTTTAAAACTCCCATCAAAAACAACTCTCAGTTTAGTTGTAGTACTCGACGGTCGCAAAACACCGTGATGAGGGAAAAAATATCATTTATCAGGATTTGTGTTATCAGAGTTTTCTTTTATGTGCGTCCTAAAGTAGCGTATTCCTTTAGAAATTCTGAGTATAATTGCTTTAATTTGGGATCCCGCTCTAAACAGTTCCATAACTGATTTAATCTTTTACTGGCAATTTGTTTTGAATCTTAATGGGTAATTCAGCAACGTATTTGCCGTCCGGTTTTCGATAGTGAGTCTTTAAAAAATGTTCATTACAGTAATTTAACTCCTCACTCACTAAGGGTTTTAATTAACTTACTTGCTCCAATTCCCAAAAAGAACTTATTGCTTTTTACAAATTTGTATAATCTGTTACAAAAAAACAAGAATCAGAAGATTCCCTTAAATTCGAGATAGAATTGCATACAGTGCCTGATATAACATGCCCGAAAAATGTTTCTACTAACTTTAATTGAGAATCATCAATTTTAATCTTATTCAACCCTAGTAATTCATAGAACAACTCCGCTCCAATCAGCGCATGAACGCGTTTGGGTTTATTCCAATTATTATCCGCTAATTCTATATTCGACGGCAATTTTAATTTTGGCGTATTTATATATTTCGGTGGCAGATCTGCAATTTTAGAAGCTACTAACATATCTAACTGATAAGATTTAGTATTGTTTTCATTCATTAATTCTGTACTAATAAAAGATTTAGCGTTTAAACATAAATCATTGAGTCCGGAAATGGAAATATGAGTTTTTTGTTTACGCAACCCTAACAAATTTGCCGCATGAGAGCTCAATCAATGCGAGCTCGAACAACTGTCTAATGCAGCAATTAAAGGTTGAAATTCCCCAGAACCGTCCTTCAAATATATCACAGCTGTGTTTAAAATTACACAAGATTTATTTATTTCATTTTCCTTCGCGAAAAATGTTTGATTAACAGGAGAGGGGGAGGGGGAAGAATGCAGGCTCCTATCTGTCTGGTCTTCAATTCTGAATTGCTTACTGATATTATTATTTTCATTTAATGAATGGAGTAAGCTATTATGTTCTTTACTGTTACATGAAAGGCACGTATTTTTAGATAAACAAGGATTAGGTAAATGATTATTTAGACAAGACTGGCATAAATTGTTAATTTTAACAAGTTCTGATCTTTTCATCACATTCATTTGTTTAAATTTCTCACATCTATATAAAGAGTGTGAATCGGTACATCCTAAAATACATCCTTTTCTCTGTTTTGATTTTGTTATAAGGGATTTTTTAATGTTTGGCTTAGTGCCAGATTTCCAATTATTATAAGAAAACCTTTTTCGTTCTTTTGATATAACGGTACTTTGAAGAATGCGACTTCGTTCTTCCGAAAAGATTAAAAGGTTAGCTAATTTAGGAATTTCGTTTTTAATTAATTTCATTTCAAAAGACCTTTTTATTTCAGGGTCCAATTTTTGAAACAAAATGTGCATTATTAAAGCATCTGAGAGTTCGTTAGATTCAAACCCAAGTAATTTTAATGCACGCAAATTACATTTTGTATTATCAATTAATTGCATTAAATGGTTAGGAGAATCCGTTACCTTTGAAAAATTAAGAAGTTTTATAATATGACAATCAATGACAGCTCGTTTGTTTTCATATCTTTTTTCTAAAGACTGCCAAAGAGATTCGTAGGTATCTTGAGCTGATTCAAGTCTTTTGGCTTCACCTTTTAGACAACCTTTTAAGTAGCATAACTGCTGAGTTGAGTTCAGATTCTTATTATTTCCGATAATGGACATAAATTGAGCTTTAAAATTTTGAAATTCATCATATTTTCCATAGAAATTGGGCAGAGGTAAGTCTGGTATTTTAAAGTTGTTAGTAACAGTAGGATTTTCCTTTTTAATATTAGAACATTCATATTTACAAAGAATAATATTAAGCTTTACCTCTGAATCTTCCAGTTCATCTTCTAGCTGAGTTGCTATTTTCAAAGAGTCTGCTATGTCGACATCTTCCGGAAAAGTTGTATAGGATTCAATCAAATTACGGAGTGACGGTTTAATTTCCATAATAGAATCCTTTTTGCCTTCTAAACGCAGTCGTTCTTCTTGCTGCTCTTCTTGTGATTCTTTTAAATGGGTGCTCTCATATTCGTTAATAAATTTCATGATTTTGTTTAGTTTGGTTTTCAGTATGCTGCATCAGCGATTTAACGTTGTTAAGGTAGTCATTTTTTTTTTTTTTTTGCTGTGCTTCGGTCGGCTAGGACCATATGTCGAGCACTGATAAAGCAATGGACTGTGGTTAAATTTCCATAGGTTTTTATTATTCCAAGGGGCAATAGTTGAAATGAGCTTCTGATTTGAGAGCGAGGGTGCTCGTTACAGATGTGTTGTTCAGGAGACAACGAAGCTCAACTGAAGGTTACATCATTTATCAGCTATGTGGTGCTGATCACTTAATCATGATAGAGATACAAACATTGTATTTCTCATTGCCTCTTATCATCTCCTGTCATAAAACCTCATTTCACAAACTTCATTTTATTTTTAAGTTCATTGTCATTCATTTACTTTATTTACATTTATTTATTTCTTAAATAATGACAGTAATAAATATTTCTTAAACTTTTACTTACCCTCTCTATTGATTCTAGACAATATCCAGCTGTAATAAAAGTTTCCTGACCCTTTTAACATCCATAGTAATCCATACCATTTTGCCGTTTTTAATTTCCTTTCATTACCGTACTTCACCGGTAAAAACATTCTTTCGACTACGTTTCAACTTCCGTGACGATATTTCTCCCGCCAGATGGCGACTTAGAATATCGTTTTCAAATCGAATCTTTTCATCGAATCTTGCTTTGCATCGATTCGATGCCGTTCTCTGATTGGTTCGTTCGTCTGAAACGACGTTTTCAATCCGACCGTTTTTATATAAATATACGATTCCAATCTTAATTATACGCACTTTTATCTTCCTTTAAATGGAAGAAGTATTTCAAGTTACTGAACGTGGCTGGACCACGTTCTGGATGTTGTGTTTTAGTTTTATCTGTGTAATTATGTGTTGTGATATCTACAAACAAAAATGTCTGCTCTGAATTGTGAAACATCTTCATCACGATCTACAAAATGTCTGTTTAAAATGAATGCTGCTGTTTACTACTAATGTCAAGTCTGTGTTTGGAATAAAAAAAAAACTGTCTTTATTTTATTTAATCTGCATATGTTTTTACTTTGCCTTCATAAAGATCATAATACTTTTCTGCATTTCTACATATTCACTTCAAGGATAATCCTTTCCCAGCCAAAAGTTTCCACATGCGTTATCTGCTCCATTTAATTACATTTTAACGTGCATAATCATCTTATATTTTTAAAGTGTTATGATTAAAGCACATTAAATCAAACTTCAGAAGCGCACAACAATATCCACGGAATTTATTTAGATCGATGTTGCAATGTTGGGGTACATCCTTTATAAGTTTAGTTAGTGTTTCCCCTATAGTATCAGGAGCATTGAATAGCCCTAAAAACATGTCCTCCGTTTTCTGCAAATGTTCTGTCAAGTATCGTACACATATAGATAAATGTTGTTCCGTCAGCAATGATGCCAAAAAATTATCATCCTTCATTTTTTCTAGCAGTGTACGCTGCATTGAGTGTGCCAACATTTCCAAAATTTCATTCTGAATGTCCGGTCTGGTCCATTTAACACGCTTGGACAACCATGATCAATTTCCGGACAAAGTGTTCCCAATTCTTGCAGATAGACGTACAAATTTCCATCATTATTCTTGTAGTGGCCCCAAAGAGGCTGGTCTGTTCTTGCTAGGTAGCAAATACCTGTCATAATGTACTGAAGTGCTTTTCTTGCCTTAAATTGGTCCGACTTCAGTTTTGTGTTCAATAGATTGGATTACTGGTGTACCTTTCTCTAAAGATAAACTTTGTGCTTCAATATTTTTGTGATGCAAAATTTTTTCGTGTTTTTTGAGTTTCTTTGGAGTCCTCTTCCAGTTTCTAATTCGACAATCCACAAATGCTTTATCTTCATCATTTGAAGAAATCGACAGTTTCTTAAAATTACCTGAAATACAGATGTAACAGGACAAAACATCCTTTGTAGTGTTATAGTGTAGCCATGTGAATTTTTCAAACCATCCATGTTGACAACTGCGGTCAGTGGAATAACCATCAGTTTCCTGAGGAAACTTAAAATTCTTTGGGGATATAAAGACCGGCCCTGGGTGGTCTGGTAATTTATAATGAAAATAGTTTCAGAAATTCTAGATGAATATTTTGTTTACCTTAGTCTTCTTAGTTACAGTAATGTCTGGAGCATCAGCATCACTTTCCATATTATCCATATTCAAACGTCAAAATGACTCACGCTTACCATCTTTTGTGATCACACGGCCACGACGTGCAAACTGCATGCGTAAAACAAAATTAGATTAAGAACTGATATCTGGAATGTTGCAACTTGCCAAAATATAAGATCACAACACCGCCCTAATAAACACCAAAGCATACTAAAGCGAGCTCGAGGTGGGGAGGGAGAAAAACACCCTTATCGATCCAGATAATTTGTAGTAAGCCTATAAGACCACATTTTTTTCTGGGAATCAAGAGGATAAAAAACAATGAGAAAAAGGGTGAAGCACAAACAAATGTGCTCACCACCCCCTCTCTCTCTTCTCTTTGTTGTTTATTGTGTGACTTTCCTTGAAAAAGTAGACTTTCTTTTTTAATTCAATACTGTATCGTAAACAGATGTGGTGTGAGAATTTCTCCCAGGGGAGCTGAGCCCGACTGAAATATTCCAGGGGGAGCCACAGCTCCCCCAGCTCCTATGCCTTTGGGAACACAATGACAGACTGAGTCTGGCTGCTTTTAAAAAAATTTCTTTTGATTATTTAACTTGTTTACAGTTACAGTGCTCGGAAAAGAAGTCTCCAAAACAATAAAAAATTCCTGTTTATTTTACTATTATTTTTTTAAAAGAAAAAAGGTCTTTAAAAAATCTAGAATTCCCAACTCTAAGCTCAAATTTCCCAAATTCACAAATATTGGAGGGGGAGACTCCCCCTCCCCCATAACCCCCCGTGGCGACGCCTCTGGCAGCAGCAGAACTAAAACACACAACCCAAACGATAAGAGTATTATTCAGTAACGAACGGACAGTGTGGACTTTAGTTGTGGTTTGCTGGAATATAACCAAATACAGATATATCAAAATAATGTATTGAGATATTGATTACTCCGGTATATTAACGAAAGAGAGATAATCATTGGAGAGGGAAATTCTGGTCTGAATGAAGCGGGATAGTGGATAAATGCTTGAATCGAGTGAAAGAAAGGATTGAAGATATAAGAATATTTGGCACTTTTTTTCGGATTTGAAGTTGCAATGTGAAAAAAAAAATGTTATTGGGATATATTAGTAGAGTCAGAGCTTAGATATTATTATTGTGATAATTAAGCAATATCAATATTTGACTGATATATTGATAAATAATCCAGCCCAGCACTTATACCAGTGTTTGGAAAATCGAATGGAATCACCCCATATTTTTCGCAAGCACGACTGACATATTTTTCTTAGCTGAATAAAGGTTTCTATCAACCTGTTTAAAAATTTAGAGCACCTAAAATAAATTATAAAATATTTGTGTAAGAATACTAGGAAGGTAAAGAAATTAAAGTTTATAGCTATGTAATATATTTTAAATTAATCACCAACACTCAAGTATTTTATTCAAAACAGCAGTAAGTTTAAAAGAATATATAAAGAAACATGTAAAAGAAAATGAACATTTTTGCAATTTACCTTTAAAGGAAAAAATATAGGAAACCAGCTAAACAACCCTGGAGAATGAGATGTTGGATGAATACCTAAAAATATGAAATTCATGTAATTAAAACAATAAAATTTGTACAATAAAAGAAATTGTTTTTAAATAAAATTCTTACTTAGTTTGATATCTTTGTATAACACTGTATCGAAGTATCCAGCAAATCCATGTATGGTACAGTTATACGGAATTGCAAAAGTCAGCTTCTCATACCTTGAATTATCATGTACTTCAACTAAATATCAATTTTAAATAAAATTAGAAACATTTTTGACTGTTCATATATTTAAGTATAATAATTATAACAACGAGACCTTTAAAAATCAGAGAAAAATATCACATACCTTTATTCGGATGTACAAATGTAAACAGAGGTTTTGGACTAGATAATGATGTATGATTGTGCAAATGGACAACATAAGGCATCTCAAAGAAAGTCTGAAAATAAAAATAAATAAATGAATAAATAAAATGACATATATATATAGTGCAGGCTTTAAAAGCAATTAATAAAGCCATTTTACTGAATACATTAGATTTTTGTTTCTAAATTGCAGGATCATGTGTGGAAAAATGTAATGTATAATTGGAGGCTATGACCCCTTCGATCTCTGTTTGCAACCCCCTGGTAATTAGCCCACACCATAGCTTCTAAAAATATGCTTATTTGCTCAGTTAAAAAATAACATAAAATATGTGATTATGATCGTCTGTAATCAAGTTGCGATTCATTTCCCCTTGACTGAGGAATTTTTCAGTTGCTAAGACTGCATCCACTGCTGTTGCATTGGTGATTGATTAAGTAAGATCAATTGCACATTTGAAAATAAGCTTATATAAAATGATTCTATAAAAAATGTCTCTACCTCTCAGACTTTTACAATGATGCTACAAGAAAATCAGTTACCTTAATGTTAACTACCACATATATCATCAATAGCAGCCCCCCATCCCTCGCAAAATAGCAGTATGGTAATTGTAGCAATAAACACCATCAATAAATATATTTCTACCGGCAGTGAAAATAGTGATAGTTTTGATAATCTGTATGAACTGGAAAAACAGATCAAAATAAGCTATGAGAAAAATGTTAAAAAGGCCTTGCCTTTTGGTACATTCTATTCCAAGAAAAGTAACTAATGTTGTCACCACAATCGTAAATGAATTTTTTGTGACCAGGTCTTTTTTCGCTAATATTAAGGAAAGTACTGCATACAAAAATATGAAAATTGGTAGTATTACAGTGAAATGTTTGATAAACACACTGAAGCAGACAGTTTTAATTTTGTTTTTCATATTTTTGTCATATCAGTAAAGATTTATTTCATATTTACAAAAAGTAATTTGCTTAAATTATTGTTGCCAAATAGTAAATCAGATCACAGAGTAATATTTCCTTTCAATTAAAAAATGTATTTACACATGACTATTCAAAACAGAAAGAAAACTAAAAAACAAATTAAATGATCATGTGTTAAAAGCAGGAAATAGGAAAAATCATGTCATAAAAATTATATTTACACGCAAATATTAAAAAATTAAATTATTACATTTAATGGCAAAAATTATGTAATATATTACAACAATACATTTAAAACAATTTTCTTTCACAGTGGGAATCACATGGAGTAAAAGAAGCACAGCTAGCAATGGTGTTTATATATTTCATCACTTAATGCAGCATAAATACAAACAAATGCATGCATAAAATACTTTAGATTTATTTTGTACAAATTACTATTCGATAAATAATATTATGAATTTTGTACGTACCTTTTAATTAAAATAAACAATTACATTTTAAAAATAATCTGAAAATATGCATGATGGTGCATTAAAATAGAGCAAAGAATTCATGCATAGGCTATACCTGTTTCTGAAAATATGTAAAACTCGACAAATATAAAATACAGTAGAACCCTGCTAATCTGAACAAATTTTATTTTCAAAAATTATACTTGAACAGATTAAGTGAATAGAATAATAATAAAAAAAAACTCAATAATGTAAAAGCAGAACACATGTACATGAATATAAAATGAAAATGTGCACTGTAGGCTTACTCATAAAAGCCATCTTAAAAAAAAATCTCGAATATTGGTTTGTTTGCCAGTCACTGTAAAATTCTTTTCTAAAATGCAAAAGTATTTAATTCAGATGATAAAAATTTATTTTCCCTTTCAACAGTTTGATTTTGCAAATCACCTACAGAAATATTTTTTTCTTTCTCCTTGTCGACATGGTGCCTGAGGTACTTACAGATTCGCGATTTTGAACAGTTTGTAATGGGTTGTTACATAATTCCTCATTCTGAAGTTCCATTGGATTATTATAAACATCAGGAGTGATTAAAGAAGAAATATTATTTTTTTTCCAAAAGTCTTGGCAAATTATCCAGCATACCGGACCTTAGGATGCCGGATTAGATGATGCTTACTGTACTACTGAGTACTTATAGCTTACATTTTTTTTTAGCATGCATATTTTTCTTTTCTGTTTTTATCAGAATTTTGGGTAATCTGAATTTTTTGTAATACGAACAGGCACCGGTCCCAATTAGTTTGGATTAGCGAGGTTCTACTGTATAAGAATAAATGTTCAAAACACAGTGTTTTTCAATGCCGTGGTCTGAATGTTATCTCCAAGCAGACAATTTTTTGTAATATCGAACTGAAAGGAAGAATGTTGTCCATAGTGTCGTTATAAAAGCCTGAGAGGCAGCAACATTTTTAACAATCATTTTATACAAGCTGATTTCAAAATGTGTAATTGATATTACTTATCAATCCAAAGACAGCCCTCATGGTAACTGAAAAATGTCCCATTTAAATGGAAAAGCATAGCAACCGATTACAAAAGATAGTCGCCATTCGTGATAATATTATTGAATCTTTTGTAACAGGTAATCTTTTTAAAACAGGGCACATTACTATTTTTTTAGAGGATGCAAATGCAAAGTCTGAATGGGAGTTGGCGAGTGAAGCTTGCAGGGGTCAGAGCCTCCTAGTTAGTGTGTTGACTCTACTCATAAACAATGAAGGATAAGGAAGAAATTGTGAAATAAAAATAAAGAAATTTTAAAGATTATAAATTTAGTGTACTGGAAGAAAAAGAAAGGTCGATGAAAAAAATATCCAGAAAAGGGGAAATAGGATGATTATTTAACTATTGGTTTTGTAAAATAACAAATCAGGCAGATTTTTTTTTTTTAATTTAAAGAGGTGCTAAATTGTCTAAGATTCTTTATCGTTACAATTATATACGAGTTACAAAAATAATGAAGTTCATATTGTGCCAAACCATGCTCACAAAATAGGCTATGAAACTACAAGAGAAAAATATTTTAAACACTAAAAAGTAGAAAATATAAATAAAAAATAAAATAGTAACATATATATGTACTTTTTTTAAAGTATGCTTTTATCAATTAATAGTTTGATATTAGTTAAATTTTGATGAATTAAGAATTCCTCAATAGATACTTCAAAAAATTCCTCCCCCCCCCCCTCCTCTCTTCCTTAAATAAAAAGAGAGAGAAGTTACATAATTCTTTTAAATAAATTCACTTCTTAATTTCTACAAAAAATAAAACGAAGTAGTGAATCTTCCATAATTGGGACACACACCAAATTAATGTACTGTAATGGAATTTTTTTTTGGAACAGCATGAAACGAAGTCATGAAATTACGTGTGATTTTAATGATTGTTTAAAAAAAAAAAAAAAACTACTTTTACTTCCATCTATTTATATAAAATCCAAGTCTCTGTGTGTCCCTCACGATTCCGGTAGGACCGCCTCATTGAAACGAGTAATTGTTGAAAAATACTAATGCAGGGTTACCACAGTAGTGCAAAATGTTGGCCAACTTGGCGGAACATCGCCATATTTGGCGACAAAAATAAGTTGTCATATATGAAGCCAACTTGGCGATAGATGGCTAATTTGGCAAAATTCCCATTTAATACCATTAATCTTTCATAAAGGAGGTCACCGCAATTTTATTTAAACTCCGCTCTTTTAAGATATTTTTTCAAAATCTATGGGTGATAATTTAAAGTGTAATATACGAAAATGTACATCTTTATATCTTCCTCCCGATTCTACTTATAAAGTAACCGCAAATAGATGACGCTGTACTTTCTGAGCTCCTAACTGCGCGATTTTAATGTGCTTTAGGTACTTTTCCAGTATAGGTGCTTTAGCGAAAAGGAAAATTGGCAACATATTTTCCGGGAACCTATCCACTGTTTCATTTTATATACACACGCATTTGTTTTCGATATTTATTCGATTTATTTAACATAAAAAAGCCATGGTACAGATGTCATATCCGCTCCATATTAGCGCGATTTTTTTCGGTTGCCAATTTGGCGAAAACATCAACAGCATAAACAACATAATCTGGGTTACCACACCAAGCAAAATAACGACACTTTGGCGCAAATTAAGTACCTGTTGCCTATATGATATTGGCGACGGAAAAAAATCGCGCCAATATCAGGCGATTATGACATCTGTACCAAAGCCATTTATCTAATTTTATGCAGAAACAGAAGTGATTGTACATAAAAGACATCAATAATATACATATAAAATAAACATATAAAACAAACAAAAAAGCTCATCAAGTTTGTTTTCATAACTGTTTATATGATCTGACAACAAATCTCACTTTTTGATGCCCGAATTGCACCAAGATAAAAAAAAAACAAAAAAAAAAAACCCACCAAAGCCCCTACAGTGGAAAAGTACCAAACTGTCTATTATTTTGCGCTATCTGCGCTATAGTTTGCACTATGTGCAAGGGGTAGGGAAGCGAAAAGTTTAAACATTAAATATTAAAGTTTCTATAAAGCAGTATAAGACTAAAAAATTAAGAATACAATAAATGCAAAATAAGACTAAACAAGAAAGAAAAATCATGCATTAAGCATAGAATATGAAACACCGTCCAACATTTCCTGAATGCTTTAACAAAACTTCGTTATTTAGGGAAATAAGGTAACTAAGTAAACATTTTAAAAAAAGCACAAAAAAATTAAAAATTTATTTCAGCAGTTACCGTCCATAGCCAATAGCACTGTTATTACACGCCACTATTTAGCTAAAATTTAATTTAAACTAGAACACTCTTAAAACTACAGAAATCACATTTCCAGATATTATCACCCATAGACGGTTATGTATTCAATAATTTGCGTGACGCTGTACATCATTTTATCTATATTCTACAACCATTTCGGTACTTTTCGGTTAGCCGGGCACCAGTGTTTTATATACATATTTATATACATACATATATGTAAATATACATATACATATATATGTATATATGACACTGGCGCCCGGCTAACCGAAAAGTACCAACATTTCTTAGTAAACTAAATGCAGTTCAGCATAAAAATGCATAACTCCTTTAAAAACTACCTTTAAGCAATTTACGGTACTACTTAGTTATCCCGTCGATCAAAAATCTATCGCCAAACTATAAGATTAAATGTCAATAATGGTTGATCGTAAATGTCCCATTAACTTGACTTTAAGCAAGTTAAACGTGTTTCCGTCATCAAGTTATTTTTATTTCGACGTTTTATTTGTATTTTTATTAATGTTATACTAATTTATTTGTTCTTCTGTTATTTAAAATAAAAATTATGTCAATTTGTATGTTTTGGCGATTTATATAATTTGGCGAAATTGGTCGAAGGAATAACTAAGTAGTACCCAATTTAATCTCATACTCAGTAACCCTTACGAATTATTTTGTGTAGCCCTGTATATGAAATATAGTATTTATATGCACAGTATAGTATGGATAAATTAAGTGAAACATAAAAGTGCATATCATAATTAAAAATGCATTTCCAGCAATCATCGCTTATGTACAGTACTTCGGAGAAAAGTTTCTTGGTGAGAAAGAAGTTTGCCAACGTATTTTCTGACAACCTATTTACTGTTTCATACTCACAAGCAATTTTTTCCATATGTATACAATTTATTTAATATACCAAAAGGGTACTTTTCCGTTATACGGACAGCATTGTTACCAAGAGCAATAGTTGGCGCAAAATGAAAATACTGTGAATTGAAACATTTGAAAAATAAAAGAAAAAACGGTACTTCTTAGTTATCCCATCGACCAATTTTGCCAAATTATATAAATCGCCAAACCACTCGCCAAATTATACACACTGACATAATTTTTATTTTAAATAACGAAAGAACAAATGAATTAGTAAAACATTAATAAAAATACAAATAAAATGTCGAATTAATGGTTTTATTGGCCATTATTGGCATATTTAATCTTAGAATTAATTAATTAATGGCAACCATTATTGGCAATTAATCTTACAATTTGGCGTCAGTAATTTGGTCGACGGGATAACTAAGAAGTACCGTAAAAACATTGTTGATAGTAAAGTGAGCATTTAAAAAAGATAACATTTGAAAATTACAGACCTTTACGACCTATTTTATTAAATCACAAATCTATATTTAAAGTAAGTGAACAAATAACTCTTATACAATAAAGTAATAAAATAAAAAAAATCATATTAAACTGCTGCCATAAAATTACAAATATCTTTTAGCATTGCAGTAAACATTTCATTTTTTGAATGAAGACGTCGTCATATAAACTCTATGAGATACGACACTAAATGATGACGAACAGTTCCCCGATGACTTTTTTGCGCCATTTTACGATGCCCCATAATCTCTCAACATTTTGAGTATGACATCCAGTATTAGGATCGGCAAAATTGTATTTGTGATTTACTGTGAAATGATCATAACCAGCACTTCGCAGTTCATCTGTTTTATATCCTTTCCAGCAATCTGTATAAATAATATTTACATCGGCTACATTGTTCTCTATTGCCGCCTTTAAAGTTTCAGCTGTACGATCGGTAATAGGAGTAAGGAAACATCCCCGTGTTTCACGGCATAAACCACCTAACACCCATTGAGGAGGAAGAACACGCCCTATGTCGCTTTTTCTTCTGGTAAAAAGACTCATCTATTTCTACAATTTTATTTGGCCCACCGATTTTTCTATTTGGTCGTGAACATAAAGCATTTGCACAAACTTCTCTCAAATAACTATTCCAGTCCACTGTTGTGTTGTGGTTCATATCAAGTTGAAGCTCATAAAACTCAATCGATGTCAACTCTTGGCACCATAAATACAGTGGAACCCGGTTAATACGCGATCCCGCTTAATACGCGGATTTTTTCCGATCCCTCGAATATCACCCATAAGGCTAATGCAAAAATATCATGTTTAATACGCGAACGGTTAATACGCGATCCTGCTTAATACGCGAGAGATTTTTGCTCCTTTGAAGCAAAAAATCACGCTTAAGACGCGAATTCATTGATCAAGATGCAAATTCCTTGTCTCTTCTTCAGTGTTGCCAATTTACCAGATTTTTTTATATTCAAATAAAAAACACTGCTTACGAATAGTAATATTTACTTTATTTTATAACAGATTAATTAAGGCGAACATTACTAATCGAAAATAGTGACAGATATTTGAATTTTTAATCCTTTCACCGTCCGAGGGTTTCCCTGTATTTTTATAAAAATACTTGTAAATCCCAGGATATATATATTTTTTTAATCGCAGTTTCATACTATAATAGCTTTAAAATCACTTCTTTCTATATATGGTTAAAAATAAGATTCTGTTTAAAATATTTTTGTCTGTTGCCATTTTAACATGATTATCTAGAAACGGAAAAATCCGGGCCAGCCGGTTAAAGGGTTTTAAAAACCCGCTAAATTAGCAACACTACAATTTTTGTTTGATTCCGCGTTCTAACATTCTTTTGTCTCTCGCTTCGTGTATGTTTTTACTGTAGTAGAGATAGATAGACGAATTCAGGATCAGGATACTCAGATATGCCATGAAATTATTATGATTAAAGATTAGTATACCTATTGTTTGTGGGGTTTTAAATGTACATTATATCCTTACCATGTTTCATAATACATATTATAGGCAAAAAAATGGAACTTGTAAAGATTAAATAAATGCGACTGCGGTTGTTTAATTCTTTTATGTTTTTTTACTCATTGCTATACTAACAATGCTTTTTTTTTTTTTAAACAAATACTATTAACAAGTTTTTTTTTTTTTATAATGAAAAGAAGGACAGATTGTAATTTTACTCATTATCCCAAGTACTAAATATGATTTTAACAAGTGTTTCAAAGGTTTAATTTTTTTTTAGCTCTATTAAAAAATTAGTCAAGCAGGAAATTATTATTACTTATTTTTTTTTGGTTGCAGCATATTAATCCATAATAAAGCCGTTTGATTCACTTTTTATTTTCAGTTATTATTCGATTTGGTTGTATAAAAAGAAACAATCAGTTAAAGTTGAATTGAATTAAATTTTAATCAAAATATACCTAAAATATACAATTTTCGACCGTAAACATATAAATGAAAGTTCTAAAGCTCATTTAGACGATTAGATGTTGTAAATAAGCACAGCTCCTGGAACATTATACAAATCACGCTTAATACGCGACTTTTGCCCACTCCCTTGAAACGCGTCTTAACCGGGTTCGACTGTATATAAACCTCAAAGCATTAAGAAAAGACAACCACGATCCTTCAAACCATGTTTTTTGTCGTATTCCTGCGCTTTCTTCGCATGATCGTAAGCTACATCTCTATTTCGGATTTCCAGAACGCATCCATAATTTCATTTAATGGTTTTTTCAACACAACCTTTTATTATGCAGAATTCCAAATTCCTGAAACAGTTTTATCGCAACTTTCTCATCATCTGGTAATTGCCAAATGGTAAAATCCATCTCAGCGTCAGCAGTAAAAGTAAATTATAACTTTATAAAAAAAAAGCATTTTTAATTCGAATAATAGCAAATTAAAAAGCTTTCCAAGGTTAAGGTTAAATAATAATCATTCATGTGATTCATGTTTCATAAATAACTAATCACAATGTTTCGCATGGTTTACAATAAAAATCCTTTTCACAATCAGGTTTGAAATAATTGGCGCATTAGCATACATTTTGGCATGTTGTCCGTATAACGGAAAAGTACCAAAAAAAAGCTATTTACACATTTTTATAAAAAAACAGAAGTACTTTTTTTTGCACAGATGTCATATACGCATCGCATCGGGTTTGGCGTGATTTTTTTCTGAGGCCAATTTGGCAAAAATCTCGCTTTCGAATATCAGTTACATATATATTTTTAAATTATTTGTTATCCTTTTGAAAAGGAAATAACAATAAATGGTACTTCTTAGTTATCCTGTCGACCAATTTCGCCAAATTATATAAATCGCCAAACCACACGCCAAATTATACAAATTGATATAATTTTTATTTTAAATAACAAAAGAACAAGTAAATTAGTATAACATTAATAAAAATACAAATAAAATATCGAAATAAAAATCAATTTATGACGTAAACACGTGTAAGTCAAGTGAATGTGACATTTGCGATCAACCATTATTGGCATTTAATCTTACAATTTGGCGACAGTAATTTGGTCGACGGGATAACTAAGAAGTACCCAATAAATAAATAAATGTTTAATTAATAACTATAGAACAAAACAGTTTATATAACTAGAAAAAAGAAAATAAAAGTAAATATATATTAAAAAAAACCGGGTTACCATATCAGGCAAAGTAACACCATTTTGGTGCCAGTTAGGTACCCCGGTGCATATATAACATCTGTGCTGTAATTTGTATATAAAAAATATATATATATTTAGAAATGTTTTTTTATGTATAAAAATACGGTACTTCTTAGTTATCCCGTCGACCAATTTCGCCAAATTATATAAATCGTCAAACCACTCGCCAAATTATACACATTGACATAATTTTTATTTTAAATAACGAAAGAACAAATAAATTTGTAAAACATAAAAATAGAAATAAAACGTCGAATTAATGGTTTTATTGGCCATTATTGGCATTTAATCTTACAATTAATTAATTAATGGTAACCATTATGGGCATTTAATCTTACAATTTAAATTTAGCGACACTAATTTGGTCGACGGGATAACTAAGAAGTACCAAAAATACATATATAAACAAAAATAAAAGTTCATTAGATTTGTTTTCATAGCTGTTTATATATTTTGGCAACATATCTCACTTTCTGATGCCCGAATTGCACCAAGCTTTTTTTAAAAATGCAAAATGCCCTATAGTGGAAAAGTAGCTAAATAAATAATTGATAATAATAAATACATGTATAAACAAAAATAAAAATTCATCAGGTTGGTTTTCATAGCTGTTTATACATTTAGGCAATATATCACACTTTCTGAAGCCCAAATTGCACCAAGCTTTTTTTAAAAAAATGAGTTATAATGGAATAGTACCTAACTAAATAATTAATAGAAATAACCAATTATATAAACTAAAACATTTTATTTCAAGATCAAAGCATTGTTTTTAATATCGATTGAAAAGTACATATATCCTAGGATAACTTCAGTTGAAATTAGGTTGACAGCTTAATATCTCATTCCATAAACCTAAACAAACACAAGTGATTCATTCATCGTGAACCGTAAAAAATATTAAGCCATTGAGGTAATCATTCACAAAGTGAGTTCTCCAACAATCAATGGACAATATTCTTATGGCCAGGGTTGGCAGGTTTTTGACGCATGTCAGTTTTTGACAGTTTAAACTGCGGTTTAAACCGTCATGTCAAAAACCCCTTGTCAAAAACCTCGTCAAAAACCTCAAATACTTACAGTGATCTGTAAAATTTCACATTAAATGTCACACATTAGATGTAATATTTAAAATTCACTATTACTGTAATTGTATAATTAGTATATAGTATTAGTAATAATTACTGGGTTGGCAGGTTTTTGACATGTGTCAGTTTATGTCGGGTTTAAACCATAGTTTAAACCGTCATGTCAAAAACCTCAAATACTAAATTGATCTGTAAAAATTCAAATTAAATGTCACACATGACAACATTTCATGTAATATTTTAAATTCACTCTTACTGTATATCAGTAATTAGTACATAGTAAAGTATTATTGTTAAGTACAACTTTTTAACAGGGTAAAATTTTTATTTATTTATTTATTTATTTATTTATTTTGTAAAATTGTGTTTTTCTAAAAAGTAGACATTAAGCTCACCTGAGCTGTACATTTTTTCTCTTACTTAAAATCGTTTTAATTTCACTTACTTTTAAGAGCTGAAGGCATTAGCTAGCTTTTTTTATGGGGAAAAAAACTTAGAAAAGTGTAGATTTTTTTGTATATATAGCAAGATAATGTGCATCAATGTTATTCTAGTCTAGGCAATAACCATTCCATTCAAAATTGAAATTGGATTATTAATTTCAAACATTTACAAAATAACAGAAGTAATTTAAAAAAAATAAAAGCTTAAAGTCAAAATCTTTTTAAAACATGCTTTCTTTCAATATATAAAAATGTTTTCGGTTTTAAAACTGAACAAAATTGGCTCGGTCATCTAAAAGAAAATTCCTGTAAGCCCATATTGAAAAAGTGCATAATAGAAGGGATCAAATCATGAAACCATACCATTGTTTGGCTTATACTTTGCATCCCAACCATCAGGGGCAAGGGTTGACTGCTGAATCAGTTGATTCAGCTCGCGCTTGAGCTACAGAGAGAGTTTATGGATGCTTACCCATACTGATTGTGTATGAAGCTAAAGAATCCCCTTTCCAGTCTTCCTATTTCAGTGCTATAGGGAGTACTCCATTGTTTGGTGGAAAGGTATCACTAAATGCAACAGCTTTTTGAGCCTGCTTCAAAACTTGCTAATCTAGCAATGCTTTTGCTATCAAGTCCTACTAGCTCAGCATCAATTAAGAGACAGACTGTTTTCTAATGCTTCATACACTCTAAATTCAATCTTTTGGGTGTAAATAAATGTGCTAAACACATACTTGCCAACTAAATTTCGGTAAAACTCAGAAGATTTTGGACAAAAAATCAGAAGAAATCAGAAGATTTTGGCAAAAAATCAGAAGAAATCAGAAGATTTTTTAAGTTTTATAACGCTTTCAGCAAGGATTAAAAAACAGCTGAATCCTTAAAAATAAACAAATTTCAAAGAAAAACTCGAATAAAATATTTACTAATTTGCAATTACACAATATATATTATGACATGAATGACATATATATTATGACTATATATGAATATATATTATAACTATATATGAATATATATTATAACTATATAAGAATATATATTATAACTTGAATATATTAAAAATTACTCTTTTTTTTTTTTTTAAATATTCCTACCTTTCACATTAAAACTTCTGACTACTAATTTTTTTTTTTTTGAGTGATTCTGAGTAAAAAAAAAAAATTCTGAAATTCACAGCAAATTTCCTGAAAAGTTACAACACGGAGGGGGGATTTCCACATCTGACACTAGCTATGCGTTTTTTCCGCGGCATTTTAACGAAATTCGCGATCTTTAGTCAAAATTTGTGTTTAATTCGCGATCTTTTGACGAAATTTGTTTTTTTTTTTTTTTTGCGTTTTTTTGACGAAATTTGCCGTTTTCGCGATCTTTTGACGAAATTTGCCGTTTTTTCGCGATCTTTTGACGAAATCTGCCGTTTTTTCGCGATCTTTTGACGAAATCTGCCGTTTTTTCGCGATCTTTTGACGAAATTTGTCGTTTTCCACGCGATTCTTTGACAAAATTGGAGATTTTTCTGTAAACGATTGACAAAATTAATTTTCTTCGGCGAAGATGTCGAAATTCGCGATATTTTTTATGTCCGAATTTTCGAATTGGTGGCCGATTTTTTTAAATTTTCGGAAATTAATGCCTTAAATTTTCGGAAAATTCGGACCAAAATACGTTTTACGCAATCTTTTGACGAAATTCGCGTCTTTCCGGCGATCGTTCGCCGAAATTTGGGTTTTTTCCGGGATCCATCGGTGAAATTTGGGTTTTTCCGCGATCCTTTAACGGAATACACGTTTTTACGCGATCTTTTGACGGCGCTTTTTTTACCCGATCTTTTGACGGAATTCGCGTTTTTTCGCGATCTTTTCACGGAATTTGCGTTTTTTCGCGATCTTTTCACGGAATTTGCGTTTTTTCGCGATCTTTTCACGGAATTTGCGTTTTTTCGCGATCTTTTCACGGAATTTGCGTTTTTCGCGATCTTTTCACGGAATTTGCATTTTTTCGCGATCTTTTCACGGAATTTGCGTTTTTTCGCGATCTTTTCACGGAATTCGCGTTTTTTCGCGATCTTTTGGGGGAATTCGCGTTTATTTACGCGATCTTCCGGCAAAATTTGCGTCTTTCCCGCGACCCTTCGTCGAAATTTCGGGTTTTCCCGCGATCTTTTGACGAAACTTACGTAAAAAGCGTAAGAAAAGGCCGAAAATCGGAAGAAACTGAGGAAAACCGGAAGAAAACGCATTACGCGCGTAAAATCGGAAAGCATGCCGATTTTTCGGAAGAATTCTGAAAAAATCGGAAGAGTTGGCAGCTATGTAAACACGTGGTATGCTGCAGCATGCTGCGGGGTAAAATTGATCTGGATTATTTAATTGTACAAAATTATTTTCTTCTGGTTGAAAAATCCAAAAAAAAAATATTTTATTGCAAATAATATATTTTTTAAATTATTAAATTTCAATAAAAGATCACATAAATTATTGACTTATTTAATGTTTATCTATTGTTAAAATGTTTTAGCGTGTTACATGTATTTGGCAGTTTTCGACGGTTTAAACCAGTTTTCGACAGTTTAAACCAGTTTATGACGCTTGTCATGTCAAAAACCAGTTTTTGACGTCAAAAACCCAACCCTGCTTATGGCGTCATAGTAGGTAAAATAGTGGCAGTATCTTTGTTTCTGATTTGAATTCACAAAGATTTTATTTCGCAATGTCTCTTAGTTACATTACTTTATTCTTTATTGTCATATTTATGAGCTCAGAAAAAAGGCATACTTTTTTCATTATTTAGTTAATAATGATTTGAAAAATTTAAATAATTTTCTTTCTTAATATTAAAGAATAACATTGAAGTAACAGCGTGTTTAAGTTAAATAAGTTTAACTGTTCTGTTGTAATATTCAAAATAACTGTATTTATTAGATTTCAGTAAACAACATCAGGGCCTGATTAAACTTTGAAGTTAGAGGAATTACAATATCATTTCAAGACCTTTCTTTTGAAGAAGTTTTTCTAAATTCCAAATATACATGGAAATTCTTCAATGTTACAAATATTATTCCTAGGACTGACATAACATCAGAACGGCCAGCAATTTTACACAAGTTTTTGAAAACTATATCAAAAATTTTTATTAAAAACTGGTTACTTCTTTGTTATAGCGGCCCACACAATTATGATTATGACAAGTTGCAGCCAATTTCGCCAACGTCGTAACCAAGATCATGATTCACACACGTATAATACCATATACAGTAAAACCCGTTTAAGAAGTTCCCGCTTACGAAGTTTTCCCGTTTAAGAAGTTTATATTTTCGATTCCCATTTTTCTCTTATTCTTACAACACTAAAATAACTCGTTTAAGAAGTTTTGTTCAAAACTCTTTCCCGCTTAAAAAGTTTTATTTTTCCTTCCATTTTTACTTTCAAAGCTTGTTTATTTTGTCTTTTTGATTATTATTTTATTTCCTGTGCTGAAATCTCTTTCTTTATTATTCTTCGCTATTCAAAATGGTCAATGTTTAGGACTGATAGCAGATGTGGTCACCTCTATTTCACCTTAAAATCTGTTTAACGTGTTTGATGGAAATGGAATGTGGGTAGAGGATGAGCCTCTTGTCACTGTAACAATAGTGACTGATAAGAGAAAAGGGAATTGCTCCGCCCTACCGATGGGTGGTTCTTTCAGTTCAACAGATTCTTTCCCACCACCATATTCCATAAGTGTAATGTACCAAATCTGCATTTGGTTTATTCATTTCGCAGTTTTTAAGTCAGTGTAAAGTGCATAATATCAAAGTTTTCTCGTTAGAAAATACACGGACAAAAAATTCTGTTTTTTTCCCCCCCAAAAATGTCGGGCAAGGCAATTACAAGGAAAGCCTTGTCAATTGAAGACAAAATCAAAATTTTGAAAGGAGTTGATAGTAACACCAAAACAACAAGAGTTGAAATTGCAAAGAAGTTGAACATACCAGTGGCTACTCTGAATGGAATTCTAGCAAAACGAGATCTCATTTTAAACTGTTCTGAAAAATCTCGTAAAATTAAAAATGTGAAAAGAGGAAAATATGAAGTTATGGAAGAAAAGTTATTGATTAAAGGTTGCCGAAAAAAAAAAAAAAAAAAAAAAAAAAAAAACAGAAACAAAAAACTATAACCGATTTTTTTTTTTTTTTTTTTTTTTTTTTTTTTTTTTTTTTTTTTTTTTTTTTGCAAAAACATATCAAATCACTCTTAAAGAGAAATTTCTTGTCTTGGATTAAATAAAGAGTTTCTAAGGTAATTATGTATTTTTACTTTATTAGCTAATTTTTTAAGTGTGCAAACTAATTTAAATTTCTTAAGAAAACTCAATTTTATAGAAAGTACTCTTTGTATTATTGTACGAAGGTAAAATAAACCCTCTTCTGAATATCAATATTTAAACTATTGATTTTTTTCAAAAAATGCTAATTTCCCGTTTAAGAAGTTTTTCCCCTCCACTCCCTTGGGAAACTTCTTAAGCGGGTTTCACTGTAATACCATTTCATTAAATCGTATACGATAGTTCAATAGTTTTTACCTTACTTCAAGTGTGTCATTTATTTATTTTTAAGAATTAACAATCTAAATTGTCCAATATATGAATTTTAAAAAAATGTAAAGAAAGATTGAATAGACATGACCGCAAAAACCCTGAAATCCGCAGAACACTTGGAACCAAACTGTGCAGATTAGTGATCTTCTACTGCACACAGTTTTTCATAACTATGTTTCGTTCTTAAAATGTGCTATTTTCCTCTATCACCGCGGAACAAGTGAGAAAAACTCATATTCTTGCACATGAGTTCTATATATCTCTATATCTAAATTTCCGTCATTTTTGACGGGCTACCTTTCTAGTATTTAATAACTTTGTGTATTTTGTACCGGGTGCAAGAAAAGGAAGGAGGAATGGGAAGCAGAAAATTCCAACGAGTGATTATTTATTATTACAGAGGCTGTTCACACATTTTTTAGATGAGTTTGCTTTGGTTGTTAAAAAAAAACTGTTTGCATACAGAAATTATTTTTCACAGTAAATTAAATATTGGAAGTATAAATTCTCGGCTAGCAACTGAAATTACTGTTCACATGCAAAATGACACTTTTAAGGAACTGATGGCTGTTAGGCTATATTTCTACATTTTTCTAAGAGAATTATTTATATTCAGTTATTAAAAAATGTTGTGAAAGATTTTTTTTTTTCTATATATAAAGCCACAGTAGTAGGTAATATTTTCTATAAGAGAGGCAAAAAGCATGAATGTCTGGCTTCAAGTGGAAAAAGTGTTCCAAATATGTACCCAAGAACAAAAAAGAATTCTTCAAATATTGTAAAGGTAAGATCTTTTATGGTAAAAGAAAATTCTCCAAGTCAAAGAACTGTTTCTAAATCATTAAAATGCTCAGTGCTGTGTAACAAAATCATTAACATTGATTTGAATTTTAAAAAGGCCAAAAAACGCAATTTTCATCGTCTTTCTTAACGACATATCGCCAAATGTAGAACACTATGTAGAATTTTTTTTTATGAGAAGCTGAAGAAATCCAGAGAAAAATGGAAAATGTTCTTACAATAGATGAAGCTTAGGTCTATTTAAATGACTGCAATAAAAAGAGGTCGATTTATAATATTATATCCATATATTCTTCATAATTACTGCTCCATTAACCCTGTATGCACTGAATTATGAATTCATGAAAATTTTATCTTCTAAAGCATTTTCCGTGAATTGTTCAAACTACATTAGAATATTAACACAATCATTTAATAAATTTTAGAAGGTTTTTAGAAGGATTGAAGGATTAATTAAATTTGAATTTATAGGGATTTTGTGCAATATTTAAAATTCCAGTCAAATCTTTTATTTTAAATATTTTTCTTAGTATTTTGTAGAATTAGGAAATGTACAAATATAATGTTCTTACAACAGAAATATTTCCAAATTGAAAAATTGCCCCCCCACCCCCATCCCCAAGAAAGCTGAAAAGATGCAAAGGCAAATAAAATCGTTCTTTCAAAAATATTTTTGTTTTGTGAAACCAATAAGGCTTTTGGAAGAAGATAAAGTAATGTATCTATAACTCATTCTAAACTGTATTACAACTAATCGATGTATTTAATAAATTTTACAACAAGTTATTTTAATGGTACTTATAAGTACCGTCAGTAGATAAAGGGTTAATTAAAGCACCTTTGGAACTTTTTTGCTGAAGCCATTGCAACGCTGCTCGATCCACATTTTCATAGTTCGAATTACGTTTTCGGTTTAAATTGCCAATAGATCTCTATTCCTGAAGAATACATTCAGAGTTTTTACTTATTCAAGAAACTTGAGATTGTGAAATTCCAAATTCTTTTGCTATGTCCGTTTGGGATGTTTTTAATTTTATTTTATCCAAGACTTTAATTTTATCAAAGACAGATAAATCTTTCTGTTTTACTTCCATTTTACCAACATAAATTAAAAAAATTTCTGAACTGGCGTAGTCAATTATACACTGCAAAGTGATCTTAAAGCGTGCTGCACTTAGCACTGGATTGCCCAAGACGCCACAATAGGGGGATGCAGTTGTCATCCAATGAGGAGAGAAACACCAATGCTAAATACAGTAGAACCTTGATTAACCAAGCTTCGATTAATCGAGGTTTCTGTTAATCAAGCCAATAACAAAGTCTGATTTTTTTTTTTTTTTTTTTTTTTTTTTTTTTTTTTTTTTTTTTTGAAGGAGAATAATTTGCGTGACTGATAATCTCCTTTACATTTGGAAGAAAAAATGCTGGCTTCAGGAGAAATAAGAGCGATCTTTCTTCCTGCAAACATGACATCGTTAATACAGGGTTGGACCAAGGGTTGATTGAAGCAATGAAGAGACATTACAAAAAGAAACTTATCACTCATATTCTTGAATGCGAAGAAAATTTAAATGAAGCTCCGAGAAAAATATCTGTGGAAAACATAATCTACATGACTGCCCAGGCATGACAATTAGTAAATGCAGCTACTATCCGAAAATCATTCCACAAAATAATTGTTAAAAAGAGGAGAGAGAATGAATCCCAGCAGATGGAAAACCCACCGAGAGACTGAGAACTTTTTGACATTATCAATGGCATTGAAGGGTGTGAAGAAGTTTTGGAAGAGGACATTTCCGAATGGCTGGATGTTGAAAACCAACATCCAAGTTTTCAAATCCTTAATGATGAAGAAATTATACAAGCCGTAAATTCCTCATCGGACATTAATGATGATGACAATGAGGACCAGGACTTAAAGAATTCAAGCACTATAATAAGTCAAGTCATACTGAAGGTATTTAAGCACTAACAACTGCCCTAAAATATTTGGAGCAAAGAAGCAATGTTACGCCGATAGATCTGCTGTTATTAAAAAATTGGCGTGATCGGGCAGCCTCTGATTGAAAATCTGGACTTTTTCAACAAAAGATAACAGACTTTTTTAAAAATAATATCAATTTAAAAAGTTAATATAATTAAATTTTGAAAATATATATATGTTTTTTAGATTTGATTTATTTTGGAAAATGCATCTTTCAACATTTAACTTAGTATAGTTAAAAAAATTTCAATTTGCTTTTTAAAATTTACTACTAGTAGTTGATTTCCTTTTTAAATTTGTTGAGTTGACTTTATATATGTTTATTTTTATAATTTAAAAAACGTTCTATTGTTTTTAATTAAGAGATGTTAAATTCACGAGCACAGCCAGTTTTTATACACAATTTCTATTAACCAAGATTTCTGATATCTGAGGTACTAGCGGTCCCAATTAGCTCGGATAATCGAGGTTGCACTGTATTGTTCTTTTATTCTCTTGACTGTCCAATTGTATTTTAAGAAGTACACCCAGCATCTTGAGTTTCTATTATAAATGGCAAGCTTTAAAAGAAAATTGACACTCTCATGCGTTTCTTAAAAATTAAGAAAATAAAGTCTTCTTTCACGTTCATGATGGTTTCTGCTCTTTGATTGTAAAGATAACAAACAACTGTTACAAAAGAAAATATTTTTGTTCTTCCTTGCTATCACAGGAATTCACAAAATTCAAACTAAGGTTGGAGATGTTGCAGGGTATACTGCAAGATATTGGCATATAAGCAGGGTATGTAATTATCCGTTACCCGATTAAGTGAGCCGACTGTAACTTATAAATCAAATTCATAAAAACAAGGTACAATTTCTATCAAAAAAGTAACTAAAAGAATTAACTGTAAAAAAAGTGACTAAAGGTGAAAAAAAAAAACTGAGTTGCATGACTGAATATGTAATCTATATAAAATTTTTATTTTAAAAATGAAGAGACGCCTCAGTCCCCCCCCCCCCCCCAGCCCCTTCATTAATTACTCTTTTTATATGCAGCATTTTTATCTTCCACTAGTTGTAATTCAATGTAGGCTGCAGCTCTTTTATGTCTACAACAGCCATTTTACGACTGATAAAGATTTTTTATCTTTACACAAGTTATTAATTGTATATTCATTTATTTATTTTGAGAAGTTTTCCTAAACTTAAAATATTATCATAATTCGTTTTTAGATTTACACCACTTTGAAAAATAAGTAAATTTTGAAGATATATAATTTTTACAATAGAACATATGGCATTTGAAAATTTATCTGCTTTGATTTTCTTGATCACAAGTAATATTAACTGCACTATGTTTAATTATATAATTCAAAAGATTGGATTAAAACATTAAAAATCTTCCAATTTAAGAATACTAAATCAAACAGTTAACAGTTAAATATGTACAAGCACATGAAATTTATTGCATTTGATTTACTTGTTGCCTTAAAGTTAATATGACTTATGCTGGAAAATAAATAAACATAACTAAAAAATTGAGTTTTTTTTCCCCACATAAGATTATTAGTATTTTGTATATTACAGCTATACTTATAAAATTAAAATATTGACAATCCAATACAATAAGAACATTAATAAACTAGAGAACAGGAATTCTGCTTTTTCAGAATATAGTGTCGCCCCCGACATTTCCATTACTTCATTTTCTTCTGATGGACTGATGGCTTCTATTATTATGAAACAGCCATTATAAATGAAGCGTTAGGTGAAGATGAAAGAGCAGCCGTAAAAAGTTAGAATTCTGATTTTCTGGTCAGGATGGGAGGAAAAATGGCCATAATTTTTTTTATCAGAAGAAAATAACTCTGTTAAGCGGGACTCTACTGCAGTACAAAACATATTTCAATTTTAAGACTTAAAGCACACGTTTTATTTTATGTAAAATAACGTCATTCGCATCCGCTTAAGAATTCCACATTTACGATCTACTCTTAAACATCTACAGTAAAGAATGCATAGCACATCACTATCGCGAAATAATGCACAAATGCAGCCAAGATGACATCATTCGAGACAATCGACAAAAAAAAGGGCTATCTAATGATTCATAGATACTTAAAATTAAATATAATTTATAATAGCTCCATTGTTTTAACAGAAATCATTCGTTTATATTTTTTTCAAAATAGCACAGATTTTAATTACATTTTCTTTCGGTTGTTATGAGAAAATGGCAACAAAAACATATAATTACTATTTTAGAACTATTTTTCCTTTACTCTCTACAGAAATGGAGTACTTCCATTGCAGATATTAAGCAAATGGCTCTATAAAATACAAAAAAATTATATTTCAAAAATAAATGGAGATACAGTTTTCAAACAAAATGCATTTAAAAGAATTTTTTTTTTTTTTACAATGCGAAGGTATAAAAATCGAAAATGTGCGATGCTTAGAAGTTAAAAAAATTGCTATAGAATGTTTAATCGTACTGCTTTGTAAGGTCTGACTTCTGTAAGGTAACGTTATTTTTTTGGAATGCACAAAATAAGCTGGGAGAAAGAAATAGCATACCGTACTGGGGGTTAATAAAAAGTTATGTGGAATTAATTTTCCTATTCAGATAACATACATGAAACAAGACTAATGTACCAAATCACATCAAAGTCAGCAATTCTTTTTTTTTTTTTAAATTGATAAGTTAGAAGCATGATTTTTATAGATAAGACTTTTGAATTTTCACACTTTAATTAGCATTTTGATGTACAAGTTTAGTAAATCCTACAATTATAACTAACCAAGGGGCAATTAAGATTGGGTAGATGCTACTGGATCAATGAATGATACAGGAACAAAGAACATTCACATACTTATTGCTCTTTAAACAACAAGCACATATATACACACAAATAAATGAAAAAAAAGTTTAACATAATTAATTCTCCAATTATATTCAACCACAGAAAATTATTATCATAACTAAGTGACATACATACTTGAAAGATATTTAACTATGTAATTTTAATTACAGATAAAAATTTGAGAAATAAAACTTACTAAGGGATGCTTATCCTTCTCTCTCATTTGAGCAATTTCACTATACAACTTTGGTGCACTTACAGGAACCACATAGTTAGTATAACTAGAAGGTATACTAATGCCATCATCTGTAATAAATAAATAAATAAATAAATAATCCCTATTTTCTGAAAGTACAAAAAATAATTTTGCAAAGAAATTCATGTTTATGAAAAATATACCTCAAAATCTGATGGGGCACAAAATATCTTAAAATAAATTTAAAATTAGATACTTTATTTAATTATGCTCAGCTAAATTCCTTTTTATAACTCAAAACATAACGATATGTAAAAAGAAAGAGAGAAAGAAAGAAAAGGGTATTTTTGGTTTTGTTATTGCATAGCTGCCAACCTTCTACTAATCTTCCGTAATATCTGGATTAATTTGATCCAGGTTAACCAGTTTCAAACCAGAAAATTTATTTCACGAATCTTTATTTATTTAATTGAAGGTTTCTACGTGGAACTTCATTTCTTAAAAGAATTTCTGGTTTAAAACGAATTAAACCACGGTTAAATTAACACACGTATTACGGAAGATTAGTTTGAGGTTGGCACCTATGTTATTGGAATGCTAATCACAATATTGTGTCAGAGCTTAAAATTATGGCAAATAGATCATTAGATGTTGCTGATAAGGAAGGTCTCCTTAAAGCACATGCTCAGAATATTTTAGGGGGGAAAAATTGTTAATAAAAATACTTATGTATAAAGGGACAATCAAATTTAGCCTCGGAATTCCAGCAGAAACTCAGTAAAAAAAAAACCAACAACAATGTTTTTGAATATTTGGCGAACAATACTTTTTCTCGCCAAATGCAAGCGGTTTTAATGTATTTGAAAATTGCTAGTTAAATGAGTGTTTAAATGCACAGTACATAATGAATTAACATAACTTAAACAGTGAAACTTTTTTTTTTTTTTTTTTTTTACTATAAGCTTATATACAATTTACATGTTGCTGAAGTTATTTAATTTTACACAGTTTCATTGACTGGATAAGTTTTAAGTGTATTTTAAAAAACACTGCCCAATTAAGAAAGCTCTCCTCATACGTTCTGATACTGAATAAGTCGCTTCCATAACAACAATGCTATTCTCTTGTTGTCTCTGACACTAACAATATCCAAGCCAAACTGACAGTGGTCAGAAACGAAGACCTTAATTTTGAGTTTGAAACAAATTTTGTTCTAAACCATCCCTAAACAATCGTTAAATTTCATTATAGCTACATATAAATATATATGACAAATCCATAGTCATAAAAGTGTATTTATTTAAATTAAACTTGCTTAAACTAGTTCAATATGAAGAGTAAAAAAAGTTTTTCCTTAAAAAGTATATTTATTATAAAAGCAGATATATATTTTAATTTCATTTTGTCAGCAACAACTGATAAATAGACAAGAAAATGAAAAATTTTTTTAAAATGGACACTTCATCAAGGTTCTACCGAAGTTTTTTTTTTTTTTTTTTTTTTTAAATAAACATATAGTATATCCTCATGAGAAGAACATTTTGTAATTGCCAAAATGTCAATGAAGGCTTACTGTAGAGACACAAATAGTTTTTGGTTTCCATATAATTTTTATTTTAAATAACGAAAGAACAAATAAATTAGTATAACATAAAAAACTAGTATGTTGTGGCCATCACAAAACTTTCTTCTATATAAATCACGTCAATTAAATCATTTAAATAGTAAAAGAAATTACATCAATTTATTATAAATTTATTCATATAAAAGTATACCTGAATTTGAAGTTTGATGAAAATTCGTGCATTAGTTATTGAGATAGAGCTGTAGAGGAAATACTGAAAAATGCAGCATAGCAGTGCCACCTGTTGAGCGATTTGCACCAAAACACAAACAGCACTAATTCATATTAAGGTATACCGGAATCTGAAGTTTGATGAAAATCCGTGTATTAGTTCTGGAGCTAGAGCTACTGTGGAAATCACAAAAAATGTAGCACAGCAGCGCCACCTGTTGAGCGATTTTCACCAAAAGGTACAAAACATCAAATCATGTCAAGGACTAACTGAATCTGAAGTTTGATAAAAATCCGTGCATTAGTTCTGGACATTGAGCTATTATGGAAATCGAGAAAAATTCTGCTTAACAGCGCCACCTGTTGAGCGATTTACAGCAAAACATAAACAGCAGTAATTCATATCCAGGTATACCTGAATCTGAAGTTTGATGAAAACCCAAGCATTAGTTCTTGAGATAGAGCTATTGCGGAAATCACAAAAAATGCAGCATAGCAGCGCCACCTGTTGAGCGATTTACACCACAAGGTGCAAAACGTCAACTCATGTCAAGCACTAACAGAATCTGAAGTTTGATGAAAATCCGTGCATTATTTCTTGAGATAGAGCTATTACGAAAATCGTGTAAATGCTGCAAAATTCAGCATAGCAGTGCCATCTGTTAGGCGATTTGCACCAGAACGTTACCAGCACCAATTCATATCAAGGATTAACTGAATCTGAAGTTTGATGAAAATCCGTGCATTATTTCTTGAGATAGAGCTAGTGCAGAAATCGTGAAAAATGCAGCATAGCAGCGCCACCTGTTGGGCGATTTACACCAAAACCTAATCAGCACCAATTTATATTAGGGACTACTTGAATATAAATTTTTATTAAATTCCGTGCATTAGTTCTTGAGATAGAGCGCCCACAAAATTTGTGTCACATACACAGAGACAGACAGACAGACAGAGTCACAGACAGACATTTTGTAAAAACATGTTTTTTGTAATCTCTGACCTCTAAAACGTGTAAATCCGTCGAAAACCGGAAGTCGAAAATTTTTACGAATCCAATACTTTCTTCTTGTAAAGATAGAAGAAAGTAAAAATTACAAATAAAACGTCGAAATAAAAATCACTTGATGACGTAAACACGTGTAACTTGCTTAAAGTCAAGTAAATGTGACATTTACGATCAACCATTATTGGCATTTAATCTTACTACAGTTTGGTGATAGATTTTTGGTCAACGGGATAACCAAGTAGTACTTTTATTTAATATACAGAAGCCATTTATCTAATTTTATGCAGAAACAGAAGTAATTTGTACATAAAAAACAACAACATTATACATTTAATTAAAATACATGCATAAACAACAACAAAAAATTTCATCAAGTTTGGTTTCATAGTTGTTTATATCATTTGGCAACAAATCTCACTCTCTGATGCCTGAATTTCTCCAAGCTTTTTTTTTTTTTTTTCTTTTTTTTTTAAACCACTAAGGTGCCTATAGTGGTAAAGTACCAAATTTCCTATTATTTTGCACTATCTGCACCATAGTTTGTACTATATGCAGGGGGTAGGGAGGACGAAAAGTTTAAATATTAAAATTTCTATAAAGCACTATAAGAATAAAAATTTAGGACTAAAATAAATCTAACATTAAAAAAGTGCTGTAAGACATAAATTTTTTTTTTTTTTTTTTAATAAAATAAATGTATTTAAGACTTGCTTCCATTAACAGTCACAAAAATGTAGAAAATACCACACACACACACACATATATATATATTTATTTATATGCACTAAAAAGTAGAAAATAATTTTGGGGCCAGAAAAGAAATTGTTTTATTTTCTCATGTCCAAGAAAATAATGAAAGCAAAGGTGCCAAAACTTTATATATATATATATATATATATATTACCAATTTGTTTATACATTTGTGATTCCATCTTTTATATCTATATATTCATAAGTATATAATATAATATAATATCATAAAAAAAGTTAAATTTCATTGGCACATTTGAAGTGAATGAGTAATGAATGAAATGAATTGATATGAATGAAATTTCCAGTTATACTGTCATTTGCAATGATGTTGAATAAGTCACAAGGATGAACATTTTCTACAGATGGACTGTATTTAAAAGAACAGTTTTATCTCATGGACAATTATATGTAAGTATTTCAAGATGTAAAGAGCAAGGGCAGTTAAAAATTTATGTCGAAGATGCTGAAGAGCAAGATCAGCATTTAAATAAAAAGTTTTTACAAAAAAAAAAATGCATATCCTGAAGTTTTGTGGTCAAATTTTAATTTATTCTTAAATTGCATTTTTAATGTATTCATTACATACATAGTTTTCAATAAACGTGTTTCGTTTTTAAAATGTGTTATTTTCATCTATTACTGCGAAACAAGCAAGAAAATACATTATTGCTCATATGTTGTACATATCTTTATATTTCATTTTCCATCATTTTTGGCACGCTATCTTTCTAGTATATATATATATTTCAAAGTTAAGCCTGAAAGATACTTGTGTATTATTTATATGAGCTGTGTATATGAAGACTAATGAACTTAAAATGAACATCTGATCAAAAACATCACTAACTTACTGACAAATCACTACATAAACTTAAAATTCTAGATGAATATCATATTATACAGATAGTACTTTCTTTTTCTTACAAATAAAAAAAAACAAAATGAGATTTACTTTGCATTTGAATAGAGTTGAAATAGCTTTTGTTGTATTTTAATGTTAGTGTGCCCATAATTTTCTTGCTACATGTGCATTAATCTGGTTATCTAAGAGAATCTCCGACCAGTGAAAATAATATCCACAGTTAACTTTGCAATGTATGTCAAAAAGGCAGTATTTAATTGAGATTGTTGTTTTAAGTTCTTAATGGTTTGAAATTCATTCTTAAACAGATCATCCTTGTTGTCACCCTCATAGCTATCTGCTGTAAAAATTAGAAGGAAATAAGTCAAATTTGAGTTATGCTTGATGAAAGGTTTTAATATTTGCCATAGTATACGTAAGGCCCCAAATAATATTGTGCCATGTATTAGTCTTTGCCTCTCTCAGAAAATTAAAACCATTTAATGAAGTCATAATATGTTAAAAAAAAGAAGAGACAAATTTTCATAGGTTAAAATCTGTATAATGATGCATGGTCAAAAGACAAAGTATAACAAGTTTAATTTAAGTAGCGTAAACAGAATTATACAAAACCAAGATCAGATTTAAAAGAAAATTAGTTAAAATCATGTTCGTCAAAAGCAGTATTTTCTCATTTGTATCTGAGTTATAAGACTCATTCCACAGCTTCTTCCATGTAGCATAGAGTTCTTTTATTGTCGTGGACAACTTCTGCACAACAGGCACAGTCCTGGTAGCAGAAAATGTGATGGGAAGATGTGTTGAAGACTTTTTATTGCATCTTGCACCTGTTACAGTGAGCAGGTTTCCTTATTCAACCATGGGGAAGAAATTGCAAAATACATTCAACAGTTGTACGGAAATTTTTTTTTTTTTTCGAGAAATATGTCAATCAGCTGTTAGAAAAACACCTTGAAATTTGTCACTCAGTTGTGTAAAAACCCTCGAAATTTGCCAACTGCTCAGGGGGAGAGGGGGGGAGAGGAGGAGGGAAAGTGTGAATCTGTTGCAGTGTAAAACTGCGAAATTGAACAACCGGCCATGGAAAGCATCACGAAATTTGATAGTCATGGGAAATGTTTTTTTTTTTCATAATTAATACATCGAATGCAGACCCAGACCTGCCAACGGCTACAAAAAAATCGTAGTTGCTACGATTTGGACCTATAAACTACGATGCTATGAAAATCGGTCTCAAACTACGATTTTTTGTAAAAAACACAAACGCATTTTTTGTTTCTAGTTGCGATTTTTACCTCGCGCAGCATATTTTCCAGAAGTGATTCTGTTCCAAATTTTCCAAAGTTTCAAAGTATTCATTTCCTAAAGTTTTAAAAAATTGGTCATTAGTCTGAAAATTAGGACATTAAAAAATGCTCATGGGGGAAAAAATCTAGACTGCAAAACAAACTTCTTAACATAAAACCCTCTTTATGTACATTAACCGCGATTGAATTGTGTTTCTGTAAATATTTATACAGGAATTTCCTTCCTTAGAAACAGGGATGCCATTTTAAGAATTTCTGGAAGAGGGGGGGGAGGTGGTTCTTTGAGAGGCACACTATTGTGTGCAAAATCTCACGATTTGCACACGGAAAAGGGTCACATGTCCCAAAACACTCAGCAAATCAAAATCCAGACAGGATCTCTCTTTTAACGCAAACCCTTTGTGCAATACATGAATGACAATTGCTATTGGTCCGTTTTACGGTGACGTAGCTTTTTTATCCAAGGTTGTATTTAGACACATGCGAAAACGTTTTGTTTACATTTCGATAGCGTGATACGTAGCATGTTTTATAGCATCTTAGTATAGTTTTAAATTAATTTAAGCCGTGGTTTTCAATACTATAGGCAAAATGAAAGGAGAAGGACCCCATCTGACACTAACATGCCATTTAAATTTAAACGGCGTCAATTTCCTGTTCGCTTAGATGACTCCATGATGATCAACAAGTCCATAGCACCAAACTTTTGATAAATGCATTTTTATTTATATTTTCAACAAAATTTTCAATTACTTTTTTTGAATTAAAATATTTTTAAATTTCGTATGTTGCTTGCTCGGATATAGCGGCCCAACTAAAAATATTTTTTATTTTGTTTTCACTAAGTTTTTTAATTAATTCTGTTTCCAAGGTACGTTTTTATTTATATTTTCAACAGTTTTCCATTACTTTTTTATACATTAAAAATATTTGTAAATTTAATACATTGTAATGATTTATGATAGCACTCATTCTGGCTAGAGTTGACATAAATAGTGGCGAGCAAGCAAAGCGAGCTGGGATCGCGTAGCGATCCCAATATGAATTGCGTAGCAATTCGTGAGGGGTTGGTGAGCGTTAGCGAGCAGGGGCCTGAGCCTCCTAGTATTTTGAAATTTCTTGGAAGTCCGTGATTTTTTTTTTTAATGGAATTTCTCCAAATTAATTCATGAATCGATCGCGGAAAAAAAAAAAGAGAATTTCTTCAAATGATAGCGGAAAAAAATATCGGGTATTTCGTCAAAGATCTCAGAAACAAATAGTGATTATCTTCAATTGGTTGCTGAATAAAATCGCTAATTTCGTTAAGAGTTTAGAAAGAAATTGCAAATTTTGTCAAAAGGTCGCGGAAATGAGTAGTGAATTTTGTTAATTGGTCGCAAAACGATATTGAAAATTTTCCCGATCGGTTGCGATAAACTATCACAAATTTCGACAAATGACCGTATAAAAAAATCCATTTCGTCAAAGGATCGTGGTAAAACTGTGAATTTTGTCAAAATATCGCACAAAGAAAACGCGAATTTCATCAAATAATCAGTGAGAAAATGGAAATTTCATCGAAAGATCAGTAAGAAAACGCAAATTTCACAGAAAGATCGCGGAAGGAAAACACCATAGCAGCCAACCTTCCATTAATCTTCCATAATGTCTGGATTAATTTAACCCAGGTTAACCACATTTCGAACCAGAAAATTAATATCATGAATGCTTACTTATTTAATTCCAGGTTTCTACGTGGAACATATTTATTTTCATTTCTTAAAAAAATTTCTGGTTTGAAACGTATTAAACCAGGGTTAAATTAATGCAAGTATTATGGAAGATTAGTTTGAGGTTGGCAGCTATGAAACACTAATTTCGTCAAAGGATCGTGGTAAAAAATGCAAAATTCATCAAAAGATCGCAGTAAAAAATGGAAATTTCGTCAAAAGTCCGTATTAAAAAGAGCGATTTTGAACAAACAATCGTGATAAAATGTGAATTACGATTGTGGGGGAAAAAAAATTGTGAATATCCTGAAATGATCACGGGAAAAAAATTACGAATTTCATAAAAATTTACTGCAGTGGGCTAAAAAACTGGAACCAGGCTCCTTTTACAAATGTAAAAAAAAAAAAAAAAAAAAACTCTAAAAATTGTATAAAAATATTCTGAGGAAAAAATTTACTGTATTGAGTTGAAAGACTGAAACCTTATGTTGAAAGACTGAAACCTACGAATGTCAAAAGATGGCTGTGAAAGACGAAAAAAACAACCAACCAACCTCCAGATTAATTTTAATTTTGTGTGCAACGATTTCTCATTTTCAAAGGTTGGCAGGTCTGCAGACCCCATCTCCCAATAAATTTTGTCATTTGGTCTTGGGAAATGTCTGGAAATTCACCAATCGGTCACAAGGAAAAAACACAAAAGTTACCATAGACAAATACTGAAGGAAATCATGGGAAAATATTGCAAAATTCTTCAATCGGTTGAGTAAAAAATTCCAAATTTATTTTATCTGTCACGTCAGAGAGAGAGAGAAAGAGAGAGAGAGAAAAAAAAAAAATAAATAAATAAAAAGTCAATTTCAGCAATCAGTCGTAAAAGAAAACTGTAAAATTCGCTGAAAAAATATGATAATTTCTCATAAGTCGAAGCACAGTCAAAAATAAATATCACATTGCTTAATGGTAAGAACTGATCAATATCAACACAAACATTAAAAACGGAAGGTTTGACTAAACACTATTATTTAAAGATGAGATCAAACCAATATGTTTTTATGTACAAGTACTACTGATTTAAGGGAACTTCCCTCTCCTCTCACCTTTTATTCTAGAATCCATATTAAATAAACATATATGACTATATAAATGAATTATGATTTTTTTTTCTTTTAATATCATTGTATTTATTTCTTCTGTATATTTCACTAACTAGGTAAGGTAAGACACTACACTGTTTTCCATAGTTTTATACAATAATGGCTCATAAGCCCAGCGTTGTGCAAGAAAAGAGAAAAAACAAATTTCAGAAGAGAGGAAGAATTAAGTATGAAATCGCTAAAAAAACAGCAAAAATCTGCCAAAACATGAAGACTTCTCTTTCCTAATAATAACTTGAGTTGACATTCCTCTGAACCTATACAACATTCACATAAAATTATGCCCCCCCTCCACTTTTGCCCAGTTTTCTTAAATTTTGAAATTTTCATTTTTGGGAGTAGAATGTAGCAAGAAATCAAAATCATAACAGTTTGGAACAATTAGAGCAGATTTCCTACCCCTATACACATATAGGCCATGGGGCGATGCTAAAAAAGAAGCTTAGAAACAGACTTCCATTGCAACTTTCGGGGAGGGGGGGGGGAAACTTAATTTTAAACTTTTATGTTACAAAAAGTTCTTATTCATTGAAATTGTCAAAGTTCTGGATGCAAAAGTTGCACATTAATTAGAAATCACAAAAAATATATTGCACTATTTTCTCACGGCATCTAACAACCGATTGGCTTAATTTCTCCCGTCTTGCACGTATTAGCCAATGAGAAGCGTACGTTTATGAATTCGCTGTAGATAGCGTAAAAAACTAGCGAAAGTTTCTCTTTTCTGCTTAAAAACAAACTTACAATTCTCCAAAATTAATTATTGTGTTAAAATTATTTTGTGATCATATGCTATAGCATATTTGCAACTTTGAAAGTATACAAAGGGTGATTTTATTACCATTTTACTCTAGATTCCCATCTCACTTTTATTTATTGTGACTTCTTTAAGAACTAATATTAATGAAAACAGCCAGATTTCCTGTTTTGCTAACCGGACATCTGGTTTATTACATATATAGTACTTCATAATATTGCAGATAAAATATATTCTTACATGAAAACTCATTACTTTTTTTTTTTCTTACAAATTTTTAATATCTGGTGAAATAATGCATGCATAAAAGCAATCCTGTAAATAAATATATAATAAACACATTTCTTATATCATGCTTTAAAGTTTCAACTGATTTACTTTTAGAGGAAAATATCATGAATTTAAAAGAAGTTCAAAGACGAAAATTTTCATTCCATACTTCTAATTTCTTCGTTTTCAGATATTTGTCAGTTAAAAGTTTAAAAAATCCTTATATGCTTAAGTGACATACAATACATGCAGTTACTTCTTAACTGTATTGTAATTTTTTATCCATATATAGTATATGTGTGTCTGTGTGTTTTAGTTAAGGAAAAATCATTTTAAAAGTAGAATTATTCTTCAGAGAAAATACATAGGTTAATATTAATATATGTATGTATATATATATATATATATCAGGTTGTAACGAAAGTTTCCCGCCACAGCTAATATCGTCTTTTCAAACAGTTCGTGTTCACGTGTTTGCGCATATTTTGTCAAACGTTTTTTAGCATTTGAAAGAAAGAGACTTGCTTTATAACACTGTGTTGTGAAATTTGTAAAAAAAAATATCGTTATCATTAAGTACAGGGTGTCTGAAATGGAACTATCACGCTACCAGATTATGACCAGCATTTGCTTCCAGTTCTGTTGCAAAAAATCAGCTACAGAACGTCACCGAATTATGTGTATATCTTTAGGTACTACTGTTGTATCATATGCCACTGTGAAGGTTTGGTACCGAAAGTTAAAAAAGAAGGAATATGACATTCAAGAAGCAGAGCGCTCTGGCAGGCCTACTGATGTTGATGAGGCACGCCTGCGAGAACATGGGGAAGAATATCAGTATTCAACCACTCAAGAGCTAGCTAAGGAGTTAGACCTTAGTGCCATGTCCATTAGTCGCGCTATGCATTGCATAAACTTGACGTACAAGTTCAATCGCTGGGTGCCGCATGAGCTGAATCAAGCAGATAAGGGAAGACGTGTTCAGGTCTGCACTAATCTGCTTGAATATCAGCGCAAGGACAAAATTCTGCACCGGATCATCACTTGTGACGAAAAGTGGATTTACTTCAACAACACAATCCGAAAAGGGGGTTGGTATGCGCCCGGCGAACAGGTCGACAGCATCGCAAAACACAATTTGACTAACAAAAAGATAATGCTTTGTGTCTGGTGGGATTGCCATGGTCTTATCCGCAAAGAGTATCTAGAAAAAGGTAAAATCATGGACAGTAAGGTGTACAGCAAGATGCTAGTCCATGTTGACGCTGCTATCAAGGCAAAACGTCAAAATGAGTTCCGGCGCAAGAAGGTAATGTTTCATCAAGATAATGCTAGATCACACGTGTCTGCATTCACAGATTTGACTCTGTATGGACTCGAATGGGATCTTTTGCCACACGCACCATATAGCCCCGACATCTCTTCATCGGACTTCTACCTTTTTTCACACCTGCAACTACATCTTGCTGGTGCTATCTTTAATTATGCATGGGATGTTCGAAATGAGGTTGATCTGTTTTTGGACTCGCGGCCCCTAATTTTCGAAGGCTAAAAGCTTCGAAAAACTACCAAAACGTTGGCAGAAAACAATAGATTCGGGTGGTGTTTACTACCCGCACTAAAGATACCACTTTCATGCTTTTTCTCTAACTTTATTAAGAACTTTTTTTGGCGGAAAACTTTTGTTACAACCTAATATATGTATGTGCAGCATTTGGCACACTCATGAAATATAAATTTTATTTTTTCTTACATTCTGTTTTTTATATATGTATGTATTTATTTATTGTTAATTTTAAAACGATTTCATTAAATAAATAAATATATATACATATATGAGTATATATACACTCATAAATTTATTCCAGAACTGGTAAGAAATAAATAAAATTTACTGCCATAAAATAATTATTTGAATTAAAAATGTGACTCGCATTTGTATGTATCCATAAATAATAATAATAATAATAAATATTAACTTCTAAGGTAATTCAGATAAACTCCATCATTCTTTTTCACTAGCCTCGTCAGATGGCGCCAAGGAAAAGATTGTGCTGATGATATTAGAAATTTCAAATTAAAGGGGAGAAAAACAGATCCTGACAATTATGTGGGCATATTTACTTCGCAAGAACTGCATATTAAATATCGATTAATGTCTAACATTTCAGATAATCTAATCAAATTTAGATACATATAAGTTTATACATTTATTCTTTTAAACTCAGTAGATAGTTTGCTTACATTCTGACAACGGCGACGCAAAACGTCTGAAAGACTTGTTTTTATTGGCTCTTGTGCCTAAAAACTAGCCAATTGCGGATAGCTTAACAAAACTTATTAAAAAAGAGTTTCATGTTTTTATTTTAATTATTAATTAATGTGCAACTTTCGGATCCAGAACTTTAGTGATTTCTAAAGTTTTAAATATCATTATAATAATCATGCAGGAATTAAGTTGCCCCCCAAATCTTGCAACGAAGTTGAACAATAATGCCTATGGCCCCACGGCCTAATAGTGATATCTCAATAACAATAATTGTCTTCCCTATTTTTCTGATTCTGCTAATGAGACTGGATTTAGACTCACGAGTATTGCATTTCAAATGGACATAATTCCAGAAGGAGTAACGTTAGTTGATGAATCACTATATACACATGTAAGCATTTTTTTAAATGTAGAAACTAGAATGATTAAAATTTCAATTTAAAATAAAATTATTTAAGCAAAATTTTGCTAGCAAAGTTACATGCTATATTTTAAATATGATTTTAAACTTACATGTATGAATCTAACATAATTTCAGGAAATAAAACTTTAAGGATGTTACCTTTTAAAAATTTTTGAGCACCATCTAAGCATTCAGGAGAAAGCTCATTATCACCAAAGGAACCTAGTAGTTCAGATACAAGTATATCTGCATTTTCTGGAGCTTTCCATTCTCTCATATCAGAAGAAACGACTGTTACTTGGTCTCCCCACATTTCATACTGTTGGGCATGTAGCCTATAAAAATGTTTAAATTTTGAAAAATTACATATCACATCAAATTTAGGTAGTAAGTATTTTGGTTAACAACAGTAATTTGTTCCAGGATTACTGTCATTACCTAAGATACAATTTCCCATAAGATTTAATTAAATTTGAATAATTTGTTACAACTTCTCCCTACAAAATAGTATATAGTACATATTAAAAATGTCATTTAGAATGTCCTAAAATGTGATAAAAATCATTTATTCATTATACTTGCTAGAAAAAACTTTCATAATTCTGAAGGAGTTTTCTTTAAATAGATCTGCAGTTCTGATAACCCCAGATTTGTTTTGGATAACATTTCATAGAAACATTTCACACTTCCTACAACTTTAAAGGGACCGGGAAAGCCCTATCTCCACCATGTTAAATTCACTAACTTTATGTACCTTTTTCTCAGAAATGGTGAAAGATAGAGGTCTACATTTTTTAGAGTAGTTAGAATAACATGTTTTACGTATTTTAACGGGCCATTTTATTTCTAAGTGAAACTGAAAATTAATTATTAATTATTTATTGAAAGGCATTTTTAAATTAGCATTTTTAGTAAGATTTCACTGCCTAAAATAAATAATTCTCAACAAATCATTAAATCCCTGTGTTAAAGTACACAATATAACATAAGTATTAAAAAAAAAAAAAAAAAAAAAAATCTTAGTTCATAAGTTTAATAGATATTGAAAAAAAGGAACACAAACATGAAAAATCAAAGTTTTATAGAAAAGTCAGTTAAAGATTTAAATGGCCACTAAGCTGTGAAGTATTCTTAGAAAGACTGAATAATTCCAACACTTCTTTATTTTATAAATAAACATGTGTGACACATTGTTGGAAAGATAAAAATTTAAACTAATTAATTATATAAAAAAGTAAAAATCGATTCCCCCCCCCCCCCCAAATTTCACTTACCTGGTCCCCTTAAGGCATTTTTGACTTCAACAATCATAATTCCTCCCCCCCCCACCTCTGTATGTTCTTTAGATGAATTTTCCATTTCCTTTTCTTCATATTGTTGATGGAAAAATTCTTTTAGCTCATCAGTAGTCAGTTCATGATCATGAAACTCCAACAATTTCTTCCTTTACTTCAGTGTTAAGATCATGGATAGTTGCCACAATATCCTTTAACTAAAATTTCTATAGTTCTATCAGTTTCTGTCTGTAGTTCTATAATGCTCAGTTACTATATGAACTTACCATAGGAAGGACACAGTTTCTTCCATGATGCTTTCAGCCATTTCATTGTTACCTCTTTTCAACCTTTTACAATTAGTATAATTGCAATGACAATGTTGAATTCTTACTTCCAAACTTTTCTTATGGTTATGTTGGTATCTTTACACATTTTAAAGAACCTGATAAAAGACCTTGTATAAATATTTTTAAAATTTGTAATTGTCAGCTGATCACTATAGGTTGAATCAGAGATACCCATTTGAGAAATTATGTCTTGTACGAATGTTGGATGGTCAAGTGCACTATCCAATATGTCTTTTAAAGGTATACAGTTCTGCTCAAAATAGACTTTGACAGTAGGGATGCACCGAATAGTGATTTTGGCCGAATACCGAATATTCGGCCAACAGGCAAACCGAATACCGAATATTCGGCTAGCTGAATAGTAACTGCTGGGCTGAATACCGAATATTCAGGTTGTCGAATACTTTTATATTTCAAAGTTTAAAGGCATTAAAATGTTAAACTACAAAACAATTTTACATATATTTAAAACAGAATCCTTCATTTTGATAATCAAAAGCTTTTTTCAAGAAAAATTTATGCTGAAAAAAAATCTGCTTTGAGTTATTTAAGGAGAGGATAGTTATAAAACTTTTTAATTAATAAAATTTTAAATTTCATGGCTTCTTCTCTGAATTAAAACAAATGAATAAAATTTTCATAAATTCTAAAACAAAGATTTTAAAATCAAAGAGAAATTGTGAAAAAATTGAAAGAAAAATTGTACAGGATCATATATTATTTGTTTGTCAGGAAGAGACTAAAGTAAAAGTCAAATAATACAATCTAGTCAAATTTTATATGATGGCAACTCAGCAAGAATAACTTTTTTACCCCCTTTGATAAAGCAAGGAAGTTTTTAAATGCATCCTAGATCGGTCTCTGGAGAGGGCGATCATTTTCAAAGATTGTAAACGTTGTTCTTAAAATCTTAGCAATAAACAGATTATTTACTGGACAATATCCAGGAACTTGCATTTGTACATAATTAATTCCTATGAAAATCCATGTGATTGGTTAATTTTCTTAAATAATACTTAACAAACAGCAAACAGGTAATGTAAAAACATTCTCTTTTATTTAAATATATGATTCTGTTTCTAGTTATTTTGAATATCTTTATAAGTTGACTGTGAAACATAGAAATGGTATCAGGTTTTCAAAAATATGTTTTAAAAGTTTCTTTTAAGTATTCGGTTGGCCGAATATTTCGATATTCGGCAGGCCGAATAGTTTGATATTCGGCCAAGCCAAATATTCAGTATACCGAATAGTTGGATATTCGGCCAAAGCGAATATTCGGTAACATGGCCGAATATTCGGTGCATCCCTATTTGACAGTTGATTCAATGCTTTGCTAATCCAGTCACTAAATTTTATTCTCGTGATTCAAAGTTTGCTGTTAAGACTTCCAGCCTTTCTATATATCCTTGAATAATCAAGAGTCATTAACCAAAGAAAGCATGTGTTGTTAACTGAGGTATTGTTTTCGTACAGCCACTCATTGTTAACCAAGTTACCACTCTATTTGTATCATTTAATGTTAATTATTATTCAATATTCAGAGGATCTTTACTTATACAAAATCAGCAGTTCATCACAAAAAATTAATTTATTACTTATATTTTCTCAATAATTTACACCACATTTACAAAACTTAAACTGCACTACAATGTAACTATTCTGTAAATAAATTAAATACTCCATAATCATTCACTGTAATATCTATTACTGTAAATGTTTATTGATATGTATTTTCTTCAATCTTACACACAAATACTGAACTGTGAAGTACTTATCTTGTTCATCACGTTTAATTAATAATTGATTTTGAAATAAATAATTACAGCATAAGTATTTACTGTATTAAGTAATAGGAGGATAAACAGCTTATTTATTTCAGCTGTCGATATTAATATTTACAATGGGAACAAATGAAACACCAATGTATAATAATAATAATCTTAACCAAGAGGTAGAAGTCTAGCTTAAAATAGAAAAAAAAAATAGTATTGCTTATAACAAAGTTCAGTCATACATGACTTTTCAACTAAAATTATCTGTTGTCTCTGGTTTTAAGATGTTACTGAATTCACTTTAATTTGACACAGCAAAAGAAAATTTATTTTGCAGCCAGGATATAGAAAATTTTAGATTCCCAAGCATCACTCTTGAAAGTTTTTCATATTTCAACTTTCCTAGAGGTCAGTTTTCTTTGGACAGCATTGCCCATTCTTTATTTGATCTTTCTACTGCTAAAATATTTGCAGTTATTTCTTCCAGCTGGAAGTTAAAAAAATTTGCTTTGAATACAAATAAAATCAAAGCAAGCTTCTTTGTGTTTTTAAATAATTAAATTGACATTCATCCACAAAATATTCTACAGCTGAGAAAAGTTCTTATTTGTTGCTTCGAGATATATGCCACTTGAGTATGTTTTAATAGTTATGTATCATGAAGAAAATATGAACTATATAACTACAAGATGTTGAATAATATTTTCTTACACAAGAATAGAAATGTTAAGTTCACTTCCTGAGAGCTTTGGATACAATAACTAAATTCTTAACATCTTTTGATTCTCAAACAACATTAAATTTCCCATTGAACATACACTCAGTGTTGGTTATAACAGAAATTTTCAGACTTGTGAACTTATAGCTTTTCACACTGTAACATCATATAATATTTTACATAAACTATGATTGTATTTCTCACAAAAAATGCAAACACCAGATTTGAGTTTAATGTGAGAAAAATTCTTTTTTTTTTTTTTTTTTCACTGCAATAGACATTTTCTACCAGCAGATGATGGTAATTCTGGAACTGTTTATTTTTTTTAAGAAGGTTTGGAAAAATGTGTGAAGTTCATTCTCTCTTTTTTTCTAAATCTTTTGGGGCTGCTTGCTGTGTAGGATGTTTTCGAATAGTGTAAGCAGCTAACCTTGAATGAAATAAACTTGGTTATTGAAACATTTTCTAAGCATTGCAGATATTACCATTAATAGACAGAAAGTAAGCAATCACATGAGACATTGCAGATACGAAGGGCAAATTCAACAAAAAAGCTTTTCTACCTATTCACTAATTTCCAACAAATCAAGAAATGAAGGGAAAAAAAAAATAAATTGCCCAAAGTTGAGTTTGCCCTTTGTATATGCCTCATATGAATACTACTTGATAAATTGTACTTTTTAATTCACTACATAACAAATTTTGTTCCTTCATAAATTGCATAAAAGAAAATTTAACACACATACACAAGTAACAATACATGTGGTTAGTGTGTGGTTTACAGTGAGCTCTCGTTAGTGCAGACTAGAGGTCTGCACGGGCCAGAATTTCCAGGCCCGGCCCGAACAAAAGCTATCTTGGCCCGGCCCGACACAATTCCTACAAAAAAAAAAAATCCGTTTTTTCTCAACATACAATTAAGATTCTTTTAATGCATTTTCTACATACATATTTATGGGAACATTTTACAGTATATTTTACATTACTATGATGTTAGCAAAACAGAGAGCACACAATAGTAAACATTAACGATTACTTACAGTATTTTAGTCATCGTGTCTACAGACATTTCAAAATGGAAATAAGGATTCATTAAAAGATTAATGTAGTTCAGAATAAAGGATTAAAAACATGATAATTTTTGAAGCTGTATAATAAAAAGTAGATTTGTGAAAATATTTCCCTCATTTTTAAAGCTTTTCTCAAATCCAAAGGAGCTACATTTTGACACATTTATGAATTCTTTTCTTTTCGGAAACGCGCAAGATTGGCAGGTATTCTTATTCAGAAGCTATGTAAATGTCGTTTTTTTTTTTCATAGATAAAAGCAATATATCTTTCTGAAAATACTGTCAAAGTTAGCGTTTTGAATTGAATTTCCGGAAGCGATAGCAGAGGAAAGGGGAAAAATGTACAGTCACATGACAGGAATCTCTGTTAGTAATTTATCAAATATGGAAAAAGCTATTCGTTTCCAAATGCCTTCAATAGGCAGGCCTGTCAATTTTATGCCTTTATAGTTAAAAATTTTGTCAGAAAATGTGTCTGAAAGCTTCGAATTGTTGAGCAGTGAATATGAGAACCACCTTAAGGTATATTTCCAAAGATACTGTTAAGAGAAGTTCATTATCACTATTAATACTACAAAACACAACACTACAAAACAAATCAGTTCTACACATCCTGAAATCAATTAAGACCAGTTCCGTCCCAGCACGTCTTCTGAAAAAAAATTAAACTCGGAATCAGACATCTTGTAACTGTACGATGTCGATCTCTACGATGGTCATGTTACATTTCTGTAATGATGTTGTTATACTCGCATCGGCTTGTGACGCACATTTATACTTCTCGAGAAAATCATATTAATTGAAAATGGCTCGTATTTTATCTGCTTCGCTTAAATTCTTATATCGGGCCGACAGGCCTGATTAATTTTTTTGCCGGCCCGGCCCGTTGAAAAAATTGTCCTAATTCTGCCGACCCGACCCGGCCCGGCCCGTTTGAAAATTCGCCTTTATTCCGCCGGTCCGCGGGCCAAGCCCGTGCAGACCTCTAGTGCAGACTTCCAAGGGAGGCACATTTTGCCTGCTTTAATTGAAGTCTGCATCAAACATAAACATTTATTTAAATAATATAAAATAATCCTTTTTGTAGAATAAATTGAATTCAGTTTTTGGCAGAAATCAAATAGGTTACTAAGTTAACGCTAAATGAAACAATTTTTTTAAATTTAGTTAAAATGTAAATTAGTGACATTTTGTTAATGCAAAAGAATCAATTATTGAGAACAAACAAAATATGCAAAGAAATTGCTGCTCTTAAATAATTTTACTTTAATTAAAGCAATCTCTCATTTTTTGAATTATTTGAACAAATGATCTTTCTTTCTTTTCCTTATTATCACAGACAATTTCTGGATCTCTCAATATCCAAAGTTACATCAAAGTTGTTTTTGAAAAAAATATTGTACAAAAGAAGTTCCGACTCAGCTCGGTTAGTTTGTGAAAAAAATTCCACATTAGTGTCTTAAACAATTTTTTTTTTACCATTAATTGCAAATGCAAAAAGATGGTGAAAATGAAAATCACCTTCATTAACCGGAGATACATTAATGAGAGTCCACTGCATTTTACATTTTTAACCTTTTAAAAATCACAAAACACACCAAAATCTTCAAATTCATTGAAAAAAAAAAATATTCAGTTACACAACATCATACTTTCATCATTAATAATACACAAATGAAATCTAGTATTAAAAAATAAAGGGAAGAAGAAAAGAAAAACTTACGTTACAATTGCATTAGGATTCTTTTCTACAGCATAAACTTTAATTAAACGGTCAGCATTTTTGGCTGCAGCAATAGCTGCTCTAACAAGAGGGCCTCTTCCAGCACCAACAACCATTACAACTCTGTAAAAATTATGCATAATTATATATATAATAAAACAAGAAGCCAAAAGAGTGTCTGTCTGTATGTCTGGACTAATTTAAAAACTATTGGATGGATTAACACCATTGAATAGGCCTTTTTTTCATGCTCATTTTTATGTATAAAAAACCAATATAAGTATGATTTTGGATAATAAAATTTTCCATATTCTCCTTAATTCAGGTGCAAATCTTGCCAACTGTCGATTTTTCTTTATTCTGCATTTGGCAATGACATACCATGCTATTGTTAGTAAAAAATTGAAATGCTTACATGAATAGGGAAAATACAAGCACATCAGAACATAAACAATTGAAATTTGTTATTTAAAAAACAAAAATCTGTTTTAATGAGAAATAATAATATCATACACCACAAATATTTAATTCAAACAAAAAAAACAGCTTTTGTAGTACAGATGAGCAGAAACATAGAGGTTACAATATCAATGATGACAATTGAAACAATATTTAGAAATTCATATTTTATGCTTATATAAGAAAAAAGTAGATAAAATTTTGGTTAGATAAAATCTCAATGACATAATTTTTTGAAAATCTTTCACCTTTTATCTTACATATGACATCATTTTAAAGATGATCAAATTAGCATGTTTTTAGGGTTTGCAGTGTCTCAAAGGGGTTGGCAAGCATAGCTTGTAGATGGCAGGGCCCCCCAGTATTCTTAAAGAGATTTATGTAATTATACATTGTCCTTATCATAAAACCCTCATTGAAAAATTGAAATAAAATGTGCTATATATTAACTTTTGGTGCTTACTTCTTCATGTCCCCCCCCCCCCCCCCCCCCCAAGCAAATCTTCTCCTTTCTTAAAGTAAGAGTTTATAAGGTTTCAGGCAAATTTTTCATAATTGGCCTGAAACCCTATACACTCTTACTTTAAGAAAGAAGATTTGCTGGGATTTTTTTTCTTTTTTTTCCATAATTGGGTTTTCTGTCAATTAACTACAATGTTGAAAATAGTAGTGTACCGAGAGACATGAAGTGAGCTTTGGGTAACACCTTATATATATATATGAGTGTGTGTGTGTGTGTTTATATATAAGTGTACACACACACACATAAACATGCATCTTGAGCATATAATCATTTTTAAAAATTATTTCATTTATTGAGTAAATTTTAAAGCGAATTTTGTAAATTAAAATTTTTTATAAAAAATGGTTATTGCTTGCTCCAACAGTTCATTAAGTAATTCAAAATGTTTTATATTTTCTAAAACTCCTTTATTTTCTTTTGATTAAAAAAAATGATATTGGCTTTACAGTTTCTTTTCGTAATGTATACAGCACACAAAGGTGTTATTGTAGTGAATGCCTTTTTCTGAGGCAGGACAAATTTACAATATTAAAGTAATGCTCTATCCACTGAAAATATAAAACAATTGGTGATTTTGCACCATAATTTACAATATAACAAATTTAATTATTAAACTTTTTTCACTGCACTTATTGTATTTTCTGTTTCTAATAATATAAACTTAAAAGAAAAAAAAAAAGACTTCAAAAGAGAATTCTAAGAATACTAGGTAGTTCAAAATCTTATGTGATGGCATGGAGAGTCTGAAGAACTCTTTACTTCTTCAGACAGAAATAAGGTGGCTCTCCCGTGATAAAAATTTAATGCACGTTTTTGAACTAAAGAATGAAGTGAGAATCTTCATGAGTGACAGTGATTTTGCTTTGTGAGGGAAGTTGTGTGATGATTGTTGACTAATGAAATTGGCATATTTGGCAGATATTTTTGCAAAAGTTAAGGATTTACATCTCTCACTTCAAGGAAAAGCAGTAACTGTTTTTGATGCTACTTATAAAGTAGAAGGATTTAAAATGAAACTGAAGTATTAGGTAGAGTCAATCAAAAATGGTAACCTGGATTGTTTTCCCCTAACAAAAGGATTTGGAGAACTCGAATCAGACATTCCTGCGAATATCTTAAATGAGTTTGAAGTTCATCTCTAGCTTTTGATTGATACTATGAACTCTTATTTTCAAAGGATTGCATTAAACATAAAAGAAAACATTTGGATTGTAACAACATATACTCTGTATCTAAACAAGTTGGAAATTGCTCATCAAACGTGGCAAATGAGGTGCGTTCGTACTATAACTAGTTTTACAATTATTTTTTGCACTACATATTGTACTGAATGTATAATTTTTTGCACTTCATAAAGCGCATAGTCTGATACATCATTAAAATGCACTTCCAATATTTTTTCCCTATTCCCCGTAATGTAACGGAACACTTTTGACTGTCCCTGTAATTAAACTATACATCCGATTTTCCTAAAATTTGAAATAGTTCAACAAAATTTTGCAACAATTATATCTTTAAAATTTCAGACCATTCGGAAGGCTATAATATCATTAAAATGCACTTGCAATAATTTTTCCCATTGGCCGTAATGTAAAGAAAAACTTTTGACTGTCCCTGTAATTAAACTATACATCCGATTTTTCTAAAATTTGAAAGGGCTCGATAAAATTTTGCAACAGTTATATCTTTAAAATTTCAGATCATTCGGAAGGCTCTCATATCATTAAAATGCACTAGCAATAATTTTTCCCATTGGCCGTAATGTAAAGAAAAACTTTTGACTGTCCCTGTAATTAAACTATACATCCGATTTTCCTAAAATTTGAAAGGGCTCGACAAAATTTTGCAACAGTTATATCTTTAAAATTTCAGATCATTCGGAAGGCTCTCATATCATTAAAATGCACTTGCAATAATTTTTCCCATTGGCCGTAATGTAAAGAAAAACTTTTGACTGTCCCTGTAATTAAACTATACATCCGATTTTCCTAAAATTTGAAAGGGCTCGACAAAATTTTGCAACAGTTATATCTTTAAAATTTCAGATCATTCGGAAGGCTCTAATATCATTAAAATGCACTTGCAATAATTTTTCCCATTGGCCGTAATGTAAGGAAAAACTTTTGACTGTCCCTGTAATTAAACTATACATCCGATTTTCCTAAAATTTGAAAGGGCTCGACAAAATTTTGCAACAGTTATATCTTTAAAATTTCAGATCATTCGGAAGGCTGTAATATCATTAAAATGCACTTGCAATAATTTTTCCCATTGGCCGTAATGTAAAGAAAAACTTTAGACTGTCCCTGTAATTAAACTATACATCCGATTTTCATAAAATTTGAAATGGCTCGACAAAATTTTGCAACAATCACATAGGCGTAACCAGCCTTTCGAACGGGGGGGTGCCCAGACTTTTTAACCTGACTATGTTGGATACAAACAATATCTTATATAGCAAAACATGCTAAAACGAAATCCCATGAAACCCGTCGAATTTCCGTTTTAGACAGGTTTTCAGATTAGAAAGTATAATTGTGTGGTATTTCTTTTATAAAGGGCTCAAACGCGATTTTTGTTTGCTTGAGGAGGGATGAGAAGGCGTTCAAAACATCAAAACTAAATCTAATGGTTAAAAAAAAAAAAAAAAAAAAAAAGATGTGTGAATTTCCTTGCAGCAGTGACATAAGACAGTGACTAAATGTGGTCACAAGTGTAAAACATTTTTGGCATCCTAACTTCTAATAAAGATTAAAAAAGGCCTTTAATCATGCTGGAAACTTCTATAGGTACAGGGGAACACTGCATGAGATCTAAAATTATATCAGTCAAAGTCTTGTAGATGGAATTTTGCTAGATGATAAATGATGACACCAGTACATACGCACGAAGGTTTTTCAGGATGTGACTCCATCACTTCTTAGGGATCATCGGATGGACCCAAGAAATTTTGTAGGAAAGTCTATATAAATAATTATTATAATATTATAAATAGTTATAATATTCATTAATATCGTAATTTCTGGCCGGATCAAACAATCATGTTCCGACCCAAAAATTTTCTTTCATTATGGAAGTTAAACATATTGATCGCGATTTAACACGTTACGTTTTCTGAAAAGAGATTTATGGGTCCGAACATAATTGTTTGACCCGCGGATTATAGGCCGGAAATTACGGTAATTCATGTTTTTACCTCAGAATGTTTAGGTAAAGCAGGTCATGATAATATACACTAAATGTTATCAAAATTATACTATCATGATGCGACTGTAATAATAAAGTTAGGTGCTTGTCTGACTGTGTGTATATATGTACGCGCGCGCGCTGAACTCTGAAAAAACAATGGAGCTTGCACAGACGTAAGATTTGACAGGACATGTATGCCTGAACTCATGCATATCGAAGACAATTTCTGTAATTTTTCAATTAATTTTTATGCGAATGTTTTCGCATTTTGTGGCAATTTTTTCAAATTAGTAAAAGAGAATCAGATTTCAATATTTAATCTAGTAAACTTTGTCTTTTTTTCAATAAAATATTTTCGAGATTCTTACAGCAATTTTTCAATTTTTAATAATTTTGTAATGATATTTTTAGAGTTTTGTTTCGCATTTCGCGGTGATTTTTTTTCTCTTGGACATTCCTAAAAGGAATACGGTTTAAATCTTTTACACGATTAGTTAATTTCGTTCCCTGTGGCTTTTTAATCTTTTCCGAATTTTTAATGCGATTTTTAGCGGGGGATTTTCATGCTTTGAGGCGATTTTTGACTTTTTTTTAAAACTGAAAAAACTCTCCGGTAATTTTCTCAATTGCCGTTATTAAATTCGAATTTGAACAATGTCAAATCAATTCTGATAAGAAAGCTGAAAATTTAATTTTGCTCGAAGTAAAAAAAAACACAATAATTCAAGATTCGCTTGTTTCGAGACAGAAGAGGTCTTAGTTTGCTCGGGAATACGTTGACGAATGCAGTACCTCCCCCCCCCCCCCCGAATTCTAGATTTGTTTAGTTCTAAGTTCGTTTAAAAAAAAACAACCAATGAAACTCCACTAGTAATGAAGTCTTCTTTGGGGGACAGGGTTTGAATAACATGCGGAATCGCGCGATTTGTGCACAGAAAAGGAAAATGCCGCATAATAAAAAATGCTGTGCAGTATTTTTCCCCACTAAATTCTTTAACAGACCTGTTATTCTTAGGTGAGTATTTAATTTTTTTTTTTTAAGCCCGCAATTTTTATTTCTTTTATGGAATTTCTCAGAATCAATTCGTGAATCGGTCCCGGAAAAATTTGCAAATTTCTTCAAAAGATCTTGGAAAAACATCGAGAATTTCTATAAAAGAGTGCAGAAAGTAATCGCCAATTTCGTCAAAAGATTGCGCAAAAAAGTACGAATTTCGATAAACCATTGACGAAAATATTTTGTAAATTTCGTCAAAATTTCGCGGAAAAGAGTAGAGAATTTTGTTAATTGGTACGAAAAGATATCGAGAATTTTCCCGATCGATCGCGCAAAACTATCGCGAATTTCGACAAATGATCTCCCTGTAAAAAAACCAGTTTCGTCAATCGGTCGCAACAGAAAATAATTTTTTTCAAAGGATAAAAAAAACGGTAAAAACGAGAATTTCGTCAAAGTATCGCAGAAGGAAAGCGCGAATTTCATCAAAAGATTACAGAAAGAAAAAGGTAATTTCGACAAACGATCGTGGAAGAAAAATGCGAATTTCATTGAAGGATCGCGCTAAAGAAATACCAATTTCGACAAAATATCGCGGTAAAAAATGCGAATTTCATTAAAGGATCGCGGTAAAAAACAAATTTTGTAAAAGGTTAGCGGTGAAAAGTGCGGATTTCGACAAAAAATCTCGTAGAAATACATGAATTTCGTCAAACGATTTTGAGAAAAATTTTTAAATATCATGAAATGATCGCAGAATAAAATTGCGAATTTGGTTAAAATTTACTGCACTGGGCTAAAAGATTAAAACCGGGTTCCTTTTCCTACTTTCAAAAGAACACCTCGAAACGAGAAGAAACTCGAAAAAAGTATAAAAATTACTATATTGACTTGAAAGACTTCAACCATATTCCTTTTACGAATGTCAAAAAATGGTCGCGAAACACGAAATTCAGCCAACCAACCAACATCCAGATTAATTTGAATTTTCTGTGCTATTATTTTTAATTTTCAAAGGAAGCAGGGTCTGTATACCACCCCCTCCCCCCCCCTTTCCCCCGGCTAATCGCATTTTAGAATTATCGTTTCACATCTGCATTCCCTTTCAAATTTTTTTTTACTTCTTTCTACACTTTAAACTACGAAAGCAAAGAGACGAATAGTTTCTATCCTCGTCAAGAATTTGCGTTAATTTCTCATGAAATTGCAAAAACATGCAATAGAAAGAACGGCGTTAGAGAAAAAGCTCCCACAAACAAAAGACGTGAAAGTGGGATTATAAAGCCACCTTTTTGACTTACTATGACTAATACAGATTCTTGTAAATATTCTAGTTTTAAAAAAGATAAACAACATAATTGTCTTAAAATAAATAAATAAAAGAACACGTGTATCTTTTTTTATCATACTTCAAAATTTAGGCTGTTAGTTTTCTGAACTAAACTAATTTGCTAAACTAATTGAACTCTGCTTTCACTTCTTCTTTTTTCTTCTGTAGATTTCGATTTTTTTTTAAATAATTGTGTTTGAGTCTGCACAAGCGGGGGGGTGCCCGGGCACCCAGGGCACCCCCCCTGGTTACGCCTATGAATCATATATTTGAAATTTCAGACCATTCGGTTGGGTAGTTTTTGCTCTGTTACATGACAGACAGACGGACGGACTGAACGACGACTATAGGTGCTACGTATTTATATAATTACGAACGCACCTAAAAATCAATCTCAGATTTTTGACGCATGCTAAAAGATGAATTTAAAATCCTATCAGATAAAGTATTTCTGCATATGCTGCCACTAAAACAAAAAACAGATCACGTTTCAATGCAGAGCAAGATATTCAGATGCAACTACAGGGTTCCCAGCAAAACATGACTGGCAACTGGCAAATTCCCTGACCAAATCTAAAAAAATTCCGGCCATGCAACAAAATTTGCTATTTATTTTCACAATCCTTTGTCAAAACTAGCGATTTTTTTCTGTGATTGTCCTTCAAATTTCTAGTTTTTTTTTTTGCGATTGTTTGATGAATTTTGTGATTTTTTCCCTGATACTATATGATGAATTTCACATCATTTTTCATTTTTTCTTCAAGACTTTTTAGAAAATATTTGTAAATTCCCTAACTTTTCCTATATATTTTGAAATTTCCTGACTTTCCATGATGCTGGGAACAATTTCGCTATCCGAAATTCAACCAGATATAAGCTTATTGTGCAAATCAAAACAGCCTCATACTTCTCATTAAATTTCTGTTTCATGAAACCAAGTAAAAATTTGTAACAATGCCAAATTAATAAAATAACAAATTGTGAATCTGCAATATTTGCCCTCAATATATTTTCAATTTTTTTAAAAATTATTATTATTATTTTTTCAATGTGTGTATTTTATTATGTCTGCAATGGGAAATTAGTGCAGAAAAAAAAAAAAAAAATTTAAACGGTGAAATCTAATGCTCTACAAGCTTAAATGGTGAAACTACCTTGTATCATCAATGCTATTTTGTTGTTCTATTAACTAAATATAGTACATAATTGTGCAATAAAATTTAGTGCTCTGCATTGAATTTCCAATTTCAAAGGAGCTCTCTATGACTGAAAAAGTTTGAGAACCCCTGGTTTGAATTATTAAAAGAAAGATAAGTAAACATGAAACTAGCCCGAAAACTAATTCCAGACAAGAATAGAAGGAATAAACATGATTATTTGAAACATAACTATTGTTCAAAGAATAAATTGAATAAGCACTTTGCAAGTGCCTAGCATGGGGATAAACATGCAAGAAATGTATAAAATTTAACCACTTTACAATTAAATGTAAAAATTTTAAAATACAGCAAGATAATTTAAATATTACATCTTCAGAGTGTACTGATTAATTTGTGTTGGAATCTGTGAGTCACGTGCATAGCCTAAATTCTGAGAGGAAAGAAACTGTCTCTATAAATAATTTTGAAATATAGTTTAAAATTGATACTGACTGTGAAGTAAACATTATTCCCATTAGTACCTTTTGGAAAATCTGCATCCAACAAAAGTTAAAAAAATACTGATAAACATTTGAAATCAAATATAGGACATAACCTTAAAGTTCAAGGAACTTGTAAGTTACAATGAATTTTTAATGATATAAATCTTATATACTTAATTTTTATGTTATAAATCAAGAATCTATGCCTCATTAGAATTACAAGCATGCAAAGAGTTAGGTTTGATAAATAGAGATATTACTAAAAAGATACCTTATAATGAACCTAAACATCCTTGGCTAAAAGTGAAGATTGATTTCATGCATTTCATAGGAAATGATTACTTATTTGGCTGTAGAGTACCACTCAAAATTTAGTGAAATACAAAAATTACTCATAAAACTGCTGAAACTGTTATAAGTGCTTTAAAACAAATTTTCAGAACTCATGGAATTGCAAAATGTCTGCACTTGGGTAATAGATTATCTTTTGATGGCCACAAATTTCAGATACTTATTCAAGAATGCTATATGAAGCATGTAACATCTTCACTAAGATTTTAAAAGTCAAATGGAATGGTTGAACATGTTGCACAATGAAGGCAATGATGCTAAAAAGTTCTAGAAGATAAAAGGGTAATCCGAATTTAGCATTGATTGAATCAACAACACACCAAAATATATTTTTGCATCTCCAACACAAATGCTTATGAAGAGATCATAGAGAGGTTCAATATCCACTAGGAAGAATATCTTTAAACTGAACTGCAGCATATCAAGAAAATATAAGAAATTGATAAAAACTTGAAATTGATTAAACAGAGACATATTTAATAAAAAAGAAAGAAACATTAAAGTTTACATTTCATTGTGAAAAAGGTACAAATTCATACTAAACACAGGTATGCTCACTATTTATTATAGCTAAAGTTTGTTGAAACTGAAGCTATTTCAAAATTTAAACTTCTGTAATCAACCATTTGATGTATTTGATGTTTAATTGGCAGGCAAAAAAAATGTGATTTTTCTTTAACCACATTTACATCAACTAGAATGTTTAAGCTTCTCAGCATCCTTCTAAGGATGCACTTTTAGATACAGTTTGTGTTTCTAGCTCTAAAGATTTCCTACGGGCTTTTAAAAATGTCAATAAACTATTTTTTGGAATTCCACACTTCTGGGGAATGTGTCTTGCTTAGTATTTTATCATCAATTTATTTTGAAATGCTCTTTTATTACCTCAATCAATCAACACGTGTTTTTTTTTTTTTTTTTTTTTTTTTTTTTGCGACATAGCTAAAAACCTAACTAAATCAGGACTAATCTGTCTCTGGACAATTGAGATGTTCAGATCAAATAAAATTAGAAGAGAGTGCAAATTTTGCTGCTTTAACAGGGCCATGCCAACTGAAGTATAGAGAAGGAGTGGATGATCACTGGCTCTAGCACATTTCTATCTGTTGTTCGGACATTATCGTACTTCTAGGAATGTTTGCACTGGCTACTTCAAAATAGTTGAAGGTTTATTTGACCTAGATATTGAGCTTTGATGAACTAAACTGAACTCATAAAAAGGTATCTTTTTTTTTTGTAACTGATGGTTCGTAAATGGGTGAGAAAAATTACATTGTATCTATGGGAGTGTACACTAAATTGATTGTTATTCAATAATAAATTCAAATAACAAACGGAATCCTTAAAGAAGCATAAAACCAATGCAAAACTTATTCAGAAAAAATTAAAATTTCAAAACTTACGTTATTTTAGAACTTTTCTCCTCATCGCTTACTCTGTCTAACAGGGCAGCATGGATGGCCTGACAAAAATAAAAAGAAAAAATCATTCTACAGTAAGAAGAAAAATAATAATAAGTCAATTGCGAGTTTTTCTCGCACACAAAGGGTTTTATATAATGAATTTATTAAGTATTAACTGCAATATAACAAAAAATCATTGTTAAAAGAATAATAAGACTTTGTAAAAAAAAAAACTTACTCCATGAATTATTTTTTGATAACTGCCTTCAATAATTGAATTCAATTGGAATGAAAAATGTTGGTAATTTATCACTATGATTCGCCTTAACTAAAACAAATTTTTAACTTGGCATTGTGCCAAGCATGCTTCAAAAGGAGGTTGCAAAGAGCTCTGCCTTGGTCCATGCCAAGTTTTTTAAGATGGGTTTTTAATTAATATCTTGGCTAATTGCTGACAAAATTTTGTTGAAAATCATTAACAGTAATCCTTGGATAATTCTGAACTGGTAGGTATTCCAAATGCTACTCAACTTCCCCGCAGAGCTTGTGAGTAACGAAAAAAATGTGATTTTCTCAAAAACTATGTGACCAACAATAATCACTATAGCTTTCATGTAAGGTTTACATAAACTCTTACTACTCCTAATTTTTTTCAGAATTTTAGTTTCAGTAGAATAGGAAACAGGGGGGGGGGGGGGGCTTTTTTGCACTACATTTTTTACAATATCTCTGACAATATACCTAAAATTAAAACAAACATATTTTTGAGTTCAGTATTACAACATCTTTCGAACAATACACCCGCACAATACAATTTTTTTTCCCTATCTATAAATATGTGGGTCAATAGCATTTATAACTATTAGGCTCTGGGCCTTGAACTAAAAATGTACTTAAAAAGTAAGTTCCGTTTCAACTCTTTGTGGGCAATTTGAAATTACTACTAATTCATTCTTTGCCATATGACAAACAAAATTTACCATGTTCTGGAAAAAATCTTTGCACATTATTTTACAATCGTGGTTATAATGCGTAAGAAAAAAAAAAAAAGTTACTATATTTTACATTTGGCATATTTAATATATAAATTAGTAAATTTTTATAATTTCATAATCTATGTTCTTTTATCACACTTTTAAGCATGCTGTACTTTTCCATTATAGGGGGCTTGGCGGTATTTTAAAAGATTGGAGCAATTCAAGTTTTAGAAAGTGAAATTTTAAGTCTCACTTTCTGAAGCTTGATAAACGATATAAAAACAAACCTGATGGACTTTTTAGGCTTGTTTATGAATATATTTAAACAAATAAACATTTATTTATGTATATACTATTTTTTGTACACAAATTACTTCTGTTTGTACAGCAGACTCCCTCAAATCTGCAAATGCCTATAATCCGCACATCATCACAGATGTAAACAATTTAAAACTTTCAGTTAAAATATAGAGACAAAATTACAGAATTTTTTGTTTTATATCATTCCGTGTGTATTTTAATATGTAATTCATGATAATATGTCTGAACTCATGGTTTTTCATGAAGAAAATATAAATTTATTTCTGAAAAAAATATTGCTGATATCACTGGTAATCAAAATCTTTTTATAAAATCTATTTATGTATTAATCAAGCTTTTTCGGTTATTATCAAATCTATTCATGAACTAATTTGTCTTCACATACTTTTAAAACTAAACCATTAATTTTTTTAAAGAAGCATCCAATCACACAAAAAGTACAGTACAAATATTTTTCAGTATTATATTAAATTCCTAGATTTATTTGGTTTAATGAAACATCCTTGTTATTGAATGTAAAATATAGTGACTGTTAAAAGTGAAGGTTTTGCATGATTTTAATAATAATAATAATAAAACAAACAGAAATTTCACTTTTTTCTTTTCTTTTTTTTTTTTTTTGTTGACAAAAATGGGCTTTAAAAAATAAAATCTGAATTGACACCTGAAATTAACATTTCTTTCAAATTGTAGGAATATAAATATACACCACAAAAAAATATAGTACTAGATCTTTAGAACACAAACTTAAAAACGCAAGGTTTTGCGTTCGTTAGAATTTTGTGTTATATAGATCATTTCACACATCATCAAAACTCAAAACTTACCTTGTAAACATAGCAAAATATGTGAGAAACATGTCAATATACAGTCGAAGATCTTTATATTATTATATTCCTTGAGACTAGGCATTGTGCATATTTTGAAATTTTGAATAATATAAGATCATTTCACATACATTAAATTTTACTTCTTAAACACGATCCAAATAAGCCTGTACAAAATCATTATACTACTTATTTTTAAAAAAAATATTACAATAAAAGCTATTTTTCTTATTAAAAAGCTCTGAATTAAAGCAAGACGAAATGATATATTAAATTTGGCCTAGGGAAATATACTATTTAGAAAATTCATCATCATCAGAATCCGATAGTGGATGCTCATCGGTTTGGTCGCAATTGTTGCAATTATAACAAAAACATAGTTCAGTGCAATGTAAATTAGATGCACGACAAGTACACAATAGTTTTTCACAAGATGTTTTCTTGCATTTGCAATGAATTTGTTGCAGAAGAGATCTTGGAACTGGTTCATCTGCCATCCAATCAATTTCTAGAACATCATCAGCAACTTTCCAACCATGATGAATAGGAGAAGGTGCAGACATGTTAGCAATGAGACTTCTTCTATAAATACCTGCTTGATAGTTGGCATGCTGCATATGTTTAAATAAACAGTCTTTATTTGGAGGAAGCACAGTGTCACCTTTACATCCAAGCCGCAACCAATCATGGCAGCATATGTCAATGTTTTTGGTGTTTTTTCTGCCATAGATTTCACATGTAAACATTTCTAAATTCTCCGTAACTTCATTATTCATTATCCATAATTCACCCAGTTCTTTGAATGTTGAGATGTACTTTGCTGTTTCACACATAATTTTAAAAGACTTTACTTTACTTTTCCCTTTAAAACTGCTCACTGAATCGCACCCAGTGTATACATGTAATCCGATTAGAGCCTGGCAAATGTTGTCTCCATGAGATTTATTTATCGCATTAATATCTATTATTTTTATACCTTTTATCAATTGGGCAAAATATAGCTGTGCTTTTATGTGTGGAGAAAAAGACAGAGATAATAAGAAGACATCTGTATCTGGACTCAAAATAACAATGCTTCTATAGAGGGATGAGGCTTGAGCTGCATGCAACAACAATCTTGTGTCAACTTCTTCGTGATCACTTTCAAGCTCTTTTATTTCAGTAACTTGAAGTTGTTCATCTAAAATTTCCATGGCATGGCATTGACTTCCATGTGTAACAAACAACCAACCTAATATCACCAAGAAAATTGAGGCCTAAGATTTTCTAAACTTGAAAAAAAAAACTCAACTAAAGCTTCTTATGTGGGATAAGTATCAGTTATGAAGTCAACACGTTTGCATTTGAATTTTTTGGCCAGATTCAAAATAGAATTTAAAATGCTTTGTGCAAAATCTCCAAATGTCAGATGAATGCCCTTTGCTTGCTGAATGAGTGCCATGCCATCAATTAACAACACCGATTCGGATGGGATATCTTCAACTGATGTAATGCTGCAACAATATTTATTTTCAAAGTAATGCAATAATAATGCTTTATTTGTTCTGTTTTTACATCCATCATAGTTACCAAGACACAAAGGTATAGTGGTAAGACAATATTTCACGAGTTCACTGAGATCCATATTCTTCACTTTTGCAATAACAAGAAGGCGATTTAATAAATCTTTACTGGATTTCAAAGCCAACATTTCATCTTTGACCTTCATCTTGATTGTTTTTCCAACATTAGTGAAAGTTTTAATTTTTTAAGGGGAGAAAAAAAATCCAATGAACTTACTTGATCACTTAATCTTTCTTTTAAAAAGCTATTAAAGCACTTTTCACCAATATCAAATGCTTGTAATATATCTTTCTGGATATCTATTGGAGTAACACCACCAGTTGAAATATGAATTAAATCATTGTACTGTACCTCAAATGGATTGAACATTGATTCGATAGTTTTAATAATTTTATTTACATCTTCTTCATCCCGTTTAATTCGCGAAGCATCAAGTTCTTTTCTGGAACTAACATATTCTTCTTTGCCTGCCATTAGTTCGCAATAATGTGAAATTATGGCTCTAGAATGATGTGAAAGAATCCATCTGTTTACAGCTCCTTTATTGCATGTAATTCCTGTCAACCCGCCTTTTGTCTTAGAATCACGGTTGTAAGTTTGTTCGATTACCTGATCACAAGCAGTTTTGGAAAATCCCCATTTTTCTTGTTGTTGACAAGAAAATTTTCCTTTTAGGAATTCATTCTTTATATCTGGATGTGTTTTATGCAACATTTGCATTTCACACCAATATATAGATAAATACCTTGAGTAATTTACTCTGTCGTAAGCAAAAAACCAAGGAAGCATAGAATAAACAGCAGATAAATACAACTCCCAGTTTCCTTCCCTAGTTGCTCGAATAAAAATCAACAAAATTTCCATCACCTCCAAAAAAAACTACTCCAAAAAGCAAAGGTTGGACTATCTAAAGATTTTTCAGCTATAAAAGCAGAATATCTTTCAAGGAAATTTAAGACATTTTTATCACATACATATGTTTTTGAAGAATCAGATGCAAATGTGTCAAGAAATTCTGCAATGGTGTGTTGAATTGTAGTACGTTCTTCATTTTCTAATTCATTCAAAAAATATTGCAAACATAATCTATGTAGAGCTTCATACATTAATTTATTTGCATGGATACTCCTATTATAATGATGTCCACTAATTACCCCCTGGATCGATCCTTCAGCTACTACGCCTGACTCAATAAAAATATCACTCAATCCCTCAATCCAGCATCAGAAAATCTTTTTCCAATTACAGCCAAAAATGCCATTGCTGTATGAAATTCACCTAACCTGATAACTAACCGTTGTTTAAATATTTCATTTTGCCACCTTAGTTGTTGCGCTTTTGAATAAATTGCTTGATCCATAACAAGAACAATGCTATTAATCGCCAGGTTGTCAGCAATTTTATACTACGTTTTAATATAGCATTTACAGTCGACATATTTGTAGGATTAGCATCCAAAACAGGTAAATAACCTATTTTTGTTTTTTGATAATTCTGTTTCTCTACATTTTCAAGCATAGTATTAAACCCAGACCAGCCAGGTAATTGTTGACCTTCACTACCAAAAAATTTGCACAAATAAAAAAAATGATCAGTCTTTCGCGAGATATCTTGGAAACTTATATATTTATCATCCATAGTAGAAGGCGGATCATCATAGCGAGGAGGGCAATGTTTCTTAATTCCAATAAAAACTTCAACAGTAGGAATATTTGTATCCAAAGTTTGTTTTCTTCCTTTTTCAATTGGTGAAGTTGTCGTTTCATTTTCATGGAGTGTTTCAATTAAAGTTAAAGGATGACTGCTCCATTGAATGATAATACCGTTTGTATTATGGGTTGTCCCAGATCCACTAAGCATTTCCTCACCAAAATCGTTGTTGTCCCAAACGAGAGTAGTAAAAGTCTTTTTAGAAAAACCATGAGGTACTAAATTGTTTTTATTTAACTGCTGTATAGCTAAAGCTGTATCATGTTGCGGAACAGTACTATGAGATACGCAGTGTTCAAAACCATTTAAAATTCCAATCAAGGAAGCAGATCCTGTTAAATGACGTATTGTCATGCCCAAAGCTAAATGTTTTGGTGTTTGTTGCTTTCCATTTGATAATAAGTACATCAAGTCTTGAGATACTGATAAAATTTTTCTTTTCATATCTTCATTTACAGAAACATAATAATCTTCTGCTACTTCTTTTGAAGCTCCTACACACCATGCTATAAAATTAAACAAGTGTTTAGGAACATAATTTGATGCTGCCTCTGTTGTTAGATCATCATCTTTCGGAGGCCACACAGTTATAAATCCAGGAGTGCCGAGCATTACATTTTTTAACATTTTCGCAGCAAAATACAAATTTCTAATTTCATTCTGATTAATCTTTGATTTGCTTGGTGGTTCTTCTTGCTCTGCTGCATCTGAATCTTCATTTTCTGTTTCAGTTGAACTGTTCTGTTCCATAACATGACACACATTTCTTGAAACCGAGTCACATAATACAAGTTCGCACTGATTAGAACGTGGACGCTTGACAAAACTAATTAATCTGTGGATAATTTTTTTGAATACGCCGCTTAAGTAAACAATTTCTGTATCCAGATATATCAATGTTTTCATTTTCAAGCACAATTTGAACAAACATATCTACTAGTTTGTTCATCCTCATTATTTTATTTTGCTTGATGATTAAATCTTCTATTACATCGGTGCAGAAAACTTTAAATGATATGGAATATTGTGTGTCAACAGGTTGTGCGCTTTTGTCAATGGTTAAAAATTTGGTATAATTTTTGTAACAAGATCTATGATACTGCATTTTGATTGCTACCAAGTCCTTATCACGAATTTGTATCAGTAAATGCTCATCCTTCTTTGCGATTGCAGCTTCAAGCAATAAATTGTTGTTTGTTTCACATTTAGCCAATTTTTCTTTTTTTCTTTTTCCTGTAGGTCTGTCAACAATATATTTTTCTGTTTTGCAAACAACACATACAGCGGGCAACACGCATTTTTTGTTTGCACCCTGCAAAAATATAGAATCACTTCGCATAATTCGTTTAGAAATCATGTTTTCGGAAAGTGATGCATCATAAAATTGTTTTGCTTTTGAAGTTGATGCTTTAGAATTTTTTTTTTCAGCAGCAGCAATTCGGGTTTTATCCGTAAACTTACTATAACATTTACGATGAAAACCATTGTTTTTATCATCAGGTAATTCTTCTTGTTCATTTACGGGCAACAATAACAATTCAGAAGCTATTTTACCTTCAGTCGTATCAAAATCTTTCCATTTCAAACAGCACTGTAACTTTTGCTCAACTGACGGTGGAAAAGTTTAATATTTTTATGTCTGCATAATTGACAAGATGCAAACAACATTTCATAAGATCAGACATTGTATTAATATCGGCATTAGTATCATTCATACGCGGAATCAACTTTGTAAACAAGGCGAATTCTAGGATGTAAATATCCGATGGAGATAACGCTAGATAGCGCGTTTGCGATTCGATGATGTTTACTAGATCATAATTTCAGTCAAAAAAAAAAAAAAAAAAAAAAAAAAAAAAATGGCGGCTTGTGATTGGAGGATTCAGTTGGATATTCGGATACTTTTACATATCAACATATAAACAGGACCGCAGAAATTGTAAAAATTAAAAATTTATATAATTGATTATGAAAAAATGTGCACTTTATGATACCAGAACATTATGAATTCTTTATCTATACAATATTATTTAAATTTTAAGATTAACTCAAAATTGCCCCTCGATGATTGAAACGAACTTGCATGATATTCACGTACGGTCCACGGCCTATATGCTAAGTTTAAATTTTCTATGTTTCATAGTTTTTGAGAAAAATGGCTGTGAAAGACACACGAGTGATCATAATGGTTCAGTTTTTACTTTTCAAGTATGGAACCCTAAAAAGGAATATTGATTTAGAGACTATATAAATTAATGTAAAACAGTTTCTGACCTTTTGATATTCTGTATATTTTGTAGGGTCTTTCTCAAAAATTTCATAAGTACTTGATTCTAAGTTATCCATTAAAGGCTAAAAAATAAAAAAAAATGTATCTAAATAGAAGAATAAATAACTTTACCTGAAAAAAAAAAAAAAAAAAAAAAAAACATGCATTTATTTGCAAAACTAACTATCTGACCTGTAGAGGGAATTGTAAATAATCTTCATAGCCTTTGGCAAAACTAGACAAGGCATCATCAGGATCTTGAGACTAAAAGAAAAGCACATAATTAAAAATAAGCTGAAACATATATACAATTCAAAACAAAAAGTGTAATCTTTTCAACAAAATTTTATGTTATGATTATTTATGAAAGAGTTCAGAGAGTTACAGTGCCCAATTATACAGCGTTTTTGTTTTCTCTAGACATTTAATTCTCTGACCACAAGATAAAAGGCTAAACCAAAATTGAACAGCTAAGTGGAAGAACATGTTAAGTAGCAAAAATTACATTTCAAGAAATTTGATGTAAAAGTTTCTGTTGTCCATTTTAATGATTTATTTTCTGTTTGATACCATGTGTTTAAAATATTAACAGGTGTGGTACTGAAAAAAAATGTCAAAAAAACTCATTCATATTTAATTTTTAAATATTAAAAAATGTTAATATTATTTACATTATTAAATAATAAAATATTAAATATTAATGAATAATGTCTTAAATCTTCAAGGCTAAATAGAATTTTGGTATTTTAGCTTTACCATGAGATACAATACCTGATAACGACTTCGCACAAAATATAAAATAATTTATAAAAAATGTAGCATAACATGTTCTTCCACTCAGCTCATCAATTAACAACTGGGTTCATTAGACCAACATGTAAATATATAGGAATATCAAAACACAAAAATAACTAAAGATTTACAATGAGAAACCTAATACATAATACAACATACTTCTAATTATTCCTAAATTGCATATAATTCTTATGCATAAATGAACGAAGATTGCTTTTGGATCCAATGAGCCTGTCTTGGTAGTCTAAAGGTTACACTTGCAATCAAAACTAAATCAAAACTACTAAAGCAAAAAGGTGTGCCCTTCTGTAACACTAGATTAAAAATTAATGCTATATGCTGTCATTTTGAAACCATATATCTTCCCTTCTAACTATTCAAGGGTGATTCTGAGTTTTAAAAAATTTCTAAAATTTATAACAAATTTTCCGAAAGGTTACAGCAGAGGGGGGAAGGGGGGACACTAACTATGCATTTTCCCCCTGATCTTTTGACGAAATTTGTGTGTTTTTCACGAACCTTTGATGAAATTTGTGTTTAGACAAAATTCGTGTTTTTTCACTATCCTTTGACAAAATTGGCGATTTTTTCGGCAAACGATTGACGAAATACTTAACGTAGTGCCCAGTAGCAGAAATTTCTCCAAGTGTCTGCAACAGATGCTTCAGGGGCAAAAAATAATCAGCAGGTAAAATATTTTTACAACTGAAGCATTAATTAAAACAATCACTTACCTGTAGTGTTTTTAAGCATTTTATAAATTTTTATTAATAATAATCTTAACATTTTGTATTAAGTAATAAAGAGCTAAACATAATATGAAGCAAAATAGAGGTTCAATAAAAAAGAATCTGCAAAAGAGAAAAAATCTGCGACGCCTGTTACCCGTCTCAAACTTTCTGCTACCGGGACATAGTGAAAAAAATTTATAATAAAACTAAAGGGTATGAAAATTATTTCTTAGATGTGGACTTCAATGTAACAAATTTCCTTTCACTATCAAGAGTTTGATTAATAAATGTATTTACTTCTTTGTTAATGGGTTGTTGCTTGCAGATACAATGTTTAGAAAAAAAAACCCCAACAAAACACATAACTTCCATATTTATCTTAAAAATTTTTAAATAAATTTCTTTAATTATATTTTGATTCATATTATTTAAACCTAATTATATTAATTCATTGTTATTATATTAATTCATTGTACAAAAAATAAATGTGGTAATCATAGTAAGTATGAGCAACAGCATGTAGTTTAAGCACAGAATTTTATTTTAATAAAAATTAGAAGTTTATGCAGTATTTCAACTATGACTGCATTTTTCTGCAAAATGTAAAAATAAGACAAGAGGTTTCTGTTTTTTACGAAACCATCCTTCTCAGAATCAACCAACCGAAGATGGAAGCATTTTTTTTTTTTTTTTTAATTCTTAATATTTAAGAGTTTTTGTTACAAGTTGCTTTAAAAATTAATCTTTTAAACATGTCACGAGTAATTTTTAATGCTTAGTTTGGAAAAGATAATTAAATGAAAACAGAGATGTCACTCAGAAAATAACAAAAAAGCGGAAATTAAGAGTTAAATAAAATTTATATGACATTTTCCACAACATTTATCCATAAATTTTGTAAGCTATATTGTTTATAATTTATTAACTAAATAACTTATAAACAATACATTTTATAAGTAAAACTATTTTTTAACTAGCTTAAAAAATGAAAAAACTGATTTTATAATGGTCGCTAGTTCGTCAAAAAGTGGAAAAAAATAATCCCTGCCGGCTTGGCCTACAGGCAGAGGTAGCTTTCGAAGTTAAGTACTAAATTCACCAACAAAACTTAAATCAAGATTAGAGATAAGCCCAGTTTCTTCACTAAGAATGAGCTCTAGGGAGCTAAACTTTTTGTGAAAATTCTAATATACACGAATACACAGACGCATGTATAAGAAATAGGTTCAAAAATGGCTACAGCAAATTCAAAGAACCTCAAAGTGTTAAAATATGTTAATATTTCCATAGTCAGGTTTTTATCATGTTTTAATACGTTTCTTCAAACTCATATGACGTTACATATTCACCTGCTGAGGTCCATTATATTTCCAATATGACGCAATATATATATATATATATATATATTTACATTTATTCATCAAACTATTTATTTTATTAATAACACATACTGGACAATTGCACAATAAAATATATTAAATAAAGACACAATCTTGCTGAATGCAGAGATTTTATTATTAGTAGTAAATTTTATTAATATCTCTGCATTTCAGTCATTCATTAAAAGAGCATTTATGATTTGCTTAGATGACCAACTAAATGAAAAAAATCGAGTTTATACAGAAAATAGCTTTTGATCATGTTTTCCAGCAAAGTATATAGATAAGATAATGCAGAAGTACACCGCTCCCACTCCTTCAGGTCAACGACAGAATAATAATCAACTTATGGTCTACAGAAAATTTCACTACATTCCCCCTACATTCGAAAAGCTAAAAAAAGATCATACTGAAATATAATATAAAGTTGGTCGTTATTCCACCTCCTTACCTCATTGATATCATCAGTAATAAGATCATATATATATATATATATATATATATACATTTATTCATCAAACTATTTATTTTATTAATAACACATACTGGACAATTGCACAATAAAATATATTAAATAAAGACACAATCTTGCTGAATGCAGAGATTTTATTATTAGTAGTAAATTTTATTATTAATATCTCTGCATTTGTCATTCATTAAAAGAGCATTTATGATTTGCTTAGATGACCAACTAAATGAAAAAAATCGAGTTTATACAGAAAATAGCTTTTGATCATGTTTTCCAGCAAAGTATATAGATAAGATAATTCAGAAGTACAACGCTCCCACTCCTTCAGGTCAACGACAGAATAATAATCAACTTATGGTCTACAGAAAATTTCACTACATTCCCCCTACATTCGAAAAGCTAAAAAAAGATCATACTGAAATATAATATAAAGTTGGTCGTTATTCCACCTCCTTACCTCATTGATATCATCAGTAATAAGATCGATAGGATCCCAATGGATCAAAAATCTGGTATATATGAAATCCCTATCACTTTATCAAATAATGTTGAAAATGTCTACATCGGCATGACAAAACGTAAGTTATCAGTAAGGATTATGGAACATCGCAGGGACATTAAACATCATAAACAGAATATAGCTCTTTCTAGGTTCTACTTAGCTAATGAAATCTGCCATATTAACTTTGCTGAAGCAAAAATTATAGTTTCGTGCAATAACCCCTTTGAAAGTAAAATTAGAGAATCAGTTGAAATCATCGCACGTGAAGATAAACCTTGTAACAATAATTTATTCTATAATATCCCAAAAATCTGGCATAATATCAAGTCATAATTCTACATCTAATTACAATATTTCAGCTTAAACTTGTATTATGTTGCCAAAACTTGAATGAAAACTCAGTTGAATGTGGTTTTGTCCCTCATGTGTAGATGCTGGCACTCGTGGTTTCTTAAATGGACTTTTTTGATTCATTTGATCTCAGTTCATTAATAATTATTTATTTTCACTAGATGGCATTTTTGTATTCAAATCATTGGTCAAGTTTTGACTAATTATCTCTTGCACAGGAAGCTTTCGTCTCTGAACTTTGAGCCTTTTTACCATCATATTTTCCTGAAGACGGCTGTAGAAACAGCTCGAAATGTAGAAATTAACTCTTAGCTTAACAAATTTCATTTTTTGTGTACCATTAAGCCCGATTGTGTCTTTATTTATTTATTTTATTTTGAGTTTTCATGCAGAAATCTTTCTCTAGAAAACTTATGATGTAATATTCAATTTGTTTTCAATTCGTCAAACTATTTATTTAATTTATTTTTTCACGTGAAAATCTTGCAATAGAAAAGTAATTGTTGTGGTGAGAATTTTATTTTATTATTATTTTTTTTTTAATTGTTGGCAGCTACTATAACAAAAAATGTTTATTTTTTTCCTCTCATTGTTGTGTAAGAGCTGGTTTTATCAGAATTATGTTAAGATGGTATTCAAAATTTTGAACCCTCCCCATTTCCACACCCTTGGGCCGATTTTGCCCATGTTCAATCCCTGCCGAGATATTAGCCATATCAGTGCTGTTGGCGAGTTTGAAGACGATCCGTACATAATTGCGACTTTTATCGTGCAGACAAAATTTAGTACATACATACACACACACACACACATATATATATATATAAACTTTTTAGGTAGGGGTCGTTTTGGGTTACTGGAGTCATATAATGAAAAGTTATGAAGGAATTTTCCAAAAGTCGCACCATGGTAACGACCGCAATAGGTAGTATTTCTTACGAAATCTACCTAAAAAAAAAAAAGTATGAAGGACAGTTTGATAAAGGTGTGCAGTCAATTCTCTCTAATCCACAACTCTATAATTCACACACTGTTTCAGATGTAAACAATGAAAATTCAGTTACCATGAACTTTGCAAGAGAAATTCAAAATGAAAGCAATTTGATTGATGATCGGTATTCAGCCCCCCCCCCCCCTTCAGTTTTTGCATCTGAATTGAGTAAAACTTTATTTTTCAAAGAAAAAGAGGAAAAATCAGGATATTTCTTTGTGGTCAGCATCTAGAGACAGTGATGGTGATGACAAAACAGAAATCTGCAAAACTTTTGTGTTTTTGAAAAAAATTCACTAACTGTTGTGCCTTATTTCTTAAATGAATAAAATACAACTGAATGGGTGTTCTTCCAAGGTGAAGATCCAGTTGCAGAGAATTTTCTAGATGATGACATAAGTACTATTCTGTTAAACTCTACTGAAAATCAGAGTAATTGTGACACAGTCTGATGATGAAGGTGAAAAAGCAACACTTGAGCAACGTTTGGCTATAAATATCTATATTTTCTTCAGTTTTGTTTCAGAACAAGAAATAATGACTATAGACCGCAAGAAAAAAATACTGACCAAAAGTTCTCAAACAATGACACTTAATCCTGTGTTTGAAAATTATAAAGCAAACAAAAGAAATTATATTATAAAATTTAAATATTTTTCCTTAAATATAATGCATTTTTTAATTAAATAATACAATGTGTTACATCATCTTTCTTTTTTATCAATTAATTTATACATTACTAATTAATTACTGTAAAATTAGATGAGAAAAAATGTAAACAAAGTAATGACCTATAATCCGCAAAATTCTATAAACTGCACAACCTGTGGTCCCAAGCTGTGCGGATTAGAGGGAGTTGACTGTACATCCAAAAATGTCTCCCAGTAGCAGAAATTTCTCCAAGTGTCTGCGACAGATACTTTAGAGGCAAAAAATAATCAGCAAGTAAAATATTTTTACAATTGAAGCGTTAATTAAACAATCACTTACCTGTAGTTTTTTTAGGCATTTCATAAATTTTTATTAATTTATTAATAATAATGTTAACTTTTTGTATTAAGTTATGAAGAGCTAAACATAATATGAAGCAAAATAAAAGGTTCTATGAAAAAAAATCTGCAAAAGAGAAAAGAAAATCTGTGACGCCTGTCTCAAACTTTCTGCTACCGGGAAATGTCAGATGAATTTATGTGAAGTAAACTCATTAAATTTTCAAAACTAATACTAACCTGGATGGTTTAGCTGTTTAAAAATTTTTCCTCCTTCCTAAGGAATATTTCATATAATTAATACAGTGAAACCTCCCTGTGTGACCACACCTTCCTGAACGACCATTTTTTCATGGAACGAAATTTATTCCTATAAGCTCAATACTAATTTTACCTCCATTCAGAGACTCTCCCAGTTGAACTCCCTCCATGAAAAAGCAATTTCTTTGAAGAAAATGAAACAAATTCCGTTTTTCCTGGTCGCTTGAAGAAGGAATTATTAGAAAAATAATTCCATAGAGCGCATTATTATTCATCAAACTTCTAAACTAAGTTTAGATTTTTGGTAACTTCTAAGTTTTTAAACCCCTTTGTGCCTTTTTAAGCAATGAATTTAACTCTGATGACAAATTAAGAATGACGGCCAATAAACTCCCCTATTCTGTCAGGAAACTCGCAAAGAAATAGATAAATTAATGAAATCGTCATTATTTGTTCCCGTCCAAAAAAAAGTTGCATTCATTTATTGAACTTCGAAAGGACTTGGAAGTAAAAGTTATAAAAGATAAAACCGTAAAATCAATGTAAATCAAGCAAATGTCAATGTATTCATTTTTAAAACTCTGCAGTAATTAACTTATGTAATTAACTTTTGTTTTAATACTTAAATTTTCATATTTTTTCCTAATGTGAAAAATAAATTTTAGTAACATTAATTGTTACCCTTTTTTCAACAATTAAAATCTAGATTTAAACATGACCTCCATTAAAAGACCACCTCTTGGAGCGACCAATTTTTATTGGAACGAAACGTTGTCGCTTTAGGGAGGTTTTACTGTATTACATAATAAAAAAGAAAGTTAGTATTCTATTCAGAAAAGGTAGAAGCAAACATACTTATTTCTTACATTTTCTACCTGTTGGGCTATCCGGTCTGAATTTTTTCTTTTTTTACAAAATTTCTAGGATAAAAAAACATTGACACAGTAGTAAGGACACTGTATACTACTCTCAAATACCTCTTTTTAAATTAATGTATAAAGATTTATGATATATATATAAATAAAAATTACTTACACCCCATAAATGTTCTAAGTACTGTTGATAATTTCTTAAATGATTATGCTTATTGCTGCCAGTAATCACAACTTGAATATCAAGCTAAAAAATAAAATATATATTACATACATTTGCAAATTTTATTCTAAAAAGCAATGAGAAAAAATATAATAGAATTTGATCTTAACACATTCAAAACTAGCAACTTGATGGCTCATACTTTCTTCAATATAATAACTCATCTTTTCAATATTAAAACTGAGCAGGGGTGGGGAAATGCATCATTTTACTCGCCACTGGCGAGTGAGTTTTCTGACAGGGCGAGTGACTTTTTAGGTAGTCTTTGAAAATTGCAAACTATAGAGGTATGTCAAAAACGTTTTTTTATTTAGTAGTTAGCTATATTTTTCAACTTTCCTAATTACTGCAATGTAAATTGGTATGAACTTCTACTTTATATTAAACTTTCATCCCTTGTTTATATTTCTTAATTTTATAGGAAAAAATATATAAAAATGCATTATAGTAATAGTAACCAACTATTTTTGAGCTGCGTAATTTCGTCATAAAAATTTTCAACTGTACGTTGCATTTTACTGGCTGATGAAATAAATCCTTGGCTGGTAAGATTTTCCAAAAATTCTCCACCCCTGAAATTGAGTAATCATCTGATATCAACACTATTTTCAAAGGACAACAAACTCTCATGGAGAGTAACCAATAATAACATGATTATTATGAGTAAAGATTATTAAATTTTATCTTTCCTCTCTTATTTATTTACTTTTTTGTTGTTGTTTTCATTGTACAGAGGTCTGTACAGACTTTTATCACAGAATTCTGTTTTTGGACAATTGTGAAAGATATTTTATACTTGTAAAAAAAAAAATTAAAAATAAATCTATAATAATAAAGAAAGAAGTTTGTGTGTGAGTGTGTCGACGGTGTTCTGAAGAGACCGCTGCATGTAGAGCTATAAAATTTGGGGAAAAGGTACGTCTATATATGAAGTTTTGCACCTCGAAGCCCGATTTTCGATTAGATTTTTTTTTTATGCGATTTTTAGCACTTTTTAAAGTTTTGAGGCGATTTTTTCCATTAAGTGAGAAGAATATGGGGTCTTTCTTTTAACCCAATATAGTAAATTTTGTTCCCTTTTCAAAAAAGTTTATTCGGAATTCATGCAGCGATTTTTGAATTTTTAGCGAATTTTTTATGCAATTATTGAACAGCATTTAATGCATTTCCATACCTATATGGAGGTTACTGTACAGGGACACAGTTCTGTCGCCAACTTGGCGGTATATCGCCAAATTTGGCAATAGAAATGAGTCGCCTACTTGGCGATATCTCTAATATTTCGCCAAATTCCCATAGACTTCCATTGTAAACCAATATGGATTACTTGCTTACAGGAAATCAACAAATTGAGATATTTTAATGCAAAAAAAACTAATATTTATAATAAAGCACCCATACTACAATATATATTAAAACACACATACACACATAAATAACGCCTGCATTCAACAGTTAAAGGTATATATAAATATTATACAGACATACAAACAATAAATACAATAAACCCAACTGGAGTGAAAAATTAGCCAGAGCCAGGAATCGAACCCGGGACCAAAAACTAATATTAACTTAAGGGATTATATTAATTCGATTTTTCCACATTAAGAAAAATAATGCGGTTTCTTTCTTTTAACCCAATATAGTAAATTTTGTTCTCTTTTCATAAAAGTTTATTCAGAATTCGTGCAGCGATTTTGGAATTTTTAGCGAATTTTTTATGCGATTATTGAACAGCATGTAATGCATGTCCATACATATAAAAGGGGTTACCGTAGGGGGGAGATCCAGTTTTGTCGCCAAATAATGCCAATTTGACGATATATCGCCAAATTTGGCGACCAAAATGAGTCGCCTAAAGTGATGCCAACTTGGCGATATCTCTAATATTTCGCCAAATTCCGATAGACTTCCACTGTAAAACAATAGGGTTTACTTGCTTACAGAAAATCAACAAATTGAGATATTTTAATGCAACAAAAACTAATATTAACTTAAGGGATTATGTTAATTATATTTAAGGGAGTCCAAGTAAATTAATTATGAATAAAAGTAACATGATCTAATGCTTAGCATGATTTCCAAAACATAAATTTTAAGAGAGCCCACAGGTCAAAGGAATTAGATTTGAAACTTTTATCTAATTATAGTAAATTTTGACTTTCGTGATTCTTGAACTTTTTGCGATTTTTAATGCGATTTTTACGTTTCTTCGCGATCTGCTGCAATTTTTTGACATTCCATTTTTGACCTAAAGTACATTCTGCCCTCATTTCAATATAGTTTATTCGGATTTCGTATAGCAATTTTCGAATTTTTCGGGAATTTTGTATGTGATTTTTAGTGTATTTTAGCGATTTGCTACTATTTTTCCACATTAGTGAAAGGAATCAACTTGCAATCTTCGAATATAATATATATATATATATATATTTTCTCTTTTCAGAATTTGAGAAGTGATTAAAAATTTTTTCGCGATATCTTATTGTGATTTTCACAGTTTTTTCGTAATTCCTGCTGTTTTTTGACGTACCCGGGTAACGCCAGGCAAGTTCGCTAGCAAATAAATAATCATATTCAACTACTTTGAGACAAGTTCGATTTTATTTTAGAATGGCTAAACTTTTGAAGAATTAATTAAAAATTCAATAAAAAGAAAAAGAATTTTGGGCAGGGCCTTGTTTTGATGAAAAATTGTGTGAAGAGTACTTTAAAGGAACCAATGTTTTCCTAAACAAATCCTTGTTATACCAAGGCTACCAAAGTTTGAAAATTTTTACATACTCAGTTGGGCATGTGGTAGAAAAAAATACATGCCCAAATAAAAAATTTACATGCCTGACTTTTTGTTCTTCTTAATTTCTTGGCTGTAATTTTAAAGCTGGTAAATATAACATAATCTATAAAACGATAAAGGGTACACTGAATATTTTTTATTCAAGGGAATATGAAACTCTTAAGATTAAAAAATGTTTAAATAAATGATTCTCATTTAATAAATAAAAATCACATCACAAAACTAAATAAACATTGTTTTATTATATTACTAGTAGGCTACACCCGCTTTGTTGGTCCATTTTCCAAATTAACCTTGATCAAACAGAATGATGAATTCGACCTTTTATTTTAAATTAATATGGACCTTCACCTGGAAAGTCTTTCCGCATTTGCTGAATACGATGCGAATGGCATTTAGCTATTATATTATCTTATGCAAAATTCAGGCCATTCAGAATAAACTCTTTTATAGTAGATCTTTAAAGTAGAGGTTGGGAAGGAAATACAGCCATTGTGATCATCAGGAATTAAAATGTTCTCTAGACACCACACTACTAAAATGAGAGATAATTACAACGATTAAAGAGAATGATCAGTGAACATTAATCATGTTCAGATTATTCACTTTCGTTTGTTAGTTCTTGAACTCCATGCTTCTCAGCTAGGTGCTATGTGTGATTCTGGTAGCTTAAATACAATATCTCTCTATGTTACATTATATTTTGTAATATATGTCTTCTTCTGGCAGGCCTACAGCAGTTTTATATCTTCGAATTACAGCAGAGTAAATACAGCCAAAAAATTTAATAAATTATTTGCACACAAAGAACTGTTTAAATTTCATATTTAAAAAAAAAAAAAAATGTGAATCATATAAAAGTGGATTTTTTAAACTGAAGTGCTCGAATAAAATTAAAATAATGTCATTTTCACTGCCATTTCTTTTTTCATACTAATTGGAATCATGTAACTTAACCTGGAAACCCCCCCCCCCCCCTCCCTCGATAACTGATTATGACAGAAAAATAAACCTTGTTTTCATCCAATCAAAATCTTTCCAATCTTCCATAATCGGGTGCACAGCTAAGTTTGACGTCAAACATTAGAAGCGTTTGCAATCATGTAGTTACCAATGTAAAAGAGTTAGATACAAAAAAAAAAGCCATTATGTGCCAAACTACATTCCATTAAATAAAGTAAAATTGCTGGTTATTGAACTATAGATCTTTCACCAAAAATGCTCTTTCAGAATCCTTCTATATATAAAAAAAAGTTTTGATTTGGAAATGGACCAATAAAAATCTGCGTAGATATTCCTGACAGATCGGCATCCAATTTGAATGCTTAAGCATGGCCTTTCTTCGTTAATATTAAAAAAACTGTTGCATACAAAAATATGAAAATCGGTAGTATTATAGAGAAATGTTTGATAAACACGCTGATGCAGACAGTTTTCAAATCAAAGAATTATTTTAAGAGATATTTAATGCCAAAGTTGGACAAAATCGTTCCATTAAAAAAGTTTTATAGCAGCAAAAACTGTATATGGGAATTTAATCATTTTTAGATCATTTTATGCGTCAGAATTTCCCGGTGTGCAGGCTGCATTTAATATTTTAATTTGACTCATTTTTTGAGGTTTTATTTCTATTTTAAATTCAAATTTTCAGCATTTCGAGAGATATTTTTTACAAAATTTAGAAAATTGTATTAATTTAAACTGTTGCCAACTGTATAAACAGCGCAAACAATAATGTTTGCTTCAAATTAAAAATTTATTTTACACGTGACTATTATAAACAGAAAATATAAAAAGCAGGAACTCATTGAAAATTACGTCATAAAAACTATACTTACACTGAATTTTAAAAGAGAAAGAATATTGTAAAATAATACATTCATTAACATGCATTAGAAGTCTTAAATAGGAGAATTTACGTCACATTACACTTATTACGTAAAATGAAAAAAAAAATAATATTGCAAAACAGTTTAAATTTTAAAATTTATTTGATATTTTAAGATGATCATAATATTTTATTTCTAACAAAAGTATTTTTACGTGAATATTAAAAACAGAAAAAAAAGTTTGGTGAAAATTACATCAGATTATAATTGTCAGATTCAAATTATAATTCAATCTTCTGAAATCTTTTTAAAGCCGATCAAATTAGCGTGCTGTTAAGAGTCTGCGGTGTCTGAACAGGAAACAGGGGTTGACGAGCGTAGCTGGTAGGGGACAGAGCCCCCTAGTCTAATATATAAAAATGAAAATTTGTCTGTCTGTAATGCTATACAAATCTACAGTTTGGAAGTCAGAATTCTGAAATGTTACATACATGCATATTAAAACATGGCCGAAGCAACTAAAGCAATCTGGAATCAAAATAACTTATAGTTAATTTTTAATTAATAAAAACTACAAATTCAACAGCAATTTCCAATCAAATTGAAAGATTTTTCGTTATAGCTGTTGCCAACAATTAAAAATCCACAATAAAGATCTTACCACAACAGTTACCTTTCTATTGCAAGACATACAGCATATTACGTATGCCACGCTTGCAATACCAAAAAGCTGAAGCTGGTATTACAATAATTGTTTTACCTCACATGCAAATAATTAGAGATATACATATTATGTGCTCCACGCTGCAATTTTACGATCTGGTATTACGATAATTATTTTTCCCACATTCAAAGAATTAGAGATTATTTAATTGCGCTTAATTATTGCAAATTTTTAAAAATAAAGAAACACATTTTATCACAAACATCAACAAAACTTTTTATTTTATTTATTCCCTTATTCCAAAGATATCCTTTTACCGTCTGTTGCCATAGTAACATAAATTAAAAAGTCACAGTAATAGAAAAATATTTTACTAAATCGAATAGTTATTTTTAATTTTGGTTTTAGAATTAAATTCACAAACTCCTGTGCATAGAACGGGTTAAACAGCTAGTGATAAATAAAGTCAGTTGCACAAAATCTAATAATCTAGTATGTAATAATCTTTTTGATGCACCGAAGATTTCTTTTTCATTTCTCTAATGAGAAACACTAATGACACGTAGATATAAATGGGCTTTTGATTTTCAAGGTTACATTATTCTCCAGTCTGTTGCCTAAATAAACCTAAAATCATTAATTTTTCACAATGGTTAGTGGTTAGGGCTGTGCGTCAGAAGAAATTGCTTTATAATGATCGAATTTTATCTGAATTTCAGATATTTATTTTCTTATCTAGGCTAAAATGATAAATCAACAAATATTGTTCCATTGGCCACCATTGTAATTTCAAAAATTTTTTCACAAGTATTGGAACTCCAAGTATTGCTTATTTAGTGATAGTAAAATAACTCCATATGAAAAATATATAACACTAAATCTTTTTTTTCCGTTTGCTTCATAATGAAAAACCATAAATTTACTAATCACTAAGTACAAATTTTGTGTAATCTTCTGCAATTGGGATCACTTTCCAGAGTCTCTTTCAAATATAAAAGAAGCATTCAATAGTTTAGTAAATACGCTAATTAGCAGATAACCTGATTATGGAAGATTAATCCAATATTTTTCAAAAATCTTAAAAAACCTGAAAAAGGGATGGCGAATTAAAAAGATTATAAAAAATTGATTTCAGTAAGCAATTTTTATTGTAAAATGTTTTCTTTTATGGCATTAATAACACATAATTGCATAAATTTTCTTAAGAATAATTTTTAGAACTTAACATTTGAAGCAGTAGACATTTCTAAAAGGGAAATTGGCGGTATGTGTTAAAAAAAAAAAAAAAAAGAGAGTGGACATTATTCGCTTATCTGAGTTCCAGGTTATAAAAGACACAAGTTTGGGGAAAACAAACCAGCATGTTTCCGTAGTAAAGAATGCGAAAAATATTTTAAATGTCTGAAATTAAATTATTTACAATATGTGTGCATGGTGGTGGGGCAGGCATTTGCCCTAAAATTTAAATATTTGGCTACACCTTTATAATATTATCTGCTATTTGTATAATTTACATTTGAATATAAACAACTGCTCCAAAAATGTGGTCTTGCATTTGAAAAATTCCCTATAATGTGAACATCGATGGGGTTGATGTCATGTTTACGCCTTTTTGGATTAAAATCAAATTGTTTGGCGACAAAAGCAAAACCAAGATCGTAAATAAGCAAACATGTAACTCATAAGTATAGTCATTTTTGTAATTACATCTGCTAGTTTTTCTGTAAAAGTTAAATAATAATAATGAAAAATTGTTGCTCACAAGGAGGTCTGCTTAAAGCGCATACTCAAAATATTTTGAAGGAAATGCTAATAAAATTACTCATGTATGTAAAAAAGATCAGTCAAATGTAGCAGCAGAATACCAGTAGAAAATCTGTAAAAAAAATTTTTTTTTCAAGTATTTGGTGCGAAAAGACGAATGCTCCACGCTATTTAGCGAACCAATACATTTCCTGGCCAAATGCAAGAGATTGAAATGCATTTATAAATTTCTTGTTAAATAAGCATTTAAATGCCTAATACTCAATGAATTTAAACTTAAAAGGTGGATTAGTTCATTATTTTTTCTGTAATCTTATATAAAATAGACAAATTGCGTGTTACTGTAGTTATTTAAATTTATACAGTGCCACCAGCTGGATAAGTTTTAAGTGTATTTCGATTAAGAATGCTATCATTAAACACTTCGATATTAGTAATCGTTTCCATGGCAACAATACTCTTCTCTTGTTGTCTCTGACACTAACAATATCGAAATCAAATTGCCAATGCTGAGAACCTAGCCTTCATTTTGAGTTTGAAACAATTTTAATCCATTTAAATTTTGTTCTAAATAGCATAATTACAATAGTTAAATTTCCTTATAAACACGTATAAATGTATATGACAAAACTGTAGTTATAAAAATGTATTTATTTAAGTTAAACTTACTTAAACTAACTTCGTATGGAGAGTTGAAAAGTTTTTCTTAAAGAATATTTATCATAGTATTATTCAAAATTTTATTGCGTTGCCAATCAGCGTTAAATCGCAAAGAAGAAAATTTTCATTATTTTTTACGAACGCTAAAATGAGGTTCTGACGTTTTTTTTTTTTTTTTTTTATGAACATATATATCCTCATGAGAAGAATATTCTATAATTTTTTAATATTTCTGAGCATGCGCTTATGCTGAACTTCCTTGATATCATCTTATCAATTTTTCAGATGCATTTTTCTTAACCTGACGCAACAGGTAAAGCTCCAAATCTTATTTTAATCACAATATTTCAACTGAGTAATTTTTTAAGCATTATGAACATTTCCTTTCCTGTTTAAATTAAATATTTTCATTTTTTAATATTATCCCTCTTTAAGGGTGTATTTCAAAAAATATTTTTCCACCTCCACCAGCTAGAAATTTTCTGAGACATTTTCAGACTCATTTTTAAAAGTAAAAACATAAAACTTGCTGAGGTGATTTTTGAAGAGATGTATAAGAAGCCGTGTGATTTCATTTTTTACTCAATTAATTAGAATTTGAGTTTTAAACAATTATTTTCTCAGTATGACCATTTTTTAAATTCCTAGATCTCATGCTTTGGAAAATTCGGTTCAAAACGCCAACTTTGACAGCATTTTTTACAATCTTTCCTGCATTTATCAAAAAATCGAGAAGAACGGCACATTATGTAGTTTCTAAATAAGAGAATTTTCCAGTTTGATGCGTTTGAAAGCAAAAATGAATCAGAAAATAAGCAGTTTTGATTGGATAAACCCTTAAAACTGATTTCTTTTTTGCTTTTGCTTTCTTCTTTTTTTAAAAATTTTAAATAAAATTAGTAACAGTTTTTTCTTTCATTTTTCAAGGCGTAATAGCCGTTTCAATTTTTTAATCAACAATAAATTTCGGCAAGATATAAAATGGCAACTGTATCTCCAAAATAACGGAACTTTCAATCATAATTCTATAACTAATCTAAGTAGAACGATGTGTTATACACCAAAACCTTCCCTGAAATAATATCTATATCTAACAGTGCAAGTTCCATCAAAATCCATTCGGTAGAACTCAAATAATAAGAAGCCAGAACAAAATTTCCGTTTGTATTATATATTTATAAGTAGATAAGTTACATTCTCTACATTGGATTGCTAGTGTAGAGAATGTCGACTAATGTGCGGTGGTGTAGTCGTAAAATTAGCATAGGGCATGCACTCTAAGCAGAGGGTATACCCTACAGTGTATATACTATACCTTTTTTGAGAAACAAAGGGTATACGGTGTTCCTTAAAAAAATCCAGAAGTATACGGCATATACCGCCGTATACCCTCGACTACGTCCCTGCTAATGTGTCGTGGACCTTTGGCAGTCGATTGCCAGTGAGGTGTCGTAGGTTCAAGTATGAGGTCATCAATGCTTATTCGCATTAAGTCATTCATAGTTTCCATCAAGAGGCTAGTGCAAAGGGAGTTTTCAACTCAATTCATACAGCTAAAGCCCCTTTCACATGCAGATGTACTAAGGGAAAACCAAAACGTTATTTCAACCAATAAAAGTATATTGATGATACCTTTTGGCTGCATTTTGAGAAGATATGTATACAGAGTAAACGGACATGTTGATGCAGTTGCGCTCATACTTTTTACTTTTAATTTGAAAATTGACCATTCAAGTTGAGCCATTCTAGCTTCCTCCTCGTCAAGTACTATGTTCAAATGATTACACAGCAGAACAATTTCTTTGTTACCATATGTAGATCAGGATTCAATGTTGTTGATTGACCATACACAAAAATTAAAAACTTTGAAGTGTGGCAATGGTTGTTTCTGTAGCATTTCAAATGACATCCTTCAGGATGTCTGCTTTCTTTTCCTGTCCATTTAATTCCATACTTTTGAAAAAAGAACCTGTAAACTCTTCTTGGAAAGATTTCAAATGCCTTCCAGACGCATGCTTTAAACTTTCTAGCTGTAGGCATGCATCCTCTAAGGCAATGTTGATGTCCAACAAAGTGAATTCTTCAGCTTGGAATTTCTTGGAAAGGGCACCAGAATTTTAAGAACATTAAGCCAGTAATGCAATGTTTTATGAATTTCACAGTGCAAAATTCTTTCAGATACCCCTTTACCTTTGTAATAATTTTATTAGCATTTTCTGCAGCAACACTTTCCAGATACATATCAATCATCAAATTCTTTTGCAGAGTTTGTAGAGCCTGTTGCCGACTCGATAGCCATTGTGTTGGGGATACATTTCCCATCTGCACAGAAACAACTTGTAAATAATTACTTATGGCAGTAAGTTGCATACGTAGCTTTGGAGATCGATTGTTGAATTTTATGATGCCTTTAACTGTTGATTCAAAAATGCCTTTGATATATTTGTTCTTCAATGCATCCATAAAAGCAAGCTCCAGGTTATGAGCAATGCAGTGAATAGCAACAACACCAGTATAATGTCCCATGTTTATAGATACTTCGGCAAGGTTGATTCCAACAAGTTTTTCTAGCCTTTCTTCCTCATTTCATAGTCTTGTTAAATAAATGTATATTTTACATAGCCAGGATTTTCTTTTTAACAGAAATGTTCTCATAGAATCTTTACCTAACTCATGAAATAAATTCCTATTTAAAAACATACACACAAATACCAAGCTGAAAAAGAAAAAAATCCATGTGGTTTTAAAGTATTTTTCTGAAATTTTCAAAAGCAAAATTTCAGTTTAAATATTACAATTATGGTAGAGAACTAACTCTGAATAGCTACACTTAATTACTAATTATTTTGAGCTTGATTATAAAGCAAGGGAGGGAAATACCATAATAACAAACTAATATCCTATTTTATTCATTACGATTTTTTTTTTTTTTTTAAATAACCCGACCTGCAGAAAGAAAATTACATTAATTTTGAGCCGAAAAAACAAAATTCGGGATAACACAACCCAATGTTTGACTCTATTCAACGATCCCAAAGTGCCCCTTATTCAGAGGTTTTACTATATTTGAATATTAAAGAATATAGATTTGTTAATTCTTCTATGAAAAATATAAAAATGGTAGAGATACAATTGTAGAATTTTTTTCATAAGGGCATTAAAACATGACTTCCGGTTCAGGTCGAGTACAACCCGACCTGTGAAGGAGGACTCTAATCTATAGCATAATCCATTATTCAGTTACAGATAAATTTTAAACTTTCATGATGCTGCATATTTTAGCTATGTGCACCAAAATAGCAGTGCCTTTAGATTATGAAATTTCCATTTTTGGAGCAGAATTTAAAAAAAAAATCACCATTTTTATAGCAGAAAATCAAAATTGGAGCAGATTTTTCACCTCTCAGGGGTCTGTCCAGACTTTTCTCACACGGTCCAGTTTTTGTGAAATTGTGAAAAGTTCTTTTATATTTGTGAAAAATCTAGTCCTAATTTTGTGAATTTGAAAGAATAGTTACATTCCGGTTCTGTTTTATATATTTTTAAGAAGATGTATGAATGTAAAATGGATATATTTTCTTTATATAAGTAGTGACAGGTCATATTTTACTTTTAAATGATTACATTTGTGAAATGTTTAATTTAGAGCTGGAAAAAGTTTGTAAAAGGCCTATTTTTAAAATAAAGAAGTTTGTGAAGGGTCCTTTTTTAAGGTGAAAACTTTTGTGAAGGATCCTGTTTTGAAATGAAAAATTTTGTGAAGGGTCCTTTAAAGAACCCAATTACTTCCTAGACAGATCTCTGCCTCTTTATAGAAGAAATTCAACACAATAAATTTAGTAATGTGAACAAAGAAACCCACCACATTATAAAAAATTATTCTTACTTTAAACATTTTCTTTAGAAGATTTTGATGAGCTTTTGTTAAAACTGGGAAACCTTTTTTATTTGTAGAAAACAAAGATGTGTTTACGAAAACACACCGAATAGGTTCACCAAGCCACCTCTGAATTTCACAGTAACTAGGCAAATCTGCACTCAGTTCCAGCGCTAAACCAATCTTCTTATCAGTGTTACAAGCTGTTCTAAATGCATTCCACCTAAAACATATAATAATTTGTTTGCAATATCTATATTAAAATGAAAAAGAGAGAAAAAATATTCAAGCCACAATTACAAATCTATATCTCAATAATTTCAGTTAGTAATAAAGATAGATTAACACAAAATAAATACATACAGACAGCAAAGATAAAAAATGCAGTGAAATCTACAATAAATCAACCATAAGTAGTGCAATTATCTTTTATAACCTTTCTCTAACCTAAAAACTTATGAGACTCTACCTCCACTCAAGAAAATATCTCAACTGTTCCCACATAGAAGTGCTCAGGGTTCTCGCTGCCGCTCGCCATTGCGCCAAATCTCAACAAAATGCTTCATTTGGTGAGTAAACGAACAATCAGATTCGCCAAATTGCGAATGATCAATTTCTGCTCTTTTTATGTGCGTATGTGCCAATACAGACGAGATTCTTATCTGCATTACTGAACAATTAATGTCGCTTTTCATGTTCAATCGCACTGTGCCATTTACATTACTCTACATGTATTTATAGAGATACTGACTCAACACCAATTCAGTTTAGCAACATCCAAAGATACAGAAAGTATTATGCGATAGATATTTCTCTATTGTCAGTTAATCACTGTCTATTTGCCGGCGTCGCGTCGCGCTGGTAAAAAGACAAACAAAATTACTCGCACCAATCACCAAATAGAGAAAAGATTTGCTTGAATGCGGCATTGAAATTAGCCATTTACCAAACTATTTATTAGTTGTATGCAAAGCATCATTGATCTGTCAGTTTTTTCTATCGGTTAGAGTGTTAGACTCGAAATCTCATAGTAATTTCTAGTATACTTTCACAACAGTAAATCAAAGCTGTTTTGAATTTTTATATAGACTGCTAAAAGAATGTCTGAAACATTTATACATTTAGGAGATATTTAGAATGTACTTATTTTTAATAGTATCTATAGAGGATATTTGAATTTCTATTTTACAAGTAATTACAAAAAATTAGGTTACTTTAGAACATATTGAAAAAAAAAGGGAATACATTAGGGGGTTAAAGATAGATTTTTCAGTGTCTCATGCTGAACCTATTTTGCTAGCTTTTTTTAATTTGGCTACTGTTTTGTATTTGTTATTCGCCAAATCGCTAATGTTGGTCAAAAGCCAGCAAGAACCCTGGAAGTGCTGCATGTTTTGAACGTTATATAATGACATGAGTTTTATGTATATCCTGCAAATACAATTAAGGGATGTTTGATTTAAATGTAAATTTTAGGTCATATTATTATAAGTGGCAAGGCATGAGGATCTTATTTATCTACAGTGGCACAGATAATTAAAATTTAATCATAGTATAGGCCAGCAGTTTCCAAATTTTATTGTTATTTTACCTCAAAGTTCTGAATTTTTTGCAATCCACCAAATACATAGACAGCTTTTTGTATAATCTATCCCAAGGAAAAGATCTGGCACAAAGCAAACACGAGAACAGTAATAGGTAATGAAAGTGAAGCCATCAAAACGTTTACCATGTAAATTTATAAATAAAAGACAGTTTATTAATGGATGAGAGAATGGCTGGATGTATTAGAAAAAATACACTTAAAAAGACAAAAGAAATTTGTGGCATTGTTTTGCACGAACTACAAAGTTTGTATTTCAATTGAAATTTTTTTACATTTCAGCCTCAAGCTACTATTTGCTGTGGATAAGATTATAAAGCAACTCTGGGTAAAATATTTTAGCTGTCATGTAGAAAGGATTTTAACAATTCTAAGGTATCTTAACAACAACAACAAAAAAAAAACCAGTTTTTGTCGGAGTATCGGTCAAAACCAAAGCAAATTAGTTAATAAATATTGAGCTGTACATGCTGTAGATATAGTAAATGCAGAAATACTTTTACTGTTACACTGAGATCCTCTTTTTCTGTTTGAATGTAGTAACAATCAATTTGTTTACATTTCATATGTTTACATGAATAATTCACAATAAATCAATAGAAACAAAAAATAGATAAAAATATATGCACAATCATTTATAATAATGTGAAGATGTAACAAATATTTAAACATTGCTCTCCTAGATGGCAGCACTAAACGACAGACTCTAATTTTAGCGGGCTGCGAAATAGGTTTTTCCCATGATTCCATGCAGATTTTAGCTTTCCCTCGCAGTCATTCATGAGACACGATTGGAACGAGAGTGTGTTCCGAGACAGGCAATGTAGAAATCTTGCGAAATCTTGCTTGTTTGATATTCCCCCGGCGTTTTAAGAGGGCGGGAAAGGATGAAATATTTTCTTCTAATCAGTGGATTTCTTCTGGGATGTCTAAAATTTGTACATATGTAACATAGGATGTACATAATTTGTGTTAAGTGGCGTATCATTGTATTTAACATGCTCTATTAAAAGTTTTCTACTAAATCCTAGAGTGATGGATATAATTTTGGAGTGATGAGTCCATTCTTTTAAGATTGTAGCCTCTACTTATGGAAAGTAGAATGGTTATAAAATGAGGTGGAACGCTTTGAAACTCTATGGAATAAAAAAAGTTGAATAAAGATTTGTTAAACTAAACTTATGATACACCTAGAAAAATAATTACAATAAAAAATCAACCTTACATTAGATAGTCCTAAAACAATTATTTTGAATTACAGTAACGAAAATATTATTTCCATTGGTTTTAACTTTTAAAATTACAGAAATCTAAAACTTTGCTCATTTAAGTAATCAGTGACACATAATCAGGATACGTATAAGAATGATAACGTAAACTGTTATGACTATAATCATCTTGGGTTCGTAGATATCATGTCTATTTTTAAAACTATAAAAAATACATACATAATAAAATATCTTATATTTTCAAAATATCCAACTTATTGGTGATTTTAAATATTTTCAGACTTAATATAAATTTGAAACTAAATCATATTGCATATAATGTAAAAATTTAATAAAACAATATTCTAAATATCTTTTTCTAGTTATATAACAAAATTGAAGATCAACTAATTGGAAACAAACTCAATTCGCTTTTTACACTTACAAAAATAAAATTATAAAAAATTAGGTGCCAAGAAAATTTTACGTTTTATACAACAAAATTTTAAATACAAAATAATTTGCTTTTATTGAAAAAATTGAATATAAATGTAAGCTTGTCTGTTTTTTCATTCCGTAACCTGTGATATAGTTTAAACTGAACTAAACCAAAGTCAGAAAATATTCTTTCTAATAAAGCAGTCAATAAATGATTAACTCAATTAGACAGTTTATCTCTCAATGGCTGTTCTAAGTAAATATTCTCCCATATAATTAATGTTTCTACTTTTAAAAATTCTGCTTCAAACATAAAGCTTGAAATTATTATTATTATTATTATTTTTTTTTTGCTGTTGTTGTTGTTAAAAAGTTACTGCAGATCAAAAGCTTTTTATCTATAGAATGACAAGGTCAATAGCAGTTAAAAAATTCATTTACACTTGTTTTGACTAAAAATATACACAATATTTTGAAAATAAATATCGATATCGGATATACATTAAGATATATATAACTGAACCCTGGAAGGAAAAATCGATGAAAATTATGCCACTTTGACACAATCAGAGTTTCCATTAATGAATTAAATTTTTAGTTGATTGATGAGCCAACTAAATTTTTAATCCTACGAAATATAATCATGGTTGAAATTGAAAATATAATTACTCTTTTAAAAAAATTTTCATGATTAACTTAATCAAGATGAATTCAAATTTGATTAATTTAATCATAAATCTGATTACTTAGACAAAAATTAAACATGGCTGCCATTCTTTCTTATTGTTATTAAGGGTCCTTTCATTATATGATTTTCCTTATTGAAAATTATACAGGGTAACACAAAATTGTTCAAACACACCACAGTCAAAATGTGGAAAATGGGAACACCAGAATAGTTGGACCCCTTTTTATAAAACTGATATTTTGTTTTATAATTACTAGATAGTGCCCGTCAAGATTTGACGGTAAATAACTTAAATATTTCATTAGAAAAATTCTTGAATTTTTAATTAGTTGCTTTTAAATTAATTATTGAAATCATGACAAATTTCTATGTTGCATTAGTTATTCCTATTTCTTTAAGGCGATAGAGGGCACTGTCAGTCTAACCTATTCAATGAAGAGAAAGAATTTTAAGTTTATAATTTACAACCAATTACACTTGCTTTTTATCAGAAATTTACCTAAAAATACTAGGTAAAGCATTTATTTTTACTTACTACGGTATTTTTTTTTCTTCTTTCCTTTTTCTTTTCTTTTTTTTGAAAAAATAACAATATTTATTTTTATTTATTTATTTATTTATTTTAAACTGCACAACCATTAAAAGCTGCCATGAATTTTATTTTTATCAGTCTGATTCTCTAAAACCTAAATTTGAAACTTTATGCAGCTAACGATTTATAATATAATTTTTTGTTACTTAAATTTTATTTCACATTTTTATTTATTTTTTAAATATTAAACCATGGATATCAATGTAATTTCTTTTATAATTCTTATATGAATATTTTTCTCTTTCTTTCAGTTTTCTTTTTTACGGAAAAGAATGGCAAACTTTTCTTTCTGCCACACACATATATATATTCTTGATAATGGTCAGAAAATATAACAAAAATTATAGATCAGCTCAATTTATTTAATTGATAATTGAATGCAAAATATTTTAAATAAAAAATTATTATTTTTTAAAAATATTGTTGTGTATTAAATTTTATTTAATTATAAAGCATTCAAATAATAATAACAACAAAATAAAAATCATACAACTTCTACTGCTAATAAAATATGTCATTATTGAAGAGAATCATCGCCAAAAATATTGCAGAAATCATTTTGCCAGGTGTCGGGCTCGAAACCACGCCCTCTACAAAAATTCAGAGCTTTAAACTGCTGCGTTTGACCGCTACACTATCAGGGACTTGCTCAACATTCCTCTAAGTTAAAGAGATTCAAAAAAGAGTTGACGCATGTGCAAATGTGTCAATATTGGTCTTACTGATCGTGATCTTACAGAATTCCCTTTACGTTTTAATATATATGATTATAGAAAAATGGGAACAATATTATCAATCAATTAAATTTTCAATAAACTAAATAATTGAATAAAAACGAATTGCAATTACCGGGTGTCCCAAAAAGGACTGACTGATTTTAAAATTCAATAACTTCCAAACGGTGACAGATATTAAAAAAATTCTTGCAGGAGGGTTATGCATAAAGTCAAAAGTTTTATTACAGCGATTTTTGATTTTAGTTCGAATTACAAACAATAGATGGCGCTGTAAGCAATAGTCGCTAAATACAGGCTCGATTTTTGGTCCTTTCTGTTGTTCCATGCAGAAAAAGGAGATGGAAATGTATTATCCGGGCCACGAAGTACCAAAAATCGAGCCTGAATTTAGCCCCGAAATTCGCGTATTTTTACGATCTTTCAGCGAAATCCGCATATTTTCCCACGATCTTTCGACGAAATCCACGTATTTTACACGATCTTCTGACATTATTCGCATTTTTCCGTCATCTTTTGGCGAAATTAGCGTTTTTTCTGCAATCATTTGACGAAAATCGTGTTTAGTCGCGTTTTTTTCGCGATTCTTCCGATGAAAATCACGTCTTTTTTGCGATCTTTTGGCGAGAATCAAGTCTTTTTTGTGATCTTTCGGCGAGAATCGCGTCTTTTTCGCAATCGTTTGACAGAGATCGCGTCTATTTTGCGATTTTTTTGACGGAGACCGCATCATTTTTGTGATCCTTTGAAGGAAATGGCATCTTTCCCGCGATGCTTTGAAAAAAAATTGCGTCTTTTTCGGGATCCTTTGACAAAAATAGCATTTTTTCTAAAATCATTCGACGAAAATAGTGGATTTTTTGCGATCCTTTGACAGAGATAGCGTCTTTTTTGCTATTCTTTGATGGAGACCGTGTCATTTTCGCGATTCTTTGATGGAGACCGTGTCATTTTCGCGATTCTTTGACGGAGATCGCGTCATTTTCGCGATCCTTTGACAGAGATAGCGTTTTTTTCCGAGATTATTTGACGAAAATAGTGGGTTTTTTTTTTACGATCCTGTAACGAAAATCATGTCTTTTTTGTGATTTTTTGACGAAAACCGCGTCTTTTTAGCGATCCTTTGATGGAGATAGCGTCTTTTTCGCTATTTTTTGACGGAGATCGTGTCATTTTTGCGATTCTTTGACGGAGATAGTGTCATTTTCGCGATTCTTTGACGGAGATAGTGTCATTTTCGCGATTCTTTGACGGAGATAGTGTCACTTTCGCGATCCTTTGAAAGAAAGCGTTTTTTCCGCGATCCTTTGAAAGAAAGCGTTTTTTCCGCGATCCTTAGATTTACCGCGTTGTTTCCGCGGAAAAGTAGATTGTCTGAAAAAATATATATATAAGCTAGGTTTTTCAGATTGTAATAAAAATTTTAAACGGGATGGTCAAAAAGTGGAGTTACTTTAAGCTCGAATCTTAAACATTTTGCGCAAATCCTGAGAAATCTAAAAACTTTTTTTTTTGTCCATTTTCGGAGATTTTTCCGTCCTCGGGAATTTTCAAAAGCCGGAATTACGGCCTGTGGCCGAATAACTTGCACCCATGTTTAACATGTATAATTTTAAATATAATGCAATTTTTACCATTAAATGCTTTTTGCACATAATTTAATTATTTTAAATAGATTGATTGAAAATTCGCTGTCGTTTTCGGCCCAAAATCCGAGTTTCGCCAAACATTCGTTTTCAACATAAATGCTGATGAAAATTCACCCGGGAATGAAACTATCTATATTCTAAAAATCTTGTTTCGTCCTTTGAAAATTTTCAACATTACTCGTTGATTTGAGCTGTATCGGCTCAATAGAGACATTCTTTATTTATTGCTATGAACTTCACTATTTATAAATATCAGTGATCCCTGACTCAAGATGCGAGTGCAAATTATAAAGCAAGCAATGCATGCATATATGACTCTTTGAAGACGCTTTCTAAGTGCTCATTAAAATCAGCAGACTTAACAGTGGCAAAGTTTTTTTTTTTTTTTGGAGAGCGAGCAAATATTTATTTTGATCTTCTTGTGCACATCTGAGAAAGAATTGATACATATTTATCCTTACATATTTTGTAAAAATTAGCTAAGATACTCAATGTCTATGTTAAATGTGTCACTTTGAGAAAGTTGAAATGGAAAATAAAATTGATAAGACATAAAAAGTTGTTTTAATGCCAATGTTCCTGCTTTAGTCAAATTTAACAAGTTGCCTATAATGACTGATAAATTCTGATCATATTCTTTGGGGGGGGGGGGGGGAGGGGGGGCAACAGCCCTCCCAAATGGTATTCCTATTTTCAAACAGTTGCACACATGTATTAGCATAAAAGGGGATAAATCTAGAAGGTATTAAAATTAATAACATTGATTAAATTCATTATTTTTAAATTACATTTTTAAAATAATTTTATCTCTTTCTAACAACTTAATTAAATATTCCTTATTGAATCTGTTCTCCATTTTTAACCACATTGTTAATTAATTATTGATAAATTTATATGATTATCAGTATCATAAAGAAATAAAATATAAAAGTTGTATTATTATTTATGCTTTTGTTTGAAACTTCCACACACACATACATATACCGGGTGAGCAAAAAGTCCGTATAAACTTTAAAAATTCATAAAAACAACCCAAATGAAAAACTGTTTGCAGGATTAACATCTATAGGTCATGGGATTTTTTTAAAGACAGAAATAAAAAATAACTCAAAAACAGTCAACAGATGGCGCTGGTTCGTGCGACTTCGGTGGAAATATGCAAATGAAATGGTTATAAGAACTTGCGCTGTTAATACAGAACTAATTCACCGTTGTGAGCCGTGTACTTGATCAAGGATGCTGAGTATGAAGGATAAAAGCTTTGTTGGTGAAGTTATTTTATGTAAACTAGTTCTGGATTAGGAGCGCAAGTTCTTTTAGCCGTTTCATTTGCATATTTCCACCAAAATTGCATGAACCAGCGTCATCTGTCGACTGTTTTTTGAGTTATTTTTTATTTCAGTCTTAAAAAAATTCCCGTGACCTATAGATGCTAATCCTGCAAACAGTTTTTGATTTCGGTTTTTATTAATTTTTAAAGTTTATACAGACTTTTTGCTCACCCGGTAATATATATATATATCCCAATATATAGGTCCCTATCAGCCGAAACTAGAAAGATTACCAAAATTCGGCGTTTGTCTTAAAAAGCTGTTTTGGTCGAACACTAATTTAAAAATTATTAATGTGTAAATATTTTCAATTGAAAAGTGTTTGGAAATATTTGAACTTTAAAATTTGGTCAGTACGAGATGTAAAATTGTTTATTTAGCGGTACAATCACGTCATCGAGTTTTAAGATGCCAAGAACAAGTAGCAGACCAAAGTTTATGACAGGAAATGGTGAATGTCATTTTGACAGTAGTCTCACATCATCGAGTTTTGGCATAAAATTTTAACACATTAAAGATACCAAGTAAAATAATACAAATATTTCGGTCTCCCTTGTGATATTCTGTTATAATATGGCCAGAATAAGGTGATATGTCAATATGTCGTTTTGATGGTAATATCACATCACTGAATTTCAGAATGAAATTTTAACATGTTAAAAATATCAAATAGTACAATACAAATATTTCAGTCTGCCTTATGATATCTTAGTATGATATGGGCAGAACAGGATGGCAATTTGTCATTTTCATGAATTATTAAATGTGATGACATGTTAATATTGTCAAAAGGAAGAGTCGATACTGTATTCTACTCATATTGTATCAAAATTTCAACAGGTACACAAATATTTGTATTGTACTAATTGGTACTTTTAATGTGTTAAAATTTCATTCTGAAATTTGATGACATTATAGTACAGTCAAAATGATAATTTGGTATCCTGTTGTTCTCAGATCCTATGAAATTATCAAGAGGCAGATTGAAATTTGTATTGTACTAATTGATATAGCTAATGTGTTAAAATTTCAAGCAGAAACTCGATGATGACATAATTGTACTGCCAAAATGGCAATTTGGCAGCCTGCTTTCTTCATATCCTACCAAATTATGAAGAGGCAGGCTGAAATATTTGTAGTGTATTGACTGATATCCTGAATGCGTTAAAATTTCATGCCAAAATTCGATGTTGTGATAGTCCCATCAAAATCATGGGTTCATCCAAACCAAAACTGAAAACTTTTCTGAATATTAGGAATAACTAAATGAAAATAAGCTGGGAATTAAATTTACATCTGATTATATATTGCAATTTTGATTTGGTAAAAAAATCTTGGAAAAATTTGTGGTTTCTACATGAAAAATTTTGCAACACATATTAGAGGACGTGAGTATCAAAACTTGCCTAATCCATAAAATCAAATTTTGGGAAATCGCGAAAAACCTCTGACTGCATCCATTGGTTTTCATTGTGAACCAAGATTTTACAGTGACAGAAATAGAGAATAAACTAATTTTCTTGCAGATTGATGTGTTTTTTTGGTGCAGGTTTTCCAGTAGAATAGATTGATAGAGAAAACATGATTTTTTAAATTTTGGATAAGGTTGAGTTTTGAAACTCACATCCTCATTTGTGAAAAATATTGTTTTATTAAAGAGAGCAATGTTTTTGTATGTTAGGGAGAAAAGATAATGTCTGAAAACAAGGAAATTTCTCTGAAAAAACAGGTATACCGCAAGCACTGAGACATTAAAAACAGTTTTGAATTCAGGCATTTTTCTACAGGAAGGATTTCTATAGCTCATACAGGAGAGGGACATTTAGAGGAATTTTTAAAAAAAGAAGAAATCTGCTAAAACACAGAATGTTTTAACTCCTGATTAAAAAGTAACAGGAGAGCAAAACTAAGGACTTTTTGCAGATTTTGCACAAATACAAGGACCTTCAAGAACCAAAAATTTACAATTTTAGTGGCTTTGGTTTTAAAACACTGTCTTTAAGAAAGTTATTTACCTATATCTTTTCACAATGCAGTAGAACCTCGATTATCTAAAGTAATTGGGACTGACCCTCTTTCAGAAAATCGAGAATGCTTCAATTTTAAGATTAAGGAGAAATATATGCAATATTTCTTATTCTGGTAACATGTGCTTAATAAAAATAAAGCAATAGCAAAATAGAAACAAGAATAAATTACCTGCATTTTAATTTTGAAATTAAGTACCTTTTACATAGATCACAAGGGTTTGAAAAAATGTTTTGTTTGTTGCAGTTTCGATTGTCTTTGCTTTGAAGCTCTATCACAGAGTTTTTTTTTTTTTTTAATATTATTAGTTCGCCAATATCACAGTCTTTCTGCTGCTCCAGCCATGGCAAACCTTTTGCAAAACAATCAAAAGCTTCAGAATTACTAATTTGTTCGTTTTCTTCGTCCCACTCTGGAGCTTACGGGAGCTCAAGTTAAATTCAAAGGAACTCTAAGAATAGGGATCGAAAATATTTATATTTACTCGTATTTCGGAAAGGACGGCTTGCACACAAGAAATATAATAGTAAAAAAAAAAAAATAATAATAAGCTTTAAAACTGGATTTCGATTAACCGAGAGTTTCAGATAAAAGAGGTTTTACTGTACTTTACTTTAAGGTATACTGTTTACTGTACTTTTAAGCATGCTGTTTTTTTTTTTAAATTATATAAGTTGCAGCAGATAAAATTATACATTTTTATAGGCTTGACTGATCATTCTGCAATCAATAGTTTAAGAAACTGCTGGTGTAGGAATTTACATCTAGACAACTTGATAATTATTTGGGAGGAAGAAAAACATTCTTCGAATATTCCATAAAATAGGTATTGTTTCAACAATAATTATAGACAGATGCATTTTACATCATAGGAGGAAAATTGTAACATCCTATTCTGATTAATAGCAAACAAACGGTTAAAATATATAATAGTAGTTTTAAAAGATTTTTGAATTAAGAGAGATAGCTATTCCCAAATTGCCTTCTGTGATGCGTGTTTTACTTCAATGGCCAAAAGAGAAATTTAGTGGAGTTTCACTTACCATCCCCCCCCCCCCCCCCACCTCTCACAGACAATAAATAAATAAAAATAAAATAGAAAATTGTCCTAAATAGAATTTTTCTCCACTCCAAGATTCTGCCTCAGCAGGTTTCACTGAAATATCAAAAATTACATCATGGTACAAAGGTTTTTAATTTAATTTAATATAATTTACCATTCCCACGTATCAATGGTATTCTTTTTATATGGTTCTGCTTCAACTTTTGGCACATCACCATCATTAGTGTTTCTAAACATTTGGGCATCTTCTTCATGTGATCGCATAGGAATGTAAACCCATACACTAAAATTTGGCTATTGATGGAGGGAAAAAAAAAAAAAAAAAAAATCAAGTAAAGCTTCAATAACTTTTATAATATGATAAATCATTTTTGGAACATTATGATATGCTGTTAAAGCACCATTTATAAAATAGTAATTACATGGATATAGCTGCCAATCCCAGAAAATGAAATTGTAATTTTGCATGTAATGCATAGGTCAAAAAATGCAACAATGATGCCAATAAATTATTTTCACAAAACTAAACAAAGGAAATAGTTTGAAGTAAGATTTGGAATGCTCTCATTACAAAACTATATGAAAAAAAAATATTTAAACAAAACTGATAACATTGTACAGATACAAATATGAACAAATATTTTTGAAGGTTGAAATAATTTCTTACATATAGGGTGTATATGAATTGATACTCAGAACTTTTAGGAATGATAATATGTGTCAAGATAGAAAATTTTTATATTAATATTATACAGATAATCAGGGTTGCAATCACACATTCATGCTTCACTTAGACATGGGAACGCTTGAATGAGTGTGCTAAAAATGACAATTTACTGAATTTGAGAAAATAAGTTTTAAAGTTTACAACATGCTCTTTTTTGTTACTCCACTCAATCACAGTTTTTCTGGTATTCTTGTAAAGAAATAGCATTTAAAATGTTAGCATTCCTACCACCATGTCTATTTTGAAAAGCTTACAATTTTGATCATATATTTTTACAACATGCTTAAATTACATAACATTAAAAATATATATAACAAAAAATGTAATATGGTTTCTTATGTACAAAGTATTTATTAATAAACAAAAAATATTAGCAGAATTAATTGACCTTCCAAAATTAAAAATGCACAATTTAATTGAACAAGTTATATCTTCAATGACCTGTAACAATATTTACACTATTTTCAACCTTAAAAACTTTCTTTTATCAAAATAAAAACATGAAATTTAACTTTAAGACATTTACTTCACATTTCAAAAAAGTTCTATGACTAAAAATAACAATTGTTAGCTACTCCCAAATTTTTGCTAAACCATAGTTCAAGTGTTATCAAGTGGCTTTTCATTGCTTTCCAAGGCATTAACGGTTTTTAACCCTTTGAAAGGCTGTGGGATAAATTTTAGTCGAAATTCGAACCAGAATTTTTGCATGAAATTTTATTTTTACAACTGATGAAAAAATGCTGAGAAATTACATTTTTTCAATTAAAATTTTCCAAAATTCTGGTGTGAATTCAACATTACTGAAACACAAGTGCTTGTCCTTGAAAGGGTTAAGATAACACTACTAATTAATAAATCTGCATCACCTTTCTCATTACATATATCAACATACTCATTAATTAAAGGAGAATTTTTCAGAACATTTACAATGTGAAATTTTGGTGCTTCAGACTGCAAAATTAAATTAGTTAAAAACTAGTTGGATGTGCCAATCCCATAACTTTCTTCTATATCATATATTTTAATATTTCAAAATGTTGTTACAGATATCAATATTTCATTTTTATTAGTTCAATACTATATCAACTTCGACTTTCATCTAAAATTTATTCTTCAGTCAATTAATCGGAGTTAGAACGAGTTAATCATGATATTTATTAAAATCACGAATAGTCGGCTTATCAGGATGAGAAGTTCTGTCGATTCACACCCACTGGTGTGCAACAGAACTATGAAAAATTAAGAAGATTAAACAAAAATCGCTATTATAGTGCCCCCTTCTGGCAGAATTTTCCCACATTCAGAGAGGACCTTTCTGCCATGGCAAAAAACATACACAAAAAATTTAGTTTAATTCTATGGATAACTTCATACACTTTTCGAAGGTACAATATTGAAAATGGCACAAAAAGAGCTACTACAGCCCCCGCTTCCGGCAGAAATTTTCCAAATTCAGGGAGGACCTTCTTGCCATGACCAAAAACATACACAAAAAATTGGTTTAATTCTATGCATACAGGGTGTCTACAGAAATTATAAAAAAGAGTTCCCTAATTTTTCCATGATTTCCCTGACTATCATTATTAGACTTCCCTGATTCCTATTATTAACAATACACAAACGGTATTTTTTCGTGTATTCCAATTCCTCGTACAACACACTTAACCAGCTTGCTAATATCTCATTTGGGCAAAAAAAAAAAAAAAAAAAAAAGGAGAAAAGTTAAAAATTGCATAATATTCATTAAATATTGGTCGACAGTTCTATAAATTCGAACTTAAAATTTAGTCCAACATCTTCATATAGTGGCCAATGGATATATGGCGACCAGAATATTTCCTCATTTTCTGAAAAATATTCAATTCTAAGACTTATATCTACATCTGACAAGATAGCTAATTGGATTAAGCTTACTACCTGGTTCGGTTATGCTAATGTATCATTTAAATTTTTAAAAAATGGGTAAACTGCCTTCAATATAAGAAATGAACAATTCTATAGAAAATGAGGACATCTGATCACCTTAATTTGTGTTAAATATAAAAAACTCATACCATGTGTATCTATTTAAAATATTGAGAAAGACTACTCATCATGTGAAAAAATATGGTATACAAAATAGACAAATCAGTCTCGTTGGCATGGTAAAAATGCAAATATTTTGAAATATAGACAAATTTCCCTATTTTGGAGTATTTTTACAAAGTTCCCTGACTTTTCCAGATTGATAAACCTCCCTGATTTTTCCATGATTCCTTGTTTTCCAGATTCTGTAGACACCCTGGCATAACTTCACACACTTTTCGATGGTACAATTTTAAAAATCACTATTACAGCGCCCCCCCCCCCCCCCCCTAGCGGCTGATTTTTTCTAAATTAAGGAAGGGCCTGCTTGCCATAGCCAAGAACTTAAAAAAAAATTTGGTTCTATTCTATGCATAACTTCATACACTTTTCGAAGAAACAATATTGAAAATGGCACAAAAATCTCTATTACAGTGCCCCTTTCCAGCGTATTTTTTCCAAATTCAGGGAGGATCTTCTTGCCATGACCAAAAACCAACACAAAAAATTTGGTTCAATTCTATGCATAACTTCATACACTTTTCGATGGTACAATATTCAAAATGGCACAAAAATCGCTATTACAGCGCCCCCCTTCTGGAGGATTTTTTTCAAATTCAGGGAGGACCTTAAGGCCATGACCATAAACCTACACAAAAAATTTGGTTCAATTCTATGCATAACTTCATACACTTTTCGATGGTACATGTCATGTTATATTCAAAATAGCACAAAAATCGCTATTACAGCGCCCCCTTCTGGCAGATTTTTTCCAAATTAATAAAGGACCTGCTTACCATAGCCAAAAACTTAAAAAAAAAAAAAAAAAAAAAAAAAAAAAAAAATTGGTTCAATTCTATGCATAACTTCATACACTTTTTGATGGTACAATGGCGACAGACAGACAGACACACAGACATTTTCTATAAACATGTTTTTTGGGATCTCTGACCCCTAAAACGTGTAAATCCGTTGAAAAAAAATTCGATTACAATACTTTCTTCTATTAAAGATAGAAGAAAGTAAAAAAATTGGAATCAGTCTAAAAATAAACAAAAAGGCTTGTAGAGAAATCAGATGAAAGGAACATAAATATTTTTTCTTCCTGTCAAACTCAAAGGTCTTTTAGGCTCACAAAATTTAATGCTTGGACCTGCATATGTCTTCCTTGTTTTAAATTTCTATCACACATTACACACTATTATTCTTATGAGCTGAAATATATGCTATTGATTCCCACTTTCTTTGAGATTACCTTTCACTCTGAAAGAAAAGACTGAGCAAATTCCTCAAATGTAAATAACACGAGGAAAGTTTGGTGAGTAATCTATTCACAATGTTTTAAAAAATAGTGTAAAAACCAGAGAACTGAGAACAACTACTTTGAGAGAGCACTGATTGGTAGGATTCGAGCTGATATTGACCATAAGAGATACACACAGGGATAAGTTTGTCACTGATGATACGAGGCATGTTTTTTAAGTAAGTACCGTTTTGCGATTCTGCCGCCGCAGCGCTACGGTTGGTGTTCCGCGCATGCGTGTTGGTTACCTACATCTCTTGTCTACGCACTGATGCCATTACAGTCTGATTCTTCATTGTATATGTTGTTTACTGAGTGTTTAAGATGCCTCCGACAATCGTGAGTCCCGCTGATTGTGAAGTACAGGCTGTTATACGATTTCTTAGTGCTAAAGGCGTAAAACCGATCAATATTCATCGTGAGATCTGTGAAGTTTACGGACAAAACATTATGAGTGATGAAATGGTAAGGAAATGGGTGAGAGCATTTAAAGATGGCCGCACAAATGTGCATGATGAAGAACGGAGTGGGCGTCCTTCGGTCGTTAATAATGATTTGGTGCAGAAAATGGACGAAAAGGTGAGAGAAAACAGACGCTTTACAATTTCATCATTGTGCGACTGCTTTCCTCAATATTCTCGTAGTGTTTTGTATCGCATTGTGACCGAGAACTTGAATTACCGGAAATTGTGTTCACGTTGGGTTCCAAAAATGTTGACGGATTTGCACAAAACCCAACGTTTAGGCAGTGCATTGACTTTTCTTGAGCGGTACCACAATGAAGGTCCAAATTGTTACTGGTGACGAAACATGGGTGGCCTACGTCACACCAGAATCGAAACAACAATCCATGGAAAGGCGACATTCATCATAACCCAAAAAAGTGAAGTTTAAGCAAACAATTTCTGCCCAGAAAATCATGTGCACAGTTTTTTGGGACAAAAAAGGAGTATTGCTAGTGGAGTTTCTGCCTCGTAATGAGACAATCAATGCAGCGTCTTATTGTGAGACATTGAACATTCTGCGTCGTGCAATCCAGAACAAAAGACGCGGCAAGTTGAGCAAGGGTATCGTTTTGCTGCATGACAATGCCCGTCCACATGTGGCTAATCGGACCAAAGATCTCATCAAATCTTTTAAATGGGAAACTCTAGATCATCCTCCATACAGCCCTGATTTGGCGCCCACCAGCGACTACCATTTGTTCCTGCACTTGAAGAAACACTTGGGTGGTCAGCGTCTTCAAGACGATAACGAAGTCAAAACATTTGTGATACAGTGGTTAAAAAGTCAGGTGGCAGAATTTTATGAGGAGGGTATTCAAAAACTGGTACCACGTTATGACAAGTGCCTCAATAATCACGGAAATTATGTAGAAAAGTAGATGAAGGTACAGGCTTTCATATAAAAATAAAATTATTGCGATATCTTTGCACATCTTTTTTTAATTCCAAAACGGTACTTACTTAAAAAACATGCCTCGTATTATGAGACAATCTATCACACAGTATGTTTTCGACTGCTTTCCTTTTGAAAAACAGATTTATGATGAAATATCTGACATTGCCTATGATATGTGCGATCTTGCTTTCCACATTCAATTATACTTTCTGCCATGGCATATTTTTAATTGCATTCTTTTAAATAAAAGAAAGAAAACAAACATAATGCATACATCAGCTTTGAAGTTTAATCTTTTACATGATGGATAAAATAACATTTTACAATTCTATTCACCCACACATTTAGGACAGAAAAAACTGTATATTGTACAGTGAAACTGTACAAGTTGGCAGAGCTGTTAGTGTGGGTTTCATTGACATGGCTATAGCTTACTGATCTGGCAAGAATTTAACAATTTAAGGCATATACCATGTTTTTCCAGTTAATGTACTAAAAACTTGTTCCTTATTTATGGAAGAATATGTTACGGACATACCTGATAACCATAGCTTGCTGAATAGGGCTCGATTTTGAGAGCTAGTGGTACGATTTTGATATCATTAGTTTCTAATGAAAGATTTCATGTGCACTTGACATGTTCTTTCACTAATAAAACAGCACAAAGCTGTTTACTTAACATCTTTATCTACTATCCCTTATTTGAAGACTTGACATAATAAATGGGACTCTTACATTTAAGTTACATCATAATATGTTCCCCTATCCGAAAATCTTCATTTTTTTCAATAATGTCATTTAACATGTTCATCCATTAAGCTCTTTAATTATGAAGCATCTAGCAGAGTGTTTGAATGCAAATGGTAGCCATTTTCAGCAAGTTTCATGATATCATACTGCACAGAAGAAAAAGCAAGTACAATGAAAATATTGCCACAATATCTCCATTATTGTTAAAGTTATGACCTAAAATCAGAGTTCGGTTTGGAGTGAGATAATCTGTAAGCAGAATATACTGAAAACATGGATTATGACCCTGTTTTTCTAAACAAAAGTTGTCTTGATGATAATTATTATCACCCCCGAAAGTTCTTACCATCAGTTCCATAATACCTTCTTTATATATCAGGCATGCCACTACTCAGACAACAAAAAAGAGGAAATTGCGCATGAAGTAAAACTTACAACATTTACATAACATTTTGTAAACTACATTGCATTGAATATAAAATTAATTCATAAATCTATTATGTTCAATTGTTTTATAATACTTTCTGCAATCTGTAATAAATATACTGCATTTTCTTATTTGAGTTCTGAATAAAACTACCTGGCAACTTGTGTAATACACTATATTAACATTCTTTCAGGCAAATGTAGAGTTTGGTTTCATGTATTCAAATCAAACACAAATAAGGTAAGAATATTAAATAGTTAATTATCATTTTAATATATGCAGAAAACCATAGTTTTGTTTTAAATCAATAGAAAGATTTTTTAAAATTGTTTTTCAAATTTCTTTCTTTTCTTTTTACTTTGTTTGTAACTTTCTTGTAACAATAACAATCTATATTACCTCTTCTTCCTCCCACAAAAAAATTTCTGCTTCTCCTCCTAGGGGAGGGGGGGGGGGATATTTCATTGAAATTATATCAAAACAAAAGTGGAAACCTGCCAAGGAAAATTCTCTGCCTGGGATTTTTAAAATCAATTTTGTGCACACACAAAAAAAAAGTTTGAAAAAAAAATTGCAAAATAGCTTAAAAGTGAGTGGGGGCTTATTTTCAAGGGGGGGGGGAAGAGTTGCAATCAAGATTTTATGGTATGTACAAAACAACAAAATATCAGTGTTTTTTGGCTCCTATGCGGCCATGTTTTGTAGGAAATCTCATTATTTTAGAGAACATAAATATTAATCCTTTAAATAATTTTTAAAAACCACACTGTTAGTCATGCAAAAGTTAAGGCATACTTTAAATAAATATACAGCATACCTTGTATGCTTTTGCATTATATGCCCAAATCAATACATTTTCACAGTAACCAAAAACCAAGATTTTATTTCAATATAAAATAGTTTTAAAAGTATTTATTATAGTTATATATAAAAAAATTCATGAATACAAAAAAATTTGAAAACAAAGACTAGAAACTGATATAAAAAAAATCATTATACAACTTACTTCGTGACTTTGTTACTTTAGACTTTGTGTCAGCTCTGAATCCCCAATCAAACACTATTATATTATATATATGTAAAACAACTTGCATAAGCCCCAATGAATTTGAAAAAGCATATATTCAAATTCTCTAATTACAAAATAGTACCAGGAAATTGTAATAAACTTTTCAGAGTGATTTTAAAATACAAACATTTCTAATTGTACTAATTATTTTTAAAAGAAACTCACATCACAAACTTTAGAAATTTATAAAGATTTGATTTTTTGCAATCTTATAAAAACTAGAGGACAAAGATTGAATATCTAGACAAATCAAAATTAACATTTTTCAACTAGCTTAAAAATAATGAAAAACAAAATTGAAAAAAAAAAAAAAAAAAAAAGTAAATCTTAAATGTTTTCCCCCTAAACTGCGAATTGATTTTGTGGAACTGGGCCCTGTGGCAGAAAATGAATGTTTTCTGCGACAAATTTTATTAACAGTAAAATCTTTCTGCAATGAACAGTCCCTATATATGAAGACAAGAGTGATAATAAGTCGAACTACAAAAGAGTTAAAATACTTTGCTTTACAATACTTCTGGGTAAACCAGGCTTTCCGGCTATTATACCATAACAAAATTAAGATTTCTTAATAAAACAAAAAATTAACAAATATGCAATAAAACTGTGAGTTTAAAAAAAAGTCTCCTGTGCTGCAACTATTGACATAATACTAATAACAGGGTTCATACAGAGTTGGGAAGAAAAAATCCAAGGAGTACCCAAAAAATCCAAGGAGTCAAAAAAATTTTAAGGATTTGCCATTTTTTTTATTGTTGTTCTTGTTGTCGATCTTTTTATGTGCTGCATTGTTATGTGGTATGCACACCCTAATTTAATGCCCAATTTGGAGAAAAAAACATTTCAAAAACAAATTTTACTCTATTAGAATCTAATTGTTAGTGCTAAATTGCACAGTATTCACAATATATTGCTTATTGATTTCCTAAGTTTAAATACAAAATTAACAATCTACTTTTTTAGGCAGTGACCAATGGTCATGTCACAGGGGTGATTCTGAGTAAAAAAAAAATTCTGAAATTAACAGAAAATCTTCTGAAAAGTTACACCAGAGAGGGGTGGGGTGGGGTGGGGTGGGGGGTGGGGGGGGGAAATCCACTCCCGGCACTAGCTATAAGTATTTTCTTGGTGGCTCTGACAAAATCCGCGTTTTTTCGCGATCTTTTAACGAAATTTGGGGGGGTTTTCGCGAGCTTTTGACGAAATTTGTGGATTTTTCGCGATCTTTTGATGCAATTTGTGGCTTTTTTCGCGATCTTTTGACGAAATTTGTCAATTTTTCGCGATCTTTTGACGAAATTTGCCGTTTTATCGCGATCTGTTGACGAAATTTTTGAGTTTTCGCGATCTTTCGAAAATCTGTAGTTTTTCCCGCGATGTTTGGACGAAATTTGTGGTTTTTCCCCGATCTTTTGACAAAATTTGTGGGTTTTTATGCGCTCTTTTGATGCAATTTGTGGGGGTTTTTTTTCGCAATCTTTTGACGAAATTTGTGGATTTTTACGCGCTCTTTTGATGCAATTTGTGGCTTTTTTCGTGATCTTTTGACGAAATTTGTCAATTTTTCGCGATCTTTTGATGAAATTTGCCGTTTTATCGCGATCTGTTGACGAAATTTTTGAGTTTTCGCGATCTTTCGAAAATCTGTAGTTTTTTCCGCGATGTTTGGACGAAATTTGTGGGTTTTTATGTGCTCTTTTGATGCAATTTGTGGGGTTTTTTTTCGCAATCTTTTGACGAAATTTGTAGTTTTTTCGCGATCTTTTGACGAAATTTGTGGTTTTTTCGCAATCTTTTGACGAAGTTTTGGGGTTTTCGCGATCTTTCGAAAATTTGTAGGATTTTTTGCGATATTTTGACGAAATTTGTGGTTTTTTTCGCGATCTTTCGACGAAATTTGCGGGGTTTTTCGCGATTCTTTTATGAAATTTGCGTTTTTTTCGTGATTCTTTGATGAAATTTGCGTTTTCCCCCGCAATCCTTTGACGAAATTGGCGATTTTTCTGGAAACGATTGACAAAATTTATTTTTTTCGCGACCATATGTCCGAATTTTCGGACTGATGACCGATTTTTTTAAATTTTCGGAAATGAATGCCTTACATTTTCGGAAAATTCGGACTAGAATCACTCTTACGTCATATAAATAGACATTAGTAAAACCCCAAACACTTATTATGCATATTACGTACATGATACATCTTAAAGAAAATTTTAAAAGGCAAAAAAAAAAAAAAGCTAAATGCAACATACAACAAAAAATATAACAAATTTTGAATTTATTCTTTTAGAACAGCAGTAATCGCTTTCTTTAAAGGTGAAATTTTGACGAATTCGCATTTTTTTCGCGATCTTAAGATGAAATTCGCGTTTTTTTCGTGATCTTCTGGGAGAAATTCGCGTTTTTTTTTTCGCGACCTTCTGGGAAAATTCGCGTTTTATTTCGATTGTTTAACGAATCTGACTTTTTTTCGCGATCTTTCGATGGAAACAGCGTGTTTTTTGCAATCCTTTGACGAAATCCGCGTACTTTTCGCGAGATCCTTTGAGGAAATTCGTGTTTTTCGCAATCCTTTGAGGAAATTCGCGTGTTTTTCGCGATCTTTTGAGGAAATTTATGTGTTTTTTGGGATCTTCTCGGGAAATAACGCGTTTTTTTACGATCTTCTAATGGAATTCGTGTTTTATTTCGATCCGTTGACAAAATGTATGAATTTCTTCCGCGATCGATTGACGAAATTTGACGGGATTTTTTTTAACATATTTGAGAAAAAAGCGATTTTTTCGGAGATTCTTGGTTAAATGCCAAACATCGATAAAATTTAAAATAAAGGTCGGCTAACAGTGTCGAAAAACGGACTTTACGGACCTAATAATTGAAAAACGGACCTAGTGGGAGCCCTACTATTAAGATTACCCTACCCAATCAATGTTGTGCTTCAGATTGAATGACGTGCATAAAGGATTTACCGTGCGTTTTTCAATCACGATTTTTTTCCCCCTCGGCAGCAGTATCTCCTGCGTCCAAAACCGCAATAGAATATAAGGAGTTTCTAAGTAGTGGTTTGCTTATCTAAGTAGTTCTAAGTACTACTTGGGAATGTTTTCATTTCTAAGGAGTTTCCAAGGAGTCTAAGGAGTCTGTGCGAACCCTGTAATAATAAATTTTTTAAATAACACTTTGAAATTGTATTTTTATTGTCCTCCGTCCCTCGTAAAAAAAAATTAAATTTTAAAGAAATAAAAGTCTCAGTGTGTTTTAAATCTGCCAATAAAACTTGTAAGCAAAAGAAGAAAGCTATTTTTATTCAAGGATAAGTTTTATAAATGCCTTTTAGTGTTTCGTAACCTTAATTTTTTTTTGATATATCTATGTAGTTTTTAAATTTTTGTAATACAAAGAATCAAACATGGTTAATGCCTATTTTTAATAACTGTACAAAATGTTTTTTGCTCGAAAAAGATGTTACATTAAAAAATATTCAGACTAAAATTAGCCGCTCCCTTTTCAACTTATTTAAATGAATTTGACTAAATGACTTTAAATATGTACCTCTTCAAACTTTAGTTTTATCAGTCCTATAAATGTTTCCTTATTATTATTATTTAAATATTTTTAGTAATGTTTAATGAAACATTTTTTTTTATCAATGTAATTTTATTATTTTATACAATATTTATTTATACAACTAATTATTATAAAATTATAGACTATTATGTGTATTTACATAATATTTTGCAAATAACACAAACTATATAAAATTTTTAGAGAATGGAAAACTCATATGTTAGCTTTATAGTTTATAATTTTAGTATGTATAGATCTCTTCACAATCAGATTTTCTTTTCAATTTAAATATAAATCATAGTCTAAATGCAATATATAAATAAATAATTTTTTATGCTAAAATAAATATTTAAAATAATATTCATGGTTATTTATTTAAATTTCATGCTTTCACATTAAATAATTTTAAAATACACGTAAGACATTCTGCTGATATTGTAAACTCCCCCCCCCCCCACCCCCTCGTTTGTTTTGCTATCAGAAATCAATGAAAAATTTAGAAAGCGAAGGCAATCACCTTATTATTTTTGTTTACACTCATCTGACTATCAATTATTCTTAAGTTAATTCTTAAGAATAATTCTTAAGTTAAATTATTTTAATTTTTTTAGTAAATAAAAAAATAAAGAATTCTAGGAATACTGAGCTAAACTTTAGACAGACATATATTAAAGTCACTACAATTAAAAACAGGCATTAAATTAACTATTTTTTCTTCTTTGTATTACAACTCTTAAAAACTACATACATATCTGAAAAATTAAGATTTTTGGGAAACAGTGAAAAGCATTCATAAAACTTACCTGTCAATAAAAATAGCAATTGACATACTTTTTTGTTTATAAATTTATACAGTTTCTTTATGAATTTAATGCTGGTAAATTGTACTTAATGTTTTACTGTATTAAACGAAAATAATCATATCCTTCCAACGAACATTTGAATTTTGAAAGCGACCGACTGCGAAAGAACCTTTTGCAATGCAACCGTTTTGACCTTGTTAATTTTAGAGAACCTGTTTCTCTAGTCCATTCTAGTTGTGGGGGTGCGGGAGGGAGCGGAATTCTCCAGCATGTTTTTTCTTTATACGATTTTTGGATCTGTTCTTTTTTCAGATAGGAGGACTGTAGTTAAATTGTTTACAGAAGTGGATTTGCGTTGAGAGAAGAATACCTCCATGGTTATTTTTTTTCAATGAATCAAGTGAATGACTCGCTACCGCTTGTTTACGTTTTACGCTAATGTATGCTTTTAACTCGATTTCTGAAATTGTTTTTCAACTGTGCAAATCACTGAAATTTTGTTAGTTTTGAATATTTTAAAGAAAATTATGTTGAACAGAAGGGATTTCAGGTAGAAAAGATTTGTATTTAAGCAGTTAAGTTTTCTCTTACACATCTGAAATCGAAATTAAGCCTAACATGGCTCCATCTAATCGGAGATTGGCAAAATCGATGCGTTCGTCCCGGATGCGTTACACTACCTTTTATTATATAGAGATACTATACCAAATGGGATTTTCATCTTAAATTTCTGCTTCAGTCAATTAATTGGAGTAAAAACGAGTTAATCTCGATCATGATATTTATTAAAATCATTAGTTTTTCCTTATTCTGTTGTCACCAGCCATTTGCGGATACCCGTCTTAGCACGATGCGAGTTCCTGTCGCTGCACGAGCCGTCGATGGACAATAGAACTACGAAAAATCAAAAAAATTATACAAAAACTTATATCAAAGTGCCATTTTTCCCACAGAATATTTCAAAATTCAAGGAGGACCTGCTAGCCATAGCCAAAAACATGCACTAAAAATTTGTTTTTATTGCATGCATAACTTCATACAGTTTTCGATGGCACAATAAAGAAAATCGCACAAACATAACTATTATAGTGACCCCTTCTGACGGAATACTTTCAAATTCAAGGAGAAACTGCTGGCCATAGCCAAAAACATACACAAAAAATTTCGTTGAATTCTATGCATAACTTCATACACTTTTTGATGGTACAATAATGAAAATGGCACAGACATCACCATTACAGCACCCCCCTTCTGGCAGAATATTTCCAAATGGAAGCAGGACCTGCTGGCCATAGCTAAAAACATACACAAAAAATTTGGTTCAATTCTATGCATAACTTTATGCACTTTTCGATGGTACAATAATGAAAATAGCACAAAAATTGCTATTACAGCGCCCCCCCCCCCCTTCTTCTGGCAGATTTTTTTCAAATTCAGGGAGGACCTGCTTGCCATAGCGAGAAACATACACAAAAAAGTTGATTCAATTCTATGCATAACTTCATACACTTTTTTGATGATACAACATTGAAAATGGCACAAAAATCGCTATTACAGCGCCCCCCTTCTGGTGGAATATTTCTAAATTGAAGGAGAACCTGCTTGCCACAGCCAAGAACATACAAAAAAAGTTTGGTCCAATTCTATGCATAACTTCATACACTTTTCGATGGTACGTGACATACGGACAGACAGACATTTCGTATAAAGATGTTTTTTGGAATATCTGACCCTTAAAACGTATAAATCTGTCTAAAAATTTTTTGATTAGAATACTTTCTTCTACTGAAGATAGAAGAAAGTAAAAAACTGAGAGCTTAACAATTTTAAAGCTCTTCAACTTTAATGATTGGGTGGGTGGGTGGTGGAAAGAGAGCAAAACAAAAATTTTGGGGATGGAGGGACAAAAATCTGCCGCAATGCAGAAGACTGTCATCTCTTAACAATATGGTTCTTTAAAACTGAAATATATACAGAAGATCCCTTTATGGATGTCATTTTGTTTTTGTCCATGCATCTTCTCTCTCTCTCTCTCAAAAACATATATTTTTTTCCAAAATGAAACTTTTTTCTGCAAGAGATGTTTCACATTCTGTGACATTGCCGCCGCAATTCTGCCATGGGGAAATGGGGCAAAAAAATAATTCACAGGATTCTGCTAAATCGTTAAAGAATCACGTGCCTATACTTAGTGCATGTCTATAACACCATATCCGAAAAATTTCCAAGCTGCAAATTTAATAAATGGAAACAAAATTATTTTATTCTCAACATGAGTTTTTGCATGCTCCTGGCTGAAAACATTACGCCACCACAGCTAACATCATTCTCTCATAGCACATAAATGTGATTTTTGTTTATTTATTTATTTTTACAGAAATAGCAGATTATTTTAGAAGAAAAAAAAAAAAAAAGAAAAGAAGGAATCTGTAAAGAAGTGGCATCCCTGATATATATATATATAAATATAAAAAATCAATAGCTGCAGCGAAGCTAGAAGAATCTAAATTTTGTTATTTACCGTAGCAGCACTTGAGACTTTCACCTAAAAAATATTGTTAATAATAGAATAAATGATTATAAACAGAAAAACTTTATAGTCACAGTATAGAATAACACAGGCTTAAAAAAATACACAAAAACACAATGGTAAAAAAAAAAATAAGAAAGAAAGAATTAATAATTTGCAAAAGATTTGTAATTAATAATTTGCAAAAGATTTGTAATTAACTTTTTCTATTGTACTGAAATTCAGGAGTTACTTAAAAAATTGGGAAAATTGGCAGCTATGGACAAAACAAAAAAAAAGAAAAAAAGATTATTTGAATCTAAATGACAATAAAAATGGTAATATAAATTAGCTTCATTGAGCATACAAAATTCTTATAATAAACAACATTTTATCTTTCATCAAGATTAGTTCTCAGCAATTTATGATGTTAATGAATAATAAAAATAAACTTCTTAATGTGAGATGCTATATAAATTAGTAAAAATAAGTCTTAAGGACATTTAAAAAGAAAAAAAAAAAAAAACTTTCTGTGCACATGTTTTCATGTAGTGTAAGATAAGGTATTTTAATCATGATAAAAACCCAATTATGCTTTCATTCTCAGAAAAAAGGAAATTTTATGCCCTTGGATATAAAATGTTAATTAATCAAGTCAACTATGGATGTTTAATTTTTGAATGAAAATTTCTGTTCAAAAACTACAATGTACATTAGTTTAAATATGAAAAAAATATTTCAATATATAAAAAAAATTTAAAGTTGTAAATTTCATTACCAAGGCTTGTCCCAAATTTCTAATTTTTAAATTGAAATAATTATTTTTAAGATTTGGAAAGCTTTAGAAGAAATGTAATGATTATATGGGTATATTTTATGTGTCTAATATTTAAGCATTTGACATTTTAGACAAAAATCATTTCCATTAATTATACTTATTTAAAATATAGTCCGATGTGGCAATCCCAAAACTTTCTTCTATCACATACATGTTAATACTTCAAAATTCACTATCACAGTGCCAAAATTAAATGACAATCTAATGAGGATTCTGAAAGTATGTGCATTAGTTCTTGAAATAGGACTATTGCGGATATCGGGAAAAAATGCAGCATAAAAGCGCCACATGTTGGACGATTTACACCCAAAAATAATCAGCAAAAATATTTATCAAGATATACATGAATCTGAAGTTTGATGAAAATTCATGCATTCGTTTTTTAGATAGAGTTATTGCCAGAATTGGGAAAAATTCAGCATAGCAGCGCCACCTGTTGGGCGATTGACATCAAAATGCAAACAGAACCAATTCCTATCAAGGATTAACTGAATCTGAAGTTTGATGGAAGTCCGTGCATTAGTTTTTCAGATAGAGCTGTTGCAGAAATCATAAAAAATGCAGTATAGCAGTGCCAAGTGTTAAACGATTTACACCAAAAACTAATCGACATCAATTTATATCAGGGACTACCTGAATATAAATTTTTATTAAATTCCATGCATTAATTCTTGGGATAGAGCGCCCACAAAATTTATGTCACATACAGACAGACATTTTGTAAAAACATGTTTTTTGGAATCTATCCGTCAAAAACTGGAATTCGAAAAATTTCACAAATCCAATACTTTCTTCTTCTAAAGATAGAAGAAAGTAATTGCATTATTTTTAAGATTTGGAAAGCTTCAGAAGAAATGTAATGATTATATGGGTATATTTTCATGTGTAATTTTTATACATTTGACATTTTAGACAAAAAAAACCCATTTCCATTAATTATACTTATTTAAAAATTTTCCAAAATAATTAAAAATTAGTTTTCATTACCATATTCCTCAGTGTAATGTTCAATTCTCTTCTCCATTAGATGTTGTTTTGATATGTAAACATTCTTAGGCTGTATAGTTCCACAGTTTGTTACGAGAAGTAATGTCTATTTTTCATTACCTATTCAAGAACTCCTTCAATCTGTACTTTTTATTCCAAAATTACAGTCAATGTATTTAATATGTGTCATTAATAAGTTCCCTATTGCTGAAATACATATTTAACTTTGCAGAATCAATTAATTATAAAGAAGGTTTAGGACTGTTTTCAGAATAAGTACCCCATACGCTTTCAATTGTTATAGCTTAGCTTTAAAGTTGGCTTAAGGCTGTTCTTAACTGCTCTGCAACAAGCGCAAAATGTTCCGATACATTTACAAACTCATTTTTTAACGGAAAGATAAAATTGGAGAGCCTGGAGGTGATTTGGAATTGAACTGTTTTTTCCATTTTTTGGGCAATCAATTACCCATTGAGTTATAGACGATTTCGATCACGTGACAAACCCGTTTTTCACCTGCTCGAGTTATTTTTCTACTTTCGTGCGGAAATTCGGTTCAAAATGTTCACTTTTACACTATTTTCTGAAAGATCTATTGCGTTTGCAAAAAAAAGGGAAAAAACAGCTCGATGACATAGTTTCTGAACAACAACACCAGCTAATTTCATGCACTTTCGAACAAAAATAAATTAAAACTTATGTCAGGAAGTTGCCCTTTTTGATTTGAGAACAGCCTTAACGTTAAAAACGTCATTACCATGGTCATTATCAAGGCGTATTGGATTTACGATTTCAGGGACATAACAATTTTAGATTTTTTAAGGAAGTTATTGTTATTCCATAGCAAAAATTTCCATTATTTTAATATCTGGTGAAATTTGAGATAAAAATCAGGAATTGAAATAATAGAATTTAATTATTTTATCAAAGCCAAAATTTCCCTTTATCTGAGAATGATCCTTATAGAAATATGGTAAATCTTTGCATTTTGGAGTTGAATCCATATATATTACAACGTAAATCCATATGTATGAATGTATGTTAGAATTTTATGTTTTTAGGTCTCCAGAATCTATTTTTGGTGTTATACTGTGATGTTGGTATGCATCTATGTGTGCGTGTGAGTGAGTAAACATGAACCCAAAATATGCTTTTGATACATCTCACATTTGGTGAATATGTTATAGGCCACTGTTGCAAGAATGGTATACATTTGATTGATGGGCTTGGTATCAGGGTTTGGTGATATATATCAATGGATATATATCTTGATGTATATATATATATCTGATATTTATTTTCAAACTATTGTGTATGATATTTTCAGTCAAAGCATGAGTAATTTTTTTAAACTGTTATTGAAGGTGTCATTATGTAGATAAAGAACAGTGAGGACTTTTTTTTACCCCCCCCCCCAAAAAAAAAAAAAAAAAATTCCTGGTTTATGTTAAATTTAAACTGCACAATGAATTAAGGAATGAAAAAGCAGACAAGCTTACACTTATATTAGAATTTTTTAATAAAAACAAATTATTTTGTATTATAAATTTGTAGTATTATAATTTTGTAGTATAAAACATTAAAATTTTCTTGACACTTAATTTTATAGTTTGTTTTTTGCGAGTGTAAAAAGCAAATTGTGTTAGATTTCAATTTTGTTACGTAAGTAAAAAAGAAAAAAAAAAAAAAGAATTTAGAATACTCTTTTGGTTTTCATGCTAAGTGTAACACATTTTAGTTTCTAATTTATATTTGGTCTGAAAATTTGGTATTTATAATCTTCAATAAGTTAACTACTTTAAAAATATCAGATATATATATTTAAAATATTGGATATTTTTTATATTTTCAAAAATATGATATTTATGAATCCTTCTTGGTATCAAAGCCATTTTTGAACCACATTCTGAGACGAAAACAGAAAAAAATATTTTCTCTGATATCAATTCAACAATTATGTTTCACCAGAACATAATTTTATTTAGTAAAATTGCTTAAAAAAGAAAAAAAAAAGTAAAAAAAACTTACTGTGAATTAAAAAAGAGCAAATTTTATTAGTCTCATAAAAGCATATGGAAATTTATGTATTAATTTTGCTGAGTAAGAAAACAAAAAAATCAAATGAAATACTTTTGCAAAGTATGTTAAAATGGTTTCCCTTTTTTAGTTTCTCTATTGCACTGCTTTGGCAACATAAATATTGCACGCACATTTTGCATAGTTTATTTGGTCAAAGAAAGAGAGAGAAAGAGACAAAAAAAAAAAAAAAAAAAGTCATGAAGTAAATCATTTTAATATAATTATGACAGAAGTGTGTCATATTGTTAATATCCAGAGTACAAAACTCTAAATAATACAGGAAAAAGTTTTGCCATTTAAATTTTACCAAAAAACTCCATTTATCATGGCTATGTAAATTCCTTTTCAATATTTATTTTTATCTGCATAGGCAAAATGAAAACCCGTTGAAAATTTCATCACAATTTTAGATTTTTTTTTTTTAAATTAATGAAAGCACATGTTCTCTTTAGAATATCACGTCATTTTCACCAAGGAAATATTTCATTTTAAAATTAGGATAAATATGTTTTTATTTTATTCTGACAAATACATAAAAAAAGTACTGGAATTGTGAAAATTTCAGATTTTTAATTTTTGATGGATATACAATTTATGGGACATCCTGAACTCGATTTTTTTTTTTTAAATTTTAAATCCATAAACCAGCCTGTAGTTGGCGATACTGCCCTAATCGGATCTACAACCAATTAACATATCACATCCTTGCTTCAAAAGTCAAAGTGTCATAACTCAAAAAATTTTTTAGAAATTGCGAAAAACTTTCCGGGCTATGGAAGGGTCAGTGGCCATCTTGCAAACACAACTGCTGCCTGATGGCTTGATTTTCAGTGTACTATATGAGGGACGTAGCCAGGGCTTAATTTCTAACAAAAAAAAAAAAGTACCAGAGCCCTAATATTATGTGATACCGGACCGGTACTAATAACTGTATTGTTACCTACACCTTCCCTGTCACTCAAATCTGCATATTTATATTTCATACATTATTTGTAAAATTTGAAGCATTTTTTATTCTTTAGCAAAATAAAAATTTTAAATTTATCTACCAGCATATACTTAGCTGTCACTATTCCACTTTTTAGTTATCACGCCTTCCAAATAGCAATCTTTGCTTAATTATAATGTTAATTGCGATTTTTTGTCAATTCTATGATTAAATATGGTAAGGATTATGATTCGAAAATAGTGTTAACACAAAAAAGGGATAGTTCACAGCTATGTGTTCTTATGAAAAAATGAATGAAATTTACAGAAATTAATATTTATATGCTGAAGAATGGAACAATGTTTTTCAATTTCCTATGAAAGGTGCATACCTTAAACTATATTCGATTACTTTCGCATAACAATATTTTGTGGTGAGTCCCTGAAAATCAGTTGAAATAAAAAATTTGACACAATTATCGAAAAGATTTGATGCTTTTATAGAAAAAGGGGAAACACTGCTCGATTGCTTTCTATCAGAATAAAGTGTTCGGAAAATCAAGTGGAATCACCCCGGACATTTTTTTAAAAAGTGTAAACAAAATAACATATATTAAATCAGCAATAAATAAAGAAAACAGGTCTTACTTGATGTCCAGAACTACCTAAAATTTTAGTGTAGATGTACCTAGCTAAATTAAAGCAATTTTCATTCCTAGGCTTCACTAAAATAGCTGGTAGATTTAAATGTGCTGCAAATTGCAATTCTTGTTCTAATGCCTAAAACAAAATAACTGCATTTAGAAAACAATTCTGAATAATAATAAATCACACAAAAATAGCTTAAATAGTAAATTAGGCATCAAACTCCATTGTAGTGAGAAATGAGAATACCATTAAAATCCATGCAATAGTTTTTGCATGATACTCTGTTTTTTTGGTTGCAAACCAGTCCAGTGTAGCTATGTGCAGGCAGAACTTTCTGTGCAGCCAGTTAGTTCAGCAGTTGTCTACTCTTTCCTGCATTCAGGATTTTCATTTCCTTTCCTGACTGCGGAGCACAGAATTTATGTCTATTTGACAGCTTTTGTGTTTCAAGTGAGTTCGGACTGGCTTTTGACAGCTTGGAACACTTGCCTGAATTTTCAAGTTAGGTGGTCTTGAGTATTGTTGGCAGAGCATATGTGTATCTTTTAGGCTTTGACTTATGTATTTGTGACGACAGGCTAAGTTAGCATTGAGACTCTTTGAGGCTGGTTTAGTGCAGTTGGTGTCATTTTGATCTTTCATGAATGTATAGGGGAACGAATGTTTTATGTGGTTGGTGGTCTATATTGAGGAACAAACTTTTTTTTTTTTTAAATATTCCGCCATCATCCCAGTGCAGCAGTCTCCTTGAATATTGGTTTCATTATAATATTCCAGGGATGCATTATATTTCCCACCCCTCTTTTCAATTGTTGCTGCTGATGGACTTGCTGTTGCTTGGACAGGACTTTGAATGGTACCTTGAGGGATGGGGGAATTGCTATATGATTTCTTATTGCACTTTATTAATTTTAATACATTTATTTTGAATTGGTTAATAAATTACACAAATCGTAATTTTCCAAACTGACATAAAAAGTGTCCAGGACCTTTGGTAGCTTAAGCTAAAGGTCCTTGATTTGAATATTGGCCTGGGCACATTTTCACTCAGTTGGAAAATTACAATTTGTGTCATTCGTTACTGGTCCATCCTTCAATCATAGCTCACTAAAACCTTTAGTTTTATCTTAGGGATATGGACCTCAGAATTATTAGATAGCTCAAAGAGAGATGTTCATTCTCAAATCAGTTTATAAAAAGATAATAAAATATGGAAATTTCTTAAGTTGCAAATGCAATTTAAAAAACACACGCACAAGAGGAAAATTAGGCCATTCAAATTTTAGTTAAAAATTAGGTTTGAGATAAATATACAATTTCTAGAGTTTCTTTAATAATAAATAAGAAGGATTTCAGATTATGAACTTGATCACCATCAAGCCATAATATAAGGATAACACTTATTCTGTACCATTCCCCTTTTTTTATTCATTAATTACAAGGCATGTAAAAGGAATTTTAATTAAAAATGTACAGATAAAAATTCAGATAATTAGGTACCAGTTTTTAGTTACTTACTAATTCAGAATTGCGTCTGGTTGCTTGGACAGATGAATCTGGATTAATCCAGGAAGATATTTTGCCCACAACTAAAGTACTCCAATCTAAAATAAATAAATAAATAAAATAAAAAATGCATTACTTATTGGAAATATAAATATTCAAGAGAAAATAGGAGAATAAAAAAATAGTGAGATACATTTTATAATGTAACTAGGGAGCTGCACATGCTTACTGGGTGGATAAAAATGTAAAAACACACAGGACGAGTTTTGCATTGGAAATATTAACAGCCCGTAAGGGAGTAAAGTAAATGTGTATCTATAAGGGGACAAGGTCTGACTTTGTCCTCTTACTGACATGTGTTTACTTCAGCTGATGACGGGCTGTTAATATTTCCAGCTTGAAACGTGCCCTGCGTGTTTTTATATTTGGTGATTTATACAAAGTGTTATTATTTAATTAAGGAAGTCTTTCAGTTAGAAATGGCCCTTGAAAATCAACAAAATCATCCATTACAGCATATGGCAAGTCTGGCGGCTGAAGTTTTGAGCCATAGACAATATTACAATTAAGTATTAGAATAGACTTAAAAATAGCAAAAACGAATTCAGAGAACCTCAAAATGTATACGTGATAAATGTTTGAGAGCATCGAGCGTGTACAAGGGCATTATTCACTACGAATTTATTTGTGAAGCCCAAACTGTTAATAAAGAACTTTAGCTGGAGATCCTTAAACGACTACGAGATGCAACCAGACGAAAACGTGAAAAATGGGCAACAAACGATTAGTTTCTTTTACACAACAATGCTCCACCACATCGCGTTCTGATTGTGAAAAATTACCTTGCCAGACACAGTGTTACCACTCTGGAACACCCTCCTTATTCCCCCAACCTAGCATCAGCAGATTTTTACCTATGTCCATGCCTGAAAATGAAATTGTAGGGATATCGTTTTATGGATTCAGATGCAAGGTGATTGAAAATGCGACAAAGCTTCTGAAGGATGTCTTAAAAAATGGATTCAAGGAGTGTTTTGAACAGTTATACGAATGCTGGAAGAAGTGTGTGGATGCAGGAGGAAAGTAAATTGAAGGCCAATAAGGTAAAATTGTTTAACTTTTTAGTAATTTGTAATTGACCTATTCCGAGAATTTTTTGACCATATCTCGTATATAAATGTAAACCAATATTTCCATAATCATGATTATAATTTGTTCCTTACTCTGTATTTGTACTAAAAGTAAAACAAAAAGATTAATAACAATAACAGTGAAATTAAATATGTGCAAAGCTCACAAAAATACACTGATTACCTGTGAACCGATTATGGAAATTTCCTTATACATACATGTGAATACAAACATGCATACAAATTAATACATACGTATAATGAGTACATACAAGACATTATATTTTTCACAATTTCTTTGGTTACTATCCATCGGCATGTGGTAAATATGATAGTACCCAAATTCGTTTACAATTTCTTTTTTTTTTTTTAATGTAAAATTTATATAACCAAGATATATTGATTTGGAAGTTACAAAGAATGTAAGGTCTAATTTGCTTACCTATCATTTCCCACTTTCAAAGAAAAAAAAAGGTGGTTGTTATGTACATAAAAAATAAAACTAAACTCAGTCCATATTATAAATCACTAATGTGCCTATCAGATAACATTGACATCACAACAATGTAGTTAAAATTCATAAGTTACAAAAATAAAGCCAATGTTTTAATTAATATTTCAAACAATAAAAATGTTATCCCTATGGAAAAATTGAAAATTTATGGGAAAAGTTGGGGCACTAGGGTTGACAAATATGCTTAATATCCAATTCCCGGCAAACACGACAGATGTCCAGCTCAATTTTGGTGTGACTAATATATTGAATGCAACCAAAAGTCTACTGCGTCAAAAAAAGTGGAATTTTTCATAGAAGCAGTGCTCAGACAATAAGTTGAATTTGAAGGAATAAATGCCATATTCAGTTTTAAAATATACAGTATGAATAAAAATATAAATAGAAAACATTCATATTATCAAAAACATTTTAAATGTTTTTTGCCATTGTTATGGCTCATGTGTATTATTTTTTTCTTCAGTTCTGTATAATACAGATATAAATTCATTCATCATCAGAAATTAGTTTTCTGTGTTCCAAACATTTTATTACTTATATAATTTTTAATTAATTTTCCAATTAATTAACAGCAGTGAAATTACGCTCGAAATTATTGAACATATAATATGTGATTTATCACATTGCTAACGAAGCATAGAACCAACATTGTGAAAAATGCCCAAGCCGGGAATTGAACCCAAAACCCTTGGAATAGTGCTCCAAGTGCTCTACCATTTAAGCTACAAGGACGATGCCCAGCTTAGCATTTCCCACATATGTTGGTAAAGCTGCAACTGCAGCACAAGATTGAATAGTCTTCATGAGCACACAATCCTGTGGCAAAACATGAGACAGAAACAAACCCAGCATCTTGTGCTGCAGTTGCAGCCTTACCAGCATATGTGGGAAATGCTCAGCTGGGCTCGTAGCTTAAATGGTAGAGCACTTGGAACGCTATTCCAAGGGTTTCAGGTTCGATTCTCGGCTTGGACATTTTTCACAATGTTGGTTCTACGCTTCGTTAGCAATGTGATAAATCACGTATTATATATTCATTTTATTACTTTATCTAACATATTGTCTGAAACAAATGATGGCAGGTAAATATAGGCTAGATAATATTTTTTCAAATTTTTTGAATTAATAACATTTGAGTCACTTACTACACACCACATTCAGCATTAGAATTGGTAAAAAAAAGTCACTGGTCTCAAGGATTAGTAAGCATGAGAATTTACTGGTCTGCAAGATAAAATTCTATTAAGCCCCTTTAACCTTTTGAGTGACACCCCCTCCTTAGATTATAAACCAAGCTTACTTTGCAGTAATACAAAATTTTCAGCATAATAAAATATAAAATTATAATTCACAAAAAATTAAATAAACAACAGTACATAAACAAAAACTCTAAAATTATTAATTAGATATTTTATTTCAGATATTTTCAACTGACTATAACCACGGCCAAACTCGATCCACCTGCCTTATACGGTCTTCACAATTCCCCTTAGTTTCGGAATCATTAATGTTCTACTCTCACCGGCAGATGGCGTGAATACTTACTGTAAATAGAGTTTCTCTACTGTAATTAATGTTTATTAAATGCTACTTTTACATATAAAAATACGAAAAACCTCGCTTTATAATCTATATGCGTTATAAAAGATATATATTATATGTATATTTGCCCTCAGCATTCTTTATACTATAAACAGGAAAAACTAAAAGATTTAGAGATAAATAAATCCAATGCTTTAAGCAATTAAAAATATTTTAATTAACACTCTAGTATAACATCAAAAACAAAAATAAGTAATTTTTTACTTTTATTTACATTTAAATTCTTGATTATTTGAAACATTGAGAATTCTGGCAGTAAAATGCACAGTAAAAAAAAAAAAATAATAATAATAATAAAATTTATTAATTTCAAAATAGAAAATTAACCAAAACTTTTTCAAAAAACCAAACTCTACTCAAATCAGGATAACTTTTTAGAACATTTAATTATTTTTACACCATACTTCGGATTTTAAATATAGGTATATAAAGTTCATTGCGGACAATTGTTTCAATAATTTTAAACATTGGAGGTACAGAAGATGAAGTGTATTGGGAAATAGGAAAATAATAATTATTATAGATTTCTATTATATTTAAGAAAAAAAAAATTTTTATTTTAAGGGAAATTGTAAATTCAAATATTCGAATTCTGAACAGTCACAATATAAAAAATATAATACATTTTTTTTTTTTTTAAACTAGGGGGCTCGGCCCCCTACAAGCTACGCTCGCCAACCCCCGTCCAGACACCGCAGACTCTAAATGCACGCTAATTTGATCGGCTTTAAAAAAGATTTCGAAAGATTGAATTATAATTTAAAAAACAGTGGCGATCTCCCTATAAACGAATTTCTATTCATTTCTCTTTGATTGGGGAATTTTAACGCCAAATCCGCTGTGGTACTACTAGATTATCCCGTCGACCAATTTCGCCAAATTATACAAATTGACATAATTTTTATTTTAAATAACGAAAGAACAAATAAATTAGTACAACATTAATAAAAATACAAATATAACGTAGAAATAAAAATAACTTGATGACGTAGACACGTGTAACAACATTTCAAAATAAGCTAATATAAAAGAAATTAAGTAAACAGGGTCTTTGTCTCCTGGTATTTTTTAACAAAGCGAAAAGAAAGTTCTTTTAAATGAGACATTTTAAATTAATCGTTTTAATCTGACGTAATTTTTACCAAGCTATTCTTTCTCTTTTAAATATTCACGTGAAAATACTTTTGTTAGAAATGAAATATTATTTGCGCTTTCCTAACAAAAATAGTTGAAAAGTATCCTCTCAAAATATCAAATAAATGTCTAGCGCAATTTTTAAATTTAAACCGTTTTGCAATATTATTTTGTAATACAGCACACATACTACAATATATATTAAAACACGCATACACACATAAATAACGCCTGCATTCAACAGTTAAAGGTATACAAACTAAAAATAACTTGATATTCCAGTTGGGTTTATTGTATTTATTGTATGTATGTCTGTAAAATATTATTTTGTGTTCATTTTATGTAATAACTGTAATGTGACGTAAATATGATGTAATTTCTCCTATTTAAGGCTTCAAACGCATGTTAATAAATTTATTATTTTACAAATTCCTTTCTCTCTTAAAATTCACGTGTAATTATAGTTTTTATGACGTAATTTTTAATAAGTTCCTGCTTTTTGTACATAATTATTTAATTCTAATTCCAAATGTTTTTTTTTCTGTTTATAATAGTCACGTGTAAATAAATTTTTAATTTATTTACACGTATAAATATATATATATTTTTTAAGCAAACATTATTGCTTCCGCTGTTTATACAGTTGGCAACAGTTTAAATTAATATCACTTTCTAAAATCTGTAAAAAATATCTCTAGAAATGCTGAAAATTTGAATTTAAAATAGAAATAAAACCTCAAAAAATGAGTCAAAATAAAAAAATTAATGCAATCTGCACTCCGGCAAATTCTAACGCATAAAATGATCTAAAAATGATTACACTGCCATGTATAGTTTTTGCTGCTATAAAACTTTTTTAGTGGAACGATTTTGTCCAACTTTAGCATTAAATATCTCTTAAAATAATTCTTCGATTTGAAAACTGTCTACTTCAGCGTGTTTATCAAACATTTCTGTATAAAACCACCGATTTTCATATTTTTGTATGCATTATTTTTCTTAATATTAACGAAGAAAGACCTCCAGTCACAAAAAATTCAAAACCGGCGGCGGCGGCGGCGGTGACAGCGGTAGTTACTTTTTTTTAGAATAGAGAGATATCTACACAATATTCAGTACATCGATTATTTTGCACGATTCTTAATTATTTAAAATATATGTACTTTGCAAACAATTTTCAATAATTTTGGCCATTATATGTGTTGATCTAAAATATACAAGCATATAGAAAAATAACAAACTTACATATAAAATTAAATATTTTAACTCTGGACAATCATTGTATTAAAGTATACAATATATAAAAATATATATATATATATATATATATTTACATGTTTCATAATATAAACAAAATAAGGAAACCTTTTCGCCAATATCCGGCAAGAAATCATATCATTTTTTTTTTTTTTTCAAAACATGGATAATTACACGATTCTTAAATTTACAAAATATATATATCTGTACATTGTGAAGGATTTCCAGTAAATTGTGGGTGGTGATCATGAAATACAAGGAAACAAAATAAATAAATAATAATTTTTACAGGTTTCATTATTTTAGAGAATCAATAAGTCAGGTTTTTTTTCTTTCAATATTATATACTCCATTCATCCCAGAATAGCTTTTGCAAAAGGTTTAGAACACTGGTTAGAAATTACAGAATATTTTTTTCAGAATTTAAAAATATTAATTCGTAAGTCTATTTACCATATTCATATAAATAAATGTATCTGTAGACATATGCACGTTCAATTTCTTGGTTATATTTCAAACATTGAGAATTTTTACAATAAAATATACAATAAAAATTATAAAATTAAAATTAAGTAAACTTTAAAAATTTTCCTGATAAAGAATTCTTATATGAATAATAAATTGGCCTCATTTGTAAAGTTCCTTGCATATTTTTAAAAATAATGGGCAAAATTTTGCACATATTAACGAGCATATATTTATTATATGCTCGTTTAAGTCACATTCCCACAAGCGGTTTTTTATTAGTCTCGGATATATCAATTCATAACTAGTTTTGACGATTCCGCTTGCATTTAGGATTGGTACAACCTGCTCCATAAAATCTGAAATTATGGAAATCAGACTAAAATCAAAAATCGCACTTTCATTCAAGTTGTACCTAAAAAAACCCACAAGAGTAGAGTAGGGAGAAAAGAGAAAGCAGGGGTGATTGTGACTCAGAGTGAAAAACCCTGTAAATTAATTGATACAAAGTGAAAAACCCTGAAAATTATCTTTGCAAAATATATCAATATCAATTTACATAACAACTGATGCTGCAACAACATGACAACAAATGATATATTTCTGCTATTGTTTGAAATATACAATTGCTGAAAAACATAATTTAGTAAACTTACATTAATTTCACTGAATGAAAACTAAATATGACTTCAGCAAATGGAGAGTGCAATTTACCTTGCTAAATATGCAATGTTCGAATTCTATAATCAGTAAATAAATTTATTCCAAGTACTCCTGAAAAAAGTACACATTTTGTGCTAAGAGTGGGATCTCTTAGTAGATTTAATGCAAGTCATATATGACACCTAGTTATATTTGAAAACAGTAAAAAAAATGTCAAAACCAATCCAATTTTACTTCTAAGTGGCTAAGTATTAGTGAAAGAAGGAAAAATAAATAATTAAATAAAAATAGAAATTTTGTTTGTTTTTTTAGCTTTGCTCTTACACAAGGTAAATTTCTTTTTCCTGCTTTCTTCCTGGGTATTACACATTACAGGTATGCAATTCTGGACATTTTTGTACTGAGATTGAGATGGATGACACAATACCAGGGGCGATTCTGAGTGTAAAAAAAAAAAATGTATCTGAAATTCACAGCAGAGGAGGGGGGGGGGGGGGGGGAATCACTCCTCGTTCTAATTATGTTTTTTTCCAGGGGTGATTCTGAGTGAAAATATTTTTTCGGAAATTCACATCACATTTTCAGAAAGGTTACAACAGAGGAGGGGAAAATACACTCCTGTCACTATGTTTTTTTTTTTTTCCCGGGCCCCTTTGACGAAATTTGTGGTTTATTCGCGATCTTTTGATGAAATTTGCCGTTTTTTGCGATGTTTTGACGAAATTTGCCATTTTTTCGCGATCTTTTGGGCAAAGTTGTCATTTTCTGCGATATTTTGGGGGAAAATTTGCTTTTTTTCGTGATTCTTTGACGAAATTGGCGTTTTTTCGTGATTCACTGACGAAATTGGTGTTTTTTCGCGATTCTCTGACAAAATTGGTGTTTTTTCCAGTGATCTTTTGACGAATTTTTTTTCCATTATTCTTTAAAGAATTTTTTTTTTTTTTTTTCGTGATCCTTAAACGAAATTTGCGTTTTAGCCGCGATATTTTGACGACGTTTCTGTTTTTCCTGTGATCTTTAGGCGAAAATCGCGTTTTTCCCCCGCCATCTTTTGACAAAAATCTTTTTTTTTTTTTTTCACGCTCCTTTGTGAATTTTGTGATCCTTTGACGAAATTTGTTTTATTTCAGGATTATTAGATGAAATTCACGTTTTCTCGCAATCATTTGGTGAAATTTGTGTGGCGATTCTTTAAAGAAATTGTTTTTTTCCATGATTCTTTAACGAAAATTGTACATTTCCCGCGATCCTTTGACGATATTTCCGTTTTTCCCCCAATCTTTTGACGAAAATCGTGTTTACCCCGCGATCCGGAATGAGGGAAATTCTTCCCGGTTCTAAATGCGCATGTTTTGCACGATTCTTTAAAGAAATTCATGTTTTTTTCCACGATCCTTTACCAAAATTTGCGTTTTTCCAGCTACCCTTTGACGATATTTCCGTTTTCCCAGCGATCCTTTGACGATATATCCATTTTCCCATGTTCCTTTGACGATATGTCCGTTTTCCCACGATCTTTTAATGAAAATCTTGATTTTTCACGATCCTCTGCGAATTTTGTTTTTATTTCACGATCATTTGACGAAATTTCTGTTTATTTTGAGATTCTTTGACAAAATTCGCGTTTTTTCCGCGAACGATAAAGGAATTGATTTTTTCCGGCGACCGTTTGTCGAAATTCGCGATATTTTTTAATGTCTGAATTTTCCACTAAACGTAACGATCTCATAAACCCGGAAGGATCGATCGAAAAACCCGGAAATCCGGGGTACACCCGGAACACAATCACCCCTGAGAAAGATAAGGAAATTCCTCATTAGACACAGTAGTTAAAAGCGCCCCCTACAATTCTCCGGAGCGAAAGTACAATTTAACGAAAACAAAGGGATTTCGACTGTTTGTTACGGCCGTATAAGGGATCGAGTTTGGCCGTGCTATAACATTTAATGATTTTTATTTATTTATTTATTTTTAAATAAGATTGTGTTATTTTCGTTTGGTTGCAGTTTTTTCAGGGCCAAGAGAAATTATGTAACCCTGTCAGGAAGGGAAAAAAAAGTTACTGGTCCTACAGGCCACTAAATTTTTCAAATTAGTGGTTCAATTGAATTTTCAGTGGTCTCGGACCAGCGAACCACCAAGTATTTCAAACGCTGAGATTGCAGGTTTATTGGTAAAAAATTTCACAAAATATAATCTAGATATCACAAATTCACAGGGTTGGCATTTTTGCCAGAACAGTGGCAAAAATGAAAAAAAAAAAACCCTTGGCAAATTCTTATTTGTCTTTAATGTGTAATAAAATCTATAAGCTAATAAGGATAATAATGGTATAAACAAATTTAATAACATATCAATTAATATTTTTATTTAATTTGCTAATTAATAAATATAATTAAACATTTTTACATATTTTAAATATTTATAAAATAAGTGATATTCAGTCTAATACTTACAAATTTAAGAACCAAATTAAAAATCGGGTAAGGTTAGTTGGGGTAACTGGACCCACGAGGTAACTGGGCCATAGGCTATTTTATAAAAAACTGTTGGTGTTTTTTAAGTTTTAGCTTTTGTGAACAATGTCCCTTAATCTCTACTTCCTAAAACAACATGTATCAATTCAATCATAACTCCCACTTTGCTGTGATAGGTTGTCAAAAATTTACATTTCTTTTTTTAAAAACAACGTCAATATGGTTGAACTTCCTCGGCTTTTTATTAAAATACTGTAAGTACTTTTATTAACCCCCTCACTGACAAGCCCGTGTTAATACATTCACTAAGCTCCAGGTTTCACTGCAATACAAGCAATATTTAAAGTAATATAATTCTATTCATTTAATGTATTTTTAATACATCGAACAATGATTAATACTTCCAAGGATTGCATTCATATTCGTTATTAAGTTTTTTTATAAAATGTTCAAAGAATCATTTTTTTTTTAGCATTTAAAACAAAATGCAGAGAAAACATTTGTTTTTTGCTCACAATAAAGAAAATGATAGAATACCTTATTAAAATTACGTAATGAAATTTAAAAAAAGCATATTGAGTGGTATATAACCAAATTTCTTGACCCCTTGAGAGGCGGTGATCACTTATGGCATCACTTAATTTTAATTCCTAATTGCCACATTGGCACCTGTATTTTATAATGAAAATTTCACCTTTAATATTGGTGTCAGTAAATTATTTCAACATTTTACGAACGCAAGTACCTTGCCCCTGAAAGTGAGGTAGCCAGACCTTGAAATTGTACTATAACCAGGGGTCGCATTCCATAGGGAAACTTTTATCGTTCCTACCACTATTTTGAAAATAATATCTTCATCGCACCTTTTTTTAAGGGTTCTGGTAAGAACAATAAAAATTTCCCTATATAATGCGACCCCTGGATAAAGATAAAGTACTTACGTAGCCGTTTGTTCATAGGTTTACCTTGCTATTTTTTCCCTTAAAATACCCATGTGACTTTTATACTTATTATCTGTTCTAACGTACATAAGTACTTACTTAATTTTTATATTTTTGGTATAAATAAATCTAATATTATCACTTTTAGTGCTTTTTTTAGACATATGGACAGCAAAGGTTTCCCTTACAACGCTGTTTATTGACATATAATTTACACGATCTGTCTGGTTTAAATTTTTTTAAGTTGTTTACACTTTTTCAAACAGGACCCTATATCCGATATGAAAAAATATAAACGCGTGTGGAACATAGACCCCCACGGTCCAGTTACCCCATTTTTTGGAGCAACTAGACCCATGAGGAAAGAAAGATGAAATATGCATATTTTTAAATATTAAAATGTAATTTTGAGCATTTCTGTCTGATAGAGGGAGCCTAACTGAACACATTTACAGAAGTTCAGACTTTAATTCAAATGAACATTTGGCTTTTTGAAGCTGAATTGTCAGAAGCTCCAGAGTCACATTGTAAAATCATGGCCCAGTTACCCCAACTAACCTTATCTATTTTTTTTTTTCTTAAGTAAAGTATTCTGTCAGCCATTAAAATTTTTTTAATTGGTGGAAAAGTATCAAATAAGCTTGTGAGATTTCAAAAGACTTCTGATCATTAGTCACACACCTTCAAATATGTCCAGCAAGTAGTGCTGCTATCGAAAGATTTTTTTTCAAATTTTTCATTTGTGCAAACTAAAATTTGAAATAAACTGTCAACAAATACTCTTTCTAAACTAGTTTATTGTTATGCTATGCTTACACAGCAAAAACTAAGTTGTGATGGAGATATCGCTGAATTATTTGAAATTTAATAGTGTTCTGCTTGAAATATAATTTTATATTATGAAATTGAATTTGGAATATAATTGTTTATTTGAATTTCTAACGCATATAAACATAAATGCTTTATTCATTTAGATCCTCCACAGCTCTATTATCTAAATAATTATTAATAATTGTATAAACATGAATATATAATCGAGTTTTCTATTTATTGATATAAAATTAGTATTTTTTTCCTTCATAATTTTGTTATAAAAGTTAGTATTCTTTCATAAAATGCATAATTATATTTACTTATTTAACTTAAGATTAAGAGTTCAAAAATAAATTTAGAATATTGATTTTTTGAACTAAGTATTAATTTTCTTTTTTCTTTCATGAAATATTTTTTCTCTTTTTCTGGGAAAAAAATTAAATGGACAGCCTATTTTTGCCACCACTTTGGCAAAAACCTATTTTTGACGTGATAGTTTTATTTTAACTATGTTTTTTTCGTCTATGGCAAAAACTTACGAACTCTGCAAATTTGCTATTAGGGTAGAGTTATATTGTAAGCCTAAAGTATTATAATCTTATGTGTAAATTTCTGGAAAAGTTTGGAAGAATTAATTTGTATGGCCATCTGAAGTGGCCATATAAAAGTATTAAGTCGAAAATTAGAATTAGCATTTATAAACTCCAAATTATGGAGGTTTCTGGATTTAATATATCAGAATTTTAAAGGCTGTATTATATTTTGAAAATAACGCAGGTTTTTACCAATGACAATGTTGTAAACTGGATTTATAGCTTAGGATCTATAGCATATTTTATTAGTATATTGTATATTTTATGCCTACCTAAAGATTTGGGGATTCAGTGCCTTTAAGTGTTAAATTAAAGGTCAATTTATATGACATCGTCATCATTATTATTTTTTTTAATGACCTCATTTTCACCATATGAATAATTAAATAAAGTAGTAATATTTTAAATTGCAGGCTGCTAGAATGGCTGGTTTAGGGGAATTCACTATTATCACATCAATTATGCAACAATTTGCGAGTATTGCATGAAGGAAATTGTGACAGGTCCTTTAAAACAGGGTTTGTGTCGGAGAGAAAAGTGTAGGATTTTCAGACACTAACAACTTTTCAGTAGGATTCCTAAAAATACTATGCAAATCCTGTAAGATGAAGAATTTTTTACCAGAAAAGAATAAAGATAATTCTAGCTCATCTTCAATGAGATATTTTGCAATAAAATGCATTGTGGGAAAAAAAAAAAGACCCACATTATGGAAGAGTTTGGATCCAAGGTATTTGTAATTGCAAAACTCTAACAACATCACCCCTTAAGAATTATAAAACATACAGAAGAAATAAAAATAAAACTAAATGTAAAATCCAAAAAATATATAACCTTGTGTGCTAAGTAGCAAGTCTGATCTTGTAAACGCTCCTGGTCGATCTTTAGCTTTGCCTTCTAAAAATTCTCTTTTAAAACGAGGATGGACAATAGGAGTTACAATAAAACTATATCTGAAAACAGAACGAAGTTATTTTAGAAATAAATAGCCAAATAGCAAGCACTGGGTAAATTTTTATGTAAATAGACCAAAATGATGAAGCTGAAGGATATTTTAATTTTTTCAACCGAAAAGTTAATTAAATTATTTATTCAACATATAAGGTCACCCGGGGTAATTCCTGGTCAAAAAGCATCAACATCTAATTATTATAAAAACTATTAAAGGTATTGTTCCCAATTTTTTTTGTGGAATAAGCCCCCTCTGATGGCTATAATATAAAATGCTTACTTAAATATATATTTACTTATAATTAAAATAATTTGAATTTTTAAATGACCAAGAATTACCCCGGAAATAGGGTAATTCCTGGTCACCATCCTTTTACATGTAAATAAAGTGGTACAATTAATTTTTTTATGACTGAGTAATAAAATAAGTAGAATCAATCTTCTAAAAGTTTTGCTCATCTCATAATTGTGGAATAATAAGCATAAACTTTGTTTTGGGCATAAATACAAAGTTATTCGATGTGCAAAAGACTCTTGTACATTTTACAAAACATTAATTAGCCAAAGAATTTTTATGCATTGTTACAACGTTTATAAGCAGTATTTATTACTTCATTAGTATCCATTGTGAATGGATTTATTAATAACTTGCAAATTTATTGGTCCATAAAAAATATAACTGAATGTTTGTTATCAATTTTATTTCGCTTAGGCCAACTGAAGTTTTTGGCTCCCTTTTCAAGAAAATTTCAATACAACCTTTAATATAATATAACAGCATATTAATTAGGTTCCTCTATTGCATTATGTATATTTTTATGCACCATTTTGGCATTTTGCAATGTATTTCTACGTAATTTGTTCAATCATAGAGTGTGTCTTATTCTCTGAGCACTTACCGTTTTCTTCCTTTAAAAATGTTTAATATAGTAGAGGAAAATTTTATAATCTTTTTTAAAGACTGTGATATGTCATTAGTGGAAATAAAATAATTAAAACTCCAAGAATGACAACGGTCTGTTTTAAAATGTGTAAAAATCAAGATCAATGTTTTGCAGAAATTTGAGTAGCAGTTTTGAATATAATTTTTTTAAATATTTAATTTCAACTAAATGAATAATTAAGGCATATATTTCAAAGCAAAGGATTTAAAATATCTTTGAGATTTTTTACAGTTTCATAAATTGTTATTTTTATAACAAAAGCGAAAATGATCAAGAATTACCACAGGTGACTCTACACTCTACTTTATTAAGAACTACAATTAACTAAAATGTGGTGAACAGTGTGGTTGTAGTTAATTCTCAAAGGGTTTGTGACAATTAAAATCACTAAATATGACAATAAAAAGGAATTAAATGATGATAAAAGCACTGACCAATAATTACCCCAGTGACCAAGATTTACCCCAAATACATGGGGCAATATTTGACTAACTTTTGTAAATTATTTAAAATAGTATAAAATTTTTCAAGACTATTTTTTAATAGCTAAAGTAGTTGGTAATTGAACCAAAAAGAAAGTAAAGAAAAATACTTAAAATTTGAGTTGTGACAAAGATCTTTGTAAAAATATATCATAACTAAGGCCAATGTTGTTTTACAGAAATTTAACAAGCCATTTAATAAAGATTTTTTTTTTTTCAAAATAAATAAACAATAAATTCATAATTAAGTAATAAATTCCAATGAGGATAGTTCAGAGTACCACTGTGATTTTTTTCATTTTGGTGAAGCGTTTTTAAAACATAAAATGGACTGTGACCAGGAATTACCCCCAGAAACTTGCTGACCAGGAATTGCCCCGGGTGACCCTAATTTGGACACACTTAAATATTATTTCTTTCTCAAATATTCACACTTAAATGAACACATGAAGAATTATTTACAGGGTTCAGTGATATAATATTCAAAATTTATTTTGAAAATATCATGATTGATATTTTTAGTGTGCGCAATATTTTTGACTGTATCATTTTGTAGACAAAAAACTTTTGCCTCTGGCAATAGCTTAACTATTGTAGTCCCATCCCACAAAAAAAAAAAAAAAAAAAAAATTCAAAGTCCTACATTTGAAGCTGAATTTTTAAATGTACAAACCAATAACTGATTGGGACAATACAACTAAAAAATAAACTGTCTAATTTAAAAGACAGTTATTTATAGCTTCATTAGAATTAATCTTTTCCGGTTTTGTTAAATTCAATTCAAAGTAGAGGTCTGCATGGGGGCGAAATTACCAGGCCCGGCACAACCAATAGAAAAATAAAATTGGCCCTGCCCGATACAAAAATCAAAAGTTCAGACCGAGCAAAAAAAATATTGGACCGACCCGGCCCGATTTAAAAGTTCAGCCTGAACCAGGCCCAGTATAAAAGCAAAAAGTTCAGCCCGAACCCAGCCCGAAAAAAAGTTAAAATCTTGGCCCGAAAGAATTTGTACTAAACATTGATTTGGTTAAAAATTTCCGTCGTACGAGGAGATCTAACCAAAAATTCTTATCTTAGCTTTTTTTTCATGTTTATAATCTTCATTTTTATAAAAGTGCCGCAGCCTGCGATATTTATTTTTCTAATAAATCTCTATTAGGTAGCTTTCTTTACAAAAAGCTACCTATTGCAGCCGTTCGGAGGAAAGCGATTTCAAAAAATTTTGGTATATTTTCATCGATCATGACCCCCAGACCCCGAAACCACCCTCCGTTCAAAATTGATATATATATATATATATATATATATATATATATATATCTGACCTATGTCACACTGTAACTCTCGTATTTATGAACCGATTTGGATGTAATTCGGTGTGTACATAGTACATACCAATGTCTCGACCAAGTTCGCTGGCCAGCTTCATCCGCCATTTTGTTTCAAAATGGCGGACATTTAAAATTTTTAAAAAAATTTTAAATTTAAAATGTGGTACCAAAAAATTGAAAATGGAAAAATATTTTTTTCTTATGTATTAGACTTTTATACAAAGACTCCGTTGCAGTTTTTGTTTTGTCTATATCTTAAAAAATGGCTGAGTTATAGCATTTTGAATTTCTAGCGAAGCTGACATTTTGAAACGTCCTGAATTTTGTCACGCGATAAAAGGCGTATTTATGAACCGATTTGGATGTAACTTCGTTTATACATAGTACAGACCAATGTCTCGACCAAGTTCGTTGGCCAGCTTCATCCGCCATTTTGTTTAAAAATGGCGGCCATTTAAAATTTTAAGAAAAATTTAAATTTGAAATGTGGTACCAAAAAATTGAAAATATATTTTTTTCTTATGTGTTTGACCTTGATAAAAAGATTCGGGAGCAGTTTTTGTTTCGTCTATATCTTAAAAAATGGCTGAGTTATAGGATTTTGAATTTCTAGTGTGGCTGACATTTTGAAACGCCCTGATTTTTGTCACGCGATAACAGGCGTATTTATGAACCGATTTGAATGTAACTTGGTCTGTACATACCAATGTTTCGACCGAGTTTGTTGGCCAGCTTCATTCGCCATCTTGTTTCAAAAGGGTTGCCATTTTAAAAAAAAATGTAATTTAAAATTTAAAATGAGGTATTAAAAAATTGGAAAATGAAAAAGATTTTTTTTATGTATTTGGCCTTGATACAAAGATTCTGGAGCAGTTTTTGTTTCTGAAAATTTGTTCTTTTGTTTATATCTTAAAAAGTGGTTGAATTATAGCACTTGGAATTTCTATCATGGCTAACACTTTGAAACGATCTTGTATTTGTCTCGCGATACCACACGTATTCGTCTATTTCGATGGAAGAAGGCATGTGGATAGTATACATCAATATCTCGACCAAGTTCGCTGGCCAGCTTCATCAGCCATCTTGTTTCAAAATGGCGGCCATTAAATTAAAAAAATATATATTTAAAGTGAGGTGCAAAAAATTTAGAAATTGAAAAAGGTTTCTTTCTTAAGTATTTGACCTTGATATAAGGATTCAGGAGCATTTTTTGTTTGTCTTTATCTTACAGCAGTTTCAATTTCTAACGTGGGTGACATTTTGAAAAATCTGATTTTTTGCCTGCGACAGCACTCGTATGTATCAACCGATTCCGATGTGAGTGAGCATGTGCACAGCAATTACTAAGATCTCGACCAGTTCACTGGTTAGCCTCATCCATCATGTTGTCTTAAAATGGCAGGCACTTTAAGAAATCGCCGAATTTGGCAGCGAAATATAAGTTACTTTAAATAAAAGCAGCTTGGATAAAGCTGACTAATTTTGCGAAATTCTCATTCATAATGATTTAGTATTGATAAAAATTAGTATTGAATCTCTTACATTCGGTTTCCACTTAATTGAGCTTCGTGTGTTTGAATAATATAAGTTGGCTTTTTTAAAATAAGGAATATGAAAGCTACCTCTTCCTCCTGGCACTGGCCGGAAGGACTTTTTGTTGTATGTAAGTGTTTCAATTATCATTAATATTGTTAATCCATACTCCATGTACTGAAGTGTTAAAAATCAGAAAAATGCTATACAGTAAAATCTTCTAAGACGGAATTGCATACGGAAGAAAAAAAATCCGCAATTTCCCTTCTTAGCAGGTGTAAATGTATTATATATACTTTTCTTACGTATTAGTATATTCATTTTGCATGAATCAACACATTTTTCAGTTTAAGACAGAATTCGTCATAGGCAGGTTCTTTTTCACACATTTCACTTATTTTAATAAGTGTACAAATGTACTATCCTTTAAAAAGAATAAATTTTAATATTTACTGTATATACTTGCGTATAAGTCGACCCCCTAATTTTTGAATGCAAGTTCTGCAAAAAATCAAAAACCCGCATATAAGTCGACACCTAACTTTTTACTTCAATTTTACACAAAATCAAACCAAAGATTTCTCTTGTTAATGCTAAAAATTAGTAAGTAAACAAAAACAAATCATTGAAAAATTTTTTAAATGATAAATTATTATTTGTATATTTTATATAATACTTTATTATTCATACACATAAAAAGCCAGAATTTTGCAGTAATCGAAGTTTTTTTTAACTTTTTTAATTGACTTGTGTATAAGTCGACCCGCCCAATTTGCTTGCCGAAAATTGTCAGAAATTCATTGACTTATATGCGAGTATATATGGTAATTGTAGAATAATGCCGATTTAAAAGTGTATGCATTTTTTGCAAAGATTTTCGGGCCAGGTCTAATTTTACTGACCTTAGAACAGACCAGGCCACGCCGAGGCAATGCTTTTCATATGGGCCAGGTCAAAACCAGGACTGAAAATTTTGGGGCATGAAGCCTAGGACGAATGATACCAGCCCCGGCTCTGAACGGAAAAAACAAGTTAGCGCACAGCCCGATCCTTCAGGAATAAGTAAGGTCCGAACCTGGCCCATAAAGAGCAATCACTAGGCCCGACCCGAGTACCATGAATGAAAATAGGCCCGAGTCCGGCCGTGCAGATCTCTAGTTCAAACTACACAAAAGGTTAAAGAATAATAATCAACCTAATATTATAACCTAATAAATAATTGCATTTAAAATTTTGCTGTATAAAAGATAATTTTTTTAAAAATACATTTTACTGAATCCTATAATTTGTTTTTTCATCAGTGTAAAAAGCTTTTTGGCTACCTTGTACCTTTATTAAATAGATATTTGTTGAGATAGGGTCAGGTGGGGGAAAGTGGTCATAAAAACAGGCTTTTCAAACTTTCAGAGGATATAAACAACAGAATTTCTGTGATGTTTTCTAAAATTTTGGGTGTTATTTTACATTACATTACTCTAGAGTACATCCATATCCATTTCAGAAATATTTTTGGGGAATAACACCTTTTTATAACATATTTTTCCAGGCATGTTTTTATGACCACTTTACCCCAGGGGGTGGGGTAAAGTGAGTAGTGCATGGGGTAAAGTGGTCACATTGAAAAAGTGTAATAAAAAAATAAACTAATGAATAAAAAGTGACATTTTATTATTTACAAACATTTTAAACAATCTTTATAATAAGTTATCTGCCATTTTATTTTATTAAAGTGTAAATTTGTAATGTTAAAATTGTTTGTTGTTAAAATTTGGTTCTTCAAGGATTTTGATCACATCTGATTCTGGAAAAGTATAATGATTGCCAAATTTGGATTTTTTTTTTAACATACTATAAGAAAAATAATCATGTTTTTTCCCAATAAATTGCTTTATTGATTTCTTCATTTCATATCTTAGCAACACTCAAGGTCCTATACATATGGTTTGAGATGTCATCTTTAGCGATTATAAATGGATTCAAAAGAGAATGTTGACTAGGGATATTTTGTTGTTGTTATTTTCCTCTTGGAAATTTAAGCAACTTTTAGGTATCCCATTCCTCTTGTTATTTTTGCAGATATAATGCAAGTGTTTTTTCTGTCAATACTACCCTGATCATGGACTGGACACATTTCCTTTAAAACTATATCTAACAATTCTATTCACATCTAAAATGAGTGCAGATAATGTTGCCAATGTAGCTTATTTTAATTTCGTTTACATATTTTGCAGTCGGTTTTCTTGATACTGTTTCTTTAAAATTCCTTTCCAGGCTCTTTTCAATGGGGGAAAATACACTTAGATCTAATGGTCGTAGACTATGACTAGTATGAGGTAGCAGGCAGAGTATTATAATGTGATTGTCGATAGTTATTTTTCACAGCGTCATAATTCATTTATGCCCATCACAATCACAAATAAAAGGGCAGGCTTTTGTAAGCTTTCGGTGTACTATCTACTTAATAAAATGATCCATCCAAGATTCAAGTTCAGAATCCTGCATCTATCCAGATTCCATTTTTCATACAATGCTCCTGCACGACCACCCTTTATCCATAATTCACATACTCACTCATAAATTGTGAATGGAAGAATGTAATAACGCCGCGGACGCGCTATAGCGCGTAAATTACGCGAAAAATCGGATACGGGACGCAAAAAAATACCTCTTACGCGTCCCGTGGGACGCGTAATTTCGTGAAAAAAATCGCGGAAAACAGACGATTTTCGTCAAAGAATCGCGAAAAAAGCGTAAATCTCATCAAAATATCGCGCAAAAGCAGCGATTTTCGTAAAAGGGCCGCGAAAAAATAGCGTATTTCGTCAAAGCATCGGGAAATAAAAAGCGAATTTCGTCAAAAAAACGCGGAAATAAGCGCAAATTTCATGAGAATATCGCTGAAATAAGCGCAAATTTCATCAAAATATTGCGAAAAACGCGATTTTCGTAAAAGGGCCGCGACAAATTAGCGTATTTCGTTAAAAGATCGCGAAAAAATAGCGAATTTCGTCAAAAAATCGCGGAAAAAAGCCGAATTTTGTCAGAGGATCGCGAAAAAAATATTGTTTTCATCAAAGGATCCCCCAAAAATAGCAAATGTCGTCAAAAAATAACGTAAAAAAGCCGATTTTCGTCAAAGGATCGCGAAAAAAGCACAAATTTCGTGAAAATATAGCGGAAAAAACGCTATTTTCGTAAAAGGGCTGAGACAAAATAGTGTATTTCGACAAAAGATTGCGAGAAAATAGCAAATTTCGTCAAAAAATCGCGGAATAAAGCCGAATTTTGTCAAAGTATCGCGGAAAAAACACGATTTTCGTGACAGACTCGCGAAAAAATAGCGAATTTCAACAAAAGGATCGCGGAAAAACGCGAATTTCGTCAAAGTAACGCGGAAAAAACGTGAATTTAGTCAAAGCACCAAAAAAGATGTGCAAACTAAACTTATAGGTAGAAAATTCATAAAATGGGATTTAATTTCTTTTTTATGAGATTCTTAAAAATACAGCATGATTTCAGTGTATTTTGATAATATTCATTAGGTGGACCAGTAAAAATCACCCCCCCCCCCCTCGTTCTTACTGCATTGAAATGTCTCCCGCCTTCAGAACATTTAAGATTTGATGCTTATTAGTGATTTAGATATAAATTTCTCTTCCAAGGAAAATGTCTGATTCCAACACAGATCTATGCTGACAAATAATTCAATGGGAAGTATAATAATGAAAGCACCCATTCATTCAACGAAAAGTACACCTTTACTTAACATAAGTGTTCTTTTTTTCAGCAAAAATATCTTTTTCAATAAACCCGCCTTGCCTCTTTTTAAAAGAATGCGAACATTAGTGATACTTGTTAGTGGAACTTGGTATCTTCTACTCTCAAATAAACATTATTTCACAATTAAAATTGTATCTTGCATTTTTACTTTTAAAAAAGTAAAGAAAATTTCTCTTAATATTTTTTAAAAATATCTTATTTGAGTGCAAATAATGCTGGTTTTAATTCATTATTTAATTATTGTTAAAACAACAATTAATGCATTTCATTTATCTTAATAAACAACTTTCATTTATTCCTTTAAAATATAAATTATTATTGATGGGGACCCGCTTTTGTAAAACAGGGACCCAGATTTTTGGAAATCCTGGGTCAAGGGGACCCAGGTTTTTTCAAGTACAGCGGCATCACTGACTAAACATTATTTTTCCTTTGGTTTCTGAATTTTATATAATGCATTGCACTGCGTAAAATTTTTTAAACTGGACTATTTTGGCTATCCATATCCATTCAAGCATCATCAACGTTAAAAATTATTTCAGAACTTTCTTGTGGACCATTTTCTTATATAATACAAGTATTAGAGAAAGTAGTTAATGTGTTGGTTGTTAAATTATTTGATGTAACCTTTGCAAGCAATTCGGGTTTATACTTATTTAATTCATTCACTATTCTGAACCTATTAAAAAATAAACCTAATCCTTTTTAACCCCCATATTATAAACTATTAATAAATAACTATTTGCAGTTAGTTTTTAATAATTATTAGTATTTAATAAACTGTCATTGTATATAATGAATAGTTTAACTCAGATCAAATATCTATAAGTTAAGCCTAACCCTATGACCACTTTACCCCATGTAACTAAAACTATTATGAAATAAAATCTGTGATAAATGTAACTTAGCTATAAATGAAAATATGTTCTTGAGATATGTGAAAAGCTTTCTGAACTGCCAATTTAAAAAAATTTGGGATAAACAAAATGCAGCAGAAAAGTTAATTAAAGAGTTAAAAGAACAAGGTGTAACAAAGACAGACAAAATGAGTGCTCAGTGGCTCAAACATGTTACTAAAAATGTTTTTTTTGAGTGAGAAACTTTGATCAGTACTTAATAAATCTAAAATTAAAAGAAAATTATTAAAATTTCTATATTAGTCAGGATTTTAGCCCTTTTTATGAATTATGACCACTTTACCCTAGTAAATACAGTAGACTCCTTCAAATCGACAACCCTAAAATTAGGGATGCAACATGCAACAGATATCCGGCAAACATCCAATATCCGGCTGATTTTTCAATATCTGAAACACTATCGGATATCTGGCAGAGCACAGCAAAGCGAATAGTGTATAAGGATTACAGAAATCGCTTGATCCCAAACAATAGCAAACAACTTCTGTTTATAATGCAAAATATGAAATAATAATAAGTTTCCTATTCATGGATAAAAGTCAATTCTCAAAAGTTTAAAGAATTGCCAGCTTTCCCAATATTGATATTTGAACTCTTTAGATTAAATTTAAGAATTTACGTTTACATCTTTTAGAAAATTGTACCTTTACTACTTTCAAATTGTAAAACAAAATTTGAAGTTGTTTATTAAGTAGGACTTTAATAATTTTTTTTTTCTTTCTTTTAAGTTTAACAATTAAACAGACCTATTTTTACTTTCTTCTATTGAAGATAGAAGAAAGTATTTAATCAAATTTTTTTTTTACTTCCAGTTTTCGACGGATTTATACAAAATATCTGTCCATGTGTTGCCATCTTACCATTTAAAAGTGTATGAATGTTATGCATAGAATTGAACCAAATTTTTTTTGTATGCTTTTGGCTATCTCCAGCAGGTCCTCCTTTAATTTGGAAATATTCTGCCCCAGATGGGGTGCTGTAATAGTGATTTTTGTGCCACTTTCATTCTTGTACCATTGAAAAGTGTAAGAAGCAGGGGCTGACGAAAGTTGAAAATTCTTAGGCACAGGAAAAATTTTTAGGAGCCAGCTTGAATAATCATTTCTGACAATAATGCATTCAATGCAAAATGGAACACTGGCTACTCAGAATCGTATTTGGCTCCTCTTGAGTGATGCGTGTCATTTTGCAGTGAACAAGGTAACTATTCAACAGGGTTGCCGGCTTTTAGCCAGGCCAAAAAAAGCTGGACGGCTTTTTTTTGGCTTTAACCACTTAAAAAAAGCCAGCTTTTATTTTTCAAAAAGGTGGTTTATAGATAATTCATATAAAATTTGGATTAATTTATTTTTAATACACTTATAAATATTTTCTACTAAAAAAATATCAACTTTTATTAAATTTTGTCAAATAAATAAATCCTTATAACTGCTAGAATGCAACTGTGAAGGCATTATGTCAGAAAAAAAAAAAAAATTATAAATATTCAGAAGAATAGATTAAATTAGACTCTAAAGTATTGGTTTGGAATTCCTTATTATAGCTCTACACATACCACACATTTTAAAGATTAAATGAAAGAATATGAAAATGTCACACATCCCAGTAGCAGAAATTTCTCCAAGTGTCTGCGGCATATAATTCAGGGGCAAAAAATAATCTGCAGGTAAAATATTTTTTTAACTGAAGTGTTAATTAATCAAACAATCATTTACCTGTAGCGTTTTTAGACATTTTATAAATTTTTATTAATAATAATCTTAATTTTTTGTATTAAGTAATACAGAGCTAAACATAATACAAAGCTAAATAAAGGTCTGATGAAAAATAATCTGCAAAAGAGAAAAGAGAATCTGCGACGCCCACCTCAAACTTTCTGCTGCCAGGTCACACATCAAAATAGAAAATTCTTACATACTGATATTTACTTTTAAATTGATTAAAACTAAATAGGATATATGTAAATTATCTTATATAATACTTGAGAACACCCAATAATAAGTAACTGATATTCTAACTTATAAAACTTATATATGTAAAATGTTTTTCTGCTACTAAGTTGTTATGTAACTTATTCCAGATATGTCCAATACGGACTGATTAAAATCGTAGAATGAACAATGCTGAAAGAGAAATTAGGAAGGATATAACATTTGAGGAAATTTTAGTACATGTAAGTGCATAAAATAAAGAGAACAATAAAAAGAAAAAATCTCCAAATAAAACTTGTTGAATTAGAATTTTGAAAAGTTAGCTGCTAAAAAATAGTGCATATTCATGCATATGTTATTCATCCTATCATAATACTGTTTTAATAGAGAGAAATGATGTTTTATTAAATGACTTTATGTGTGATTTTAAATAAATGTTTATGAGAAATAAAATAAGATGTACATTAATACCCCTTAAAATTAGTTAATAAAATATATGACTAAGCAACCAGTGTCCTTTTTATATAAAGCAGTAAAAATGAAAAAAAAAAAAAGGCTGTTAAGGTCAGTGTAAACCAGAGAAAGGAGTTGGTATATGGTATGGCCTTTTATTCCAATATTAATGTCTTCATTATTGAAAAATTGGGTTATATTGATTTCTACCTCAATTAAATGTCTTTAAAACTAATTAAAAAACACATAAAAATGTGTCATTTATAACTAAAATGATTCATTGTATAAAAGCCAATTTTGGCCAAAAAAAGCCAGTTAAAACCAATAAAAGCCACCGGCGTGGCTTTTTAAAATTTTATCTGGCTTTTTTGCAACCCTGCTATTGAATAAAAAATATTAAAAGCTAAGAAATAAAAAAAAATTAAACTGAGCAAAAATTTTAAGATAATACCACTTTTACATTGTAAAAATTAAATAGAAACAAACTGTGAAATTAAACATTAAAACAGTAGACAAATTAATATCCTTACATTTAATTTCCAACAAGAAATTATGTACATAAATTAATAATACCCTTGAGATTCTGATTTGAAATACCATTTGTCAATTGATTTTTCAGGATTGAAATCCTTTAAAGATGGTCCATTTAAATTTATAAACAATAAAGTGATCACACTATCCTCTTTTAAGTTTGAAAGGAGTTTATTTTTGATAACGTTCCTTTTTGCTTAAACCTCTTTCACAAGAAACTGTTGACACAGGAAGTGTCAGCACAATGGTAAGGAAATTGCCAAATGGAATTTTTTTGGTTAAAGAAAAAGATTTAAATTAATAAGTAGGTAAAAAAATTAGTCACCAAGAGGAATTTTTTAGTTGCCCGGGTGACCTGGCACTCGGGATTTGTCAGACCCTGGTAAGAATTTTTTTGAACCAATTTTTTGGAGTATGTTTTTGGCTATGGTCAGCAGGTCCTCCAATTTGAAAAAATTCTGCCAGAAGAAGGCGCTATAATAGAGATTTTTGTGTTATTTTCATTATTTTACCATCTAAAAGTGTATGAAGCTAAGCATAGAATTGAATCAATTTTTTTGTGTATATTTTTGGCTATGGCAGCAGTTTACCCTTGAAAATATTCTGCCAGAAGGTGGCACTGTAATAGCATTTTTAAAAATTTTTTGTACAGTGTATTGGAGGCTTATGAAGCGATGGGAACTTCGCATCTTGCTAAGCTAGGTATTTGCAAATAGCTGATGTACAACAGAATAACAAAAAAATTATTGATTTTAATAAATAAATATCATGATCGAGATTAACTTATTCTGATTAATTGACTGGAGCGGAAATTTTAGATGAAAATAAAAGTTGGTATAATATTGAAGTATTAACATTTGTAACTACTTTGGAAATATTAAGATGTATGAGATAGAAGAAAGTTTTGGGATTGGCACATCCAACTAGTTATTTTTGTAACTTCATTATTAAATATTTAAAATTAAAAGTAATTTTCTTTTTACTTAATATAAATATCAAAGTAATTTAACTTAAAATAAAGCTAAATGTGGCTTAGTAAAACAGTATTAAATAATTAGAGGAGGCTCCTGTTTCCAAAAACTCCTTTTCCGAAAATTTTTCTTGATAAAACGACGATCAAATCTTGAGACCGACTGACAAATTTCCATTTCGTGATATTTTTCTCTATCGATCGACAGATTTCATAGTTTCTTCTTACGATAGATTGACAAAATTCATGATTGTTTTACTGCATATCACTGAAAATTTTTACGATTTTTCTCCGCAGCCGACTGACGAATTTCATAAATTTTTTCCTTGCATACAATTGACAAATTTAGCAATTTTATTTTGTGACCAATTGACAAATTTCCATGTTTTTCTTGTGACATGCTGATAGAATTAGCGATTGTTTTTCTGCGTCCGGTTGAAAATTTTCAAGTTTACTCTCTGTGACTGGCTGAGGAATTTCACGATATTTTTCCGTGATAGATTGACGAATTGCATAATATTTTCCCACTGCCAATTTCCCAGAAACTTCAGTTTTTTTTTTCCTTGCGACCAGTCAACAATTTTTTTTAATTTATTTTCGCGATGATTGACGAAATCAGCGACCTTTGTTTCTATAACCGATTTACGTATTTTGTGATGTTTTTTTCCCCTGTGCCCAAAATAGGAAATAACTAAAAGAGCAGTTAACGGCCACCAGAGACTGAGCCCTACCAAATTGGCCAACAGTAAGCACTAACAAAATGAGATTAGATCTTGTGGTGCACATGAAGAAAAATTTTTTTGGTGAACTTTAAGACAAAACATATTTAAAAACAACAAACTAGTTGATTATTGCAATTCACAGAAATTAGGACATGACTTTTTGAAATCAACCATTTCTCACGTAACAGAAGAAATCAATTGTCTACTTCGTTTTCAAACTTTGGATATGGATTTAAAATTCCAATGCACAGAACATAGTTCAATTAACGAAAATACCAGGGATTACAGTTTTGATTATAATTCCATTAAAGGATACGAGGTAGGATTCAAAAGTTCCCGGACTGACTCTATAACAGTAAAAATATTACCAATTTCATTGCTGAAACGCATCCGCCTTCGAAATAAATTCCTTGCGCAGCAACACACTTTTGCCATCGGCTATAAAGGTCATCGAAGCACTTCTGGAATCCATTTTTAGCCATGTCCTTTAATTCAGCCTGCGATGCACTTTTAACTTCACCTGAAGACTGAAATTGACGACCCTGCAAGCGACGTGCAGTTCAGAAAACAGGCTAAAGTCGCAGGTTGAGAGATCAGTGGAGTAAGGAGGATGTGGCAAAACAGTTGTTTTCGTATGGAAGTCACCGACTGTGGAGGAGATTTGGATTCCCAGATTCATGAATGAATGAAAAAAAACAAACTCCAACACGAAAGTTTAGAGGACTTACTTCTTTATTATGAAACTTTTAAAAAGGAGGGGCCATGAGAGTACAGTGGGACGGGGAGAAGTCAAACACAAGACTGCCCGACGGGGCGGCCCCGAAGGGCAGAGAGCTGAGGTCCGTCACGTTCAAGATCAGAGGGAGTAGTGGCAAAATATTCATTACAATCACTCACTCATTGGCAAGATGAATAGGAACATATGTACTGTATTGGCGATGAATATTGGTGGCGTGGACAAAGGAATCAGAAGCATCCCGAAGTATTACATAGAACTCAAACTTATGCCATGGCGTGCTATATGGTTACACGTATCTTAAAATTCCTGCAGTAAGGGAAAGTGGCTAAAGAAATAGCTAACATTATTACATGCTCGTTATAGATTTAACGACAGCTGAATTAGTCAGCAAGTGGCATATGGCTTTTATCCGACAAAGTACAAGGGTGAGAATTGAATACTAATGCAAGCCCAGAGACTGGGAAAATATGTATTACGTATCGTCGGCTGCAAAGCGAAAAGACATTCATTTGTATCTTATTCTTTTACTTTATTTCAATGAAAAATAGCTGCGGTTAAGATCTTTTTCTATTGTGTGAATTTGAAAGACAGAAAAAGGAACCGAGATAAATGATGTCTGCATTTGAAAAGAACTTTAAAAAGTAAAAGCGAAACTTACAGTAGTGAGAAGGGGGGGGGGGAAGAGAATGAATAAAGACATATGAAATTAACTCTAAAATGTCAAATTTAAACTAAATATTTTATTTGAAGGAGGGGGGGGGGGGGAAGAATAATGACAATTTATAATAAACCAGTAAGGTTAAAAGTTGATTTTTTGAGGGGAGAGGAGGAATAATGAATATATAACGGTAAAGCCGTTATATATATCACCCATTACCACCAGAAAAAAAAAAAAAACTGTGAACCTTGTAAAACAGTTTTTTTTTTATCTTTGAAGGTTACTTTGTCCACCCCATACGTATAAGGATTTAAAACAGATATAACATAATAACAAAGATAAGCCTCCATATATATATAACATATAACTGTGTGCTTGCAATTCTTTAAATGTTTGCATAAAGCAAAACTTTTCAGGTCATGATAAATGGCGCCTTTTTTTTAAAATTTATGTGGCGTTGATTTGTATACCCAGGTTCACAATATGAGTAAGAGGAAAAAAACTCCAACACAAAATTTAGAGGACTTACTTCTTTATTATGAAACTTTTAAAAAGGAGGGGCCATGAGAGTACAGTGGGACGGGGAGAAGTCAAACACAAGACTGCCCGACGGGGCGGACCCGAAGGGCAGAGAGCTGAGGTCCGTCACGTTCAAGATCAGAGGGAGTAGTGGCAAAATATTCATTACAATCACTCACTCATTGGCGAGATGAATAGGAACATATGTACTGTATTAGCGATGAATATTGGTGGCGTGGACAAAGGAATCAGAAGCATCCTGAAGTATTACATAGAACTCAAACCTACGCCATGGCGTGCTATATGGTTACACGTATCTTAAAATTCCTGCGGTAAGGGAAAGTGGCTAAAGAAATAGCTAACACGTGATATTACATGCTCGTTATAGATTTAATGACAGCTGAATTAGTCAGCAAGTGGCATATGGCTTTTATCCGACAAAGTACAAGGGTGAGAATTGAATACTAATGCAAGCCCAGAGGCTGGGAAAATATGTATTACGTATCGTCGGCTGCAAAGCGAAAAGACATTCATTTGTATTTTATTCTTTTACTTTATTTCAATGGAAAATAGCTGTGGTTAAGATCTTTTTCTATCATGTGAATTTGAAAGACAGAAAAAGGAACCGAGATAAATGATGTCTGCATTTGAAAAGAACTTTAAAAAGTAAAAGCGAAACTTACAGTAGTGAGAGGGGGGGGGGGGGGGAAGAGAATGAATAAAGACATATGAAATTAACTCTAAAATGTCAAATTTAAACTAAATATTTTATTTGAAGGGGGGGGGGGAAAGAATAATGACAATTTATAATAAACCAGTAAGGTTAAAAGTTGATTTTTTGAGGGGAGAGGAGGAATAATGAATATATAACGGTAAAGCCGTTATACCGACGACTAGGGATCGGTGTGCAGGAACGTTGTCATGCAAAAGCACCCATGACTGCTCAGCCCACAATTTTGGCCTCTTCTTCCGTCCGACTCATGTAAACGATGCAGGATGTCTACATAAGAGTTCTTTGTTGACAGTGCGTCCTTCAGGGATAAATTCCAGATGCACAGTGCCCTGGATATCGAAGAATACCTTTAGCATGACCTTCCCTTTAAAGCGACCTTGGCAGAATTTCTTCTTCCGTGGTGATTTCAAAGTTGCTGATGCTCTCTTGGATTTCGGATCGTATTAAAAACACCATTTCGTCTCCAGTAACAATTCTGCCAAGTAGGGAAAGATCTTTGTCAACAGCCGAGATTAAGCCTCCCACCATTTCAATTCGAATTGCCTTTTGGTCTTCGCTTAACATGCATGGTCGTCGATTTCAAACTTCAGTTGAAGTAAAAAGTGCATCGCAGGCTGGATTAAAGGACATGGCTAAAAATGGATGCCAGAAGAGCTTCGATGACCTTTATAGGCGATGGCAAATGTGTATTGTTGCGCAAGGGTCTTATTTCGAAGGCAGATGTGTTTCAGTAATATAATTGGTAATATTTTTACAGTTATAGAGTCAGTCCGGGAACTTTTGAATTCTACTACGTATAATAAAACAAGTTTGTTCAGAAGTGACATACAATCACTGAAGGATATTGACAATACAATCACCAATATGCATTATTCATGCAAGTAAGCTAAAAATGAATGCACATCATATTTTGAAAAGTTAAAAAAAAAAAAATTAAGAGAGCATAACCATTAAAGGTCAAAATTAGCACTAGCCACCGGCCACAGGTCCAGTAAATGAAAAAAAGTGGCTAGTGGAAAATTGTTTATCAGCGGCCACCTTCCGGCCACTTTTTTACAAGGAGATAAAAAAATTTTCTTGCATTTCATCAAGGATTCTACTTTTTTTTGTTCCAGTATATTTATATTAACATATTTATTTAGGCTACTCAGTTTTAGATTAATACTTATAGAAATTTTACTGTTTAGCATTTTGAAATAAAAAAGTGGCCACTAGTCTAAAGAAAGTGGCCACTTTAAAAATTAGTCCTACCGGCCAGTGGCTGCTAATGAAATTTCCCAATTTTGACCTATAATAACCATGTGTTTCCGATAATTTCTAAAGTTATAAAAGTTGCTCTATGCTGTTTGTTAAAAGTGTAACTTGTGAAAGAGGCTAAAGCACGCAAAATGGTATAAAATCTAAATTAAGAAATTCATCTAGGAACCCAATTGCTAATTGCCCACAACATTAGGTGAAAGTTGAAAAATATACATGGTATATATAAAAGCTTGATTTTGTTTTAATAAAAATAAACATTTTGAAAAATTATCTTGAGTTGTTGATTTAAATTATTTCAATGGTATTTTGTTATGTCTGTATAATGTAATTCTTAAAGTGGCACGCAAAAAATAGTGGGGTTTAAAGATATTTTTTTCCTTTCAAACAGTTCAACTCCCCTGCATTTATAAATGTTTAGAGGGAAACTCTCCTCCTGAGAAAATTTGAATTTCAAGCCCTGATATTCAAAGAGATATAGTTTTTGTAAATTATATTTCAATAAATTAAAAAAGGTTTTAATGATGCGTGAAACATGTTTATAATTTACTGTTCTGAAATAGCATTATATAATGAAATAAATAACATTCATCATATAATAGAAAACATATCTAGGGCAGGATATCCAGAAGGCAAAGGAGTGTCGGATATCCAGTATCTGGCAAAATCAATATCCGGTACATCCTTACCTAAAATCCACAAACATCTATAAGTCAAAATTAACATTTTCAACCACTGGCTACTACACTAAGTTTTTTCACTGTCCAGTTTTTTTAAACTACTGGCCAGTAAAAAAGTACGCTCCATACAAAGTTGTGTTTTTTTATTATCAACATTGTAATTTATTAATATCTTTCACTTACCATTCGATATAATTACTTTCAACTAAAAAAAAAAAAAAACTGACATTAACATGTAACAGAAAAATATAACCAAGAAATTACCGCTTCCAAAATAAAAGTCAAACACATATTTGAAGATTTTTAGACACACTTAATGCAATGTATAAAAGAGACAAGAAAATTGAAATATATTTTAAGAATTATTTTATTAAAATCTTGAATATTTTATTTTTACTATTAATTGCAATGAAATAAATTCATAGAAAATTTTAAGAAAAGTTAAGCAGAGGTGGAACCCCCTCCCCACCCCCCAGGCACTAACTAAGCATTTTCTGCGACCATTTAACGAATTTCGCGATCTTGACGAAATTCACGTTTTTTCGCAATCTTTTGACAAAATCTGCATTTTTTCCGCGATCTTTTGATGAAATCCGCGATATTTGCATCTTTTCCTCGATCTTTTGATGGAATTTGTAATTTTTTCGCAAAATTTGCATTTTTCCCACGATTTTTTGACGAGTGGTGCGTTTTTTCTGCATCTTTTCACGAAATTTGTGTTTTATCTGCAATCTTTTCCGAAAGTTGCGTTTTTCCGCGATCTTGTCACGAAAGTTGCATTTTTTCCGTGTTTTTTTTACGAAATTTGTGTTTTTACTGCGATCTTTTCACGAAATTTGTGTTTTATCTGCAATCTTTTTGCAAAATTTGTGTTTTATCTGCAATCTTTTCACGAAATTTGTGTTTTACCAGCAATCTTTTCGCGAAGTTTGTGTTTTATCCGCAATCTTTTCGTGAAATTTGTGTTCTATCTGCGATCTTTTGACGAAAGTTGCGTTTTTTCCATGATTTTTTTCACGAAACTAGCATTTTTCCCGCAATCTTTTCATGCAATTTACGTTTCCCGTGGTACTTTGAAGAATTTTGTGATTCTTTTTTTGCAATCCCTTGACGAAATTTGCGTTTGTTTCTGCAATTTTTTGACGAAATTCGCATTTTTTGCATTGTTCTTTGGCGAAATTCATGTTTTTTCATTATTTTTTGACGGAATTGGAGATTTTTTTTCTGCGAACGATGGACGAAATTGATTTTTTTTTGGCAACCATATTGAAATTAGCGATATTTATATGTCCGAATTTTTGGACTGATGACCGATTTTTTTTTTAATTTTCGGAAAATTTAGAACAGAATTCACCCCTGCTACTTTCTTTTCTTACTTTCGGGAATCGCCGATCTGGACGTCGTAAATTCTGAACTAATTTCACCACTTTCCTCCCAGGCACCGATGTTTCAACCATCGCGTTTGGCGAGCGGTGCCCACTGAGTTTGGCGAGTGAGGACAATAAAGTTAATCGCCACGTTTTAAGTGTTACTCGACGCTTGGCGAGTGCTAATTTTGTGCTATACAAACATCTAAAATCTACACATCATTTGCAGAGTAAGCAATGAAACTTGCAGTTAAAATGTAAGAAAAATTAAAGACTTTTTTATTTTTATATCATTTTGTACACATTTTATTTAATATGACTAAATTCATGTATTATCATGAAGTATAAATTTATTTCTGGAAAAATTTAATATCAGGGGTCTGTCCAGACTTTTCTCTCAGGGTCCTGTTTTTGTGAATTAGATTTGAACTTTATACACAGTTTTTTAAATATAGGGTAGATGTGCCAGTAATGGACACCCTTAAGGAATTTCTGTAAAAATTATTTTTTTATTAATAGTTATAATTATTATATTCCAGTTTTTTCAATATTATATTAATCTATCAACAATATTTAACCATTCTTATAGCCTCATTTCCTCATATGAATAGCAATTTAATTTTAAATAACAGAAATTTACCAAAACACCCAAAAGCCTAGTAATGGACACCCTCTGGCCCAGTAGTGGACACCCTCTGTTCCAGTAATGGACACCCCATAAAAAGTAATGAATATAATTGTTTTTATGACTGTATTTAGAACCAGAATTTAATGAATACATACTAATGAAACAAAATAGTTATTTTTAAATAAATTTACAATTAGGATACCAGTAATTAATAAAATATTTGTGATAATCATTTACTGTTTGCATCAATTATTGTAATTATCAGAAAACCGATGTTTTAATTATTTTAGATGGATAGTTTAAAATACTAAATATCAGACAATAACAGCTATCAAATTATTGAAACAGTGGTGGATTTAAAAGGTAATAAAAAAAAGTTTTGGAATATTAATGTTTAGTTTTGTGTCACTATTTTTAACAATCTTCTAGAGACTACTTGATATATCATTTACAATAAATAATATTACAAATATGAAATTAAAGGATATTGTGAGTTGAATATTTTAAATATTAAATAAAATAATTTCAAAATAAAACTGTAAAACTGATGTTTGAGGCCACTGATCTGCAGATTTACTAGTTTCATGAATATTACCTATAACTTTCATTAATAGTATTACATTTTTATTTATTTTTTTAATAAGGAAACATTTAAGACAGAAAATGGATTTTTAATAGCTTCTGCAACTTAATTGTTTTTATTTAAACGGAGAGGGATTAAGCCCTATGAGCTCCTCTTTGACGCCTCTCTTAAACAGTATTTTCTGCTTTCTGGCTGGTTTGATTGCCAGATTATAAAATATGTGAGGTATATATATGTACTACACAAAAAAAAAATAATAATAAATAAAATAAAATATCAAAATTTTATTAATCACATAAAATAACTTAAAAGCAGCTATTTATAAAAGTTTTGGTGTTATTACATTTTGGTAAGTATAATTTAAAAATTAAATTTGATTATTTAGGTTTGCAGTTAAGCCAAAGTATTTTATGCACTATAAACATTACTAAAATTGCATTTTTAGCAATGTCTACATCGGGTGTCCATTACTGGAAAATGACAAATTAACCATCCCAGTAATGGACACCCCCTCTTAAAACCTTAAAAAGAAATGAAATTTTGTAAATAGCCATTAGTATATAAAATTCAAAGTTTTCTATTGCTACTCAAACAAAAACATTCAAATTTTGTAAGAAAATAAATAATATATAAATTAATTAAACGAAGCCAGCTCTTAACCTCTTCATTAAGATTTTCACAGAAAAACAGCAAAACTTTGAGACATTATTTTCTGCTTCCTGATTGGTTTGATTAAAAGTGTCAACAATAACATAGTTTTATAAAACATACAAGGGGAATTATAAAAAAAATAATTAAAGCTAAATATTTATTAGTTATTTTTTTATGAACCAAAAACATCAAGGGGTGTCCATTACTGGAAGGGTGTCCATTACTGGCACATCTACCCTATTTTTAAGAAGATATATGTATGTAAAATACATATATTTTCTTTATATATGTAAAAGTGACAGGTCAGGTTTTACTTTTAAATGATTAAATTTGTGAAAGGTTTAAATTAGAGCTGGAAATTTTTTTTAAAGGCCTAATTTTAAGACAAAGAATTTTGTAAAAGGTCCTTTTTTAAGGTGTAAAGTTTTGTGAAGGCTCCTATTTTGAGATGAAAAATTTTGTGAAGGGTCCTTTAAAGGCCCCAATTTCTTCCTAAACAGATCCCTGAAGATAGTGCTGACATCAAAGGTGATTATAATATTTTTACCAAATACATTTTATGTACTAATTAATCATTTTTGGTTATTAGGTCTGGGTAAACATAAAATAAAACTTCATTATTTTACGCTTTTAATGTGAATTATTAGTGTACTTCTATGAGTCGAGAAGAAAAAATTATCTCATCATTATTAAGCCTATTTAGTTATACATTATTAATTATTTACTCGATCCTTACTTTTAATAATTTATTAAATTTTCTTAATTTTTATTATTTTACTTAATTATTTTAATATTTTACTACATTATAAGTATTCATTATAATTTTGAATGCATTATTACATTCAAATTACTATTTAAAAAATGTAAACAAAGCAGTGACCAGCAATCTGCAAAATTCTAAAATCCACACAACCTTTGGTCCCAAACTATGCGGATTTGAGGGAGTCTACTGTATTATAAAAGGAACCTATAACAATATAAAAAAGTATAACTTAGTGTGCATATATTATTAAATTACGTAACAGCTTTCAGTGATAAAAGATATTTACGATGGTAGCTTATTTCCAGAAAGATGCTGTACCCGCCAGAATGAAAAAAGTAGAAATATATATATTATACACAATACACATCACATAAAGATACATATTTTATATAACATTATATAATTACAGTAAGGACTCCTAATCTGCAAACCTGCAATTCACAAACGCTTGTACTCTGCACTGTATATCAATATCAATAAATTATTTTTTAAATAATTCTTACTTTATTTATATGGATAAGTATATGTAATTTTTTCTTAGCATTAGCATTCTAAATTTGTCCAAAATATGAATTAAAAAGTGGTAAATATAAAAAAAACATAAGCTGTAATCCCCCAAAAGTCTATTGCAGTAATTATGAGGCATATATTAAGCATTGTTTCAACAGCATGACTATCAATAGTAAAGGAATCAGCCATATTTTAAGCAAATTGATCCACACACATACATGATATTTAAAGTTAACAGTTTAAAAAATGCTTTTTACTCTTCCTCTAGAGAGCATTAAATAAGAAAGTTGACTAAATTAATGGGAAGTAAATAGATTTGAAGACTTAATGCCATATTTTAAACTCAAATCTTTAAATTTTCTAAAAAATAACTTTGACATATATATAGGTTTCAACCTTCAAGGAATAAGAATGCAATACAGAAAATATCCAAATTATTTAGATCTCGTATCAGTTATGAGTAAAACTAAATTGTAGTAGATAAGATATAATCATCACTCAAAAGTAATTCAGCGATTGGATCTTAACACTACCCACTTTTTATTTACGATTTTCAATGTCCAGGGCAGAGTTGATCCCTTTAGCATGTAAAATAAGCAAATCAGCAATAAGAAAACACGTGCTTTAAAATGAAAAACAATATATCATTATTTAGATTGTACCTATTTATGTTCTGATGAACAGAAGCTAATAAAAAAGATTTTAAAAAATAATATATGTTCTATAAAATAATAAATTACGAAAGTGCGGCCCGTATTAAAATTACTAACAAAACAATGAAAACACAAAAAAATTAAATGCAGATGTTTTCTTTAAAATTACCCTGATTGTGAGGCATTTCCTAAAGAATCATAAACATCAGTAACATTATGAAGTAAAAGACCGCATGAAATACGTTCACGGGTCGGCATTTTAAAAATATATCCAAAAAAAACTATTTTGATTTTTAAGGAGCGCAAACAGAAAAATTTGTTATGTTGCCAAACACCGGTAAATAGTGTACCTTAACCTCAAACCACAGAGTAACAGAGTACAAATGCACAGACCACATGCGATCTAGCAGTTTAGTACGCTATCTGGTGCGCAAAAGATTAACCTCTTTGTTGTCGGAATACAATCATAAGAACAGTACATATATTTCTAATTTGTTCATAGTGGTTATGTTTTGCAAAAATTGATCTTTCGTGTGACTTTAGCGAGTCATGTAAGATGAAAAGCTAAAACTTATAGAATGGAGCTGTTATATAAATAGGCTGCCTCGCCAGGCATTTTCATTCCTACTGGATCGGCTCGCGTACTGTGTTTGAAAAGCGTTGAAAACTTGAAAAATTTACTTCAACCCTGTACCTGCTCTCTAGTAATGCAGCATTTTTATTATATATGTTTTATAATAATCTTAATTATGCAACCTGTTTTCTATACGTAATGCTGGGGGGGAAAGTATGGCTCATCTGCAGATTTTATTGATTAAATTTTTTTTCTTATATATGTTTTATAATTATTTTCATTCAGCAGTTCATATTAGGTAGCTTTCATTACAAAAAGCTACCTATTGCAGCCGTTCGGAGGAAAGCTATTTCAAAAATTTTGGTATATTTTCATCGATCATGACCCCCAGACCCCGAAATCACCCTCCGTTCAAAATTGACATCTCTATATAATAAAAGACAATGTAACGCTGGGCGGGGCGAATCCATCAATCTTACCAGTCTCCCAGGAAGAGACTCAAGGGGAAAAATAATCCATTCTCCCATTGGTTGACAAGAAACAAGAATCCCGCGATTACTTCTCAAGGTTACAAGTCCTGATAATTGAGCAGTGGTAGGCACTTCTTCCTAATAAATCAGTGCAAGGCACATCGCATTACACCACCAAAATAAATTGCCAAGTGTCACTTGAGATTATTTCAAGTATTAAGTTTGCAATCATATTAAATTTTCTTTGCGACATGTAAGGAATTTTAATTTATTTCTCATATAAAGTGATTCACGGAAAACAATGATATGGTATTTTTAAAAATATCCCTTTTTTTGCTGCAAAAAAATGATAAAACTGACTTTCGTTTCAAAAAGTAATCAATTTAAATATTTTAGGCTTATTATTTTGTAACTTATTTTTAAAGTACACATTACTTATATTTTCCTTTTCTATGTACAGGTGTATGTAAATTTAAACTTTAAAAAAAAAACAAAAACATATTCAATATTTTAAAAGTAAAAAATTGATATTTATACGAAAAGTAAAATTAATAATTTTTGATTTATAGCTTTGCATCCGGAGGACAGAAGCTTAGGGGATTAGACCCCCCACCTGAAATAATATCTTGGCATTTTGTAACTTATTTTTAAATTACACATTACTTATATTTTCCTTTTCTATATACAGGTGTATGTAAATTTAAACTTAAAAAAAAAAAAAACGTATTCCATTTTTTTAGAAGTAAAAAATTTATATTTATACGAAAAGTAAAATTAATAATTTTTGATTTATAGCTTTGCATCAGGAGGACAGAAGCTTAGGGGATTAGACGGTTGTGATTCAACCCGAGATACTTATTTATTAATCAATATACATATTTAAAAAAAATGGAGGGGGGGGGAGGAAGAAGGGGGGTAAACGATAAAATACAATTTCAAAGTGTTATTTAAAAAAAATAGTATTATTTCAATAGTTGCAGCAGACTGTTTTAATTACGCACTTTTATTGCATATTTATTAAATTTTTGTTTCATTAAGAAATCTTAATTTTGTTATAGTATATTAGCCGGAAAACCTGGTTTACCCAGAAATATTGTAAATGCCAGTGTGTTTATTAGAACATAAACTAGCCGAACTTTGCTCATCTAAACGCTTCCATATTGTCAATTATTTTTTTTATCAGTTTTTCAAATTTTAACTGAAAAACACAATTTTTACCCACCGTCCTAGGACGGGCATTTACACTAGTATATATATATATATCTGACATTTGTCACACTGTAACTCTCGTATTTATGAACCAATTTGGATGTAATTCAGTGTGTAAATAGTACATACCAATGTCTCGACCGAGTTCGTTGGCGAGCTTCATCCGCCATTTTGTTTCAAAATGGCGGCCATTTAAATTTTTTAAAAAATTTTAAAATTTGAAATGTGGTACCAAAAAATTGAAAATTGAAAAATATTTTTTTCTTATGTATTTGACCTTTATACAAAGATTCCGGAGCAGTTTTTGTTTCGTCTATATCTTAAAAATGGCTGAGTTATAGCATTTTGAATTTCTAGCGTGGCTGACATTTTGAAACGTCCTGAATTTTGTCACGTGATAAAAGGCGTATTTATGAACCGATTTGGATGTAACTCCGTTTATACATAGTACATACCAATGTCTCGACCGAGTTCGTTGGCCAGCTTCATCCGCCATCTTGTTTAAAAATGGCGATCATTTAAATTTTTAAGAAAAATTTTAATTTGAAATGTGGTACCAAAAAATTTAAAATTGGAAAAATATTTTTTTCTTATGTGTTTGACCTTGATAAAAAGATTCGGGAGCAGTTTTTGTTTCGTCTATATCTTAAAAAATGGCTGAGTTATAGCATTTTGGATTTCTAGCGTGGCTGACATTCAATGGCGGATCTAAGGGGGGGGCGAAGGGGCGATCGCCCCCCCCCCCTTGGGCTAATAAAGGATTTGTAAAACGACATATGCATCCTCACGGGAAATGACTTGGGGCGGAGCTCGAGCCCGGCGCGACCCGATCCGGGTCGCGCCACTTTAAATCCACGAGACTCAGACTGGGTCAGGTCTTTTCTCTTTTAGAGTTGGGTCGTGCCCTGATCTTAATTTTTTCTGCAGATTCGGGTCGGACCAGACTTCTCTTTCCCCCAGATTGAGCCTGGCCTGGACTTCATTTTTCCTAAAGGTCTGCAATGGCCAAAAGTTACAGGTCGGGGTTCGGCCCGGAATAAAAGCTAAACATTCGGTCAGTGTCATCCCGTATGATAAGCATTATTGGCCGACCACGACTCATGCACTCCTCTAAATTCTTCCTCCCGAGCCCAATTTGGTTTGACCCGAGCCGGGTCGCGCCAGTTTAAATTCACGAGACTCGGGCTGGGTCAGGTCTTTTTTCTTTTAGAACCGGGTCGTGGCCTGATATTAATTTTTGCTGCAGATTCGGGTCGGGCCAGACTTCTTTTTCCTCCAGATCGAGCCTGGCCTGGATTTCATTTTTCCTAGAGGTCTGCACTGGCCAAAATTTCCAGGTCGGGGCTCGGCCTGGAATAAAAGCTAAACATTCGGTCCATGTCAGCCCATATGATAAGCATTATTGGCCCGACCACGACCCGTGCACTCCTCTAAATTCTTCCTCCCGAGCCCAAGTTGGTCCGATCCGACCCGCGTCGAGCCAGTTTAAATCCACGAGACTCGGGCTGGGTCAGGTCTTTTCTCTTTTAGAGTCGGGTCGTCCCCGATCTTAATTTTTTCTGCAGATTCGTTTCGGGCCAGACTTCTTTTTCCTCCAGATCGAGCCTGGCCTGGATTCCATTTTTCCTAGAGGCCTGCACTGGCCAAAATTTCCATGTCGGGGCTCGGCCTGGAATAAAAGCTAAACATTTGGTCCGTTTCAGCCCGTATGATAAGCCTTATTGGCCAGACCACGCCCCGTGCGTTCCTATAAATTCTTTCTCCCGAGCCCAAGTTGGTCTGCAATCTTACTTATTTGTCATTCGTAAAAATTATATTTGTTTTGTACATTTGTTTAGCGAAATCTTTAGAAATTTAATTTGATTTGATAAGTTACAGAGATGCATTTTTTAAAATTTACTTTTTTACTTTGTAGAGCTTTAAAATTATGATTATCTGTTATCAACCGTTTCTTTCATTCTAAACTGATTATCTTACTGGATTTTTATTTGAATGTAATTATCTAAGTCATACTTTTACGTAGTGTTTACATACATACAGTCCTCAGCAAAAGTTTAGACACTGGTGATTTTTAACCTTTAAATAAAAAATACGAACACTTGGGTTATACAAATGACTGTACTTATTTTTAAATATATTTTAAACGTTTTAGGACAGAAATAACGGTTTTAATGTAGGATATTATTTAATTTAGCTGAAAAAAGTGAAATTTGCATATTGCAAAAAATTAGACACTTTTGTAATTTTTTGGCAATTGTTCACGGAAAAACGCATATTTCAAACTTATGTCGTCACATGCATGAAGTATTTAAGTGCACATCGCGATAGCATCGGTTAGTGAAGATGCCGCGAGCTAGAAATTTTCAGTCAGATGAAGTAATTAAAGCATGGAAGCTGAAATCGAAAGGGAAGACTGTTGCAGAAATTTCAGCTACTTCGAATCGGCCAAAGAAGTCTGTCTATTAAGTACTGTCTAAGGGTGACTCTTTCAAAGCAAAACATAGATCTGGAAGGACTCGTGTGGCCAGAAAACGGGATTATAGAAGGATCCATAAACTGGCATCTAGACAAATAATGACTGCTAATCGCATTAAAAGTGAGTTAGAGCTTTCTGTGTCAAATTTCGTAGATGCATTAAAGAAAGATGTACATTAGTTTACATGAAAATGATTAAACAACCAGCCTTGAAATCTCACAACAAATTGACCCCTTTCCTGTCGCGGAGTAATTCTTTTTATAAACTGATGAAATAATGGACTGATACCAGAATTAATTTATAAACGAAGTTATTAGAAAATATGAAATTGCTTATTTTCACGTATACAGTCGGACCTGTATTTAACGAAGTCGCTAAATCCCGAAAAAAAGTTCGTTATATGGAAAATTCGTTAAATAGAGAGTCACCTTTTAAAATACTTTAAACTACGTAAAACACATTTTAAGTCCATAAACACTAAATAATATAATTAAAAAAGGTAATTAGTCACACTTTTTTTATAAATTAAATCTATTTTTTTACTTATTTTTACCCACCAAAAAGAAATCTGCAAAAGAAATAAGAATGAAACAAAACATTGTCTGGAAATGCATTGTATTTTCAATTAAAAAATAATTTTACATTAAAATCACGATTTTTTATTATGGTTGATAAGCTGTTTGGAGGAATACTAAATTTTAAAGCAGTATTCTTTTTCTTAATGCCTTTGTCCACCTCATCAAGAATAATTTTTTTTTTATGCTCAAGCACTTTTGCTTTGACATTTTCGAGCTACAAGAACCGAAATTACCGACACGATTGATCATGATCAACAATCTAGAAAACGGGAAACTATAGTTTAAGCACACAGGGCAACTCCATTGAGGGTTAAAAAGGAATATTGAAAGTTTGCTCTTCTTGGATGGAAAGCAAAGAATCACAACGATTTTACTGTTCTCGGTGAGTTAGATACCTGGTAAGACCTGTTCATGGTTATTGATCATCATAAAATGTACTAAAAGAAAGAATAAGTTTGAAATGTCCAGTAATATTTTAAGAAATAGGGAGAAAAAAAATTTAGATCCAAAGGAAAAGTTCGTTAAATAGAGAATACACTTCGCTATTTGGAGGTTATTTTACGAAGAAATTTGCAAAATGTTCTCGGTTCCAAGTAAAAGTTCGCAAAATAGAGAAATTCGCAAAATAGAGGTTCGTTAAATAGAGGTCCGACTGTATTATAAAAGGAAAATTTTAATTAAATATTCTTGTCACTTTTGGAATTAAAATTAGGTGTCCTTTTCCCTCGAAAGGGTTGATGATTTGGGCCTCACTTTGTTTTAATTCTCAAGTATCTCTGGAGTTTCTCAATGGTCGCCAAGCTGCGTAAGACTACATACATACATTGGAAAACAATTTACAGCCATTTGGTGAACTTTTACCTCTTCCAAAGTATGTATTTGAGCAAGATAATGCGTATATTCATGTTGCATACAAATCAAAAAATTGGTTTAACTCTCAAAATATTACTATTTTCGACTGGCCCGCGTGTAGCCCTGATCTGAATCCAATCGAAAACTTTTGCGGCATCATATTTCACACGGTTTATGCAATTTTTTAACAATACCCCTCTGTAAATGAACTTCGATCAGATGTTGAACGTGTTTGGTACGAAATAGACCCCCAAGTGATGCAGGATTTAGTTTCTTCGATGGAAAGTCACATTTTTGCATTAATAGCAGACAATGTAGGTGCAGTTTGATTTTAATTTATGGATATTTTTCTGTTAACAGACAGATTGCCTATACTTTTGCAACAATGTTAAATTTGTTTTTTTGTCATTATATATTATGTAAAGTGTATATATTAAAATTTATTGTTTGTGTATGAAAGATAAGTCTTCGGTAATATATGACAGCTGAGTTACAACAATTCGTTAGATACTTCTCAGCACAGAAGCATAATCGATCATTGTCTAAACTTTTGCTGAGCACTGTAATTGCCTAAATAGTCATCGTTATAGTCATTAATATTGTTGTTTTTCTGTATTCATGAATTTCGAGCATAATCTGAAAATAAAATATGAGCATAAGCAAGTGTACTTTATGAATAATTTTAATTGCAAAATGCAGGCAGGGCTGGAGTTGATTTTTTAGCTTTTATACCGCGCGGGGCCAATAGTTTTATTTTTTTATGTGGGTTGGACCTGGGCTTCGGCCTGATAACTTCAGCCCAGGTAAACTTCTAACTGACATATTGAAGCCAGCTTAACTTTTTTTAAATGCTTAATTTCAGCCATCATCCCATGGGATGATGGTATTCAGTAGTTATGCATTCATATGCATATATTCAGTAGTTATGCATAACTACTGAATATACCGGGTGTCCTAAAATGGACTGACTGATTTTAAAATTCAATAAATTGCAAATGGTGACAGATGTTAAAAAAATACTTGCAGGAGGGTTATAGATGTCGGGAACAGGGGTAATTTTGTTCCAAATTTTTCGAAAATTTAACCCTCTCGCTGCGCAACCCGCGATTTCCACGACCAACGTAAAGTGTCAAAATTTGTGCAACCCGCAATTTCCGCAGCAAATCTTTTTTTTTATGATCTAATTCTATTACAAAAAAACCTGTTTCACAAAGATTTTGGGACATATTTTACTCTAAAATGTGTGCAGATTTGAAATGTGTAATAAAAAATATGCGCAATTTTTTAACCTATTTTGATAAAAAATAAATAAATAATAATAATAATAATAATAATACGCAGCTTCAGGGTTAAGGCATTCGGTTCCAAAAATTTAGAAAATTCACCTATCCGAAAATTCGAACATACAAATAATCGCAAATTTTGATAAATGTTCTCCATAAAAAATCCATTTCGTCAATCGTTCGCAGAAAATGACTTCAATTTCGCCGAATGATCACAGAAAAAAACGCGAATTTGGTCAGGGAGCCACGGAAAACATGCAAAATTCTTCAAATGATCACAGAAAACGCGAATTTCTTCAAAAGGAAGCGGAAAAGAACTCGAATTTCGTTAAAGGATCGCGGAGAAAACGCAAATTTTGTCAAATAGTTGCGAAAACAAAACCCCGCGAATTTCGTCAAAGGATCGTGGAGAAAACACGAATTCCTTCATAGAATCGTGGAAAAAAAACGAATTTAGTCAAAGAATCGCTTTAAAAACGCGAATTTAGTCAAAGGATCGCTGAAAAAACCCGAATTTTGTAGAAGGGTCACGGAAAAAAACGCGAATTTTACCAAAGGTCTGCAAAATTACACTAATTTCGTCAAAGGGTTGCAGAAGAAACGCAAATTTCATCAAAGGGTCGAAGACGAGCGAATTTCATCAAAGAGTCGTGGGGAAAAGGCAGTGGTCTCTTTAGAAAACAGCACACTTACATACGTTTATTATTATAGGTATAATTTTTAACTTGAAATAATATACTGAACTAATAAAAAAAAAAAAAAAAAAAAAAAAGTTAACCCAAACCCAGCTTGCAGGAATCTACACTCAGCCTGAATTCGATCCGAATCCAAAACAGCTAACCCGACCTGCAACAAAAATAATTAGTGCCAGAAGGGAATCTCCTCATCTGCTGAAACCTTTCAGAAAAATTTCTTTGAATTTCAGATTTTTTTTTCTTTTTACTCTACCCCTGATAATTTTTTTAACTGCGATTCTTGATTTTAGTTTAAAATAGCAACGAAGATGGTGCTGGAAGCAAGAGGCGCTAAATCGGTTCCCGGAGGAGGTAGGCTTAACGACCATTGTTTACAGCGCCATCTATCGCTGCTATTATACAGTAAAATCAAGAATCACAGTAAAATGTCTCATGACATCTTACATAACCCTCCTGCAAGATTTTTTAAAATAGCTGTCACCATACGAAAAGTACTAAATTTTAAAATCCATTTAAGGACACCCGGAATGTTTTTTAATAAGTTTCAAAGCATTCTTTACTGAATTACAACTCACCTTAGATATAAAGAGACAAGCAGTCTTATACCAAATTAGTATTTTTTACATAATTCTGGAGATTAAAAAGTATTCCTAAATAATTATTTGGACGTGTCTGTTATGGAGATTTTACTGCATATAGTTTTTATCTTCAAAAATACTTAGACTTTCTTTTTAAAGAAAACGGGTCGATCCGAACCCTTCTCGCAAGTTGCAGTAGACTGACCGAAACTGACCCAAACCGGATATAATGTATATCAATCTGCCCCAAACCCAACGCGCTAGGCGCAGCTAAAAAGTAAAAGTCAACCCGACCTGTAGCAGAAAAGTAGAAGTCAACCGGGCCAAACCCGACCCGCATCGAAAAAGTAGAAGTTAACCCGTCCCATAGCAAAAAGTAGAAGTTAACCCGACCCACGGCAAAAAATAGAAATCAACCAGACCCAAACGCGACCCACAGCAAAAAAGTATAAGTTAATCCAACCAGCAGCAGAAAATAGAAGTCAACCGGACCCAAACCCGACCCACAGCAAAAACTAGAAGTAACACGACCCGCAGTGAAAAAATTAGCCCCGACCCGCGCATCAGATTGGAGTTTCCAAATTTCTAAAATCGCCCCCCCCTTGAGGACTCTCCAGATCCGCCCTTGCTGACATTTTGAAACATCCTGATTTTTGTCACGTGATAACGGGCGTATTTATGAACTGATTTGGATGTACCTTGGTGTGTACTTAGTACATACAAATATCTCGACCGAGTTCGTTGTCCAGCTTCATCCGCCATCTTGTTTCAAAATGGCGGCCATTTAAAAATTAAAAAAAAATTTAATTTAAAATGAGATACCACAAAATTGGAAAATGAAAAAGATTTTTTTTGTATGTGTTTGACCTTAATACAAAGATTCCGGAACAGTTTTTGTTTCGTCTATATCTAAAAAAATGGCTGAGTTATAGCATTTTGAATTTCTATTGTGGCTGACATTTTAAAACGACCTGATTTTTGTCACGCGATATCAGTCGTATTTATGAACCGATTTGGATGTAACTTGGTCTGTACATAGTGCATACCAATGTCTCAACCGAGTTCGTTGGCCAGCTTCATTCGCCATCTTGTTTGAAAAGGGGTGCCATTTAAAAAAGAATTAAATTTAAAATTTAAAATGAGGTATTAAAAAATTGGAAAATGAAAATTTTTTTTATGTGTTTGGCCTTGATACAAAGATTCCGGAGCAGTTTTTGTTTCTGAAAATTTGTTCTTTTGTTTATATCTTAAAAAATTGTTGAATTATAGCACTTTGAATTTCTAGCATGGCTAACATTTTGAAACGATCTTGTATTTGTCACGCGATAACACACGTATTCGCCTATTTCGATGTAAGAAGGCATGTGGATAGTATACATCAATATCTCGACCAAGTTCGCTGGCCAGCTTCATCAGCCATCTTGTTTCAAAATGGCGGCCATTAAATTAAAAGAAAATTATATTTAAAGTGAGGTGCAAAAAAATTAGAAATTGAAAAAGGTTTCTTTCTTAAGTATTTGACCTTGATATGAGGATTCAGGAGCATTTTTTGTTTGTCTTTATCTTACAGCAGTTTCAATTTCTAACGTGGGTGACATTTTGAAAAATCTGATTTTTTGCCTGCGACAGCACTCGTATGTATCAACCGATTCCGATGTGAGTGAGCATGTGCACAGCAATTAATAAGGTCTCGACCAAGTTCACTGGTTAGCCTCATCCACCATGTTGTCTTAAAATGGCAGGCACTTTAAGAAATCGCCGAATTTGGCAGCCAAATATAAGTTACTTTAAATAAAAGCAGCTTGGATAAAGCTGACTAATTTCGCGAAATTCTCATTCATAATGATTTAGTATTGATAAAAATTAGTATTGAATCTCCTATATTCGGTTTCCACTAAATTGAGCTTCGTGTGTTTGAATAATATAAGTTGGCTTTTTTAAAATAAGGAATATGAAAGCTACCTCTTCCTCTCGGCACTGGCCGGAAGGACTTTTCTCTATGTAAAGCTAGGAAAACATTAAAAACCCGCCTGATCCGCAAATTTCATTACTGCAGAAATTTTCTCATATATTTTTTATAATGATTTTCAATAGCAGCTGATCTTCCCTACGTAATGTAGAAGAAAAAATAAAAGATCTCTGTTATTTGTAGATTCAACTGACACAGCAATTTTCTTATTTAAGTTTTATTTTCAATCAGCAACCAACCAATCTTCTCTACGTCATGCCGAGAATGCATTAAAAATTAGGCTCATCTGCAGATTTCATTATTGGAGAAATTATTTTTTATAATAATTTTCATTGGCAACCCACATTCTCTACGTAATCCTGGAAAAAACATTAAATATCTGCCTTATGTGCAAATTTTATTAATAAAAAAATTTTCTTATATAAGTTTTATAACTATTATCATTCATGAACCCGTCTTCTCTGTAACGCCGAAAAAAAAAAAAAAAAAAATAAAAATCTGCCTCATGTTTTGATTTCACTATGGCAAAAATATTTTTATAATTATTTTCATTAATAACCCATATCTTCTCTACGTAATGTTCGAAAAAAAATTAATGATCGGCCTCATCTGCAGATTTTATTGATACAGCAATTTTTCTTATACATATTTTATAATGATTTTCATTGAGAAACCTATTCTCTAGGACATAATTCAAGGAAAACATAAAAAAATCTGCCTTATCTGCAGGCCGTATAGAGCTGTGCAAGGTGACGTTACGAACAGGTTTTTGCTGCTGCTGTAGGACAGCTGACAGAATATTAATAATCGATGTCTATGATAAGTTAAAATTTCACTTCGAAACTCCATCTGTTAGTACCGCCAGAATGACAAATTGATGCCCTATTCTTATCGTATCGTACCACGATATCACGAAGCAGCTAATAATATTTTTACTGTACTAATCTAAATATGCAACATATTAAAATTTCATTTCGAAATTCGAAGATGCGATAGTACAACTAAAAGAAAAAAAATTGGCGCCCCGTTTTTCTCATATCTTATAGAGATAGCACGAATCAGACTGAAGCATTTGTATTATACAAATCTGTAACTTTAATCATTAACATTTTATGCTCAAAATTGAAAACGAAATAGTACCGCCAAAATAATGAGTTGGCGACCCGTTATGCTTGTATACTACTCAGATACCACGAACAGACTGAAATACTTAAATCGTATTAATAGATAGAGATATATTAAAATTTCATTTCGAAATTCGATGGCCAGATAGTACCGCCAAAATAAGAATTGGCGCCTCATTCTGCTCATATCGTTCAAAGATGAGGCAGACTGTAATATTTGTAGTGTATTATTCGAGATATGCAACTTATTAAAATTACATTTGGAAACTCGATGACGAGATAGTACCGCGAAAATGAAGAATTGGCTCCGCGATCTGCTCGTATCTAACTACGAAATCCCAAGACATACTGAAATATTTGCATTGTACTAGTCGAGATATGCAACATATTAAAATTTCATCCCGAAACTCGATGATATGATAGTAACGATAAAATGACGATTTGGAGCTCCCTGCTGCTAATATCATACCAAGATATGCATCGACAGATGGGTCATTTATGTTCTATTAATAACCTTGTCCTGCATCATAATTTCATTTTTAAACAAGAAATAATTTTTTCTCTGCCCGCCGCCTAGTCTACGATGGCTAAACACAAAATTTGAAAGGCCGACAACTAGATAATTTGGTACTTTTCACTTTACTTTCCATAAAAAACACGAATGAAAAATAATGCATCCAGAATAGATTACAAAAGCATTTCCCGTGACTTGTAGAATTTTTTAACGAAATTTAGCTGCTTAATACTGTAAAACACTTTAGAAAAGGCATAATACTTTTGAAAACCAGATTACGGTCCCTAACCGGAAAAGTAGCTCAGTTCTTTTGTACAGTCCTGTATTTAATCTAAAGATTTATATATTATTCTATACATAGTATGATAAAGCTTAGTATAGTAAGAAAATGCATAACAGATTGAAAATTCACCTTCAGCAATTTCTACCACTATACGGAAACATATTTGAATTATTTTGTACAGCCCTGTATATTACCAACAGATTTTTATATGCTGCACATATTAAGCTAAAATTTAATTCAGGCTAAAACGTGATTAAAACTATTGAAATCATACTTCCACACATTATTATCCCTGAGAGGTCATGTATTCAGTTCTTTGCGTGGCTCTGTGACTTTAGTTATATTATACAAACATCTCTTAGTATACTAAATATAGTTCAGCTTAGAGAATAACTCAATTAAAAGCCTCTTTTAAGCCATTCACGTTGATACTCCACAAAGCTTACAAACTCTTTTGTGTAGCCTTGTATATGATCTATATCAGTTATGCACACCGCATACTAAGCAAAGATTTAATTAAACTTAAAAAGGCATGTCATAAACGAAAGCACACTTCCAGCAATTATCGCTGATAGAAAGATACAGTACTGTATGCGAATTTTTTGTGTGTCTCTGTAAATGAACGATAAATGCTATGCATATCATGTTATAAAACAAGTATATTGTAGTAAGCCTCAGTAATGTAGTATATCAATTTCGTTATATTTGATATAGTGTAACAGAACTAAAATACGCTGCAAACCGTTTTTCCCCTGACACTATTATGTAAAGGAATTCTTTGGCGGTGCCCTATAAATGAATAATAAGTACTTTGAACACCATATTGTCTAGAATGTATAGTTTAGTGTACTTCATAAATGCATATCAATTTCATTATGTTTGAAATGACCAACATCATTAAAATAAACTTGAAGCAATTTTTTTGCATTGAGCGTAATGCATCGGAATACTTTTGACTGTCCCTGTAGATGTAGATGAACGATAAATTCTACACACTTTATTTTCCATAACGATCGTGCTATTGTGAACGTCAATAACATACAAAAAATTCAGGGGGATTCGAGTATATTTACGAGTGTTAGAGCTCGGACAGACTGGAGACAATCCAAATTCACAAACACTTTTAAACTATGTTAGAAAGTGTTAAAAACTATTATAATATTTTAAATTATTACTAAAACCTTATAAGAAAAGTATAAATTAACACATTTTATTGTTAAAATGTTGTTCTGTTTACAAAAATTATACTTAAGTTATACTTAAATTATAGTTTATAGTTATTGCAATAACAACCCGTAAGGCATGGTGACGTCACGGCGACGTCGTTGTGAAGTCACACTGTGATTTTGTGACCGTCGATGTGACGTCACGTGACGTCGATGTGACGTCACAGTGACTAGAATGCGAGGTCGTTATGGCCGTTTTAGAGGTCGTTTGTGACGTCACATTGTGACCACTCTGTGAAGTCACGATGTGACAAATTTGTGAAAAGTGTGTCATTTGTGACTATTTTGGCATTAACTTTGTGACGAACCTGTGACGAAAGCGACAATGCTTTGACGTCACACTGTGACCAATTTGTGAAATATGGGTCATTTGTGACGAACTTGCCATAAACACTGTGATTTCAAATGAAAATCAAATTTCAAATTAATTGCTTAAAAGACGCAAATAGTGAAAAAGATTCCATGCTGGGACTCGAACCCGGGCCATTAGTACAGCGCACTGACATTCTACCGACTAAATCACATGGAACGATACCCAGGCTAGAAAATTTCTCACTATTACATGATGGCGAGGCTACAAACTCAGCACAAGATGGAATATTTAGCGTGAGCCACCAACATGATGCAAACACGAAACTTAATTAAATCCAGTATCGATTGAAATTATATTAATACTTGGAAATTTTTCCAGAGAGAACCATTCGCCTTGCATACAATATTTCAAATGAAAATCAAATTTCAAATTAATTGCTTAAAAGGCAATTTTAATTTGAAATGTTGTATGGAAGGCGAATGTTTCTCCCTGGAAAAATTTCCAATTATTAATATAGTTTCGATGCTGGATTTCATTAAGTTTCGTGTTTACCGCATGTCGGTGGCTCACGATAAATATTCCATCTTGTGCTGCGTTTGTAGCCTTGCCAACCTGTAATAGTGAGAAATTTTACAGACTGGGCGTCGTTCCATGTGGTTTAGTCGGTAGAATATCAGTGTGCTATACTGATGGCCCGGGTTCGAGTCCCGGCTTGGAATCTTTTTCACCATTTGCGCCTTTTAAGCAATTAATTTGATATTTGATTTTCATTTGAAATATTGTATATAAGGCGAAGGATTCTCTCTGGAAAAATTTCTAAGTATTAATACAGCGATGAATTTTGAAATAACCTTTTGCTGTAAATATAAAATCTTATCTTTTTACCGTACTTTTTAGCAAAATATCGCTATTTTGGAGTCCTATTCTTCTAAATCATTTAAAATTTTTCCACTTAAAAAACAATGCTTATCAACTGACATATTTTTTTATTCAGTTCTATGCTTGATATTAAGTTCTATGCTTGATATTGAGTTCAAGCTTGATATTTAGAATGTGTAAATTTTTTAATTTGTTGTGATTTGTCATTGCTTTATTAAATACGAACATGGAGACTCACGGATATTAATACAACTATTATTTATAGAGCGGCATGATAAGCGATATTTATTTAAATTTTTTATTCCCGTGTATATTGTGTTTTGTGAATATGAGCTAAATAGATTTGGTATGTTTTATAGGAAAAGACTGATCTGGGAAATAGAAAAAAAACGAGTAAGAAAAATCATGCGTTAATCATAGATTATAAAATACTTTCCAACACTTTCTGAATGCTTTAACAAGACATCGTAATTTAGGGAAATGACGTAAATAAGATAACTAAGTAAACATTTGAAAAATTGATTTCAGCAGTTACCGTCCATAGCCAAATATGTTTTCCAATTCTTTTGAACAACCCTGTATTTGATCTGTAGGTTGATACACTGAGAAAAATGAAGTACTCAAAAATAAGTAAACCGACGTACTCATATCGAATTGAATATTTTTGGATCAAAAATGAACCCATGCTTTCTCTATTTTGAAACATCACATGTTATCAAACCCAAACAAACGAATAGTTTTGTACCCTGTAATGGTTCATTTCATTTATGGCGGCATAAATGATGTTTATTAATGTAAATATTAAATTATGCACAGCATTTTAAAAATAATTTAAAAGTGCTTGGAAATAATGCTCTTGTCATAAAAATATTCGATTTGAGTATCTTGTTAAGAATTTTGCTATTTTTCTTAATAAATAATCAATTAAACATTTCTTGTTAAGAACTTTGAACGGGAAATAAATGTCAGTACATTTTTACTTTAAATTTTAGGTTTTTCTTTTTTTGGGGGGGGAGGGAGGCAGTACATAATGATTCATATTTGATCACAACCAATGAATAAAAAATGAGTACATGTGTTTCTCAACTTTGAGTACATTTGGATCGGAGCTATTTTGAGTATGTGACGCATTTAAATTTGAGTACTTTTTACTCAATTTTGACTTCCCATTTTTTTAAGTGCATATATACTATATAATGGGAAAATTTAGTTTAGCAAGAAAACGCCTAACAGGTTGAAATTCTTTTTCAGCAATTTATACTAATGTATGGAAACATACTTGAATACTTTTGTACAACCCTGTAGTTTACCTAAAATCTTTATTACACGCCACTATTTAGTTAAAATTTAATTCAAACTAAGATAATCTTAAAACTGCTGAAATCACATTTCCAGAAATTATAATTTATAGACGGTCATGTATCCAATTCTTTACGTGATCCTGTATATCGTTTTATCTATATTCTACAAACATTTCTTGGTAAATTAAATGCAGTTCAGAAAAAAGAGCATAACTCATTTAAAAACCACCTTTAAGCAATTTGCGCCCATACCCAGTAATCCTTACGAATACTTTTGTGTAGCCTTGTATAGGAATTATAGCATTTATATACACCATATACTATGCATAAATATAGTGAATCATAAAAGCGCATATCATAATTAAAAATACATTTCCAGCAATCATCGCTAATGAACAGTACTTCGGATACAATATAGTATCTGAAATATTTTGTGTGTCCCTGTAAATGCTATAAACGTATTATTCGTATTATACATGAAATAATTTATAGTATGTAAACCTCAGCGACATATATCAATTTCATTATATATGAAATAGATTAACATAATTAAAGTATGCCGCAAACAATTCCCTCCACCCCTATATCATTATGTATTTGAATTCCTTTTTTAGCCCTGTAAATGAACAATAACTATTCTTTGCATCGCATAGTCAACAGAATGCATATTTTAGTGCACTTCATAAATGCATATAAATTTTATTCTGTTTGAAAGCGTGCGTAAAATCATAAAAAATCATTTGAAACGATTTTTTTCCATAGGCTGTAATGTAACGGAAAACTTTTGGCTGTCCCTGTAAATGAACAAAGCATGCTACAAACTTCATTACAAATAGGTACCGTGCTATGGTAAACGTCAATAACATCCAAAAATTTCAGGGCAATCAGAGTATATTTTCGAGAGTTAGAGTGCGGACAGACTGCTAGACGGACAGACAAACCGAAGTCATAAGCACTTTTCAACTTGTGTCCTATAATATGTATCCTGTATTATATGAACTTTTAAAAAATATATACTAAAGCAGTTTAATCTATAACTTCCCATCAGGCATGAAAAACACTTTGTTTCAATGCTTAAGTATCATATTTTACTTTTTAGTGCCAATAATTACGCGTATCATAAACGTAGAAAATGAATTTACAATAGAAGAAAATTTAATAACCGATTCAGAATGTCTATAATTAAATGTTTGATTGAAATCACAAACAGAAAAGAAAAAATGCTTACATACAATTTAAAAAAATAAATATACCAATTTGAAAAATACTAAAAATAATAATTAGGATTTATAATTGTACTATTAAACAACAGCAAACTCAATAGATAAATTAAATGCCTTATTAGATTTAACAATATCTCAAAAATATTTCGATATGGTATAAGGAATTCCTATTATTTTATAATTTCGGCAAATGTTAAATCTGAAAACATTGGTTTGAAGATTTAGGATTTTGAAAGATAATTTAAAATATTATTAGCACTAAAAGAAAATTCTTTCAAATGTTTCACTACTGTAATATGTAAAGATACATTTTCCCAGTATAATGTTAATTTCTAATCTGAAACAGTTTCGTAATCTTATGATAATCGAACATCATATTTAACCCCAAAATAATAATAACTATAAGTGTTAGTAATCAAAAAATAGTAAGAAGCCGATAAAATAATTCCAAATCATTGTCGTTCCATACATTTTCAATCTCAAGTAAGAGTAAATTAATGTTTATATTAATTCCAGTATGAATGTAGGCATGCACAGTCTCTGCGCAGTTTTTTTTTCAAGCGATGGCAGATTAAGATATTTTTCTTTACAGTTATCGAATTTTAAAATATCGCTTCTAACAGTTTAAAGATCAGTCTCTTACAAATATAACATAAAACTATTTAACTCATATGTACAAATCAGGAATAAAATATTTAAATTAAATAAAACTTACATATACGTTCTATTAATATCTGTGTATCCAAAAATGGTCATTTCCTTATCTTAAAGTGTTGTAGACGTGGTGAAGGTGATGTTCTAAAAACAGTGAACTATTTATTTCCCGCGTCTTCTCATGTTTATTTTTTTGTGGGCAGACGATTTTCAAGCAGATGGTCTGGTACAGATTATTTGTTTTTGCATGCAAGAGATATGAAACTTGAATGCGCAGTAATTTTCTGAAAGTATGGTTAATTAAAATTTTGTATTTGAAGAAATGTCCAATGTATTTAACCTTTTCTTTTTATCCGTACCAAATAATACAAGTTAAAATGTATTGTAAAGTTCATTTTTTCTAAATAATTATAATAATAATATTCATAATTAGAGTTTATTAGATATACCATTGTTTAAATTTTCAAAAGGTGTAAAAATAAATTTAATGGTAATAACGAGCCCCCCCCCCCACTTTTTTTTTCTTTTTTTTTTTTTTTTAAAGTAAAGTTTGTTTTGCACAAATTTTGTATATTTCTTTTATTTTCGGAAAATGCTAATTTTATTTAAAAAGTCTGAAAGAAGTAGAATTTATGACTTGAATACAAATTATAAAAATATTCTAAAGCAATAAATGCATAGATGACTAAACTCTGAAGACTCTTTCTACGTGCTCATTAAAAGGTGCAGATTTAACTGTAATAGAAAATTTTTATTTTGAAACCACACAAGTGTTTCGAATAATCCTGGTCGGTAAAAAAAGAAATAAATAAATAAATTTCCTCCCAGCAAACTAAATATGTAAAGTGTATAAATTTAATATTCCTAATTCTAATTATATTATCCAAATGCTAGATAAAATTGAAATCATGAAAAAGTATACATTCACTATCTTAGATATCAAATTGATAAAATATAGCCTGAAAATTTAGTTTATTAATGATTGTATCGTGCACTTTATTTATTATGCCCCCCCCCCTCTCCCCTTTAGTGAGAGAATTTACCATTTGCTATCCACTAATATATTTTATTCCTTATGCCATGTAACTCGTGACTTTTTAAAATATTTCTCTTCATTTTCAAAGATTTTTGAAGTTCATATTTTTGTCACACTGTGACTTACAATATGGTGGTTTTTTTGTCACATATGTGACGTGACGTACGTTACATAGCAGTGATATAACAGTGACCTCACAATTTTTTTTTAATTGCCAGGAAAACACAATTTTACAGTAAATAACATGTTTTAAAGAATTTTCGTAATTTTTTAAAGTTTTCTAAGAAGTTCACATCTCAGTCACAATGTGACATCACTGAGGGGTGGCATTTTGGTCACAGATGTGACGTGACCACAGTGACTTACAGTGACGTCACAACGACGTCACCGTGACCATGCATGCTATGAGGGAAAGCATTTAAGTGGCCGACAACTGGTCCAGTGATGGCCGAACACTAGAATTGAGTGGCCAACTACTAGCGACTTTGCTACCTTCCAGTTTAACTTCTCTCTATTCTAAAAAAAAGTAACTACCGCTGTCACCGACGGCGCCGCCGCCGGTTTTGAATTTTTTGTGACCGGAGGTCTTTCTTCGGTAATATTAAAAAAACTGTTGCATACAAAAATATGAAAATCGGTAGTATTATAGAAAAATGTTTGATAAACACTCTGATGCAGACAGTTTTCAAATCGAAGAATTATTTTAAGAGATATTTAATGCCAAAGTTGGACAAAATCGTTCCATTAAAAAAGTTTTATAGGAGTAAAAACTGTACATAGGAATTTAATCATTTTTAGATCATTTTATGCGTCAGAAGTTCTCGGTGTGCAGATTGCAGTTAGTTTTTTAATTTGAATAATTTTTCGAGGTTTTATTTCTATTTTAAATTCAAATTTTCAGCATTTCGAGAGATATTTTTTACAAATTTTAGAAAATTGTATTAATTTAAACTGTTGCCAACTGTATAAAAAGCGCAACCAATAATGTTTGCTTCAAATTAAAAATTTATTTTACACGTGACTATTATAAACAAAAAATATAAAAAGCAGGAACTCATTGCAAATTACGTCATAAAAACTATAGTTACACGTGAATTTTAAATGAGAAAGAATATTGTAAAATAATAAATTCAGTAACATGCGTTAGAAGTCCTAAATAGGAGAATTTACGTCACATTACGCTTATTACGTAAAATGAACAAAAAATAATATTGCAAAACAGTTTTAATTTAAAAATTGCGCGAGACATTTACTTGACATTTTAAGATGATCATAATATTTCATTTCTAACAAAAGTATTTTGACGTGAATATTAAAAAGAGAAAGAAAAGTTTGGTGAAAATTACGTCAGATTATAATTGTCAGATTCAAATTATAATTCAATCTTCCGAAATCTTTTTAAAGGCGGTCAAATTAGCGTGCTGTAGTCTGCGGTGTCTGAACGGGGGTTGACGAGCGTAGCTCGTAGGGGGCAGAGCCCCCTAGTTTTATAAATAAAAACTATAATCAGTTTTTTTAAAAAGCAATTGCTGAAACAATAAAAGAAAAGTATAAGGAAAGGGCATGTTTACAAACAAACACTTCCGTCAACCAATCTACCACTACATTTTTATCATAGCGATCATTGCAGGAAATCAACTTGGCGACGTACGCCAATCATATAATTGATCTGTTAAATCAATCTGTTAAAGACCAATCAAATTCCCGGAGTCCATGTGTATAGTAGGAGTCATAATGAATGACACAGGTTTTTCTTGCAAACCAACAGTAATTCAACCAACAGTGACGTCAGCTGTCCTTTCCTTATACTTTAACATGTGTCACTGTTAAAATTGTTGTATTGCTTTTTAAAATTCCGCTTTGAGCTATAAACTAAAATAAAGCGCTTAAGTGGCCGACTATTGGTGCTTTTACCTTATCTTGTTTAAGTTTCCATTCGTTAATAAAATACTTATTATTCATCCTATCAACTTGAAATACATTTTTTAAAACTTGTACTGGATGACAATTGATATTAATATAGTTTTTTCAAATATTAATTCATTAATTAAATTTTAATTAATTAATTTTAGTTTTATATGGGAGACAAAATGGCTGCCATTTGTTATTGAACAGCATTTAATGCTGTTAATCTTCATATCTATATTATATTATCATATTACTATATTATCATATTACTATATTATCATAATTTAATCTTCATATCTATAAGGGGGGTTACCATAGGGGGGGGACTCTGTTCTGTCGCCAAATACCGCCAAGTTGGTTACAAACTTGGCGATATATCGCCAAATTTAGTGACCAAAATGAGTCACCAAAAGTGACGCCAACTTGGAAATATCTCTAATATTTCGCCAAATCCCCACAGACTTCCATTGTAAACCAATAGGGTTTACTTGCTTATAGAAAATCAACAAATTGAGATATTTTAATGCAACAAAAACTTGATGCAACAATTTTAATGCAACAAAAAATTAGCTTAAGGGATTATGTTAAATTTTTCTTTGATGACCTAAGTAGGAATTGACTTTAAAAACAAAATTTTTATATTACTTGTTTCTAAGAACTTCTTAGGTCCTCCAACTATTGCATGAGCGACAAAAAAATTTCTCAGATTTCAGCTACCACCAATTTTGAACATTAATCTCCTTCTTGGGCCCTTTGTTGCAGCTTCTTTAAAAACTATCTATTCTATTAAATTTTTCTTTAACATAGTTTCAGCGTCCTCCAGATACTTTAAAACTACTAAAAAATTTTCTTATACCCAACTGCATTCCAGATAAGACGCTGGCTCCCAGGGTCCGATCTTTCTTTATACGTCATCTACCACTTTTTACGAATATTAATCTCCTTTTTAACATCAATTTACGTTTACTCACTATATCCGTAAATTAAAAATCGCGTTAATTTAAAGGTAACTTTCGATAATGGATTTTATCAGTTTATTAAATATCGTGTTAATGTTAAAAGTAATTCATGAAATTTACAAAGGGAGAGGTCATCTTCCACCGCTTGGGAGCGCATTATTTTCTTCGATTCTAAAGACTTAATTTCAATGAGATTTGGTTCATTCAACATAAATTACAATTCAGAAATTTTCTGCATTATGAAATTTTATCTTAGACTTCAGTTACCAACATTTTCTAACATTAATGATGCATTCTTTTTTTGAATTTTATGGATTTGATTACTACGAGGTTTGGCTCACTCAACTTGGTTTTCAATTGTCTCCGGCACGTGCGGAGCACTTCCGGTACAGGCTGCGTCCAACCTGCACGCCGGGAGCTTCTAATTTACATCCTTAGGAAAAATTATTAAATTCCCACGTATAGTTTTGGCTCCTATAAAGCTTTTTTAATGGAACGATTTTGGCGAATTTTAACGTTAAATATATCTTAAAGTAATTCTTCGATTTAAAAACTGTTTGCATCAGCGTGTTTATCAAACATTTCTCTATAAAATTACCAATTTTCACATTTTTGTATGCTGTAGTTTTCTTAATATTAACGAAGAAAAAATCCCCCGGTCACAAAATATTCATTTACAGGGGCGGTGACAGCGTTAGTTACTTTTTTTTTTCTTTTTAGAATAAAGAGATATGTAAAAAATATCTCTCTAAATGCTGAAAATTTGAATTTAAAATGAAAATAAACCCTCAAAAGATGAGTCAAATTAAAAAATAAATAAATGCAGTCTGCACACCGGAAGCTTCTAATGTATAGTCCTAAATGTATAACCTTAGAAAAAATATTAAATTTCTATGTATAGTTTTTGCTCCCATAAAACTTTGTTAATGGAACGATTTTGACCAACTTTAACATTAAATATCTCTTAAAATAATTATTCGATTTAAAAATTGCCTGCATCAGTATGTTTATGAAACATTTCTCTATAGTACTACAATTTTGATATTTTTGTGTGCAGCATTTTCCTCAATATTAGAGAAGAAAGACCCTAGGTCACAAATATTATAAAGCAATCATACTCTAAGTTAAAATTAGGTAATACTACAGATTCAACAATTTTTTTTTTACCTTTATAGTGCACCCTGGGAGGAAATAGGGCAACCAAAGTTAAGTAAGATTATTTTTTTTTTAATGTTTCACTGAATGACAGGTATATTGAAGTTAATAAATAAGTAGCACAGATTGAAGACAATTTTCTTTTGTATTTATAGCGTTCCCTGCCAGAAATACACTTTCCAAGATAGTTGAAATGTGTTTATGAATTCGGTTTATTCTGCCATCTGTCTGTCCTTGCACTAATTCGCATTAATATACTCGGATTGGCATGTATTGATATATGTTATTGACATTCACCATGGCATATTTAGTACTGAAAATTAAGGGCGTAATATTTATAGTTCGTTTACAGAGGCGCTCAAAAGAATTTCGTTGCATTATGGCCTATGGGGAAAAATCGTTTGCAGTGTTCTTTAATGATGTTACACTATTTTGAACATATTGAAACCTATATACCTTCCTGAGGTGCACTACAACATGCTTAAAATAGAATAGGGTATGCATAGCGTTGGTCGTCCATTTACAGGGACACATACAAAATAATCCTTTTACAGTGCATGAGCAATAATTGATGGAAGTGCATTTTAATTGTGGTATGCGTTTTAAAATTTAATTAATTTTTTGCATATTACTTAGTGTGTGTAAATTCTATAGAATATATACAGGGCTGCAAAGAAGAATTCGATTACATTTCCGCTTATTAACGGAAATTTCGGGAGGAGAATTTTCAACTGTTTTATGCGTTTTCTAACAAAACTAAGTTTTTACATACTATGTAGTATTAATATTATAAAATTGATAAGACGCTCTATAACATTTTCAATTAATATATTTTTCACTTAGTTGTTAAATCAGTTTCTATATCTGTCCCAAGTTAACACTTCAACTAGTAGAAACCCATAAGAGATGTAAGTCACACCAACGACGGCCTAAGCGGTCATTACAAAGTATAGCCTGTGTTCTATAAGGAAAGGGCATGTTTACAAACAAACACTTCCGTCAACCAATCTACCAACTACATTTTTGTCATAACGATCATTGCAGGAATAGTCTTGGCGACGTAGGCCAGTCATATCAGAGACCGGTTAAACGTAGACCAATCAAATTTTTCTAGCTCATGTCTACAGTAGCGTCATAAAGAACGGACAGGTTTTTCTTGCTGATACACAATAATTCGACCAACAGTGACGCAGCTGCCCTTTCCTTATACGTCTGATTTCAGTGTGAGAACCTTAAGTGCAGTCATGTGTTCGGTATTTCGGCACTCCTCAAACGTCATCATTTCTCGTCTACTTCAAGCCCCAATTAAAACTTCAAGTAGCATAGCCATATTTATAACCTTCAAGTCTAGGAGTGCATGGTCACTTGATGTACTAAAGTGGAAGCCAATTATCCAAGATTACTTCCGATCATCTAATATAAAACCCTTTAAGAATATAAATAGTAATAAAAAAAATCTCTTCAAGTGCTCTTCTCATAGAAAGTCTAAAAATTCAGGCCGTCTCCTACTCACCGCTGTTATGAACAGTGAAGGTTGTCGAAGCAGCTGGGGTATGATCCCTAAGTACCGCATTGAATTAATGCGGCCTGTGCTCTACAACATCTGGGTTAAATAAATCTATACTAATAAAAGAAAGTTCCTCTTTGCGTGCATGTGTGTCTGTTCGCGATGGCTAGCAAAATCTACGGCTCAGAATTTTTGTGAGGCTAGCCCAAAGTGTTTCATGATGCATCTGAGACTCAGAATTTTAAAATTATAATAATTAGTTGAGTTATTAATTAAAAACACCAGTGAAAAGAATGGGAAATTTTTCATAATTCAACTAAAGCATGGATTTTTATCAAACCGCAGACAAATTCTTCAAACAACTGGAAGAGAGACCGAGGGTTTGCTGAAATGAAGGGTTTCTAAAGGCGACAAATGTACTAGGCCTTTTTAAAGAGAGCCGTATTTTAAAATCTACTAAGCCTAAAAACTCGAAAATTGCGCAGCCAGACGCAAAAAAAAAAAAAAAAAACCCTTCAGAAATTCTAAAAATTATTCTGGTATTGTTACAAAAACGAAAAGTTAAAAAATGTACGAAAAATCTATTCATAAAAACTACTTTTATTTCCTTCCAAAGAAATGCAGACTTTGAGGAATCTTTCAAAGCGAGACCAGGTGTTTAAAAAATGAAAACGACTGGCGCTGGTTGGTAGTGGCCAGGGGTGTGGCTACAAATGTTTTTTTTTTTTTTTGGGGGGGGGGGGAGATTAAAAAATTTTCCAATTTGAAACAAATTCCTTTATTTTTCACTGAAATGATGTGTGCAATGTGTGTATTATGACAATGATATTTATACGTAAAAATCCTTTCCAAAGGAAAATACTGAAACTAAAAACATAAAAATTATAATTATTGGTTCATTTAATGAAAGTTTAAATACACATCTTTCATTTAAATAATTAAAATCAATACTACTGGGTATATTAAGAAGTTGTAAAGCACATTTTGTCTGACGTTTACTGCGAAATAGCACACCAATCAGTAGACCGCGTTTGTGTCATGTGGTAAGAAACAGTTCAGCGTTTTCAAATCGACGCAGAAGATGGGAGAAAAGCGAAAGTAAAATTGAAATTTCGAAGGTGAAAGATGTCATGCCATAAGTCATTTATTCGTCACTGCATTCGTTACGAATTTCACCAAGGAAAAAGGTGCTGCAAAAGCATATCAATCAATCTGTTCTGTTATTGGAGAAAATCGTATCGAAAAGCACATGCGAATTTTGGTTTCGACGCTTTAAAGATTGCGATTTTGATGTTAGTGACCGAGAACGTAGCGGCGCTCAAATGAAGGCTAGTCATGAGGATTTGCAAGCCCTGCTTGATGAAGATGCATCTCAGACGCAATAAGAACTTGCCGAACAATTATGAGTATCACAAAAAACGATTTGTAATCGTTTACACGCAATGGTAAATATTCAGAAGGCAGGAAGGTCGGTGCCACATGCATTGAGCCAGAGGAACAAGGATGAGCGTGTCTTGAATTGCATGAATCTGCTAAACAGGCAACAGAAAAACTTTCTTGGGAAAATCGTGACGGGAGATGAAAAATGGATATGTTATGACAATCCGAAACTCAAAAAATATTGGTTGAATCCCGGCGGAGAAACAAGATCAACGCTGAAATGAGACATTCACTGCAAAAAAGTTCTTCTCGGCATCTAGATATGAAGGATCTATTAAGAACTGTTGGAGCCTGATGTAAGTGTAACTGAGGAACGCTATCAATTGAACCAGGAAATCGGTCTAAAACGTCCATTTATTGGCAAAGGTTTGCGCCCCGTGAAATTGCTCCATGACATCGACAGGCCTCATGTTACAAATTCAGTCAAGGACACGTTAGTAACTCTTGGCTGGGAAGTTTTGGAACACCCGGCGTATAGTCCCAACATAGCCCCTTCAGACTATCATTTGTTTCGATCGATGCAAAATGCCTTGTCTTCTGTAGACTCCCGGAGATTGGGCGAAGTGCGAAACTGGGTTGACAACTTCATCACGTCGAAAGATGAATCGTTCTGCACTGCTGGCATCCGTCAACTGCCCGACCGATTGGGGAAGATGTTAGATAATGATGGTGATTATTTTGATGAATAAAGGCATTATTCTCAGCTCTTAATTGCATATTCATTTCTCTGAAAAACACTTTAAAACTTCTTACTACACTCAATAGATTAATTTCTATTTTCCTTTCTTAGAATCATTGAGCATGAAAATAATAAGATACCCAATTGCTAAATGAATAGTTAAGGAACTAATTTCAAACAATACAGTAAATGTAAGATTTACACCTAGAAAAATTGCATATATTTAGAGCAAACCAGCATTAGCTTAAGGTTTTCAAATTGTTTGCTTTCTATCGTATACGAAACATAATCGCACTTCATATGAAAATACCGTCATGTTATTTTGAGATTTTGAGGAAGGAACAAAGTTTTAGAGGAAATAAAGGGAACAGATTGGAGATACTTGACGGACAACAGTAGGGAAATTCAGGTCTGGTAGATGTATGATATTTTCGTAGCACAGAGAAACACAAGGACAAATTGAATCTGGCTGCTATTTGTACTTCTTTTTATAATTTAACTTGTTTACTATTAAAGAACTCAGAAGGGTAGTAAGCAAAACAATAAAATTTCATGTTTTGTTTACTATTATTCAGAAAAAAGAGAAAGTCTTTCAAAAATCTAGAATTTCCCAACTCTAAGCTCAGATTTCTCAAGTTCACATACATTGGAGGAGGAGGCTGTCCCCCCCCCCCCCCCATAACTCCTCATCGCAATGCCTCTGGTAGTGGCGTTTATGACGACCTGTAAATCTTTTTTAAATATTGAATTTATAGATTTAATTTTCATGTATCTCTGTGTAATTTTTTTCGTTGATTACGAATATCTAAATTTCATCAGGATCGCTTAATTAAAAGCTTAGGATTTAATTATTATTTCATTAATTGGATAATTTCTTTGAAAGCCTCATTTTAAAAGTCAGACACGTGATATGGAATAAAAACCACAGATATTTTTTAGACTAGCATTCTCTTGAAGTGTATAAAGTTTTTAAAAATACAGCATTTTGAGATTTTAAACTTATACATCTGTGACTAATCATTCACGCTGATTACAAATATGTAATTTTCTTATAAATTCATAAGTAACTTTTTATTTTACCTAAAAATCGATTTTATAAAAGAAAAATAAAGACTTGGCAACGGAACGTTATTTAAATCTAAGCTTCCTCCACAAATTATCCTTATTTTACGTGCGATTTTTTGGATTGATTTTAAAATTTCAGATATTCGATAACACATAAAAATTTTAATGAAAGGGGCGGAATGGAATTTCGGGGGGGGGGGAGAGGGGGGGATTTTTTAAAACTGTACAGTTTTGTATAAAAGTGTTTGTCCACTAATTATTAGTTTACGTCCGACTTTTTGGATCGATTTTAACATTTGAGATATTTTATAACACTTTAAAATTTTAAAGAAGGTGGGAGAGTTGAATTTCGGTGTAGGGTGGAGGGTGGGTGCGATAATTTTTCTTAAAACCGTAGCGTTTTCTATAACAAATATCGTTTATAAATTGTTTTTTGACGGAGAGTTCCGATAAATATTCCGATAAATTTATTTATTAAATATAAAAATTTCAAAGAGGTGGGTGGGTAAATTCCAGAGGCGCGAGAATGGGCTCACGATGGGGAGGCAATTTTCAAAATTTCAGAAACCCTCATGTGATATATCATCGAAAAGCCCTCGGACCACCCTTTCATATTATGAACCTTTCTTCCCCTCTCACCCAAATTTGGCCCCTCGAGGGGTCAATTTTCTAACTCAGTTCCTAATTATCCTCTGGTGAGATACGACCTCATTCGGAGGCTAGACCGAAGGTAAAACTGCTCACGGGCCTTCGATTGGTGGGGTCTATTTTTGACCCCGAAACATTAGTGGGCATTCCCCCCGTGGGGGAGCGGAAATGGATTTTTTCATGTGACATATCGTTTTAAAGCTTTTGTCCTGTACATTACTATGCACGTACTCCCCCCTCTTAACTCATTTTTTCATCAGTAGAGGGAGTTTTAAAGTTTTAATTTGTTCATTACTACCCCATACAATTTCCCAAAAATTATGAAAAAAAATTACATATCAAATCTCAACAATTAGCAGTTTCTCCCCCATTTCCACGCAGTGAGCACGGGTACGTTTTTCAGGCAAAATCGAGTTATGTTATAAAATCATACAAATTTAAGGTTCATTTAAGAATATTATCACGGGCCCGGGCAGCGCCGGGCGGGTCAGCTAGTAAAGTCATATACGTACGTATCATGTGCGGTTTTTCTTTTTATTAATACTCACCTCAACTACAACTTCGAAACACAGTTTATAAGATGTATACAAATCTATAGATCATGTACTGGGCTATACACAAAACAATTCAGATATTTTTCCGACTGTAGATGGTAATTACTGAAATTAAGTTTTCAAATGTGTTATATGTTTTCCAAAAGCCTTATTCTTTCAACTTATTAAACTTTGACGTTTTGTTACAGTATTTTGAAAGTGTTTCATTTCCTACGCTTGACGCATAATTTTTCTTCCTTGTTAAATTTTTCTTTCTTGTTTTCTTTTCAGTAAGTATAAAAATTAGCTGTTTGAGACAAAATTTAGCTGTTTTGACCTTAAGGGGTCTCAGAACTCTTAAACTTGTAAAAAAAAAAAAAAAAAAAAAAAAAAAAAAAAAAAAAAAAAAACTATATTCAACATTTAATATCTTAAAATGTATATGATTTTAAAACACAATTTTTATTGGGATGAAAGATATAAGTATGTTCTTTCATTTCATATATTTAAAATATTACAAGATGCAGAATTAGTATTTACAGGGGGCTCTTAACTTTCCGACATTTGACGAGCAAAAAATCGGCATAACAGCTTACGCGCACGATTACAAAATAAGTATTGCAACTAGAATGGAAATTTTGGTGCCTACTTACACTTCCTATTGTAATAATTACCCTGAACCCAAATGAATTTGTATTTAAAGTATTTTTATATTTTTAATACAAAGTTGTATTTAGCTAATGCAAAATTTTGAAAATTTCAACAATATAATCATCTAAAAAAGTATTTTTTTGAACAATCAAAAGAAAATGTTAGGTTCAGTTTATATAGACTAACATGAAACATATGTTTTGAAAATTTCATGAAAACATATTCAGATGTTTTTGAGATATCGTGCTCATTATGCCCAAAAACGTCATTTGGAGAAAAATGACTTCAAAGTTTCGGAAATGCCGGCTTCAGCTATTGAGCGGATATAATTCTAAAAGTCATAACCTCTATTCTAATGGGAATTTCAAGTAAACAATTATATTAAAATGTTCAGAAAAAGATAGTAGTTTAACATCTAAAAAAATTAAAATTTCGAAAATTTTGAAGCATTAAGAGTCCTGACACCCCTTAATCACAAATGCACGAATACAGTCCGTTAAATATAGGTCCGAGATGCTTAAAATTCTGAATAAACTTTATACCAAACACAAGTCTTTGTATAACAGAGAACTGAGAACAATGAAATATTGTCAGGACGAGATGCGCCCGGAAGGATCCTCTTAATCCCGCAGCATAATAGATTTGGAATTGCGAGAGGATTTACGAGTTTCGAGGCAAATTAATTATTTTCTAAAAATTCCAAAAGTTTAACATTGAGTTTTGAAAATGAGGCTATTTTTCTACTGTTATTAGCTTTTGAAAAGTTTGTTTTGAAAGCTTTGTTATGAGCTCTTATAAATAAAAAAAATGTAAGAAAGGTATTAACATTCAGATTGATTAAATTTTCCAGATATTTAAAAATATAATTAAGTCTTTTATAGTGTATTTTACAAGTTGGTCATAGTGTGATAGCATTTTGCATCTGACGGGGAAAAAATGTTAATGGTATGAGTGTAAAATTTTTCTCGGAAATTCGCATAGTTATGGCATTAGTTGGTTGACAATTAGATGAATTATATTTTACAAACTAGCCGCCCTTGGCGACCAGTTTGGCCTCCGTTAGATGTGTGCTAAGCATTGTATCATGTTACTTTTATCCAAAATTTAATTTACTTTCTCAATACTTCGCCAAATCAGAAGTTTCTAGTAGAGAAATCAAGAACTCCGTATTTTTTGGGTACTACTTGGTTATCCCGTCGACCAAAAATATATCGCCAAACTATAAGATTAAATATGGATAATGGTTGATCATAAATGTCATATTTGCTTGTTTTTAAGCAAGTTACACGTGCTTACGTCATCAAGTTATTTTTTATTTCGACGCTTTATTTGTATTTTTATTAATGTTATACTAATTTATTTGTTCTTTCGTTATTTAAAATAAAAATTGTCAATTTGTATAATTTGGCGATTTATATAATTTGGCGAAATGGGTAAACGGTATAACTAAGCAGTGCCTTTTTATGCTAGCCACGCGCAAGTGATAAATCATCAAACATTGTCTTTCCAATCGCATTTTTTCATATTTCATTAAATTCATCTAAAATATAACAATTTCACCCATTTTATTTAAAATACATAATTTTAATTTGAAATTCATGACTTTCACTTTTTCTTTCCCCTTTTTAAGAGAAAGAAAAGAAAAATAATAAATAATACCAAAAACCATGACTTTTAATTTGAATATCAAAGCATTGTTTTAATTTACCACGCGAAAAATAAAAAATGTAAAAAATGGTGACCTGGCATATAAAAAGCGAAGCGGTCAGCCCAGAACTACTGATGACAGTCACATGACTTAGGCTATTATTATAGAGATTATTATATTGGATTTATTTCTACAACATCTTTTTTTTTTATGGTCTTTTAGTTAACTTGGTTCATGTATGTAAAGAAGGAATTCTGTAATTGATTTTTCACTCACTTTATGATATGCCAGAATTATAAACTAGTTGGCTGTGCAAATCCCAAAACTTTCTTCTATCTCATAGATCTTAATATTTAAAAAAAGTATTTACAAATGTTAATACTTCAGCATTATTAGTTCAATAATATATCAATTTTGATTTTCATCTTAAATTTCTGCTTCTGTCAATTAATCGGAGTAAAAAAAAAAAAAAAAAAAGTTAATTTCGATCATGATATTTGTTAAAATGAATAGTTTTTCATTATTCTGTTGTACATCAGCTGTTTGCGAATAGTCGGCTTAACAGGATGTGAAGTTCCCGTCGCTGCACGAGCTGCCGATGTACAATAGAACTACGAAAAATCGAGAAAATTATACAAAAATTGCTATTACAGCGTCCTTCCGGTGGAATATTTCTAAATTCAATGAAGACCTGCTGGACGTACACTGTAAAAAAAATCCGACCAGTTTTCCTGTAGGAATCGGAAAAATAGTTGCCCTTATCGTACCGGAAAATTTTCCGACCCAGCTCGGAATGAAATCCCTAAAAAAAATGAAATGGTCAATAAAACGGTATTTTGCGGATTTTATACCGAATTTACGGATCTTATTCCGAGCTGGGTCGGAAAATATTCCGGTACGATAAGGGCAACTATTTTTCCGATTCCTACAGGAAAACTGGTCGGATTTTTTTTACAGTGCAGCCAAATACATACACAAAACATTCGGTTCATTGTATATGCATAATCTCATACACTTTATCGCTGGTACGATGGAGACACATGGATGCACTTACGGGCAGACAGACATTTTGTGTAAACATGTTTTTTAAGATCTCTGGCCCCTAAAACTTGTAAATCCGTCAAAAACTGGTGGCCGAGAGGTTCTGCTCTCGAAGCTGGTAGACGGGAGGTGCTGGGTTCGATCCCAATCGCGCCCGTCGGCCTAATCGTTCGGAGTTTTCGTGGTTTTCTTCGAACCTTGGTTCTCCAAGCGTTAATACGGGTTAGATTCCCTTAGAAAGACCTCCACGCAAGGCACTCCCCCCCCCTCTTAGGGCCTATATCCCACGTGCTGATAATTGGCCGACATAAATACAACCAACCAACCAACCGTCAAAAACTGAAAGTCGAAAAAAATTTCGATTGCAATTCTTTTTTCTATTGAAGATAGAAGAAAGTAAAAATATTTACGAAGGTGTGTTTCCGATGAGAATAGAACAGTTTGATATTTTAAAAACTTAATTTTAAATTAATAAAATTATTTAAAAAAGACATTCTTCCGTTAGCCAGGCGTGGGCGATAAATCTCTAAATATTCTTTATGCTTACAGCTGTACATGACTTAAAACAACAGCGGAGTTAATTATGCGCAAAACCATGCTCTGTAAAATATCCCAACTGGCTGTGAAACAGAAGTAATAAAATATTTTAAACGATAAAGAGTAGAAAAATAAGTAAATAAATAAATAAGTGTATATTAAAAAAAAAACCCGCTTCTATTAAATAAAGGAAGTGTAAATTTTAAACTTTTTAAGCAATCTTTGCTTCGAAAAGACAGCCATTTTATTGTTAGCATTCAATTAAAATAATTGAATATAATACCCTTTCACTGATAGTGCAATTATGTTTCAAGTATCATAACATCATTAAAATGCATCGTAAATGATTTACCTCCCATAGATCATAATGTAATAAAACCCTTTTGTCTGTCCCTGTAAATGAACGATGAATGCTATGGATGCCATATTCTACAGTAAGCATCTTTATTGCACATCAGTGATATATAGCAATTTCAATATTGCACAAAGGGTATAACGCTTCCGGAGTGAACTCATCCGGATCTTGATAATCTCTCGTTAAAATCAGCCATTTTATTTCGAATATGTTAGGCTTAAGCATTCCGATGTCGTATTATAAGTCGAACAACTGCCTTATTTAATCTACGTTGTATAACATATATCCTTCTTCAGTTTTTTAAAACCTTCAAAAACTATAAAATTATCATATATATTATTTTAAGTAGACCCATTACGGAACATCTGCACATGCATCAACCCTGTTCAATTTAGAGGGATTGAGAGCGAGTTCTAGGTGGCTGAGCGGTCTAAAGCAGCAGTTTAAAGCGCCGATATTTTGTAGTGGATAGCAGGTTCGAACCCAACGCACGGCAAAATGATTTCTGTAATATTTTTCGTGATAAGTTATTTCAATAATGACAAATTTTATTAGGAGAAGTTATATGATTTTTATTTTATTATTATTATTATTTGAATGCCTTATAATTAAATGAAATTTAACGTTGAACAATATTTAAAATAATAATGATAATAATAATTTTATATTTAAAATATTTAAGCTAAAATATTTTAAATGTAATTATCAATTAAATTAATTGAGCTGATCTACAATTTTTGTTATATCTTCTGACCATTATCAAGAATATATATATGTGTGTGTGTGTTAGAAAGAAAAGTTTGCCTTTCTTTTCATTAAAAAAAGAAAACAGAAAGAAAGAAAGATATTTATATAAGAACTATTAAAAATTACCTTGATATCCATTGTTTAATATTTAAAAAATGTATAAAAATGTTAAATATAATTCAAGTAATAAAAATTATATGCTGCACCAAGTTTCAAATTTGGGCTTTTAGAGAATGAGACTGATAAAAATAAAATTCATGGCAGCTTTTAATAGTCATGTAGTTAAAAAATCATAATAAATAAATAAAAATAAATACTGTTATTTTTTCGAAAAAAAATGAGACCATAATAAATAAAAATAAATGTTCTACCCATTATTTTTAGTTAAATTTCTGGTAAAAAGAAGCATAATTGTTTGTAAATTATAAAGTTAAAATTATGTGACTTCATTGAATAGGTTTGCTGATTATACCCTCTACCGCTTTAAAGAAATAGGAACCCTTATGCAATATAGAAATTTGTCACAATTTCAATAATTAATTTAAAAGCAATTTATTAAAAATTCAAGAATTTTTCTAATGAAACATTCAAGTTATTTATCGTCAAATCTTGACGGGTATCATCTAGTAATGTAATAAAACTCTTTTGTCTGTCCCTGTAAATGAACGGTGAATGCTATGGATGCCATATTCTACAGTAAGCATCTTTATTGCACCTCAGTGATATATATCAATTTCAATATGTTTGAAATACTTTAACATCATTAAAATACATTTGAAATACTATAAGATTATTAAAACACATTGCACAAGATTTTTCCTATATATATTGATATAGGAAATAGAAATACTTTATAAAAAGAGTTTTGGAATATTATTTTAATTTTTTTAAATAAAAAATATTTCCGAATGATTGGTTTTTAGAATTCATAACAAAAATCTTAAACGAAGCAGACGAAAGACTAAAATTTTAAATCACTGACAACTATGTAAACTAACGGTAACAATCTATTTTGTGATGATTATTTTGTTAGTTTAAACTACGTATGATTAAATTTCATCATGCTCTGTTAGCTTAAAGCCTTTTTTGCTTCAGAAGAAAATACTTTTCTTCCGCAGAATAAAAATTTAATATCTGCATGTCAGAGTAAGGTGTCATCTTTCAAAATTCGAATGCTTTGCAAATAAACAGATGAGAAAATAACTGGAGTTTTATGAAACATTAAAAAAAAAAAAAAAATGATTTATTATGTTCAGCCTTTATAATTTTGTTTGCGCAAAAAAAGAAGAAGAAGAAGAAGATTAAGAAGAATAATAGTCAGATATTTTCGTAATGAGTCTGTTTTTTCTTGCATTCTAATCTTAGATATTTAAAAGTTCTTCAATAAAAAAAAAAAAAAAAAAAAAAAAAAAAAAGAAGAAGAAGAAGAATAGTCAGATATTTGCGTAATGAACCTGTTTTTTCTTGCATTCTAATTTTAGATATTTAAAAGTTCTTCGATTAAAGAAAGAAAGAAAAAAAAGTGAGCAGACAGTCGATAAGTAATGTTCAAGTTTAAAATTGCATAAAAGGATAAATAATGATAACATGTAGCTGATATAAGAAACTGCGATTTGTAATTTTCTTTTATTTAATAAAACTAGGGGGCTCTGCCCCCTACGAGCTACGCTCGCCAACCCCCGTTCAGAGACCGCAGACTCTAAAAGTACGCTAATTTGATCCGCTTTAAAAAGATTTCGGAAGATTGAATTATAATTTAAAAAATAATGGCGATCTCCCTATAAACGGATTTCTATTCATTTCTCTTTGATTGGGGAATTTTAAGGCCAAATCCGCTGCGGTACTACTTGATTATCCCGCCGACCAATTTCGCCAAATTATATATATCGCCAAACCACTCGCCTAATTATACAAATTGACATAATTTTTATTTTAAATAACGAAAGAACAAATAAATTAGTGCAACATTAATAACTAGTCGGATGTACCAATCCCAAAACTTTCTTCTATCTCATACATGTTAATACTTCAAAATCCGCTATCACACTGCCAAAATTAAATGGCAATCTATGCATCTCATGAGGATTCTAACGATATGAAATTCCGTGCGTTAGTTCTTGAGATATGACGATCGCTGAAATCGTCTAAATTCAGAAAAATGCTGCCTAGCAGCGCCACCTATTGGGTGATTTATACCAAATCCTAATCAGCAACAATTTATGTCAACGTCTGACTGAATCTGAAGTTTGGAGAAAATCCGTACATTAGTTTTTGAGATAGAGCAATAACGAAAATCGTGAAAATTCCTGCATAGCAGCGCCACCTATTGGTTGATTAACACCAAACCCTAATTAACAACAACTTGTGTCAACATACAACTAAATCTGAAGTTAGATGAAAATTCGTCCATTAGTTCTATTGATAGAGCTATTGAGGCAATCGTGAAAAAGGCAGCAGAGAAGCGCCACCTGTTGGGCGATTTACACCAACACATAATCAGTAGCAAGTCATATCAAGGACTAACTGAATCTGAAGTTTGATGAAAATCCGTGCGTTAGTTCTTAAGATAGAGCTATTGGGGAAATCGTGTAAATCCTGCAAAATTCATCATAACAGCGCCACCTGTTGGGCGATTTACACCAAAACGTAATCATCATCAATTCATATCAAGGACTAACTAAATCTGAAGTTTGATCAAAATCCGTGCATTAGTTCTTGAGATAGAGCTATTGCGAAAATCGTGAAAAATGCAGCATAGCAGCGCCACCTGTTGAGCGATTTACACCAAAAACTAATCAGCATCAATTTGTATTAGGGACTAACGGAATATCAATTTTTATTAAATTCCGTGCATTAGTTCTTGAGATAGAGCGCCCACAAAATTTGTGTCACATACACACAGACAGACAGACAGACTCACAGAGTCACAGACAGACATTTTGTAAAAACATGTTTTTTGGAATCTCTGACCCCTAAAACGTGTAAATACGTCGAAAACCGGAATTCGAAAATTTTCATGAATCCAATACTTTCTTCTTGTAAAGATAGAAGAAAGTAAAAATACAAATAAAACGTCGAAATAAAAATAACTTGATGACGTAGACACGTGTAACTTGCTTAAAGTCAAGTTAATGTGACATTTACGATCAAACATTATTGGCATTTAATCTTATAGTTTGGCGAATGATAGATTTTTGATCGACCAAGTAGTACCAAAGACACAATCGCTGTTTTCGTCTTTGATTAAGTAAAATAAGTTAAACATTTCAAAATAAGCTAATATAAAAGGAATTAAGTAAACAGATTCTTTGTCTCCCGATATTTTTTAACAAAGCGAAAAGAAAGTTCTTTTAAATAAGATGTTTTAAATTAATCGTTTTGAATCTGACGTAATTTTGACCAAGCTATTCTTTCTCTTTTTAATATTCACTTGAAAATACTTTTGTTAGAAACGAAATATTATTTGCGGTTTCCTAACAAAAATAGTTGAAAAGTATCCTCTCAAAATATCAAATAAATGTCTAGCGCAATTTCTAAATTTAAACTGTTTTGCAATATTATTTTGTGTTCATTTTATGTAATAACTGTAATGTGACGTAAATATGACGTAATTTCTCCTATTTAAGACTTCTAACTCATGTTAATGAATTTATTATTTTACAATTTCCTTTCTCTCTTAAAATTCACGTGTAAATATAGTTTTTATGGCGTAATTTTAAATAAGTTCCTGCTTTATGTACATAATTATTTAATTCTTATTCAAAACGTTTTTTCTGTTTATAATAGTCACGTGTAAATAAATTTTTAATTTATTTACACGTATAAATATATTTTTTATATTTCAAGCAAACATTATTGTTTGCGCTGTTTATACAGTTGGCAACAGTTTAAATTAATATCACTTTCTAAAATATGTAAAAAATATCTATAGAAATGCTGAAAATTTGAATTTAAAATAGAAATAAAACCCCCAAAAATGAGTCAAATTAAAAAAAAACTAGTATGTTGTGGCCATCACAAAACTTTCTTCTATATAAATCACGGCAATTAAATCATTTAAATAGTAAAAGAAATTATATCAATTTATTCATATAAAAGTATACTTGAATTTGAAGTTTGATGAAAATTCGTGCATTAGTTATTGAGATAGAGCTGTAGGGGAAATTCTAAAAAATGCAGCATAGCAGCGCCATCTGTTGAGCGATTTGCACCAAAACACAAACAGCACTAATTCATATTAAGGTATACCGGAATCTGAAGTTTGATGAAAATCGTGTATTAGTTCTGGAGCTAGAGCTACTGTGGAAATCACAAAAATGCAGCACAGCAGCGCCACCTGTTGAGCGATTTATACCAAAAGGAACAAAACACCAATTCATGTCAAGGACTAACTGAATCTGAAGTTTGATAAAAATCCGTGCATTAGTTCTGGACATTGAGCTATTGTGGAAATCGAGAAAAATGCTGCATAGCAGCGCCACCTATTGAGAGATTTACAGCAAAACATAAACAGCAGTAATTCATATCCAGGTATACCTGAATCTGAAGTTTGTTGAAAACCCAAGCATTAGTTCTTGAGATACAGCTACTGCGGAAATCACAAAAAAGGCAGCATAGCAGCGCCACCTGTTGAGCGATTTACACCACAAGGTGCAAAACGTCAACTCATGTGAAGCACTAACAGAATCTGAAGTTTTATGAAAATCGTTGCATTATTTCTTGAGATAGAGCTATTACGAAAATCGTGTAAATGCTGCAAAATGCAGCATAGCAGCGCCATCTGTTGGGCGATTTGCACCAAAACGTTACCAGCACTAATTCATATCAAGGATTAATTGAATCTGAAGTTTTATGAAAATCCGTGCATTAGTTCTTGAGATAGAGCTAGTGCAGAAATCGCGAAAAATGCAGCATAGCAGCGCCACCTGTTGGGCGATTTACACCAAAAACTAATCAGCACCAATTTATATTAGGGACTACTTGAATATAAATTTTTATTAAATTTCGTGCATTAGTTCTTGAGGTAGAGCGCCCACAAAATTTGTGTCACATACACACAGACAGACAGACAAACAGACAGACAGACAGACAGACTCACAGAGTCACAGACAGACATTTTGTAAAAACATGTTTTTTGGAATCTCTGACCTCTAAAACGTGTAAATCCTTCGAAAACCGGAAGTCGAAAATTTTTACGAATCCAATACTTTCTTCTTGTAAAGATAGAAGAAAGTAAAAAGAAATACAGTCTGCACACCGGGAACTTCAAACGTATAAAATGATCTAAAAAAGATTAAATTCCCATGAATAGTTTTTGCTCCTATAAAACTTTTTTAGTGTAACGATTTTGTCCAACTTTAGAATTAAATATCTCTTAAAATAAAACTTCGATTTGAAAACTGTCTGCTTCAGCGTGTTTATCAAACATTTCTGTATAATACTACCGATTTTCATATTTTTGTATGCATTATTTTTCTTAATATTAACGAAGAAAGACCTCCGGTCACAAAAAATTCAAAACCGGCGGCGTCGGTGACAGCGGTAGTAACTTTTTTACTTTCTTCTATCTTTACAAGAAGAAAGTATTGGATTCATGAAAATTTTCGACTTTCGGTTTTCGACGGATTTACACGTTTTAGAGGTCAGAGATTCCAAAAAACATGTTTTTACAAAATGTCTGTCTGTGACTCTGTGAGTCTGTCTGTCTGTCTGTCTGTCTGTCTGTGTGTATGTGACACAAATTTTGTGGGCGCTTTATCTCAAGAACTAATGCATGGAATTTAATAAAAATTGATATTCAGTTAGTGCCTAATACAAATTGATGCTGATTAGTTTTTGGTGTAAATCGCTCAACAGGTGGCGCTGCAATGCTGCATTTTTCACGATTTTCGCAATAGCTCTATCTCAAGAACTAATGCACGGATTTTGATCAAACTTCAGATTTAGTTAGTCCTTGATATGAACTGATGATGATTACATTTTGGTGTAAATCGCCCAACAGGTGGCGCTGTTATGATGAATTTTGCAGGATTTACACGATTTTCGTAATAGCTCTATCTCAAGAAATAATGCACGGATTTTCATCAAACTTCAGATTCTGTTAGTGCTTGACATGAGTTGAAGTTTTGCACCTTGTGGTGTAAATCGCTCAACAGGTGGCGCTGCTATGCTGCATTTTTTGTGATTTCCGCGATAGCTCTATCTCAAGAACTTATGCTCGGGTTTTCAACAAACTTCAGATTCAGGTATACCTGGATATGAATTAGTGCTGTTTATGTTTTGCTGCAAATCGCTCAACCGGTGGCGCTGCTATGCAGCGTTTTTCTCAACTTCCACAATAGCTCAATGTCCAGAACTAATACACGGATTTTCATCAAATTTCAGATTCAGTTAGTTCTTGACATGAATTGATGTTTTGTACCTTTTGGTGTAAATCGCTCAACAGGTGGCGCTGCTGTGCTGCATTTTTTGTGATTTCCACAGTAGCTTTAGCTCCAGAACTAATACACGGATTTTCATCCAACTTCAGATTCCGGTATACGAATTAGTACTGTTTGTGTTTTGGCGATTCCGGTTTACGATTCCGGTATATGAATTAGTACTGTTTGTGTTTTGGTGCAAATCGCTCAACAGGTGGCACTGCTACGCTACATTTTTCAAAATTTCTCCTACAGCTCTATTTCAATAACTAATGCACGAATTTTCATCAAATTTCAAATTCAGGTATACTTTTATATGAATAATTTGATGTAATTTATTTTACTATTTAAATGATTTAATTGATGTGGTTTATGTAGAAGAAAGTTTTGTGATGGCCACAACATACTAGTTTTAGAATAGAGATATAAAGCAAGCATTTGATGAGCAAAGGTTTCCCATATAACCATTTCAGACATTCAACAATAAATAAATCATGAATAATAATCTACCAGGTGATTGTACTGTAACCCTTTCTTTAAAATATTGTACATTCACTTTATTTAATTTAGGGAACTATGGGTTTCCTCAGTTATAGATCATAAGTGAAAAGCATTTTTTTTTTTATCACTGAAAACTCAAACATATATTTTTTTAGATTGTCCACTGACTAAACGAAAAAAACAAACAATTTTATCTGAAAAATATCAGTAATATATTCAAATTGAATTTTGAAATTTATTAAAAGAGATACTCTCGTATTAGCCGCATGTCACGAGTTAATAGCCAAAGAAATTACCAAAGATTTCGCGACTTACAGCAGCCTTTCTGATGTTTTCAGTGGTTTAAGCGTAGTTAGATTACATGTTTGTAGAATTTGTGTTTTATTTTTTGTATTTTATCTATTTACTAGCAAAACCCCTGACTTTGCTCGCGTAATAATTGAAATATGCCAAGTGATATTTGTATGTGTAATTTTTATTAGGAGAAATTATACTTTTAGGGATAGTTAAAAAATTACTAACTAAGCCCCAGTTTGTCTAAACTTCATTATTACACTGTATTAGGCAGAAATGAGACTCAAATTAATAAGAAAAACTAAAACTAATTCTAAATAAATGATAATTTAGAAAGCGTTTTGGAGATTTTATGCTTATTTCATACGCTCATTTCAGTATTCATTTGAAGTTTTGAATTCTTTAGAAACCGTTCGTAGTGCGCATTTACATCTTAAAAGTAACCATCATGTCAAATTCGAAGCTTCTTGTATAATGGTCTACCACCCCTCTGGTGGTAGTGGAGTGGCACTAACATAAAATGCCTATGTGGAAACAAAGACTCTAGCCATTAATTTGCCAACATTGATTTTGAAATCGGTTGGTATTTCCTAATATCGTATAGAAAACTAGAACGTTTTTAAAGGCTTTTTTAGAACGTTTGTTGTTCCTGCCAACCCCAGTTGGTAGTGGCACCATAAAATATAGCCTGTGTAGGATCAGAGACTGACAACATTGATTCGCAACCATTACTTTTATAATCTGTTTATTATTTCCTCAGATTGCATAGAAATTGTAATTTAGGACTTTTTTAGAACGCTTTTCACTCCTTCTCTTCGCTTTACCCCTTTTAAATTTCAAATTTATTTTCGACAGTTCTTAGAGGGCATTTATATTTTATAAGTACTGTAATTTCCGGCGTATAATTCGCGGATCAAACAATTCTGTTTGGACCCAGAAATTTTATTTAGTTATTGAAGTCAAATATTTAGCGCGATTTAAAAAGTTATATTTTATTTTAAAAATTTTCCGGGTCGAAAAATGATTGTTTGATCCGCGGATTATACGCCGGAAATTACGGTAACTACCATGCCATATTTAAAGATTCTAGCCTCTTCAGTATCATAGATATCGCAATTTAGAACTTTCTCTGCGCCTTCTACCCTCTGGTGGTAGTAACCGACATAAAATATAGCTTATGTTTGAGCAACCTCTATCACCACCAATTTCCAACCATATTTTTTGAAATCGGCTTGCTATTTCATAAAATTGCATAAAAATCATAATTAAGAACGCTTTTAGAACGCTTTTCGCTCACTTCATCCTTTTAAATTTGGAATTTTCTTTCGACGGTTCTTAGAAAGCATTTGCATACTTTAAGTAACTACCATGCCAAATTTCAAATATTAGACCCCTCAGTATCACAAGAAACGCAATTTAGAAAATGTTTTGCTCCTGCAACCCCCAGGTGGTAAGGACAACAACATAAAATATAGCCTGTGTGGAGCAGGGACTGTCGCCATCAATTTGCAGCCATTATATTTGAAATCAGTTTGATATTTCCTGAAATTGTGTAGAAATCGGAATTTACGTGGGTGGTTCAATAATTATTGTCCCTAGTGTATATAAAATATTTGTACTGCGACGGTCGAATATCGAAGCCCAATTTTTTAAATGCCTATATGCTCAATTTCAGAACCGTAGCTGCTGTATTAACATAGTTTTGGAGGGAGGGGTGAAGTTTTAAAAACCTATTTTTGAGGGAGTTCTTAAGAGGGGTGAGGATGAAATGCTGGTTTGGAGCTTATGAGGCTACATTTGTAACAGTGGATGAGATGTGGCTACATCACTAGGACCCCGATTCCAAACGACTGTAGTTACGTCTCATCCTCTGTCAGAAATCTAGCCCCAAAAGCTAAAATCAACCTTTCACCCCCCCTCCTTTTACTCCTCCTTTCAAAACTATGTGAATATAGCAGCTACGGTTCTGAAATTGAGCATATAGGCATCTAACACATTAGGCTTCGATATTTCACAACAACCATAACAATACACTGTAAAAAAATGTGTAATTTTTACAGAAAAGAATTGTATTTTTTACAGAAAAACACTGTTTTGAAGAAAAAGTTTTTCTGTAAAAGAAACTGAATTTCGTAATTTTTGCAGAACAAATCTGTATTTTTTACAGAAAAAAACTGTTTTAATAAAAAATTACAGTTTTTTTCTGTAAATTAAACGATTTTCCACTGGCGCCAAAATTGACCGTTTTTTCCTGTCAATTTAACATATATATATATATATATATATATATATATATATATATTACAGTGTACAAATATTTTATATACACTAGGGACAATAATTATTGAACCACCCACGTAAAACGTTTTTAGAACGCTTTTCGCCCATTTTCACCTCTTTTAAATTACGAATTTTTTAAGAAATGTTCTCAGAGATCATTCATATCTAATAAGTAACTACCATGTTCAATTTCATGTATGCGCTTCAGTAATAGAAAAATCGCATTTTTAGAACTTTTTTGCTCCTACATATCCCCTTTGAGATAGTGGCATCGACATAAAATACAGCCTATGTAGGAGCAAGTGCTGTTACTTTCATTTTGACATCATTATTTTTTTAATCGGTTCGGTACTTCCTGAGATTGCGTAGAAAACGCAATTTCGAACGGTTTTCGCGCATTTTCACTCCTTTTAAATTTCGATTTTTTAGGAAATGTTCTTAGAGACCATTTACATCTTATAAATAATTACTATGCCAAATTTACAGTTGCTAGTCCCTGCAGTATCACAAAAATCACAATTTAGAACCTTTTTTGCTCCTGCAACCCCTAGTAACACCAACATGAAATAGAGCCTATGTTGGAGCAAGGGCTGTCACCATTAATTTCCAACCATTACTTTTGAAATTGGTTTGATACTTCATGAGATTGCGTAGAAATCGCAATTTCGAACGCTTTTTAGAACGTTTTTCGCCTCTTTTAACTTTCGATTTTTTAGGAATGTTCTTAGAGGTCATTTATATCTTATAAGTAACTACCATGCCAAATTTCATGTTTCTATGTCCTTCAGTAACACAAAAATAGCAATTTAGAACGTTTTTTTTCTTCAGCAAACCCCAGGTGGTAGTGATACCGACATAAAATAGAGTCTATATTAGAGCAAGGGCTGTCACCATAAATTTACAACAATTACTTTTGAAATAGGTTTGATGCTTCCTGAGATTGCGTAGAAATCGTCATTTAGAATGTTTTTTAGAACGCTTTTCGAGCATTATCACCCCTTTTTAAATTTCGAACTTTTTAAGAAACGTTCTTAGAGATCATTTATATTTAATAAGTAACTACATGCCAAATTTCATGTTTCTAGGCCCTTGAGTAACACAAAAAATCGCATTTTTAGAACGTTTTTTGCTACTGCACCACCTTTGGGTTAGTAGCATCAAGATAAGATGTAGCCTATGATGGCGTGCTGTGCCATCAATAGAAAATGCATAATCGCACCCCTATTCGTAAGGGAACTGTTACTGGTATGAGTTATTGCTGAACAGCTTGTATCCCAAACACAACATCATCTGCTGGTCAATCCCTACTGGTACAGTCGTGAAAAAAAAAAAAAAAAGTAAACACCCCCTACTAACTCCTCAAATTATTGCAGAAGAAAGTTACTGATACCGAACGATTGGAAATAAAGTCTACTTTTAAATGATGTATATAAAATTTTCTTAGGGAACCATCTACATACTAAAACGAACCATAACTTTGTTTTTTTCAATAGCAGTACACAATTCTGACAGCATAAATGAACTCTACATCCTTCAATTAGTCTAAAAACAAATTTTTATGCAATTCGTACCATAAGTTTCCGAGAAATTAATTATTTTAAAACGAGCGTATTTTAAGGGCTGTATCCAAATTAAAGTTCGGTACTCGATTGTTAACCGAGAGAGCTCCCTTCTTGATCAAGGCACCTTAAGCAGTCAATTAAGCCTGTTAGATTACAGGATAGCATAAGAAATTTCAGAATATGTAGTCACTTCTATCATAGACGGCCCCTTAAACCATCATTTTGCCGTTTTTTAAGCATAATTTGAAAACTACTTGGAAGAAAACTGTGAAATTTTGGATTTCCATAAAGCAGGACTTAATAAATCTGAAACCATCAAAAAAATTGTAGGTTGCAATTCATAATTTTTTTTAATATTAATTTTATAATTCATAATTCATATCAGAAAATTATAAAAATTGCAAATTCAACGTATTTATGTTTGGGTATATTAGTAGTATTGCTACTCAAAAAATTAAAACTTTAGGATCATAATTTCAGAAGTTATAAATAAAAATATGAAAATGTGATTTAACATTAGAAGCACTTAATTTTGAATGTTTATAATTCAAAAACTTATCATTCAAATGACTTGAAATTTGGTGTATAGGCATAGTTTGAACCAAAGATTTCAAATATCTCGTTAAAATTGGGTATTGCCATTGAAAAAGATGAAGTTTGGATTCGTTTTAATATGTAGATGGCCCTCTAAGCAAATTTTATATACATCATTTAAAAGTAGACTTTATTTCCAATCGTTCAGTACCAGTAACTTTCGTCTACGATAATTTGTTGAGAAGTTAGTAGGGGGTGTTTACTTTTTTTCCCCCCACGACTGTACATGCAAGGCAGTGAACATCCACAGACTGCTTTTGGTGCGTTATCCTGGTTGGAGGACACCTTTCAGGACCCTATTATCTCTTTGGACACTGAAAGGCTCTTTTGGGGCAAGCCATTGAATGGTTATCCTATAGATTTGACATGAAACCATGTAATTTTCCCCTGTAGGTGTTTTTTAAAGGAACAAGTCTTACGGACTGATCCAACACACTAAAAGAAAAAAAAACTATACGGGCGAAATCAGAGAAATCGAAATAGACATGTTGCATAATGTTATAGCCAATTTTTAGTCCCGTCCCTATACGTTGATTAGTCGGGGAAAAATCAGGCGAAATTCGGGAAATCAAAATAGACGTATTGCAGAGTGTTATAGCCAATTTCTAGTTCCGTTTCTGTACGTTGGTTTCTGCAGATGGCGGGCATTTTGAAAACCTTGCAATTTTTCATAAAGTGAAATTGTTGGTTTCAGATTTTTTTCTTTGGATTCGTAGAGTTTATAAATGCTTTTGTTGGATTCTTCTTCGAACTTCTGTAGCTATGGCATAGCTACAGAAGTGGAAATCTGGTTAAAATTTTATCTGTCCTCAAATTTGTAATGTGATGCATTCGGTAACGACATCGTCCCGAACCGATTTTTTTCATTTTGGTCGTCTCCCCTTTTACCTGTAACATATTTTTTGTAACTTTTATGTACTGATTAAAGTAAATATTATATGAACGGAGATTCTGGAAATAAGAACTGACGGTGAAATGATGAACTTTCATTTCAGCTGTAAGTTTAAATATTTTTAAAATACGAGAAGATACTGAGACTGTATGTACATGTAATTGTCCTTCTTAGTTAAGTTTAACATTCAAGCTGTTCGTCACGTGCTTTTTATTTGAAACCACACCAAACGCCTTAGACACTGCAGTTAATACTTTACTAAATTTTGCTCAATATCATTAATTATCGGCGCGACGGGTTGCGAGTTCGACTCCCAGCTGGGCAAAGTTAACTAAATCTGTCATCCCTTCGGGGTCGATAAAATGAGACCAAGCTTGCTTGGCAACTAAAAATTGATGGTCCCGCGTTAGGCTGACCACCTGACCATATATGCTGGATAGCACCTCCAGTACCCAGGGTCAAGAAAACAGGGTTAGGTACTGTAAGCCCAGATACTTCATGGATCGTAAAGCCACAGGTTTGGTTTAATTTTTTGAATTATTAATTAGGAATGTCATTTCTCGCTTCTGATCTGATTTGGAACTCTGCAGCTAGAAATTACTCTGTAAAGATTCTGTAACCCATTGCTTTTTTATCCTCTTGCTTTTGTATCCTCACGCCTTTTTATGCTCTTTTTTTCAATGAAAACTTACTAATAGGACGATGCACGACCGCATCTCACTAAATTGCGTCTTTTTAGGTGCGTTCGTAATTATATAAATACGTAGCACCTATAGTCGTCGTTCAGTCCGCCTGTCTGTCCGTCCGTCCGCATATAATAGAGCAAAAACTACCCAACCGAATGGTCTGAAATTTTAAATATATGATTGTTGTAAAATTTTGTCGAGCCATTTCAAATTTTATGAAAATCGGATGTATAGTTAAATTACAGGGACAGTCAAAAGTTTTTCTTTACATTACGGCCAATGGGAAAAATTATTGCACGTGCATTTTAATGATGTTAAAGCTTTCCAAATGGTCTCAAATTTTAAACATATAATTATTGCGACATTTTGTCGAGCCATTTCAAATTTTATGAAAATCGGATGTATAGTTTAATTACAGGGACAGTCAAAAGTTTTTCTTTACATTAAAGCCAATGGGAAAAATTATTGCAAGTGCATTTTAATGATGTTACAGCTTTCCGAATGGGCTGAAATTTTAAATATATAATTGCTGCAAAATTTTGCCGAGCCATTTCAAATTTCATGAAAATCGTATGTATAGCTTAATTACAGGGACAGTCAAAAGTTTTCCGTTACATTAAGGGGAATGGGAAAAAATTATTGCAAGTGCATTTTAATGATGTTACAGACTATGCACTTATGAATTGCAAATAAATACACATTCAGTACAATATGGGGTGCAAAAAATAATTATAAAACTAGTTATAGTACGAACGCACCTCATTTGCCACGTTTGACGAGCAATTTCCAACTTGTTTAAATAGACTTGACAACAAGCTTGACTAGCATTTCATTGTAGTTTTCGAATGTTGCATGAATCTGTTTAACTTCTTCCTGCTATTTACACTACAACAACCATTAAAGGCTCTGTAGAAAATAACTGAAGCCTTGTAGGAAGCAAAACTTCAAAGTAACAGTACAGTCGGACCTCTATTTAACGAAGTCGCTAAATCCCGAAAAAAAGTTCGTTATGTGGAAAATTCGTTAAATAAAGATGAACCTTTTTAAATACTTTAAACTACACAAAACAGATTTTTAATTCATAAAAACTAAACATTATTAAAAAACTTAACTAATCACACTTTTTTTGGTAAATCAAATATTTATTATTATTATTATTATTCATATTATACATTAAAAAGAAATCTGTAAGGACAACAAGAATTAAAAAATATATTGTCCGGAAATACACTGTATTTTCAGTTTTAAGAAAATATTTACATTAAAATTAATGAATTTTAATAACATTATCGTATTAATTATAACAAGTAATTTTAAGCATTGTATTACTACATGCTTCCTTAAATTTAATTACTGAAACTTATTTACTACAGAACAGCCCTTTTGAGTGTGAAAAGGGGGATATTGAAAGTTTGCATTTCTTGGATGAAATGCAAAGAATGACAGGGATTTTACTGATCTCGTTGAGTTAGGCACCATGTCAAACTAATTCAAGGTTATTGAGCATTATAAAATGTGTAAAAGAAAGAACAAGCTTGAAGTGTCCGGAAATATTTTGAGAAATAGGGAGAAAAAAATTATATCAGAAGAAAAAGTTCGTTAAATAGAGAATACACTTCGCTATTTGGAGGTTATTTTACGAAGAAATTCGCAAAATATTGTTGGTTCCGAGAAAAAGTTCGCAAAATAGAGGTTCGTTAAATAGAGGTCCGACTGTATTTGGAGAATGTTTTCCTTTGATGCCCACAGGAGTGATGTTGTCGCTGTTGTTTTTGGAAACAAAATGCGCGATGTCAGTTAAATATACTCTGAGTGTAAGTTTTACATGGTGGACATCAGACTTGACTATCGTTTCATTGGATTTTCGCTTGTTTTATGCATCCGGACTTTTATGCATGCTACTAGCACGACGCTAATGAGCAATGACACTGTTACAGCGAAACAGCACCGAAAACTGGCGATATGCAACAATAAAGCTCGAAACGCGTCCTATGTATTATTTTTATTTTATGGTGATTTTTTACAAAGTTTTATTATTTTAAATGGCACTGTTACATTAAAAGAACCGTAGTAAAAAACTGATACTGTATAAAAAGCAAAAACTCCATAGTTAAAATATTGGGTTCAACAGGAGAATGGGTTTCATTTACTGCCCTGCATCTGTCTGGTCATCTGATTTTGCCCGACCCCGACCCACGGTTAATCTCGGGGCGAGCTGGCGGTATTACTTTCGTTGAGGGTCGGAACTACCGCGTTTTGGGTTCGGGTGGGATAGTATAATAGAGCTCAAGTTTCATTCCGTACCCATTTGTGATACTGTTGCTGTTGTGTTTTGAAGACAACTGTTTCTGATGCATGGAGCTGCTTAATCGAACTACTTGAAGCCTTAACAATTCCATTATTTACTTATCGGCATTAACTTATTAATTTATTACAGTTATTAAATTATTAACTAGCTGTATTTAAAAACATTTTTTGTGGGCATCAATGCGATAAACACATACTGTATTGAACATTAAAATTGTAAACTAATTTATTTATACATTCCTTTTTTAATAGATAAATTTCATTAAAAGATATGAATAAGTATTTTTGAGCAAAAATAAATAAATAAATAAATAAATAAAAAATAAGCAAATTGAACTGCACTAACGTATCTCCATACAAATCTTTTCTAACGAAACATTTTATCACACACATTTTAAAAAAAAATATATAAAAATTCCATTTTCGTTTTAAAAAAATATTGCATTATAATAAGTGAGGTTTTTTGTTGATACTGCAAGAAATATTTTCTTTTCAGGAACATCTTTTAATAATTTATTAGGAATTCTTTTAGCAGCCTAAAGTTCTACACAATACACTTCAAAGGATAATTTAAAATGTATCTTTGTTTGAGAAACAGTCTTTTAGATTGAATTTGAACATGAGGACATTTGAACTGAGACATTTATGTATAGTTATGGTTGAAAAAAAGGTTGTTACCTTTTGATATTTAATCTAGAGACAACGATGTGATTTAAAAGAACGCTCTTTAGAATTTTTATAATAATAAAACATTTGATGTTCCCTAGCTTTTTAATAATGCTTAAAATGTCTACTAAATTTAAGAAATATTTTTCATAGATATATTAAAAGGAAGAGCATATAAAAATAATTTTATCAGTGGTTATGTAATTTATATGATTTCAAAATCCGAAATTTCATTTATTTTTTTCAAATTACATTTCTATGCATGTAATTTAAATAGAAATTTAAAGATTTATTTATCTGATAATTTACTATCATATGGTAAATGTTTTAAAAGATTTTATATAAATAAAGCGTAATTTTTAAATGCCAAAAGGAAAGTTTTGAATAGCCCTAATATAACCAGTCAACGCAACGTGATTTTGACGTTGCAAATAGTTACAAGTGATGAAATTACAATGGCGAAATGTGTTTTAATTAAATTGTGGTACCTTTAATTTAATGTGTGACTTTCAGCCGCCGAAAATGTGTCTAAAATCGAAATTGCCAGGCGATTTTTAATACTTTTCAACAAAGTTGAAAACTGTTTATGAATTCGGATTGTCTGCCTGCTATCTGTCTGCCGTCTGTCCGTGCTCTAACTCGCGTAAATATAGTCAGATTTCCATGAAATTCATATATGTTATTTAGTATCACTGTATAACATGTTCGGCATTGAAACTGAAATGTGTAGCAATTACGGTTCATTTACAGGGACACTGAAAAGAATTTCGTTACATTACAATCTATGGGGGAAAATCGTTTGCTGTGAATTTTAATGATATTACACTATTTTAAACACATTGAAATTTATTTATATCACGGTGGTGTAATACAACCCTTGGCACAAAGTTTCCGATCATTACACCAACACTACCATTTTTTGTAAGAAAGGATTATTTATTCTCACTGCATAAAAGTTAAACGATTATTAGCGATAATACATTTGTATTATACATAATGAACAACAATATGCAATAAAGCAAAATCATTATACATGAAGTTATAAACAGAAAAATGGTGATTGAAATTTAAACACCAAAGAAAAAATTATCCAATCGCGCTTTGATTTGGAAAAAAATAAGCGATCACTGTAATCAATATTTAGTAAATCCACCTTTAGCTTGGATGACAGCCGAAATTCTTCGTGGAATGGACTCAATAAGCTTTTTACACTCATTGGGAGCAATTTCACACCAGCATTCCCTTATAGCTTTACGTAGTTCTGTGGCATTTGTGATACTTCGAAAATCGATTTTTCTTTTTAATATATTCCACAGATTTTCGATGGGATTAAAATCCGGACTATTGGGCAGCCAGGTCATGGTTTTAATTGGGTTACTACCTATATTTTGTAGAAATTTCTTCACTGATTTGGTGCGATGGGGAGCTGCGTTGTCATCTTGAAATGAGAAGTCATTTTGATCCCCGAACCATTGATAGATGCTGGGAATCAAAAAATTCTCTAAAATGTCAATGTAAACTTCAGAGTTTACTGTACGTAACACAATACACAACTTGCCGATGCCTTGTGATGTCATATAACTCCAAACTGTAAATGCAGGTGAAAATTTAGTCTTCGTATTGACACATTTATCAACACATTACAACTTTTCACCAACTCTCCTCCAAACAAATGTTCCACAGTCATCACCTGTTTCGAGAGATATGCGAGATTCATCGCTAAAAATAACTTTATTCCATTCATCAAGTGGCCAGTGTACATGTTTTTTACACCATTACAAGCGCTCTTTTCTATGCTTCTTTGTCAAGTGAGGTTTCATTTTAGCTTTACACAATTTAAATCCTGTTGCATTTAGACAATTACGTACAGTGCGGTCACATACCTTTACGTTATACTTAGACCATTCGGCATTGAGTTTTTTGCTCGCCGCTTTCTTTTCGCTATTTCCACAAGTTTTCTGTCATCTCTAGGTGTTGTCATTCGTGGACGTCCTTTTCGAGGTACATTTTCCACGCTATTAGCCAACTGATATTTTTTCCAAATATCGCATACCATACTTTGAGCACAATTTAATAAAGCAGCCACTTTCCTTTGTGAATTTCCCTCTTGCAACAATTTAATCATGCGGATTTTTATATCGCGAGACAGGTTTTTCACACGAGCCATTATCCAGCACTTCAGAGCTGATTTTGATCTCGCAGCTGGAAGATTTCTTCTTTTAAATAGGATTCAGATATTCTATGCATGCGCAGGCACTCTTATCTGTCTTCAATATGCAAATTTCAAGCTTGTTTCCTCGGTGATCGATTACTATTTTCCAACTTCCGTCTTATCGGATATTTTTTTCTTACCAGGAAACTTTTTCGCCTGCAGTATAATTATAAATTATATGATTGTTATATTGAATTCACTTTTCATTTATATTTTAATACGTGTTCTTTTATTTGGCATATTGTAAAACGCCCATATGCTCATGAATCGCGAAATATATGCTTCGAAATGCAAAACTCATAAACCTGATAACACTGATCGGATACTTTTTGCCAAGAGTTGTAGAAGGCATTTACTCTAAAATATGGTGTGCATAGAATTTAACATTCATTTACAGGGAAATATAAAAGAATTTGGCTGCAGAAGAAAATTAACAATAATTGAACTGTTGAACCCTATGGACTATAATTTCTGGAAGAGCGTTTTCATTCGTGGTACGCGTTTTTAAGTTAAACTATTTTTTTTTTTGTATAAATGCCATAGATCATATAGAGGGCTGCACAAAAGTTCTCAAGTACATTTCCGTTTATGCACGGAAATTGCCGAATGGAAATTTTCAACTGGGCTATTCGTTTAACTGAACTAACTTTTAGTAAACTATGTAGTATATATACAAATTTATAGATCATATACAGAGATTCACAAAAAAAAATCGGATATTTTTCGAATGTTGATGGTAATAGCAGAAATTGAGTTTTCAAATGCATTATACGTTTTCCAAATTTTTTATTTAGACATCGTCTTTCATCTTAATAAACTGTGAATATTTGTTAAGTATTTTGTATGCTTTGAAAAGTGTTTTATAATCTATGCTGAACGCATGATTTTTCGTTCTTTTGACTATAACTCTACATTCAAATAAAGTACTTTATCATACATACCCAATTATTAACAGTAAAGCTTTAAAACTTTACGATATTTGTAATTATTAAAAAAAAATTTCTTTTTAATAAATGGCCGAAATATGGCGCCATTATTCCTTTAATTAACCCATCAATAGTGTTTTAATAACGAAACAAGATTTCCTTTAAAAGCCGGGATGCAGCTGAAATTACATTTATCCATCATAGATTTCGTGATAATGAAACTCTGTCCACCCATCAGTGAAAGGATTCAATTCGATTTTGGGGCGTAGAACAAAATCCATCATGCATTTGTCAATCGCAGGGTGATCTATTACTTCTTTCAGAAACGAAATGAAATTTTCTGTAGTGAGATGCTTATTAGATTTTGTTTAAAAAAATGTCTTACAGAGAGGAATTCCTTTGGAATTTTTGCGTCAAACTTATCTAACATGTAATTTTAATTCTTATGAAACATCTCCCCCCCCCCACCTTTCCTAAACTTTGAAAAATTAATATTTCAAAATGACTTCAAGGAAGCAATAAAACTGCCAATCGATTAAAATACTGAATCTCGACAGGGAAAATTTCATGTAGTCATGTAAAAGGATAACCGTTTTTAAGTGTTCGTAATTAAATAAATACGTAGCACCTATAGTCGTTGTTCGGTCTGTCTGTCCGTCCGCCCGCATACATCGGTTGGGTAGATTTTGCCCGCAACAGAGCAAAAACTACCCAACCGAATGGTCTGAAAATTTAAATATATAATTGATGTAAAATTTTGTCGAGTCATTTCAAATTTTAGGAAAATTGGATGTATAGTTTAATTACAGGGGCAGTCAAAAGTTTTCGGTTACATTACGGCCAATGGGAAAAAAAGTATTTCAAGTGCATTTTAATGATGTTACAGCCTTTAGAATAGAATGAAATTGATATGCTCTTATGAAGTGAACTAAAATATACGTTCAGTATAATATGCGGTGAAAAGAATATTGATAAAACTAGTTATAGTACGAACGCACCAAATTTGCCACGTTTGACGGGCAATTTCCAACTTGTTAACACTTTTTTTTCAAATGAAAATCAAATTTCAAATTATTTTTGCTTAAAAGGCGCAAAGACCAACTTAGTGAAAAATATTCCATGCCGGGAATCGAACCCGGGTCATCAGTATAGCGCACTGACGTTCTACCGCTAAACCACATGGAACGATACCCAGCCTGGAACTTCTCACTATTACAAGTTGGCAAGGCTACAAACGCAGCACAAGATGGAATATTTTCCGTGAGCCACCAACATGGGGCAAACACAGACACTTAATTAAATCCAGCATCGATGAATCTATATTAATATTTGGAAATTTTTCCAGAGAGAAACATTCGCCTTGAATACAATATTTCAAATGAAAATCAAATTTCAAATTATTTTTGCTTAAAAGGCGCAAAGACCAACTTAGTGAAAAATATTCCATGCCGGGAATCGAACCCGGGTCATCAGTATAGCGCACTGACGTTCTACCGCTAAACCACATGGAACGATACCCAGCCTGGAACTTCTCACTATTACAAGTTGGCAAGGCTACAAACGCAGCACAAGATGGAATATTTTCCGTGAGCCACCAACATGGGGCAAACACAGACACTTAATTAAATCCAGCATCGATGAATCTATATTAATATTTGGAAATTTTTCCAGAGAGAAACATTCGCCTTGAATACAATATTTCAAATGAAAATCAAATTTCAAATTATTTTTGCTTAAAAGGCGCAAAGACCAACTTAGTGAAAAATATTCCATGCCGGGAATCGAACCCGGGTCATCAGTATAGCGCACTGACGTTCTACCGCTAAACCACATGGAACGATGCTGCGTTTGTAGCCTTGCCAACTTGTAATAGTGAGAAGTTCCAGGCTGGGTTTCGTTCCATGTGGTTTAGCGGTAGAACGTCAGTGCGCTATACTGATGACCCGGGTTCGATTCCCGGCATGGAATATTTTTCACTAAGTTGGTCTTTGCGCCTTTTAAGCAAAAATAATTTGAAATTTGATTTTCATTTGAAATATTGTATTCAAGGCGAATGTTTCTCTCTGGAAAAATTTCCAAATATTAATATAGATTCATCGATGCTGGATTTAATTAAGTGTCTGTGTTTGCCCCATGTTGGTGGCTCACGGAAAATATTCCATCTTGTGCTGCGTTTGTAGCCTTACCAACTTGTAATAGTGAGAGGTTCCAGGCTGGGTATCGTTCCATGTGGTTTAGCGGTAGAACGTCAGTGCGCTATACTGATGACCCGGGTTCGATTCCCGGCATGGAATATTTTTCACTAAGTTGGTCTTTGCGCCTTTTAAGCAAAAATAATTTGAAATTTGATTTTCATTTGAAATATTGTATTCAAGGCGAATGTTTCTCTCTGGAAAAATTTCCAAATATTAATAATTGTTAACACTTTCCAACATAGTTCAAAAGTGTTTATGAATTGGGTTTGTCTGCTAGTCTGTCTCTCGCGTAACTATACTCGGATTTCCATGTTATTGATATACATTACTGAGGATCACCATGGCATGCTTGGTATTGAAAATGAAGTGTGTACTGTTTAAAGTTCATTTACAGGGGCACTCAAAAGTATTCCATTACATTATTATCTATGGGGAAAAATCATTTACGGCGTATTTTAACAGCGCTACAATATTTTAAACGTGATAAAATTTATATTTTATATTGAGCTGTACTAGAAGATGGTTACTACAGAATATGTTATGTGCAGCATTTACAGTACGCATACAGGGGAACTCAAAGTTATTCCGCTGTATTATGGTCTATGGAGGAAAATCGTTTGCGGCGTATTTTAAAAACGTTGCTCTGATACAAACATATTGAAATTGATATTAATTTCTGAGGTGCACTAATATAACTATTCGCAGAGTATTTCAATTATGCTGCACTATTTCAAACGTTATGAAACTAATATACATTTAGATTAATTTGAACACAATTATTCTAATTGGCAAATAAACCATATCAGGTGTAAATTTCCAATAGGGCGAAAAATGTTCGGACCAGGTGCTGGGTGAAAAAGTTCCACCAGATTCGTCCGCGATAGCTCAGATGGTAGAGCATTGGCGGCTTCAGTCAAGAGATCACTGATCGAATTCTGGTCCGGACATTTTTCGCCTAGATCTGATATGATTTATTTACCAATTAAAATAATTGTGTTAAAATTAATCTAGTGTAATTACGTATTCAACGATTTCAGGAGTTCCATTACCTGCGATTTATTCTGTTGAGCTGAACCAGATTTCAGACCAGATGCTATAATCATTAAGGTTAGCTGGTTGAAAAAGTTCCACCAGATTCGTCCGAGATAGCTCAGATGGTAGAACATTGGCGGCTTCAGCCAAGAGATCCCTGGTTCGAATCCTGGCCCGGACATTTTTCGCCCAGTTGAAAATTTATATCTGATACGATTTATTTACCAATTAGAATAATTGTGTTAAATTAATCTAGTGTAATTACCTATCCAGCGATTTCTGGAGTTCCATTACCTGCGATTTATTCTGTTGAGCTGAACCAGATTTCAGACCAGATGCTATAATCATTAAGGTTAGTTGGGGGGAAAAGTTCCACCAGATTCATCCGGGATAGCTCAGATGGTAGAGCATTGGCGGCTTCAGCCAAGAGATCCCTGGTCCGGACATTTTTCGCCCAGTTGGAAATTTACATCTGATAGGATTTATTGATGATATTTACTACAAGATGCTTGCAATAGAATAAGATGTGCATTGCATTTATCGTTCGTTTACAGTAGGGGTGCACAACCTTTTTAAGAGAAGGGCCACTTACAACATTTTTTGGGTTGTCGAGGGCCACATCACTAACACAGAGATAATTCTATATCGGGGAGGTGGGGAGGAGGTAACTCTTTATTCTTGATGAATAACGATTTTTTGTAACAAAAATAAACAAATAGAAATAAATTATTGTATGCAGGAATCAGGGGCTTCTTCACATCTGTATGAATAACCATACAACACTTTATGAAGACTAACTGTTTCTTCTTGATAAATGGAAATTTTAAGAAAAAAAAATTACACAAAAATTCTAAAAAATTGAACGTTATTGAAAATTATAAAAAAAAATATATTGAAGAATAACTTCATTTAAAATAAAAGGAAACTTATTTTTGAAATAACAGAGCATGTTGGACTAATCATGCTACTTTTTTTATGACCGATTAACAAAATTCGTTTTTTTTTCTTTTTGTCAATCAAGCGCGAATGATTGACGAAATTCGCGATTTTTTATCGACGACCGATTGACGATTTTCGCGGCAGTTTTCCATTGCCAATCGACAAAATTTGCAATATTTTCAAACAAACAATTTGCGATATCTGCGATACATTGACGAAATATGCAATTTTTATTTTCTCATACCGGATGAATGAAATTTGCGATTTTTCCCGCTCCCGATCGAATTAATTCGCGACTGTTTTGTTCTGCGATCGATCTACGAAATTTGCAATTTTTTTCCATTGATCGACGAAATTTGCGATTTCTTCCTGCGACCAATGAATTTCTATTTCATGGTATGTTTGGCGACCGACGCACAAAATTTGCAATTTTTTCCCATGAGCGATTCACGAAATTCGCCATCTTTTGACAAAACATACGATTTTTTTCCTCGAACGGTTGCTGAATTTCGCGATACGTTCGCGACCGGTTGAAAAAAATTTGTAATTTTTTTCCATCAATTATCGAAATTGGTGTTTTTTTACTTTGACAGATTGACAAAATTTGCGATTTTTTCTCGCGATAAATTGTCGAAACTCGCGATTATTCCGCAGCCGATCAACAACATTTGAGATTTTTCCGCGCCTGATCGATGAAATTAGTGATTTTTCCGCTCCCGATCAACGAAATTCGTGATTCTTAACTGAGTGGCAAAATTTGTAATTTTTTCACTCGGAAATTGGACGAAATTGAAGATTTTTTCCCCCTCGCGATAAACTGACGAAACTCGCGATTTTTCCGCAGCTAAGAAATGAAATTTGCAATTTTCCTATGCCTCATCAACAAATTCGCGATTTTCAGTGCCCGATTAACGAAATTTGAGATTTTTCCGTGCTGAATCGACAAAATTCGCGATTTCCCCCCCTCCCGATCAACAAGATTTGCGATTTTTCCGGACCCGATCAACAAAATTCGCTATTCTTAGCTAACTCTGACGAAATGTGTAATTTTTCCCATGGCAAATTGACGAAATTCGCAATTTTTTCTCAAACTATCGAAACTCGGGATTTTTCCGCAGCCGATCAACGAAATTTGCAATTTTTCCGCACCTCACTGAAAAATTCGCTATTTTTCAGTGTCCTATTGACAATATTTGAGATTTTCTCGCGCCGGATCGACAAAATTTGTGATTTTTCCCCAAATCAACCACCGATCAACAAAATTTGCGATTCTTAACCGACTCTTACAAAATTTGCAATTTTTCCTGCGGCAAATTGAGGAAATTCGTGATTTTTTCTCGTGTTAAACTGACGAAACCCGCCGTTTTTTCCGCAGTCGAGCAACGAAATTTGTGATTTTCTCCGCACATCATCGGCAAAATTCGCAATTTTTACCTGATTAAACGAAATTTGCAATTTTTTCCCGCGGCAAACAGACGAAATTCACGATTTTTTTCTCGAGATAAACTGACAAAACTCGCGATTTTTCTGCAGCCAAACAACGAAATTTGAGATTTTTTCCCAGCCGATCATCGAAATTTGTAATTTTCCCGCACCTGATTGTCAAAATTCGCTATTTTTCTGTGTTCGAATAACAAAATTTGAGATTTCTCCGTGCCGAATCAAACAAAATTAGCGATTTTTTCACGTCCGATCTACGAAATTTCGATTTTTAACTGACTTTGACAAAATTTGCAATTTTTCCTTCGTCAAATTAACGAAATTCGTGAATTTTTCTCGCTATAAACTGACGAAACTCGCGATTTTTTCCGCAGCCGATCAACGAAATTTGAGATTTTCCCTCACATGATCGACAAAATTCGCGATTTTTACCTGATTCCAACGAAATCTACAATTTTTCCCGCGGCAAACTGACGAAATTCATGATTTTTTCTCGCGATAAACTGACAAAACTCGCGATTTTTCTGCAGCCAATTAACGAAATTTGAGATTTTTCTGCGGCTGATCGATAAAATTCGTGGTTTTTCCGAACCCTATCAACGATATTTGTGATTCTTAACAGACTGACAAAATTTGTAATTTTTTCCCGCGACAAATCGACAAAATTCTCGATTTTTTCCTGCGTCATGTGCACAAAAATTGTGATTTTATCCCGTTATAAATATATGAAACTCGCGGGCCACAACTTAACCCATCGCGGGCCACTTTTGGCCCGCGGGCCACAGGTTGTGCATCCCTAGTTTACAGATATAAAACATTTCGGATACAATATTCTATCCGAAGTGTTATCTATTAGAGATGATTGCTGAAAGTGGGTTTCAGTTATGGAATGCGTTTTTAAGTTTAACTAAATTTTTGCGCACTTGTTGTGCATAAATTTTGTAGACCATATACATGGCCATACAAAAGAATTCGTAACCATTACTGAGAATGAGTGTAAATTGCTTAAAGGTGATTGAGTAATGCATTTTCAAGCTCATCTACATTTAAAATTATCAAGAAGGAGCTTGGTAAAATGTAATAGAAGCGTAAAAATAACAACATTAAATCACCAAAAATTTTAAATTTTAAGCATACCGGTTTCGGTAGCATATAGCATACCTTCCTCAGTGCTAAGGATGGCGGAAATTCGCTCACATATATAGGAGAGATGGGGATTCAAGTTAAAGGTTTATTGACCAATAGGAAAACAGAGGATTGCAGGAGACAACCAATAGAAATATAGATGGGAAATGAGACCGAAGTAGTGAAGGGAAAAAAATTAAGAGAAATAAGTTTTTATGTTATATTTCCAACAATCTGATAATGGGGAAATAGCGAATTCACAATTAACAATATTTTTAAAATTTTTATAAATATGAAATGCTTCAAGGAAGTTAAGTTCGTGTATAGAAGTAGGTTTAGAGATTATTTTAACCGAATTGAAGTCAAAAATATGGTTCATCTCCCAGCAATGTTTTGCAATAGAGGATTTATTGATTTCTTGTTTTTTTAATATCTATCCGTCTATTGGTAGAAATTGCTGAAGTTATTTTCAACTACGTTATGCGTTTTTTTACTAAAATAAATTTTAGCATACCATGTAGACTCTGTACAAATCTATTGATCATATACAGAGCTGTACAAAAGAACCGGTGTACCTGTGGGCGTAGTTGTTGAAATTTGGTTTTCAAGTGTGTTATTACGTTTTCTAAAATGTTTATTGAGGTATTTTCTTTACCTTATTAAACGGCGAAGACCTTATTAAAGTATTCTGAATGTTTAGGAAAGTGTTTCATAATCTATGTATGATTTTTTCCCTTGTTTAACTTTGATCTTATGAAAGTTTTAAAATGACTAGTTTCGTCTTTTCTTTACTAAACATTTATTTCAACTTCAATTTGAAAAGTATTAACTTATAAGAAATGATATTTTAAGCACACGTTATTTAATTAGTTAAGGAAAACAAAAAAAATAAAGATTTGTTGATTACAACTAGTAATTGTTTAAAACACAGGGTGTTCCAAAATTCGACCGACAAGTTAAGAGGTGTGATAGAAGGCATCAAGAGGATGAAAAATTACCATAGAACATGGGATCGCAAACCACTTATTTAGTCAAAAATAGAGGGTGTTCTACCCTAATTCAATTTGGGTTGACGGTAATAACTTTCAGAAAACTGAAGTATATTTTAATAAAACTTTTAGTAGATATTCTCATCTTTGTTGTAAATGTGATAATATAAAGAAAAGAGGAAGAAGTTTCCATTATACGCGCAATCAGTATGCCCTTGACGCTCCCCATTTTGGACTGCGACTACCAGTTCATAAAGTATCATCGATTGCTTGAGCATCCTGTTTTTCAGAACTTTTCGTGATGTTATAACATTTCACACAAAACAAGGTACACATCGTTGCACTTTCATTGCAATGCCTTTATTTTTATCAAATTTATTACCGTCAACGCAAGTTCAGTTAGGGTGAAACATAGATAAACATACAAGATGGGACATTTACGGCAAAATCTGTAATGGCAACAGCACTAGCGTCACTACCAACAAAGGAAAGAATTAACAAGCCTCCAAAATTTACCTATGTTGAAGAAATATGTTTACACTCTATGTTTTGAATATCTATTCTTTCCTAAACGAAGCAGAGGCAGACGATATTGTATTTATGCTTTCTTTATTTAGCTGCTTTTTACTTTCTTCTATCTTTACAAGAAGAAAGTATTGGTTTCATGAAAATTTTCGAATTCCAGTTTTCAACGGATTTACACGTTTTATGGGTCAGAGATTCCAAAAAAACATGTTTTTACAAAATGTCTGTCTGTGAGTCTGTGAGTCTGTCTGTCTGTCTGTGAATCTGTCTGTGTGTCCGTATGTGACACAAATTTTGTGAGCGCTCTATCTCAAGAACTAATGCACGGAATTTAATAAAAATTTATATTCAGGTAGTCCCTGATATAGATTGGTGCTGATTAGTTTTTGGTGTAAATCGCCCTGCAGGTGGCGCTGCTATGTAGCATTTTGCAGAACTTTTGCAAAAGCTCCATCTCAAGAACTAATGCACGGATTTTTATAAAACTTCAGATTACGTTAGTCCTTGACATGAATGGATGATGTTTACGTTTTGGTGTAAATCGCCCAACAGGTGGTGCTGCTTTGCTTCATTTTGCAGGATTTACACTATTTTCGCAGTAGCTATATCTCAAGAACTAATGCACACATTTTCATCAAACTTCAGATTTAGTTAGTCCTTCATATGAAATGATGCTGACCTTGTGTTGGTGTAAATCGCCTAATAGGTGGTGCTGCTGTGCTGCATTTTGAACTATTTCCTCAATAGCTCTATCTCAAGAACTAATGCACGAATTTTCATGAAACTTCAGATTTAAGTATAACTTGATTAATATTGCTGCTGATTATGTGTTGTTGCAAATCGCTCAACAGGTGGCGCTTCTATGCTGCATTTGCCATGATTTGCGCAATACCTCTATCTCAAGAACTAATGCACGAATTTTCCTCAAACTTCATATTCAGTTAGACGTTGACATAAGTTGGTGATAATTAGGTTCTGGTGTAAATAACCCAATAGCGCTGATATGCTGCATTTTACTGGATTTACACGATTTCAGTGACGGTCATACCTCGAGAACTAATACACGGAATTTCATATTTTTAGAATTCTCATGATGAACACAGATTGCCATTTAATTTGGCACTGAAATAGTGAATTTTGAAGTATTGACATGTATGAGATAGAAGAAAGTTTTGTGATGGCCTCAACATACAAGTTTTTATCGTACTCGTATCTTTCACCTTTAACTAACAAAATGATAATTAGAGTAATAATTATAAAAGAAAAATCCTAGAAAATTCTGTTAAGAACGTAAATATGTAAGTTTATGAGATTAAATTGTAAAAAAATCAAATTCATGTATTGTTTTAATTTATTCATATCGAATAAAATTTTATTGAGTGTAATGTCTGTACCTCATTTATTATATTATTTAACTTTTAGATTTACATAATTCTAAAAATTTATCGAAAGGAATTTTTATCCATCTGTAATTTTATTATTAATTCTTATATGCTAATACGAGTGTTATTCTCGTATTATTAATTCACCTATTATAAATATTATTGAATTGATTGTATGTTATTTACAATAAAAACAATATTTTTATTTTATCTGAAGGAAAGTGAAAATGCGTAAATTTAAAAAAATTATTTTAACAATTGTTTAATTCGTTAAACTTCAAAAATTAATAAAACATCGGCTATAAAAAATTTCCTACCAAATGGGAATATTTATGAAATTTTCTAGGATTTGTCGAGTGCAATATTTCGCATATTTTTATATTACACCATTGCTTTATGTAGCTTTAAATCCAATTATATCGTATTTACTTGATATATAGCATTCAAGACGAAATTTTTACCTTGTTTTTCGTTACACTTAAATCGTTCACTCGTCATGTAAAAAAAGAAATAAAAATTGCGTAAATCCATGAATGAACATAGAATAGATATTAGAATACTATAAAATAGAATATCTATTCTATGTTCATGTATCGGTGTAAGATTCTATTGAATACGTAAACATGCAACATTAAAAAAAAAGAAAGATCACGATAATATAGATACTCAATAATAAAAATATTACAAGGATGGGGAGTTTCTTCCCCATTGTCACTAAAGGCGCTATGATCGCAATCGCATTACCATTACGCTCTATGGAAGTGTCCCATCTTGTATGTCAATCTATGGGGTGAAACACCCTCTATTTGTGACTAAATAAGTGGTTTACGACCCCATGTTCTATGGAAATTTTTCATCCTCTTGATGCTTTCTATAACCTCTGTGAATTTGTCGGTTGAATTTTGGAACACCTTGTATATTAAATACACTTATATAACTCCTGTTTAAGCAAGAGCGTTGCTCATTGATCTCAATCACGAGAAAAGCGTCGTGACAGTTATGATAAAAGCATCCCAATCGTAGAAAGAAACAATTAATAGAGACTGTTTCGTTGCTGGATTAGGATTATAGAATATTCCTTATTAACCATCATTTCGGGACGCTCACTAACATTTACTTCTCGACAGTTTTGTTTGCTTTGCGTGACAAGTAATATAAATTTGATGCTATTTTTGTTGTGAGTTCGAAAGGTATTCAATTAAGAATTTTAAAAACAAGACGAGCAGATGAATTTGCTTATCACCTAATGGACGCGTTTACCGTTTACAATATTTGGAGCATCGTGTATCTTGCAAAGGACAATGGGCCAGAATTTGACAATAAAATTATTAAAGAAGTTTTTTGGAATGTGGAATCTACTCGAAATTTTTCATGGAAAACCAAGACATAGTCAATAGGAAGGCTCAGTTGAAAGAGCAAACCAAAACATTAAAATATGTTATCCACTTGGCTTGAAACTAACAATACAACAAAGTGGTCAGAACGAATAAAATTCATTCAATTTTTGAAAAATAAAGCACATCACTCTGGAATAGATCGCAGTCCGTATCAAACTTTATTTGGCTATAAAGCGGATGTAGGTTTAAAAACCTATTTGCCAATCGATACTATGTCAGAAATTACAAGTGAAGAAGATCTTGTTGCATGTTGTATTCCAACTGCAGACAGTATTCTCAACCGAGGATGAGAATATAGGCGAAATGAATGATTATAACATGGGCGTGGAACTGGACAATTCGAACGAAGACTTGGAAGGAACTGTTCCAGGTTCAGTCAAAAACGGTAACAAGAGTGTTGGCCAAATTGAAGGGGAAAAACATAATTTTGAAACGCAAAGAGAAAAATAAGTTTCAGTGATGTTGAAATGGAAGATTTTGAAGAAAACAAGGAAGACTCTTCTTTTTCACTAGACGAAGTCTCGAGAAATATTAAAGAAGCTCGACGCTCTGCTAAACAATCACTAAATAAGCAAGTTAGAAAAAATTATGGCTTTCGAGGTTAAAATTTCCAAGCGCAAATGTAGGAAAGAAACGGTTCGAATAAGAATACCGGAGGTAGATATGGGTGAGGGTGATAGCCGAAATATTATAGCTGTTATGTAACATATTATTTTGAATCCGGGGTGAAACTATCTTAGTTACAAATTAAAACTCGATAACTTTTCATCGACTAATAAATTTAATATTTACAACGTATTTACATGTTACTATTTACAAAATAACTCAGTTAATTTAAAATTACGGCTTAGCTCAGATGCCTTGTCGGCAACAGCTCTGTAAACATTCTTCTCATCTCATAAAGTCTAATTTACTCAGCTTGTCAGTTCTTTTGAAAGAAAAAAAACAAAAGGAGAGAAAATATGATGGAGTGCGTATTGTTCGAGCGTTACACTCTTCCCCTCACACTGCATTACTGGTCCCTCAGATGCAGTGTGCATTTCCTGTGTGGATTCCTTCGGGATGCTTTCTGGTGCCTAAAATCCTCTATTGGTCTCGTGTTTTTTTTATCCTTTCGTAAATATTTGCTGGCTGGGCGTCTGACGTTTACCGGGTCTGTCTCTAGGATGAATAAAGCCTTTAGAACATCCACAGTCATCTTGCGTGTAAGGACACAAAGCTGATATATGATAATTTCCTAAGGGAGAAAAGGGGTTTTCTTTAGTGGCAATGGTATAAGAAGTAGGAGATCTTTGTTTTAAAATAACATAGGGGCCATCGCGACGGGACATGAATTTAGTTATTTTGTTACTTTTCTTTTGACTAATTTGATGCAAAATAACCCAGACGTGGTCGCCTGGTTTATATTGTTCAGAAGCTTTTAAATATCTGTCGGCATAACATTTATGCTTATCTTGGCTTTGTTCTATGCGATCTCTTATCTGCATAGTAATTTTAGCAAAGTTTTTTAAATAAGGAGTTATTTCGGGTATGAAATTATCATTCGCAATTACAGGGCGTAAGTCATGAGCAACATCATCGGAGGTACGTAATTCACGACCGAACATTAAATATGCAGCTGTGTGACCTGTGGAACTACATCTTGCAGTATTAAGGGCAAATCGGATTACTGGTAATTTTTCACTCCAAGTTGTATGATCATCTCCAACTAGCATCGCTAAGCGGGGTTTTAGATCTCGGTTATTTCTTTCAACCGGATTTGCCTGAGGGTGGTACACCGGAGTTAAACTTTGATCTATCTTTAAGAGAAAACAAACTTGTTGCATCATAACACTGATGAATTGCGTACAATTGTCGCTAATGATTTTTCTTAGAAAACCATATCTTAAATACACTTCCTCAATTAAGGTAACAGCACATTCCGCGGCTGTTGCGTTATTTAATGCGAAAAGTTCTACCCATTTTGTGCTACAGTCTTCGATTATAAAAATCCACTTTTTCCCATCTGCTGTTTCTGGCAAGGGTCCAAATAAGTCTATTGAGAGGGTCTCAAATCTTTGACTATGAACAGGTGTTTGTAAAAGTCCCGCAGGTTTTTGGTTACTCTCTTTATAACGAATACAGTCTACACAATTTTTAACATAATCTGCGATATCTTTTCTCATTCCGGTCCAGTAATATCTCTGGGATACTCTGTAATAGGTTCCCTCGGCTCCATAATGGCCTGCGATCGGTGAATCATGGTAATTCTTCAAGACTTCTTTCCGTTCTTGAACAGGAACAACCAATTGTGCTTCATCTGAATCTGATTCTGGAGAGTAACGATATAAGACTCCTTGGTTTAAGAGGTAACCACGTTCAGTCCAATTAGCAAAATCTGTATTATTTTTTTTAGATTCAAACGCTTCGATAATTTTCTTTAAATATTCATCCTTTAATTGCTCCTCTCGGATATCTCTAGGGGATCTAATAGGCATAGCAATCGAAATTGTGAAAATTTCACAAGAAGGTTCTTCATGACTGCAAATAGGGCGAGACAACATATCAGCAACTACTTTTGCTTTTCCAGGAATATATTCAATCTTGAGGTTGAAAGATTGTAACTGCAAAGCCCATCGGGCTAGTCTGCTTGACGATAACTTTAAACTCATCAGCCATTTTAGGGGCTAATATTAGAGGCAACTGTTATTTCATGCCCTTCAATATAGCCACGGAATTTATTTAAAGCCCAAATGACAGCAAGTGCTTCGCGCTCGGTGGTAGAATAGTTTCTTTCTGGTGCAGTTAACAAACGACTTGCATATTCTATTAGATGCTCTTTTTCTCCCTGACCCTGGAGGAGGACAGCACCTAGAGCATATCCACTGGCATCTGTACGAAGAAGATAGGGTTTGGTCGGATCATTTTGTTTTAGTACTGGAGGATTGATTAATGAACTTTTCAATGTTTCGAAAGCGCTTTGTTTTGCTTCTTCCCACTTCCAAGTTGCATTTTTCTTCGTAAGATTACTTACAGGTTTAGCTATATCTGAAAATTTGGGAATAAAACGTCTGTACCAGGAGCAGGACTGCAAAAAAGATTGAACTTGTTTTACAGACTTAGGAGCAGGCATTTGTTGAATTGCAGCGGTTTTTCCAGGATCAACTTCGATTCCAGAGCTTGTTATCCAATGTCCTAAATATTTAACACGGGGGCAGGCAAAATTGCATTTTTCACGATTAACATACAATTTGAATTCCGATAGTTTATTAAAACTGCTTCTAAGTCAGACAAATGTTTCTCAAAACTTACCGACAAAATTATAATATCATCTAAATCTGACAATATAAAGATGTCTTTGAGGGACTTTCTAAAGTTATCTATTAATCTCTGAAAGGTTACTGGGTCATTTTTCAATACGAAAGGCATTCTAATGTACCGAAAAGTTCCGAATAGACAAATAAATGCAGTTTTGTCTCTATCAGCAACATTTACTTCAATTTGGTGATATTCTGAGTTCAGATCAATAGTGGTCATATAAGGTGTATGTTTGGCTTCATGGAGCAAATCATCTATTCGCGGTAATGTATAATTATCTGTCTTTGTGATGGCATTTAATTTTCGATAATCGAGGCAAAGGCGAATTTTTAAATTTGGTTTTGGGACAAATACTACAGGAGAGGCATAAGGAGACTCGCACTCTTCTATTATACCTTTAGAGAGTAATTCATCTAATTCTTTACGCAAAATTTCCTATCTCGCAGGTGACATGCGGTAAGGGGGTATTGCTACAGGAGGATGTGATTCAGTATCAATATAATGTTTAACTTTAGGTGTAGCCTCTTCCCCTAGTTGGAAGCTACTAGTAAATTTTTCAAGCAGTTCATTCAACCCAACTTGTTGCTCTGAAGTGAGATGTCTACCTTCATCTTCTCTAAGAAAAACGGTGTCTAATTCAACGGATTTTATCGCTAATTCACTGGGAGGTCTATATGTATCTTCAGCGAATCTATACTTCCACCTACATCTATCAGCAAAGAACCATTCTTGATTCACTACATCCAAAACAATTTTTGCTTTGCGTAAAAAATCGATTCCCAAAATTGTACGATTATTTCTGGCATTTGGCAGAGCATAAAGTGTTGTTTTAACGTCGCGACCTTCCATTTTAACATGAACGTCTGTTTTATAAACTTCGGTAGTGTTTTGTAGCCCATCCACTAAGACTACGATCATTTGAGTTTTTTCAAACTTCACAACTTGGTCTTTTAATAAAGAATATAAAACTTCACCCGCAACGCAATGTGTTGCGCCAGTGTCAGCACAAGCTGTGCCAGAGAGACCATTTATGCTTATTTTTACCAATAATGTTGGTGATGTTTGCATATTACATGTACGAAATTCTAGTGATTGAAAGTGCACCGATACATTTTTCGGAGAACAGGTTGGACACTTGGATTTAATAACTCCCTGGTTTCCACAACCATAGCAACTTAACATTGGTCCATTTAGATTCGAAGGATAATTAATTTTATTTCTCTTGGACTCCTTTTGATTGCCAATTTTACCAAACTCATTTCTTTTAAAATCTAAAGGCGTCTTTTCAAAGCGATTAGAATTCCCGACCTCACTGATTTTATTTGATCTCTTTATTTCTACTTTGTGTGACCTCAAATTATCATATAAATCTAACTTTTCAGCTAATTCAACAGGATCTGTTAAATTCTCCCATTGGTCTAAATAATGTTCTTTGCAATCAGGGGAAACCTTTTTCTTTAATTAGGTCAGCAATAATTAATTCCGATAATTTTTCAAAGGAATTTATATTTAATTCGGATAGCCATCCCTCAAAATAGCTTCTAATTTCAAAATAATATTCTTTCCAGCTAATATCGGTTCGCTTTGGATGTCGACTAAACAAAACTGTAAACCTTTCAGAAGTTAACTTGAACCTCTGCAACAATATATCTTTAATATAAGAATAATCCTCAAATTTTTCTTCCGGTTCCCGCGCTATTAATTTACCGATTTCATTTGGAAGGACTCCAATTAAATACGTAATCCACAGTTCTTTAAAAACCTTTAAAAGTTTCATTTGCCTCTCAAAAGTTATTAAAAATAAATTCATATCATCCCTTTCAAGATTGAAATCGGGCAAAACCTTTTTCAAGTCAACGCGGATTGAAGAAGTTTCTAGAGGGTTGCTTGTATTTACAACAACATCTCTTGTTCCTGCTTCTAACCTGAGCTTCTGTAGCTCAAATTCTCTTTCTTCGGCTAAACGTTTCTCTTCCTCAAGAGTCTTTCTTTCTTCTACGATATTTAAAAAAATTCCCTGTACAAAATCTATGTTATCTTTAAATGCCTCACTATTTACAATTTTATCACGTAATTCGAGGACTTTATCATCGCTACTTATTTCTACTTTTAATTCTGAAGCTAATGTGATTAAATCAATTTTCTTACCCTTAGAAAGAAACGCCATCATTTGAACTAACTATGTTTTAGCTAACTTCAAACTTAATTCGTGTTACGAATAACTCTTAGCAAAATAATTTACTTTTACGTAATTTATAACATATATAAAACATAGATAACATACAATATCTTTCAAAACTCAATATAATGACACCAACTATTTGCCCCCCCCTTTTTTTTTTTTTTTTTTTTTTTTTTTTTACACAATAATATCAAACATTATTTACGAATAATTTAAATAAATTCTTCATATAATAATTAAAATAATGCCAAGCACTCATTTATAATAATACCTTCAATAATAATATAGCTCAGTGCAACTATATAAATGTATAAAATAAAGGAAACGATTTTTATTTTTCAATAATAATTATTAGATATATTTCTCTTATGAATATCTTCATTTAATTCAGATACTAAAATACCTGAAGCTGCAGACGATTTTTCGTATTTCAATTCCAAGGAAAATATCATTCAGGTTGAATAGAATAATTCCAAAATATTTCGATTCTGGACGGATCAAATACAATTTTCAAAAATCCTCAGATTCCGGATGAATAAAAAGTACTTTTGTATAAATTTTTGTACTTTAGTATCTAAATTCTCTTATTAAAACAGTTTAACACAATTTAAAAATAATACTTATGTTCATATCTTGCTTCTGTTCAAGCCCGACGTTGGGGAGCCACTTCTGTAACATATTATTTAGAATCCGGGATGGAAACTATCTTAGTTACAAATTAAAACTCGATAACTTTTCATCGACTAATAAATTTAATATTTACAACGTATTTACATGTTACTATTTACAAAATAACTCAGTTAATTTAAAATTACGGCTTAGCTCAGATGCCTTGTCGGCAACAACTCT